>OY998243.1:5146167-8122813 GCA_963922005.1 Cornus suecica
AGAAACTTAATATTTTCTAAGACACGAGACGCGTGTTATCGAAAGAACTATTACTTGTGGGGTTATTGCAATTGTTTATAACATAGCAAAATGTAAAATCCAGTCTTTCTTTATCCTTTAAAAAGAAAAAGAAAAATAGAAAAGAACTCTTTGTGAAGATAGGAAGGGATTACAAGGTGTTGGTGGTGTCTCATTCTAATGGATGGTTACTGCTTTTGTTATTGGATTGAGAATACGGTTTTTGTTTGGTACTATCGACTTTGGTGTTGTTTGATGAAAACTGAAAATCTTAAGAGCTGAAATTTAATCTAAAGTTAAATAAATACTTTTTCATATGTATGTATATATATATATATATATATATATTTGAAAATTCAGATTATAAGTGATCTTATTCCCATTTAAATTCTACCTCGTTTGAAGTGGTGCCTATCGTTTTTAGTGATATTCAAATTGCTGAAGTGAGTAATATCAAATGCACTATCCATTCAGAAGGAAGTGCTAGTAATGGAACAATGCCTTTACCTTCTTGTTTTTGTCTAAGTATGAGCCCCATCACTAAGTCTAGCTATATGAAACTGTAAAAGTCGAGAAGTTTTTATTTTGGAAATCCATTCAGAATGAGGTGCTAGTACATGGCTTCTGAAAGTATCTTGGAAATCTGAAACTGTAAAATTTGAGTAAGTTATTTTATTTTTATTTTTTGTTTTCTGGCAATCACATGGAAGTTTTATATATTTGGTGGATTCAGTTTTTTGAGCAGCCCATTTAAGAATCTCAATAAGATTTTTGCCTGCCTGGGATATAGATTATTTCTGATAAATATTCAAGGAAATTGTTTGAACTTTAGTTATTACTTCTTGGCATGTTTGTGTTTCATTCCTTGATTAATTAGTGTTTTGTGGCAATAGCCGGGGATTGGTTGCAGGGTCCGTATGTGTACTTCCTATACAGTACATATGGCTTTGGGAAGGGAGAGATTGGGCAGCTCTTTATAGCAGGTTTTGGATCTTCCATGCTGTTTGGAACAATAGTTGGATCTCTAGCTGACAAACAGTGAGATTTCCTTCTGAATATTGTGCCATGTGTTTATCTTCAGTTATAAGATTGCTTTTATGGTTTTAATTCGATCATAAATTAAATTCAGGGGCCGGAAGTGGGCATGTGTGACTTACTGCATCACTTACATTCTGAGCTGCATTACCAAGCATTCTCCTCAATACAAAGTTTTGATGTTGGGTCGTGTTTTCGGTGGTATTGCCACTTCTCTTCTATTTTCATCATTTGAGTCATGGCTTGTGGCAGAACACAACAAGGTGAGTGGTTTTGCTCTTTCATTGTTCTTAAAAACCACGACGAACTGGTCACTGGCGTGTCCTTATTTGATTACTTGTTGCAATTCTCTCTTATGATCTGTTATAAGTTGCTCTCATCATGGCTGTCATGATTTCCATGACCATGAGTAGGATTTATCTCCAAATAACAACTCTTTATGGGCATTAATGCAGTATGTCTAAACGCATTTCACAACAGCAGAAATTACATGGGAGTCTGCTTTCTGAAGGAACTTTTTAGGAAATTCTAAAGCCTCATTTTTTCATGTGCATCTTATTCATCTTGAAGAATTATTGGAAAATGTAATGCTTCCTTATGAGATCCATTTCTAGAGATTAAAGTTTCTTTTTCAATATCTGTCATAAATTTCAAATAAAGACTTCTTTCAGTGTATCATATGCCTTTTAGCATCGGGTATTTTCTTTCCTTTGATTCATTTGGAACATTTTTTCTGAACCAAATGACGTGGTGCCGAAGAAAATAGAGTTCAAGTTGCATGTGTTAAGCACAGAAATTGACCATTTCTAGATTATTATTATTTTTCGTATGACATTAGGATGCATGTGCAAGTGGATGAGGAGTCGATGAGTCCTTTTGTATTGCACTATTCTATAGCGAGAGACTTGGGGTATAGAGGGTGTTGTGACTTCTGCAATGGGAATGCTCGAGTCTTGGAGGGGGCTGTTCAGGGGGTAAGGCAAGCTCAAGTTGCATGGAGGGCTGGTCCGTTTGTTTTGCTGGGGTTTGTGGGGTGAGAAGGAGATCGTCTGATGGTATGCAAGCACCAATATGGGTGCTGAAACACTATATTTGGAGTTAATTTTAGTTAAAGGTAGAAGATGTCCATTTGTGGAGGATTTTGTTGGTTTTTTTTTTACTAATCTGAGGGTATAGTGATGTTTCTTTTGTGTAACTTTTTCTTTGGTTGGCTCTCCTCTGAGGCGCTTTTAATAAATTTTACTTACAAAGTGACAATTTACAGATCAGCCTATCTGGATTTAGTGAGATAGATATTTCAATGGACTCTTTTTTTATTATTTTTTATTTTTTATGCAGTATTCATTTCTTTAATATATATGCCACCAAGGTGCTTCCAAAATTAGGATCTCAATTTCAGAAATAGAACCATCTGATGATGTTCTTGCCGTCCCCTTGTTTGAGAAGTTAAGTTTAATTTATAAAATTTTCGGATAGGTTTCTACAATAGCCACCAAACTTCTACACTCTAGTCCCTACCGTGTTTTTATTTATTTATTATTGTTAACAACCAACTACTCTAAAAGCTTAAGCTGTTAGAGAAGGTGTAACTTTAATATTTAATCCTTCAACACGCCCCCTCACATGTGGCTTTCTTTTTGGTCCAACACGTGAAACAACAATTTTTCAACAAAGGATGGCGGTGAGGTTCGAACACAGGACTTCCTGCTCTAATACCATGTTAACAATCAACTATTCTAAAAGCTTAAGCTGTTAGAGAGGGTGTAACTTTAATATTTAATCCTTCAACAATTATTAGTATTATTATTAATTTATTTATTTTTTAATATGGTTCGGGCTACCTTTTGTCTTTGTATCATGCCTCGTCAATTGTAAATATAGGTTTGAACCATATATTCTTGTTTATCTCTGACTATTTGCTGGTTAATACAATAAACAACTGATTGGAGGTTATCTATGGAAGTAATCTCATTTTGATTGAATTGGATCATGTTTTCTCCTTCTCTTTGCAGAGGGGATTCGAACAACAATGGCTGTCACTGACATTCTCCAAGGCAATATTTCTTGGAAATGGTCTCTGCGCTATTGTCGCAGGTTTGTTCGGAAATCTGCTAGTTGATTACTTTAATCTTGGGCCTGTGGCTCCCTTTGATGCTGCTTCGTGCTTCCTTGCAATTGGGATGGCCATTATTTTATCATCATGGACTGAGAACTATGGAGATCCTTCAGAGAGCAAGGATTTGTTTACACAGTTCAAGGGTGCTGCTGTGGCTATTGCTTCAGGTAGATCCCTAAACTAGATTAATGATGTATGTCATCGATAATCCTAAACATGGAGACTGCTTGCATAAGACATGAGTGATGCTAGTGTCACAATGCAGCGATCCTTCGAAGGGATAAACTATTGATCTTAGATAGTATTTAGTCTTTGTTTTAACATGCCTTAGGATTGGCCATGTAGATGTGGCCTCGATGCCAGAACCTACCCCCGATCAATATTCCATTTTTGATGCTATACAGATGTCAAACCTTTAATACTCCTTTACTGATATATAATTTAAGTTACCCTGTTAGTGGAAACGTAAGGAGAGATTACATGCATCTCATATCACATTGCAGGATCCGTTGTTGTTTAAGAAATTTCTCAACTAGCATTTAAGCTTGTTATTAATGTCTTATTTATCGCTCAAGTTCCATCTCCTCAAGATATCCATTACGTTTCCCTGAATTTTCCTTTTCTTTCTTTTCTCTTGGCTTCGCTTTTCAGTTTTCTTGCTTATTTTTAGCCTCCTCCTTGAACCCCTAGTAACATTGTTTGTGCATCAGATGAGAAGATTGCATTACTGGGTGCAATACAGTCCCTATTTGAAGGTTCCATGTATACCTTTGTGTTCCTCTGGACTCCTGCTTTGAGCCCAAATGAGGAGGAAATTCCCCATGGTTTCATTTTCGCAACTTTTATGTTGGCTTCAATGTTGGGGAGCTCACTTGCATCTCGCTTGATGGCCCGCACATCCCTTAAAGTTGAGAGCTACATGCAGATAGTATTTGTAGTTTCGTCTGTATCCCTCTTGCTTCCCATTTTAACAAATGTACGTTGTGCGTTCATTTTATCTCTTTCGCTCTTCAATTCCTCTGATCCTTATCATCTCTAACTTATCTTGTTTGGAACAGTACTTGGTACCTCCTCCTAAGGTGAAAGGTGGAGGCATCTCAATCTCAGGTTGTATCCAGGTTGTTGGCTTTTGTGCTTTTGAGGCATGTGTGGGGATATTTTGGCCATCCCTCATGAAGATGAGGTCCCAATACATTCCTGAGGAATCCAGAAGCACCATCATGAACTTCTTCCGCATTCCTCTCAATATGTTTGTGTGCATTGTGCTTTATAATGTATGTTACTGCATTTAGTTATTGTTATTTTAAATATTTCGTTGTGGGTTGTATAGATAGACATAGAACTTGACCTGGATCCACCTACTCTCTTCTCCTTTTTCCTTGGCATGCCATGCGTTTTGAGCACTCTCAATCGATCTTAACCCAATTAAAACCTTTGAACCCTGAACCTTCAGGCTGGCGTCTTAATCTAATTATCTCTCTGTTTTTTTGCCAGAACCTATTTATGTAGTCCATCTTTTCCAGCTTTATTGTGCATGTAGAGTTTCGGGTGGTGTGATTATCCCGAACAGTTGATTGATTTAGCCCTGGATCCTCCCACCTTTCTTCTCCCAACTCTGCTTATCCACGTGTTATTCTTTCCCTCAATTAAGCACTACGTTAAAACATTGCTATAATGAATCAAAAAGTGATACTCCTTCTGTATGCTAATGTTTTTGGTGTCTACTTAAAGGTTAAAGCATTTCCGATCACTGTCATGTTTGGGATGTGCTCAATCTTCCTAGTTGTGGCAACTATCTTGCAGAGGCGTTTATCAGTTTTAGCAGAAAAGTCGAGTAAGTACCACTGTTGTACTATATAGCTGGATGAGCTGTAACTCAGCTTCCAAGCTTAGTGTACTATCTGTCATTGTAGCATATTTAAGATCAGTCTTTGATATTTTAATAGACATTAAAGGTTTGTCTGATGTTTTTGTCTATAGATTCTTATAGCCAGCAATCTTTCCCTTATTGCTTGTTTCCCAACTCTTATCTTCTTCCATATAAAAGCTCATTGATATTTGATTGTTCGAATTAATTGCTTAGTGGTGCTTACATATTTCGTATATTTGTGTGCAATACAGAGAGATACGATTGGGTGCCAATGAAGGGAAAGGATGCCGAGGCAGAGCCTTTAAATGCTGCTTGATGTTAGAAGGTCGGAGTAGCCAATATTTTTAGTAGCAGGAAAAATACCTAATTCTAACTAATGCCTGTTCCGGGTTTTTTGTTTCGGGAGGGATATATTCTATTTATTGATGGAGGTCACTGTGTATAGGAATTCAGTAGGAACTAACAGCTATGAAAAAGGAAGGTAAAGGCAAGGAGTGTGTTATTTCAGCTGTGTGTGGATGGTTTAGTTGATACTGAAAAACATTAACCTCAGTTCATCTTCTCAAATGTTGGAAGCTTCCCCATTCAATTTTCTGATTTTGATGTTATATTTTCTAATATAGGTATCGATTCAGTACGTATTGAGACCTTGTTTTAAGCTGTTAACATTTTCATTTCTTCGACTTGAAGAACTACATCAGTGATTTCCTTATAGCATCTTTTGCTTCATATTTCCTTCTTAAATTGTTTGCAGACAAGTTTGGGGGCATTTGCAATAGCCACATTGTGAATTTGGCACAGATAGATGTTTCTCTTTGTGCTTAGTTGTGATTTACTGTACATGTTTTGTAATATATATATATATATATATATATACATATACGTGTGTACACACACACAAACATGATTGAACTCATCAACCTTGGAAAGAAGCTGAAAAGAACTCATTTTGAGCCATCTCCACTAGTTTATATACATGTTTTGAATTGCATTTTACAGAAAAGGGAGGTGGCAACCTGAACATTGATGGAAAAACAAAACAAATTACAATAAGCAAAAAGAAAATCTGTGTTATCATGAATATATACCCAAACCAGGTGATGTATTACAGCATATATATATATATAGACAAAATAATACAGCAAAAATAAATATGTGAAGCAACCTAACCAGGTCTCAGGTTACATACACAGAAATTACAGAAACATTTTACAGACAAATAAATTACATCAACAATCCTGGCAAATAAAGCAGAACCATTTACATCACCCGGTTACGTTTTGCACAGTTGGGATATACTGAAGCAGCTTCCATGTCCCCAATGAAGAAAAGTATTTTGTCCAGAATTCCTAACCTAGGTTCTTCATCTTCTACAGGAATGTCTCTTTCTGAAGTCATTGAAGAGTCATTTCTAACCTTTCCCTGTGTTCTCGAACCCAAATGGCGTTGAATTTCACCTTGGTGTACGAGATAATAGTCTACGCCTTCCCTGATTATCTTCAGTCCCCTATAAACAGGTTGTTCAAATCCAAATAAGTGCAGTCATAAGTTGAAGTAAGAGGAATCAGATTCGTATACATTTGAGAAAACTTCGTCTATAGAAGATCAGCACAAAAGAAAAAGGGCGGATTTTCTAATGCTTTAGACATCATGTTTTGCCTCAACCAATCTAAAACATGAAGCAAGTTTTGAGAAAACGTTATCGACACAAAATCAGCACTAAAGAAAAAGGGCGGAGTTTCTAATGCTTTCGACATCGTGTTTTTGCCTCAACCAGTCTAAAACACGAAGCAGATTTTGAGAACATGTTGTCGACTAAAGATCAGCGCAAAAGAAAATGACCAACTTTGTAATGCTACAGACATCAACCAGTCTAAAAGATGAAGCAAAAAGATACAACAGGCTTCAATACTTTCTTCAAAGCCTTTACATGAAATCACTGTAACTCTACATTCTGAATTCTTGTATTTATGGCAACAACCACCAAAAGAGGAAAAAAAGAGTTGCATTAGTTCTTAAATGGCCGGACCAATCTACCTTCCCGGGTGGTGCCCAACCCCTCAGGAACCGAAACATTCTTATGACACCGGATCAAAGATTGGCTCCAACTCTCATACGAACAGTAACACGTAGGGTTGGTACTTGCTTTCTCAACCAAAAGCTTAAGCCGTTCGGTAGTGCTACATAATCATCCATATATACCCATTAATTATTTCATCCGAATCCGATACGGGATAAGGATCTCTACAACCACCATATTGGGAAATTTGGTATTTAGGGTGTCTTTGGATTAGAGGAACAATACTTGTAGACTTTAAGTGATGCATAAGGGAAAAAAATAAATCATTCTGTACAATCTGAAGTAGGACCGCATTTATGTGGGATTAAGGCAAGCATGATGATGATAATCTTGTACAACTTAAATTGCTTTTACTAAATACATGATATATATAAATATATATATATATATAGCATGCAATTTCAACTTACAATCCAACTCGGTCACAACGATCTTGCACTACATACACATCTTTCCATGATTTAGAATCTACAGAGGCATAGAACACGGCATTATCGCTTCCCCACCGCGCTTCGAATAGGTTCGACCATAATATGTTCTCTGAGGCCATGACTTTCCACTTCCTGCATACTTCATAAATACCAAGCAACAAAAAATATATAAATCCATTGCATTTTTTTTTTTTAAATTAGACAATTCCAAAACAAAAAAACTATATAAATCTACAAAAGAATAACAAAGGAATATAAGGTTTTGCTGGTTCTGAAATTCATGTAAAATTCGAAAAGCTTATCTGCCTACATAAACTGGGACAGAAACTAAGGACACAACAAACAAAAATATTCTGTAATTTTATTCCTACCACACCATAAAATTGGAATTAATTATACAGGATTTTGTTTTCCTTTAATACATTTTTTTTTATTTCTTGCACTATCAATTCAACCCTACAGTGGGAAAAATCCCAAAATTAAAAATCTAAAGGAACATAATTCAGTGAGATATATAAAAATTGAAAAACAACAATACTCACACATTTTCAACCAATTTCTAATCAAAACAACGAAACTTTCAAAAAAAAAAAAAATTGGAAAATAAAAAGAGGGGGGTGGGGGCACATACCTTATCAATGAACACGTCAAATATTTTCAGTGCATAAAAAATAAATTACGAGCAAAAACAGACTAATTAGAGAAAAATGCAAGAAACCCAATTCAGATCTTATGATAAATCTAAAATATTGAACACCCATATATCATATTCAAAGAGTATGAAATTTCTTGATATAAAGGTAAAATAATACTAACCTTGTTGAGCAGTTGCAAGGTTCTGGTGATCCAACAAACAGAAGATCTTGAGACACAGTTCTGATGGCAAACTCTCCATTTTGCAGAGTCAGAGAGAGAAATATATATATATATATATATAACTATAGGACGTGATGAGCATTTATATGTGTCTTTTTGTAGTGTGATGGTTAAAAATGTAGTTAACTTTTGATCACTGTCAATGTTCTCTCGAGTATACAATATTTTTGTACTCTCCAAATGTGGCTGCCAATAGATTGTATGTTACACGTGTCAGATTACTGAAGCGCGTTACTTTTGTTGATATGTCAAAACATCCCTTATGTTATTATGCCAGGTGGCCTATTTTTACCGCCAAAATGTGACTTTTTTGTAGGTGAAAATTCAAAAAATAAAAATAGGTAGCTTCTTAACTCAAAAAAATACTATAGGCTACAAACCATAATATAAAATTAGACCGCGTGATCACATTTATTTAATTAGACGTGACAACAGTTTTTGTTGGTTATTATTAGACTTAATTTTAGTAAAGTTTTAAAAAAATTACTTTGTCCCCTCCTATACAGAAAATTTCCTATAATTATCAAAATGTATCAATTTAACCCTTCTTATAATTTTGACCAAAGTACCCTTGCAATTTCATTAAATTAAAAATATATATATATAATTCAAAAATATATATATACATAATTCGAAAAATATATCAAAATTAAAAAATACATATAAAATTCAAAAATATATACATAAAATTCGTAAAAATATATATATAATTCAAAAATATATATAAAATTCATAACAAAACATATAAAATTAAAAATATATATATAAAATTCGTAAATATATATATATATATATATAATTTAAAAAATATATATAAAATTCATGAAAAAAAACATATAAAATTCAAAAACAAACATATAAAATTCATAAAAAAACATATAAAATTCAATATAAATATATATAATTCGTAAAAAATCATATAAAGTTCAAATAAAACAAATAAAATTCGTAAACAATATATAAAATTCAATATATATATATATATATATATATATAATCCTTTGGCACACTACAATAGTATATTCAAACAAGATTATCCAAAAAAACAAAGGAGGTAGGAAAATCATAATATTTGATTTTTGGGAAAATCATAATACAATCCAAGAAAGTGCTCTTCCACTATATTTGATTATTTTTTTCAAAAACATTTAGATATCACAATAGAGTATAGTCATAGTTTTAAAATAATTTGTGGTGTTAAAAGTGCTTTTTTAGAAGTCAATTGCTTTTTTCCATTTCCATGCAATAAACAAAATGCGGACTGAACTAACCCTTTTTTAATATGAAGGGTCCAACATAATTTACCCATTCATGTGATTTAATAATAAAGTTATATGATTTTATTCATAATTAAAATTAAAATGATATTTATGTTTTTGAGATATTTTATTTGATTGGTAATATGGTTTTTTCAAATTTTATAAGTTTTTTAAATTTTATATGTTTTTTTTACGAATTTTACATATTTATTTACGAATTTTAAATATATTTTTTAATTTTATATGTTTTTTAATTATATATATATATTTTCAAATTTTATATATTTATTACGAATTTTATATATATTTTTACGAATTTTATATATTTTTTCGAATTTTATATGTTTTTTTACGAATTTTATATATGTTTTTCGAATTTTATATATTTGTTTACGAATATTATATATTTTTTCGAATTTTATATATATTTTTTACGAATTATGTATATATATTTTTTGAATTTTAAATGATTTTTTAAATTAAATTTAATTTTAGGGTTATTTTGGTCCAAAATTATAGGGAGGGGGGCAAATTTATACATTTTGGTAATCATAGGGGATTTTCTGTATAGGAGGGAGGAAAAGTGATCTTTTTTGAAACAACAGGGGAGTTTACTGAAATTAACTCTTATTATTAGGAATGAGCAAAAAAACCCACTCCATCGTGAACACCCCAAACCGTCCTATTTGACGATTAATCGCATTATTTAAAAATGGGATGGTTATGAGGTGAAAAAAAATAAACTGACGGTTTGAGGGATTTTTCAGTGGGGAACCGCGCCCCAAACCGCATTATAGAATTATAATTCTTTTATCAAAATTATATAATTATATGTATTTTTAGAATTTTTATATTCAAATTACCTTGTACTCCTTTAATAAAATACTTATTTACTGATGTACCCATATATATAGTACCAATTTTGCTGTGATTTTGTTGTGAATTAATACTTTATGTATATAATTCACATAAAGTATTTGTTGCGGATTTGATTAGTATTTTATGATTTTGTTGCGAATTAATACTTAAAGTATTTGTTGTGGATTTGTCTATGTGATTTGATTTATGTTGTTGGAAAGTTAGAATTGGAAACTTTCATTAAAGTTTGTTTATCTAAATATTGATTATTTATTTCAATTAAATGTGTGATTCAAGTTATTAAATTTCTATTTGTGTTATAAATTATTACGAGTAAATATGTTATTTTATTGTTTTTTATATAGGTTAAAATGTTATAATCAACTTGCTTATTTTTTATTTTCTCTTAAAAAAAGGATTTTGTGGCGCGGTTTTGGGGGACACGGTGAATGGTTCGGGACGGTTTTGGAGGAAGAGGTGAAATTTTTAAACGGTTTTGGTGCAGTTATAGGGGTGGAAATTTTCACAATTTTGGTTATGAATTTTGAGAAAACCGTCTCATGCTCATCCCTAGTTATTATATTTAATAGAAAATTATTAAATTAAAATATATTAATTAAAGATATGAAATGTCTATTCTGGCCATGATGTCTTTTATTATTTTAAATCATATTTTTCAATGCAGAATATCCATATAGGAAGAAAAAAATTCTCATCAAAATTGAAATTTAATGAAATTTCAGCACCGACCACTACAACGTTAAAAAAATTACAAGATAATAATAAAAGATAAAAAAAAAACATAGCATCTCAAGTGTAATTAAATCAAATTTCAAAACATGTATCTGTATCGTGTCTTGTGTGTTGGAAACAATAATATTCAAAGAAAATTATACTTGACCTAAATCTAATTACAAATGAATTGGATTCATTCACCAAGAATATTTCAGTTGTTGAAATTTCTTAATAGCACCAAACGTATCTAATTTAATTTTATAACCTTTTCATTTTTTTAAATGATTGAAGAGTTGGAGCTTCATAGTTGACAAAATAAAAGTGTAAAGACTTCCCTGATTAGAAAAAATAAAAAAGAAAAAGAAAAATTATGGCGAGTATTATATAAAGACTCAATCAAATTTAGAAAGAGACTACTAAAAGTACTTATTAGGGCCGTTTTGGAAGACCTATTTTCGTTCTTGTTCTTATTTTTTGGCATTGTTGATGAGGAGAGAACATGTTTGGGAAGGTTTTTTACTGTTTACTTTGTTATTGTTTTGGAAATAATTCTGATGAATAGTGCAGAAAACTAAAAAACACCAAAATGATGTTTTCTTGTTCTCAATTTGGAAAAAAAAACTATCAATACACACACCACCTGTTGATCCACCACCTTCACCACCACCACCACCTCCACCAACAACCACCACCACCACGACCATCCACCATCACCAATATGCCAATACACACACGCACACATATATATACACACACCATTTCCACCTTCGATCCACCACCACCACCCCTTGGAAACCCAAAATCTGAAACACACACACACACATATATATATTCACACACAGAAACCCTAGCCGCCGCCACCAATCGGCACCACCACAAACACCACCACCACCAAACCCCCTTCGCAACTCAATTTGACCGGAACCCTAACCCCAAATTCCAATCCCCCAATTTGAAACCCCGAACCCTTCGACCTCCACCCCCCAATTCAAAACCCTCCACCCACAAGTAAATGACTAATTTTGGAGAGAGAGAGGAGAGCCGATTTTGAAACCCCCAATCTTGTTGCCAGCGATCGTAGCGCCAATTGTGTGTGAGAGAGAAAAAAAATAAGGTTCTATTTTTGGCCCCAAACATGTTCTCTTTCTTGTTCTTTTGGGTGAGAAAATAAGAATAAGAATTAGTTCTTGTTTTTTAGTTTCCAAAATAAAAACAAGAGTTCTCAAACGGGGCCTTAGGGTTGGTTTGGTTCCCCTTTTTGTTTTTTGTTTTGTATTTTTTTTCTCATTTTTCATAATAAAAATATATTTGGCACCAAAATTTTATTTTTTTACAGTAAAAAAACATAAAGCAGATAGTGTCATTTTTAGAAAGTACCAAAATGATATATTTCTTTGTACTGTTCACAAAAATAACATTGTAGCGGAGAACATAAGTGACCAAAACAAAAACAAAAACATCCGTACCAAACGTGCTTCCAGTTTTGACTCACATCACTCTATAACAAAAACATATACTTTTATTTTGTAATTTCCACAGCACGAAAGCAAAAACATGAACCAAACGGGCCCTTAGTAAAATAGATTCTTTTAAAATACATTTTGCACCATCTCCAAGAGGTTGTATAATCAAAACCATCCCTAATTACATGAGTACCTTTCCAAAACTGCATAAAAAGCCATTATTTACATTCAGCTCCCACTAAAAATGGGAGCCTCATAGTAGAAAGTGTAAAATTGTTCCAAGTATTTCAGATGGAACAACAATGTACATTTCCCATTTTCTATTCACTGCAATTGGCCTCATCGATATTTCGCTCATTATCTGGCTGCCCGACCCATTCATGATATTTAAGGACGGGACCTTTTTCCGAAAAACTTACGTTCCGGGAAGAGCCATGAATCTAAACCCGCAACGCTCTAGTTCTTTACTGTATAAATGAAGTTGAGGGATTTTTTTTTTTGGTGACTCAGAGACTCAGAGTAAGCAGGCTACCTTCATTCAACAGATTTGGTGAAGTGAATAACATGCCAAGAATCTTTGGTCTTCTCGGACAGTTGGGGTCATAAAATCTACAGATCACACCCATCAAGTGCCTTTTTCTCTTGCGCTGTTAGGAAAAGAGAGAATGAAATGAAAACTGTTGAAACAAAGATCAATCGCAAATAATAAAACAGTAAAAAATCAACACACATGATTTATCATGGTTCGGCCAATTTGACCTACGTTAACCAGAACAGTCTTTGTATTTAGTTTCACTATGAATTAGGGTTACAATGATGTATATATAGACACACATGATGCATATATAGACCTCCGCCCCTTTGAACCCAGGGCATGTTCCTTCCTGGATTATGAGCCATAACCCAACAAAAACCATCTGTAAATGAATAATAAGCAAAAATCTAAAATAATGCTACAACATGAGTCAAATAAAGATGAAATGCAAAATTTTACTTCATCAAACTCCAAAAACCCACAAAACCTAACTACTCTCTATTTTCAAAACATTTTACAATTGGGAATTTGAAATCCCCACAACTTCATTATCATTTTTTTTTAAAAAAAATTTATTAAAAAATCTTCATTTCTTACTAGAGAGAATTGGAATGTTGAATTGTACAAATTCAATTTGTATAATAAAAAGAAAAAGCCCCCCAAAAAGTAGCAAATTGTTTGTCAGTCCATTGTAGTTTAATATGTATAAAGCACAAACCTGAAGCAATTGCATTGATACAGAAAACCTCAATCAGCAGCTCATCATCTCACACCAGTTGGCAGGGACGATAACGCGGATTGGATTAAAATTCTCAACCTGCTTCTCAGATTCGAAATGGTGTTTCCTAACTGTTCGAAACAGTGCACATCATCGGCAGTGAACTCCTCATATTGTAGTGCTTGGACCTGACTTTCTAAGTACTTTCTGAGACTGGCCTCTGCAGTATTGATTAAACTGAGTGAAGCATTAGTGTGCATGAATTTTGTAACAAGAAATCCAGCTAGAATATGCTGGTCTGCCTTCACAAGCTCTGATACAAAACACGGGAAGAATATTCTTCTGAAAAGCGCCGAGTAGTCTTTCTCATTGTTTTCATGTCCATTCTTCCCTCTCTGTTTGAGGCTTAATAACTGGGCTTCCTGACACTGACGAGAGAAATTCCCAATCATATAACAAAGATAAGAGGAAGTGGTTCCGTAAGAAGATTTGGTGATGATGGTGGACACAAGCCCTGAAGATAACACGAGAACTAACAACTCTTCATCTCGGCCAATTGTGTCTGACATGCCTCCTTGCTTTAGCTTGTTCTCAACTGCTTCCAAACATTGCAGCTGTATTGCTTCATAAGGAAACAACATCACAATCTTAAGAGCTAAAAAACAGTCAATCCCAAGTACAAGCTCGCTCAAGCTCCCACTCTCATCTTCAGACAGCAATACTCCGGTAGATTTTGCCAAGGACTGGTCAATCAGTCTTAGCAAGTCACTGAACAGGGACAAGGTTATCAACTTCTTAAAGATCTCAATCCAACATGCATGTAAAGGATGAACTGAAAGGGGGTGGTCAGTTTTCATATCTTTCTCGACATGTTCTTCCTGAAAGCTTTCCCATCCCTCATCCCAATCATCAGTGTTCCAATCGTTACCAGCATCAGATGCTTTTGCAGAATTTGCCTCGCCCACAACTGTTCTTACTGTAAAGTGCCCTTCCCACTCTCTCAAAATGGCTAGTAAAGCATCAAAATGGGGCTTACAAGTAGCAGCTCCACACAATTTGAGGAAGCAAGAAACTGCTGAATCTACAGTTGAAATATCTTCGGTGGTAATTTCTATGCTTGGCGAGATGGCTGCTCCCAGCTGCGTTGATTTAAGTGCAACCAAAGTAGTTTGAAACCTACTAGACCCGTCTGTTTGATTTGGCACCCTGTGATCAGCAATAGTATCTGCATTCAAAGTTATGCTACGGAAATGATCCCATCCTTCCCATGGCCTAACATTGGATTGCAGCTCAGCAGAAAACCCCTTCAAAGTTGTTCCACCAGCAGCAACAAATTGCATAAGCTCCAAAACATAAACTCGAACGTGGCTTGGTAGCTGCAAGTTATCAGAAAACTTGGCCATTCTTTCCCAGACTGCATGTCTGACCCTCTTCAGATCCTCCAAATCACCATCAATTTTACTCAAAGATGACAATAAACGATACAAGTTCTGGCGTTCAAAGGATCCAGTGGCCATGTCATGTAAAATGGTTTCCAAGATACTTGTGTAAAAATGGCGAAGATCCTGAACCTTATCAGAGTAGCTTTCCCTGTCAGTAATCAAGGTAGAGCAGGCTGGAAATTCTAATACTGCTTCAGAAAATACTTCTTCAATGGCTCCAAATACAAAATCAGAAAAAACCATTGCCCTGCAGAAAACAGAAATGTCAACAGCAATACAACTATCGAAACCGCAGTTGATGTAGCCAACAACAGTTTCCCAGCCCTGACTTGGTGAAACTCTCCCCTCCATTATCAACCGAACAAACACCCTGAGACACCTCATTAAACCTTCTGGATTATACTCTTTTTCTGACCCCTCATGGGATGCTAACTCCCGCATATCATCAGTCAGTCTAAGCCAAAATTTTAATAGCACAATGAGACAGTCCTCCCACGAGGAGTCACTTGATAGGTTCTCGAAACAATTGCTAAGAGGAGCAATCACTTTGAAGAATCGCTTCATTATATCCACAACATCTGGATATGCCATGACTATGATATAACTTCTGCAAACATCGTAAGTCTGCTCAAGTTCACTTATTAAGCCTTGAAGGTTTTCAGGGGTTTCGAAATGCATCTCTGCTTTAGATTCACTCTCCAAAATTGACAACAAACCGAGAACATAGTGTCTGTAGACATCTTGCCAGGATATCAGGCGATTAGGCATTGCATCGGTAGGGATGCCAACAAGGGTCTGAACCATTTTTGCCAAGGCTTCCACGTTGACTTCGTGAACATGAGCATAGACTTCAGTGCTGAAACACTCGAAGTTCAAACCACCCAACCCAGCAATATTTTTAAAGTTCAGGTCTTTAATAAAGGACACCCTACTACATTCCTGCTCAAGAACCTTGTAGAAAAAAGATAACGGGAGGCTAGTAATCTTTTTTTGGTCTGGGTGGATCATAGGTGATGATTCTTTAGTTTCTTCCAAATGTAAGTAGCAGTCAGAAAGCAGGCCATATACATAAGCAAGGCGCTGTTTGTTGTGTCCGTCAATTGCAGGGTAGATACTTGAGGAAATCATTTTGATGGCTTCTGTAGCACAAGCAAGTATCTCTTTTTTGAAATCCGAAATTTCAGCATCGATATCGTCAATAGTCCGAACCTCAGAAACAAGGACAGAGTTGAGGTACTGTAGCAAAACCTGAAAAAAACACAAGCCTTATAAATTAAATAGTGGCATCAAATTAAATATGCCTTCAGAAAACAAGCAAAACTGCACACCTTGGTGTGATTCAAGCCATAAGTGTCAGCTAATTGCATCACATCCTTCAAAATGCACTTATTCCCCAACTTAACAGATTCAGCAAAAGAGAAAACAACACTCTCTATATATTTGACGTCCCCAGATAGAAAGCGCGCAGTTTCGACCCCAGGAATTATTTGCTCTAACACTCTAGATTGATCTGTCACACGTTTTTGTTCTTCTAATTTCAGTTTCCATTCTCTCCAAAATGTTGACTGTGCTTCGTCAATTTTGTCTAGTTCATCTGAATAAAAAAGACAGGATATATATTAGAAGCAACATAATAACAATAACGTACAAAATGAGATACATTGCCTTGAAGCAACTTATGGATGCCAGGAACTGTTGTATGTAAATGAGCAGAAACAAAAAGTGTGCAGTCTTGATCATAGGGTTTCCAGAAGTAGAAAAACCAACCTGAACTAAGTGGTCTGTGCTTCTCTTGAAATTTACGCATCAGTAGCTCCCTCCTCTGAGTGGGACCCTCACACTTGAGTCCAGAGTTGTGCAATAAACTATATATCATCCCCACATTCATAATGCTACAAATTCCATGGTACTCCTCCCTTGTTCTCACCTGCTCTTCTATTACATCCACCCCATGAAAGGCATCTACAAGATTTAACAGAAAGGAGCACCCCATGATATCTTCCTCTTCCGTAACAGGTGGTTCTATGAGTGACTTTGCTAGTGAGGCAATGAGATCATCTCTTGGAGCAAAACCATTCCTTGCCAACCAGGACACAATAGTTGCCACCGCTTTCATTCTTAAATTCACATATTGCATTCCAGCCTTCCCAGGGACCAAGCCAGGAATCAATTTCTTACCTAGTTCTGCATTCTTACATAAATCAAGCAACCACGGAAGTCGTAAAGCAGCGAAAGTGAAAAAATTTCCATTTTCCCTAAGTAAAGAATCCCAATCAGTTTCATTCTCCACAGGCAAGTCCTTAGCAATACCCAAAAGTAAATTTTTGATGTTATGGAGTTCTTGATCATCACCACTGAGCCCATCTATCGGTCCAGATAGATCTCTTACATAACCTATATCTTGAGTACTATGATGTGGAAAGCTTATAATTGGGGAAGCATGAGCTGAGAATTTGGGAGGAGTTGTCCCGGTTAATATCATTAAAGCCTCACATTGACCTTCCAAATCCAGATCTTTCCATGCATGAAGCAGCTCCCCAATGGATTCCTCATCACAGTGGCTCAAAGCAAAACCTAGAAGCTGCTTTCGAGAATTTATATCCATATTATCAAGGGCAGGTCCTCTTGCCATTGCAGCACACAAATCCCAAATAGCACCGTGACCCTTCTTAGCCAAAACAAGGCAGAGATCAAAAGCCAGTTGCAGATCACCAGCAACTGCTGCTTCTCTTGCAATAGCTTCTTGAACAACAGATATCTCATCCTGAGATCTCAATCCAAGAAGTTTGGCAATTTCAATGAGTTCATCAACATTTAAATAAGCTCCAGGTTGACTTGTAATCGCTAATTTAATGATTTCCATTGGATCTTTTATTTTTCTAAATTGCACAGGTAGAATATTCACTCCAAGGTTTGGAAGTTTGACAGTAAGTGCATCTATGATATCAGCCTCTGCCCTCACATTTCTGCTATTTGGAAAGAGATTTAGGCATTCTTTGGCTTTCCAGATCTAAAAATATTCCACCAACTTGATCAATAAATTGCAGAAGAATACATAACCATATATCATCATTAAAGCATAACCTGCATGAGTACTTACTTCAGAGCAAGCAAAACTTGAAGCCGAAAAAAAATACTCTCTTGCAGCTTGAATGACAATATTCTCTGCCTTTTCTGTTGCCAGAGCAACTGAACCCGTTCCTTTTAAATAGTTCCTTGCAAGAGAAAATTTTCCAGCTTTCAGCAGTCCCCTACAGAATTCCATCAACATATACTCTAAATCTAGAAAAGGAAATGCCTTCTCATGCAAACTCTTCAAGTCATGCCACATGCTAGCCCAATCACTATCAGATTGACCAGGTTGTCGACGAATAAATTTTGAGAGTATGAGCCGAATAATCTGTTTGACACCCTTTCCATCTGAATCTGATTCTAAGAAGAAACTAATTGGTTTCGGGACCTGAAAAAATTCAAGTGCCATAATAGATGAGATATTGCCTTTCATGATCAACTGCACAAATGCCAACCATAAATGAAGTGTTGCTAGTACATGTTCTAGGCTCCTTAGCATTTAGTAATTCTACTAAACATAAGAATTTAGCTAATTATCACTACTAAATGCAATTATTATTTATGTAGAATGAATGGAGGTATTGAAAATATAGGAAAGGAGGTTAAAAATAAACTCAGATATTCAATTTATTTTCACCAGCATTTAAGTTAATAATTAAAAAATTGTATATGAAGTTGTGGCCTAAATGTTGTTTCCGACTGGGTCACATTGCGAGGCAATTGACACGAATTTTGACCTATTTTTTCCGCTTATGGGTCGTGGACTCTATCTAGTAGTCTATTGTAGTCTGGTATAAAGAAGGGCGTTTAGGGTTAGAATTGGGAGAGAGTATATACTGAAAATTGCTAAAAAAAGAGAGAGGCTTTCAGGGAAACATGTAAATCTTTGTGTTCTTTGTGTGAGGCATGTTTACTACTTCGTGTGTTTCATGTGTTGTGCTTCGTTTGCTGTGATTGTCATAAAGTTAAACAGTATGAACATGTTCTCTTTTTTTGTCATAGAGTATAGTTCGTAGACTTGAAATATAATTTCTCTGAAAGTGGATAATATAATTGGAAAAGGATATGGACCATCTAATATATATATGCCATCTTATATATATGATACATACACAGAACACACACACACACGAGAGGAAGGAGATTGAAAAAGCTTTTAAACTAATCATAACTGGAGAAAAAAGAACACTTAAATTAAGTGTTATATTTTGCATCTCCAAAAATGTAGTAAAAATATTTAGCATCTCAAGAAATATATCCTATATTATTATGCCAACAATTTCATCGACTTCCTCATCTCACCAAAACCTTGTATTGGAGCAATTTCAAACTGACCAGAAAATAAATGGAAAGTGTTGCCAAATTTCAAAAAAAGACGAGCAAAATGATCGAAGCGAGAACAAATGAACACAACACATATAATAACAAACGCATGGTACACATCCTACCCTGGATATAGATTGGTAGAGAGTTGAATGTATAACCACTTACATCTATATACCAGATTGTAACTGCGATGGTCTTGTTACGGCTCCAGGACCCTCATTTTTTTAATAGGAATCATTCACTATAATTCAAAGGAGCACAATACCATGGAACAGAAAACCAAGACGCTTGAAAAAAAATGTATGCAAAATATGTACAGATAAACTCCCAACATTTCGGAAAAGACACCACTGAACGACAAAAGAACCAAGAGACCCTAGAAGAACGAGCAACAAAATCAAAAACCTATCAAAAGAATTGAATAAAACACTAATATAAAAAAATAAACTATCAAATGTTTATTCAACTTTTCACTGGGGCCATGACTTGCCAAGAGACTGAAAGATAGCTTGACCAGTAGCTGCAATGGTTGAAAACACCTTATTGCTTCCTTAGATGGCAAGAGAAGCAAAGCAGTTTCGAATATTTAAGATTATTTCCTCACTTGACCAGAAGAATCAAAGGAATGACAACTAAATAGAGGAATGGATAGACTAATCATCAATGTTCTTTCAAATAAAAGTTACGACCTGGAACATTATTAGCACTCAGTGCTGACTTCTAGGTTGTTGTCCAAGAAAATAAATATAGAACAGAAACATCATAGATATAAATCCAAATATTAAAAATGAAATTCAAAAATCATTATTCATTGAAGAGAACATACAACCCAGTAAAATGCCAAACGAACAACCGAACACTAATAATGAGGTGAGGAACAAACGCATGGTATATGTCCTACCCTGGTTATGAATTATTAAAAAGTTGAATGTATAGGCATTTACATCTATGAACCAAATTGTTACCACAATGGTCCCAGATGGTTTATGGACTGCTACAGCTCCAGGACCCTGATTATTGAGTCTAGTAAAATCACATTCACTATAATATAACTAGGCACAATACCCAGAAACTTAAAGAAATCTATCCAAAATATATACAGATAAACTCCGGACATTTGCAGAAGACACCATTGAATGATCCAATAACCAAGAAATTTTAAAAGAATGAGCAACAAAATTAAGAAGCTATCAATAAAAAAATTGATTTTTTTTAAAAAAAAACCAACCCAACTATGCAACTTCAAGTATTTCACACTTCCTCATATGACCAGAAGAATTAAAGGAATGACAATAATAGAAGTCATAAATGTTTTACATTGAATACAACCTGGAACATTATTAGCACTCAGTGCTGGGTGCTGACTTCAGGTTGTCGTCCAAGAAAAGAAAGGAAATCCAAAAAATCATACATTTAATTCCAAATATTAAATTATGAAATTCAAAAATCATTATTCATAGAAGAGAAGCAAAAAAAGACCTGGTAAAATGCCAAAAGCCTTCCTGCTTCAATATGGCCTTCAGCAATTTTAACTCTTTTCTCAAGGCCCTTAATGCATACATCAGAATCTGCAAGGCCCATATATTCTCCATTATATTCAAAAATTGAAACCCCGTAGGCAATAACCATAAAATTCATGTAAATTCATAACACTCATAAAAGGAAATACAAAAAGAGGAGAGGAGAATACAAAAATATGTTAAGACGTGATGCAATGTAACTTAATCTTGAATCCTTTTATGACATCTATAATCTTCTTATTGAAACGCCTTGCTTATATTGTTCAATTAAATCTATTACATCTTCACATGTGGCCTTTAGCAGGTTGAATATAACCTTACTGATCAAAGTTCCAAAGTATCCTTTAGACAAATTGAGAATTAATATTAAATTATGTTATTCCAAGTAGCATTGACTTTCGAATTAGGCATATTTCATATTTTCAACACTTCCTATTTCACTGTTTTGATTCCCAAAGATGCATTTGAGCAAGCTTCCGATCAGCCTCGTAGCCTTCCCCCCCCCCCCCCCCCCCCCTTCTCTCTTCCTAGAGCTCCTCCTCATAGATCTGCTGTAAGAAAAATGTAGCAACATACAAATATTGATGTCGCTTATCTATCTATTGAGTTGTACTATGAGCCTAAGAAACTTTTGTACCTTTTAGTGATGTATGATGCAAACTAACCTTGGGCAGTAAAGCCTAAGGAATAGAAAACTCCACATGAGATTCTTAGGGAAATTTCCTTCTTTACTTTAAAACCCTACGATCTACCCTACAATCCAATTGTATTGTCTAATCACAATCAAACCTTCATAATTTAGTCCATCCCTTGAAACCTAAATTCCCATTTTTTGATTTACAGCCCCGAAAGTAAGTGTTCTCCAGAATATCTGACGACTGATTCTACCAATTACAACAACCTATCACCTTTGAAACCAAGTTCATTACACAACACATACAAATCTAGCAACTTCCTATATTCAAGAGCCCTAAACCAATAGGCTTTTGTAACTGCGTAGTTACCAGTCAACGCACCCCCAGTCTCTGAAAAGTGAAGAGAAACTGCTCGTTCACTGGAGGGAAACTTAATGAAGAATTGACCTCTCCACTGCCTCCAAGAGAGCAGCCATTCATACCAACTACGCTAGATTACTTGTGTAAATTGTGTCAAAATTACTATATACGAGGTAAATTTTTATAGAACTTCAAGCTATTCTAGAAGTATAGCCCAACAAAAGAATAAGAACGGTTCTCAAAAGTAAACGAAACTGCAATAGAATGCTGTGTCAGAGGCATTTAATGAAAAAATAGGAATAACGTTTTTATACTCCCTGTATAAAAGCTTTAATGATAGAATATATTACCAATACAAACTATTTTTAAAAAAAAGATAAAGCAGAAATAATAAGAATCGTGCCTCATTCCAAGTCATGGATGCTCAACCATCATTTCAACATATTAACTATTGTAATCAGAAAATTCAGACTGATCATAGATTTCATGTCTGAAGATCAAAACCATAAAAGCAAAATTACCTCGTAATTGTGGAAGTTTTGACAAAATGGAGGCCATGGTGCTCCACCTATCTGTAACAGGGCATAAATAAATGCATTGCAGAGCACAATCTACCACTGCAACCTCATCCGTGAAAATGTCATTATTTGGTAAATCCTTGATCCCTTCTTCAATGACCATCAAGCATATTTCTAATTTATTCTCCAAAGCAGTCTCCTTGAGCCATCTAACCACAAATGAGTCAGCTTTCTTATTTGGGGTAGTATGATCATCCAATACCTCATCTTCAGAAAGTGGAGTCATCATATGAAACTGTTTTTGCATAAAAGGAATTGCTTTATTGCGTAGCCTTTCAACCACATTTTCCTCTTTCACTCCTTTAAGCATCATTTTGTACTTCTCATAGTCAGATAACTCTTCCCATGCAACAAGGCTCATTGTAAAATTCCTCTCTTCGTCACCGACATCAGAATAAATAAGCTGATGCAAGTAGGAAATATCCTCATGGAACTGCTGCAACTCGCAAATGCCTTTGCGACAAGCAATGTCAACCAAAGCGAGGCAGTTCTCTAGCTGCCCACTTAAGCTATCAATATCTCTAGCTCTCTTTTTGTACCATCTAGAAAGTTCAAAAGTTGATGGCCACAAATTTCCTAAGCACTGATTGACAATTGGTTCAGTTTTGATCTGAACTCTACCCTCATGATCCACAGGGAGTCTGTCAATAAATGCTATCATCTTTTCACATTCAACCCAATCTTTTTCTCTCAGAGCAATACTTGAAGGAGGAGAATGCCCTGGAAGAAGCTGTCCATATGTCTGAACTGGAACTGTTTCCGGGATAGCAGCTAAAATATCCAACATGAAAGGAGTCAATGAATAAGGATGGCGCTTGAAAAGAAGGTTTAAGGCCCCGATTTTCCCAGTTTCTGCAAGTGTTACTGCAGCTTCATTGACAGAAATAACACGGAATTTGGAGTAATCCTGCACAGAAAACCTACAGAAGGATACAAAATCAAATTGTGAGCAAGCAGAAACCATATAGGGAAGAGCTACCTACTAGATGCAAAAATAGAAGTACAAAATTTTATACGGTGCAATTACACGGAATATAGCATCATATCAATGACATACTTATATCAGGTACACTACCCAAATCCACCTGCATTTCATGATGGAAGTGTCTGAAAACATCCCCAGATTTGGCTGATGATAGAAGTAAAAAAATTGTTCATACTTATCAAAGTAAGGAGAAAAGATAGCATGCACCTGCATTTTTGTTGTGTCAACAAATGCTTATTAATCTTAATAGAAATAATAAATAAACCATGGAAACTTCAATGTTTCAGTCATAACATCTCATACAGGACAAGTGTAGATAAACAGGTACACATGGAGAACAATGGTATTTCACTTCCTCTTACAGTATTTCAATATCATATTTCTCTGCCAAAAATAGTGGGTCCCCCTTAGATCAATACATATTTATGCAGGAAAGGTGTTTCTCTGCCATTCCGAGAGCATTAGTCCCAAGAAAAAAAAAAGAAAAAAAAAAGTAGCTGAAAAGCAAATATACTGATAAATGAAGAGATTATGTGTGCAAAATGTTTTGTGCACAAGAACAGCATGAGATCAATTTAATTATATAATTAATATCACACCGTTCTGCAATGTTCACATATACACATAATATGGGACACACTTAAATACAGAGGCTCCCAACTGAACAAAAGGAAACATGGTTAAAATGCAACTGAGCCCGTCATATATGGAGATTCTCTAGTAAAACTTCAAGCAATTACAAGGCTCCATGGAAACCCTATTGAGCGTACACAAATACAGGTGAGAATTATGTGCATTACTCATCTACATTCGCTATCCCAGACAAATATATATAAAATAACTTTTGAACGACATCCTTACCTCCCCATGTTTATCCCAAGAAATGTCTCCAGCCTGTCCCTGAATTGCAATAGTTTGAGCCTTAGCAGACGGTAATCCCAAATTTGACTATGTTCATCATCTTCTGCTTCAGAAAATCTATACTGATTTGTTAGGTGGAGCCCATAAGCAAGTAAAGCCCTAGTTGCATCTTCTGTGGGTCCAACTTTATCTACACATTCAGAGAGTACAAAATCTTTATCTTTGATGATTGACAGGAACGTATTGATATCATTTATTCCTTGGCCAGAATGCAACCACTCTGACTTTAGCACTTCATCTTTGTCCAATCCATGACGAGTAGCAAATTCCAGAGCAGCCTGATACTCGTGTTTTCTAATCAATATATCATACATTTCAGAAACAGATCTCTCTGAAAATGATATCAAGCTCCAATGCAGTTTAGAAATGAAAAAAGGATCATAGTCATCTTCAGTAACCCTCTCTATAGGATGCAAGCCACTCGCTGCATTCTTATCAGATGATTCGTGGCTCTCCTCCGACAATTTACTCTCTAAAAGAAAAAGGTGTCCCGGGAACTGTGGTACCCTTTCTAAGATGGGCATTGAGTATACGTGATCATCCTTCAGTACTTTAACACCACCAAGAATGTCAAAAATGGTTATGGCACCACTAATTTCCACAAGTGCAAGAATATAGTCAGTCCACCAAGTAAAATCCATTACATCATTTACGAAATGTTTCCCTCTACTTGACATATTGTTTGCCACTTGTGAGTCGTGTAAATTTCCAAAAGAAAATTCTGAAAGAGAACATTGTCTTTCGTCCAGCTTAAAGATGGCCAAGCAACCTCTCAAATCTAAAGTTGCAATAAATTCGCCCTGCGGTGAGATTAGCACCTTTGGAGATGTTAAATGACCTTCATAACCTTTTGGTTTGGAATATAAACCTTCAAACTGTGTAGAAAACAGTGGCTCCATATTGAAGTTCCCAGTTCTTTTCCAAAGAGAAAGACTACATGATCCTAGAGAGAAAAAATGGAACAATTGATAGTTTGCATATGAAAATTTTTATTTTCCAAAAAAAAAAGCAATCATAAATAAATGAATAAATAAAATTCATTCAAGAAAATATTGCCCCCCAAATTCAAAGGCCCTCTCCATTTCCTATACATAATTGAATATCAAAAGAAAAACTTCACTTCAAAAGAAAAAATAAAATTGAGAGCATCTAGGGTCTGAGAAACAGATACAACAGAGGTATTCAAATTTCCAAATACTTCAGGCACATTAGATGCACACATATACTCATAACTGAAGGCAATGACAACTTAGTCGGCATTTTTTGGAGTTTATTAACCATTTAAAAGAAGACAGAAAATCAACATTCAAAAGCTATCTGGTCAACTATTAACTGCAAAGAAGGTGTGGGCAGTACCACCGATTTTCTGCTTTTGTGGTAACAATTGCAAGTTCATAAGATAGAGTTTCAGCTAGATTTATGTACTCCAGTTCAAAATTCACATAGTACAGAAAAAAAAAAATGTATCTGAAAGAAAGAGAGGGGGAACACAACTGCGAATATTACCTGAGTTACCAGAGATACGTGAGATGCTAACAGCACTACTAACTACAGCGAGCAAAAAAAATTCTGGATGGTAATCCAAGCAGAAGACATTTTGAGGGAACTGCTTCTTTAGAGTTGAGCCAATATTTGAGGTGTGTGCAGAGGAAATGGATGCACTTGGATCCTGACTAATCTCCATGTCATGAAGAGAACCGTCTGATGTAAGAATTTTGAAGGTACACCTGTGAGGGGAAATAAAGATTCACTAAACTGCTGTGGATATAGTGGTCAAATGGATATATTTAACTTAACAAATAGTAAAATATAACAACCTGCAAGTCAACGTATATTATGCAGGGATTGCAGACAAAATAAAAAACTTACAAACAAGAATTATTTGTATCAGAGTCGTCCTGCAATATCAGACCAATTATTGGTGAAGACACTTTTAAATGCCGTTTTGAGATTCTTGTTATCTCTTCACCATTAGCTTTGATAAAATAGAGCATATTACTGTCATCGGCAACACCAAGAATATCATGAGATTCTGACCAGGTTCCAAACAGATATGTGCCTACATTGCCACCTGATTGCAAAGAATGCAAGTCAAAGTCAGTGTAACAGATAATGAAATGCAAGATACAATAGAACTAACATTTTATCCAGTGAGGCCATTTTCAACTACTTTTTTTTTTTTTTGATAAATAAGTATGTGTATAGAAAAAGCACTCAAACAGGTCTACCAGAAGATTATTTCCAACTACTTGTATTCTAACAATGCCGAACCAAGGGATGATTGAAAATCTACCAGAAGATTATTTCCTTCCTAGACTTGACAGGTCTTGAACTATGAGCAAGATAAAACACAAATAACAAAATCAGAAATTGGTCATGTAAAGGGTGGCTATATTCCTAGACAAACATTGGAGGTTTATAGTAGGAAGAGGATAAATCTAATTTTGGTTTTCGAGAACTTGTGATAATTTATTGAGAAGATAGTGTGGTATATTATATCAAAAGCTGAAATATTTACAAGATATGAGGCATCCTCAAGAACAAGCACAATGAGATTAGACACTCATTACATAATATATGGGTACAGTTACAATAAAGATACCTGTGAAGGTACAAGATTAAATGCTGGTTGTTGAAACTTAGCCTGAACTGATGAGACCGGGTAGAGGTACATTGTAAGGTAAAAGAATAAGCATACAAATAGAATACTATACATACATACCTATAAAGCAAGAGAGCAGGGGAGAGAGAGAGCTAAGTATGGAGTGTCATATTACAATGTGTGGAAACTGAAACTAGAGAACACTTTAGATAAATAACCCAGAGTAGGAAATACTAAAAATGGCCACATTGGCCTCTTCGTTCAGTTATTTTTTGGGTGAGAAAGAGAGGTAAAACTTTAAGAAAAGCTGTGTTATTACATAAAACACATTAACTAACGCACATCTCCCTAAAATAGATGTCATAGAAATGAGAATATCAAGATGGACAAGTGTAAAGACAAGAAAATAGACTTAGAAATAGATTCATTCTAACATAAGTAAGAAGAATTTATACGCACATATTTTAGAGTCATTTTCAATCTGGTGCTCACACATCTCATCAACAACTATCAAACATGCTATGCAACAGTAAAGATAAGTATCAAAGGTGAAGTTAAAAACATTGGTTCATATGAAATAAAGTATGTATTAACAACTTACACTCTTTTTGCTCTTATGCTTTGACATATATGTATATATACTTAGAAAATATATATACTATTATTAAAATGTTGTTAAAGAGACAAAGCTTTCTTTCTGGAAGGTCTAATGGCTCTCTCTCTTATTGGTGCATGCCAGTGTGGGGGAGGTTGATCTGTTCAGAAGAATATTGTCATCATCCTCCATTTTAATACATTGTCTTCCTAAAATCCCATAGTTGAAATAATAGAAAAGTTCCCAGCACTCCCATGGGCCGCTTTCCCTCTACATTATTACATGAAACCAGCAAGTGAATCTTACTGGTAAAAAAGCCACATGGCTCCTGGTAGTCATTGTCCTTTCGCAAGATGGTTATTCGATTCCCAGCCGCAATAGCCACATGTTTACCTCCCGGAGAGACAAACAAGGATGTGCATTTCCTTAATTTTCTTGGACGCCTATATTCGCTCCATCTTTCTTTAAGTTGACCAACACCTTTATAGCATAGAGAGAGAAAAATAAATCAGCAATGCTCAAGTTGCATCAATAAAGCCATTGCTGGAAAGTGAGCAAGATAGAAAAAAAATGGGCATGTCATTTTGCTTCAGACAGGAAATAGGAAAGAAAATATCTGAAAAAACAGATATGGGTTCCTTCGAACATGTAAAATAAAAGCACCTGCCACAAGTAGCCGATTATAACACTTCTGGATACACACATTCTAAAAATAAAAATAAAAATATGTCATTGATATATTTAGATGCAAATTCTTTCAGGTAAAATCCAATATACCACAGATCACAGAGCTGCTTTCTCTGATTCCTATGCAAAACCTGCAGCTACAATCCTGTATAGAGATAAACGAATCCAACCCACCTGCTACTATATTATCCAATAAATGGGAACTACCCACAAAGCCAATTGGATCTAACACTTCAAGATCAAACAAACATTAAATTAAATTTACACGTTAAGCGTTTGGTGCATGCCTGTACCTCTTAATGCAATTTCCGGATTCTTGTGTAGAGAAAAACCAACTGAACTAGCTAAAGTTCCTAGCAGCTATATTATTTTAACAAATTTTCGAAATCTTTTATAAATCCAATGTTCAAACCCACTCACAACTTTGCTCCTAACTGGAATCAAACTCTCAATTGCCCATTGTGAAGGAGAAATCATACCATCCAGCATTCCAGCTTAACCCCAGTAATCAAGGATTCAAGATTAGCTTATATAAACAAACAAGAGATTAACGGGTGGCTGTAAGTCTTAATATAAATTTCTGGTACATAGCCCCAAACCAACAACTACATGAACAATGAACCAAATTAACAAGGTCCCTATATACTACAAACACAAATATATAGATACACTTTTGCATATGTATCTGCTAAATAACAAATTTCAAAAAATTCAAAAAAAATAAAAATTTCACTTGTTCAAACAGTTGGGAAGTGAAAACTGAAAGTACCTCGAGTTGAAAGGAGCGATAAAAAACTCCCTTTAACACCCTCATTTAGCTGAATTTAACAGAACAAAAAAGAATCAGTGAAAATACTTCTAATTTCTGAAAATCAAGTGACTGTAGGTGAAATGTAAATACAAATAGATATATGTATGTGTGTGTGTGTCAGTGTCTGTGTCTGTGTCTGTGTCTGTGTCTGTATATATATATATATATATATATATAGAGAGAGAGAGAGAGAGAGAGACCTGTTGGTGTTGAGGAGGGTAATTGGGGGAGTAGGGCCTGGAGGCGTGATGACGTGTCTCGTAGAGGACTTCTCGCGCGCTTTCCTCCATCGGCACATCAACAGATATAACTGAATCTGCGTCTTTGCGAACAAGATCTCAAACCCTGGACCTTACCATTCAACCAGAAAAATATCAGAGAAAGAGAGAGAGAGAGAGAGAGGCCGGTTCAGTCTCGTGAAATGTGAACCGTTTTAAGGTTGTTGGTGTGAACCGTGATTAGGTGAACACGGTTCGGTTCGGTTTTGGTTTCACCGAACCGTTATTTTCAGTTTCTTAAAAATGAAAATCATTACTAAAAGAAATTGAATAAAACCAAATTATTTTTTTCGGTTCGGTTTTGATTTTTATAAAAAAAATTATATCAATAACATTTTCTATATATATTTAAGGAAATAATTCTTTTTATTAAAATTTATAAATAACATTTTCTAGATATTCTAAAATTTATAAATGGAAATTTTATTATTGTTATTATATTTTTATAAAACCAAGAGTTTTGATAAAAATAGACTAACAAGTTTATTTCCATATCTATTTACTAATCTGTCTATAATCATTATTCTTGTAATTGTATCCGTCTAATTCATAAAAAGTGGGTAAAACTATACACAATCTTCACTTCTGAAATTTACTATTTTTCCCTTTTACACTTAATTTCGATTTTAGTTCTTGCTACATCAATCTATTTTATGGAGTTAGTAAAATTTGGAAAAAGGTAACTTAACTTATTTGTATTAGATTTATTTGTATGCCAAATTACAATCATAAACTCTCAAAGTTTTACAAGTTGTATGTTATAATCATATAGATAATACATATATATTATATAATATATTATAAAACCGGTTCGGTTCGGTTCAGTTGTTGGAGGATAAAAATCGAAACCCAACCAAAAATTTTGATTTTTGAATTTTGAAAACCGTAACCGAACCGAATCATCTTAAAACCGAACCGAACCGTTGGCGGTTCGGTTTTTTCGATTATTCGATTTTGTGTGCAGCCCTAATTGTGATTGAACTTTTTTTTCGTTTTACTTTAAAAAATATTTTATATTTTTTCAATTTTATACATATATGAAGTTCTTAATACATTTGTAGGATTTTTGCCACAAATCAAGTAAAACAAAAGTTACGGAAATTAGTAACATATAAATAAAATAAAATTATTATACATAACTTGAAAAAAAAATTACAAGAAAATATTTGACGTCCAAGTAAAGTAAACATAGTAAAATTTGAATCTTAAGACGGTGTTTGATAACTCTACTCAATATTTAAATTTAAGTAGGTTCAGTCATTATTTAATTGCATTATTTAATTACATGGGTTAGATAAGCAATTTAAAACTCACTAAAAATATTTTTGAATAGCACATAGTTTCTTTAATACTTAATATTCATTTCCCAAAATTTTTGATACTTAATTTTCATATTATCACAAAGCGTCTAAGAGCTGGAGTTCTTAAGTAGTAATCGAAAAATACATTTTTCTAATATCTTATTAATTTTCAATGTTACTTCAGTGAAAAATGAATTACATGTCACTTAAAGTTTGTTTTTTTTTGGCTCATTTTAAGCGGTATTTAAATTTCACACATCAAATAAGTGTTGAATGAATAACCCGACACTTTAAAAAAAAAAAAAAATTGGCCTCATTGTAAGCGCTATTTAAATTTCATAAATTAAATAAGTGTTGAATTAATACATAATTACTTATTAAATTTAGTTATCAAACATGACCTTAACTTATTTTGCATCCTTCCCTTGGTTCTAGCACATACAATTTGGATATCGAACTTTTAACATGCATGTGAAATTCTATAATATATGTGTGTATTAAGATTCTTTGTATATATTTTTGGTAATGTATAAACGAAAAAAAAAAAAAGGCACTACTTTTTTGCCCAAGAATGAACAAACTACTTTTCAAGTTTTATAAACTCACAATGAATTCTCTTGAAATATACTTGGAGTAAGTGAATTCCTCCTCTATGCAAAAGTGAGCAAATGGCTGTTTGAAGATCACTTTATGGTCCTAAACATATACAATTCTAAATTTATAACTACAAATAAGTTTATTAAAAAAAATAACAAAAGAGCGAAATAGCAACAACGTCCATCTCAACGTCTCCCTAAAAACTTAATATTATGTTTGATTGGATGGAAGGATTGATGAGAAATGGATTAGAGACAAAATAAAGTATATGTTTTTTAGTTTAGTTGGTGGAAGGGAAAAAAAAAGAAAGAAAGTAAGAAGAGATGAAGCATCACCTCGTTATTATCATTTCGTATCCGCCCAAATTTGAACGGAAGAAAAGAGAGAATAACTACCTACCTAAAACAGCCATGGTTGTCTCTTCAGTTGTTAAAAGAGGAATGAGGGCAAGATTGTCGCCAAGGAATTGATTGGTCAGTATGGTCGTAGTATACAAAATAACAGTTTTACTCACACTAACAATTTACTTATAAATCATACTACACATATAATAAGGTTATATCTGTACGTACATTTGTGAAAGTTATCCATATGGTTATATAGCATTGTTATTCATTTAATACTTGTATTTAAGATAATTATCGTACCATTCCAATACGTTATGCTATTATTGCAAGTCTTGTACATTACACTTAGGCCATGTTTGATATATGTTTGTGTCTTTTGATGTGGATTTTAGAAAAATATAAACACTGGTGGTGTTTCGTGGCAAAGAAAAGTGGTGGAGGCTAGGGTTGTTCAAACCGGTTCCGGAATCGAACCGATTTTTTCGGTTCCTGAAAAACCTGAACCGGAACTCGGTTCGGTTCCGGTTCCTTCTTCTTTTAATGGTAAGATGAATTTGTAAATTATACTAAAATATACTGATTAGAATGATATACATATCTCCACCAAATAAAAAGAAAAGCTAAACAACCAACATGCCTAAGAGTGAACAAAAGAGAAGAAGTATCCATGCTGAACCAAAAGGAATCAAAGTTACTACAACAAAACCAAGCACAAGCATGCACTGGAGTAGAAGGAGCAGCATGAACCAGAGCATAACTTGTACTAATGCCCAAACTGATCCCTACGCACCATAGCACAATGCTGAAAATAGTCCAAATCTCAAATTGTCCTTCAATGAGCTGGAGAGTAGACAATATTGAATTGAAATTCCCTATCCAGAAGTAATCCATTATCATGCGGACAAAAAAAAAAAACTCAAATTTATAAGATAATATAATTATAAACTAAAGTATTTGAATTATTGCAAACCCAAAATCAAATATATAATTAATGGAATAAAAATAATTATACTGAGTTTAATGTGATCTTATGTTGTTTAATGGACTAACTTTACAAATATTGATCTACACATCAACGGACTAAGTTTACAAATATTGATCCCCACATTTAGTAATTGTGTAAGCCAGTGAACATATAGTCTATGATCTCTAATTTAATATAAAAAAATAAAAAAAACAAAAAAAAAAACCGGTTCCAGTTCGGTTGTGGGGCCGGAACCGGAACTGAACTGAAATTTTTGGTTCTTGGAATTTTGGAACCGGAACCGGAACCAACCCCTATGGAACCGAACTGAACCGCCGGCTCCGGTTCGGTTCTAAACACCCCTAGTGGCGACGGCGGTGGTTGTGGTGGTGATGGTGGTCGGTGGAGGCAACAGTGGTGGTGTAGATATATGCATATATATATATATATATATATTTATTTTTTTTGAGTGAATGGTTGAAAAAAAAGACAAAAGTGCATAATACCTCTTGCGTTTTGGTTTATTTACAAAATATTCCCTTGTGATATTTTTTGCCCCAAATCACTACCTTGTGTTTTTCAAAAGTTGCAACATACCATGTGCTTTGCTTAGCTCCAAATCACTACCTTGTACTTTTTTAAAGTTGCAAAATACCCCATTGGTTATGTTTTACACAAAAAATATTGACCATTTTGCCTCATTTATCTTGTAATAACCTATTTTTAGTATTTTGTTTACTTTTTTTTTTTCTCTTTTCAAGAATATAATTAATAATTCAAAACTCCACAGTCCACACACATATTTATTTATAGGGGTGTCCAAAATCGGTTCGGTTCCTTAAAAATAGGAATCAGATTCAAATCGGAACAAAAATTTCGGTTTCGGTTCCAATTCCGATTCGTACTATCATTTTTTTTTTACAAAAATTAAAAAATACCAAATATCAAAAATAATATTTATTTTATATATGTCAATATGTTGGTTTGTGACAGAATGAGGAAAAAGGGAGAGAAAGAAAGGAGGAGGAGAACTAAAATTTAGTGAAATCCGTAATTCAAAATAATATTACTTATAATTTAACAAATTTATATATCTTTTTTATTTAAAAAAAATGATAATACGAATCGGAACCAAAATTTTGGTTCCGGTTTGGTTTGGTTCGGTTCCGATTCTTATTTTTAAGGAACTGAACCGGTTTTGAACACCCCTATAAATAAATATATGTGTGTGAAGCTTTGAATTATTAATTATATTATTGAATAAGAGGGAAAAATTACTAAAAATAGGTTATTACAAGATAAGGGGGCAAAATAGTTAATATTTTTGAGTAAAACATAACCAAGGGAGGTATTTTGCAATTTCTGAAAAGTATATGGTAGTGATTTGGAGCTAAGTAAAGCACATGAGGTGTTTTGACACTTTTAAAAAAAAAATTATAGAGTAGTGATTTGAGGAAAAAAAAAAAAATAGCAAAGAGATATCATGCACTTTTAACTTTTTTTTGGTTAGGAAAATGGATCTTTTTTTACTAATATTTTTTATTGTTTAAAACAAAACAAAGTCAGTCAAACATATTTTTATTAAAAAAAATACTATAGTACTAAATAAAAAAACAACACAAACGCATCCCAATCAATGCCTTATAAGTAAACTTTTTGTAAACTCCACTAAGTAATAACCTCTATTAGTGGTTGTTGGACACTAGCTAGAAGTAGTTTGTAGACAGTCCCTCTCCATTACCTACTAGCATCTGCCATAGCTCAATATGAATTTTATCTCCCCCATTATAGATAGCTGTAAATTTTATCTCCCCCATTATAGACAATTTATAATTTATAATTATGTAGATTTAAAGGGTATCAAGTATAATTTATAATTATGTAGATTTAAAGGGTATCAAGTATAATTTATAATTATGTGCTGAGCCAGCAACATGATCATGAAAGCCAAATTAACTTTGTTTAATACAGAATACAGCAATATCTAAATAGGAAATTGCTTTTGTTTTTGCTCTGGGTTACAAAATTGAACAATATGTTTCCTTTACTCCCATTTATCCTCCATTTATTCTCTTATTCTTTTTTCCCATAGCTCACATTTTTTAACAAATTGTCTTTGTTATTTTTTAAAACTTGAAAAGAAACTCACACACAATTGTCTCTTCGATGTGGACTTTGAATCATCAACTTTCTACTTTATAAGACAAGTATCATTTTTTGGCTCTGTTTAGAATGACTTGCACGCGATTTTTACTTTTTTGAAATGAAATGTTATTCTGAATAATGTTTGACAAAATTGTTAGAAGAGTTTTTGAACGAGCATAAAAGGATTCTGCTTCTCCTTTCGTAATTTATGTAAAAATAAAAACAAAAATTATGTCAAACAAGACAATAGTCTTCGATGGCACGATTTGTACATTAATTACATATATACTAACGTATCCTAAACTGATCATTTACAAATTATAGGAATTGAATTTCAAATGCTTAAATTTTAAGGAGTAATAATGAATCCTATGATTCTTTGATGTTTTCTTTGACTTTTAGTGTTGATTTTTAAAAAAAAAATCAAATAAATTGAAATCAAACACAACAAATTTAACAAGAAAAAAAAAAACTCAAATTGAGGTACCCATAACTAAGTCAAACTTGCAAGCAATGCCAATTGACTTGGTAAGCAAACATTGTCAAATCCAGTTCATAAAAAATAATTTATCTTCCTACAAGGAACTTGAATTGAATTTTGGCTTGCCATGGAATCAATTAATTAAATATAACAAGAAAGTGAAAGAATAGAGAGTAACCTCTGACCTTTGCTAATTAAGCTTAAAAAGAAAAGAAAAAAAATTGCAATTTTTCACAGATTAAGTGCCTTAGATTTTCAAATAAACTCCATTGAATAAATGACTCATATAATCCTAATCTCCATTACTCATTTTAGATATAGCTGTAGATTCTTGCATCTAAGCACATGATGACCATAAAAATTAAAAACACCAAATTATTGTACTACATAAACTTAAAATAATTTTGAACAAATCTGTACACTAATTAGAGGGACCACTACCTTTTACTTTTCAAATACTTTTGCAATTTTTTTTAAAATCTACCAAACTTCCATGTGATTAAACTATGCTTATAGAGTATAGACTAGATTATCCTTTCTCTTTTTTATTTATTCTTGTTAATTTATTTATTTATCTAATATTTTTTTTGGGTGATATCAGTGGTGCATTAGATCCCCCGAAAGAAATGAATTGTCAGAAAAAAATAAAATTATCACTTAGGTCTGAAAGATTCCAAATTTGTCTTCATCTTATCAGAAAACAGATTTAATTAGGTTAATTAATTAGTATGAAACTGAGATTCAAGGCCGGCTTGATGCAATTAAGAGCGAAAGATTACAATTTTTAAAAGAAACCTCACCTAAAATCTCCATCATCACCTTTCTTTTTCACCTATTTTTGTTTAAGGTTACCTTTGCCTATTCTATCAATCGCCTTGATTTTGGAAAAGTTGACAAACACTCCCTAATTATTTAATTAATTCCAATTTGACACACAATGAAAAATTATTTTTATCATTTAATTTTTGTCTTCAACCACATCATTTATATGTTATCTTTTTTACCTTTGGTATTTACTTTGATGAATTAGAATAACCCTTCTATAAAACTAATTGGTTGGATGTGTTGTTATATTTGTCTGTGCAAACAAATAATAATATTAATTTATAATTAAGTAATTAAATACATAATGATGTCAATTTCATCATACATCTAAAAAAATAACTCAAATATAAAAATAACACACAATGTTAAATTACATGAGTTACATGCAACTAAACAAAAGTCCTTAATTTTATAATATTTATTTGTGTCAAATTTCAATAATTTATTACAATTAAACAAAAAAAATTAAACTATCAAATCTAATCAAGTCAAATTTTATCAAGACAGTAAATTTATGTGTAATAAAATTAAAAACTCTAATATAAAACAAGTATATAGAGTCAAATTTTATTTATTAGTTCAATTAAACAAAAATTCTTAACTTGTCAACACTAATTAGATGATCTATTTTAACCCTAATTGTAATAAAATAAAATAAAAATAAATAATTTAAAAATATTAGATAAGATCAAATTTCATCAAGTGCAATTAAATAAATAATCTCAATCTTTTTTTTAATTATTCTTAAATAAAAATCTCAATATCACAAACTCTATTCCATTTTTTTTTAAATAAGTAGAATTACATAAATAATTTCCAACAAAAAAGGATATACAGGAAAATATTTCATGTATTAAGTATAACTAAATAAAAAGATTGAACATGTCATCCTTAATTGAGTGGAATCTTTCTTCAATTAACTCCTAAAAAAATAAGTTCCTAATTTGAAAAAATAATATAGTACCCCAATTAAGATTAATGAATTGATTAATGTAAAGTGATATAATTAAAAATATGTATTATAAATATTTAACGCACATGATATTTTATAGCTCTTTTATTAATTTCATTCAAGAGTATTGTAGACATTTCACACTCGTTTGGAAGCAGCTTTACTGATAAAGGGCTGCGCTGGGCTGGGTGTTCATAAAATAGTTGCATTAAGTTATAACCTTTCCAAATCTCAAGGGTGTGTGACTGTAATTAATCCTATAATATATATATATATTCTGACACACACACATGAAAACGATATTATGCACGTTGAGTTATTAATACTTTTCAATGATGATTATGTTATATTCCAGTGACATTTACGAATAGTGGATTATCTCATATGTTATTAAAATTCTATCACATATATAGTGCAACTTACTATAACATTATTTTGATGGAAATGATTATCTTACAAACTTAAAAAAGAAAAAAGAAAAAAAGGTCGGTGGATTGAATAATAACTTTTTATTTAGTACTACATGTCAATTTAATTTACTTTTTGCATAATTTAAAGGACTATTAACAAACAACCCATATTTCAAATTCTTGACAAACACCCCTGAAATGTCAAATACCCCCTGCACTTTTCCCATACACACAACTTACATTCCATTAACAAACACCCCCTGCTGTTAAAAATAGATATTTTATACCTAAAATAAATTAGTAACTAAATTTTAAAAATTTAGTAAATTACAAATTATTATTTTTAACTAAATTAAGATTTTTGAGTAAATTACAAATTATTATTTTATTTTTTGTTTAAGTTTACTTATTTATTTAAATTCAAATCTGAAAAAATATATTACTCCCCTCGTCTCAAATTATAAGTCCCTTTTGAGAAATTCAATTTTTTAAGAGGATGACTTTTTATTATAGTGTTAGTGAATAAAATACCAACTTTACATGTGGTCTACTATAGTGATGTGACCGTTTATAAAATATATGTTTTATAACTTTAATACTTGAAGGTTAAACTGATAAATTTACCAAATAAAATTATTTGACTTTTCAAAGTGAACACTTATTTTAGGACGGAGGGAGTACAAATTATAAAAAAAACATTATTGCCCTTATAATTTGTACTTTCTCCGTCACAAAATAAGTATCCACTTTTCTTCTTTAGTTGTCCCAAAATAAGTGTCCACTTTGAGAAGTCAAATCACTTAATTTGGTCAATTTACCAGTTTAACCTTCAAACATTAAAGTTATAAAATATATATTTTATAAATGATCACATCATTATAGCGGGACAACGAATAAAATTGGTATTTTATTCACTAATACTACAATAAAAGTTATCATCTTAAAAAGTTGAATTATCCAAAAGGGACTTATAATTTGAGACGGAAGGAGTAATATATTTTTTCAAATTTGAATTTAAATAAATAAGTAAACTTAAACAAAAAACAAAAATAATAATTTGTAATTTACTCAAAAATCTTAATTTAGTTAAAAAATAATAATTTGTAATTTACTCAAAATCTTAATTTAGTTACCAATTTATTTTAGGGGTATTTTGGGCATAAAATATTAATTTAGGAGTATTTTGGATATAAAATATCAATTTCTAACGGTAGGGGGTGTTTGTTAACATAATACTAATGAAGTGAAGGTTGTGTATAAGGTGAGAAAAGTGCATGGAGTTATTTGATATCCTAGGTGGGTGTTTGTTAAGAATTTGAAACTATAGGGGTTGGTTATTAATAGCCCTAATTTAAATAATAATTTTTAATACTCAATCACACTGAATAAGGGCTTTATATAGTAGCAACTACCGTTAAAATGGCTAAAAACTGACGCTAAATTTTTTTATAACAGTTCAACGGTGGACTACAAATTAATTGTCCCCTAGATTACTGACACTAAAAATGTTTAAATTATAGCGGTAAAACCAGTTGTCATACCTTAAACCTAGCATACTGCCAACAATTTTAGCGTCCAATTCCTCATTCGCAAAAAGAGCAGTATCGGTTGGTTGTAAATATTTGTTGAGTTAGCGTTATGAGTTATCGTTATGGCCCGGTATATTGGTGGGTGTCGGTTCACACACCTGAACCGATCAATACTCTCCGAAACGTCCGTTACAGAGGTCGTAACGCTGGTTCCAACTGATTCAAACAACTCCGTATCAATTTATATATATATTTTTTAGGCATCCCCAACCAGAACAACAAGATTCACCGCTAAATTCATTTTGGTAGTGAATTATGTACTTATTTTAATTATTTTGAAAGTAAAATACATCTTTCATTATTTGAATATTTGTTTGTTTAAATTCGATACTGTAGAATAGTCTCCTACGAAGATCGACCATACCTTAAAATTTATTAATAAATCATTTCTTATATTAAATTAATATCTTTAAAAAATAAATAAAATTCACTTAAAACTATCAAAAAATCACCAAACTTCAATTATGTTGTTAAAAGTAACATATCAGTGCATTTTGGTCATCATGTGTGAATTTTTAAAAAATTCACGATTACGATAATCGATACCGTTACATAACTCTGATACTAACCCAATTTTATTACTTCGATACCGCAACCAATACATCGACCAAAACCTTTTTGTGAACCATGGTCTTATTATATTTTTATCACTATACACAAAAAAAAAAAAAAAAAAAAAACTTTTTGAGTGACTACACATGTAAAGTTTCACGTACCATTACTATTAATGAAGGTGTCTCAATTATTCACTGTATATCAACAGACAATTGGAAGAGAGCAAATGGATTCCTAATTCTTAATAATGATAAAGTTCAATATGCCAATCAATTGCTCTAGTCCTTGTTTGTAATCTAAATTGTTAGAGCCACCACAGTGCCTATACTTGACTAGGGCTGCACCGAACCTTGATAAAATAGAAAGCAAATTATTTTCTAGCCGTTCCTCGAAAACAAGAATCATAACCAGTATCATTAGTGAAGGAATCAAATCAAATCAAACCGTACAAAATTGAATCGGTTCAGTTAGATTCCGAACCACGATTCTTTAAGCCCGTGATTTCAATATATATATTACATATATAAACACAAGAGAGATAATAAGAGAGTAAGTTTTATAGAGATTGTTTTCTGAATTTTTGTTTGAATTATTATTTTTGGTGCGGCTTTAGTCCAAATAATTATTGAGAAGATGAAGAAAACGAAAGAGGTTGTAAAAAAGAAAGAAATCTCAAGCAATTTAAGTGTATGTCAACATATATTCAAACATTTATAGAATGAACAAAAGAAAAAGGAAGGGAAACAAACCTTTCTACTAGAAAGCAAAGAGGGTACATGGTTGCCGACTGGGGAGAATGGTTGCCGATGAGGAGAGAGAATATGAGAGATTAAAAGGTTAATAAAATATAAGATTTTTTATGTATGTGCGTATAATATTTGTTAGATTGTTATAAAACTATAAGAGTGAACTTATAATTTTATTTTATATATTTATTTGGTATAATTTATTAAATAGAATTTATTTATATATGTGAGTTATATATACTATTAATATATAAATATTTATTTATATATATAATCGGTTTGGTTCTGAAGAGTTTGAAATCGGAACCGAATCAAACTAGAAAGGTTTCGCTTTTTAAAAATCAGAACCAAACCAAATCAATTCAAAACCAGAACCGAAACACCGGTTTTATTCGGTTTGAACCGGTTTACGGTTCCACCATTTTTTTTGTGAACCCCTGTACTTGACAAAACCATATTATTCCTCTCTCTGTATATCTATATATATATATATAGAGGGGAAAAGCTTCTTCTTTGCAAGCATTCAAACTTCATCATATATGAGGAAGGCTTAGCTTCAAGACCTAATATATCTAGAGAAGTAGACATGGTGTGATATTGGTTTGGCTCATCTTCAATATATATATATATTTGCTTAGAATGTTAATTTGGAGACGAGCCGGACCAATATCACTCTTGTATGCTTCTCTGCATAACTCTCTTAATTTGCATTATCAACAAAGGTACAATCTTTTGGTTATATATATATATATATATATATATGTTCAATATTGCTTGTATCTCCAATTATACATTCTCTTCCGTACAAAGCTTTCTCTAAATTTTCCTCTTTTTATTCTTCTTTTTTTTTTTTTTTGGTTTTCTCTATGTGATTAGATTATCCTTTAGGTCTCCAGTATCCTTCAGAAACATAGATACAGATTGGTTTCATCCATTATGTATACTTGCAACAGTACTGGGAAGAGATCAGATAATTCATTGATGCAAATGCTATGATTCTCCATCATGAAGGGGAGTAATATATATATATATATATGTTCTTTTCAGTACTTCTATCAATGTCATCTTTGTTTGAAAACAATGTTCCAAAATTACCAAGGGGCATTAGTCCAGATGGTATGATCAGCGTTCAGGCATATTACAAGAAATATTCTGATTGTGGAGGAAACTTTTGTGTGTGTGTGTATATATATATATATATATATGATATTTTACTCAACGGCGCCGGCGAGAAAAAACTCATCAACACCTTGTATAGTGATTGTTGGATTAACGAAGCTGAATATGTAAGGAAATGTAAAGATCTTATGATCTAAGGAATTTCTTGATCACCCTTGAGCAAAAATTCATTACATTTATATAAATGTATGTTTTGATTACGTTTGGAGTATGTTAAGCCTCCATTATTTTGGTATCTCTAATGTTTGCCTAATTAATATGTTCAATATTTGTTGACACTCAAAATGAGCCACCACTGGAATTAGGCCAAACTGAGTTGGAGTAGGCCGAGACCAAGAAAGCCTAATAAAGAGATGGATGAAACTCCAAGAAGACAATACTTGAAGAAGAAGTTAAAAATTAGAGTTTTCATTATAATATATTTCTATCTATCTTTTTAGTTAGTCTTTTAAATATGAATAACTAAATATGATTTATCATTATAATTTAAGTTATTTATTTGTAGGTTATCTTTTAAAGTTTTAGATGTACCAATTCATTCAATTCCTTGCACCAATTTAGTTTCCTTGCAATTTATTCAATTACAAGTCATTTAAATTCACAGCATTCGTTGTTTCAATTCCTGTCATTTTCTTTCGGTTACTCAAAAATCCTATTTATTGAGGCAATCAGAATCCTTCATAAGAGTTGAGTTCTCTCTTGTAAATCACCTTATTCTATTCTCATGTTCAAAAGAGACGAAGATTCATTTTTTTTTAACCGGTTGAACTCCATCATCAGTTCTGATACATCCATATCTCACGGAACTAGAGAATCAACTGAATTCAAAGGCGGATTATTTTTGGAGCGAACAATATTATCAACATGGAGATGGTGCATGACATGCCATCTTATCACAATACTGTCGATACATACAATTTTTGTCATCTTTCATGTGATGGTTTGCATACAAACTGAATGGAGCATATTCTTACGGGGAATTTAATTTAGAGAATGCACGGTTGCTAAAGATTCCTAACTTAATTTGCATATATAGGTAGCATTGATCCCTCTACCATCATTAGCATATAAATTACACATACACTTATATTCTCTTTGAAAAGTGGTCTTGACCCAATTTGTTTAGGCTTTGCCTTTTTTTGAAAAATCAGTTTATTTTTGTGGGTTTTGATTTTTGTTTTTTTCTAGTTCAAACAAAGTTGCAGCTGTCAAGACCAAGAGACCACCTGATTTTTCCCTAATTTGTTATCTCCTCTATGCACCGACAACAGTCTCTCTCTCATAAAAAATATAAAATTAATTTATATATATAATTTGAAATAATTACTCCAAATTAAAAAAATGTATAAAATTAAAAGAAATTGCAAATTTTGAAAATATGTAAAAGTAGAAAAAATATATAACATTTGAAATAATTACCCCAAATTAAAAAAAAATGTATTAAATTTAAAACATAATATATAAAATTAAAAGAAATTATAAATTTTGAAAAATATATATAAAAGTAGAAAAAAATATAAAATTCCAAAAATATATAACATTTGAAAAATGTATGAAATTCAAAACAAAATATATAAATTAAAAAAATTAAGACAAATTATATGATTTTTATGTATTTTTTATGATTTTTTCCACAGTAATTAAAACATGGACAACCGTTTACCGGTGCATCACTTGCTCCAGGCGGATGAGACATTGGAAGCTAGTATTTCGATCATGCATCAAATCTTCAAGTTTCTCGATGAGACACAGGGGAACCCGGTTCCATGTAGAATTTTCACCTTAAGTGGTCACAATTACATAATTGAGATCCTCAACAACGAAACACGCTGCTACAAAAAATTTCGGCTTTCTCCCCCTATTTTCATTGAATTATGTGAGAAACTAAAACTATTAGGGCTTCAACCTTCGAGAGATTTAACTGTACCGGAGCAAGTAGGTATTATAATTCTTTTAAGAAGAAAAAAAAAAGTACTAAAATTTAAGTTGTCTGCTTGGACTATTTGTATACTTTTTTAAAAAGAATTTACATATTTTTGGAATATATATAATTATTTCAAAATTTATACATATTTGAAATTTTGTAATTTTGAATATTCTTTTTGGTATATTTTATTGTAATTTGTATATTTGAGCCGAATAATTATTTGGTTCTTTTCGAATTCTATATATTATTGAATACAATTTTTTTAAAAAAATTGATATATTTTATTGACATTCTATATATATATTTTTGAATGTTATCTAATTAATTCAAATTTTATACATTTTTGGAATTTTATATTTGATTTTTTAAAGTTGATATCATCATTTGGTATTTTATATTATCTGTAATATTATATATATATATATATATATATATATATATTTTATCATTTTATATTATTTTTTCTTTTATATATATAATTATATCGAATTTTATACTTCATAAAATATATAGTTGAATGTTTTTTATATATATAATAGTCTTTATTAGGATATAAATACTATATCCAATATTTTAATCAATCAGTTTTAGAATTGACCACTTATTGGAAGCAGACAGTTTTTCAAACATGGTTTGGTTTTGCAGATTTTTTCAGACCAGACCATTTATCAAATAGAATTTCAATCAGCACCAAAATTAAACTAGACCACACAAGACCAAATAAAACCAGCCCAGACCAATCCAGCCAGACCAAACCAGACCAGACCACTTTTCAAACAGGCCCTAAAGTTGGCATTGCGGTACCCATTTTTCACTTATACGATTGTGCATGTCACAGTATCGATTTTTATCGCGATCGTGACAACAATATAATGAACTCCAACAATATTGATTTCTAATAATCCTCCTCGCTTAAATCATTAATCATGAAATTAAATTATTGGATCCACTCTGTGGAGTTCTCTTTTGGTCAAATATAACAGTCACCTTAAGCCATGTCTTTCTAGGTTAATTATCAGTTAAAATTGCAGTACTTGCCAATATATATATATATATGATATTAAATCCACAAAATATGTAGCCAAAAATGATTTGTATGGTATATATGATTTCATTTGTAGTGTATGTATAAACATCCGAGTCTCAAATAAGGCATGGTTAAAGACCAAATGAAAGGATTAAATACTAATATAGCAATAGATAAAATTCAAGTGAAAGTCCTGAGTTTATTGTCAAAACAAAACATTCCAAAGACATAATTTACACTTTAAAATATATATATATAATTTACAGATTAATGGAGTATCAAGATTGAAAAAGAAATTACTCAGAATTTTAGTACAGATTCTATGAAAAAATATATATTTTTTATCCTTTGAGAAATCGTTAATCAAGTACCATCAAATTTTACACATTAGTACAAATCTACAACCACTTTTTTGTTATCAGTTTTTCTATTTGTTAATCAATAATAGCATTTGATTCTGAAATATGTCTGTTACATCAATAAATTCATTAGTAGCAAAAACCGAATAAAAAATTGATTACTAGTTTGAATACACACGTTATAAAATGGTGTAGAATTTTATAAACACGTTATATAATGGTGTAGAACTTTTTAAACAATGTCCATCAACCTCATTTATGTCCGACATTAAAACTCACTAAAGTTACAGTTAAATTAATTTTAGGTAAAATAAAAGAGTGCTCAGTTTTTGGGTGGGGCAAAATTGAAGAATATAAATGCTCTTTATAGAATATTCATAATAATATATCGCTAATATCTGGAAAAACAAATGGTTAAAAGTAGTTTAAACAATTATTTTATTATATTTCTTTAATTTAAAACTACCCATACGTATTCCTATTGTTCTAATTTAAACTATAAATAAAAATCCAATCTATATAAAATTAAATCTAACATACAATATACACCGAAAATAACATCCAGAAAGTCAAGGAACCGTTACTCATCAACTTCAATAAATATTTCCCTTTAAAACTTCTACCACAAACCCTATGAAAAAACAAACACGGAAAAGAGAACTAAAAATAATAATGATTAGAGTATAATTACAATCAAAGCTTAAAAGAACCAAATAATTCCAGTTCACTCTTCCAGCTCTGATAAATTGGTAATCTTCCAAAACGGACCAAAATATATTACATATATATATATATATAACAAAGGTTTGCAACCTAATAATCTCTCTCAAAGAGAGATCTAGGAAAAAATAAAAATACACTAAAAAGACTAATAACAGATTTTCCAGTTATATAATTAGTAGGCTTCCCCATTTTGCATCTCCAGCCAGAATATTTTACAAGTTACACTGAAATTCTTGAAAATAAAACTATATATATACTTGGAAGTAGGACAATTTCCATGAAATCCACAGGGTAAATACCCAGCACCAATCGTCTTCTTCAATGTTCTTGCATACCTGCAAACATTAGCCTAGCATACCAATGGGCATATTTATATGCTATGATCTCTAGCTGAAAAATATTATTGTGCCATGTATTTGTTTGAACTTTTAAACAAAATAGTACAAGTTGGGTGATGTACATATAAATTGATATCAGAAAGGCTGAAGCTAAGAAATTTACTGATGTAAATTCTTGTCTATCAAGAAAAATGCTTCTTGTAGTGAAAAAAGTAACAGTCAGATATTAAGGGGACGAAAATACTTCTAGAAAGAATCGATGTGAATTTTGCCATTGGTTAGTTAAACTATGCATTGCTTAATCCACCTACTTTCTTCCTGTCCGAGAAAATTTGTACAAGAATTGAACTCAAGACATCCAAGACTCGAACACTGACTCGCCCCAACAAACCCAAACCTGTCCGCTGCGTTCATACAGGCTTGACATAAGAGAGGTCGACCCGCAAGGAGCTCAAACGTTTTCCCATTGTTTCCACAAAGTCACAACTTCAGCCAAGTGAAACACTAACAGCTCTCGTAAGTAGAGACCGACAGTTTTAAGGGAATTGAAATACGAAAGGACCATCCAGGGCTGACTTCAAGGAACCAAAATGATCAACTTCTCAGTTGATGACCAACAAACTCTGGGGTGATGCTCACCGTGGTTATAATACTAGACATCCAAGCCCAGCTAAAATCGCTACACCTAGTGTTTTCAAAAGTCTAAGGCACACTATCGCACAAGAATAGATATCCTCTAGAGCCTAAAAGAAAAGCTAAGCACACACCTGAGTGAAGAGAACAAAAAAATAATAAAAATACCATTGAAGAGTTCAAATTTCAGATTAAAGGCACAACTGTTGTCAAAAGTTGCACAAACAAACATGGTATCTCAATGTACATACATTAGTAAAAAATATATATATGAGCAATCCTTTGAAACACTGCTAAAGCTGCAGATAGGCCTGAATTAGATTCTATGACAACCCCGGAATAAATTTGACGAAAAAATAGCGATGCAAGTCAGCAATAACAGGCAGTTATACTAAAGCAACATTTAAGGCCTCCCCTCGTGAACTTCTCCCAATCTATAAATTCAATCTAAAATAATCAATCTACGTAGAGCGACCACAGGCATCTATGCTAAAGCAACAAATAAGGCCTCGTGAACTTCTCCCCGGCTCAACTCACATGATTTTAGTCTCCTTTCAACGCACAATATTGACATGATTTTACTAAAAATTATCCATGCAATGAAGATTGCAATAAAGGCATGGATGGACTTCGTATGCCATTTCCTGGTCCAACTTATTGGAAATTAGTAGCCTCCGGTGATATAGGTGCCACTATACTAACATGATTTTACTGAAAATAATCCGTGCAATGAAGACTGCAATAAAGGCATGTCAAGAGTTTATATGCCACATCCTGGTCTTACTTGTTTAGATTAGTAGCCTAAAGTGACATAGGTTAAAAAAAGGATTTAAAAATAATATATAAAAGTGAAGTCACTTAACGAACAAGTGCAGTATTATTTTAATAACAAGAAAACCAAACTGAACAAAAAGACCTTAAGCTAGAAAATGCTACTACTTAAGTAATGAAAACCCAAAAAATGCTTGAATCTTTAATTATAAGGAAACATGCCGAGTCCAAACAACATACCCATTTATAAGGATAGATACAAATTTTGAAAACAACTGTAACTGAAATGCGGTTGTGTAACCAAAATATGCAAATGATTATGTGCAATGAAGTCATGTTGAAAAATGATGGACAGATCCAACTTTACATTTCCAAAGCTTTCAAAAGCTAAAGCTAGAATTAAAATTACTACTGACATCATGTAACATGAAGCAAACTCGAAAATCATACTTCAAAAAAAAACTGAAGCCTGAATAATCAAATGATCCCTGATATATGTATAAGAAAATCAAAACAAAAAATGGACTAGAGGCAGATGATTTTTTTTATCCAAGAGAAAATCCTAAGAAAATTAGGAGCACAAACCAAACGAGCATACTAGCTGGTAGTACCACCTCTGCAATCATAATCTCTAATTTACTAAATAAATATGTTCAAACGTGAAATAACATTGAGACATAAACAAAAGCAGACGAAATGTTTTGGTATAGGAAAAACAATTTTAACAGTCCTCAAGGAGCTGGTTAAATTGTACGAGACATAATTCTAAAGAGCTTTAAAGTTTTGGGCACCGTCCCTCAATTATCGAAAACCCACTCGAAACAAGCTGGTCCTAACAAAAGCACCGAGTCAGCACGACACATAATTCTCGAAACTGCAAGATAGTTGTATCACCCCTCGTTGTCATAGACCTCCCTGACACAAGTGAGTCCTACACAGAAGTGTTGTTCCACAATTTAGTTTTGTTGTTCCACGAACTTTCTTAAAAAGAACTATTGGCCACCATTTGTAGTAAAGGGTTGAGCGTATGGCGGATAGGATTAGTCACCTGTAAAATCGCATAATTAACGCCTGCCACGATGCCCGCCACCTGACCTCGCACCAGGATAGCGAGCAAATTGCAGCCTTAAATTGACCGAATCCCGGTCATGCTCATCGAATTTATAACCTGCAAAATTGAGTTCGACTAACTTACGCTACGCAACTCACGTTATTAACGGCGAATTCAGGGCATCATCAAAAGGTAATTTGATCGATAAAATGAAAAAAATATCCGTCAACACTTTCGAATAACACCCAAAAGGCAATAGCACGTCCACCACTAATTTCCTGATTATAAACAGTGGGCAAGTGAAAACAAAAGGAAGAAACTACCGGCTGCATGAATGATGTGATATCTTACAGGAAAATTCTTATCATATTAGTGGAATCGCCAATTGTACAGTTGTATGGGCCTCTAATACGAATTGTTATAGGGGTGATGGGAAGACTTGACACCACCCAGCTAATATGACAACCAAAAATAAAACTTACCAGAATGCAGCATCCAGCTCTTAACCTTGAAATAAACAAATATATCTGAATATGTTTGGGAAACCTTACAACTTAAAGACTTAATATACATCCAGCCTCATATTTGCAATCATGATAAGAATAATACCACCTATTAAAAGGCCCAGTATATGCAGTTAGCACACCTTACTATCACAGAAAGATGACGGAACTCCCACTGGAAGTATAAAGTGTCATTCAAAGCTCAAGTGAAGCTAAATTTTCTTATATTAAATATCAGTCATAGAGCTAAATGCGATTACACTATCCAAGTTAAGTGTCAAGCTAGAGCCACCCTTGGCAAATAAATTTTCAGATAGCCACAGAACACATATTTATTCCCCCCCTCCAAACCTTAAAATGGTCAGCACACACTCAAATAACCCAAAAGACGCTGAGAATCCCGCTGGGAGTAAAACACGATCATTCAAAGGTAAGGTCGAGCTAATCAAATATTAAATAGGGTCAACGCATCGAGCTAAATGTACTTATGTTATGCAAGAACAGTGTCAAGCTTATAGCCATACTCGTGGCAAACAATTTCTCGAAACAAATCTGAACAAACGAACCCCAATAACCCACAACAAACCCCTTCTTAGACTAAACAGTTTTCCAGTCTTCAGCCTTGAAATTGGACCTTACAATTCGCTACTGTTTATACAACTCCTAAATGGTATCTTTTGCAAGAGTGTCATAACAAAGAATCAGACCATTGGCAAGTTAAGTGGCCAATTAATAGTTTTATTCAACAGAGCTAACAACAACGTACAAATTGAAGGAAAAATGAAATTGATGTCAAGCTCACCTTGTAAGGCATCCATTGCAGTGGCAGCGTGGGCTGGACTGGCAAAATCCACGAAACAAAGTACCAGCGAATCACCTCCAGACTGCAGAAATTAGCATTCAGTGAGCATATAATCCAAGTTCCAAGTAATGTAATTACAAATTATATTTGATAAAACGTCATACATGTCTTGAATCCTTAGTCACAAGTCTCACTTCTTTGTACCCAACAAAAGGGCGAAAGATATCTACAAAACAAATGAAGGAACCAACTAAAAGCACAAAAGTAAAAACTAAGAATAAAAATAAGAAAAACACCAAAACATTAAAGCAACCAGACAAAATGGTCACTTTAAAAGGATACGAGACACCTCTCTGCGTGTACAATTTGGAGGTAATCCCTCCACAAAGAGTGTGTTGGAAGCATCATGAGGAAGATGAACCTCGGGCCTTCCACCTCCTATTCCCAAGGTCCGGCCTTTTGCAGTCACTGTTGGGCCTGGGTCCAAGCCTCCGACACGCATGATGCGAGGATCGCGGAGATCATCACTTAGTCCTCCACTTAACTGTTTCATAGACTCTCCCCCACCAAAAGAAGTAATTTGCTGTTACAAATTGTACTAAAGCATTAGATGATCACTAAAGTAGTACTGAAAACATCAATAAGAAAGGAGCTATGTAAGCACAACAATGCAAAACATTAATCCAGTCTCAGTACCGCAGAGCGTAGATAACGATCATAGGATGCTCCAATTGTGTCAGAGTCTCTGTTACCACGGTGTGCTCCTCTTTCATCATCACGAGCATAATAGCTTGGCAACTCATGGCCACCAGGAATTTCTAAAAGGTAACACAAAAAATCAGCAAATTTAGTCAATTACGCATGAATAACCGCCAAAATAAAAAAGAATGCAACTTTAGCAGAATCTCACAGCACTTTGCTTCATTTTAGGAAAGATGCACCCGTATAAACACGATGATTAAATGGGTTTCTATAACGAGTTCACGGTACTAGCTTATCCTCCTAGCATATAATATATGATTAATGGCTAGAGAAACACCGGACTTCTTGTAACCAGAAACTCGGCTGATTTTGGTGCATAAAATTTAACACCCCCAGTGATATATAACCAAATTCTGCTCACAGAATTACTTAACCCTTACATTTTAACAACAGGACCCCCCCCCCCCCCCCCCCCCCCCAAAAAAAAAAAAGGAAAAAAAAATTTGCTCGATAGATATATGCATACAATATATATAGAGAGAGAGAAAGAGAGAGGGTATGAACTTACAGATTTAAATAGCTTAGCAACGCAGATAATTGATTGACTCAATAGTTCTAACTCTAACACGTGAAGAAATAACTACTAAAAGAAAGTAGCTCCAGCAAAAATTATCAATCCCGAATTAATCATGCCGAAATAATTTGACAGCTAAAAATCATATTTCTAAATCTGTGGAAGGCAATAACTTTACTATAAGAGAGATTGATTCTGAGATTGACAAAACCCAAGCCTTAAGGCAAGAAGGAATTGATACTTCTGAAGACAAAAGGCTGCAAAAAGGTAAACACACCAGTCAAAAACCTGACTTCTAGTGGTTGGAAGGGTCTCGAGGACCAAAATTAGAATTTAATGAAAGGCGCCTTAGGGAATCAGGGGGTTGAGCCCTAATATTATCGAATCCGGCATTACCCCCATTTTTAATGAATAAGGAATTTTCCAATGAAGGCCTCAACTATCAGGGAAGTGGGAGGCCATTGCGAGCGATATTCACTTTCGAGAGAGAAAATCAGGAGGTTGACCCCTAATACTATAGTTGGAAATCAGATTATCCCGAAACAAACTCAAAATTGAAAAGAATCTCCCGCTCCCCTCAAAACTAAACAATTTTCAACAACTTCTTGATCCCTATTTCCGGATTTACTGTTTGCATTCACCATAAGGCTACCAACCAGAGGACCCATTAATGTGAGGAAAGGGGCAGAATTTACAGGGTGCAGACAAGACACCTGGTAACATATTGTATGCAGATAGTGCCTTCTCCTACACTTCATACCGTTATTATGCTTATAACTCAAGCTTTTGATCAATGGCCCGTATCTATGACAGCTTGACACGCATAGCTCCATATCTTCCAGCTTCTAGATGACTACTAAACAAAAATTTACAAGAGAAACCCTTCTCCTAAAGTAACTAAGATCTGGATGGATCCAGATCTTTATTTCTGTCACGGGGAGGCCTATCTAAATGGAGACAGATGTATCTACGGATCAATCTGGACTAAACTCTATAAACCTAGAATGTCGTAAGCATCCATTTCTCCCGCCTATTGAGATAAGATAAAATAAAAATAGATACATACATTGGGTGGAGAGAGAAAAGCAAGAATAACAAGTTACACTTAATTTTTTTTTTAAAAAAAGTCAGTTCAACTGAACAAGATTGTTGTAAAAACTCACATTTGAACCAAGACCCTTTCTTTATTTTCCTTCTCTAAACCCTAGAGAAGGAATTCACTTATTCCCTTTCCCCCAACTTTTTCTCGGCAACCAAACACGTCCCCGTTAAAAACCCTAACACATAATCTAAAGCACCCAATATCGAATTTTACAAAAGCAAACAAAAAATTGAACCTTTAATCGAGAAACCCTAGATTCTCCAGCAATGATAACATATCTCTATAACGTATACATACACATATGTATACATATATACATATAGAGAGAGAGAGAGAGAGAGAGAGAGAGACTACCGAAGTCGGAGCGAGGGCGTTTTCCGACGAGAGGAGGAAGAGGCTGCTGTTGCCTGACGTCGGCGTATCTCCAATAAGGATCGGCCATCGAAGAGAGAGAAAGTAAGAGAGCAAAACAAGGGGCGTGTGAGATTTGAGGGTTTACGCTTTTTACTACTACTATTTTTGGAGAGAGAGATATTTTCAGAGAGAGAAAGTAAGAGAGCAATAAGGACGCCGTTGGGAATGGGTTTTAGGTTTGGTTTTGGTTCCAAATTTGAAGACCGGGCCCAGGTAATGGTCGCGCCGTCCCCCTGATCCCCGTTCGACCTTATAAATTATTATACGTTCCCGAATAAAAATTACGAGTAAATTATTAGATTCGTAAAATCATAAGATTTAATTTAATGACTATATTTTGAAAATTTATAAGGAACCACAAGAAAGCTGACTATTACTGCAGTGTAACTAGTACCACGGGACATGAGTGAGTTGGCACGACATGGGTGAGTTGTCGGGTACGTGGTTATGGTAGGGCATGGATGTTGTATGGAAAAATCATATTAATGTAAGAAATTTATAAACATAATTATATTAAATGGTGGTATATTAGTGACTATAGTTATAGTTAAATATATTATTATTTTATAATATAATTTTGGGATTAGGTGTCATTAGGAAAGGGGATGGATTTTGGTACTCTGCTTGGGATCATGTAGAGTTGTACTTGCTCGTGGGTTTAACCCACATTTTTGTTGTTTCAGGTCCTCGGCAATTTCTCCAGCACGGTTGAGGACTTCATATCTATCCGTCTGGTTCTACATATTTTCCTTCCACTCCAGGGTAGGATCCGATAAATGTCATATGTTGTATTTCTTATAAGTGTGTTTCTAGGGGTCCATGTTTATGGGATTTCCAAGTTATACTATGTGGGACTTATTTTATTTAAGGATGTATTGGGGGTGGTCTTCTTCATGTATAAGTTGTATCCTTATTTTGTTATTGTTGTTATTATTATATTTCGATTTTATGTTTTCTCTTCTGTGCTTATGTTATCAATTACTGACGCTCCTAGTTTTTTGTGTATGGGTCTGGCCAACCTATGCATGGAAATTTGAGGGTGTCACAGTTGGCATCAGAGCACTACAGGTTCAAGTGTCCTAGGGATGTATAGTTAGTCTTCCGCATTGCGTATTCTGATATTTAAAGCCTAAATTTAGGACTCGTACTCTTATAAGATCTTAGTGGGGGTATTGACGGGTCGTGTTTATTGTTATTTCAGTATGCCACCACGTAGAAGGAGAAATGTGAATCAATTTCCAGACCTTATTCCGGAGGGGAATGCTCCAGTTCCTCCGAACCTTGCTGATATTATTGCCCAGGCTGTTGCTGCAGGAGTGGCGACTGCTCTTCAGCATCAACAACTTCATCCACAGCCTCCCTTGTAGGCACATGCACCAGTTCCTGTGATGATAGATAATGGATGGGACATGATGCGTATTTCATTCATGAGAAACAATCCACCAGAGTTTTTCTGGATCGATATAGGTCACCGCAGCTCACCAGTGGAAGAAGGACATTGAGCGCCATTTACGCATGGTTCAGTGTACTGAAGTTCAAAAGCAAATATTGGCTACATTCAAGCTGGTTGATGATGTTTTGCAATGGTGGGAGTCAGTTACTACTCTAGAGGAGAGGGCCACATTAACTTATGATCAATTTCGAGATCGCTTTGATGAGAAATATTTCCCTTTCGCTGTGAGAGCAGCAAAGAAAAGGGAATTTCTCAATTTACAACAGGGAGATAGGATTGTTGCAGAGTATGAGCAAGAGTTCACTAGACTATCATTGTTTGCACCTGAGGAAGTGAACACATAGAAGAAAAGGAAGAATTGCTTTGTGCATGGTTTGGCATGGCTCGTTCGGCAAGTGATAGTGGGTAATCCAGCTTATGCCACTTATGCTCAGGTGGTGGATGCAGCATTACAACATCGTCAGATCAGGAGGGATTACAAGAAATCTAAGGGGGATAAGCGCAATGACAATGACTCCACTAGCCAGACAGTGGAGAAAGGAAATGGTCAGAGTGGTAGACACAGTGATAAAGGCAGGTTCCAGGGGCATCAACCTTGGAAGAAACAAAGGGGTACTACTGATAGCAACAAATAAGGGCCTTCTCATCAGGGATAACATAGTGGCGTTCCTCATATTTCACAAGGGCAACAACAGGGTCAGAGAAAACCTACGGGTCCTTTCAAGGGCCATTGCTATAGGTGTGGGGAGTATGGGCACTCTGCCAAAAGGTGTCCCAAGGCTACTCCAGGACAGTAGGGCCAACAAGGACATACCAGTTATCAGGGACAGAGGCAACCACCACCATTACCAGTACCACAGGTTCCCCGTCTACAGGGCTCAACTTATCCCGCTTTACCAGCACCCCCGCCACCATAGGGTCAGACCCAACAACAGCTTCATTATGGCAGGATCTATAACGTAATGCCACCAGACGTTCAGGCACCTCATATTATTGAGGGTATGTTTCCTATTTATGGTAGACTTGGTCGAGTGTTTTTTGATACTGGTGCATCACATTCTTTTATATCGCGTTCTTTTGTTGTTTTATCTAGACTACCGACTCAGCCTAGTAGTCAACCTCTCAGAGTTTCAACGCCATTAGGTGCCGATGCGGTTTTACGGGATAGTTGTGTATATGTACCTATTGAGATTGGCAGGCTTCAATTTTATGCCGATTTATTAGTTCTTGACATGAATGCTTATGATGTGATACTTGGGATGGATTGGTTATCTCACTACCATGCACAGTTGGACTGTCGTGGTAAGACAATAGTCTTTGCGATACCAGGACATGAGATGTATTTAATTGCGACACCTCGATCTCATGGAGGGTTTAGTACACATTTGTTTTATATGGATGCAGAGACTCAGGAGCAGACTACTACATCCATGGATAGTATTCCTGTAGTACGTGATTTTCAAAACGTGTTTAAGGAGATTCCAGGGTTACCTCCGAGTCGTGAGATCGATTTTGTTATCGACTTAGCTCCAGGCACCAGGCCTATTGCTAAGGCACCGTACAGGATGGCACCGGTGGAGATGCGGGAACTGAAGGATCAGAATCAACAACTTCTTAGCCAGGGTTTTATTCGCATGAGCACTTCACCTTGGGGAGCACCTGTGTTGTTTGTGAAGAAAAAGGACGGTTCTCTTCGTCTTTGTATCGATTACAGGGAGCTGAATAAAGTCACAATTCGTAACAAGTATATGTTGCCTAGGATTAATGATTTGTTTGATCAGTTGAAGGGAGTCACCTACTTCTCCAAGATAGACTTGAAGTCAGGGTATCATCAACTTCGTGTCAGGGAGCAGGATGTTCCCAAGACAACATTCCTCACTCGGTATGGGTCGTATGAGTTTCGGGTCATGCCTTTTGGGTTGACCAATGCTCCAGCTGTCTTCATGGATTTGATGAATAGGGTATTCCGACTTTTTTTAGACCACTTTGACATTGTGTTCATTGATGACATCTTGGTTTATTCTAGGTCAGAGGAGGATCATGCCAGGCATTTGCAGATCATGTTGCAAACACTTAGAGATCACCAGCTTTATGCAAAATTTGAAAAATGTGCTTTATGGCAGAATGAAGTAAAATTTTTGGGGCATGTAGTGTCAGAGAAAGGTTTATCGGTGGATCCAGCAAAAGTCTCAGCGGTTTTGGAGTGGGGGCAACCTGCCTCACCTACAGAGATTCACAGCTTTCTGGGCTTGGCTGGATATTATCGCAGGTTCATTCAGGGCTTTTCAAAGATCGTCGGTCCGCTTACCCACTTGACAAAGAAGGGAGTGCCCTTTATTTGGGATGACCACTGTCAGACATCTTTTGATGAACTGAAGACAAAATTGACATATGCACCTGTTCTAGCTACCCCACATAGTGGAATTGAGTATCTTGTCTTTACAGATGCCTCTTTGCTGGGTTTGGGATGTGTATTGATGCAGGAGGAGATACCTGTATCTTATGCTTCCCGTAAGCTCAAACTGCATGAGCTTAACTACCCAACACATGACTTGGAATTAACAGCAGTCATTTTTGCACTGAGGATTTAGAGGCACTATCTCTTAGGCGAAAGTTTCAGATTATTCAGTGATCACAAGAGTCTACAATATCTATTCACTCAGAGGGAACTGAATATGAGGCAGCGCCGATGGCTGGAATTTATGAAGGACTATCATTTCACTATTCAGTATCACCCAGGGAAGGCTAATGTAGTAGCAGATGCTCTTAGTCGTTGACCCTATGCTAGTCTTTCAGCCTTGTTCGAGACTAAGTGGAATACACTGAGGATAGATGATGAGTTAGTTGATGCTTTTGTGGCATGTGTGGTGGTGACGCCTGCTATTATTCGTAGGGTAGTCAAAGCCCAACAGGTAGATCAATAATGCATGGCTAAATTTATGGAATTGGCATCTGAGGATATTCCTTTTTACTTAGTCGACTCGGATGGAGGTCTGAGGTACAAGGGACGATTGGTCGTTCCTTCTACTGAGGACTTGAAGAGAGAGGCTCATAACTCTCCTTTTGCAGTGCATCCTGGAGGGGATAAGATGTACCAAGATATGAAACGCCAATTTTGGTGGGCTGGTATGAAGATAGATGTTGTTATTTTTGTCTCCAAGTGCAGTACTTGCCAGATGGTGAAAATCGATCATCAGAAACCGTCGGGATCATCACAACCACTTCCAGTGCCTGAGTGGAAATGGGAGAGCATTTCCATGGATTTCATTGAGGAACTACCTACTTATCCTCAAAACCATAATTCTATTTGGGTGATTGTTGATAGACTTACCAAGTCTGCCCATTTCCTACCGGTACATTCAGACTATACATCAAAGCAGTTAGCGAAGCTTTACATCGCTGAGATAGTGAAGCTTCATGGGATTCCTTTGTCTATTGTATTGGATAGAGATCCAAAATTTGTATCTGGGTTCTAGGCAAGTTTTCAGCAGGTTTTGGGTACAGAGTTGCATCTGAGTACAGCTTACCACCCGCAAACCGATGGTCAGACTGAGAGAGTTAATCAGATTTTGGAGGATATGCTTCGAGCTTGTGTCCTGGATTTCAAGGGCAACTGGGAGTTCTACTTGCCACTGTCAGAGTTTGCCTACAACAATAGTTACCAGAAGACTATCGGTATGGCACCGTTTGAGGCCTTGTATGGTCGACCATGCAGATCTCCAGTATGTTGGATGGGAGTCGGAGAAAGCAAACTCCTGGGTAAATTCCTGGGTCCTGAGTTCATCAAGGATACATCAGAGAATATTGCCCTTATTCGAGACCGTATGAAGACTGCTCAGAGTAGACAAAAGAGTTACGCTGATCGTCGAACCCGAGCTTTAGAGTTCAGAGTGGGAGATCAGGTTCTTTTGAAGGTGTCTTCCATGAAGGGAATGATGCGATTTGGGAAGAAAGGAAAGCTATCACCTCATTTTGTGGGCCCTTTCATGATTACTGACAGGATTGGACCTGTGGCTTATCGTTTGACTTTACCTGATCATATGCACAGGGTGCATAACGTATTTCATGTTTCTATGTTGCGGCGATTTCTCCGAGATGAGGATGTCTATCAGCATATAGATGTGGGAAAAATTGAGTTGCAGCCGGATGCGATATATGTGGAACAACCTTATTGTATTATGGATCACAAAGATCAGGTACTCCGCACGAAAGTCATTCCCCTTGTATGTGTTCAGTGGAATCATCACAACAAGGCGGAGTCCACCTGGGAAAGGGAAGATGAGGTTCGTGCAAAGTATCCAGAGTTATTTATTTCAGGTATGTGCTGAATTCCGGGGACGAAATTCCATTATTAGGGGGGAATAATGTAATACCCCGTATTTAATGGATATTTATTTCATTAATTATTTTGGATGGCATATTGGGTGTTTAAATTATTGAATGAGGTTATCTTAGTCTTTTTAAGTCTAGTAGGTTATAATGAAATTTTGTGATCTGAAGAGGGGCAAGGTTGTCATTAGTGTTTGGGCAGTTTGGTGATTTATGCATAACACAAGGATAGTTTGGACATTTCCCTAACCCTAGCCTCTTCTATATAAGCATCATTAACTTCAGATCTAGCCCCCATCTCATTTCTTCTACTACTTCTTCTTCTTCATCAATTATACCCAAAATTGTGAGGGTTGAGAGGTTGAGAGCTTAAAATTGGTTTGGATTTGTACTTGTGGTGGATTCAGCTCTACATTACAGGCAAGACATATGTTATACTCTTCCTATTTGTATTGAAATTTCGTAGCCTTTACTTTGTGCATCTATAATCTGGTAGATAGTATTTTTCATATATGTATAGGTATGTATAAAGCATGTTCATATATGACTTTTATATATTATGTTTATACATATATGTATAGATTCGTAAGTATATATATATAGATCTTGTATATATGTAGAGATTCGTGGATCTATATAGGCATATATGTATAGATCTGTTAAAGTATATTCATATTCATGTTTATTTATATGACTTTTATATATTCTGTTTATACATATATGTATAGATCCGTAAATATATATATAGATCTTGTATATATGTAGAGATTCGTGGATCTATATAGGCATATATGTATAGATCTGTTAGAGTATATTCATATTTATGTTTATTTATGTGAGTTATATATTCTGTTTATACATATATATATAGATCCGTAAGTATATATATAAATCTTGTATACATGTAGAGATTTGTGGATTTATATAGGTATATATGTATAGATCTGTTAGATTATGTTCATATTCATGTTTGTTTATGTGATGATATATATTCTGTTTATATGTATATGTATAGATCCATGATCATATGTACAGATCTTGCATATAGGTAGAGATTAATAGACTTATATAGACATATATGTACAAATCTGTTAGAGTATATTTATATTCATATATATATATATGATGATTTATATTCCGGTTATACATATATGTACAGATCCATGATTATATGTATAGATCTTGTATATACATAGAGATTTATGGTGATATATTGATATATGCATGAGACTATGTTTATGTCTAGCTATACGTACAAATCTATTTTTACCATGTGTAGCTATACATGTATGGATTCGTGGTTATGTGTCTTGTTGGTATGATTCTGATGATGTGTATATGGTTGGAACTTAGTATAAATATCTGAATACATAAATATTTTAGGTTTCAATGTTGACAAAGATTTCAAAACTGTTATTAGAAAAATATTGCATATTTATGTAATTGTTTTTCTCTATTTTCTTTGTTATCAGACTCTGGACATTGATTTATATTGTTATTATGTGTATCACGAATTATACTAGATTACGTATTTTTGACCGTATAAATGAATAATTTTGACCGTATAAAATACCGTATACCTTGGCGCTGAGACGCTGCCCTAGACCCCGCTAGGGGGGCGCTTAGGTAGGGGTGGCAAAAAAACCCGCCCGCCCCGTTTATCCACCCCGCCCCGCCCCGTTTAGCTAACCGGGGCGGGTATGGGGTGAAAACAAATTCCCCGATTATAATCGGGGCGGGTATGGGGCACCCCCGCCCCGCCCCGAACCCGCCCCGATTAGCTATATATATATATTTATCTATATATATATATATATGAATAAACATGTATTGACGAGTTGTTTATTATGCTTTTGAAATTTTTGATTTTGATTTCATATAGATTTATTGTTTGATTTTGATCTCTTATAGTTAGGTTTGATTTTGGGATTTTATTGTTATTTGGGGGAAAAATAATACGTAAACCAGCACACATGTGTTGCAATGGTATAATCTCACTCCCAAATTGGGAAGGTGATGAGTTCGAGCCTCTTAGGAGGCATTGTGGGTGTGGTGTGTGAATTTCTTACCATTAAAAAAAAAAAAAAAAAAAAGTAATCGGGGCGGGGGCGGGGCGGGGAGTTGACGGGTACGGGGCGGGGCGGGTCGGGGAAAAAAAATTAAACGGGGACGGGGCGGGGAAAAATAATCGGGTACGGGGACGGGGCGGGTGATACCCCCCCCGACCCGCCCCATTGCCATCCCTACGCTCAGGTAATGGTCGCGCCGCCCCCCTGGACCCCCCAGGCTCGACCTTATAAATTGTTATACGTTCCCGAATAAAGATTACGAGTAAATTATTAAATTCGAAAAATCATAAGATTTAATTTAATGACTATGTTTTGGAAATTTATAAGGAACCACAAGGAGACTGACTATTACTGCAGTCTAACTAGTACCACGGGACATGGGTGAATTGTCACGGTATGGGTGAGTTGTCGGGTACGTGGTTATGGTAGGGCATGGATGTTGTATGGAAAAATCATATTAATGTAAGAAATTTATAAACATAATTATATTAAATGGTGGTATATTAGTGACTATAGTTATAGTTAAATATATTATTATTTTATAATATAATTTTGGGATTAGGTGTCACTAGGAAAGGGGATGAATTATGGTACTCTGTTTGGGATCATGTAGAGTTGTACTTGCTCGTGGGTTTAACCCACATTTTTGTTGTTTCAGGTTCTCGGCAATTTCACCAGCACGGTTGAAGACTTCATATCTATCCGTCCGGTTCTATAATATTTTCCTTCCACTCCAGGGTAGGATTCGATAAATGTCATATGTTGTATTTCTTATAAGTGTGTTTCTAGGGGTCCATATTTATGGGATTTCCAAGTTGTACTGTGTGAGACTTATTTTATTTAAGGATGTATTGTGGGTGGTCTTCTGTATAAGTTATATCCTTATTTTGTTATTATTGTTATTATTATATTTCGATTTTATGTTTTCTCTTCTGTGCTTATGTTATCAATTACTGACGCTCCTAGTTTTCTGTGTATGGGCCTGGCCAACCTATGCATGAAAATTTAAGAGTGTCACACCGGGCTGAAATCCGGCTGAATCGAGTTAAATTGTCATTCCTAAATATGAGAGAATGTCCTTCGATGAAAAGTAAATATTAATTGAAGAATAGCTCAACAAACTTCAATAATTGTTATAACAAGTGTAAACTATAATATTTTTTAATTTCATTGTCAAATTACAAATTTGGTGCTTCTAAGCAACATAATTAATACAGTATTATATATATACACACATATATATACATCCATTGTTTTCAAATAACCACTGTTTTCGTTCTGATTGGATACAATCATACAAGTACAGGAGTAGCTTTCTTGTGCTCTACCAAAGTTCTTTGTCTTTATCTGCAACATTGACTAAACAATTATAATATAATTCCGTTTTGCAAGTAAACTAGTCCCATACGATACTACTAGTATTTTACTACTTGGTCCTCCAGTTATCTCCTCAAATCATCCACTCATCCTCTTAAGACTTGAGGTAAACAGGTTATATATATATGTGTGTGTATATATAATCTCATCATTTCCCTTTTGATATTATATTTACATGTTTTGGTACTAAAATTTCAGCTGATCGATGGCGGACATCACTGGTCATCCCACTTACAGCTGCAACATTTGCCGGAATCCTGTTGCCCTCCGAGATGACCTTATTTCTAAAAAATTCTGGGTAATCAAAATATTTCCGATTCTCTCTCTGTGTCTATATATATATATGTGTGTGTGTGTGTGATATATGATAGACTGATGCAGTAGTTGAAGGTTGAGGTTTGTTGGGTCAAATATAATTATATCATATTATATATTAAACATTGTAATTTTTTTTTTTTGCATGAACATTGTAGATTGATTGAGCTGATTTTAGTACCAAGAAGGAATAATTGGTGGAAATGAAGTTTGATCCCATTACAGAATATTTTTCTCACCATCCCTGGAGGTTAGAATGACTTGCAAGACCCTGCGGTGTGAAGTCAAGATCACTCGAATAAAAAGATTAAAAAAAAAAAAAAAGTTTTCACAATTTTACTAACCCGAGATGTTCGGACAAAAAAACTTAAGCTGATAAATGAGACTAACATCAAATCATTTTTTGATCCGAATAGGGTGTGGAACCTGAACTAATATAGATCTTAGACTAAAATTTTCGTAAATGTATACATTTATATCGAAATGTGTGTGGTCGTGGTGATGTTAACTCGAAGTTTTTCACTACATTGGTTTGATAGGCAAAATCGGGTCGAGCCTACATGTTCTCTCATGCAATGAACATTGCGTTGGGGCGCAAAGAGGACAGACAGCTCCTAACTGGTGTATTCAGTGTTGCGGATGTGTATTGCAGCAACTGTGGTGAATTGTTGGGTTGGAATTATGTAAGAGCTTATGATCCAAAGCAAAGTTACAAGGAAGGCAACTTCATTATTGAGACTGCTAAGATTTTGAAGAAATATTGATTCATTACAAATATCAGACGCAACTTCTATCGTATTATGTGTAATATATATATATATATACATATATATATATATGTATAGAACTTTGTGTTTGTGTGTTGGACACTTGGATCATGAATGGTATGAATTCACTCTCACTTGTGTAATTGTACCTTTGATATAATACCATACATGGTCAAAATAACTCGTGTATGTGCAAGTACAATGGATTCAGACAATATCGGTCTTAAGCTAGAGTATCAAAGAACCTTTCTAGTCGCATTACAAACCCAGTGAATCAGTGATGCTTTACATACGGCGAAATCTGTTTGAAAAGGGTGTTGAATATCGAATAATATAAGAGAGAGATGGACGGTGGAAAGTCTAAATGCCCTGGGATGCTTGGGATCACTGCAACTAAGGCCTTTAAACAAGGGTCCTTAAGTTTTCGGCATTTGATGGATATCACAGCCTCCAAACAAGACACACCACATCATGGACCATTTGTATTTCAACTTATAACCCTAAGCAAGGGAAATAACAAAAGCACAAGAAACATAAGTTATCTGTATAGACAGGCTGAGTCGAAACAAGATTTCAGCAACAAAGGATCTTGAACAACATAGATAAACCTTTATATTGAATATACAACATTCCAAAATAGAAAACACTAAATAAACAAACAAAAAGGTGGCTTGACCTGAAATTGTAGTTGATGGGCTGCTGTGGGAAAAACAAATCCCAAAAGAAGCATTATGCTGCTCGGCAAATACCATAAAACGATCTGGCCTTCAACTCAGTCGTTCAGCTTACAAACATCGATGAATTTTTGCACTGCATTGTGGTATTGCGTTCCCTGATACACAATTGCGCAGAAAATACACGTTAGGACTGTTTCCTAGCTTAAACATAGCTTGCATGAATAATTGTGTCAAACTGAATTCTTTCTGTAAGGGAGAGCTCATTTTGCTTTACCACATACAAAATTATTACATAGGACATGCCGATAACTAAGGAGGGCGCTCCTCTAGTCCGCTTGTAAGATGTCAAATTGTAGCCACTAGACTCTTACATAATAGTGTTCTTTCGCAAGAGTTGCACCTCATGATTGTTTATAGTCAGATTACATACTCCCAACAATTTATGATAACTATTTATGCTAAGCACTACAACCTCATAACTAAGGTAGAAAATCCAACACTATGATTTATTTAGTACAAATGATGGAAGAAATGACACGTGAAAGATGCAAGGACTACAACCACTTCGCACAAACAAAAAGCATGGCCATTTTAAGGAAATTACGGGGCAAGGAATCATGTCATGAAGTAGCACATTCAGATTTGTGCTCTTTTTACTCTATGGATGGCGTATAACTCTGAAGTTAGCTTAACAAATATCAAGTCACCGGCCCTAATGCCTTTAGCATCAATACCCCTGTCCACCTATGTTTTCGCGTTACAATTGCACTCCTAGCCCTTATTGAAGCTTGTAAACACCATAATGCCCTATTAGACCAGTATTCCAAAGTGACAGCCAAGTATATATATTTGGTAATCATATAGATACCTGAAGTCACTTTTGTTTTGATTAAATGCTACGAATGGCAAACTTGTTATTCACCAACATTTGAAAGACCAGAAAAATCCATTCTAAACTAATGCTTGAAATTCTACAGACCTGGCCAGAGGCCCACAGCTCCTCAAGAGTCCATTTGGAGTTTGATGGCATTAAAAAATGATGATATAGTCTGTAGATATATTAAGAAAACATGGCCAACATATTGATTATAATAATGCTACCTCCCAGTAAAGTTGGTTGCAGTCCATGCACTGCCAAAACTCTAAATTCTTGTCAAATAAGCAGTTGGGAATCACTTGGAATCCCTTTGCAGCTTCAACAGCCTCTTCAGTTGTCAGTGGTTTTTGAATAAACTTTCCATTGCATTTTGTGCACCTTGACATTAGCTGATCCTCACAAATTTTCAATTGAAAAGTTTCAATTACCTGCAAGAATCCCAAATTTTCAATGACATTGGATCGTTTGCTTGCCTAGATGTAACGGTATATTTTGGTTATGCCAAAATAATTTACCAATGACAGAAAAAGTTAACATCTAAAATTCACCATCTGCAGGGAGCATAAACAGATATACGGCACAGACATTTTGATGTCTAATAGGCCCGTACAATGGAAATCTTCAATGAAAAATATTACTTGAACGATCATAAGGGTGGGTGGATTGGGCAACAGTTGCTGCCAGATGTGCAACCAACAAAGTTTTGAATGCATACCTCAAGTAGCTGTTCATTTTTAAGAAGACTCTTCACCCTATATATTTGATTCTTTATCAGATATTCATGCCTCAGAAGCTTGGCATCTCGTGTGAGGAGCACCCTCTTCTCTTTATGTGCTTGGTCTATTAAATCCCTAATGAAAATGAAAACAAATAAAGGATGAAGTTACCTTTCTAAAGAGATTTAATTCTACTTTAATCATATAAAATATAATCAATCGAAATTAATAAGAAGAACCGCACCTGGTTGCAGGTTTTTTCCAATATGGAACTGCAGCATCAACTCCAACACAACGTAAATGTTTTGCCAAGCCTTCAACCTGAGGAGATGTTTCATGAGCTAGCACTAAAAATAGAAAATAATCTTTTAAGTCCTACTATGCATTGATGTGGAAATGAAAGAAGTGTTTTATTCTCTACACAAAGATCATAGGGGGGGGGGGGGGGGGGGGGGGGGGGGAGATATATACATTTCATACAAGGAGGAAAACAAAAATATGGAATCACTTTCAATGGTCAATCCTGGTCAGGTACTCAAGTTTTTCGATTCCTTATCTCGACAAAATCTCCTTAAAAGCTCCACTCTATCTCATAGTTTATTAAAATCTCCCATGCTAAAGGTTCAGATCCCTTTCCAGAAGAGGGAGATCTGATTTCAATAATGGATTCGTATCATATAACTCACTAGAGTTCACAATCAACTAGGCCACAATACCGCCTTTAAGGAAAGGCGCCATGCCCATGAAAAGAAGCATTCAAGATTCATCTGAGAGTCAGAGTTCCATAAACCCAAATTAATACCCCTCTATCATACTAGATGTCCACTCTAGAGAGTAGAACTTTTTAAGGGATCAAGCATTTAATGCATTTCCCCCCTTAAAAAGTACTACTTATTATTTGAAGTCTGAATACAATAGTATGCAAAATAATTCTTGCACCTATTTCTTAGGCTTCCTTGTCTAACCTACAACTTTATATCCCTTGGATATGGCAGATAGGGTCCACAATTTAAATCTAACGCATTTCTAGCAGGCCAAATAAGTAGGTGCAAGTATCATTTCTAGTAATATACAAGATCCAGTTATTATTATTATTATTATTCAATCTCAAGGCTATTTATGGAAAGGTGCAAAAGTATTTTGTCTGAGTTAGTAAGTGGAGAAGGGACTCAGGCGATCTTTAAAAAATAAAATATACAAAGATGGACAACTAAATTGGGGCAGCAGTAGTAATATTAAAGAAGGTAGCACATTTATAAATAAGATTCAATATGATCGCATGAAAAGAAGCATTGGGAATTGGTTGCCCATCGTGAAAAACCATACTTACCATCACATCACATAAGAACTTTGGGCATCCATCCCCACCCAGTGACAAATCCCATGGTGGGGGGCCTTGCCAATCATCGAAATTCTCTAATCGCTTTTCTTTGTATGTCAACCCCACAGATGATTGTCTTTTTCCTCTCCTTTTGGATGTTTTAGGCTTTCTGTCAGAATCCTTTAGTACAATTTTATCACCATATTTCCTAAGGATCTGCAAGAGAGAATAATCCATGGGTATGGTAGACATGCACGACATCCTGGAAACAACTCCATCCACTACAGGGATTCTTAGAGAAAAGTCAGAAGTAGTAGTAGCTCGAACCATCTCCAAAGCATCACAACATTTTGATTTCAAAATTTGGTCACAACTACTAGGCTTCTCTAAAATCTCTTTCAACCCATGATCCAGATAAGTGATGTTGTGAAAAGAATTGCCTGAAATGAACAGTCCAATAAAATTTAAGTGCTCAACTGAAACACTATAATAGGACTGGATAAGACATGAGAAAATAAAATTAAAACCAAACCGATCGAAAATATTCTGTATTTAATAGTCAAGACTGGTCAGCATGATCTATGGATTCTATGTCTTACTTGATTTGTTAGCTTTCTTGCCAACAAAGATCCCAATGGAAGGCAATATTTATAAGGCATAACACAAATTTGGACAGCTCATATGTATTTGGAAACTACATTGTACAAGTGAAATTACAAGGGTTGTAAGGTGAGAAAACTATTCCACCACAGTACATGGGAACCACAATAAAAAACAGTTGGTTCAAGGGATCATGTTAATCCAAATTTTTGTTGAAGGGCCTGGTCCGCCTTTGTTGTTCATCTGCTTATATGCCTAGATACTTGGTGTCCACCCATCGATTGATAGTGCATTTTACTTTTTTACTAATTTATTTTTATCATCAACTATAAAATCACAACCACTCATTTAATATGCATGAGACCAGACAAAGTCATTAAGGCAACCATCGAAATTCTGCTCAATCTTTCTTGTACTGACTGCCTTAAGAGGTTCTAATGCCAAATTCCAGACTCGGAACTGTAGCCTACACTAAATTCTAATAGTTTAAATTTCACACAAAATTTAAACAGTTTATAATATTTAGCATCACAAACCTTCTTTTACAACCTTGACCTGGAAGACATTAAATATTTCAAGCAAACACTGTGCATCTGCAGCTGCATATGTTTTTTGATCTTCGGTGAGAGGACGAAGTGACCAATCACTACATTGAAGATCCTAAGAGAATATATAGTTATGTTAAAAAAATTATAAGAGGATCTGTGTTTAAACTACAATTTGATCTCATTAAAACAACCAGAATCCAAGAAACATGTCTCCAAAAGAAGCACGCAAATTCAGGATAAACTATATAAATACACAATTTATGGTTGTTAATGAACCGAACCTTTGAGAGAAAAATGCCCAACACTTCCTCACAAATAGTTGCCAAGCTCTTAGTTTCCTTTGGTATCTTTCTTCCTGGTGGCTTATGTTGTAGATGATTGTATATGCTTGTAATGTCTAGAAACGGTTCCACCTATGTACAAATTTCAGCAAAATTTACGCTTCAAGTTATTGCTCAAATAAGTCCACCATATCTACAACTGCAATCTAGTTTGCAATTGCGCACATTAAAATAAATCAAAATAGTGATTCAATCAACCAATTCATGTAATTGTAACTACGACTCAACAAATTTTCCCATGGTTCGGGTTGTTCAACTTATATATTCGTTGCTGGGCATCTCAGCTAAAGGGAGGAATATTATTAATGAACAAGCATTGGGACACAGTGAGCTTCATTTGCTTTAAGTTACTGTTGCTTTAGACTGGGTTACATTTCATGAATAAAATAATTTACCTATAGTGCGGGTGAAACAACTCAACGTATCCTCATATTGCAACTGTTTAAATTTGGCAACATTAATTCTTTATTGACATTCAAACTCCAAAGACATGGTAAGCTCCGCAAGAAAGTAATTTGTCGTCCATTATAGAATTTTATTGCGCTATAAATAAACTATATCATAAGTAAACTAACTAAAACAATCTTATATGGCAACAAAGTAACTAGCTCTGCCAAAATACTCTTCTCACAAAAGGTTACCTCAGACCACCTGTTTAAATCCATAATCCTTCAAGCGCATAATAAGAACCCCTGGAAAGGAAATGGAGAAAACAAATTCTCTCTCTAAGCCTCTGAATTATCATCCTTCTATATGAAAATATTCGAAACCCTATAGCGTCTTCATATTAGAGGGGATAATGTCTACATCAAATATCGATAAGGAAGATTTTGTGCATATATGGGCGAGGTATGAAACACTACCCAACGGCTTAAATTTATCTCTCCGCCCTTTAAGAACATTACCCACAATCACAAGATAAACACACAAAACATCTATATCATTCTCTCAATCATACCAACGTTAAGCTTCTTCATGCTTAGGAGGAGAATTTATTGCATTGCCCTCGACTACGTACTACGATAATCACAACTCGATATGCAAGCAAATGTATCAGTAAATTCCACTACAATTGCTTATGTATAGAACTGTTACAATGTAGTCCGAAATTCCGAATCCATCCGTTATCGAAACCACATTGATACAAATTGAAGTCTATACAAACATGTTTACTTCTATTCAAATATATGTACACTTGCAATGAAATATATCCTACTAATTTTATGTGAAATACTTGTATCAACCAATACCATCATCAATCATTCATTAATAGTTAAAAATAAATAAAAATTCAACTGAAATGAAGAAATATAATCCTTGAAGAAAAAAAAACACATGCCAAAAAGAAATAATATATGAATTATTCAAATACGTCACTGGGTCATTTGAAAAATAGAATCATTTACGAAAAATCTTTTATGGGTTCCTATACAATTAAGTCAAACATTATAATTTTCCGTTTTCTTTCATTTTCTCGCATATTCTCAACAACCAAACAAAGAAAGACTCACCCGATCGAAGCCAGGATCGCATCCTTGAGAGCAGAACGTAGAAGACAAATACATGAGATCTTGCTTGAATCGAAACCCTAGTTTCAGTATAGTGGGCGATACAAACACGTCCCTCAACAGCTCGTAGATTGAAGGTAGAGGAATCGCTAACAGGTCGAGTAGAAACACGACCGACTCGTCCTGAAACTGAGTCGACTCGGCGCTGAGTCGGCAAGAGAGTTGGAGGAGCGAGACCGAAGGGAAGGTGGAGGTGTGGCCGCGAGTCGGCTTCCACTCGGCGTCGAGTGCGACGACAGAGGACCGACTCAGTGCCTGAGTCAGGTGAGTGAACTCGGGCGAGTCTGTGGAGGAGACAAAATGGGTTGTCTGTGGCTTTTGGTCTTTGGGTTCCATGAGAGAGTGTTGTGTATTTGTCCGATTCAATGCATGTTTATAAGGGGGCCTGTGTTTATTTGGGCCGGGTCAATTATATATGGGCCTGATAGTGGGCTTAAGATTATTGTTCATTGGACACTTGGATAAGTAGGAGATATGAGTCCATAGACTTCATACAAATACATGGAAAATTTCGCGGTATCGGCTTTGTTCGTGAAAACGGTGTAGAGGTACGCAGAAGGAAAATTTGCAAAATCTGATCTAATTTATTGTAATTGATTAATTAACATTAATACTAGTCTTAAACATGAATATGAAATGAGTATCGGTACTCTGTACAGATATCAACATATTCCAAAAACATTACGAACTATGATTGAAAATATCGATTCAATTTGGATCATGGTTCGAAATCAAGGGAATTCAGTAATTTCAATGTTAAAAGCAAGTATCACGTATAATAATGTACAAAAGTGAAAAATGTTAAATTAAATTCTTTTATCTAAAATAAATAAAATAGTGTATCTCTTCTTTTAATGCGTTTAGTTTAGAAATTGTGCAATCATTCAATCATAAAAAACTATGAAACATTTATAAGAAAAGCTCAATCATGCAATAAAATTATGTCGATCCAAACAATTAGGGTCCGTTTGGATACCCTGTTTTCTGTTTTTGTTTTTTTACTATTCATCAGATCAAAAAAAAAAACGCGTTTACTGTTCACTTTTTTTTCCCCAAGAAAACTGTTTTCTGTGAATAGTGTGTAAAAGTGGTGAAAACACCAAATACAACTTTTAGTTGTTTTTTGAGTTTTTTCACTGTTTAGGTGGTAAAAACAATGAAAACACCAAATCCATAAAATACAACTTTCATCAAATAAAAGTGGTGAAAACATCTTCATCCAAACGCTTTTTTGTTTTTAGTTTTTTGCTGAAAAAAATAAAGACAAATACAAAAACAGTTTTTATATTTGAAGACAGAAAACAAATACAAAAAACAGGCTTTCCAAACGCACTTTTAAAATTCTAACATTTGTATTAATCGAGGTAACATTTTTATTTTATTTTGCCTCAATTAAATTCGGTTCTTAATTAATAAAATCAGAGCAATTCTTATTCATAAATGAAACTGTGCACCCCCAGAACTAGAAGGGCCTGTTATGGGCTCATTTTAGTTAACCAATAAAGCCCAAATTAGTAATTAACTAATGGGCCTGTAGAAGTTTTTGGCGCCAACATTCATTTCCCGCGAAACCAAATCAAAGACAAATTAACGCGCGAAAAGCCTCCCTCCTTCGCTCGTTAATTTCAGCAGATCTTATTTACCATCAACACACTCGCATATTCATTCTTCTTCTCTCTCTCACACACACACACTCACACACATAATGGTTTCTACAAGAGTGGTTCAGAGACGCAGAACTCAAGCTCCGAAGCCCTTCTCCTCCGAAACTCCATTGAAGGCCATCACCACATCCAGATCGCGGCGAGAATACAGGGACACCTGCTGCGAGGAATGTGGGTCCGGCGACTCCGCCGACGAGCTTCTGCTGTGCGACAAGTGTGACAGAGGGTTTCATCTCTTCTGCCTCAGACCCATCCTCGTGTCCGTCCCCAAAGGCTCTTGGTTCTGCTCTTCTTGCTCCAACCACCAAAAACTCAAAAGTAGGTCAATGGGTTTCTGCGATTTGTTCAAATTTCGTTGATTTATCAAAAATAGATTCATGGGTTTGCTCATTTTTCGCACATTTCTTTGATTTATAAAAAATAGGTCATGGGTTTCTTCCAATTTTTCACATTTTATTGTTTTTACCAATTAGGTTAATGGGTTTCTTCCGTTGATTCATCAAAATTAGGTTCATGGGTTTCCTCGATTTTGTCACATTTCATTGATTTATCAAAAGTAGGTCAATGGGTTTCTTCCAACTTTGCACATTTCATTGATTTTTGTCAATTAGGTTAATGGGTTTCTTCCGATTATTCACATTTTATTGATTTCTATAAAAAATTAGGTTAATGTGTTTCTTCCGATTATTCACATTTCATTGATTTTTATCAATTAGGTTAATGGGTTTGTTCCAATTTATCACATTCATCAGAAATAGGTTAAATGGGTTTCTTCCAAAATTTCACATTGCGTTGATTCATATCTTGATAACTTTAATTTAAATTTAGTACCTCTACAAGTCTTTATAAAACTCCCAAGGGCTAATCACTTCATTTCATCTATACTAGTCTTGTTGTTGTTTTTTTAACCATATTAATTAATTATGGGTATGGTGTAGTTCATAAGATACATTACACTCTTGAATTATTTACAGCATTGATGTTTTAACTTATTTTGGCTGGTCGTATCAATCTGACAAGAATTTGTGTTTCTAATCTTCAGATTTTCCTCTGGTTCAGACCAAAATTGTTGATTTCTTTCGTATTCAAAGGTCTTCGGAACCAATCCAGAAGCTTGGTCAAGGTAAAGGGCATTTTGGTATTAAATAATTTCTCATTTCCCCCCCAAATTATGTCTTCATGGCTTAGAATTTATTAGAGTATTTTGTTTCTTAGATTGTCGAAAGAGGCGAAAGCGAACAAGTAGCTTAGTGCTGTCAAAGAAGAGGAGGAAGTTGTTGCCATTCAATCCAAGTGAGGATCGTATGAGAAGATTGGAACAAATGGCGTCGTTGGCCACCGCATTGATGGCAACTCGGACTGAGTTCAGTAACAAGCTCACTTACATGCCAGGTATGGCGCCACGGTCTGCAAATTGTCCAGCACTGGAGCAAGGTGGAATGCAGGTAAATGAGAATTAAGAAAATGTATTTTGTATGTGTCACATAAATTTCATATGTAACTCAATAAAATTTGTCTAGCAGTCTTCATTGAAGTCCAATATCGATTTAAATTAACATGCCCATTGCTATGGTCTTATAAATAGTGGAATCAATTTATAGGTTTCATGTCAATTATGTATAGTTGGGACAAGACTTTGTGGAGTTGAGTTACTCGCTTAAGTCAGAGCTTGGGGGCCTGTTTGGTTGAGAGTTTTTAGTTTACAGATAGCTCTCCATTATAATTCTCTAATACTTTTTTTGAGTTTCTGAGACTGTTTACAAAATTGGAGTAAGCAAGAAATTTTTCACTTGTTCGAAATTTGAAGTTTTATTTGTCGAATTACCTATTGTATTCGTTGCATACGAGTATGAGTTAAGTTCAGCATTTTGGTAGTCTGCACATATCAACAAGATTTAACATTCAGTGCCCAGGAAATAAGTGCATTATTAGGTCCAATGTTGAATCTGTAATCGAACTTGATTAATCTACAAGTCCACTTTTTATCTTCCAAATTTGTTTATATCATTTGTAATGTTGAACAGGTGACAAATTTAGTTGATACTATTTTACTAAGATGTCAAGAAACTGCATTTCAGGTCTTACCAAAAGAAGATGCAGATACCCTAAATTTGTGCAAAAACATGATGGAGAAAGGGGAATGGCCACCCCTTATGGTTGTATTCGACCCCCGAGAAGGGTAGGTCTTATTTTTTAGGATTGCTTTTTCTTCCCTCAATAGCATGGCCTTTTAGTTTTAGCTTTCCAGTTGATCTAAGTCCGGTGTGCTTATCTGATTGTAACAGCTTCACTGTGGAGGCAGATAGGTTCATAAAGGACTTGACGATAATCACAGAGTATGTAGGAGACGTTGATTACTTGAAGAATCGTGAAAACGATGATGGAGATAGCATGATGACACTCCTTTCTGCCAGTGATCCTTCGAAAAGCCTTGTCATCTGTCCTGACAAGCATAGTAACATTGCTCGCTTCATTAATGGCATCAACAATCACACGCCGTAAGTTCATCCTTCCTGAAGACCTTGTTTTTTCTCCTGAATTGTGCATTCTACTTGATGTTCATCAAATAGTTATATTGTGGGAAATATTTAGATTAAGTACTATCAACTGTTTATATGTATATATGTAAAAATTGTAAGCAAGCATGTGATGTGAGTGATGCCATGGACTAGAGCCACATCTAAAGATAATGAGCATCTCTAGAGGAACTAAGATGCGAAAGGAGCTTATTCAAAGTGTACCCATGAACCATAGGACCCCCCAAACACTGAACAATCCCTATCAAAGATGTCCTAATGAACCCAACTGATGTCCATATAATCTCTAAAAATGTGGATTAGAGCCTAATGTATCTGTTTAACTAATTGTCCTGGATAAAATTCGATGTGTTTGATTATACTATGCTTGGATTAGTTTTTGGCTCTAGATGCCTTGAATGAACACTCCTTTTTCACTGAACTCATAAATATATGTTTCACTTGCATTTCGTAACAGCTAATTATGCCTCATTACTTAGTTTCTGAATAAGTAAAAACTGTAAAGAATATTTGTGGTTCAAATTGGTTATGTATCCTTTCTTGTGATGCAGGGATGGGAAGAAGAAGCAGAACTTAAAATGTGTACGATACGACGTTGACGGAGAGTGCAGAGTTTTGCTGATTGCAAACAGAGATATACCAAAGGGGGAGAGACTGTACTATGATTACAATGGATATGAACATGAATACCCAACTGAGCATTTTGTCTGACCTTGCTCTCCCATCTCTCCAAAACTTGGGTCAAGCTATTGGAAACAGAAGTGCTAACAATATACTCTTTTCTAATCCACCATCTGAATTGTATTGTAGCTTTCAGATGTACAAGAGCAACAATTTTTTGAGTAGAAATTGCAAGTGTTCTCAAGGTCCCATTGTGCTTTGTAGAGTTCTTGAGAGAATTACATTATTACAGCTTACATTTCTCAAGATAGAGAGTTCTCCAGAATTGTATGTCCTCTCTCTTTTCATTGTTCCTATAGATTTTTTTTGTTCATTATACATATATATATATATGTATGTATGTATATATATATATTCTCCCATGAATGGCTTTTCTAAGAGCTATAATTCTATCTAGTCTAAGTTATAACATATGAATAAGCTGTGCTTTTGACTTTTAGAACAACTCCTTGATCCATCAATTTTCATTCTTAAAAGAAATTTTAATTCAGTGCTTATAAACATAAATCATCCCCATGCAATTTTTATGTATGTGGAAATTATATTAGTAATATTACCACTATATATAGTGATATGTTATGATTTAATGTCAATTGATAAATTGTCTTTTAAAACTACCAAATCAAAAAGAAAATCACATCTTTAGCAAAAGAATAAAACAGAAATTGCTTCATAAAGTTTCAAAGCCAACTTTGAGTTTTAAAAAACTGAAGTCACAAGCTCTCAACCAACCATCAAAGTGCACATATAGACCCCATAATTACTTTGGGAGTCTCATACACAAACAAAAAAATGTAATTAAGACCTATTTAACTTTATTTTACCAAAAAAAAAAGAGAGAGAATTTTTTTTTCAATAAGTGTAATTAAGACCTAACCCTTATTTTGTTTATGATATTTCTTGATTAAATTCTGCAGCTAATAATCAACTCTAGGCAGCCCCTACTTCAACGTAACCCAAGCTTGGGCTGAGCATAGCACCGGGTTGGGTTTCAGCTGAACTTTCTGAATCTTTCATTGGGTTAATTTAACTAAATATTAATACTTGTTTGAAAAAATTTACTTATTTTATACTATGAACAAATTGTTTTTAATTTAACTAAAATTAAAAAGGGTAGCATTATCATGTTTGCTTGTAAAAAAGCAAAAGAAAAAGTGATTTTGGGCATGAAAGTTAAAATGAAAGCTTGTATATAGATGAAATATAAACAAATTTAGAAATCGCTATTTATTTTGATCTAATGTTTCTACAAGTTCCGTACAATATAAAAGTGTGACCTAATTATATATAGGTAATAAACTGTAAAGCAGCGGTCTAATCTTTTTAAATTTATTTTTATTAATTCCTATTCATCACTAAAAATGACAAGACATAATTACTCTGATCATTAGCTTGTTATCCTATAAACAAACGTGGAGTGAAATTGGCTTTCTCTCTCTAAATCATGAACATTAATGTATGAAAGCACTAGTATTTATAAGCTTGAGAATGTCCAAACTAAGGTCAATAAAATAACATAATTTCGAACCTAGAAACTCTCTAAAATCCACAAAAAAAAAAAAAAAACAAAGAAAAACAAAAAAAAACAAAAAAACAAAACACACACACAAAAAGGAAGAATTTAATTTTAGTGGAAGAAGCTAGAAGCTAAAACAAAATTGTTCCAACAAAATTGTTCCAATTGGCCAAATTTTAGAACATGAAAACTAGAGCAAGTTGGACAGGTTGGGGAACAAACATCGTCTACTGCAACGGCTCTCTCCAGCCATGGGGCTCACAGGTTGAAATTTATAAACTTACCCACCAACTTTATCCAATTCATCACAATACCACAATTTGCATATATATACAAGTTACCCACCAACTTTATCCAATTCACAACAATACCACTATTTAATACCACTATTTGCACATATATATATATAAGGGCCCACCGGTTGAAAAGTTATAAAATTATCCACCAAATTTTGAAAATTCACAACAATACCACTATTTTGGTATCGTTAAAAAGTTACCTATCAAAATTTGAAAATTCACAACAATACCACTATTTTGGAAATTAAAATAGTCACCCACCAAGTTTTGAAAATTCACAACTTTATATATATATATAAGGGCCCACCGGATTGTTTATTAGCGTACGTTTCATACTACGTATTGTGTTCCTTATTACATAAATGATAGAATTCTATTACAATGAATTGGATTTCTTATTACAAAAATGATAAAATTCTATTATAGTGAAGTTGAAATGATATGTATATTTTTTAATATATTCATTTTGATGATAAATTTAAGGCTTATATTTTTTTATTGTATTCTTACTACAAAAATGAAATTAGAGTGATGATATATGTGGTTTACATTATACTAATTTTGATGGCAAATGCAAGAGCTGCATTTTTTATTAGTGTAAATTACAGAAATGATGAAACTCTATTACAGTGAATTGTGTTTTTTATTACAGAAATGATAAAATTCTATTATAGTTAAGTTGAAATGATATATGTATTTTCCACTATACTCATTTTGATGGTAAATCCAATGACTTTTTTTATTGTGTTTCTTACTTAAAAAAAATGAAATTGGAGTGATGATATACGTGTTTTATATTATACCCATTTTCATGACAAATCCAAGAGTTGAATTTTTTATTGGTCTATGTTTTTTATACTACGTATTGTATTTTTTATTATAGAAATGATGAAACTTACAATAATAAAAACAAATTTCATATGGAATTTCTTAAAAAAAATGAAATTTGTTTTTAAAATTTGACTATTTTAATTTCCAAAATAGTGGTATTGTTGTGAATTTTCAAATTTTGATAGGTAACTTTTTAACGATACCAAAATAGTGGTATTGTTGTGAATTTTTAAAATTTGGTGGATAATTTTATAATTTTTCAACCGGTGGGCCCTTATATATATATATATGCAAATAGTGGTATTGTTGTGAATTGGATAAAGTTGGTGGGTAACTTGTATATATATGCAAATTGTGGTATTGTGGTGAATTGGATAAAGTTGGTAGGTAAGTTTATAAATTTCAACCTGTGGGCCCCATGGCTGGAGAGAGCCGGTGCAGTAGACGATTTTTGCTCCAGGTTGGGAGGGAGGCTAGACTAGTCTAAATTAGACAGTATAATTATCAATGATATCCTAGGAGTCCTATTTACACTTACAACCCTAACTAGCATGGGAATGATTTTTTCGAACCTAAGAAATCGAAATGTCATTATTTCACATCCGATACTAAATTCAATGATAAATAAAAAAGATTAAATTTAGACAAGTTTAACATCAAAATTTGACAATATATAAAAGTTTTACGCATAATTATTTATGAAAAATGTAATAACACAAAGTGATATACATTCCTATATATGTATATAATATATGGGATACTTTCTAGCAAAGTGCAAGTGTTTCTATGATACTTTCTAGCAAAGTGCAAGTGTTTCTATGATACTTTCTAGCAAAGTGCAAGTGTTTCTATCCCACCCCACTAACCTTAACTCTTACAAAAATAGTTACAATGATGATACAATGTGGAAAAAAAATGAAATTGTTGGTGGTTGTGACAATGCTAGTGAGAGCTGTGGCCAATCACTTCTTAAAATTGTTGCAACCCACAAACACTTCAACAATATTATCTACAACCATTACAAATTTACACCTATCAGAAAAGCCCTAGATTTGGACAAATCATTGAGAACCCAAATGGTATCAAGGATGAAATTACCATTATGGAAAGACAAAACCTCAGAAGTTGATGCTCATTGCTACTAGTACTACTACTTCAAAGTTGTTGCATGCAGCAGAGGGTAAAGGACTGTCAGTTCAGACATTCACAAACCTTACATGATTAAAAATAAAACTTAGGACCACTCTAAGGTTCAGAAAAGCAAAGAAAAATGGTGTACCTAGGGTGGTCCTAAATCAGGAGCTACCAAAATCACTGTAGCTGGCAATGCCACAGCATTTAACAGAGGGAGAGAGAGGACAATGTATAGATTAGATCGATATATATTAATCGTGGTACAACGTCTGTTATGCTATGACTGGAATCATTCATACGCGGTGACAATACTAAATAATCTATGAATTAGATCTATATATATCAACCGTGGTACAACGTCTGTTATGTTATGACTGGAATCATTCATACGTGGTGACAATATTAAATGTTTGTCTAATATAGTACGATATGGCTATAATATCAGATCCACTTTTAATACAGTCGCGCATGTGAGTGATCGTGTTCGTCCAAAACATCCACTTTAATCATGATTGTGATCGTCCAATACAGTACGATATGGGTGTAACTATACTTCCATAAGGACCATAAATCATTTTGGGGTAAATTATAATTATCTCCTTGAGTTTTGGACAAATCTTGCATAAGTAAAGCGTTTGAGGGTTATTACACTTATCTCCCTTTAAATTTGACCAGTAAGCTCAACAAACCATCTAATCAGAAATTAAAAATGACAAAAATACTTTTTCTTGTGTGAAAAGATAATAAAACCTTATATATACTGAAATGACTAAAAAAAATAAAAAATATTAAGGTTAGATTAGACTTTTCATATTAAATTTTAGCTTTTGTTACCTCCTAGGGGAAGTCATTGAAATAAATCTCAAATGCTCCACTCATGTGTAATTTGTCCAAACTTTAATGGAGTCAAGTGTAACATGTCCTTACTCATAAATGGAAGGTGAAGAGTTCGAGCCTCCCTCCAAGGGAAAAAAAAAGAAAAACAACTATGCTAAAGATATTCTCTACCATTTGATCTTGATCAATTGGATCCCCACACAACTGGTCCCACACACACTTTTGTTGGGAAAATAAGTTATTTTCTTTTGGGTATTACAAGACGAGGCCACCAGGAAGTATCTTAATCTGTCACCAGAAAATCTTCCTGGGGACTCAAATCCAAAGGAACCATCAAAGCCCACTTTGTGATTTTGGGCCTCCATCATTTTCCATGTCAGAAACCACAAAAAACCCATGTGGTAAAAACATTAATTTTAATTCTTTATGTTTTCAGTACATCAGTAATTAATTTTAACAAAAATATAGCATCCATGTGTGTAACAAAACAAAAATTTTAAACTTTGATTATTTCGATTATTGAAATCGTGAATTTTTTAAAATCTTGCACATATTACTAAAAATATACTAATTGGATATTTTTGACAACATAATAAATAAATATTATTTTTTGGTAGATTTAAGTGAATTTTATTTTATTTTTTAAAGATATTTTGTATAAAAAAATGAGTTATTAATAAATCTAATGGTGTTATCGTTATTTCAATGTTTATATTATACTTGTTATGATATTATTAAATTAATTTTAAATTTAAATAAATAAAAAATTCAAGTCATAAAATATATAATTTATTTCCAACTCAATGCAAAATAATTTTAAAAAGGTACATGGTTCACCACCAAAATGAATTTTATGGTAGATTTTGTTGCTCTGGTTGGGATTCACCAAAGAATTGTCAATTTTGAGCGCAGTATTTTCAATAAATATTTAATTCATCATTAATAGACTATTTTTTCTCTGTGATTGATAAGGATTACCCTCATATATATGAAAATTGAAAAAATTACAATCAAATAACAACCACTTAATCCTTTCTCAAACCTCTGTGATGGCAATTCAGGTGACTACACAAACTTCAAAACACGTATTCTCATTGCCCATATACAATATACACATATATATTCAATGTGCTAAGTTTCTTAACCCAATCTCTACAAAAGTTTATAATTATATCTTCAGTCATTACGTATTTTGAGTTACGGTCGTCGTAACGACTCGTATAAGCCGATTCGGCTGTAAGAATCGATCCACACCAATATATCAGTAACGGGCGGCCAAAATTCCGTTACGGCCATGGATTGTATGTATATGTAGCTGTGTGATATATACATATATATATATATAGAGAGAGAGAGGTGGTGAATAGGGCCAGCCCATGCCTGAGTGGGTAGTCGGTAGTGGGTACCCATCCGAATAAAAGCTCAATTCAGAGAAATGCAACCATCAAAAGACCCACCTATATAGGAAACTGTCTACGCCACCAAAAACATTTCTATCACTCAGATTTCAATGGGGTATCCACCCGTGGTACTTGGGACGTTCAGGCCCATCATCATGCATAAATAAATATCATCATCTCTGTAATACATACAATATATATACATATATACACATACATATATGTGTAAATACTAAATCTATACTTTTTCCACTTTCATTTTCTTCATAGAAGATAAGCATATTTCTAAGGTGTTCATTGGTGTGTGTCATCCTACATTTCTAACTACAAAAAGTAACACGCTCAAAAGTAGATATTGGTGGTTCTACGTGTGTTATATATATATATATATATATATATATATGTATATGTTTTTTATATATATACACCATTTTCAAACCCAAAAGTCAACTTAATCAAGTGATTTCTGAACACGAATATATATATATATATATATATATTATATGAAGTGATTATTGTTGATATAGTTTAGATGGAAGTTATGGAACATATGAATGCCTCAACTATATGTTAAATATTACCTAAAAAATATTTATTAGGAGAAAATGGTTCTATGAGAATTCTCACTTTCTCATTATGTTGTATTAATAAATCACGAGAAGCGTAATATTCTTAATTCACGAATGTGGTATTATACACTTTTTTAAGATTTGAGAATATCAAATAAATATTTGTAAGAATAATTGATATATTATTTTAGTGTGTTGCTTCAACGCTTTCAAATATAAATTCATAAAAAAAAAAGTGTCTACTAAAACTGCATAAAATTTTGTTATATATATTTTTTAAAAATACCATAATTTTAAATTCCGTTACTGCCTCTATGTACTATAGATGGCGCCAAAGACTTCTTTAACTAGACTTCAATTTGAACCACTCAATAAATTTGTGAATTAGGAATAGGCAATGTTCTATACGTTAGTACTAGCTAGCTAGTTGGGACCAAATGATGATACATCACAATTATCAATTTCACATCAAGGATGTCTTTTTAATTTCATGCTATCTCTATAATTAGGTGTGATTATATATATATATGATTATACACCAAACTTATAATTAAAATGACAAAAAAACACGAGGTGTCATTCTCAGGATTTTCATTGGTAAGTACTATAGACTGATTTTTATTTGCAATCATTATAGGTTTAATCATGTCATTGCAGCCACAGATTAGCTATATGGTTAAGTGAATTAATAATTGGAATTAATATCAGTTTTTTCATTGATTAAATCAAATGATAGGACAATAATAGAAACAAATTAAATCAAACGTGTAAATTATACAAGTGTCAAAGTGTTAGTTGTGGATTTAATCATATGTCGGCAAGAACAAAACAATGAATAGACTTTGATTGGAAGTACATAAAACTATATATATATATATATATATATATATAATATTATGAAGATATTGAATCTCAAATCTCAATTCATTTCGAGTTTTTGAAATAAATTTTCAATTTTTTTATTAAGGGGGTTAGAAAAGAAATATGTGTTATTCGATTAACTGGATTGCCTATTAATTATGTTGTCATTTATCAAAGCTCTAAAATTAAAATATTTTGGTGACAGATAAATCTAATTGACATTCTACTAGAATTTGAAGCTGGCTCTACATTTTATTCATAATTATAGTCCTCGATAAAAACAGTACATGTTTTATTTTAAATCATTGAAATTGAGTGGTTGCCAATTTGTTTAAGAAGCCCTTCATGTGGAGAATACAACCCAAACGTGAGCAGTGAGCTCATTTATTTAATACATATATATATACATATAATATATGACTAAGAGAGAGAGAGATTCATCCTCTCTTCACTAACCCAGCTCTCTTTTTATCCACTTTTTGTGGATGAAGCAATCCTATAAATGAATATGAAGAGATAGGGTTATATTATATATGGAGTAAAAATAAAAGTGGGTGGTGACAAAAAGAAGGATAGTGGGGACCTACCATCCAAAAACCTGCAATCATGCAATGTCCAATTAAATAAGTATTTGAAAAATGCATCAATATATATATATATAGATAGGTCAACCATTAGGAGAATAGTGGTGTTTTAGAAGAACAATTTATCCACCATTCAATGCAATCCATGATTGATCTGGCTAGAATCTTGGCTTTACGATGGTTGATTTGTTGCCTAAGATGTTGGCAACCCCCACCATTAGGGGTTGATACTGATATGATTGGATCGGATTGAAGATATTTTGAATTTGATTCATTATTATCGGATTCAAAATTTTTGAAATTAAACCAATTTATTTGTCCAACAAAATCAAATTAACACAGACCACGGTGAACTGGATTGGTTCAGATCAATTTCGCGGATTGAAACATAAAATTGTATTAGCTGAATTGAGGTAACAAAATCACTTTCTTTATATACATTGCACACCACCACTTGTTAATGCAATAAAATAATGCAAATATCAATTAAGACAATCACTTCTCCTATTTTTTTTTACCTTAACTCCTCCAAACAAAATAAAAATTGAATGACTCATTCAATTCCTCTAATCAATCATTCCTAAGGTTAGATATGCTCATGTAAGTTTCTTGTGATATTGAAAAATTAAAAATTATTGTTATAAAGTATAATTTTTTTTTTGCTTTCAAAATTGACACAATTTTTTATTTTTGTGTGTAAATAAATAAATATAGATATAGTTGTAAGTTGGTAGATCAATATTCAATGAAATTATAAAATAAATTATTAATTAATTTGTTTTGCTTAAAAATATTAATTTTAAATATATAAATATAATAAAAAGGTTTCACATTTTTAAAATTAAGTGAAAATTAAAATCATATTTTGATTTGAAAAATAAAATGCATCAAAAGAAAACTCTTTTTCTCCTTCTATTTAATATGGTGATGAATATTTAAAAATAATAAAATAATATTAAAAAATAATAACGATTAATGTATAAAAATATAAAAAATGTCTTACACTTTTATAATAGTACTAACCAATAGCAAATGCTAATGCATTATACGTAGCGTAAAATTTGACGTATATTATTTTTTATTTTTTGTCCTTTAGAAGGTCTATCTTTTATAATTGTAATACTTATTAGAACAAATATTTTAATTTGAATAAATACAATACATTTTAGTTAAACTAAGTTATATAAATATTTAAACATGAAATTAAGATATTTTAAATTTGGGTGTCGATCTATCTCTCTTTGGATTGTTGGATAATTCAATTATATTTTATTTTTTTAAAGAATATATAGATCTTTAAATAATACATTGTTAATTGTACATTTTAATGATTATTCTTTGAATGTAATTTATATTTAAAATTTTAAATTAGGCGTACATCTATCTCATTTATCTCTCTTTGTAATGGTTGAAAATACTTTGGTTATAATTATAAATATAAATATATAAAAATATATGTGAGCAGTAGCGGACTATACTAGATTATTAAAAGTGAAATTCAAAATTGATCCGTAAAATACCATATTCGGTATTTTTGAATCCATCTCCATATCCAATCAAATCCAATCCATAATGAAACTGATCGAATATACCCGGATCGAATTGATCAGATTGAATTTTCGGATTTGCCGAATTTTTATCGAGCCCTACCCACGATTGTGTGTGTGTCATGACTAATATAATATACATTATATAGACACACATATATATAGATACTAGTATATAATATGCTTATGATTGCATGTGATGTCCAGGATTTAGAGCTCTTGTTAAGATACAATGATGCAAAAGGGGATGTTCTTGTCCCGGGCAATGGGATTTGGAATATAAATTGATTCGGTTATTGGTCTCGTGGACTTCTTTCCCATAATTGGCATTTATAACCCTGTTCTTCAATCTATTTTTATGACCTTGAAGGGTTGCAACTTGTCAACTTGAATGGATCAAATGCAATGAAGGGTTAACATATCCTTGGCTCAATTGAATCAACCTTCAACTCATTGAATTATATATATATATATATATATGTATATGTATAATTGACTTGTTATAAAAGAATTTAATCGAAACAATTTTTTTTTCCGGATAATTAGGATGTTCAGAGCTTCGTCCTAATTAATTACAGGACTCGCGCAAAACGATCTCAATAGATCGAATAAGGTTTGGAGTTTCGTCAGATTGGTTACATCAATGCAAAACGACTTCACATAAATCAACTAATACTCATTGAATATCAATTATATTGAAGAGCTTATACTTCTAAAGGCACCGAACTCGAATTTTTTCCTTAATTAAACCAAATAAGTTGGATTTAAGTCCAAACTTAAATAAAATTTGATTGAAAAATTACCCATATCCAACCCAGTAATTAAAAGCACGGTCCAAATCCTCTAGAGATTGAGCTGGAATTGGCACTGGTCCGTTCAAGTTGTTCTAGTCTTGTGCACCAACTATATATTATATATTACCCATATAAAAGAAAATGAAAATATACATTATCCAAATAATTATTGCATCACATAAAGGTTTTTTTTTTTCTTTTTCTTTTTCTTATACATTAAAGTTCACACACATATACAAAACCACAATTCAAATTAGATCAATCCTGAAATATGTTTATGCATGTACATAAACAGAAACAAAACTTATTTAGAATATTATTGGTGTGACTGTAATGTCCACTAACACAATACCCACCAAATTGTAAGGACTTGGTCAAATAGTACCATTTGTTGAAGATGAATATGGAACAGTTAATTTTGACTTCTTTGAGTCTTGTAGGGCTTAATATAGCATGAACTTGAGCTTTGTTGACTTTCTATATATTTATGTTTGGTCAAATGGCGATAAACACTCATATGATTTCAAAAGTGTGCATAAAAACCTTCTCTAATTCATTTTTAAAGACAACCCACACTACTATTCCAAAAGTGCGCACTTTGACCCATTAACATTGTTCCGTTCATTTTTTTTGCCGGAATTCAGTTATGTGACGAGCGCAAAATACTCATATGATTTCAGAAATGTGCAAAAAATTCCTATCTAAGTCACCGTAAAAGGGCTTGGAGGGGATTATTTGCACTATTTGTAAAGTATAAGGGTATTTAGAAATCATGAGGGTGTTTTCCGCACACTTTTAAAACTTTAAGGGTATTTAGCGTCATTTAGCTATTTATGTTTTGGGTAAAAACTTCACATGTATGTATATATATACACACAACATAGACTTAATTCAGGTATCATATTAAATATGATATATATATTCTTTTAATAAAATAATAATTATCAAATTTGAACAAATCCAAAATTAATTTGTTAAATACATTTTACTATAACCCTATATTTTACAATTCAAATAAGAGAATTTTTTTTTAATAAAAAGTTATTTATATATGAAATATTGATCCAATGAGATTTGGGTATGTTGGTTATCTCTTACCAAGGCGTCAATATTGTTAAAGATAATATCACGGGTGCGAACCATGCTTCAAACATATTCTAACCCTAGCTGAATAGGTAAAGATTGTTTTTGGGATTCCATATCACTGAGGACTCACAAACTTATTTCTTACCTTGACAATTCTGATAAATTTAATAATAAATAAATATACATTTTCACAATTTTCATGTACAGAACAACCCATGAATATTATAGAGTTGGCAGACAAATTTGACCTTGGCCATGTTGGGTACTTGCAACCTTATAGGGATATAATTGGTAGATGATGAAGAAGAAGCCCATGCTCTGGTTCTGCTGAGGTAAATAGCAAGAAAATGGGGGTGACAAATGTAACTGAAGATCAATCTCACACACCATACTCCAATGTAATAATACAAACAATTCAAGCCTGTCCCAGCTCTTACCATTGATCAGCCATATCAGACGGTTATCATTTCCCGCAAACCCCAAGTTAAATAATTTTATTTATTTATAATTGTTTATTAGTTCAATAATTTTAGAGTAAATTACAATGATATCCTCTAAGATTTAAACAAATTCTAGATGAGTGGAGCGTTTAAAATTTATTACAATTATCTCCTCTCAATTTTGACATGTGAGCTCAACAACTCCTCATATCAAAAATTTGGAAATTAACAAAAAATAATTTTTTCTAATGTGAAATACAATATAAAGCTTATTATATACTAAAGGGTAAATTATATTTTGATCCCCTCGAGATATGATATATTACACTCGCATCCCTTGTCGTTTGGATAATTACAGTTTCACACCTTCTAGTTCAATTCACCCATGATTAATTACTTATCTACCCATGATTATTTTTCATTGCATCTAATTGAGGACATTCTATACATTACACATCTGAAAAAGTGATGACGTAAGCGTCGGCTGAGTTAGAGCATGTCGGATGTTCAATTGAGGGGGGATTTCTTACAACTTACAAATTTAATGGAGTCTAGCTGTAATTATTCAAATAATAGAGTGTGGGTATAATATTTCATATCTTGATGGGTGTAACTGTAATTTATCATATACTAAACTGACTAAAAAAACAAAAACATAAGGTTAGACTAGACTTTTCACCTTAAATTTTAACATTTGTTACTTGTTAGGGGTGGTCATTATAATAAACTCCAAACGCTCCACTTATATAAAATTTGTCTAAACCTCCGGGGAGGTAAATGTAATTAATCTAAAATTTTAAAATCTTGAATTGGGGCAATGCTTAGATGTGTGACTGCAATTTGGACGGCTCAAGAACACTCAACTCAAGCGACTCCAGTTTGATCTTATACGATTTAAATATTATTTTACTGTAAATATTTAGTAATGCCGAAATTAAAATTCAATCAATTAACAAAGTTCAAAACGACAATTAAATAATTTGAAATATTACCCTTTTTATTTTATTTTTTCTGAGACAATTAAAATTAAAATTAATCTTGAGACGTATAGTATATTATTCTTATTTAATACATCAAATTCATGAATCATAAAAATGAAAAAGTGTTTATTAGTGAAGGTGGCCCAGTGAGCTCTATTGCTGTGGTTGTGAATTATATGGATACAACTCACACAAGGCCATTGACTGGAACAAGTGGTCATTGATAAAAGGACCTTTTTTCTAATTAATCATGGACTTAGCCCTCTATTTGGACCGTTTTTTTCCATAATAGGACACCCATTTTGAATTAATTATGTTCCACGCCAAACATTTTTTAATTCCACAATCTGGGTTTGAATGTATGTATATATATATATATATATATATATATATATATATATATTCATACACATCAATCTAAGCTTTTCGTGGGAGGGAGTCAAACACATAAAACCAAGGGTTGGTGGTAATGATTATAATAAATAATTGGTGCAGACAGGTTTAATCCTTGAGAAAGATGACTAGTGATTAATTTTGTTGATAAACTAAAAAAGTAATATTTTTTTCCCCCATTCTTTCTTTTTTTTTCCCATTCATTATTATTACTAGGGAAAAATATATTGAGATTGTTAGAGATTAGGTCTAATTACACATGATCATTATGTGTGACATTTTCTTTCGCGGTTTTTTTTCAAGGTTTCACTAATGATTTCATCCTTCAATTATATGACAAATAGGACATCACATTTGAACGAGATTATCATTTGGTCAGAGTACTTAAGGAAAGTTTTAATGTTGACACTCGAATGAGAGATGAGCTTTTTAATGATGCGGTGGTCGTCATGTTGAAGCTATAATGAGAATTCTCGATGACTTTAAGAAAGGAAATATCTATGATGCTATTCGAGCGGATTTTATAGTGGTGGTTGGCTTCAATTAGATTTTAGTGTTGACAAAAAAGTTTCATCTATATAAATATATTTCACCTCAAAATAATAATTATTTAAACAATAATACAATATCGTGAAAAAATGTTTAATACAATTTTTTTAAAATTCTTTAATTTATTAATCGTTACAAGAGTACTCTCCGTAATAAACTCATAACAAGATTCGTGTTTGAGTTAAGACTTTAACCTTATTGAATAATAAGTAAATGAAGGCTTTTAAGATGATTGTTGGTATGTGTGTGACATATATATAAATAAATAAATAAATTTTGATATCACCATTAGATACTGAAATTTAATAGTAATAATTAATCGTCATGACAATTCTATTTCTCAATTTTCAGGTGCAGAAATTAAATTAGGTAATTAAACAAATAAATAAGAGTAATGTTAACATAATATTTGATTTGATCTTCCAAATCATCAAAATGAATGAGTCGTTTTTATTTTATTTACAAAAAGCCATCTACGTGACAACAAAGGACCGTTATACCCTTTTGAAATGAGCAAGTATGAGATGACTCAGTAAAATTTGCATCACAACGTTTAGCATATAAAAATCATGTCATTCATATGCTAATAGCCCGTGAAAAAAAAAAATGCTAATCTCCAAACCTATAAATGTAAATGTATAAAGCTATAAATGTATGATAGATTCAATATTTTAAGAAGTATTGAATATTTCTTACCATTAAAAAAAAAAAAAAAAAAAAAAGTAGGACACTAACGTTTATATAGTATAAGGCTATCAATGAATATGATATGAAGACTATGATATTGGAAAAGATTTGAAATATTACATATAAAAAATTAGAAGATCTGATATTTGATTCTTATTGGTTGTGAATAATTTATTACTATAATTACATATAATTCAAGCAATGAATTATTCATTTTAATTATATAAAAGAAAATGTATTATATTTCATGTGTTTCGTCACAAATATATATATATATATATTCTCTATTTAAAGTATTAAAGATGCGATTTTCCTCCTAATAGAGTATCATTTTACAACTCAATCCACAAATGAATATTGATTTTTATACTTTTTTGCAAAATTGATAATTTACCATAATTATATATAAATTATCTCTTACTTGACTACCAGCAACAAAACATTCAACAAATTTTTTATTATTATTTAATTTTGGTGTAAATTTTTTATCTGCCACAATTTTGAAATACATACCACGATTAAAACCAACAAAATATTAGAAAATAATAGTAACAAGAAATAGTGGGACATTGGAAGATATATATATATATATATATATATATATATATATATATATATATATATATATAGGGAAAATTACATAAATTACCCCTAAACTATGATCTAATTGTACACGGTATCCCTTACGTTTCAATAATATCATAAACTACCCTCAAAACCACCTCCGTTGTAACACTTAGCCCATTCTGTTCAAAGTCAACGCCATAATTGGTCAATAAAGGCTGTTTTTGTAGTGAACTTCCATTTTTGCCCTCATATCTCATATCATTGCATGTTCCAATTTTGCATACAAAATTACTTAAATATCCTATTTTTTTTTGAATTTATATATAATGTTCCAAAATATGAATTTTTTTTTCGAAAAATAATTTTTTTGCGAAAAAGTATATATTATGTTCCAAAATATGAATTGTTTCCGAAAAATATATATTATGTTCCAAAATATGATTTTTTTTGCAAAAATGTACTTATTATGTTCCAAAATATGATTTTTTTTTTGGAAAAACAAATTTTTTTGCGAAAAAGTATATATTATGTTCCAAAATATGATTTTTTTCCGAAAAATATATATTATGTTCCAAAATATGAATTTTTTTCCGAAAAATATTTTTTTTTGCAAAAAATATATATTATATTCCAAAATATGATTTTTTTTGCAAAAAAAGTACTTATTATGTTCCAAAATATGAATTTTTTTCCGAAAAATATATATTATGTTCCAAAATATGATCTTTTCCGAAAAATATTTTTTTTGCGAAAAATATATACTATTATGTTCCAAAATATGATCTTTTCTAAAAAATATTTTTTTGCGAAAAATATATACTATATTCCAAAATATGATTTTTTTCTGAAAATAATTTTTTTTCAAAAAATATATATTATTTTTTCCGAAATAATTCATATTTTGGAAAATAATATTCTCCCTCCGAAAAATATTTTTTTTGCGAAAAATATATATATATTTTTGAATTTATAATTTTTGGGGCAAAGTGGACACCGTGGGGGTTAGTTGATAAAACTGGATAGTATAGGGGGTTTCTTGAAATTAACCCTAAAATATAATATAAAACAAGGGCTTTTAAGTAAATTCACGCACAAATCTGACTGGGGCTGTTCTAAGGGGGTAGTAACTGATATTATTCAAACGTTAGGGGAACTCTCTGCAATTAGGTCATAGTTCAGGGGTAGTTTGTGTAATTTTCCCATATATATATATATGTGTGTGTGTGTGTGTGTGTGTGTGAGACCAATCACCAAAGTAAGCTGGCGCAGGAACACCCTACTCTCGAAACCTCGATTCCCGAGCCATACGTTCACGAATGTCAAGGATTTTCCTTCTTTCCACTTTACCCCCAACTTTTCCCTATCAATTACTCATTTCGTTTCTTAATTTTTTATTCTTACTCTTCTCTCCTTAGCTTCACACAGACGCGCACACACATACAGAAACATACATATATATATATATATACACACAGACAGAAACTTGAATTTCCCATGGACTAAAGGATCGATGCCTCCTTCTTCGGCCTCATTCAATTTCACAGAACCAAACCCATGTGAGCAAATCATACCCATATCACTATTATTTCTCATTTTCAATTTCTATATATCTAATTATATATATATATATAGGTATGATTGTTTAATGCATTGTATAAGAACTGTATTTTTAATCCATTTCATTGATTCAAACACCACCAATTGATTTTCCTGATAATGGGTTTTGATTTTTGTGTACTAAGTTGTGTTGGGTGTGTCTGATTTGTTGCTTAGGCTAGGGTTCATTTTTCTATATACACTGTATAATGCAGTGTATGAATAAATCTTATTATTATTATATTGTTAAATTATGGTTTCTTGTGGTACCTGAGACTAGGTTCAATGGGTGTGATTGGGATCCATGTTGGATCTATTGTTCTTTGTCTTATTATTACTAATATTGGTGTTGCTGTGGTGTAATTTTATACTGATCTTGGGTTTTGTGTTTTTTTTTTTTTGTTTTTTTTTTTATTTAATTGTTGGGTTTCAGTTTGGAGGGAATTTAGAACATTGTGTAGAGCTTATAACTAGGTTCCTTGAGTTGGGGGGTTTCATGGGTTGAAACTCAAGGAATGATGGGTAGCTTAAGTGATGAGGAAGAGTATCAATTCTTTGATGCACGCGACGACATTGCAACGGTGCACGACTGCCCTGAGTCCTCTGATTGTTGTTGTGGAAGTGATCATTCGTCGTCAAATAGTTTTGGGTATGACATGTGGACTGGGAGTCCCCAAAGTGTTAATGAGCGCCGTAGTAATTTCTTAAATTGGATGGGACTAAATTGGAATTGGATTCTGCCGGAGAATTCAGCCTCGACAGGTGGTGATCTGCTTGAAGGAGAGATTGATAGAATCACAAATAGTAGCGGGTCCTTGTTGAGAACCGCGAGTTTTGAAGATGAGTTCTCTTCAAGCAGATCTTCCGTGTCAAGTTGGTGCGATGTTTTTGAATTGTCAGAAGAAATGGGCTCAAATATGTGCAGAATTGGAAATTCAAATGGTGTGCCAGGATGTGATGTTGATAAAATGGGGCAAGATTGCAAGCAGGGTAGACTTGCAGTAATGGGTTCTGAGCGATTAGTCCCTGCTGAAGCATTTGACAACATTTCTGGATCAACTAGATATGTTGAGCAGCTTATGCAGAGGGAAATCGAGGTTGATTGCAAATCTTCAGGACCGATGAACAGAGCTAAGAACCGGTGGTTGAGTAGATTACGCTTCATGAAATGCATAATGAATGCACAAGGTAAAGCTAAGAACTCGAGACTGAATGCCTCCGACCCAATTCGAGGGGCTAGGGTTCAAAGAGTTAGGGTTCACCACTGCAGAAAGCAGTCCAAGGAACTCTCAGCTCTATTTATGGGACATGACTTCCAGGCCCATGAAGGTCCAATATCGACGATGAAATTTAGTCTTGATGGTCAGTACCTGGCTAGTGCTGGTGAAGATAGGATTGTGCGCGTGTGGCAAGTGTTGGAGGATGAGAGGTCAAATGAAGTTGACATTCCAGATATTGATCCATCTTGCATATACTTTACTGTAAATCATCTCTCTGAGCTGGCACCTGTCATTGTGGAGAAAGAGAAATTGGGGGTATTGAAGAGCCTGAGGAGGAAAACGGACTCGGCTTGTGTTATCTTTCCCCCCAAAGTCTTTCGCATATTGGAGAAACCACTTCATGAATTTCGTGGGCATAGTGGTGAAATCTTGGATCTTTCATGGTCAAAGAATAATGTAAGTTATAATTTGTAACTCGGCTGTATTTTTGTAAATTGTTGAAGATACACAATCTCATTATTATTTTCTTGGTGCAGTATCTTCTATCATCATCGGTTGATAAAACTGTTCGGTTGTGGCGAATGGGATGTGACAATTGCGTCGAGGTTTTTTCACATAGTAATTATGGTGCGCCCCTGGCTGTTTTTGTGTTTCTTCTTAACATAGATGTTATTTGTGAAACATTAGCAAAAGTCTATACTGGTTCAATGGGGCAAAAACTCAATATTATCTATTATTTAACTCAGAATTACTAAACTGTTTTTCTCCCTTTGTGATTGATGTGATGTAGTGACTTGCGTTCAGTTTAATCCTGTGGATGATAACTTCTTCATCAGCGGTTCAATAGATGGAAAAGTTCGCATTTGGGCAATTACTGGTTGCCAAGTTACCGATTGGACCGACATAAGGGATATGGTCACTGCTGTCTGTTATCGCCCGGATGGGCAGGTTTGGTGATTGTCTTGTTCTCTCATCTTGTTGAAATGAGTATGCAGCCCTAGAAATCTAAGAGATTCTATTTGAACAATCTTTTATTTTCCATTTAGGTTGGGATTGTTGGCTCTTTAACTGGCAATTGCTGCTTTTACAATTTATCAGGTAATAACTTGTACATTAGTTGCGGCTTATTAGACTTATTAGTTGAGGATTTTGGTTGGGTTATATCCTGCTTAAATGTGATGTATAAAAGCTTCATTACCCAGTTTATGTCTTGCCTGCACACATGGTGCAGGGGAAGATTGGATAGAAACTTCACATTGACATTATTTTTGCATAAAGATACGTTTTTAACTTGAGACGTGTAGAAAAGAGACATAGAAACGTCATGTTGCTCAAAGAGAAGCGATAAAATTACCTTCTCTCATGCTTATAGGCTTTAGTGAAATTGAGTTATTTATTTGCCTTTTCTACGAGCCAATTCTATCTGAAATGAGATTAGAAGCCAGTTGCCTTGCAATACTTCAAGTCTTTAGCTGATGTGTCCTATATATACATTCCGAACCACAGGGATGTCAAAAAAACTTCCAATTGACCTTTTTTTTTGGTTCGGACCAGATAATCACTTCCAACTGGAATCTAAGATATGCTTGCACAACAAGAAGAAGTCACCGTACAAAAGAATAACTGGTTTCCAGGTAGTAATTCTTTTGCTATTTGTGCTTGCCTGTTGCTTTTTTCTGTTATCATTTTGTTTCTATAGAATACAATGTGCGGTTCTCCTGACGTCATGTTACTCCACTCCAGTTTTATCCAGAAGACCCTAGTAAACTAATGATCACCTGTGCTGATTCACAAGTCAGGATTCTTCATGGACTTGATGTGATTGGCAAATACAGGGGTAAGTATTTATTTTTTGTAGATGTCTTATTTGATGACTTGGTTGTTGCTATCTTAATTCGTGGCCACTTTCTACAATATGATTGTTGCAGTTCTCTGCATTGTATGAGTAATGCATTGGTTGATTGAATACTCAAATAATACTTGACCGTAAAGACTCTTGTGAAAACCTAAATGGCTCACTGAATATACTTCTTTTTTCCTAAAAAAAATTCTTTCTTTTTTACTCAATTTTAGTATATTGTTACTCTTTTTTTGACCGTGAATCTTTTGAAATCTTTGTGTTATATCTAATTGATCGCCTTCCTCTCTGTAGGCCTCCGTAATGCAGGAAACCAGATGTTTGCATCTTTTACCTCTGATGGGAAACATATTATCTCAGCATCTGAGGATTCCAATGTATATATGTGGAACTGCACAAGTCAAGAAGAGACTTCTCTGTCCCAACGAAAGACTGTTAGATCCTTTGAGTACTTCTCTGCAAATGCATCAGTTGCAATCCCTTGGTCAGGCTTGAAATCTGGAAAATCAGAAACAAAAGAAAAATTTAGTGTTTTGGATGAGAACTCTCCTAACATGTTGCCTATCTGTTCACCCGCTCATTTCTCTTTGAGCGAACAGTTTGTCTTAGAGTCTTTTACGAAGGGATCTGCAACTTGGCCCGAGGAAAAGCTTCCTACCCCTTGGGCTGTGCAATCTGCATTGCATAAATCTCAATTCAAGTTTCTGAAAGCTTGTCAGAGTACATCCGGTTCTCATGCATGGGGGCTGGTTATCGTTACGGGTGGATGGGATGGACGAATTAGGTCATTCCACAATTATGGCTTGCCGGTTCCTCTATGAACTTCAAGAGGCTTGCTCGTTTTTGGAGAATCGAGATAGTGTCTTAGTGCCCTCTTAGTCGGATACGATGCCTCAAATTTTTACTGCACGTGCTTGCACATAAAGATTTTGGCATTATCAAATCTGCGGGTTGGATTTGATCAGTCTATGGTGCATTTGTGCAGGATTGATGGTGCTTGGGATTTTTTTTTTTTAAGTGGCCCCTACTCAAATTTTAGACGGGCATTATTCTCGAATCAGCTCTTGACAGATGGCAGTAGATCAAAGGTGGCTAGGAATCAACAAACGGCTGAAATTGGTGTATCTGCATATCTGTTTATAGGGGAAAATGTTACATCTGGCACCCCAGAAATAGAAGAAACATATTAACTGATAAGAGAGGCCTATTTAGACGCATATCTGCATAATGGAGGTGCCTGTGGGACCTCGTTGAACCTCTTCCATTTGTTGTTTATTATGGGGACGATTCGAGAGTGGTGGTTGAAATTTCGTGGGAAAAAAACATGGGAATTTTAGATTTTATCGTACGTCAGCTGGACATAATGTTTGAGTGATTGTCTGCCATTTATTCGATCTGGTGGTAGGGTTTGTACCGACTGGGCATGTGGGAAGGTGCTGGGTAGGCCATGTTCTGCTGGAGGAGATACTTGTTGCCTCTGATATACGCTCAGAATGCGGATGATCCATGTTTGGTTACTGATGCTGATTCTGATTCTGATTCGAATCCATATTTTGGGATGTTCGGGGCATGGATTTGGTTGCGACAGAGAAGTGACCTTGCTCCTGGCTAACATGTTGGTAATCATTTTGTTCACTAACAAAATAGGTAGATATCATCTTCACGAGTTTGATTCCAATGTATCATTGACAGAGTTGAGTTTAGTAGGGTTTTTTTTTCTATTTAATAGAAATGATTTATTATATTTAGCTTTGCTGCAACTGTATGTGTATATAAAGGAATATCCCAGTGTAGCTTTTTTCCTGTTTGTATATGTCTGCAGCAGAAAGGCAAGGAAAGAAAGGAGAAATAATACACAGAAAATGGGATGAACTTTGGCAGCATTGTGGGGAATTTTGTCCATTTCAGTTGTTGGTTTGATTCATTAGTAATTTTGGTGCCACTTTATGAAAGGGATGATACTTTTCCATCTTGCTTTTTTCCTTGGGCTTCGTTTGGCAGGAGAGATTTGAAAGGATTTGGGGAGAAAAGAAAAGAAAGGATAGTGCTATATGTGTTTGGATTGACATTTTGAAGAGAAAAGAAATGATTTGGAGGGATAAACTTATAACTACAAAACCCTTTGGTACTATTCTTCCAAAAATGAGAAGATTTTGGAGAGAAAATAAATGATGACAATTTTAAGTATTAAAATGACAAAATTATTCTCTATAATTAAAAAAATAACTTTATTAACTAAATGATATACTAGTAATTTAATTATTATCCTTTCTTTTCTTTTCTCTTATTTGACTTGTCCAAACAAGAATAATATCATTTTTTTTCTTTCATAATCTATCCAAACATAAATTTAAAATATTTTTATCCTTTCTTTTCCCTCATAACTAATGTTATCCTTTCTTTTCCTTTCTCTACTGTCCATCCAAACGAACCCTTAATTTTTTTTTCCCATTGAAGGGTTAGTAGAATATGGATGCCATACAGAAGTAGTCATACCTCTCAGTAATTACTTATCTGTTTACTCATACATATACTTCCCAATTTAGATAAAGACATGAAGCATGGTTGGTTTTTGCGGTATTGATTTTGGTCGCGATGACAATAGTGCAACGGATTTCGTACAATTTTAATTTTAAAAGTGAATATTGGCGTAACAATACAATATTAACACCTTTCAAAGGCGTTAGGAATCCGAGGACACATAAAGCAAAGTCAAATAACATGTAATGTATTGAAGGATATTACGAATCATGGTATGAAAGCAAGTTTTTCGGAGAATTAATCCAAGACTTTGAATATTCTTTACTAGTGAGATAGAAATTGTCATTTCAATTAGGATTTTAGTCTACTGGGATCTGTTACCTCCAAAAAGCAAAATTTAGGAGAAAATGAGTGCAATTTTGAGGTAATCCAATGCTAAACTGTACAGTGTTCACCAAAGACCCTCCTTGCTGTGGATTGTTGGATTTGGGCACTCGAAACGAGAGATTGATATGTTATACTGGATTTGAGAAAAGCCCATTTTGGAAACCAATAAAATTTTAACAGAACACTACCTTTTTCCCGGGCCAACAACCTCATTTCTCCCGTTGTCCTTGAAGAAATTTGGACTATCTATGTCTCATTTTGATAGAGAACATATAAGCCCTTTTGCTTCTGACTATTCAAAAAAAAAAAACATAATCCGTTTTAAGAAGCTGATATCCCTAACTTTTCTAAACGCTCTTCCATGCCCAGAAGTTCTTCTAAAAAATTTGTCAAACACCGTTCAAAAACAACTTCTGACAAGCCGAGCCATTAGACTAGCCTCTTCTCTCAAAGACGAGCTTTACTGATCCGTGTGAAAGGAATGTTTTACACAACTTGGGATTAGTCAAAGGGCAAAGCCTCGGATACAGAACTCCGGAAAGAAAAAAAATACCTGGCTACTAACTTTCTTCCTCTAGCATTCTCTGATTGCTAAGACGAAACATGAACAACTGAAACCTTTGGAAACCGATACAGATTGGAAATGTGACACAAATGGTCAGTGTCCAAGGTCTTTCTGTTCATTCACCATCGACTTTTAAGCAAACAAATAGATTGCTGAGCATAAATGTAAACAGTAGGGATAGGGTTTCTGTGAGTTGATCCCCTGCAGTACAACAAGCGTAAAGATTGTGGACCCTCGGATGCAGTACAACATTTCCTTGCACTGCAGGTGTAAGAGAAGGAAAACTAATATCTAGTCAATTGTAAAAAGGTATGCAATCTGAAATTCAGAATCCATTTTCCAAGATTGACATCAGAAGTCAAATTTCCTTGACCATCTTCTGCAGCACATCCATGGAGGGACCCTGTAAATGCCCTTTTAGGAGGAAATTTTCAGTCACTACTCGCAGATCAGTAATGGGAAACACAATATGCTACACCAGAACCACCAGAAGCCCATGTTGAATTGTTAACTCCTATTTTAAAGGGAAAAAAATGATTTTTCATGCTTGACGATGGTTGGGACTTGGGAGTACGGTTCCTTGCCGTACACAACAATTTCTCTAGTAATGGAACGATTTAGGCATCAACCCGAAGCACACAGTATAGAAAACAACAAGAATAATGTCGAATACTAGTCAAGCCCTTAACTCCATGCAGGAAAATTGCTACATTGCAGAACAAAGACAATAACAGTTTCACCAAAATAACATTTACAGTATTTTACTTTGTACATTCTTCCTTGTAGAACTGCCGATAATTTTAAGAAACAACATACTTATCTTTTTGTGCACAGAATATGGAGAAAGCCCTCCTTTCCATGGCAGTTGTATCCAATAAATAAGACACTAGATAAAAACTGCAAGGTGCTCTCCTCTTTTAACCAGCTCTAATCAGCCTCGCACCCGCCAACAATTCCCTTTGCATCACTTCAAGGTCCATCTTCTTGTGCTATATTATTATTGAACCGGAAAAATAAAAAGGAGGAAAGTGTAAATCCAATACATGGAAATATAGGAAAATCAACAATTAAGGTTGCAAATACATCATATATGGTTGCCCACACATACACAAAAACTTACTGCTTAAAATAAACCCCTGAAGCAAGCTCTGGGCTCTCTCAGCCTGCTCTGGAGTACCAGATATTTGAATGACATGCTCTACTGCGTCTGGTTTATCATCAATCAGTTTGACATTTGCTCCTGACAACTGTTTGCATGGTGAAGCGGCAGCAAAAGTAAAAGACAAATACTTCAGTCTCAACTGAGCATGACAAAACTGAGTAGATAAAGACTGCAGGAGTACAAGACGCACCTCACTAATCTGAGCAAGCTTGTTTTTTGATTTTGTTATGAGCTTGGGGACTGCTTGCTGTGGTATTACCACTTCCAGTATACTCCTAGTGACAAGTGGCACAGTGAACCTAGCAAAAAAATAAAGACAGTGATGTCGCAGCGTGATTAATGAATATCCCCTATATGGTAAAATGAAAAGAGAGACTTATTACCTATTCAACGCACTTGGCGGCTCTTCACGTCGCTCCGTTTCAATCTGCTTAAATGTTTCGGTACCAGATCCTCCAGACTCCTACAAAATGAGGGGGGCAAAGTCTTAAATTCCAATTGTCTGAAAAGTGCAAAATGCGGTTTCTATACATCTGGCAGGAGCCAAGTAACCGAGTCAGCAATGCTTCCAGAAACCAAGCAACTAAATGTTTTGTCAGAATTTCCAAGGTTTGACAAGGCTGAGTTTCCAATTTCCAGCATGCAAAAAAGTAGAAAAGAGAACAAATACATAACTTAGCCAATGCCCTAATAAAGATAGAATCACCTAGCTCCAGGAAATAATAGAATACACAGCATCAGAGAACACAAATCCAAGCTAAGATGATTATGATCCTAGTGTACCTACCCTTGTGGGCTGTGCTGCTGCTACAGTTTGCACATTTTGATAAGTTGCAGCAGAAGGGTCACATCCAGCATAACCTTCGCGAACTGGAGTCATGTTATTGGCAAAGGAGGCCTCCACTCCTAAGGAACCTCCCACAGGACCGGGTGCAGATATAGGTGGAGGCATATCTTTCTGAAAGAACTCTCGATATAAGTAACTACGCAGTCTTGATGTCACCTCAACAAGAGCCTCTCGGGCAGCTTTTATCTCCCCTACAATCTGTAGTGGTATGAAGTCATGGTTTAGAATTTCAGAACTAGAATTACTGTATCCACAACCTTGTTTGGTGATTTGTAGAAGGTGCAGGATTTTTAGATGATCTTTTGTGAAATCATCCTTGTCAATGGACATTTGAAACATTCGAGATGCACTAATCCGCAACACATGGAGGAGATGCATATTATACAAACTAGGGAAAGAAACACCAATTTGATATTTCATAAAAGGAGATATGATACAAGCGTTGGTATATATTATCGGACAAGCATTCATTTCTAAGAAAATGTCAACTCCTATATTTGGAGTAACAGCATGCAAGTGTCGGATATTATTAATTTCAGGATTTTTCCAACAGAGCCATCCTTGCATAGCACCATGCGTAATGCTTTTAATCAACTAAAATAGTACCTTGAAAGTAAAGGGAGACTTCCATGCATAAAAAAACTTCCGGGTCGTTTTACTTATCTGGTGGGTAAATAGTGACAAACCTGTACAAGCTCATCTGTGCTCGATACACATACAGGGAGTTCTTCCCTAGGCAGGATCTGTATGTTTGCACCAGTCAATTTCTTCATCTCAGATAATGATCCATCTCTTCCCTCCAAACATTTTATCTCACCTGATGGAACAAGTAAGCGAGTGGTAATAATATTTTCCTTTTCCAGAGCAAGATCAACTATTCGAGTTTGGATATGCAACAAAGCTTCTTGAGCTGGAAACAGCTCATCATCAGGACCCTAAGAACATATAGAAACAAGAATCTGTTAGAATCTTTGGAACAGTGAGAAGACAGACAGAGGATTTATGAAAAGATATCAACAGCTGCTTAACAGCAGAAAAGATATCACAAGATGTTTAACCATACTTGAAAAGCTACAATAAACATGAGAACTCAAAAGGCTTGAAGAATAAAGTCAATGCCATCTTATTACTTATAAAGGAAAAGTGGCGAGGCCAGTTTTACTTTCATCAATCAATACAACCAGAGAACAACAAACCTCTAGAAGGAAACTGAAAAGTCATAGCAGTACTTCATAAAAGATAGACATTGGGTACCTCCTCAGATGAAATGATAATTATCTGCTCGTCCGACCCAGCAACTGGATCATTAACCTTAACATCCACACCGATTTCATTGTGAAGCAATTCTATAATCCCATCAGACTCGCCAAAAACACAGTCAACCTTGTCAATTGGGCAAAGTATCCGAAAAACAAGGTCCTCAAAAGGAAACAGCTGTGCATTATCAGCGACAGCAGCAGACCCATATTCAATTGCATAGCCAGATGGCCGCGATGTGTAGTTATTGCTTCTACCACCGGCCATGCTGTCAGATAATCGGGATTCAAAAGTAGTCCCATCCAGGGATGTTCTGCGTGGTGTATTGTTCATGTGAGGCATATAATCATCATCAGAAGGAAAGAACCGCTCAGGTGAATATTGTCGGCCATGAAAATGACTACGATCACGATGCTGGCTCTCTCTTAGTCGTGAAGAAATGATTGCAATAGCATTCTTCACATTATTTGCATCACCAACAACCTGTATAAGGGAGAAAAAATCTTTCCATATCATCAAGCAGTTTCTCATAAGCAATTATATAAAAAAAAATGCTACATTTCTTCATAAGGAAAGCTACAGCCTACACCTCGGATTCCTAATAGAAGAAATTGTCGTCCATAACAAGAATTATAAATGCTATATGCCTACACCACACAATCACTTCTTAAATCCAATCTTTGGCAGATGGAACATCTATGAGGAATACCCGAAGTTTAAACATGCAAAATTCTTGGACTAAAAGCAAAAGCAAGAAGCCATAAACAGGGTGATTCTACGTAATTTCTGCCTTGATAAAGCCTGTGATGTCTCGATATAAATTAATTTTCCCATCTGAAGGATAAAGGAATTTTCATATTTCCCTAGGTAAGTGGGACAGCTAAACTTGGCAAAACCAATCTCAAGCTCCTAAAGTGCAACGAGACTCTGCAAGTACAAAACTACATGTAACTCCACCTATCGGATTTGAAAAGACATTAATTCTCCTATCTTTTTGGAATGTGCTTGTTTACCTCTTTCGTCAGCAAGCCAGCCTAAAGGAATTTTGTTGCAGCTTCCAAAGCCAGTCTTTTTAAATACACGTCCTCTATGTCGAGGTCTAAATCAAAATCCTTTTTATTCTTAGTTCTCCAACATGAAGCTAGGGAACTTAAAAAAATTAGACATACATAACGAACAGAAATGCAAAGACCCAAAGCTACCAAAGACCAGTATACTTAGAAGACTCGACAGAATGTGTTGAACCACAGCTGGACATCTCCTGACTATATTAGTAAACTCCATATTGACACATGAAAAATGGTCCAACATAAGCAGGCAGTAACATAGATTACAAAAAGAAAATATAGGTGCGAATAAACTATGTCCTATAAGAGTAATAATAGGGCAGCAGTTGACTGAACTTCTAGGGCTAAAGCACTGTTCTGGTGCGGGCCGCAAGAGCGGTACCAAATCGAGGCAAACGGTGAATTCTAGATATGAACCCAAAATAAAATAACTGGGGTCATTACTGCTAAATATATTACAGTTACACATTGTAATATTGATTAACCAATCAAAGATATAAATGCTACATAGATTTACTTACTATCCAATCTGAGTCATCAATTGTGAACATAGATTTATACATAAACTAATCAAAGTGAGTACCGTTCACCTATAATATAGGTGATTATGCATAGTATTTAATATTATTCTGTTACCTAATAGAGTGAGATAACATTCTATGTAACTTAGTGTTTCAGAATTAGGCAGGTCACTCGTTTTGAAGCAATAATCTGTTAAAATTGAATCATCGAACATTCTTTTGAGGTACATGTCCAACCAAATGTGTATACACCGGTATTTCATATACTTTTGAAGAATCTGACAACATAGAGCCAAATAGGGTGAAGAGAATTATGGAAATTTATAACCAATTGCTAAATGTTCCTTTGGTTTGGGGTTACGGGGAAGAGAAATGGAAAATAAAGCCACATACAAGAGAACCATCTGAGCCATAGGTCAAGAAGAGAAGACATGTATTAATCTAATTTAAAGGTGAGATTAATTGTAAAGTGATGTATATCGTGTGATATAAGATGAAAGCATAAAACTTCATGAAATCAAGAGCACAGATTCTATAGTCAAACCTATTTTACCAATCAATCAAATCATACATGTGACATAAAACTTCACCTAACACTTCAATGTAAAAGAAAGCAATGTCAGCGATTCAAGATTTCAGCAACAAGCTGTTCTACTTAACCTAAAAGAAAAACTGGACATATAGCTAGCTTGACCGCAACTCTTACGCGAAGTGTCCCTCTTGTATTACATAACTCTCCTGTCAACTTTGACCACTACTAGGCCTTTGATAAATACAGAAGGACCAAATCAAGTGGAAGTACAACAGTCCATTCACCGCTGCTTCAGAAAACAAAGAAGCATGCTGATGTTGACTGATAAAATCACCATATGTTGTTAGGTTCTTAAAGTTAAGAGAGGTGTCTAACAAAAGAAGTTCCACCGAACAACTACAAAGACTGAACTTCAGATAACAAAGAAGCTTGCTGATGTTCACTAAAAGAACCACCATATGTTGTTAGCTCCTTGAGCTTAAGATAAGTGTCTAACAAAAGAACTTCCACCCAACAACTACAAAAACTGTCTCCCATAGCCCCCACTTCATACTTGCAAGACTAATAATGAAAGAGAAATACCTAAATGAACTAAAAATGATATGGGAAGGCATACTAGGTGTTGGTTACATTGATGGATTCTAAGAGAAAAGACTGGAAACAAGACTCAAGCTTTAACATAATTTGCACTAGGTGTTACCATTCTCGTGTTTTTACCTTTGCACAAAGCAATGATCCCTATATACAACATAAAATAAAGAAGATGTTACCATGATCATGTCTTGATTTAATATCAAACAAATCGTTGGAGACCACAATACGAAATGAGATATGTCAAGGTACACCACAATGGTATTTCTCCTGGAGCCACTAATAAGGATTCTCTATGTCCAAAGAAATTCCTAAATATAACAGAGAGCAAATGATTTTTAAGGACTTTGCAAAGGGAATACATGAATGCTATTAGACATCAAATTAAACAAATTACCATGTGTTACTAGGTAACATGGACACTTAGACATGCATCTTTATCAGGGACAACAATCCTCCAACAATCTTAGCCCTTAAATACATGTTTTACCTGCCCTGTACTTGTTGGCCTTTCCGGAAGGAAGTTGCGCATTTAGTGGCATTACTTATACAAAAAGAATATAAGGGTAAATGAAAATGAATAGTCTCAAAGCAACCATAATATATGATATTCATCGAGAAAAGAAGAAGATAGAAGCATTAATAATGACGAAAACGATGCCTACAATTTTTGTTTAACTTCATAGTGCATATAATGAAACTGTTACTATAGATAACGGAAAAGCAGTAATCAAGATTATGTATTTGTTGCATATAAGAAGGCATGTATATGGTCATCATATACATGTCATGCGGTCATTGTCGTCTGAGAGTCCTACTTTATCAAGATTTTCCATATCTTCGTCTAAATCGTTGGTGTGTTGTGTTATGTCTGTGCACAGTGTCTTCGCACAAGCTACATAACTGGTATGCATGATCAAAACTGAAACTCATTTAGAATTTCTCAAAGCTGAAAACGTCCCTCTTTTGCCTTTTGACTCGTGCTTGCTTATATTAAAATATACTGTGAATGCACCCCACGGGTGTTAATCAATAATTACTGCAAAACTCAGCTGCAAATTATCAAAATAGAACAATCTGATATATCCAATGAATTCATTTCACAAGTTTAAAGCTATTTTAGTAGTCCAAGATCAAACTTCTGCAATGAGCTTTAACCAAACCAATGAGTACCATTATAACCCAGAGCTGAATAATTTCACCAGCAAATTCAAATGAAACTTAAAATCTCAAATTTAAAAAACCAGGGTGAAATGTTCAAAACCTGCACAATTTCCTCAGACATTGCCACACACCTAGGCAGACTGTGATCTCTAGGAAGAACCCTAATCTGTGTCTTAGTCTCAAACCTCATTTGCTCAATTATCTTCCCACCTTTCCCTAGCAAACACCCCACATGTATCCTCGCCACCACGAGCCTCGACGCCACCCGGTTCCCGCCGCCCCTCGGCCCGTAGTCCTCATCCTCATCACCACCTCCATACCCCAGATACCCACCACCGTCACCCTCCAGTATCCTCTCATGTATCAGAAACAAAGCCTCCTGCGCCGGCGAAAACGACGGCATTCGCCCATCCGGGTCCCGCCGCCGCGTGTCCGTAATCTCTATAATTCTCTCCTCATCTCCGGCCACCAATTCATGCACATTGATCCAAGCCCCAGTGTGCTGCCTAATAGCCCTAATTATGGTCCCTGACTTCCCAATCACACTACCGGCCTTCATGTCATGGCACAGAATACGATAACTGGTAGTCACCATGAGCGAAGGATCCTGACCCTTCCGGCCGCCGCCGCCGCCGCCGACGGCGGCGGAGCGGCGGTGGTCTCTGGGGGAGTAGTGGCTGCTGCTATGACTATTGTTGTAGCGTTGTTTGGTCCTGGGTAGGGTTTCGGAATCGTAGTCCTGGTCGTAGTAGTACCTCTTAGATCTTGATCTCTCCATCTAGGGTTTTCTTTTTCCCGGCAGATTTGTAGTCAATGTGGTGAATCCGAGTCGCTAGTTCGTCCAGAGTAGAGTTAGGGTTTCGTTATGTTGTCCGGAGTGTTTGATTCTCGGGAAAAGCAGGAGAGAAAAGTTCAAAACCCTAGAGAGTGAGAGAGAGGAAAGGAAATGAGCTCCGCAGAGTCACAGATTGAGCTCTTTGATATGTGTTCCCACTTCAGTATATGTATATGTATATATATTTATGATTACTGTACACTCTCTCTCTAGAACTCACTTTCTTTCTCTCTAAAATTGTACGAGCAGTGGAGCTGTGTCGTGTTTATAGGGCGGTCACGTGGCCAACTTGTACCTACTCAACCAAACTATTCGGTGAATTCCTCCACTACGACGTCGTCTTTAGAGAGAAATAATTTTAGCACCTTTATTACTTTATATTCAATATTTTAGTTTGTTGATGTTTATATTTACTATTTATTAAAGTTTAAAAATATTATTAAAAGAATTAAAATAATAGTTTTTCAAAAATTAAAACATATTATAAATATAATGAGTTATTTATTACTTTCCGGATTGAGTCAACACTACAATAGATTATGTGTTATTTTTACAATGATAGATGTGACGTTATTGGACCTCACTTTAAAAAAATTAATGTAATTATATTATTTATTAATATATTATTATTAGGAGACTAAAGGATAGGAGTGTTAACATGGAACATGAAAAAGAAGAAAATAATAATAATAATAAAATAGGAAAGAAAAAAGAGAGCATTAGGTTGGTTCCTTGCGTGTGATGAGGGACATGTTATTAATGGGAACAGCAAAATTCGTTTCTTCTTAGATATTATTAATGGATAGAATAAATTACATAAAAATGACTATGTAAGGGCATGTTTGGGAATTTGATTTTGGTCTTATTCTTGTGATTTTGTTTTTGGTTGTTTTGGGTGGTTTTAGGTAAATCTAAAACCTATATATAATATTTGGTAAGGAGTTGGTCTTGGTAAAATTATATATATATACTAATATGTATTAAAAATATATATATAAAATTGGAAAAAAATATTAAAATGAAAAAATATATATAATTAAAACATATTTAAAATTCCCGAAAATATTTGACATTTTTATTTTTTTTATTCCAAAAAATATATATAATCGAAAAAAATATTTTAAAATGTGAAAATTATATATAAAATTCAAATAATATATCTTAAATTCGAAAAAATATATAAAATTCTGAATAATTGTATTATATACTGAAAAAATTTAAAAATTTAGAAAAAAAAAGATATAAAATGCTGGAAAAAAATATTCCAAAAAATAATTTTTTTCCTGAAAAAATAAATTTTTTCGGAATAATAATTTTTTTCCGAAAAAATAATTTTATTCCCAAAAATTAATTTTTTCCCGAAATTTTTTTTTTTTCCAAATATTATATATTATTTTTTTCAAAATAATTCATATTTTCGGCCATATATATATATAGAGAGAGAGAAAAAAAAGAGTCAAAATTGGTAGGCCAAAATCATGGTTTTAGTAGTTGGTTTTAAAAAACCCAAAACCAAGTCCAAAACCCACTAACCAAACATGGTTTGGTTTTGAAATCAAAAACCAAAACCAAAACCAGGCCCAAAACCACCTATCCAAACAGGCTCTTAGGTTCTAACTAATTTACATTTTACATTTTTAGGTCTCTTTTGAACTGGCTTTTTAAAAATTATTTTTAATTTTTTGAAGAAAAAAGTTTTTTTAAATGGTATTTGAAAAAATTTTATAAATATTTTTAATTTTTGAAAGAGTGTTTTTAAAAAATTGAAGGGTACCGACTTCTCATAATAGTTCTTACTTATTTTTTTCTTCTGTATAAAAGTAGAAACAGAAGTTCTGCCAAATAGAACTTTAATGTTAAATTCTTGTGGACTCTTATATATTGTTTTTTCAAATGATTGTTGGTAATTTTTTATTTTTTTTTTAAATAACAAGTCGATTTTAAGTTCAACTTTTCAAACTCATCACAATCCCCAACAGAATACAAATTAAATTTACAAGTAATTGAAATATATTGAAGCTTGGCTGGTTTTTTGTACTAGCAATTAGCATCATCACTTTATAAAGAAGTTCGAGTTTCGAAATAGAAAAAATTTTGTGTGTATTTTGCAATAATATTTGGGGCAATCCACCGTAAAACAAGGCTAAAAGGATCTAATAAATTAATGGGAAAATTACATAAATTACCCCTGAACTATGACATAATTGCACGCGGTATCCTTTATGTTTCAATAATATCATAAACTACTCTTAAAATCACATCCGTTGTAACACTTAGCCCCTTCCGTTAAAAGTCAACCCCTTCCGTTAAAAGTCAACGACATAAAATATGAATTTTGGTCAATAAAGCCTATTTTTGGAGTGAACTTCCAATTTTGCCCTTATATATGCATGTTCCAATTTAACCCTAACTTTTTTTTATCAAATTGCCCTCACAATTTAATTTAAAAATATTTTTTTTGTGAAAAATACATATTATGTTCCAAAATATGAATTTTTTTTGCGAAAAAGTATATATTATGTTCCAAAATATGAATTTTTTCCGAAAAATATTTTTTTTGCAAAAATTATATATTATGTTCCAAAATATGAATTTTTCGGAAATTTTTTTTATATTTTGGAACATAATAAATATTTTTTTGCAAAAAACTATTTTTCAGAAAAAAAAATCATATTTTGGAACATAATATATATTTTTCGCAAAAAAATTATTTTTTGAAAAAAAAATTCATATTTTGGAACATAATATATAATTTTTTGCAAAACAAATTCATATTTTGGAACATAATATATATTTTTCACAAAAAAAATATTATCGTAAAAAAATCATATTTTGGAACATAATATATATTTTTCGCAAAAAAATTATAAAGGTCAAAATATATATATATTTCGGAAAATATAATTTTTTCCGAAAAATATATATTATGTTGGGTAAATACCACTGACACCCCCACAAAGATACCCTAATCCCACACAGACCCCTTCGATATTCACTATTCTCACTCGAACTCCCTCAAAATTGAATTTTGTCCCACAAAGACCCCCTCCGTCTCCACGCCCTTAAACTGTGTCGTTAACCACCCTGTGAATTGTATATTTTGCCCTCAAAATGATATAAAATGACCTGCATATCCTTCTTCTTCTTCAATTTGGGCATCCCAAAACCCTAACCCTAATTTATATATAGAGAGAGATTGGAAGTGGGAAATTGGGAGAGAGATTGAAGATGGGGATTGTATATATTGCATACCCATATATACATATATATATATATGCTGCTATATATACCTATATACCCATATATATAGCCGTGTATATATATATATATAACAACTACATACCCGTATATATATATATGTTGTTATATATACCCATATTACATACCCATATATACATATATATACCCGTATATATATAGCTGTTATATACCCGTATATATATATAACTGCTATATATACGTATATATATGTATATACGCTGATATATGTAACTGCTATATTGAGAGAGAGGAAAGGGGAAAAGGAGAGAGGAAGAGGAAGAAGGAAGAATGATATTTTGGTAATTTCCTACAAAAATGTTAATAAATCTGACTGCAGAGGGTCCGAGTGGGAATAGTGAATATCGAGGGGGTCTGTGTGAAATTAGGGTATCTTTGAGGGGGTGTCAGTGGTATTTACCCTATTATGTTCCAAAATATGATTTTTTTACGAAAAATATTTTTTTTGTGAAAAATATATATTATGTTCCAAAATATGAATTTATTTTGCAAAAAAGTATATATTATGTTCCAAAATATGAATTTTTTTTGAAAAATAATTTTTTTGCAAAAAATATATATTATGTTCCAAAATATGAATTTTTTTTTCGAAAAATATGTTTTTTGCGAAAAATAAATATTATGTTCCAAAATATGATTTTTTTTTCTGAAAAATAGTTTTTTGCAAAAAAATATTTATTATGTTCCAAAATATAAAAAAAATTTCCGAAAAATTCATATTTTGGAACATAATATATAATTTTTGCAAAAAAATTATTTTTCCGAAAAAATTCATATTTTGGAACATAATATATACTTTTTTGCAAAAAAAATTCATATTTTGGAACATAATATGTATTTTTCACAAAAAAAATATTTTAATATTTTTTTAAATGAAATTGTGAGGGCAATTTGGTAAAAAAAATTAGGGTTAAATTGGAACATGCATAAGGGCGAAATTGGAAGTTTACTCCAAAAATAGGCTTTATTGACCAAAATTCATATTTTCCGTCGTTGACTTTTAACGGAAGGGGTTGACTTTTAACGGAAGGGGCTAAGTGTTACAACAGAGGTGATTTTAAGGGTAGTTTATGATATTATTGAAACATAAGGAGTACCGCGTGCAATTATGTCATAGTTTAGGGATAGTTTGTGTAATTTTCCCTAAATTAATTGCACTTGAAATGAGTTAAATGGTGATTATTAAAAATTAGAAAGTGGATACAAACCATGGTTCGCAGACTCAACCATGGATATCAGCTTCTATCCGGTGGAACGAACTCGGACAATATAGGTGTGATGTCCCATATCGCTCGGGTAGAGGTTTAGGGATGTGCTTATATGTGCAGTGTTGTCTCCAATTGGTTTGAGGCTTTTTGGGAGGAGCCCAAGAGCAAAATCGTGCGTGTTGGGCCCAGAGCGGACAATATTATACCAAGTGTTTTGTGAATCGATGTGTTTAAGGAAAAGGTGTTCGTGTTATTATTTAGTATGTGTTTTGTGCATTTTGTGTGATAAATTGATATGTACGTATTTGTTAGGTGATAACTACTGAATTATTGTGTGTGAACTTGTTAAGTGGAGTTATTTCTTACGTGAGTTTAGTGAAATACTTGATTGTTATACATGTACTTTGTTGTGTGAATTTAATTGTTACTTGAATTTTGTGAAGTACCTGACTATTGAAGCTATGTGAAATGTTTAGGTGCTTTTATTTTATTATTATGGTGTATACCCTACTTGTAATGGACTTGATAAGTGTTCTGAAAATTTTAACTACGTGATTTATATGTATGTGTTCTAACCATTGTGCTTAAATGGGTAAATGACATTAATGCTTAATTCTTATTTTTATTGTGCATTCTTTATCAGTGAGAAAGCTTAGTTATATCTGCAGTGATCCTAAAAAATAAATAAAAAATAATAAAAATAAAATAAAATTAGTGACTGAGTCTCTTAAATTATAATTTGATGTAAGAACTTTGATGGGAGTAGATATATTGCTTAGTAAAGTTTGTAAGGTCGTGAATTTTATTTTATTTGCTTAGGTAAGATTAAGATCTTATTAGTCTCTAAATATCCCTTATTTGGATGCAATTAACATATCTAGTTGACTTGATAAATATGTATAGATTATATAGATATATAACATGTTATAAATCTCACTGTGCATTATTAAGTCTGGTAAGTTTAATCCAATTTAAAGAAAGTGAGTTTGTGCCTTGGTGTATACAAAGTTGATAAGTACATAGTTGTTGAATGGGAATGAGCCAAATGTAGGTTAAATAGATTGATTATTCGATGAAAGCTTTGATTTATGCTCTCATGCCTATTGATATGACACAGTTAAAGGCCACATATTAGTAACTAGTAATGTTTGGTGTGCTAGAGTATTAAATAGGAAGCATAGTTTGGAGATAATAATTTATGTATGCTTAATGTGGTGGCTTTTTAAATTAAATTGACTTGGTTTACTCTATATATATGTAGACATAATTGTTATTATAATAGAGTATGTACAAATCTTCTTTTACAAGTCTTTTCATTAAGAAATATGAGACATCTCCAAGGTGCCAACACAATGTCACCCTCATGATAGCTGGGGTAAGTACAAGCAACTAATTATGTATGTATTATATACTTCTGTATTAAAAAAAAAAAAAAGTAAAAAAAAAACTTGAGGAGTTAGTTTGGAAAACCGGTCGAGATGCACATTTTCCACGTTAATTTTAGTGTTAGTTGTTAGATGAGCTCATTAAAAAATATAATTGAATTGATTGTGTTTCCATGTCATGAAATGAGGTGCAAGATTATTATTTGGCCTGTGAGATTTAAGGAAAAAATTAATTTATGGTTGACAATTATTATCCTATGGGTATGCTTCAATTTCGACCGTTGACTGATTTTGTATCTCTTGATTAAGGATATAGGTATGCATTGTAGGTTGGCCGAGGTAGGGGTGGTTGAATTTTTTGTTAGGTTTGCATGAAATTTATGTGTAATAGTTCAATCATAATGTTATCTCTTTTCATGAGAAATATGTTGTCACCATACATAGAATAATCTATTTGTGTGATAAAATTTGGTTGTATTATTATTAATTCATGATTACTCTATATATTAATTCATGAATATCCCTGTTATATAACTTCACTTGTAGCTTATGTGATCGGTGTTGTAAATGTATTAAAGGAATTGGAAACATTCTCATAAGGCCAACTTTTTACCACAAATAGGATATGTCACAGTTGTATGACATTTGGAGTCATGTGAGTACACTCTATACTATAATATTCATAAATACATTGAAAATAAAAAATAAAAAATAGACACTTAATAGCTTCAAATAAAAGCTTTGATCCAACCGACTCATGTATGGAACAGGTGTCCAAGCTTCGGTTAGTGTAAACTAAATAGTGACACTATATAAAGGAGAAGAGAAAGAAAACAGAGAGCGATAAATTCGACGATAGGAGGAGAAAGAAGCTCACAAAATGGGATTCCCAAGCTCATTTATGTTAGGGAGTTAATCCTCTATTTTAAATCCTATATTTATTCATGACTAAATTGTTCAACTGTTGTTCCATTGTTTTCTTTTTACATAAAATTGTTTCTTGGTATTGTTTAGTGAAATTTAGTTGTTTAATTTTATGAATTGTGGTGCTATTTTATTTAGAGTGAACTTGAAAGGAATTGACATATTTTTGTTCAATGGGTTCGTGTTGAACTTTGCTTTTATATATGTGATTGTAGGAGGTGGTGTTATTTCAATTGCACGGAATCGATATTATTCTTATTTTTATATAAAGGTTACTGTTCAACTCGTATTTTACTATGTTGATTTAATTGACTTCATGGATTAACTTGAATTGTAGTCATCTGATTACTGAGAAAGTAAAGTGAATCTGTTATACTTGGATATGCTTTAATGTTTGCGTGATCATACTTGATAGAAGGGAAAATAAAAGAAAAACTCTAACTATGAGGTCTATTTGAAATCGAAATTGAAAAATACAAAAAATAGTGTTATGATCTTCTCACTTTGTAAGGTAAGTGTTTAAATTTGGAGACGAAATTTTTTTTAAAGGGGATAGTATGTAAGATCCAAATTTTAATTAAGTCATTAATTTTTTGTCATTGTCGAATTAATTTTATTTAAAAAAAAAACAAAAAAAAAACGGAATGAAATGTGAACATATCTAATTTAGAAATTTGATTAGTGGTATAAATAGGATCTTTATGGAATTTATTATATTTATTTTGTATGTCACTATTCATTATTAAATCTAGAAGTACATTTGTTATTTATGTAGTTAGGATTAATTTTTTTTTTTTAAATGTGGGTTTGTGGATGGATAGATATTTTTATGTAGTGGGGTTTAAAATACATGTATGGAAAACAAAAAAATAAAAAATAAAATAAAAGGACTTATGTGCATGTGTTGCCGTATTTTATTGGGTCCCCATGAATTACAATATGTGCTTTAAATAACATGACAGTCTTTGTTGCAGTGACATCTATATATTTTGAAGAATTCACATAAGGCATTACTTAGTCACAATATCACTAATTTGATATTATATTAGTAGCACATGCCACTTAGTCATAAGTACACATCTACATATATATATTTATGCATATACATCTCACATGGTCTAATGAGGTGGCAAGGCTTTGCTTGGAAGTTTGGACCGTTATATATATATATACTAGTATAGAATTCTACTGAGCAAGAAAAGATGTGGGAAATAGATTCTGATGCAAAAGTAAAACACTCCTAAATTTTTTATATTTAGCTATGTAATTTCGAGGACGAAATTTTTTTAGGAGGGTAGAATGTAATAACCGTGATTTCTTTTACTGTGCGTATATATATCTATAGTTATATATATTAGAAATTTGAATTTAAAGTAGATAGATAAAAAGATAAGTTATCAAATTTTAAATTATAATTTTAAAATTTAAAGAGATTGAATTATCTCTTCACCATAATAGAATGTGTTATTTATAATACAAATATCGGTTATCCTAAGGAGGAGATACGTACACTATATGTGCAGAAGGGAGATGAGTTACTGAGTGAGTGTTGATGTAGATTCATCAGTAACAACAAAGAGAGGTGATCGGCGATTTTCTTGTTGGGTTTCATTCATCTAACGCATTACCAGGCAAGTTAACATTGCCTTATACATTTGTATATAACTAGGATTCATGGGTCTATGCATGTGTACAATCTTAAATTTCTTTTGTTATGATTGATGAAATTAACTACATAGAATTGTTAACAATATAATCTTCTTATTACGGTATATCATATCATTTTGTTCGTACCCTATGTGAACAGTAGGTTAGATGTGAACGTCGGTGTGTTATTGGTTTGTCATATTCAATAAATTATTGTCAATTGCTTACATATGAATAAATATTAGGTGAAATTACTAATTAATGTTGTTGACACAAAATTAATGAATATAAACAATAAAATTGTTGGTTGTATGTGAATAATAGGTTATAGAAGAAGATTATTAGATGGTGTTGTCACGATAACAATGAATATTAACGTGTTATTTATACCCTTGCGAACAATATGTTATAGGAAAACATTAGTATATTAATTATCTGTACTATGTGAATAGTAGTTTATACATTTCTACGCTCTCTAAATTACGTATTAGTTGATATTAGGTCATACGTGCATATTGGTGGTTACTGTATATTCTGTATGTGAATAATCTATAATATATATTAGGTTCTGTATGTGAATAATCTATAATATATATTAGAACGTTTTATGATTGTTTCTTAGTTAAATTTAGCCGCTTAATGAATGCTAATGGTATGTGTATATTTATGGGGTGAAATGGGTGAAAATTAAGAAACCAATATTGTTTAGAATGATTTAAAGTAATCTTATATAACACTTTTAGAATATTTATCTTGTTGGAAAGTAAGTGTGAAAACTGTGAAGTATTCTAAACTTGTTTTGGTAAAACTCTTTCAATATATATATATATATATATATATATATATATATAATTTATTCATTTACTTGTTATTGTGAGATGATACAGTATATGCTATTGGAGTTTATGACAGTGCGATATCAATGTCTGGTGTCAGTCTGAGACTAACTTTGAAGTAGGTTGTTAGGCATGGTCCGGGATCTGCCTTTGACGAGTGCACTACATTTTGTTATGGTCATTGGGCTTAATGTGCCCTTATTACGTGTACATGGTCCGGGACTATCTGGGTTTTTTAGACGTCTTCCCAGCCACTTGTGTGTTATCGGTAGTCAGGGACTATTCGTTGCACACCGGAGGGGAGCCTGGGGCTCAAGTGAGATTAGTTGATTATGAGTGTTACCATTAATTTAGGTAATTAACTCATGAAATTTAAATTGTATATATGTTTTGTGACGGACATGAATTCTCTTTATGTACGAATATATAAAGTCTGGTTAATTTGCTGAACGATGATTATGTTTAGCATTTTTGCTGAGCTTGTGAGCTCACCCCTTTAATATTTCAGGTACTCGTTGATTAGTTTGTGTTGAGGACACATGGTGGTCGTCGGAGTTTTCGGAACTATGTTTTTGTTTCCTAATTTTGAGAGCATTGTAATAAGCTCACATCATCATTGAATGTTAGTGAGTAGGGGTGATGTAATAATATTTTTACTACAATTTTAATTGTTAATATAGATATTGTATTAATATTATGTTTATTGGGAGTTGGTGCAACTGCTATATAGATCACGCCTAACAATTTTTGAATAATGAAAATTATTTCTTTTGTTGCGAAATTGGGGTGTGACAATAGGACTTCACATGAGTATCCGTGTTGCGTAACAATGTCGTCATTTTCCAGAAACATTACGACTCGGATGATACTCTGAGACAGACATATACGTTCTTTATTTTGATTTGTTACTAATCTTGGGCCTGATCTCGATTCCTTGAAGAATGAGACCACTTTTCCAGTTGCCGCCTTCCACTTCCTGCAAACATATTTCCAGTTCCCCAGCTTCTCCACTCTTGTTGATATACTCTCCCAGTTCCATCTCCAACCACCCATCACCTCTCTCCTTTGGACATTGATCATTTCTTTTTCTAGCCATGGTGACTCGTGGTCTATACGCGTCAGAAAGGCTATTTCGCCTTCTTCGTTTTGGTAGACTACGCATTTGATCACTCTGCGATCCAATAGGATCCAGATAAAAAGTCCTTGATTCCCCTTCACTCCCAACAAGTCCTACCCGACTCTCTGCAGGTTGGTATTTAAATCCATTCACTGTTGCCGCCCACTTGAACACAAGGTAAGCTGCATAGGTTGTGTCTGGAGATAACATCTGAGTACTTATTTTCCCGCAAATTTCGAGCCAACACACGTCGACAAGCTCTGCTACCTCAGCAAATCTGATTTTGCGAATTCAGACTCGTTAATGTAGCAACACCATACTTAAAATAGAGAAACTCGGAGAAGAAAAGAACGACGCAGTGTGAGAGATATACCTGGACCCGGGTAGAGAAGTCCATTTCCAATACATAGGTGTATCAGCCCAAACAATGTAGAGGTAACTTGCAGCTAACATGAAACATTTCTTCCCGCTCCATTTATCCAATGAGAAACTCTGCTTAATACCACCAATGAAAAGTTAGAGAGATTAAAAATGAAACTGAACTAAACAATGTTTGTAAAGCGGATCACGAAAATTCAGTTTAAGCAGTAAATCATAACAAACCCGATTTATTTTTTTATTTTTTATTTTATTTTTGTGTTAGGCACTGTGTGAGCATCTATGTTATACAGACTCTTCTAAAGTAGGTGAAATACCTGTGTCCGATACATATTAGTCGGACATGGATATGGCCACTGGTCTGACACTTTCGGTAGGACATTTATCTAAATTTTGCTCCAAATGATTCCATGATGTTATCTTATTACTTCAAATTACTTAAATGTCTAGTTTAAACATTATATTTGATAATATCATGGTTGTACACTAAAGAATAAAATAACTATTTAGCCGTGTCCATTTGTCCTTCCATTATATATTTAACACGTTCGACACCATGATACGTACCCGTGTCCGACACTCTTACTCTTATTTGAGTCCATCTAACATATGTGAGCATAAACATGAGCACTTGTCATTCAAAGGGCACCTCTATTTCAAGACTACAAATGATTCTCCCTAATAAACTGGTGATACAACATACTCGGAGACTTGAAGCTACTAACGACTAACGGAAAAAAAGAAGAAGATATTTGCTACGATCGGTGATACAAAATGATGGAGAGATAAAGAACGATAATAAATGGAGGCAAATTAGTGGGATATTACGAGATAAAAAGTGTAACACTTGAGGCGAAAAGGGAAATTACCTAGGACCATTATTAGACATCCTATGTTGTATGAGGTGCTGATGATTTGCATAGTTCATACAAGCACTAGTAGTAGTAGTAGTAGTAAACAATTCAAATTTATTTTCTCCCCAAAAGAAAACACCACTTTCTGTTTACTACAATTGCATATTCTGTTTACAACCATCCATGTCTAACCCATCAAAATTTATAAACATTTTAAACCCTAAAGTCTAAACCCATTGAATTCTTGAATAAATTAATCATTCAACATATTCCCACATAAACATAAATTGCACATCATTCATAATACATCTATATATATATATTTGTATGTATATGATATGATATCTATAATCTCTAAATTCAAAATCCATTGAAATCCTAACATATTTTCCACAGAAACAGAAAATTACACATCATTCATGACTAATAACAACTATCTATATATATATATATATATATATATATATATTATTATATTAAAACCCCATTGAACGTTTTATCCCATCTTCCACAGAAAAAGTAACTTACACAAAATCCATGACTAATAACCCCTACAGTCAAAACCCATTGAAAATTTTAACATAAATTCTACAGAATCAGTAAATTACACATCACTCATGCCAGAACACACTCAAAGTTGAACTTTTACCTTAGCCCCACCATCGATGACGACTGGTTGATTGCAGAGGTGGAAATAAAGCTCTTTCTTCGATGCGAAAACCGGCCGATGAGAATCCGACGATCGGATTATGATGTCATCATAATCTGACGGCAGAAATTTCTCCCAAACAGTGTCGGATTCAGCCGCCGACCGGAAAGTGGATGCCACCAAGGAAAGGCGGGAAGTCTCCAGCGGGGAGGTCAGAGACAACACGGTGGCTATGCAATCCTCCGGCAATGCGTTGAGATCTGTCACCGGAGATGGATCTCTGATGGCCTCTGTTTCCATCTCTTATCTCTCTTTGTTATGTGCAATATACAAGTGTGGAGTGTATTGTATAAAGCTCAAACGTGTATATATAGATAGAGAGAGAGAGATAAATATATAGATATATATGTATATATGCAAAAGAAATGAGTTATTATTGGCGGTGTTTATGGATACCGTGTTGCGCATCAGTGCTGTCTTTGTCGTTAAGACTTTTTGCAATAATGGTTTTCATTCACATGTGTAACCTTTTCCTACTTTTTTTTCCTTTTTTTAAACGGAGTAATTTTATTTTTTTTAAATAAATCATTTTGTATGAGCGAGGGACTATAGATTTCGTAGTAGTAATAAAGTTCTAATGAATTTTGTTTGAGTCCCATACTACAACATTTGCTAGTGATTAAGACATATATATATATATATATATAAATCAATTAGACTAATTATCTTACTTGTAGAGATCAGCTGCACAGCTAATTCTTGTTTTATTGATTTAGTGGTCCTATCAAGACGATTTCTTTATAGGCATCAAAATAATACTTGTTTAATAAGTCCCATACTACATTTTGGCAGTGATTAAGATATTTATATATGCTAGGAGTAAAGCATGTGCACATGGTGAAAGATTTAAGTAAATGAATGAAATACAAAAGTTAAATAATCTTTAACCATTTAAACTTGCGGTATTTTATTAGAAGATAAATATAATAGATAGATATATACTATTATGGAGTTAATATAAAAAATATTGTAGTTGTATAAAAAATAGTTTTCAACACAATAATATTATATAATAGGAGTTGTAGTGTTATAATATCAAAAGAGTTATATACATAACGGAATTATAATATAGGTATTAAATTAAAATAGAAATATATCATATATAATTGTAAAGGTATAGATTAATAATAATTATACCCGGAGATAAAGACATACCAGTGGTATTGTGTACAGATTGCGTATTTCAAATTGGAGTGTTGATGACTCCTATTTATAGACCGTGGCTATTGTAAGAATGCAATCTTTTTTTATGAAAGATTGTATGACAAATGGTAAATTTAATTTCAAAGAGATATGTCTTTTGGTTTGATTTTAAGTGACATGTTTGTTTATAACTAACCAATCAAAAGACATCTATTTAGATAATTAATAATTATTCTTTTTACTCAAAAAATATTTAGAAATAATAAGAGATTTCGTATATTTATAAGTAGTATAGATATATATTCAGTCACTATCAAGAGTGGTTGGTGACGTTAATCACAACACATTGAAGAGCTAATAATCGGTAGCCTTGTAAGAACTAAAAATGGTTTGGTCCTCCCATTGATGTATAAAATTGGTTTGAGTCAGAAACTCATATGTATATATATATATATATATGGGATGACTTTAGTTGTAAGTTATGTGGCTTCAATCAAAGTCTTCTCTCAATTGACAATTACTTATTATTGAACTGAGTTTTTATATATGTTAATAATAGCTGAAAGTGTCTACTTTTCGGGCTTGTTTGATTTTTAGTTTGGTTTAGGGTCTGTTTACTAACATAAAATATTTCCTGTTTTCGTTTCCTGAAGAAATATAATTATATTTTTCATTCCTTAAGAAAAACAGAAAGTAAAATCTTGTTTACTAAATTTTGATTTTTTTCAGAAACAAAAATAAAAAACAGAAATTATGTTTACTAAAAAATTTTTGTTCTTACTTTTTATTTATTTATTATATGTATTTCTTATTATTTTTTATTATTTATCATAAGTTTTATTTATTTATTATTAATTTTGTATATTATTTAATTTATTATTTATTATTTAATTTATAAATATATTTAATTTATTATTTTTATTTTTATTAATTCATTATTTTTATTTAATTTATAAAAATATATATTTTTAATTTATTCTTTATTATATTTTTATTTAATTTATAAAAATATTTAATTTATTTATTATTTATCATAAGTTTTATTTATTTATTATTAATTTTGTATATTATTTAATTTATTATTTATTATTTAATTTATTATTTTTATTATTATTAATTCATTATTTTTATTTAATTTATAAATATATTTTGTTTAATTTATTATTTATTATATTTTTATTTAATTTATAAAAATATTTAATTTATTTATTATTTGTATTTCTTATTATTTGTATTTTTTATTTATCATAATTATTATTTATTTATTATTATTATTATGTATTATTTATTCTATTTTATTATTGTTTATTTTGTTTATTATTATTTATTCATTTATTTTTATTTTTATTTTTATTTTATTTATAAATATTATTATTTATTATATATTTTTTAATTTATAAAAATATTTAATTTATTTATTATTATTTATTATTTATATATAATATTTAAATTTATTTGTGCAAAATAGATGAAAGTCCCAATTTTACAACTTTGAAATTTGGTCATTTTAATAGCGAGAGGAAACAAAAAGAGGAAGTACCATTTTTCTTGTTTCCTCTTTTCTTTACAATTAGAGGAAGCGTTTCCTTAAAAGCAAAAGTAAAAATAAATTGGTAAACAAGATTTTACTTTTACTTCTTTATTTCAGGAAATAAAAACAGTTAGTAAACACCACCTTAGTCTTGCTTTGTTTTTGCTTTTTTTTAAAGACTAAATGGACTTTGGTTTTTACAATTTAAGACCAAATGTTTTTCTTAGGTAGGCCCCGCATTTCACTACACATCATCTTTTCTTTATTTCTCTTTCTATATATATATATATATAATTCATGGTGGACCGCTGACCATTATTCTTTACTCTTTCTCTTTCAATATAGGATAATTTGCACTAACACCCCCTGAGATTTGCATCTATATATATTTTCAAAAACATATAAATTCGAAATATATATATATTTCGAAAATATATATATAAAATTGGAAAAATATATAAATTCGAATATATATATATTTCAAAAAAAAAAATCAAAATATATATATTTTCAAAAACAAAATTCAAAAAATTATATAATTTCGAAAAACATATAATCATTTCAAAAAATATGTATATTTTCAAATTTATATATTTTTCAAATTATATATATATTTCAAATTTTATATTTTTTTTGAAATATATATATTCGAATTTATATATTTTTCAAATTTTATATATATATTTTCGAATTATATATAAATTTCAAATTTTATATATGTTTTTGAATTTTATATATATATTTTTAAATTTATATATGTTTTTCGAAATTATATAATGTTTTGAATTTTGTTTTTGAAAATATATATATTTTGAATTATATATATATTTTTTGAAATATATATATTCGAATTTAAATATTTTTCAATTTATATATATATTTTCGAATTTTATATATATTTTTTGAAATTTTTATATATTTTTCAAATTTATATATTTTATTCTAATTTTATATTTTTTTTTCAAAATTTAAATATTTGTTTTCGAATTTTATACATTTTTTTGAATTTTATATATTTTTTTGAATTTTATATATTTTTTTCGAATTTATATATTTGTTTTTCAAAATTTTATATATTTGGGGTTGGGGCATAAAGGTCATTTCACATTATCCTTAATATTTTCGAATTTTATGAAGGTTATTTTGGTCATTTGGGATGTCATGGCAAGTAAAACCAAACCTCAGGGGGTGTTAGTGTCAAAATTTCGAAAATCAACACCTACGTGGAATAGATGCAAACCTCAGGGGGTGTTAGTACAAATTACCCTTCTATATATATATATATATATATATAATTCATGATGGGCCCCGCTGACCACTATTCTTTACTCTCTCTTTCTATATATATATATAATTCATGGTGGACCCCGTTGACCACTACTCTTTACAAAACCACACAAGACCAAACAAAACCAGTCTAGACCAATGAAAACCATTATAGCCAGACAAAACCAGACTAGATCACTTTTCAAACCCGCCCTTAAATTGTTTAAATCATTACTTATTGTCTTGTAAAATGTCAATAGAAAAGAATTCGGATAATTTGTGACTTTTGTATACATACATAGCAGATAACTTTATTAACATTATATTGGACTTCCTCATCTTGAATTTTAAATCTCTCTCTCTGTGCAAGAATTGTACTATAGTTGTAGTACTTATTTAATAACTCCCATACTATAATTTTTTTTTACTTTCTTTTTTTGGATAATCGGAGTGATTTAGGCGAGCTTACGCGCATCTCGACTAATTTTCGAAATCCTGAAATTAACGATTGTGTAAATCTTCAGTCCAGACATAAACGTAGTTGGCTCCCATACTACATTTGCTAGTGATTAAGATATATTATATAGGGTTTATTTCAATAAACCCCCTTATGCTATTTAATTTAATCAACTAACCCCTAATGTGTCCATTTTGCCCCCTATATTATCCAATTTCATCATTATGCCTCATCCTCCTCACATTTTGAGTCAAAATATCTAAACTACTCTCCTTTAATAGTATAAGGGGATTTAGTGAAATCAACCCTTAAAAAATTTAATTTTCGAAAATAAATTATATATTATGAAAAATATGATATAGTCAATACTTTTTTTTGTGAAAAATATATATTATGTTCCAAAATATGATTTTTTTTTTCCGAAAAATATATATTATGTTCCAAAATATGATTTTTTTTCTGAAAAATAATTTTTGCGAAAAAGTATATATTATGTTCCAAAATATGATTTTTTTCCAAAAAATAATTTTTTTGCGAAAAATATATATCATGTTCCAAAATATAATTTTTTTCCGAAAAATATATATTATGTTTCAAAATAATTTTTTTTTTGCGAAAAATATATATTATGTTCCAAAATATGATCTTTTCCGAAAAATAATTTTTTTGCAAAAAAAAATATACTATTATATTCCAAAATATGATTTTTTTTCCAAAAAATATAAAATATTTTTTCCGAAATAATTCATATTTTGGAAAATAATATACTCCCTCTGAAAAATATTTTTTTTGCGAAAAATATATATATATTTTTGAATTTTTAATTTTTGTGAAAAATATAATTGATTTTCGAAAAATAAATTTTTTAAATGGTTGATTTCACTAAACCCCCTTATACTATTGAGGGTAGTTTAGGTATTTTGACTCAAAATATGATGTGAGGGGGCATAATGATGAAATTGAATAGTATATGAGGCAAAGTGGACACAATGGAGATTAGTTGATTAAACTGAATAGTATATGGGTTTTTTTTTGAATTAACTCTATTATGTATATATATATATATATATAATTTTTTTAATTTTTTTTTCTTTTCTTGTTGATTGATACCAAGCCGATTTCCTTATGCATCAAAGGATCTCGAGATCTACTATAATACTTGTTTAATAAGTCCAATACTACATTTGTTATATATATATATTCACTATGAAGATTAGTTGGTAACGTTGATCACAAACATTGACTCCATAAAATTATTGTTCTTATATAGAGCTAATATTAGGTAGATATTAATTTAGATAGTTATAATGAGGGAGACAATTAACTAAAGCTAATAGACATATTATTGGATAATTGTGACAAGCGATTTTATAGTTTTGTCCCTGGATTGAGTTTATAGAGAGAAGAGAATGGGTAGATTATGAAGACTGAAAATTATAGAAAGGTGACTATTTCTAAATTTATTTGGTGAATAGAGACAAAAAAAAAATTCAAAAGGTAACAAAAGACTAAAATCAAAACTTAATTGCGAGACCATTTTATTGTAATGACCAAAAAACTCATATCAAAGTGTAATATTTTGTTGTGAAGCTTTATATTAGTTTATTATATATTAATTCCAAAACAAATCAAAATTAAATCCAAAAATATTAATTCTGAAATATTAAGTCCAAAAATACTAATTAAATATTGATTTTGAAATATATATTTTTTGCCGAATACAACTTCAATAATATTATATATCACTTATATACAAATATATATCTATATGAAATTTTACTTTATTGATAAATAGTATTAAAAAAATTGAAAATATTACAATTCCGAAAAAATTAAAATTAAGTCCGAAAATATTAATTCTGAAATTTTATTTTTTTGCCGAATACAACTTCAATAATATTATATATCACTTATATACAAACATATATATATATATATATATATATATATATGAAACTTTACTTTATTGATATATAGTATTAAAAAATTGAAAAGTATTACAATTCCGAAAATATTCAAAATTAATTCAAAAAATATTAATTAAATATTAATTCCGAAAATATTAATTCTGATTTTTTGTTGTTGTGAACTTTTATATTAGTTTATTATTGGACTATTATAAAAAAAAAACCCTATGGTTTCCAAATTGTTCAAAAAAAATCATGTGGTTTCAAAAACCCCTCTATGGTTTCTAATTTAATCAAATACCCCATGCCCTCTATAAGATTACGAAAATACCCTCCAAAACTCTAATTCATTCCATTTAAATCTCAAATAAACTCTAATTCATTCATAATTCCTTTTATTTATCACAAACCCACTTTTTCTCACCCATTTACTCCAAAACTCTAATTCTTCCATTTATAACAAACTCACTTTCAATATAAATTCCAATTTTAATCCAATTCAACTCTAATTCCTTCTATTTATCACAAACCCACTTTCAATTTAAATCACAATTTCAACCCAATTCAACTATAATTCCTTCCATTTATCACAAACCCACTTTCTCTCACCCATTTACTTCAAAACTCTAATTCCTTCCATTTATCACAAACCCAATTTCAATTTAAATCATAATTTCAAACCAATTTGAATTTATAACTATATATATGCTTATTTATACATACATATATATATATCACTATATATAATTATAATCATATATACGTATACATAATTATATATGTATAAATAAGTATGATTATTTATATATAGTGATTTAGATATATATATATATATATAATTATAAATTGAAATTGGGTTGAAATTGAGATTTAAATTGAAATTGGGTTTGTGGTAAATGAAATGAATTAGAGTTTTGGAGTAAATGAGTTAAATTGAAAGTCGTTTGTGACAAATGGAAGGAATTAGAGTTGAAATTGAAATTTAAATTGAAAATGGGTTTTGTGATAAATGGAAGAAATTAGAGTTGAATTGGGATTTAAATTGAAAGTATATTTGTGATAAATGAAAGGAATTAGAGTTTTGGAGTAAATGAGTGAGATAAAGTGAATTAGTGATAAATGGAATGAATTAGAGTTTAATTGGGATTTAAATTCGAATTTTGGAAGGTATTTTTGTAATCTTATAGAGTGTGAGGGGTATTTGATTAAATTAAAAACCATAGGGGAGGTTTGAAACCACAAAGGGTTTTTTGAACAATTTGAAAATCATAGGGGAGTTTTCTGATAATAGCCATTTATTATTTAGGATTAACTTCATTTACACCTCCTGAGGTTTGCTTTAACTTCAACCACACCCCCTCAGCTTTAAATATCTTCAATTACACCACCTCATGTTTGATATTCTCATCACTTACACCCCCTTAACGATGACATCATCCTAACCATTTTTGTAAATACCTAAATTACCCTCAATGTAAATCCTAGAGATATTTGGAAACAAGGATATGTAATTTTATCAATTTGACATCCTCCAATAATTTAATAATTTATTTTGTATTAAATTTTCAAAAAATATATATATTAAAATTTGAAAAATATTATAAATTCGAAAATAAAAAAAATAAAAAATTTGATTTTTTTTTAAAAAACATATTAAATTCAAGACAAATATATAAAATTAAAAAAAACCATATAAAATTCAATTAATATATATTAAATTTCGAAAATAAATATAAAATTTGCAAAAAACATAAAAAAATTTGAAACAAATATATAAAATTAAAAAAAAACATATAAAATTCAAAAATATATATATTAAATTTCAAAAAAAATTATTAAATTCAAAAGTAAATATAAAATAAAAAAAAAACATATAAATTCAAAACCCCCAACACCAACCCCAAATATTCACAATCAAATATTTAATTTTTTTGGAAACTAATTTTTTTAATTTGTAAATAAAAATTAAATCCTAATACACCCAACCCAACCCCAAATATTTAATTCTTACAAACACATTTAAATAAAAGAAATTCCCCTCTCTCCCTCACACACACACACACACCTGCACATAGGCACGCACACACACACATATATATAGATCTATACATATATATATTCACACACACACACACAGATATATATAGATCTACACCATCATCCGCCGCCGCCCGCCTCCCCCCTCCTATTTTCAACCCATTTTTGACCAATTTTTGAAAAAATTATTTCACCTGTGGCTGTTGCTTGTGGTGGTGGTGGTGGTGGCGGCGGCGGCGGATGGTGGTGGTGGTGGTTGGGGTTAAGGTATTTGGTTTGAGGGTTAAATTGATTCTAAGGGGGTGTTTGGTTTAGGGGTTAAATTGGTTTAGGGATTAAATTGATTTAAAGGGTGTTTGGTATAAGGGTATTTTAGACATTTCACACCATGAGGGGGTGTGATTGAAAATTTGCCAACCTGATGGGGTGTAATTGAAGTAAAAGCAAATCTCAGAAGGTGTAAATGAAGATAACCCTATTATTTAATATTTCAGACCAATTTTTTTTTTCATATTTTATTTTTTTAAAAAAATCAATTGAAGTATGGGTATTTTGGAGCAAAAAAAAAATTATATTTTTTTATTAGCTTTTGATGCACATAAGAGAGAAGAAGGAAAATATTTAATTAATATTTTTGGACTTTATATTTCACAATTAATATTTTCATATTTGATTTTGAATATTTTCGGAATTAATATATAATAAACTAATATAAAACTTCACAACAAAATATTACACTTTGATATGGGTTTTTGATCATTACAATAAAATGGTCTCTTCCAAGCAATTAAGTTTTGATTTTAGTCCCTTCCCACCTTTTGAAAAAAAATTGGATCCTATCCACCAAATAAGTTTAGGAGTGGCCCATTTCTATAATTTTCCCAAGACTGGCCTGTTTGGCAAGCCGGTTTTGGTCTTGGTTTTGGATTTTAAGACCAAACCATGTTTGGTTGGCTGGTTTTGGAGTTGGTTTTGGACTTTTTAAAACCCACCACTAAAACCTGGTTTTGGCCCACCAATTTTGACTTTTTTTTTTCTCTCTCTCTATATATATATATGGGCAAAAATATGAATTATTTTGAATTTTTTTTTATATTTTTCGGGAAATTTTTTTTTAGGAAAATAATTTTTTTTTGGAAAAAAATCATATTTTCGGAAAAATAATTTTTTTTGGAAAAAAATCATATTTTCGGGAAAAAAATTAAGTTTCGGAAAATATTTATTTTTTCTGAAAAATTTATTTTTTGGAAAAAATTCATATTTTCGGAAAAAAATTATTTTTTGGAAAAAAATTATTTTTCGGAAAAAACTAATTATTTTTTCCCCGAAAATTAATTATTTTCCGAAAAATTATTTTTTATATTTTTCGGAAAAATAATTTTTTCCCGAAAATTAATTTTTTCCAATTTTATATATATATATATTTTTCATATTTATATATTTTTAATACATATTAGTATATATATATATATATGTATATAATTATACCAAGACTAAGACCAAGACCAACTCCTTACTAAACATTATATATTGGTTTTAGATTTACCTAAAACCACCCAAGACCAAAACCAAAACCAAGTTTTCAAACGGGCCCTAAAAGTGATTTGTGTAGGGGCTCTGCAAATTCTTCTCTCTTGGAATACTACTAAGCATTCATCCAACATTCAAACATGAACAAGAAGCACCAAATAATTTTTTTTTTCTTTTGTACTACATATACATTTACATCATCTAAAGCTTGAAGACAAAGTAATATATATATGGGTAAATTACAATTTCACCTCTTTAGATAGGATATATTACAACTTGATCTCCTCAAAATTGAATAATTACGCATGCACCTCCTCTAGATTGGTTTTTTTTGTAACAGTTTCCCCCCTCCCTTATTATTCGTGCAAGGTCAACACCGGTCAATCCAATTTTTGCATGAGAAATTACTATGTTAGCCTTGACAAATCTCCCACACTTACTCGCCGAGTTCAACGCGATCTCCGAAAATGGAAGTCTTGAATATGCAGAAATGGTGGTTAGCTCCATGGAAGAGCCTTAGGGCCTGTTTGGCAATCCCTGGTCTTGGTCTTGGTCTTAAAATTTAAGACCAAAATCATGTTTGGGTATATTTGGTTTTTGTTTTTGAAAACTAGCCCAAGACCATCTAAAAACCATTTTAACATTTCTGGAATTTACACTAATTAAAAACAAACAAAATTGATTTGTGAAAAAACCAAAAAAACGATACACAAACATTTGAGAAAGGGTTTCCTCTCTCCCGAACGAAACCCTACCCCCAATTCCAAAACCTACGCCGCCACCACTTCCTCTTTCTACGGCACCACCACTTCTTCCTCCACAACTGGGTATCGTCCAAAACCATATTTCACAATCTGGGTATGCACCAATTCGACGCCTCGAGCTTCAAAAACTTATGGGTAAGACCTCAATACATGGGGATATATAAAATGGTTGGGCCGAGGATGGCCATTGCGGACCATGTTGCGATACAAGATAAGGGACGAGGAGTGATCGGGCAGAGAAGAATTAGCGGTGATCATGGCTGTGTAGAGGAAGATGTTGGGGGATTTGAGATGGTCGAAGATGGAGCGCGTAGTGGAGGTTGGAGAGAGTAAGTGTGCAGAAGCGGATGAGCTTGAAGGCCAAGATTTGGGTCTGGGCATGGCCGAGAGTGATGAGGAAGGCTTGGATTTGGGTCTGGGCATGGCCGATACTGTGATTTGGGTTTATATATATATAATCTTTATATATATAAATAATCTGGAATAAAAAAAAATAGAAATATAAATTGTTTTTGGGAATATTAAATATTTTTTAATTATATATAATTTTTCATTTTAATATTTTTTTTCAATTTGATATATATATTTTTCATATTTATATATTTTTAATACATATTATATATATATATATAATTATACCAAGACCAACTCCTTACTAAACATGATTTTGGTTTTGGCTAAAACCACCCAAGATCACTTGGTCCTAAATCACAAGACCAAAACCAAAACCAAAACCAAAACCAAGTTTTCAAACGGGCCCTACACTTTTTGTTGGAACTCTCTTATTACACCTCTTTCTTTGTTTCTTCCTTCACCACCACCACCGGCGCCGCTCAAGTCATCATCATCCTTGCTTATATGTGCATATCACTGGACCGGTCGCCAACACGCTGATGCCATTCGTGCCAACCACGAAAACATCCCTCATTTCCTTCTTATACTGAACCTTAGAATTGCAAAATTCAAAACAGAAATTGCAATAACCAGAAATTTAAGGTGACAAATATAATGATTTCTAAAAAATAAACACTAAAAATATGATCTCAATTGTAAATTAACATTTTTTTTATGTTAATTTCACAATATTAAATTAGCAAAATAATTAATTAAAGTGTAGATAGTTTTTCCCTGAATGCTATTTATGATCTTGAATATATGAGCACCTGTGATGTTGTAATAAATATTACCACTGTATATAACCTTCCTGTATGATTTTTAAAACCCAACTTTTAAAAAAAAGAAAATTCAGAGAGACAAGACCGGAGAAAGCAAGAGGGTCTAGATATGAAAATGTCCTCCATCGCAGCCCTGGTCAAATACACCCACCACCACCTTTCCAAGCTCCTCCCGTAACACTTCTTTTAGTTCCTCATGGGGTTCGGATAACTTTAGTACAAGCTCGGACAACAATAAAGCTCCCGCCAGTGAAGTCTGCAATGCAAACTCGGGCCAAAATGGACATTCAATGTACAACAAAGGTTACGCCTCATTTTATGCTCAGGAAAAAATGGCTTTCCCCTATGGAATGAAAATTGAATTCATGTAACTGGAGAATGATCTCGGAAGATATGTAGCATTACAAGCTATTCGTAGAAGTGGTATACTATTAACTTTCGTAGAGGAGTAACCCTTATGCCAAATAATGGATATAGTTATTTGGAAGGCCTTGGACTCTTTGGAGCTTCAGTTCATGAACTTACTCAGCTTAATAGTAGACTGTTGTGTTAATTTGCTCTGATGGTAGACTGATCTGTTCTTGAGGGTTCTAGGCCTGTGACCAGGGCTGCGATGGAGCCTTACTATTCTAATTGTGCAGAATTTATTATGTTCTCTTTCTTCCTCATTTATTTTCATTTTTGTTTTGGCTTTGGTATCCATGTTGAAAGCTCATTACTCACTTTTATGTTTTTACTTTTCCTTGATGATACTAAAATAGAGTGAGGGCATTTAAATCAGTCTTGTTTATGTGTATATGATAATTTTTTGGTAGTTTTAGGTATGTGAGATGATGATGGATGTTTGGTATTAATTTAACCATAAAATTCTGCCACATTAATGGAAGTGTTGGTTTGAATTACAGGAAAAGATGGTCACGCAGTCACAAGCAAATGATGGTACCATGAGTGACGATTTCCATATTTTCCAAGCAATTCTTGGTGACAATCCGTACTACAGTCGTGGGCTTGGGTATGGCATGAAGCCTACTTTAGCAGGCCGATGCACGAGAGCAGAGCTGGAGACAACTCATAAGAGGGCTGAGGATGCGGAAAGGACTTCTGCTGAGGCAATGGAAAGCGTGCAAAAACTGATGTAATCTGTAAATCAAATCGGACTATATTGAACCAATTAATTTTTTGTCTAATTAAAATTAATTTGGTCTGATTGTGATTCCAAAACACATAAAATTGTTATTTAATTGTTCGGCTCTGGTTTAGAGTCCCACAAAACTAGATTAAACCTAACCTGCTATATAATTTGCACATATTTATACTCCTATATAATGAGTAATGATATTTTGCTCAACAATAACTTTGGATATTAATTTTCAATTTTAAATGCTAAGTATTTTATTTATGCTAATCACAATTTAATGATCACTATAATTAGTGTATATGAACATTTTCACCTATATAAGGAACTGTTGCGTACAAAAAAACTATTTCTAAATTTTTAGAAGATCTTCTAGTTCTGGAATCTTCCGAAAAAAATTATAAGATCAGATCATATATTCAATCACATTATTGATGATTACTTAATTAAATTAGTTTTAGGACAATGCTTGGGTCCTCACCAGTGATGATCAATTTGGTCCTCACCCCTTATTTGAACCAATAGAATTAAGACACTTGGCATATATTAATTAAAACATAGAAATGGGTATTATCCATTATTTATGTGATTCAACCCAGATTTGAATTATTCTTTTTTCTCTTATTCACTTTAAAAAATAAAAATTTAATGGGCAGTTTAATGTCATATATATATGCATGTACACTTTCCTTAAACACAAATAAGAAAAAAGTCACAATCCACGAATATTATTCGATATTGTGATGGATACTTCTCCATATTTCGTAAAATCCAAAGATATATAAATGAATTGGATACAAAATATTATGAACACAAATAAGAAAAAATAAAAATAAAGTGGTTGAAGTATAGAAATTTGGAGAAAAAATTCAGAAATCTCGTGTGTAAAGTGCCGTTCACCGCACCAAATTGATGATATTATAGAAATAACACAAAAGATTTTATCATCCTTTGGATTCAATTGCAATATACATAGCATATATATATATATATTTATATATATATGTATCAATCTATATATAAATAAAAGTGTACACGCATATATCAATTTATATATACAAATAATTGTACACGCATATGTAGACGTTAAACTGCCCATGAGATTTTTTTTTTAAGTGAATAAGAGAAAAAAAAATAATTCAAATCCGGGTTGAATTCCATAAATAATGGGTAATACCCATTTATGTTTTTTAATTAATATATGCCACGTGTTTTAATTATATTGGTTCAAATAAGGGGTGATGACCAAGTTGGTCCTCACTGGTGAGGACCCAAGCATTGTCCTTAGTTTTAAATGTTTACCCTTTTCCTTTTATAAATACTTTTACAAAATGGAAATGAAAATAGCTATAGTAAACGACAAATTAGTGGCATTCACGTGATTCTCGTAGTGCACTAGGGATATTTTCGTCAACACACTGAAAAAAACTGGATAGAACAATACTGGAAACGATAACACTTGAAAACACAAAATGAACACAGCCATGGCTATGACGACGACCCTAACTCCGACCAGCTCATCGCCTTTGTATTCACCTGTAACTGCCTCCCTCCTCTACGTCTAACCCCTGTTTGGTTGCCGAGAAAATATGGGAAAATAGACGCTGAGAATATATCACGGTGTCAAATACTGAATCATTTTACATTCTGCAAACTTAAGCAACCCAAACACACCAAATATTTTTCTCGGCTACCAAATTTGAATAATTTTTTAGTGTTCAAAATCCTAATTCGTTCAATTGTGTTATTCATATCTAGGTTTTGATGCGGAGGATTGATGCGAGAGCTGATAATTCATGGAGTTCGAAATCGAACTTCTCTATTAGGTCACAGGTTATTAATCTGAATTTTCTCAGCTGCTATATTTTTGTTTTCGTGTGTATATATATGTATTTGTATTGATGTTTCTGGTTAATTTTGTACAGAAGAGGTCACAGTCGCAAAATGGTGATGTTCATGGTGGTCGGCGGGTATGGAGGCGAAGAAAATTGGTACATATGAACCCTAATTTTCTAGTTTCAGTTGGCTTGTTTTTACGTGTTAGTTTAATTGATTGATGGGAATTTTGTTCGCCTCATGCTTTAGCATAATTAAATTGAAAAGGGTTGGTGTTATTTGGAAGGATTTGTTTGGAGATGATGTTCTTTTTATTTTTATTATTATTTTTAGAATACTCTAATTTAGTGGTCAAAACCCTAATTTCATAGTGTGGGAGTGGCTTGTTTTTACATGTTAGTTTAATTGATTGATGACAATAGTGTAGCCTTGATACATTAGCATAATCAAATTGACGAGTGTTGGTGTCCTTTGGAAGGATTTGTTTGGGGAAAATGTTTTTGTATGTAGAACTAATAATTGTATATTTAGTAGCCATTATCGGGTGAATTATCCATCTGCATGTAAAGTAAATATTGTAGTTCGGTTTTTTTGGTGTGCTTTTCAAGTCATTTTGTAGAATCAGGAAATGCATTTATATAAAGAGATCAAACGATGTGCTGATTGGTAAAAATCTGTATAGGTTTGGAGTTTACTAGTAGACTAGTAGTGTAAGTAGTTGAATTGTGATAACAATATTGAGTGTTGGATGTCATTTCTGGTAATAGCCGTGATAATGATAAGTGTGACACAAATCAAAAAGTCGATTGGAAGGGAATGATGTAGAAAGTTGCAGTGAAAGTTACCTGTTATGAAGGTAAATTTGAAATGCTGAAATTTGCATCTTATTTTTATTGGAAAACTTGATCACATTGTACAAAACATGGTTCACATTGTTTGGCCCCAGGCGTTGGCATGGGGAATTGCTGCAATATTGTCTACAAATTTGGTGTACCATCATCTATTGTTAGCTTAACGCGTATTGCTGATTCTGGTTCTTCATCATTGAAACCTCAAATAACTTCTTTTCCAGCGAAATAAGTATTGTAAAACAGTAATTGTAGCTCAAAGGAGCTGAGCCTCTGAGGTGGCAAGTGGACATTTTAGAGTATTTATCGAGTGTAGAAAAGGAGGAGGGAAAAAAATTGTATTCGACTATTATGTAAGATACTGATCACCTTATTCAAGCTCTTCATTTAAAAGTAATTTGTTTAATAGATCACAGAATGCTTTTGCACATTTAGTCTGATGCACTCACATTTTATTCAGTTTTTTCTTTTGGTCACAAGTCACTGTCGTTCATACACCATATTGCCTGCTCATGCATTATTTACTTTTTCTACCTTTTGGTGATGGTGTTGGGAGGCGGGGATTGGTAGAGCCCAGGGTGGTTACTGTGGTTGTTGTGGTGTTTATTTACCGTGTTACATTGGGAAGCAATTCCCAATTTGTAATTTAAATATTATTGTCGATGTGGTAGTGATTAAGGGGTGGCGTTTGTTCCCCTTGTTCATTGAAATTTGGTAGCTTCAAAGGTATTTGACAACATCTGGTATTTCATCTTCTCGGTGTGTCTGGAACTAGCAACTCCAGGAGCGTATGAGAACTAAAATATTGATATGTTACAAATATCACAGTAGATTGTTCTCTTGTATAATATATTTCTTGATTTTTAGGATTATCATTTAAGTTACTGTTTCATGTACTTCAGTCTTTACATTATTTGTTAACAAAACTTGATAAACTGGAATTGTGGAATCATTGGGGGTAGAATGTACTTTGAAAGCAAGAGCTTGGAAGACGAACATTGATTTTTCGATTCTTGTGGTATTTCGGCAAATAATTTACGACAATTGTATTGTTCGTTGATGACACTGGAATTACTGAACTATATGGGTTTAGCTTAGCGCTTTATAATACCTTCTCCAGAAACTTAGATTTTACTTTCAAATTTCTGAAATCTTTATCTTCTAATGCCCCTGAAATCAATTTGCAACATGTCTTTTTTGCTCTCTCTGGCCTTGATTGAGGCAGAACTTTCTATTTTATGATATTGAATGATAAAATCACTCGTGCATGTCTCTGACCTTGATTAAACACTCGTGCATTTCAGACAAAGAAGGATGCCATGTTGGAGTACAAATTGGAACGCGTTCCCTTTCTTGAGGAGCAGGTGAGGAAGATAAGGGATGGTGGAAAGCTCTTGACGATGGACATACATAGACTATTACTATCAGAGGATAACCGATTCGATTTTGTGAATGAAGTGGCAGCTGAGGCAAAAGAATACGTCGAGAACAACAGAGACGAGTATGGTGCAAAGAAAGCCATCCTTCATGTGCTGAGCAATCGTATGAATGATGCTGGATTTTATCGCCCAGAAGCATACTTGGAACCTGACCCCTTCAAGCCTGGTCCTGGATATCTAAGAGAGGAACTTTAAAAGGTTATATATAACTTTGTAATGTAAAGCTAAACAGCTAAATTTTTTGTTTTCATCAATGTTATCACCTAGTCTGTGATTTGTTAATTTTCTTTTTTTCTCTATCCGTCATCCAGTGACTTGTTTTCCTGGAGAAGTATATGCATGAAAACATATTTAGGTTGTATTGATTTGAATACTGACATTTTTGGACCAAAGGTATCTGAAAAGAAAAGGAAATAACTGAATAAGGCGTCAACTATTATAATATTAGTAAAACAACCTTTTGCCTTTATTGAGGAGATATAAAAACAAACAACCTTACTAAGGGCTCGAAAGCAAGAAGCATAGGGGCTAGCGTGCCCCTATTAGTCAAGTTAGTCAAGCTTTGATTTGAAGCCAGCTGAAAAACGGATGCGCGCTACTAGCGCGGCTCGCTTCGCATTTGTTTCGGAGCTCGCTGCTTTTCATTTTGTTAGGAGTAGGTGTTTGCCCTTAGTTGGTTGGGGAAGAGGGCATTTCCATCGCGAAGGATTCAAACATTCATGTCTTTTCTATGGAATTGGATCAAAAAGAAAGAAAAACTCCAAACTGTTATATATTAAGGGTGACTACTTTGTATTGAAAGTTATCCCACATTGACTAAAAGGCAAAACTACCTCTATATCTTTTTCTATAAATATAAGGTCTCTCCTATTATATTGGATGCACAAATAGAGAGAGCATAGAAGAGCAGACTAATATTCTTCTTGGTGAGTATACACTGTGTGTGTGCGTGCTTGATTTGCTGATCAATCCCCTTGTAATCCTCTCTATGATTATAGTGAAATGGTGCTCTCAGTGGACGTATGCTTATTTTGGCCAAACCACTATAAATCTTTGTGTCCGTTGTTTGGTGTGTGTTTGTGTGCATTTTCTTATTTGCAAGTATTCGTGCTTAGTTAATAGGGTTAGCAAACCCTAGTTTTATTCTTGGGCAGGTGTAAAAACCATAACAAGTGGTATCAGAGCTTCAGGTTGAAGCAGAGAAGAAGCCCGTTTGTTATGGTCCAAAATCGAATTTCAAAAGTGCTCGAAATCAGAACCTAACCATACCAGAAGCTTCGCATCGACAAGACGAAGTCAATAATGTCAAGCGTGTCGCCGGAAAGTTCCACACGCGCCCCCACGCGCCGCCTGAATTTCCGGCCAAATTTTCGACTCCTACGCATAGCAGTTTCGGTTCGGGGCTCTTTCGCGGAACATCGTTGATCCATACAAGGAGTATAATATATCGAATGAAAGCTATTTTGAAGACGAACGTTTTGACACAAAAATAATCCCCATAGGTGCTGGAACGCGCCCACATGCGCCCAGAGAAGGTACTGACGTCGTCAACAATTTTCTATTTTTTGTGCAGATTGGTTTTTTCGCCCGTTTGGAGTCATTTTTGACCTGTAGTTGACGCGGTCAGAGGTATTTTTAAGATTTTGAAACTTTCCGTACGCAATCGTGCGATCATTTTTGCGTAATTTGACTCCGAACACCTTGAATAGGCTTAGTGGGAGCAATAGGAGAAGAAAATACAGCAATGATCGACAAATTTGATGGTACAAACTTTGCCTATTGGATGATGCAAGTTGAGGATGTGTTATTCCATAAAAATTTGTTTTTGCCATTAGAAGGAAAGAAACCAGAATCGATGAAAGACGAGGATTGGACAATCCTAGATCGAAAGGCTTTTGATACGATCAAACTGACGTTGTCAAAATCCGTCGCCTTCAACATCAAGAATGAGAAGACAAAAAAGTCTCTATTGGATGCTCTTTCGAGCATGTACGAACGACCATCTGGAGTGAATACGGTACATCTCATCATTAAATTGGCAAATCTAAAGATGTCCGAGAATGGGAAGGTCAGTGAACACATCAATGTTCTTAATGAAATTGTTGAGCAATTGGAATTAGTTGAGATTGTTATATATAAATGGTGATTACTTTGTATTGAAAGTTGTCCCACATCGACTAAAAGACAAAATCACCTCTATATCATTTCCTATAAATATAAGGTTTCTCCTATTATATTGGATGCACAAATAGAGAGAGAGCATAGAAGAGATACATGCTAGTGTTTTTCTTTGTGAGGGTTAGGAATAATATAAGCTTATATTATTCTGGTGATACAGACGTGAGTATACACTGTGTGTGTGCGTGTGTTTGATTTGCTAATCAACCCTTTTGTAATCCTCTCTTTGATTATAGTAAAACGGTGTTCTCAGTGGACGTATGCTTATTTTGGCTGAATCACTATAAATCTTTGTATCCGTTGTTTGATGTGTGAGTTTTCTGATTTACAGGTCGTGACTTAGCTAATAGGATTATTAAACCCTAGTTTTGTTCTTGGGCGGGTGTAAAAACCCTAACACAAACTTGATATGATTTTAACATCATGTGCTAAAAATGTATGTGCAAGTGAAGTAACACTCGCAAGTGAAATTCTGAACCCTTATCTGAAATGAATTAAGATTATGCTTCGTTACCCTTATCTGAAATAAATTAAGATTATGCTTCGTTGTATCTTCCGTAACGTTCCGAAGAATAAGGAGTGAGGATTATGGTTGGTTGTATTTCCGGATCGTTTTTGAAACGTGTCCAATTTTCACTTTTAAAACTGTTATTATTTAAATTGGTTACACCATTATCACCAACCGTGACTTCATTTATTATTATTATTTTTTCGTTCACTTCATTTTGTTTGGACGGCTATGACTTTGCACAAACTTAATACTGACACGCACATAAATACAGAGACAACCTAACATCCAAAGTTCAAAAAGTTGACCACTTTGTATACCCACTAAGATTGAAACACGTGGACAAAACTTGAAATCTAATCCGTTAAAGCAGTTAGAGGCCTGACTTCACTCTCTCTTATCCTTCATTTCTTTCCCAAAGCACACAACAAAAACAATTTCAATCCCACTCTCACTTCTCCAACCTCTCAGCTCATCAACACCATTAATGGCGTTGACGAGCACACAGTTGCAGAGGTTTCTCCTAAACAGAGCAGATACCAGCACTAACACTGCACTCACCAAGCCCACCAAGAAGAACATCATTCTCAAGGGTACTAGTAGTGGAGGCAGAGGTGGCCGGTGTTGCTCCGCTATCGCCATCGATGCACCGCCGTCCTCGATGACCGGAGTCATCAGATGGGGGTCCACCCAATTGCAGGGTCTCCGGGAGGAGATGGAAGATGATGCAGTCATTGTTCAGTCTGATGATCTTGATGGTTTCGCTTTTGCCGCCGTTTTCGATGGCCATGCTGGCTTTTCCTCGGTCAAGTTCCTCAGGTACTTCAATTTTTGAACCACAATATTTGATTGCATAGGCACGTGTGTAATTGCATATATATATATATATATATATGTGTGTGTGTGTATACATACGTATTGTTTTACTTTTAATTATTGTTTGTTGGGTAGTGCTTAATTTGATGTGTGTTGTTTTCCTTCCGAATAGTGAGTTGAAAACATCTATCGAATAAGGGGATTTTTGGGTAATCTTTCAGAGAAATTTACCCAAATTAATTTTTGTATATGTTTACCTATAAATTCATCATCACAGAATTGGGCATTTTGGAAGTGATTGTTGGAAAAACAATACAAAAGCAATAACCCGATAAGAAAATGACAGAAATCATATATAATGTACGATAAAAGTACACAAATATTTACTTGTTTGGACGTATAGTCTGTACCAACATTCTAAATTGATGAAGAGATTTTACTATGTGAAGAAAAATGGAGATCACAAGTTATTGAGCTCCCAACCACTTCCTCTCTCTCTCTCTCTCTCTCTCTCTCCTTTATACGTATTAAGAAAGTTGCAACATAAACTAGATTCGGGGTCCATGACCAACAAGCCATAACGGGTCAAGAATGTTTCGGTTCATTGTGACTGGGGCAAACTGAATTCGGGTCTCAACTTGACAGTGGGAAGCATTGGGAGCAAAGATTAGTGATAAATGTTGCCATTCCCTTTTAGTTTAATAACTGTTTTGTGAGCATTATGTGGAGTGAAAGACGAAAACTCTTAAGGAATCCCCTCAAAACCTACTCAACAGGCTTTAAATTGAGTAATCAGAGATGGATTTTTGGAATTATTCAATCCATTTCTTATATGCTACGTTTAATGCAAGAAAATGGAACTACAGTCGAGTTCTCATTAGGTGTCAAACACGTTCTTCGGTAAATGGTGAATGTGAGGTATAATTTACAAAATCCTATTAAGAATGTATGGAATTTGAACTCTAATGGCCTTTAGGTAGGGTGGAATTTCTCCATTTTGTTCTGCAAAGCGGTTGAAATGGATTTAACGCATAATTGTATATGGTGTTTTCTTTAGTAAGAGAAAGGTACTTATAGTTAACTTGCTTCTGGGAGTGATATAATTGTTTTCAGGAAAACCAATTTGAAATATATCAGATTTATTCTTTGCACAAAATGATTTGATAAGACGACCACAGGGATGAGCTTTACAAAGAGTGTGTTGCGGCTTTACAAGGTGGGATGTTGTTGAGTGGAAAGGACTTCAATGCCACTAAAAAGGCATTGCAAGCGGCATTTCAAACTGCAGATGCAAAACTGCTAAACCGGTGGGGATATTTCGTTTCCATACAAATTAATTTATCCCGTGTAACATGAATATGCCATATAGTCATAATATGACAAAATTTAGATCCTATTTCATTTGGTAAAGGCTTGAGTTGAGTGAGGAGGGGGACGAATCTGGTTCAACTGCTACTGCAACGTTCATCCGTAATGATATGCTGATCATCTCCCATGTTGGTGACTCAAGTGTGGTACGTTCATCATTGTTTCCATCTTATATATTGATTATGTTCATCATTGATTTTTCTCGTCGTTTTCATCAAATGTCTAATTATTGTCTTTCGAAACCATATAATTTCCTTTGTCTGATTGGCCAACTCGTTGATGCAGGTCCTCTCACGAGGTGGGAAGGCAGAGATATTAACCAATCCTCATAGACCCTATGGAAGCAACATGGTTTCGCTTCAAGAAATCAGACGAATTAATGGAGCTGGTGGATGGGTGTGTTTTTCTGCTCTTACTTCCATTTTTATTTCTTCCTTTGCATTGGTTATCTGTTGCTAGAAGGAAGTAACTCACCAGAACTACAATTAGCATCTCATCGTAGTTAATCAATTCCATGTTCCAAATATTTCGACAAAAAAAACAAAAAGTTACTTACTTCAAAACCTAAACATATATTTGGACTTGGTCCATTCATATTTTGGATTGTGATTTTCTTTTATGGGTTTTATAGATTGTCAATGGGAGAATTTGTGGAGACATTTCTGTATCACGTGCTTTTGGTGACATGCGTTTCAAGACTAAGAAGATTGAGTATGTTCTCAATTGTTTTCCTTCCAAGACCTCGGGACTATTTGATAATTTTTTTCCATTTAGCTATTACTATGTATGCCCACTAATTATTTTGGCTGTTCTAAACAAGAAAAGGATGCTGCAGAACGGAGTCAAGGAAGGGCGATGGACTGAAAAATTCATTTCGAGGTAGGCCATTTCACTTTTTATGAATATTTTCTTCTCTACCTTCTTTAGCTTATATAGATGTGAGGTGGTCCTAATCATGCCTATTGGCTATTTCTATAAAACACCACCTACAAGAATAGGCACTGATATGTCGTTATTAACATCGTCTTGGGCTTGTTTTATACTTGATCATCCACCTGGTTATCAACTATTTGCAACTTTACTTATGATTAGCATTTTTTTGATGATAAATAAGTCATGACAAGCTGCTTGGTTTCACTTTGAGTTATTCTGCCCCAATTAGCATACTGATATGAAATGATCACAATGCCCTTCCGTTCAGACCAACCTCAAATATTAAATAAATGAAGGGGTATATGTATTGAATTTCTCTACCAAAGTAATATATTGGAGCTTATCAGAATGCTTTGACTATACATTTTTTTTGTTTGTGCTAGGATACAATTCAGCGGAGACTTGGTTACTGCCTCTCCTGATGTATTCCGAGTGGCTCTCGGATCAGATGCAGAGTTTGTAGTATTAGCATCCGATGGCTTATGGGACTATATTAGCAGGTCAGTTTATAACAACTTAATTCTAGTTGTAATATTAACTTTGTAAAGTCATTTTGGAGAAGGTTGAGGATTCAAGTCGCCCATAGGAGCATTGTGTGTGAGTCTATTTCTTGCCAACGAAAACCAAAAGAAATGAAAAATTCTAATAATTTGTAGTTTAATAATAATAATAAAAAGAGATTATAATTTAATAGGATTTTCTATTTTTTCAGCTCAGCTGTGGTTGATTTTGTTAGGAATCAACTTCGAAAACACGGGGATGTTCAGGTAACAGTATTCCTTTTTACTGATATATTGGTTGCATGACAGACAGTTCTAACTTCTTCCTTGTTTTGGTTTCAGTTAGCTTGCGAGGCACTTGCGCGAACAGCTCTGGTAAGGAATTGGAAGGATATATTTTAAACAATCCTTCTGTATCTTCTGGGTGAGTTCTTGTAAGCTTTGGCTGTTCTAATAACCTCTAACTATATATATTACAGGATCGGCGCTCACAAGATAATATCAGCATTATAATTGCAGATTTTGGGTATGTATATGCTTACATAGTACTGAAAAGCAAGTTGAGTTGAGTTAACATGTTTGCCTATGACTTCTAATTAATTAAATTTATTGCTATTTATTAAATATTTTTTTCAATTTAGTACTATATATATATATATGTATGTATGTCTTTATAGGTCTACATCAGAGCTTTAAGGGTACAATCTACTAGTATCAACATTGTCTAACACTGAACAGAAAAACCACCCAAGTCTTTCACAACTTGAGCTCATTACTAAATATGGGCTTCTTTTAAGATTAGATTTGTTTGATATGCTCCTAGTTTGTTGAAATTATTGGGAAAGCAAAAGAATATTGATTACTACTGTGCACAACCTAGGCTTATGCCATAGATGTGACTGCCATTTACCTGCTAAGAACATGGATATGAACTTGAGTGGTGCAGAGAAATATTGGAGCAAAATGTTCCAAATTCATCACCCTATTCCTCATTTTTTTAATTTTTTTTCTTTCTACTTTATTGATTAGTGAGTGATGGAGATCATGATGGGTTCCGCACCTATGTCAGGCTTAGGCACCTGAATATATTGTTAAGTATATTTTACTATTTTTACTCTAAATATTTATGCGTTTTTTTATTACTTTTATTTATTGCTTGGGTTGCCTATAAAAGACTTTGATGAAACAAAAATCGATAGTTTTTGGTGAATATTGATTATATCATCGTTTACTAGAATCATATTTACCGTTTTGTATGGTCTTGGTTTCGACTTGTCGGCAGGCGAACAGACTGGCAGAATTTGCCTCTGCAGCAGCAAAATGTTTTCTATGAATTAGGCCAAGCTTTTGCTACTATTGGTATTGTGTCATTTGGAATATGGATGACATCTCTACTTTCTTTATAGTTTGAAGCATGATATGGTGTATATAAATCAACACACAAGTGTCTATGTAAGTTGTAAATGTATAAGTTCTTCCCAGAACAGTCTCAATTAAATATAAAACACCTTTAAATTTCAGTGCCCCCAGTATTTCAGGAAGAGTTTTGCTTGTTGATATACATATTTAATGTTCTAAGTATGTTGTGCATGGGTAGAGGTGGAGTGCAAATCCTATGAATATGAGTAAAATTATTTCTTCCAATTTCTTTTTTGTTTAGTATTTATTTGAGGAATATCAAACCCTTCCTTCGAAAAACAAAAATTCTGGCCACCTTAAAAATCAATTTCTTATTCATCATTTCCGATACCACATAGGAATTTTAGGGTTTGTGAATCATATATAGGCTGGTATATGCAGATATATCATTTGAGAAACTATGAAGGAAACTTTCTAACATTATGCTTAATGCAAACATATACAAGAAAAAAAAAAAAAAAACTTATTTCATGCAGGTGAACTGTGACAGACTGATGAGTACTCTGAGGAACATATTGATGTAGGATAGATAGTGGTGTTGTGATAAAAGTTAAGAACCAGAATGAAAGAATAGGATGAGAATGAGAAGATGAGATGAGATTAATACTTCAGCTATGCAGATTATGGACTAAAATAATGAGAAAAACCCCTTAAAGCCATCATGAAAATGTTAGAAAAAGGTTGAGTTTCTCAAGTACTTCTGATCAGAAGTTTTGTTGGTGGTAAAAACCGCACGATCAGGAAGACGTTCCTCCAAAACCAGATATTGATGTCACTATGAGGACACCGGTGAGGTGCCGGCTGAGGACCCTCTGACGATCCTCAGAGTGACAGGAAGCGACGTTGTTCCAGATCGTGCGATTTTTTTCCACCAACAAGTTTGATGCTGAAGGGTATTTGAGGCTTTTGCAGTCCAGAAAATTTCTGCTGCTTGAAGAGACTAGTTCTTGTGTTAAAAAGTTATTACAAGTAGGGACCAAAATTAATATCTGTAGTTGAAAAAGGCATTAGGGAGTTTCTGTCTATCAGCAGTATAAACAATGCATATACTAACCAAAATTAACATCATTTCTCTAAGAAAATTGGTCAGAGACTTGTTGATCTCATGATGAAAATTTTGAAAGAAGTGAAACATAGAGAGGGAAAAAAAAAAGGTCAACTTGCATTTTGGCAAAGCTTCCTTTTTTTGCTCTCTCTAAGCATCTGCATATGTGACCTCCATGTAGTGTGGGTCCTCTGAAGCATATATTGTTCACAACTATGCTCTATTTGCAGATAAATTTCATATATATGTATATATATAGGATAAAGTACAATCCAAACAAGATATGTGCATGGTTAAGTAAATATTCTCTTTGTATCTTAATGCAATATTTGTTTTATATTACTGTTTTTTTTCTTTCTAATCCTCATTAAACTGTGTATCTTATGAAGTGACAGAAATTTTATTTGTTATTACCTTTTTATTTAAGAAAGACAATAGCTAACTAAGTACATAGACAGCATCTGAAAGTACTATCCTAGAATAAGCTTTCATGGTGTTTTTTGTATGCCCACAAGAGGGCTTCTACCAGAATAATAAAAATATTACATACATCTTCTCATATATATATGATCAAAATCTCTATGGCATCGTCTCCGTTTATTTAGTTCGCGTTGGAAGGAAGGAAGGAAGGATGAATTAAGGGTTCTTGCCATTACCACTACCGGGCTTCCCCTTCCTCGGATCATGCTTAGGGTTTGCTCCTGCATAGTCGTAGTCTAACATCGAATTAAGCAGCTTTCTTGAACTCATTTCGACACCATCCTTCACATAAAGATTAGCAACGATTAGTGATCAGACAATTTACCATTTAAGCTGAATAACACTAAGTCAATGAGCTGTAAAGAGAAAAACAAATCACTATACTTCCTCTTATTATTGCCCTAGCATAATGTGATGATGCTACTACAATTGTTCCATTACTAATACAATGATATTCTTTTTCATTTTATGGTGCTACTATCATGCTAATTTAAATTTATGCCACCATTAACGAGGCTCGTATTCAACTTGTAGGCCCGATTTGAGTGTAATCCATAGACATTAGACGGAAAGAAAATGGTGACTTACGAGAGTGAGGACTACTAAAGTGAGTCTCATTCCTCTTTCCTTCGCGTTTTATATTCAAAGGAACGGTTCTAAAGTACTAAGGGACACCGGTGCCCTCTTATATGCTTAATAAAGCGGTACTATGGTTAATAAAAGATGAATGGTGAATGAATGAAGTAGAAACACCGATTTACGAGAATATGAACCACTAAAGTGAGCGCGTACTAGCTCTCAGCTAGATTGGAACGACTCTACTTTGAGAAAGCGCATGAGCGACTACCTTGTGGAGCGAGTAAATAGTTTCCACGCGTTTGCTGAAGCCTTCAACCATGCCTAGAGAACAGAAAAGGAATAGCGGTTATAGAATTTGCTTGATGAACATTTGGAAGTACACAACATTGATAATAGTAAGTAGTTACAAACCTGAAGATATGTAAATGAGAAAGAGAACTAATAGAGTGGTCTTGATCCTAAGAGCCATGGCTCACCTTGTTGCAACTATGAATGTGATAAAAATGTGAGCTAGGGGCTGCTTTTATCTTTGGTGAGGGGCAAAGAAAGTGGCACAAGAGCTGTAGTCATGGTGCACCCACCCAATAGCTACACAATGATGATGACTGATGCATTACCTATAAGCCACAACAAGGAGGTCAACTGCACTATTTACATATATATATATATATATATGTGTGTGTGTGTGTATGTTACATCACAGAAGATGTAAGCAATTCTATGCATGTGGACACCCTAATCAGTCCCTTGCATGGCTCAAACTCTGCCATTTTCAGCTTTAGTTTTGCTTTCTTTTCACCTTTTTTTATAAGTCAACCTGCCTTACAATTTTCAACACTAACATATATTGCTCAGTGGCAATAAACTCTCGTTAAGTATCTATCAAATTTCTAATCACCTCCTTTTGTTTTGATGGTAAATAAGATAATGATCACTAGCCTTTTTTCTCAAGTGATTTCTCCCCCTCCCACATGAAACGTTGACCATTCAAGGACTATTGTGCTGAGTTTACGGATTATAGTTTTGTAGATGCAGAAAAATATACAATAATAATTGGGTTAAAAATTGGATTTTTTATTCATTCCCAAGCCATGTATTTATACATAAATTGGTAAATGGGTCAAGCCCATTTACCCAAGTTTATCAATCCCTTAAATCATGAGATTTGATAAACTCTTTTCTTTTTTGGACTCTCTTTTCCATAAGTAAGACAACTCCCTAACTTATGGATCGCTCATTTTCTAGAGAATTCTATGAGCCCATTTATTTCTTCGACCCATCAGTCTTGTGGCCCATCCTTGTTGGGCCATGTACTATTTTGACTATTACACAGGCCCCTGAAGTTATGGGCTTATGATTCTCATCATAGCCCATGACCGGAATATCATATACTCATATATACATATATATTTTTCATGGGAAATGATGGTAGTGAGTTGTCATGCCATTATTGGGCATTTAATGGCATTTCAAAATAAGAGGCCATTACTTCCTCAATCTTCGCACCATGACGGCTCCTCGTGGGTTGTGTGACCTTCGGGCTTCGTGCAGTCCTTTGACATACTCCTTTTCTTCTATAAAACCCATCATTTACCATTTGATTTTTTCATTCTCTTCATTTGCAAATTTTCGCTCCTGCCTCTCTTTCTCAATCTTTGCTCTTGGAATTTCGTTTCTCTTTCATTCTTATACTCTTTTCTTTCGGTCATCTAAGCACCTCCATCATAACAGAAGTCTACTTCTACCCGAAGTTCCTCCTATTCTTTATTATCAACTGAGTAAGTCGGACGGTCTTTCCTTATGTTTTCTTTATTTTTCACCTCTGCCCCCATCTGTCTCTTCTACCTTTCTGGAGCTATGTCTGACAGTGATGATACACGGTCAGTAGAGGAGGTTGTTCTATCCTCTGCAATTGACACAGACCCTACCAGTAGTGATAGCCCTCCTTCTACCCGTCAAGAGGCCCCTATCCCAAAAACAGTTCCCCAAAATGCCGACCTTCCGGGTTCGTCAGCGAATCCGGGAACACCTGCTTCAAGGGGTTATCATGAAAATGAGGAGTCTGTGGCCCCCCAAGCCTTCTGAACCCTTCAAAGTGGCCCCTCTCAAGAAAAACCGGCCTGAAGTAGATGTAAAATATCTTCGGGCTGAGACCCACGTACCTGGGGATGACAATGTGGACCCTTACCCAGGTTACTTAGATTTCTCCAAGAGTGAGGGACTCCAACCCGGTAGCATTCTGCTATCGGCAGTCCACCTTAAGGTTTTAAGATTTCCCCTTCACCCATTCTTCCATTACGTGTTTTTCATGTTAGGTTTACACCCTCTTCAACTCAACCCGAACAGCCTTAAGATTCTGTCCATGCTCCTATTATACAATAGGGATCTGGACCTTAACCTAGGTTTAGCCGACTTACTTCTTTGTTATTTTTTTCAAAATGCCAGAGAGTTAGTAAGGGTAAATACAACCTATTTCCCTTCCATGGTCGGGGTATATGTTCAGGTACGGAAAAGTCTGATAAAGGGTGGAAAGAGAGAATGGTAGTTGTTAGCGGTAATTGGTTTTACCCGTTCTCTTTTACATTCCCGATCCCTCACACCTTCGGTGCCATTCGTTTACCTATCTACTGTCCCCTCCATAAGTCTTCTTGTATTTGTGAGTACTGTGATTTACATCGGGGGGAATACGCATACAGGTTTCTAGATTATGAGGATAGAGAAATTCTCCCGTCCCTCATAAAAGAACGAACAGCCTTTCTGAAGGCCAAGATCTAGAGCAATGTCCGATCTGCCACTATCCTTCTGACTCCGGCAAATTTGGAGATGATTTATAACTTGGGCACTGCTGTTGACATGATGGATTTTCCCGTCAAACCCCTTTCTGCCAGACGCACTCAAGTTCCTGAAGGGATCAACCTAGTCGACGTTGTGCCCCTCTCGACAGCTCCCCCGGCGCCTCCAGTACCTCCGCCAGCACAAAGCCCGGTAGTTCCACCTCAGCCTTCTCCTGTAAATCCTCCAATCATGAGGACCTGATCTGGTACAGGCGGTGGAACGGCCAATAAGAGACCCAGGACCCAAGCTACTGATGCCTCGACGAGCGAAACTCCTCAGGCTCAGGATGCCCCCGTACTTCTATTCCCTGGGAGCCAAAGTTTCTTCTACCCGATGGGACTCCGATTTGCGCCGATCAGCTCACCATCACCCAACCAGAAGCTCTTCGGGTTATGGCGAAAGGGATTTGGACTCCGGCCGATAGGGCTGCTCAGTCGAAAATCTCCAGGACTGAGCTTCTGAAGAAGAACTCTATAATGGTCATGGAGGTATGTAACTTGTTTTTCATTCGTAACTTGGTTCATTATCTTCACTTCCTTATGTACTAACATGCCATTTTTTCCTCTTTATGTGTAGCTTCTTTATGGGATCCAGGCCTACAACAATGTTGTGGAATCTGATGTTCAGGAGATGGCCAATATGTAAGCCCAACTCAAGCAAAATAACGAGCATCAGGTTGCTCTGGTCAAAGAGGCGGATGGTCTTTGCCAGAGCGTCTCCGAACATAAAAGCCTTCTAGAGACCGGAGAGGCGGAGAAGAGGGCTTTAGCTGCCGAAAAGATAGCTTTAGCCGCTAAGCTTGCAGAGGTGAAGGTAGCCTACCAGAAGATAGCTGCCAAAAAGGTGGAGTCAGATAATCTTCTGGCTCTTGAGCGGTCCAAGGTAGAGGTGTGCCATTTGGGGGGTCTGGACATGCACAGCCGGTATACCACCTTCTGCGATGTCCGATCGGTTAAAGCATGGCGAGAAAGGCACGAAATGGAGCATATTCCTTTGGCAGCTCGGGAGTTCAAGACTGCTGAGGAGTTCGATGCTTTCATGGGAGTGTCTCTTCCTTACAAGGACCCTCAGGCTTTTGAAAATGAGAAGCGGTTTTCTGCTATTTTGAAGGGAGAAGACTATCATCCTCCTGAGTAGAATAGGTTTTTCAAGTTCTCTATACTTACCCTTTTCAGAAAGGTGTTTTTTTTGTAATTTCTCTCTTTATTAATGAAAAAGAGTTTTTCCCATCTCACTGTTTATTTTGTTTTTTAGTAAAATTTCCTGCAATATTTAGTCTTCGGGCATATGGTCCCTGATACTTGTTTTTTGTCCTCTGGCTAGTTCATATTAGGTTTGAACTCCAACACTTAGAAAAATTTACAATTTAAGCCTTCGGGCATATGGCCCTTGAGGCTTGTTTTTGCCCTCTAGTTAGTTCAAATCAGGTTTGAACTCAACACTTAGGAATATTTCATTTTAAACATGGAGCCTTCGGGCATATGGCCCCTGAGGCTTGTTTTTGCCCTCTGGTTAGTTCAAATCAGGTTTGAACTCAACACTTAGGAATATTTCATTTTAAACATGGAGCCTTCGGGCATATGGCCCCTGAGGCTTGTTTTTGCCCTCTGGTTAGTTCAAATCAGGTTTGAACTCAACACATAGAAAAATTTCATTTAAACATAAAGTCTTCTTATAAAATAGAATGTATCTTTATTGAAAAGAACTTGAGAAACATGAAGCAGATGTGCCTAACATCGGGCACATATGCTTTATTATAACCAGTAGAAAGGTGTCATATGTGTGACACAGTTTTATTTATTGTTTTAACAAGAAAAAGAAACCACATAAGGGTAATACCTCTTCAGCCGATAAACGTTCTGAGAGTTGGGCTCAATGCGGCCTGTCTCGTTCTTCCGTACCCGATAAGCACTGCGTCCGACGACCTCAATTATTGTATAAGGTCCTTCCCATGTCTCCCGTAACTTGCCAACAATCCCAATCTTTCTTCTGAGCACCATATCCCCTACCTGAAATTCCCTTCTCTTGACTTTCTGATTGAACCGTGCCCTGACTTGTTGCTGATAGGCAGCCAACCTTATCCCTACAACTTATCTTCTTTCTTCCAATAGGTCTAAATCATGGGCTAGGTGTTGATTGTTTGGACCTTCCTCCCAGGCTTGACTTCTTACGGTAGGTACTCTCAATTCGGTCGGGATAACGGCTTCGGCACCATAGGCCATGGCGAAAGGGGTCTCTCCCGTTGGTTGCCTTGGAGTAGTCCGATAGGACCATAACACCTCGGGCAATTTCTCCAACCAGGCCCCTTTTGCCTCTTCAAGCTTTTTCCTGAGTGTATCAAAAATTATTCTGTTTGTCCTTTCAGCCTGCCCATTTCCCTATGGATAGCCAACGGAAGAAGTGTTATGATTGACCCCATGCTTCGCCAGGAACGCTTGAACTTTCCTGTTATCCAAATTGGTGCCAATATCCATCATTATAGTTCGGGGTAGACCGAATCTATAAATGATGTGGCTCCAGATGAACTTTATAACATGACTACTTTTGATGGTAGAGTATGCATCAGCTTCCACCCATTTGGTAAAGTAATCTGTAGCCAGAAGAACATGAGTGGTAGATCGTATAGCTTGCGGGAGAGGACCCACAATATCCATACCCCATCGGGCAAAGGGGTGAGGGATAATTATTGGGTTTAATAATTCCGGAGGTGGATGAATGACATCCTCATGAAATTGTCACTTTTTACAGTATCGGGTGTAGACCTCAGTGTCCCTTGACAGATAGGGCCAGAAGTATCCCTGGGTGAGAACTTTATGGGCTAAAGACCTCCCTCCGGAATGATTGCCACATGATCCTGCATGAATTTCTTCCATGATCGTAGAAGTTTCGGAGGGCGTGAGACATCTCAAATATGGCCCGGAGAAAGACTTGCGGTATACTTGGCTGTTGTATAGAGCATATTTGGCTGCCTTCATTCTTATCTTCCGGGCCTCTGGTTTTGACTCTGGTAATGCACCGGTCCTCAAATAATCTGCTATAGGGTCCATCCAGCTTGGCTCCCATGGAATAACCATCACGTCTTCGGGGGGCTCCAAGCTTGATCGGACGATGAAGTCTACTGGGTACTGTTCGAGTCATACTTTCCCCTGCTGCAGAGGCCTGGTTAGCTAGATGATCTGCTATGATATTATCCCCTCTGGGGATCTGTTCAAAGGTTAACTGCTGGAATTCTTCGGCCTCTTTTAGCACCAAATCCCTGTACGCTTCCATTTTAGGCTCTCGGGTTTCATACTCCCCATTCAACTGCCGTACGACCAACTGGGAATCAGTCCGTATTTCTGCTTTCTGTACTTGAAGGCTACGGGCCAACCGAATCTCTACTAGTAGGGCTTCATACTCGGCTTCGTTGTTGGAGGCAGGAAATTCCAATCGAACGGACTGCTGAATTTTAGTGCCATCTGGTGTCACGAGCTCTAACCCGATCCCTGATCCGTTGACATTTGATGATCCGTCCACGAACACAACCCATGAGCCATGTTCACTTTCTTCTAAAGAGTCTGTAGTTTCTGTTTTCAACAGAAAGTCAGCTACCGCTTGTCCTTTGATGGCAGTTCGGGGGACATAGGTTATGTCAAAAATCCTGAGTTCTATTGCCCATTTGGATACTCTCCCCGATAACTTAGGTTTTGCCATTATGGATCTGATTGGGGTTGCAGTTAGCACTACGATCGGATGTGCTTCAAAATAATGCCGAAGACATCGTTTTGCATTGATCAGTGATAGTACCAGCTTTTTTTGCTTCGAATAACGGGTTTCTGCATTAGCAAGGGCTTTGATGGTGTAGAAAACTGGTATCTGGTACCCCTTGCCCTCTTTGATAAGAGCGGCGCTGGTAGATGTTGCAGATAGGGCTAGATATAAGTATAACAACTCGTCTGCTTTTGGGGTTGCCAGTATAGGAGGTTTTTCCATGTAGCTTTTAAGTTTTTTTCTGGGCTTCAGATTGCTCCGGCCCTTAGACCTCTCATTTTACCGCTTTTATAGCTTGAAAGAATGGCCTGCACCGATCGGTTAAGCGAGAGATGAAATGGCTGAGGGCTGCCACCCTTCCGGGACCTTGGCTCTGCTGACTTCATGAGAGTTTTGACTTGTGCTAGGCTAGCTTGTATTCCCGTCCGATCAACTATATGTCCCAAGAACTGGCCCGAGGATACTTCGAAAGAACATTTGGATGGGTTGAGCTTCATCTTGTACTTTCTAAGGGTGTTGAACACCTGCTGCAGATCGGTCAGGTGACCACTTTTTGCCTTGCTTTTGACTACTGTGTCATCAATGTAGGCCTCTATAGTAGATCCCATCATGCCCTGGAAAACCTTGTTGACCAATCTCTGAAAGGTTGCACCTGCATTTTTTAGTCCGAAAGGCATAACTGTGTAACAATATGTACCTGATTCAGTGATGAATGTAGTCTTTTCCTCGTCATTTGGGTTCATTCATATCTGGTTATACCCAGAGTATGAGTCCAGAAAACTCAAGCGCTCTAATCCTGTGGTGGCATCTACCATATGATCAATCTTTGGCAAGGGGAAACAATCCTTCGGGCATGCTCTGTTCAGGTCGGTGAAGTCTACGCACACCCTCCATTTCCCGTTCTTCTTTTGAATCACAACAACGTTTGCTAGCCAGGAAGAATACTGTACCTCCTTAATGAATCCTGTTTGGAGAAGTCGATCAACCTCTTCAGCTATGATATGGTTTCGGTGAGCCCCTATCCACCTTTGTTTCTATCTGATAGGTTTTGCGTCGGGATCCACGTTGAGGGAATGTTGGGCTATTGACGGATCGATGCCAGTCATATCTATATGGCCCCAGGAAAAAACGTCAGCGTTGGAGCGTAGGAGAGCCTCCATTTCCTTATTTTCTTGTGTATTGAGGCCAGAACCAATATAAGTCAACCTTTCAGGGCTATCGGGGTAGATCTGAACTTCAAGCAATTGTTCAGGTGCTATTGATGACCCCGTACCCTCCTCCTGTAATTGCTATTGATCATCGGGTACCGCTTTGGATCGTGATTCTCGTTCCGGTTCAGCCCTTTTCCTCAGACCTTTCATGGTGACAGCGTAACATTCCTTAGCTGCTACCTGATCGCCCCTGATGTCAATCACATCAATTTCGTTCGGATCAATGCACCGCATGACTTGATGTATGGTTGAAGGAACTCCGTGCATCTGATGGATCCAACCCCTTCCCATAGGAGATTATAGGAGGGTTTGACATCCACCACGATAAAAGTTTCTCTAAGCGTGCGCCTTGCTGCTGTTACCGGTAGTTGGTTCTCTCCCACTGGTTCCATTCTTCTGCCATCAAATCCGGCTATCGGGCTTTTAGAAGGGACTATCTCCTGAGGGTTGATCTCTAACTTCTCAAAGGCCCACTTGGTGATAATGTTGGCGCTACTTCCTGGGTCAACCATCACTCTCTTGATCAAGCAGTTCGAGACCATGAAGGAGATAACCAAGGGATCGCCATGTGGTGATTGAATGTTCCGCATGTCCGCAGAAGAGAAAGTTATTCGGGCGTCCTCTTTCGGGCTTCGAAACTGGCTGACTTCCTCAACCCTTCGCAGTTTCTGGGCTTGACGCATCTGGGATCTACGGGCTTCCTCTACTTCTGATCGACTTGGTCTTCCATGAACCATGTGAATGACTCTTACGGGCTGTCTCATTGCCCCCTTGACGGGTGTATGTGATGTTTGGTCTGATCGGATGCCCTCCTTGGCAACCTACTCAGTCAACTCTCCTTTTGCTATCATGGTTTCCACTTGTCTCCTAAGGCTTTTGCACTCGTTGGCGTAGTGCCCGTACTCGCCATGGAAGGCACAGTGTCTTGACATGTCCCTCTGGTCCATTGGTTGTCTAATGGGTGGTGGTGACCGGAAGATTCCTTTACCCTTAGTCTCTTGATACAGCTTGGCCAGGGTAACCTTTAATAGGGTGACTTTGTCTTCAAATCTCGGGCGTTTCTCTGGGACTGGGGAGGGTGCAGGAGGAACGCTTGGTCGCTTTCGATCTGGTGCCCGATCCTTTACCCTGGAAGGTTCGGTTACCCTTGCCTCTACACTTGCAAAGGTTGTCCTTCTTTGGCGTATGGCTAACTCCTCTTCTATTCGGAGATGCCCTTGTGCCCTGGAATTGAGTTCTCCGATGTCTACTGGTGGCCTTTTGACCAAGGATTGATGGAACTTGGTTCCAGGGATCAGGGCCATTCTGAAGGCCTCAACAGCTGAATGTTGGTCACAATTATCAATTGAGGACATCTCGACATTGAATCGCGAGACAAAGTTTTTCAGGGATTCGCCTTTCTCCTGGATCATGGTGAATAGACTGGAGATGGTCTTCTTTTGTCTCTTATTACCGAAGTACTGGGCAATGAATAACTCACAGAGTCTTAGCCAGCTTCCAATAGATCGGGGTGGTTGATTTCTGAACCAGAGCAAGGCTGCTTCGGTTAGGCTGGTGGGGAAGACTTTACAGAGTAAGGCTTCGTTTTCGTTGTAGACATTCATCTTTGTATGGACGTGGTAGATGTGCTCCGTTGGATCTTTTGTGCCGTCGAACAGGGTGAACTTCGGTAGTCTGAACCTCTTCGGGTAGGGCACACTGGTGATCATCATGGTGAATGGAGTCTGCACGGCGTCGATGGATGCCTCAGAGGCCATATCGATAGGGGTTTGCATCTTTAGATCCTTAAGCACCTCCCTTTGGAATCTGGTCAGAATCTCCTTGAGATTGCACCCCTCGAGCACTTGTAGGGATGACTCCGCGTGTTCCTCCCGATCATTGTTGGACTTTACGTGGTGGTTGTCCCTTTCTGACTGGTGGCCTATAGACCGCTCCTGCTGGCTGGACTGCTCGTCGTTCTAGACTTCTCGAGGGTTCTGAAGCAAGGCCAGATTTGCCACCAATTCAGCGTTCTGCTTCTCCAATTCAGCGGTCCTCTCCTCCAGGGCTCGCCTAATCGGATCATCGGCTTGTTGGCATCTGTTCGGAGGTAACTCGGTTTGTTGTGAACGTGTGATCACCGCCATTGATGGTATGAATCTCAGCTTTTCGTAGAGAATGGGAAGCTATTGAAAAAAGATTTCAATAATAGTGTTTCCCACAGACGACGCCAATTGTGTAGATACAGAAAAATATACAATAATAATTGGGTTAAAAATTGGATCCTTTATTCATTCCCAAGCCATGTATTTATACATAAATTGGTAAATGGGTCAAGCCCATTTACCCAAGTTTATCAATCCCTTAAATCATGGGATTTGATAAACTCTTTTTTTTTTGGACTATCTTTTTCATAAGTAGGACAACTCCCTAACTTATGGATCACTCATCTTCTAGAGAATTCTATGGGCCCATTTATTTCTTCGGCCCATCCGTCTTCGACTCATCAGTCATGTGGCCCATCCTTGTTGGGCCATGTACTATTCTGACTATTACAGGTTTCAAAAAAAGTACAGAGATCTCATACATGATACTCATATTGGGCTCCGTGCTTGTGCACCAAATAACGTAGATTTTTGCAATGGGGGACAATCTATGACATTAAGGGTAATTAGGGGTAATAAGCAGATTTTTTTCAAAATTTAATGGGGGGACAAATCTCTTTTTTTTTCCTATGTTCCCTTAAAAACACTTGAATTAGCATTAAAAATAGCCAAAAAAAAAAATTCACGGGGGACAGTTGGCCTCCAAAGCTAGGTTGTGGTTCCGTGCTTGTTAGCTGGTGATCCAGGTTGTTTCCCTCTCCACAATGAAACTTATTTCCTATCATCTCCTTGGTGGACCTTGACCCCTTTTATCTTATTCTGAGGTTACACGGAATAAATAGACGATGAAGATTTTGAGTGTTCTTGCATTGGTATAAAAATATTTTTGTTTCGTTTAGGTTATGGCATTGAAAGTACCAAATTTTTTGCGTTGGAATTGGAAGTAAAATTTTAGTTTTACCTCTAAAACCTAAATTTCTTTAAACTTTAGGTTTCGGTGCTCCCAACTGTAGTCATAATGTATATACTTTAAAGTAGTTCCACACAATATATTGACTTTGTGATAGTATGAGTACCCATAAAAAAAACAATTCCCTTAATCCACTTATTTTCTGTGACACCAAACAGCAACTTAATGTGTAGTGGGCTTTGATCCTTATATTTCGGCTTTCAACATTTACTAAATGGATAGAGGGAGACAAAAATGGAGAGTGGCATATAGAAGATATCAATGTGAAGTATTCAGAGTTGAATTTTTGTGAGGCATTGGTGGGAGCACTAGCAAAAAGTTAGGCAACAGGACACTTTGTACTCATACCACTAATTGTGTGTGTTTTAATCATTTTTTTAATACAATAAAAGGTTTAATTAGTCTGTCCTTTCCAACATTGATAGGATAATTAACTTACTTAAACTCTGATTTTCGAAATGGTTCCAAGGTTGTCGGGAAACATTATAACAGTGCTGCGTAAATGAAACATTATAACACTAGTGCCCCTTTTCATGCTTTTCTTTTATTATGACATACAATGTACTTATATATTTTAACTGCGTAAATGAAAAACGTGTGTTTAGTATTGTAAACAATTCATTAAATCATAAGGTGACTTTCCGTGTCTTTGTAGGAGAAGTTGGGTACACCCGTAGCTCCCCAACTTCTCTTAAACTCTTTCAAAAATTAAAGCTCTTCTACAAAGAAAATGACCAAACACAATAATTTTTAACTTCCTATAGTAATGACACTTGGCATATACCGGACCGCAAAATAAATAAATAAAGTAATATATATTTATCAATTGAAAATTTTGTATTTTTGAGATATACATTGATGGTGTATGAGATTTAGCAAATCTAGCTAGCTATCAAGATTTGGTGAAGTTTGGAGTCTAGTGGAAATGAAGCTAATGAATGAACAAATGGTTGTTGCATGAGATTGTCACAAATTGGATTGCAAAAGGCAAAGAATGAAGAAATAAAGGTATTGCCAAAGTCACTATGCAACTGTTCTTCATGGTATATGCTATTCATTTTGGATGCTTGCAGTACTCTCTCCCTCTATTTCTATACATACATATATATAGGTGTGTATGTGATAATATATAATGGCATTGTATGGTTATGAAGAAACCTCAAATATTTTTCACATGAAAGAATTCCAAAAAAGGGAAAAATATAATGAGAACTGATCTATATATACATCCACTATAGATCGTGGCAGTCCTGTCAAGAAAGTTCAAAGCACCTTACTAATTTATATGGTACATACATGTTCTATTCAAAGATGCCACTATATAACAAAATCATACCTATAATTTTTTTTTTTTTTTTTTTTGTTGATATTTTTTCATACACGTAGTTATATGCTAATATGATTTTGAGTAAAATTTATTATTCAATTAACACTAAGGTGAGAAAGATATAGATATTGAGAGGGATTAGTAAACATGTAGTTGTTTAGGTGATAAGAGTGAGATGATTGAATTCCTATTAGATGCAAATAATTTGTTAAGGTTCGAGTCTTACCCGATCCATGTAGGGATCGCTTTGCACGGGTTCCGTGGATTAATCGAGGTGCGCGTAAGCTCGCCCGGACACCAATATTATTAAAAACAAAAAAGTGAGATGATTGAATGGCCTTATGTCAAGCTTACGAAAAATAATTAAAGTTTATATTAAACTTACTTTTGATAGATCATATACATTGGTTCCTAAATATAAAATGTAGTAGAAAGTTTATATGCCTTATTAGAGTGAAAAATGCGTTGGAATATTTCGGATTATAAATAGTTGAGGTGAAAATATGTTTTTCTAGACAGCCATAATTTTACTAGACAGTTTATCTGAACCAACTTGACGAAATGTTTATAGGTAAACAATGATAATGGAATGTCACATATTTGAGTTTATAAATAAAGGATAACCTATTAATCCCTCTATCACTGTTAAGCTCAAATAATTTTTAAAATAGTATAGGAATGATAGTGATTTTGAAGTTTTTGATGGAATTTTACTATTTTAAGTAAAAAAATTGTTTTGATTAAGCGTAATTAACGTTTAATGGTGGAATATTACTACATTCTCGCCTGTATAATGTTGGACAATAAACCAAAAGCCTGTAGAAAAATGAAAATATATTTTTCACTCGTTATAGAATATATCAGCGATGATGTGATATTAAAATTAATGCTTTTGCTATATAAATTTAATTGCAGAATAATATTTTTTTGATTATCCAAATTTTCACAAAACCATATATTTCCTTATAACCATAATCTTAATAAAATGCTTATTTTTCTTTCATTTACTTTATTTTAAGCTTCTAAATTTTAGTTTCCTAAGCCTAGAGATAATATTTTTCCTATAATCATCAACTTAATAAAAATGTTTGTTTATTCATTATTAACTTAAATTTATATGAGAAAGAACACAAAAACGAGTGCTTATCCTTATTACTGAATCCATGATTTCACACACTTCAATATCTAAAATCATCCATAAAATATCACCATCAAATTCGCTTTACATTTTATTGTGCAAGCACATAAATACTGGAAATATTGAATTTCTTATGTAGATAAATAAATATTAATGTGCAAGTTGTGACACCCATAACCATATCTTCAGTCAGTAATAAACACCTCATATCTCTCCCAGGGGGAAAACATGAGATGACAAATGAAACAGAGGAAGGATAGGTTAAGAGTTGTCTACCCTTTTTCATCACTCTCAAAATGGATTTTTTTTTTTTAATAAATAAAAAATCCTGTTCAGATAAACTGTCTAGTAGAATTATATTCATCAATGGACTTGTGAAAAGACGGCCGTTACGAACCAGCGTAATGGTTTCTTGGTGCGGTTACCGGTTCGGATCAGTATATCTGTCGGTTCCGGTTCACACACCCGGCCGGTTCCGAGGTCGTAATGCCGGTTTCAATCGGTTCTAAACTTTTCGTATCGGATTTTTTTTTTAAATGAATCAAATTGTATTTTTTCAATTAAATTGCAATAAAACACTCTTGAATTTAATTGACAATCCTCTCATGAACCCGAAGATCCACCATGGCATTCATTTTGGTGGTGAACCATGTAATTATTCTAATTATTTTGTATTAATTTGGAAGTAAAATACATATTTTATGATTTGAATATTTATTTGTTTAAATTTAATACTATGAAATAGTTTCATAAGAAGATCAACCACACTTTTAAATTCATTAATAAATCATTTCGTGTACTAAATATTTTTAATAAAATTCACTTAAAATTATAAAAAAATCATCAAACTTTAATTATGTTGTCAGAAGTACCATATTAGTATATTCTGGTCACCATGTACAAGTTTTTCAAAAATTCACGATTGCGATAGCCAAAACTGTTACGTAACTCTGATACTGACCCGGTTCCGTTACACCGATACCAAAACTGATACACCAACTGAAACTGCAGGAACATACAAATAAATGAAAGGAAACCGAAAATCCAAATTCACAAAAGATTCAAACGCGTAAAAAGCCTTTCAAAAGAAGTGAGACTTGAATCCTTTCAATGTCATCATATTTGGTGATATTTTAATACACTTTCTTGAGATAGAGAGCAAGCAATCAAGGTTTGGTAAAGTTTGGAGTCTTGTGGAGCCTGTGGAGGTGAAGCTAATCAACATATAGTGGTTGCATGATACTGTCACAATTTGGATTGCAAAATCCAAAGAATGAAGAGAGAAAGGTATTGCCAAAGTCACTATGCAACTGAAGGTTGCATACCATGTATGAATAGAGAAGCAAAGTTGCAGCTACAGTAATCACACGTGAAACTTGTGTTCAACATCTTCAGCACCGACCGTTTATACAAGTCCAATTTTACTGCAGTTTCAGATCTGGTCATAGATATGACTTTGTCATTTTCTCTCTTCTTCACCCTATAATTAAATAGGGGTATGTATTGTTGTATCAAAGACATTAAGCAAGAATTATAAAACCAAGATATTTCTGTGAGTGTACAGGCAAAGAGTGAGTTTGTGAGACTGAGTAGAGTTGAGTGGTTGTATCCTCCCCCTCCCCCTCCCATCATCATTTCTTCCAAATATAGTGAAGCCGTGGACGTAGACTCAAATTTTGGCCTATGTTTGTGTGCGTTTTTGACCGATTAATTCTAACAGCGACTGCTCCACAACAAATGCGTGTGTGAAATATGTAATGGCAATTGTATAGTTATGAAGAAACCAAAAAAAAATCACATGAAAGAATTCCAAAAAAGGGGAAGATATAATGACATCTGATCTCTATATACACCCACTATAGATCGTGGCAGTCCTGTCAAGAAAGTTCAAAGCACCTTACTAATTTTATATGGTACATACATGTTCTATTCAACTCCTTGATAAGCCAACTCACAATTTAGCTTTTGGTACAACTTCAAAATAAAATAATTGCCAAAGTTTATCACCCCTTGTTCCATTTTAGTGACAGGAGAAAAAGTTTGTGGCAATTATTCTAGCCTTACATGTTATAAACTCAAGATTAATGCAAAGATGACAAAGTTATACCTATAATTTTTTATTTTTTTATTTTTTTCATACACATAGTGATATAATAAAATGATTTCGAGTAAAATTTATAATTCAAGTAAAAAAAAAAGAAAGTAACACTAAGGTGAGAAAGATATAGATATAAAGAGGGACTAGTGAACATACAGCTGTTTAGGTGATAAAGTGAGACTATTTATTCTTCCCATGATGTAATAAAGTTTGGGAGAAATTACAAAAATAAATTGAACTATTGAAGTATATGTTGAACTCACTTTTGATAGATCATATCCAATGGTTTTTTAAAGATGAAATGTAGTAGAAAGTTTATATGCCTTAGAATAATAAGAAATGCTGGTGGAATATTTCAGCTTATAAATAGTGGAGGTGAAAATATGTTTTTCTAGAAAAGAAATAATTTTACTAGATAGTTTATCTTAACCAACTCGACTAAAGAGTGTGTAGCCATTAATTCTTTTGCTATAGCCATCTGAGTTTTAAAGTTCATTTGCTCACTTACAAAATAACATATAAAAATAAAAAATAACAAAAATATATATTTTTTTTAAAAACGTTTAAATGGTTTGGAAATCAAAATTTTGACAAAAACATGTTTTTCTATGACAACCATTTTAATACCATGTTTGTGTATCTTTTGGTTTCTTTCTTTTATTTAGCTTCCAATATTAGTTTCCATTTTATTGGTTAAATTGTTCGAATTAGCCTAGAGATGATATTTTTAATTGCAAATAAGCCTAAAATTCAATAAAGTTTGTTCTATCCTCCTCAATGTTATTAATACTCTTCAGAATTGCACTACAAAATCATACTACTAGGGTAAACAGAGAAATTCCCTTATGTCCTGAAGCATTTGAATTCCTCAAGATGCATAAACCAGCCTCAGCAAAGTTTATTTAATATATATATATATATATATATATATATATATATCATAAATATATGAGAAATAAATACAAAAATGAATGCATATCCTCATTTGCTGAATTTATGAATTCATACACTTCAATTTATAAAATCATCAGCAACATATTACAATCAAAAGAGTCCAAACTTCATTCGGTACCATGGCATTCCTGTCTTCAGCCGTTTCAATTTCAAGCAAATTTGCTAACATTTTGTAAGTACATAACATTTGTGACACCCATAAACTAAAAAAATCCTGTTCACCAAAGCTGTCATAGAAAATAAAACTGAAATACCAAAATTTATATTCATGAATAGACTAAAATGGGAACATACAAAAGGAAAATAAAAATCCAAAGTCACAAGAGAATCCAAACGCCTTAAAAAAGCATTTCACAAGAAGTGACTTGAATCCTTTCCGAGTCCTTTCAATGTCATCATATTTGGTGACATTTGTAATACACTTTCTTGAAATAGAGAATCAAAATTTGATTTCACATTCCACATATGATCAAGAAAAGAAAAGAAAAGAAAAGGAAAAAGGCTATATTCGGCGGCAAAGGAAAAGGTAGATAATATGATTTCGTGAAATGCAATGTATGGGACTCATGACACCCTAAGAGCTAACAACTGGGAAAAATGAAATATGAGTATGCATGATGTAATGCCAAAAATAGAATGTGGGTAACCCCAAATCCACTGGTATACAAAAGAACAAAATGATGTGCAACATGACTTGGTGACCTGAAACAAATGCAAATACATGTATTAACCAAAATAAAGTTGTTTTGAAGTGTCAAGACTCAAAGACAACTGAACCAACTCTTTGCAGTAATCCATATCAAACACCTTAACCCACTTGGAAAAGATGGCACAGCAAGGGTGGCATGGGGTAATTCCAACCAGAAAGGACCTAAGAGAACCGATTACCCAGCCAGCCTAGTTTAGATTATCGCAACGCGTCTCCCCCCCAACCCGCCGTCCTCCATCATTGACCATGATGTTATTCCCTTTTTTTTTTTCAAGGCTTTGATCCGTTTCTAAGAAGCCGTCACTCCGCGCTTCCTTTGTCAAAAGAAAAGAACCCCGACCCGTGGTGGTGGTGCTGATGCAAGAGTTAGTGACAACTCGAAGATCACTTCTGTTGTCTGACAATGGTGATGACCTGACACGATGAATTCAATCCCGGACCCAACTCGACACACCCATATGCATGCATGCAGGGACTCTAAAAGGAAAATATATACCAAGCGGCAGCAGCCTCAAACAGAAATGGCACGGCTAATGGCCAACTTGGCCCATTCAGCAGATTCCTTAACCAAATGGTCATCTGAGGACAAACATTCATTTAAAAAGTCTTTGCTTGACAGAGATTGCTGAATCAAAGAACCTGCATTACTTCCCAGTGTATCTGCTAAATCTCCGAGCAGCCCAATTGCAGTTTTCATCACCACATCATCCCTGAAAGTGAATAGATAAGAAAATTAGAAATTAGATGAAAAATACAAACTAAATTGTAGACGATCCAAACCAAGATTTACAGCACAATGTACAAAATAGTAAGAACTCACATGTCTTTCTTCATGTATATGCTATCCAGGAACTGGAGGATGTGAGGTGCATAAGGAATCAACAGCTGGGTTTTAGGAGAATTCTTGAAGCCTTGAAATATCCCAGAATATGCTTCTAAGATGCCATTCCTGAGAAGATTGATATACTCAGTGAGTTCATCGTCAGCACCTGATGTGTGGGCGGATAACTCTGCTGCACTCTGGAGCATGGGCATGGCATACATCAGGTACTTCTCAAAATTCTCACCTATTGCCAGTGCTATGTCCCCAAAGCATGAAAAGATGGGAGGTTTGACAGATCGGTGCAACTGGTTGCTCGACAAATCTTTTAGAAGCTGTGTCATAATCCCATCACAGTAGGGCAGAATCTTATCCTCCAATGCCCTGCATATATCCCCCACAACACCAACCGTAACAGTACAGACTTGGTACTCCTCAAAATTCTGAAGACCCATTTCCAAATACTTATAGAACTCTGGCATGTATTTTGCAAAATCGGGGCCAGTAGCATAGGCAAGGGCTCCAATGGCAAGCATTGCCTCTTCATGCACAGTGGCATTTCTACAAGCAAAAACCCTGAGGAAGAGATTCATGATCTGATCCGCATACTGCATGAAGACATACTTGGTTGGCTCTGATGCTCCTAGCTTCTGAATAATAACCTGTAAGCACCCACAGAGAAGGCCTTGTAATTCATTTTGTTTCTCTCTCTCATCAGATGAAAGCTTTTGCGCCTCAAGAGTCTGGTGAAGCTCTGACATTATAACAGGAACTAGTTGCAACACCATTGGAGCTGTTTCATCCGTTGAACTCCTCACAACTTCATTCAGTGTCTCGTATGCAGCAGTCCTTAATCGTGACTCCCCGGCATCTTCCCTGTGAGTAACTGTGAGAAGGGCCTGAACAATTTCCTGGAAATAAGGAGTTAGGGGAGATGATGTGCCCACATCTTCAAAACCCTGCGCGAGAAAATAGAGAGCGCCACAGGCCTTCTCAGCAACATTTGGAACATCCTTCATGCTCTGAAGGAGAACAGTGATAATCTGTTGGCAGTTCGCCTGGGTAATAATGGGTGACTCAATAGTAGAACCATGAAGGAATTCAAATATTCTTCCAAGGGTCCAAGCAGTTGTATCCTTCACATGGTTATTTGGGTCATTGGTTAAAGCAGTGAGCATAAAGTTTAGAGCGACATTAACAATAGGCGTCAACTTGTCTGGCGATGGACCCTCCAAGATGGAACCAAAAGCATAAGTTGCTGCTTCCCTCTGTCTCCAATCAGGTTTTGTGATGTTTTCTTCAATGAATGGCATAACAAGTGGGACAATATCATCTCCTACTGTTCGTGCAACCAGACCAAGGCAAGTGCCACCAGCCATAGCAAGATTCCAAGCCCCTTCATCCTGATCCTGATCCTCTTCTTGCTTAAGAAGTGTCTCCAACAGCATAGGAACAAGTGCAGGGAGCGCTTGCTTGATAAAATAAAAGCAGGGCATATCAGAATCACCAGTGAAATCACCCCCATAATCTTCTAATATATCTATTTCCTCATCACAGATTGAGCTCCAGAATTCTATAGCTTGAAGAGCGACAGGCTCCTCATCTTCTCTCACGGCCTTTGCTGTGATGCTGAAGATGTCCTGGATGTAAGGAGCTAATTTTTCGTAGTATGTTGATGAGATAGAGACCAAACACTCAAAAGCTGCCTGCCGAATCTTCACTTCTGGGGATAAAGTTGCCTCACAGACCACTCTCATGATGTAATCACGCTCCATATCATTCGTAAAATTTGCTTGAGCAAAGCCAAGAGCATTATACAATGCCCGGGTAGCAGCTAGTCTAACATCATTGTTCCGCTCAGTTGCATTCATACCTTGAACCACAGCTGTCAGTATTTTGTTTACGTGATCTTGATCTACTACATCTGGAGATACTTCTTCACACAAATACCCGAGAGTTTCTAGAGTGGCTTGCTTGACATGACCTGGGAGCTGGTGAATGTTTGACAAAAGTGATCCTATCAACTCTGGCCACTGTTTTTGGGGCAGCTCAATGCCTGCTACCTTTGCAATGACTTGCGATGCAGTCGAGCGAGCATCAGGAACAGGAGAAGAGAGGGTCTGTAGCAAGCAAGCCTTGATCTGAGTCTTCACAGCCGCATCCAGTGACAACCATCTTTGAACAAGCTCAAACTTCCTATGTTGCTCCTTGGCATCTAAGGCATTCTTCAGAATCAAACCTGCTAATTTACGACTATCTACCGGCTTTTCATTGTTGGCAAGCTCTCCGGAGAGAGATAGTAGGAAGCCTGGAAGGTTTTGCTCCTGAAACTGTTTCAAACTTTCTTCAGCATGCTTCCTCACAGTTCCATCAACTGCTTGTGCATTTAGAAGCACCTGAGTGACTTCCATCGCCATACTGAAATCTGATTGATCACGCAAACATGAACCCAAAACAAAAATTAGATACATACTTAATAGAAAAAATTAGCGAAATATTATAACAAACTGTTGGGAAAAGGAAAAGAGGGCAGTTACATCCCCAAACTGATGTAGCAGATAGAACTTTCAGAAAGAAAAAATAAACCAAACACTGATATGTAAGTTAATAGATTCAAGCACACATTCATCCCCCTCAAACAGGTATACAAAGAGAAACAATACAGTTGGTACTTATTTTGTGAGGGGAGGTGGGGAATGTGAGGAGGAATACGTGTGTGTGTGTGTATAACAGTAATCAATCAATAAACAAACCAAATTACAACGTATCTGAAGAGAGAGAATTAGCTACCCAACAATCAAACCAACAATTATTTTTCTGACTCCATATAAATGCAGAGTCTATCGAATAGTCCCAATACAATTCAACAACACCCATAATTCACAAGGTCAATAATCGAATATTGTAACGCATTCAATCGATTATTTCCAACAAACATCACAAACCTTTCAGAACAAACCCTCAAACCGATCCATCCAAAAAAACCCAAATTATACTATAAAAAAATACCCCATTTGAACTGAAACGCTTCATATTTCCACAAACATATTAATCAAAACCACCGATCCGGCAATACAAATACATCCCCAATACACCAAATCACAAATCAAACTGAAAGTGAAAAACAACAAATTTTGATTACCCTTTCTTCGATAGTTTAAATTTTAAGAATTTAACAGATGATAAAATAAAAATAAAAACAAAAACAAAAACAGATCAATACAAGTACAGATCGAAAATCGAAATCGCTGTATGAGACTTTATTAAATGGAAACTTTGAGCAAAAAATAGAGGGCTTCAGTCAATTGAAGATAGAATTACCTGAAAATCGAGGGCGATGAGTGAGAAATGGCTTGAAAGCACACTCTCTGATTGGAAAGAGCAAAAGCGGCGCTCTGAAACCCTAGCAGAGAGGGGGAAGAGAGAGAGAGGAGAGAGAAAAAAGGCAAATGCGAAGCTGGACTTAGAATTATAATTGTGTATATATATATATATCTATAAATGTTTCGAATAATAGATTATTATTGTGAGGGCTGGTTTGGGTGTGAAACGGTACCATCGTAGTTATCATATAAAACAGGCCCATTAAACGGTACCATTGATTTTATTTTAATTAGTCAGTGGTTTTAATGAAGTTTTGGTTTATTTATCTGTTTTATATTTTGAGATGGTTGCTCATTTAATATACTTTATAACTAAATTTCAAGTTTATTTGTTCGGTGGAACTGGAGTTTTAACACACAATCCCATTCAATTCTTTTTTTTGAAATTTTTTTAGCCACGTGTTTAAATATTATTAGATCACATTTGGAGTACATCAAAGAGTACCCAAATATTATCCTATAATTTATATATATATATATATATATTTAGGGATGACAAAAGAAAATCCGTTCTATCAAAAAAAATGGCTTGTTTTTAAATAAAGTGATTATGGGAGTAAAAAAAAAATGATGATTATGGGGCCGGGAACAGCTTAAGGGGTTTCTCTCCCCAAACAACATAATAACTATTTGGATTATTCCCACCGACACCTCCTCAAAGAGACTATAATTTCACACGAACCCCCTCGATATTGAGTATTCCCACACGGACCCCCTCTGACAGACGGCAGTTAGTTTTATTGACGTTTTATTGCAAAATTACTAATTTGCCCTTCGATATATATTTTAAAAAGGGTAAATTGCAGTAGCACCCCCTAAGGTTTCACTTATTACATTAGGATAATATATAAAGTATGAAATTACCCATATGCCCAAAATATATATATATATATTAGAAAAAATATATATAAAATTTGAAAAAATATATAAATTATAAAATTCAAAAATAATATATAAAATTTGAAAGAAATATTTAAAATTCAAAAAAATTATATAAAATCTGAAAATGCAAAAAAAAATATAAAATTCAAAAAAAATATAAAATTTAGAAAAATTATATTAAAATTTGAAAATATATAAAAATTTAGAAAAATATATAGATTCAAAAAAATATTTAAATTTCAATAAACATACCTAAATTATAAAGTTCAAAAATAATATATAAAATTTGAAAGAAATATTTAAAATTCAAAAAAATTTGTATTAAATTTTCAAAATGTATATAAAATTCGAAAAAATATATTTTAAAATTTGAAAAATATTATAAATTCGAAAATAAATATAATATTAAAAATATATATAAATTTCGAAATTATTTTTTTTTCAAAAAAACATATTAAATTTCGAAAATAAATATAAAAATCGCAAAAAACATAAAAATTTAAAAATATATATTAAATTTCAAAAATAATTATAAAATTAAAAAAAACATAAAAAATTATAAAATTTGAAAATAAATATAAAATTCAAAATATATATATATTAAATTTCAAAAAAAAATACTAAATTCAAAAATAAATATAAAATTAAAAAAACATTTAAATTTTTTTTCATTCATATTCTCTCTCTCTCTATCTCTCTCTCTCTCTCTCTCTCACACACACACACACACACGCACACACACATATATATATATACACACACATATATATAGATCTATACATATATATATACACACACATATATATAGATCTATACATATATATATACACACACACATATATATATAGATCTATACATATATATATATATATACGGGTATATGGATATATATATATATACTGGTATATGGGTATATATAACAGCATATATATATATGTATATATGGATATGCAATATATACAATCCTCATCTTCAATCTCTCTCTATATATAAATTAGGGTTAGGGTTTTAGGATGCCCAAATTAAAGAAGAAGAAGGATATGCAGGTCATTTTATATTATTTTGAGGGCAAATTAGACAATTCACAGGGTGGTTAACGGCACAATTTAATGGCGTAGAGAAGGAGGGGGTCTTTGTGGGACAAAATTCAATTTTGAGGGGTCTGAGTGGGAATAGTGAATATCGAAGGGGTCTATATGGAATTAGGGTATCTTTGAGGGGGTGTCAGTGGTATTTACCCTAACTATTTTATTTTTTTAGAATTTTTTATATTAAAATTACATATTATATATATAAAAAAATAATTACATTTATCTACCCTCCACGCACACATATATATGTATATAATCAATTGTATAATTGGTTGTTTCATATGTAGATCATAATGTTGTATTTTTATTTTTATTTTGTTCTTTCTAAAAAAAATTGTTTAATGAGACAATTTCGGGAACATATGAGAGAGGGTTTGGGGCAATTATGAGGGTAAAGAAAAAAGAAAAAAAAACAGTTCTAGGACAATTATGAGACATGAGAATTTTTAAAATTGTGATTATGGGCATTAAGAAAACCATTGCCATCCCTATAATATCCACTTAATTTTAACAAAGTTTTGGTTGATCCCATCACTTCCGCACACAATTTAAAAATATATGTATTATATATATACATTATCCACACCATTATATAACAAATCTAATTTGGAGTTTAGAACTTTCGAAAATTACTCTTAAGATTTGAATATGTAATATGTATCGTGGTGTCAAAATATCCATGAATAATGGAACCTGAAAATGGAAAACCTCGTGAATGCTCATTGTGTAATCAAAATAAAATTAAAATAAGTTATTGTTAATTATTGAAAAACCATGAAAAGTATGAGGTTTCACATTAGTAGATTTTACGCTCTGTATTGGAAAACCTCTAGCAAGCCTCAATTTTCCCTCTCCAAACATTCTATAAAACGACATTATAAATATTTTGGTTATAATAACTTCCATTGTAGACCATGGATACTGTAATAAGCAATCAAAAGCTCCAATAAAATCTGTAATCTACCCAAAATCTATCCACAGGACCATGAATTCTTCTGTTGGTTGCCACCACCTTGACACATCAAGGATCTTATTATATATGCATACATGTGTATATATATTCATGTACCCAAGAAGAACCTTGGATAGTTGGATCTTATTATATATACATATATGTGTATATATTTTCATGTTTGAGATGAACCTTTTCTGTGTCTGGGGAAGTCCAAGGCGCAGAACCTACGCAACAGAGTCCTGCACCAGAAAAAATTCATAAGCATGGCTATTTAAGCAGATACTATATACTACCAATTTTGGCCAACTACTACAACTTTTGAGTTTATTTGCTGATTGCCGATCCTTTCTGGAATGGAAGTTCTTTCTGGGATCGGGAGTACAATTACCCAAAACAAACGAACAAAGCAGTAGCAATTGTGAAGGAATTTTAAACAATAGCATATATATAATATACTTTCGATGTTGTATCAATTTTTTTGAGGAGTGAGATTTCATCTAGAAACAATCTCTAGCCAGGGCGATTCTCTGCACCATGAATTAATAATAGGATTGACAGTGCTGAAAACACTATTACACTTCACAATTCAACCACCCTAAAAAAATATGTAGGAGACCGAGGCAACTAAAAAAGAGACGATAAATAACAGTTAGTCAGGCAGGCTAAATCACATGATAGCATGTACAATGATCAGAAATTATCAAATGATTTGATCAGTTGCAAGGAAATCACAGGATGAACAATCAGTCACCCAGGCAAGCTCGCCGTATGTTGCATCCACGGCCAGCTCAACTCACAGAGATCACAAGGAGAGTTGCCATCGTTGTCCTTTATATCTGTCCCAGCATTATGCTTCACAAGGAACTCGGCTATGGCTTCTCTCTCACAAACAGCAGCATAATGCAAAGGGGTTTGGCCTTCATTGTCCTACCAATAACAACAATAGTAAGGTACAGAAAAGAAATTAGATAATCATTTTTCACTGAGGGCAGAACATCAGCATAATAAAAATGGTTTGGCATTCATTGTCCTATTACCAACAATAGTAAGTTACACAAAAAGTTAAGACACTTTTCAATTAAACGTATTTGCCCAAAATCTAGTTCCTACCAAATAGATAATCAATCTGTTTGTTACTTGTGTCATAAGGCTGTAGATTCGAAGGCATTAATTTATGGCTACTTCGGAATTTAATTAGAGGGTCCTAGATTGTTCTCACAAGGCAAAAGAACAACCAAATCTTTCACAGGTAAGTATTTCATATGCTTGTCCTTGATTTGATGAAAAATGACGTGGCAAAGAACTTGAACTTATATGTCAAAATTGCCTCAATGTATTTGAGCCTCCTAAACCTATGATGGAGTTCAAATGCTCAAAACAACAGAAAAGAAAAGATAAAATATATTTTATTTTCCTGACGGGATGGTGATGTTATTAGTAAGTGGGCAAATGATTCGCATAAAGGAGGAGGGATGGTGAGAGAGAGAGAGGGTGGCAACCAACAAAACAAATTTCAATCGAATTATTTTACTAACATTCACATCCCCTGGATAACAAGCATGTAGAATGATAATGCATATTGTTTTAGATGCAAGATCAATGTTTGACAACTAAATACAGAACTAATTACGATACCATGATTTCTAAATTACCTTTGCATTCACATCAGCATTCTTGTTTACAAGCAATTCCGTGATGTTAAGATGCCCACGATCTACGGCCCAATGCAACGGTGTCCTACCTTCACTATCTGCAATTGTTAGAGAAAAAAATATTTTAGAAGAGTTAGGTTGTAGTTCTTGCATGCACTTGATGTTAAAAAAGTTATGATAGATAAAAAGGTAATGTACCAAAAACAGAGAACATGCACAGATGTGTTGACTGTGCAAAAATGAATTTTACAATATACTTCTATACACTGGAAAAAAAATCTACACGTCACAAAATTACACAAAAAAAAAAAAAAAAAAAAAAAACATGATTTAAATTAATAAATAAACAAAGGCAGTTTATAAATCAAAAGCTTTCAGGAAAAGGACAGATGCTACCAAATTTGAGCATAAGATGATAAGATGCTAATAAATTTTGCACATAAGATATCTTGACTAAACTTAAAGCAAGTATTTCACATTTTGGAAGTTGATGCTACCACATTGTAAGCCAAATACTTACATGTGGTAGCAAATTATTAGCATGATGTGGCATGTTTGGAAGGAAAGAAATGAACACTATGACGTCCTACATCGCCCAAGTATAGAGATGGTGATGTGCTTATATGCGCACGTGTGTCTCCAATTGGTATGAGGCATCTTGAGAAAGTCCAAGAACGAAACCGTGCAGGTTGGGCCCAAAGCGGACAATATCATACCACATGTTGGAGTGGGCTGTTACATTTGGAATCAGAGCTGGAGTCCGTCCAGAAGTGTGGGAGCGTGCACAAGCCCATGCGGGTCACGCCAGCGTCGCTAGGCCTCAAAGGGGGTGATTAAGACGTCCCACATCACTCGGGTATAGTAATGATGATGTGCTTATATGTGCATGTGTCTTCATTTAGTATGAGGTCTTTTGGGGGTGAGGCCAAGAAGAAAACCGTGAAGGTTGAGCCCAAAGCGGACAATATCATACCATGTGTTGGAGCGGGGTGTTACAAACATTCTCCCAAGGATACCAAATTGTTAACATAAATAATATCTTCATTTGGTCTTCTAGAGAGGAAGCCAAACATATATATACACACACACACACGGTAGTAAATCATTATCATGATTTGGCATGTTTGGAAGGAAAGGATTAAACCCAACTTTTAATGTAAAATTATATTTTCATTTTATCTTCTAGAGAGGAAGACCCGGCATTATTTTTTTCATAATTGTAAGCAAGCACAACTGTTGATTGGATCCCGCTTATTGTGATTTTTGCCTGATACCATGAAGCAGACTGTTTTGGTATCACTAGGCTCCAAGAAAAATATGCTACACAAAATAATAACGATTTGTTCAGGAACACACTGTTGTGTTGACCAATGGGCCATTAGCCCAATGGTCTGACCTCTCCTCCCTCAAAGGGGAAGTGAGGGGTTCAAGGCCTTAGTGGCAGTTTGTGAATGACTAAATAAACAAACTACAAAATACACACAAAAAAATAGCACATTTAAAAAATAACTAATTAATTACCTAACTAATAATCATTGTTGAGTTGACTTGGAGTACAAAACAGTAATGCAATGACAGTCTTGACCTTCATCCGGAAAATGACTCCAAAGACGACACTGACTAGCGATGCAAAACTAACTCGGTCACATAAACAAAGTCTCAATTACACAGCATCTAGAACTCAACAAATCAGATAATATAGACACTCATTCTGCCATAGTCTGAGTATTAGAGCCTAGGGCAATAATCTATAATACCTCAGGCATTTAACTCTAGAGTACCCATCCTCAAAGCAGATTTTTATTACAATTTTATAGTGTTTGTGCTTTCCATACTCTTTTGTATCAGTCGACCCTCCAGCATGTTTTCCTTACTCCTTTGTGTTTATCTTTTGGTATGCATGCATACCTACAATCTCCATAACGTGACATGCCTTACACCTCAGTAAAGTTCACTTCAAGCAATCCAGCTCCTTGAGCTTGACAAGTACAAACTCACAAAGAGAGAGGGATTATATTAACTTCAATCAGTTTGTATAACTTCAAGAACAATACTTTGTAAAAACCTAATCATTACAAAATGCAATATGAAAGGATGTTGCAACCAAGTACTAAACATTAAGGGTGCGTTTGGATAGGGGTGTTTCCGTTTTTGTTCTTGTTTTTTTCACTGTTCACGGGAACAAAAACGCGTTTGGGAGCTTTTGATGGTTTTTGTTTTCGTGAACAGTAAAAAAAACGTTTTCTCACCCTTAGTTCAAAATTTGAGAACACCAAAATGGTGTTTTTTTGTTTTCGGCACTATTTGTTCTCAACAAAAAAAAAAAAAATTGTTGCAGATTTCCTAACTTTCATCTTCAACCTCCAAACCCTAACCTCCAAAAATTTTTTTTTTTTTGTTCCCAAAAAGTTTTTAGACAAAATTTTCAACCATACGTGTTTTTGTTTCTGGATTACCCTTAGGACAAGAACAAGAAAAAAATTTGTTCTCAAGAGATAAAAAACGAAAACGAAAACACTAGTTTCCAAACGCACCCTAAATAATAATAATAAGACAACAGTTACCAACCCTTCAAATCCACTGTAACACCGCTTTCAATACATTTTAGCAGGTTCCCCACATCTCCTTCTCTAGCGAAGGCATGTATAGCATCCATTTTTCTGGAAAAAAAAAAAAGAAACAAAAACCTTAGATACTCGCAACAATTTTCTCCTTTACAAGACAAATATATCCCAGATAAAAAAAGGCGGCAAATAAGTAGATGATTCACATATATATGAGCAGCTTCACTAGAAATTCCTATACAGAAGATGTGTTCAGCTATAAATGACCACACATTATTCCAAAAGTTACTCTTTAAATAAATAGACTTGCGCTTTATATTCACAATTTATACAAGTCTTCTATACGTCAGAGGTCCTCATCCCATCCTTCCAAGCCTTGTAATGTGAATGAATTTCACTATCTATTGGACAGGAATTGTGAATGTCTTTTTCAAATAACTTGTCACCTGATAAACTGGTAAAATGCCATACATATTCCTTCTTCAAAGTTTATACGCTCTATTTAATGAAAGAATCAAGCCAATAACCATTTTACTGCATACCCGTCTTCTTTAGTTTAAATAGATATAACAGGAAAAAGCAATTAAAAAAATAATAACAAATCAAATCCACAATCTAAGAAGCACAAACAGTTTCAAGAAAGTGCAGTGTTCAGTGTTCAAATCTCCACTTTGACTAACACATCTAGACATGCGTCCAACACATCTTAAACATGTCCATGACTCAAAAGTGAAGTCCTTTACATCAGAGACGCGTGGCCGACACTTAGCCCTGTTTGTTTGTTAGTCTTTATTAGTTTTGTTTTGTTTTGTTTTTGTTTTAGAAACTAATTTATGTTTGGGTAAGTTAGTTTTAGGTTTTTAAGACAAAACATTTCAAAACCTATTAAAACCAAACCCTTCTTTTTGTAAGTGATGAAAGACCAAAAAATATTTGGTCTTTCAGCCATCATATTTGACTTTCTTCACACGAGACCCATCTCTCTCTCTCTCTCTCTCCGCGCAAAAGCCAAAAGCTACCCCTTTATAATTAATTTTTTTTTCTTCCTTTCTCTCTCTCTCTCTCCTATATATATATATATGTAATTCATATACTAAAATTAAAAAATATGTATATAATTAATAATATATATATAATTCCAAAAATATATTTAAAATTTGACAGAAGATTTATAAAATTTGAAAATATTATATAATTCCAAAATAATATATATATATAAATATATAAAAAATAATATATATAAAATATTATTATTAAATATATATAAATATATCTAAAATTAAAAAAATAATATATATTAATATATATAGAATAATATATATTTTTTATTTTATAATAATATATATAAAATAATATCATTAAATATATATAAAAATAATATATAATTTTTTTTAATTTTCTTCTAGTATTTTGAAATTTTATATATTATTTTTGTATTTTATATAATTTTTGAATTTTGTATATTATTTTTATTCTATATATATTTTTAATTTTGTATATTATTTTTAATTTATATTTTTTTTTTAAATTTATTAGAGTATTTTGGAATTATATATATATATATATATTTCTTTTTTATATTTTTTTTAATTATATATTTTTAATTTTATTACAGTATTTTAGAATTTTATATATTATTTTTGTATTTTATATATATTTTTAATTTTATATATTATCACAAGGTTAGTTTAAAAATAGGGATAGTTGTTCTTTGGGAATAGGAATAGTAACTCAAACATTCTATATATATTTATTATATCTTACTTTAAGGAAAAAAACTATTTTGATTTTTTTATTTTTAAAGTTTATTACAAAATAAAGACTATTATATTCCAATATATTTACAATCAGTTTCAGACCAGATCATTATTTGGAACCAGACAGTTTGTCAAACATAATTTTGTTCTAGTGTTTCAGACAAAACCTGAAAGACCAAACCGCTTACCAAACAGAGTTTCAGATCAGCACCAAGACAAAACCAGACCAGACAAACCCCTTTCCAAACAGGGCCTTAAGGCCTATTTGGTAGGCTGTCTGGTTCCACCTGGTCTAGTATGATCTTTGTTTTCAGGGACCAGACCATGTTTGTTTGGACTTGGTCTCAAAATTTTGAACCATATCAAATGAGACCAAATTGAACCAAATGGGGTGTTTTTGGAACCAGAATTTTTGATGGTTCAACCTGGTCCGGTCTGGTCTTATTAATAAAATATATTTATAAATAATCAAAAATGAATAAATAATAATAATAAATAATTAATAATAAATTAAATAAAACATATTTTAAAAATAAAATATAAATAATAAATAATAAACAAATTGAATTAAATAATACCTAATAATAATAATAAATGAATATAATAATAAATAAATGAATAAATATTAAAATATATTTATAAATAATTAATAATATAAATAATAAATTACATAAAATATTTTTTAAAATATAATAAAAATAATAAATAATAAATAATATATATATAATAATAAATAATAAATAGATATAATAATAAATAAATATAATAATAAATAAATACTTCATAATAATAAAAAAAATAAGTATAATAATAATAAATTAATATTAAATTAATAAAATATATTTTTAAATAATTAAAAATGAATAAATAATTTATAAATTAAATTAATTAAATAATAAATAAATAGAATATATTTATAAATTAATATATAAATTAATAAATAATAATAAAATATATTATAAAGTGAAGAAATAATAAATAATAAATAAATAAATAAATAATACATAAATAAATATTATAATAAATAATAAATAAATAGTAAGATCGGACCGCTTACCAAATAGACTTCTAAGTTTAGGATCCAGATCAGATTAAACCAGACCAGACCAGAAAGACCGTCTACCAAACATGACCTTATTGGGCACGTATAAACATCTTAACCACCTAGAACATAACAACCTGGTTTGGTAGCCTAGAATGAAGTAGAAATGGAATGGAATGAGAATGAGAATAGTGAGAATAGAATGGTCATTCTTATTCTACTACTTGGTCAAGCATGGAAGAAATATTATTATTTCATAGTTTGGTTAAACATCTTTGTAAAATTAGAAAAGAGGGAGGGAGTGAAAACCTTAGGGTCTCTTTTGATATCTAATACAATATATAGGCCTACGTATATATAGGCAATACAAGTAAGTAATTGTCAACATAAATTGGGCAGTCATCCACCTCCTTCCTCAACACACCATTAAGGACCAGTTTGGCAGCCACCCATTCCTAGTTTGGCAGCAGTCATGCCTAACAACCTAAACTAACACTCCCCCTCAAGTTGGAGCATGAGTATCGACCATGCCCAACTTGTTACAAATATATCGACAATTATATTGCCAACAAGAGAAAGAATAACAACTACACAAGCTGAAAATCTAATCTCCTTTATCTTTGGACGACACCTCTGGATCGCCAAAAATGAGGAATCAATTGTTTGGGCCGATTAAAGAACTTGTAGACGACACCTTCTGGGTCGTTGCTACCTGATTGACACTTTCTAGGTCAACTTTTCCTTGTTCATGTGGTTGAAAGTTCCTTTATCTCTAGACGACACCTCTGGATCCCCAAAAAATAAGGAGTTGAATTATCAAATTTGGTAAGTTGTCAAATGTTAGGTATAAACCTTGTGAATGGTAGGCTACTAAATATTAGGTGGAGACTTTGAAAATTGGTTATTGCATGTGCAAGATGATTCTCATATACCAAAATGTAAGCTTTGTGTGTGTATGATGTGTTGTATCCATATATATATATATATATATATATTGATATAGCAGAGAAATAGAAAGGAGTTTTTCTCTTGGTCAAAGTGTAGTAATTGAAGAGAAAGGTTGGGTTGGAGTGACGAGTGGAGAGAGAAAGAGTGGGTGGTGTAATTGTGAAAACAGTTGTTGAGTGGTTTTGTTTAATGGAGAATGGGAGACATGAAATGATAGTGGGGACAAAAGTGAGGAATGGTAGGTGGAGAATTAAAAACAAAAGAGGGGCGTTTTTTGTGATGGACCAAGGGGAAGGGGGGGAAAGGTGATGAAATATATATATATATATATGGGTACTGTTGCATAGTACAATATTGTCGCAGAATACGGATACAGTGTTGTTCACGAGCACCTCAAGAGAAATTGTCCAAAAGGTAGAGCGGGTTCGGCAAATTGCTCCAAAATCAGTAAATAAATATGTTAATATTGTCGTCAGCAGTGTATCTATTTTCTCCATAAGAGACTATGGTAGTCATTTTGGCATGTTATTGATCTCCTGATTGCCATGGAAGATAACGTATTACTGCAAGCGGGTCCACAAATTTGCACACGAGCATTGGTTGGCATTTATGCAAGGAGTGTGGTGGAGTTGACGTAGATGGTTGATGAACTTCCAAGAAAGCCAACGTGGAAGTTGCACCATAATTTCAGCGAGTTAATTCAACATGAGCCGAAGTGAAATTATTAGAATGATTAATTCTCTAAGTGTGTGTACTCTTTATGATGGAGTATAATAATTCCCTGTGTTGAGAATTATGAATGTTAATAAAGACATGTTTATAGCAGAAGCTATGTTAATTCTTTGTGTTGAGAATTATGAATGCTGGTGAAGACAGTGTTTATAGCAGAAGCTATGACAATTTTTTGCCAAAGGTGGATATTGTTAGGATTTGGCAAAAAATCCTTAATGATGTATGTGATGACATACATGTAGGAATGTTTCAACATCATTCTAGCACATGGTAAATGAGGAGTTGAATTATCAAATTTGGTAAGTTGTCAAATGTTAGGTGTAGATCTTGTGAATGGTAGGCTACCAAATATTAGGTGGAAACTTTGAAAATTGAATATTGCATGTGCAAGATGATTCTCATATGCCTATAAATAGGCAAGATGTTGATGGAGTTGATACACCAAAATAGAATAAGAAAAATAGATATTGAGAAGATGTGAGGGTGTTTTGGGCACCGGTTGTGACGGTGCAAAGTGCACCGAGAGAGCATTGTAATATCTATTTGTTCTTGTGGTTTTTTGGGATGAGAGAAAATTACTGAGAGTGTGGTTGTAACAACTTTCCATGTAGTGAAATTTTATCTGTTATTTTTTACAATGAAGTGATTTTTCTCCGGTTTGGAGTTTTCCACTATAAATCTTTGTGTTGTATTTTCTATTTCTTGGTTCTTTGATATTCTGCAAAGGAGGATCCTGGAATAAGAAATTTGTGATTGTCTGAATTGATCCAAATTTCTAACAGTTGGTATCAGTGTGCTTTTGATACCAATTGTTAGGAAATTTTGCAAAAATTCTTGCATGTTTAAATTAGTTTCAACATGAATTCTAGCATATGATACATGTGGAGTTGAATTTGGTAGATGACCAACCAAATAAGACTTTGTGAATGGTAGGTTGTCAAACAAATGAAATGATAGGCAACCAAACTTGCCTAACTTTGAATGTACAAATCAACCATCCAAACATGTGTTTTAGGAGCCTATAAATAGAGGTGATTGAAATGAAGGAAGAGATACACCAAAATGTGATCTCAAAGAAGAGAAAAGCTTTGTGAGGGAGATAATTTTGTAGGAAAATTATCTTGGGCTTGTATTTGTTCTTGTTGGTTTTTTGGGGGGTGAGAGAAAGTTACTGAGAGTGTGGTTGTAACAATTTTTCACATAGTGAATTTTTCTCTAGTTGTCTTTGACAACACCGGTGGTTTTTCTCCGGTTAGGAGTTTTCCACTATAAATCTTTGTATTGTGTTTTCTATTTCTCGGTTTTTTGATATTCTGTAAAGAAGGATCCTAGAATAAGGAATTTGTGATTGTCCAAGATCATAAACATAAAAATTAATCCACGTGTTATTGGTCAAAGAGAAAGGAGTTATATAAGGAGTTTTTCTTTGGGCTGGACTAATTTACAATATGTATATCAACTCCACGTGTTATTTGTTGAGAATTATTGTTAGGAAATAATTTTCATTTCACACATAAGAATTAATCACGCCCAAGATCACCAAACCAAGTTTTTACTCACACACAACACACAAGATTTATAATGGAAAACTCCAAAAAACCACTGTCGTTATCAAAAACAACAAGAGAAAAATTCACTATGTGAAAATTTGTTACAACCACACTCTCAGTAACTTTCTCTCACTCTAAAAAAAAGCCCACAAGAACAAATACAAGCCTAAGAGAATTTTATAGGATCCTAAAGCTTTTCTATAGGATCCTATAACTTTCTCCCTCACAAAACTTATCTTTAAAGCTTTTCTTTTCTTTGGGATCACATTTGGTGTATATCTTCCTTCATTTCAATAACCTCTATTTATAGGATCCTAAAACATATGTTTGGATGGTTGATTTTACATTCAAAGTTAGGCAAGTTTGGTTGTCTGCCATTTCATTTGTTTGGCAACCTACCATTCACAAAGTCTTCTTAGGTTGGCCATCTACCAAATTCAACTCCACATGTACCATATGTTAGAATTGATGTTGAAATCAATTTATACCTTAAAGATTTTTTGCCAAATTCCAACAATCTCCACCTTTAGCGAAAATTCCCCACCTCTATTGCCCTTGATGCAAAAGAAGAACATCGTACCTTGTGTGTTGTGTGTGGATGATGTGTGTGAATAAAAATATGAGTTTGTGATCTTGAGCGGGATTAATTCTCATATGTGAGATGGGAATTAATTCCCAACAAATGATATCAGAGCAAGGTTGCGGATGTTTTTTTAACTCACTGTGAAATTCCATCACTGTCCGCACCACCACTGCAAAACTCGAGTCTAGATCTGGTTGCCGACGCAACACCATTGTGAAGACCCGACCAAATCTGTCAACCACAGCTCCGCCACCGTTTCGCGTGACTGCTTCACTCCAGAAAACCGTATGATCACTCTAACAAACAAAACAGTTGGAGTTTTCATAATCCTTCAAGCAATTATATATATATATTGATATAGCAAAGAAAGAGTAAGGAGTTTTTCTCTTGGTCAATGTGTAGTAGTTGAAGAGAAGGGTTGGTTTGGAGTGACGAGTGGAGAGAGAATGAGTGGGTGGTGTAATTGTGAAAACAAAAATTTGTTGAGTGGTTTTGTTTAATGGAGAGTGGGAGACATGAAATGATAGTGGGGACAAAAACAAGGAATAGTGGGTGGAGAATTAAAAACAAAAACAAAATAGGGGTGTTTTGTGGTGGACCGAATTCTCAGGTGGGAGTGGGGGGAAAAAGGGGGGGGGGGGGGGGGGGTAAGTGTTTTTTGGTGGAGGTAATGAAAGATAAGAAATATATATATTTGGGTACCGTTGCAGAATACAGTATTGTCACAAAATACGGATACAGTACTGTTCACGAGCACCTTAAGAGAAATTGTCCGATAGGTGGAGCGGGTTCGGCAAATTGCTCCGAAATCAGTAAATGGAGATGTTGATATTATCGCCAGCAGTGGGCATTGTAATATCTATTTGTTCTTGTGGGTTTTGGGGTGTGAGGAAAATTACTGAGTGTGGTTATAACAATTTGCCACATAGTGAATTTTTCTCTGGTGGTCTTTGACAACGATAGTGATTTTTCTACGGTTTGGAGTTTTCCATTATAAATCTTGTAAGTTGTGTGTGGATGATGTGTGTGTGAGTAAAAACATGTGTTTGTGATCTTGGGTGGGATTAATTCTCATGTGTGATATGGGAATTAATTCCCAATAAATAACGCGTCCTCTTCCATATGGGTTTTTCGGTGGAGGTGATGAAAGATAAGTATATATATATATATGGGTACTGTTGCAGAATACAGTATTATCGCAGAATACGGATACAGTACTATTCACGAGCACAAACCATTCCTTACTTTTGTCCCCACTATTCACAAGCACAACCACAAAAAACACTTCTTTTTTTTTTTTTTAATTCTCCACCCACCATTCCTTACTTTTGTCTCCACTATCATTTCATGTCTCCCACTCTCCATTAAACAAAACCCCTCAACAAAATTTTGTTTTCACAATTACACCACCCCCTCCCTCTCTCTCAACTCGTCACTCCAACCCAACCCTTCTCTTCAATTACTACACTTGACCAAGAGAAAAACTCCTTACTCTTTCTTTGTTATATCAATATATATATATGGTAACAACATATATATATATATAATTGCTTGAAGAATTATGAAAACTCCAACTGTTTTGTTTGTTAGAGTGATCGAACGGCTTTCTGGAGTGAGGCAGTCACGCGGAACGGTGGCGGAGCAGTGGTTGACAAATCTAGTCAGGTCTTCACAATGGTGGTACGTCGAGGTGAAATTCAACATGAGCCGAGGTGAAATTCTTAAAATGATTCATTCTAAGTGTGTGTACTCTTTATGATGGAGTATAATAATTCCCTGTGTTGAGAATTATTAATGTTAATAAAGACAATGTTTATAGCAGAAGCTATGTTAATTCTTTGTGTTGAGAATTATGAATGCTGGTGAAGACAGTGTTTATAGCAGAAGCTATGACAATTTTTTGCCAAAGGTGGAGATTGTTAGGATTTGGCAAAAAATCCTTAATGATGTATGTGATGACATACATGGAGGAATGTTTCAACATCATTCTAGCACATGGTAAATGAGGAGTTGAATTGTCAAATTTGGTAAGTTGTCAAATGTTAGGTGTAAATCTTGTGAATGGTAGGCTACCAAATATTAGGTGGAAACTTTGAAAATTGAATATTGCATGTGCAAGATGATTCTCATATGCCTATAAATAGGCAAGATGTTGATGGAGTTGATACACCAAAATAGAAGAAGAAAAATAGATATTGAGAAGATGTGAGGGTGTTTTGGGCACCGGTTGTGACGGTGCAAAGTGCACCGAGAGAGCATTGTAATATATATTTGTTCTTGTGGTTTTTTTGGGACGAGAGAAAATTACTGAGTGTGTGGTTGTAACAACTTTCCATGTAGTGAAATTTTATCTGGTTGTTTTTTACAATGAAGTGATTTTTCTCCGGTTTGGAGTTTTCCACTATAAATATCGTATGTTGTGTGTGGATGATGTCTGTGAGTAAAAACACGTGTTTATAATCTTTGGGCGGAATTAATTCTTATATGTGAGATGGGAATTAATTCTCAACAAAGAGGATGTGTTACTGCTCTGATACCATTTGTTGGGAATTAACTCTCATCTTAGACATAAGAATTAATTCCGCCCAATATCACAAACACATGTTTTTACTCGCACACACATCATCCACACACAAAACACATAAATTTATAGTGGAAAACTTCAAACCGGAGAAAAACCATTGTCGTTGTCAAAAACAACCAGAGAAATATCACTATGTGAAAAATTATTACAACCACACTCTCAGTAATTTTTCTCACCCCAAAAAAACTCCAAATACAAGCCCAAAAGAATTTTCCCACAAAATTCTCTCTTACAAAACTTATCTCTCATGGGATTACATTTTGGTGTATTTTAACTCCATCAACATCTTGCCTATTTATAGGCATATGAGAATCATCTTGCACATACAATAGTCAATCTTCAAAGTCTCCACCTAATATTTGGTAGCCTACCATTCACAAGGTCTACACCTAACATTTGGCAACTTACCAAATTTGACAATTCAACTACTCGGTTACCATGTGCTATAATGATGTTGAAATCTTCCTCCATGTATGTCATCACATATATCATCAAGGATTTTTGCCAAATCTTAACAATGTCCACCTTTGGCAAAAATTCTTCATAGCTTCTGCTACAAACAGTCTTCTTTTCTTTGTTTTTAATTCTCCACCCACCATTCCTTACTTTTGTCCCCACTATAAACTATTCCACTATCCCATGTCTCCCATTCTCCTTTGAATTTTCACCAGACTTCTTTTAATTTGTCTAACTACCACCCACTATGATTACTCCCAACAAGTCCACAATACCCAACAAGTCCCTTTCTTTGCCAAACAACTCAATACTGAGAATTTAATTCTCACTCACATATTACATATCTAACAAAGATCAAAACTTACGAAGAGAGTTGGGTTTGTTTGCGTCTTTAAACTCTCCAATGGAGAGCAACATGTATTTTTGTCGGTGAACTCGCTTGGGCCAACACCGACTAGACCAGTCCTTCTGGGGGTTTGAGCAATCACGACAATCACGCTGAGGCGGTGGCTTTTCAGATCGGAGAAACAAACATGGTGGCGCCGGGTCTTCAGATCAGCAAGGACAACATTGACTTGGTGAAGGCTGACCGGTCTTGATTGTATCTTCACGGTGGTGGTGCAGATAGTGGTGGATGATTTTTCATGGTGAGTAAAACACAACCAGCAACCTTGCTCTGATACCATTTAAAATTAGAAAAGAGAGAGGGAGTGAAACCCTTAAGGTCTCTTTTGATATCTAATACAATACATAGGCAATACAAGTAAGTAATGGTCAACATAAATTGGGCAGCCATCCACCTCCTTTTTCAGCACACCATTTAAGGACTACTTTGGCAGCTAACCATCCCTAGTTTGGCAGCAGTCATGCCTAACAATCTTAAAACCTACTCCCTCCGTCCCAATTTAAGTATTCACATTCACTATTCAATCCATTCCAAAATAAGTAAAGTCAATGTCACTTTCTTTTGTCAATTTACCCTTCAATCATTCAAGTTATAAAATATCTAAACTACAAACATCACATCACTTAGTGGGACCAAGGGTAAAATTGGTTTTTCATTCACTATCACACCAATAAAAGTCATCATCTTAAAAAGTTGGATTCCCCAAAAGGGACTTATAATTTGGGACAAAGGGAATATAATGGAAGGGTATGTTTTCAAAACACCCCGCTTTCTCAAAACCTCAACTCAAAAAAAGGGGGAGAGGGGGGGGGGAGTTGTTTAAAAAAAGGGCAAAAGAATCCATATAGTAGTACGGAGTCATGAATAATCAAGTATAAAAAGGACTGATGCTTGTTTTTGAACGTTGAACATGAAGTCTTTTTTGGAAGTGGCATGTCTCCCGTCGTTGTTCACCGGAGGTTATGTGAAGGTTGCGTATCCTGCTAGGGGCCCCTCTCTTTATGTCGATGAGGCATCAACTGATCGAAGGAAGGCATTCCTGCGCACATGTTTGGTAGGAAGGTTTGATGCGTCAGTGTATGATGTCGGGGCGGTGGAGCTCTGGGCAAAGCGAGCGTGGTGGCTGCGATGGGTCCGTCGGTGGCGTTGTTGTGTGATGGATCTCTATTGTTTTGTTTCTCCTCTCAATCGATGGCGTTGAAAGTGTTGGCTCTGGGACGACGCTCGTGGGACGACCTTACCCTTTCATTGGATGCATGGTCTTTGGGATCTGGAATCTCAGGGGTTCATATGAGGGAGGGAGTTCGTCGTGTCTTCATCAGAGGAGTGTCGCTTCATCTACGATGCAATGAGATTTTTGTGCAAATAGGTGAGTTATGCGAAGGATTTAAAGCTGTGGAAATGGTGGATTTGACGAAACCTGACTTGGTGTGTATTTTAGTGGTTGTCGGGAAGACCAGTCCTCCGGTGGTCTTTGTGCACGATGAGGTGCTCTGCTATCAAATCTCAATCGTGGATGAGAGTATCCCACAGTGGTGGTCGTTTCGACGCAGAGGTTGGAAAGAGATTGGAAGGCGAACTCGGTGGACGCTCAAAAGGTGGGTGTTGGTCGTCGCACTTCTTCTCCGGCGGCGGCCAGATCTAGGGTTGGTTTAAGGGGATGTACGGATGAGAGGGCTGTTTTGGGGAAGATGATGGTTGATAAGGTTGGTGGGGCCTTCGTGCCACAAGGTGTTTGCTCATTGCACTCTAAGGAAGGTGGGGTACAGCTGGTCAAAGATGGGGTGCAGCTGGATAATGGTGTGTTGAATGGTAGAAGAGGTTGGTGGGGAAGGGGACCACAAAGGCCACGTGTGCAATCCTTACCAAGTTTTGAATCTGTGAGGAGGGTGGGGCCAAGGCTATCGCAACGACTTGTTTCTTTTTGGGCTAAAGGTGATGGGTTGGGCCTGGTGAAAAAAGGAATGGTTCGTAGGCCTTTCTTGGGCCTGGAAGGTTGACGTTCTAATGTAGGCCCGTTTCGTTTTGTTGGGCTGGGTTTTCAAAAGGGGAAAGTGGATCGGGTTGAGACTAGTGTATGGGTGTGCCCAGATATCCAAGGCTGCCAATGGGGCGGGTCGTGGGTATGGGTCGGGTCTATCGGCTGCTGCGATGGAGCGCGATTGTTTTAAGGCAACTCGTTTCTCTGATTTGGGTGTGTATTCTAACCCGGTTGCTAGAAGAAGGGGTTGGTCTCAAAATTGGGGCAGAGAAACCCATGGGTGGGGTGCGATTAAAGAGTCAGGGCATTTGGCAGTCGACGTTGATGGTTTTCGGTTGGTTTCACGGCGGCGTAGGTTCAAAGGTAGGGAGGCGAGGCCAAGGGGTGTGCCATTTGTACAGGGTGTGGCATCAGGTGTCATTGATGGTGGTTCGACTTTGATTCAGGAGGTTCGAAGAGCAAGGGACGGTAGAGATAAATCAAAAATTGATGTGTCGATGCTTTATTAAGTGAAAGGACCATCGTCCATTGTGGTTGCGACACCGAAGGAGCCAGGATCAGTAGCTGGGGGTGAAGGGGTTGTTGCGGGTTTCTATATTTTTCTTACTCCGTCGATGGTTTTGTCGAGTTCGAGAGGGGATTTTGATGGTGGTTCGGTTTCATCAGGGGGTGAGGTGTCAGATGGTGATAGAAGGAAGGGCTTTGTGGTGTCAACAGTTTGTATTGATAATTTATTGGAGCCTTCTAATAGTGTGATGGTTGGCAGTGAGGTTCAAGGGGTTGAGGATTTATGTTTACCAGTGTGTTGTGATGAAGAAAGGGGCTTGGTTGATGGGGTGGATGGTTTGGGCTGCTTGGAGGTGCTTGAGGAGGCAAGACCAGTGGCTATGGATTGTTCCAATTTTCTTTCTCTAAATTGGGTGAAAGATAATGTGGTTGATGTGGCAGTTAATTTGGGTCGCTTTTGGGGATTGTAAAGATCAAGGGGAGGCTTTATTATTGGCAATAGTGGATGAAAAGGAGGAGAATGTTATTTGTAATGAGAAGGCGTTGGTGGTTCATAAATCGGCTTCGGTATGGAAAGGGGAAAGAGAGAACTATGATGGGGTTAAGAGAGGGGGGGGGGGGGGGGGGGGGGGGGGGGGGTAAAGGAGGGAGAAATGAGTGGATGGAGAAGGAGAGAGGTGGGGGTTTCGAATGTTTCCAAATGAAGTTAAGAATTATCTAGTGGAATGTTCGGGGTCTCAATTGCCCGGACAAAAGGAAGATTGTTAGGATGGCCTTTGGTCAGTGGAATGCTCATATTTTGTGCCTTCAAGAGACAAAGATGGAGTGTATGAATGACAGAGTTGTTAGGAGTCTTACGGGGAACCGTTTTGTGGAGTGGGTTTGTTTGGATTCTTGCGGTGCGTCTAGGGGTGTGATTGTGATGTGGGACTCACGGTGTATTTCGTTGAGTGATTCTCGTAAGGGTCGTTTATTGTTATCATGCTCTTTTTCGATAATGGAGGATGGTTTTTATTGGGTTTTTTCTGGCATTTATGGCCCGGTGGATGATGGGGAGAGAGTGATGTTGTGGGAGGAACTTGGGGAGGTTAGGGAGGCTTGGCCTCTCCCTTGGTGTGTAGGAGGTGATTTCAATGTGGTCAGGTCTCCTGCGGAGCGATCTTCCGGTGATAGATGGACTAGTGCGATGAGGATGTTTTCGGCTTTTATTGATAGGCAGGCTTTACACGATCTTCCATTGGTTGGGGCATTATTCACTTGGTCTAGTTGCATGGCGTCTCCGACTTATTCCCATATTGATAGATTTTTGGTGTATGCGACTGGGAGGAGCGTTTTCCGGATGTTATTCAGTCAGTGGCATCTCGGTTTACTTCGGATCATGTTCCTCTTTTATTGGATTGCGAAGGAGTGGTCTTTGGGCGATCTCCATTCCGGTTCGAGAATATGTGGCTTAGAGCTGAGGATTTTCAAACTCGGGTAGCGGGTTGGTGGGATTGTGGTGTCCGGACGGGGACTCCAAGTTATATTTTGGCTTCGAAGTTGCAATCTTTGAAGTTTGAGCTGATTAGATGGAATAAGGAGGTTTTTAGCAATCTGTCATGGAGGAGAAATGTGTTGTTAGCAATGATGGAGGAGATTGATAGTGTGGAGTTGAGTTCTGGTCTGGATGCGGTTTTATGCCAGCGGAGAGTGCAGTGTATGTCAGATTTGGAGGAGATTACCATCCGGGAGAAGATTTCATGGAGGCAGAAATCTCGTGCTATTTGGCTTAAGGATTGGGATCGGAATACGAAATTTTTTCATCGTATGGCAAATGCTCAAAGACGTTCTAATTTCATTAGAAGCTTAATTATTGAAGGTTCTTTGTTTTCATCAAAGGTTGAGCTTCGTTCTGAAATTCCTGCTTTCTATCAGCGGTTGTTTTTTGAGACAGCGTGCTGGAGGTCGGGTTTAGATGGGCTTGTTTTTTATTCTATTGATGAGGGCAGTCGTGATAGTTTGGAGGTTCCTTTTACTGAGGAAGACGTTATACGGGCTTTGAAGCTTTATGATAGGGATAAGGCTCCTGGTCCCGATAGTTTCTCTATGCGGTTTATTTTGGAGTGTTAGCCCACGGTTCTAGAGGAGGTGATGGGCACTTTTCGGGATTTTCATGCGGAGGGTGGCTTTGTGAGGTCTCTTAATGCTTCTTTCATTTCTCTTTTCCCAAAAAAGGGGGAGGTGAAAGACATTAAGGATTTTCATCCTATCAATTTGTTGGGGTGCGTGTATAAGCTGATTGCGAAGGTGCTTCATGTTCGGCTTAGTGAAGTGTTGGATGGGGTTATTTCGGACTCCCAAAATGCTTTTGTGGGTGGTCGCCAGATTCTGGATTCGGCCATTATTGCTAGTGAGGTGGTGGATGCTAGGTTGTTGAGTGGTATGTCGGGGGTGCTGGTTAAGTTGGATGTGGAGAAAGCCTACGATCATGTTCATTGGGGATTCTTATTGTATATGCTTGAGAGGCTGGGTTTTGGGGAGAAGTGGATTGAGTTATGTATTTCTTCGGTTCGTTTCTCTGTGTTGATTAATGGTTCTCCTTTGGGTTTTTTTTAGAGTTCTCGGGGGTTGCATCAGGGTGATTCCCTATCTCCATTGTTGTTTCTCGTGGTGATGGAGGCCTTTAGCCGGATGATGTCTCGTGCGACTGAGTTGGGTTTCCTTCGAGGCTTCCGTGTAAGGGAGGTGGCTACTCAGTTTGTGGATATTTCGCATTTGCTCTTTGTTGATGACACATTAGTCTTTTGTGATACGGATGTGGCTCAGCTTCGGTATCTTCGTTGTATCTTGACGTGTTTTCAGGTTGTGTTGGGTTTGAGGATAAACACGTGCAAGAGTTCATTGATCCCTATGGTTGAGGTGGGCAATGTATCTGATTTAGCTTATGTTCTAGGTTATATGGTGGGTTCGCTCCCTACGGAGTATTTGGGTCTTCCATTGGGTTCTTCTAAGCAGCATGTGACGTGTTGGGACTCGGTGGTGGAGCGTGTTGCAAGGAGGTTGGCTGGTTAGAAGCGTCGGTATCTTTCTAAATGTGGGAGACTCACTTTGGTAAAGAGTACGCTTTCCAATCTTCCTACTTATGTTTTATCTCTTTATCGGATCCCTCGTAGTGTTGAAAGGGTTCAGAGACAGTTTTTATGGGGTGGGTGTAGGGAGAGTCCTTCTCTTCCTTTGGTTCGTTGGGAGGTGGTTTGTCGTCCTGATCAGGAAGGAGGTTTGGGTATTCGCCGGTTGATCCCATTCAACCAGGCATTGTTGGGAAAGTAGCTGTGGAGATTCGGTTCGGAGCGGAATCAATTGTGGAGGAGGGTTATTGTTTGTTGTTATGGGGAGGATAGGGGTGGCTGGTGCTCTGGTCCGGTTCGGATTCGTAGAGGTATGGGCGTCTGGAAAGATATTCGTCGAGGATGGGATTCGTTTGCTTCCTTCACCAGGTTTAGGGTGGGTGATGGCCGCTTGATTTGCTTCTAGACTGATTGGTGGTATGGGGTGGGATCTTTAGCATCCATGTTTCCTATGTTGTTTAGGATTGCTCGCTCTCGTCTGTTGTCGATTGCTATCAGCTCGATACCGATAGGCTTGTGTGGGATGTGTTGTTCGTGCATTATTTTCAGAATTGGGAGCTAGAGGAGGTCTCTGGTTTGCTGGAGTAGCTTTATTTGCAGGTCTTCTATCTTGGTCAGGATTCTTTGATTTGGTGTCCCACCCCTGCCCTGGGTTTCTCTGTGGCTTCTTTTTTCTGGTGTCTTATGCCCGGGGTGGAGGAAGTTTTTCCTTGGAAGGCGGTATGGCGTTCTAAGGCCCCTCTTAAGGTTGCGTTTTATGCATGGTCGGCGGCTTGGGGGCGTATTCTTACTTTGGATAAGCTGAGATTGAGGGGCATCATTGTTGTCAATCGATGCTGGTTATGTAAAAAAGACGGCGAATCGGTTGATCACCTCCTTTTGCATTGTCCGATGGCTGTTGATTGTTGGTGTTTTCTTCTTAGTTTATTCGGGGTCTCTTGGGTGATGTCGGCATCGGTGCAAGATGTTTTGGATGCTTTAAGGGGTGTGTATGTTGGGGCTCAAACCCGTGCTCATTGGAGAGTGGCCCCTCTTTGTCTTTGGTGAGGTATTTGGCTTGAGCGCAATAGGCGTTGTTTTGAGGGTATTGAATCCTCTGTTAGGGCAATTAAAGATGTCTTTGTTTGTAATCTCTTTTGTTGGGTCATGGGTCGTAATTGTAACTCGTATGTGGAGAAGTTAGTCTTCTTAGATTCTCTTTGGCCCATAGGGGCGTTTGTATTGGGTTACACTCCCCGGTTGAGTGCCTTTATATATATTCTTCTTATTGATCAAAAAAGAAAGGGAAAAAACAGATGAAAACCAAAAATAAAAATTTCAAACAACTACCAAATACACTTAGTTAAAATCCGAAAAGTCTTAGCTCAAACTTTCATTGGTTAGTCAGAAAACTATCTATCAGAGGTCTATTATATATATATATATATACCAACCAAACAAATTTTGAAAATCATATGCATATCAACCTATCTCTTTTTTTTCGTTCTCCTTGTTCTTTGAATTCTTTGCCAGTGAGAACACTTCAGAATTCTTTGCCAGTGAGAACACTTCAGACTGCAAACTATTTTTCTCTTTTCACTAGCATATATAATTCAAAAACACTTTCTTTTTCGTATTGTTTTGGTAACTGTGTCTTCATTATCGCCAGAGGCTACGGAAGGTTTGTAGAAACATTAGAATGCACAATGTCTGCATCATGTTGTAGTTACCAATTTTTCCATATATTCTTATTGCCAAAATAATATGGGACTCTAAAAATTAAAACAAGTGGACATACAGTGGATATATAGATATATACATCTATATAGAGAGTATTATACAATAATGTAGGGTTGATTGTATGTGCATATTACAAATATTAAAACCATAACTTAATATTTAAGAGAAAAGAACAATCATAGAGAAAAGTAAGATTTGTGCATAAGACAGAGAGAACATTTAGAGCAGGGGATGTTTTCGATAGATGGCAGAGGCAGAGAGACGGTGAGGAAGATACAAGAAGGCACTGAAATGTTGTTAAGTTTCTTGAGTGACATGTGAGAGTTGTCCTGATGATTTTTTTATTTGGTCCTTAAATTATTTTATTTAACTATTAATGTGGAATGGAATGGTAATCCCATAGATCATAAAAAGGAATGCCTATTCCACTTTTAATATCGCACAGCAATTATATTTAAATTTCACATAAAATAAACCAGGGGACACGATAAATTTTTGTGTATCTCTATTACCCACTATCCGCATGGTTGAGACGTCACTTATTTTTGTGTCTTGAATAGTTTGACGTCACGCTTAACACCGTGATGTTCTTTTTGTCAAAACATGGTGCTTTATTCCAATTCACTCTTGTTCAGAAAAGAAAACCAAAATAGATCAACTAGACCTAATCTGCCCATGCTCAAAGTAATCTAGCAATAAGAAGTTCAAATTTTTACGGGCACATTGCTTCAGTCAGAGTAGCTGGGTGTTGGGCCCATTTGACCCTAAGGGAGTAAAAAGCTTAGTTCACTGTGTCCAAAGACCTAGTTACACAAAAACACTAGCACAAACAATTACAACAAGAGGATTCATCTACTTCAAAAGAAATGGTAGCCTATAAGCTAAACCAAATCAGAACGAATCTAAAAACATAGCACTTTCACAAGAAGTTACAAATAAATATTTGCTACTGAAACTCATTCATGCAAGAATATGGAGAAGCTTACAGCTCAGTTTCAGATTGTTCCTCGTAAACAAAGGAGCTGAAAACAGGTCCCATCGGTCCTTTAGTATCTGCACTTGAGTCAGCACTCTTATCTCCATCACTTCTCTTCTGTTATCGATGTGCAGAATGCAGGGAATGAGAAAGAAGGTTAAATCAGTAGTACAGTAGTATGATGACGTTGAAAGTAAATTATCTCACTGTAGTTGATCCAGATGCCCAAGTGGGATATAACTCCGTAACAATCTCAATATACTTCAGCATTGCCTCTTCTGGGGGGATGGCACCCAATTTATTCCATGCTTGCCTAGCATATGTCACCAAAATAAATCTTAAATTGGTTTCTGATAAGTAAGAGAAAGATTCCAAAATAGATATTTTAGCAGTCAGCCATAAGAATGTTAAACAAACATGTCACCAATGTATCGAACAGAGATACAAATATAAGCAATCAAACAACTAATCCGAGAAAGATAAGTCACTTTTTTTTAGCATTTTACTAATTCCGGTAAAACACATAAGATCTTCAGATTATACAGAATAGTTACATCATTCAAGAGAATACAAATCCTCAAACTCAAGGTCCAGCCAGTAATATTTATGTTATGTCAAATGATTTATTAGAGCAAAGGAACTAGAAAGAATTAAATGATTTATTAGAGCAAAGAAGTAGATTATATGACAAGTCCAGCCAGTAATATTTATATTATGTCAAATGATTTATTAGAGCTAAGGAACTAGAATGGGTTAAGTGAATTATTAGAGCAAAGAAGTAGATTATATGACAGGTTATGTCAAATGATTTATTAGAGAAAATGAACTAGAAGACGATAAAGAAAAAGAAGTAGATTATATGACAGGTTGTCCATTCTCACAAGGAGATGGGAGTAAATTTATCCTCAAGCTACCTTGACCTTGGTTCAAACACAGAAAGTAAATCAAGAGACGAAGAAAGAAATCTGTAATAGGATTGAATAGGAGCCAAAATTGCATCATTCCCATAAGGCCCAGCTGATTACAACCACCACCCCACCTCTCCAAACACTAAAGAGTGACAATAAATTAATTGATCAGTAATGAACCACCAGTATACCTTCCACCTTCATGAAATGATAAGACCTACCATATGACATGTGCAACTTGTTTTGGAGAAAATGGAAAAGAAAGTACATGAAAGGTAGTGGTGGTCCACTCCATAAGAGGAAATGGTTTTGTTATTTATCCTCTTACTACCTTACCTAAGAAATACTATACAAATTTATAGTCTTACTACCCTAACATAAAAATGACTGCAAATCAAGCAGAGAGAGAGACTAAAATTCGACAACAGGAGGGTCCGAATTGGCACCATACTCATAGTGTCCAATTGACAACCTAAACAACCTCCCCAACTCTCCCACCTTAAAAAATGACAGCAACTCAATTTATCAGTGTTGAACAAATAAAACTCTTTTCCTTTAATGGTATGAATGATAAGAACTACCATATGATTAAAGCAAGTTTGACCTTGGACATCAACGCAAATAAAAAAAAACCCACCCCAATTTTCTCCCTTTGCTTCCTCCCTCTCCTCCTGAAATGTGCCGAACAAAAGACAACGTGCACCTTACCTTCAACTGCATGCCTCCGAAAAGTAATCATGTTTAGGGCTTCCTAAGCTTCACATATCAACCAGAAAAACAACTATTCATTTAAAAGCTCTTTTCAAGGCTCAATTCTCAGTACATTTCTTATTTACACTAATTGAACTCGTGTGTTTTGTTTTGTTTTGTTAACTGTCAACCTAAAACCCAAGAAACAGATTATTGGAAACAATTGATAACAGGAAATTTACATATCAAAAACGCCCTATACAAATTATGATTACATTATTAAACTTGATTAACATGTCTCAAGCACAATTAGAAACAAAAAATCACTGTTTATCAATATCTCTAAAAGGGCATTCTCAAACTAATTACTCAAAACCACAAATTCACCATAGAAATAATGATCAAAGAGGAATACCATTTCGCGCGAGCAGTCATCTTGAGAGCGGATGGTTGCGGCGTGGTGCAGGGTCCCTCGGTGGCAATCTTGTACATCCCATAGAGCTGCAACTGCAGCTCGTTCGACACCTTCTGCGCATTCCGATCCGCCGCCGTGGCCGCCACAAACGCCGTCGCGGCACTGAATTCCTCATCCAATTCAGTGCTCTCAACCCCTTCCCAATCATCATCACTGTCATCACTATCTACAACCCCTTTCCCCTTATCAGCATCCACCACTCCTTCCTCTTCACCAACCCTAGAACTCTCCGCCTTTGAATCGTCGGTGCTTGATTTCGGCTCACTCCGCAAGGGTTTCGATTCGGTCTGGACCGAATCGGCGCGAACGATGCTTAGGTTATCCTCGCGGAACGAAACGACTACGGAGATGAGTTTGGCGAGAAGGTAAGAGAAGATTAAGCCTATGAACACTGATTGCGCGAAGTGGAACCAGTCATCCATGGTTGATCGAAGAACCCTACTCCGTACTAAAACCCTAAAAAAGCTTACAAGAGCTGTAATAAAAGAACTTGAATCTCGAATCTATACATAAATATGTATATATGTTTGTATAGGTAGGGAATTTTGAGGTGTAGAGAAACCCTAGAAGTAGTGAGAGAGGCGAAGAGTATGACTGAAATGAAATGGGATCGTGGGAGCTTTGTAGAGAGAGAAAGTGAAGGGTGGCACGGAGGAACCAACGAGGTCACATTTAATAGTCGCGGCGAGAGACTGTTGATGGTCGTTGTCGTAGGTGAACTGCGCACTCCCAAGCGAAATGAAATGAAGAGGTGGTTTTCAAACTTTATGCTCCATTCAAGTCAATTTAATTATAGTGGTAAATTGTATTCAATTTCTTGAATTAATGGTTCAATTTTGATTTCAAAATATGTAGAGTGAGTTTGCATAGGGGTGTTTTCGTTTTTGTTCTTATTTTTTTCACTGTTCACGGGAACAAAAACGCGTTTGGGAGACTTTGATGGTTTTTGTTTTCATGAACAATAAAAAAACGTTTTCTCGTCCTTAGTTCAAAATTTGAGAACACCAAAATGGTGTTTTTTTGTTTTCGGCACTGTTTGTTCTCAACCAAAAAAATTTTTAATTGTTGCAGATTCTCTAACCTCCATTTTCAACCTCCAAACTCTAACCTCCAAAAATATATATTTTTTTTTTTGTTCCCGAAAATTTTTTAGACAAAATTTCCAACCAAACATGTTTTTGTTTCCGAATTACCCTTAGGACAAGAACAAAAAAAAATGTTCTCAAAAGAAAAAAAACGAAAACGAAAACACTAATTTTCAAACGCACCCGTAATGTGGCATAAAATTAATACAACAAAACATGGGACACAAAAATCCTAGCCAAAAGTTTCTTCCCTTGTTGTCACTAAAACTGTGTGATTCAAATTTATGTCAAATAAGGCTCATTATAAAAATATTTGAATATAAAAGCATTGGACAGTTATTTAACTCAAATAATATTAGGTTAATCTAAATTAATCGACTAATTTCAAACCCCACTTAGTTAAATAAAAATTAAAAATTATTATTATTATTATTATCAAAGTATAATTGTCACATTATTTTTATCCAAAAAGAACACATACAATTGTCTCATTCTAAAAGTATAATTATTTTATTCTATTCACTCATATCTATAAATATGGGATTATGAAGAAAAATGCAATATTATTTTTTTCTCCCAACTAGAAGAACAATAAACAAATCAAATTCATGTTTGTTTTATCATGTGATTAAATATATTCGAAAAATTCACCAAAATCTTGTTAGGAAATTTGGATAATTTAAACAATCACAAATTTCATATCTCATGATCCTCCTTTGCAGAATATAAAAGAATCGAAAAACAGAAAATACAACACAAAGATTTATAGTGAAAAACTCCAAACCGGAGAAAAATCATTGTCGTTGTCAAATACAACTAGAGAAAAATTCACTATGTGAAAATTTGTTACAACCACACTTTCATTAATTTTCTCTCACCACAAAAACCCACAAGAACAAATACAAGCCCAAGAGAATTTTCCCACAAAATTCTCTCACTCACAAAGTTTATCTCTAAATTTTTTTCTCTTATTTGGAATTATATTTTGGTGTGTATTTCTTCTCTTTACCATGCATCTATATATAGCACATTTCCTAACATGATTTTCAAAGTCCATACCAAACTAGCCACCTAACTTGGTTAATTTTCAAAGTTTTCACATAATTTTGTCAAATCCACCAAATTGTCTTTCTTTGACTAGAAAGATCATATCACACTAGTAAATGAAATTTTTCAAAACCCCAACAATCTCCACATTTGGCAAAATTTTATCACCTATGTTGTTCCATCTTAATGCAAACGAAATTACTTCATAGCTTATGCTACAAACACTGTCTTCACCAACAATCATAATTCTCAACACAGAATTATCATACTCCACCATAAAGAGTACACACACTTAGAATCAACCATTCTAAGAATTTCACCTTGGCTCATGTTGAACTAACCCGCTGAAATATTATGGTGCAACTTCCATGTTGGCTTTCCTGAAAGTTCATCAGTCATCGACATCAACTCCACCACACACCTTGTATCAACGACACCCAATGCATGTGTGCAAATTTGTGGACGCGCTAACAATAACACATTCTCTTTCATGGCAATCTGGAGATCAATAACATGCCAAAATGACCACCACAGTCTCTTATAGAAAAAAGAGACTCATTGTTGACGACAATATCAATATCTCCATTTACTAATTTTGGAGCAATTTGTCGAACCCGCTCCACCGACAATTGTTTCTTCAAGTGCCAAGATTGTCCACACCTTCAAATTCCTATGTAAACCGGATTGACTTCATTCGCCACAAACCAATATCAATCTACCCATCAAAATTTTCCACCTCAAACTCAACAGAGTTTGAAACAACTTCTAACATATCTGCTTCCGTACTTTGAACCTGGTTTCTCTGGATCATTGGGATCCACCACCAAAAGTACACCAAGAAACCAAAGTTCTAATACCAATTGTTAGGTAATTTGGATCATTTGAACAATCACAAATTCCCTATCCTGGTATCCTCCTTTATAGAATATCAAAGAATCAAGAAACATAAAATACAACACAAAGATTTATGGTGGAAAACTTCAAACCGGAGAAAAACCATTGTTATTGTCAAAGACAACTAGAGAAAAATTCACTGTGTGGAAAATTGTTACAACCACACTCTCAGTAATTTTCTCTCACACCAAAAACCCACAAGAACAAATACAAGCCCAAGAGAATTTTCCCACAAAAATTTCTCACTCACAAAGCTTATCTCTAAAGTTTTTTCTCTTATTTGAGATTATATTTTTGTGTGTATTTCTTCTCTTTACCATACATCTATATATAGTACATTTCCTAACATGATTTTCAAAGTTCATATCAAACTAGTCACCTAACTTGACTAATTTTCAAAGTCTTCACATAATTTTGCCAAATCCACCAAATTGTCTTTCTTTTATTAGGAATATCATATCACACTAGTAAATGAAAATTTTCCAAACCCCAACAAATCCAAGCATTTAAGATGAAAAATAACATACACACCTAAGTTTATGTAAAACATAATTCGAGATTAAACTTCATCATCACTAGTCAGTTTTCTTCAACAGCAAATATGCGAAAAAAAACTCTCAATAAACCTTGATTCAAGATTAAGCATGCAAGGACCTTGGATCCTTCTCAATAACCTGATTCAACATTAATACATCGAATGTCCATGATTTGAGATTAAAAACCTTTAAATTTGACCAACAAAAATAATCGAATCAGATAATAAATTTTAGGGTTATTTGCAATGAAACCCCCTGAACTATGGGTCAATTTCACTCAGAAAGTGGTCAATGCATTTTCAGTCTATCAACCCCCTCAACTTTCATTTTGTTTGCAAACACACCTCCTGGAGGGGTTTTTGGCACTTAAAATTACCTTTTAACCCTTTTTTCATTATTAAAATCAGATGGATAATTGCAAGGACGTAAATGCCCCTGTTGGTTGCTTAGTATTGGCGCCAATGAACAGTGAATAGATAAGTGATTTTGCAACCAAAAAAATATGTACAGTGATTGAAATGTTAAATTGAGTGTTACAAAAAATTTGACACAAAATTAATTGAACAGTGGTAATTTGCAACTGCATCATACATTTCCTAAATACAATAAGAAATTCCAACATTCAAAAAGAGTAATTCCATTCCAACAAACATGCGTACATATATTACATAACAAAAATATATTACATTGAAGTCCTAAACCATACTATCAAAGTAAAACTATTGTAATACCCAACTGAAATAGATTAGATTACATATAAGAAAGCCAACAAGGCTTGAAATGAGACAGATATTACCAAAATAAAAAGCTTGGCTCAATCATGTGTGTGTGTAAGTGTGACATGTACAAAAAGAATAAAAAAAGTCACTACACTATCCATGAAAACTATTGTCCAAAAAGAGTCTAAAATGAGCCATATACAGTCCCAAGTCCAAAATATACCAAAAACAACATAAGATATGTTGTTACCAGTGTCACCATTGTGCCCAAGGAGATCTTGAGCCACATTGCCCAGTTGGAACCTATAATTGAAAGGTTCACAAAAAAATTAAGAAATAGCAAGAACATTTTATAGTTAGGAAAAAATAATGTTAATATTAAAACAATTTAGGAAATGTACATTAGAGCGACTTGCTTGGGCAGGGGTTAGTGTCGGTGTTGATTGCCATTGTTGTGAACCATCACCACCACCAACTTGCATCATTAACATATATTTTTAATGAGTAAAACAGTTAGAAATGTTAAAACAATTGAATATCAAAAAAATTTAAATTTACAGTGGAGAAAGATATCTGTGATGAAGCTGATGGTGCTGCTTGGCATTGTTGTGAACCATCACCACCACCAACCTGCATCATTAACATATTATTTTAGTGAGTAAAACAATTAGAAATGTTAAAAGAATTGAATATAATTTTTTTAAAAAATTTACAGTGGAGAAAGATCTCTGTGATGAAGTTGCTGATACTGCTTGCCATTATTGTGAACCATCACCACCACTAACCTGCATCATTAACATTTTTTTTTAGTGAGTAAAACAGTTAGAAATGTTAAAACAATTGAATATGAAAAAAATTTAAATTTACAGTGGAGAAAGATCTCTGTGATGAAGCTGTTGGTGCTGCTGATCTTGTCTTTGGTCCTTTGCCTTTCCTTGCCACTTTGAACTTCTTACTTGGTGGTGGAGCTGTTGCTGTTGCTGTTGTTGATGAAGTCCCTGCAGATGACCGTGGACCTCTAGTTTTGCCCTGGTTGTTCTTCGGAAATCTTTTACACCCCCTTTTATTGTGGCCAACAGCTTTGCACAAACTACAAGTCATGACTGTGGACCTTCTTGTTGTTGTTGGTTCATTCTCCTCCCTCCTCCTAGCCACCCTAAGTCTGCCAGCTGGCCTCCTCAGTTCTGGGGGATCTAAAGGCAACTTGTTCACCTCATCCCATAAACTTTCATGGTGCATGGGATGAATGAGGTGCCTATAAGCTTGTCCTTACACATAGTTGGTAAAATACTCATCACAATAGTCCTCTACAAGTTCCCTTCTCCAAGTAATGCATGCCTACAAGGTACACCAGTCAACTGAAATTCCTCACAACAACAACTATGATTTTTAAGGTCAACTATGTACTTCATGTTCAACTCCTCAGTGACCTCATACATTTCTCCCCCGGGCCATATCAATTGACAACAACCAAATTTTGAAAGGTTTTGGTTAAGTTTGTTTCTGATTTTTGGAACCACAAACTCCCATTAAACACTCTTGCTGAACCTTTTTTGGAATTTAGACATCAACTTGGTTCTGATCCCATCCAAACAGTTAGTTATTGGCTTTCCCCTCACATGTTTTAGCCAAGAGTTAAATGATTCAACAACATTGTTGGTTACAAAGTCACATTTTCCCATTATATCAAATTTGTGTCTTGCCCATGTTTCAATTGGATGATCAATTAACCAATTATATGTTTCCTGACTTGTGTTCTGAATTTTTTTCATTGTTGTTTTAAATTCCAAATCATTATAACTCTGTGCAGCCTCCCAAAACAGTCTTCTAAATCTTAACCCAGGGTGTAAAGACCTAAAGTTTGCATAAATATGCCTGCAACACCTCCTCTTAAATGCATTAGGGTAAAGTTCATCAATTGTAGGTAGAATACCCTTCTGACCATCACTCATGATGGTCCAAGGCACTCCCTTGCTAGACTCCTCACCAGTTATCTTGTGGAGATGGTCTAAGAACCATGTCCAACTATCCTTGTTTTCATATTCAACCACAGCCATAGCAAATGGATACAATCCATTATTCCCATCTAGTCCCACAACACTAATGAGTATACCCCCAAATGGACCCTTTAAGAAACAACCATCCACACCAATGAATGGTCTATAGCCACCCCTGAACCCATTAATGGCAACCCCAAATGACATAAAAACTCTTCTAAATCTTGGTGGCTGATCTGTTGAAGGTTTTATAAAGAATAATGAACCAGGATTTGTCTTATATACCTCATGAGCATACTGCCACAACTTACCATATGACCCAGCATGTGTTCCTTGATTTTGAAAAATAATATTTTCAAAACCTAACTATTTTCACCATATCAGTATCTTAACACCCAAAAAAGTCCCAACTTTCATCAAAAAACAATTTCAAAAAATTATAATTTTATTCACAAGCTACTATTTTCCCTATATTAAAGCATGCAAGCAAAAAAAAATTAAAAATAATATTTTCAAAACCTAATTATTTTCACCATATCAGTATCTTAACACCCAAAACATACTCATCTTTCATCATTAGCAAAAGAAAAACAAAAAAAAATTCCAAAAATGTATCACTACTTACAAACTCTAACTTCTTAACAAACAAAGAAAAAAAAACACTCTGATAATGTTAACAAACAAAGAGTGAAAAAAAGTACTACAGAAGTTCATTGCGTGTTAAACACTCTCATAATGTTAACAAACAAACACTAAAAATATATATATAAATAATTGCAAAAAAATCAGATATATTTCATATTCCAGTGGAAACACAGAAATGTAATTTCAATAAATACCAAACACGAAAAAAGAAGAAGATATATTTCATATTCAAGTGGAAACACAGAAATGTAATTTCAATAAATACCAAACACGAAAAAAAAAATCAGATATATTTCATATTCCAGTGGAAACACACAAATGTAATTTCAATAAATATCAAACACGAAAAAAAAATCAGATATATTTCATATTCCAGTGGAAACACACAAATGTAATTTCAATAAATACCAAACAAGAAAAAAAATTCAGAAAGGTATGATTACAGAGCTTGCAAACAGCAAAAAAAATATTAATAATTAAGTTTTCATCATCACAGAACAAACAAGCACAAAAAATATATACACAATAAAAATATCTTGCCATTTAAACAACATGCAAGCACAAAAAATAAGAAATTTCAAACAAAGATTCAAAGGGTTAGGGGTTTTGTACCAAAATAAGACCCAATCCAAGCTGAAGAAGCACCGACACCCAAATATCCAAGAACAAACCCTCGAATCAACACCAAATCTCAAGATCTATAACAAAACATAAATATTAGGGTTTGTAGCAACTAAAACTGTGAAATAATTACTCAAAATCAAAAGAAATGGAAAAATACTTACACTACGAGATAAGATCTGATGGATTTAAGAGAGATCAGTCGAAACCCCTAAAAGAACACAGCGAAATCAAGACATTCAAGATTAGATCTGATGGATTTAAGAGTAGATGAATATCGAAATAAACCCTATATCAAACGAACACAACCTAACCCCAATAATCCATGGTCTTTTCGCACAAAGACCACGAATTTAAGGTTCGATTTTCTGTATATGAGACTGTGTATATATATTCCAGTGTATATAACCCTATATCGAACAAACACTCCAACAATCCATGGTCTTTTCGCACAAAGACCACGAATTTAAGGTTCGATTTTAGGGTTTAGGGAAGCAGAGAAGAGAGAAAATTGTAGAGAGAGAAGAGAGGAAATGGAGATCGGTTGAGAGTTTTTGTATATGCAGAGAAGAGAGAAAATTGTAGAGAGAAAAGAGAGGAAATGGAGAGTTGAGAGTTTCTCTCTCTAAAGAGAGAAGGACGGCGGGTGTAAATGAGGGTGGTTGGGGGATGTAAGGGTAAAGATTAGGGTTAAGGGTATTATTGCCATTTCACATGTAGGTCTAAGGGCATTAAAGATATTTCAGGAGAAGATATTTTGTGTCATGTAATTAGTCAGACAATATAAGGGCATTTATGGCTTTTCACAGCATCATGGAGTGTGTTTGCAACCAAATTGAAAGTTGAGGGGGCTGATTGACAGAAAATCCGTTAACCACTTTTTGAGTGGAATTGACCCATAGTTCAGGGGGTCTCATTGCAAATAACCCTAAATTTTATTTCTTTTGTAAAAATTGAACACTCATAAATTTTCAAGGGTAAATAGCTTAAACCCCCCCTCAATTTTACTCTATTTTCCTACTATACCCCCTCAACTATGAAATGAGCTTAGAACCCCCTAAAGTTTCATAAAATGTTGCACCATGGGCTTGCCTTCAATTTTTTTTACCCTTTTACCCTCCAAACTTTTTGTATTTCCACCTTACCTTTAATTCTATCCTTACTATTATATTTCTTAATTCTTTATATTACAAAAATATTATTTCTTTAAGTTAGAATATTAATTATGCCATTTACCTTTAATGTATTAGACTAAATATACTCTTAAATGTTAATTTTTTTTTTTGTAAGTTTTAATTATTTTATTTGTAAATCAATTAACTTGTTATTAAATTTTAGTTTGATTTAAATCATAAAACTCAATCCTAATTAATATATTCATAAATAAATAACAATTTATGAATATATTTTTATGAAAAGAAAGTTTCATTTGGGCAAAAAATTTTTTTAATTAGGATAATGAGTTTTATGATTTAAATGAAATTAAGTTTTATTGGAAAATGATATATATTTTGGAATATATATATATAATTCGTCAAAAATATATATTTTTTGAATTGTTTTAAAAAATTATGATTTTTTTCCAAAAAATAAAATTTTTGGGAAAAATATATATTATGTTCCAAAATATGATTTTTTCCGAAAAATAATTTTTTTGAGAAAAATATATATTATTTTCCAAAATATGATTTTTTTTTTCCGAAATATATATTTTTTATATTTTAGAAAATAATGTATATTTTTCATAAAAAAATCATATTTTTTAAAACAATTCGAAAAATATATACTTTTGACGAATCATATATATATATATATTATGAAACATATATCATTTTCCAATATATATATTCCAAAATATACATATTTTTTCAAAAAATAATTTTTTTTAAGGTTTGATTTCACTAAACCCTCTTATACTATTGATGATAGTTTAGGTATTATGACTCAAAATCATATTTTGGAACATAATATATATTTTTCTCAAAAAAATTATTTTTCGGAAAAAATTCATATTTTTGAAAATAATATATATTTTTCTCAATAAAAATTATTTTTCAGAAAAAATCATATTTTGGAACATAATATATATTTTTTCGGAAAAAATTCATATTTTTTAAAAGAATTCGGAAAAGATATATTTTTAACGAATTATATATATATTCCGAAATATATATCATTTTCCAATATATATATATATATTCCGAAATATATATTTTTTGTTCAAAATATATATATTGTTTTCATAAATTGGATTTATTTATGAATATATTAATTAGGATTGAGTTTTATGATTTAAATCAAACTAAAATTTAATACCAAGTTAATTGATTTACAAATAAAATAATTAGAACTTATTAAAAAATTTTTTACATTTGAGAGTATATTTAGTCTAATACATTAAAGGTAAATGGCATAATTAATATTGTAACTAAAAGAAATAATATTTTTGTAATTTAAAGAATTAAGAAATATAATAGTAAGGATAAGATTAAAGGTAATGTGGAAATACAAAAAATTTGGAGGGTAAAAGGGTAAAAAAATTTGAGGGCAAACCCATGGTGCAAGAAAATGAAAGTTGAGGGGGGTATAATTAATTGAGGGGGTATAGTAGAGAAAGAGAAGAAAATTGAGGAGTATTTTTAGCTATTTACCCAATTTTCAATTAATATAGTTCGTATTTGTTCCAATTCTCATTCCTTGATTTTCGGACAATTGCACGTGTGTTTCAAAATGTTACTCACAAACATCAAAATCAGTATATAATAACTAGGTCGATCCAAAGAAATATTTTGAGAAGAATAACTCATATAAATTTAAATTATTAATACAATATCAAATTGATTTACAATTAACATTGTCACCCAATTTGAGTATAGAATGAAGTTTTATATTAAATACCCAATCATGACATAAAAGTAATAATAATGATATTAATTCAGAAATGTATCAATGTGTCAAATTTCACAATCATTAAATCTATAAAGTTTCAATTATTCATCTATCAAATTTCAAATTTTAAGTAGCGATAGATTTTCTTTGACTTCCAAAGTGTAAAATACAAAGGCATTCTATCATCCTATGCATACCATAAGATGAAAAGACATAAGATTGAGAGAGTTTTACTATTGAAATTCACAAATTCAAAATAATTTAATTATAATAATAATTCCTAACTACCATAAAAGTATGATATTCATAATAAAAAGAATTTACAATAATTAGTTTCAAGAAGCGAAAAATCCTAAATATTAAACTCGTCCACACAAAAATTTAAAAATAAATTAAAAAAAATATTTTATAAATGATAGTTTCTTCTCGAACTTAGTTCAGAATTAGCAACGAATACTAAAAAATATAAAACAAATAAACCAAACAAGACAACCAAAAATATGAAATAAGTTCTAGATATTCTTGAACACTTGCCAAATGATTTTTAATAATAATAAATAAATAAATTACAGCCAAAATTTTCACGTTGTTCACTCGAATGTTTGCTTTTTCATCTTGGTTTTCATCTGCACACAGTTGTTTGATTATACAAATTCTCATAAGCACTGGTTCACTTGCATTCTAGAATCAATTCATTTTTGTATCTTACACAATAATATATAATTAAGAAAAAAATATTATTAAATACTAATAACCAACATAATTTTAAGGGTTAATCCTCTCTATACTATTCAATTTAATCAACTAACCCATATTGTGTTCACTTTATCCCCTATACTATCTAATTTCATCACTATTCCCCATCCTCCTCACATTTATAGTCAAAATATCTAAATTACCCTCCCTTAATAGTATAAGGGAGTTTAGTGAAATCAAGCCTTAAAAAATTTATTTTTCGAAAATAAATTATATTTTTCATAAAAACTATAAATTTCAAAATATATATATTTCGGAAAATATGATTTTTTACAGAAAAATAATTTTTTGCGAAAAATATATATTATGTTCCAAAATATGATTTTTTTACGATTTTTTTTTTTGTGAAAAATATATATTATGTTCCAAAATATGATTTTTTTTTTTCCGAAAAAGTATATGTTATGTTCCAAAATATGATTTTTTTTGCGAAAAATATATATTATGTTACAAAATATGATTTTATTTTCCGAAAAAATATATATTATGTTCCAAAATATGATTTATTTTCCGAAAAATATATATTATATTCCAAAATATGATTTTTTTCCGAAAAATATTTTTTTTTTGTGAAAAATATATATTATGTTCCAAAATATGATCTTTTCCGAAATTTTTTTTTGCGAAAAATATATACTATTATGTTCCAAAATATGATCTTTTCTGAAAAATAATTTTTTTGAGAAAAATATATACTATTATGTTCCAAAACATGATTTTTTTTTGAAAAATATTTTTTTTGCAAAAAATATATATTATTTTTTCCGAAATAATTCATATTTTGGAAAATAATATACTCTCTCCGAAAAATAATTTTTTTTTCAAAAATATATATATTTTTTTGAATTTATAATTTTTGCAAAAAATATAATTAATTTTCGAAAAATAATTTTTTTAAATGGTTGATTTCACTAAACCCCTTATACTATTGATGGTAGTTTAGGCATTTTGACTCAAAATTTGAGGTGAAGGGGCATAATGATGAAATTGAATAGTATAGGGGGCAAAGTAAACACAGTGGGGGTTAGTTGATTAAATTGGATAATATAGAGGGTTTTTTTAAAATTAACCCTAATTTTAAAGATGAAAGATATCAGTTTATTGGTATCAAAAAATATCACGCGACCGTCTGGAGGGAGGGGCACATGGCGTTTGTTCCACTTAATTAGACTCTAAAATGGTTTGGAAAATGCTATAAAAGATGGAGTTGCTTATTATAAAATATTGAAAAAGAAAAAAAGAAAAGAAAAGTATGGAATGGTTTAGAACAGGGAGGTGTGGATATTTTTATACAGTCTTAATGTTTATAAATAGAATAACAACTTTACACTATCACGTTTGTAAAGAAAAAGTTTAGTTTATTAAAAATATTAGTGAAAAAAATATATAAATGACATCGTTATTAATGAAGAAAATAAATGTTGCTAAACTTCCTATAAAATAATGATATCTACCTGTTCGTATAAGAGAGTGTGTAAAGGTTTTAATGATTTGAAAATGAAAATAAAAAGTAAATTCATTTTATAAACACAATCAAAAATTTTTGAATAAATAATAAAAATGGCATTTTTAATAATTGAAAATTAAAAATAAAAAATAAATACACGAGTGTATTATAAAAATTAAAATCACTAAAATTATAATATAGAAAATTTATTTATTATTATTTTTTTCAGAGAGCCATCTTTCACTTGAGTATTTAATAACACATTTATTTTTCATATATATATAAATTATTTCTTTTTTGACTTTGTATTTTATTACACATTTTTTTGTGTATACATATTAGAACTGACAATTTGTGTTGGTGGGTCGTGTTCGTGTCGGTTTAAGATCATCTCCTGTCGAAAAAGACCTAGTTAATATACGTGTCAAATATGCTCTACACTAATCCAACCCACATGTTATCCGTGACCTATGTAATTCATTTAACCTATTTATTATAATATATTAAATTAAATTTAACAGAATCTAACACGAAACGAACTATTTAACATATTATTAACAAAATTAAATTGAATTTGACACGATCCCGTAATGATTTATTAATATATTTCAACACATGATTCATTAGAAAAGATAAAAAATTAAAAATAAATAAATATAATTATATCAAATGTGTCGTGTTCGGATCGATCCTTATATTCGGATTGACCCTTACACAACTTCCACTATTTTATAATCAACCAACCATTTTAGTTTATACTGTTTCTCATTTTTCCAGCTAGACATATACTCGCATCATAAACTCTTCTTATCATTGAAAAACCAAAAATAGAAAGTTACATCTGTATTCCCTTTTCTACCGGGTTTGACCAAATTCTCCCCCACTTTTTCTCTCTAGAAATACAACAAACCTCATTCTCCCATCGGACCTCCTATTGTTGGTTTCCATGGAGAACCCTCCCAGCTTCTTGAACTGGGTGGGCAATGGCGTGGCCTCCGCCTTCTTCGCCTCGCTCGAACGCTGCGCCTGTGTCAACCTCAACACATTCGACACCGACGACGACGATGACGACGACCCAGAAGAAGAAGAGGCCAAAGATCGCCCTCTCATGCTCGCAAATCTACAGCAGCACAGCAATGTCGATAGGAGCACCAAGAAGCCCACTTCATCATCCGTAGATAATCTCCATGCCTGAGGGATACAATTGGAAATTCACATGTATGTAGCATCATCATGTATGAGTTTTCTCATCAGTTGTGCAATCGAAATGTACTCCGCTCAGAACATTACAACATTTTTTTATAAAATTTAGTTTTGAATTCTCTTGGGTTCTTGTTGGATTTGAATATGTTCCTATGGGGTTGTTGAGAATATTTTTTTGGGGCGTTAAAATTGATCTGTTTTGGTTGATTTTTTTTTTCTCCTTTTTTTTTGGGTTAACACGCAATTTTTTGTAAAAAATTAGTGTTAAAATTGATATGTTTTGCTTATTTTAGAGGTGTTTATTTTAGATCAGGTGAATGTTCAATTTTAGGAGATATGTTGGTAAATAAAAAAATTGGTCGGTACTCTCAAATAAAGACAAAAAGTATTGATTGTTTTTGCAATTATGTTGTTAGGAGAAATGTTGGTTGCGCTCCTAATATTACAGAAAATAAATTTATGGCAAATTTTATTACGGATTGCTCGATATTTTTTTGTTTTTTCTGGCAAATTTGGTTCAGGTGAGTTCAGACAGGATGAGACGAGAAATAATTTGTCACAACTGAAAGATGAATGTCACCTCCCTTACAGGATATGATTTGTGATTTGTTTTTGTGAAAGAATTGTGGGACTCTGATTAATGGGTAGGATAATTTGTTTTTGTGAAAAAATTGTTTATGGCAGAGAAATTCTATTATAAATGCATGGATAAAGATGTGTGTATATATCATATGAAGAAAATTACACACTAAAAAGAAATTTTTTTTTTCGATACTTTTAAAGACATACTTAAACTTAAAAGTAGATCCCAGTCAAGAAGAGATCATCGAATAGAATTGCATTTATGACCTTCTTAGTACTATGCATATTTTAGAATATTAGTATTTTGATAGATTTGTAATAAATTGCCAAATATTAGTGGATTATTATTGTACATATGAATGTAAAAATCATATTTTGAATAAATTTTTTTTAGAGGATATATGTTAGGGTTGTGTAATCATAAACCTCGGGTAAGGGTGAGAAACTCGTAAAAGTATTTGTTTGGTTGTTTTTTTGCAAGTAATTTATAGAAAGAAATCACCCTTCCTGCCAACTGAGATGTTCATTTTTTTAGAATCTTCAATCTTGTGAGTTTCTAGTTAGTATCTTTGTTTAGTTTTCTAGAAATCTATTTTGTCAGGGCCGCCCCCTTATATTTAAGCCTTCACACACTTAAAAATTATAAATGAAAAAATTATTAAAAATATATATTGAAAAAATTTAAAACAACCTCTATCTTGATATTATGATAAAAAAATATTGTAATATGGTAAAATAATTTTTTAATATTAAAAAAACGAGGTCTTAAATTGTGTGATTATATTAGACATTGTTTTGAATTTGACTGAAAAACTAATTATTTTTTTAGAGCCTATAAAATTATCAATTTTTTTCTAAAAACAAATATAAAAAAGAAAACAAAAACCAAAACCAAAAAAATTGGGGTCCTGATGGGGTCCTAGGCGACCGCCTAGGTCGCCTTGCCCTAGGATCATGCTAGGCTTGACAAGATCATACTGAACAACACTCAAATTCTTTTGAGTGACATATATCTCGGATTTTATTGAGTTCAAATTAGTGTGGAAAGATTTTTAAAATTAGTGAATGTATAATTCTACGATACCACGATATTAGGATGATGTGATATTAGAATGCAATAGATGCAATATTGTTTTAGTAATCCATATTATCATATCACTATTCTGACATATATGAAATATTTATATATATATATATATATGTTTTCATATTTTTATATTTATTTTGTTTTATTAAATTGTGATAACTTAGTCTAATAATGTAGTATCACCAACGCAACAAACAAAATTTAAAAGATCTTCTTTTAGATGTTCATAAAGAGTTTTGAAAATAAAAAAGTATTTTTTAATGAAAAAATTATTACTCGTTTACGGATGGTTATACAAATATACTTTTCTTGAACTCATAGGACCCATAGGATATAGAAATAGACTCCACACAAGGAGAGAAATGAAGGTAGACAGTAGGAAGATTATTGCATATGTTTCCCGAAACATTGATTTAATTTTTTTTAAAGAAGTTAAATATTGGGATGATTTTGAAAAATTGATGAAAGAAGAGTTTATGAGTGAGGTAAGTCAACTATAAAAAAAGAAGAAGAGAGATGTAACAATATGTTTAAGGAATATTAGTTTTGTCCTTTTCATTTTTTCTAATAAAATCCCTCGAGCAATTTAGCATGTGCACAATGGTATTCGTCTATGGTGTGTTTGGCTTCCCAATTAATTTTACATTCTAAGATTTTAATAATTTTTCGGTTCATACTTCATATATAATAATTGGCATGCTTATGAAATCATGTAGTGGAGCTTTTTCACATATGTCTCAAACGAGAGTGAAGATGCCAAGTTTATATATGATTTATGTCAGTATAGTTTAACGGACTTGTAATTGAATAATATTATCAACACTTTACAAAAAATTTATGAAATATGTACCCGCGAATCATTCTTCAAAGAAAAGATCCTCAACCTGTTATCAAGTGAGAATTTTTTTTTTGATAAATTCTTTATAATCTCTTAATCAAACTATCATAAAGATAATACAATAAATAATTAAAAGACATCTCTACATAATTTAATAAGTACATGAGAGAAAGGACTTTGTAATCCGTATAATTTAGTTTTTAAAAATTGAATTGAGTTATAATTTTTATGTTAATTTTAAGGGTGCGTTTGGAAAACCTGTTTCTTATATTTGTTTTCTGTCTTCAAATATAAAAACTGTATTTGTATTTGCCTTTGTTTTTTTCAGCAAAAAACTAAAAACAAAAAAATATTTGGATCAAAATTTGTATTGAAAAATAAAATGGTATTGGTGGCCGGCGGTGGTGGCTGGCGGGGGCGGGGGCGGGGGCGGCGGTGGTGGGTGACTGGCGACGGGCGGAGGCGGCGGCGACCGGTGGCAGGGGGTGGTGGTGGTTGGTGGCGGCGGCGATGGGGGTGATGGCGGAGGTGGTATCCTAAACAGTGAAAAAATTCAAAAAATAACTTAAAGATGTATTTGTTGTTTTCACCACTTTTATGCACTATTCACAAAAAATAGTTTTCTTGGGATAAAAAATGTGAACAGTAAACGCGTTTTCCAAACGTGTTTTTATTTTTGAAATGGGTAAACAGTACAAAAAGAAAACTGTTTTCTTGTTAGCCAAACAGACCCTAAGTCTTGATTTATCTTTATATTTGAAAAATGGAATAAATCACCAAGTGAATGAAGTTTTTTTTTTTTTTTTTTTTTAAGTGAATGAAGATTAAACATATTCACAAAATGCATGTAACTGAGAATTCAATATTGTGATTTTAATTTCCTAATTTTAGAAATGACCCAAAACAAAAGCCCATTTGTTCTTTTGGTTAATGTTAGTAGACATTTAAAAAAATAAAAGTAAATACAAAACTTTCGGATCAGTCTATAAACTTAACCCGAGTTTGTATTCGCATCGGTTGGCCCAACTTAAACCGACCCGGATTCTCTTTCGAACCTTACCAAGTTGATGTTATTGCATTACCTGGTTCAGTGTTGGGTTGGAGAAAAACCCTAGTTCAGTTTCAAATGGAGTCGCCCTTTGCATAAGCCCTAGAAAAACCCTAGTTCGTTCAAAAGTGGTGAATTCAAGTTCGATCAAATCCAATCGAAGGTATACATAAACAATAGTTCAAATCACGCACACACTCACACACTCACAGTTATGAATTTTATGTAAATTCCTCATTTCTCAACCTGTTTTTTTAGCAAATAGTTTGTGGAATTTATAGCATTGATCTCCAACTATAAAAAAAAATGATGGGTTTAATCAATTTTTGATCTAATTGATTTTTTTCCCCTTTTTTTTGTTGTTTTTGCGAAGCCAAATTTGTGAGACTCGAAGCATATGAAGAATGGCTTATATCCAATATGGCAGAAGTGTCCTCCGTCACATTAAAACCCTAAAAGACCCCAGCGCCGATAATGTGTTGCATCACCCTTTATTGTATGCTGCTCAAGGTGTTAGATACAGAAAATTGGAAGTCATTCTCACAACGGTAATAGTGGTTTTTTTGTGGTTATATACATACATATATATATATATATATATATATATATTTGATGGGTTATTGTTATTGTTGTTGGTATGTTATATTCAGAATGTAGGCAAGCTGGGGAAAGCCGGCGAGACAGTGAAGGTTGCTCCGGGCTATTTTCGGAATCACCTCATGCCCAAGTTGCTAGCGGTCCCCAATATCGACAAGTTCGCTCATCTCATTAGTGAGCAGCGCAAGGTTTTTCCTCTGTTGCCTTTTACAAGTGCATCATTTTTATTTAGATGGCGCTTCCAAATTGTAAAGTTTGCGAAGAAAAGTACATTTGAATTTTGATCAAGATGTGTTTTGAATATAAAATTTATCCTATCTGTCTGTGCACCATGCTTGGTGTATGTCTATCATTTTGCCATTTTGTGATGTTGTATTGAAATTCATTTGAAGTCGTATGTGGGTAGCAAAAATTTGGTAACCATACTTTATAATTTGGAAGTAGTTTTCAGATGGTACATTTTCATTGAGATTGTGGAGTGACAAGAGTGTAGTTGTTGTTGCATGTTGTGAGTTATATGTGTAGTAAAAGGCAGTATGATCTCTATATTTCTCAAGTTCGCACAAACACATTCAATATGAATCGATTTTGTGGGTGAATTAAAAATTTCAGGTACCTAGGAAGCAAATAGGTCATGATATGCTAATTAGACTAAGGAGATCCTATGCATATAAATGAGATTGCATCTTCTCTTATGTTTTTCATTCTCTGCCAAGTTGTTACACTATGTTACCTATCTTTGTCCCTCCGTTCCTTTCCTACGATTCTGATATTGCTGTTCCAGTTCTATCATAAGCATTTTTGGTCTTTGATATTCTTCTATAGGGATGTTGCTTAGCCAATGACTTCATAACTAGATTAACTCATCACTTTTCATTACATGGAAATTTCTTTTTATTTTGCCCCCTTTTCTATTGTGATTTATTGGCAATTGTTTGATACTATGTTTGTCATTTTTACGGCCAGATTTACCAACCTAAGGAAGTTGAAGAGGAGGTTAAAGTAGTTCCGAAGACACAGGCAGATGAGATGAAAGAATATCAAACAGCCGCATACCGTCTGGAAAAGGCTAAGCTGGTTTGTATCCTATCTTTTTAAAGCTCTTAGACAAAGTTCCAATACAATTTTGTTGTTACTGTCGTCTAAGTTGCTATTCGTTGTTTTTTCTTTATCTTATTGGGTTCATAGGAGTAAGCAGGTTTCTTGTTTTCAAATATCTTTTATTTGTATAGCTTACTTTTCTAATAAAAGTAGTCTTACTGCCTAACAATTATTTAAATTTCAAAGGCCGTGTGCTTATGAGAGGAAAACGTTCTAATCACAAAAACTCATTGGATTGGTTTTCTAGTTATAGCTGTTCTTGTGGAGTGATGCACTAATGCCTAAATTTTTAGTCGGGAGAGTTTGTAAAAAAGACATATGTCATACTACTTCTAATTTTATCTTCTGACCCCTGTAGCCTTTTGTTTAGGTTCTGAAAAGATTCATCAAGGTTGACAATGAATTGCGCTCACCAGTGACAAAAGATGAAATTGTAGCTGAGGTGCGGTCTCCTTATTCTCTGTTGCTCTTTCACCGTTTTTTGGAATTAGTTTTTGAGTTAAGTTATAAATGCAATGATGATGACAAATATGAGGAAAACAACAAAGGGATGGCTGTGAATATATCTTATTTCGTTTCAACATTATATCTCTAGTATTGTAATTTTCAGATCAGCTTTTAGTCATTTATCCTTTTTTTTTTGAGGGACTGGGAAGAAATGAGGGCAAAGTGATAATCAAAGTAGGCTTTATAAGATGATACACGAAAAAGCAAAGAGGTGTACTTCTGCTGAAAACATGTAAACATATGAGGACTTGGTGACGATTTCAAGGCAAAACTGCTAGCAGAGATTGTGGGAGAGGCAATGATCATATTGGAAATAATGGCAGTCGTAGGCTATTCGTATAGCTCCGTCAGTCGGCCCTTTAGAAGGAGATTGCAGTGGAGGTTTTGGTGTCATTTTTGCCAGAGGAGATGTTAGTAGCTGCAAACATCTAGGCAACTATGGTTATGGGCTATGTAGCACGGATACGGATATGGGGTGCAGTTACGATACGATACGAACACGGGGATACGACAAATCTCAAAAAAACAGGATACGGGTATGGCGGGATACGAAATATATATATTTTCCCGAAATATATATATTTTTCCGAAATATATATATTTTTCCGAAATATATATATTTTTCCGAAATATATATATTTTTCCGAAATATATATATTTTTCCGAAATATATATATTTTTCCGAAATATATATATATTTTCCTGAAATATATATATTTTCAGAAATATATATTTTTCCCGAATATATATATATATATATATATTTCGAAATATATATATTGAGGGTAGTTTATGTATTTTGATTGAAATATGAGGGTGATGGGGCAATGTGATGAAATTGGAAAGTATAGGGGGCAATCTGGACATAGGAGGGATTAGTTGATTAAAATCAATAGTATAGGGGGTTTATTGAAATTAACTCTTAAATAAAAGGGTTTTGTTTGCAAATTACCAATTGACCCCTCTTTTAATTAAAAAGTTTTTAATATTACTTTCTGACCCCCGCCGTATCCTAAACGTATCCGTGTTGTATCCTAGCGTATCCGTGCTGTATCCTAAAATAAAAAATTAATTAAATTTTTTTGGATACTTCTATGGAGTATCAGACACGTGTCCGGGAGTATCCGAGGAGTATCGGTGCTGGATACGTCCCCGATACCGCCACGGCGCCTTCGGAGAAGTATCCGTGCTTCATAGGTACGGGTTTCACTAGAGATGAGGTAGTGGCTACTCCATAGGAGGTTGAGTAGAGTGAGAGCAGTGCTGTCACTTGTGTTGGTGGTGATTGGTAATTCTTTTTTTTTTGTTCAACTAAAGATAGTTCATTGTGTGTTTAAAAAGAGTGCTTTCAAAGTTTGGCGTGGTATTAGGGTTTGTAATTGGTTTTATTGCTTCCAATCTCCTTCCTGAAGCAAGAAAAATACTTCTGAGATGCTATAGTGACTATGCCCTCTTTTGGATGATGTAGAAATAGATAGACTATTGCGTGTGGTATTAGGGTTTGTAATTGGTTTTATTGCTTCCAATCTCCTTCCTGAAGCAAGAAAAATACTTCTGAGATGCTATAGTGACTATGCCCTCTTTTGGATGATGTAGAAATAGATAGACTATTGCGTAAATACAGATGTTAGGTTATTTAAAGAAGCTTTCCATATAATTTTATCACCATCTACATGTCGAAGATGCAAGAATGTACAAAATACATAATCAAATGTTCTCTTAATTAACCATTTTTTATGGCGTTGGCCCTTTTTACCATGTTGGTTTGGAAAATTGTGATTTTTTCTTTAAACATGTACTAAGTTTGTTTTTTGCAAAAGGAGCTTGGATCTTGATCAAAACAGGTTATATTAATCCTTTTGAATCCATGACTCCCTTTTTTAATTGATGGCACCATTATAAAAACTGTGGTCCACTGCAGTATTGGCCTCAACCTGCATGTTGGAGTTTGCAAACATAGCCAATTATAAGTGTCGATAGTTCTTTTAACTAAAAAAAGTGGAGCGGTATTAGCGCTCTGAGCTTCTGACAATCTGATTTAACATTTTGACCTGATATTTTGTAGAAATTTAATGCAGTCTGAAACAGCAGTATCCACAGTGTCTGCCGAGACACACACTGTTATTTGACCATACGTGTGCTCCACTGAAGTTTTTGCTTTAGCCCGCACATAGGGGATTGCCAACAGAAATAATCTTAGTGCCCATGTTTTTCTCTCAAAAAAATAACTAAAAACAAAACAAAACAATTCTGGTACTCTGAAACTGACAGTATACTTGGAAATTTTGCTTCAATAGTTATTAGGAACTTAATAATGGAGTCTGGAACCACAGTGCAAAACCAGACACTGTTATTTAACCACACTTGTCTTATCATGATAGATATAAGGTGGAATGGAACACATGTTCAAATATTAGAGTGATTGTTGATGTTGAGGTATAATAACGGAGATGTCCACTCAACTCTAGTGTTGGAATGTTTTGGACGGCGTGTTGCTGGATGGTTTCCTAAAGCCATTGTGGAGCTGCCCTTATATTACAGTGAGATAATGCGTAAGAACATTATAACGTTTAGTACTGTTATGTTGTTACTGACTGAGTTTTTTTACTTCCATCAGGTGGCAAGGCAGCTCTGCGTGAGTATTGAGCCTGAAAATCTGCATCTACCAGCTCCTTTATCATCTGTGGGAGAGTTTGAGGTGCCTCTCCGTTTGCCAAGGTCCATTCCTTTGCCAGAGGGGAAGCTGCAGTGGAATCTTAATGTTAAAATTCGGAGAAAGTGAAGAATGTTTCCACATGCTGCTCCGCTGACAATTTTGGCCCGAGTACTGAAAATTGTTGTAGTGACAAAATTAAATGCTTCTAGTGTTGAACACATGATTGATGTACCCCTTCATCTTTGTAACCTTCCTGAACCAAGTCCAAAGCATGTTTCGTGCCCGACAAGCTGGTAAATAAGATGGGATTTTGGAAATGCTAAATGCACAGCAGGAACTAAAATGTTTGTTTTGTTTTAAAGACTCGAAATATATAGTGAATGCTTATATTCCTATTTAGCATATTATCTGTAAAGGCTGATGTCTATATACGAGATATGAGAATGAGTTAGCCGTCCTTAAAAGGCCATTATGCCGGGTGGCGACGAACTCGACTTCTGGTTTATAGTTCACCATTGCAGTGATGATTGCTGAAATGGTCAATTGAAAACAAAGATTGAGGTCTGGCTTTGTTTATCAATCTATTTTGGTTCTGCACAGCCTTACATTTTTGTTGGTGCTTGCACAATGCACACGAAGGAAGGAATTGATTATATTCTCACAGGGTGTTTAATATATTCTGGCATGGAAAATTACATAACAAAGTGTAGATGTCTTCAATTCTTCAGAAATTCCTATGGGTATCAGATAGGTTCAGGGATGAAAAAAATCTTAAAAAGAAAAATATATGATTTATCTTTGAGAAATTCTAAATATATGAAATGAGTTTTTAAGATATAATTATAAATAATGTGAATGAATATATGTCCAACATAATTTATTTTTTTTAAATTAATTAAAAAATAATTTCAAAAGTATAAATATTTTTTATTAAGTAAAGACTAAAGTAATGTTAAAATTAAAATTAAAATTCTAGGATGAAGTGCAAGTTAATTAACATTAAACGTTATCATTATTATTTTATTCATAATATAATCTTGAATAAAATAGCCCAACCGACCTAATTAAATACTGGCCTTATCTTTTGGGCTTAAAACACACCGTCCTTGGTTTGCTCTTTTGCAGCAGCTCCTACAATGGCCACTTCACTCCTCCACTCGCGCTCTTTCAACAACTACAGGTAATTACTATAAGCCCACTCTCTCTCTCTAAATATATATATATATATTTGTGTGTGTATATACACTCACATATATGTATATACGTGTTTAAACATTTTCAATGGTTTGTTAAAGTGGGTCTGTATCTTTTTAATTGGTCCTTTTGGGTACCTTGACTTTAACTGGATTCTCACAACAATTGGAATTGGAGTGTAGATTCAAATTAGGGAAGTAAGAATATGAAACGAGAGAGCAGTGATTACAACTGTCCAAGACTTCCCTTATTAATGAGAAAACTATGTTGAGAGAGAGGAGGTTCTTTTACTATAACATCTTTTTTATTTTATTTTTGTTTTTATAATTACAATTTGGATGATTTTGAAGGAGTAATTGTCGGAGTTGTTTAATGAATCTTTTTCATGAAACCCATTTGATTTAATATTTGGAATAATTAAGCTACTCTTTAGTGTATAGTGAGTGGTTTATTTGAAAGAATAAGAAAAGATGTGGGAAGAGAGAGATATGTAAAGTAGCAGTGTATTACTTAATTACTCAGTTCAATTCAATCTCAAAAATTGGAGACAATGTAGTCATTTACATTGAGTATAATTAGATTAATAGCCAAGTATATCTATTGAAAATCTCGTTAACCGTAAATATATGGAGTCCTTATTGTACCTTATTATCCATATGGTGCCTTTCTATTGAGCTTTCTATATGTGAGCCTTAGGCAACCATCTCAATCACTTGGTGTTCGAGTCAGTCCCGAGTAGGCTAAGACTGGATATATGGAATTCGACTTTGAAAGGTAAAATAAAAGTAGAGAGGCAATGGAGATGGTAATTTGAGAGATATCATACAGTGATTACCTGTCCTGGTTGGATTAAATACAGCAAGCGGAAGGTTCGATGTGATATTGTTCATTAAACTATATGAAAATTGGTAGATCAAGGAGTGATTTTCGATCAATGTGTCCATTTCAAATTGAAAGTTAAATAGTATAGAACTATTATTAGACCAACTGTTCTTTATTTGAAAGATGTTGGGCACTTAAGGAATAGTCTGTTTAAAAATGAAGCATTTTCAAAATCTGCATGATGCTAACATCAGTAAGATCAATGGGTGACAAGTCGGAAAAATTAATACATTGTCCAAAACCACATTTGTAAGAGATTTAAGGTAACACCCATTGAGGTAAGTTGAGGAAAAAAAAGATTAAGATGGTTCTAACAATATGTTGACTGTAGACTGCACCAGTGAGGAAGAGTGACTAGTCTGCAATAGGGTAGTGAAAGGGAACGCAAAAGACTTGAATTAACATGATTGAGGGAAAATATGGTAGATCTTTGGTTTATCAGACTCTTGTTGTGGTTGAACATGTCCGTGTCATCGGGACATGAGGATAACAATACAAGATAAGCTCCTATTTCAATGAATATATGCTCCCCCCCTAGATCTTTGGTTTATCAGACTCTTGTTGTGGTTGAACATGTCCGTGTCAACGGGACATGAGGATAACAATACAAGATATGCTCCTATTTCAATGAATATATGCCCCCCCCCCCCCCCCCCCCCCCCCCCAAAAAAAAACCCCAAAATAACAAACCAATGTCTTGTTCTAGTGGAGATTGGAGAATGGAGTTTTGTAGTTGCCATTGCATGATGGGCACATTTGGGCGAAGAGTGATCTTGGTGGCAACATAATTATAAACAGGCATAAGACTGATGGGTATTAAGTTACAATTTCCATATTTTCACATTACATAAGATAATAAGAATGTAAAAATTGTTAGGCTGGTGGGTAACTATTCCATCTCAGCCGATTCTTCACATACATTCATTTGAAGAAGGGGTGAAAATGACCCCTAACATGCGCCAATGCTAACAGTCGTGCCCAAGTACAAGTAAGGGTTGCCACAGTGGCCTTGTATAAGGCACGAAAGAGGACTTATATTACCGACTCTATAGAGTTTTAAAAAGCTTTGATGAGTTGCCTTACAAAATTGCAGAATTAATGTGCTAACCTCTCTTCTGCTTGTGTGTGTGTCTATATATATATTAGCTTGCTTATTATAGTCAGTATTATTTATTTCATCCCCTCTAATTGTTGCTATGTTTATGTGCATATATTCACAAATGGAGATCATTTGATATTGGTTCTTATGTACCGATCTGTACAGTAGAATATCATGCTTTTATTTCAAGATGGCTTCATGGCTTTTTTGCATATTGTGTGTTCTTTAATGTTTCACACCTTAACTTTTCAGGACGGGTCAATTTTGTCTGCACCTGCACTCATGCCAGTTGCAGAAGAGCATGGTGTCTTTTTATTTTCATCTCCGAAGCAGAAAATGCCAAATGAAGCTTTGCATGGTAGCTAGTAGATCCAATTCCCATCACTTTCTCTTGAGAGCTACATCTGGCACAGTACATGACACCCAGCAGCAAAATCAAGTTTCTTCTGGTGTTCTGGGTCGAGACAACTCTCAGAGGTATGAAATTAAGTGATCTTTTGTCTGACCATTTAGTTTAACCAATCACACCTGCACGTGCATTTGCAAATGAGCAAATCTAATCTGTAAATCAATGTTATTTTATTTTAGTGGAATGTACAACTCTCAGAGGTGTGAAATTAAGTGATATGTTGTATGACCATTTAGCTTAATCAATCACACCTGCACATGCATTTACAAAGGAACAAATCTAATCTGTAAGCAAATTTAATCTGTAGACCAAGGTTATTTTATTTGAGTGGATTGTACAAGTAAGTCAAAGATGTTTTTTCACTTATCAATTAGTGAAAAATATAAAAAATGAAAAAGCTGTTCTACAAACAATTTAAAGTTGACGCTATGAATTCTGTTTTGTCAATTCGGGCTCTTGAGCATTTAAGGAGTGGTTGCTGTAATCATTACATCTCTAGAACTAACCAACCAAAAGTATCTTTTAATGAAGTAATCCAGCTACTGTGTTGTAGATTTCTTAGTTTTTGTTATAGATACGAATCTTCATCAACAAACAGGTTGCCAAATGGATTATATTTTTGTCCAGCTTTTTTTATTTTTTATAATCATAACCCATATCTCTTACTAGCATTTTCAATTTTGTAATTCTCTGTTACAAATATTTCAGTAGAAATCTGCTACTCTATTTAGGCTTTTCAATTGAAGTGTTGATGTGATATGTGCTTTGTCACACCAAATTGACAGCCACCAATTTGGTTAAACATGTGAATCAGGAGCCTCAGTTTGTCATCATGAGCTGCTGGCTTTTACCTTGGCATGCCTTGAACTCGTGTTGGATTTTTATGCGCTGTCTTGTAGACAGGGTGAATTACTTCGCCTAGGTTATTGAATCTGATATTGCTCTAATGGTGTGTTCATTCAATTTCCCCAAGTATTAAACTGGCCATCAAGCACGGACTTAGTATAGACCCAGTGGGGGGCAGATGCCCCCACTAATTTATTTGTATTAGTGACTAGATTTTTTGCTAATGTTCTGAAATGGTTTTCACTTAATATTTTTGCCCCCACTTGTTTGTTAAAATTTAAAGATAGCCCAACATTTAGTTATACTAATTCTTTCATATCACTTCCATATTTCCACTCAATTCTTCCAATTTTCACCATATATTCATGCACCCACAAAATATGTAGATCTAAAAAAAGGTAAAGAAGATCATTTCCCTTTTACTTCAACTCTATACTGCTCCATAATCAGGATACTCTAAAAAACACGAACATGACGTTAAAGAAAATGTCTCTCACAGGGACATACGTAAAGCACAAGTCACACGACCGACACTTGTCAAACAAGTCACAAAAATTATAATTTTTTTATTTTATTATTATTACTATTATTATTGTATTTCAACATTTTTCTTCGGTTTTCAATTTAACAGTGCACACACACACACGCCTCTTCTTCTTCATAAATATTTTTTGGTCCGTCACTGGTGTTCATCTTGTCCCTTCCAAATGTCTGTTGATGTATTATATACGATGAGGTTATTCTCTCAGCATTGATTAAATAATATTAGGACGACTACTGGCTAAGTCAGATTAATTTAAGGTTTCGAAAGCAATAAGATATTGTAAGTTTGAAGTTTGAAAAATAACTGTGATAATCTTTAGCGCTGGCAGGTCTGAGGAGTTGCATGGTTTCTCAACATCCCCCTTGGATGATATGAATGATTTTGAAAGACAGCTGGGGGAGTTATTTGAGGAGATCAAAAGTATGATTAGGATGGGGAACACAAATGAGGCCATAGATCTACTTAAAGCAAATTATGAAGGTGTGAAAGAACAAATGGATGCAGGTGCTAGGGGCATTGAAGAGGCTGCTATTCTGGATACCATAGCCTTGGGGTACATGGCTCTTGGGGACTTCAAGATGGTTGGATCCTTGTTGGATATGGTAATTTGTTTTCAGTAATTTCATACTCAGGATGTGCGGGTGCGAGTGTGTGTGAGAGGCTGCCCCCTTTCATTTGCTTTGTTACTATCAGTAGAAGTTATTTGTGGGCCGGTGATAATCAGAACAATTTCTCACTGCTCATGATTATATTGACATAAAGATTCTAGTAGATCAAAGTTTATTTATATTATTAGAAAGAGGGAGGAGTGTTCTTATGCTATTGCCCTTCATTTCCTTTTTATTAAATTAACTTTTAGTTGATGAAATTTGTTATGGGTGCATTATAGCTTATATGCTTACTTACATACAGGTATGTAATGTACCCTCGTGCGCTTGCGCGGGCGTGCTGAGAGGGATATCTTTTGTGCCATCTTGAAGTTCTACCATCAAATTCTATGTTTTAGTCTTTTTTTTTTTCTTTTTTTTTCTTCAATGGATGAGGGCAATTTTGTCTCTTTCATATTTTACTGAAATTAAATTTTTGGCCTTCAAGCTTACCATCTTGTTTGGAGACTTAATGTTTCTAGTTTAGATATTGCTTCTGAGATACTATTTTTTCCTCTTTTTTCTTTTACATTTTCATGCTCTGCCAGTTGAATGAGGTTGTTGATGGTTTAGAGGGCGATGAACCTCTTTTGGATTCAGTCCTTACACATATGGGAAGTATGTATTCAACCTTGGGGAAAACTGAGAAATCCATGCTAGCATACAGGAGAGTTCTTGAAATTCTAGAGAGAGTATATGGTATGTGTAACCTTCGAAGAATTTTCTGCAATGTTGTTTTAGTTGAAGATGGCTGTTCTAAGTCTTCCACAATAACTAAATTTGGCTGATCTGTCAGTGTTGGCAGATCCCTGGTTCATGATTTAAAAGAATGGATTAAAATTCAATGTTAATCCGAAATGCAATACCTACACATGCTTTTGCTGGTTACTTGACATGCTAACAATATGTCAGTGTTACGACGTTAATAGTGTTTGTCATTCAGATTTGGATTCGAGTAGGGATTTCAATTATTGATAAACTTCATACAACAATTAAAGATGCTAAAATCTGCATTTAAAATAATATTGGAATACTGCCTTGAGTATTACTACCCCTTCTGGTTCTGGTCTCACTACCAGAGGCTCTTGGTTATCAGTTTAGTATTATTTGCCCTTGAGATTGCTGTTACTTATGTCTCATCTAGATTTCTTGAGCCTCATTGCTTAGCCTTGAAAATAGTATTGTAGATGTAACCATAAAATAGTATCATTGATACTTCATCAATTATAAGGGAGAAGTTGTTTGCTATTCGTAATCAATAATATTTTCTTCAATTGCCTCTAATTTGACTGAAATGTTTGTACAATTTTCCATGAAATGCAAAGGTTCATACAACGATTGGTTTTTAGTTATACATCTGGGTGAAATCATTTTTTTAACAAGTGCAAATATCATACTATTAATGGCTTTAAGTCATACTTCCTGGTGAAGAGAGTGATTTTCCCTGGGCTTCTCACGCTTTCATTATTCAAGAAAGCTATGAAAACCGGGTCTTCTCAACAAAAGCTTCAAGTTCAAACTTCTTTTCACTTGATTGAGTGCAAAGGTCAACAAAGACTTGAAGTCCAATCTCCTTTTTGCCTCAACGACTACATGAATTCTTTATCATTCATGTATGCCTTGGGTTAAGCACCTTTTGCCTGCAACAAAATGTTTCTCCTTACTGGTATAGTCATCATTCTTTGTTAATATAAGAGAACCATTTTGGGTCAAGTGGCAAGGACAAATATATAGTTAGTACTATGAGCAATTTCAATTCTGTAAAATTATATTGGTAATGGAATCAGCATTAATTATGATGCCAAATAATATAGTTTTGATGTTTAAGAAGGTTTTACTTTGAATTTTGACCACCTTTTTGTCCAATTTGGTTCTTCTTGTTGTACCCAAAAGACCTTATTATCTTAGGATCCTTTCAATTGTTTTCAGAAATCTGAAAGAGAACAAAATATGCTAGGCCATTCTCTGGTTTAACTGAGTTTTGTCCCTGACTTTTGCAAACTGTGCTGACTATAATTTTAATGCTCCATATATTGTGTCCATTATGTTTTTCATTGAATTGTTCAGTTGATTGACACGTTGTTCTTGCTATTGCTAGTGCAGAGCATCTCTTAGTGTTTCCTTTAGCTAGGCAATATTCTGAATGATGCAGTTGGATGATTGAATAAAAATTTATTTTGTAGGAAGTGAAAGTACTTTTCTCGTCAGTCCATTACTAGGGTTGGCAAAAGTACTTGAATCTGTAGGAAGGGCCTCAAAAGCGATGGAATCATATCACCGTGCAATTGCTATATTGGAATTCAGTAAAGGTGCAGAAAGCGAGGAGTTGGCAGTACCTTTATTTGGTCTTGGCGATCTTCTAATCAAGGAAGGAAGAGCTACAGATGCCGAAACTCCTATTATAAGGTGGCTTTGCTTTCGCATATTGCCTGGTTCTATGGATTTTATGCATTTAGACATTTAACTTACCCCTTCTCTTCCCTTTTTCTCTTTCGAATTTGCAGAATGTTGAACATATATAAAAAGTTACACGGGGAGAATGATGGAAGAGTCGGAATAGCTATGTGCTCCCTAGCCAATGTGAAGTGTGCAGAAGGTGAATTTTCTAGTTTTTTGGGTTTTTCAAATGCTTTCTTCTCATTGTGCTTCGAATTAAAAATGATGCTACTTATAATTCTTATATTAGATCCTTAATTTACCGTGTTTCTCAACCTGACAACCTTAAATGGTGAAAACAGCAGAAATCTGTGCAGGGTCAAGAAATTGTTCAAGTTATATAGACATTAGTTGAGCTAAATTTCATGGATAACATTAATGTAGTTGTGCCGAACAGTTTTTTTTTTCAATACATTTTGAGACCTCTTTTAATCTCTAACAATGGTTCATATACTGATTTTTTAGGGCATGCTGATGAAGCCATAAAGCTATACAGGAGAGCTCTTCAGGTTTTCAAGGATTCAAATTTTATGGATCTAGATGATGACATAATGGAGAAAACAAGAATAGATTTGGCAGAATTACTTCATGCAGTTGGAAGGTAAATTAATATCTGTTTATATTCTGTACTTTCTTTCTCTACTTTTCCTTACCGAAATATTGAAGGACCCCAATGTTCTTTGACAATAAGAAGATAATAAACTATCTTTGCTGAACAGAAAGATAGTTTGAGAAGGATTGAGTGATTTTTCATCATTTTAACACTAGACCTCTTAAGAATTTATTTTTAGACTTGAGTAAATTTACTTTGGAATACTAATACTGGTACTTTTGAAGGTTAGGGATTTATTTGATCATGCTAATTCAGGTTACGAATTGGATTAAGTATTTAAATTACAGTCTAAGACAAGTTATTACTTGTGACAGTTGCAGATGCTGTAGCAAAAACATCCTTATCTAATAATGGCTTATTTGCTTTCAGAGGAGAAGAAGGCCGTGAACTATTAAAGGAATGCTTGCTGATCACTGAGAAGTATAAAGGAAAAGAACATCCAAGCTCAATTACCCATCTTATAAATCTCGCAACCTCCTATTCACGGTCCAAGAATTTTGTGGAGGCTGAACGCCTGCTACGGACTAGTTTGCAGATCATGATGAGGACTGTTGGTCCTGATGATCAGTCCATCACCTTCCCTATGTTGCATCTTGCGGTGACTCTCTACAAGTTAAACCAGGACGAAGAAGCTGAACAACTTGCCGTGGAGGTTGTGCGCATCCGTGAGAAAGCATTTGGCAAAGAATCTCTTCCAGTTGGTAAGTTCTTGCCTGCCTCTTTTTAGTAATAATATTATTTTTTATTTTATATTTTATGTAGAAATGAATTATCCTTTTGCTTCTGTTGGACCTGATTGTGTATTCAAGTACTGTTGTGTATACTCGAATAATCTTTGATCTCGGATTTTGACTACCAAATGAAAATGCAATAGATCGAGAAAAGTAGTATTTGGCATTCTCCCGGTGGTTTTATGCTGGGAAAATTTCGCAATTATCATATTTAATTTTATTGATTATGTCGGTAGCTTCTTTATTTCGCTTGAATAAGACTTATTCACAATACTTGAATGTTTTTTCAGTAAAATATTTATTTTGGTCAATGCAGGGGAGGCTCTTGACTGTTTGGTGTCCATTCAGACTAGATTAGGGAAAGATGATGGCGAATTACTGAAGCAGCTCAAGAGGGTTTTGAGAATTCAAGAGAAGGTGTTGGGCTATGAGAGTTTGGAGGTAATGGAAACCCTAAAAAAGATTGTTTTCTACGTCGATAAACTCGGGTTGAAGGACGAGAAGTTTCCTCTACAAAGAAGATTGTCCCTGCTTAGAAACAAATACAAACAAATGGTTGAGTATTAGCAAACATTATATCCGATCAAAAATGCCCTTTTGCTCCATACAGTGCTAGAATTTGAAGACGGCCTAATACCATTTTAGATGAGAATGAAAAACAACATGTACTATTCCATTGCCTGGTAGTCTTGGTTCTCAGCGGTGTCTGAGGTTCTTCGGCGTGGCTTGCTATGAAGCAGTGTTTGTGGTGGTTGTATGGTTCGCCGTTGCGGTTTCGGTATCGGTGTAATGGACTCGGATAATATCGGCTTCTAAAATGAGTATCGGATTAATATCAGTGCTAAATAACGGCATTGACATTTTCCTAAAGCGTTCCGAACAGAGCGACGGTTTTGGACGTTACGAACTGGGCGACGGTTTCAGACGATACGGGAAATATGGGTGGTTGCTATGTTTGTCTGTTGCTGTGGCTGTTTTTAGTTTTTAGCTGGTTTTGGGTTGGTTGTCTTCTATTTTCTTGCCTCTTTGGTCCCATGTTGACTGTTTGGCATCTGGGGTATCATTTCCCTTGTAAATTATTGATGTTGTTCTATAATTTTTTTATTTACCCCCAAAATAAATATAAAAATAAAAACATTTATCTTCTACAGAATTATATATTTTGATAGCATTGAACAGGGTGTAGATGCTATTTTGGTGAGTGAAGCAAAATTAGGGTTGAGACTTGGGTATCTAAACTATTTTATTTAAACTCAGTTCGAAGCACATGAGTTGTTCGATAAAGTTCTATGATACATTCACTAAAATCTATTTTTTTTAAAGTTATTGAATACATTCAATTATATCTAATTTTAATACTACCTTGAAATCATTATTAGGACATCGTGTTTAACGCTTAGCTAAAACTAGTGATGTTCTTAGAATATAAAATAAATCATTTAGGCACTGCATAATTTGTTGAAATTGAATTAAAATATACAAAATATATTATATTGACCTCTCTAGGGTTAGGTGAAATAAAAAAAAAAAAAATTTACTTGGTGGACTGTTACTATAATAGTATAATTTTACAGCAATCCTATTACATACAGATGAAATTAAACTAATAAAAATGTCGAAATCTCCAAATATATACTAGTAAATACAGACATGGATTTACCCAAAAAAAATAATAGAAACATATGGGTTGACTCGCACCGGATTAAGAGTTGAAAAAGACAACCGACCCGTTTGTCGCAACTGATATGGGCTGATTCTAAACCCGACTTTGTCTACGTGTTTGTTTGTTGCCCTAACCGCTCACTCAGGCTACTCAGAGAGAAGGGTTATCACATCTTTTACACATACAGATATATATATATACACACACACTCATCTGCAAAGGCTTCGATTGGGCTCTATTAAGCACTACCATGACGACGGATACCCAATCTCCTCTCTCCCCGTGGGATTTCAGCTGGTTAGTCTCTCTCTCTAAATCTATCTTCTAACGGTCGATTTTTGAAATATTGTACCGTTTCTATACCTTCCTGCTTCACTAGTTTGGGTCGTATACACGGATTTTCTATGTTTCTGGGGCTATATTGTTAATTCTGCTTCATATGCTTTATAATCAATTGGGGGTTTTCTTTATAGATTTGATTGTTTATACTTTTACATATCTGTTTTATTAGTTTCATTTGCTAATTATAATTTTATTAATTATTGTGATGGCTATTATTATTTTTAATGTTGATGTACTCACTGCCTGTGCTTGTATTTGTTGTCTATTTCTATATATATACTCGATGAAAGTTCTAATTTTTTGCTAAAAGCAATTTTAATACTACAGTAACTTACAGACAGATACAGATACAGATACAGATAAGTAGACCTAGATGGTTATATCATAATATTAGAAAATTGTTATTTAGATACGAGTTGTTAAAGGCGAGCCCAGGGTCCAGCTCCAGGCTCATAAAGGCGCAATGCTCGACTTTGACAACATTTTAAGTGTTTTGATTTAATAGAGAATATCGATGCTATACTAATAAATTAATTTCTTTAATTTTGTGTCTTGCTTTACCCGTGTTGCTCCTTAAGTTCCAAAGGAGCTCTAGCACCTTAGTGCACCTTGAGCACGAATTGGCTTAATGCTAAAACAGTGATGCAATTTAAAAGATGATGGGTTGAAACGGAGGTATTAGTGTTCCAAATGGAGATTATAGTGTGGTAATCTATATGACAAGAAAGTGTGGAGGATAATCATAGTACTTTAATCCTGAAGTTGGATTTTACTATTCTTGGTAGATGAAAACCAACTTGGCACACAATGAATTCAATTGATTTTTTGTATGTTATTTTTCTGGAATTTTTTTGTTCTATTTTCAAGGGTTTTTTGCTTTTACGCAAAGTTCTCTCTAGCATAAATGTGGCTTCAGCTTTTGATCAATTAAAAATAAAGTGGCGTCGTATCTGAATCATTAATCTCATTGAGCCTAGCGCTTTTAGTGCATGTTTACCTTTCTCCCATTTCTGCAAACTACTTCATCTTTACCATATATGACTTTGAACTTGGAAAAAAGAATGAAGATAAGTTGTGTCCAACAATTTTGTTGGCCTTTAGAAGAAGCACCTCAACTGAATTTTGTGGGGTACGGTATTTTTAGAATGTCAATATATATATATATATAAGAGAGAGAATAATTGTCCGTATATTTTGTTCTTCAAAGGATGATTACAATAAGAATATCTAATGTTCTTAACAACATAATCATCACATTGAATAAGTTATACTCTTAAGAGCGGGTGGAATGCCAGAACTGAAGATGGTAGAAAATTATGTTCCTTTATTTGACTGCCCTCCTTAGAATGATATAGAATATGATCAAAGTATTTTACATCAGCACCAACTAAATGTCTTAGCAGAGAAGGGCTATAGCACCTAGGTCCTATTTGTGTTGAGACTAGCCCAATAATTTGCATCTGTGAGCTCGAGGGTCAAGCTTGTCCTGTCTGAAATTTAAATAAACTATGTTCAAAAGAAGTGCACCGAAACAATTTGGGAGGAATAGAAAAGGGGTTTTTGTCGGGAAACATCATTTGGAAAGGTGATTTTCCTTTAAGGACCCAATGACATTCTATACTATAGATATGCTGCCGTAAGAACTGCAATTTCCCAAAAACTTTAAGGTACCCGAACTATTAAGAATGAGTCCATTCTTCTTTCAATAATTCCATTTTTTTGGTGGGGAGTATCAACACAAGATGTTTGATGGGTGACACCTCTAGACATTGTTGAAAAAGAGAATCTTTATATTTAGGAGCATTTTTAGTTTGAAGAATATGTAACTTAGCATTGAACTGATTTGTTGTTTGGGCATAAAAAACACGTCAAAGACTAGAATTCGATCTTTAAGAGCATGTAACGAAGTCAAGTGAGAATAGTCATCAATAAAGGAAACAAAGTAACAGTCACTAACCAATCCATTAGTTTGGGTTCAACCCCAAACATCAAAGTGAACAATTGCAAAAAGGCGCAAGGAAGGTGGTCCATCAGTCCTAAGTTTATGAGAGATGCTAGGATGCTTAAAACTAGAAGTATTGGGTATAGGTAATGAAGGAACCAAATGCTGAAGACTAAATGACTATATGTAGGGTTGTCATACAACATGGAGTCGTAATACAGGATCCATGATATGAATTTGGAATGCTGATTAATAGATAGCCATTATAAGGAAGTGGTTATAATAAAGTTGGGAACTATTATTCTTGTTGCTGACAAAAATACACTAAGGTAGAACCTGAGCGGGAAAATGCCGTTCTTACGAGAATGTGTACTTTAACCAATGAAGTAATGAAATTTAATTCCATGAAATTGTGGGGACTGTGAGGGATACTTTTTATTTTTATTTTTATATGTGCTTATTATTACCATTGTTATTGTTGTTGTTGTTATTTCTTTGTGATTTTTTCTCTTCCGACAACCAAGCATGGTGTGCCTGTTCATTTCTTTTCTTGTTAACTAGATGAATGGACTGTGTTTGCAGTGACTTGGAAGTAGATTATAAGTCTGAGGACACTGCTCGGATAGTATATTCAGCATTGGCTGTGGATAAAGAGGTAATTGTCATGATTCTCAAACTCTCATTGCCCCTGAGTTTATTTGTGATTGACTTATTCTTCTATTTAAATGCAGTTGCAGCCAGACAAAGTGAAAAGGCAGATGTCTGTCTCTGATGGGAAGCTTTCTGTGTGAGCTCCTTTTCTCTCACAACCATTAGCTTTAGTAAATCAGTTCATCTTATTTATTTATATTTCACATAATTTATTTTTTTCTGAAAAGCTAGTTTATAAGTATATTAACATAGATTGCATTCCTAGTTGTTCTTTGAAGAAATATCCTCAAGCAGGATAAAGGTATTTGACACTCTTGCATATTCTGATTTTTTATTTTGTTTGAAATATTTATAAGCACACTGGCATTTGTTGTTAAATTTATTTGCCTCTGTTATCCATGGGAAAGGGAAATAGTGATACGATATTTCAATCTTTCTATATGCAGTATAAATATTGCATCAATCACCTATGCTATGTAATTCGACGGTATTATTATTTGGGAAGAGGCAAATCGCCTTCTATATGCCATTTATTTACGTGCATTTGTGACGGTCTTAGAAATCTTGCTCTGATCTATAAAGTATTAATGTTATTTCCTCTGATTTTCCCACTCATTTTTTACAGGCGTTTTGAAGCGGTTGAGGCGAGGTTTCTCCGTGCATCATTCAGTGCCTTTGTAGACGTTCTTACACTTGCCACAAAAACAATTGAACTATTTGGTCCAGGAATGGAATTGTGACATCCTTTATCTAAGTTTTGGATTTTTTTTTTTTTTTTTTTCTTGAAATGTAAGTTTTGGAAATACTTGGTTCCTGTCTGGGATTTCCACTTACTTTTGAAAGTCTATATTCTAAATCTATCGAAATGTTGACATGATTAACATGTTATGGTTGTGTTGTGCGTAGATGTGTATATATATATATATTTATCCACATATGCATTTGCCATAAGATTCAATTATCAGCAATTTCTTGTAATGCAACAGTTTGGAGGGAGCTGATCTCCGGAACACTTGAGTATACATCATTACCATCATTAAGAGTTTGATATTTATGTTTAAATTTAGACAAGACCAGAAAAGTGGCAAATAAATTAATAATAATAATAATAATAATCTAAATTGTGTTAAATTAATGAAGATGAAGTCTTTAAGACACCTAAAAAAGACAAACTTTGACACTAAAAACCATGAAAATCTGACATTAATCAAGTGCTCACACACTTAAACCTACTGCAAAAAAACAGATCATATAGGCAATTTCGTAGCCCCATTCCCACACGAACGAAGAGTGCTAGAGTAAGAGTTGAACATCACCCCACTCCTCCTACATCCATGTCCACACACTTGTTCAGCCCTTCCACCTCTCTGCTCCCCCATTAAATCATAACAGTAAATCTTGGCCTCCGTCACGATCAGCAGAGACATCCCATTCATCACCGTGAATCCATAAACAACAGGCTTCAACTCCGACAACCCCATAGCTCCAACCCTAATTTTCAAAACCCTAGTCCATAAACCCTTATGGACCAAGTCACAGTCACTACTCATCACCCACACATTGAACCTCTTCTTTTGCAGCTTAACCAAACAGACAGAATCCCTCGTCCCCGCGCTATTATTCCCCCATTTGAATATCCCGAGCTTGCAACAATTTACGTTCAAACCCTTCCTCGCGTCCTTAGGAATCGGCACAAACTTAGATGAGCCGGTCTTGACATCATAAGAAACTATGTAAGGCCAGTGAAAAGGACTACCCTTCATTAAATAATCACCACAATCTGACACAAAATTGACTGTGCCATTGTAACACACTGGCATGTTAAATTGTATATTTCTAGCACCAGTAACAACCTCACCCATCTCTTCCCACCCTTTTTTGTATGTATAGATTTTGTACCGACCTAGTGATGACCATTCCCCAATTTCATCCATAACCATCAATGTATATGCATAATCATTGCATTGGAAGACAATATTTATATCCTTGTTGGCGCCTAAACCCTCCGGGAGAGGGATATCTGCAACCCATGTTCCGGTTACCGGGTTGCAAATATATAATGTGGGTTCCTTGTTGCGGAAGTTTCGTCCGCAAAGCAAGCCATTGCTCGATGCCAGAACAGGTCCGGTGTGGGATAAGAATTCGAGGGTGTTTCTGGGCACTGCGACGAGGTTGGAGTACTGATCACCAGGGAAGGAATGTACCTCCAATTTCTTAGCGTATCTCTCGCACCAATCGGGTTGCACGAAGAAGTCCGTATCGTCCTTCAACGACATGTTTTGAGACTGTTTTCGACTGAAGTAGTCTTCGGAGACAAAGTTGCAACATGTTTTACAAACCGACGAGAACTTATATATGGCTTTGGCTTGCAACCATGAAAAAATTTCAAATATTTCTCCATTGAAAGCCATGTATAACAGTACTATTGAATCTGAATTTATCAGATAAAAAAAAGTATGGAGAAGATGAAAATACTTGTAAATCTCTGTGGAAAAGAAAGTGATGGAAGAAGAAACAAAGCAAAGAAAAACAATTGAGTTGTGAAAGCCCTGCTTTATACATGAATACATACATATGTATATATATATATATATATATATATATATATATATATGAAGTTTGTTTACTGATTAGAAACTGATTTTTCAATTAGGCAATCTGAGTTAGGAATGGAATCTTTTGGTAGATTTCCGACTCCAACCGCGACTCCAATTGTTTGTAGGATTTGACGTTGTTTCCAACTTTCCATGTACATAAAAATTCTAGTTGAACTCCTCTAAATTGCTTTAGTTGTCAATTTGATTTTTTTTTTTCAGTACCATATATAAACTTAAGTAAGTACCATATATAAACTTAAGTAGGAAAAATAGAATATAGGTATATTCGTCCGCCCAAATTAACTAACAAGTAACAAGGCCCAACAATTTACTAAAATATAAATATATAATGGGTAATTTGCATTGACACCCCCTGAGGTTAGGGTCAATAGCACTCAGATTTCGGTCAACATTTTTTTGGCACTCACACCCCCTGAGGTTCCTCCTTCGTTGCAATGACACCCCCTGGGCGGGTGAAATGACTATAATGCCCCTTTAATTATTTCACTTATTACATTAGGGTAATATATAAAGTATGAAATTACTCATATGCCCAAACACTTCACCCCTCTAAAATTACTAATTACACTTCCACCCCTTATTACAAAATATATATTACGAAAATTACAATTTAATTTTTTTTCTTTATAATATAATTTGTATATATAATTACGAAAATTAAAATTACGAAAATATATATATAATTTGTAAAAAATATATAAAATTTGAAAAAACATATAAAATTCGAAAAAATATATAAAATTTGAAACAATATATAAAATTAAAAAATATATATATCAAATTCGAAACAAATATATAAAATTCGTAAACAATATATAAAATGCTAAAAACATATAAAATTTGAAACAAATATATAAAATTCATATATATATATATATATAAAGTGTGACTGAATTTTAAGTGGACAAGCCTCAAAGTCATTAGTCAAGGTAACGGATCCTCTCCAACTCTCTGCAAAGCTATTTCAATGGCCACGATGGCAACACATACCCTACGATGGTGACCGAAATCTGAATCGAACCGATATTTTATTAAAATATTTTAATCAAAATTAAATATATTAATATTTGGATTATAATTAACGGTTCATTTCCGGTTCTCATTTTTAAAGAACCAAAAGTATCGGAACTGAACCGTTAATTTTGATCCAAATATTAATATATTTAATTTTGATTAAAATATTTTAATAAAGTATCGGTTCGATTCCGATTTCGGTCACCATCGTGGGACATGTGCCGTCATCGTGGCCATTGAAATAGCTCTGCAGAGAGTTGGAGATGATCCGTTACCTTGGCTAATGATTCTAAGACTTGTCCACTTAAACTTCAGTCACACTTTATATATATATATATATATTTTTGAATTTTATATATTTTTTAGAATTTTATATGTTTTTAGAATTTTATATATTGTTTTCGAATTTTATATATTTGTTTCAAATTTTATATGTTTTTAGCATTTTATATATTGTTTATGAATTTTATATATTTGTTTCGAATTTGATATATATATTTTTAAATTTTATATATTGTTTCAAATTATATATATTTTTTTGAATTTTATATGTTTTTTCAAATTTTATATATTTTTTACAAATTATATATATATTTTCGTAATTTTAATTTTCGTAATTATATATACAAATTATATTATAAAGAAAAAAAATTAAATTGTAATTTTCGTAATATATATTTTGTAATAAGGGGTGGAAGTGTAATTAGTAATTTTAGAGGGGTGAAGTGTTTGGGCATATGAGTAATTTCATACTTTATATATTACCCTAATGTAATAAGTGAAATAATTAAAGGGGTATTATAGTCATTTCACCCGCCCAGGGGGTGTCATTGCAACGAAGGAGGAACCTCAGGGGGTGTGAGTGCCAAAAAAATGTTGACCGAAATCTGAGTGCTATTGACCCTAAACTCAGGGGGTGTCAATGCAAATTACCCATATATAATTTAGAAAAAGCCTCGTTGTAAGCTTTCAAATAAAAAAGAAAAATTAAAAATGGAAAGAATCTATTACAAATTAAGAAATAATAAGTTTTGATATTAATTTATTTTCATTGAAAACTTGTTTTGGTAGAAATTTATTTTGAGTCAAAACTTGTTTTGGTAGTAATTTATTTCAGTTCAAAACTTGTTTGGGTATTAGTTTATTTCCATTCTAATATTTTTTATTAATTGAATTGTAATTTTAACATCACTTCAACTTTTGTTTACCAAAAAATGTCATACTTTTTGAAATTTCGGAAACACATAGAGTCATATATATTCATCCACATAATTCATGATTATATCATAAAATTAGTTTCAAAATTTTTAGCATTTCTAAATTAAAGAATATTTTGATAAGTTACAATTTGTTTGAGATTAAAATTGTCATTTGACAGCTCTTCATAAACTTGAGACTCGTAGAAAAGCTAATCAAATTAGTACCCGCAAATTTAAAAAATAGGTGTTTCTTTAGGATGATGCTTATCAAAAACACAACTTCTTCACATGATAGAAGAAAGGTTTCCTTGTAGATTACTTGAGTTTAGTATTGAAAAGAAATTGCTTAGTCTTTAATTCAAATTCTATAAGTTATGATTTTTATCCTTCGAAAAATCTCAAAATTCAGATTTGATAAGAGATTTTGGAGTGGTTATTTTTTTTTAAAAAAAAAATATTTGATAGAGACAAGTTGTTTTTTACTTTCTGAAAGCGAATAGACCGAATTTCCACAAGTAATATATTTATAATAGTCATATTGATTATGAAATATTTTTTTATTTTAAATTATTTATGTCATCCGCCCTGTGCATACCAAACATGTTTTATGATTACTTTAAAAAAAATAATAATAATAAAAAAAAAAACTTGTTTTATGATTTATTTTTCCTTGGATCATTCCAATTTTTTTCTACTTATTTGAAAGTCATTAGGAGAATAGAAAAAGTAAATAGTCTGTTAGTGCCCTGAGAAGCTTCAGAAAAGCAGGTCCTCAAAACAAATATAATTAAGAACCAAAATTATTAAGATTTATAGCAAGAATGTATCATACTTGAGATGAATTTGGGGTAAACAAATCAACCAATAACCGAAAAAATTGAATAAATGAAAGTCCTATTATATTGATATAGATAGCCTCCAACTTTACATGTTGTGTTGAAAATAGCATGACTATAAAAGGGAATAAAGGATACATGAGTAGCAAAATGGATGTTTTGAATGAAAATTTGAAATAACAAGTCCACATTCATTACCCTGCTTCCCATGCCTTTTGTTCTACTACTAATTTCTTCGCTTAAATTCAGTATTCATCTAAGTAAGTGTATAACATCTCATCTTCCTTCAGTTTCCGCCGGCTGAGCAAGCCCTTGAGGAGACGTTTACTTCTGCTGGGATACCGTTGAATATCTCTGGGGATTTCCTTCTCGGAATGTAGATGCAATGGAACTGAATTCTGAGGTTCCGAAACATGCTGTTAAAAATGAAACCATATGCAAACATCAACACGAATTCGAATAAAAAAAAAAGAAGGTTAATTTCATTTACACCCCTTGAACTTTGTAAATAATTCAATCAGACCCACCCAGGTTTGCATAAATTTAGTCAGACCCCTTACTTTTGCGAATACACATCATTTGCACCCCGTAATGTCATTTTCATACCTTTTCAAACATGACATCACCCAAAATTTTAATTTAATACCTAAACTATCCCTCAAGTGGAATTAGCACCCCCTAATTATGGGTGGAATGTTACTTGGCATATAGGTTATAACACAGTCAACGATTTCATGTGCTCGAAAGATGACGTTAATAGACAAATAGAGGCAGCCTCTGCTTACCTTTCGTCTAGTTGCTCTAGCAGTAGAAGGGTTTTGAGTGGTTGGCCAACTTGAATTTGGGAAGGCCATTCTTTGATTTTTACTCATAGCTGGCTGACTCGAATTTTGAACAGGAACCCTCGAATTTGGGGTGGTTGGTCTAGAAGGGAGAGATCCAGAACATAAAACAGGAAATCGAGTTGGTGAAACTGCTCGCTTCTCTGTTACATGCATGTAAATGGAACATCAGAAAAATAATTAAACAATAATAATTAAATAATATAAATAAGAAAAGGATAAGGAAAATGTTTTCATGGGTTCAAGAAATCAAACCAAGTTTAAAATCTTAAATTCAAACCGCACCTAGGTCTTTCTTAGGCTTAGTGGCAGCGAACGAAAAAGTTGCATGTCGCTCTGAGGGTTGTGGAGAAGGTGACGGAGAGCGCCCTTTTCTGCATGATTAGTAATTTGATATATACATGATCGAGTAATATGGACAGTTATATGAACGTACAAAAATGATGTATCTAAAATGTAGCATGATAATTTACCTGACAGAAGAATATGGGACTTCTCTGTTGGTAGTTTGAACTCCTATGGAGAAACAACCAGCTAACAAGTGTTCTCATGTGACAGCAAAATAAACCTCAAGGAAACAAAAACAATGCAAAGAAATAGATAGAAGAAGCAAGTTACCATTCCTAGATTGGGGCGAATCTTCTTTTTCATCTAGGTTGCATTCCTGATGATTTAATTTAGTATGAGATGCCCCATGCACAGTCTCCTTGTCTAATCCTGATATTCGGAAATTGAACCCCTTTCAAAGATCTTATTTCCACAACTCACAGAAAGACATTTAAAGAACACTAAAGGAAAAATAAAATTGGTAAATAAAGAAGTTCGTGAAAATGGAGAGAATAAAATGTTTGCCTGGCAAGATGTATCTCTTATTGAACTTGGGAGTATTTATCATCAGTGACTGCTGGGAGAGGCCCCCTTGATCGATGTACTCTTGGCATGTCCGCAGTCTCTGCAATATTACATCAAAAAAATAACAAGGGTAAATATTTGTACAAATCATCATTCCTTCCTTCATAACATAAAGCATAGTTATAGATGCAGCTGCTTTTTCCCCCTCCCTCTCTCTACCTTTCTAGAAACCTTGAGCTAGGACTTAAAGAGTTAAGACTCCAAGCCACTAGGACAAAGATAGACCAGTGAGGATGTTTTTCCAGCAAGTATTAGATGCGGATGCTGCTCAATTTTGTGAATTATACGATACAATTATGACTACAAGGTTTCTCTATATCTGAATTGTTCATGGGCCTTGTATATTAGAATGTGCAAAACCCCCTATTTTCCAATAGAAATGTTGACCTACTTCTCAACCCCAAGATCATATAATAATCTGTCTTCTACGCCCTCTAACCTTTCTATTATATTAGTAATTAGTAAAGGGGACTCTATCATGATCTTACGAATCTAAAGATCTAAAAGTGGAAGAACGAGCTCTTTTGCTCCCCCCTATCTCGTGAAGGGGTGTAAGCAAGGGATTCATTCACTTGAATTCCTGCTAGCACTACAAAAAAAACTCCGGTCTTAACGCCCCTACTACTGCTGTGCAGCCTTTTCTCGGGTTCGTAGAGTCGGGTTTCCCGTTTACCCACAACGGAGGAGCCGCCCCCACCAGGCAGGCGGCCACGGGTCATAATGCACTCTTTGCACAACAAATCCACTTTGAAGTTGACTTATTCGCTCGGCCAATCGTCAGAATGTGTATGAGATACCATAAGGGCCCAAGATCTCAATAGCAACGAATGATACTTCATATCCGAAACGAAGGAACGATCTGACTAGAAAGTCATTAAAAACTTGATAGAAGAACTAGCGTTTATTGAAGAAGCTATAGAGTCAATTACAAAAAGTACTAGTTTGAAAGGCTCGTTGGAATTGAAAAGGGTACTTAGCTATGCTGAAAGTTGAAACTGGATTTAGTTCAAGTGAGCTTTCACGAGCTTGTGCATCAAAACTCTCAACCACTGAATATAGTTTACTCAGTTGACCGTGAAAATCCTTGTGTATCCTCCATGCTTATTTCTATATATTTGATGGTGCTATCTACACTAAGATTTTGTTTTCCTCAGCTATAAGTAGTCAGTAGCTCATTTTTCTTCCTATTTTCAAGTAAAACAAGTAGGATACTAATAACAATTTGTTCAGAGTTGGACCGACATATCCCCTCAGAAAAAAAAAAACGGGGGGCTTCTCTTAGTTGCAAAAATATTGCTCTTAATTAAACTCATTAATGACGGGAACTTTCAGCTATCCTATCTGACATATTCTAGCCAAAATTTGCGAAATAAAAAGTTCTTCTAAATATAAACAGTTGCCATTCACCAACATTACAGCTGAAGTAGATAGCAGGAGAAGAAGGGATTCAGGTCATCTCTCCCTATTTAGACACATAGAACTACAAATCATATGTTACGGGCCTAAACAGGGATGGATCCAAGAAGGGATTAGTGGGGCAGCTGCCCCACTCATTTATATTTTTTAAAAAAAAAAATTCTGCACATATGTTCTTATGATTTTGAAGTTGGCCCTCTCAAAATATCTAATATTTTGTTGAAATTCTTCATGATTATAGTTTTGAGGAATCCAGGCCAACAAATATCAATACCATCAACTTTTCATGCCTTAATGTGAGTTGGACTAATCAAAGCTTGGTTAGTGCCTTAGTGGTCCTACTTTGTCCCAACCATCTAAGGTAGAGATTTGAACTAGACACTCCGACCACCATAGACCTGTCGAACTTGACACACTTAATTAGGCCAACAAATATATTAAAAAGTCAAAGCGACCAAATCCATTCCACTTTATAATTCTATAGAAATTAAAACCTGAAGCCATAATACAGATCCAATATTATTAAGGATATTTGGAGGTAAAAGCATCCATTCTATTCATTTTGGAAGAATAGTAAACGTAATGGAGAAGCATGAAAAATGGGATGACTTCCAAGTTATTATGCACCTCTACATCTAGCACAAGGTAGACCTCACACAAAACTATCCCAGCTCTACCGTATTTTTTCCAGTTATTCTGGAACAATCACAGACGATTAAGTTTTACTGATATGCAATCTCAATATTCCATGTTTCCTGAATAATCAACTTCTCTCAATTTTCAATTATCCCATCATTTTATTCTGTGTCTTTCAATATTTAGCTGTTGCCAATTCAAATGTCACCCCATATAAAGTAATTTTTAAAGTTCCATCATTGGGTCAAAAGCTACATATTCAGGACAAAAATCATATTCATGTTAATAATTCAAAGCATTCAGCTTTTGTGATTATTAAGCATGTTCAAGATTCCAAAGCAGATATACCTAGAACTCATTGAGGGCCATATCAAAACCAAAAAAGCCTTGTCTTACAATGGAGGGTCAACTAACTTAATCCTTCCGCCGCCATTCTGTGTAGGGACAAGTTTAACCAAACTTTACCATATCTTTGTTTACTACAACCACATTAAGCTGGTCCGCTCATCATCCATTCTCCACAATGCGTTTTGCTAAGCAATATTTGTTTTATACGTATATATTTAGTGATAAACTAATTAAAAAATCTAAAAGCTTCAATGTCACACCAAGCACTCAAGAAGCAGAAGAGCACCTGTTTTATGGAAGATACCCGAAACTCTGTTCCAGAAACTTCATCAACCTTTTCATCTAGGTGGTCATTAACCTCCGATGTGACAGTGCCCAAATGGTCCACAGTATTCACGAGGGCTTTAATAGCATAATCTTTCAATGTATCGAACACACTGCATTCATAAGAATATTCGAGGATAAGAAAGAAACTCGGACAACTGAAATAGAAGGAAAATACTCAAATTTACAACTGTAAACATGAAATACTCTACTGAATCATAGTACTTACATCAGTTTTTGGTCATCATAGGTGTATGATAATTCAAAATACTCAGCTGCCGAGTAGAGCTGTGTTCTCAGACTCTTCAGATCCTGCAGAAAGAAGTTCAATCAGAAGATTAAATAAACGCTAGGAAGCTCAACTGCAAAACCTACGCATATTTGCTACTCTATAAAAGTACATGTGAATGAGCCTTATATCAAGTTGCGTTACTAACAAGATAGAAGGCATGCATAAAACAACATACATGCAAGTACGGGTAATCTAAACGGCATTAGAAGTTGAGAGAGATCTGAGCAATTGGTAAATAAGAAATATGGATGTGAAACTGGCCCCAATCACTCTAAACATCGGAAAGTAGGTGATATAATTTTAGATGTCATAGTGGTGTAAAAAAAATTTTAAAAAAAAAAAAAAAAAACAGCCTAAGCATTAGAACATATGTTCAAATTTTAGGGCAGCAACTTCTGTGCCGATAATCCCCAAAATCAGAAAGAGTTCAAATTCTGCAAAATCTAGCATTAAGTTAAGGGGACCAAAACAATCACCTTTTCTTGTGAACTGGACTCAACTGTTTGAACAATACACCAAAGAGCTTTTCTTATACCAATAGTATCTGTGCATAAAATTTAACCCAATAGAATAGTCTTTCCGGCCGCAAGTTTAAAATCAACACAGTGGAAATACGGTTTTCATAGAAAATTGCTGTCTCCAAGAGCAACTGTTCAAACTCTCATTTTTATATTCAGTAACTCAGCTAGACAATAAAATAAAAAAATAAAAAATAATAATAATCCATTAGGAAGATTCAAATAGCTTTTGGCCGCCCTTAAAATCAACTGAAAATGGAATATAACAGCTACTGATTTTGCAAACCTAAAAAGAGCAATTTAAATTTTAAATTTAAGCAAGTGAGAAAGAGAGTACCTCGAGACTATCAGAGAAGAGCAAGCTCTGTTGCATAGAAACATCATCAAAATCAGCTGGTTCTTGAGGAGTGGGCAGTGAAGCAGATGAAGTTATGGTCTCCATGAAGGAGAACAGTAACTAAGAATTCCTTATCCTGCTATAATCATTCAAATTTGTGAGCCAAAAATAGGAAAAGCAAAAACAAAGACTAGACAAACTATGCTCATTCACATATTGAAGCACTCAAGCACAACATTTTGTTTCATAAATCATAAAAATCATATATGTTTTTCATTCTTTGGACCCAAAACTGAAAACCCATTTCAGCCCTCTTTGTGTGTGTGTGTGTGTGTGTGTGTGTGTGAGAGAGAGAGAGAGAGAGAGGGAGAGGGAGAGGAGAGAGAGAGAGAGGGAGATGTAATACCCAAGGTCTAGAAAGTGGAACAGCAAGCAATGAACTTGAGACCAACAAAAAAAGTAGAGAAGACAAACACAATAACAAAATCAAAAGAGAACCCCACAATAGTGCTCTCATCATATATCTGCAAGTACCCATGAAATAAAATACTAATAATTAAGAAAAACTAATATTTTAATACCTCAACAACTATTTCAAAAAGCCCATTTTGTCTCAATCTTCACAAATACCCTTGTTATTCCAGAAAAGAATATCCCAAATATCCCAGATATAAATCAAAGTGATATTCCATCCTTAAAAACATCAAAGGTACAGAAATTTGATACCTGAGAACAATTGGAATTTTTCAAAATTTCAAAGTATGAATATAATACCTAAAATTTGCCATATTTGCTAAACCACTCTGGTGCTCTACACTTTCCCAGCAACCAAACACAAAAATTGAGCCTAACCTAACCTGGTACCTTGCTGCTTGAAACCCAAAAAGAGGACTCATTCAAATAAACATATTTTGCTGATCAAATGAAGAAACCCAGTTGGTAAATGAGGAACAAAATGGGTCCATTTAATTAACAGAGATTATTGGAGGTATGTAATTAGATTTTGACTACACCAATATAAAATGACGAGCAGTTTTGGGGTTATTTGAGGAAGAGAAACCCAAAAATGCCAGGATAGTATGTATGTGTATATGATATTACATTATATATATATATGTATGTATGTATTTATATATTTATGTTATATAGTGAGGGAAAGCTAGAGAGAACGTCGGTATGCAGCAGTTATTAATAGTTTCGTGCAGACTCAGTAGGTCCGCCTCTCTCAACAAATATGGACTCATATGGTTCTAAATCAATATGTAATCAATACAATTTATATATTTTTAATAAATAGTCTAAAAAGCAAGATGAACCAGTATTTTTCTTTGAAAAACAAATAGAATGGTGGTTAATTTTATATATTTTTTAAAAAATAGCAACCACTTTATCAAAAATTTGTGAATGAAAATCAACTACTTTGACAACTAAAGTTTCTTAATTTCATTCATTTTGGCCTGTAAGTTTAAAATAGATGAAAATCTTCAATTGAAATAAGTATTTTATTTTACTTTATTCCATTTGAAAATAGCAAAGGAGTATAAAAGTCAAATTTGACATTTAGGTTTCGTATGGTAGGAGAGATTTGAAAGGAATTGAGAGAAAATAAATGAAATGATAGTGTTATATGTGTTTAGGTTGACATTTTGAAGAGAAAATAAATGATTTCAAAGAATAAATATATAACTACAAAACTCTTTGGTATTAACCCTCCCAAAATAAGAAAATTTGGAAAGAAAAAGAAAGCATAATAAGTTTAAGTATTCAAATGACAAAACTATTCTCTATAGTTAAAAGAACAACTTTATTAACGAGATGATATACTAATAATTTAATTATTATCATTTTTTTTCTTTTCTCTCATTTGACTTATCCAAACAAGAATGATATAATTTATTCTTCTTTTTCTTTTATAATCTATCCAAGTATAATTTTAAAATATTATTATCTTTTTTTTCTTTTTTCTCATAATTAATATTATTTTTTCTTTTCTTTTCTATCATGTTCATCTAAACCAACCTTTTTGTTCTCAGTTGGAGAACAAAAATCAAAAACAAGAGCAAAACCAACCTATCCAAACGCACCCTTAGGAAGGGAAGTCATGTTTGGGGACCATGGATATGTGACTTCAAAAGGCTTGAATTAATTTGCATCTAAGCATTTTATTAGTCATGTCACCTACCAAAGTGGCATAACTTAAACCAAGAGACTTTTTTCCTTTTTATTTTTTAAAGAGTTAATTTAAGCGTGGGTATTATTATGAATGCATTGAAATAGCCAGGTAGACATTAAATGCATGCCTAACCCAACTACCCTAGCTTAAAATATGTAACAAATAAATGGACCACCAACTGCTAATTACTAGAAGAGACTGGCGATTGAAGAAATGATAGCAATTCAGCTTATACCATCCATAATCTTCCACATCTAAAATGCTGAAGTTTCTACCATTATGTGCCTTTTCCCCTAACAAAGTTAATCAAGAGTATATATATAGGGCTGCAAATGTTTATTAATGAACTGAAATTTATCACGATTTTTAAATTTGTTTAGTAAATGAGCCGAACTTAAGCAACAACAAACTCAGCAATGATCGTTTACGTTCGTAAACAAAAGCTCGTATAAACTTGTTAATATTAGATTCCTTGTACATAATTACACATTTAAAATTTAACTAGGGAATTAAAAAGAATAATCTTTATTCATTAATTTCTATAAGGCAAGATAATTGTTTTAAACAAATAAAATTTATTATCTACCTTAAAATTGTTTAAAATTGCAATAACATTGTATCAATAGACAACACAAGAGAGATAAATAGGAGAAAAATAAATTGAAAACCAAAATACACATATGTATGTATAAATATCAAAAAATAATAATAATAAATTTACAAAGCCGCACAATAAAGTAATTACCATATATTGAATCGGTGAAAACCTCAATATTAAAATAGTGAAAATCATCTAATTCAATTAGTTATAATTTTCATTGTAGTTATTAGATTCCTCGAAAAAGAATTGTCAATAAATTTACATTATTGCTATATTTTATATAATGGGTTATTAACCATAGCTAATTTGTTTTTTCTAAATTTGATTAAACATCAATACTTTAATTTTATTTAATTTATTTGTTGCCAAATTATAAATATTCAATTTGCCATATATTATTATTTTACGTTAGCTATTATTAATGTAATATAAAAGATGAAAATATAATATCAAATTAATCATATATCATTATTTTATATTACGTTAACATTCAATTAACTATATCTTATTTTTGATTACATTATTAACATAATTGTAAAGATATTACAAAAAGAATCTAACCACAAAGAAGAAGTCTTCAATCCAGCATGAAATAATACAAGTTTTTCAATGCTATAATAAATGCATATTAAATTATTATAATTTAAAGGTACAAGTTTATAAGTTGTATATTTATTTATCCTAATATATACCATATTTTGTGTAAATGGTGTTGGTTTTTATCGGAGTAATTTTCAAAAGGTGCAACTAAATCATATTGAGTTTTTTAAAATTTAATATTAAATGTAAATTAAAATATATGTAAAAATTAAAGTTAATATGTGATCTTTGGTTCTAAAATATTTTTTATCAAAAGAAAAGTAAATTATCAATGAATCAAAATAAATTATATTTGAACACGAATGGAATTTTGAAAGTGATGCAATAATAATTCCACTAATTGAAATAATAAATTTGAAAGTGATGCAATAACAATTCCACTAAACCATCTAATTGAATTAGTTAGAATTCTTATTATAGATATTGGATTCCTCTATAAAAAGAATTGTCAATAAATTTATCATATCGCTACATTTGATGTATTGGGTTATAAACCGTAGGCAGTTTTTTTTTCTTCTAAAACTGGTTAAACATCAATACTTTTATTTTATTTCATTTATTTATTGCCAAATTATATATATTCAACCATTCATATATTATTTTACATTAATATTATTAACGTAATAGAAAAGATAAAAATAAATTATCGAATTAATCATATATCTTTCTTTTATATTACGTTAACATTCAACTAATCAAATATTATTCTCGATTACATTATTAACATAATATAAAAGCTGAAAAGAGAAATCACAAGGATGTTGCAAAACAATTTCTAACCACAAAGACGAAGTCTTCAATCCACCATGAAATAATACAAAACTTTTTCAATGCTATAATAAATACACATTAAATTATTATAGGGCATAGGTACAAGTTTATAAGTTGTATATTTGATTATTTTAATATATAACATAAATTGTGTAAATGGTGGTGTTTCTTATTAGAGTAATTTTATAAAGGTGTAACTTAATCATATTGAGTTTTTTAAACTTTAATATTAAATATTAATTAAAATATTTGTAAAAAAGAAAGTTAATACGTAACATATGGTTTTATAAAAACAATTATGAAAAGAAATGAGAATTCTCAATGAGTCAAAGTAAATTATATTTGAACACGAATAAAATTTGAAAGGTGATGGAAAAACAATTCCACTAGTTGAATACTTATTTTATGTAGATCTTTAAAGGAGGAGCAAAAACTAAAATTAGATAAGTGATCAATTATCATTGTACATTATTTACTCTTTCAATTTTAATCTTCATAATACATATTACTATGATAGAAATTTTTTAAATTTAAAACAATTGTTACACTTTCATTATAATTATTTTAGTATAGTAATATAATTTAAATATCCAATCATGATAGTATAACTAAATTTCAATATAATCATAAATAAATACACATAATGGTATAAAAGAATATATATTTATATTAATATAATTATAAATATCTAAATATAATAAAATAAATATATATATATATATAAATACACAGTGTGATGTGTATATTCATATAATTTAATATAAAAAAACAAAAAAAGAATGATAAAAAAAAAAAAGTATTACTATATTATCCCTAAAATTTAAGGACACTTGTCAACCACACACCAAACCTTATCACAATGTAATCTCTCTTTATTTACTTTACCGATTCCTGTTTTACACAACTCAAATCCTTCCTCAAACCTTTTGTCTGAGAACTCAAACCCTTTGTCTAGAATTCAATCTGACCTCTCACTACCTATTAAACCCACACATCACACACTTATATATATATGTGCACATATATATACACACAGATATATACATGTTTAGTATGTGAAGTGGTATGGTTTATCTATTATGCAGTAATGTTGTGTACTTTAACGGTTTGGTCGTGAATTGAGTTCCCTACTAAATCTCTTGGGTTATAATTTTTTGTACGTTGATGGTAATTCACCATATAGTTTTTTTGGGGTGATACTACTGAATCTCTTGCAAAGTGGTTACTAGAGTAGCTGCTGATTATTATTTACTTACATTTTTAAAATTTTAGATATGATTAGAATTTGATGTATTAATATGACAGGGTGGTTCATGTATGGTGATTTTTTTTTTTTTTAAAGGAACTGTATGGTGAATTTTGGGTTCCATAACCTATTATACCACTCTTGTAAAATTGTAATTGAATTTTTTGTTTAATGATATAAACTTCTTGATTCTTCTATATTTGTATTGTTTTCATATTTCATTGGATTGCAATTTTTAAGTGATAGAAAATATATAATAATATTGTAATGATTCTAAAAGAGCTTGAACAATTTTTGAATAGTAGATAAAATTTGTCTATTAAATGAGCCGATCCGAGACGAGCCCGAGTTTTTTCGGTTTATAATGAGCTTGAGCTTAAATCTTGAAACTCGTCACGAGCCCGAGCCGAGCTTATAAACAAACGAGCCTAGTCCCGGCTCGGTTCATTTATAATTCTAAATATATATATATATATAAATAAAGAAAGATACATAGTGTGACCTAGAGAAATTTTTTATTTTTTTTGGTAATTTGCATTAATATCACATGAGGTTTAGGTTAATTTCACATTTAGGCCGGTCAACGCGTTTGTTGTCCCAACATCCCTTGAGGTTTTGTTTTTCTTGCAATGACACTTCTGGGTCAATAAAATGACCAAAATACCCTTGAGAGAAAAATATGTCATGTGAAATGACTTTCATGCCCCAATCTCAAATATATAAAATTTTGAAAAATATATATATAAATTCGAAAAAATATATAAAATTCAAAAAAAGTATAAAATTTGAAAATAAATATATAAATTTTGAAATATATATTAAATTTTGAAAAACATATATAAATTTCAAAAATAATATATAAAATTTAAAAAAATATATAATTCAAAATATAAAATTTGAAAAATATATAAATTCGAAAATATATATGATAAGTATTTACAATGCTGTATATAGACACACGTTCAGAATGCTGAATCTGTAGCTATGAAACATTAGAAAGCCCCTTTATATGGTATTATGCTCAGTAGCATAGTATTGTCATAGAGCTATCTTCAATTAGACACTGACGATTCCTACTGTCAGTCCTCATTCTCTTTTTTATATGGTACTATGCTCTTAGAAAATCCACTTGCGTTTACATTTTTCAATCACCCGTCTCCATGTTTTGATAAAATTATCTCGTCATTTGCTGTCATTTCCTTGCATCCTTGGTTGTTAATAGCTTTCTTGTGCAGTCGTTACAAAGCAAAATCAGATGCTTCAATCAAGTTTTATTTCCTGGCACATAAATTTTTTTTTTTCAGAAAGTTAAATTTTATAAAAGGAAAAAAGGTACAAGTAAATTAGGAGAGGGAAACCATAACTTTGTTAAAGGTCCCAAACTCCTAACACCCAATGATGCAGGAGGATCAGCGCAAGGATGACAGGAAATTGTGATATGCTGTTTTCCTTTTCAAATTTCTATTTTTAGTTAATTTTTACTACTTATGATAATTTTCTATTTGTCAATTAAGAATTGATTATGAACCCGATTTGGGCCAAATTTTTGGCAATCTTTTGATTTCTTTCCGTATTTTGTTTTGGTAAGACTTTTAGGGTTTTGCTATTTTTGATAAAATCCTTGATTTTCAGCTATTTAAACCTGGCTTGTGGGTTGTTTTAAATTATTCTTGATTATAAACAATTATATAAAATTCCATAGTGTTCTCTGAATTTTTGAGTCGAAATTCTCTTGTTTTTCCCTTGCAAAGTACCTATTGCATTAGCCTACAGAATAATTTATATTCTGTCCGGCGTCAATTGGTATCAGAGCTCAGCATCTTCCTGAGGCGGTATTTCCATCAGTTTTCGATGGCTAATAATCGTGGTTGTCGTGGGCAGGTTCCGATTGAGGAAGTCTCGCACCGTGATCGTAACGTTCAGGATGTTATGATTGAGGATTTGCAGAGGCAAGTGGCAGAGTTAACCCAGCACCTGGCGGCGCAGGAAATCGGTAATCATGATGTGGAAGATTCTGATACCGACAATTCCACCTTCGAAAATCCGTATCCACAGTTAGGGCCAATATTTTCGGAAGATTCTGATTGGTTGAAAACCAATATTTTCGTTGGAGAGCCAGTGTATGACAAAGAAGGAGATGAGGATGTGTTCAATGCAAGCACGACGACTGAAGTTCAGTGGACGCTTCCATACCAGTGGCCGGATTATGAATTCAATAACCTCATTGAAGTTGATCAGATGGAAGACATTTTCTTGAACTCTTTACTGGAGGACGATATAACTGGCATGGAAAATCTTGAGATCCCATTTAACAATCTTCCTGAATCTTAGCAGAATGTGATCCCAACAACAGGTCCAAATAAGGAAGCTGTTTTTATGCCTTGTGGAAATAGTGCAGCAGGTGAGGTTTCAGAATTACTCATGGAGGTCCAGCAGCTGTTTTCGGAATTCTCTCTTTTGATGCCAGAAGACCTTCCTCCTGGATTGCCGCCAGAATTACCCACGGACCGTTTACATCCTAGGGCAGGTGAGTTAGCCCAACATCTTCGAGACATCCATGAGCAGGTGAATCTGGCCAGTCACGAGAGCAATGCCAAGTACAAAACTCGAGCGGACAGTCATCATCGTTAGGTACTTTTTGATGTTGGTGATTTTGTTTGGGTTGTATTAACTCGTGATCGTTTCCCTGTTGGCGAGTATAATAAGCTTAAGGAGTGGAAGATTGGACCCTGTGAGATATTGCAGAAGATTAATGACAACGCATACAAGTTGTGTCTCCCTAGTCACTTGAAAACATCTGATGTCTTTAATGTGAAACACCCGAGTCCTTGTTTTGCGGATTCTGTTGATGTTGCTGTGAACTCGAGGACGAGTTCTTTCCAACCCGGGGTGACTGATGCAGGAGGGTCAACGCAAGGATGGTAGAAAATCGTGATCTGCTGTTTTCCTTTTCAAATCTCTATTTTTAGTTAATTTTTACTACTTATGGTAATTTTCTATTTGTCAATTAGGAATTGATTCTGAACCTGATTTGGGCCAGATTTTTGGCAATCTTTTGATTTCTTTCCGTATTTCGTTTTGGTAAGACTTTTAGGGTTTTGCTATTTTTGGTAAAATCCTTGATTTTCAGCTATTTAAACCTGGCTTATGGGTTGTTTTAAATTATTCTTGATTATAAACAATTATATAAAATTCCAGAATGTTCTCTGAATTTTTGGGTCGAAATTCTCCTGTTTTTCCCTTGCAAAGTACTTATTGCATTAGCCTACAAAATAATCTTTATTCTGTCCGGCGTCACCCAACTACAGACCTCAAAGGCCATATATGTTCAAAATAGATGTACCAAAACATGTCTTATAGACTCCTTTTCAACCACTCCATAATTGCATAAAGAGGCAACCATGCCTCTTATTAGATCATAAGCCTGGTGGTCTCGGTGGAGGACGGATAAACTCTTCATCAAGCTCCCAGATCCTCCTAATTACCCTTGAAACTCTGGTGTCTTTTACCTTCAAACTTGCAAGCCTACTTCTGATCATCGCATGAATGCTTCACATTACTTTTATTTGGGAATATTTTTTACGGTTGAATAAGAGATTGTTTCTCTCTCTCTCCATATACGATTTATGGTTACTGAAAGGGCAAGCTTGTTGACACAATTGGGAAGGGGGTTTGATAAGGTGCCTTCTCTCCTCATTCGCAGGGTTTATCTATATAGAAAGGTTTATGAATATGTGTGTATATAGAGATGGGAAAGGGAAAAGAAGAAAAGTTACGGTGAGAAATGTTTTTTTGTCGTTTTCGTAGTAGATAAAAAATAAATGGAGATCCTTTATGTGATTGTTACGTTGAGATTTCAAAAACAATTTTCTTTCATAAATTCATTATGAATATACAATAATTAAAATAGGCTTTTTTTTTATCTCAAATTTAGGGTAAAAAAATTTAAACTTATAATAATAAGTTTTAGTAATAAATTTATTATTTTAAAAACAAAGTAATTATTGAATTATTGTACAAAATTACAAACGCACCCTCAAGTCTTAACACAATCTGATATGGATAATACATATATAATATATTATAAAACCGGTTCGGTTCAGTTTTTAGAAAATAAAAATCAAAACCGAATTGAAAATTTTAATTTTTGAATTATGAAAATCATAATCAAATCGAATCATCTTAAAATTGAACCTAACCACCAATATTATTAAGTTTATTTTGTTCGTGTTCATGTTCGTGTTCGTGTGTGTGACCGAGAGAGATAGATGTAATACCAATGTCTAGAAACTAGAAAGTGGAACAGCAAGCAATGAACTTGAGACGAACAAAAAAACGTTGAGAAGACAAACACAATAACAAAATCAAAAGAGAACCCCACAATAGTGCTCTCATCATATATCTGCAAGTACCCATGAAATAAAATACTAATAATTAATTAAAACTATTATTTTAATACCTCAACAACTATTTCAAAAAGCCCATTTTGTCTCAATCTTCACAAATACCCTCATTGTTCCAAAAAGAATATCCCAAAATATAAATCAAATTGATATTCTATCCTTAAAAACATCGAAAGTATAGAAATTTGATTCCTAAGAACAATTAGAATTTTCAAATTTTCGAAGTATGAAAATTTTACCTAGTGTTTGCCATATTTGCAAAACCACTCTGGTGCTCTACACTTTCTTAGCAACCAAACACCAAAATTGAGCCTAACCTAACCTGGTACCTTGCTGCTTTAAACCCAAAAAGAGGACTCACTCAAATAAGCATATTTGCTGATCAAATGGAGAAACCCAGTTGGTAAATGAGGAACAAAATGGGTTCATATAATTGACAGATATTATTGTAGGTATGTAAATTGATTTTGACTACACCAATATAAAATGACAACAGCAGTTTTGGGGTTATATGAACCCAAAAATACTAGAGAGTATATATATATATATATATATATATATATATATTTTATTGTAGAGTGAGAGAGAGCCAGAGAGAACGTCGGTATGCACTATGCAGCAGTTAAGGGAATCCGCAACACAAACACTTGCTCTCTCATCACTCATCAATTTCGTAAAGTAGGTCCACCTCTCTCAACAAATATGGACTCATATGGTTCTAAATCGATATGTAATCAATACAATTTAAATATTTTAATAAATAGTTTAAGAAGCAAGATGAACCAAAAAACTTTTTCTTCTAAAAAAAAATAGAATGGTGGTTAATTTTATATATTTTTTAAAAAATAGCAAGCACTGTAAGAAAATTTGTAAAAGAAAATCAACCGACTTTGACAACTGAATTATTTTAATTTCATTCATTTTGGCCAATAATTTAAAATAGATGAAGGACACACTTTTAATTTTTTTATGAGTAAAAAAGCTCTCTTTTTTATAAAATAATACTTCACGAGTTTTCTGGAGACCCATAATAGTTGTCAAAATATAAATAGAAGGGTAAAATGCAATAAATTCTCCTGAATTATGATCAAATTTGTAAATTATCCCCTAAATTATACTTAGTACAATAAAACTCCTAAATTATTCCATTTTGTTGCAAAATGCCCCATTCACTTAATTTATGTTTTCTAAATGACCACAATACCCTTTCTTTATTGAATTTTATTTAATGCATTTCCCTATTACATAAATTATGGAAGGACTTATATTAATTTGATGACATATTCTCCGTTAAAATTGTATAAACTTACACATAGTTTTAAATTTAATTGTTTGAATAATATATTTAGGTTGTTTAAATTAAAATTAAGTAAAAATTAAAAAATAATTAAGTTAATATATATATATATATATATATATAACATGAGAAAATTAAAAGGTGTTTATTATTTTAGTAATTTGTAAATTATTTAGGCATATATATTTATGAAAAAGAAATTATATTTTGGCATAATTTTTTTTAACTAGGATATAAGTTTTATTATTTAAATCAATTTAAATTTTAATAACAAGTTAATTAGTTTAAAAATAAAGTAATTACACCTTATAACTATGTATATATTAATATATTTGCATTTAAGGATATATTTACTATAATATTGTTAAAGTGAATTGTATAATAAATATTTTAGATAATAGAGATTATTGATTTAACTTAAAGTATTGACAAATTGAATACAAAGGGTAGAATAGTTTTTTGGAATGTAATTGGGGTAAATTGCAAAAAGTTAATAGTTTAGGGAAGTTAATCGTAATTCAGGGAATTAGTTGCAATAGTTCAATAGGTTTATTGCATTTTACCCAATAAAGGATTATTAAAATTACTTAAAATGATGTGGTCCGGGTTCAAATGTTATAAAGTAGTATGAGTGTGAACCTCACTAATGAAATATAATATTTATAGATAGACTTTTGAAGTTATTAAAATATATATATCTTAATTCAAATGAGTATAATGTAACTTATATACATATAAATAGTTGTGTTTGTAGGTATTAAGTAATCTATGATAATCTTAGATTAATTTATGCCCTAAATCAAGATGCTAAGGCAGGCCTGTTTCAGGGCCAATCTTGCTTGCCCTTATTTGTTCATGGTTTTTAGATTTTTGTTAATATTATTGGTGAGGTACTTGTTGGATTGGCTTTGTTTCAGTCGCTATCTCTCATTTCATTTTCTAAAATTTATTTATCTTCAAATAAAAAATAATTGAAATAAGTATTTTATTTTATTCCATTTATAAAAAAAGGTATAAAAGGCAAATTTGACATTTTCGAAGGGAAGTCATGTTTGGGGACCATCTAATCATGGATATGTGACTTCATAAAAAGACTTGAATTAATATGCATATAAAGCATTTTATTACTCATGTCACCTACCAAAGTGGCATTACTTAGACCAAGAGATTTTTCTTTTTGAATTTTTAAATGTTATTTTTTACTTTCGGAAAGAAAATGTTATTTTCTCCGTCCCAAAATAAGTGTCCATTTTTAAAAAGTCAAAATATTTTATTTGGTCAATTTATCAATTTAACCTTCAACCATTAAAATTATAAGACATATACATTATAAACCATCACATCACTATGGTGAGACCATGAGTAAAATTAATATTTCATTCACTAACACTATAACAAAAGTTCGCTTCTTAAAAAGTTGGATTCCCCAAAATGGATTTATAATTTGGGACGGAGGTAGTATTTGACAAAAAATTTAGAAGAGCTCAAAAATCTCGGAAGAACGTTTCAAAGAAGTTGATGGTAACAACTTTTCTTTCTCTTTTTTATCTTTGAAAAATCAGAAGCAAAAATTATACCAAACATAACCTAAATGTGGTTATACTCATCAAAATTTATTAATGCATTGAAATAGCACGTACACCATAAATGCATGTCTAACCCAACTACCCTAGTTTAAAATATGTAACAAATAGATGCACCATCTAGTGTTAATTACTAGATGAGACTGGTGATTGAAGAAATGATAGCAACCTTTTCCCCTAACAAATTAATCAAGAATATATATGTATATATATAGTGTGATCTTATTTAGTAATTTGCTATATTATTTATAGTGCAACTGAAGTTCTACAAGTATATAGCCGGTATTGAATTTGTATGGCCAAAAGATAGGTATGAATTCATATACACTATTAGTACGTGTTCAACTAAGTTTCATAAATAGTTTTTTTTTTTTTTTGGGTAATTTTTTCATAAATAGTTCAAATGACAGACACATGATTTTATTAAATCGGCCAAGTCACCCTTTCCACGAATGTGTTGGTGTGGTGTTATAGGTACATGCATAACTTATTTAATGAAAAATTTAATAAATCTTATTGGAGTTTGACTTATGTAATGTAATAGTGTATACATTAGTATAATTACACTTCCAAAAAATGGTAATTGAAGTAGAAGAATGTCCACAAACGACCCTCCTTCCCTCTTCCACCATCTCTTATGATAGGCAAAATTGCAAAAAATAAAAAATAAGACATACAACTTTTGCAAACCACCCTCCCATCCATTTATTCATAATTTTTCCATTTCCCATGTCTAATAAAAAAAAATTATCACGTGTTCTCAACTCATGCCATATCACGTGGCCGATAAATTATTTATTACAACGGTAATATCACATCATTAGGCTGATGTGATATCACAATTCAATGAAAATTCTTTTAGCAGATATAATACATATTACTATGCCAATATTCAACATATATGAAAATATTTTTTTTTAAGGTTTTGTTTTTATATTTTTTATTATTTTGTTTCCATTTGTTAAATGTTGATATGGTAATATGTATTACACCTGTAAAAAAAAAAAAAAATTTCATTGGATTGTAATATCACATCAGTCTTGATGACTTGATATCACTGTTAATCGAATAATTTCTTCACGTGGGAATGGATTTCTCAAACAAACAATTAAAATATCAAATTATAATTTCTTTCATAGAAAAGGCTTATTTCCCTAAACAAATAAATTTATAAATATTACGAAACAATGTAAAAATATGTACCTTCATACGCTTACAAAAAAATAAACCATTCACATAATATGATGAAAGCCAACTACACTATGTATAATAGAATGTTATGGTTATTATACAACTTATAATAAAAGATACATCAATTATTCGATATTAAAAAATGATGAAGTATTTTAATATTTTTATAAGAGAAAAAATGTGTGTGAAATTTTTGGTTTCCTCTAGAATGAAATAATAATATGTTAAAGTTAAGTAGTAATTTTAAATACTTTGGGGTTATCGGTAAATTCTTTGCACAATTTCCGTCCAAAAAATAAATTAATAATTAATTATTTTTCCGACTTTTGTCTTTTTGAGAACACGGACCAAGACTAACATACGCTTTGATGCGAACGACGCAATCAATCTCACCTCTTCTTCGACAACTCCAATTCGTAGTTTCCAGAGATCTACTAGTAGCTTCTTCCTCCTCAACCCCTCTGTTAATTTCTAGGGTTTTTGATTTCTAGGGTTCCGATCAGCATGGGCGAATTGCATATGGAAGAAATGTCTCTGCCTGCTCTCTTCGAACAGGCTCGGAAGATCCATTCAATGGCCTCTGAATCTGCCGTTGATCAGGTACTTTCATACCATTTTTATATACACATATGTGTGTGTGTGTATATATTTATATATTGGAGGATTTCATTTGGAATTTTTGTGTTATGTTATTTTATTTTTTTTGTGGGTTTTTCAGGAGACGGTGAAAAAGGGTTGTGAAGCTCTGCAACAGTGCGACAATATGATAAGCAAATTAGGGTTGTTTTCGGCAAATGAGACCAAGGAGGATATTAGCACCACTAACCTCAAATATATTTTGGTAATAAGGCTGAAACTATATATATATATATCTATTTCATTTTGTGGATTTTTTTGTTAGGTTCTACCCCACAATTATTTGCGTATTATGTAATTTTTGCTGATAAAAGTTAATAATTTTAAGTTTTCAGTCCATACTCGAGTAAATTGGTCTGAGATGAATCCTAAGGTGATATTCTAATGGTGAGTTTCTCATCTGAGGTTAAAAGTTTGGAATCTCCTTGGAGCCACTCTAAGAAATTTCCCATAGTTTTTCAGTCCTGGACTAGGGGGTGCTCTGAGAGGCCCTTCCCAGTATTATTATTAAAGGCTCAAGATGCAGTAAGGCGCTAGAGGTCCTCTGGAGCCTAGGCGCATGCACGAAATAGAAAATGAAATGAAAAAATGAAGTTGTTAATTGCGCATTCATATTCCATAATAAATGCGCAAATGTTGTCAAAGGTGATCCTGCGTACACATGAGGTGTTAGTCTTTGCTTCAAGGAGCTTGGAGCCTAGAGGGATGCCTAAGCGCGGCTTTAATAACACTGGGCCTGACACTATTATCGTTGACAATTAAGTAAAAAGGGTCCGAGATAGTCCAAAAACGGATGTAGTACGGATTTATGCTGAGTGTCTAGGTAGTGTAATCAAATAGCTGAAAATCAGATCCTCCTTTTATGTGAACTGTTTATTGTAGGGAAGAGCTTCCCTCTTTGTGGCGCAGCTATTGAACCAAAAGAGGGAAATATTAACAGTAATTTTCTTTTCTGATTGGTTGATCTGAAACAGTGCACATTTAGCATACTATAGTACTAATTGGGCTTTGGTGTTGCCTTCATCATATGATTCGAACTTTGTGGATCTAGATATTCATATTTCTTACCTTATTTTTTTCTACATAAACATCATATGCGGGTGCAATTATAAGGTTTGTGAACTGAACGGCTGTGTTGTGAATCGTTGTGTGCAAGGGTAGAAATTCAGGGGTTTGCTTGGTTCCGTTCTGTGAAAATAGTTTTCGAGAACTATAGATCAGAAATTGTTTTAGATAACTAGAAAGAACAGTTTTACTAAATCAACCTCCTTATTTTTGTTAAGTTTTTATTCTGCAGTTTTAGATAACTGTCAACCTCGATGAATTTCAAATAATGTTCCATTTTTCCAGTTCTGTACAAATAGAAATTTGTTCTCAGAAAATTTAACCATTTAGGCCCTCTATTAAACTTTGGCACCCCATTGAGCAGAAGATGTGGAAAATGTGCCTAAGATCTTCCTAATAGTATTTGGACTAAGATACATGTATATATATATATATATATATGGGACTTGGTGCCTCAAGAAGCATGAGGTCTCATGTTCGATTCCTACTAGGTGCAGACAATTCGTTAGGGCCACGACCACGGACATAGCTTGAGCAAATTCGTGTGGGGGGTCGCCTTGCACGGGTCCTGTGGATTAGTCGAGGTGTGCGTAAGATGACCCGAACATCACGGTTATCAAATATATATATATATATATATATATAATCCCTTTCTTTTGGACATACACAAAATAAAAGCTTCAATGAATCTTCTTTTCATGTACCATCTCGGTAAGCAAGACTTTATTGTTTTCATCTTGTGCCACATATTCTCACATTTAGATATTTCTGTTAACTACCCAACTATTTTAAACGCTTAAACTATTAGAGTGTGTAACTTAAGAATTTATATACTTCAACATGCCCTTTCACATGTGGCCTGCTTTTTGGTCCAACACGTGAAACAACTTTTTTAAGTGTGTGACAATGAGATTCAAACACATGACTTCCTACTATGATACCTTTTTAGCCATTCATCTATTCTAAAAGCTTAAGTTGTTAGAAATGGTGTAACTTAAGTATTTATATACTTCAACAATATCACCGAAAAACAAAACAGGGGCGTTAATGCTAGGGGGCTTCTAAATGATGCTTCATTCTTTTTAAAATAGCAAGTGACTTCAAAATTGTTTTGTCTAAGCAAACAATTAACCTTTCTTGAAGTGTTCAATTCAACCATAATATGGCTAGGATAAGATTTGAGGGGTCATAGATTGTTGACTATCACATAAATTCGTGCATTAATCATTTATTTTTGTTATTATGCTTTAAGCCATTATATCTTAATATTTATTTGCAGTATGATATCTGTGTGAACTCATTCTCATAAATTAATGTTTGTTCTTTTCTTCTTAGTCAGTTAATAATTTGTTTTTAATTAGGAAAAAGTACTTTGTATGTGGATGGGAGATTCAGTTCTATTTAATTCTCACAACTTTGACAAAGTGTCCTAGCTTTTAGAATGGTTGAATTAGATTTGTGAAATGCATGAATGTCAGTGCCAGTTATCTATGGATTTACAATATTTGAGGTATTTGCCAGATGCTAACAGTTTTTCATGTCAGGTTCCATTTTATCTTGCTGAGTTGACAGAAAAAATTGCACAGGACGACAGGATACAAGTCGTTAAGATGTCACAGTCAAAGCTAAAGGTAGAAAATGTTTTGTAGAAGCTGAAATCTCAGCATGTTTGTAGATAGAACCTTTGGACATTAGTTTTTTTATTTTTTATTTATTCCTGTCTGCAAATTTTTTTATCTCTAACTAAAGATCTCTAATACTGCTACATCTTCAGGAATTCATATCATTTTGTGAGGCAATGGAGCTTGTGCCAAAAGAGGAATTAGAAACATGCATCCAAGGGGGTCCAAATGCTTATGCAGATCAAAGAGCAAAGAAGGTACCCTTGGGTTTCTTCATCGATAGATCTTATTGTGCTGTTTGTTACTGTATTCCTCATTATGCTCAATGCTCTTCATGATAAATTCCAACTATCTTGCAACTCATAATTGATTGCATCAGGAGCTTGTAGTTATGCTTTAGTTCTTTTTTTTTTTGAAAGGAGTTATGCTTTAGTTCTAATTTCAATATTTCCACCCCAGATAGCTAGGTTCAAGCGCCAAAGAGCTGCAGAGTCAAAGCTGCTGGCGATAAAGGAGCGTAAGGAGCGACGTGGACGGTCAACTAAGGCTTCCACCTTATCTACTCCTGTTGAGGCAGGAGATGAGGATATGTCAGATGAAGATGGAGAGGAAGAAAGGGAGGTAGTTATTATTTATTACACGTGAAAAATGAAGTCTTTGAAGCTATTGATCACCTTTGACAAGCTATTGTGGTATTAGCAATATATGTATTGTGTTTTGATGAATTTTAATTAAGAATTAACTGTTACTATCTCTATAAACTACTGTATTAAGCCTCATTCTTTCTTGTTGCTTCTAGTATATTAACATCTTATCTCACCATTAGTTACCCTTAAGCTCCTTTAAAAAAAAAAAGTTAGTTACCCTTAAGCAAGAATGAGAATCTCTCTTCGAGGAAGACTAGAGACAGATATAACCTTTGGCATTTAAGATTACAGCAGTGGCTGCTTTAGAAAAGAAGAGGGAAAAATGTTTAGCATATAAGCTTAGAGCAGTAGGTCCTTTAGAAAAGAAGAGAGAAAATTCTTTAGCTCACTGATATAATCTGCGATCCCGAGGCCAGGGCCTCTGCACATTATGTTGTTCTTAATGAGAAAATTGGGAAACCAACTTCTGCCAACCCACCATTGTTATAACTTCGATAATTTGTGTCATCACTGTGCTGAGTACCAACCACCATTAGTAATTGCACCGCATCAAGCCACCACTGTCCTAACTGCCATCTGCAGTGCCACTCACAGCCGAATCATCCATTAATACCACACCGTCCCTTGGCTCCCTACCAAGAGCTCATCGTTGTTTGTATAAATACCTTAATACCATAATTATCTGTATAAAACCACCATTGTACCTTCCATATAGGTAAGGTTTCTTCACTTTGTAAGTCATCTGATAATGTAATCTTCAACTTCACTTGTACTTTCGGATTGACAATCCATGATAACATCATCCAATATTTCTTATTCTGGGTTTAGTGGATGCTTACTGGCACTTAATCCATGAGTTGAAATGCCTTGCAACTGAAGTTGTTCTTGTGACATTATATCAATGGGATAACTTCATTTTCACCCCTTGAGGTTTGTCCTATCATCATTTTGACCCCCTCAGGTTTGCATATCTTCATTTACACCCCCTCATGGGGTGAAATGTCTAAAATACCCTTATACCAAACACCCCTTAAATCAATTTAATCCATAAATCAATTTAAACCCTAAAACAAACACCTCCTTAGAATCAATCTAACCCTAAAACCAAACACCCCAATATCTATTCAATTTTTATTCTCTCTCTCTCTCTCTCTATATCTCTCTCTCTCTCTCTCTCTCTCTAACTCTCAAGACACACACACACACACACACGCACACACACACATACACATATATATATATACACACACACATATATATAGATCTATACACACACATATATAGATCTATACATATATATATATATAGACCCATCGGGGGCGGCGCCGACGGGGAGGCGGTGGGAGGGGGTCGGCCGGCGACTTATATATATATATATATATATGTGTGTGTGTGTGTGTATATATATAGATAGATCTCTATCTATATATGTGTGTATATATATATGTGTGTGCGTGTGTGTGTGTGTGTGTGCGGTGTGTGCGTCTGAGAGAGAAAGAGAGAGGAGAGAATTTTTTTTTTTTAATTTTATATTTATTTTCGAATTTAGGTTTTTTTTTTTGAAATTTAATATATATATATTTGAATTTTATATTTATTTTCAAATTTTATATTTTTTTTGAAATTTATAATTATTTTCGAAATTTAATATATATTATTAGAATTTTATATGGTTTTTTTTAATTTTATATATTTGTCTTGAATTTAATATGTTTTTTAAAAAAAAATTAAAAATTTATATATATTTTTGATTTTATATTTATTTTCGATTTTATAATTTTGTTTGAAGTTTAATATATTTTTTTGAATTTTATATGTTTTTTTAAAATTTTATATATTTGTTTCAAATTTTTTATGTTTTTTGTGATTTTTATATTTATTTTTGAAATTTAATATGTTTTTTTGAAAAAAAATAATTTCAAAATTTATATATGTTTTTTAATTTTATATTTATTTTCGAATTTATAATATTTTTTTAAATTTTAATATATATTTTTTCAAATTTTATATATATTTTGAAATTTTAATACAAATTAAATTATTAAATGATGGGAGGGAGTCTAATTGATAAAAACACTATCCTTGTTTCCAAACAGAATAAGGATAAGACATTGAGGGTAGTTTAGGAATTTTAAAAAAAATTCAGGCTGATGTCATCGTTCAGGGGGTCTAAGTGATGAGAATATTGAAAAGTAGGGGGTGTAAATGAAGATATGCAAACCTGAGGGGGTCCAAGTGAAGATAAAACAAACCTCAGGGGGTGTAAATGAAGTTATCCCTATATCAATTCAGTTCATCCTTCATTTGGAATCCACAATCAGCAATTAAACGGAGCTCCTATCTCATTCTGACTTTGAGTGTCATTTGGTCCTCAAAATGTTCTCCTGTACGAATATCTTTTGGTTGTGCCAAGTTATGTCATTGTATGATGATATTTATGCATGACACCTTATTCATGAAATTACTACTCAACAGATTCCTGAAATGGAGCTTAACCTAAGCGATTGAATTGCTTTTATAAATTTTACGTTCCTTTGTCAATTTGGTATTTATAAATCCAACAAGCATGGTGCACATAATGATCATGGTCGATTCGTGAATTAAAGGCACAATTCAGTCAGTTCTTGCGCAATGTGTTGAAAGTTAACTTATAAAGAAAATGTGTTAAAAGTTGAAACAAATCTACTTGGGTACAATGAAATGTTGGAGTTTCCTTGTGATCATGAGATTACTTTTTTGCAGGCATGGCTTACAACCATCTCTTTGGCTCTCTGTAAGGTTGGTCTAAAAAATTCAATATTTATTGCGACGCCAACTTCATTTTTATGATCATTTGTATATGTTCATAACTTATATTTTTCTTGATGTGAAATTTAGGCTTTTGATCTACTTGAGATGCTTAAAAAAGAGGAGGAAATGCTTTCAGCCATAAAGGAAAAGCAATTGCAGGTAGTGTTATGCTTTCCTTGTGGTCTCTGACAATGTTTTTTACATTAATAGGGAAATGGATTTTTCTGTATCACTTCTTGTGGATTTCACCAATTCATCATTCTCTGTTCTTTTCCCAAACTTATCCTGCAGAACAAAGTAAGCAGTGTTTAGCTGACTCTAAATAAAATACCGAATACGCAAAGGACAATACCAAAACATGTGGTGTCCTCCTGCCTGCATTTTATTAAATTAGGTTTCATTTGATAGATTGAATTTATAACCAATGATAAATGAAGGAGATGGCAGGTTTCATGAGCTCCACTCTTCCGGCCAAAGAGAGATTTTGAGTTCTGATTGCTGATTTTGGTGGGAATTTTATCCATCAAGGGAGAGTAGTTAGGATGCTTCAGATTTTTGTCTACCATATAAAGACCAAGATAAGGCATAAGGAGCATAAGCACCTTCATCTTCTAAAAATTTTTGAGCACCCTTTTCCTTACAAGTGTAGCTGGAAAAAAACAATCTGACTTTAAACAAAGTTGACTGCAAATCCTGAAACTGAAAGGAAGATTTGCAGCAAGTTCAGTTCTTTTTGCAGCACCAACTTCCTTGGAGTCATTCATCAAACATTCTGCAAAAAAGCAACCGGAAAAGCCTATCCCAGCTTGATGGACTTCCGTATTACTGAAATCTCCAAGCATCAACCCTTTTCGAATTAGACCCCAAAATAGGATCAGTAACAAGAGTGGATAGTAATGGAGAGGGAGGACTCTTTTGTCTGAGACCCTTTAGAGTTTGAACAAAACCTGCAGGGAACGAGGATAGAGAACAAAGCTTATCTAAGGCACACCCTTACGTCTAATCTGTCTTCCACCAAAGCCATAGTCTTGTTGCAGATTATAGAGGAAACCTTGACAGAGTCATGCATTTCCCAAGTCATTAGAGTGAATAGAGATTTAGGAGCTACTAATATTGTACTGTTCTTTGCAGGAAGGAGAGAAGGAAGTTTCACAGCTTATTCTTGATGAGCGCACCAAGAGAGCGGAAGCATGGCATCGTGATGCTGCAGTTCGAGCTCGATATACAAAACCAGCACAGCCAATTACATGCGCTGCTTTTGCTCAAGATGTTCTAGAAGGGAGAGCGGAATTTTCACAGGCACACGAGCACAAACACCAGCCAATGATATTTGGACCAGCAAGTCTTGTGGGAGGAAGCCTGACAAGTGAAAGGGAAAGGATGCAAGCACAGGTTTTCCAGCCAGGTTTCAGGTATTTTTATAAACTAATAATTGAGCAATTATAAGGGAGAGCTTATTGTATGAAATACTAATTGGGACATGTTACTGTATGAAATGCTCATTGACTTTTCTTTCGTTGTTTCTTATTTTTGTTAAATTTTGGGGCGAACCTATTAGATTGCCGACTATGAGCATAGAGGAAGCTGGGTTAAAGGAGATGGAGATGATGAATAAATGGCAGGAGAGAAATGCTAAGCTCATGGAAGAAGCCAATTCGTCATGGCACAAGGACAACCGGATGTTGAGGCCAGGTGAAGAGGACGAGGACGAAGACGATGATGCTGCCCAAGACAAGGCAAGGGCATGGGATGACTGGAAAGATGATAATCCTCAGGGCGCAGGCAACAAGAAGCTCACCCCTTGCGGGTAAAACCAGTGGGTAGGTCAACGTGTACGTGTATTGTATCTAATAAATTAGTGTTTTGTGAGCAATTATTAGAGTCTTTTGTTGATTTATAATCATACATGAATTTTGGTTTCTGCTGTTGTTTCTCCATGGGAAGAACTTGTTGCCATGTATAGTAGTGATGATGGTAGGAGTATTAGTAGTTCATCTATATGTGTGGACAGAAGCTACTGGTAGTATATGTCCATCACGCCTCTTTCTGAATCTATTCATGACAGTTTTGTTTTTTGAATGATAATCTGAAGTTATCCTCTGTATCAACTTTTCAATGTTTTTCATAGTCTAATTTCATTACTTGAGGTATGCAACTATAATTATGACATTCTTTGCTTATAAGTATAACTTTGATTAGGATCTGATTGTTATATGTTGCACTTGTGTTAGTTTTATTAGGTCATGCTTTTTCTACTTCAATTTTTTTTTTTCCTTTTTTTTTTTTTCTGTTACTTCACTCACAAATGGTCCCCAATGGTTATTTAGTTTCTTTCATCTTTTCTCTCCCAATGCAGACACATGTATATAAAGCACATTGGTCAAGGAATAAGAACTAAATGTTATGAAGTGAATTGGTTACATTCAAAGTAGTTGTAGTTTATATGATATGAAAGAATGAAAAATTGAAGTTTATGTGTTTAAATTTCCTTGAAGAAGTGTGATAATTCTAATGGATGCAATAAAGGTGTGACAATGGAATTGAAAGGATGAACCATATAGAACTCCATAAAAGAAAGTCAAAGCTTGTTTATTTGAATTGTTTCATGAGTCACTTAAAATTCAAGCAAAAATGTTAATGACTTGAGAGTTGAGGCTTGGCAATTTATGTATGTATAAGTCCACACTTGTATAGACATAAAGAGGATGGTTAATTTTATGATTTTCCTGTTGTGATCTTTTCTTATTCATTATTTTTTCTATATTGAATGGATGGCTAACAAGCACACGATACTGAAATTAGGTATAAAAATGCCCAGAGAACTCTCGTTTTTTTGTTCTCAAAAAATAGTTTTATATTTTCGGAGTTATCAAAAAAAGTGTTAGATTGATACCAAGCATGCCCTATGTTGTTTCTTTTTCTAATTTTGAAAGGGAATGATGAATGTCCTATTTCGGATGTAATAACCGTAAAATATATGTATATATATTTAGATATATACTTATCAAATAAATATTTGAAAATGATTAGAATGGATAAATGAATATTTTTTGGAATTTTGAAATGTAAAATTGAAATTTGAAAAGAGTTTGGTTTAAAGTAAATGATTAGAGTCTCTGAAGAGATGTGATATATTAGGCTACTGAAGGGGATGAGGAGAGTTAACTTGGGAGGTCACGATATTTCTATTGTAACTGGAAGGGCGATGTAGCACTCAGGAACTTGTGAGCAATAGAGCGCACATTATTCATCTCTAGACAAGTTAACCTTGCATTATACGTCTATATATAATTATGATTTATGAGTTGTTACAAGAGTATGAAAATATATATTTGTGAACTGTAATTGATTGTAATACGTTGTTTGTATATGTGTACTCTAGTTTTATATATTTGTGTTGATAATAAACCTAACTTAATTGATTACACAAAATTTGATAGAATTTGTTTAGCGGCGATTAAATAGGAAATATATTATTGACTAACGTGGTATCATTATTATAGTAGGTTATTATTGGTACATTGCTAAACAATAAGTATTTTATCGCTACATTAGTTTATTGTTAGTACATTACTAAACAATAAGTATTTTATCGTTATTAAATATCATAACAATAACCGTAGTGGTTGTATATCAGATTGTTGCGGTAGTGGATGTACAATGTTATACAGTAGCTTATCGTTGATGTAAGTGTAAGTGGTTAACCTAAATCATTATCGTATACTTAGTCGTCTGTATAAATAATATTTGGGATGTTATTACTACGTGTTGTTAGTTAGGTAATGTGATTATACAATGTGTAAACAATATATGATTAATTTATAAACCATACCTGATTTCTATTATAATATGACATGCTTTATAATAGTGGTTTCGGATTTGGGTTAAGGGTCTCGTGGGTAATGAATATTATTATGTTATAATTGGTATATTTACGTGAATAATTGGATTAGGAAATGTTTTCTATTTAAACCTAATATATTCAAAAGAGTATATATATATAGCATGAAACGATAAAATTATTGGTTGTACCATTTGTAAACAATAGGTTACAGGAGAAGATTAGTGGATGGTGTTGTTAACACGATATCAATTAATATTAACGTGTTATTTGTATCCTTGCGAAAAGTATGTTATAGGAAAACATTAGTATATTAATTATCTGCAACCTATGTGAACAGTAGTTTAAATGTATTCATTTCTACGCTCTCTAAATTACGTGTTAGTTAGGTCATATGTGCATATTGTGGTTACTGTGTACATGTGAATATTTTGGAGTATATATTAGAACGCTTTATGATTGTTTCTTATTTAAGTTTAGCGATTAATAAATACTAATGGTATGCGTATATTTATAGGGTGAAAATTTAAGGAACCAATATTGTTTATAAGGATTTAAAGTAATCTTATATATCACTTTTAGAATATTTATCTTGTTGGAAAGTAATTGTGAAAACTGTGGAGTATTCTAAACTTGTTTTGGTAAGACTCTTTCAATATATATATATATATGTACATTTATTTGTTTATTGTGAGATGATACAGTATATGCTATTGGAGTTTGTGACAGTGCGATGTGAATGTCTGGTGTCAGTCTGAGACTAACTTTGAAGTAAATTGTTAGGCATGGTCCGGGACTTGCCTTTGAGGTGTGCACTACCTATTATTATGGCCATTGGGCTTAATGTGCCCTTATGTGGACGTGGTCCGGGACCATCTGGGTATTTAGACGTCTACCCAGCCACTTGTGTGTTAACGGTAGTCAGGGACAATTCGTTGCACATCGTATCGTTGAAAGAGAGGAGCCTGGGGCTCAAGTGAGATCAGTTGACGATGTTTGTTCTTTAAATAAATTATTTGAGTAGCTCATGAATTCTAATTGGTATTATATTTTGTAACGTGCATGAATCCTTTTTATATACGGATATATAATGTCGGATTAATTTGCTGAACAATGATTGTGTTTAGCTTTTCTTGCTGAGCTTGTGAGCTCACCCTATTATTATTTCAGGTACACGTTGATTTGCTTGTGGTGAGGACACTCGAAGGTCGTCAGATTTTGTGTTTATTATCAATGATTTTTTTTTGTTCCTTGTTTGAGAAAACAAACATAAGCTCACATGTAATTGATTGTTGGAGTAAGGTTATGTATAATTTTTAGTAATGGAAAGTATTTATTTTATTGTGATTTTTGGGGTGTGACAGTTTATAACACCCCGCTCCAACACTTGATATAATATTGTCCGCTCTGGGTTCAACCCGCACGGTTTTGCTCTTGGGCTCCTCCCAAAAGACCTCATACAAATTAAAAATAATACTGCACATATAAGTACATTCCCAAACCTCTATCCAGACGATGTGGGACATCACATCGGATTTCTCCGCAATGTGTATTGGAACTTCCTAATCTACTTTGGACGGTATTGATAGCATATAAACAGGAGATGAACCTATTTTTTGTTGACGACGAAAAAAACAAAAACCTATTTTTTGCAAGCACATTTCCACTTTGTCTTTAAATTTTATTCACCTAACTAGTCACCAAACTACCAGCGGTGCAAAGAGACATTGTGGGCCGGGGCGGAGGGAGCTTATGCTTAGGGGCACATGCCCCTTCTCATCTTTATTTTATTTTTCTAATATATACATATATTTTTAATATTCTAAAATTGCCACTCATTAATTTCTTTTTCTTTCCGGGAGGCCTCAAACTAATTTTTTTTGTTACATTAAGCCCAATTAAAAAACAAAAAATTAGTTATGTTAGTATAGGCCCACTCATAATTCAACCATTATCTCATCACACTTATTGCTTTAGGCCTTGTTTGGTAATCAGTTTTTGCTGATTTTGTCTTGGTTTATTTTTGTTTTCAAAGACCAAACTTGTTTGGTGGGTTTTGTTTTTAAATTCAAAACCAAAATCACTTAAAACTTTGGTCTTGAATTTGGTTCAAAATAAAGTAAAACCAAGACCAAAAAAAAGTTGGTCTTTCTTGGTCTTAGCCCATAATTTTTGACTTTTCTTTCTTTTCCTCTCTCCCTCTCCTATATATATATATATATATATATATATATATATATATAATTCATGTACTAAAATTAAAAAATAATATATATAGAATAATATATATTTTTTATTTTATAATAATATATATAAAATAATATTATTAAATATATATATAAATAATATATATAAATATATATAAAATAATATATAAAATTAAAAAATAATATATATTAATATATATAGAATAATATATATTTTTTATTTTGTAATAATATATATATAGAATAATATTATTAAATATATATATAAATAATATATAAAATCAAAAATAATATATATATATAAAATTAAAAAATAATATATATTAATATATATATAATAATATTTTTTTTTATTTTTTAATAATATATATAGAATAATATTATTAAATATATATATAAATTCAAAAATAATATATATATAATAATATATAAAATTAAAAAAATAATATATATTAATATATATAGAATAATATATATTTTTTATTTTGTAATAATATATATAGAATAATATTATTAAACATATATATATTAAATATATATAAAAATAATATATAAATTCAAAAATAACATATATAAAATAATATATAAAATTCAAAAATAATATATATTAATAATATATAGAATAATATATATTATTATTTTATAATAATATATATAAAATAATATTATTAAATATATATAAAATAATATTATTAAAGATATATAAATTAAAAAATAATGTATATATAAATAATATATCGAATAATATATATTATTATTTTATAATAATATATATATATATAAATATATATAAAATTAAAAAATAATATATATTAATAATATATAGAATATATTATATATATTTTATAATATATTATAAATATATATATTTAATAATATATAAAGTTATATACATAAAATAATATATAAACTAATATATATATCAAGTTTTTGTTTTCTCAAACCAGATCAGAAAGACCAGACCACTTACCAAACAGAGTTTTAGATTCAAGACAAGACCAGACAAACCCCTTTCCAAATAGGGTAAGTAATTATTTGTTCCAATTTATATGAATATTGTTATTGAATTAGATTAATAATACTTTCAAAATCTTAACTTTTTTTGTGTGATTTTTTTTCTTGTCTTATATTTTTATGAGAAGAATTTATTTTTACAAAAAGAGTAGTTGTTGTATTAGATCATGCCCTACCTCCGCCACTTATTGTGGGTTTGTGGTGTGTGTGAGTTTTTTAACATTCAAAAAATTAAAAAAACATCAAAGTTCTACAATTCCAGGCTTAGTAGAGAGAGACCAAAAAAAAACAGATTTTGTTGCAAAATCTTAAATAAAATCTCCCAGACATGTTAATATTGGTATTTGCATGGTATGAAACTAGCTAACCATAATCGAACAATTTTAACAAATGCGTCAATCAGATATATATTTTTTCATTTAAATATTAAATCATTTTGACATTAAAACCCATAATTAGAAAAAACAGAAAATAAAGTTTTCAGTAGGGAAAAAAAATCAATTTACATGAAATATTGAGATAATAAACAAACACAATATTTACAAAATCATTACTGATTCTTCGGATTTCTCCACAATTTGTATTGGAACTTCCTAATCTACTTTGGAATGTAAGAACCTAACTAGTAACAAAATCCAATATCACTAGCGTTTCAATATTAACATGGTATCTTCAAGATGTTAACATAGAATTCGCTTGGTGACAGCCATGAGACTGTGATGTCACGGCATATAGATTTGTAGAGTTTACTATGAATATCAAAGTTCTACCACACCTTCGTCTGTCTTTTAGTAAGATAGTAATTTATGATGAGAAAAAATCAAAACAAAGAAGAACCACCAATAATTCTGAGCTTTTAGTGCTTAATTGTTGAAAACAGATTTTGTTGCAAAATATTAATTAAAATCTCCCACCAAAACTAGTCATATTTGACATGTTAATACTTGTACTTGCATGGTATGAAACTTATCCAAACATAGACAAAGTTTTGTTTATCAATTCGTGAAGCTAACCATGTGAAACACAGGATCGAACGATGTCTAACTCAATCCCGAGCTTATACAAGCAACTGTCCGTAGCTTGCTAAGAAATGGCTTGAATCAGCTAATTTTATCAGAGGTTTCATATGAGGGATTCCAGTGACCTCTCTCTATTTTGCCCACTATAATTTCAGAATCCAATCTAGAGAACAAAATAATACACACCCTATCATCCTAAGCAGTCTTCCTCTAATTTTCTCACCATAAACAACAATAAGCGTAAAAATAGATTGCAACATATTAAAAAGCCTCAAAAAGCAACCATTTTCATTTCAAGCAGCCCAAATGCCAAACAAGCAAATAGTTTAACATGTTCTAGGCTATAGCCTATAATACTTATCCACAGTTGAAGCCATAAGAACAAGCCAATTCAAAACCATACAAGGAGTGGTATATAATCACAACCCAAATATATATATATATATATATATATATATATAACAGGGCATTGTATCTCATAGAAGAAGTCAAATGAGCAATTACCAGTAGTAGCATCTTCACCAGCAATTGAAGCACCCGCCAAACTCCATTATACAACAGCAATATACACAGATCAAACACCACCAAAAAGCCTTGAGACCGACCCCCAAATTCACCCACCAACACACTTGAGACCCCTGCAAACCCACAACCACACTCCGAACAAAATACAACACACAATCAAGTCCAGTGACAACACCACCCACACATGCTTCTTCCACACCCTCTTCGCCTTCTGGTGCCCCGAATCCACACCGAGCAGCCCATTCCTCTCCATGAACGTCGAAAACTCCCGGCTCCGAACACCAGTACCCAGCTTTTCATCATTCAAACTCAACCCGTTTCCCTCCTCATCTCCATCATTGTTTTCCATCACCAACCTCTTCTTTACCCTAATCTTCTTCATATTGAACGAATCCAAATTCCCTCCATTTCCATTTCTCAAATCATCTCGCAGCGAATCCGAAATTGGCGATTCCGGCGCCAATAGACTGTGGAAAACAGGATTGAATTTGCCTTGATAGCAAAATTCATCCAAATTATTTAACAAGATTGTATCGTTGCTCTCCACGATGTCGGCGAACGCGTCCTTGACGGTTCTGAGGAACGAGAGGCCCTCGGAGTTGTGGAGATCGTGATCGAAAATGGCGAAATAGACGAAGCGATGGTCGATCAAGAACGTGTAGGTTTTGTTTCGGACGGTGTGAGAAAAGGTTGTGTGAAAAGGAGGGGTTTGTTGGAGGCATTTGGCGGCTAGGGTTCCGAGATCGGCGTCGGTGGAGTTGAACTCGGCGAGAATGGTGGTTGATTTGGCGACGCATGCGTAGAGCACCAAATCGGAGTCAAAAACCATCGTTCGGATCGGAAGAAAACAACATCAATGAGATTCGATACAGTCAATTCTGTATCGAATTGGTGTATTTATTTGGAAGAAAAGAAAATAGGGAGGTGTGATTCTAGGGTTTGGAATGGGAGGTCGGAGAGGAAGGGAAGGAGAAGGTTCTTGAGGAAGGGGACAAAGGGGAATGACTTTGGCTCGTGCAGACCACCGCTGTCAAGACTATGTAATTACGTAAATACCCCCAATGTTATACTCTACTATCATGGATGGATGATCTGTGTATTTTAGGTTGCGTTTGGTAAGGGTTTGGTGCGGTGTTAGTTTTTATTTTGGTTTTGGTTGGGTTGGATTTGGTTTGGTGTGATTTTATTTTGGTTCCAAATCATGTTTGGTGCAGATGGTTTTGGTGTGAGAAAAAGTGATGCTGAAAAACCAAACCATATTTGGTAGAGTTGATATGAATTGAAATTCTGAAACCAAAACTTGAGATGGTTTCACATTTTATTTATAAATATTAAATTTTGTAATATTAAAATATATTAATATACTAATATATTAATATTAAAATTTATAATATTAAAATATATTAATATATTTTTATTATATTAAAATATATTAATATTGGGCTTATTAATATATTTTAATTTTAATTTCGGCCGCTTTAAAGCCAATTTTGGTTGTTGGATGTCTGATATTAGCCGCTGCCATTTTGACATTAGCTACTGTCATTTCTGCTATTGAAAAATCGGTTTCTGCCACTGCAATTTTGACCAAATTTATTTTTGTATTTTTGGCTAGATTATCTTCGCTAGCCGAAACCCTTCCAATTGGTTGAGTTTCGGCTATTCCTTTTTTGGCTAGATTGGTATCGACTGCCTTGTTTTTACCCTCATCAGTCGCATACATTTTGGCATCAACAAAAGAGGTTTCGGGCAAAACCTTTGTTTTTGCCAAAACTTTAATTTTTGCAACAGTGATTTTTTCCTCAATCGACGGTGGTTTTTGTGAACTGGTCGGCGGCTACCCCCCGTGTCTCGAAGGATGTAGTGGCTGACTAGATGAGGGACTCACATATATTTTCTTCATCAAATCGTTAACCTCTTGAAGCCTCTGTTTTGCTTCAGAATAACCTTGTGTCATTTGTACATGATACGCTTCTGCCTCAGTAGCCTCAGCATAATATGTTTTTGCCTTAGCATGATACGCTTCTGCCTCAACATGATACCCATTTTTACCAACATAATACACTTCCGTATCAGCATAATACGTTGTCTCAACATAATATGTTTTTGCCTTAGCATAATACACTTTACTTTCTTCAATCAATACCCTCAATTGTTGTAGGGTTTCACCATATATTGTTTGTGGTAGCATGCTGCAATTCTCTTGGCTACCTAGTGAGGTCCCACCGGGCGTGCCAATTGTTTGCTCTGAAAAATAATAATCACCAGCCGAATAGCAGGGCCGATAATAATCATTATTTTCGTAGGATTCCGAAAAATAATAATCATCGCCCGAATAGTAGGGCCGATAATTTTCTTCGTATCCGTAGGGTGTGGGCGTGCCAGAACCGGTGACGGAGTTCAACCGGTTCAAAAGGAACGTATTTTCGTCTCTTTTGAACATGTGGAATAGAATCAGGCGATTTACGAGAGAGAGAACTCAACTCTCGTGAAGGGTTCTGATTGTCTCAGCAAAGAGGATTTTGGGTAACCAAAAGAAATTGCGAAATGAATTGAAATATACTGATATTGAAGGAAAACAAATAAATGACTGGGAATGTAAATGAATTGAAAGGAACATTGCTACTAAAATAAATGATTGCATAATGATAAAAGTGTATTTGGTCATGGACCTCTGTAACAGAAGTCTACATACATTATTTATAACCTGAAACTAACCTAAGGATAAACTAGAAATAAATAAATAAAAGAAATAAAAGATAAAAACAACCTAAATTTTAATCATAACTAAACATTTTCACCAACTCAACTACATCTCTTTTCCAAAAGTGTCCAATACTGCACAAACTTTGTAATCTTCTAGTCTTAATCAACAAGGTTTCTTCATGATATGACCCATCTTCTAACCCATTTTCGCAGCCCATTTCTGGCCCAACTTCTAGCCCATTTCGCAACCCAAAAACAGCTCAGTTCGCGGCCATTTTCACAGCCCAATTTCAGCCCATTTCTGGCCAATTTCGCAGTCCGAAAACATCCCAGTTTTTGGCCCATTTTTCAGCCCGAAAATAGCCCAGTTTCTGGTATGAAAATCAGCCCAGTTTTTACCAATTCCAGCCCGAAAATCAGCCCAGTTTTGGCCTAGTTTCGGTTCGCTTCATTGCCATGTGTTGACTCATTTAAGGTGTCAACACGGGAACAAAACACTTTTGGGAGGCTTTTTTACTGTTCACTTTATTCTTGGGTTAGAAACACTTCTCATGAATAGTGCAGAAAATATGAGAACATGAAAATGATGTTCTTTTGGGATTTCCCTAAAAAATATTTTTTTTAAAAAATGCAGAAATGAGAAATTGACCGCACCACCACCACCACCACCCAATGCCGACCAACACCCACCCAACACCACGCCACAACCACAACCACCTACACTCACACCCACACACATATATATATACACACACCTTCGCAACCACCACTAACCGCCACCACCACCACCTTCGCAACCCACCACCACCGCCGCCGGAACCCTAACCCCCAAATCAGTGTGTATATATGTGTATATGCGTGTGTGTATATAAATATGTGTATATGTGTGTATATGCGTGCGATGAAGGAGGAGACAGGGGGAGATGAGGAAGGCGAGATGAAGAAGAGGAAATTGGTCCCAAACAGCCTTTGTGTTCTTATTTTTAAGGGTAAGAAAATAAAGATAAGATAAGAATTGATTCTTGTTTTTTGGGCCCAGAACAAAAATAAAAACAAAGGTTGCCAAACCGACCCTAATGGTTCAATTGTATTTTTTCTAAATGAGAACATTTAATTACATTATACTGCATGTTAAATTTGATGATTGCCCTGATTTAATATATATATATATATATTTATATATATATATTTTGTGCCACAATTTAACTTAATTGTTCTACCAGAGAGTGAATTGAAGAGTGGTAATGGCAGTTTATTTGACTTTAATATGTTTGTCATGTTTGCCAATTTGGAAATGTCAAAAGGTTATGCTAAGGTGGCACAAGAAGATTTAAACAAAAATTCATTTTGTTTTATGAGTTGAGCATAACTGTAAAAATTCGGGCCTATTTAATTTGTATTTCTGAAAATTGCTCTTAAGAATTCTAAAAACAGAAAATTATTTTTCGAAAACAAAAAAAGAAATGATCTGACATCTAACATTTTTATAACTGAATATTTTTAATACAGCAAGCAGCCCCTTCCAATTCTCCCTCTTTAATCTCTAGTTAAACTCATGCTAAGGGGAAACAGGAATGGTAACTACTCAAGAACATTAAATATCATATTTGTCATCTCACAATTTTATAATACACTTGTATAATCCAAAATACTAAGGAATCATAGCCATTTACCATAGATTGTAGGTTCTGGTGCGAAAAACCCATGTGATTTGCAATACGTGCGTATAAATCCCCTACAGTTTCAAAATGTGTGTATAAATTTACTATATTTCAAAAATCCCCTACAGTTTCAAAATGTGTATATAAATCCACTATGTTTAAAAAATGTGCGATTTACCCCCAAAACGAAATGAAATTCCTAAAATACTCCTTCTAACTTAATAAAAATAATAAATATTGAATTAATAATAATACTCTATAATAAAAATATAATAAATAATAAATAAAATAAAATAAATAAATTGATTAAATTATAAAATCCAAAAATAAATATTAAATTAGAAAAAATATATATATATTTCGAAAAAAGATCATATAAAATTCGAAATAAATATATAAAATTCGTAAAAATATATAAATTTCAATATATATATATATATAAATTTCAAAAAATAAATATTAAATTTCCAAAAAAACATATAAAATTCGAAACAAATATATAAAACTCGTAAAAATTATATAAAATTCAAATAGTTATGCAAATAAAAGTATAAAAAACACAAGTAACCAAAGTACAACATACCACAACAAAATTTAAAGTCAAATAAATTAGAAAACCATGAATAGAGGCTAGACAACTATACAAGTATACATTAATTAAAACTTCAAAGAGCCAAAATACAACTTTTCTTTTGAATTTATATGTTTTTTCCGAATTATATATATATATATATATATATATATTAAATTTATATGTTTTTCAAATTTTAATATATTTTTTTCAAAATTTTTATTTTCCCCGAATTATATATATATATTTCCGAAATTTATATATGTTTTCGAATTTTATATTTTTTTCAAAATTTAATATATATTTTTTTGAAATTTATATATGTATTTCCAAATTTAATATAAGTTTTCGAATTTTATATTTTTGTTTTCTAAATTTATATTTTTTTCGAAATTTAATATATATTTTTGAATTTTATATATTTTTTCAAATTTTATTTATATTTTTACGAAATTTATATAATTTTTCAAATTTTATAAATGTTTTTCGAATTATGCTAAGGGTATTTCAGACAATTCATGTCAAAATGGGGGCAAAACGCACGTATTTGAAAATAATGGGGTGTCAAAGAACAACAGGGGTCTATACGCACGTATTGCAAACTAGATAGGAGTTTTCGCACCTGACCCTAGATTGTATCTGCCATTACTAAGGAATCAAGATGATCATAAAACATAAATTAGCCAGCTATTTCAAGCCATTTTATTGAAAAAAAAAGTTGTATATACCCATATAACACTGAACTGAACCTTCTCGAATCCTATAGGCGAAATAATGCAATTACACAACTTATACTCCGCAAAAAGAACGAACAAAATAAAGGCAAAAAAATGTTTACCTCCATCGTAAGCAAAACCATTTCTGTGAGTAATAGCACATATGACCGTGAACATGTCCAACTAAATACCAACGAACTAGGAATAATTTGAGGATATATTTCTCCTTTTTCTGTCTCTATCTTTCTCTTTCTCTTTCTCTTCTTTTCTTCTATTTAATAACCTCAAGAAATATAGGGTGGATCGATGAATGCCCATTCGAATACTTCCTCATATTGAACTGCAGCACCCTCCCAAGTGTACTCCCTCTCCATTCCTCTCTTCATCAAACCCTCCCAAGATGTTTTATGTTCTCTGTACGTCCTAACTGCAACTCTTAGTGCCTGGGAAAGATCACCAATTTTATAGTTCAAAATACAACGACAAAGAAAATGATAAAATTATTAACGATATTATTCTAAAAAAAAAAGGAAATTTTATGAAGTCGGTGTTAACGCTATGTTGTTACAGGAATGATCAATCTATCGAAGCCTATATATATCATTGTGCTCATTCTATAATAGCTTACACTTTCAATAACTGGTGTTCTATAATGTAACAAAGGCTCATATCTGAGATGTCTTGGTATTAAATGTTTCTTTCTGCTTCTGTAAAATAAAAAAGTCTGTCTAATCGACATGAGCAGGACAAAGTCACACAGGGGGTGAGGGTGTGGCATTAAAGAGGCTGAGTACAATATTCTTTTACCACCCGCCAAAGAAAGGAATATCATACCATTGCAGCCAAGAAAGATCAGTAGAATCACTACTCAAATACCTTTGCAACCCATAAGCCCCCCCAAATCATTATCATCATCTTCAGAATCACGAATCATGATTTGCTTCCGAAATAAAATATACCACGAGGACAAATAGACCATTTTGGTAACATTTGTTTCATTTTGGGGGAATTCTGAGACCTACGTGGTAGGTAACATAATAGTTTTTCCCAAAATTTAACATAAAATTTTTGAGGGTGCTGATAAATTAAATAGAGCTTGGGAGGTAATTGACATACCGCCAACATACTTTCTTTTGATAGAGGCGAAAACGTCCACCTAAACATTCCACAACAACAGTATGAGAACAAGAACATGATAGGAGTACATGCATTCACACAGTAGAAAAATAATAATAATAATAAACAGTCAACAGTCAATTTAAGGTATAAGATCATAACAAAATTCAACAGTGAATGTTTTAATGTAATATAGTGACCGAAATAGACATTTCACTCAATGAAGTAATATTATGGTAAAATGAATCTATTAAGGTGCAAATCCAACCAAAGGTGGGGATGCATATCTCATTTCCATGTCTGCATAATATGTTGACACGGATACTCACACCTACTTTGGAAGAGTCCATGAAACATAGATAATTACTAGTTAATTTAACCAGAACAATTTCAGTTTCTACCAACAATATTACTGTTCATAAGAATCATCGAAAGCGTCATGTTGAAGATAACTGGTAAAAACATACCCGGTTCCTTCACCACAGCCTTCTTGGGCATATGGATTAAAATTCTCCACCGTATCCTGAAACATAAAGAGGAAAAGCCACTTATTCTATGCATCATTTACAGAAAACCAGTTTCACATTCATGAGAGCTAACTCACTCTAAGTCCCCCAGTGCTGTGAACTACTGGAACAGATCCATATCTCATTGCATACAACTGATTAAGACCACAAGGTTCAAATCTTGAAGGCATCAATAATATGTCACAGCTGCACATTTTGAAATCATCAGTAAGCTTCAAAAGTATTTATCGGAATGCCCTAACCTATGACAACCTAAATCCTTGAATTACCCAGCTGTTATTCTGTGAGATATAGGGACATTAAATCCAACCCAACCACGGTATTGGTCTTTATAAAATGTTTCTGTTGCTCTCATCCAGTCTTCACATTGCTTGTCCCCAGATCCAAGCATAACCTGAAACAGATTACTTGCAATCAGTAATATGGATAAAGACGATATTAAAAATCCTGACAAACTAATTGTCATCGAGAGACACCCTTAAAGAACAGTAACTTATTCCTAATTGGAGACTAGGGATCAACTTGTACATATTCATGCAAACAGATATGTAAGTATATATGTGAATACACATATATTAATGCATCTAAATGTCTCCAACTATTGAGGCTTCACATTTGAGATACCATTGTCCTTGCTGGAGAAAGATAGTCTAATTTCGATTTGTTCTTCAAAATATTAAACTCGACCACCATCACAAAAGGTTATAAATATGAGCATGTCAATAAAATGTGACTGCCAACCTTCAGTAGAATAAGTATCAGCGACCTACAAAACATACCTTATGTATGGATAAAACACAAAGGTGTATATGAACTTGGAACTACCAAAGAATACGGATACTTTCACTTCTTTTAGTCACAAGGCAATGTTTGGTATTAGATTTCACTCTGGTGAAGTTGCTTCAAATCACACCCCCGAACAAAATAAAAATTAACTTACGAATTGGACATCATCTTGCAGAAGAAGCTCTGGGATGGCCGACATAATGATATCAATACCTTTTTGGTAGTCCAGTCTCCCAATAAATCCGATCTGTACAAAATATCACTAAAATCAGTTCAATAACAAATAAAATAAATGAAAAATAGAAGGTGCATTTTCTCGCCATTGCAGACTTGCAGTATTAGGAATTAACTCTCACCAGTGGACAATCAGGCCTAATTGGAAGACCTAATTCCTTTTGCAAATCAACCTTGCACTGAACCTGCATTTTATAAAGAGAACTGAACTAAGGAACTAGTCTTTACGAAGACATAATATAGGTAAAACATGTTCTAGAAAGAGGAGAAATGAAAACCTTTCCAGAGAGGTCGTCGGTGGAGTAAGGGGAAACAATATGCTTATCCACAGATGGATCCCACTCAGTAACATCAATGCCGTTTGTAATCCCTGTTCGTACACATATTTGGTTTAGGAATTATATATCAAGTATAGGTCGACAAGAAATTGCACAAGTGTGAGATATGACATAATATAATTTGTGACGGATTGAAAAAAGAAGGGGTGGCCAATTATACATATTAATTTGTTTATTTCTAATTTTATATATACTAGTAAAATTTCATCTTTTGCAAATTTTTTTGTTTGGGAGGGGGGACCCCAGCCAAAAACGAGCTGCAACATGAGGAAGAATTGCATGATCCTAGTCAGGAAGATGCGCATCCCGGGAAAAAGAGTACAGTATCACAATTGGGCGCATCAGAGCCAGATTAAGCCACCTTAGGAAGATACCTGCCTTGTTAAAATTGCTAGCATTGTCTATGCAGAAAGTATTGAGGATAAGATTAAGGCACCTTAGGAAGCTGCCTGCCTTGTTAAAATTGCTAGCATTGTCTATGCAAAGGTATTGAGGATAGAAATCACTGCATGTTCCATAAGCCTAAGTAATTTTGTGTATTTATGGATATGAATACTGTTTTAGACGAAATAATGGTAGGTGAGTGAATTAGCATAGGTTTCCGATGATTCAAATTGATACTTGTTCTTTTATGTTAATGATAAATACGTCTTAGTTGCTGACGAGTGTGAGGATGCATGTTCTGAGTCTATGATAGGTCACATGAAACTTATATGTCAAATACTAGATCCAAATCCAATCTTCCCCTCCCAACACCCTGCATAAGCAGACTAACTCATGGTAATGGCCCTATTTTAAAATAGTGTTGACGTTGACTTGCAAGATTTGGGTGCAGCTAAAAAGATGTTAGGAGTGGAAATTTACGGAGATCAACAGGATGGTAAATTGTACTTTTGAAGAAGAACTATATTGAGGAAGTGCTAAAACTTTTTGAATTTCAGAAAAACCAAAAAAATAAAAAAGCAGCCCATGAGGTATCATCTTTTTGCCATCTTCAGACACACAACAGCTATATAATTATAGACTAAAGAGGAGGTGGATCACATGTCTCTGTTACTGCACTCGTCGAACTTTGGTGATTGCAGCAGCGAAACTTGTAATGCTTGATGGAATTTAAGCCAAGATGGAGATTTTCTGATATGATGACTTGAATTCTGTGACTTCGATATCAGAGGCGCAGAGAAAAAACAATATGTACCAGGTAAGGAGAACCATACAGTTGTTAGTTTGGTCAGATGAGGCAATAACCGTACCTAGCACAGTGCTGGTGTCCTATACTGAAGTAACTGATGGAAGAGAAGGCCAAGGGAAGGGTTAAAGGTGTTCAAAGTCAGTTTGGGATCCGTCTGAACCATACTGGTTCTCTGACCACAATAGCATCCCTAGTATGTATCTGTGCACGAGATTATGTAGATAAGGATCCATTTGTGATATTGGCGGTGAATATCAGAATGAGCTTGTTAGATTTCACGTTGTTCCACTGAAGGATTATAGTATGGACTTTTGCAGCCATCTTATAATCTTCGTCATCCTTGACTATCATCACCTGTAGATCCTTGCTTAGGCTGAAACACTATAACTTGTATAATTTTTGTGTCTTGATTCCATTCAATACCTTTATCTTTGTTAAATTATACCAAGTTAGTGTCAATACTAGTAAAATAGTATCAAAAGTAATTGTTGCGCCCCCACCAACTTCCAATAGAAGTTATGACATGTAGGTGACACACAAACTGTAAGGCTATGATTGGTACGCATGAATGAAATGGAATGCAAGTGGGAATGGAATGAGAATGAGAATAGAATGGAATAACCATTCTCATTCTATTGTTTGGTTGTAAATATGAAGCACTTTAGGAATGGAATGAACTTAAAAGAAAAAATTTCAAAAATACCCCTCTTAATGATAAATATATGATTTTAATCAAATAATATTATTTCGTAATTTGTTTACAAAAAATTGGTGAAAGGTGACGGAATTAGTAGTGGTGAACAATGGAGGTGATGGTGGTGGTGGAAGCGGTGGAAGGCGATGGAGGTGGCAGTGGTAGAAGTTGGTGACACGGTGGTGAGGGTGGTTTGTTTTTTTGAAATGTGAAAATGTTATTTTAGTAATTTTATGTTTTGAAAGCATTCCTCAATGAATGGAATGACCATTCCATAGGTTTACTAATTGAATGAAATTTCATTCCTTGGGAATGCTCATTCTCATTCTAATAAACATACCAAATAAAGGAATGGAATATAAGAGTATTCCATCCCATTCCATTCCACCATACCAAACATGACATTTGTAAGGACATTGCATGGCATTTGTTTGGCATGGGTAGAGTGAATTTCTAGAGTTTTTCACATTTGTAACAGAAGTATAGGAGTATTGTAGAGACATTTGGAAGATTGTAGAATATAGTAAGGTTGTAGATATTTTTAGACTGTAAAAGATTCTTAAATAGTAGAGAGTTTCATAGGATTGCAAATATCTAGAAAATTGAAGTAGAGGGTATCTAGGATGGCTAGAAGTTCTGGAGCGTACTCCGAAAGGAATTCATGTAATCTATTGAACAGTAAGAGAACTAACAAAATGGCAAAGTGCCATCAGGGATGAGCATGCAATGAGGAAGCACGGACGTAGATAGACTAGTGGAGATATTAGAAATACCTGAATTCATTTAAGAAGGTTACATTACTTATAAACTCGAACACAATCTCAGCTACAAACATTGGTTGGATAAAGAAATTCAGTTTCATTAGTATACTCTCTCTCAACTGTCCACCATTATAATCCAACAACTTACTCTATCTATGTTAGCGGCGGAGATATAGGCTTAAAACACGTACCAGTGATCACGCTCTTTCGGCTACTTAATAGCTCATGTAGACCATATCCACCTTCGACAGTTGTAATTTCCCAAGAATAACCCTGCCAACAGAAGATAGACTTTTAACTTGGATAGTATTAGAAACTGACGAAATATGAGGTACATGTCTGGTACAAACAATATCAGCATTGGCAGCAAATGTAGCACAAGTGTGCCCTCTTTTTCCTCTCTTTCAGACTTGGAATACCCCACAAGCGAGGTAAAAAGTTGTACTCCTTTAGTATCCAGGACTGCTTGCCAATGCATTACAAATTCATCCTTGAATGATTACCAGACAATGCCTCATAAATCATAAGGCATTAACGAGTTAAAGAAGGAACTGGATTGACCTTACTAACTGTCAGTATTCGATCAGCTGTCACAATCGCACCCTTCAAAACATTAACCGCTTCACCAGTGTCAAGGGCATGCGCCCTTGCCCACGTGGGAAATACCCACTCCACAGCTCCATACCACTCAAGAGGCAGTCCCAAATTTTTGTAAGTTGTTGCAGGCTCCACTCCCTTGCATATACATGAAAAATAGTTCTCTTTAACATTATTGCGCTTGAGATTTCTTAAATATCAAATCTGAAAATGTTTGAATGACGATGATTCTATGACAAAAGTAGGCAGCTAGTAGCTACTCTATCCTACTAGTATCAGATGTGTTGTATGATGCATATAACTGTATGAATACACTTATAGTCTGCTCATGCAAGGATAAAAATTCCAGCATACTTGAATTTCTGTTCAACCAAGGCTGTGACTAAAAAATCTCCTTTTATGTTTCAGATATGACCCAATATTCAGTTTTACCACAATGCTCAGACTCTTTATAATCTCTTGAGAAATTTATGGAGTTGGTTTGGAGAACAGTACCTGTTGTAACAAAACCTCATATTTTTAGCAGTAATAGTAGCAATTCCAAAACCATTTCCTACTTAATTTTCTTTCCTAACAATTTCCATATGCAAGTAAAATTAAGCTAAAGTGACTACCTGATGTGCAAGGTTATGTATTACAAGGAGACTTCGAGCATCCTTGTAAACTCCATATGGACGATACTTGGCTGCCAGAAGTCTGAACAAACAAATAAAAAAGGTGGAGATCAACACTCGCATCATCACTTCAAATTTTATTGAAGAATGCTTTATGAAAATCCTCAAAAACCGCTCCTATAATCTGAAAAAAGATATCTAGCTGATGTGAAAAAGAATCTGTAGTGAACCTATGAGAATCTGGTGGACCCAGGAGAACATGGAATAGTGAAAGATCATTGCTTATGAATGGCCTTAATAGGATAGTTATCTTTATCATGAAACGTCTAGGAGTGACCTAAGATAACAAGCCATAAATCTCACTAATAAAATCTCATACAAAATTTCACTTGCTGATAACCTGCTTCCCATGTCAGTAATAAAACAGGGTCTGTATTCTCTTTCAAACTATGATCCGTATAGAGAATATGTATACACATGTATACAAGAATAAGAAAAATATTTTAGCTGAAAACAAAAGAAAATTACCCTCAACTCACTGAATAGAGAGAGATTTGTATGTGCAAAACGACAGGTTCAATAGGATATAGCAGACCATGATTTTTGTAGATCTAGAAAGAAAGGCACCACAAGACCATCAAGTGATTGAGTAATTAGCAAATAAATCACTTACACTGGCACAAGGCCTGCATGCCAATCATTAACTAGGAACAAAGACTTCTCCCCATAAGTGAACCCTCCCAATGGAAGCACCAAGGGTGCTTCACATGCTGCGTGACAAAGTAAAGTGAACCGAAACTGCAATTAAACAAAAAAGAAGAAAGAAACAACAAGAAGGAATGAAAAGTTTGTCACTCATCATAAGTTAATCATCAAATTTAACTCCACGCACATTTTTGGATAACTAAGACCAATTAAAAGCAACATACCTGATTATCACCAAATGCACCAAAAATATCACCATATGGATTTCCAGGTCTTTGGTATGAAGGATGATCCACAAATACCTGCAAGTAGTAGAAAGGACTCATCTCCATAAGAACACTTATACTCAAAACTACTTACTAAATGCAACGAGTAACTATGGAGTTTTATTTCCCCTGGGGTAGTTAAAGAGCAATTATTGAGGATATATGATCCTCAAAAACAACACTTTAAGGTGTGTTATTGTGATGAGTCAAAACAGAATGAACCAGAAAAATGAATAAATATCCATGTACTAGTGACTAAGCACTGTACAAAGTTTCTTACCCAATCCACGCCTGCCCTATACTCGTGGAAGAAAGAAATTTCCTGCTCTCCTCCAAAGCAATATACCTTGATAGGACACTCAAGATCCGATGCACCGGCATAAACTTTATCCGAAGGATTATCATGCAAATATCTAGGAGAAACAACCATCACACGATGTCCACGGGCAGCCAGGGCTATAGGCAAAGAACCACAAACATCTCCTAACCCTCCTGTCTTGGAATATGGTGCTGCTTCAGCAGTAACAAAAACAATACTGTGTGTTACTCTGGCAGGGGTTTGATCATCGCTTTCAACATCCTCGATCACTTCTTCTACATCAGCAGCTAGGTTATTGCCAGTGTCAGCGACGCCATTGGGACCTGTACTTATGCAAAAACATTCATCTTTAACTCTTGAAAAAATACCCCAGCAAAGCACAAGTACCACACAGACACATTCAAGTTGGGGAGTACAGAGTACCAGCGATAGTTTGACTTATAAAATTGATGTAGAAGAAAACTCTGGAGAAAACTAGACTAACCAGGCAAGGATTGTCAAATTTTGGATATTAACTTTAAGATTGAGAAAATAAATCAAGATATATTTATGTGGCAAAAGATCATGTACAATAAATAACGGTAGTGAAATAAAACCAGGGAAAAGGAAAACCGTTTTTGGTATTCTGAAGAAAAATCGGCACACTATTTACAAACTCGTGCTATATTACAAGTTTTCACATGTTTAATTATGCCTAATGGTTGTATATCAAATATCATAGAGGGAAAAAAGTCCACTTAACTTTGGCATTGTTTCAGAAAAGAGAAATTTAGCATGATTTAAAGATGAAGGCATATCTAGCACAATCTGGGATCGAGACTGAAATCAAATAATGCGGCTCAAACTAGTCGGGATCAAACAAGTATTATAAATGATTGTAGGTCCAAAATCTCTTCTAAGAATTCTACAAAAGACAGGGGAAGTCCCTAAAACTCAATTGGTGATCGTGTATCACAACATCTAGTATCTCAAAAGATAGCCTTAATGTGGGGGTTCGGTACCATCAATGATAGCGCCAATCAAATAACATGCACCTTGATTTTGAAAACCTATAAGCAAGTCCACCAAAAGCATAATTTAACCCAGTAGAGATATTGATGGTTTTGTATGCCCTGTCATAGCAATTTTTTGTTATAACCTGTGGATGTATACACGCTTCCGAATTTATTAAAAACTGTGTATTTCCCAACAGATACAGCGCAGATGGTAGCCCGGCATTGGTAATGTACAGATTTAAAACACTCAGGAACCAACAATCCTAATCCTCACTTGGTAACAAATGAGGTAAACACATAATTTCTAGAATCTTAGTGCTGATAATTACCTCCCCCCTCATAGCCTCAAAACCTATTACCCTAAAAAATGGATGACCAAAAGATCCATTGATCAATCTATAATGGAAATGTAAGATGGTCCTAGTAAACAAAACTAATGTGATAAACCAATATTGGATAACAAAGTCTAATCTGCCTAGCTAGTGGGGGTCTCCACATACTCCATCAGCAAATGATGAATAACTGATCCTATTCCGTTAACTTTGTCAATTAATCAAAGTAAATGTAGTAAATAATCACTTACTATTGCCAAGAAGGGAGGCGTGAAAGAAAAATAAAAATATAAAAGTCACTTGCTTATTGACGGTAATGAAAGCATCAGCAATATTATGTATCTCACATTGCTTAATCAATACAGATTCATATAGAACAAAATATAAAAGTCACTTGCTTATTGACGGTAATGAAAGCATCAGCAATATTATATATCTCACATTGCTTAATCAATACAGATTCATATAGGACAAAATTAAATAATTCCCCCTTAGGAATTAGACAAAAGGAAACACCACTAGTGAAATCCTCAATATTATGATACACACACTTAAATTCCCTGATATCACAGTGAAAATCAAAAGAAGAACAAAACAGCATAAACTACATAATTTAAATTTCTGAAAAAAATTAAAAAAAAATGACTTAAAAAAATTCAAAAAATAAATTGTGGGTAATGATGTTACCAGATTGAGGAATAAAGTGAAACCCAACAACAGAACCAGAGACATCTCTCTCAGTCCCCAAGAGAAGGCCTTTCTTATCCTCCTCCTTCAAAGTTGAAGACCCATCTTGAGAACTCTGGACCCCACCATCGTTCCTATCTTGAACTGATCTCGTAAGCGAAAGATTGCGGATTTGATTTCTTCTTCGCCTCCACACAGAAGAACCCAGATTCTCTGTTCTGATCACACCCAAAATTGGGCAAGTCTCTGTTCGATTCAGAGACGAATTGGCATAAACTACACGAAATGTTTGCAGAGCCTCCATGAGAGATAAAGAGAGGAGAGAGAGATTGAGGTACAACACAGATCAGGACGTAAGGTGCCGTCAATTGGGGACAAAAAGAAAAAAGAAAATCTCAAAAGAAAGAGTGGCAGAGAGAGAGCAAAGCCATACACAGCCTAGTGATATATTTCTATATATAAATATATTACTAGAACAAAGCGCGAAACTCACAAAACGTCGTTGTTTTCTCAAGTATTCCTCAGTTGAGTGCGTGGTTCACACCGTATAATGAATGTGAAGCCATAGATAAAGTGTCAACTGTGACGATTATATACAATATATACATATACAGACACTAAGAAAATTCACCTTCCGAAAAAAAAAAGGGTTATGATGCGATATGATATAATATAGATAGTGTTATATTTGAAATTTTAGTGTGGGATAGAGATGGATAGATATATATATTAATACATGTATAGGTGAAGATGGGCAAAGGAGGCAATACGACGCAGTTTTAGGGGGTGAGTCAAATGTTTTCACGTGATGGGGTCCATACGGAATACGTTTTCCTTTATATATCTAAAAATAAATAAAGGTGAGGTTGAGGAGAAATGATAGGCCTTTGAAAACGGAGGACACGAATATATGTATAAATGGGACTCATGTCATATGTGTATGTGTGGATGCTACTTTATTTGGATTCTATTTTAAAGGGTTGCTAAGGGTGCGTTTGGATACTCTGTTTTTGTTCTGTTTTTTGTTTTTTGGCACTGTTCAGGAGAACAGAACATGTTTGGCAACCTTTTTTACTGTTTATTCTGTTCTCAATTTGGAAACTGTTTTCGTGAATAGTAGAAAAAACAAGGGAACAACAAAAACTTGTTTTTTTGTTCTTTTTGGGATTTTTCAAAAAAAAAAGAATTGTGGTAGAGAGGAAAAATTGTGTGAGAATTTGTGTTTATTTGCCCCAAACATGTTTTTTGTTTTTGTTCTTTTGGGTGAGAAAATAAGAACAAGAACAAAAATTGTTCTTGTTTTTTGGTTCTCAAAACAAAAACAAAAACGATGGTTCCCAAACGGGCCCTAAGGGTCCGTTTGGATGCCCTGTTTTTTGTTTTTGTTTTTTTACTGTTCACAATACTAAAAAAAAAAACACGTTTGGCAAACGCGTTTACTGTTCACTGTTTTTTTCCCAAGAAAACTGTTTTATGTGAATAGTGTGTAAAAGTGGTGAAAACACCAAATACAACTTTTAGTTGTTTTTTGAGTTTTTTCACTGTTTAGGTGGTAAAAATAGTGAAAACACTAAATTCATAAAATACAATTTTCACCAAATAAAAGTGGTGAAAACACCTTCATCCAAACGCTTTTTTTGTTTTTAGTTTTTTCCTGAAAAAAACAAAGACAAATACAAAAACAGTTTTTATATTTGAAGACAGAAAACAAATACAAAAAACAGGCTTTCCAAACGCACCCTAAATGCTTTTGTGTTGTTTGTTTTCGGATCAATGTTTTAGGAGGCATAATTTTTTTTTTAATTTTTTTTTTTGGCATAAATTATGATGCTAAAAAGTAGGGGGGAAATAAATAGGTAAACAAAAAAAAGGATTGAATTTTAGGTTTTTGGATTTGGAATTGTGGTTAGGTTCGTTTATTTGTAACACAGTTGAGGCTCATGACAACAAAAAAAAAGTTGTAGAGATTATGATAACACAAGATTTAGGTTCACTTCCATAAACAAACACGAAGTAAGACAGGATCAATAAGGAAAGCAAGGAAGCATGAAAGTAACCAAGAAATATAAACAAGAAAGAGATATATAAGAGAGAGATATAAACAAGAAAGAGATATATAAGAGAGAACACAAGACACAATTTTATTTCTGGAATCTGATGCCTCATACAACACTGAGGGCTCTCCTTTTATAGAGGAAGGAGAGGCTGAGAAAATACATAAGTGCCCTTCGAATATGTCAGCCATGACATCAGACTAATAAAAGACTGAAATACCCTTGCCGACAGACTTAATGGCACAAAATACAACTGAAATGGCAAATACACCCTTGCCGACAATGAAAATTACAAAGACAACTGAAATGGCAAATATACCCTTGCCGACAGTGAAAATTACATAAAACTTATTTTATTGCATCAAGACCCAAGCATTTTGCAGAAATCATCAATCAGGGCTTTGTGAGAAGTATTCATCATCATTATCAGAATTATACTGTGAAGGAGAACCTGCAACAGGATAAGGCTGCTGATGGACTCTGTAGATCGGATGGTCTTCATCAAGGAGGTCCCATGAATACTGGGCTTCATGGTCAGAAAGGAGAGTGATGAGTTTCTGTTTCCAGTCTGTGGGATAAAAATCCGAATGGCGCCAATGAGAGGTATCCCTGTGAAACATATGTGGAGATATAGTCTGAAGAGGAATGCCATTGTGATGACAGAGTTGCATCCTGTGAAGATTGAAAAATGTAGGCATGTTATACATGATGGTATTCTCATGACCAGTGAAGAAGGAGACATGGTAGGATTTTTCAATATGAACACCAGAATCAGGGGTAGGATAAAACTGCTTTTGGGACCAAAACACGAACATAGGAGACTGAAATGGACACTGGCGAAACTTTTGTTGCCAAAATGGAATATCTCCGAAGAGGGTAAGCCACCTACAGAATCTTAACTCAGAGGCAGGAAGAGAATTTAGCAAACACTGAGCAAGATATTGCAACATTTGAGATTTATCAAAAATAATACATATGTGATAAAGATCTACAAGGTACCAAAGAAGAAAGAACGCTTCATGAGGAAAACTAAAATAAAACACTGGATTAATTTCAAAGTGGGTGAGAAAAGGGTAAACAGGGTGGAATGGCAAATTCCTAAGAGGGCCGTATTAAAGTCCATAGCGAAGAACATAGAGAAACTGGAATGAATTAACCATGAAACAACTGCGAGAAATAAGGGTTTTTTCTAGCAGAAGGATCTGAAGGTGAAATGGCAACTGAGAGGGTTCGAAACATGCAATCAGGGGAAAACATACGGGAAGACTAGGATGGATAAGGTGAATGTCTTTTTTCAATCTGGAGAGAAAATCAGGGAGCACATTGGTTTTTCCTTTTATATGAGCAGCATCAAAGGATCACTGGGAAAACCAATTTGCCCATCTCAGGAGTTGAGCCTTGGGGGGATGTTTCTGTTTGAACTTAAGCATGTTAGGAAAACTGCTAAGGTCAGTCTCGATCAGGAAATGATGACCTATCAAATGGAATTCAAATTTTTCAATACTGCGTTTGATAGCCAAAATTTCTTTGTAAGTAGAATGATAATGGGTTTCAGCAGAGGAGAAATAACCACTTTTGTAACCACAGATCATTCTAGATTTATCAGGATGTTCTTCAAGAAGAACAGCACCCCAATAAAGATCAGATGCATCAGTTTGAAGGACTCTTTTCCCATCAGAAGGTATTTTCAAAGGAGGAAGAGACTGAGACACTGATTTGAGGAAAGCAACCGCCTTTGTACATTGATCTGTCCAAGGGGGAGGGGATTTTTTAAGAAGTTCAGAAAGAGGTTTTCGGTATTGGGCAAGGTTATGAATGAATTCAGACATGTAGTTTACAATACCAAGAAACTGTTGAACTTGCTTAGCAGAGAGGTGAGTATCAGGGAATTGTTGGAGTTGGGTAGCAATGTGAGGTTGGAAAGCATACTGGCCCTGGGAAATCTTCATGCCTAGAAACTCGATTTCAGGTTGAGCTAAAATCAATTTCTTTTCAGAAAGCATGATTCCAAATTTTTGAACAATGCTATGGAAGGTTTGGAGAAGGGTGACATGTGTTTCAAGGTCATGAGAGAAAAGCAAGATGTCATCAATATAAACTAAGGCCGAAGGTAGGATAGGAGCAAAGATACGAACCATGGCTTGCTGAAATAGAGAGGGTGCAATTTTTAAGCCAAAGGGCATCACCGTCCAATGGAAATGGTGATCTGGGATACAAAAACCAGTTTTGGGACGGTCATCAGGGTGGATACCAAGTTGCCAAAAACCAGCTTTAAGATCAAACTTAGAAAAGATCTGGGCTTTGGGTAAATTAGAGAAGAGGACAGCTCTTCTGGGAAGAGGGAATTTGATATCTTGGAGGAAGTGGTTTAAGGGTTGGTAGTTGATGACAAGGCGGAGCTTACCACGAACTTGCTCTGCACGCTTATTTACATAAAATGTTTCACAGGCCCACTAAGACTGGGTTGGTTCGACAAGGCCTTCGGTTTGGAGTTGGTGAAGTTCTTGGACAGCTAACTGGTAATGTTCTGGGTTCATACCATAGTGGGTGGCTTTGGTAGGGTTGAGGTCTTCATTTTTCTTGAAGGGAAGGGTGATGAAAAACTCTGGGTTTTTCCATAGAGGATGGTTACATTTGGTAAGGAAATGAGAATGGGAATCAGCACAGGAAGTTTAGATAATAGACTCTCTGAAGGAGGATACAGTGTCAAAGGATAACAGGTTAGGTCTAGTAGTCTAAGGAAGGAAGTAATTATGAAACTTCAATCCTTTTGGCATCCAAGAGATTTTGGTGAGTTTCTGGAGAATGTCAAACCCGATAAGAATATCTTTGTTTGGAAGTTCGGAACCAAGGACTTGATGTTTGACAGTATATCCAGGAAACAACTGGAGGATGATGGGCTTACTATTGAGGGTAATGGCAAAAGTTTCACCATTGGCGGCAGTGAAAGGGTAGTAATATTTTTGCCAGTAAGACCTAGGAAGGATGGATGGATTAATAATAGTCGAGGCTGCTCCAGTATCAAAGAAGGCTATCACAGGCATAGGTTTGGCATATTTGTCCGGAAGAATATGGATTTGGGCAAGGGGTTGGACGAGCAAGGAAGGGGCTAAAGAGAATTCCACAGAGAAAAGGTTATGAGGATAATCAGCTCCAAACTCAGAATCTTCTGAAGAAGTGTCCTCAGATTTTGATGAGGCAGCAGAGAAAGCCATGATAGTGTCAGCATTGGCTTCATCATCAATAGAAAAGAGGGATTCAATGTCTGCATCTTCTTCATCATGCGGGAGTATCTTGGAAATAGAGTGGACAAATTTTTCTCGAGCGGCTTTGTTTGGACATTGTTTGGCATAGTGGCCTGGTTGTCTACAGATGTAACATCTGTCAGATTTGCGCTTGCCACGAACAGATTTTTTGTGAAAGAACCGCCATTTCTTCCGTCTAGAAAACTTGGGGAAAGAAGAGGATCTCTTAGGTTTCCACTCCTTGAAATGCTTAGTTTTCTTTGCAGAAGGACTGCAGGAACAAGACTTGTCGGATTTGCACTTGATGAGGAGATCAGATCGATCACAAGCTTTTCCCATAAGCTTTCCTTGTTCATGAAGTTTTTTAAAGAACTTCTGGTGGTTGCAAAGCTTCTCAAGGGATTGGAGAACATGTTGGTAAATGGAACCAAGGGATGTGTTGTTCAAGGCCATGTTTTTGGTTCGAAGAAGTCTGAATGTTTCATTTCCAAGAGGTTCTGGAAGTGAGTTGAGAAAGGATTGTTTAAGATTAACATCATCAATACCACCAAGAACATAGAATCGTTGGGACATTCGAAGAAAATGAGTCTCCAGATCTTTGCGCTTAAATGAACAACATCTCATACTTAGGAATTCTTCACGAACAGCACTGAGCAGGCCATCAGAGGAACCAAGAAATTCATTGTGTAAGACATCAATGAAAGCAGAGATAGTTGGCAGCTGAACAAGCTGGAGGTGTCGGTATTCTCCTAGAGCGAGGTACCATTGGCGGAGGTGACCAAGGAATTTTGCCACACAGCGAGTCAGGACTAAGCGAAGTTCAGCATTGGGAGCAAGCATCTCTGCAGTGCACCAAGCATGGATCTCATAGAACTTGTCCAGCCATTTGGAATGGGGGATTTCATCAATAGAAAACCCATTGTGAGATTGAGACTGGGATGGAAAATTTTGTTGAGGATGTATCGGAGGAGGAGGAGGGTCCTCAACTTCTTCAACAATAGGATCAGCATCAGGGGGATACTGAGGGTTGGGATCAACCATATGGATAAGGGAAACAGAGTGTGCTTCGACAGTTTCGGCCACAGAGTCAGAATCAGATTGGCCTTGGGGGAGGTTAGCCAATTTTAGTAAAAGTTCTGAGATGGGGTTATGGTGTTGAGAATCTTCAGGCTGGAGCATGAATTGAACTGGAGATTTGCCTTTGGGATCAGAAGATGGAGAAGGTGTGGGTATTAAGGGTTGTAAAGATGGAGCAAGAATAGGTTCTGAGACATGTGGTGTGGAGGTGCTTGGAGGTGGTGGTGGAACCGAAGGTTTTCTGATCTGTAAGTGTGGTAAGGAGGGAGGTAAGGAAGGGGAGGAAAATAGGCTAGGCTGTCCAGGTGGTGCAACATATAAAGGTTGGGATGTATAAGTAGGGAAAAGGGGTGAGGAGCCAAAGAAATCAGGAGGACTGAGCTGTCTCTGGGTTTGTTGAGCTTGCAAGGACTGCAGTTGTATTTTCAAGTGTTTCATTTCAGCATCTTTGTGGAGAAAGGCTGAAGTGAAGGTTTGGTTGGAGTAGGCCATCTGGAGAAGTTCACCATGAAGACCTTGCATCTTTTGTTGGAGATCATTGATAAGGAGTTCCAGAGAGGTGAGCTTTCGGTGGAAAGTGTTTTCCAAAGACTGTTGGGAGTGTGAAATCCTTTGCAAGATTTTGTTCTGGGCCAGGGCATTGGCAGATTGCCAATTGATAGCCGCTTCGGCGGTAGTGACAGATTTGGTAGATCCGTCTGAGTGGATGACATGAGGGTCTGGGATCTTGTGGTGATGGGTTGTTTTTTCTTGGGGATCATGGTAGGAAAGAGGAGGAAAGTCTGCTTCTGTCCATGATGATGAAGGAGAAAACATGTAACAGGGAATAGACGCAGGTTGAGTCGGTGGTGGTGATGGTTTTGGAGTACATGGTTTATAGGGTGGTTTACAAATTGAAAGAGAAGGCTTAGGTTGTGGTGTTCTGGATTTACCATAGGTAACATAAAAATCAAATTTTCCAGAGGGTTCACCAAGAAGGTCAACAGTGGGGTCACCATTTTCATATATTTCCTTTAAACGTTGCTGAGATGACTTTTTCTTTCTTTTGGGCTCCTCTTCAAAGTCATACAGACAGTCATCACAATCACAAGCATCAAAAAACTTGTGTCCAGTGACAGGGTCTTGGAAAAAATAGACTGGGTCTCCAGAGGATTGGAAATAGCTGATTGGAATTTGGTTTTGAAAAGCTGATGGAGATATCATGTTAATCTCGGGGAGACGTGATGAAAATATAGGAAGGGAACCTTGTAACCAGCTATGTCATTATATATGATCAGTCCATTTTTTTTGCTACTCAAGCCGCACGGTATGGTGTGGTTGGCCAGAATTGTATTTTTTTTTGTTAATACTTTAAAAGAACATTTCTGAATTCCAATCTTTCACTTTATCATTTTTCCATCATCACCCTAACAAACTTTGTCTTGGGATTGTAAATTATTGAAGTTATGCTTAGAAGAAGAAGAAAAACAGTTTGATATATAATAAATAATTATTATATATTATATAATTATACATTTTGACGTTAAAAAGACTGTTTGATAAAATTTAAAATTAAGTACTGAAAATTTTAAGTACCGAATGTTTTAAGCAGTGCTTAAAAAAATTATATTTTTTGTTATTTTTGTTACTTTTCAAACTTCAGATTTCAGTGTTAAGTGGTGACCCTATCACTTAAATTTTCACCTCATTTTAAGTGGTACTTAATGTTTTAAGTAATGTTCAAATTTCTTATCAAACTTGCTGAATTTTTTCAGACTTAAGTGGCAAATAAATGCATGTTTGGTACGTTGGAATGGAATGGAATGCACATTCATTCCATTTTTGGTTTGGTACAACATGATGAATGGGAATAACCATTCTCAAGGAATAAAATTTCATTATTAAGAATGGATTTTCATTCAATTACTAAAGTTATTGAATTGTCATTTCATTCCTTTAGGAATACTTTTAAAACATAAAATTACTTAAATAACCCTCTCACATTTCAAAAAAATAAGTCACCGCCATTTCGCCACCTTTATTGTTCATCATTACTATTTCCGTTATGTTTTACCATTTTTTTTGTAAGAAAATTAAAAATTATTATTATTTTATTTTATTTTATATTTAATACTAAGAAGGATATTTTTGAAAAAAAAAAATCAAGTTCATTATGTTCTCAATGTGCTTCATACAACCAAATAATAGAATGAAAATGATTATTTCATTCTATTCTCACTTTCATTCCATTTTCACTTTCATTCCATTTTATTCAACCGTACCAAACGTGCCATAAATGTTATAAAACACACCCATATTATCACTATCAGCATGACCATTCTCAAACTTGTTTGCAATATCAATGCATATTTAGGTGCTTGTGAGGACCAATGTTCTGTCCAGCATAAAAAGGCCCAATTGATCAAGTCTGGACCCGAGTGAGGCACTAGCCCAGGCCCAATATGGCCCACACCAAATCCTATCCCAAGATCAGATTGAAAGATAATTGGTCACACTACTGTTTGATAAAACTAAAAAAATAAGTAAAAATTAAAATTTAAGTAGTGAAGTTTTTAAATGATAAATAAAAAGTGAAATTTTATGAATATATTAAGGGTAAATTACAGTTTCACCCCCTCCTGTTTGGATATATTACATTTTTTTCCCCTCTTGATTTGATAATTACAGTTTCCCCCTTTTAGTTTGCTTCTGGGTAACACTTTGCCCCCTCTGGGTAACACTTTGCCCCCTCCACATACTTCAGGTAAAGTCAACACCGGTCAAACCCTATTGGGTCTAACCCTTTAACTTAACTTAACCCTTTTTCTTCTTCCCCAACTCGAAAACCACCCGATCCATTACATCATCATTCATGTAAACCTCAAATGTGATCTTATCCCTACACGGCACAACCATATTGTACAACCTCGCCAACAAATCGTGTTGGCTCTGTAGCTCCATTGTCGCCAACAACCCCTGACAATACCTCCTCCCACTAGCATATAACATATTCTAACCTTCCTTCAACTACAATGGCGAATCGTAGCCTTCGCCGACCCCCAAAAGATTAAAATTCTTGGTGAAAATAGAGTTCTCGGTGGCGAATTGGGCCACCCAAGACAAGGCAATGTTCTCATTCAGTCTCCTACCGGAGATGTAATTTAGCATGAAAATAATCAGGAACGATCCACACACAATCTCCACAGTATATGATCTTGAACCACTCGCAACATTAGGTTTTGCAACCGATTCCGAATCGGAATTTGACTCAGCAGAGGTGGCATTGGTGGTCTCATCGGATGATTTTGGGGGTTTGGGGGCTGTATTGATGGGGAGGCCTTCGAATTCGTCTTCGTCCCAGTAATGGATGAGGGTTTTAACGGGAGATCGGAGGGAGAAGAGGGATTGGTGGTGGGAATGGGAGGATCAGGGTGGTCGGAATGGGTGAGAAGTGGGGGTGGGAGAGTGTGGTGGTTGTGTCGTCAGCGGCGACGAGGGAGGGGAAAAAAAGGTGGTAGAGGAAGAGAGAGAAAGAGAGGAAGGCAAAGTAGGTTAAGTTAAGTTAAAGGGTTGAGTTAGGTTAAAGGGTAAATAAGTAAATGTATATTTATGATATTTTGAATTAAACTTATAATATATAATACTTAGGGCAAATAAGTCATTTCCCCTCTAAAATTAGTTTTGACCGATGTTGACTTTGCCTGAAGTCTGTGGAGGGGGCAAAGTGTTACCCATAAACAAATTAAAAAGGGGAAATTGTAATTATCAAATCAAGAGGAGAGAAAGTGTAATATGTTCAAACAAGAGAGTGTGAAACTGTAATTTTTCCATATATTATTGATTAAAGGGCTTTTTGCGAAAAACCCCCAATGGTTTGTAAATATGTGCGCTTAAACCTCAAAAATTTAATTTTGTGTGTATAAGTCCATCCATTTTAAAAAATATTGCATTTAGCCCCCTAACGATCTTCAGACGTCAACTCTTGGCCGGTGCACATGACATATAAAAAATATGAAAACTCTAAAATACCCTTCTATGTTACAAAAATACCCTCCCTTCTTCATCATCCCCTTTCCTTCTCTCACTACATATGCATATATATAATATATATATGGGTTAATTTCAAAAACCCCCATATACTATACAGTTTAATCAACTAACCCCCACTGTGTCCACTTTGCCCCCTATACTATTCAATTTCATCATTATGCCCCATCACCTCACATCTTGAGTCAAAATGCCTAAACTACCTTCAATAGTATAAGGGGGTTTAGTGAAATCAACCATTTTAAAAAATTATTTTTCGAAAATCAATTATATTTTTCGCAAAAATTATAAATTCAAAAATATATATATATTTTTCGCAAAAAAAATCATTTTTTGGAGGAAATATATTATTTTCCAAAATATGAATTATTTCGGAAAAAATAATATATATTTTTTGCAAAAAAATCATATTTCGGAACATAATAGTATATATTTTTCTCAAAAAAATTATTTTTCCGGAAAAGATCATATTTCAGAACATAATAGTGTATATTTTTCGGAAAAGATTATATTTCGGAACATAATAGTATATATTTTTCGGAAAAGATCATATTTTGGAACATAATATATATTTTTCGCAAAAAAAGTATTTTTTGGAAAAAAAATCATGTTTTGAAACATAATAAATACTTTTTAGCAAAAAAAATATTTTTCAGAAAAAAATCATATTTTGGAACATAATATATATTTTTTGAAAAAAATTTATTTTTCGAAAAAAAATCATATTTTGGAACATAATATATATTTTTTGGAAAAAATTCATATTTTGAAACATAATATATATTTTTCGCAAAAAAATTATTTTTCAGAAAAAAATCATATTTTGGAACATAATATATACTCTTTCGCAAAAAAATTATTTTTCGGGAAAAAAATCATATTTTGGAACATAATATACATCTTTCGCAAATAAAATATTTTTCGGAGAAAAAATCATATTTTGGAACATAATATATATTTTTGGCAAAAAATTTATTTTTCGAAAAAAATTCATATTTTAGAACATAATATATACTTTTTTGCAAAAAATATATTTTTTGGAAAAAAAATCATATTTTGGAACATAATATATAGTTTTCGCAAAAAATTTATTTTTGGTAAAAAAATCATATTTTCCGAAATATATATATTTTAAAATTTATAGTTTTTACGAAAATATAATTTATTTTCGAAAAATAATTTGTTTAAGAGTTGATTTCACTAAACCCCCTTATATTTTTTAAGGAGAGTAGTTTAGACATTTTGACTCTAAATGTGAGGAGGAGGGGGCATAGTGATGAAATGGATAGTATAGGGGGACAAAGTGGAAACAGTAGGGATTAGTTGATTAAATTAAATAGCATATGGAGTTTTTTGAAGTTAACCCTATATATATACACGTGTATATATATATACATATACTTAGAGATATATATTAATAAATATTCGTATACTTACAGAAATATATATATATATATATATATGTATGTATATATTCTGATATTAGGATAATAAAATTATCCTAATACTTGAGCATAATTGGACAAAGAACCATAATACTTGAGCAATGTATGTATATATTCTGATATTAGGATAATAAAATTAGGAAGTTACTTGGGTTGGTTCAGATATATAATCGGAGGATTGATCGGGATCAAAAGCATCTGACAACTTATCCGACGTCCGCCTCGTGATTAATTGTCTTGATCTCCAACCTATTATTCGTCAAAACAACTAATCAAGAGTCAAGATGCACTTACCTATACATATTCAATGTTTGCTGTTATAACTGATTACTGGGATTTGAAGAAGTAGTTTATATTGGGTTTGATGTTGGGGATTTATTTTTTCAGGAATGATGGGGTTTTGGGGCGGGTGGAGGTGGCGGTTAGGTCGGCAGCGAAACTGGTGGCGGTGACGAGAATAGGGAGGTGGTGGTAGATATACATAAATATATACACACTTATATATGCAGATTTAGAGAGAAAATTAGGGTTAGGGTTTGTAATTGGGGATGAAGAAGAAGATGATCTTTATGGTCATTTCACAATTTCTATTTCTTTTTTTATTTTTTAAAAAATTATAATAAGGGTACTTTGGAGATTTCACAATTCCGATAACTAGAAAATGTCCAATAGGTTAGTATGCACATTATTTAAACTATTAGGGTCCTAGAACAGGGTATTATACGCCCTATATCGATAATGCAGAGGGTTAATCGTTTCATTAAATGATATTAAGACTTCAGTTACACAGTGATGTCTTTATTCATTATAAATTTATTTTATTTTAAATAGCACTTATGTTAAGTAATATTCAAATCATATTATCTGAAGCAATTAATTAAGTTCAAAAATTATTTAAAATAATGCTAAATTGAGTTTTTAAACAACGTGGCATCTAATAAGTGTATACACACACTCTAGGTGTGTGTACACTGTACAGGGGCATAAATTACTGATTTTTTTAAGTGATATAGGCAACTAGGTCATTTAATTTTTTATGAAATTACAAATAACTCTGGTAGTTGACCATAATGTCTCTTTAAATTTTTTAAGGAAAAAAAACTTATATTTATCTATGACAAACTGTAAAAGTTGATAATTGGGATTTAATTTTTCTCTCAAAATTGTTGTTGTTTGTTCGTAATTAAAATATTTATCAAATATAATATAATAAGAAGAGTGGAAAAAAAATTATAGTATGTGCAATAAGTTGATTTTAACTCAATAATAACTTTACAATAACACCCGTTTACCCCAGTTCAATATTAACTCTTACTTATCTCAAAAACTATTTTTTCTAAACATCACTTTAAATTATCACGAAACATTGAATCATATTTACATTTAAATAACCTTTATCAATCCTAATTATCTTACATAATTCAACAACCATTCTAAAAATAGAATATAACAATAATTCACATATGGTTTGTAGAAAAAGAGTTTGTCAACCAATCATGGAAACAAAATCAGTTAATTTAAGAAGGTAGGTCAGGCATGAATTGTGGACCAATGGTCTAACCAAATAAGACCACCCATACTAAAATGTTCACAAAAGAATTATTGTGTTAAATAAAACTAAAAGTTAATTATTGTAGTTGAATCAAGTTATAATTTTAGACAATACTTGTCTCTTATTTTAGAAGAAGGAACTTCTTCCTACCCAACCCATGATGTGATTCAATAAAATGTGAATATATATTCTTTATTTAAACATTAATCATATCTGTTTTTAAAAGTCAATTGATTTATTATTGCATATTCACTTCCCTTATTAAAATCAAATACAAATATTTATAACATACCCGAATTGATAAAATTGTCCTCCATCATTTCTTTCCCTTTTATTTATTTGTACACTGTGATTCAAACATAAAACTAATAAATTTTATTTTTTAAAAAAAAAATACATAACTTTTCAAACATAAAACTAACAAAAAAAATTCATTAAAAAAAGACATTACTTTTCCTAAATAAAAAAATCGTATTTTCTATACTCGAAATGATGAAGGGCAATTTTGTCAATTCGAGTATATTATAAATATTTATATTGAATTTGAATAAAAATATAAGGGCAAAAATATCCATTCATTAAGTTTTAATATATAAAGTCAATATACAATCATAACCTAATTTACCTTTACAGACGTATCTGATTCAAATTTAAATATAAGACACATGTCCACATTTTATTAAACTCATCATGGGGTATGAAGAACTTCCCACATAGGGATAGGAGACTAAGTATTTTCCTACTCCATCCGTCCCAAAATAAATATCCACTTTTATTATTTTCTCCATCCCAAAATAAGTGTGTCATTTGAAAAGTCAAAACATTTTATCATATCACTTTACTAATTTACCTTTCATGCATAAATTATAAATTATCTATACAATAAATCATCACATCATTATAATGAGACCAAAGATAAAATTGGTATTTCATTCATTTTCAATAAAATATCTTAAAAAGTTAGATTCCCCAAAATGACCTTATAAATTATGAGAGATGGAGTATAAATTTATCTTTCAAATAAATTCAAAAATATTGGAACGAGGATAAAGGAAAGACTTGGGGGTTGTTTAACGAACTTAAAATTTTAGAAGTTATATCTTAAATACTCAAATTCATAAGCGGTAATTGAAAAGAAAGTTGATATTTTTTTAATAAAAAATTCTATATTTGTAATTAAATCTATATAAAATTGATTTAAAGGAACTAGAAATAGACAAAAAGATCAATACTCGACAAATTTAAAATTTAATTACATATAACGCATCATTTAAACATAAAATACAAATTTTTTGAAGCTTTTGTTTTGCTAAAATTACAAATAGAAGCCTTAGTAGTTAACCATAATCTCCCTCCTAAATTTTTAAACAAACTGGTGTTTATACCTTTAGACTAAATTTTTTTCTCAAAATTGTTGTTCTTTGAATCGAAGAAACCATTTATATAAAAAATAAATTATGAGAAATGGTAAATATATATATATATAAATTCTATGATGATGTTTCTTATCTATGTACCGTAATAGTACCCCTATCAGTCCATGACAATATCACTATACAACTTATGTATATACATTAATAATTTATGTCAATATTTTTATTAACATTTTTTACCTTTAGTAAAGGACAAACGTAATTTAAGTAAAGGACAAACATAGTTGTTTGTCTTTCTATTTTGCCCTTAATTTAAGCCTAAACACAACTCTATCTAAACATTTTCTCTCCCCTAACTTTTCTTCAAAAATCTCTCAGGTGAACCATGGTCGTAGTGGTTGCGAAAGAAACTACAAATATAATGAAACATTTCAATTTTCTCCAATATCTCATTTTAATTACTTTATTTTATTTTATCCCTTTCTCATCCATCTATTATTGAACCCCGAACTAAATAAGAATTAGTCATGAAAAAAGTATGGAACTAAGCATACTTCACAACCCTTCACATAATATTGATTTGTTATCTTTTTCACAACCTTTTTACTTCATGTCAAAGATAACTTAATTGTGAGATCTACATGGGCAATATATATATATTTTAGATTAACGATTCATTTGGATTAACTGGAGTGAAAAGAAAAAAAAAATATTAATTATGAGATGAAAAAAATTGTTTAGATAAATTATTAATATAAATGATAGCATTCTTATTTCGTAGATATTTTAATCAATTTTGTAATTATAACATAATATTTAGTGAAGACCCCCGAAATGTTAAAATATTAAAGTTAGTATTTAGTCATTGCTATCTTTTCTCTCTTATTTTGGGAAGGATGACAAATAGTAAATTTGGAAGAATAAGGAAGGCCTTTGAATCTCTTTATTCCTTTTTTTTTATTCCTCATCATTCCAATTCTCTCCGTCCAAACAAGCTTAAGAAGTGATGGGGCAGCAGCATAAACTTGACCAATGTGTCCACTAAAAAAAATAAAAATGCATAGTGATAAGGATGTACCGTGTACACTATCCGATTTTGTACGGTTTTAACGAAAATATTAATTTGATTCTAAACCACGATTCCTTAAAACAACAATTTTGAGTTACAATCTTCACATCAGTTTTTTTTTTAAAACTTTTATCCATCTTTACGGCATCACCATGACATGCAATGTCTTGCAATTGTAATTTATTAAAGTTATGATCGAAGAAAAAAACATGTTTGACATATAACATTTCCATATAAACATTACAACATTTATCAATATAAACTTTCACCTAGCATAACTTATCACCAAGATTAATTCATACTCCAATTAACCGATAAATAACTAATATAGGAATTACTCACCTTTTGGAAAAAAAAATTATTCTCTTCATCCTCTCTGGATTTCAGTTGAAATTAAATGATTGAAATTAATTCGTTGAGTTGATAAATGAGATCAGATTTTTTTTAAAAACAAATGTTATAATCTTGATGAATTTTTTTACAAAATTTCAGCAATTCAAATACAATCAAACTCAGATTAACTTAACTAGTCAAGACAAAACTAATTTTCAACTTAAGAGGCTAGTTTACTTTATAAAGGTAAAGAAAAATAGAAAAAACTGACTAATTATGAGAAGTTCATATGTTATGTTCCTGAATTTGATGAAGGTATCAAATTGCCCATATACTGATTTCTGAATTTTTCAACTGTCTCTTTTTCTAATAAATTTAGATTTTGTTTGGTTTCATGATATATAGTTTCGAATAAAATGTACGAACACAATGATGATATGAAAATACTATAGAGCTCAAGTATCGCTTATCTACACTTATTTCTAACTCGGGCATCTTTCCAAACCTATTTATTAAAATCGAGATGTAAATATAAGGAAATGTTTTAAATTTTCTCCATTATCTCACAAACTAATCATAAATCATATTAATCTATCTCCTTTTTTCCGCCTTTATAACAGTAACTCAAGATGAAGAAGAACATTTGCATAATAAGTAACAGGAATAAGAACCATTAGATACATAAGTGTGAGTCATGTATGGAGGGTTCTAAGTATCACATCATATTGATGTGTTATATTTTCACAATCATTTTACTGATGTTGAGATAATTTTATTGAGATAATTTTATCGTGATATTTATACGTAACAATTGTATGCGCTAACTACAAGTATGATTGTCGTGTGACATCAATCGCTTTATTAAATTACAAAATAGGACAAACTTCACAACATTCACTCTCTCGATACTTAAAAGCTCTCAAAATGGTAATCACCATGTAATAATGTTCTAAATCGTTTTAATTATTCTTTCAATGAAAAGAAATTTCTACATAATTTATCCAAGATCAAGCTCCAGTTATATATTATATAGAAAATATATTCACACTATTAATAAAACGGATTATTCCTTCACTAGATTCAAATTTTGTGAATAGAACAATACTCTATGGCCATGAGTTAAAAGAGCATTTCTAAGTTCCAATCTTCACATCAATTTTATCATCTTTCAGCATCACCTTAACATCCAATGACTTGCAATAGTAAATATTAAAGTTATGCTTGGAAAGTAAATTATTAAATGCTTGGAAAATTTTGAATTAAAAGAGAAAAAAATTGGTTTCACATATAATATATATCCATATAAATTTTGCAAGGTAGTCAGAATCCCGATTTTACCTGGTATAATCTTACGATTCTACAATTCTGCTACGATTCTGTACGATTTTACTGCGTTCTATAATAATTTGATGGTTTCGTCCTTCATTTCAAATGCTCAAAAACTTTATGATTTAGTCCAATATCCAAATATATGACCTAAATTTATGAGAAAACATTTAAACGACCAATGTATTAATTTTTTTTGAAAATTCTAATTTGATTTAGACTTTTAAATTAAATATTTAATTATTAATATTTTTTTAAAAAAATTAATACGAGTTGCTAGAATCTTACGATTCTCCTTGCGATTTTATGATTCCGATTCCACGAACCTCAAAATAATTCTACATAGAATCCCGATTCTGACTGCCTTGGAATTATGCCGTGAAAAAACCTTGAAAATTCAAAAACTTGTTCGTAAATTGCGACATCAATACATATTTCATTAGGTGCTTCCAAGGCCCAAAGATTGGCCCACTGTTCTGTCCAGAATAACAAGCCCAACTAATGACTTTGGACCCAACTAAGGTATTAGCGCTGGCTCAAGCCAACTTATACAAGAACCCGAAAGCCCATATCAAGTCTAATCCCATGAGAGAAACTAGATTGAAGGAAAATTTGCGTGTTGCCCTGTTTGGATTGATTTTTCAAAAGTTATTTTTTATTTTCTGGAGGAAAAACTGTTTTAAACATTGTTTGATCAAATTTTTAGAAAAACTTCAGGATCTTGGAAAAGCGCTATGAAGAAGTTGTAGGATACCGGCTTCTTAAAATGACTTCCTGCTTTTTTCTTCTTATGTGTGGAAGCAAAAACATAAACTCTACACAAGGCCTAATTAGTACTCTTTCATAAACTAAAAATTTAAGGACAAATTTCTAAAAATTAATTTGAAGTAGTGAAGTTGATAAGTAATTAATAAAAACATTTTTGGTGAGTATCTTATTGAATTATCCATTTTACGGTGTTAAGTGTTCAAATCCCATTATTATAAGTAAAGAATTAAATAAGTAGATTTTTTTTTTCAAATAAGTTAATTCGATTTTTTATAAAACTACAAATATCATAGTAGACCTTAATGTCCCTCTCAAAGTTCGTAGAAAAATTGGTATTTATCTATGACCAATTAATTTTTTTTTTCAAAATATTTTTGTTGTTAATTTTAAAATATATATATTATAAAAAATATCACCTGTCCAAAAAAATATTGAAAATTCTGTAACATGAGAGCTTAGTTTCAACTTAAAAAAATATTAGTGCAGTGTAACATTTTAAATTATGATGCTTGTAGAGCATTTTATATGTACATAATTCAAACATAAATTTTTTAAATACCTCCTTTCAGCTTTTTTACTGGGATTAGAACATTGAGATAAATATCAGACAATATTGATCTGCAATATTTTCACAATCTTTTTATTTTATTTATTTCATGAATTATCATGTTAACTATCAATAAGATACTTATTATACTTGAATCAACTTAAAATTTTATCCCTAAATATCAGAATGGAAGAGGAGAAAGGAAATAAAGACGTCAAAATTGAAATTTTTAGCAGCTGAATTTTAAATACTAATGATGTTTGGTACGCATGAATAGAATGGAATGGTCATTCCATCCATTTTTTTTTCTTTGGTATGAGGTTTGAAATGGGAATGACCATTCTCAAGGAATGAAAATTCACTATTTTCCATCCATCATTATTTTTATTTTAAAAATAAAATTATATTATTGTGTTATAATAAAGTATTTAATAAATGACTATTTATTACTAAGTGGGGGGTTTTATAAATTTTTAATTTAAGTCCATTTCATTCCTATTACTTTTCATATTTGCAACCAAACAATAAAATAAAAATGGTCATTCCATTCCATTCCATTCCCGAGTACCAAATGTTTTGTCCGAAAGAGTGTTCACATAGCCTGGACTGGTCAGTACCCATCCGAGCCCTTTTTTGTTTCAACAAATTATTGCTTAGATAAAACTTGTTATTCTGTTATTTAAATGAAACCTCTTTTCCTAAAAATTCAAAGATAGTCCAATGTAGGTTGGTGGTTCTAAATCCTTCTCCAGTAAAGAACCTATTAATTAATAGCTTAGATAAAACAAATACACATGCAATCATAAAATTTCATGTATAAGTACTAAATCCTTCTCCAGTAAAGAACCTATTAATTAATTGAATTACTAATTATTGAAAAAAGGGGAATTTTTTTTTGAAATGTCGTGTTACTATCTCGATCACTTGGTCACCTATTGCTAATTCCAGGAATTCTCCAAACAAAGGAACATTATAAATAGCAGATTTTGGGAACAATTGATGGCAAGAATGGATACCCGCCAAAATGAAGATCAGAGTTAGATTCTGATTATCTAATTTGTTGAAAACTTGACTAATCAATACGACTAGGTTTTTAACTTTTGATTTTGGCGAAGGTAAACAAATTGCCCATACATTAATTTCAAACTGGGCCCACGGGCGTAGCGGAGATGGTTGGAAAAACGAATCTTCGAAGCCTGAACGAACCGTATTCAGTGTACCGAACATGGGTTCCAATCCCCGTCCCTCCCCAACACCATCAAAAGATGATCTCCTTAGGATCTACATCACAGGGAGATCATCCTCAGGGGGTTAGGCTTTAATTTCATAATCAGGTATTGATTCTTCAACTGTTTTCTTCCCACCTAATAATTTTAGATTTCGTTCAGAGAACTCGTAGAGTTACATTTAGAGAATTCGTAGAGTTATCAAGAACCCAGGGATTCGAGATTGAAATCACGAAACACATCTACTGAAATTAAATTAGTTGAAAAATTAAAAACCCAAGAAGATTATAAATAGCAGATTTTGGAAACAATTGGATACCCGGCCAAAGCTCTAATGAAGATGAAAGTAAGATTCTGATTTTCTAATTTGTTGAAAATTTGAGAAATCTCTAATCAGTACTACACTACGACTTTTGATTTTGACGAAGGTAAACAAATTGCCCATGCATTAATTTCAGACTTGGCCCCAGCGGGCATAGCGGAGATGGTTGGAAGTGTATCGAGTGTGGGTTCAAATCCTCGCCCCTCCGCACATCGAGTGTGGGTTCAAATCCTCGCCCCTCCGCAAGTCTTGTGTCACAATGTTACACGAGTTGTGGGGCCGCTTCGTGTAACACCCTCAAATGATGATCTCTATAATTTCAGAATCGGGTATTGATTCTTCAACTGTTTTCTTTCCCCTAATAATTTAGATTTGTTTAGAGAACCTAGAATTATCAAGAACCAAATGATTCGAGATGGAATCACGAAACACATCTAATGAAATTAAATCAGCTGAAAAATTAAAACCCCGATTTTGATATTATAGCAAAATGACACAAAGCCCATGCATATCAGCCTATAGGAGAAGGAAAAGGTAGAGCAGATTGATTACCTAATATGTCATAAAAAAGAATATATGCATACCAGTAGAATGCCCCTCCAGAAGGGTCAAGTAGTTCCTAACTACTGCAGTTTGACAACATCAAGTCTTAGAATGCCCTTCCAACCAAAAGAAAAAAAGTTTAGTTTCTAGCTATTACAGTTCATGTACATCAGCTCCTAGAATGCCCCTCCGGATAATGCCTGCAAAGATTTAAGATACCATGAAATCAATAACGGTAATACATAACAATAGAGATTATATCAGGTTGAAATTCCATATTAATTGAACTATATCAGTGCGCTCATGAGAATAATACCAACACAAAAGTTCAAACCATATCTACTACGAATCCTACAGAAAATAAAGGAGCATTGCTTATATTCCAATAATCTGCTTTAAAATTAGAAAGAGCACTGTCCCCGAGATGAACTGATGCTAATCTCCAGAGTCATTAATGGCCTAAACAACCATTGAGTTAGTAGTTCCACGAGGACTGAACATGCATTAATTAACTTCTTAGTGCCAGATTTGCAAATTTCGTAATACAGCTCTTTTGTATTCTTACAAGTTCTACTTTTAAGTTTTAATAATTTTTTTTTGTGAAACATCATGGTTCTATGATCAATTAAAGCTAAATGATATGGTATCTCTGATTATACAAGTCAATAAAGAAACTTGATTAGGTTAGGACAAGATGGGTGAGTTGAGAAAACTTCGTTATAATATTATATTGTTAAAGATCGTGATAATTTTAGAAAAACTAAAAATCTTCAAATATTAACTAATAAGTTTTCACCTAAAAAGTTAGAGGCACAAGTGTTTTGAAGCAAGTACAATACACACACCGCTTGTGAACCTAGATCAACACAGGTAATATAAATTCTAGAGTAATTCTTAAGCTTCTCAAAAAGCAATGTGCTCAACCGCCTGAGTAGTGTACTGTGTACTCTGCATATATGTACGGCAATGAAACATATTCGAAGTAGGGAAGGAAAATAAATAAAGGAAAGGTCAAACGAGAAAAATAATACAAGTAAATAGAGTATAAAGCATTGGCACGTGTTGGCCATCTTAATCTATGACAAAGTATTAATGCGACTCTTTGTGCACCTCGTTATATTAATATAAAAATATCGATGGATTCCCAGAGAAGCCTTAGGTAAACAGAATCTTTCTATATGCTTGTACTAAGTGCTATGTGTGTGTGTGTTTGTCGTATGTTGGTGGACTTCTCCACAGAACGCGAACCTATGTAAACACACAGGGTCCACATACCTATTTGGAGGATTTACTGTAAGAAGTTTTTAAAATAAGCTTTTCTGTCATTTGTCTCACTAAAACTTGGTGGAGTAGCATTTGATTTCATTTGTGAAACAAATAGAAAAGGAAAAGACGGATCTGAAGAGGGGCTATTAGACCTAATGGGTTTGTTGCTTATTTCCTAAAAAATGCTTATAATATACAACATCTTCTCCTTTCCAAGCAAAATTGATTTTAAGGTGTCACCTTAGTACAAGATAGAAATGAATGCTTTGCATTCCAAGTGAGATGCCCAAGAGAAAAGGAACGAGGGGTGAGCATGTCAAGGCCTAGACAGTTCTATAACATAAAATCGTGTAACGTGTGATGAAAATTATCAACTCGTGATATTAGAGAGCATCTTTTTCAAGATCTTCACCTGTCTTTCAGTAGATAATTCAAGTCAGCAAGATTTTTAGAAAGAGAGAGCGAACATTTTGATGAACCTACTCTTTACCCTTGAGATAAATGATACCTACTTAGCATTGATCGCTGAAATTCCTAATTCCTCGTTCCATGGTGATTACAGACCAATTTTTTGTTGCAATTATTGCATAAATGCATCTCCAATTTGTTGGCAAACAAACTCAAACCCTGCCTTCCAAGCTTAACTGACAAGGCTCAAACTGCCCTACTCACTATAAGGAAGATAGGGGACAATATACTTGCTCAATAATGATTTAGAGGGTAGCTGGGAACCTCCTTTTTCCAAATGTACCCTCAAGGTTGGCCTTTTCAAGGCCTGTGATACTCTAAACGGTCAACTTGCTTGATTCACTCAGACTTTTGAAATTCCTACTGTTTTCGTATCTTGGATTGTCATGTGCATCTCCACACCCTCTTTCTCTCTTTCCAACAACATCGAGCTGTGTGGCTTCTTTGGAGGTGTTTAGAGTCCTTAGTCAGAGGGATCATATATCCCATACCTCTTTTTCATAGAATGGATACCTTTCCTCCATAGCCAACTACTTAACCTCTAACTATTCCAGCTATTCCTAGTTTCCTACTACTAGAGGTGTAAGGCACTCAAACTTCCGCATCTCACCTTTGCATAAGACATTCTTATTTTTTTGCAAACGCCTATCATTTTGCCAAGGTGCTGAAGAACTCAGTTAAGACATTCTCATCTCTCTCAGGTCTGAAACTTAATCCTTGTAAAGTCAAGTGTCTTTCAACATTGCCTCACAGCAAATCAATTTTCATTACCAGTTGTTTGACATCCTTGTGGCCCTATCTAAAATAGGTACCTTGGCATACATTTGATCACCAATAACTCACAGCAGTTGATTGCAAAAATCAAACTGACACAATGATGACCGGGATCACTAACTGGATACTAGTCCAATAGAGTTCTCCCAGCAGGAAAATTGCGGCACATTCATTCTACCCTGTGCAGCATTACTGCTAAAGTCATGAAGGTAGTTAATAGTTTTTTGGAGAATTTTCTTTGGTCATCTGATCCTGCAATGTCATAATATAGAAGAAAGGTTGTTTGGGAGCCATTCTGCACACCAAAGCCGAAAGGAGGTCTAAGCAATGCTGATCTAAGCACTTGGAACAAGATTTCAGTACCTAGACATATATGCTGTGTAATGCCCAATTTTAAAGACAGCCGATGGAACGAATTGGCTCAGAAGCCTCGGATGCATTTATCAAAGGCAAGAGCTTATGGAGTTTAAAACCCCCCAACAACTGCTCATAAATTTTTAAGAGAATCCTCTGCAGTCAGAGACCTTGCTCACCCTCTCCTTAAGCATCGAATTCACAAAGGAAACTCAGTATGATCTTTTTCAATCAATGGCTTCCTTATGGTCCCTTAGTTTAGGTACTCTCTAACAACTCTAGACCTAGTTGGATTACCAACAAATTTGGCAGGGCTTCTACCTTTATCTCCAATGGGCATAAGTTTAACCAAGACATATCTATAACATCACTATCCCTGTTGTTGATCGCACTACACTCCCACCCCGAGAATGGGCCAAGAGGATAGGATCCAAACAGGATCCCATCTCCTAACCACATTAGAAAACTAAGAGAAACCAATACTTTCCCAGATTAGAAATTTTTTATATGGTATCAACCTAAGAGGGTCCATCCAAGTACAAAGTTAAATACATATGCGAAAAAACGCATATAAACAAGACATGATATGAAGACAAAAATAACATAACTTAGGGTTTTAACTCTGAGCTAATAGTGGTAAAAGGGAAAGCACATTGCAGACAGTGCTATTGGTATACAATAAATTTCAACAAACTCAAATTTGCTGTCAACTGAATTCCTCAAACTCAAACAAACATATCCAAAACCCAAAACACAGAGTTGCACAAATTTGATAATACTTCCACCTAAAAATAAGAATTATAAGAACAAACATTCATACTTCTGGACTAACATCCTTATTACCTGCTAAAGTCATGTAGCTAATAGTAACTCGGAGAAATTTCGTCTGATGCTGAGTGTCAATTTATAGAAGGTTTTTTGGGAGCATTTTTGCATCCCGAAGAAAAAGGAAAGTTCAGGCAATGCTGATAAGCACTTGGAACAAGACTTCAGTACCTAGACATATCTGGTGTGCAATGCCCAATTCTACAAGCAGCTTATGGAACGAATTGGCTCAGATGCATTTATCAAAGGCAAAAGGTTATGGAGTCTGAACATCCCTAACAACTGCTCGTAATTTTTTTTTAGGAAGCTTCTGAGACCTTGCTCACCCTCTCCTAAAGCATCAAATTCACGAAGACAACTCAAGTTTGATATTTTCGATCAATGGCTTCCTTGTGGTCCCTTAGATCAGGTACTCCACAACCACTCTAGACTAGCTGGATTACCAACAAATTTGGCAGATTTTCTACCTTTGTCTCTAATAGGCAATAGGTTTAACTGAGACATATTTATAACAGCATGAACCTTGTTATTGATAGCACTACCACTCCCAGCCCCATAAACGATCAAGAGGATAGAATCCTGTGGATCCCATCTCCTAACCTCATTAGAAAACTAGAAGAAACTAATACTTGACCAGATTAGGAAAAATGAAATAATATCAACCTAAGAGGGCCTATCAAAGTATAAAGTATATACATATACAAAAAAGCGCATACATGATATGAAGACAAAAATAACATAACTTAGGGTTTTAACTCATAGCTAATAGTACTAAAAGCGAAAGCACATTGCAGACATTGCTATGTGTATATGAGAAATTTCAACAAACTCAAACTCCAACTAAGCTTCGTTCTGCTGTGAATCGAATTCCCCAAACACAAACAAACATATCCAAAAATCCGAAACACAGAATTGCACATGTTTGATAATGCTTTCACCCAAAAATAAGAATTGTAGTAAAACCAATACCAATTAGGACGGCATCAAATCTTGCCTGCGTCTTTGCCAACAATCTCCTCCAAGCTCTCAGTTGCCTTCTCAGCTTTAGCCCTTCTACTCATTAAAACCTACCATGAAAACAATACATACATACATAAATATATAGATATATATTAACAAAATTGGCTAATATTATGTCAGAAACACTGCAATTGTATAACCTACCACAAAACAAAATGCAGCAATGACAACCACAACATAAGCAACGAATTTCACCAAATGGCCATCAGTTTTCTCATACCAAGAACTGTAGCAGTTGCCTACATAAGTAGCTATTAAGAGGACCAACAGATAATTATCGTCAGCGCCACCGACGAGCGCCACATAGTAGGCGATCAAGAGCGCGCCAAAGCAGCAGATAGCAACATGAAACATCAACTGCGTCTTGTAATGGGATTGAAGGTAGTCGTAGCCCATCATCAGTGAAAATGCGAACGTAAAACCCCATTTGTATTCAGCGAGACACCTGTGAAGCTCCATGTAGGCTCTGATGAGCACCGATGTTGCTCCAGAGATTCCGATCAGCATGAGGATTGCGGTGGGGCTAGGGTTTGGTGGATAGCCGTAGACAAAGAGGAGCAAAGCGACGGCGAAGAGAAGGTGGAGAATGACAATGGCGGCGATCGAGAGGAGTCCAAATTTCTTGGGAAGCGATTCTTCGCGGGTTTTGATTTTGGAGGCTCTTGGACGTCGAAGAGAGGAGCGATTTCGAGCAGTGGACGATCCATTTTAGGGTTAGGGTTTGAGAGAGAGATGGTTTTGGGGGGGAGAGTGTGTGTGAGAGAGAGAGACAGTGTGTGTGTGTGTGTGTGTGTGTGTGTGAGAGAGAGAGAGAGAGAGAGTGTGTGTGTGTGTCGGAGAAAGAGAGAGTTTATAAGGTGGGCTTTTGGGATTGGGATCAGGTTTTTGACTGTTGTTGCCATTGGGCTTTTTGTTCTTACTATTTGGGCGTTTTATTGGGCTTCTGTCCTTTCTTAAAAAAATCCATTTAGTTATATGGAAAATTGAAAATCAATAATATTTAGGCCTTGTTTGGTAGAGTTGTGTTTGTGTTTGTGTTTGTGTTTGTATTGAAATAAATAAAAAAAACAAATTTTATTTTTTGTTTATTCATCCGAAAACATAAGTGTGTTTGGTAGGGATGTTTTTTGGGTCAAAATTGAAAAATTAAAAATCAATAATTAATAATATAAATAATAAATATAATAATAATAATAAATGAATACAATAATAATAAATAAATATAATAATAATAAATGAACTAAATAATAATAATAATAATAAATTAATAAAATAAATAATAAATTACATAAAACATATTTAAAAATATAATAAAAATAATAAATAATAAACAAAATGAAATAAATAATAAGTAAATATAATAACAAATAAATACTTCATAATAATAATAATAAATGAGTATAATAATAATAAATTAATATTAAAATAATAAAATATATTTTTAAATAATTAAAAATGAATAAATAATTTATAAATAAAATGAATTAAATAATGAAATGATAAATAAATAAATAATAATATAAATAATATTTTAATAATATAATAAAATATATTATAAAGTGAAGAAATAATAAAGAAAGAAAAATAATAATACATAAATAAATATTATAATAAATAATAAATAAATAGTAAGACCAGACCGCTTACCAAACAAACTTTTAAGTTTATGATCCAGTAGAAACACTCCAATAAACACCAAATTCATGTTTATTGGAATATGCCTAAAATTAAGGTAAGTGAGTAAAGTGTTTTTTAACACGTATATCCCAAAAACACTAAACCAAACAAGTTTATAAACACAAAAACATAAACAAACACAAAAACATGTCTACCAAACAGGCCATTAGGGTCCGTTTGGATACGAGAAAACAGTTTTTGTGTTTTTTACTGTTCACCCAGTTAAAAAAAAAAAACACGTTTGGCAAACGCGTTTACTGTTTACTTTTTTTTTTTCCCAAGAAAACTGTTTTATGTGAATAATGTGTAAAAGTGGTGAAAACACCAAATACAACTTTTAGTTATTTTTTGAGTTTTTTCACTCTTTAGGGTACCACCTCCGCCACCGCCCCCACCGCCACCGCCACCAACCACCGCCGCCCCCCGCCACTGGTCGCCGCCGCCTGGCCCCGCTGCCGCCTCCGCCCGCCGCCAGTCACCCACCACCACCGCTCCCCGCCACCGCCGGCCACCACCGCCGTCCACCAATACCATTTTATTTTCAATACAAATTTTCATCCAAACGCTTTTTTGTTTTTAGTTTTTTGCTAAAAAAAACAAAGACAAATACAAAAACAGTTTTTATATTTAAAGACATAAAACAAATACAAAAAACAGGTTTTACAAACGCACCCAACAAAAAATATAAAAGTAAAGGAGAAAATAATAATTTTCTAACATGATTTTTTTTTGTAATAAAGATGTGTGAAACTATATTTTAATGATTTGAATAAAAATAAATCTTACTATCATAAAAGAAAATAATATATTATAAGATAACTTACATAATGCGTTCAGTATGCTTACATTCTATAGATCCGTATGTGATACGATAGATTTACAGTGATATTATATATTTAAAGTAAAATTATTTACAATTCGTATTGTTATTGACTTCAAAGATTTTATAATCTAGAAATCGTTAATTTGGTTCATTTCTTTATTTTTGTATTATTGACTTTAAAGATTTTCTACTCTAGAATTCGTGAATTTATTTCATTTTTTTATTTTATAAAAATCTTGAGAAGAAACTCATACCATGTATGTTTTTTGTGAAATTGAACGCTAAAATTTTCTTACTTTAAAAGGCTGAGAAAGTGGTGAGAAAGTACCACTGAGTTACAACAATTGATGTCACATTTCATAATATGGATACCATCAAAGATTCACAGTAAATGGAAAATATTTGGATTACCTATTTTTATCAAATTATACAATAGCTCTGGATACATTATAATTGACCACTTTTACTTATCTATTTTGAAATATAAAAGACATATAAGAATCTACAGGAAAAAGTTATAAGCACCTAGAGAGATATAACTGTTATATTGTTCTTACCAAATAATGCACAAACATGCTTTAGTTTGAAAAGTCCAAAAACAAATGTATAAAAGAAAAAGTTTTGGGATAGTAAATTAGTTTTATCATCTTTTCAGCGTTACCTTAACAGCCAAAGTTTTGGGATAGTAAATTATTGAGTTATGCTTGGAAACAAAAGAAGAAGAAAAAAAATGTTATTATCATCATATTCATGTGATTTCACAAAATCATCAAATTATTCCCTAAACTATTAACTATCTCCTTGAGGTTTTTAATTTGATCAATGTCCCCTTAACTTGAATTAGGTGAATTTTTTGGCACCGAAAATACAAAATTACTGGAATACCTTTATTAGAACGATTGTGTATTAAGTTTAAATAAATCATACGCATAGGGTATTACAATAATTTCACTTTTTCGGTACTGGAAAATCTCCCAATTCATGTTTAGGGGGAGATTGATTAAATTAAAAATCTCAGAGAGTTAGTTAATAAGTCATGAGATAATTTGATGATTTTGTGAAATTACTGGAATTTTTGTTATAATATACATATTTCATTAGGCTTGCGAGGCCCAATGTTCTCTCCAGCATAATAAGCCTAATTAACCGAGTTTGGACCCGAGTGAGGCAATAGCCCACGCTCAAGACAACTTCTAGAAGAACCTGAAGCATATATCTAGCCCACATCAAATCCAATCCTTAATCCCCCGAGTGAAAATCAGATCGAAGGAAAATTCGCCACATTATTATTTGATAAAATTAAAAATATAAGTACAAATATTAGACATGTTTGGTTTGTATCTCTTACAATTATTCTTGAAAATTCTGTTAATAGAGAATAATTTTTTGTGAACAATAAAAAAAAGTTTTCTGAAAATAGCCAATTTTGTAATTGAATTTTCAAAAAACTGAATCAAACAGATTTTTTTACAATTTTTTAATTTTTAATTTTCAAAAAATAAAAAATTGTTCTAAAAAATATATACAAAACATGCCCTAAGTACTGAAGTTTAAAGTGATAAATGAAAAGTAAAATTTTATGAATACGCTATTGATTCATTGATATTTAGATTTCAATCATAAGTGATATTATTTTATCTCATTTTAAGTGGCACATAGTGTGTTAAGTAATATTTAAATCATCTTAATCTATTCGATTCATTAAACTAATACTATAATTATTCAAGCTAAATTGCTGAATTGAGTTTTCAAACAACATCATCTCTAATAACTGTATATACCGCATAAACTACTGATTTTTTGAAGTTATACATTTGACCTTGGTGTCTCTTCAAATTTTTGGGAAAAAACTGATGTTTATGTTTGACAAATTATTTTTTTCGAAGAGTGAAACAATGTTGATTTTTTTTTAAAAATTTTATAGTAGGGGTAATTACAACTTAAAAATATATATTAATATAGCTTCACACCCCATTAAGTGGTCTCACTTTAAAAAGAAAAAAAAAATTATTGTTTTCGAAAAGACTTTTTTTTTTGCGACATCTTAAATAATTATTATCATCGAGACTTCAATCATAAGTGATGTCATCCATCATAATTTTATCTCATTTTAAGGGGGATATATTTTGTTAAGTAATATTTAAATCTTCTTATTCTATTCAATTAATTAAATCAGTATTATAATCATTTAAGCTAAATTGCTGAATTTAGTTTTCAAACAACATCAACTTTAATAACCGTATATACCGCATAAATTACTGATTTTTTAAAGTTATACATTTGATCTTGGTGTCTCTTCAAAATTTTGGAAAAAACTGATGTTTATGTTTGACGACAAATTATTTTTTTCCCTCTAAAATATTTTTGTCGAAGAGTGAAACAATGTTGACTTTTTTTTTTGTAGTAGGGTTAATTACAACTTAAAAATATATATTAATATAGCTTCACACCCCATTAAATGATGTCACTTTTAAAAGAAAAAAAATTGTTTTTAAAAACATTTTTTTTGGCAATATCTTAAATAATTATTATCAAGAGTATGAAAATATTTCATACAACTCAAAATATCAATTCTTAAAATGAATAGAACCATAATCCACCCATATTGTTAATATTTGAAATTCAAAAATCACAACTTATTGTCAAAGAAACCAAATATATAGGAAAAAGTATAGAGTAAGTCATTCATAAATAATTTTATTTTAATATATATTAGAATTTTATGGAATAACATTATTGTCAGGAAACCAAATATACAGGAAAAAGTATAGAATAAGTCATTCATAAATAATTTTATTTTAATATATATATATATTAGAATTTTATGGAATAACATTAATTTTAGTCTAGATCCAACGATAATAAACAACTTGGTAACCATAATAAAGGTAGGGTTTTTGGTAGTTGAAATTGATTAAGCAGTGTACCAAACCACCAAACATTATGGAAGATAAACATGTGATTGGAACCACATATTCTATTTTCAATTTTCACCAATATCTCCATTCACCTATTAAATATTTTTCTTTATCATGCCTTTAATACTTAAAACTAAAATTCAATAAGAACTTTGAGATAAATAATTATAAATCACGAAAAAAGTATGGATGAAATATAATTCACACAATATTGATTTGCGATAGTTCACAACCATTTTATTTCATATTGTATAGTGGCTTACCATCAATCGGGTCGGGCATGAATTGTGGACCAACGGGTCTAACCAAATTAGACCACCCCATTCTAAAATGTTCACACAATAATTATTGGGATAAATAACAGTAAGTTAATTATTGTAGTTGAATCAAGTTATAATTTACCCTGGAATAAATTCAGAAGTAGTGGAATGGTAGAGAAGAAAGTGAAGACTTGGGGGCTGTACAACGAAACTGAAATTTATAGGAGTTGAATTTTAAATACTGCTATTAGTAAGAGGTAATTGAAAAGAAAATTGATATTTTTTTAATTAAAAATTCTATATTAGTAACTAAATCTAAATAAAATTGATTTAAGGGACTGAGAAATAGAGAAAAGATAAATACTCACCAATTAAAATTTTATTTGCAAATAATGAATCGTTCAAGGATAATTTCGTCATAAACACTTCCCCTCAATAAAAATTCTAAAACTATAATTTAGTGAGAAATTAGAATAATATGGATACAAAATATTATTCACCCATAACCTAGAATTTTATATTATAGTTTATTTTATTTTTTGGATGTTGAATACTTATATATACTTGAATAAAATTGCACATGTTTTCTTTCTTCTTTTGCTAAATTATATCCACACACACGTGTGTGTGTATCTATTGGTATTGACTATTGAATCTTTAATATTCATATAAACAAATTATTATTAAATCTACCTTATATCAGTACGTTTTTTTAGTCATTGAACATACGTATTAATAAAATTGATTATTTGTTTCATAGATTAAAATTGTGTGTACAGTTAAAAGAACTTATGTTTCATGGATTAAAATTGTTTCATACATTCTGAATTTATGACCATTAGTTAAAAGAACATTTACGAGTTCCAATCTTCATATCAGTTTTATCATCTTTTGAGCATCACCTATAGTTCCAAAGTCTTATAATTGTATTTATTAAAGCAATGCTTGGAAATAAAAATAAAAAGATAAAATAGTTTGACATATAATTTAAATTGATATAAAATTACTATAACTATATATGGATGATAAGTGTGTATATCGGAGCATAAACTACCTAATGTTTGAAGTCATATAGGCAACTCAACTATATCATTCGAGTTTTGAACTCATTAATATGGCCTTAGTAGTTGACCATAATGTCCGTTATAAACTTTGAAAAAGACTGGTGTTTTATACAAACTAACAAAGTTGATAATTGAGACTCGATTTTTTTTCTCAAAATTGTTGTTTGTATGGAAGAAACCATATATATATATATATATATATATAAATAAAAAATAATCAAAAGTAAATTCTGAGAAGTGATAAATGCAGCAGGTGAAGGGAAGATTTGATTCCAACTTGTAAAATATATTTACGTAGCATCACAGTTCACACTCAATTCAAAATCAAATCTTATTTAAAACAAAGTAATTAATATTTTCAAGAAATAATGAATTATTATGATGCATTTAAAATTAAACCATAGTTATCAAACCGTAATTATTTTATATAATACAAACAATGCAGTTTTGGAGGGATTGTTGGTTAGCCGTGGAAGATGACCACCGGGCCACCACCACATTCAATTATTTTAAAATATATATTATAATTATAACGACTAATTTTTTATTTTCTCCAATACCTCATTTCAATTATTTTATTTTCTCCTTTCTATTACTATATAAATAAGTATCACTCATGAAGAAAGGATGAATATAAGCATCCTTTACAAGACTTCACACAATATTGATTTGTTATATGTTCACAACCTTTTTTCTTCATTTTGAGATAACTCAATTGTGACAATTAGATGTATTGGGTAGTAAAAAAAAAATTATAACAAAAAAAAAGGACAAAAAATATATGTTTGGAGAAATTATAAAATAAATGATAGCATTCTTGTTCTGATAAGATAAAGTTTTCAACCAATTTTGCTATTATATCGTAATATTTAATTAAGACAAAAATATTAAACTATTAAAGTTATGTTTGTTATTATAAAAGTGTCATTGCTATATTTTCTCACCATTTTTTTTTATTTTCGAAAAGATAATAAATAATAAATTTGAAAGAATACCAAGTGATAAATTTTCCTTCCAAATATATATTTTTCCCTCTCGTCACTAACAAAAACAAATACAAAAATTATTATCATTTTTTTTTTTTTTTCATTTTTCCAACTCTCTCTGTCCATCATCATAGAAATATTATATAAAAGAGCATAAGTGACAAAATCTAATATTACAGTGAAAAAAAAACATAAAAGTGGTTAGAGGTGAAGGTACCCTTTTTATCCCTAACTCTTGCAAACCCATTTATAAATATCTATTAAAATTGAGATAAAAATATAAGGACGCGTTTTAAATTTTCTCCAATGTCTCACAAAACATTTATAATCCTATTATTTTAACTCCTTCCTTAGAGATGAAGCATAACATTAACATAAATGAGTAACAGAAAAAGAACATTTAGATAATAATATTGATGTGTTTAATTTTCGCATTTTTTTTACTTTATGTTTGAAATGATTTAATCGTGACATGTACCGAGGTATAATTGGAGTTTGCCATGAAATATGGACCAGTCAATCAAATAAAACCCTAACTACAAACTCGATAATAAAATAGTTCACAAAAGATGATAAATTTGTTAACAACCAGGTAAGTTTTATAAATGAAGACAAATAGTGGAATGGAAGGATGAGAAAGAACAAATGTCACAACATTCGTTCTTTTAATACTCAAAAGCTCTCGAAATGATAATCACCAAGTAATAATTGTTTGAAATTATTTTCATTAATTCTATTATTAAAAATAAATTTCTAACTCATTGATCCAATATCACGCTCCAGCGAAATATTTTATATAGAATATATTTTCATATTTTCTATAAAAGCACATTATTTGTTCACTACATTCAAAATTTGTGTGTATAACACAACTCTATGGTCACGAGTTAAAAGAACATTTCTGAGTTCTAATCTTCACATTAGTTTTATCATCTTTCATCATCACCGTAACAATCAATGTCTTGCAATCGTTAAAAATTAAAGTTATGCTTGGAAAATTTGGAATTAAAAGAGAGAAAAAAATGGGTTGACATTTAATATATACCGATATAAATTTTGACGTGAAAAAGACTTGTCACTTTTATGATAGTCGAATCATAATTGTCAGAATCCCGATTCTAACTAGTAAGATTTTACGATTCCGTATGATTTTACGATTTTATTACATCGTAATAATAGTTGGATGGTTAAGTCCTCCATATAAAATGCCCCAAAGCTTTATGATTTAGTCCAATATCTCAATATATGGCCTAAATTTATGAGAAAATATTTAAAGAGTCAATGTATTAGAAAATTTTGAAAAATTCTAATATGATTTGGACTTTTAAATTAAATATTTAATTATTAATATTTTTTTAAAAAAATAATTCATTTAGGTAAAATTTTACGATTCCGATTTTACGAACCCAAAACGATTCTACCTAAATTTCCAATTCTAACAACCTTGCGTTGAATATTACAAACTTGTTTGTAAATTGCAACATAAATACATGTTGCATTAGGTGCTTCCAAGGCCCATTGTTATGTCCACCATAACAAGCCCAATTAACCGACTCTCGACCCAACTAAGGTATTAGCGCAGGCCCAAGCCAACTTATACAAGAACCCGAGAGCCACATCAAGTCCAGTCCTATGAGAGAAGACTAGATTGTAGGAAATTTTGTTTAAAATAATTTTGTTTGGATTGATTTTTTAAAAATTATATTTTACTTTTTATAAAAAAAATTATTTTGAACGTTACTTCGCTAAATGTTTTGTACTTTTTTCTTTTGTTCGTTAGGCACCAAACGTTTTGTACTTTTTTCTTTTGTTCGTTAGGCACCAAACGTTTTGTACTTTTTTCTTTTGTTCGTTAGGCACCAAACGTTTTGTCCTTTTTTCTTTTGTTCGTTAGGCACCAAACTTTTTTTATTAGGCACCAAATGTTTTGTACTTTTCTCTTTTTTTATTAGGCACCAAATGTTTTGTACTTTTCTCTTTTTTTATTAGGCACCAAATGTTTTGTACTTATTTCTTTGTGAGTATCAGCGGCACCTGCTTCCCTTTTTTTTTTTTTTTCTTCTGTGTGAAAGTAAAAACAAAAACTCTTATAAACAAGTACTGTTTCATGAAACTAAAAATTTACGTACAAAATTTCTAAAAATTAATTTTAAGCAGTGAAGTTGATAAGTAATTAATAAGACCTTATTTTTGGTGAATGTCTTATTGAATTATTCATTTTACACACAATCGTTGTTAAGTGATATTCAAATAAAATTATTACAAGTAAATAACTAAATAAGTAAGATTTTTTTTTTCAAATAAGGTCATTCAATTTTTTATGAAACTGCAAATAGCCGATGTAGTAGACTTTATTTTAAAATTTCACAAAAAAAATTGTTCATAATTTAGATTATTATTATTATTATTTTCATAATGTTTTTGTTGTTAATTTAGAATAGCGGTACGCTCAAAACAAAAACAAAAAATGTCAGGATAAGCTTGCATTAAAAAAATATTATAAGAAACATCACCTTAAAAACCAACTTAGAAAATATATATTAGTGCACTCTCCCAATTTACACTAAAAAAACATATTACTGCACTCTCGTCAAGGATAAGCTTGCATTAAAAAAATATTATAAGAAACATCACCTTAAAACCAACTTAAAAATATATATTAGTGCACTCTCCCAATTTACACTAAAAAAATATATTAGTGCACTTTCCCTACAGTTTTAATTAGGATAAATTACACAAACCTAATCTGAACTTTGACCTAATTATAGACACTACCCCTCACGTTTTATTAATATCACTGCCCTCCCTTATCTTTAGCTCCGGTATAACACTTAACCCCTTCCGTCAAAAGTCAACACCGTAATTTTACTTTTTCAGTCAATAAAGTTAGTTTTTCAATTAAATTTCCCAAATTACCCTCACCATGTATGCAATGTCAGTTTTACCCTTCTTCAAGATAGATTACAAAAATATCCATTGTCATTTCATACCCTAATTGGGTTGTCCCAAATATATATATAAATAAATATATATATATATATTACTGTATATTTATTCAGAGATCTCCATAGCCGCAGTCGCTTCCTCCATGCCGCCACCACTACTTCCTCCATAGCCGCCGCCACCACCATATCACCAGGTCCTCCATAGTCATCGCCTCCACCACCATACCCACCACGTCCGCCATCCCTCCCTAAGTATATGATTTCTTGAGTTGGTATGCCTTTAATGGGAGGAAAATGAGTTCTGTCTCATTTGGGGGAAACATGCGGATTGATCTATTTATATATATATAATTGGGTGAAAGACACAAAATTCCCCTACACTATCAGGAATTTGCAAATAACCCCCTATAGTTCAATTTGTGCAATTAAGTCCCTATAGTTTGGCAAAAATGTGCACAAAGACCCCCTGCGACACTGTTTATGGAAATTTTCTAGCAAAAAAAAGGCATGTGCGTTTCACATGCTGTTTAGTTTTATAAATACCCAAAATGCCCTTGTATTGTTACCAAAATGCCCTTCATTTAAATTATATATATATATGATTTTAATATTAATGTACACAATATACATTTCACTTTCTCTCCTCCCTCTTCTATTAAATCTGCAGCAAATGGGTTCACTCTCTCTCTCTCTCTCTCCCGGCAATCCTCTCTCTCTCTAGAATGAATGTCTATGTGCATAAAACAACAGTGGATTTTCAATGTCAATGGCTTCAGACCTGATGCTTCCTTCATTAACCCCACATTGCTTCTCGGTCTTGGCCTCTCTCCTCCTTCAAATTCAGTCAAAACACAGATCAACCATCATTAAGTGGTTAAATCATCCCATCCCAATCAACAATGTCAAGATCAAAACTGGAAGGCCTCAAAATCAAATTTTTGCAAATTTGTCACATTGGTGCAGAAAAACCCCAAGGAGGGGAAATTAATTAAAGCTATAATCTAAAGCAGTTAAGAACCTCAAGTCACATCCGGTAACCATTTGTGTGTTAGAATTATGTTTCAAAATTATGTTTTAAAATTATTTTTCTAAATTAATTTTCTATAATATTCTAGAATGAACCTAAAACTATCTTCTTGGAAATTGTGAAACTTATCTCTTTTTATAATTAATAAGGTTCATTTACTTGATTTATTTTATCATCTTGAAAATGTATATTCAAAGTTTATCAACTTGAATTTTGTGATTCATTAACCAAACCAAATGAATCTTATTTATTCATGTACTTGAAAAAACTAAACCATTTATGAAGTCTTTTCATGGAGGCCTATATAAAGACTTCATTGGTGTTCACTTGAAGACATGGAAAAAATATCCAAGTATTCTTTCTTTCATTTATATTCTTCTATATCTCTTGGGCATTCTGAAAAGAGGTTAGGTGTTGCACCCAATAGTGTATCGTGCAAATACACTGTGGTTGGATAGAGTCCAGGCTTGGTTGAATCCCGGAGATAGGGCTGCCATTATCCCTTGCACCTTGTGGGAGGCTTCGACTATTTTCAAGAAGCGTTTTACGCGCCTCTAAGCCAAAGGATTTCTTTTGTTTATTTCGAAGTGCAAGTTGTTTTATCATATTTCTAACATTGTGTTTTCAGTCTATTTCTTTAACAAACAGATCTGAAGGATAAACATGTTTGATAATGGTTTTGCTTATAAATGGTCCAAACAGTTCTGAACAAACACTGTAGCTTAAGCCCTCAAATATCTATCCTATCATCTAAATCACCAAATTGAGCTCATAAACCAATACAGAACATATAATTATTTCTTCAGTAGTTTGAAAAGGGAAAAATTATTGATCTCTAGATCATCAGATAAATAAAGCTATCAACCAAATCGAATTTGAATTTAGATCCCAATATATTACATAGTAAGGAAAATGAAATATAACAACAAAATATGATGAATCTGATAAATAAGATCAACCAAAATCATATAAAAACCCAAATTAACAGAATTATTAAGAAAATAGAAATACCCAGATCAGATCAACAATAATACATCGATTTGCCTTTCAAAAAACAAAAAAATACATCAATTTGTATATATGCTTATATAGAAAGAGAAACTAACCAGAAGAGAGCTTAGATATGTTGGATTGGACAGTTGGGTGACCATTGTTGTGATCAACTCTCCGTTTATCTGGATTAAACTTTTCTTCCTCATCCCTTGAATCGAAACAGGGAAAGCAACCCATTTATTATAAATATCACCAACTTAAATCAAATCTTTCAAATCCTTTTGTCCTGGAGATGCCCTGTGCATCCCGTATATGCACAAAACGGTACCGTTTTATATATATGATTTTTTTCGTCATTTCATATTTATTTCATTTATTATATTTAATTAAAAAATAAAATAATAAAGATATAATAATAAAAACACAAGTCCGTCACTGAAAAATGACATAGAGGGGTTAAAGTGCACGTTTTATAAAGTATAAGGGTATTTTAAAACCTATAAGAGGTTATTTGCACATTCCTAATAGTGTAAGAGGATTTTGTGCCTTTCACCCATATATAATTATATATGTGTGTGTTATTATTTGTTAATGGTGCAAGGGCAAAGAGAAAAGAAAAGGGAAGAACTAAGTTAAAGAGACTGTTGTTATAGAGTTTTGGTTGAGAGGGTAAATGTGTAATTTACTTTAATACAAAATATTTCATAAATAAGTTTTTTGAGATAAGGGCATGTAAGTCATTTCACATTTAATTTTGGGCCAATTTTTTTTTCCTATGGTATGAAGGGGGTAATTGATATTAATGAAATATTAGGGATAGTGTTTATAATTAGTTTAAAATTTAGGGGAGGTTTGTATAATTTACCCTTTTAATTATGATGAATAGTTGGAGAGTATTTATAGTATAGGTATGAATTTTTTTTTTACATAATTCAAAGGGTAATTATCAAAAAATCCTTGAAATTTACAGATTTAATCAAATAACCCTCACATGTTCAAAAAAACCCCTCAATTTGTCAATTTTCATCAATTACACCACTCGCTCTCACATTTTAGTCAAAATAATTAGGATTAATTTTATTTACACCCTATAAAGTTTACTTTATCTGCAATAAAATTTCTTAAAGTTTGAAAAACTACATTCAGACCCCCTAAGTTTAAAAGATATATATATATATTTTTTGGAAAAAATATATATTTAAAAAATATATAAATATTTCGGAAAATATATATATATATATATATTTATATTCAGAAAAATATCTATATTTCGGAATATATATATATTTTGGAAATATATATATAATTAAAAAAAAAACTAAATATATATATTTTGGAAAAAATATATATTTCGAGAAGATATATTTCGAAAATATATATTTTTTCTCGAAATATATATTGTAATAAATAATAAAATAACTCTAGTCTTTACTTTTTAGAATTGATTTAATAACTCGGTAGAAGCACATCCTATCATGAGATGAGAAATGTTTATAAAAAATAATAAAATAAATATTTAAAATAAAAAATCAAATATATATATAAATTAAATTAATTGACCCTAATCTTGTTGTAGAACAAAATTGGAATTTTGTAAGAAGTTTAAAACAAATTTTTTCGCAAAATGAGAATTTAAATCGACATAATAAAAAGCCTTCATTTATTTATTTTTTCTTGAATTTAACATGGTGGTGAATGCATAAGAATAATAAAATTTCTAATAAAACTTTAATAAATTTTGTTTGTGTTTTCTCTTTTCATATAGAGAAATAGTTGCACACTTAATTATGATATTTGTTGATAGTGATTAGTGTATAGAACTATCATTAATGATACACTTTGATTATAATTTTATTATTATAAGAATTATTATTATTTCTTATAGTTAACATGGTGATGAATTGATCAAAATATTAGAAAGCTAATATCTTTTGTTGTATTTAACATGATAATGAATGCTTAAGAATATAATTTTTTTTAGAAATATAGAAAATTTTCCAAAATATATATATATTTTTCCAATATATATATATTGAAATATATATATTTTTTTCAAACTTAAGTGGTCTGAATGTAATTTTTCAAACTCGAAGAGGTTTGATTGAAAATAAAATAAATTTTATGGGGTGTAAATGAAATTAATCATAACTATTTTGTGAGGGGGTAATTGATAAAAATTGACAAATTGAGAGGCTTCTTTGAACTTGTAGGGATTATTTGATTAAATTTGCAGGGGCTTTACTGATAGTTAAACTAATTCAAATATAATTTTTTAAAATAAAATATAACAATAACCCATACAACAACAATTCGTACGCCATGTGACTATGGTGATCTAGCCTAAAGTCTCCCTGTATTTTCAATTTTCTCCAATATCTCAATTCAGCTACTAAACTTCATTCTTTATCATGCCTTTAATACTTAGAACCGGAGATTAATGTCACGAAGAAAGGATGGATCATGTATACTTCACAGTTCACACAATATTGATTTGCAATATTTTCACAATCTTCATCGATCACGAATTATAGTTGAGTCAACTTACAATTTTATCCCTCTCAGAAATTCAAAATATTGAAATGGAAGAGGAGAAAGTAATAGTGGAATGGAAGAAAGAGAAGCCAGAGTTGGGCATTGTTAAAGTAAATTGAATTTTTTTAGGAGAGAATTTTAAATACTGAAATTCAAAGTGGTAATAGAAAAAATCTTCAATTAATAGTGACTACAATCAAATCATAGTTAAAAGAACATTTCTAAGTAACAACAATGGACACATCAGTTTTATCCATCTTTATTCTTTACGACATCACCTTGACATACAATGTCTGGTAATTTATTGAAGTTATGGCAGGAGAAAAAACATATAACATATGTCAAGATACACATATAACATATATGGATATAAAATTTCACTTGACAATAACTTATGATCCGGAATAATTCAGATTTCAATTAATAAATTATAAATAACTCTATATAAACTACTCAATTTTTGTAACAATATCCTCTTCATTCTATCTCGATTACTTCACTTGCGTGTGTATTGTAATACAGCTGAGATTAATTTACTTGTGTTTGTTTGATTAATTCATTTGGGTGTGTATGGTCGTCCAATTAATAACAACTACAAGAATTGGACGACTAAAACTAATTCACGTTTCAACTACAACATATCCAAAGAGAGAACAACGGGAATTACATTTTTTTGAGTCATATTGACAACTATATTTCAATTTTTTTGAATCATCTGGTAACTATATTTCGATAAAATTACAAGTAGTCTTTGTAGTTGACCATAATGTCCCTCTCAAATTTAGCAAAAATTTGAAAAATTGATGAATTTTTGTACAAAGTTTCAGCAGTTCAAATCCAATCAAACTCATCAGTTAACATAACTAGTCAAGTCAAAACTAATTCCCAACTTAAAAGACTAGTTCACTCTAAAAGGATAAAGAAAAAAAAATCATGTATTCGTCCAAAATCCTTCTACTGTGAAGAACCTATTAATCAATTGAATTCCTAATTAAAGATATGAGGGGGAAAGAAAGAAAAAGAAAATATGTTTCGTGATACTATCTCGATCACTTGGTTCCCTATTGATAATTCGAGTAATTCTCTAAACAAAGGAACATTATAAATAGCAGATTTTGGGAATAATTGATGTCAAGAATGGATACCCAGCCAAAGCTCTAATGAAGATCAGAGTTAGATTCTGATTATCTAATTTGTTGAAAATTTGACAAATCTCTGATCATGACTACACTACGACAAGGTTTTTAACTTTTGATTTTCACAAAGGTAAACAAACTGCCCAAACATTAATTTCAGAATCGGCCCCCACATGTGTAGCAAAGATGGTTGGAATGACAAACAGTATCCAGTGTACCAAGTGTGTGTTTGAATCTCCACCCCTCCTCAAGTCTGTCACTTAATATTACAAAAGTTGTGGGGACGGTTCGTCTAACACCCTCAATGGATGATCTGCTTGCGGTCTTGATCCCAGATAGATCATCCTTGGGGTTAGGCTTTAACTTCAGAATCGGGAATTGATTCTTCTAACTGTTTTCTTTCCCCCAAATAAATTTAGATTTGTTTAGAGAATTCCTAGAATTATCTAATGAAATTAAATCAGTTAGAAAATTAAAAACCTGATTTTGAGATTATAAAAAAATGACACAAAGCCCACCCATATCAGCCGATAGGAGAAGGAAAAGGTAAAGCAGATCGATTACCTAATATGTCGTAAAACAGAAATATATGCATAACAGTATAATGCCCCCCTCCAGAAGGGTCAAGTAGAGTTCCTAACTATTGCAGTTTGTCAACATCAGGTCTGAGAATGGCCTTCCAACCAAAAGGAAACAAGTAAAGTTTTTTAAGTATTAAAGTTTATATACATCAGCTCCTAGAATGCATGCCCCTCCAGATAATGCCCTGCAAAGATTCAAGATACCATGAAATCAGTACATAACAATTGAGATTATACCAAGTTGAAATTCCATAATAATAGAGCTACATCAGTGCGCAAGCGCACACACACATAACGAGAATAATACCAACACAAAAGTTGAAAATATATCCACTACCAATCCTACAAAAAATACAAATAGCACTACTTATATTCCAATAATCTGTTCTAAAGTTAGAAAGAGCACTGCCCCCCAGATGAACTGATGCTATTCTGGATAGTCATTAATGGCCTGAACAACCATTGAGGTAGTAGTTCCAAGAGGACTGTAACTGCATTGATTAATTTCTTAGTGCCACATATGCAAATTTCAGTTCATAGCTCTTTAATATTGTCACAGGATACTTTGTTTTAATAACTTTTTTGTCAAACATTATGGTTCTATGATGAATCAAAGCTAAATGATATGGTATCTCTGATACAAGTCAATTAAGAAACTTCATTAGGACAAGATGGGTTAGTTGAGAGAATTTCATTATAATATTGTTAAAGGCCAGAATCATTTTAGGAAAATATGTTTTCAATTTAAAAAAATTAGAAGAACAAGTGTTTTTAAGTGCATACAGTACACACACGGCTTGCGAACGTAGATCAACACAGGTAATATGAATCCTAAAGTAATTTTTTAGCTTTTCAAAAAGCAATGCGCTCAAGCGCCTCATTAGTGTACTCTATATATGTGTATGGCAATGAAATAAACTAAAAGTATGGAAGGAAAAAATATGAAGGAAAGGTCAAACAAGAAAAATAATACGAGTAAATAAATAAAGCATTGACTAGTGTCTGCCCTTTTAATCTATGACAAGTATTAATGTAACTCTTTCTGCACCTTTTGTTCTTTTAATGTAAAAATATCGATGGCTTCCAAAAGAAGGCTTGGGGACAAGAGTCTTTGTATATTCTTACTATAAGTAAGTGCCATATATATATGTCTTATGTTGGTGGAATTCTCCACATAGAACACGAACCTATGTAAACACACGGGTCCATATACCTATTTGGCGGATTTACTTTAAGAAGTTTCCAAAAGAAGCTTTTCTATCATTTGCCTCACTAAAACATGGTGCATTATCATTTAATTTCACGTGTTAAACAAATATAAATAGAAAGAAGGATCTGAAGAGGGCAATTAGACCTGATGGGTATGTTGCTTATTGCTTAAAAAATGCTTGCACTATAAAAGGATCTTCTCCTTTTCAAGCAAAATTTTCAAAATGGCAAGTTTTTGAAGGTGTCACCTTAGTACAAGATAGAAACGAATGCTTGGCCTCCCAAGTGAGATGCCCAGGAGAAGCGGAACGAGGGGTGAGCTTGTCAAGGCCTAGATGGATCTCTCACATAAATTGTGTAAAAGTGTGATGAAAATTCTCAACTCATGATGTTAGAGAGCATCTTTTTCAAGATCCTCACCTCTGTCGTTCAATATACAACTCAAGACGGAAAGATTTTTAGAAAGAGAAAGCGAATCTTTTTATGAACCTACTCTTTACCCTTTAGATGAATGATACCTACTTCGCATAGATCGCTGAAGTTCCTAATTATTCTTCCCCTGGTGATTACAAACCAATTGTGGTTGCAATTATTGTATAAATGAATCTCCAAGCTGTTGGCAAACAAACTCAAACCCAACCTTCCAAGCTTAATTGACAAGGCTCAAACTGCATTACTCAGTATAAGGAAGATAGGGGACAATATCCTTGCTCAAGAATGATTTAGAGGGTAGCATGGGAACCTCTTTTCTGCAACTTTACCCTCAAGGTTGACCTTTTCAAGGCCTGTGATACTCTCAATTGGTCAACTTGCTTGATTTACTCAGACTTTTGAATTTCCTACTCTTTTCATATCTTGGATTGTCATGTACTTCTCCACAGCCTCTTTCTCTCTTTCCATCAATGGCGAGCTGTGTGGCTTCTTTGGAAGTGTTCAAAGTCTTTAGTCAGAGGGATCAATATCCCATACCTCTTTTTCACAGCACAGATACCTTTCTTCCATAGCGAACTACTTAACCTCCAACTATACCAGCTAGGGCTGCAAATGAACCGAGCCGTTCGTGAGCATGTTCGGGTTCGGCTCGTTAAGAGTTCGGCTCGTGCTCGTTCGTTTAGTAAACGAACCGAGCCTGAGCATAAATTTTAGGCTCGTTTAGTAAACGAGCCGAGCTTGAACATTACTAAGCTCGGCTCGCCAAGCTCGTGAACAGGCTCGTCTAAGTTAAATAGTAAAATTATATTATATTTGACAAAAGAAAGTATTCAAATTGAACAAATTATGAAGATTATTGTGAAAAGATTATAGAAATTAGGTGGTCATAACATAAAATTCATTCATAAAAAATTATACTAGTGAAAATATGTTAAACAGACATGCAACAACTCAATCCAGACAACTATTAGAAAGATTAATATATGTTGCACTGAAACGAATTGTTCGTGAACAAGCTCGGGCTCGGCTCGTTAAATCTGGCGTTCGGCTCGGGCTCGTTCGTTAAGCAAATGAGCTGAGCTTGAACATATTTTCTAGGCTCGTTTAGTAAATGAACCGAGCTTGAACATTCCAAAGCTCGGCTCGGCTCGGTTCGTTTGCAGCCCTAATACCAGCTATTCCTACTACTGGAGGTGTAAGACGCTCAAACTTCCACATCTCACCTTTGCAGAAGACATTATTATTTTCTGCGAACATGACCTTCATTTTGCCAAGGTACTGAAGAACTCAATTAAGACATTCTTATCTCTCTCAGGTCTGAAACTTAATCCTTCTAAAAGCCAAGTGTCTTTCAGCAGCAATGTCCCTCACAGAATATCAATTTTCATCACCAATTTGTTTGACATCCCTTGTGGCTCTATCTCAATCAGCTTGGCATACGTTTGATCACCACGAAACTCACAACAGTTGATTGCAAAAATATAACTGACACAATGATGACAGGGATCACAGACTGGGGACTAGTCCAATAGAGTTCTCCTTTTGCAGGAACATTGCAGCTCATTCATTCTACCCTGTGCAGCATTCATACCTTTTGGACTACCATCCTTATTACCTGCTAAAGTCATGAAGGTAGTTAAAAAGCTTTTTGGAGAATTCTCTATGGTCGTCTGATCCTGAAACGTCATATTATACAAGAAAGGTTCCTTGCGATCCGGTCTGCACACCAAAGCCAAAAGGAGATCTAAGCAATGGGGATCTAAGCACTTGGAACAAGATTTCAGTACCTGGACATATATGCTGCGTAACGCCCAATTCTAAAGACAGCCCATGGAACGAATTGGCTCAGAAGCCTCGGATGCATTCATCGAAGGCAAGAGCTTCTGGAGTTTAAAACCCCCAATAACTGCTCATAAATTTGTAAGGGAATCCTCTCCAGTCAGAGACCATGCTCACCCTCTCATTAAGCATCGAATTCACAAAGGAAATTCTAGCATGATCTTTTTCTGCCAATGGCTTCCTTGTTGTCCCTTTGTTTAGATACTCTCTAACGACTCTAGACCTAGCTGGATTACCAACAAATTTGGCAGGGTTTCTACCTTTATGCATAAGTTTAACTGAGACATATCTATAACATCACTAACCCTGTTGTTGATAGCACTACCACTCCCAGACCAGAATCGACCAAGAGGATAGGACCCTGTGGATCCCATCTCCTACCCTCATTAGAAAACTAGGAGAAACTACTACTTGACCAGATTAGAAAAAAAAAATGATATGGTATCAACCTAAGAGGGTCCATCCAAGTACAAAGTTAAATACATATGCACAAAAACGTATATAAGCAAGACATGATATGAAGGCAAAAATAACATCTCTTAGGGTTTAACTCTGAGCTAATAGTAGTAAAAAAGGAAGCACATTACAGGCAGTGCTTTTGGGTAAATAATAAATTTCAACAAACTCAAATTTGCTGTGAATTGAATTCCTCAAACTCAAACAAACATATCCAAAATCCAAAACACAAAGTTGCACAAATTTGATGATACTTTCACCCAAAATTAAGAATTGTAGTAAAACCATTACCCCCATCAAATCTCTTTGTCAACAATCTCCTTCAAGCTCTCCTGCAAGCTCTCAGTTGCCTTCTCAGCTTTAGCCCTTCTACCCATATAAACCTACCAAGAAAATAATATACACATACATAAACATACATATATGTATATATAACATAATTGGCTAATTATATGAGAAACATTGCAATTGCACAACCTACTATACTCACCTCAAAATATTGTGCAGCAATGGCAACCACACCATAAGCGACGAACTTCACCCAGCGGCCATCGGTTTTCTCAAACCAAGAATTGAAACAGTCGCCTCCGTAAAGAGTGAATAAGACGAGCAACAGAGAAGCATTGTCAGGGCCACGGATGAGCACCACGAAGTAGGCTATCAAGAGCGCGCCAAAGCAACAGATTGCTACATCAAACATCTTATAATGAAGTTGAAGATATTTGTAGCCTATCACAAGTGAAACCGAGAACATATAACCCCATTGGTATCCACCGACGCGCCTGAGAAGCTCCACGTAGGCTCGGATGAGCACCGACGTCGCTCCGGAGACTCCGATGAGCATGAGGATAGCGGTGGGGCTAGGGTTTGGTGGATAGCCGTTGAGAGCGAGGAGTAGAGAGAGGGCGAAGATAAAGTGGAGGACGACAATGGCGGCGATGGACAGGAGTCGAGATTTGTTGGGAAGCGAGGCTTGAGGGATTTTTTATTTTGGCGCCGATTTTGACGTCGAAGAGAGGAGCGGTTTCGAGCTGTGGACGATCCATTGGCTTGGAATGTAGAAGTTGAGAGACAATTAGGGTTAGGGTTAGGGTTTGAGAGAGAGAATTGCAGGTGAAGCTGAAGATGATTCCGGTAAACGTGACTCTCTCTGGTTTTAGGGGGGAGTGTGTGTGTGAAAGAAAGTGTGTCGGAGACGGAGAGAGATTATAGTGGGCTTTTTGGGAGTGGATAAGGCTTTTTTATTGTCTTTTCGGGCCTTTTATTGGGCTCTTGCCCTTTGTTTAACAGAGCCATAGTTATATGGAAGCGAAAGTATAAAAGTGAAGGAAAATAAAAAATAAAAAAATTCATTGAACACGTTTTGGTTTTGACGTTTTATTTTTAGCCGAAACAATCAAACGTTGTTTGCATGGAAGAAACATATGTATTTCATTAGATGCTTGCGAGGCCCAAAGTTTGGCCCAATGTTTTGTGTAGCATAAAAGTGCAATTAGATTGCTTGGTTTTTGTTTGTGTTTGTTGATATGGAATTTAAAAAAACACAAAGACATGTTTGTGATTGTGGAGTGTTGGAGACTTGGAGTTGATGTTCTTGTTGTATTTAAAAAAATAAGAACATATTTGATATTAATATTCTTGCTGTAAATATATACATATGTATATGTGGTATTTTGGGGCAAAGGGAAGCGGTGGTGGTGGTTGGAGGCGGCGATGGTTCTGGCCGCGGTGGTCATGGTGTAAATATATACATATATATATTTTGAGTGAATAGTAAAAAAAAAAACATTTTTTTGTTTGCAAAAAGAAGTAATAAAAACACAAACGTTTTTTACTATTTATACATGTAAAAATTATTGGGTCCATCAGGCTCCAAGCCCACAAGGCTAGTGGCCCAGTAGATATGGTTAAAACCTAATCACAAGGGCCCATTCAAAGCCCAATACTAAGTACATTCTAGAATTACTTGGGAATCAAGTGAATGATGTAAGAAAAAGAGAAATGATAACCTGGGAAAAGACAAAAGTGTTAAGTTATAGAAAATGTTGTCCTAATGAGCTCGAGGCCTAAGAAATAAATGTATATAAAAAAAACAAAATTTGAATAAAATATTCTATTATTGTGTTATGCATTTTTTAACATCTACATTATTCAAAACAAAACACGAGAGCCAAACATGTATTGTTTCGAAAACAGCTACAGTAGCTAACAAAAAACATCAATCACGTACTAGAAGAGGTCCAATACAACTTTTAGAAAAACCCAAAGCACATCAAATCTAATGAGTGAAGATCATATTAATAAAACTAAAACTTTAAATAAAAATAAGATTTAAAGTACTGAAGTTCTAAGGTAATAAATGAAAAGTGGAATTTTATGAATATGTTATTGATGGAATGATATTAGACTTCAGTCATTAGAGATGTGTCCATCCATCAAAATTTTCTCACATTTTAGATGACACATATTGTGTTATATGATATTCAAATCATATCATTTAATGCAATTAATTAAATAAGTAGTAAAATTATTTAACAATAATTGTTGAATTGAGTTTTCAAACATGTTCTCTAATTACTGTATATAGGGCATAAACTCCTGTTTTCAAGTCATATAAATATATGTCATTCGATTTTTTTATGAAACTTCAAATCGCCTTATAGATGATCATTCTATAAGAAAATGTCCATGTTATAATTGGGATTAATTTTCCTCTAAAAATGTTCTTCAAAAAACTTATAGCAGGTGAACTAATAAGTTGATTTTCTAACTCCAAAATATATATTAATATAAGTAATATTTACACTTTTACCATAAATATCAAACGTATGATATTGTCTTATATAATTCAAAGTTCAATTACAAAAATACAATTAATAATAATTCATACACTCTTTTGTGTCAACCGTGGAAGGTCTACATCCAAAAATCAAGTGGAAATTTAAGAAGGACATTTTCAATTTTCTCCAATATCTCAATTCACCTTATTTATCATGTCTTTAATACTTAAACTGGATTAATGAAAACTTTGAGAGATATAAATATTAGTCACGAGAAAAAGGATGCATCAAGTATACCTCACACAATATTAATTTGCAATATTCACAACCTTTTTACTTCTCAATATCAAGTATACTTCACACAATATTAATTTGCAATATTTCACAACCTTTTTACTTCATATTGAGATAATATTACTGATAATATTACTGCCACATCACTAACATAGTTTGTATGTATTTTCAAAAGGTTATTCCCATAAACATTCTCTTGCAATTACCTTATTCTCACATGAACCCCCTCGAATTTAAATATTTTCACACAAACCCCCTGAGCAGAGGATTGTTTGCCTCACTAACATTTTTATGAAAAATTATGACTTTGCCCCTTAATGTATTACTTCAAAAAAAAATCATTTTGCTTCAATTCCGCCACACTTTGCAGGCAAAAATGCTGAATTTGTTTCAGAAAACAGAATATGACAATTGCACTCAGTGCGTTGCTGCTGTACCTAGTATCTAACTTTTGGGATGCATTGGATGAAACTTTTGGCACAACTCTTAGTCCACACACATATATATATATATATATATATATTCAAGCATGTTAATGTTCATTTTTAATTGTGTGTTAATAGGCAAAGAGACAAAAATGTCAAGAACTACGAAGTATGCAAAATATGCCACAACCAACAAGTTGGAAAGGGTTTGCTCGTCTAGAGGATGAAATGGTAAGTAGTAGTCACTTGTAATGCTTACATAGGCTGCACAAGTATTGTAAATTTTGCATTATCAAGTTAAGGTGATGGTTAATTTACGATAAATTTGACTCTTGTAGAAGAAAAAAAGTGACGCACCCGACACTATATCGAGACTCGATTTGTGGGTAACAGGTCACCGGAAATGACGGAACACCTTATAATGATGCAATAAGGGATGTTGTGGTACTTGATCTTTCATATTTAGTTTATCATTTTTTTATGTATTATATGTACCAAAATTAGGGTTACAAATGAACCGAGCCGCTCGTGAGCAGGCTCAGGTTCGGCTCGTTAAGAGCTCGGTTCGTACTCGTTCGTTTAGTAAACGAACTGAGTCTGAGCACAATTTTTAGGCTCGTTTAGTAAACGTCAAGCTTGAACATTACTAAGCTCGGCTCGCTAAGCTCGTGAACAGGCTCGTCTATGTTAAATAGTAAAATTATATCATATTTGACAAAAGAAAGTGTTCAAATTGAACAAATTATGAAGATTATTGTGAAAATATTATAGAAATTAGGCAGTCATAACATAAAATTCATTCATAAAAAATTATACTAATGAAAATGTGTTAAAACAGACATGCAACAACTCAATTCAGGCAACTATAAGGAATATTAATATATGTTGCACTGAAACGAGTCGTTCGTGAACAAGCTCGGGCTCGACTCGTTAAGCAAATGAGCCGAGCTTGAACACATTTTCTAGGTTCGTTTAGTAAATGAACCGAGCTTGAACATTCCAAAGCTCGGCTCGGCTCGGCTCGGTTCGTTTGCAGCCCTAACCAAAATATTAAACTATGAATATCAAGTAAAAATGAAAGAATACGACTAAATCCAAATGAAGTCACGAAAACTCTTCAAGATGATGGAGTAACTCACGTTTTGGGTCCAGATAGTCAAGGAAAGATTAAAGGTCTTTGTGGTGGGGCAACAATTTCTATAATTGAGGCAAATGATTATCAAAAAGATCAAGCAAAAAGAGTGGAAATAATAATTGAAAAACGAGTCGATGCGATGAAAGCTAATATGAGGGAAGAGATTAGAGCTAAAATGATGAGTGATATGAAAGTTGAAATGATGAATGAGTTAAAATTCATGTTGGTAAGTGTTACGATTTGTTAATGTACATACTACATACTTTTCATTGTTCACTTAACATTGATATTAAATTAATGCTTATAATTAATTCATGTATTCATTGAATTGTAGTCGCAAAATGCTAATTTGGGTTCCCACACCAATCCTATGCCAACTCCCAATTTGGAAAATTTACAAGGTTACGTATGTGAACTGTTACATTGGGATGGGTCAGGTGTAGTTATTGCCAGGGCCGAGATTGTTTCAATAGATCCCAAAGCATTAGCTGAGGATTTTGTTCTGTTTAGTCAAGATTGCTGGAAAGTTTGGGTTGATTATGCCATAGTTGGAACTTGTCCTTTATATCGGACAAACCTAGTTGGAAAGTATAATCTTCGTGATGTTCAGACAAGCTCGATTGCATGGCCTAGCAAATTTGTAAAAATCTTCGAGGTCGATTATGATTCATTTTGTTTTTTCACAAATTACTAACTAACTGTATGATTTATTAATTATATTTTTTGACATTACAATTGTATTGTTTTGACAGGATCACTCATCACCAAGTCGTTAGCAGCTTGAGTGTTTTGTTTCTCACTTGAATATTGGTGAAAAGACATTGGTATAATGAAACTACTTGTGTTTTTGAAGTGAATTATTGTTGCATTTTTAATATTTGTTAACGGTGTTTTGAAGATTGTTAAAGTGTTTTTTTTTTTCATTTTTATTTTGAAGTATTGAACTCCGATGAATTTTGATGACATATTTAATTAATGAATTGAGTTTTTTTTCTTGTAATTATTACTACGTCGCAATGGATTGATGGCTCAATTGAAACTGTTACATATACAAGGTAATTTGAATTATACATGACATGTTATTCACAAGGAACAAAAGTAAGCCGTGAAAAGTCTAAATTATTTACGGGAAGTCAAAAGTCCCGTAAACACATATTTTTTAAGACTTGCATTAGTGTCTCGTGAATATTTGACCTTATTAACGACAAGTTTCGCTTCCTGTAAATAAAGTATTAATGAGCAGTACACGCCAGTCGTGAAAAGTTTAAATCATCTACTAGGTGTCAAAAATCTTGTAAATACATGTTTTTAACGGCTTGCATTAGTATCTCATAAATATTTAAAAATAATAACGAGAAGTTAAGCTTCCCGTAAATACATTATTAACGATTAATATACAAGTCACAAAAGGTGTTTTACGACCACCATTAGTTTGATGACCAATATATATGTCGTAATAAGTTTTATGCGAGAGAAATTTAATCTTTTACGAACTATGTTGTACTTAATTTTTTACGAGGCCACCATTTATAAGAGGACTATGTTCCCTGTAAAAAACTTTTTACGAGAAGTTTGACCTCTCGTAAATACCTTTTTTTCTTGTAGTGAGATGAGGACTATCAGTGCCATGGTGGGTTCTCTGAGATGGGTCTAAAAGAAATTGGTGGTGGGATTGAATAGAGAGTTGGGTTGTGATTTATAATAGGAGAGAGTGGTGGTGGTGGGTTTAAAACAAGTGTTATGGGGCAAGGAAAGTGAGAGAGAAAAAGAGGAAAAATGATTGGGTCTAAACGTGGCGACGAAGGTGGCGGCAAGATTGGTGGAGGTAGCAAAAAAAGTAGATGTATATGGGCAAATTACTCTGACCTCTCTTGAGGTTTTGCATAATTACTCTCAGATTAAAGTTTGTAGAAATTTGCTCTAACCTCCCCTGTAAGATTAATATTAGACTAATATTTTTGTGCATTTACTAAAGTACACATAACTTTAGTGTTTTAAACTGAGTAATTTATGTTAAAATAACCTAACCAACTTGCATGTGAAGATATAAAGATGTTTTGAGTGGTATCAAATGAGAGATATTTTAGTAGTTTAAATGATAGGAAGTCATTAGACATGTAAATCATAAATTACTTCAGTTCGAAACACTTAAATTAAGGATACTTTACAATATGCAAAAAAATGTTAATGTAATATTAATCTTATAGGGGAGGTCAGAGTAAATTTACATAAACTTTAATCTGAGAGTAATTATGTAAAATCTCAGGGGAGGTTAGAATAATTTACCCATATATATATTTATAAATACATATAGATATACAAAGGTATAATACTCTCTTCCCAATAAAGCTAATGTGTGTATATATATATATATGTATATATAGATATATAGAAATTGGGAAGAGGTGGAAGGGGAGAAGACTGAGTCAAAGGGCATTAAGATAATGAAAATATAACATAGAAGGTTATATAGGTCATTTCATACTATATGAGGGCAATATGAATTTTGTATAGAGTGATTAGTGATTGACATCATCAAATTAACGACATATAGGACGACAAAGCCTCCTCCTCAAATAAAGATGTCTCCGAAGCTACTATATTGACAAGAGCTACCTTTTCTATTGTGATTTTTTTGGCGGGTTCAGTCAGGAGGGACAAAAGAGAGATGCTTTCTATCAATCAAAAGCCAATACCGCCCCCATGCTCCCACGGTTCGCTTATCGAGGAATAGAAAGAAAGGACTCGGGGCCACAGCAAGTTGGGTTGGGGTATAGAGCCGTAAGTGCGGTGGGGGTGACAGAGGACGTGCTCGTACGGTTCATAGAAGGATATGATTAACTCGTTGATTATTGGAAATTTTCACTCCTCTATATTCGAAATAACGCAATTGTGAGAGGTGTTTTACGGAATAAAAAACATAGTTTGTATACAATAAAAAATATAATGGGGACTTTACCATCAATCGGGCATGAATTGTGGATCAATGGGTCTTAACCAAATTAGACCACCCAATTCTAAAATGGTCCACATAACTACTTAGAGGATTTACTTTAAGAAGTATTTAAAAGAAGTTTTTCTGAAATTTGTTTCACTAAAACTGCTTTGCATTTCAAATGAGATGCCCAAGAGAATAGGAAATAGGGGTGATGGTGTAAAGTGTGAGGAATTTATACTCGTTTTCAAACTTGTGGATCTGAGTTCGTAATTCATTGCATTTATATTTTGTACTTTCAAATATTCAAGAATCTCACTAACAAATTAGAAATAAAATGCTAATGAGTGAGAATTATCGCACTAATTCATTCAATCGCTCATGTAGATATATACAAGTCCGTACAACCTATACGAAAATAACAATATTTTTTCGTGACGTTTATTATAAAAAAATAAAAATCTACCTCTCCTCGAAGAAAAATGTAACTTTATTTCCTCCCCATGAAATTGTGAATGTGACCATATAAAAGCGATTGTGATATTTTTATTTGTGCAAATTTAACGTGTTAGTTACCTATTATATTTTTAACAAGGTAAATTATATAAATCAGTGACCTAATCTCTGGGTACTTTCAAACCATATACTTCAAGGAATATGAAAATATAAAAAGGTGTTTTAAATTTTTTCCAATATCTCACCCAATTATAAATCACAATATTTATTTGTTAAAATTTTCACAAGGTTCTGTACACCCTAATAACTTAATAAGCCCAATTAATCGACTCTGGTCCGAGTAAGGTACTAGCCCAGCCCCAAGATAACTTCTATAAGAACCCGAACCCAAAGTATAAAGATCAGATTGAAGGAAAATTCGTCAGATTACTGTTTAAAATTTAGGGTTAATTTCATTTACACCCCCTAAGGTTTGTCTTATTTTCATTTGGACCCCCTGAGGTTTGCATATCTTCATTTACACCCACTCATGGTGTGAAATGTCTAAAATACCCTTATACCAAACACCCCTTAAATCAATTTAAACCCTAAACCAAACACCCCCTTAGAATCAATCTAACCCTCAAACCAAACACCCCAATTTAATCCCTAAATCAATATTTATTCTCTCTCTCTCTCAGACGCACACACCACACACACACACACACATATATATATATAGATCTATACATATATATATAGATCTATACACACATATATATAGATCTATACACATATATATATATATATGTATTCGATTGATGACGGTGAAAGGGAACGACCCATCGGTCGAAAATAGGGGGAGGGGGGCGACGCCGACGGGGAGGCGGTGGTGGGAGGGGGCGGTGCCGACGGGGAAGCGGTGGGAGGGGGCCGACGGGGAGCAGGATGCGGTGGGACTTCTATATATATATGTGTGTGTGTGTATATATATATATGTATAGATCTATATATATATATGTGTGTGTGTGCGTGTGCGTGTGTGTGTGTGTGTGGTGTGTGCGTCTGAGCGAGAGAGAGAGAGAGCATGTGTGTATATATAATTTTATATTTATTTTCTAATTTAGTTTTTTTTTTGAAATTTAATATATATATATATATTTGAATTTTATATTTATTTTCAAATTTTATAATTTTTTATATATTTTTTGAATTTTATAATTATTTTCGAAATTTAATATATATTATTAGAATTTTATATGTTTTTTTTTAATTTTATATATTTGTCTTGAATTTAATATGTTTTTTTAAAAAAAATTCAAAATTTATATATATATTTTTATTTTATATTTATTTTCGATTTTATAATTTTTTTTTGAAATTTAATATATATTTTTGAATTTTATATGTTTTTTTGAAATTTTATATATTTGTTTCAAATTTTTTATGTTTTTTGTGATTTTTATATTTATTTTCAAATTTTAATATGTTTTTTTGAAAAAAAGATAATTTCAAAATTTATATATATTTTTTAATTTATATTTATTTTCGAATTTATAATATTTTTCAAATTTTAATATATATTTTTTCAAATTTTATATATATTTTGAAATTTTAATACAAATTAAATTATTAAATGATGGGAGGGGGTCTAATTGATAAAAACACTATCCTTGTTTCCAAACAGATTAAGAATAAGACATTGAGGGTAGTTTAGGAATTTTTAAAAAAATTCAGGCTGATGTCATCGTTCAGGGGGTCTAAGTGATGAGAATATTGAAAAGTAGGGGATGTAAATGAAGATATGCAAACCTGAGGGGGTCCAAGTGAAAATAATACAAACCTCAGGGGGTGTAAATAAAGTTAACACTAAAATTTAATAGTAAATTTTTCAGTTCGTAAGCTCTTAAGTAATAAATAAAAATTAAAATGTTAGGAATATGTAATTGATTTAATGATATCTCCATCCATCATAATTTTATTTTATTTTAAGTGACACATATTGTGTTAAGTGATATTTAAATTACATTATTTAATGTAATTAATTAAATAAAATACAGAATTGAGTTTTCAAACAGCATTCTAAGTGGGTGTATAGGGGGCTATTTTACGAAACTTAGAATTTTAGTAGCTGACTTTTAAATACTGTAATTAATAAGTGGTAGTTGAAAAAAAATATGATATTTTTTAGTTAAAAATTCTATATTGGTAATTAAATTTAAATAAAATTGATTTAAAGTGGCTATAAAATTGACAAAAATAAAATTTTGAAGCTTATGTTAAACTGGTGTTTATAGAAACTAACAAAATTGATAGTTTAGACTAATTTTTTTTCTCAAAATTGTTGTTGCTTATAGCAGCTGGAGATTTGAATCAAATCGGTGTAACGGAACCGGGTCAATATTAGGTTACGTAACGGTTTCGTCTATCGCAATCATGGATTTTTTAAAAACTTGCACATAGTGACCAAAATATACTGATATGGTACTTTTGGCAACATAACTAAAATTTGATGATTTTTTGATAATTTTAAGTGAAATTTTTTTTTTTTTAAAGACATTTAGTACACGAAATGATTTATTAATAAATTTAAAAGTATCGTCGATTTTATTATGAGACTATTCCATAATATTAAATTTAAACAAATAAATATTGAAATCATAAAATATATACTTTACTTCCAAATACACACATACAAGTAGGGCTGCAAACGAGCCGAGCCGAGCCGAGCTTTGGAATGTTCAAGCTCGGTTCATTTACTAAACGAGCCTAGAAAATGTGTTCAAGCTCGGCTCATTTGCTTAACGAACGAGCCCGAGCCGAACGCTAGATTTAACGAGCCGAGCCCGAGCTTGTTCACGAACAACTCATTTCAGTGCAACATATATTAATCTTCCTAATAGTTGTTTGGATTGAGTTGTTGCATATTTGTTTTAATATATTTTCACTAGTATAATTTTTATGAATGAATTTTATGTTATGACCGCCTAATTTCTATAATTTTTTCACAATAATCTTCATAATTTGTTCAATTTGAACACTTTCTTTTGTTAAATATAATATAATTTTACTATTTAACTTAGACGAGCCTGTTCACGAGCTTGGCGAGCCGAGCTTAGTAATGTTCAAGCTCGGCTCGTTTACTAAACGAGCCTAAAAATTGTGCTCAGGCTCGGCTCGTTTACTAAACGAACGAGCACGAGCCGAGTTCTTAACGAGCCGAACCCGAACCTGCTCACGAAAGGCTCGGTTCATTTGCAGCCCTACATACAAGACCACACTACGCAATCTGACAGAATTCCATTTTATTCCCATCCGGTGCATCCAATTATTTTCAGGAAGAAACTACAAATATAATGACACATTTTAATTTTCTCCAATATCTTATTTCAATTATTTTATTTTATCCCTTTCTCATGCTTCTATTACTGAACCACTACTAAATAAATACAGATTAGTCACGAACAAGGGATGAAACTAAGCACATACTTCACATTCTATTGATTTGTTATATTTTTCACAACTTTTTTACTTCATGTCAAGATAACTTAATTGTGACATTGCAATAACTTAATTTTTTTTTTTTAGAATGAAAAGAAAAAAAATGATAACAATGATAAGTGAAGGGGCAGAGCAGGAGCAGGAATTTTACCAATGTGTGCACCTAAAAAATGCATAGTGACAAAGTGTATACAGTTCGATTTGGTACGGTTTTAAAGAAATTATTAGTTTGGTTCCAAATCAAAATTTCTTAAATATATTCTACATAAAATAGTAATACTTGTTAGGAAATTTGGATTATTTAGACAATCACAAATTCCCTATCCCAGGATCCTCTTTTTTGGAATTTCAAATAACAGAGAAATAGAAAATACAACACAAAGATTTATAGTGGAAAACTCCAAACCGGAGAAAAACCACTATCGTTGTCAAAGACAATCAAAGAAAAATTCTCTATGTGGAAAATTGTTACAACCACACTCTCGGTAATTTTCTCTCACCCCAAAAACACCCACAAGAACAAATACAAGCCCAAGAGAATTTTCCCACAAAATTATTTCCCTCACAAAACTTAACTCTAAAGTTTTTCTCTTCATTGGGATTACAAGTTTTGGTGTGTTTTCAATGAAGAAACCAAGGCCTTATGTATAGCCTTCACAACACCTCTCTCACACGGCTTTGACAGCCCAAAATATAGCAAATTCTCTTTTTGTTTCTTCATCCGTTTTAGGCAACCCACCAACATTGAAGCTTCTTAATTTTGCTTCAATCTTTTACCAATCCCATCAAACATAGTGTCAACTCCATACATAAACATGTGAAATGCATTTTGCTTCCTTATTTGACTTTTCTTCCTTTTTTTTTATTATTTATTTTAACCAATATCTAACAATTTCCACATTGATTAAAATAAACTTCATAACTTCTGCTACAAACATTGTTTTTACCAACAATTATAATTCTCGACACAGAGAATTATCATACTCCACCATAAAGAGTACACACACTTAGAATCAACCATTCTAAGAATTTTTTCTTGACAGATGTTGAACTTATCTGCTGAAATATTATGGTGCAACTTCCTTGTTGACTCTTCAAGAAGTTTATCAGCCATCGACATCAATTCCACCACACGCCTTGCATCAATGCCAACCAATGCCCGTGTGCAAATTTGTGAACTCGCTAGTAGTAACACATCCTCTTTTCATGGCAACTTTTGAAGACTAGAGGTATGCCTTGAGGATGTACATGCTCTTTCAGAAAGCATCAACAAAGTTCACCTCTCCCAAAGCAGATATACTGTTAACTTCACCGTCGGTATTTGACCTTGAGCTGCTTGCCGAACCAGCTCCACCTTTTGGACAATTTCTCTTGAAGTGCCCAGATTGTCCACACCCCCAGCAAACTTATTTCTTATTCATGGAGTTCTTCTTCTTCCAACTTTTAGCTGCCACCAATGCCGAATTTTCAGGAGGAACACTATTTCCACTACTCAACCTTTTCTCTTCGGAGAAAAGTTTGCCGGTGACTTCTGAGAAGGCTATCTTTTCATTCCCATGAATCAAGATAGGTTTCATGTGTTCGTAAGAAAGTGGAAGAGACTAGATAAGTCTCAAAGCTATATCTTCATCATCAATCTTAACTCCAATGGCTTCCAGTTCAGAGACGATACCATTGAGAACACTCAGATGGTCAGAGATAGTAGTCATTTCATTCATACGCAAAGTATGAAACTGCTCCTTAAGATACACTCGATTTGAGACGCCTTTTGTTTGATACATTTCTTCAAGCTTCTCCCAAAGTTTCTTGGTTGTGGATATTCTTTGCACATTAGCAAGAATATTTTTGGCCAAGGACAAACGAATTATGTTTGCTGCTCTCAAATCAAAATCTTCCCAATCTTCATCGCTCATATCGGATTTCGAAGCTTCTTTGTTGGAATCAAGGGTCGGTCGCCCCTTCAAAGCCTTGTGTAAACCAGATTGAATCATCAAATCTTTGACTTGTACTTGCCACAAGCCAAAATTGATCCTTCCATTGAATTTCTCTATTTCGAATTTGACGCCTGTCATTTCTGCTTCAAGGAACCAAAGCTCTGATACCAATTGTTAGGAAATTTGGATTATTTAGACAATCACAAATTCCCTATCCAAGATCCTCCTTTTTGGAATATCAAATAACAGAGAAATAGAAAATACAACACAAAGATTTATAGTGGAAAACTCCAAACCGGAGAAAAACCACTGTCGTTGTCAAAGACAACCAAAGAAAAATTCACTATGTGGAAAATTGTTACAACCACACTCTCGGTAATTTTCTCTCACCCCAAAAACACCCACAAGAACAAATACAAGCCCAAGAGAATTTTCCCACAAAATTCTTTCCCTCACAAAACTTAACTCTAAAGCTTTTCTCTTCTTTGGGATTACAAGTTTTGGTGTGTTTTCAATAAAGAAACCAAGGCCTTATGTATAGCCTTCACAACACCTCTCTCACACGGCTTTGACAGCCCAAAATATAGCAAATTCTCTTTTTGCTTCTTCATCCGTGTTAGGCAGCCCACCATTCTTAAAATCTTTTACCAATCCCATCAAACAAAGTGTCAACCCCATACATAAACATGTGAAATGCATTTTGCCTCCTTATTTGACTTTTCTTCCTCTTTTTTTTTTTTTAATATTTATTTTAACCAATATCTAACAATACTTTGTGGGCACTGAGTTAAAACAATAATTTTGAGTTACAAATGACAATATTCACATCAGTTTTATAACTTTTATCCTTTGCAATGTCTTGCCATCGTAATTTATTAAAGTTATGGTCGGAGAAAAAAACAGGTTTGACATATAACATTTTCATATAACATATATCAATACAAATTTTCACCTCACATAACAGATCACCACAAAAAAAACCATTCTCTTCATTCTCTCTCGATTTCAGTAGAAATTAGATCCCGAATTTTTTGAAAATTGTTAGAATCTTGATGAATTTTTGTACAAAATTTCTGCAGTTGAAATACAATCAAACTCAGATTAACATACCTAGTTAAGTCAAAACTAATTTGCAACTTAAAATGCTAGTTTACTCTAAAAAGGTATAGAAAAACAGAAAAAAGCTGACAAATAATGGAAAGAAGAAAAAAAAAAGTTAATATGTTTCGTGACACTATCTCCTCCCTATTGCAAATCCCAGGAATTCTGGGAACAATTGATAGCAAGAATGCCAAAGCTCTAAAGAAGATTAGAGTTAGATTATGATTTTCTAATTCATTGAAATTTCACAAAATCTCACTACCAGTACACGAATATGTTTTTAACTTTTAATTTTTATGAAGTTAACAAATTGCCCATACATCTTCAACTGTTTCTTCCCCTAATAATTTTAGATTCTGTTTAGAGAATTCCTAGAATTATCAACAACTCGAGATAAAAAATGGCATGGTTGTTGATACACCTAAAGAGTAAAGAAACTAAAATATAAAATTCAAGAACACAGATGATGTGAAAATACTAAAACCATAAAGTGTGCAGTGTGGCTTATCTACACAAATTTCTAACTCTTTTGATCCAATGAAAATATAAGAAAGTGTTTTAAATTTTCTCCAATATCTCACAAACTAATTATAAATCATATTCTTTTCTCTCTTTTTTCCTGCCTTTATAACGGTGACTCAAGATGAACAAATAACCTTGGCATAATAAGTAACAAGAATAAAAACAAGGGTGAGACACTCAAAACACCTCTGTAATATAGATGGTGTACGTATAATACTTATTAGTTTCAAAATATGTATATACATTTATTTTTTTGGACAAATGCTTAAAATACCCATGTGATATAAATATTGTGCATATAACACCTATTAGTTTTTAAATGTGTGTTTTGCACTTACTTGTTTTGGACAAGTGCTTAAAACACCCCTATAATATAAATATTATGCTTTTAACACCCATTAATTTATAAATGCATATATTTTTTTTTTTTGAAGAATTAAGTTTTATATATAATATCAAAGAAAATGCCTAAGACATACAAATAAAAATGTGTGTATTGAGGTTATTATGAATCACTCAAATTCTATATATATATATATATATATTTAGTTTCATGAGTTTTTAAATTATAATTAATTATCTGTTTTTTGTATTCTCCTTGATTTTTCGCATTAAAAATATGTTGTCAATGATTATTTTGGTATTAATTAAACAAACTTAATTTTATTTTTGGTAAATAAACCCACCTAGTTTTTCTTTTTGATTTTTGTTTTTTTTCTAAAATGAAAAAATAAAAGTGATTCTACTTCACTACAAATCTTTTAATATCATGCGAGTTGTCCCCATAATGGAAGCAATTCACATTATATTAAAAGATTTGGGGTGAAGTAGAACCACAGGAGGTTATATGCACTATATGAATATCATAGAGGGTTAAAAACTCGCGACCCTAAAACTAATAAATAAGTAAACCCGAACGGGTTGGCCTAGTTGAAAAAAATTTAGAATTTGGTGCCTCAAGTAGCATGAGGTCTCATATTCGATTTTTATTAGATGCAAATAATTCGTTAAGACCACGACTGTGAATATAATCCGAACCTTACCAAATTTGTGTGAAGGAATCACCTTTCATGAATTCCGTGAATTAGTCTATGTGCGCTAGGAGGTGACCGGTGAGAGTCATGTATGGAGGGTTCTAAGTAACACATCATATCGATGAGTTATATTTTCACAATCATTTTACTTGATGTTGACATAGTTTTATCGTGATATTTAGGGTTAATAGCAAAAAATCCCTCTGAACTATACTCTCTTTTTAACTAAACCCCCCTCTGAATTATTTTTTGTGCTGAAAACCCCCCCAAACTATAGTTTTTCCTACACAGTTATAACACCGTTAAGTAAAATTGCACTGGGATCCCCTGAAGTTTCTGTTAATTTTGCTCGCGCCCTGAAATTTCATTTTCCTTACAATGACACCACCTTGAAGGTGTGAAATGACCGGAATGCCCTTGTTTTGTCTCCCCTATTTCATGAGATAAATATCTAGGTGGTGAAATTACCTCCATGCCCCAAGATTAGAACCCTATAATATTTGGGGATATTTCCAAATATTTTTTTCAAAATAAAAGTTAAAGAAAAGAGGTTGGAAATATTTCAAAACTTTTAAATAATAATAATAATTAATTAATATGCATTACTTGAAGTGTAACTCTAATGAATATTTCAAAATATATAGAGTAAGGGGTTATAAATATTTTCATATTTTTGAAAAAATATTAATTAATTAATATACATTAATTAAAATGTAACTCTAATGGATATTTCATAAAATATGGAGTAAAGATATAAGAAAAATATATTTCGGCAAACAACAAGTGTTAATCGTTAAGAACAAATTTTGTGACTTCCTATTTCAAATCTTCAACCTAATAAATACTCACTTTCTAAGAACTAATTTTTTACGACCTCATATATACATTGAAACTTTAAGGTAACAATTTTGCCACTCACTTGAATTTCTATGTCACACACTGCTTCTAGTAAGGCTCCAACTTCATTTAAGAAAAATATTTTGAACAAAATTTGGCCATATGAGATTCTCTATAATGATTGTGGCTTGTTGCTTGATGAAAGACATCTATGTAACTAATAATAATAATACTTACAAGAAAAAAATCCATTCAAAAATAAAATTTTGAATGAAAACTAAGAAATAAATGATCAACCTGCAATTTCCATCTTGATAAATATTCGAAAAACTAGACCATATAATTTTAAATGAATCCAGGGGTTACAAGTTCTTAACAATCTTATTTTAAAGGGTTAACACTTGTTGCTTGCCGAAATATATTTGTCTTATATCTTTATTCCATATTTTATGAAATTTCCATTAGAGTTACATTTTAATTAATATATATTATTTAATTATTTTTTTTAAAAAAATATGAAAATATTTATAACTCCTTACTCTATATCTTTTAAAATATTCATTAGAGTTACACTTTAAGTAATGCATATTAATTAGTTATTATTATTATTTAAAAGTTTTGAAATATTTCCAACCTCTTTTCTTTAACTTTTATTTTGAAAAAAATATTTGGAAATATCCCCAAATATTATAAGGTTCTAATTTTGGGGTATGAAGGTAATTTCACCACCTAGATATTTATTTCATGAAATAGGGGAGACAAAACAAGGGCATTCCGGTCATTTCACCCCTTCAAGGGGGTGTCATTGCAAGGAAAATGAAATCTCAGAGGGCGAGCGAAATTAACAAGAACTTCAGGGGATCCCAGTGCAATTTCACTTAACGGTGTTATAACTGTGCAGGAAAAACTATAATTTGGGGGATTTTCAGCACGAAAAGTATAATCCAGGGGGGTTTAGTGCATACCAGGGGGTTTAGTTAGAGATAGAATATAGTTGAGGGGGTTTTTTCGCTATTAACCCTGATATTTATATGTACCTATTATATGCGCTAACTGACAAGTATAATTGGGGTGTGACATCAATCGGGTTTGCACCGATGGGTCTAACCAAATTAGACTACAACTCTAGATCCAATACTAAAATGGGTCCCAAGATATTTATTATGTTAACTAACATAATTATTATGAAGGGTAAATAGCATTAAACCACCCTCAACTATACTCTCTCTCTCAATTAACTCCCTCAACTATATTTTTGACGGTAAACCCCCCAACTTTTATGATTGTTACAATTCAGTCCCTCCCGTTATAACGCCGTTAGTTAAATTTAGGATAATTTGCACTCAGATCCCCTGAAGTACTCACCCCCTGAGATTTAATTTTCTTTGCAATGACACCCCTGAAGGGGTTAAGACCCCATGAAATGACTCTTGTACCCTTACTTTAGTGTAAAAGGCATGTTGACTAAATAAATGGACCAAACAACCCTTGTATATTAAGCTCAATTTGGAAAACTTTTCAAGTACTGTGGATATAAGGATTTTTGAAATAGGGATATCTACATATAGGTAGACATAAGGATCACTAATTACAAATAGGTAAACTTTTACCTTTCAATTACTAATACATCAACATAACTAAACTAATTACAAATGGGTCAATTTTTTGTTTAAAGACTCAAATACCCCCAAAAAACTCCAATCTTCTTTTTATTCTTCTCTCCTATTCCAAAATCCCCAAACACTCAAAAATAAAAATAAAATATTTCGAAAACAAAATGAGGAAAAAAAATATTTTGGGAAAAATAAAATATTTTGAAAAAATAAACTATTTCGGGGAAAATAATTATTTCGGGAAAAATAAATATTTTGGGTAAAATAAAATATTTCAAAAAAAATTAGGAAATAAAATATTTCAGGAAAAATAAAAAATTTGGAAAATAAAAAATATTTCTGGAAAAATAAAATATTTTTTCCGAAATATTTTATGACATGCATTCAAAGAATTTTATACTAAACAAGTAAGATTCATATTATGTCATTTGTCATATTGAAATAAATTATCTAAATATAACTCACCTAAGATTTATTACTTTTTAAAATACCAAATTTTAAAACAAATTCAACTCAATCAACTCGTTATTGATACTTCTTGACACACTTGACTCTAAAATATTGCATTGTAATAACCAAGAGGTCTAAGGCTTGAACACATTTCGTTGAAAAGAAGAAAAAAAAAGTGAAAAAGAAAGAAACAAAAATATTTCGAAATATTTTATTTTTCCAAAAATATTTTATTTTTCACGAAATATTTTTTTTCCTCATTTTTTTGAAATATTTTATTTTTCCAAAAATATTTTATATTTTCAAAATATTTTTTTTTCCTCATTTTGTTTTCGATTTTTTTTATTTTTCCAGAAATATTTTAATTTTTTCTGAAATATTTTATTTTTATTTTTGAGTGTTTGGGGATTTTGGAATGGGAGAGAAGAAGAAAAAGAAGATTGGAGTTTTTTGGGGGTATTTGAGTCTTTAAACAAAAAAGTTGACCCATTTATAATTAGTTTAGTTAAGTTGATGTATTAGTAATTGAAAGATAAAAGTTTACCTATTTGTAATTAGTGATCTTTATGTCTACTTATATGTAGATATCCCTATTTAAAAAATCTTTGTATCCAAAGTACTTGAAAAGTTTTTCAAATTGAGCTTAATATACAAGGGTTGTTTGATCTATTAATTTAGCCAACATACCCTTTATACTAAAGTAAGGGCACAATAGTCATTTCATGGGGTCTTAACTCTTTCAGGGAGTGTCATTGCAAGGAAAATGAAATCTCAGGGGGTGAGTACAATTGACCGAAACTTTAGGAGATCTGAGTGCAAATTACCCTAACTTTAACTAACGGCGTTATGATCGGAGAGACTAAATTGTAACAATTTCATAGTTGAGGGACCATCACTTAGTTGAGGGGGGTTAGTTGAGAGAGAGAGTATAGTTGAGGGGGGTTTAATGCTATTTACCCAAAAATTTATTCACACTATCAATAAAACTTTCACTAGATTCAAATTTTATGAGTTAAAAGCGCATTTCTGAATTCCAATCTTCACATCAATTTTATCATCTTTTAACATCTGCTTGACGAAAGAGTCCTGAAAGAGTGTTTTGAAGAAATTGTGGGATATTAGTTTGTTTCAACGTTGTTTGACGAAATTTTTAGGGCGCTTCTGGATTTTGAAAGAACGTTTGAACTTTTGAAGAAGTTATGGGATATTAGCTTCTTAAACTGGTTTGTGTTTCTTTCTTTTTTTCTATGTGAAAGTAAAAGCGGAAATTCTGCTAAACAAGTACGGTTTCATGAAATTCAAAATTTAATTACAAAATTTCTAAAAATTAATTTTAAGTTATGAAGTTAACAAGTAAAAAATAAGAACTTATTTTTGGTGAGTATCTTATTGAATTATCCATGAAGTGATATTCAAATCACATTATTAGAAGTAAATAACTAAATAAGTAAGAATGGATCACGCATACTTCACACAATATCATATAACTGGAGATAAAAAAAAAACTTTGAGATAAATAAGTATGAGTCACGAAGAAAGGATGGATCATGTATACTTCACAGTTCACACAATATTGATTTGCAATATTTCACAATCTTTTTACTTCATCGATCAAGAATTATAGTTGAATCAACATTTACAATTTTATCCCTCTAAGAAATTCAAAAATATTTGAATGGAAGAGGAGAAAGGAAATAGTGGAATGAAAGAAAAGAGACGTAATTTAGGAGCTAAATTTTAAATACTGAAATTGTAAGTGGTAACAAGAAAACTCTTCAACTGATAGTGACTACAATGTCTTGCAATTGTAATTTATTAAAGTTATGGTAGGAGAAAAAACACTTTTGACATAATATAACATATATCATATATGGATATACTTTCTGAGTCTCTGACTTCAATTGATCTCTAAATAACTGTATATAGATTACTCAATTCTAGCAACACATTCTCTTCATTCTCTCTCCGATTAATTCACTCGCGTGTGTATGGTGATACAGCTGAGATTAATTTACTTGTATTTGTTTGATTAATTCACTTGCGTGTGTATGGTCACAATTTACAAATACAAAATTTGGATGACAAACTCATTCACGTCTCAACTACAACGTATCCAAATAGAGAACAACGGGGGTTACATTTTTTTGAGTCATATTGACAACTAGCTCATACAATTTTGGACTCATCTGGGTTGGCTATATTTCGATGAAATTACAAGTAGCTTAGGCCCTGTTTGGATTGGCTTTTCAAACGCTGTTTTTGATTTCCTGAAGAAAAAAACAGTTTTGAACGATGTTTGTCAAATTTTTTAGAAGAGATTCTAGGCCTCGGAAGAGTTTTTTTTTATGAAGCAAGGGTACCAATTTCTGCTTCTTTTTTTCTTCAGCGTAAAGCCGAAAGCAGAAGTTATATCAAACATGACCTTAGTAATTGACCATAATGTCCCTCTCAAATTTCGAAAAAAAACTGGTGTTACAGAGATGATAATTGATATTAGATTTTTTTTTAAATTGATGAATTTTTGTACAAAGTTTCAGCAGTTCAAATCCAATCAAACTCATCAGTTAACATAACTAGTCAAGTCAAAACTAATTCCCAACTTCAAAGGACTAGTTCACTCTAAAAGGATAAAGAAAAACAGAAAAACCTGACATTTTAGATGGAATCTCAAAAAATATCATGTAAAGAACCCATAAATCAATTGAATTCCTAATTAAAGATAAGGAGGGAAAAAACGAAGAAGAAAATATGTTTCGTGATACTATCTCGATCACTTGGTTCCCTATTGCTGATTCAAGGAATTCTCTAAACAAAGGAGCAATAAAAGTAAATAGCAGAATTTGGGAACAATTGATGGCAATAACGAATAATTTAATAACCCGCTAAAGCTCCACGGAAGATAAGTGTTAGATTCTGTTTTTCGAATTTGTTAAAAATTTGAGAAACCACGACTCACGACTACAATTAGGTTAACTTTTAATTTTGATGATGGTAAACAAATTGCTCATACATTAATTTCTGAATCAGGTATAGATTCTTCAACTGTTCCCCCCCCCTAATAATTTTAGATATTGTTTAAAGAATTCACCCAAGTGTTTGAGATAGTATTATGAAACGCAGCTAATGAACTTAAATCAGTTGGAGAAAAACCCGATGTTGAAGTTATAAAAGGAATGACACATAGCCCATGCATATCAACCTATAGGAGAAGGAAAAGGTAAAGCAGATAGATTACCTAATATGTCGAAAAACAGAAATATATGCATACCAGTAGAATGCCCCCCTCCAGAAGGGTCAAGTAGAGTTGCCAAGTATTGCAGTTTGTCAATATCAGGTCTTAGAATGCCCTTTCAACCAAAAGGAAACAAGTTTAGTTTCTAGCTATTACAATTCATGTACATCAGCTACTACAATGCCCCTCCAGTCTCCAGATAATGCCCTGCAAAGGTTCAAGATACCATGAAATCAATAACGGTAGTTCATAACAATTGAGATTATATCAGGTTGAAATTCCATAACAATTGGACTATATCAGTGCATGCGAGCGCACACACCAATCCTGTAAATAATACGACGAGCACTCTACTTATATCCCAATAATCTGCTTTTAAATAAGAAAGAGCACTGCGCCCCAGATGAACTAATGCTAAACAACCATCGAGGTACTAGTTCCAAGAGGAGTGTAACTGCATTGATTAACTTCTTAGGGGCAGATATGCAAATTTCATTTCATAGCTCTTTTGTATTGATACAAGTGATACCTCCAAGTTTTAATAAAAAAAAATTGTGAAACATCATGGTTCTATGATCAATTAAAGCTAAATGATATGGTATCTCTGATACTAGTCAATTAAGAAACTTGATTAGGACAAGATGGGTTAGTTGAGAAAACTTCATTATTGTATTGTTAAAGGCCAGAATCATTTTAGAAAAACTAAATCTTCATTTATAAACTATAAGTACTCAGCTTAAAAAGATTAGAAGCAGAAGTGTTATTAAGCGCGTACAGTACACACACGGCTTGTGAACGCAGATGAACACCGGAAATATAAATAGTAAAGTAATTTTTTTGCTTCTCGGAAAGCAATGTGCTCAACCGGCCCAGTAGTGTACTCTATATGTGTGTCTGACAATGAAATAAAATTGAAAGTAGGGAAGGACAAAATGAAGGAAAGGACAAACAAGAAAGATGCTACGAGTAAATGAACTATAAAGCATTGACGGCCATTTTAATCAATGACAAGTATTAATGTAAATCTTTGTGCACCTCATTCTTTTTATGTAAAAATATTGATGCCTTCCAAGAGAAGGCTTAGGAAAAAAGAATCTTTGTATATTCTTTTACCAAGTGAGTGCTATATATATATATGTCGTATGTTAGTGGAATTCTCCACATAGAACACGAACCTATGTAAACACACAGGTCCACATACCTATTTGGAGAATTTAGTATAAGAAGTTTCTAAAAGAAGATTTTCTGTCATTTGTCTCACCAAAGTGGAATAGCATTTAATTTTATGCATGAAACAAATAAAAATAGAAAAGAAAAATCTGAAGTGGGCAATTAGACCTGATGAGTTTGTTTCTTGTTTCTTCAAAAATGCTTGCAACATAAAAGGATCTTCTCATTTTCAGGCAAAATTTTGAAGGTGTACAAGATAGAAAGGAATGCTTTGCATTCCAAGTGAGATGTCCAAGAGGGCAAGCTTGTCAAGGCCTAGAAGGATCTTTGACATAAAATCGTGTAAAGTGTGACACAAATTCTCAACTCATGACGTTAGAGAACATATTATTCAAGATCCTCACTTCTGTCATTCCGTAGATAATCCAAGATGGCAAGATTTTTAGAAAGGGAAAGCGAATCTTGATGGACCTACTCTTTACCCTTGAGATAAACAATACCTTCTTAGCATTGATCGCTGAAGTTCCTAATTCTTCTTCCCATGGTGATTACAGACCAGTTTTTGGTTCCTATTGGATAAATGAATCTCCATGTTGTTGGCAAACAAACTCAAACCCTGCCTTCCAAGCTTAATTGACAAGGCTCAAACTGCCTTACTCAGTATAAGGAAGATAGGGGACAATATCCTTGCGCAAGAATGATTTAGAGCGTAGCATGGGAACCTCTTTTCTCTAAGTGTACCCTCAACGTTGACCTTCTCAAGTCCTGTGATACTCTCAATTGGTCAACTTGCTTGATTTACTCAGACTTTTGAATTTCCTACACATTTCATATCTTGGATTGTTATGTGCATCAACAAAGCCTCTTTCTCTCTTTACATCAATGGTGAGTTGTGTAACTTCTTTGGAAGTGTTTAGAGTCCTTAGTCAGAAAGATCATATATCCCATACTTTTTTTCCAGAGCATGGATACCTTTCCTCAAAAGCTAACTACTTAACCTCTAACTATTCCAGCTATTCCTACTAGTGGAGGTGTAAGACACTCAAAACTTCCACATCTCGCCTTTGCAGAAGACATTCTTATTTTCTGCAATCGAAACCTTCATTTTGCCAAGGTGCTGAAGAACTCAATTAAGACATTCTAGTCTCTCTCAGTTTTGAAACTTAATCCTTGTAAAAGCCAAGTGTCTTTCAACAGCAATGTCCCCCAGGCAAATGAATTTTCATCACCAATTTGTTTGACATCCCTTATGGCTCTATCTCAATTAGGTACCTTGGCATACATTTGATCACCACTAAACTCACAGCAGTTGATTGCAAAAATCTAACTGACACAATCATGACAGGCATCACAGACTGGCAACTAGTTCAACAAAGGTCTCCTTTTGCAGGGACATTGCAGCTCATTCATTCTACCCTTTGTAGCATTCATACCTTTAGGACTACCATCCTTATTAACTGCTAAAGTCATGAAGGAAATTAATAGCATTTTGGATAATTTTCTTTGGTCACCTGATCCTGCAGTGTCCAATTATAGAAGTAAGGTTCTTTGGGATCAGGTCTGCACACCAAAAAGACGAAAGGAGGTCTAGCAACGACCAAGATTACAGTACCTAAACATATATGCTGCGTAATGCCCAATCCTACAGACAGCCCATGGAACGAATTGCCTCATAAGCCTCGGATGCATTTATCAAAGACAAGAGCTTATGGAGTTTAAAAACCCCAACAACTGCTCCTAAGTTTGTAAGGGAAGCCTCTGCAGGTCAGAGACCTTGCTCACCCTCTCCTTAAGTATGATCAATTTCGACCAATGGTTTCCTGGTGGTCCTTAGTTTAGGTACTCCCTGTCTAGACCTAGCTGGATTACCAACAATTTTGGCAGGGTTTCTACGTTTCACCGAGACAAATGTATAAGATCACTAACCCTGTTGTTGATAGCACTACCACTCCCACCCACAGGAACGACCAAGAGGATAGAATCCTGTGGATCCCATCTCCTAACTTCATTAGAAAACTAGCAGAAACTAATACTTAACCAGATTAGAAAAAAATGACATGGTAACAACCTAAGAGGGTCCATCGAAGTACAAAGTTAAATACATATGCAAAAAAACTCTTAAGCAAGAAGGACAATGATATGCCCAATTTTTTTTTTCTTATGATTTGGGGTCTTAATATATGGTTTTCCCCTTTTTTTAATTTTTTTGAATTTCTGATTTCCTTTTTGGTAGGTGAAATTGGGGTTTTCATGAATGTATATTTTTCCCCTTTGGATGCTCCAAGGGAATTGTACATTGGCTTTATGCCCTTTGTTAAATGAATTTTCATCCTGTTATGTATCAAATATATGTATTTCTGGTTGAGGCAAATTGGGGGGCAGACACTATAGTCAAATTATGAGGGAAATTTATCAGAGTGGAAATAAATTGGAGTTACGTAACATTTTCCATGGAAAACAGAATTAGAGAAACTGGAAAAATATGAATTTCTTTTATTTTCAAACACACACACGCATAATGGGACTTTGGCTCTAAAGTCATGCTAGTAGTAACAAAATTTACTTAGGGTTTTAACTCTGAGCTAATAGTAGTAAAAGGGAAAGCACATTGCAGACATTGCTACTGGTATACGAGAAATTTCAACAAACTCAAACTCCAAATAAGCTTTGTTTTGCTGTGAATTGAATTCCTCAAACTCAAACAAACGTATCCAAAACCCAAAACTCCACAAATTTGATAATGCTTTCACCCGAAAAATAAGAATAGTAGTAAAACCCTTACCAAATATGACGCCATCAAATCTTGCCTGCGTCTTTGTCCACAATCTTCTTCAAGCTCTCAGTTGCTTTCTCAGCTTTAACCCTTTCCCTCATATAAACCTACCACGAAAATAATATATACATACATACATTTACATATACATATATATAGTTACAGAATTTGCTAATTATATATATACAAACATACACAGATATATACACATATATATCAACATAATTGGCTAATTATATGAGAAACATAGCAATTGCATAACCTACTATACTCACCCCAAAACAATGTGCAGCAATGACAACCACACCATAAGCAACGAACTTCACCCAGTGGCCATCGGTTTTCTCATACCAAGAAGTGTACCAGTTGCCTCCGTAAACAAAGACTAAGATGGCCATCAGAGAAGCATCGTCACGGCCAGGGAGGAGCACCACATAGTAACCGATCAAAAGCGCGCCAAAGCAACAGAGAGCAATGTGGAACATAAACTGAGTATTGTAATGGGATTGAAGGTATTCGTAGCCTATCAGCAGTGAAACCGAGAACATATAACCAAATCGGTATCCACCGACGCGCCTGAGAAGCTCGACGTAGGCCCTGATGAGCACCGACGTCACTCCGGAGACTCCGATGAGCATGAGGATTGCGGTGGGGTTAGGGTTTGGTGGATAGCCGTTGAGAGCGACGAGCAGAGCGAGGGCGAAGAGAAAGTGGAGGACGACAATGGCGGCGATCGAGAGGAGTCGAGATTTGGCGGGAAGCGAGGCTTGAGGGTTTTCGATTTTGGCGCCAATTTGGACGTCGAACAGAGGAGCGATTTCGAGCTGTGGACGATCCATTGGTTTGGATTGTGGAATGTGAGAGACAATTAGGGTTAGGGTTTCGAGAGAGAGAGTTGCTGGTGAAGAGAAGATGATTCTGGTAAACGTGACTCCCTATGGATTTAGGGGGGAGAGTGTGTGTATGTGTGTGTTTTTGTGTGTGAAAAAAGTGTGTCGGAGAGAGAGTTAATAGTGGGCTTTTGGCATTGGAATCAGGCTTTTTACAACTGTCGCCATTGGGCTTTTTGTTCTTAGTATTTGGGCCTTTTTTTGGTCATTTAGCTATATATAGGAATAAATCAAATCAATATAAAATGAATAAATAGTGAAAGCATGAAAGTGTAGGAAAAAATAATAAATTTTCTAGCATGAATTTTTTTTCCAAAAAATATATTTAAATTATAATTTAATGGTTTGAATAGAATTAATTTTATCATAAAAAAAAATCTACTATTGGATTGATTTTTCAAAAGTTGTTTTCGACTCTTTAAAATAAAAAACTATTTTGAACTGTGTTTGACAACGTGGAAAAGCGTTTTGAAGGAAATAAATAATGATATTTACGCACAATTTTTTTGTTGCAATGCTGTTAATCGTTTCATTAATTTTTTGATGAAAAGAAATTTGTAATTGATTGATCCAAGATCAAGCTCCAGCAAAATATTTTATATAAAATATATTCTCACATTTTCTATAAAATCCGATTATTCCTTCACTAGATTCAAAATTTGTGTAGACGCAATACTCTATGGTCACGAGTTTAAAGAACTTTTCTGAATTCTAATCTTCACATCAGTTTGATCATCTTTTCAGCATCACCTTAACAAGCAATGTCTTGCAATAGTAACTTATTATAGTTATGGTTGGAAAAATTGGAATTAAAAGAAACAAAAATGGTTTGACATATAATATCTATATTGATATGAATTTTGACGTGAAAAGACTTGTCACTAGACTCACTACCAGTCTACAATGAGCGTGAAAATTTTCAAACCTGTTTGCAACATCAATACATATTTCATTAGGTGGTTCTAAGGCCCAAAGTATGGCCCAATGTTTTGGCCAGCATAACAACCCCAATTAACCGACTCTGGAGTCTAGACCCGAATAAGGTGTTTAAGCGCAGGCCCAAGCCAACTTCTACAAGAACACGAAAGCCCACATCAAGTCCAATCCCATGCGAGAAAGACTAGATTGAATGAAAATTTGCGTGCGAGCTGTCCAATTTGAATTGACTTTTTAAAATAGCTTTTGATTTTTTTGGAAAAAAAAATTATTTTAAATATTGTTTGGCAAAAATTTTAAAATAATTTTTTGATCTTGAAAGAACGTTTTGAAGATGTTGTAAGATACCACCTGTAGATGCCAAAATTTGCACAACACACGAATGAATCTTTTTATTTAGATTTTGTCTCTTTTATACAGATACCCTTAATGGGCTTTGAGCCCATTAGGGCAATCTTATTGTCATTACATCATTATTACATCATCATCTTTATTTACAAAGAATGATAAGCTGAAATGGGCCCGATGCCTGATAACTTTGCTGGGTTGTTAGTCCGATGAGCCTAATGTCTGATGGGCTTCTATGGGCTTGGAAATTCACACACTTACACAAGCCCTCTTATTGGTTGTGGGCTTTCAGTCAGGCAAGCCCATTACCGAGAAGACAAAGTGTGGGAGGAAGGAAATATATATATATACATCACCCTGTTGGGGTGACGGGATAGGTTCATTAAATAGGACGGTTATGCCATCATTAATATTTTGAATTCATGGCTTAGGTGCCCTTGATTCGCGCGATGGGGGCTTGAGTTTCTGGGAGCACCCGACCGCTTTAAAACTCCAACTTACATTATATCCCGGTTTGATCTCCTTAAATCTAAAGTTTGGGGACAACCCCTGAGGATGTATAGTAATCACCTGACGGGTTCTAATTTGCAGGCATTATCAACATAATGACATAATATCATGCTGAGGATCCCGACGCATGTCCTTAAAAGGAAGGCCAAGCGAGCAACGGGCCCTCAAGCGAAGCTTCTGGAGGAGAAAGCCGAAGCTGAGAATCTCCTGGCAGTGGAGAGGTCAATGGGGGAGATGTGCCATTGGGGTGGCAATCAGATGTATAAACGCCTCTGCGACACCGCCTAGTATAGGATCGGGTTTGGCTGGAGCTCATGCTTCAAGGACATCCAGAAACCTATTGAGGAGAGGGACTTCGCCTCAGTGGGGGAACTGGATGAGTCTTTGGGCATTGCTTCGCCGTATGATGATCCGGTTATAGGTCCCGATGACATTCGCTTCAGTGAATTCCACACCAAGCCTCTTCCGGGGCCCAAATCTGATTCTGATCCTTCTGTTCCCGATGGGACTATTGTTCTTGTGAGCTCAAATGTTGGGGGCATTGATAATGGTACTTAGGATTCTTTATTTGTAAAGCATTTTGTAAGCCTTGGCCACCGGGGCCCATATTTTAGTGAAAAATCATGGTTCATGTCCAGTTGACTTTTTTCAATACTTAGATTATTTAATTCAAAAGTACTGTGTCTTTCGGGCACTTCAGGCCATAGGAGAGGCATCACCATAGTTGGGTTTATTTTCTTGTGAAAATTTGCTCTTTTCATGATTAAGGTTGTGTCTTTCGGGCACTTCAGGCCATGCGAGAGACAAAGCAACACGTGATTTATTTTTTACAAAAATATTGATCCCTTCAGGATCGGTGATCCCTTCAGGATCGGTGTTGTGTCTTTCGGGCACTTCAGGCCATGCGAGAGACAAAACAACACTTGATTTATTTTTTACAAAAATATGGATCCCTTCAGGATCGGTGTTCCCATCAGGATCGGTGATCCCTTCAGGATAGGTGATCCCTTCAGGATCGGTGTTGTGTCTTTCGGGCACTTCAGGCCATGCGAGAGACAAAACAACATTTGATTTAGTTTTTACAAAAATATGGATCCCTTCAGGATCGGTGTTCCCTTCAGGATCGGTGATCCCTTCAGGATCGGTGTTGTGTCTTTCGGGCACTTCAGGCCATGCGAGAGACAAAACAACATTTGATTTATTTTTTACAAAAATATGGATCCCTTCAGGATCGGTGTTCCCTTCAGGATCGGTGTTGTGTCTTTCGGGCACTTCAGGCCATGCGAGAGACAAAACAATATTTGATTTATTTTTTACAAAAATATTGATCCCTTCAGGATCAGTGTTATGTCTTTCGGGCGCTTCAGGCCATGCGAGAGACAATGCAACACTTAGTTTGTTTTTGGAACTTTGATCTCTTCAGGATCAGTGTTGTGTCTTTCGGGCGCTTCAGGCCATGCGAAAGACAATGCAACACTTAATTTATTTTTGGAACATTGATCTCTTCAGGATCTGTGTTGTGTCTTCGGGCACTTCAGGCCATGCGAAAGACAACGCAACACTTAATTTATTTTTGGAACTTTGATCTCTTCAGGATCTGTGTTGTGTCTTCGGGCACTTCAGGCCATGCGAAAGACAACGCAACACTTAATTTATTTTTGGAACTTTGATCTCTTCAGGATCTGTGTTGTGTCTTCGGGCACTTCAGGCCATGCGAAAGACAATGCAACACTTAATTTATTTTTGGAACTTTGATCTCTTCAGGATCTGTGTTGTGTCTTCGGGCACTTCAGGCCATGCGAAAGACAATGCAACACTTAATTTATTTTTGGAACATTGATCTCTTCAGGATCTGTGTTGTGTCTTCGGGCACTTCAGGCCATGCGAAAGACAATGCAACACTTAATTTATTTTTGGAACATTGATTTCTTCAGGATCAGTGTTGTGTCTTTCGGGCGCTTCAGGCCATGCGAAAGACAATGCAACACTTAATTTATTTTTGGAACATTGATCTCTTCAGGATCTGTGTTGTGTCTTCGGGCACTTCAGGCCATGCGAAAGACAATGCAACACTTAATTTATTTTTGGAACTTTGATCTCTTCAGGATCTGTGTTGTGTCTTCGGGCACTTCAGGCCATGCGAAAGACAATGCAACACTTAATTTATTTTTGGAACATTGATCTCTTTAGGATCTGTGTTGTGTCTTCGGGCACTTCAGGCCATGCGAAAGACAATGCAACACTTAATTTATTTTTGGAACTTTGATCTCTTCAGGATCTGTGTTGTGTCTTCGGGCACTTCAGGCCATGCGAGAGACAATGCAACACTTGATTAATTTTTTACAAAAATATTGATCCCTTCAGGATCGGTGATCCCTTCAGGATCAGTGTTATGTCTTTCGGGCACTTCAGGCCATGTGAAAGACAAAACAACACTTGATTTATTTTTCACAAAAATATTGATCCCTTCAGGATCGGCGATCCCTTCAGGATCGGTGTTGTAGCTTTTTTACAAAAAGATGAAAGTATGAGTAAAACTTAGCCCTTTACGGGTAGTACCTCTTCAGGAGAGAGATGATGATCCCGAAGGGGCTGACGACCCTGATGGAGTCAGACGCTTTTAAATCAGACGCCTGGTCCTTTGATTGGGATTCAATGCTCTCCAAGACTGTCCTCTTTCGCCTGACGGTTTCCTCTTCTTCGATCCTCAGGTATCCTTGGGCTCTGGAGTTTAACTCCCCAATGCCCGATGGCGGGCGCTTCACCAAGGACTGATGGAACTTCGTCCCTGGAATAAGGGCCATCCGGACGGCCTCAATAGCAGAGTGCTGGTCACAGTTACCGACAGAAGAAGACTCAATGTTGAAACGGGATAGAAAGCTCTTCAGCGACTCTCCTTTCTCCTGGATCATGGTGAAGAGGCAGGATATGGTTTTCTTCTGTCTCTTGTTCCCATAGTATTGGGCAATGAAGAGCATGGTCAACTGTTGCCAACTACCGATAGATCGAGGCGGCTGCTTCCTGAACCATAATAGAGCTGCATCGGCGAGACTCGTGGAAAACACTTTGCATAGCAATGACTCGTTCTCAGCGTACATGATCATCTTCTGATGGACCTGGTAAATATGCTCCTCGGGGTCCTTGGTACCATCGTAGGGGGTGAATTGAGGCATGACGAACTTCCTTGGGAAAGGTTCCCGGGTTATCTCAGGGACGAAGGGTGATTGTACCAGCTCAGTAGACGCCTGGGCGGCCAGGTCGTCGATGGATTGTGCTCTTAGATCCCCGAGGATTCTCCTCTGGAATTCGTCCATCATTGCTTGAATCTTCTGTGGGGTAATGGATTCGTCGGTTGCGGGGGCCTTTCCTGAACGCCGGGAAGATTCGGCGTGCTCTTCCGGTCCTTCGCTACCTCGCTGGTTCAAAGAATGGTCAAGCACCGCTGCTGGAGGGTCGGGCGCTACTACCGAAGGAACAGCTGGTGGTGGAGCCAACCTCGCCATGAGCTCTGCATTTTGTTTCTCCAGAGCTAGGTTGCGTTCCTCAGCTGCCATCAAGCGTCGAAGGATTTGCTCCATAGATTGGGGAACTCCCGAACGACTATCCGCAGTGGTTGGAACGTCTGCTTGCCAACGAGTAACTGACATCTTTGCCCAAGAAGTAGTGAGTGGAGATTTCAGGAGGCGGTGAAGAATAATCGGAGGTTGAACAATAAAGCTCAGTTTTAAGAGATGGGAAGAAGGAGACGCTTCCCACAGACGGCGCCAATGTGTAGATGCCAAAATTTGCACAACACACGAATGAATCTTTTTATTTAGATTTTGTCTCTTTTATACAGATACCTTTAATGGGCTTTGAGCCCATTAGGGCAATCTTATTGTCATTACATCATTATTACATCATCATCTTTATTTACAAAGAATGATAAGCTGAAATGGGCCCGATGCCTGATAACTTTGCTGGGTTGTTAGTCCGATGAGCCTGATGCCTGATGGGCTTCTATGGGCTTGGAAATTCACACACTTACACCACCTTCTTAAAATGACTTATGTTTTTTTTTACCCTAATACTTGTTTCATGAAAATAAAAACATCTCAGATCACTTGGTTGCCTATTGTTAATTCAAGGAATTCTCTAAACAAAGGAGCATTAAAATAAATAGCAGAATTTGGGAACAATTGATGGCAATAATGAATAACCCCCAAAGCTCTGAGGAAGATTGGAGTTAGATTCTGATTTTCTACTTTTTTAAAAATTTGAGAAACCTCTATTCATGACTACAATTTGGTTTTTAACTTTTAATTTTGATGAAGGTAAACAAATTGCCCATACATTAATTTCAGAACCGAGTATTGATTCTTCAACTATTAGTTAGTGTGCTGCTTAGTAAAGGGGTTGTTAGTTGTAACGCGCAGTGTATTTTCTTCCTCTTCCTACCACCATTTTTCACTTGGAAGCTCACTTCCCCCACTAATAATTTTAGATTTTGTCTAAAGAATTCAACCAAGTGTTCGAGATTGTATCACGAAATGCATCTAATGAACTTAAATCAGTTGAAATCAAAACCCGATTTTGAAATTATATAAGGAATGACACATAGCCCATGCATATCAGCCTATAGGAGACGGAATAGGTAAAGCAGATAGATTACCTAATAGGGTAGTATTTCCCTTAGCTCCTACACACCCTCCAATCTCGCACGCCTCCCATCACCTCACTACACTCCAAGTCAGCCAACCTTTATTATTATATTACTTAAAATTGGACAACTTTAATTTGCTAAAACCAATGCATAAACTTTACAAATCTATAATTCATAAAAAAATAAAATTACATAAAAAGCCCCTATACTAATTTATACATTAAAATATAATAGGAAAAAAATATTTTTAAAAAATAAAATATTTCGGAAAAAATAAATTTCTTTTGAAAAAATAAAATATTTCTAAAAAAATAAAACATTTCAAAAAATCTTTCTCATCAAAATATAGTATTGGTAACACCCTTTGTGGATGCAATATCACCATTATACAATGCCGAAATAGTGATCGATATGTTTGTATGCTTTTGATGCATTCTCCTCTAGTCACGATATTTGGATTGGAATTTTTTTTGTCCGAAAAATATATTATTTTTTTTGGTGTATCTTTTGTATGATATTTTGGGCAAAAAAATTTCCAAATGTTTTTTCAAAATATTTATTTTTTTAGAAATATTTTATTTTTTCAAAATATTTCTTTCCTATCATATTTTAATGTATAAATTAGTATAGGGGCTCTTTATGTAGTTTTATTTTTTATGAATTATAAATTTGTAAAGTTTACACATTGATTTTAGCAAATTAAATTTTTCCAATTTTAAGTAATGTAATAATGAAGGTTGGCTGACTTGGAGTATAGTGAGGTGATGGATATATAGAGAGAGGGGCGTGTGAAAGAGTGTGGAGAATTTTTGCTAAATGTCAGTTGTTTATTGGAGGGTGTGTAAGAGCTCCTACTCCTACACAAGAGGCGTAAGGGAAATACTACCCAACCTAATATGTCGAAAAACATAAATATATACATACCAGTAGAATGCCCCCCTCCATAAGGGTCAAGTAGAGTTCCTAAGGCTCGTTTGGAAGTCGTGTTTTTGTTCTATTTTTTATTTTTTGGCATTATTTAGGAGAATATAATATGTTTTGCAACCATTTTTACTGTTTGTTCTGTTTTTAATTTGGAAACTGTTTTCGTGAATAGTAGAAACAATAAGGAAACAACAAAAACTTGTTTTTTTGTTTTTTTTGGGATTTTCCAAAAAAAATGAATTGTGGTAGAGAGGAAAAATTGTGTAAGAATATGTGTGTTTTTTTGCCCCAAATATATTTTTTGTTTTTATTTTTTTGGGTGAGAAAATAAGAACCAGAACAAAAATTATTCTTATTTTTTGGTTCTCAAAATAAAAACAAAAACAATGGTTGCCAAACGATCTCTAATAAGTAATGTAGTTGGTCGACATCAGGTCTTAGAATGCCCTTTCAACCAAAAGGAAACAAGTTTAGTTTCTAACTATTACAGTTTACGTACACCAGCTCCTACAATGCATGCTCCTCCAGACAATGCCCTGCAAAGGGTAGATACCCTGAAATCAATACCTGTAGTTCATAACAATAGAGATTATATCAGGTTGAAATTCCATAGCAATTGAACCATATAAGTGCATCCGAGTGCCCACATGAGAATAATAACAACACAAGTTCAAAATATATCGTCTTCCCAATCCTATAAATAATACAACGAGCACTCTACTTATATCCCAATAATCTGCTTTAAAATAGGAGTAAGAAAGAGCACTACCCCCCAGATGAACTAATGCTAATCTGGATAGTCATTAATGGCCTAAACAACCATTGAGGTAGTAGTTCCAAGAGGACTGTCACTGCATTGATTAACTTCTGAGTGGCAGATATGCAAATTTCATTTTATAGCTCTTTTTTATTGTTACTAGTGATACAAGGTTTAATAAATTCTTTTGTCAAACATCATGGTTCTATGATCAATTAAAGCTAAATGATACGGTATCTCTGATACAAATCAATTAAGAAACTTGATAAGGAGAAGATGGGTCAGTTGAGAAAACTTCATTATTGTTTTGTTAAGGCCAGAATCATTTTAGAAAAAACAAATCTCCATCCATTAACTGCTAAGTTTCACTCTAAAAGTTAGAAGTGCAAGTGTTTTTAAGCTGAGTACAGTACACACACGGCATGTAAAGTAGATAGTACATGTACTATAGATCCTAAAGAAAAAAATTAGCTTCTCAAAAAGCAAATTTGCTCAACCGCCTCACTACTGTACTCTATAGATGTGTATGGCAATGAAATAAATTAGATGATAGGAAAAAGAAAGAAGGAACTGTCAAACAAGAAAAATAATACGAGTAATAAACTATGAAGCATCGACAAGTGTCACCCATTTTAATCTATGCCAAATATTAAAGAAACACTTTGAGCACCAGGTTATATTGATGTAAAAACATCGATGGCTTCCAAGAGAAGCCTTGGGGAAACAGAATCTGTGTACATTTTTTTAATAAGTGCTATATATATGTCGTACATTGGTGGAATTCTCCACACAGAACACGAACCTATGTAAACACACAGGTCCACATACCTATTTGGAGGCTTTACAATAAGACGTTTTTAAAAGAAGCTTTTCTATCATTTGTCTAACTAAAACTTGGTGGAGTAGCATTTGATTTCATGTGTAAAACAAATATAAAAAGAAAAGAAGGATCTGAACAGGGCAATTAGACCGGATTTCAGAAAAAGGTTATAACATAAAAGGATCTTCTCCTTTTTCAAGCAAAATTTTCAAAATGGCAAAATTCTTAAAGTGTCACCTTAGTACAAGATAGAAATGAATGCTTTGCATTCCAAGTGAGATGCCCAAGAGAAGAGGCACGAGGGGTGAGCTTGTCGAGTCCTAGAGGAATCTATAACATAAAATCTTTTTCAAGATCTTCCACCCATCTTTCAGTAGATAATTCAAGACAGAGAGTTTTTTCGAAAGATAAAGCGAGTCTTTTGATGAACGTACACTTTGCCCTTGAGATAAATGATACCTACTTAGCATGATCCCTAAGGTTCTTAATTCTTCTTGCCCTAGAGATTACATAACAAATTTTGGTTGCAAATATTGTATAAATGCATCTTCAAGTTGATGGTAAACAAATATAAACCCTGCCTTCCAAGCTTAATTGACAAGGCTCAAGCTGCCTTCCTCAGTATAAGGAAGATTGGAGATCCTTGCTAAAGAATGATTTAGAGAGTAGCATGGGAACCTCTTTTCTCCAAGTGTGCCGTCAAAGTTGACCTTTTCAAGGCCTGTGATACTCTCAGTTTGTTCAACTCAATTGAATTACTCAGACTTTTGAATTTCTTACTCTTTTCATATTTTGGATTGACATGTGCATCTTCTCCACAGCCTCTTTCTCTCTTTCCATCTATGGTGAACTGTGTGGCTTCTTTGGAAGTGTTAAGAGACCTTAGTCAGAGGGATCCTATATCCCTACCTACCTCCTCTTCCATAGCCAATTACTTAACCTCTAACTATTCCACGGTCCACCTATTCCTACTATTGGAGATATAAGACACTCAAACTTCCACATCTCACTTTGGCAGAAGACATTCTTATTTTCTGAAAAGGTGACGTTGATTATGCGAAGGTGCTCAAGAACTCAGTTAAGACATTATCATCTCTCCCAGGTCTGGAACTTAATCCTTGTAAAAGCCAAGTGTCTTTAAGCAGCAATGTCCCTCTCAGCAAATCACTTCCATTTTAATCTGTATGACAGCTCTCGTGGCTCTATCCCATTTAGATCCCTTGGCATACATTTGATCACGACTAACTCGCAGCAGTTGATTGCAAAAATCTAACTGACACAACGATGACCAAGATCACTCACCGGCGACTAGTCCAACAGAGCTCTCATTTTGAACTAACATTCTTATTACCTGGTAAAGTTGTTGTAAATCACTTATGGTGATTTAGTAATACCCAGGATACACTCTTATATAAAATACAACACTTTTATTTCAAAAACAAATAATTGAACACAAAATTTATACACTACTCTCACACTGATTTTTCTCTCTTTTTCTTCTTCTTATTCAATACAACACACCACACCTATATATAGATATGAAATACATAAAATGACAAGTGAAATCTGATTGGCAGCCATTATTGACTTTGAGAGTGTTATCTTCACGCATGCTCTTGACAAACTTGTACATGGTAGTTGATGCAGTTTTCTTTGACATTTGTTGTTGATTCATGCATGTGATGCATATCTGATCATGTGGATTTGTCTGATACAAGTTTATCTTTCAACATTCCCCCTTAAACTTGATTCTCCACACTTCTGCATTCCTAACATCATCTTCAGTCTGTTGTTCATGTCTTGCTTCAATGGCTTTGTAAAAATATCTGCAATTTGATCATTTATCTTGCAAGATATTAATTCCACTTCTCTGTTCTGCACATGTTCCCTGATAGAATGATACCGTGTATCAATATGCTTGCTTCGTTCATGGAAGACTGGATTCTTTGCAAGTGCAATTGCTGAACGATTATTAATGAAAATCTCTGTAGCCTTTTCTTGTGGAAAACACAAATGCTTCAACACATTTCTCAACCAAATAGCATGACACACAGTTGAGTTGGCTGCTACGTATTCAGCTTCACATGATGATAGAGTTACTATCTGTTGTTTCTTGGATGACCAAGTAAATGTTGTATCTCCAATGAAAAACACAAATCCAGTTGTGCTTTTTCTTTCATCCAAATCTCTACCCCAATCACTATCTGAATAGCCAATGAATCTTAATTCATCAGTTGAGGTATATAGCAAACCATCATTGATCGTACCTTTGATGTAGCGGAGTATTCTCTTCGCAGCATTCAGGTGTGATTGATCTGGTTCCTCCATGTATCTGCTGATCAATCCAACTCCGTAGAGTATATCTGGTCTGGTACAAGTCAGGTACCGAAGACTTCCAACTAAACTTTTGAAGTATGTTGGATCAACATTTCCTCCATCTTCATTCTTTCTGAGTTCCACGCTGCTTTCCACCGGAGTTGATACTGGATTGCTTGATTCCATTCTGAATTTCTTGAGAATCTCCTTTGCATATCTACTTTGACATATCGAGATTCCTTCAGCATTTTGCTTCACTTCAATTCCAAGAAAGTGTGACATCAGACCTATGTCTGTCATCTCGAATTCTTGAATCATGGTTTTCTTGAACTCTTCAAACATGGCTGGGTTGTTTCCTGTGAAGATCAAATCATCAACATATAGACCTGCAAATAGTACACTTCCTTCTGGACCTTTCTTCAGGTACAATGCATGCTCGTATGGACATTTCTCGAACCCATTATCATGGAAATACTTATCAATTCTTGTATTCCATGCACGTGGAGCTTGCTTCAGTCCATAGAGAGCTTTCTTCAACCTGTACACCTTGTCTTCATGTCCTTCATTTGTATATCCCAGTGGTTGTTCGACATAGATTTCTTCTTCTAGAAATCCATTCAGAAATGCTGACTTCACATCAAGTTGATACAACTTCCATCTATTCTGAGCAGCAATAGATATCATCAACCTGATTGTCTCTAATCGGGCAACAGGAGCAAATACTTCACCATAGTCGAGTCCCTGTCTCTGTTTGTAGCCTTTTGCAACCAGGCGAGCTTTGTATCTCTGAACTTCGCCTTTTTCATTCTTCTTTGTCTTGTAGACCCATTTGACTCCAATAGGCTTTTGACCTTTTGGTAGACTACACAGCTCCCATGTGTCATTCTTGTCTATGGCCCTGATTTCTTCATCCATTGCTGACTTCTACTTCTTCTCTTGGATGGCTTCTGTGAAGTTGACAGGATCACTATCCAGAAATAGGCATAGCAAATTCTGGTCTTGATCTTCTTCAGTGGCTTCATATAGTTCTATCAGGCTTCTCACTTTTCTGGGTCTTTCACTTGATCTTTCATCTGGTGATGATGACGATGAAGGATCATTTCTTGCAGGTACAGGCGATTGATGTGGTAGAATTTGCGGCTCCATTGCAACTTCTTTTTCTACTTCTTCATCTTCTTCAAGTACAAGCTCCTTGGTTTTTCCATCTTCATTTTGATCCCAGCTCCAAGCTTCATTTTCTTCAAAGATCACGTCTCTACTCATGATTACTTCCTTGGTGATGGGATTAAACAGCTTATATCACATTGTTCTGTCGCCATAGCCGATAAAGATACATTTTTGTCCTTTGTCGTCAAGCTTGGTTCTTCTGGCTTCTGGAATCTTGGTGTAAGCAATACACCCAAAAATTCTGAGGTGATTGACACTTGGCTTGTATGAACTCCAGGTTTCTTCAGGTGTCTTAAACTGGAGTCTTCTGGTTGGACACCTATTCAGCAGATAGACAGCACAAGATACTGCTTCAGCCCAAAATTCCTTGGGCATTGTCTTTCCTTTCAGCATACTTCTGACCATGTCCAGGATCGTGCAGTTCTTCCTTTCAGAAACACCATTTAACTGAGGTGTATAGGCTGGTGTTGTTTGCTGTCGGATGCCGTGCTCTTTGCAGTAATTTTGGAATGCATTCAACATATATTCTCCTCCTTGATCTGACCGCAACGTCTTGATATTATAGCCGCTCTACTTCTCAACAAGAGCTTTAAACTCCTGGAACTTGTCAAATACTTCTGATTTCTTCTGCAAGAAGTACACCCATGTCTTTCTGCTATAATCATCGGTGAAGGTAAGAAAATACCTGCTCTTTCCATATGATTCTGGCTTCAGTGGACCACACACATCTGTGTGAACGAGTTCTAGCAGCTTTGATGATCGTCATTTTACTTCTTTAGCAAAGCTCAGTCTGTGATGTTTCCCAAGTACACAACATTCACATACTTCATTAGGACGGTTGATGTAGGGAAGTCCTTTCACCATCTGTTTGCTTGCGAGGAGCTTCAGGCCTTTAAAGTTGAGATGTCCGTATCTCAAATGCCATAGCCAGTCCTTGTCTTCAACAACTGCATTTAAACACTTTGTTGCATCGTGCTGAATGTGCATAGGAAACGTCCTATTCTTTGACATCTTTATCCGGGCAATGAGATTTTCATTTGTATCTTTGATTGTTAGACACAAATCCTTCATGCTGATGTCGTAGCCTTTCTCCAGGAGCTGTCCGAGACACAAAATATTGTTCTTCATATCTGGAACATAGTAAACATTGGATATGAAGTCATGGTCTCCATTCTTGAGCTTGATCAGAATATTGCCCTTTCCTCTTAATGCGATTTTTGAACAATCACCAAATGAGACTTGCCCTTGTGTCGTCTCGTCAAGCTCGACAAACATGTGTTTGTTTCCGTACATGTGATTACTGGCTCCTGAATCTAGATACCATATACCTTTGTCATCGGTATTTTCATTTTGAGCCATCAGCAGCATTGATCTTGGCTCATTTTCTTCTTTCTAAGCAAAGTTTACTTGTTCGCCTCCTTCAGCAACTGTCTTTCCTCTGCATTCATTGCTGTAGTGTCCATACTTGTTGCAGTTGTAGCATTGAACATTGCTTTTGTCATAATTCTGGCGATTGTTGAAGTTGCTTCCACGGCCTCGTCCTCGCCCTCGTCCTCTGAAAGGTTGATTTCTTCCACCTTGATTATTTCTTTCGGTATTGGAGTTGGTTCTTCCACCACCGCCTTTGGATCCAGAACCTCGTCCTCGATAACCACGACCTCTACCTCGGCCTCTTTGAGAATTTCCCCATCGTTCTTCTTTATTTTCTTTAAATGTTAAATTTGACTGAAGAGCTTGCTCTAGAGTACCTGGGGTGTTCCTCTTGTTGATTCTTTGTTCGTGAATCTCTAGCGTGGCCATCAGCTCGTCTACTGTCATTGCATCGAGATCCTTTGATTCTTCAATAGCAACAACTACATGCTCGAACTTTGAGTTGAGAGAGCGCATAATCTTTTCAAGCACACGAACATCTTCAATTTTTTTGCCATATCTTCTGATTTGATTCACAATAGTCAATGTTCTGGTAAAGTACTCAGAAATTGACTCTGTGTCTTTCATTTGCAATAGTTCAAATTCACCCTTTAGAACTTGGAGTCGAACTTTAACTATTTTTTCAATTCCTCGATGTGTTTTTCGAAGAATTTCCCATGCTTGCTTGGCGGTGTTGACGGCTGAGATCTTTTCAAAACTTGCTTCATCGACACTTTGATAAAGCAGGTACAACGCCTTTTTGTCCTTCTTTCGGGCTTCTTTGAGTACGACCTTTTGGTTCTCGCTCAGTCGATCTTCGCTTTCTTTTGAAACTGGTTCTTCATAACCGGTCTCAATAAAGTCCCACAAATCTTGCGAGGCAAGCAGGACTTTCATTTGGATAGACCAATTCTCGTAATTGGTTTTATCCAAGCGCGGAAGCTGGGGCTGGAAGAAATTGCTGGAGGACGTCATCGGGTTTACTTAAACACTTGAAGTGCTTATTTCATAAAATCGGTATTGAATCTGGTCAAACCGATTGCACGGTTGCGTCCGGAGCGTTCCGTTTAGTCAAAAACGACTCTTCGTTTGCTCAAATCGGAGTTAAAATGAGCCCGGAACGGACAAAATACCAACTAGGGGCAGTTTGGTAATTTCCAGAAAATATTTGTTGCGTGGCACTGTGCTGACGTGGCAGACTGATGACGTGGCAGCTGGGATGACGTGGCAGCTGACGTGGCAAGAGAGGTGACGTCACTGGTGACGTGGCGCGCGTGGGCGCGTGGGTGTCACGCGCGTCCGGAGGTTGAAGACGACTGGGCGCGTGTGGTGCGCGTGGGCTTCACTCGCCGATCTTGTGGAGGCGCGTGCGGTGGAGAGAGGCTGCTTTCTTTTCACAGTTGTGTTCCTGCTGGAACAAGGAAGCTATTTATGTGGTCAAATGTGTGGTTTGAACACCTATATGTCACGAATAAGCTTTGAAAGCTTCGGCTCTGTTTTGTTTCTTTGCTTCTGGGCTTGCTCAAGCTTCAACAGGCTCTGATACCATGTTGTAAATCACTTATGGTGATTTAGTAATACCCAGGATACACTCTTATATAAAACACAACACTTTTATTTCAAAAACAGAGAATTGAACACAAAATTTATACACTACTCTCACACTGATTTTTCTCTCTTTTTCTTCTTCTTATTCAATACAACACACCACACATGTATATAGATATGAAATACATAAAATGACAAGTGAAATCTGATTGGCAGCCATTATTGACTTTGAGAGTGTTATCTTCACGCATGCTCTTGACAAACTTGTACATGGTAGTTGATGCAGTTTTCTTTGACATTTGTTGTTGATTCATGCATGTGATGCATATCTGATCATGTGGATTTGTCTGATACAAGTTTATCTTTCAACAAAAGTCAGGTTGCTAATTGCAACTTGAAGAAATTTCATTTGGTGCTGCAGTGTCAAGTTATAGAAGGTTTTTTGGGAGCAGTTCTGCACCCCAAAGAAGAAAGGAAGGTTCAGGCAATGCTGATAAGCACTTGGAACAAGACTTCAGTACCTAGACATATCTGGTGTGCAATGCCCAATTCTGCAAGCAGCTTATGGAACAAAATGGCTCAAATGCATTTATCAAAGGCAAGAGCTTATGGAGTCTGAATATCCCTAACAACTACTCATAATTTTTTTTAGGACGCTTCTGCAGGTCTTGCTCACCCTCTCAAGTTTGATATTTTTGCCCAATGACTTCCTTGTGGTCCCTTAGTTCATGTACGCTCTAACCACTCTAAACCGAGCATGATTACCAACAAATTTGGCAGACTTTCTACCTTCATCTCTAATCGGCATGAGTCTGACCGAGACATATCTATGACATCGTTAACCATGTTGTTGATAGCACTACCATAGCAGCCTCGTAAAAGACCAAAAGGATAAAATCATGTGGATCCCATCTCCGAAACTCATTAGAAGAGTAGGAGAACCTAATACTTGACCAGATTAGAAAAAATGAAATGGTATCAACCTAAGAGGGTCCATGAAAGTAAAAAATTATATACATACGCAAAAAAACGCATATAAGCAAAAGATGATATGATAACATAACTTAGGGTTTCAACTCATAGCAAATAGTAGTAAAAGGGAAATCACATTGCAGACATTGCTATGCTTATACGAGAAATTTCAACAAACTCAAACTCCAAGTAAGCGTCGCTCTGCTGTGAATCGAATTCCTCAAATACAAACAAACATATCCAAAAATCCAAAACACAGAACTGCACAAATTTGATAATGCTTTCATCCAAAAATAAAAAATGTAGTAAAAACATTACCAACGCCATCAAATCTTGCCTGCGTCTTTGTCAACAATCTTCTTCAAGCTCCCAGTTGCCTTCTCAGCTTTAGCCCTTCCACCCATGTAAACCTACCACGAAAACAATACACACAGACATAAATATACATACACACATATATATATATATAACAGAATTGGCTAATTGTAGAGAAACATTGCAATTGAATAAGCTACTATACTCACCTCACTATATTGTGCAGCAATGACAACCACACCATAAGCAACGAACTTCAGCCAGTTGCCATCTGTTTTCTCAAACCAAGAATTGAACCAGTTGCCTCCGTAAATAACCACTAAGACGAGCATCAGAGAAGCATCGTCACGGCCAGGAATGAGCACCACATAGTAGCCGATCAAGAGCGCGTCAAAGCAACACAGGGTAATATGAGCCGTCAACTGCGTCTTGTAATGAACTTGAACGTATTCGTAGCCTGTCGCCACTAAAAGCGAGAAAAAATAACCCCATATATATCGCCGACGCGCCTGAGAAGCTCAACGTAGGCCCTGATGAGCACCGACGTGGCTCCGGATACTCCGACGAGCATGAGGATTGCGGTGGGGTTAGGGTTTGGTGGATAGCCGTTGAGAGCAGGGCGAGGGCGAAGAGCGAGTGGAGGAAGACAATGGCGGCGATGGATAAGCGAGCGTTGGGCGGTTTGGATCTTGGAGACTCCTTCGACGTCGTTGATTTTGATAAAGGTGACTCTCTCTAATTTTAGGGGGGGAAGTGTGTGTGTGAAAAAGTGTGTCGGAGAGAGAGAGAGAGGGAGATTATAGTGGGCTTTTTGGGAGTGGATAAGGCTTTTGACTGTTGTTTCCATCGGGCTTTTTGTTGTTCTTATTTGGGCCTTTTATTGGGCTTTTGCCCTTTCTTACTTCTTAGAGAGATCCATAGTTTTATGGAAGCGAAAGTATAAAAGTAAAGGGAAAATTAATAATTTTTCTACCATTTATTTTTTTCCAAGAAATTTATTTAAAATTAAAAGGGCATGTTTGGGATGCGTTTTAGTCATGGCATTTTATCTTGGTTTTAGCGTTTATTTTTAACCGAAACAAATAAGACAACCATTGTTTTATGGTGTTTTAAGTTAAAATCGGAATCACATTGGTAACGTAAACTTGTATATGTTTTTAAGTTTGGCCTGAAAAACATTTTGACTACATTGTTGAAGCAAATCATGTAAAATATCAAAATTGTTGTTTTAATTTTTTTAAAAAAAAATTATACTATTCATGTTAAATACAATACAGAGTCGCAGACTACGGGTTACGCCAAACATACTTCGGTCCAAAAAAATATTTCGCCTTTTGACCTAAGAAAAACACAGAAAAACAAAACCCATGGCCAAACAGCAGCATACTTGCATTATATGGCTCTGCATGTGGTCCCATTCAGAGTGACCCATAACTAGCATTGAATAATGGCCTTTACAAAAATCAAGAAATTGTTCAAGGCAAGATTATAATAGTCCATAAAATATATCATTACATGCATAGCTTTTGCAAGACATTACTTTGAATGGAGGAACAAAATATAGAAGTCACCTAACACACTACAATCTTATTTATATTACAGATATTAATAGCCACTTTAACACAATCAATTGAAATTGTGTTTATAACCATGAGCACTCAGAGGCAGAGGCCTGTGGTAGCATCCACCACAATCTGGGCTGCTGTATGCTGAATCTGGGCCGTGGCCCGCAACCCATTTAGCATGCACCCGCATTCCATTGCTTTTTGGCCCTGGACTTTTTGGAGCCATAGAAGTTCCGGTTCCTCCACCGGAACTCGATAAGTCACAGCCCGATCCAATAAACATTCGGTCAATTACTTTCCTTGTTGATGGGTTCCACTGGGCTGATAAGCCATGTTGCCTGTGTGAGGTTGGACTTCTTACCTTGGCCTTTGTAGATTGGGTTGGAGCCATGTAGCTTGGAGCACTATCCAAGCCCGCGTATCGTTGTCGGGCCGGGTTTGGAACTGGATGGGCCGGATCTATGATGTGTCGGCCCATGTTGATATTGGGTTGGCCCAGTGTTGTTGCCAGGTCCATCTCAACTGTTTTCTCAGACATGCTATCAGTGATGGTTTGTGTGACATATGAGCCATCGCTTGGCTCCAAGTGACCGTTATGGTATGTTTGTGATGCCATCCAATGCTCAAGCCAATTCCAACCCAATTGTGGCTTCTCTGGATTGTTGTGAGCATAGATTCCAATATCATCTCCATTTGGTTTCGAATGTAAGACTTGATGTTGTTGCTGCTGTTTCAATCGGGAAATATATATATATATATATGTTAGCACTATAATGTAATGAAATATGCTATGTCGTTCTTGTTTATCAAGTGAATATTGAGTTTAAGCTATGTTCGGGGCCATGTAGTGAACAAACTAAGTTTGAAAATTTTAAGAGGTGTTTGTATGAAAACACTTAATAATTTTTTTTTTTTATGTATTTTGATTAGTTTGGCAATAAGTTAGTAAAATACAATAAAAATATCAAATTATAGTAGAAGATGTTAAAATAATATCCTTCAAGTCAATAGCTTGAGGAAAGTGTTCAATTAGGCCCAATAGGACTAAAACGCAACATTATTAAGTTTTTCAGGATGATTATTTGCAGCCTAGTGTTAAATAAAACAGTCCATTTTGTACATCATTACTTGCAACCAATTCATAGGTTGAACTCAAATTCGTAACTAACTAATTAATCAGATACGTACATACTTATGTGTGTGTATATATATATATATATAATTAAGTGAAACTAACTTACCTGGTAAGTGAATGCATAGGCAAGAGCTCTCTCTCTTTTCATCAAAGCATCATGTTTTTTCAGACTAATTTCCTTGAGTTTGTCCATGCTCTGATGCCTGCTATCCCAGACTTCCTTCTGTTTCTTCTGCTCTTCTTTCTCTGTTCTTCTTTCTTCCCCAATTCTCTTCTGAAGCTTCTCGTGGCATAATTGAAGTTTGTGAGCTCTAACTCTCGCCTGTACTCGTACCAACGCCTGCATGCACCGCATTGTCATCTGCGCTTGCTTGCGCACATTATGGCCCCTTACTAGTGCTTGAAGCCTTACCAAACCCTTCAGAGCACGTAAAGCTCGTCGAGCCTACGAATCATTAGTACATACATAGCAATTAAGAGGAGTATTAGTGGTTAAAAATAAATAAATAAAGGAAAAAGGGGTAGGGAAAAGTGCACTTTCAATGTCCATATGATGCTATCTATACATAGAGCGCCCAAAATGACAGTAAAATATAAGAGCGGGTATTTGGTATCCTGGAATATATGTCACGTGATACTATCAGTCAATCACTGGAGAAGGTGCATTACACACATAGATGGTGGAGTTCACACGTGTTGTGCACTTCCTCCAATGATTGGCTGGGGTACCACGTGTCATATATCGAATAATTTTCTGTAATGTAGACACTAACAAATCCATTACCACATGCCAATGGCCTTTTGCTAACTCAAATGTGGGTTCCAAGTGGTCTCAGGACCAATGAATGTGGAACACACAAGGCAAAGTGCCAGATTTCATTAGGACAGTTGCTTGTTCTGCATTGTGGAAAATTCCATCATTACTGGATGTTGCAACTTGCACCATAGTGTAGTACCATAATTTGATGTTCTTCTAACATATCCAAAACACATATATGTCAAACCATCATTACGTACCTTGGAGTATATGTCACATGGTACCTCAGCCAATCACTGAAGGAGGTACAGTACACACGCAGGTTGTGGGGTCTCGCGTATTGTGCACTTCCTCCAATGATTGACTGAGGATACTAGTCGCATATACCCGGTTGTCGAATAATTTTCCATAATATATAGACGCAACAAAAACATCACCACATGCCAGCGGCCTTCTGCTAACTTAAATGTGGGTTCCAAATACTCTCAAGACCAATGAGTATGGAACACACAAGGCCAAGTGCCTTATATTTGATTGGGATAGTCCCTAGTTTGACATAGTGGTAAATTACATCATACCCTCTGGTTGGACCATAGTATAGTACCATAATTTGATGTTTTTTAACATGTAAAAGACGCCATTACGTGTTGCGATTTGTGTGAAAGAAAAAGAAAGGTGCATGTTACCAGATATCCCCGGTAATATGTTTGTATCATGGTTGCTGCCCTTTCTTCCTTCGAGTGGCGCCCATATCCGGCCAATTGAACAACCTTCTGCGCCGCTTGAGCAGCAGCAACTGCAGCTTCTGCGGCTGCTGCAGTTGCTGCTGCCACAGCAATATCATGATTCGTATCTTGAAGATACACCGGAGATGACACGTCACTCTCCTCATTAGTGACATCCGGAGAACTCCCTGCGGGAAAATGTTCAAACGACACAACCTCCGGCACATCATGTTGCCATTTGTCTACATTATCCTTCTGAAAAATCATGTAGTTGATTAGTGTTAGCATGTTCAATACAAGATTATGTAATTAGTATTTCAATTCAATAATAGCACTAAGACAGTTCTCGGGGCTGATTGGGATATAACACATCCATCACATGATATGGGAAATGGATGATTTGAAAGCCTAAGTGGCATTGATAAGAACTTGTCTTGTGCTCTGCAAGTTTGCTCATGTTGATGGGGGGACCATATGCCCTCATTTGTTTCTTGGTCCTATCTACTGGAAGAGTAGTTGTTCTTTTAATGTCCACCATGAAAATTGCATCAATCACCAACTATGGTACACGAACTCTTCTAAAATAGGTGAAGTACCCGTGTCCGACACTTATAAGGCAGACATGAGTATAGATACGTGTCTGGCACTTCTGGTAGGACATTTAACTAAATTTAGCTCCAAATGATTCCATGTTGCTATCATATTACTTCGAAGGAGTAAAATATTTAGTTTGAACACTATATTTAATAAAAACGTTGTTGTACACTTGAGAATAAAATAAAGATATTAAATAAAATAAATATTTAACAGTGTCCGTGTGTCATTCTATTAGATATTTGACACGTCCGACACACGGATCCACACTCTACCCGAGTCCATGTAACATAGATCACCAATCAAATAATTAGAAATACACGGAGGATATATTAGTATCATAGATGAATGCATATATTAAGGGTTATAGGCACTATAATAGTAGAAACTTTTGTTATGCTAAGTAAGCTGATCAAAATGTTGATGTTTATAGCTAGAAAAGAAGGATAAATTGAATTAATCACTAATGTCCAAAAATAACGATATAGGGATATACCATGCATACATTGAGACAGATGTGTACCACAATAGTATAATCTTTTGTTATGTTTAGTAAGCTGATCAAAATGTTTGTATTTCTACCCAGTCACATCGATCATATTCTCGTAAAATTTTATTTTGCATTTTAATTACAAGTGATAAACAACACTATAAGCCCTCCCCAATATAGCACCAAGGAGATCATCATTTTTTTAGCAGTATAATGAGTGTGTACACATTTGCTTGAAATTCAACAATACAATTAAAAAATAAAATAAAAAATGTATCTAAAATAAAAGTAAATTTGTACCCAATTTAACTTTCCCAACACCCTCAAATAACTAAGGGTGTCAATGATCCTCTTTCACATTAACTTTGCATGCTGATCTACCATAATTGCAACAACAACAACGACCCAATACTTGGAATTTTATAATTTATTTAACAATAAATTGCCTCAATCATTTTTTTTTTCTTTTCTAAAAGAGAATCCAAATATAGCCTCAACTAAGTTATATATATATATATATATGAAATACATTTTATTTTTAAGTGTAGATGGGTAAAGTACTGACCTTCTTCTCCAGAATGTAGTCCTTGGATGAAGATTTGAAGACTTTCTTCACCGTCGAAAACCACCCATTTCCTTTCTTAACCATTTCCCTCTGATAATTTGACCTCCACTGAAATCAAATTCACTAAACAGTAATTGATTACCAAAAATGCCAATCAATAATATTTATGAATATATACATAAAAATAAATTAAAGTAAGAAAATCAAATTCATACCCGAGGAAGATGTTAGTGGTGCACTATGATCTCTTTATTTTTTATGTCCATTTTTCAGAAAGTGAAGAAGAGCACATATATGAGTGTGTGTTTTTGTGTGTGTGGTTAGTGTGAGAAAGAGACGGAGGCGTCGTGAGAATAGTTAGATCAGACCGCGCCATTTGCCGTTAGTTATTTATCACTCTCACGGGGCTTTTACTATGTACCCACACTCTATTGGTGTCAACCAATTATAATGTGACACGTTTGTTTTGCCCTTCATTGCACGGCTTTGAGACTCTGATACCCTTTATTTGGGGCAAGTGTATACAAATATGAAATATCAATCTTATATATATATATACACCACAAAAGCTTATGGTTAGGGATGGCAGAAAAGGCCGCCGTCCGGCAATCTTTCCCAACGGTATTATTAATATTTAATTATTTTATATTAAATTTATATAATTATATATTTATTTACATCTTTTTATATTAAAATTCTTAAATAAAATAAATATTTTCTTATATACCCTATCTCTCCATATATATACTCCACTTAACTCTCCCTTACTTTAGTGCTTGTTTGGCTAAGGAGTGGAGCCATGGTTTTGGGTTTGGTTTCAAAAAATTGGCACCAAACCCATGTTTGGCAAATGGAGTCAAAATTTGGAGCCGACACTGTAGCTGAACCATGGTGCAACTTTTGTGAAGGAATGAGCCAAAATTTGGAACCAAATTTTTGAAGGTTCATGGTTTTGGTTTTGGTACCAACACTGTAGCAAATTTATTTTTGATATTAATAAATTTCGAAAAATTAAATATTCTGAAAAATTAAATATTTATGAAAAATAAATATTTCGAAAAATTAAATATATTAATATATTATAATATTAATATATTAAAAAATATTAATATTAATATTAATATATTTTAATATTATAATATATTATAATATTAATATATTAATATATTTTAATATTATAATATTAATATTTTTTAATATATTAATATATTTAATTTTTTGAAATATTTAATTTTTCATAAATATTAATATTAATATATTATAATATATTTTAATATATTAATATTAATATTTATGAAAAATTAAATATTTCAAAAAATTAAATATTTTAATATATTAATATATTATAATATTAATATATTAAAAAATATTAATATTAATATATTTTAATATTTTAATATTAATATATTAATATATTTTAATATATTAATATTAATATTTATGAAAAAATAAATATATTAATATTAATATTTATTAATAAATAAAATGTGAAACCCATATATTAATATATATTAATATTTATTTAATAAATATTAATAAATATTAATATTTATTAATAAATAAAATGTGAAACTCATATTTTAATATATTAATATTAATATTTATTAATATATTAATATTCAGAATTTCAACCCATACCAACTCTACCAAACATGGTTTGGTTTTTCAGCATCACTTTTTCTCACACCAAAACCATATGCACCAAACATGGTTTGGAACCAAAATAAAACCACACCAACTCCAACCACTCCAACTCCAACCCAACTCCAACCAAACCAAAACCAAAAACCAACTCTACACCCTCTACCAAACATGCACTTAGAGTTTGTAAATTATAGTCTATATTGACAGTGTTTTTGTTTCAATTATAAAAAAGTTTAGAATTGTGAAATATGTCAGAGTCTCCAATTAACTTTTTGTTAGTTTTTGTTATTGAGCGGACTTGTTATTTTTGTGATGAAATTGTATTTGATTAATATTTTATGATTTAAATGTGGATTATTATTTTATGTTGTTATAATTGAATATTTTTATTTAAGTTTGTTTATTTAGATTTTATTACGATTAAATTAATTGAATAATTGCTTATTTTTTTAAAACAAATATTATGATTAAATTAATTGAATAATTGGTTATTTTTTGTATAGATTTTAGTAAAATATTAATGTATTTACATTTTGTTTGTTTTTAGGGAAAAAAAATTGATTTAATGGGGCGTTTATGGGCGACGGGGTGACGATTTGGGGTGGTTATGGGGGTAAGGATGAGATTTTAAACGGTTATGGGGCGGCTATGGAGGATGAAAATTTTCACGATTTTGGTTAGGGGGATTAAGAAAACCGCCCAAAACCGCCCCATTGTCATCCCTAATTATGGTGAATGAATAAAATATATAAAAAAAGACCAAAAATAAAGAGAGAAAAAAATCAAATAGAGAGATATAATATATCTATGTATGATTTTTAGTAATTAAATTCAAATATGATAAAATAAAAAAGGAAGATAAAGTGTAATACATGTGTATCGTTTAATAATGAAAAAAATCAAATAAAAAGATAAAGATGATAAAATAAAATAGAAAGACAAAGTGTAATACATGTGCACATTATAAGTAATTTAAAAACAAATAGGAGTCACGGCTCTAAATGCATAAATATTTGATAGAAGACATGAACAAATATAAGTCCATAAAAATATAATACAATGGAAACAATATTCAATCTCTAGTCTTGTCTGCGAAAGGATAATGGACTATAGGTAATTATAGATGGGGTTGACACCGTTGAGATTAAATGTGAAGTATGTATTGGTTCCATTTACGAGCACAACTTTTCGTATGCATGTCACTCTCTGTTCAAATTAAATAGGTACTTTTAACAACACACCTCTACAGAATAGGACATATTAGGGTGTAATTTTTTAATTATTTTATTTATTTGTTATTTTAAATATGTAAAAATTATTTAGAAATAATCCAGGGGTCTCGTACTTTTATAAGTAGTATAGATATAGATATCTCGAAAATGAATATGTCTTTGGGTTTGTTGTTTAATTTTTCAGATAAATGGAAAGGGAGATTTTATGGTCTCAAGTATTGTAAGCAAGTTTTTCATTCAAGTTATGTGATCCAGTAAAAAAATTACATTTGTCGTAACAATTAACAAACATTTTCATAAAATTCAAGATCATTTAATAATCATGGTTTTGCGTAAATTTTAAAATAAAAATAAAATTAATCATAAAAATATTTTGAGATGTTAGTTTACATGTCAATTGCTTATAAAAACAGCCCAGCACTACCCATAAGCAATGCACACAGTTTTTTTCCTCATTTCAAACACAACTTAATTATATTCATATATAAGGTAATCATAATTGTAATGAAATGCGCGCCTATTTATTTGATTGATAAGATTCTTTCCATTTGGTGATTTACAAGTGCAAGTGTGATTCCTAATTTCCTATTTATTATATTGAAATAGTATTATTTATTTCATCTAACAAATAGGTTAAGGAATTTGGAGTAAGAATTACTCTATATGTAAGGAATTTCTACTTTGACTATTTACGTTTTCTTTTGCAATTGTGTGTAATTGTTGTTGAACACATTAGGTTTCCACTTTACATATATTTCAATAGTAAGTTTAGGTAGATGATATGTAATTTTCCTTGCATTTAAAGGGACAGTGAAGCAAAGGTTGAGGTATCAAAGAGGAAGAAAAAAGTGTTGAGTTTGATTACTTGTTGGAGTTTGGTGATAAGCATCTTTCATCTTATTCATTTTGTGTTGCCCTATTTTTGATATTTTTTTCCTTTGTTGCAAGGAGAATGAAAGCATGTGAAACCTAGATCCTCACCAATAAATATATTTAGGGTAAATTATACCGATTTCCTTTAAAGTTTAGTCAAACATTATATAGATAAAATGTTGGATGTTAATACTTCAACTATTTGATCTCATTTGAAATTTATTCGCGTGTACTTAATGATACCTCAGCTATATACAAAATTACATAGATCAAACTATCATTACATTGAATCGTATCTTTTGTTATACACATAATAAAATATAAATGATATAAACAATATTTCATTCTCAATTTTAATTTCCGTTAATTTATTATTAGAATTACAAGCCAAAGTAATAAACTTAATCGTTCTATCTATTTAATCTTTGACGAAACTTCAAAAGATGTTTATATAACTTACCCTAAAATTGATAGTAGTGTACTTTTTCGCACAACAAATATAGAATGCATCACACACTCTATAATGTAACCATAATGTAAAGATGTTACAGTAACTTAATTGATAGTGCTAGGTGTGCTGCATTCAAATGTTTGTATAAATTTTTTTTTCTTTTGAAAAGAAAATGTTTGTATTATTTTTTATTTATTTTATTTATTTATTGGTGATACCTTGAGTGCTACCTCTTCTATTCAAAATGCCCAATGCACATGCTCAACACGTGCTATGTTGGCATGTGGATATTAGAGTTCAACTATCAACTTCATGCTTTTCTAAAAGAAATAATATGCTTGTATGGCCTTTCATATCATTGTGCAATTTATGGGACCATATGTGGATGAGCATCTCAAAATTACGAGGGAAGTGACCAAAGTATTTGTTACCCATTATAGGATACATCTATCACCACTTTGCGCATTTAATTTTAGATAAATTAGATTATTATTTTTCTAGTAGATATGTCAAATTACATTTATATTCCTTTTTTTTCTTTTGGATAATCTCACTTTTCTTTCATTAGAGGAACTGACCTCCGTATTTAGTGACCGATAGAGTAAAATTATTCTTTTGTCCTCTTTATTTTAATAATTTTATCATAAACAAAAAACTGTATATTAATTGTAGAAAAAAAAGAGTGAGATTTCAAAATACAAGTGAGACGTGTAACTAAAGAAACTATGACTTACCCTTTAATTTTTCGACAAATACAATAATCTCGTTTTTTCAAAATACAAGTGAGACGTGTAATTAAAGAAAGGGTAATTTGCAGCCACACCCCCTGAACTTTGAGTCAATGGCAGTCAGTGGCTGGTCAACGATTTTTTGGTCCCATAGCCCCCTGAACTTTCAATTTCGTTGCAATGACACCCCCTGGGCTGGTGAAATGACTATAATGCCCCTTTAATTGTTTCACTTATTACATTAGGGTAATATATAAAGTGTGAAATTATCCATATACCCAAACACTTCACCCTCTAAAATTACTAATTACACTTCCACCCCTTATTACAATATATATATATATTACGAAAATTACAATTTAATTTTTTTTCTTTATAATGTTATTTGTATATATAATTACGAAAAAATATATATAATTTGTAAAAAATATATAAAATTTGAAAAAACATATAAAATTCAAAAATATATATATAATTTGAAACAATATATAAAATTCAAAATATATATATATAATTCAAAACAAATATATAAAATTCATAAACAATATATAAAATTCGAAAAACATATAAAATTCTAAAATATATATAAAATTTGAAACAAATATATAAAATTTGTAAACAATATATAAAATTCAAATATATATATATAAAGTGTGACTGAAGTTTAAGTGGACAAGTCTTGGAGTCATTAGCCAAGGTAACGGATCTTCTCCAGCTCTTTGCAGAGTTATTTGAATGGCCACGATGGCGACACATACCCCACGATGGTGATCGAAATCGGAATCGAATCGATACTTTATTAAAATATTTTAATCAAAATTAAATATATTAATATTTGGATCAAAATTAACGGTTCGGTTCCAGTTCTCATTTTTAAAGAACAGAAAGTAAATTTTTATTTGGATAAAAATTAACGGTTCGGTTCCGATACTTTTGGTTATTTAAAAATGAGAACCAGAACCGAATCGTTAATTTTGATTTAAATATTAATATATTCACGATGCGGTTCACTTTTGATTCCAACCGAACCGGAATCGAACCGATACTTTCGGTTCTTTAAAAAATGAACCGGAATCGAACCGATACTTTCGGTTCATTAGCCAAAGTATATATATTAATATATATATACTTTTGAAAAAATATATATATTTTTAATTTTATATATTGTTTCAAATTTTATATATTTTTTTGAATTTTATATGTTTTTTCAAATTTATATATTTTTTACAAATTATATATATTCGTAATTATATATACAAATTATATTATAAAGAAAAAAATTAAACTGTAATTTTCGTAATATATATATATATTTTGTAATAAGGGGTGGAAGTGTAATTAGTAATTTTAGAGGGGTGAAGTGTTTGGGCATATGTGTAATTTCACATTTTATATATTACCCTAATGTAATAAGTGAAATAATTAAAGGGGCATTATAGTCATTTCACCAGCCCAGGGGGTGTCATTGCAACGAAATTGAAAGTTCAGGGGGCTATGGGACCGAAAAATCGTTGACCAGCCACTGACTGCCATTGACTCAAAATTCAGGGGGTGTGGCTGCAAATTACCCTTAAAGAAACTATAACTTACCCTTTAATTTTTTGACAAATACAATAATCTCCTTGTTTCGAACATGGTCATCATAGGCAAATTTTTTATACAATTAATATGATATGACACAACAGGGAATAACAATATAATATTTAATAAAATGCTCTAAATCTTGTTGAAGGTTGTATTATGGGCCTAATCTTATAGTACTCTCCAGATTATTATTACTTTTGGTTGCATCTCAACTATCAATTATCTTGTAGTATCTCATGATCATGAATTTGGTGACTACCAATATATAGCAGCATAATAAAGACATTCTCTACCAACTGAAAAGACTTCACCATGTCATTTTGGGGTATGCAATTAATATGATAAAATTAGGTGTCTATACCTTTTATAGACAAGAACAACAGCAGGCCATGGAGTATGGGCTTGGTAACTAGGGCTTATAATTCTTGTCATGGATTATGTTCGTGTTGGTTAAGATTGTATTGTATCAAAAAAAGTTTGGTTAATATCGTGTCAAGTATGTTCAATTTTAATTCAACATATATGTTATCCGTGTTGATCCATGTAATTCATTTAACATATTTATCATAATATATTAAATTAAATTTGACACAATAATCCAACACAAATGAACTATTTAACATATTATCAGCAAAATTAAATTGAATTTGACACGATTGAGTAATAGTTTATTAATATATTTCAACCCATGATCAATTAGAAAAGAAAAAATAAATAAATATAAAAATAAAAATAAATATAATCGTGTCAAACATGTCGTGTTCAAGTCGATCCTTATATAATTTTAACCCTTTTATGGTCAACTCTAACCCTTTTAATTCATATCTTGTTCATGTCATGTTACCGTATCGTATCTCATTTTGCCAACTCTATTGTTAACTGACCACATATATATATATATATATATATGTATATATATATATATGTATATATATATATATGTATATATATCATATGTAAGTGTTTGTGTGTGTGCATATATGTTACATTCTTCACTTGCCAAAAAGAAGCTTGCATGTTTCCCTTGAGTAATATGTTTGGGCTTTGGGGAGTAGCATGTAGCTAGACTTGAGCCTGGCCTATGCTTGGGCCAAAGCCTAGAGTATTCCAATTTCATGAGCCTGGCCTAGGTTTGGGCCAAAGCCTAGATTTCTTAACCCATTTTCTCTTTGAAGCCCAAAGGCCTACCTAACCCGGTTCGCTTTGCTCGTTTTGTAATTCAGAACATACCATTTTCGAAAATTTTAAAAATAGAAAACTGTTTTTAAGACAGTTATCTTAAAACACCATTTTTATGCCCAAGTTTTCTGAAACTAGTTGGTTGCGTTTGGAAATTAGTGTTTTCGTTTTCGTTTTTATATCTCTTGAGAATAAAAAAATTTCTTGTTCTTGTCTGAAGGGTAATCCGGAAACAAAAACATGTTTGATTGGAAATTTTGTCTAAAAAATTTTCAGAAATAAAAAAATAATAATAATTTTTGAGGTTAGGGTTTGGAGGTTGAAGATAGAGGTTATGGTTTGAAGGTTGAAGATGGAGGTTAGGGAATCTGCAACAATTATTATTTTATTTTTTTTGAGAACAAACAATGTCGAAAAAAAAAAAAACACCATTTTGGTGTTCTCAAATTTTGAACTAAGGGTGAGAAAACGTTTTTTTACTGTTCACGAAAACAAAAACTATCAAAAGCTCCCAAACGCGTTTTTGTTCCCGTTAATAGTGAAAAAAACAAGAACAAAAATGGAAACACCCCTATCCAAACGCACTCGTTATGATAAATTGAACTAACCACTCTTTTTGCAAAAAAAAAAATTGATTTTTAGTTTTTAAAGAACAGAACTATTGTTCAAGGATAGTCTATTAAATACAAAATCAAAAATTTCAAGGATAGTCTATTAAATACAGAACTATTGTAAACATCTAATACAAAGTTGTACTTTTATGAATGAAATTACATAATTCAAAATTTTTATTTTTTACAAAATTATTGTTCAAGGATAGTCTATTAAATACAAAATCAAAATTTAAAATTAAATACTTCATCCAAAAAACGTTGTATTTGTTTTATGTCTTTAAATATAAAAACTGTTTTTGTATTTGTCTTTGTTTTTTTCAGCAAAAAACTAAAAATAAAAAAGCATTTGGATGAAGGTGTTTTCACCACTTTTATTTGGTGAAAGTTGTATTTTATGGATTTGGTGTTTTCACTGTTTTTACCACCTAAACAATGAAAAAACTAAAAAAACAACTAAAAGTTGTATTTAGTGTTTTCACCACTTTTACACACTATTCACAGAAAAAGTTTTCTTTGGGAAAAAAAAGTGAACAGTAAACACGTTTGCCAAACTTGTTTTTATTTTTTATCTGATGAACAGTAAAAAAACAAAAACAGAAAACAGGGTATCCAAACGGACCGTAAAAAAAAAAAAAAAAAAGACTTAACACTGTTTTTTAGGCTGGGTCAAAACCCTAGATTTATGTGTAAATTACTAAATATATATATATAGGATAAATTACACTTAATATATGATATATTACACATGCATCTTTTGTTGTTTGAATAACCCCTTTAAATTTATAAATTGTAACAAATACTCCTTTAGTTGAACTTCCGGCATGGTTAAACTTAGTTGACGTTTACGTCATTATTTTTCAGAGGTGAAATTTCTATAACACTCTCAACTCGATATTTTTAAATAAAAAATAATCATGGATAATTAAGTTATTTCACAGTTCTGATCACCTGAATTGAAAAGATGATGAACTAGAAAGGTGAAATTGTAATTATTCAAATAATAAAGGGTGCGAGTGTAATATATCATATCTTGAGGGGGTCAATGTGTTTTTTACCATATATTATATTGTATTTATCTAATCACTTAATTTAATTTTTAAAATAATAAACAATAATGACTTTTAAAAAAGAGGGTATTTAAGTTTTTTCATATCACCAGTAATTTATTATACAAAATAATAAAACAGCTAGGGGTAAAGTTGTAAAATCACATAAACTGTTAATAAAAGTAACAATAGTTAGTTAGAGGGGGTGAAATTGGGAATATTCAACTTTTAGGGGTCTAAGTGGGATTAAGGTAAACCTCAGGGGGTGTTTGTGGGAATAACCCTATAGTTTATTAGGGAGTAGGGTCATTTAGTGGGTACTGTCCTGAGGCGGAGTTTTATATACAGGAGAGAGAATCTAGAGAGAGAAAGCATACTGTGTCTGTCTGTGTAGACTGATAGAGAGAGAGATTACACAGTTGGGAGTGTGTAATTCGTATCAGTCATGTCTCAGCCTAACAATTCGGTATGTCTCTCTTTCTTAGGGTTTCACATTTTTGGATTTCGAGCTATTGAAAGCTGTAATGGCGAAAACAAAGTGTAATTGCTTGTATCTGCATGTATATAACATTCTTCCACGAACTATAGTTTTTTTTTTTTTGTTATTTCATTGTTCTGATTTATTAGGAAATTTTATTTTCCGTATAATGAATTGCTCATGTTTACAGGAATTAGTTGTTTGTATCCGCATCTATATAACATTCTTCCACGAACTATAGTTTTTTTTTTTTCATTGTTCTATTTATTAGGAAAATTGATTTTCCGTATAATGAATTGCTCATGCTTATAGGAATTTGTCTTCATGTGTCTTGCAATGGCCAATTTTGAGTACTTTGGGCAAGTGGGTTTGGTGAAATTGGGGGAATTGATTGCCACTGTATTGGAGAAATGAGATTCTGAAAATGGTTTTGGTGGAGAATTATTTGATTATAGCAAAGTTGTAATTACTGGGAAATTTCAGGAAATAATTATGTAGAGAAATTTGAAAGATTTTTTGTGTTCAATGTCAATGTTGGTGAATTGGTAATTGGGGGAAATTTAGTCATGTTGGTTTGCAATTGAAGAAAATGCACTGCCCATATTTTTTCTCATTAGTGGGAAGGGTATTTTTTCTCATGTAGAGTAGCACTATTAACAGTTAATTGACTTTGGAGCATTCTGTTTCCTCAAAAGTGTTATATTAATACATATGCTGAAATGCCATCTCTAAGAAAGTGGGATGCTGGTGGGTGCTTTCTGCTATTTTAGGCAGCTCATATGTGCCGTGCCGTGCTTATGTTTGCTACTAATTGTAATTTGAGTGAATTCTGGTGAATATTTTTTAAATGTTTTATATTTGTCATAGTTACGAACCGTTTTGTTTTCAAAATTTTCACTATCCTATTTTATATAGTGTTGTTAACAAATAGGAATTTTTCTCTCTTCCGTACACTTCACTTATTTTACCTAAGAGAGTGTTCAGATTAATATATAATTACACTAACAATTTATGAGTTTTGACAAATTATATGAACTTCTCTTGTAATACCAGAAATTATCTCGGCTATCCATAATAGTGATATTCTTTTAACGAGGTTGATGGTTGGTTTATAACTAAAATTTCATCACTGTTATCAATTTTTTCCGATAGGTTAAATCTGAACATAAATATGACACGAACTTAAGGTTATCTTGTAAAATAAGGATGGTATGAGAATTTAATTATCAGAAAGGATGGTATGAGAATTTGAAGAAAATTTTCATTGTATGTCATTTACAATATTCAATCTTTCAACCGAAGCAGACCCCATTACTGGAATTGATGCAACTTTTCTTACTTTTTCTTTCCAGTCAAGGTCATAGTAATTTTTGAAACTATAGGGAAATATCATCTAATCCTGTCAATCTCAAAGAAGTTACCACAATTTGGCAAAAATATATTGTAACATTTTAAAAATGAAGGGAGGTCACAAGGGGGAGGTATCTTGTAAAATCTTTGTTCTTTTTTTGTTTGGTAGGTATGAAGAAAAATAATTTTGAAAAATAATAAATTTATATATACATTTTAATTATTTCTTTATCATAAATTGCTAAATAAACTATCTTATCCTTTTTAAAGACTTATTGTTGATATTATATTTTTGTTAAGTAAATATGCATTCGAAGGCCTTCAAAAGGGGAACCCATCCCAAGAGCTACACAAAGGCCGAAGCCAAAAGAACAAGTAGGGGCCGGAGTTTGATCCTAGTGCCATTCTCTTGGTGGAAAGTCCACCTACCTCCGCTTTCTTTGAGGATTTTATTTAATCTCAATATATGTATAGCTTGAGTAGTATCTCCTACTACTACATAATGAATTATTACAAGGATCAAGTAGCAGTTAGGACATGGGCGTCTGTGTGTGTATTTATAGAAAAGAAAGTAAAAAAGACTACGGAAAATTGAACCTTTTGTCAAAAACAGTCAGCTCCATTGCTTCTTCTATAGTGCTTCAAACTGTTGATCACTGGTATAGATAAATCTGTATGAATGATGGTTTTCGTTTCCGGCTTTTAATTCATAGAGGGATTGGCTATCCAAGATTCAACTGCACTGGTGCCTGCGGATCAGAATGATTCCTGTGCAATTGCAAGGGATGGAACACAAAATGGAGCACTTTGTAATGCACAATCAGTTGTCTATGATTCTAATGTTGTTAAGAATTATTTAGAACCAGAGATATAGTTTTACTTTATAAACATAATAATGGATGTGTTGTTTTTTGTTATTTTTTTTTTGCTTATAACAAATATGTAATAGTTTATCATTCGTGGGTTAATTGGCGAGCATTTTTAAATAGTGCCCACATAGGAATTTGGTCAATTGTATTGACTTCCTATTGTTGCTCAATGTCTGCAGAAACTTCAGGATGATCTAAAGATGCTAGGTCTTAAAATAAAACGGCATGAAGAGAATATCAGACATTTGACAACTGAGAAGAATACACTGGATAACTCCATTATAGATAGGCAAGGTACATTCTATTTTCCAATCGCCAGTACATCCGTTCAATATAAAAAGTGCTCTTTTGAATTTGTGAGGTTGGAAAATGAAGGATCCTGGCATATTAAGTCACCCTGCAGGAGATTGGATAAAATGGCCACCTCAGTAGCTTTAGGGCCTGAATTTTGGTGCTTCTACTAAACTTACTATAATGTTGAATATCTTTTTGGCTTTGTGCTATTAGGCAGAGGGTTCATGGCATCTCATGAAGTATGCTGGTAATGCTCATGATATGAACACATTTCCTGTAATTCAACCACCTGGAAGTGGAATGGAGTCACGAAACTTATAAAGATGAACATAAAACTTCATTGTTACTTAGTAGGGTTTTAAATTTAAACTTCAGGTCAGAGTGATGTTGCCCCCAAAAGTAAAATATTCTTGGTTCAGTCTTGCAAATTGGAAATTTTATACATTATACATTTATGTTTGTTTTTATATTATCCATTAACAATTCTTCTCTCAGTTAGTCTTGGCCAGTATCACTCATCCAGTGTGCCTAGGACTGGAAATGAGGATCTTTCCCACATAAAGAGTGAAGAAGAAACAGTTGAACACGTAATAAGGCACGAGAAATCTGCAGCTGGCATTTTGTTCCAGTTAAAAACTCGTCTTGGTTCTCAGGCTGATAATCTTCCGTTGACCAAGGATGTGGTTGGTGTTGTGGCGACACTTGGCAGAGTAGATGATGACAACCTTAGCAGGTTAGTATACTCTTTCTGTGTCTTTTTCTTCAAAAAAAATTTTTGTTGCGGCATTGGACAATTGCTTATGTTGCACCTTATATTTTTGAGCTGTTTTGGGTTGGCCACTGTAATTATATTGCACCATGTATTCTGTACAATGATGTAAAAAGTACTGGTTAATTTGTTGACTATCTTTAAAAGACCTCTGTACTATTAGGTGTATCGGAAATGTCGGAAATGAGTTTGGTTGCTTCCTATCTATCTGTTTGGGTGGGAGATTTGAATTGGCCAAAAATAGTTTGTTAAACTACACTCTAAGGATGGAAGAAATTTTATATGATGTACTTGAGGAGTCTTAAGAGATGTTACTGTCAGTAATCTATATTATGCTTGACATTCTCTTTTTCGAATTGGAACCCAGGCTTCTGTCTGAGTACTTGGGAACCGAAACTATGTTGTCAATTGTTTGCAAGACTTATGATGGCGTTCAGGCCCTGGAAACATATGACGAGGAAGGCTCTATAAATGAAAGTTCTGGTCTCCATGGGTTTGGAGCTTCTATTGGAAGGCATTTGGATGGGCGTTTTCGTGTAATTTGTCTCGAGACTTTAACGTATGTCAAGTTACCTTGATCTGTTTAGGCAATCTGAGTTTCTGTTTGTAAATGTTCTGAAGATTTCCTCTTTTTTCGTTCATTTCCCTTCAACGTGCAGACCATATGTCGGCGACTTTGTAGCTGATGACCCGCAGAGGAGGCTTGATCTTCGAAAGCCAAGATTACCTAGTGGGGAAATTCCACCTGGCTTTGTTGGGTTCGCAGTGAATCTGATAAATGTCGATACAAGAAACTTATTCTGTCTAACAACAAATGGACATGGCCTCAGGGAGACTCTTTTTTATTTTCTTTTCTCTCGTCTCCAAGTGTACAGAACAAGGGCGGACATGCTACAGGCTCTACCTTATATAAGTGACGGAGCCCTGTCTTTGGACGGAGGGATGATAAAGGGTCGTACCTTTTTGTTTGGAAAACGGTAAGAAGCTTAGACATTGGGAGTAATATGTCTATGTCTAGATTTAATTTCATATAATTATAATTTCTGTACATATTCTGTTCCCTTGAAACTGTTGGGCTCTTCAGCAATGTTGGGCAAAATCCTTTTTATCTCCATTGGGAATAGCATTATCAAATAAGCTCAATTCTGTTGACCAACCGATAGCAAATGACCATTATCCATCCCATCCCACTTCTACGTGCACGGAAGTTGGGAGGAGCGGCAGTTATACCTAAGCTTAGAAACTGTTTTGCACAAAAATGACTGCTCTCAAAGACGATCCGTGTCCTCACGTTTATCAGCTTACTGAATTAATTTACTTTTGAGAGTAAGCATATGTTTGATTTTTGAGTCCTTTTCAAACATTTGTGTGGTAACAGGAGGTAGCATTCTTTAGAGAAAAAATTGTTGATCTCTTTTATATGCATCTTAAGTTGAACCGCCAGATGATATATGTATCTCATTGCCTTTGATATTCGTCGCTTACAGTAGTATTTTTTTCATGGAGTTAAAATTTGAAGTTCGATGATGATTATTATGTCCTCCTATTATTTTTCTCTCTCTTTTTCCTGATGCCATATTTTTGTTGTGAACCTATCTCACAAAAAAGGGGAGATGTGGATGTGAAATTCCCTAACAGCTCCGGCATATCAAATCTACCTCCAAACTATTACGAAAGAGAAAATGAGGTAAAGGAGATGAAATGGGAATCGGAAAGTTTATTGGAAGACATACAGAGAGAACAAGCATTGTTGCAACATGTCAAGATCAGTTTTGATTTAAAGAAGCAAGAGTTTGTCAAGTTCCTGGCAGAAACTTCGCGATATGCAACTCAGGTAGTTCCTTGAGACTTGATCGGAAATGTGTAATAGTTTGCTTGCAGTAATAACAAATTCCTTTTTGAAATTATTGCTGGTGTGCGCATAATTTTGAACTAGGTTGACAAAACCTGAATTTATGTGCCTGATCATTGTATGTCCAGAACTTGTTTGGTTTTCTTCACTGAGTTGATACTATTTTGTAAAGGGCCAAACAAGTTAGTTCTGATAGGGAAAAAATGTTCTCTTTTCATGGTGATGACTTGACCACTGCTTTGATTATATTTTTATTGTTTGGAGTGTTGCAGTAAGTTGTTTATGTTTATTAATTGTTGACAAAAACTGAGACAGAGTTTCCATCATTTGCAGCATTAGTTAGGTCCCCGCGTAATAGATTCACCGGAGACGATAGTTGCTTTGAGGAACCAAATATTGAAGATCTATAAGGTAGAGGACATTTCTGCCTCAGAGTCGGAAAAAGGAATGTGTTTTCAGAGTTCAGACTGGAGGAATTTCTTCATCAAAATCAGTTATGCTAGTTATGCTTGCGGGTGAAATTAACCACACATGGTGTACCTTGAGAATCGAACATCGAAACGCTAAACGCTTTTGTGTTCGACATGCTGGTTCTGTCTACAGCAGTTTCTGTCAATGTTGTTATTTTCATTTTTCTTTGCTTGCCTTGATGGTTTACTTTCCTAGTTGTGTGAGGTCTCAGCATTCTTCATGGAGTCCTTCAGGGATATCTCTGATGATCTGAAACCTTTGATTTAGGTTCAAAGTCTCTGAGCATATCTTCATGGAGTCTCTCTCTCTCTCTATCACTCACACACACATATATATAGGATTAATTTCAGTAAACCCCCGTGTGGTTTGAAAAAAGATCACTTTGCCCCCCTCCTATATAGAAAACTCCCATATACTTATCAAATTGTATCAGTTTGCCCCATTTTCTATAATTTTGGACCAAAATATTCTTGGAATTTAATGAAAAATGATTTAAAATTCAAAAAACCATATAAAATTCGTAAAATATATATAAAATTCTAAAAATATAAAAAATTCAAAAAAAAACATATAAAATTTGAAAATATATATGAAATTAAAAAAAACATATAAAATTAGAAATATATATATAATTCATAAAAATATATATAAAATTTGTAAAAATATATAAAATTCATAAAACAATATATAAAATTCGAAAAAACATATAAAATTTGAAAAAATAATATAAAATTTGAAACAATATATAAAAAATTTGCAAAAATGATTTAATGATTTAAAATACCCATGAGATTTAATGAAAAATGATTTTAAAATAAAAATAAAAACATATAAAATTTGAAAAAATATATATAAAATTTAGAAAATATATATATAATTCAAAAAAAACATATAAAATTAGAAATATATATATAATTCATAAAAATATATATAAAATTTGTAAAAAATATATAAAAAAAATAAATATATAAAATTCGAAATTTATATATTCTTACTTGTATTCTCTTGTAACCTTAATATATTCTTTTGTTTTTACATCTTCTTACTTGTTTATTCAAATTTTATATGTTTTTTTGAATTTTATATATTGTTTTATGAATTTAATATATTTTTACGAATTATATATATATATATTTATGAATTTTATATATATTTTTTCTAATTTTATATGTTTTTTTTTTCTAATTTTATATTTTTTTTCGAATTATATATATTTTTTGAATTTTATATATTTTTTTACGAATTTTATATATATATTTCAAATTTTATATGTATTTTTGAATTTTAAATCATTTTTTATTAAATCACATATGTATTTTGGTTCAAAATTATAGGAGCGAACGTAATCTTTTTTGAAACCACATGGTAATTGACCGAAATTAACTCATATAAAGACATTCCTTGCCATCTGATCTCAAAGCTTTTGTCAATGTGGCGACTTGTGACAGTTGGAGAATGCTTTGCACTTGTGTATGTAGCCCATTGTGATTTGTATCCTTTTATGGCAATGAATGTTGGAACTGAAACTTGTCATTAGGTTCTGGTATTTTGGGCTTCACTTGGCAAAAGTATAAGCATCCCTTTAAATCTTTGTTGAAGATTTTATTATGGGCCTCATCTGATAGATAATATTCATCATATTATTATTACCTTTTGGTTCTATCTCAGCTATCAATTATCTTGTAGTATCTCATGATCATGAATTTTTTGAGAACCAATATATAGCAGCAACTGAAATTAGGTGTCTATCAACTGAAAAGACAACCATGTCATTTGGGGTATGCAATTAATATGATGAAATTAGGTGTCTATCACTTTTATAGGCAAGAACAACAGCAGGCCATGGAGTATGGGCTTGGAAACTCACCATATATATATATATATAGGTGTGTGTGACAGTGTACATATATGTTACATTCTCCATTTGCCAAAAAGAGGCTTTGCATGTTTCCCTTGGTATTATGTTTGGGCTTTTGGGGAGTAAATCATGTAGGCCAACTTGAGCCAGGCCTCGGCTTGGGCCAAAGCATGGAGTACTCCAATTTTATGGGCCTGGTTCTGGTTTAGACTTTGCAGCAGCTTGCCTAACCAACTTCTCATTTCTCTTTGGAGCCCAACAAACCTACCTGACCCGGTCCGCTTTCATAATAGGCTTCTTAGGGCATGTTTGGTTGGGGTATTTTTGTGTTTGTTTATGTGTTTTGTGTTTATAAACTTGTTTGGTTAAGTGTTTTTGGGATATGTGTGTTTAAAAATACTTTTTCATTTTAGGCAAATTTTAGGCATATGAGAATAAATATGAATTTGGTGTTTATTGGGGTGTTTATCACTTACACTTTCTTCACTTTATAATATATTTTATTATTTATATTATTAAATTATTATTTATTAATTTATATATTATTTTATAAATATATTCTATTTATTTATTATTATTTTATTATTTAATTCATTTTATTTATAAATTATTTATTCATTTTTAATTATTTAATTATTTAAAAATATATTTTATTAATTTAATATTAATTTATTATTATTATACTCATTTTTTATTATTATTATGAAGTATTTATTTGTTATTATATTTACTTATTATTTATTTATTATTTGTTATTATTATTTATTTCATTTTGTTTATTATTTATTATTTTTATTATATGTTTAAATATGTTTTATGTAATTTATTATTTATTTTATTAATTTATTATTATTATTTATTATTGTATTTATTTATTATATTATATTATATTTATTATTTATATTATTAAATTAGTATTTATTAATTTATATATTAATTTATAAATATATTTTATTTATTTATTTATTATTATTTCATTATTTAATTCATTTTATTTATAAATTATTTATTCATTTTTAATTATTTAAAAATATATTTTATTAATTTAATATTAATTTATTATTATACTCATTTTTTATTATTATTATGAAGTATTTATTTGTTATTATATTTACTTATTATTTATTTATTATTTTTTATTTCATTTTGTTTATTATTTGTTATTTTTAGGGTAATTTGCTGCCACACCCCCTGAACTTTGAGTCAATGGCAGTCAGTGGCTGGTCAACGATTTTTTGGTCCCATAGCCCCCTGAACTTTCAATTTCGTTGCAATGACACCCCCTGGGCTGGTGAAATGACTATAATGCCCCTTTAATTGTTTCACTTATTACATTAGGGTAATATATAAAGTGTGAAATTATCCATATACCCAAACACTTCACCCTCTAAAATTACTAATTATACTTCCACCCCTTATTACAATATATATATATTACGAAAATTACAATTTAATTTTTTTTCTTTATAATGTTATTTGTATATATAATTACGAAAAAATATATATAATTTGTAAAAAATATATAAAATTTGAAAAAACATATAAAATTCAAAAATATATATATAATTTGAAACAATATATAAAATTCAAAATATATATATATAATTCAAAACAAATATATAAAATTCATAAACAATATATAAAATTCGAAAAACATATAAAATTCTAAAAAATATATAAAATTTGAAACAAATATATAAAATTTGTAAACAATATATAAAATTTTGTAAACAATATATAAAATTCAAATATATATATATAAAGTGTGACTGAAGTTTAAGTGGACAAGTCTTGGAGTCATTAGCCAAGGTAACGGATCTTCTCCAACTCTTTGCAGAGTTATTTGAATGGCCACGATGGTGATCGAAATCGGAATCGAATCGATACTTTATTAAAATATTTTAATCAAAATTAAATATATTAATATTTGGATCAAAATTAACGGTTCGGTTCCAGTTCTCATTTTTAAAGAACCGAAAGTAAATTTTTATTTGGATAAAAATTAACGGTTCGGTTCCGATACTTTTGGTTATTTAAAAATGAGAACCAGAACCGAATCGTTAATTTTGATTTAAATATTAATATATTCACGATGCGGTTCACTTTTGATTCCAACCGAACCGGAATCGAACCGATACTTTCGGTTCTTTAAAAATGAGAATCGGAACCGAATCGTTAATTTTGATCCAAATATTAATATATTTAATTTTGATCCAAATATTAATATATTTAATTTTGATTAAAATATTTTAAGAAAAGTATCGGTTCGATTCCGATTTCGGTCACCATTGTGGGGCATGTGTCGCCATCATGGCCATTGAAATAGCTCTGCAGAGAGCTGGAGAGGATCCATTATCTTGGTTAATAACTCTGAGGCCTGTCTACTTAAACTTCAATCACACTTTATATATATATTTGAATTTTATATATTTTTTAGAATTTTATATGCTTTTCGAATTTTATATATTTTTTACGAATTTTATATATTTGTTTCGAATTTTATATATATATATATTTTTAATTTTATATATTGTTTCAAATTTTATATATTTTTTTGAATTTTATATGTTTTTTCAAATTTATATATTTTTTACAAATTATATATATTCGTAATTATATATACAAATTATATTATGAAGAAAAAAATTAAACTGTAATTTTCGTAATATATATATATATTTTGTAATAAGGGGTGGAAGTGTAATTAGTAATTTTAGAGGGGTGAAGTGTTTGGGCATATGTGTAATTTCACATTTTATATATTACCCTAATGTAATAAGTGAAATAATTAAAGGGGCATTATAGTCATTTCACCAGCCCAGGGGGTGTCATTGCAACGAAATTGAAAGTTCAGGGGGCTATGGGACCGAAAAATCGTTGACCAGCCACTGACTGCCATTGACTCAAAGTTCAGGGGTGTGGCTGCAAATTACCCTTATTTTTATTATATTTTTAAATATGTTTTATGTAATTTATTATTTATTATTTATTTTATTAATTTATTATTATTATTTATTATTTAGTCCATTTTTTATTATTATATTTTTTTATTATTATTGTATTCATTTTTTATTATTATTATATATATATATTTTTATTATTTATATTATTACTTTTTAATTATTGATTTTTAATTTTTCAATTTCAACCCAAAAAACTTCCCTACCAAACATACTTCTGTTTTTGGATGAATAAACAAAAAAACAGAAAACGTGTTTTTTGTTTATTTCAACACAAACACAAACACAAACACAAACACAACTCTACCAAACAGGCTCTATAAAGTTCTAATCTTGGGGCATGGAGGTAATTTCACCACCTAGATATTTATTTCATGAAATAGGGGAGACAAAACAAGGGTATTCCGGTCATTTCACCCCTTCAAAGGGGTGTTATTGCAAGGAAAATAAAATTTCAGGACGCGAGCAAAATTAATAAAAACTTCAGGGGATCCCAGTGCAATTTCACTTAACGGTGTTATAACTGTGCAGGAAAAATATAATTTGGGAGGGTTTTCAGCATGAAAAGTATAATTCAGGGGGGTTAGTGCACACCAGGGGGTTTAGTTAGAAAAAAGGTATATTTGAGGGGGGGGTTTTGCTATTAACCCCACTATATATATATATATATATATATAGTAACTCACACGTAAATCTAGGGTTTTGACCCAGCCTAAAATACACTGTTAAGTCTTAGGTTTTTTTTGGAAGAAATATTTAATTGTAAATTTTGATTTAGTAGTAAACTATTCTTGAGCAATAATTTTGTGAAAAAAAATTGACTTATGTAACTTCCTTCAGAATAGTACATCTTTGTATCAGAAGTTTACTAAAATATTGATATATCAACTATCAGCAAAGTAGTTATAACTTTTAAAAAGTTTAGTCAATCACAATTATATGACGAATATGATATTTGTATTAATTAAATAAGATATACACAAGATTAGGCAAACAAAGAAAACGATGAAATGCACAACAATATAAATAATTTTCTCGCTCTCTTGTTGTTATCTCTCATAGTGATATAGGGATGAGGTATCCATTTCGCCATAGGCTTGTTGGTTCCATTGTCACTCCTGACGTGAACCATGTTTATAATTATGTTATAATTCTACTCAACTCAGAGGCCTCACACTAGCCATCCCCGTTGTGCCATAAATGCACCCCACCCTCTTATCATTAGACCATAGGTCGGGTACATTAAATGTTGCATTTAATATAGTGAAATTCGAAAAAGGTTTATCGCTTAATAGACTCGATCCATACTAGTGGGCTACATCCGTTCTTCTACTACCAAACCTTGATAGCTCCCCCCCACCCACTCGAGAGAAGGTCTTCGAGGACAACCTACTAAGACATCGAGGTGATGAGGGCATGATGAATATAATTAATAACTCGGCAATTGTGATATGATGTTGTTTCAAAGTGATTACCAATCGTCTGGATATGATCTCGAGTCCGGAGGGGTCCTCAAGGACGCCATCCCTTTCAATGTGCATATATGCTATATTTATTTATTTTTAATGCGACTCAAAAACTCATCTCAATATATGACGGAAATGGTATCGGCTAGGGATTTGCGTCTTAATTACCCGCGAAAGCGCTTGTTTTGTTTGTAACTCCGAATATAGTTTTTTGTTCTTTAAAAACTAAAAAACAATAAATTGTACAAAGAGATGTTAGTTTAATTTATACATAACTAGTTTCAAAAAACTCAGCCATAAAAATTGGTGTTTTAAGATTATTAGTTTATATTTTATTTTATATTATTAACACATTAAGCCTTGGGCTCAATTAGATATGCCTACTTATGTTATATTAGAATTAGGGTTTCTAATCTTCACACCCTAATTACCTATTTTATCTTGATTTGCTCTCCACTCAAATTCTCTCTTATTTATACGTATCATATATTCTATTGTAATACAACACAACAAGAGATAACATACTGATCAATACAGAATAATTTTATTCTCTCTCTCATTTCTTTTTTATGAAGAATACTTGGGTCCTGCCCCATGATGACCAAGTTCGTCCTCCCCGATAAAATTTTATTTTTAAGGAATTGACTTTGATTTGTGTATTTATGAATTTTATGTTCAACTTCCTTTTTAAAATATTTTCTCCACATGTACAATTTGTATTGGAGCACATCATCCAAGAGGACGAACTTGGTCCTCATGGGATATGACCTAAGTATTATTTTTTTAATCCCAACAAATATAACTATCTTGAATTTTTTTTTGTTTTCTGAATTTCTGAAAATTGTATGAATTAAGCTTACGATTCTACGATTTTGCTACGATTTTACCACGATTCTACTATGTTAAAATAATTGTTGGACGGTTAAGCCATCCATATGAAATGCCCAAAAGCTTAATGATTTAGTCAAATATCCCAACATATGACTTAAATTTATGAGAAAATATTTAAAGACCCAATGTATTAGAAAATTTTGAAAATTCTAATATGATTTAGACTTTTAAATTAAATATTTAATATTTAATATTTTTTTTTTTAAAAATTAATAGATTTAAGTAGAATCTTACAATTCCGATTCTACGGACCCCAAAACGATTCAATCTATACTTTCGATTTTGACAACCCTAAAAACAAGCGAACCTTAAAAGATAATATTTGGGGATATTTCCAAATATTTTTTTCAAAATAAAAGTTAAAGAAAAGAGGTTGGAAATATTTCAAAACTTTTAAATAATAATAATAATTGATTAATATGCATTACTTGAAGTGTAACTCTAATGAATATTTCAAAAGATATAGAGTAAGGAGTTATAAATATTTTCATATTTTTTTTAAAAAAATAATTAATTAATATATATTAATTAAAATGTAACTCTAATGAATATTTTATAAAATATGGAGTAAAGATATAAGACAAATATATTTCGGCAAGCAACAAGTGTTAAGCCTTTAAAATAAGATTGTCAAGAACTTGTAACCCCTGGATTCATTTAAAATTGAATGGTCTAGTTTTTCGAATATTTATCAAGATGGAAATTGCAGGTTGATCATTTATTTCTTAGTTTTCATTCAAAATTTTATTTTTGAATGGATTTTTTTCTTGTAAGTATTATTATTATTAGTTACATAATTGTCTTTCATCAAGCAACAAGCCACAATCATTATAGAGAATCTCATATAGCCAAATTTTGTTCAAAATATTTTCCTTAAATGAAGTTGGAGCCTTACTAGAAACAGTGTGTGACATAGAAATTCAAGTGACTGACAAAATTGTTACCTTAAAGTTTCAATGTATATATGTGGTCGTAAAAAATTAGTTCTTAGAAAGTGAGTAATTATTAGGTTGAAGATTTGGAATAGGAAGTCACAAAATTTGTTCTTAACGATTAACACTTGTTGCTTGCCGAAATATATTTGTCTTATATCTTTACTCCATATTTTATGAAATATCCATTAGAGTTACATTTTAATTAATGTATATTAATTAATTAATATTTTAAAAAATATATGAAAATATTTATAACCCCTTACTCTATATCTTTTGAAATATTCATTAGAGTTACACTTCAAGTAATGCATATTAATTAGTTATTATTATTATTTAAAAGTTTTGAAATATTTCCAACCTCTTTTCTTTAACTTTTATTTTGAAAAAAATATTTGGAAATATCCCCAAATATTATAGGATTCTAATCTTGGGGCATGGAGGTAATTTCACCACCTAGATATTTATCTCATGAAATAGGGGAGACAAAATAAGGGTATTCCGGTCATTTCACCCCTTCAAGGGGGTGTCATTGCAAGAAAAATGAAATTTCAGGATGTGAGCGAAATTAACAGGAACTTCAGGGGATTCCAGTGCAATTTCACTTAACGGTGTTATAACTGTGCTGGAAAAACTATAGTTTGGGGGGTGTGTTTCAGCACAAAAAATAGCTAGGGGGGTTTAGTAAGAGAGAGGGTATAGTTCAGGGGGGTGTTTTGCTATTAACCCATATATATTGTCTTAGGAACTCGTGTCATTTGGTGGGTACTGTCCTGAGGCGCAGTTTTATATACAAGAGAGAGAAAGCGAATGTGTCTCTGTGTAAACGGATAGAGAGAGATCACACAGTTGGAGTGTGTAATTTGTATCAGTCATGTCTCAGCCTAACAATTCGGTATGTCTCTCTTTCTTAGGGTTTCAGATTTTGGATTTCGAGCTACTGAAAGCTTTAATGGCGAAAACAAAGTGTAATTGCTTGTATCTGCATGTATAACATTTTATAGTTTTTTCTATTTTTTTATTGGTTATTTTATTTTTATTGTTCTGATTTATTAGGAAATTTTATTTTCAGTATAATGAATTGCTCATGTTTATAGGAATTTTAGGTTTACAGTTAAACAAGTATGAATTTGTCCTCATGTGTCTTGCATGGCCAATTTTGAGTACTTTGGGCTAGTGGGTTTGGTGAAATTGGGGGAATTAATTGCCCTTGTGTTGGAGAAATGAGATTCTGAAAATGGTTTTGGTGGAAAATTATTGTGCATGTGGTTAGAGCAAAGTTTTAAATACTGGGAAATTTCAAGAAAGTATTATGTAGAGAAATTTGAATGATTTTTTTGTATTCAATGTCAATGTTGGTGAATTGGTGATAGGGGGAAATTTAGTCATGTTGGTTTGCAAATGAAGAAAATACACTACCCATATTTCTCAGTAGTGTGAAGGGTATTTTTTTCTTATGTAGAGTAGCATTCTGTTCCCTCAAAAGTATTATATTAATACCTATCATTAATAATTTCTTGTTATTCCAGAAGTTATCCCGACTATCTGTAATAGTGATATTCTTTTAATGAGGTTAATGGTCGGTTTTATAACTAAAATTTCATCACTATTATCATTTTTTTCCGATAGGTAAAATCTGAAAGGGCATAAATATGACATGTACTTAAGGTTATCTTGTAAAATAAGGATGGTATGAGAGTTTGAAGAAAATGTTCACTGTAAGTCATTTATCATTTTCACTCTTTCGACCGAAGCAGACCCGTTAATGGAATGATGCAACTTTTCTTACTTTTTCTTTCCAGTGAAAGTCATAGTAATTTTTGAAACTATAGGGAAATTTCATCTAATCCTGTCAGTCTCAAAGAGGTTGCCATAATTTGGCAAAAATATATTGTAACATTTTAAAAATGAAGGGAGGTGATGATAATATAAGAGACAAGGTCACAATGGGGAGGTATCTTGTATTTATTTGGTAGGTAGGAGTGATGTATTTCCTATATTTGCTCCATATTTTAAAACTACTACTACTATACTCATAATAATGTGTTAAATTACCAAAATTTCATCTATCCTCTTACAGAATCAGATAAACAGAAAAAGAAGAGGAATCTCTTTATTAATTTTTTTTACTAAAATCATCTTTGATTATACACAAGATATTTGGACTAAATTAAAATTAAATAATGAGTTAAGTAACCAAAAATCTACTTGAAAAATATTTGCAAAAACAGAATAATTTTGAAATCATATGTGAATGTAGTAAAAGTAGATCTAACTAATTTGAAATTTTTTTTTATGACTTATTTAATTCACAATTAGAAAAAAGTAGGACTTGATAGTGTCTCATATAATAAGGAAAATACAAATTGAGTTTAAAGGCTTGGTACAACCCTAGAATTGTGTGTAAATAATATTTAAGGTACCAAATAAAGTCTTCTCCTGTCATACTCCTAGGCAGAGTCTGATACAGGAGAGAAACTCCAGATACCGGGGAGTTGGGGGGGGTGGGGAGTGTGTAATACTTTGGCGCATGTTTCAGCCTAACAATCACTGCGTTTATTGTTTCGAGTTGTTAGGGTTTTATAGTTCTTCTATTGGGTTATATAAAGCTTTAATGGCATGAAAAAAAGTATTCTTGCGTCTATCTCCATGCATAATTTTAATCCACGAACTATCATTTTGCATTATCTGCACTTTGTTGCATTCTCAAGATTTTTATTTTAATTTTCTCCATTTCGTTTGTTTTGTTTATATATTTTTTTTGGAAGTTTTTGTTGCTGAATCATTCATTAGCTTTCTGTAAATGAATTGATCATGGTTCGGTTATTAGAATTTAGGTTTCTCGTTAAACGAGTATGAATTTGTCCTATTGTATCTCGCATGTCCAATTTTGAGAACTTTGGACAAGTGTGTTCAGCAAAGTGGAGGGAATCGACTGTCACTACTTTTTAATGAGACCAACCTATAATGACTGGGAAATTTCAAGAAAATATGAAATGAACGTCGAAGATTTTGTGTGAACAACGGTAGCATAATTTCATCCTATAATGACTGGGTGTGAAGGTAATTGTTTCCATCCGGAGGAGCATTGGTAATCGATAATTGAGTTGGAACATGCTGTTCCCATAAGCTTTTATATTAATATCCATGAAGAAATGGCATTTCTACCAAAGGGGAATGATGGTGATGGGTGGTTTGTGCTATTTAAGGCAGTTTATCTTGCATGTTCTTACCACTTTTCTTTGTACTACAACACTTAATATAATTTGTTTTTTCGGACGAAAACAAACTGAAGGAGAAAATAGGCTTATGTGGTCAAGTGATGCCACCTTCTCACAGTCTGCTGTCGAGGTTGGAAGTTAAGGATGCAAGTCCAGAACATTCTGGGTAGGAACTATCAAAGATATGAAGAAGAATACTTTTGAAAAAATAAATATATATATATACAGTATATAATTTTTAATTATTTCTGTATCATAAATTGCTAAATAAACTATCTTATCCTTTTTGAAGACTTGTTGCTGTTAAGTAAATGTGCATTAGAAGGCCTTCAAAAGGGGAACCCATCCCAAGAGCTACACAAAGGCCGAAGCCAAAAGAACAACTAGGGGCTGGAGTTTGATCCCAGTGCCATTCTCTTCCTCCGCTTTCTTTGAGGCTTTTATTTAATCTCAACATATGTGTAGCTTGAGTAATATCTCCTACTACAACATAATGAATTATAACAATGATCAAGTAGCAGTAGGGACATCGGTGTCTGTGTGTGTATTTATAGAAAAGAAAGTAAAAAAGACTACGAGAAATTGAACCTCTTGTCAAAAACAGTCAGCTCCATTGCTTCTTGTTTAGCTCTTCAGACTGTTGATCACTGGTATAGAAATTCTGTACGACTTATGGTTTTCGTTTCCAGCTTTTAATTCATACAAAGGAACTGGCTATCCAAGATTCAACAGCACTGGTGCCTATGGATCAGAATGATTCCTGTGCAATTGCAAGGGATGGAACACAAAATGGAGCACTTTGTAAGGCAGAATCCGTTGTCTATGATTCTAAGGTGGTTAAGAATTATTTAGAACCAGAGATAATGTTCTACTATATAAACATAATAATAATGGATGTGTTGTTTTCTGTTAATTTTTTTTCCTTATAACAAAGATGTAATAGTTCATCATTTGTGTGTTAATTGGCGAGCATTTTCCAATAGTGCCTACATTGGAATTCGGTCAATAGTATTGACTTCCTATTGTTGCTCAATGTTTGCAGAAACTTGAGGATGATCTAAAGATACTAGGTCTGAAAATAAAACGGCATGAAGAGAAAATCAGACATTTGACAACTAAGAAGAATACAGTGGATACCTTTATTCTAGATAGGGAAGGTATATTCTTTTTTCCAATCGCCAGTATATCACTTCAATATAAAAATTGCTCTTTGGAATTTGTGAGGTTGAAAAATGAAGGATCCTGGCACATTAAGGCTCCCTGCTGAAGATTGGATAAAATGGCCACCTCAGTAGCTCTGAATTTCGGTGCTTTTACTAAACTATGCCAAATTAATGATATTCTTAGTTCTATAATGTTGAAAATCTTTTGGCTTTGTGCTAGTAGGCAGAGGGCCCATGGTATCTCATGAAGTATGCGGGTATTCTTGATTTAAAGAACACATTTCTAGTAATGCTCATGATATGAACACATTTCCTGTAATTCTACTACCCTGAAGTGGAATGAAGTCACAAAGCTTATAAAGATGAACATAAAACTTTGTTTTCAATTAGTATGGTTTTAAATTTAAACTTCAGGTCAGAGTGATGTTGCCCGAAAGTAAAATATTCTTGGTTGAGTCTTGCAAATTGGAAATTTTATACATTTTACATTTATGTTGTTTTTGTATTATCCATTAACAATTATTTTCTCAGTGTGTCTTGGCGAGTATCACTCATCCAGTATGCCTAGGACCGGATATGAGGATCTTTCCCAGAGTGAAGAAGAAGTAGTTGAACATATAATAAAGCATGAGAAATCTGCAGCTGGCATTTTGTTCCAGCTAAAATCTCGTCTTGGTGCTCAGGCTGATAGTCTTCCGTTGACCAAGGATGTGGTTGGTGTTGTGGCGACACTTGGCAGAGTATATGATGACAACCTTAGCAGGTTAGTATACTCTTGCAGTGTTTCTTTTTCTTCATTTTTTTTTTGTTGTTGTGGCATTGGACTATTGCTTATGTTGCACCTTATTATTTTTAAGCTGTTTTGGGTTGGCCACTGTAAATATATTGCACCATGTATTATGTACAATGATGTAAGAAGTACTGGTTAATTTGTTGACCATCTTAAAAAGACCTGTTTATTATAAGTGTATCTGAAGTGTCGGAGATGAGTTTTGTTGCTTCCTATCTATCTGTTTGGGTGGGAGATTGGAATCGACCAAAAATAGTTTGCTAAACTACACTCTAGGATGGAAGAAATTTTAGATGATGTTACTTGAGGCGTCTTAAGAGATGTTACGGTCAGTAATGTATATTATGCTTACATTCTCTTTTTTGAATTGGAACCCAGGCTTCTTTCGGAGTACTTGGGAACCGAAACTATGTTGTCAATTGTTTGCAAGACTTATGATGGCGTTAAGGCCCTGGAAACATATGACGAGGAAGGCTGTATAAATGAAAGTTCTGGTCTCCATGAGCTTGGAGCTTCTATTGGAAGGCCTTTGGATGAGCGTTTCCGTGTAATTTGTCTCGAGGCTTTGAAGTATGTGAAGTTATCTTGTTTTGTTTAGGCAGTCTGGAGTTTCTGTTTGTAAATGTTCTGAAGATTTCCTCTTTTTCGTTCATTTCTCTTCAATGTGCAGACCATATGTCGGCGACTTTGTAGCTGATGACCCGCAGAGAAGGCTTGATCTTCTAAAGCCAAGATTACCTAGTGGAGAATCTCCACCTGGCTTTATTGGGTTTGCAGTGAATCTTATAAATGTCGGTACAAGAAACTTATTCTGTCTAACAACAAATGGGGATGGCCTCAGGGAGACTCTTTTCTACAATCTTTTCTATCGTGTCCAAGTGTACAGAACATGGTCTGACATGCTACAGGCTCTACCTTATATAAGTGACGGAGCCCTGTCTTTTGACGGAGGGATGATAAAGGGTCGTACTTTTTTGTTTGGCAAAGGGTAAGAAGCTTAGACATTGGGAGTAATATGTCTAGATTTAATTTCATATGATTATTATTTCTGTACATATTCTATTCCCTTGAAACTGTTAGGCTCTTCAGCAATGTTTGGCAAAATCCTTTTTATCGGCATTGGGAATAGCATTATCAAATAAGCTTAATTCTGTTGACCAATCGATAGCAAATGACCATTATCCAATCCCACTTCTACGTGCACGATAGTTGGGAGTAGCAGCAGTTATACCCTATGTTGCACGGACTCGGCTACGATTGTCGGACACGGGTACGTATCCTGATGTCGGACGTGTCAAATATCTAATAGAAGGACACATGGACACGGCTAAATAGTTATTGTATTTAATGTTTTTATTTTATTCTTTAGTGTACAACAATGATTTTATCAAATACAGTGTTCACACTAGACATTTCAGTCATTTGAAGTAATAAGATAGCAACATGGAACCATTTAGATCAAAATTTAGATATATGTCCTACCAAAAGTGTAAGACAAGTGTCCATACCTATGTCCGACTAATATGTGTCGGACACGGGTACTTCACCTACTTTAGAGGAGTCCATGTAACATAGGTTATACCTAAGTTTAGAAACTGTTTTGCTGAAAAATGACTGCTCTCAAAGACGATCCGTGTCCTCATATTTATCAGCCTACTGAATTAATTTACTTTTAAGAGCAAGCATATGTTTGATTTTTGAGTCCTTTTCGAACAGTTGTGCGATAACAGGAGGTAGCATTCTTTAGAGAAAAATTTGTTGATCTCTTTTATATGCATCTTAAGTTGGGAAGGCTCTACCTTTGGGAATAGCATTATCAAATAAGCTCAATTCTGTTGACCAATCGATAGCAAATGACCATTATCCCATCCCACTTCTACGTGCACGGAAGTTGGGAGGTGCGGGAGTTATAACTAACTATAGAAACTATTTTGCACAAAAATGACTGCTCTCAAAGACGCGTCCTCACATTTATCAGCTTTCTGAGTTAATTTACTATTAAGAGTAGCATATGTTTGACTTTTAAGTCCTTTTCAAAACAGTTGTGTAAAAATAGGAGATTGTATTCTTTAGAGAAAATTTTGTTGCTCTCTTTTATTTGCATCATAAGTTAAACCCCCCCCGGGTGAAATATGCAAGTCATTGTCTATGTCCTTTTTTTTATTATTCTTTTCCCTGATGCCACATTTTTGTGGTGAACCTAACTCACAAAAGGGGAGACGTGGATGTGAAATTCCCTAAAAGCTCCGGGATATTAAATCGACCTCCAAACTATTATGAGAGAGAAAATGAGTTAAAGGAGATGAAATGGGAATCAGAAAGTTTATTGGAAGATATACAGAGAGAACAAGCATTGTTGCAACATGTCAAGATCAGTTTTGATTTAAAGAAGCAAGAGTTTGTCAAGTTCCTGGCAGAAACTTCGTGATATGCAACTCAGGTAGTTTCTTGAGACTTGATTGGAAATGTGTAATAGTTTGCTTGCAGTAATAACAAATTCTATTTTGAAAGGGTTGCTAGTGTGCGCATAATTGTGATTCGTGAACTAGGTTGACAAAACCTGGATTTATGTGCCCCATCCTGGATTTATGTGCCCCATTCATTGTATGTCCAGAACTTGTTTGATTTTTTTCATTGAGTTGATAACCTATTTTGTGGAGGGCCAAACAAGTAAGTTCTGATAGGGAAAAAAATTGCTGGTCTCTTTTCATGGTGATTACTTTACGATGTGACCACTGCTTCGATTATATTTTAGTGTTTCGAGTGTCGCAGAAAGTTTTTTTTTATTTTTTATTAGTTGTTGTCAAAAACTGAGACAGACTTAACATCATTTGCAGCATTAGTTAGGTCCGGGCATGATAGATTTACTGGAGATAATAGTTGCTTTGAAGAATCAAATATTGAAGAGTTGTACGGTTGAGGACATTTCTGCTTCGGAGTCGGAAAAAGGAATGTATTTTCAGAGTTCAGACTCGAGGAATTTCTTCATCAAATGCAGGTTCAGCAATTGCAAAATCAGTTATGCTACCAAAGGCCTAATGACCAAGCGGTACCTGCCCTTACTCCCAAATAAGAGATCAAGAGTTCGAGCCTCGGTAGAGGCAGTGTGTGTGAGTTTCTTACCTTTAAAAAAAAAACAACAGTTATGCTAGTTATGCTTGTGGGTGGAATTATCCACCCATGGTTTCCCTTTAAGGATAGAATTGTGCTAGAATAACATAAATCGAAACGATTGTTGTATGCACCATGGTGGTTATTTCTACAGCAGTTTTTGTCAATGTTGTTTTTTTCATTTTTCTTTGCTTGCCTTGATGGGTAACTTTCATAATTTTGTTCCTATTTTAATTTTTATATATTTCAAAAAATGACATGTGGGGTCTGAGAAAGATAAATCTCTTTGATCTGGTTATCAGTGCTTAGAGACATTCCATGCCATCTGATCTCAAAGCTTTTGTCAATGTTGCGACTTGTGACAGTTGGAGAATGCTTTGCACTAGTGTATGTAGCCCATTGTGATTTGTATCCTTTTATGGCAATGGCATGTTGGAATTGAAATTGTCAGTAGGTTGTTTTGACCTTTATTACTTTATCTTGATATGTATTTAATATTTTGTTTATCCTTGATTTTTTTATTATAATATTTAAAAAAATATAATATGGTGGCGTTTATTATTATTTTCTCATGTAAGGTAGGGGTAACCTTGTCCATTTTAACAATAAAATTGATAAGGGAGTTGTTGAATGCACACATCAAATTCCAAGGGAGGTCAACCAGCTCTCAAGACATCACAATTGGTTCTTAAATGAGTGAAAACAATTAATACTACACAATTTATCATAATTAGAATTGCAAACGAATCAAGCGATTGACAAAAACTCGACTCGTGTTTATTTATTTAATAAGTGAATCAAGTTTGAATAATTTTTTCAAGCTCGATTCATAAATGAACCAAACTCAAACAAGTATGAGTTTGGTTCGAAAATGTTCGCGAACAAAACTCGTGAACGTGCTTGTGAACAAAGTTGGTTAAAAGCTCCCTTATATATTTATATATATATATTTTAAATTATTATATTATGTAGTATATAATATAAATTTTTAACATATTTAAAGCCTACTTGACCTAGTCCGCTTTCAGAATCGGAAGTCTAGATTGAATTGTTTTGGGGTCCGTAGAATCGGAATAGTAAGATTCTACTTAAACCTATTAATTTTTTTTAAAAAATATTAAATATTAAATATTTTATTTAAAAGTCTAAATCATATTAGAATTTTCAAAATTTTCTAATACATTGGGGCTTTAAATGTTCTCATAAATTTAGGTCATATGTTGGGATATTGGACTAAATCATTAAGCTTTTGGGCATTTCATATGGAGGGCTTAACCGTCCAACAATTATTTTAACATAGTAGAATCATGGTAAAATTGTAGCAGAATCGTAAGCTTAATTCACACAATTTTCAGAAATTCAGAAAAGAAAAAACTTTTTTCAAGATAGTTATATTTGTTGGGATAAAAAAATAATACTTAGGTCATATCCCATGATGACCAAGTTTGTCCTCTTGGATGATGTGCTCCAATACAAATTATACATGTGGAGAAAATCTTTTTAAAAGGAAGTTGAACATAAAATTCATAAATACACAAATCAAGGTCAATTCCTTAAAAAAAAAAAAAAATCTCCAAGTGTATAACTTATATTGGACCACATCATCGGAGAGGACGAGCTTGATCATCATGGGGTAGGACCCAAGTATTGTCCATAAAAAAAATGAGAAAGAATAAAATTATTCTATATTGATCAGTATGTTATCTCTTGCCGTGTTATATTACAATAGAATATATGATATGTATAAATATGAGAGAATTTGAGTGGAGAACAAGTCAAGATAAAACAGATAACTAGGGTGTGACGACTAGAAACCCTAGTTCTAATATAACATAAGTAGGCATATCTAACTGAGCCCAAACCTTAATGTGTTAATAATATAAAATAAAATATAAACTAACAATCTTAAAACACCAATTTTTATGGGTGAGGTTTTTGAAACTAGTTATGTATAAATTAAACTAACATCTCTTTGTGCAATTTATTGTTTTTTAGTTTTTAAAGAACAAAAAACTATATTCGGAGTTACAAACGAAACAAGCGCTTTCGCGGACAATCAAGGCGCATATCCCTAGCCGCCGTTATATATTGAGATGAGTTTTTGAGTCACATTAAAAATAAATAAATATAACCGATATGCACATTGAAAGGGATGACGTCCTTGAGGATCCCTTCGGACTCGAGATCATATCCAGACGATCGGTAATCACCTTGAAGCAACATTATATCACATTTGCCGACTTATTAATTATATTCCTCACGCACTCATCACCTCGATGTCTTAGTAGGTTGTCCTCGAAGACCTTTTCTCTAGTGGGTGGGGGAAGCTATCAAGGTTTGGTAGTAGAAGAATGGATGTAGCCCACTAGTATGGGTTGAGTCTATTAAGCGATAAAGCTTTTTCGAATCTCACTGCATTAAATGCAACATTTAATGCCCCCGACATATGGTCAAATGATAAGAGGGCCGGGTGCATTTATGGCACAACCGCGATGGTTGGTGTCAGGCCTCTGAGTACAATTATAACCTAATTACAAACATGGTTAATGCCAGGAGTGACACTCGAACCAACAAGCCTATGGGGAAATGGGTACCTCGACCCTATAGCACTATGAGAGATAACAACAAGAGAGCGACAAATCGTAGAGTGGTACTCTAACCAAGCTTCAAGAGCATTCGTCCTCCCTCTCCCTGCATCACACTTGATCTTCCTATCACCTAGTACAATAACAATACACACGCTGCACGTACCCTATTTTATTAGTGTTTTTATATTATTTAACTCACACACCTGCTTAATGGTGTATTTTTTTTATGTTTATACTATTTTTTGGCAAATAAATTATTTATATTGTTGTGCATGTTCATCGTTTTCTGTGTTTGCCTAATCATGTGTATATCCTATGTAATTAATACAAATATCATATTCGTCATATAATTGTGATTGACTAAACTTTTTAAAAGTTATACTTACTTTGCTGGTAGTTGAGCGAACTCGTGTTTAACTCGCTCAATTTCATTTTGTACATTTTTTTAGGGTGGACCTAAATCAATTTATTACTTTAATTAACTGAAAAAGATAAAATATAGAAACCAATAAAGGAAAGCGAAATGAATTGTCACTCCTTTCGGGAATAATAGTCGAACATATATCAATATTTTAGTAAACTTCTGATACAAAGATGTACTATTCTGAAGGAAGTTACATAAGTCAATTTTTTTTCACAAAATTATTGCTCAAGAATAGTTTACTAAATACTAAATCAAAATTTACAATTAAATATTTCTTCCAAAAAAAACTAAGACTTAGGCCCTGTTTATTTACTGGTTATGGTTCCATTTTTCTCGTCTGGTCATAGTTTTTTGAGACCAGACCATGTATGTTTTGCATTGGTCTCAAAACATATAACCAGACCAAGTTGGACCAAATTGAATCAAAATAACTTTTTTTAGGACCACAATATTTGGTGATTCTATTTGGTCTAGTTACAAAATCTATCCAAAATATAACAAAAATGTCTTCCAATAATTGAACCATATCTAACCAATATATAAACAAAAACACAAAAATAAAATAATAAAATAATGAATAATAAACAAAATGAATTAAATAATACATAAAAATAAAAATAAATAAATAAATAAATAAATAAATGAATAAATAATAATATAAATAATAAATTAATAAAATATATTTATAAATTAATAAAAATAAATGAATAAATAAAAATAAAAATAAAATAAAATATATTTATGAATAAAATAATAATATAAATGATAAATTAAATTAAATATATTTAAAAAATAATATAAATAAATGAATAAAAAATAAACAAAATAATGAATAATAAACAAAATAAATTAAATAATACATAAAAATAATAATAATAAATATATATGATAATAAATAATAATATAAATGATAAATTAATAAAATATATTTATAAATTAATTAAACAAATAAATAAATAGTAATAAATGATAAATTAATAATATAAATGATAAATTAAATAAAGCATATTTATAAATAAAATAAAAATAATGAATAATAAACAAAATGAATTAAATAATACATAAATAAATAAATAATAAGAAAAATGAATTAAATAATACAAAAATAATAATAATAAATTAATAAATATAATAATAAAAATAAATAAATAAATAAATAAATAAATAAATGAATAAATAATAATATAAATAATAAATGAATAAAATATATTTATAAATTAATTAAAATAACCGAATAAATAATAATATAAATAATAAATTAAATGAATTATATTTATAAAAAAATGAATAATAAAAAAAATGAATTAAATAATACATAATAATAATTAATAAATTAAATGAATTAAATAATAAAAAATAAAATAAAATAAAATGAATTAAATAATACATAAAAATAATAATAATAAATAAATATAATAATAAATAATAATATAAATAATAAATTAATAAAATATATTTAGAGACAAATAAAAATAAATGAATTAAATAATACATAAAAATAATAATAAATAAATAAATAATAAGAAAAATGAATTAAATAATACATAAAAATAATAATAAATGAATAAATAAAATAAAATAAATAATAATATAAATAAATAATAAATAAAATATATTTATAAATGAATTAAAATAAATGAATAAATAATAATATAAATAATCAATTAATAATATAAATAATAAATTAAATGAATTATATTTATAAAAAATGAATGATAAACAAAATGAATTAAATAATACATAATAATAATTAATAAATTAAATGAATTAAACAATAAACAAACTAAATGAAATAAAATGAATTAAATAATACATAAAAATAAAAATAATAAATAAATACAATAATAAATAATAAATTAATAAAATATATTTATAAACAAATAAAAATAAATGAATAAATAATAAACAAAATGAATTAAATAATATATAAAATAATAAATAATAAATAAATAGTAAATAGTAAATGATAAATAATAATTTTTTTTAAAAACCAAAATATCAGAGTGCATTATTTGCATGTTATCGACAGTTGAAGTTGTTAACTAATATTAGTGTGTGATTTGTAAAATTTGTGTGATCGTAATTTTTGTATAATAAAAAATGTGACTTGTATAAAACCTATTTGTTGTTATATTTGATAATTGGAGTGCAATAATCATACTCTAAGAAATTTTTACAAAACCAATATAATATTATTATGTAAAAAATACATAATAAAAATCAATCAAAAAGACTTTAACAAATATTTACAAATTAAATGTGTGGGTTTTAAGATTATTACATCATATAAAGTTTATTCAATATTTTCACAATTTACTAGATATTTAAGACTAGACCAGTTTGTCAAACATGGTTTGGTTCAAAGAAGTTTGGAAGCAGACAGTTTGTCAAACATGATCTGGTTCCAGTTTCCTCATATCAAGACTATTAGACCAGACCGCTTACTAAACAGAATTTCAGAACATCACCTGGACCAGACCAGACCAAAGGTAACCGGACCAGACCGATTACCAAACGGGGCCTAACAGTGTATTTTAGACTGGGTCAAAAGACTCAAAACCCTAGATTTACGTGTGAGTTACTATATATATATAGGAAAATTACACAAACTATTCCTAAACTATAACCTAATTGCACGTGGTGCCCTTTACGTTTCAATAATATCATAAACTAACTTTAAAACTAGCTCCGATGTAACACATAACCCCTTCTGTTAAAAGTCAACGTCGGAAAAAATTATTTTTGGTCAATAAAGCTTATTTTTGGAGTGAACTTTCAATTTTGCCCTTATATATATGCATGTTCCAATTTAACCCTTACTTTTACATACAAAATTACTTAAATACCTCTTTTTTTTTTACCAAATTGCCCTCACAATTTCATTTTAAAAAAATATAAAAATTGAAATTGCTTGTTCCAAAAAACACAAACATCAATGTTTTAGCAAATTCCATTAACATTAATGTTAGTTTAAACCCCAGAAGTTTAAATAAAAAGATTCTATAAATTAAATTATAAAACCCAATTTAAGTAGAAAAAAAATTTCTTGAAAAAAAATGGAGAAAAGAACATGCAGAATCCAATACAAATCTCATAAAAAAAGAAGAAGAAATAAATAAAAAGAAAACGAACCAACTAAAAACCTATGTTCTTGGATGTATCAAATACATATCATAAATAATCCAAAAAACAGATTAGGTTGCAAATTAACAATTTCCTAATCTGGGATGAACCAAATCAATAAAAAAAAAAAATTGCTTTGAAAAAGATTAGACTCAGGACCTTGAATTCGACCAAATTCCCCATCAAATATATATCAATTCATCAACCAAATTCCCATTTTTTTTGCTTCACACTTTGTACTTGAATTCGACCCATTTCTTAGTTGCAGATTTGGGGATTTGGAGAGAGTGGTGGCAAATTTGGGGTTTGGGTTGCAGATTTAGGGGTTTTGGTTATAGAATGAGTCACCATTTCTCTAGACAGTGGCGGCGCATGGTGGTGGCGATGGATGAGAGAGCGAGGGGCGAGTGGGGTGAGAGACGAGAGAAAAAAAAAATTTCTCCAAAATTTAGGAGGGTAATAGGGTAAATTCGCAATATTAAAGAAAAATCATAAAAACATAACATTAATATAAAAGTTTTAGAGGGTATTTAGGTCATTTCATTACTATAGCTGATTGGAATAAAATTCCGATGAGTATAAGGGTAGTTTATGATATTATTGACACATAAGGGGCACCGTGTAAAATTAGGTTATAGTTTAGGGGTAGCTTGTGTAATTTTTCCTATATATATATAGGGTAATTTGCACTAACACCCCCTGAGGTTTAGGTCAATTCCACATTTGTGCCGGTCAACACAATTTTTGTCCCAACGCCCCCTGAGGTTTGGTTTTTCTTGCAATGACACCCCCTGGGCCAATAAAATGACCAGAATACCCTTGAGAGAAATATATGTAATGTGAAATGACCTTTATGCCCCACCCCCAAATATATAAAATTTTGAAAAACATATATATAAATTAAAAATATATATAAAATTCGAAAACAAATATTTAAATTTTGAAAAAATATATAAAATTAGAAAAATATATATAAATTTCGAAAAATATATATAAATTTCGAAAAAAAATATAAAATTCAAAACAATATATAAAATTTGAAATATATATATAATTCGAATATATATATAAATTTTGAAAAATATTTAAATTCGAATATATATATTTCAAAAAATATATATATAATTCGAATATATATATAAATTTTGAAAAATATTTAAATTCGAATATATATATTTCAAAAAATATATATAAAATTCAAAATATATATATTTTCAAAAACAAAATTCAAAAAATTATATAATTTTGAAAAACATATATAAATTTCAAAATATATATATAAAATTCAAAAACAAAATATAAATTTTGAAATATATATTTAATTCGAATATATATATATATATATATAAAATTCGAATATATATATAAAATTTGAAAAATATATAAATTCGTAAAATATATATATTTCAAAAATATATATATAATTAAAAATATATATATTTTCAAAAATAAAATTCAAAAAATTATATAATTTTAGAAATATATATATATATTGGTAAAATATCATATCTTTTCGAATGAAGTGAATCAAACTGCTTACCACTAATATCAATTAATGACCTTCTTTTATATATATTTTTCCAAAATATATATATTTTTTCCGAAATTTATATGATGTTTTTGAAATTTATATAATATATCCGAATTTTATAAAAACAATTCGAAATTTATATATATATTTTTCATAATTTATATATATATTTGAATTTTATATATATATTTTTTGAATTTTATATATTGTTTTTGATTTTTTTTTAATTTTATATATATATTTTTTGAATTTTTACCCAATAACTCGGCTTGTCATAGATGAATTGTCCACGAATTTTTTGAGATTACCCATTATATATATATAAATTCGAAATATATATATAAAATTAGAAAAAATTTCAAAAACAATATATAAAATTCGAAATATATATATAATTCAAATATATATAAAACAATTGAAACAAATATACATAAATTTCGAATTATTTTTATAAAATTCGGATAAATTACATAAATTTTGAAAACATGATATAAATTTCGGAAAAAATATATATTTTGAAAAAATATATAGAAAAAAAGATCACTAATTGATGTTGGTGGTAAGTAATTTGATTCACTTCATTAGAAAAGATATGACATTTTAACAATATATATATTTCTAAAATTATTTAATTTTTTGAATTTTGTATTTGAAAATATATATTTTTTGAATTATATATATATTTTGAAGTATATATATATTTTTGAATTTATATATATTTCAAATTTTATATATTTTTTGAAATTTATATATGTTTTTTGAAATTTATATATATTTTTTGAAATTTATATATGTTTTTCGAAATTATATAATTTTTTGAATTTTGTTTTTGAATATATACATATTTTGAATTATATATATATTTTTGAATTTAAATAATTTTCAAATTATATATATTAGAATTATATATATATTTCAAATTTTATATATTTTTTTGAATTTTATATATATGTTTTGAAATTTATATATGTTTTTCGAAATATATATATTTTTCAAAATTTAAATATTTGTTTTCGAATTTTATACATTTTTTTGAATTTTATATATTTTTTCGAATTTATATATATGTTTTTCGAAATTTTATATATTTGGGTTTGGGGCATAAAGGTCATTTCATATTACATATATTTCTATCAAGGGTATTCTGGTCATTTTATTGGCCTTGGGGGTGTCATTGCAAGAAAAACCAAACCTCAGGGGGCGTTGGGACAAAAATTGCATTGACCGGCACAAAGGTGGAATTGACCTAAACCTCAGGGGGTGTTAGTGCAAATTACCCATATATATATATATATAGTGTCTTCGGAACTGGTGTCATTTGGTGGGTACTGTCCTGAGGCGCAGTTTTATATACAAGAGAGAGAAAGCGACCGTGTCTCTGTGCAAACTGATATAGAGAGATCACACAGTTGGAGTGTGTAATTTGTATCAGTCATGTCTCAGCCTAACAATTCGGTATGTCTCTCTTTCTTAGGGTTTCAGATTTTGGATTTCGAGCTACTGAAAGCTTTAATGGCGAAAACAAAGTGTAATTGCTTGTATCTGCATGTATAACATTTTATAGTTTTTTCTATTTTTTTATTGGTTATTTTTTTTTTTATTGTTCTGATTTATTAGGAAAATTTATTTTCAGGATAAGGAATTGCTCATGTTTATAGGAATTTTAGGTTTACAGTTAAACAAGTATGAATTTGTCCTCATGTGTTTTGCATGGCCAATTTTGAGTACTTTGGGCTAGTGGGTTTGGTGAAATTGGGGGAATTAATTGCCCTTGTGTTGGAGAAATGAGATTCTGAAAATGGTTTTGGTGGAGAATTATTGTGCATGTGGCATAATGCTAAAATTACTAGAGAAATAATATGGGAGTTATAACTTTTTATAAGGATGGTATTTGTGGTTGTGCAGCTAACATGCTGAAATATGTTCTCAAATATATTTAGCTGTCCATTCCAGGCGTTAGACTATAATGCATTGTTTGATCTTTTGATCAATATTACTTTTTTGGGTTCAAAATTAGTTGGGTATTTCAACCATTCATATTCAAATAATTGGCGCATTCATGTAGTTGGCTAATGCAAAACATGGTCGAGATTTAGATTATTTCAGTCCCGTGAGGTGGTGCACTGATTAGAGCGCCAACCTTTATATGCTTTCTTGAGGATACTTGCGCTAAAGTAGTCACTCAGCTCCTTATGTTTTACCACAATCATTATTTAATATTGAATGTCATATTCAAAAACCTCATATGTGCTAGAGGAACATGGTTATGATCGGTTGTTTTATATTGAAGGATTTGGACATACGACTCGTCAATCCCTGCATCAAGAAATGCAACCATCTATTGTGGGGCAGAGATCATGTCACTTGAGTGGGATTGCAAATCAGATCGTTTGGTATGTAACTTGATATGTAAGAATTTTGGATGCTATTTCCATCCTGGATTGATGTTTTTGATTGTTGGGAACTAGATTTTAATTTGCATCTATTTTTTTTTTCCACCAAAGCTTCTCATAGGTACTGCTGATGGAGGCATTAAGGCATGGAATGTTGATGCTAAAAGAGTTGTATGTGATCTCAATACCACGGAAGCATTTCCCAGGTTCTTATCTGCAAACTTCAAACTGCTAACAAACCAAGAAATAAATTTTAGCCTTTGAACTTGACACATCTTCCGCTTATTAATAATCACATAATATTTTACTGCATTGTCTTGGATCTGAAATGCAGCCCCGTGGAACCAATTTTTGTTTCAGCAGCGGCATCCAGAGGGTACTGTGTGCTTAGGCTTTTTATTTTTTATTTATTTTTCTTTTCGTGAAAGTGTTTATAATCTGAACTTTGGGCTTGAGTGATTATGTTACTTGATGATCTTATTTCTATCATCACTATTCTAGCGACCAAAGGCCATTAGGCCCAGCGGTACCAAACCCTTACTTTCAAATGAGAGGTCCAGGGTTCGAGCCTCAGTGAAGGCAGTGTGTGAGAATAAATGCTTAACTTTCGGAAAAAAAAAATACTATTCTACCGAATTGAAGTATGTTACTTCTTGCACTGAAGCGTCAATTGATAGGCTTCCGTCTCATGTTGCTAGCATTCTCCAGAGTCAGGCAAGCTAATTTACTGATGAAATTGTTTAGAGGAAATAAGAAGGATTTCTTTCGATTACTAAATTAATGTTCATATATGGAAGTGTGACGCGTCTTGGGACTTGATTTCAAAATACAGACTGAGGATGAGCATGTTATGTTAGCTGGAAGCTGGGTCTGTTTTTGAATTATTAAGGAGTACTTTGTTAACAATAAGCTACGTATTTGCAATCACCAAATAGTCTACGTGTTTGCAATAATCTACGTGTTTGCAATAATATACGTGTTTGCAATCACCAAATAGTTATTAGACGGTTGATTGGTGTCCCATTGCTCAATCAATGGTCTATCTGAGAATTTATAATGGTTGATCTTCTAGAGTTTAGAGCCAAATTTTTTGGTTCAGCTGTTGTGTATCCATAAATTGGTAATTGGAGACTTATTTAATACTCGTGGATGTTATCCCCGCTTTGAAAGTTCCATTGTGTCATCATTACACTTTTTTCTTTGTTCCTTAAATATGGTTGCACAAAAACTACTGACAACCTCATCGTCCTTGTAGGCACGGGACAAGTTATATAGATAAGTTGGGTTTTGCATCACTAACTGTCTGGAACATGAAGACTTGGAAGGCTATGGTATGGCTTGTTAATCCCCAAAATTCGTATGTCAATGTCGGAATCAATTTTCAATGAGAATTACTAAGCCTTACTTTTTTTTTTGTCAATTTCATTGAAGGCAGTCCTTCCTCTTGGTAAAGATCCACCTGCGATTACTTCCTTGTGCTTCAATCACAATGGGAAAATTTTAGCTGCTGCTGCCACTGATGGAATGATTCACATGTTTGGTATCCTTTTAGAATTTTAGCTTTAATAGCTAGGCTGATATTGTTTTTCTTCAATTGAGTGTTGAGCCCACTGGTTCCGCTATGTTAGCCAATGAGTTCGTATCCTTTATTTCTTCCTTGCCCGTTCTTGTCTTATATTGTGTGGGGTGGGGGAAGAGTTGCTACAGGATGGAGATTATACATTTGGTCTTTAAATGTATGATTTATCTATAGGTAGATTAGTGTATTGCATACATAAACAGATCAATATACACCTTAACTTAGCGAAAAATATGTCTGCCGGAGTACAAATTACTGGGTGGCCAGCCCATGATTCCGCGATCAGTTCTGTTCTTTTTGGGCCTGATGAAACCAGCATTTTTAGTTTGGACATAGATGGAAAGGCAAGTAACCCTTCTATCTCTGTCAAAATTTTTTTCCCCAGTTTGGTTTGGCATTTGCTTATCCAACGGAGTAATCGTTACTTCAGCATGAAATTTGATAACATAATATATACTCCACTAGCCTTTTTTCTTTATATTACGATAATCTGATTCTGGAGAATCTCACTAGATACTTTTCTGTCTATCATATATTTGAATGGAGCTTGCAAAACCAAGGTAAAGTCCTTTGGTCAAGAAATTGCAACAGGTACTCGTCTTGCTTGGCCCTTTCAGCTTTGGATTCAATTAATGTGTTATACTGAAAGCAGTTAGTTGAGTGGTCGGTTCAAACTGAACTAGTCATAAATTTACCATGTCAGGATTCTCGGAAAGTTCGTTTTATAACTTAGTTAAGCCTATCGTCGAATCTGTATTTTTTAATCTTTTGAATAGTGATCCCGTAATTCAATTGTCTTAGGAATATATTTCCTCTTTTGAGACGTAAAACTTGTTAAAAGTATTCAAAACGAGAACACATCCCAAAATCTACACAAGGCTGAATCCAAGAAAGGGGACAATACCAAGGAGCCAAAATAAAATTCCTATCTCCTCGATAGATTTAGAATTCTTCCCTATCTCCCAACTAAAAAGGGAGCTAATAATATGAAATTTCAAAACCCCAATAGAGGATTCTTTCCCATCAAAAGATCTTTTATTTCCCTCTCTCCATATACACCACCAAATGCAAAAGGGTGAGTCATGGTTAACGGAAAGGTTGCTCCTCTAAGTTTCACATCACAATGTCTCTCTTATTTTTGTAAAATTGGTTTGATCTTCGTTCTTTAATGGTATACATACTTAATATCGCGTGAAAGTTATTTTGCATGGTTAGAGGGTGAGTCATGGTTCAACGGTAAGGTTGCTCGATTGTAACTTGGAGGTGATGAGTTTGAAACATGGAAACCTAGACTCTTGAATGGCGGGAGCCTCGTGCACTGGGTTTGCTCTAGTTGTACAAATCATAGTTTCTTAATCATTTATTATTATTTAGTTATTTAATTTACTTATTCTTTGAATGAATCCTCAGAATCATTGTGTATAAAGTTATGGATAAAGAACTGTGGTGATACCATTGTGTAGGTTCTGTAACCGCGAGGATTCAATTTCTTATGTGTAATATTCCGTCCCTCTCTCCCCCACACTGGCACACGTGTGTATATTTGTATTGATGCATTTGTCAAACGCACAATGTGTTTGATCTGGTTTTATGTTGCCGTTTGTTTGTTCCCGACCCATTGACCTTATCATAATTTCGGGCCTTTGCCATGCGTTCAAGATATATGTTAATTTCTCTCTGATGCAAATTTTCATTTACCAGGTTCTAGGTAATATAAATGGAATGAGAACTCTTGCTAATACTGCAGCTATTACAATGGTAGATTGACACCCTACCTTGCCCATTTTATTGACAGGGTCCGCGGATCATTCAGTTCGGGTCACATCAATGTTATGAAGGTTTCAGTCTTTTTTTTTCTTTCTTTTCATCGAGTTTTACTTGGTTGGAGATTGTTGGACGGAGTTGCTTCAGTACAAGTTTCGATTGTGTTTATCCTATTAGCCAATTACTTGGTGTTGATAATCTGTGGCATACTACATTTTCGAACCACAGTGTAATGTTTTGGCTAATGTTGCCCATTTTCTTCACTGGCTCAGCCACTCACTCAGTCAAGATTCCATCCCTTGTTTTGTCTGAGCTAGTTGTGTTTGAATGGATGCAATTATTGCGGACTTGGTCTTTTCCAAGCATAATTAGAAGAAATTTCCATGACGAAACTAAGTCTCAGAAGCAACTTGGCCTTGATGTAAATGATTAAGAAACAGTGTTGCCTTAGAGCCATACAACACTTTGACTGGTGCATGAGATAAGGCCTATGATGGGTATATGGTGAGCCATACAAGTTTCGATTGTGTTTATCCTATTAGGCCCATTTACTTGGTGTTTTTCCTATGGACTCACTTAGTGAAGACTCCATCACTTGTTTTCTTTGAGCCAGTTGTGTTTTTCCTATTGCAGACTTGGTCTTTTCCAACCATAGAAGATATTTCCATAAAGAAAGTAAGTCTCAGATGCAACTTGGCCTTACTGTAACTTGATTAAGAAACAGAGTTGCCTTAGAGCCATACAAGACTTTGACTGGTGTATAGACTTATGAGGCCTATGATGGGTATATTGTGGACCTGGACTTCTGATTTCCATTTTTTATTTATTTATTTATTTATTATTATTATTTTCATTGAAGTATAACGTATGTATTTTTTGTAGCTTTGTAAGCGATAAATTAGACCTAATTGGGATGGTTCAGTAACTTGGATTCCTTGGGTTTCAACAATTAATTTCATTTTTCTCAAACAAAGAGAGTAAGAAATCAACATTTAAATCAAAATAAAGAGAAGACATTACAATTACAGTTTAATATGCAAAAAACGTGTACCCCATATTTAAGTCCAGACTATTGCTGCTATTGTATTAGGGAAGACTCCTTTTTTAATAATTCAACAAAGTAGTTGGCTTTGTATGAAGAAATTAAGATGGAAGACCTTGACTCTTGTGATTTCTATGTCCTTTCCTCTTAAAAAAGATCTCTTAAAAAAGATGAGATGTATGTTGTCATAAATGGATGACTTGGAACTTGATTTTTTTGATTTCAATTTTTCGGTTACATTTGTGATATTAAATTAAAATTATATTGTAGTCGACATAATAAAGGAAGACCAAGAGAGGAAAGCAATATAAAACTCATTTAATTTAGGGTTAATTTCAGTAAACCCCCTATACTATCCAGATTAATCAACTAACCCCTTCTCTGTCCACTTTGCCCCCTATACTATTCAATTTCATCAAATTGCCCCCCTCAGCTCACATTTTGACTAAAAATGCCTAAACTACCCTCAATCAATAGTATAAGGGGGTTTGTTGATTCAACCATTTAAATTATTTTTTTTCAAAAATCAATTATATTTTTCACAAAAATTATAAATTCAGAAATATATATATATATTTCTTTTGCAAAAAATCTGCAACATATGAAAAAAAAAAATTTCAAAATTTTTTTTGCGAAAAAAAAATTTCCGAAAATCTGCAACATATGAAAAAAAAAAAATTAAAAATTTTTTTTGCAAGAAATCATTTTTTTCCGAAAATCTGCAATATATGAAAAAAAAAATTTCAAATTTTTTTTTGCAAAAAATCATTTTTTTCCGAAAATCTGCAACATATGAAAAAAAAAATTTCAAAATTTTTTTTGCAAAAATAAATTTTTTTCGAAAATCTGCAACATATGAAAAAAAAAATTCAAATTTTTTTTGCAAAAAATCATTTTTTTCCGAAAATCTGCAACATTTAAAAAAAAAAATTTCAAAATTTTTTGCGAAAAATAAAATTTCCGAAAATCTGCAACATATGAAAAAAAAAATTTGAAAATTATTTTTGCAAAAAATCATTTTTTTTCCGAAAATCTGCAACATATGAAAAAAAAAAATTTCAAAATTTTTTTTGCAAAAAATAATTTTTTTTGCAAAAAATAATTTTTTTTCGAAAATCTGCAACATATGAAAAAAAAAATTTCAATTTTTCTTTGCAAAAAATTATTTTTTCCGAAAATCTGCAACATATGAAAAAAAAAATTCAAAATTTTTTGCGAAAATTTTTTTTTCCCGAAAATCTGTCCACTTTGCAAAAGAAATATATATATTTCTGAATTTATAATTTTTGTGAAAAATATAATTGATTTTTGAAAAAAAAAATTTTAAATAGTTGAATCAACAAACCCCCTTATATTATTGATTGAGGGTAGTTTAGGCATTTTTAGTCAAAATATGAGCTGAGGGGGGCAATTTGATGAAATTGAATAGTATAGGGGACAAAGTGGACAGAGAAAGGGTTAGTTGATTAATCTGGATAGTATAGGGGGGTTTAGTGAAATTAACCCTTTAATTTATGATATAATAAAGGAAGACAAAGAGGGGAACTCAATATAAAACTTATTTAATTTATGATATTGTTGTCGATTTATATATTTTCAAACCCCATTAACTAGATTGTGTATCATTATTCAAATTTACTTGCTCTGAAACTATATGTAATGTAATTGCTCAATCAATGGTCTATCTGAGAATTTATAATTGTTGATCATCAAGAGTTAGCATCAATTTTTTTGGCTCAATCAATGGTCTACAGAGTTCTTTTGCAGCATCTATCATTTATAGTTGATAACATGTTATAGTAGATTTTGGAACCATAGTAATTATTTGGCTAATAACCATGAAAAGTTTTATTCCCCATAACCACCCCCATCTCCTTCAAAACAGTGCCATTAAACCTTTTTTTTTTTAGGAAACAAGCATGATTCAATTGATGTACTCGTACTAATTTTCAACACAAAAATAAATTTAATTGTGTTTAAATGGAGGTAATTATTGCTCACTTGGTCTTTTCCAAGCATAACCTTCCAAAGACAGAGCATCATCATGCTCTGAATCATGGCAAGCCTAATAATTATACATGAAGAAAGTATTTTCTTATGGGGCATACAAGACTTTGACTAGTGTTTTCTTTGCCGTTTCTCTTGGGTAAAAACATTAAACTTTTGAGGCCAGAGATGGGTAAGTGGTGGACCTTGACTTTTGCTTTCCTTTTTTCCCTTCATTGTTCTCAAACAAAGAGATTAAAAAAGAAGATATTACGGGCCTGTTTGATTTCTGGTCTGGTCTGATTTTGTCTGACTGGATTGGTCTGGACTAGTTTTGTTTGGTCTGATTTGGTTTTAGTGCTAATTGAAATTTTGTTTGATAAATGGTCTGGTCTGAAAAAACTAAAACCAAATCATATATAAAATTCAAAAATAATATATAAAATTTGAAAGAAATATTTAAAATTCAAAAAAATATTTTAAATCTGAAAAAATATAAAAAATGAAAATATATATATAAATTTGAAAATAAAATATAAAAAAATTGAAAATAAATAAAAAAAAATCGAAAATCATATATTAAATTTTAAAAAATATTTAACATTAGAAAAAAATATATAAAATTATAAAATTCAAAAAAAATATATAAAATTTGAAAGAAATATTTCAAATTCAAAAAATATATATAAAATTCGAAAAAAATATTAAAATTCAAAAATAAATATATAATTCAAAAAAAATATAAAATTTCGAAAAATTATATTAAAATCTGAAAATATATAAAAAGGGGAAAAATATATAGATTCAAAAAAAAAATTTTAATTTCAAAAAACATACCTAAATTATAAAGTTCAAAAATAATATATAAAATTTGAAAGAAATATTTAAAATTCAAAAAAATTATATAAAATTCGAAAAAATATAAATAAATTAAGAATATATATATATTACAAAAATAAATAACAAATTAAAAAATTTATTATTTTATTATTAATTTTTGTATTATTTAATTCATTTTGCTTATTATTTATTTATTTATTATTATTTTTATGTATTATTGAATTCATTTTGTTTATTATTCATTATTTTTATTTTATTTATATATATGCTTTATTTAATTTATTATTTATATTATTAATTTATCATTTAATATTATTTATTTGTTTGTTTAAGTAATTTATAAATATTTTTTATAATTTATTATCAAATTTTATATTTTTTCATTATTGCTTCAAAATTTATATATATATATTTTAATTTTATTTATTATTTTAAATTTTATATATATTGCTTCAAAATTTATATATTTGTTTCAAATTTTATATATATATATTTTAATTTTATTTATTATTTTCGAATTTTATATATTTTTTTCAAAATTTATTTATATATATATTATTTTGGAAATTTATAAAATGGCAGCTAGATTTCATTACTGTGTGTGTATAAAATGATCTGGTCTGGTTTGGTTTTGGTGCTGATTGAAATTCTGTTTGATAAATGGTCTGGTTTTTCTGATCTGGTCTGAAAAACAGGCAAAGACAAAACAATACAAGACCAGAAATCAAATAGGCCGAATTTCAAGTCCAGAGCATTGCTACTATTGCATTTGGTAATTATAGTGGGAAGACTCCTTTTTTAAGTAGTTGGCTTTGTTTGAAGATACTGTGGAAGATATTGATTTGTGATTTCTTTTCAGACAAGATGAGACGTAGGAGGCTATAATTGCGGTTTGCGCTCCAAATAAGTATTCTTTAAATAAAGTGAAACTTTATTTTTCTGGTTTCAATTTTCATTCTTTATTTGGTAACATTTGTGATATTAAATCAAAATATTGTTGAATACTATTTGATGCATATGAATAATACTAGAGGTGAGAAGCATATTGGTATAGTAGCACATGTTCAGATCATTAATAAAGGTTACTAGGTAAAATAAATTTAAGTAGTGATGACAGAGAGGAAAGCAATATCATAAAATCAATCATATTGTAGTCAATTTATATTGTAAAGCATATTAACTAAATTTTGTATCATCTACCCACCTAAAAATAATAATTTGTGTCATTATTCAAATTTATATTCATTTGCTGTGAAAAATTGGTTAGAACATCACTAATTAAAGAATAATTCCATGGGTTTAAGAGAATGATCGTTTAGAGAGATTTGTCAACTCATAATCGAACCATCCTTGATCCACTATGAAGGCACTCTTGCAACCTTTCTACTCAAAGTCGCTCACAGATGCATTGATGAAACTGAGTGATATATGGCGGGATTGTGGTCTTGCAGCACTTGATAAATATTTTTTTTGTTTTAGAAAAGGGGTGTTTTGGGGGGTTTTGATCTTGGTGGTCTTGTCTTGCAATTTTGACACAAACCTTACCAAACATGATTTGGTCTCAAAACTGCAAGACAAGACCAGAAAATTCAAGACAAGACCACCAACCAAACAGACCCTTAATATATGTTGACATAGATGAGCCCTATTCTTAATGAGCTACATCATTAGGCTACGCAAAAACGGAATGGAATGTTTATTTAAGTTTTTTGTTTGATATGTATTTTAAAATGGAAATGATCATTCTCTTGGAATGAAAATTCATTCCAGAAACTAAACCCATGAAATTATTTATTATTAGTTAGTGATGTTCTAACCAATAAAAATTGGCTAAGAAGATATTTCCATGAAGAAAGTAGGTCTCATATGCAACTTGGCCTTGATGTAACTGATTAAGAAACAGTGATGCCTTAGAGCCATACCAGACTTTGACTTGTGCATGAGACTTATGAGGCCTATGGTGGACTTCATTTTATTTTTATTTTTATTTTTTTCTCATTGAAGTATAACAGATGTTTTTCCTATAGGCCAATTACTTGGTGTTTCTTAGTTGATAATCTGTGTTATACTACATTTTTGAACCACAGTGTAATGTTTTGGCTAATTAATGTTGCCCATTTTCTTCACTGGGTCAGATCAATTACTCGGTGTTTTTCCTATGGACTCACTTAGTCAAGGTTCATTTATCTTTGGTTGGTTGGAGATTCAAGTTTTCATCACTTGTTTTCTTTGAGCCAGTAGTGTTTGAATGTATCTATTATAGCAGACTTGGTCTTTTCCAAGCATAGAAGATATTTCCATGAAGATAGTATGTCTCATATGCAACTTGGGCTTGATGTAACTGATTAAGAAACAGTGTTGCCTTAGAGCCATACAAGACTTTGACTGGTGTATGAGACTTATGAGGCCTATGGTGGATGGGTATATGGTGGACCTGGACTTTTGTTATTTATTTACTTAGGGTAAATGAGACCTAATTGGGATGATTCAGTAACTTGGATTCCTTGGGTTTCAATGATTAATTTCATTTTTCTCAAACAAAGAGAGTAAGAAATCAACATTTAAATCAAAATAAAGAGAGGACATTACAATTACAGTTTAATATGCAAAAAAGATATACCCCATATTTAAGTCCAGACTATTGCTACTATTGCATCAGGGAAGACTCATTTTTCAATAATTTAACAAAGTAGTTGGCTTTGTACGAAGAAATTAAGATGAAAGACCTTTACTCTTGTGATTTCTATGTCCTTTCCTCTCAAAAATGATGAGATGTATGTGGTCATTATGACTTGGAACTTGATTTTTCTGATTTCAATTTTCTTTCATTTTTTCAGTTACATTTGTGAAATTAAATTAAAATTATATTATAGTCATATAGTAAAGGAAGACAAAGAGAGGAAAGCAATATAAAACTTATTGAATTTATGATATTGTAGTCGATTTATATATTTTCAAACCCCATTAACTAGATTGTGTATCATTGTTCAAATTTATTTGCTCTGAAATTTTGGTTTTCAATTAGGGGTGCATACGGTTCGGTTCGGTTTTGATCAAAACCGGGACCGAACCGTTATTTTCGGTTCCTTAAAAATGATAATTGGAATCGAACTGAACAGAATTAAACTGTTTTTTTCGGTTCGGTTCCTACTATTGGCCTTCAAAAAAATTTAAAACGTTAAGCATGAAAACATAATATAATTATAAATTAAATTAAATTAAGTATCTCAACTATTACAAACCCAAAATTATTTGTATAATTAGTGAAATAAAATCAATTATTTCAAAATTAAATCTCTTAAAATTATAATCTTATAACTATTTACTTATAATTTTTAAATTATATATAAGTAAAAATATAATACTAATAAATATAAAAATAATAAGAAAAAAAATTCAGTTCGGTTCCAGTTTTGTTCGGTTCTTTAATTTTTATTATTCATTTTATTTTATGTATTCATTTTCTTATTTTTTGTGACGGGTGTGAAGGAGTTAATGCGCGGCTGAGCGAATATATCTGATTAAATAGAAAATGAGATACTGTGAATTTTCAAGGCCCACATGGGCCAAGTAATAAGAATAGGACAATACTTGGGTCCTCTTTAAAGAGGACCAAGTTCATCCTCCCCCCTTATGTGGCCCAGTAAATATAAGACAAGTGGCTAAAACTAATTAATGAGATATATATGGGTATTACCATCATTTATAAATTTTAACCCAAATCGCATCTGTTCACTTTTCCAACTCTTTATCTTCATCTTCATTACACTGGTGATGATGATTTTTGTATTATACTTTATCGCCTAATGGGATAAGGATTTTAAAAAATTGAATGCTAAAAAGTTAGATTTATTGGGAAGATGATTCATATATAATAAGAAAATAGGGAAGAAAAGAAATCACATAGCACATCAAAGCCTCCACTTTGTAGACATGAATCCTTTCCCAAAAGCTTATATATGTCTTAGGAGATCAACTTATTTCATTTCAAAGTTTATATCATCATTTTCCCTTCTTGTCCTTCCTATAGTTTTTCTTTTGTGCCTATCCATGGCTTAAACTAGGGACCAGTAGTTGAGGAGGAAGACAATGGTCACAGTAAGAGATGAAAAGATAGGATTTAGGATGAGGATGGAATGTGTCTTCGGCATATTGTGATCTCAACCACAAAAAAAAATCATCACATACGTTAGGGCCAACAACATCAACGATTGGTGATTATTGTATGGTTGTTATAGCAAGAAAATTCTTCGAAAGTGGGATGAAGTTGATTTATATTGCAGTCATTGACTTGCTAACTCTAATGACTTTTTTGGTTTACATGATCTAGAATGAATAAACACCATCCAATATTGTGAGATATTATTTGTGTATCTGGTCATCAAATGGATAATAGTAGTACCATATTGCAGTCAATTTTTTTTTTTTCTTTTTTTCTTTTCATTGAAGTATAACATATGTATTTATTGTAGCTTTGTAAGCGATTTCAGTATTTCCACAATTAATTTCATTTTTCTAAAACAAAGAGAGTAAGAAATCTACATTTAAATCAAAATAAAGAGAGGACATTATAATTACAGTTTAATATGAAAAAAAAGGTGTACCCCATATTTAAGTCCAGACTATTGCTACTATTGTATTAGGGAAGACTCCTTTTTCAATAATTCAACAAAGTATTGTATGAAGAAATTAAGATGGAAGACATTGAGTTGTGATTTCCGAGCATAACCTTCCAAGACAGAGCAGAGCACCAATAATTTCTCTGAAGAAAGTATTGCCTTATGTGCCATACAAGACTTTGACTAGTGTTTTCTTTGCCGTTTGTTTTGGGTAAAACACGAGATTTATGAGGCCTAAGATGGGTATGTCTTCTTTGCCGTTTGTTTTGGGGAAAACACGAGACACGTGTAATTGAATGATCCACATAAAGATTTTGCTTTCCTTTTTTCCTTCATTGGAGTAAACAGATGAAAAATTTGTAGCTTTGTAAGCAATTTCAGTAGTATATGAGAACTAATTTGGATAGTTACAGTCGGAATTGATGAGTTCCATTGCTATAGGTATCAACAAAACTAGCATTCAAGTAATTTAACCAATTTGGGTTTCAACAATCAATTTCATTGTTCTCAAACAAACAGAGCAAGAAATCAACAATAAAAATATATAAAGAGAAGACATTACAATTTACTTTTTAAAATGCAAAAAACATGTACCCCATATTTCAAGTTCAGAGTGTTGCAATTATTGCATTAGGTCATTATAGTGGGAAGACTCCTTTTAAAATATTTGCCTGGACTTGTGATTTCTTTTCGGACAATATGAGACATTAATTGGAAGCCATAAATGGGGTTTGCTTTAGACGAAGTGGAACTATTGGTTACAATTTCCATTCATTTTTTGTTGTGAAATTCTATTAAAGTACTGTTGAATGACTAATTGATGCATATGAATAATACAACATATGAGAAGCATATTGGTCTAGTGACACATGATCAGATCATTAATCAAGGTTACTAGGTAAACAATTTCTAAATTGTGATGACCCTGCCATTCAAATCAATCAATCATAAAATAACCGAAGACAGAACAAAATAGTATCATAAAATCGATCATATTGTAGTCAAATGATATTGTAAATCACTTTAACTGAATTTTGTATCATTATTCAAATTCATATTCATTTGCTCTGAGATTTTTGTGAAAATCAATCTAAGGGTGGTTAGTAATCACAGTAACTTTAAGTGTTTTTGTTGCTTCATTAATTGTGATTGTTACACTAACATTCTCTGAAAATAATGATCGCTGTTATACATATAATATATTGATATGAGTGTGGGGTCCAATGTTGGGATAGTGGAAATAACAAAGCTTGAACATTTGTCATCCTGATGATTCATGTGAGCACTTTTGAGAATCTTTGTTGGTTGCCTATAAATAGTCTCTCTCGCTCATTATCTTGCCTATGCGATTCTCTAATCTATCTATAAGAGATTCTATTTGCAAACAAAATTTTATACCAATGGGAGAGATGTTGTTGTATAAACATTTCTACATGGTTGTTGTGGTTTCAATAATGTTGGTCACAAACATGAAAGCAGGTGTTGGATCATTCACTACTTCAAGAGCTGAAGAAGAAGCTGCTCAAGTGAGGTGCATAGACCGCGAGAGACGAGCTCTCCTCGACTTTAAAGATGGGGTCATTGATGATTATGGACTTCTCTCTTCTTGGGGGAACACAACAGAGGAGATGAAAGATTGCTGTAAATGGAGAGGAGTTCGATGTAGCAACCGGACTGATCATGTCATAGTCCTCGATCTTCACGCTCCCTTGGACCGTTTGGGGTTATATTATCATTCTCTTTCTTTGAGAGGTAAGATCATTAGTCCTTCATTTCTAGAATTGTAAAAATGAGAAATAATACTTCAATTATCTTTACTATTTCGACTCAAGCCCAATTACTTGCCACATATATATAAGCAAAACATAATTTCAAGAGATGTTCCATAAACAACAAAATTTTCTACTCGAACAAAAAGAAACTAAATCATAATTGAACAAATATTTCACCCTAAAACACATTCATTGGTTCCTCAGTAATTTCTTATTGGAAAAATTATACATTCTAATTACTTAATTTTATTCTAATTACTTATAGGAAAAATTGCACATTCTAATTACTTAATTTTATATATGGACCTCGTCTGTGCTGTAGCCTTTATCTATTTACTAATTTTATGACATACAGTAATACATTTTGTAATAAACAGTCACTTGTAGGGTTACAGACCTCCTCATCCTTGATTTCTTAATTATCATTTTTGTACGCAATGTTATATGAGAACTAATTTGGATAGTTACAGTAGCAATTGATGAGTTCCATTGCTATAGATATCAACAAAACTAGCATTCAAGTAATTTAACCAATTTGGGTTTCAACAATCAATTTCATTGTTCTCAAACTATTTTTTTGCCTACACATGCTTGCTTTTTGTGCATAAGTTTTGACGACAGGGAGGGTAAAAGTGGTTTTGAACTTAAATAAACTTAACAGTATTCTTTTGATGTACTAATTAGCCCTTTAGACAAATTAATTTAATTTAATTTTTTTAAAATTCAGAACCTTGACTCTGAGAGTCTGAGTGCATGAAACAATCAATAAATAATTATTAAGTCCATGTATTTATTTATTTATTATTATTTGTTTTTTAAGTCCGAGTGCATGAAACAATCAATAAACATTCTAATTACTTAATTTTATTCTCATTACAAATAGGAAAAATTGCGCATTCTAATTACTTAATTTTATTCTAATTACTTATAGGAAAAATGACTATTTATCAGTTTTGTATGCAATGTTATATTTGGACCTCGGTTACAATAATGATGAGGGGAGCCGCATCCCACAATTCATTGGTTCCTCAGTAATTTCTTATAGGAATTTTTTTTTTCTGATAAACAGTCAGTTGTAGGGTTACAGTACCTCCTCGTCCTTGTTTTCTTATTTATCATTTTTGTATGCAATGTTATATATCTTTGGACCTCGCTTATAATAATTATGACTCATAATTGTTTCATCTACTTGTGTTTATAGGTACAATTCCAAATCAGTTGGGAAATCTTTCACAATTGCGCACTCTTGATTTGAGCTTGAATGATTTTAGCGGTACAATTCCAAATCAGTTGGGAAATCTTTCACAATTGCGCACTCTTGATTTGTTCGGAAATGAATTGCTGGATGTGGAAAGTTTTCAGTGGCTTAATGATCTTTCATCATTGAGATACTTTGATTTGAGCGTTGTTAATCTTAGCAAAGTAGGGGGGGATTGGATGGAAGCAGTCAATAAGCTGCCTCTTCTAACTGAACTGCATTTATTTGATTGTGATCTCATCGGTCCTCCTTCCTTTCCATTGATTAATTCATCTACGTCTCTCTCTGTCCTTGATCTTTTTTACAATTCTCTGAATTCATCAATATACAGTTGGTTGTTCAACTTCAATACCAGCCTTGCTGATTTAGACCTTTCTTATAATGAGTTACAAGGTCCTATCCCTGATGCTTTCGGAAACTTGAATTCGCTTGCCCATCTTTATCTCAGTTACAATCTATTTGAAGGTGGACTTCCGAAATCCTTTGCAAACTTAAGTAGCTTAAAATCATTACATGTGTCTCGCAACAACTTGAGCGGGCAGATTTCAATGTTGCTTCGAAACTTGTCTGGGGCTGCAGCCAGCTCACTTGAGATTTTGAATTTAGGTTGGAATCAATTGAATGGTTCTTTACCTGATCTTACCGGATTGTCTTCATTGACAGGGTTGGTTCTTCAGGACAATCACTTGACCGGACCACTCCCCGAGAGTATTAACCAACTTTTCATGCTTGAAATCCTAGATCTATCTACGAATTCATTAGAAGGTAAAATCTCCGAATCCCACCTCTCAAATCTCCACAATTTGCAGCAGTTGGGCTTGTCTCATAACTCACTGGTTTTCGACTTCAAGGCTGATTGGAATCCTCCTTTTCAACTTGATGTCATAAACTTGCGGTCTTGCTCATTGGGACCTCATTTTCCAAACTGGCTTCAAACTCAAAACAATTATTCCCAGCTTGATATCTCTAATTCCAGTATTTCTGGTATTGTCCCGAAGTGGTTTTGGAACTTATCTCCTAGACTGTCTTACCTCAATCTCTCTTACAACCAGATCAAAGGTACGGTGCCTGATTTGTCATTGAACACAGTTGTTTATCCGGTAATAGATTTGAGCACCAATCATTTCGAGGGTTCAATACCGCTATTTCCTCCCAACATGACAATACTATATCTCTCAAAAAATTTGTTTTCGGGCTCAATTTCTTCCTTATGCGATGGAAATAACAAGTTCTTCACCTCTATTGACCTCTCATACAATCGATTCTCGGGGGAGCTTCCTGATTGTTGGATGTTCATGGAATATTTGCAAGTTCTTAATTTGGCAAACAACAATTTTTCTGGGAAAATTCCTAGCTCTATGGGCTCCTTCTCTCGACTTCAGACGTTGCACCTACGCGCCAACAATTTCAGTGGCGAATTACCTTCATCATTGAAGAACTGTACATATTTGAATCTTATTGATTTGGGAAAAAATAAATTAGAAGGAACAATGCCAACATGGATAGGTACACACCTGACAAATTTAGTCGTACTTAGTCTGCGATCGAATATGTTCCACGGAGAGATACCTGTGAGTATATGCCATCTTAACTCTATCCAAATATTGGATCTCTCTCAAAACAACATTTCTGGAGCTATACCTCAATGTGTCAATAATTTCACTACCTTGGTTTGGGGAAATAAATCTGAAGGAATGATTAGTATTTATATTGTTTCACATCTTGGTTATATTTCTCTGCTTGACTCTAATTATGAGGATAATGCAATAGTGCGATGGAAAGGACATGAGATTGAATTCAACAACAGTCTAGCTCTACTAAGAAGCATTGATCTTTCTGGCAACAAATTAGTTGGAAAAATTCCGGAAGAGATCTCAAGTCTTAGAGGATTGGGTTCCTTGAACCTATCAGGAAATCATTTAACTGGACATGTTATTGAAGATATTGGTGAGTTGAAAATGCTGGAATGTCTAGACTTGTCTAGAAACCAGCTTTCGGGTGAGATTCCTATGAGTATTACTCGTTTAAGTTTTCTCGCTCTCTTGGATTTGTCAAACAATGACTTGACTGGGAGAATTCCATCTAGCACTCAATTGCAGAGTTTTGATGTTTCTTCATATGAGGGAAATTCTCAACTTTGCGGGCTTCCACTCCCGAATAAATGCCCTGGAGATGAAACAAATGTTGTTCCTTCTGTTATCAATGGTGGTAAAGATAACATTGTTCAAGGAGCTGAGGATAGGCTTTTAAGTCGAGAATTTTATATCAGCATGGGGCTAGGTTTTGGTGTTGGATTTGGTGGAGTTTTTGGCACTTTATTGCTCAATCGTTCCTGGGACTATTTCTGTCTCATGTTCTCAAACAGCATAAAAGATTGGCTCTATGTGACAACAACAATGAATATGGCCAGATTGAGGAGGCTGCTTCAAAGCTAGCAAGTAAATATTTTCTTTTGTTTTTTCGAGTTAGCAACAATTTTTTCATTAGTTTGAATGATGATGTTGAAATATTTGAATGACACCCTTTCAAGCACTTTATATATAGTTTTATTTTTAGTTGCTCTGTTAGTAAACTGATACTGTTTCGGATTTTCAGTGTGTGCTCCTTCAAGTTCCAAATTGGACAAGGTCGAGTTTGGTGTAGCTGTCTTCTTTTATGTTTTTGTAAGAATGTAATGGATAAATGTTTCCCGTATTCCCCCCACAAGTTCAGGGGACCTGTGCAAAGCAAGCCCTACAAGGATTTGATAAAACTCGGATTATTTTTCGCGGTCATTGCTCTAACGAATTATTTGCATATTTGATGTTGTCCATGTTACTTGTGCTCGAATAAGTTGTGTTCAAGTATTATATGTGTGACAAATAGTTGTGGCATGCAGTGCAATCCAAAATGAGTGTTTTACATAGTCTCCTGTATTCACTCTCTTGGACCTATCACTAGTAATGAAATTGTGTGTAAGTTCTCTCTATATATCATTTTCATCATTGTACCCTGCAATGGTATCGTAGATTTCTGATGGACTAATTATGATAATGGACATTTCACTTTGAAACCCAAATTCAAAGATAAAGACAATTAAAGGCTGTGTTTGTTTCAATGTAAAATATATATATATTTTTAATATTTGATTGCAAAAAAAGATAAAAATCATAACTGGAAATACTTTGTCAAGATTCTAACCAAAAATTAATTATCCCAAAATTGTTGAAGCATTCTGAGAGGTGTCCAAGACTTGAGTAGACTGAAGAAGGCATATACTTAGAGGTATGTTCCCATGGAACTTATTCACTCTTAGGCTAAGAACAATCAAACTATCCACAATAGTATTTTTCCTAACAAGTTGTTCTCTCCCACATCCATGGTTACCAAGTTTTTGCAGTTCTGCAAAGATGAAGGCAATTCTCTAGTGAGATTATTGTTTCGTAAGTGCAATAATTTTTAAACTGCTGAAAGAAGAAATGGATTCTAGAAATTCTTCAATTTTTTTTTTTAATTTCGGTTTTTTTTTGTAAAAATTCCATACGATAGATAATCCGTTACAAAAACTGCTATACCACTACGGGCACAATGATGAAAATGATATTTTGAGAACTTGCACACAATTACAGTACTAGTTCTAACTCTAAGAAAGTGAACACAACTTATGAGCTGCATAATTATACACAATTGTCGGCATAGTACAAATTTCTCTGCAATAAGAACCATACACAAACAAACATATTCTGTAGCTAAATTAAACAGATAAAAATGCACATGTGAGATTTCCGAGGTATCTATTATAACATCATTTGTATTATAGTTTATCAAATATTGAAAGACTTTGCGTCTTGAGAACAATCACTTGACTGAACCACTAGAGATTTTGAATTTACTTTGGAATCAACTCGGTGGTTCATTGCCTCAAAGTATCACCTCATTTTCATCCTTGAAGGAATTGTGAATTGTATCTTGGGTCTAATCAATTGAATGGTTCTTTTCCCGATCTCACCGGATTAAATTCGTTGACGACTTTGCGTCTTGAGAACAATCACTTGGCTGGACCACTACCCTAGAGTATTAGCCTACTTTTCATGCTCGAAATCTTAGGTGTATCTGCAAATTCATTAGAAGGTAAAATATCGGAATCCCGCTTCTCAAATCTCCACAATTTGATGTAGTTGGACTTGTCTTACAAATCGCTTGTTTTGGACTTCAGTGCTGATTGGAATCTTCCTTTTCAACTCATGTCATAAGGTTGGGGTCTTGCAAATTGGGACCTCATTTCCAAAGTGGCTTCAAACTCAAAACACCTATTCCAAGCTTGATATCTCTAATTCCGGAATTACTGGTATTCTCCCTAAGGAGTTTTGGAACTTTTCTCCTAGACTATCTTACCTCAATCTCTCTTACAACCATATCAAAGGTATGGTGCCTGATTTGTCACTGAAGACAGTTTTGTATCCTATAATAGATTTGAGCTCCAATCAACCGAAGGTTCAATAACAATATTTCCTCCCAACATGTCAGTACTGCTTCTCTCTAAAAATATCAGCGCACATGTGTTGCAATGGTATAATATCACCCCCCAATTGGGGAGGTGAGGGGTTCGAGCCTCCTAGTAGGCATTTTGGGTGTGGTGTGTGAGTTTCTTACCATTCAAAAATATATATATATGTTTTCGGGCTCAATTTCTTCCTTATGTGATGGAACTAGCAAGTTCCTCAAATCTATTGACCCCTCATACAATCGTTTCTCGGGGGAGCTTCTTGATTGTAGGATGGCCATGGAAGAGTTGGAAATTCTTAATTCGGCAAACAACAATTTTTTCGGGAAAATTCCTAGCTCTATGGGATCCCTCCTTTTCATTGAGGCGTTGCACCTACGCGCCAAAAATTTCAGTGGCAAATTGCCTTCATCATTGAAGAACTGTGGAAATTTGAAAATTGTTGATTTGAGAGAAAATAAATTAGAAGGAACAATGCCTGCATGGATAGGGACACACTTGACAAATTTAGTTGTACTTAGCCTGCGATTGAATAAGTTTCACGGATACATACCTGTGAGTATATGCCATCTCAAGTCTCTCCAAATCATGGACCTCTCTCAAAACAACATTTCTGAAGCTACACCTCAATGTGTTGATAATTTTACTGCCTTGGTTTGGGGAAATAAATCAAAAGGAATGATTACTTTTACTCTTTCCTGATATGATAGTGGTCTGTATATTTATTATCCGACTGACTCTACATATGAGGATAATGCAATAGTACAATGGAAGGGCGGAAGGTCGAATTCAAAAATATTCTAGCTCTATTAAGAATCATTGATCTTTCTGGCAATGATTTAGTTGAAAAAATTCTGGAAGAGATCTCGAATCAGGACTAGGTTCATTGAACCTAGCAGGAAATCATTTTACTGGACATGTGATTGAACATATTGGTGAGTTGAAAATGCTGGAATGTTTAGACTTGTCTAGAAACCAGCTTTCGGGTGAGATTCCTATGAGCATTACTCGTTTAAGTTTTCTCGCTCTCTTGGATTTATCAAACAATGACTTGACTGAGAAAATTTCATCTAGCACTCAATTGCAGAGTTTTGATACCTCTTCGTATGAGGGAAATTCTCAACTTTGCGGGCATCCACTTCCAAATAAGTGCCCTGGAGATAAAACAAATGTTGTTCCTTCTGTTATCAATGGTGGTAAAGATAACATTGTTCAAGGAGCTGAGGATGGGCTTATAAATCGAGAATTTATTATCAGCATGGGGCTAGGTTTTAGGGTTGGATTTGGTGGAGTTTTTGGCACTTTACTGCTCAACCGTTCTTGGGAATATTTCCGTCTTATGTTATCGAACAAGATAAAAGATTGGTTCAATGTGATAACAGTTGTCAATATGGCTGATTGAGAAGGCTGCTTCGAAGCTAGTAGGTAAGTATTTTCTTTGATTTTTTCTGAGTTGGCTGCAATTTTTCCATTTTTTTGAATGAGGGGGATGTTTTAATACTTGATGACACTCTTTCAAGCACTTGAAATATAGTCATTAAAAGTGCACTAACATTTTTTTTTTCCGTATAAATAGTTGCTCTGTTGGTAAATTGATATGGTTTTGGATTTTCAGTGTATGCTACTTCAAGTTCCCAACAGGACAATGTCGAGTTTCACACGCCTTTGGTTTGTAGCTTAGGCTTCTTCTTTTTTCCTTTCCCTGAAAGTGTTTATAATCTGAACTTCGGGCTTGAAGGATTATGTTACTTGATTATCTTACTTCTATCATCACTATTCTACCAACCAAGGGCCATTAGGCGCAGCGGTACCATACCCCTACTTCCAAATGAGAGGTCCAGGTGTAAGTGCATTTTTTTTGCTCAAACAGTCCAATCACCTTTATTGAGGCTCTAGGGCCATATATATACAAGAATAGATGGGTCTTCGCCCATTGTGATTAGGATCAAATCCATTTATTACGGGGATTTGATTTCCTTTTACAACTTCCAATCTTCATCTAATCAAAACCGCGTCATTAAACCTTTTTTTTTTTTTTACAAGCAAGCAAAAAATAAGTAAATTAATATAACATTTTGATAAATATAGGAAACAAGCGATGAATCAATTGATGTACTCGTAATCATTTTTAATATAAAAATAAATTTAATTGTGTTTGAAGGGAGACAATTATTGCGGACTTGTTCTTTTCCAATCATAACCTTCCAAAGACTGAGCGCCATCAATACCGGATTAGCAATATCTGGAATCAGTCCAATTCGTTTGTCCAACGAATCCAATCCAAAATGGAATATATTTATTATCATGCTGTTTCTTTTCGTTTAGGTGAGTTTTATCTTTCTAATTCAAATGATGTATTTCAACACTGTTAGCATTGTACAATGAGCCTTCTCACCGAGTCTGTCCAAGTGTATACTTGTCCAGGAATATATATATATATATATATATATATTGCTATGTAAACTATTGAAGAATATGTACTATGCATCCCAGTTGCTACTCTACAATGTTTTTTTACTTGAAATTGAAGAATATGTACTATGCATCCCAGATCTCCTTGCAGAAGGGAAAATTTTCGTTTAGATGGGCTTGGCTGATTCCATAAATGGATAAATTAATACCCATGTTGAAATACATTTTTAAGAAAATGGGATGATGGTGATGGGTGCTTTTTGCTGTCTAAGGCAGTTTAGATGGGCTTGGCTGGGCTTGGGCTGTGCTTACCACTTTTGTTTGTACTGCAACGCTTTATTTTTATTTTTTTTGATAAGTAAATATATTATAAATGAAAAAGCACCCAAGTGGGGAGTGCATCCCATTTACATAAGGCCTCTAGGGACCAAGTGAACCCAAGAACTCTATTTTTTCCCTTATAGATTTACAATTTCGGCTCTTCACCCAACAAAACAAACTAGAAATAAACACGTCATTGATCACTCCCAAAGAGGACTCAACGCTCTCAAAACAACGTCTATTGCGTTCCAACCAAATACTCTACCAGAGGCAAAGGGGGGCCACTCTCCAAAAAAGCCGGGCATGGCACCCTATCGACAAACCTCTCCAAGACTCCAAGATATCGCTAACCGAGGCCGGCATCACCGACTGAATACCAAAAAGACAAAAAATAAGGCTTCAACGCTTTATAAAGTAATGTCTCATAAAGGAAAACAAAATGAAGAAATAAGCTTATGCAGTCAAAATGATGGTAGTTTCTCGCAGTGTGTAGTTGAAGTTGGATGCATTATGTGTGGAGTTTGAGAAAATTTCTGATAGGGACTATCAAAGATATGAGTAACACATTCTTTGGGAGAAAGATTTTGTATATACATTTTCTTTATCGTAAATTGCTAAATAAACTATTTTAATCATGTTTGAAAATTACTTTTATCATACATTCCTATGTAAACTATTTTATCCAGTTTGAAAAATTATATGAAAGAAACACTTACCTGGAACTAGTAAATTGTGAAAACAAATTGCATGAGTTTGATATCATTGCCATTCCCTTTCTAGGAAGTCCCATACCTCCTCTTTCTTAGTGGCTTCCTTTTTTATAATCCTTCTATATTTGTGGCTCGACTAGTACCTTCTTCTCTGAAAAAGCAAAAGCAGAAGTTATGCTAAACAAGACCTAATCATATTATTTTGTTAATTGGGCTTACACCCAATTTAGGCAAATAAATTCGATCATTTCAGAGATAAAGGCAACTCTGTAGCCTAATTACATTTAAAAATGACAATAAAAAAAAACGGCCATTAGAGACCATGTCTGTTTCAAAGAAGGAAATTGGGAGTAAATCAGACACTTTGGCAAAGACACCTGCATAAATTTTAAAATTTTCTCGGTTTTGTTTTATTTCTTCTTCAGAACCAGAAGAAATAGTGACTTAAAGAACTATTTCTCTGCTTATTCTTTGTCCATTTTTAAACAAAAACAAATAGTGACTTAGTTTTTTTTTTTTCTCGACCTATTTAGGTTATTTAATTTCCTGAGGTTCTGCTTGATTGCTATTTCTATGCTTCTGTGTTGATTTAAGCATGTGTCATGTGTCTCAGAAACTTTTAATGATTTTGTTTAAATTCCTCATGTTGTTTTTTAGCCTTTTTCTACTTAGATTAAAGATATTTGGTTTAGAACGCTAGTTTGAATTATCTTTATAATAGTTTATAGAAACTTACAATTGTCGATCCGAGCCTACAATCCTGATCCTATGAACCCCACATTGATTCTACACAGAATCTCAATCCTAACAACCTCGATTCATACGGAGTCATTGGGTATCCAAGATTCAACAGCATTGGTGATGAATGATACCTGTGTAATTGCAAGGAATGGAAGACAACATGGAGCACTTTGTAAGGCAGAATCAGTTGTCTATAATCTAAGGCTGTTAAGAATAATTTTAGAACATCAGATATAGTTTTACTTCTATAAATGTCATAATAATGAATGCCTTGTTTTTGTTGTTCCTATTCTGGTTATAGCAAAGATGTAGTTTTTCATATATTTTGAGTGCATGGCATGTCTTTTTCAAAAGTTTCTACATTTGCTAGAATTTCGGTCAGTCATATTAACTTTGTGGTGTTGCTGAATCCCTGCAGAAATTTGAGGACGAAATAAAGATCTTCACATGCTCTTTTATAACCTGGAACCCAGGCTTCTGTCCGAGTACTTGGGGATTGAAATGATGTTGACGGTTGTTTGCAACACTTTGGATGACCTTAAAGACCTTGAAACTTATGACCATGAAGGATCTATAAATGAAAATAGTGGTCTTTATTGCCTTGGAGCTTATATTGGAAGGCCTTTGAATGACCGATTTGGTGTAATTTGTCTCAAGGCCTTACAGTATGTCAATTGTTACTGTTTTTCTTTAAGCAATCTGGAATTTCTGTTTGTAAATATTCTGAACACATTCTTATTCATTTCTTAATCATCGGTGTGTATGTTCAGACCATATGTTGGCAAGCTTGTAGCTGATGACCCACAGAGGAGGCTTGATCTTGGAAAGCCAAGATCACTGTGATGTCCCACATCGCCCAAGAGCAAAACCGTGCGGGCTGGGCCCATAGCGGACAATATTATACCAAGTGTTGGAGCGGGGTGTTACAATTGGTATCAGAGCCAGAGCCCGACCGGAATTAAGTATGGGAGCATGCACATCACCCGTGGGTCGCCAATGAGGACGCTGGGTCTCAGGGGGGGGGTGATTGTAATGTCCCACATCGCCCGGGTAGAGCTCTTGGGATGTGCTTATATGTGCAGTGTTGTCTCCAATTGGTATGAGGCCTTTTGGGGAGGAGCCCAAGAGCAAAACCGTGCGGGTTAGTCCCAAAGCGGATAATATCATACCAAGTGTTGGAGCGGCGTGTTAGAATTGCTATTAGAGCCAGAGCCCGCCGGAATTAAGTGTGGAAGAGGGCACAAGCCTGTGGGTTACGCCAGCGATGCTTATATGTGAATGTGTATCTTCAATTGGTATGAGGCCTTTTGGGAGGAGCCCAAGAGCAAAACCGTGTGGGTTGGGCCCAGAACGGACAATATTATACCAAGTGTTGGAGCGGGGTGATTGTGACGTCCCACATTGCCCGGGTATAGGTCTGGTGATGTGCTTATATGTGAATGTGTATCTTCAATTGGTATGAGGCCTTTTGGGAGGAGCCCAAGAGCAAAACCTGGGCTGGGCCCAGAGCGGACAATATTATACCAAATGTTGGAGCGGGGTGTTACAATCACCTAGTGGGGAATCTCCACCTGGCTTTGTTGGGTTTGCCGTTAATCTGATAAATGTTGATACGTCGAACTTGTTCCGTCTAACACCAAAGGGGCATGGCCTCAGGGAGACTCTCTTCCATTATCTTTTCTCTCGCGTGCAAGTTTACATAACAACGGCAGAGATGCTACAAGCTCAACCATATATAACGGATGGAGTGATATCTTTGGACGGGGGGATGATTAAGGCTCGTACTTTTTTGTTTGGCAAACGGTAAGAAGCTTTAGACATAACATCATGCTTAATTTGTTAGTCCTTTTTAAATCAGCTGTGTTATGACTTATAACAACAGGTTCCATTGTTTCGGGGTTAAAATGTGGAGGTCTCCCCTTTGCATCACATGTTCCGTCGTCTTTGAAATGTATCATTTACCTAAATATTTTTTTATAAACTGAATTTCTGAAGCTGAAATTAAATTTATAAATTTAAATTTTGCATCACGTGTTCCGTTGTTTTTGCATCTCCACTGTGTCCTCGTTTTTCTTTTTCCTGATTCACCAACTTTTTTTGTGAACATTTCTGATATAAGGGGTGACATGGATGTTAAATTCCCAAGAGGCTCGGGGATGCCAATTTTACCTGCAGAATATTTTTAAAAACAAATTAAGATCAAGGAGATGCAATGGAAAGTGGACATATTGCTGGAAGATATAGAGAGGGAACAAGCACTATTGGTCCATGCAAAGTTCAACTTCGAAACAAAGAAGCAAGAGTTTATCAGGTTCATGGATGAGTTTTCACAACGTGCGACTCAGGTATTTCCTTGATGAAAGCGTGATCGCAAATGTGTATAGTTTGCTTGCAGAAATAGCAAAATCTTTTTTGGAATTGTAGAGTATATCTACAGAAACAGCAATGATGTATTGAAAAAGATAAATGTGAACTAGGTTGACAAAACCTCGATATCGCTGTATACAATTTTGATCACCCTCTCTCCAAAACTTATCTAATTTTTTATGCCTTGAGTTGATAATTGTTAAAACTAAATATTGGACGGCCAGAGAAAAATGCTGGTCTCTTTCCATGCTTGACTGGATGACATAACTGTTTCAAAAAGGCCAGACGAGCAAAATATTCTAGTGTTTAGAGTGTTGGAATGCGATGTTTGTTTCTATAAATTGAAAACCAAATTGAAACAGACTTAAATATCATTTGCTGCAGGACTTGAGTCGGGGCGTGACAGATTGATCAGAGATGATAGCTGCTTTATAGAATCAAATATTGAAGATTTTACAAAGTTGAGGAGATTTCTGCTTCAGACTCGGGAAAAAGGAATGTGTTTCGTAAACTTAGCCTCCCATGGTGTCTCATGGGGACAGCAGTTTCTGTTAATGTCGCGTTCTTTTCACTAATGCTTGTACTTTTGGAGTTGAATGTGGCCTTTGAACTCAGCTGATATTCATCGAGTTTTCTTATTTATATATCTGCTAATCTGCACATTTGATTCAGGTTCAAAAGCTTTTGAGCATATCTTCATCGAGTCCTAGCGCATAGCTATGGTGTAACGTACTTGATGCTATTTTTTTTTTTTCTTCTTCTAAATTGGTGTGCGTGTGTTGGGAGACATTCCATGCCATCTGATTGGTAAAGCTTTGTCCATTGCTGTGACAGTGGAAATGCTTCGCACTTCAGGAGAAAAAATCAGTTTTTTTTTTTTTTGTCTCTCACTGAACTTTGGTCCAGTTCAGATTAGATGGACCAGATTCGATCGGGTGGCAAGCGTACTCTACTGCAGTTATGTGGTCCCGACTTGCCACCAAATCGGATCTGAATTGGACTTGAGATACTAAAAGCATTGAAAAGAGTCCTCGCACTTGTGTGTGTAGGAAATCTGAGTTGCATTCTTTTTGTCAATGGCATGTTGAAAGTCAAACGGTCACTTTTGTTTCTTTTGGGTTGCATTCTTTTTGTCAATGGCATGTTGAAAGTCAAACGGTCACTTTTGTTTCTTTTGGGTTGCATTCTTTTTGTCAATGGCATGTTGAAAGTCAAACGGTCACTTTTGTTTCTTTTGGGGTTCACTTGGTTTTGCTGATTTGTGAGTGATATATCATTGAGGGAAATGGATTTCTTGCTTCCAATATCCACATAAAATTGAATTCTAAAATTCACAAGTAGATATTGATTTTTTTGCCATTTCTTTTACCATTTATATAAGGGCATAAAACACCTGTAGTTTTATGAATGAGCACTAAACTCCCTATCCTACATTTTGTGCGAAAAAGTGCGTTAATTATTCAAAAGTGGGTCAAACGCTCCCTGTTGTCAGTGATCCGATGGAAAATGATGGTTAGTGATGTGCACCTCACATGACCTGTTAATGCCAAGAATACCCTTTCCATATACTCATTTAAAAATGGGCAAAGGGCATAAAACACCCTTGTAGTTTCACGAATGAGCACTAAACTCCCTTCAATATGAAACAGGTCTTTATAGTTCAATTTGTGATTAAAGGGACCCCTAACGTCAATTAACCATTAATTGAGAGGTAAATTGACATTGTTATCCCTGAATATTTAACATAAAAATGAATTAAAAAATGACAAAAGGCAAAATACACTCCTATAATTTGCATTTTGGGCAAATAACACCATTCTACTTCATTAAGGTGCAAACACACCCCTTTACTTCATGGACAAATTTGCACCTTAATGAAGTAGAGGGGTGTTATTTGCTCAAAATGTAAACTATAGGGGTGTAATTTGCCCTTTGCCCTTTCTTAATTCATTTTTATGTTAATAATTCAGGGGTAACAATTTCAATTTACCTCTTAGTTAATGGTTATTTGATGTCAGGGATCCCTTTGATCACAAATTGAATTATAAGGACCTATTTCATATTATAGGGGGTTTAGAGCCCATTCATGAAACTACAGATGTGTTTCTGTCCTTTGTCCTTTATATAATCCGGGTTTTAAAACACATATATATATATATATATATGTTTATCTTTCCAATAAGATTATTTCTTAACTTTTAGTTAGGTAGATGCATCAAAGTTTTTTATGTTTTTAAATGTTTGTTAAATTCTGGATTCATACTAAAATGTTTAGTGTGTAGAATAATCTTGTCACCTCAAAAGTAATTAAACATGGTGATCCTTGAATATTGTCAAACATATTCAACAAATTCTATACATTATTAAATTAGTAATTCTTTTCAATTAGATGAGTGAAAAATAAGAGACTCCTCGCATTAAATAATAAACATTATTCTCTTATTAACAAAAATAAATCATATTTAAAACTTGTATCACAACTCATTCATTATAATGCTATGTTTGGTTGGAGGGAGGGATTAGAGGAAGGAAAATGTAATTATTTTGTGTTTGGTTGGAGAGGGAAGGGAAGAGATGAAGGAAGAAAGGAGGAATGAAACATCCTTCCTCATTTACATTTTTTTATCCGTTCAAATTTGAGCGGAAGAGGAGAGAGAAAAAATGTTAACTACCCCATTATATACAAAATGTCATTCTTATCATTTTTAACAATTTTCTTATAACTTATGTAGCACCTAATGAGAATATATTTGTAAAAATAATATAAAAATTATGGCTTCCTTCCTTTCAATCAAATAAAAATTGGGCAAATGGCGCTAAACCCTCCTATAGTTTGAAAATTGGGCACAAAACCCCCCTCATGGTTTCTAAACCTCCTTATCCTTTGAAAAGTGGGCGAATACACCCCCTTTGATAAGATTTTAAGTGTGATTTTACTTAATTGCCCTTCATATTATATTATAATTTTATGATTATTTTCAATAATCCCCCTAAACTTTTAAATTTTCACATTGCCCCCCACCATAATGGGTAAATCACAATTTCACTTCCTAAAATTCGAAAAAATATTTAAAATTTTAAAAATTATATAAAATTAAAAAACAATATATAAAATTTGAAAAAAATACATAAATTTACAATATATATAAATAAAATTAGAAAAAATATATAAAATTGGGAAAAATATATAAATTCGAAAAACATATAAAATTTCAAAAAATTAAATAAATTCAAAAAAATTATATAAAATTAGGAAAAATAGATAAAATTTGGAAAAAATATATAAATTTTTTAAAATATATAAATTTTTTAAAATATATAAATTCAAAAAAAAACATATAAATTTCAAAAAATAATTAAAATTAGAAAAACTATATAAAATTTCAAATACATATATAAATTCTAAAAAAATCTATAAAATTAGAAAAAATCTATAAAATCTATAAATTCAAAAAGGTTGAATGTTTGAGTTTTTCTAATTTTATAATATGAAGGGCAATTAAGTAGAAATAAAATTCGAAAACAATATATAAAATTTGAAAAAATATATAAAATTTGAAAAAAAATACATAAATTCACAATATATATAAATAAAATTAGAAAAAATATATAAATTGGGAAAAATATATAAATTCGAAAAACATATAAATTTCAAATATATATATATATAATTAGAAAGAATTTATATAAAATTTGGAAAAAATATATAAATTCAAAAAAATTATATAAAATTCGGAAAAATAGATAAAATTTGGAAAAAATATATAAATTTTTGAAAATATATAAAATTCAAAAAAAAATATAAAATTAGAAAATAATATATAAAAGTTCAAAAATATATATAAATTCTAAAAAAACATATAAATTTCAAAAAATATATAAAATTTGAAAAAATAATTAAAATTAGAAAAAAATATATAAAATTTCAAAAAAATATATAAATTCTAAAAAAACATATAAATTCAAAAAATATATATAAATTCAAAAAAGTTGAATGTTTGAGTTTTTCTAATTTTATAATATGAAGGGAAATTAAGTAGAAATAAAATCCATCACTTTAATCATTCATTAGTCATATCTTTTAGTGTGTTATTTTGCGGTTTCAAAATAAAAGGTTGAATATTTGAGTTTCTATGGAGTCAAAATTGTATGAGTTTTAATTTCTTGTCTAGGTAAATAAGGATTGTTATTCATTCCAGCTTATTATCAATTTGGGCATATAGACCTTGTAGTATGTTCGTGAAGGTGGATGTAAAAACTGTAGCATGGCATGTTAGCTTCTTTTTAGAATTTATATGTTTTTTTAGAATTTATATATTTTTTTGAATTTTATATATTTTTAGAACATTATATGTTTTTTTAGAATTTATATATTGTTTTGAACTCTTATATATTATTTTCTAATTTTATATATATTTTTTAATTTTATATATTTTCAAAAATTTATATATTTTTTCCAAATTTAATCTATTTTTACGAATTTTATATAAATTTTTTGAATTTATATATTTTTTCCAAATTTAATATGTTTTTTTAGAATTTATATATTTTTTTCAAATTTTATATATTTTTTCTAATTTTAATTATTTTTTCAAATTTTATATATTTTTTGAAATTTATATGTTTTTTTAGAATTTATATATATTTTTGAACTTTTATATATTATTTTCTAATTTTATATTTATTTTTGAATTTTATATATTTTCAAAAATTTATATATTTTTTCTGAATCTTATATAAATTTTTTCAATTTATATATTTTTTCCAAATTTTCTATGTTTTTTTAGAATTTATATATATATTTCAAATTTTATATATTTTTTCTAATTTTAATTATTTTTTCGAATTTTATATATTTATTGAAATTTATATGTTTTTTTAGAATTTAAATATTTTTTTGAACTTTTTTATATTATTTTCTAATTTTATAATTTTTTTTGAATTTTATATATTTTCAAAAATTTATATATTTTTTTCCAAATTTTATCTATTTTTCCGAATTTTATATAATTTTTTTGAATTTATATATTTTTTCCAAATTTTATTTATTCTTTCTAATTATATATATATTCTTTCTAATTATATATATATTTTCCGAATTTATATATTTTTTATAATTTTTTTTTATATATTGTAAATTTATGTATTTTTTTCAAATTTATATATTTTTTCAAATTTTAGGAGGTGAAATTATAATTTACCCATTATGGTGGGGGCAATGTGAAAATTTAATAGTTTAGGAGGGTTTATTAAAAATAATCATAAAATTATAATATAATATGAAGGGCAATTAGGTAAAATCACACCTAAAATCTTACCAGAGGGGGTGTATTCGCCCACTTTTCAAAGAACATGGGGGTTTAGAAACCATGAGGGGGATTATGTGCCCACTTTTTAAACTATAAGGGGGTTTAGCATAATTTGCCCAATAAAAATTATATTCCTTTTACTATTCGTTACACCCAACCAAACAAAAAATAAAAAAGACATTATCCATTTTTTAAAATAGCCCATTCATACCTCCTTTCCATCAGTTTATCAGTCCTTCCAAATAAACGAAGTATAAAATATACGTTTTCACCGTAAAAGTGTACCATAAATAAGGGTAAATAGCTTAAACCCCCCCTCAATTTTACTCTCTTTCCCTACTATACCCCCTCAACTATGAAATGAGCTTAAAACCCCCAAAAGTTTCATAAAATGTTGCACCATGGGCTTGCCTTCAATTTTTTTTACCCTTTTACCCTCCAAACTTTTTGTATTTCCACCTTACCTTTAATTCTATCCTTACTATTATTTTTCTTAATTCTTTATATTACAAAAATATTATTTCTTTAAGTTAGAATATTAATTATGCCATTTACCTTTAATGTATTAGACTAAATATACTCTCAAATGTTTTTTTTTTGTAAGTTTTAATTATTTTATTTGTAAATCAATTAACTTGTTATTAAATTTTAGTTTGATTTAAATCATAAAACTCAATCCTAATTAATATATTCATAAATAAATAACAATTTATGAATATATTTTTATGAAAAGAAAGTTTCATTTGGGCAAAAAAAAATTTTAATTAGGATAATGAGTTTTATGATTTAAATGAAATTAAGTTTTATTGGAAAATGATATATATTTTGGAATATATATATATAATTTGTCAAAAATATATATTTTTCGAATTGTTTTAAAAAATTATGAATTTTTTCCAAAAAAGAAAATTTTTGGGAAAAATATATATTATGTTCCAAAATATGATTTTTTCCGAAAAATAATTTTTTTCAAAAAATATATATTATTTTCCGAAATATATATTTTAGAAAATAATGTATATTTTTCATAAAAAAATCATAATTTTTAAAACAATTCAAAAAATATATATACTTTTGATGAATCATATATATATATTCCGAAACATATATCATTTTCCAATATATATATTCCAAAATATACATATTTTTTCAAAAAATAATTTTTTTGAATGTTTGATTTCACTAAACCCTCTTATATTATTGATGGTAGTTTAGGTATTATGACTCAAAATCATATTTTGGAACATAATATATATTTTTCTCAAAAAAATAATTTTTCGGAAAAAAATTCATATTTTTGAAAATAATATATATTTTTCTCAATAAAAAATTTTTTTCAGAAAAAATCATATTTTGGAACATAATATATATTTTTCCCAAAAAAATTATTTTTCGGAAAAAATTAATATTTTTTAAAAGAATTCGGAAAAGTTATATTTTTAACGAATTATATATATATTCCGAAATATATATTATTTTCCAATATATATATATTCCGAAATTATATATTTTGTTCAAAATATATATATTGTTTTCATAAATTGGATTTATTTATGAATATATTAATTAGGATTGAGTTTTATGATTTAAATCAAACTAAAATTTAATACCAAGTTAATTGATTTACAAATAAAATAATTAGAACTTATTAAAAAAAATTTATATTTGAGAGTATATTTAGTCTAATACATTAATGTAAATGACATAATTAATATTGTAACTAAAAGAAATAATATTTTTGTAATTTAAAGAATTAAAAAATATAATAGTAATGATAGGATTAAAGGTAAGGTGGAAATACAAAAAATTTGGAGGGTAAAAGGGTAAAAATATTTGAGGGTAAACCCATGGTGCAAGAAAATGAAAGTTGAGGTGGTATAGTAGAGAAAGAGAAGAAAGTTGAGGGGTATTTTTAGCTATTTACCCCATAAATAATTAAAGCAAAAAGATAGTGTTGGTCCATTGATCAAATCCGGACAAAATCACTGAGGACCCCTGTGATTGGCCTCTCTATCTTTCTCGGGGTCAGTAATTAAATATAAAAATGGGTAAATTGCTTAAAACCCCCTCAAATTTACTCTCTCTCCCTACAATACCCTCTTAACTAATTATACCCCTGAACTATATGAACCATTGCACCATGGGCTTGCCGTGAAGATTGCTGTTAACAGCAAAGTGAAAATACGTTTTTGCCCTTCAAGTCTTCATCCCCTGGACTATATGAATCATTGCACCAGTCACACTATTGTCAGTACACTGTATCTTGCTCAATTTGCTTTAAATTTAAATTCTCTTTTTATAATTTCTATTTATTTGGTTAAAGGCAAAAATATAAAAAGTGAAAAAGAAAAATATAACATATTATTTAGATGACCAGATTATCAATTTAAATTTGTCGGCTTAAAGTGTCATTATTCAATGTTTTTAAAAATTGGACAATTTGTTTATCCTCAAGTAATATTTTTTAAAAAAATATTCAAATTAAAGGAAAAGCTACTATAATTTGATATACTTCTAGAGAAGCAAATTATAATTGACTCTTATTTATTTATGAGAAAAATGTTGTAATTTGAGATTTATAACGTGGTTGGTCCTCTCCAGGGATGGATCCATCAAGGGCTTACCCCAACTGATTTTATTTTATTTTTTTATATACTTAAAAAGTTCTTAATTTACTCAAAACTTGAACCCAACTCTAATTTCAAGACTGAAATATAGATTGCTCACTTAAAATTTTGTATGTATCATTTTCCCATCTAAGGATTTGAATATATATACACACATATTTGGAATTATAAGTTGTTATAGTAGGAAACAATTATCAGCCATACAATAGAGAAGCAAGTGCCCATGAAACAAAGTGCAAGATGTTGTTTTCATTGCCTTTTTTTCTGGTGTGAAAATTTGAAACATTTCTCTATTATTCAATTTCTTTTGTAAAATTGAAAAATAATTAACATCTTGATTAGGCCTTGTTTGGGAGTTTAATCCATTTCTTTGCAAATGTATATAGCGGTCAGAAAGGGTAGAATGGAGATTTTGAATTGCCACGTCAGTTGAACAGTAGAATCTAACGGCACAGTTATAACAACAAGCCCTTGGTGCAAGCTTCTTTGAAAGTTTAGGGGATTTTAAGCTAATTTCATAATTGAGAGGGTATTGTAATGAGAGAGAGTAAACTTGAGAGGGGTTTTAAGCAATTTACCCTAAAAAATTTACATGTTCTAAATTTAAATTTAATAAATAAATAAATAAATGGCGTTACACTGTACTCTTACATGGTATTGTCTTATATGAATCTACTCCATTCACCCTATAAACAACTCTCACACACTGCAAATTATGAATCATAATTTATGATGGTATCGATGTGATTCATATATATATATATATATATGTATATGTGTATACACATACAGTCACCACTCTTGCACCAGTATAAAGGTTCGTCTTCCGATTCTCTCACCGAATCTTCTAGGGTTTCTATTTTGTCTGCAACTCTTTTTTTATTTTTTTTTATATATACGTAACGTATATATATGTGTGTGTTTGTATTTAATGATAATATTTTCTCCTTTCATTTAAATAATCTGTTTAGAGTTTAGCGTAACAAAATGTCTGATTATGATCATCATCGCTACGACTACCTTGTACTCAAAAGCAGTATAAATATTACTATGTTTGTGTGATATAAATTTGTTGTTTATTGATGTAATTTTATTGTAATTGGAATTGTAGTGCTTGTGGAAATGTGCATTGGTTGGGGTTTTTGATTTCAGAAAAGGATGGTAAATTGGAAAAATTGTGGAAGATAATCTTTGAAGTGGAAGGGGACGCCCAATTGGAGGTGTAAATTTAGGGTTTTGTGTGGTGACTGTGTGTGTGTTAGAAGCACTTTTGAATGCAGGAGAAGGGGGTTTTGACTGTCCGGGAGAGAGGGGACGAGCGGTCCAAATGTGACGAGGATGTGTTGACCATGGTGGGGATGGAGAATCTTGGTGGTGGAGATCAGGGTCAGAGTGGGAATTGTAGCTTAGTTCCTGAAGGAATTGCAGGAAAGAGTGAAAGTTTGGTTCTTGGCGGCAGTTTGGGTGATTATGGTGGACTTATTGTGGACCGGTTTGGTGATTATGCCGGTAAAAATGATGCTGTTAAGAGCAAGAAGGTTGGCAGGCCTAAGGGTTCAAAGAAGAAGAAGACAATTCTTGCAGCTGCAAAAAAGGAGAGAATTTTGCTTGCCGGAGCGAATTGTTCGAAAGATGAGGTTGTTGGGCGGAAGAAGAACGGACGAGGTAGACCCAAGGGCTCGAAAAATAAGAAAAAAATTATTGCAGCTGAGGAAAATGAGAAAATGGTGCCTGAAGTCTCTGGCAACAATCATGTTGGCGATGGCATTGGTTTCAACGGCAATTGTGCTAAAGATAAGAAGAAAACTCTTGTGGTCGAAGAACATGAGAAAATGTCACTTGAAGTAGCTGGCAATACTTATGTTAGTGAAAGGACTATTAAGCAGAAAGATAGAAGCAGCTGGCCTAAGGGTTTAAAGAATGAGAATCTAACTCATGGTGCTAAAGAAGTCATAAATGTTAATGGGGATGAGAATGTTATTGGTAAAGGTGTGATTGGCCGAGACGAGGGTTCAAGAAAGCAAAAGAGGTTAAGTATTGCTGCTAATGAGCCTGTAGAAGTTGGCTGGGGAAATGAAAATTCCCAGGTTTTGAAGAACGAGACATCAATAATTGCAGGAAAAGAATACCAGAGTCTGGATACCGGAGTTGCACACAAAAATAATTGTACAGATGATAATGCATCTCTGGTTTTAGAGAGTGAAATACAAGTATTTGCTACCAATGAAGATCAGAGTGAGCCCAGTGATACTGCCCTGGGAAATCATTGTGGACATAAGAATATACTAAAGGGTTTGGAGACTGAAAATCCGTCTCCTGCTAGTAAAGATGATCAGATTCAAGCCAGTGAATATGGATGTGGGAATGTAGCTGGGAAACGGAAGCGTGGCCGACCAAAGGGCTTGAAAAAGAAGCCGCGGTTAATAATTGCCGGTGAGATCTTGAGTTGTTCCAACAAAGTAGTGAAAAGTCTGATAATGAATAAGGATGCGGGACAATTATTAGCCAAATGCAGCAGCATTCAGAAAAGGCCTAGAGGAAGGCCGAGGAAGTATGCCGATGAATATTGCAAATCCATTTGCACGGGGGAGGAATGCTTCATTGCAGAACTAAAAGGAAGTGGAATGGTGGATTCAAGATTATCGGTGAGTTATTCCAAATTCATTCTACTCTAATTGGAGATATATTATGTTGAAAAGCTTGTTAGGAAACAACCCTGGCAGCAACTTGTTTTGACCAGTTGACCAGAACAGGTAATTGGTGGAATCAAACTTGGTACTTATCATAAAAAAAAAAAAAAAAAGCTTGTTACCATTTACTTTGTCTTCAAGTTTGAAAATTTTAGAGGTCAAAAGATTGATCAATGTACAACTTTTTTAGTTTGGATGGGTTGCAGAACATCATCTTAGCATCTAAGAAAAAAACCTTGGGGTGTGTTTGCTTCAGTTATCTAAATATAGTTTTCAAGAACTCTCGAAACAGTTAACAAAATATCAGAAAGATGTCTTTGCTAAAATCAGGTCCTTCTCCTTTCTGTTTTCATAAATAAGATTTTGAATTGCTTAATGCCTTTTGGTTTCTAACCACAGAAAAATATTCTTTAAAAAAAAGAAACAGAGACAAACCGCTCTAGTAATATTAATATTATCTTCCAGAGGAAGTTGCCTAGATCGTTGCTGGCGATCAAATGGAATCAGTCATGTGCAGCCACATGAGGTTGCAAGTTATGACTAGATTCTATAGAGCAGTCCACATGTAGTTTCAGCTAGTAACATTTACAATAGTAAGTGATCCACATCAATTGCGGACAAGGAAAAAAAAAAGCACATAAGAAAATTGAGAACTATCCCTCATTCAAAGGAGAAGCAATTGGCTAAAGCATCATATGTTAAGTGGTGTCTTAATGTATACTTTTTTATTATTGTTATTACTATTATCAAATTTAAGCTGCAAATGTCCTTTAATTATGTTTGGATTTCTGATTTAGGATGCTACCAGTATGAAAAAAGAGCAGGGGAGCTTGCTGTGTCACCAATGCTTGAGGAATTATAAGACTGACATCATCATTTGTTCAAATTGCAAAAGGAAACGCTATTGCTACGAGTGCATCGCAAAATGGTAATGAGAACTCAGAAAGCCCTTCTATTAATGAAATTGTGGTTATAACAACCCAACTTTCAAACTTTCGTTCAAATTTGTCATCCGTAAACTATGTAAGGAAAATTTAACTTCCTATAATCTAAATAAGGCCTATTAACGTAAAAAAAAATCCGGTTTTAGATTTTGATCAAATACCCTCCCTGAGGTGCCATATTCCCCACTCCACTATGAAAATCTTTCATAGACCCCCCCTTTTCGACTCCAAACGACAGCGTTTTAACATTTGTTTTGCCTTTACGCTATTTTGAGATGGAAGGGGAGGGGGGAGGGGGTGTCTGTGAAAGATTTTCATAGTGGAGGGGGCAATATGACACCTCGGGGGGGGGGGGGGGATTTACGTTAATAGCCCTTTAAATAATTATGTCTTCAGCTTTAACAAGTTAATGGAGAAAATTAACTTATTTAGTATGTAGTTTGAATTTAAAGGGCTAAAAACCTAAAAGAGTGTGTAAATAATGTTTACTAATTTGTGTTGTCAATATGAAAATTTACTACCAGACATAAATTGCCATGCATTTGTTGGAAGTAAAAATTATCTACTGAAGGATTTTCAAAAGCTTTATACAATATAATGTTGTTGCTTTATTCTAATATCATGAAATGGTTTTATCTTTTCCAATGGTCGTTTAAGGATTTTGTAATAAATTGAATAGGTACCCAGAGAGAATGAAAGATGAAGTTGAGAATGCATGTCCATTTTGTCGTGGCTATTGCAATTGCAATCCGTGTCTTCAAGCAGAGGTGGTTGTAAAGGTCTGTGCCCTGATGTTTTTTGATATTGTCTTTTCATAAGTATTTACCATATTCTGTAATGCAGTTTGCATACTCCTTGAAGTAATTAGTTGTATAGACCTGTCATACAGAAGCAGATGAAAACATCAGATTGCAAAGGTCACTTTATTTGCTGCACAGAACCCTTCCTGTTCTCAGACAAATTTTAGAGGAACAGAAGTCTGAGCTAGATGTGGAGGCGAGCATTCTTGGTAACTTGATTTTGATACCTCACTAGGGTGGAATTTGCACTTTTTTAACTAGATTGATGGTTTACAATGTCGATATGTTTCTTCCATTTGTTTGTTAGGTATCCAATTGACAGAAGAGGATATAACAAAATCAAGTATAGACATAGATGATCGCGTGTACTGGTACGATATCATGCTTCTGAGGATTGGATTGTGTCATCAGTTATTTGTAAATTGTATTTTACTTATTGCAGTTTAACTAATTTGTTTATTATCTTCGTTATGGTAATGAAGTAAAGCAATTCAAAGATTCACATTGGAGATTCTTATCCTTGCAGCTTGAAATGATTTCAGAAGTTAAACTGTATTTATTCAAAGTTCTAAAATATGTGTTATCATTGTAGCTGTTAGTTGAGGTTGTTAGGCATGTTAGGCATGGCTGCTGCCAAACTAGGAATGGGTGGCTGCCAAACTGGTCCTTAATGGTGTGCTGAAGAAGGAGGTGGTAGCCTAACTTGTGTTAGGTAGCTCAACTTATGTTGACCATTACTTTCTTGTATTGCCTATACATATATAAGCCTATGTATTGTATAAGATATATACACTGAATAAACTTAAGTATCTCATTATCTTCTTTACAACTACAACTATATATCTCTCTCTCTTTCTTATCTACTTTTACAGTAGCAATTGATCAAAAATCAGTTATGCTTAGGACCAAGGTATGGATAGAGAATAGAAATTCAAAAGGGCCTTCCAGTTACTGGAAGAGTTCAAAATTTAGGAAGAACAACTGTTTTATACAAATTATACTATTTCATCATTCATAGAAGCCTCGCAGAAGGGGTGTTCATATGTTGGATTGAAAACTTGGATTTGTACAGGAAGGGTTTTTTAAGCATGAATCTTGTTTGCGGAATGTGTATATGATACTCCCTCTGTCCCAAATTATAGGTCCATTTTGGGGAATCCAACTTTTTAAGAAGATGACTTTTATTGTAGTGTTAGGGAATGAGATATCAACTTTACCCATAGTTCCACCATAGTGATGTGATGGTTTATAGTATTAGTGAATGGTTGAAGGTTAAATTGGTAAATTGACCAAATAAAGTTCTTTGACTTTTCAAAAGTGGACACTTAATTTGGGACAAGGAAAAGTGGACCTATAATTTGGGACGGAGGGAGTATATAATTGATACCGGATATACGTGTGATTAATTTGGTCAGGATTGGGTATTTGTTTGCTGAGGTTATTTACCTTGAAACTAGTCTAGTTGTAAAATATGGTCCATCTATATGGGTGATGCATGATCCTGACCAGTGACGGATCTAGAGATCTGTGTCAGTGGGGGCTAAAACAATTTACATTAGGCTCATGGGGCATACATGATGTATATTTATTTCAGTGGGGACTTGAAACAAATTTTCAGTGGGGGCTTAGTTGTGAAGAAATTTAAATTCTGTGGTATCTAAGGTTAAAAAAAAAATCCATGGGGGTCATGGCCCCCACTGGTCCTTCATTGAATCCATGCCTGATCCTGACCTACATATATGTGTACACCTAATCATGGGCACTTTAGTGTGTCTGTGCTTGTGGATGTATCACGCCTGCCCCATTTTGTTGATATTGTTTGTTTTGGAAATTTGGACACTCACCACGCGTACGGTTTCAAACGCGTTTCCACGGTTAGGAGATTCTCACTCATATAAGTGCCAACCACCTCTTCCCCCCAGACAATGTGGGACGTCACAATCACTTCCTCTTAGGACCCAACCACAGGCTCATGTGAATCAGGTAAGAGGATGTTGGGTCCTTTAAAGGATTGATTGCCACGTTCCAAATTGCCTGAGAGGAGAAAGTGTTGACACTTATTACGTGTGCAAACACGCCCTATGTATAGATTCGTCTTAAAAGCCGTGAGAATGGGGAGTGTGAAAGGCAAATAAAATTTACACAGGGGGATAATTGTGGTAGATGGTATCAGAGCGAAACCACAGCCGGAAATGGAGAAAGCTTATGCAAGTCCATGCAGATTGGACCAATGAGGATGCTGGGTTCCAAAAAGAGGTGATTGTGACATCCCACGTTGCTTGGAGGTAGAGGTGGGATGTACATATGTGTGGAGACTTCCTAAATGTGAATACGCCTTGTGAAAACTGTGTACATATATGTGTGGAGACTTCCTAAATGTGAATACGCCTTGTGAAAACCGTGAGCATGGAAGTGTGCAAAATGGAAATATCTACATAGCGGGATGGGTAATGCATGGATTAGTGTCGACTTTATTGTTATGACCCTACCTTGTGTTCCTGGTCTAAGGTAGGCTTTCCCATGAATCCAACCAGATATAATTACATTCCAAACTAGCAACGTTAGAAAGTTTTTAGCAAATATGCAGACGAATCTAGCAAGAAGATGGGAGTAAAATATTGATGATAACTTGCATTGAATTTCATCTAGTGTGATTATGCAAAAGTTTCAATTAAAAACACTTCTAGAGTAGGCTTTCCCATGAATCCAACCAGATTTGATTACATTCCAAACTAGGAACTTTAGAAAGATTTTAGCAAATATGCAGACAAATTTAGCAAGATGGGAGTAAATTATTGATAACTTGCATCGAATTTCATCCAGTGTGAGCATGTGAAAGTTTCAATTAAAAAAAATTTATGTATAATTAACAACATAAACTCATGGATTTCAGTTTCATATAGTGATGGAGCTCAGTTGTGAATTTGTTGTCTTCAATATTTGCAACTCAATTCACGGAGAGACCTAAAGTGTTCTGCTGTGTCCTTTCTGCTGGGTCTACAGTTGATAGGTTGTGATTGAGAAGTCTAGGACAATTACCCGAGCCTCAGATGACCTCTTTGTTCCCATTAAGGTCTAGTTTTAACCAACTGTGACTGATTTATAAACTCTAATTTTTATTTAGCTCACAGCAATATGAATCAGTTGTATATAGAGAGAGAAAAAACAAACCCTGTAGACCATAATGGGAAAGATTATGGGAGCTAGTACAGGCAGATAAAACGCTAGAAACCCTAGTTACCAATGAGATAGAATGATCCACCATTCTTCACTCAAATCTGTACGTTCGCTCGTCAACACATTTTGTTCATGATGCGTAAAATGCATTTTAATTATAAGTTTAATGAAATGTACTCGTCAAAGACCAAGATAAGAAGTTTTCTTGACATGAACATATATGTAGATATACCTTTTCTCTTTGCATGTGAGATCAATACAATCAATATCCAGTTGGAACAATTCAAGATATGCAACACAAATAAAAACAAAATTTCATAAATGGGATTTTTGACATATCAACTAAGAGGATTAGGTGAATTAATCTTCATAAATGCTTTCATATCTATTCTCACTTAGCAAATTAAATGTAATTACAGAATTTGACATATTGGAGCGATAAAAACTATAATCATGCAAACTCTGAACAAATATTGGCATAAATATTCAGAAAACTTTAATCCAGCACTAAATTGCGTTTATTGTAAGTAGTGAACCAGGAAATTTTGTAATATCTATCAAATGTTTCATAAGTTTGGAACACATGATCCGTTAAGTATGACTGGAGAACATTTTTATATTTCAGTCATTAAATAATACAGAAACTAATATGAATAAATAATTAGAAAATAAAAAAGCATGATCTTTTGAGGCTTGGTTCCTACTTAAAAGCATGGGCTTGAGGACTTTATGTGAGCTTGATTGAATGAGCCTGACTTGTACGAGGTTAAGGTGCTCGAGCACTGCCTTAATGAGCCTGGGGCATTTTTGGAGCCCAGCAGCACCTCTAACAACTAGAGTGCTGCTTCTCTACTCTGTGATTTGATCATATGCATGTCTAGTCAATATTCACACTTCTTCAAAGCTTGAAAATCAAAGAGGTGTCAAGTTGCTTGTTCATTGTGTACACACTTCTATGAAGAGTTCACCGTGGAGCACAAGGATTATGATATTCACCCCTCCGAATAACAACTCAACATTTACAGGAATCTCTAGATGATGAAAAATAGAGTATGTTATATAAAAGTGTAGGATCTATCAATAGTGTGTGTAGAGATCTCCATGTAAAAGTAGGTAATTATTTATGAGGCCTAGAGGTTTTTGTATTATGGTTTGATTCCAGAGGAATTTAATTTCTTTAGTATCATCAGAAAAGGAAACCTAATCCTTTAAGAACTCCGATTTAGAAAAGTTTTGAAACGCTCTCGGTGCAGTGATTGATTGATCGAGCTGTTAATTGACAGCTGCTGGATCGGGCTCAATCAATCAACACATCAATCTATCTCAGACTTTTAATAGACTACTTTAGTAACAGGATACTGCTTGTCGTGATAAAAACTCTGGCCAACAAGCTTGAGATCACTAGTTTGAGTTTTAGGACCACCACTATATGTAAAAATTTAAAGGCCATGTCTGTACCATATTTTCCCTCTCGTGACCCTTGATTTACAGGGAGCACAGGGGGGCCTTTATATGGACTGCTGTAGCAAAAGTGTAGACCCTGGTGAGGAGGTTGTTGCATTTCCCACGTTGCTATATAATTAGAATTTGCAAAATTTTAGAAGAACAAGCTTAGGTCTTCATTTTGGAACTGCAAAAATGAATTTGAAAAAGCTGTCAGCCAAAATGTTGACTGAATGTCTGGCAGTCCGTTGAAAACATTTTATGAAGGCAGTTGATGGGAGTGAAAGTTTATAGATCGGCAGTAAATATTTTCCCCACCATTTAGATTGCTCTCTCTGCTCTGATGGCAGTTGTTGTGTCTATGTTGTCTTTTTCTTGTTTCTTTTTTCTGTTTCTCATGTGCCACATGTTATGTGGGCAAATTTGGAGCTTCCTTAATGACAATAGTTAGAAGGGGTATCTTAAATTCTATTCTGCGAGTTCCCGAGGTTTCGGATTGTCAATTGGGATCTTTTCCTGTGGGTTGATTCTACATAGATTTTACTTAGTTTTTTTAATACTGCAGGCAATTTATGTCCCTTCTATTCTCTTAATAAGTGATGACAATCTGTAACCATGCACAAGTTCTTATCAACAGTGACAACTGCAATACATCCATCGTCAATTTCCATAGAAGCTGCCCAAATCAAGATTGTTCTTATGATCTATGTCTGAATGTTGTCGAGAACTCAGACAAGGTTTTTATACTGGAAGTAAGGAAGAGGAATCTAATCTCGACCAGTTTGGTGAAGGACAAAGTCCAGCTTTGAAGGGCCATATTTTGGAACATCAGGGGAGACATAGTTGGAAGAGCCAAGCGGACCTTCCAGAAAATGATCGTCTTGTTGGTATGTCTTGCAACTTCCCTTACTCGCGAGGAAAGATGGATGGCTGCATCCCATGTCCTCCAAGAGCCCGTGGAGGTTGTGGTTCTGGGATACTAACACTTGCACGCATCTTTGAAGCTAACTGGGTTGACAAACTAATTAAAAGTGTGGAGGATATTATTATCAATTATCACCCACCTGATATCGATTTTTCTCAGGAATGTACTTTTTGCCTTCCTATCAGTTCTACCGGAGGTGAGGAGAAAAATCTCTCTGGAGTGAGGCGGGCAGCTTTTAGGGTAAACAGTCATGATAATTTCCTTCACTGCCCGAATGCTGTTGAAATAGAAGACAGTGGGTTTGAGCATTTTCAAGTGCACTGGATGAGAGGTGAACCTGTTATAGTTAGAAATGTGCTAGCGAAGTCATCTGGTCTTAGTTGGGAACCAACGGTCATGTGGAGGGCTTTCAGAAGTGCGACGAGAAAACTGAAAGAGGAGACTTTTTGTGTCAAGGCTATTGACTGTCTGGATTGGTGTGAGGTATGCATGTGATTTATGTGATTGCATTATTTTTCGTTCATCTATGCTCGTTGATATAATTTTTTTCATATGATTCCTGGTACATTAATGGGTTACCAACGCGCATTATATGTTATGTCTTGGTGGTTATCTTTTCACCTAAACTGTGTGTATTCAAAATGTTTCTACAGTAAAGTATATATACAATATTGCTTGATTTTTGATAGAGTACTCGAGCTGATACATCAACTGTGGCTGATGAAACCAAACCCATATAATCTAAAACAGAAACTATGGTCTTGCATTACTTAAATTTCTTATGACTGTTTTAACAGGTATTTCACCTAATAAGTTATTGGTCCAATAATTCACTTACATATTTGAAGTGTTTCCGTCTAGTCTATTATTATCTAAAACCGTTAAATACATGTTATGTTTGAGAGTGAGTTAAAGAACCACTTGAAATAGTGTGCATGTGTGTAAAAATTAGTCTATTAATAAATTGGAGAAGTATAATGGCTGTTTAGTTTTTCAATGCCAAACCATCTTATTATGTTATCTGCATTTAGCCGTTAACTTGAGCACTGTACTTCTCGGGTGGATGTTTTCTTAAAAATAAAAGTGCATTCTGCTTATATTATGTGACCCAACCATATTGCTTCCATTTTTATACAGGTTGAAATTAATATTACCCAGTTCTTCAAGGGGTATTTAGAGGGTCGTAGGCATCAGAATGGATGGCCAGAGATGTTGAAGCTGAAGGATTGGCCGCCTACAAATTCATTTGACGAATGTTTGCCAAGGCATGGTGCTGAATTTAGATCTATGCTTCCCTACAGTGATTATACCCATCCCAAAACTGGTCTTTTAAATCTTGCTACGAAGCTTCCTGCTGGTGCTTTGAAGCCAGACTTGGGCCCCAAAACATACATTGCATATGGGACTTCAGACGAGCTTGGTAGGGGTGATTCAGTAACAAAACTCCATTGTGACATTTCTGATGCAGTATGTATTTATTCTGAAAAGCTTGTCCGTTTGATTTTGTTTTCTTGTAGTTTTGTCTAAACTTGTGAAGCCTATTTAGTATTATGTTTTGTAGTATGTTTGAGTGCATTTGAACCCTAAATTGGGGGGTGCGTGCTATTAAGAGTTGAATTTACCTTTTGTCCTTGTTAACAAAGGTAATGCAACTAGCTTTCTTAAACTTTAAAACATAAACAATTCCTCCAAATCAAAGTAACAGACTTCATTTTGTGCTAAACTTGTCAACCAATGTATCGTTGATCTCACATACTTCAATAACATGAAATGATCTTTTGTGAGCGCGGACGCCTTCTGATCCTTTGATTTGTTTGTTTTCAACTAATCCGCCAGTATTGCAATGATGATCTTCCGTTTTTCATTCCCTTTCTCTTTTTTTCCATTTTAAATTTCCATTTGAGAGGACTATGGTTATGTTAAATATCCCAGAGAGCTTTGTGCACCATTCTGAAATGTTTTCCCTATCATCCTTTGTAAAACTTTTGAATTCGACCCATTTCTTAGTTGCAGATTTGGGGGTTTGGAGGGAGCGGTGGCAAATTTGGGGTTTGGGTTGCAGATTTGGGGGTTTTGGTTATAGACTGAGTCACCATTTCTCTAGACTGTGGCGGCGCATGGTGGTGGTGGTGATGGATGAGAAAGCGAGGGGCGAGGGGTAAGTGGGGTGAGAGACGAGAGAAAAAAAAATTTCTCCAAAATATAGGAGGGTAATAGGGTAAATTCGCAATATTAAAGAAAAATCATAAAAACATAACATTAATATAAAATTTTTAGAGGGTATTTAGGTCATTTCATTACTATAGCGGATCGGAATAAAATTCCGGTGAGTATAAGGGTATTTTATGATATTATTGAAACATAAGGGGTATCAAGTGAAATTAGGTTATAGTTCAGGGGTAGTTTGTGTAATTTTCCCTATATATATATATATATATATACTGTCTTCGGAACTAGTGTCATTTGGTGGGTACTGTCCTGAGGCGCAGTTTTATATACAAGAGAGAGAAAGCGACCGTGTCTCTGTGCAAACTGATATAGAGAGATCACACAGTTGGAGTGTGTAATTTGTATCAGTCATGTCTCAGCCTAACAATTCGGTATGTCTCTCTCTCTTAGGGTTTCAGATTTTGGATTTCGAGCTACTGAAAGCTTTAATGGCGAAAACAAAGTGTAATTGCTTGTATCTGCATGTATAACATTTTATAGTTTTTTCTATTTTTTTATTGGTTATTTTTTTTTTTTATTGTTCTGATTTATTAGGAAATTTTATTTTCAGTATAATGAATTGCTGATGTTTATAGGAATTTTAGGTTTACAGTTAAACAAGTATGAATTTGTCCTCATGTGTTTTGCATGGCCAATTTTGAGTACTTTGGGCTAGTGGGTTTGGTGAAATTGGAGAAATGAGATTCTGAAAATGGTTTTGGTGGAGAATTATTGTGCATGTGGCAGCTGTTTTTGACACTTTTAGCTCAAGAGTGGTTTTCTTGTAGTGTCTGGACATTCTTAGGTCACACAAGTCCAATCAGTTGCTGCCGTTTTTCTGCCTCCGGGAACAATATTGCAAGTGCTTCTGTGGATGGCACGGTCAAGTATTTTTGTGAAAGCTGGTATAATGCTAAAATTACTAGAGAAATAATATGGGAGTTATAACTTTTTATAAGGATGGTATTTGTGGTTGTGCAGCTAGCATGCTAAAATATGTTCTCAAATATATTTAGCTGTCCATTCCAGGCGTTAGACTATAATGCATTGTTTGATCTTTTGATCAATATTACTTTTTTGGGTTCAAAATTAGTTGGGTATTTCAACCATTCATATTCAAATAATTGGCGCATTCATGTAGTTGGCTAATGCAAAACATGGTCGAGATTTAGATTATTTCAGTCCCTTGAGGTGGTGCACTGATTAGAGCGCCAACCTTTATATGCTTTCTTGAGGATACTTGCGCTAAAGTAGTCACTCAGCTCCTTATGTTTTACCACAATCATTATTTAATATTGAATGTCATATTCAAAAACCTCATATGTGCTAGAGGAACATGGTTATGATCGGTTGTGTTATATTGAAGGATTTGGACATACGACTCGTCAATCCCTGCATCAAGAAATGCAACCATCTATTGTGGGGCAGAGATCATGTCACTTGAGTGGGATTGCAAATCAGATCGTTTGGTATGTAACTTGATATGTAAGAATTTTGGATGCTATTTCCATCCTGGATTGATGTTTTTGATTGTTGGGAACTAGATTTTAATTTGCATCTATTTTTTTTTTCCACCAAAGCTTCTCATAGGTACTGCTGATGGAGGCATTAAGGCATGGAATGTTGATGCTAAAAGAGTTGTATGTGATCTCAATACCACGGAAGCATTTCCCAGGTTCTTATCTGCAAACTTCAAACTGCTAACAAACCAAGAAATAAATTTTAGCCTTTGAACTTGACACATCTTCCGCTTATTAATAATCACATAATATTTTACTGCATTGTCTTGGATCTGAAATGCAGCCCCGTGGAACCAATTTTTGTTTCAGCAGCGGCATCCAGAGGGTACTGTGTGCTTAGGCTTTTTATTTTTTATTTATTTTTCTTTTCGTGAAAGTGTTTATAATCTGAACTTTGGGCTTGAGTGATTATGTTACTTGATGATCTTATTTCTATCATCACTATTCTAGCGACCAAAGGCCATTAGGCCCAGCGGTACCAAACCCTTACTTTCAAATGAGAGGTCCAGGGTTCGAGCCTCAGTGAAGGCAGTGTGTGAGAATAAATGCTTAACTTTCGGAAAAAAAAAATACTATTCTACCGAATTGAAGTATGTTACTTCTTGCACTGAAGCGTCAATTGATAGGCTTCCGTCTCATGTTGCTAGCATTCTCCAGAGTCAGGCAAGCTAATTTACTGATGAAATTGTTTAGAGGAAATAAGAAGGATTTCTTTCGATTACTAAATTAATGTTCATATATGGAAGTGTGACGCGTCTTGGGACTTGATTTCAAAATACAGACTGAGGATGAGCGTGTTATGTTAGTGATGCAGGAGGATCAGCGCAAGGATGGCAGGAAATCGTGATCTAGCCTAATTGGGGCGGTTTCCTTTTCAAATCTTTATTTTTAGTTAATTTTTATTTATGGTAATCTGTAATTTGTCAATTAGGAATTGATTCTGAACCCGATTTGGGCCAGATTTTTGGCAATCTTTTGATTTCTTTCCGTATTTTGTTTTGGTAAGACTTTTAGGGTTTTGCTATTTTTGGTAAAATCCTTGATTTTCAGCTATTTAAACCCGGCTTGTGGGTTGTTTTAAATCAGTTTTGAATATTAATAATTTTATTGAATTCCAGAGTGTTCTCTGAAATTTTGGGTCGAATTTCTCCCTTTTCTTTCTTGCAAATTACCCGTTGCGCTAGCCTGCAGAATAATCACTATTCTGTCCGGCGTCAATTGGTATCAGAGCTCAGCATCTTCCTGAGGCGGTATTTCCATCAGTTTTCGATGGCTAATAATCGTGGTCGTGGTCGTGGTGGTCGTCGTGGGCAGGTTCTGATTGAGGAAGTCCCGTACCGTGATCGTAACGTTCAGGATGTTATGATTGAGGATTTGCAGAGGCAAGTGGCAGAGTTAACCCAGCGCCTGGCGGCGCAGGAAATCGGTAATCATGATGTGGAAGATTCTGATACCGACAATTCCACCTTCGAAAATCCGTATCCACCGTTATGGCCAATATTTTCGGAAGATTCTGATTCAGAAGATGATTGGTTGAAAACTGATACTTTCCTTGGAGAGCCAGTGTATGACACAGAAGGAGATGAGGATGTGTTGTATGGGGACGACAATGAAACTCTGGTCATTCCTAAGAGCCTCCTGACTCCCAGAAGCGATTCCGAAGATGATTGGTTGAGAACCAATATTTTTCATACAACCTGCACCGTGGCCAACAAAGTCTGCAAGATGATTATTGACTGTGGCAGTTGCGAGAACGTAGTCTCTGAAGACACTGTCCGAAAGAAGGGTTATCCCTCGTCAGTCTCTATGATGTCTCCTTCTGCATTTAATCAGCCGATGTCTCCGTCGTCTAATGGCCAACATCATCGAGGCATCCATGAACAAGTGAAACTAGCCATTCACGAGAGCAATGCCAAGTACAAAACTCGAGCGGACAGTCATCATCGTCAGGTACTTTTTGATGTTGGTGATTTTGTTTGGGTTGTATTAACTCGTGATCATTTCCCTGTTGGCGAGTATAATAAGCTTAAGGAGCAGAAAATTGGATCCTGTGAGATATTGCAGAAGATTAATGACAACGCATACAAGTTGCATCTCCTTAGTCACTTGAAGACATCTGATGTCTTTAATGTGAAACACCTGAGTCCTTGTTTTGAGGATTCTGCTGATGCTGCTGTGAACTCGAGGACGAGTTCTTTCCAACCCGGGGTGACTGATGCAGGAGGATCAGGGCAAGGATGGCAGGAAATCGTGATCTAGCCTAATTGGGGCGGTTTCCTTTTCAAATCTTTATTTTTAGTTAATTTTTATTTATGGTAATCTGTAATTTGTCAATTAGGAATTGATTCTGAACCCGATTTGGGCCAGATTTTTGGCAATCTTTTGATTTCTTTCCGTATTTTGTTTTGGTAAGACTTTTAGGGTTTTGCTATTTTTGGTAAAATCCTTGATTTTCAGCTATTTAAACCCGGCTTGTGGATTGTTTTAAATCAGTTTTGAATATTAATAATTTTATTGAATTCCAGAGTGTTCTCTGAAATTTTGGGTCGAATTTCTCCCTTTTCTTTCTTGCAAATTACCCGTTGCGCTAGCCTGCAGAATAATCACTATTCTGTCCGGCGTCAGTTAGCTGGAAGCTTGGTCTGTTTTTGAATTATTAAGGAGTACTTTGTTAACAATAAGCTACGTATTTGCAATCACCAAATAGTCTACGTGTTTGCAATAATCTACGTGTTTGCAATCACCAAATAGTTATTAGACGGTTGATTGGTGTCCCATTGCTCAATCAATGGTCTATCTGAGAATTTATAATGGTTGATCTTCTAGAGTTTAGAGCCAAATTTTTTGGTTCAGCTGTTGTGTATCCATAAATTGGTAATTGGAGACTCATTTAATACTCGTGGATGTTATCCCCGCTTTGAAAGTTCCATTGTGTCATCATTACACTTTTTTCTTTGTTCCTTAAATATGGTTGCACAAAAACTACTGACAACCTCATCGTCCTTGTAGGCACGGGACAAGTTATATAGATAAGTTGGGTTTTGCATCACTAACTGTCTGGAACATGAAGACTTGGAAGGCTATGGTATGGCTTGTTAATCCCCAAAATTCGTATGTCAATGTCAGAATCAATTTTCAATGAGAATTACTAAGCCTTACTTTTTTTTTTTTGTCAATTTCATTGAAGGCAGTCCTTCCTCTTGGTAAAGATCCACCTGCGATTACTTCCTTGTGCTTCAATCACAATGGGAAAATTTTAGCTGCTGCTGCCACTGATGGAATGATTCACATGTTTGGTATCCTTTTAGAATTTTAGCTTTAAACTAGGCAGCTAGGCTGATATTGTTTTTCTTCAATTGAGTGTTGAGCCCACTGGTTCCGCTATGTTAGCCAATGAGTTCGTATCCTTTATTTCTTCCTTGCCCGTTCTTGTCTTATATTGTGTGGGGTGGGGGAAGAGTTGCTACAGGATGGAGATTATACATTTGGTCTTTAAATGTATGATTTATCTATAGGTAGATTAGTGTATTGCATACATAAACAGATCAATATACACCTTAACTTAGCGAAAAATATGTCTGCCGGAGTACAAATTACTGGGTGGCCAGCCCATGATTCCGCGATCAGTTCTGTTCTTTTGGGGCCTGATGAAACCAGCATTTTTAGTTTGGACATAGATGGAAAGGCAAGTAACCCTTCTATCTCTGTCAAATTTTTTTTCCCCAGTTTGGTTTGGCATTTGCTTATCCAACGGAGTAATTGTTACTTCAGCATGAAATTTGATAACATAATATATACTCCACTAGCCTTTTTTCTTTATATTACGATAATCTGATTCTGGAGAATCTCACTAGATACTTTTCTGTCTATCATATATTTGAATGGAGCTTGCAAAACCAAGGTAAAGTCCTTTGGTCAAGAAATTGCAACAGGTACTCGTCTTGCTTGGCCCTTTCAGCTTTGGATTCAATTAATGTGTTATACTGAAAGCAGTTAGTTGAGTGGTCGGTTCAAACTGAACTAGTCATAAATTTACCATGTCAGGATTCTCGGAAAGTTCGTTTTATAACTCTTAGTTAAGCCTATCGTCGAATCTGTATTTTTTAATCTTTTGAATAGTGATCCCGTAATTCAATTGTCTTAGGAATATATTTCCTCTTTTGAGACGTAAAACTTGTTAAAAGTATTCAAAACGAGAACACATCCCAAAATCTACACAAGGCTGAATCCAAGAAAGGGGACAATACCAAGGAGCCAAAATAAAATTCCTATCTCCTCGATAGATTTAGAATTCTTCCCTATCTCCCAACTAAAAAGGGAGCTAATAATATGAAATTTCAAAACCCCAATAGAGGATTCTTTCCCATCAAAAGATCTTTTATTTCCCTCTCTCCATATACACCACCAAATGCAAAAGGGTGAGTCATGGTTCAACGGAAAGGTTGCTCCTCTAAGTTTCACATCACAATGTCTCTCTTATTTTTGTAAAATTGGTTTGATCTTTGTTCTTTAATGGTATACATACTTAATATCGCGTGAAAGTTATTTTGCATGGTTAGAGGGTGAGTCATGGTTCAACGGTAAGGTTGCTCCATTGTAACTTGGAGGTGATGAGTTTGAAACATGGAAACCTAGACTCTTGAATGGCGGGAGCCTCGTGCACTGGGTTTGCTCTAGTTGTACAAATCATAGTTTCTTAATCATTTGTTATTATTTAGTTATTTAATTTACTTATTCTTTGAATGAATCCTCAGAATCATTGTGTATAAAGTTATGGATAAAGAACTGTGGTGATACCATTGTGTAGGTTCTGTAACCGCGAGGATTCAATTTCTTATGTGTAATATTCCGTCCCTCTCTCCCCCACACTGGCACACGTGTGTATACTTGTATTGATGCATTTGTCAAACGCACAATGTGTTTGATCTGGTTTTATGCTGCCGTTTGTTTGTTCCCGACCCATTGACCTTATCATAATTTCGGGCCTTTGCCATGCGTTCAAGATATATGTTAATTTCTCTCTGATGCAAATTTTCATTTACCAGGTTCTAGGTAATATAAATGGAATGAGAACTCTTGCTAATACTGCAGCTATTACAATGGTAGATTGACACCCTACCTTGCCCATTTTATTGACAGGGTCCGCGGATCATTCAGTTCGGGTCACATCAATGTTATGAAGGTTTCAGTCTTTTTTTTTCTTTCTTTTCATCGAGTTTTACTTGGTTGGAGATTGTTCGACGGAGTTGCTTCAGTACAAGTTTCGATTGTGTTTATCCTATTAGCCAATTACTTGGTGTTGATAATCTGTGGCATACTACATTTTCGAACCACAGTGTAATGTTTTGGCTAATGTTGCCCATTTTCTTCACTGGCTCAGCCACTCACTCAGTCAAGATTCCATCCCTTGTTTTGTCTGCTAGTTGTGTTTGAATGGATGCAATTATTGCGGACTTGGTCTTTTCCAAGCATAATTAGAAGAAATTTCCATGAAGAAACTAAGTCTCAGAAGCAACTTGGCCTTGATGTAAATGATTAAGAAACAGTGTTGCCTTAGAGCCATACAACACTTTGACTGGTGCATGAGATAAGGCCTATGATGGGTATATGGTGAACCATACAAGTTTCGATTGTGTTTATCCTATTAGGCCTATGATGGGTATATTGTGGACCTGGACTTCTGATTTCCATTTTTTATTTATTTATTATTATTATTTTCATTGAAGTATAACATATGTATTTTTTGTACCTTTGTAAGCGATAAATTAGACCTAATTGGGATGGTTCAGTAACTTGGATTCCTTGGGTTTCAACAATTAATTTCATTTTTCTCAAACAAAGAGAGTAAGAAATCAACATTTAAATCAAAATAAAGAGAGGACATTACAATTACAGTTTAATATGCAAAAAACGTGTACCCCATATTTAAGTCCAGACTATTGCTGCTATTGTATTAGGGAAGACTCCTTTTTTAATAATTCAACAAAGTAGTTGGCTGAAGAAATTAAGATGGAAGACCTTGACTCTTGTGATTTCTATGTCCTTTCCTCTTAAAAAAAATGAGATGTATGTTGTCATAAATGGATGACTTGGAACTTGATTTTTTTGATTTCAATTTTTCGGTTACATTTGTGATATTAAATTAAAATTATATTGTAGTCGACATAATAAAGGAAGACCAAGAGAGGAAAGCAATATAAAACTCATTTAATTTATGATATAATAAAGGAAGACAAAGAGGGGAACTCAATATAAAACTTATTTAATTTATGATATTGTTGTCGATTTATATATTTTCAAACCCCATTAACTAGATTGTGTATCATTATTCAAATTCACATGCTCTGAAACTATATGTAATGTAATTGCTCAATCAATGGTCTATCTGAGAATTTATAATTGTTGATCATCAAGAGTTAGCATCAATTTTTTTGGCTCAATCAATGGTCTACAGAGTTCTTTTGCAGCATCTATCATTTATAGTTGATAACCTGTTATAGTAGATTTTGGAACCATAGTAATTATTTGGCTAATGACCATGAAAAGTTTTATTCCCCATAACCACCCCCATCTCCTTCAAAACAGCGCCATTAAACCTTTTTTTTTTTTAGGAAACAAGCGATGATTCAATTGATGTACTCGTACTAATTTTCAACACAAAAATAAATTTAATTGTGTTTGAATGGAGGTAATTATTGCTCACTTGGTCTTTTCCAAGCATAACCTTCCAAAGACAAAGCATCATCATGCTCTGAATCATGGCAAGCCTAATAATTATACATGAAGAAAGTATTTTCTTATGGGGCATACAAGACTTTGACTAGTGTTTTCTTTGCCGCTTGTCTTGGGTAAAAACATTAAACTTTTGAGACCAGAGATGGGTAAGTGGTGGACCTTGACTTTTGCTTCCTTTTTTCCCTTCATTGTTCTCAAACAAAGAGATTAAAAAAGAAGACATTACGGGCCTGTTTGATTTCTGGTCTGGTCTGGTTTTGTCTGACTGGATTGGTCTGGGCTAGTTTTGTTTGGTCTGATTTGGTTTTAGTGCTAATTGAAATTTTGTTTGATAAATGGTCTGGTCTGAAAAAACTAAAACCAAATCATATATAAAATTCAAAAATAATATATAAAATTTGAAAGAAATATTTAAAATTCAAAAAAATATTTTAAATCTGAAAAAATATAAAAAATGAAAAAATATATATAAATTTGAAAATAAAATATAAAAAAATTGAAAATAAATAAAAAAAAATCGAAAATCATATATTAAAATTTAAAAAATATTTAACATTAGAAAAAAATATATAAAATTATAAAATTCAAAAAAAATATATAAAATTTGAAAGAAATATTTCAAATTCAAAAAATATATATAAAATTCGAAAAAAATATTAAAATTCAAAAATAAATATATAATTCAAAAAAAATATAAAATTTCAAAAAATTATATTAAAATCTGAAAATATATAAAAAGGGGAAAATATATAGATTCAAAAAAAAAATTTTAATTTCAAAAAACATACCTAAATTATAAAGTTCAAAAATAATATATAAAATTTGAAAGAAATATTTAAAATTCAAAAAAATTATATAAAATTTGAAAAAATATAAATAAATTAAGAATATATATATTACAAAAATAAATAACAAATTAAAAAATTTATTATTTTATTATTAATTTTTGTATTATTTAATTCATTTTGCTTTTTATTTATTTATTTATTATTATTTTTATGTATTATTGAATTCATTTTGTTTATTATTCATTATTTTTATTTTATTTATATATATGCTTTATTTAATTTATTATTTATATTATTAATTTATCATTTAATATTATTTATTTGTTTGTTTAAGTAATTTATAAATATATTTTATTATTTATTATCAAATTTTATATTTTTTCATTATTGCTTCAAAATTTATATATATATATTTTAATTTTATTTATTATTTTAAATTTTATATATATTGCTTCAAAATTTATATATTTGTTTCAAATTTTATATATATATAAATTTTAATTTTATTTATTATTTTCGAATTTTATATATTATTTTCGAATTTTATTTATATATATATTATTTTGGAAATTTATAAAATGGCGGCTAGATTTCATTACTGTGTGTGTATAAAATGGTCTGGTCTGGTTTGGTTGTATTGGTCTGGGCTGGTTTTGTTTGGTCTTGTGTGGTTTGGTTTGGTTTTGGTGCTGATTGAAATTCTGTTTGATAAATGGTCTGATTTTTCTGATCTGGTCTGAAAAACAGGCAAAGACAAAACAATACAAGACAAGACCAGAAATCAAATAGGCCGAATTTCAAGTCCAGAGCATTGCTACTATTGCATTTGGTAATTATAGTGGGAAGACTCTTTTTTTAAGTAGTTGGCTTTGTTTGAAGATACTGTGGAAGACATTGACTTTTGATTTCTTTTCAGACAAGATGAGACGTAGGAGGCTATAATTGCGGTTTGCGCTCCAAATAAGTATTCTTTAAATGAAGTGAAACTTTATTTTTCTGGTTTCAATTTTCATTCTTTATTTGGTAACATTTGTGATATTAAATCAAAATATTGTTGAATACTATTTGATGCATATGAATAATACAAGAGGTGAGAAGCATATTGGTATAGTAGCACATGTTCAGATCATTAATAAAGGTTACTAGGTAAAATAAATTTAAGTAGTGATGACAGAGAGGAAAGCAATATCATAAAATCAATCATATTGTAGTCAATTTATATTGTAAAGCATATTAACTAAATTTTGTATCATCTACCCACCTAAAAATAATAATTTGTGTCATTATTCAAATTTATATTCATTTGCTGTGAAAAATTGGTTAGAACATCACTAATTAAAGAATAATTCCATGGGTTTAAGAGAATGATCGTTTAGAGAGATTTGTCAACTCATAATCGAACCATCCTTGATCCACTATGAAGGCACTCTTGCAACCTTTCTACTCAAAGTCGCTCACAGATGCATTGATGAAACTGAGTGATATATGGCGGGATTGTGGTCTTGCAGCACTTGATAAATATTTTTTTTGTTTTAGAAAAGGGGTGTTTTGGGGGGTTTTGATCTTGGTGGTCTTGTCTTGCAATTTTGACACAAACCTTACCAAACATGATTTGGTCTCAAAACTGCAAGACAAGACCAGAAAATTCAAGACAAGACCACCAACCAAACAGACCCTTAATATATGTTGACATAGATGAGCCCTATTCTTAATGAGCTACATCATTAGGCTACGCAAAAACGGAATGGAATGTTTATTTAAGTTTTTTGTTTGATATGTATTTTAAAATGGAAATGATCATTCTCTTGGAATGAAAATTCATTCCAGAAACTAAACCCATGAAATTATTTATTATTAGTTAGTGATGTTCTAACCAATAAAAATTGGCTAAGAAGATATTTCCATGAAGAAAGTAGGTCTCATATGCAACTTGGCCTTGATGTAACTGATTAAGAAACAGTGATGCCTTAGAGCCATACCAGACTTTGACTTGTGCATGAGACTTATGAGGCCTATGGTGGACTTCATTTTATTTTTATTTTTATTTTTTTCTCATTGAAGTATAACAGATGTTTTTCCTATAGGCCAATTACTTGGTGTTTCTTAGTTGATAATCTGTGTTATACTACATTTTTGAACCACAGTGTAATGTTTTGGCTAATTAATGTTGCCCATTTTCTTCACTGGGTCAGATCAATTACTCGGTGTTTTTCCTATGGACTCACTTAGTCAAGGTTCATTTATCTTTGGTTGGTTGGAGATTCAAGTTTTCATCACTTGTTTTCTTTGAGCCAGTAGTGTTTGAATGTATCTATTATAGCAGACTTGGTCTTTTCCAAGCATAGAAGATATTTCCATGAAGATAGTATGTCTCATATGCAACTTGGGCTTGATGTAACTGATTAAGAAACAGTGTTGCCTTAGAGCCATACAAGACTTTGACTGGTGTATGAGACTTATGAGGCCTATGGTGGATGGGTATATGGTGGACCTGGACTTTTGTTATTTATTTACTTAGGGTAAATGAGACCTAATTGGGATGATTCAGTAACTTGGATTCCTTGGGTTTCAATGATTAATTTTGATTTTTCTCAAACAAAGAGAGTAAGAAATCAACATTTAAATCAAAATAAAGAGAGGACATTACAATTACAGTTTAATATGCAAAAAAGATATACCCCATATTTAAGTCCAGACTATTGCTACTATTGCATTAGGGAAGACTCATTTTTCAATAATTTAACAAAGTAGTTGGCTTTGTACGAAGAAATTAAGATGGAAGACCTTTACTCTTGTGATTTCTATGTCCTTTACTCTCAAAAAGGATGAGATGTATGTGGTCATTATGACTTGGAACTTGATTTTTCTGATTTCAATTTTCTTTCATTTTTTCAGTTACATTTTAAATTAAAATTATATTATAGTCATATAGTAAAGGAAGACAAAGAGAGGAAAGCAATATAAAACTTATTGAATTTATGATATTGTAGTCGATTTATATATTTTCAAACCCCATTAACTAGATTGTGTATCATTGTTCAAATTTATTTGCTCTGAAATTTTGGTTTTCAATTAGGGGTGCATACGATTCGGTTCGGTTTTGATCAAAACCGGGACCGAACTGTTATTTTCGGTTCCTTAAAAATGATAATTGGAATCGAACTGAACAGAATTAAACTGTTTTTTTCGGTTCGGTTCCTACTATTGGCCTTCAAAAAAATTTAAAACGTTAAGCATGAAAACATAATATAATTATAAATTAAATTAAATTAAGTATCTCAACTATTACAAGCCCAAAATTATTTGTATAATTAGTGAAATAAAATCAATTATTTCAAAATTAAATCTCTTAAAATTATAATCTTATAACTATTTACTTATAACTTTTAAATTATATATAAGTAAAAATATAATACTAATAAAATATAAAAATAATAAGAAAAAAAATTCAGTTCGGTTCCAGTTTTGTTCGGTTCTTTAATTTTTATTATTCATTTTATTTTATGTATTCATTTTCTTATTTTTTATTTATTTTTTGTGACGGGTGTGAAGGAGTTAATGCGCGGCTGAGCGAATATATCTGATTAAATAGAAAATGAGATACTGTGAATTTTCAAGGCCCACATGGGCCAAGTAATAAGAATAGGACAATACTTGGGTCCTCTTTAAAGAGGACCAAGTTCATCCTCCCCTCTTATGTGGCCCAGTAAATATAAGATAAGTGGCTAAAACTAATTAATGAGATATATATGGGTATTACCCATCATTTATAAATTTTAACCCAAATCGCATCTCTTCACTTTTCCAACTCTTTATCTTCATCTTCATCTTCATTACACTGGTGATGATGATTTTTGTATTATACTTTATCGCCTAATGGGATAAGGATTTTAAAAAATTGAATGCTAAAAAGTTAGATTTATTGGGAAGATGATTCATATATAATAAGAAAATAGGGAAGAAAAGAAATCACATAGCACATCAAAGCCTCCACTTTGTAGACATGAATCCTTTCCCAAAAGCTTATATATGTCTTAGGAGATCAACTTATTTCATTTTCAAAGTTTATATCATCATTTTCCCTTCTTGTCCTTCCTATAGTTTTTCTTTTGTGCCTATCCATGGCTTAAACTAGGGACCAGTAGTTGAGGAGGAAGACAATGGTCACAGTAAGAGATGAAAAGATAGGATTTAGGATGAGGATGGAATGTGTCTTCGGCATATTGTGATCTCAACCACAAAAAAAAATCATCACATACGTTAGGGCCAACAACATCAACGATTGGTGATTATTGTATGGTTGTTATAGCAAGAAAATTCTTCGAAAGTGGGATGAAGTTGATTTATATTGCAGTCATTGACTTGCTAACTCTAATGACTTTTTTGGTTTACATGATCTAGAATGAATAAACACCATCCAATATTGTGAGATATTATTTGTGTATCTGGTCATCAAATGGATAATAGTAGTACCATATTGCAGTCAAAATTTTTTTTTTCTTTTTTTCTTTTCATTGAAGTATAACATATGTATTTATTGTAGCTTTGTAAGCGATTTCAGTATTTCCACAATTAATTTCATTTTTCTAAAACAAAGAGAGTAAGAAATCTACATTTAAATCAAAATAAAGAGAGGACATTATAATTACAGTTTAATATGAAAAAAAAGGTGTACCCCATATTTAAGTCCAGACTATTGCTACTATTGTATTAGGGAAGACTCCTTTTTCAATAATTCAACAAAGTATTGTATGAAGAAATTAAGATGGAAGACCTTGACTTGTGATTTCCGAGCATAACCTTCCAAGACAGAGCAGAGCACCAATAATTTCTCTGAAGAAAGTATTGCCTTATGTGCCATACAAGACTTTGACTAGTGTTTTCTTTGCCGTTTGTTTTGGGTAAAACACGAGACTTATGAGGCCTAAGATGGGTATGTCTTCTTTGCCGTTTGTTTTGGGGAAAACACGAGACACGTGTAATTGAATGATCCACATAAAGATTTTGCTTTCCTTTTTTCCTTCATTGGAGTAAACAGATGAAAAATTTGTAGCTTTGTAAGCAATTTCAGTAGTATATGAGAACTAATTTGGATAGTTACAGTAGGAATTGATGAGTTCCATTGCTATAGGTATCAACAAAACTAGCATTCAAGTAATTTAACCAATTTGGGTTTCAACAATCAATTTCATTGTTCTCAAACAAACAGAGTAAGAAATCAACAATAAAAATATATAAAGAGAAGACATTACAATTTACTTTTTAAAATGCAAAAAACATGTACCCCATATTTCAAGTTCAGAGTGTTGCAACTATTGCATTAGGTCATTATAGTGGTAAGACTCCTTTTAAAATATTTGCCTGGACTTGTGATTTCTTTTCGGACAATATGAGACATTAATTGGAAGCCATAAATGGGGTTTGCTTTAGACGAAGTGGAACTATTGGTTACAATTTCCATTCATTTTTTGTTGTGAAATTCTATTAAAGTACTGTTGAATGACTAATTGATGCATATGAATAATACAACATATGAGAAGCATATTGGTCTAGTGACACATGATCAGATCATTAATCAAGGTTACTAGGTAAACAATTTCTAAATTGTGATGACCCTGCCATTCAAATCAATCAATCATAAAATAACCGAAGACAGAACAAAATAGTATCATAAAATCGATCATATTGTAGTCAAATGATATTGTAAATCACTTTAACTGAATTTTGTATCATTATTCAAATTCATATTCATTTGCTCTGAGATTTTTGTGAAAATCAATCTAAGGGTGGTTAGTAATCACAGTAACTTTAAGTGTTTTTGTTGCTTCATTAATTGTGATTGTTACACTAACATTCTCTGAAAATAATGATCGCTGTTATACATATAATATATTGATATGAGTGTGGGGTCCAATGTTGGGATAGTGGAAATAACAAAGCTTGAACATTTGTCATCCTGATGATTCATGTGAGCACTTTTGAGAATCTTTGTTGGTTGCCTATAAATAGTCTCTCTCGCTCATTATCTTGCCTATGCGATTCTCTAATCTATCTATAAGAGATTCTATTTGCAAACAAAATTTTATACCAATGGGAGAGATGTTGTTGTATAAACATTTCTACATGGTTGTTGTGGTTTCAATAATGTTGGTCACAAACATGAAAGCAGGTGTTGGATCATTCACTACTTCAAGAGCTGAAGAAGAAGCTGCTCAAGTGAGGTGCATAGACCGCGAGAGACGAGCTCTCCTCGACTTTAAAGATGGGGTCATTGATGATTATGGACTTCTCTCTTCTTGGGGGAACACAACAGAGGAGATGAAAGATTGCTGTAAATGGAGAGGAGTTCGATGTAGCAACCGGACTGGTCATGTCATAGTCCTCGATCTTCACGCTCCCTTGGACCGTTTGGGGTTATATTATCATTCTCTTTCTTTGAGAGGTAAGATCATTAGTCCTTCATTTCTAGAATTGTAAAAATGAGAAATAATACTTCAATTATCTTTACTATTTCGACTCAAGCCCAATTACTTGCCACATATATATAAGCAAAACATAATTTCAAGAGATGTTCCATAAACAACAAAATTTTCTACTCGAACAAAAAGAAACTAAATCATAATTGAACAAATATTTCACCCTAAAACACATTCATTGGTTCCTCAGTAATTTCTTATTGGAAAAATTATACATTCTAATTACTTAATTTTATTCTAATTACTTATAGGAAAAATTGCACATTCTAATTACTTAATTTTATATATGGACCTCGTCTGTGCTGTAGCCTTTATCTATTTACTAATTTTATGACATACAGTAATACATTTTGTAATAAACAGTCACTTGTAGGGTTACAGACCTCCTCATCCTTGATTTCTTAATTATCGTTTTTGTACGCAATGTTATATGAGAACTAATTTGGATAGTTACAGTAGCAATTGATGAGTTCCATTGCTATAGATATCAACAAAACTAGCATTCAAGTAATTTAACCAATTTGGATTTCAACAATCAATTTCATTGTTCTCAAACTATTTTTTTGCCTACACATGCTTGCTTTTTGTGCATAAATTTTGACGACAGGGAGGGTAAAAGTGGTTTTGAACTTAAATAAACTTAACAACATTATTTTGATGTACTAATTAGCCCTTTAGACAAATTAATTTAATTTAATTTTTTTAAAATTCAGAACCTTGACTCTGAGAGTCTGAGTGCATGAAACAATCAATAAATAATTATTAAGTCCATGTATTTATTTATTTATTATTATTTGTTTTTTAAGTCTGAGTGCATGAAACAATCAATAAACATTCTAATTACTTAATTTTATTCTAATTACTAATAGGAAAAATTGCACGTTCTAATTACTTAATTTTATTCTAATTACTTATAGGAAAAATGACTATTTATCAGTTTTGTATGCAATGTTATATTTGGACCTCGGTTACAATAATGATGAGGGGAGCCGCATCCCACAATTCATTGGTTCCTCAGTAATTTCGAATTTTTTTTCTGATAAACAGTCAGTTGTAGGGTTACAGTACCTCCTCGTCCTTGATTTCTTATTTATCATTTTTGTATGCAATGTTATATATCTTTGGACCTCGCTTATAATAATTATGACTCATAATTGTTTCATCTACTTGTTTTTTAGGTACAATTCCAAATCAGTTGGGAATTCTTTCACAATTGCGCACTCTTGATTTGCACGGAAATTATTTCAACGGTACATTTCCAAATCAGTTGGGAAATCTTTCACAATTGCGCACTCTTGATTTGGGCGGAAATTATTTGAACGGTTCAATTCCAAATCAGTTGGGAAATCTTTCACAATTGCGCACTCTTGATTTGAGCTACAATTTTATGCTGGACGTGGGAAGTTTTCAGTGGCTTAATGATCTTTCATCATTGAGATACTTTGATATGAGCGGCGTTAATCTTAGCAAAGTAGGGGGGGATTGGATGGAAGCAGTCAATAAGCTGCCTCTTCTAACTGAACTGCATTTATTATCATTTCCGTACGCAATGTTATATGAGAACTAATTTGGATAGTTACAGTAGCAATTGATGAGTTCCATTGCTATAGGTATCAACAAAACTAGCATTCAAGTAATTTAACCAATTTGGGTTTCAACAATCAATTTCATTGTTCTCAAACTATTTTTTTGCCTACACATGCTTGCTTTTTGTGCATAAATTTTGATGACAGGGAGGGTAAAAGTGGTTTTGAACTTAAATAAACTTAACAGTATTCTTTTGATGTACTAATTAGCCCTTTAGACAAATTAATTTAATTTAATTTTTTTAAAATTCAGAACCTTGACTCTGAGAGTCTGAGTGCATGAAACAATCAATAAATAATTATTAAGTCCATGTATTTATTTATTTATTATTATTTGTTTTTTAAGTTTGAGTGCATGAAACAATCAATAAACATTCTAATTACTTAATTTTATTCTAATTACTAATAGGAAAAATTGCACGTTCTAATTACTTAATTTTATTCTAATTACTTATAGGAAAAATGAGTATTTATGAGTTTTGTATGCAATGTTATATTTGGACCTCGGTTACAATAATGATGAGGGGAGCCGCATCCCACAATTCATTGGTTCCTCAGTAATTTCTTATAGGAATTTTTTTTCTGATAAACAGTCAGTTGTAGGGTTACAGTACCTCCTCGTCCTTGATTTCTTATTTATCATTTTTGTATGCAATGTTATATATCTTTGGACATCGCTTATAATAATTATGACTCATAATTGTTTCATCTACTTGTGTTTATAGGTACAATTCCAAATCAGTTGGGAAATCTTTCACAATTGCGCACTCTTGATTTGAGCTTGAATGATTTTAGCGGTACAATTCCAAATCAGTTGGGAAATCTTTCACAATTGCGCACTCTTGATTTGTTCGGAAATGAATTGCTGGATGTGGAAAGTTTTCAGTGGCTTAATGATCTTTCATCATTGAGATACTTTGATATGAGCGAAGTTAATCTTAGCAAAGTAGGGGGGATTGGATGGAAGCAGTCAATAAGCTGCCTCTTCTAACTGAACTGTATTTACTTGATTGTGGGCTCATCGTTCCTCCTTCCTTTCCATTGATTAATTCATCTACGTCTCTCTCTGTCCTTTATCTCGGTTTCAATTCTCTGAATTCATCAATATACAGTTGGTTGTTCAACTCCAACACTAGCCTTGCTGATTTAGACCTTTTTTATAATGAGTTACAAGGTCCTATCCCTGATGCTTTCGGAAACTTGAATTCGCTTGCCCATCTTGATCTCAGTTACAATCTATTTGAAGGTGGACTTCCGAAATCCTTTGCAAACTTAAGTAGCTTAAAATCATTACATGTGTCTCGCAACAACTTGAGCGGGCAGATTTCAATGTTGCTTCGAAACTTGTCTGGGGCTGCAGCCAGCTCACTTGAGATTTTGAATTTAGGTTGGAATCAATTGAATGGTTCTTTACCTGATCTTACCGGATTGTCTTCATTGACAGGGTTGGTTCTTCAGGACAATCACTTGACCGGACCACTCCCCGAGAGTATTAACCAACTTTTCATGCTTGAAATCCTAGATCTATCTACGAATTCATTAGAAGGTAAAATCTCCGAATCCCACTTCTCAAATCTCCACAATTTGCAGCAGTTGGGCTTGTCTCATAACTCACTGGTTTTCGACTTCAAGGCTGATTGGAATCCTCCTTTTCAACTTGATGTCATAAACTTGCGGTCTTGCTCATTGGGACCTCATTTTCCAAACTGGCTTCAAACTCAAAACAATTATTCCCGGCTTGATATCTCTAATTCCAGTATTTCTGGTATTGTCCCGAAGGGGTTTTGGAACTCATCTCCTAGACTGTCTTACCTCAATCTCTCTTACAACCAGATCAAAGGTACGGTGCCTGATTTGTCATTGAAGACAAATTCTTATCCGGTAATAGATTTGAGCTTCAACCATTTCGAGGGTTCAATACCACTATTTCCTCCCAACATGACAGTACTGAATCTCTCCAAAAATTTGTTTTTTGGCTCAATTTCTTCCTTATGTGATGAATCTAGCCAGTTCCTCGACACTATTGACCTCTCATACAATCGATTCTCGGGGGAGCTTCCTGATTGTTTGATGTTCAAGAAAGAATTGCAAATTCTTAATTTAGCAAACAACAATTTTTCTGGGAAAATTCCTAGCTCTATGGGCTCCCTCTCTCGACTTGAGACGTTGCACCTACGTGCCAACAATTTCAGTGGCAAATTGCCTTCATCATTGAAGAACTGTACATTTTTGAATCTTATTGATTTGGGAGAAAATAAATTAGAAGGAACAATGCCAGCATGGATAGGGACATACCTGACAAATTTAGTTATACTTAGTTTGCGATCGAATAAGTTCCACGGAGACATACCTGTGAGCATATGCCATCTCAACTCCATCCAAATCTTGGACCTCTCTCAAAACAACATTTCTGGAGCTATACCTCAATGTGTCAATAATTTCACTAACTTGGCTTGGGGAAATGAATCGGAAGGAAGGATTTCTTATTCTTATAAGCATTATTATGGTACGGGTACGGGTTATTATTCTCTGGATGACTCTAAATATGAGGATAATGCAATAGTGCAATGGAAAGGGCAGAAGTTCGAATTCAAAAATAGTCTAGCTCTATTAAGAATCATTGATCTTTCTGGCAATGATTTAGTTGGAAAAATTCCGGAAGAGATCTCGAGTCTTACAGGACTAGGTTCTTTGAACCTATCGGGAAATCATTTGACTGGACATGTTATTGAAGATATTGGTGAATTGAAAATGCTGGAATGTCTAGACTTATCTAGAAACCAACTTTCGGGTGAGATTCCTATGAGTATTACCCGTTTACGTTTTCTCGCTATCTTGGATTTATCAAACAATGAGTTGACTGGGAAAATTCCATCTGGCACTCAATTGCAGAGTTTTGAGGCCTCTTCGTATGAGGGAAATTCTCAACTGTGTGGGCTTCCACTCCCGAATAAGTGCCCTGGAGATGAAACAAATGTTGTTCCTTTTGTTATCAATGGTGGTAAAGATAACATTGTTCAAGGAGCTGAAGATTGGCTTATAAGTCGAGAATTTTATATCAGCATGGGGCTAGGTTTTGGGGTTGGATTTGGTGGAGTTTTTGGCACTTTACTGCTCAGTCGTTCTTGGGAATATTTCTGTCTTATGTTGTCGAACAACATAAAAGATTGGCTCTATGTGACAACAATAGTGAATATGGCCAGACTGAGGAAGCTGCTTCAAAGATAGTAGGTAAATATTTCCTTTAATTTTTTGAGTTGGCTGCAATTTTTCCATTTGTTTGAATGATGGATGTTTTAATATTTGAATGACACTCTTTCAAGTACTTAAAATTTAGTCATCAAAGGTGCAACACCAACATATTTTTAGGTATAAATAGTTGCTCTGTTGGTAAATTGATATGGTTTTGGATTTTCAGTGTATGCTACTTCAAGTTCCCAACAAGACAAGGTCGAGTTTCGCATACAATCTAGCTGCAGCTGTGTTCTTTTTGCTTCTGTAAGAGACTATACGTATAAATGTTCTCAATGTTTTTCTTTTTAAATAATTGGGGTGTTCGGGGATTTCACACAGTCTAGTCAGAGGACCCTTTTTGCAAAGCAACTTCCCACACTGATTGTTCGGACCGTGTCCGTGGTCATGACCTCAACATATTGTCTGCAAAAGTAAGAATTGAATATGAGATGTCTCCATGTCGTTGTTCTCAAATTAGTTGTGTTCTAGTACTATTTGTATGACAAATGCTTGTGGCATGGAAGGCAATTCGAAATGAGTGTTTTATATATTCTCCGACAAAGTTTTTTCCACCAGTAAGAATATGAATACAAAATATTTTCCATATTACGCATAGTCTCATGGACTACGTCACAAGTAATGTAATTGAGTGCAAGTTCTCTCCATATATCATTTTCATCCTTGTGTAGTATAGCAGTTTTTTTGCATAATGGACACTCAACTTGAAACTCGAATAAAAAAAAAGAAAAGACATTAGAGTATAAATTACGGGTGAGAATGCTAATGGGAATTCAGAAACTCCAATTAAATTGCCCAGAGAAAAAAAGATTGAAACATAAAACTGTTGTATTAACACCACGAAACAGACCAGATCTTTTAATAATTGGTATTTTTTTTATGGTGGATTTCTGAAAGGAGAGTGCTGGGTGTAGTAGGGATGACAATTTCCTCTACTTGGCAAGTTTCCACTTAATAAAAGTAAGTACATGATTTAAATAAATAAAAACAGTAAATCAAGAAAATAATGCATATAAATAATATATCATGGGTAAGATAAGCTTATGCAGAAAATGTTAGTGCTCATATCCAGATTTGGAAAATAATATATATAATGAGACACTTTTGAAGTAAACGAAATGGTACAATTCCATATATATTATTGCTGGACAACTGAAGAACTACCAATTCTTTCATATGCCTCCAACAGGTGGGAATGTTTCCTGAAAATTTCACATTAATTCAAGTTATTTTCCTTTTGATCTCTAGCCCTGTGATGGAAGTTGTTTATACTGTTTTCGAGGATGATAATTTTCATAAATGTTTAATTTTTTTGTATTTCCTTGAAGTTGACATGTGCTTATATTGGCAAGGAGGAAGCTAGTCCCTCTAATTATCTTTATTTGGTTGTTTTCTTTGAGCCAGTTGTGTTGTAAAGGAGGCAATTATCGCGGAATTGGTTTTTTCCAAGCATAACCTTCCAAGGCAAGGCGTAACATCTTGGCAAGGCTAAGAAGAAATTTCCATTAAGAAAGTAAGTCTCAGGTGCAACTTGGCCTTAATGCAACTGATTAAGAAACAGGGTTGCATCTTTGTAAGCAGTGTTGGATTACAAATGAAATTTTTGCAGCTTTGTAAGCAATTTCCTATACAGTTTTCATCTTGAAATTACCTAGACGATCAATGAAAATATTCTAAAGGGGAGGTGAATAGGCTTTTTGTGGATTTATTGACAAGTTAATATTAATTGCGGAAAAGTCAATTTTAATCCAATTCTCTAACAAGATAAATCATGCAAAAATTAATCTAAGTGCAGAATATAAAGCAATAAAGACGAACGATATTTTTACGTGAAAAACCTAGGAAAGACTCCAAGTAAAAACCACAGATACACTCGGGTATCGATGCACTATGAATTAGAGAATTTGTACAGACTCTATGAAAACAGTACTTACAACCAATGTAATCTGTTGTTCTTCACTCAACGTCTGAAAGTCTAGATTCACTCGCGCTTCACGAAGCTCTCGCTCTGCTCCGTACTCTGACGGCTCTGTTTCTCAACAGATCAAATAACCACGAAGCTTCTCGCTTCGATCTCCGCACTCAGACGGCTCTGTTCTTTAACGGATCAAACCAACCTCGTTGCAATAGACAGTGTGATGATTTTTCAGCAATCACTCATCCAATCGTGCATAAAGATCTTCGGTGTAGAAGCACGATTGGATAATCTCAATCTCAAGAGAGAACACGAATATCTCTTATCACTCAATCTTTTCTCTCTCTGTGTAGAAGAATATGAATGATAGAATACTGTAGAAATCTCACAAAAACCGTTGTCTCCTCTATTGTAGACCTTGGTATTTATAGGCAATGTAGAGGAGAAACCCTAAGTTTGCCCTCTTTGGTAATTTCACCCTCAACTGAGCCAAACCCTTCATGTATAATAAGTGATATACATAATACACGTGCTTATAGGTGTTTAGGTCGAACTCAAGGTCATCCGGGTCAACACGGATCAATCCAAGTCAAAATAGAATTTCAGCCCGATTCTGAAATTTATAGTTTTTTCCTGCAAGACACCTCTCACTCTTTTGATCATATTTGGAGCTACACATATTGGATGGAGACGTATAATAGCATTTTGGAAATCTGACTTCAAGATATTGATGTTAGGATCAAGAATCACTCCATTCGGACTTTTTTTGACTGAGATATGAGCTCCCGAAGTTGACTGAAAATCTTGCTGAAATCACTATTTTCTTTCTGAATTAAGATTCCTCCCTTATTTAATCCTCTTATAATTGGGAAGGAATGAATCTAGTCAAAATTTGTGTATATATCCTTTATACACGTTCTAGGATATATAGGAGTGTAACCCAAGTCATAATAGATCACAACACTTAACAAATTTTCATTACAAACATATCACTTAACCATCCTACCACAGTTACGCTTGAAGCCTAAGTTACTTAGGTCCAAGCGTACCTTCAAGCGCAAAACTCCACTTTCCGACCACTTTTTGATTCTGAAAGCGAAGGCTCAAGCGTAGGTATTTTTGTCCAAACTACTTTTCTCCGCAACTGTGCCAAAATGACCCTCTTGACTCCCCGAGACTTTTTGCTTGAATTGACAGCTTTAGAAAATGTCCAATCCCTGATGCTTTCGGAAACTTGAATTCGCTTGCCCATCTTGATCTGTCTAACAATCTATTTGAAGGCGGACTTCCGAATCCTTTGCAAATTTAAGTAGCTTAAAATCATTATATGTTGATTTTAACAACTTGAGCGGGCATATTTCAATGTTGCCCAACTCACTAGAGATTTTGAGTTTAGCATACAATCAACTTGGTGGTTCATTGCCTCAAAGTATCACCACATTTTCATCCTTGAAGGAATTGGATCTTGGGTATAATCACTTGACTGGACCACTACTCGAGAGTATTGGCCAACTTTTCATGCTCGAAATCTTAGATGTGTCTAAAAATTCATTAGGAGGTAAAATCTCCGAATCCCACCTCTCAAATCTCCACAATTTGCAGCAGTTGGACTTGTCTGATAACTCGCTAGCTTTGGACATCAAGGCTGATTGGAATCTTTCTTTTCAACTTGATGTCATAAACTTGCGGTCTTGCTCATTGGGAGCTCATTTTCCAAACTGGCTTCAAACTCAAAACAATTATTCCCAGCTTGATATCTCTAATTCCAGTATTTCTGGTATTGTCCCGAAGGGGTTTTGGAACTTATCTCCTAGACTGTCTTACCTCAATCTCTCTTACAACCAGATCAAAGGTACGGTGCCTGATTTGTCATTGAACACAGTTGTTTATCTGGTAATAGATTTGAGCACCATTCATTCCGAGGGTTCAATACCATTATTTCCTCCCAACATGACTATACTATATCTCTCAAAAAATTTGTTTTCGGGCTCAATTTCTTCCTTATGCAATGGAACTAGCAAGTTCTTCACCTCTATTGACCTCTCATATAATCGATTCTTGGGGGAGCTTCCTGATTGTTGGATGTTCATGGAAGCATTGCTCATTCTTGATTTGGCAAACAACAATTTTTATGGGAAAATTCCTAGCTCTATGGGCTCCCTCTCTCGACTTCAGACGTTGCACCTACGCGCCAACAATTTCAGTGGCGAATTGCCTTCATCAATGAAGAACTGTACATATTTGAATCTTATTGATTTGGGAGAAAATAAATTAGAAGGAACAATGCCAGCATGGATAGGTACACACCTGACAAATTTAATCGTACTTAGTCTGCGATAAAATATGTTCCACGGAGAGATACCTGTGAGTATATGCTATCTTAACTTTATCCAAATCTTGGATCTCTCTCAAAATAACATTTCTGGAGCTATACCTCAATGTGTCAATAATTTCACTACCTTGGTTTGGGGAAATAAATCAGAAGGAATGATTAGTATTTATATTGATTCACTTCCTGTTTATATTTCTCTCGTTGACTCTAAATATGAGGATAATGCAATAGTGCGATGGAAAAGGGGGGAGATTGAATTCAACAACAATCTAACTCTACTAAGAAGCATTGATCTTTCTGGCAACAAATTAGTTGGAAAAATTCTGGAAGAGATCTCGAGTCTTAGAGGATTGGGTTCCTTGAACCTATCAGGAAATCATTTAACTGGACATGTTATTGAAGATATTGGTGAGTTGAAAATGCTGGAATGTCTAGACTTATCTAGAAACCAACTTTCGGGTGAGATTCCTATGAGTATTATTTGTTTAAGTTTTCTCGCTCTCTTGGATTTGTCAAACAATGACTTGACTGGGAGAATTCCATCTAGCACTCAATTGCAGAGTTTTGATGCTTCTTCATATGAGGGAAATTCTCAACTTTGTGGGCTTCCACTCCCGAATAAATGCCCTGAAGATGAAACGAATGTTGTTCCTTCTGTTATCAATGGTGGTAATGATAACATTGTTCAAGGAGCTGAGGATGGGCTTATAAGTCGAGAATTTTATATCAGCATAGGGCTAGGTTTTGGGGTTGGATTTGGTGGATTTTTTGGCACTTTACTGCTCAGTCGTTCTTGGGAATGTTATCGAACAACATAAAAGATTGGCTCTATGTGACAACAACAGTGAATATGGCCAGATTGAGGAGGCTGCTTCGAAGCTAGCAGATAAATATTTCCTTTTGTTTTTTCGAGTTAGCAACAATTTTTTCATTAGTTTGAATGATGATATTGAAATATTTGAATGACACTCTTTCAAGCACTTTATATATAGTCATATAGTTTTATTTTTAGTTGCTCTGTTAGTAAACTGATACTGTTTCGGATTTTCAGTGTGTGCTACTTCAAGTTCCAAATTGGACAAGGTCGAGTTTGGCGTAGCTGCCCCCCCCCCCCCCCCCCCCCCCCCACCAATAATCTTGGTGTCTTGGGCTTTCATCCCCACAAGTTTAGGGGACCTTTGCAAAGCAAGCCCTACAAGGATCTGGTAAAACTTGGATTATTTCCGCGGTCATTGCTCTAACAAATTATTTGCATATTTGATGTTGTCCATGTTACTTGTGCTCGAAGAAGTTATGTTCAAGTATTATATGTGTGACAAGTAGTTGTGGCATGCAGTGCAATCCAAAATGAGTGTTTTACATAGTCTCTTGTATTCACTCTCTTGGACCTGTCACTAGTAATGAAATTGTGTGTAAGTTCTCTATATATATCATTTTCATCATTGTACCCTGCAATGATATAATAGATTTCTGATGGACTAATTATCATAATGGACATTTCACTTTGAAACCCAAATTCAAAGATAAAGACAATTAAAGGCTGTGTTTGTTTCAATGTAAAATATATATATTTTTAAAAAATATATATTTTTAATATTTGATTGCAAAAAAAGATAAGAATCATAACTGAAAATACTTTGTCAAGATTCTAACCAAAAATTAATTATCCCAAAATTGTTGAAGCATTCTGAGAGGTGTCCAAGACTTGAGTAGACTAAAGATGGCATATACTTAGAGTTATGTTCCCATGGAACTTATTCACTCTTAGGCTAAGAACAATCAAACTATCCACAATGGTATTTTTCCTGACAAGTTGTTCTCTCCCACATCCATGGTTACCAAGTTTTTGCAGTTCTGCAAAGATGAAGGCAATTCTCTAGTGAGATTATTGTTTCGAAAGTGCAATAATTTTTAAACTGCTGAAGGAAGAAATGGATTCTAGGATGGAGCTGCCATCGAAGCGATTGAAACTGAGGTCCAAATTCTTTAAAAAATTTTAAAAAAATTTTGGTTTTTTTGTAAAAATGTCATACGATAGATAATCCGTTAGAAAAACTGCTATACCACTACGGGCACAATGATGAAAATGATATTTTGAGAACTTGCACATAATTACAGTACTAGTTCTAAGTCTAAGAAAGTGAACACGACTTATGAGCTGCATAATTATACACAATTGTTGGCATAGTACAAATTTGTCTGCAATAAGAACCATACACAAACAAACATATTCTGTAGCTAAATTAAACAGATAAAAATGCACATGTGAGATTTCCGAGGTATCTATTATAACATCATTTGTATTATAGTTTATCAAATATTGAAAGACTTTGCATCTTGAGAACAATCACTTGACTGAACCACTAGAGATTTTTATTTTACTTTGGAATCAACTCGGTGGTTCATTGCCTCAAAGTATCACCTCATTTTCATCCTTGAAGGAATTGTATCTTGGGTCTAATAAATTGAATGGTTCTTTTCCTGATCTCACCGGATTAAATTCGTTGACGACTTTGCATCTTGAGAACAATCACTTGGCTGGACCACTACCCCAGAGTATTAGCCTACTTTTCATGCTTAAAATCTTAGATGTATCTGCAAATTCATTAGAAGGTAAAATATCAGAATCCCACTTCTCAAATCTCCACAATTTGAAGTAGTTGGACTTGTCTTACAAATCGCTTGTTTTGGACTTCAGTGCTGATTGGAATCTTCATTTTCAACTCATGTCATAAGGTTGGGGTCTTGCAAATTGGGACCTCATTTCCAAAGTGGCTTCAAACTCAAAACACCTATTCCGAGCTATCTCTAATTCCGGAATTACTAGTATTCTCCCTAAGGAGTTTTGGAACTTTTCTCCTAGACTGTCTTACATCAATCTCTCTTACAACCATATCAAAGGTACGGTGCCAGATTTGTCACTAAAGACAATTTTGTATCCTATAATAGATTTGAGCTCCAATCAACCGAAGGTTTAATAGCAGTATTTCCTCCCAACATGTCAGTACTGTTTCTCTCTAAAAATATCAGCGCACATGTGTTGCAATGGTATAATCTCAGCCCTCCAATTGGGGAGGTGAGGGGTTCGAGCCTCCTAGTAGGCATTTTGGGTGTGGTGTGTGAGTTTCTTACCATTCAAATATATAAATATATATATATATATATATATATGTTTTTGGGCTCAATTTCTTCCTTATGTGATGGAACTAGCAAGTTCCTCAGATCTATTGACCTCTCATACAATCGATTCTCGGGGGAGCTTCCTAATTGTAGGATGGCAATGGAAGAGTTGGAAATTCTTAATTTGGCAAACAACAATTTTTTCGGGAAAATTCCTAGCTCTATGGGATCCCTCCTTTTCATTGAGGCATTGCACCTAAGCGCCAACAATTTCAGTGGCAAATTGCCTTCATCATTGAAGAACAGTGGAAATTTGAAAATTGTTGATTTGAGAGAAAATAAATTAGAAGGAACAATGCCTGCATGAATAGGGACACACCTGACAAATTTAGTTGTACTTAGCCTGCGATTGAATAAGTTTCATGGACACATACCTGTGAGTATATGCCATCTCAAGTCTCTCCAAATCTTGGACCTCTCTCAAAACAACATTTCTGGAGCTATACCTCAATGTGTCGATAATTTTACTGCCTTGGTTTGGGGAAATAAATCAGAAGGAATGATTACTTTTACTCTTTCCTGATATGATAATGATCTGTATATTTATTATCCAACAGACTCTACATATGAGGATAATGCAATAGTACAATGGAAGGGCGGAAGTTCGAATTCAAAAATATTCTAGCTCTATTAAGAATAATTGACTTTCTGGCAATGATTTAGTTGGAAAAATTCTAGAAGAGATCTCGAATCAGGACTAGGTTCATTGAACCTAACAGGAAATCATTTTACTGGACATGTGATTAAACATATTGGTGAGTTGAAAATGTTGGAATGTTTAGACTTGTCTAGAAACCAGCTTTCGAGTGAGATTCCTATGAGTATTACTCGTTTAAGTTTTCTCGCTCTCTGGGAAAATTTCATCTAGCACTCAATTGCAGAGTTTTGATACCTCTTCGTATGAGGGAAATTCTCAACTTTGCGGGCATCCACTCCCAAATAAGTGCCCTGAAGATAAAAACAAATGTTGTTCCTTCTGTTATCAATGGTGGTAAAGATAACATTGTTCAAGGAGCTAAGGATGGGCTTATAAGTTGAGAATTTATTATCAGCATGGGGCTAGGTTTTATTTAGTTGTCCATTCCAGGCGTTAGACTATAATGCATTGGTGGAGTTTTTGGCACTTTTCTGCTCAACCGTTCTTGGGAATATTTTCGTCTTATGTTATCAAACAAGATAAAAGATTGGTTCAATGTGACAACAGTTGTCAATATGGCCGATTGATAAGGCTGCTTCGAAGCTAGTAGGTAAGTATTTTCTTTGATCTTTTTTGAGTTGGCTGCAGTTTTTCCATTTTTTTGAATGAGGGGGATGTTTTAATACTTGATGACACTCTTTCAGACACTTGAAATATAGTCATTAAAAGTGCACTAACATTTTTTTTTTCCATATAAATAGTTGCTCTGTTGGTAAATTGATATGGTTTTGGAATTTCAGTGTATGCTACTTCAAGTTCCCAACAGGACAAGGTCGAGTTTCACACGCCTTTGGTTTGTAGCTTAGGCTTTTTTTTTCCTTTCCTGAAAGTGTTTATAATCTGAACTTTGGGCTTGAGTGATTATGTTACTTGATTATCTTACTTCTATCATCACTATTCTACCGACCAAGGACCATTAGGCGCAGCGGTACCATACCCCTACTTCCAAATGAGAGGTCCAAGTGTAAGTGCAGTTTTTTTGCTCAAACACTCCAATCGACTTTATTGAGGCTCTAGGGCCATATATATACAAGAATAGATGGGTATTCGCCCATTGTGATTAGGATCAAATCCCTTTATTATGGGGATTTGATTTCCTTTTACAACTTCCAATCTTCATCTAATCAAATCCTTGGCTTTATCCCCAAGTTTGGATTACTTGCGGGCTTAAGTAAATTGGGCTCTAAGTTTTGAACAGTTTATGGGCTTGGATCCGCTTGTCTTTTGGGCAACTGTTTTTGGGCCTTCTCTTTTATGGGCCAAGAATTTTGACCTTTACACCATGGTTTGAGTCCCAATGAAGGCAAAGTGTGTGAGTAAATGCTTGCCTTTGAAAAAAAAAAAAATATTATGCTACCGAATTGAAGTATGTTGCTTCTTGCACTGAAGGGTCATTTGATAGGCTTCCGTTTCATGTTTCTAGCATTCTCCAAAGTCGGGCATGCTAATTTACTAATGGAAATAAGAAGGATTTAATTGGATTAGTAAATTAATGTTCATATATGGAAGTGTGACACGTCTTGGGACTTGATTTCAAGATACGGACTGAGGATGAGCATGTTATTTTAGCTGGAAGCTGGGTCTGTTTTTGAGTTATTAATAATCTAAGTGTTTGCAATCACCAAATAGTTATTAGACGGTTGATTGGAGTCCCATTGCTCAATCAATAGTCTATCTGAGAATTTATAATGGTTGATCTTCTAGAGTTTAGCATCATTTTTTTTGGTTCAGCTGTTGTGCACCCATAAATTGGTAATATACACGGTTATATTAGGATAACAGAGTTCTTCAAATATGTGCAACATCTATCATTTATAGTTGATAATCTGTGTTAGAGTACTGTACATTTTGGAACCATAGTAATTATTTGGCTAATACTACCAATTTTCTTCATTAGGTCAGCTAATCACTAATAAATATCATGAATAGGGATGGTCATGGGACCGTTTTCTCATTCCCCACAACCAAAACCATGAAAAGTTTTATTCCCCATAACCGCCCCAAACCATCCCCATCTTCCCCAAAACCGCGTCATTAAACCTTCTTTTTTTTTTTTTACGAGCAAGCAAAAAATAAGTAAATTAATATAACATTTTGATAAATATAGGAAACAAGCGATGAATCAATTGATGTACTCGTAATCATTTTTAATATAAAATAAATTTAATTGTGTTTGAAGGGAGACAATTATTGCGGACTTGTTCTTTTCCAAGCATAATCTTCCAAAGACTGAGCGCCATCAATATTGGATTAGCAATATCTGGAATCAGTCCAGTTCATTTGTCCAACGAATCCAATCCAAAATGGAATATATTTATTATCATGCTGTTTCTTTTCGTTTAGGTGAGTTTTATCTTTCCAATTCAAATGATGTTTTTCAACAAGGTTAGCATTGTACAATGATCCTTCTCACCGAGTCTGTCCAAGTGTATACTTGTCCAGGAATATATATATATATATATATATATATATATATATATATATTGCTATGTAAACTATTGAAGAATATGTACTATGCATCCCAGTTGCTACTATACAATGTTTTTTTACTTGAAATTGAAGAATATGTACTATGCATCCCAGATCTCCTTGCAGAAGGGAAATTTTTCGTTTAGAGTAGCATTGTTAACGATAATTGAGTTTGCAAAGTGCTGATTCCATAAATGGATAAATTAATACCTGTAGGCATAGGTATTATTTTAGGATGCACTCGACTCGTAGAGGGGTCTCATTTAGGGTACTGGGCTACTAGGTAGAGCCTCGGACCCGCCCCACCGAAGTTGGTATACGGGTTGACCCAATGTGTCCGACGTTGTGGCGGATTACTCGTGGCAACTCAAAAGCCTTCTAAAGGTGGTCCTATTGTGGTAGCGCACCTGTGGAGCTGAAGAGCGTACACGGGAGTAGTACCTCCATGGTCTACGGGTCCTGATGACGTAGCAGTCTCTCAAGGGCGTCTACCACCATTTATGCACAGCTCTAGCGGTATATGTATGTACTGCGAAGGCTATTGGGGAGTGATCCGTTGCACGACTGATCCGGCTGTGGCCATAGATGCTGCGTAGCTGTGACACGTGGACAGCGCGACACCATCCTCACATTATGAAGGGATTGGAAAGAGCATGTGGCATGGAGGCTTGGAGTGTAGTTTAGTCATGATAAAGGCACATAATGTGGATTCTACCCATTATTCATAATGTGGAAAGAATTCTCCTTATAGGCCCGCATCATGGCCCTCATCACCTTATTAGAGAAAAGTGGAGCATTGGTAGGACTTGGGGACTACAACATTTAGGGCAACATTTTGAGCCTTGTTATCTATAAATAGAGGGCAATAGTGCATTGCCTAGGGAACCGGCACCAGATCAAATCCTCTCCTCTCCTTTCTTTTCACAACATTCTCTCTTTCCTTTTTGGCTTTCTTTGCTTGGAGGCTACTCCTTCAAGGACGGCTACCATTTCCCTTCTCTATTCTCCCTGGTTTTCTCTGTGCTTCGGCCATGGAGAGCTGATTTCGCCTTCTTCACGTCTGACCTTTCTTCTTTGCTTGCTTCTCTCTTCTCCATCTATTGGTCTTTAGCTATTTTGGGGGTATTTCATTCATTGGGACTTTGGGTCTAGATCTATCAATGCTCACTACCCATTCTCTAGCTGTGATGAGGCTACACTCTTTGCTCTTCTCCACCGATTCTTTTCTCTCCTTTCCTTTTCTTTGCTTGAGATTTTCGACCATGGATTGTGACCTCTTTGTTCTGACTTGCTAGTGGAGCCTTCTCTCCATTTCTCTCTTGTTTCTCACATTTTTCACCCACAATACCCATGTTGAAATACATTTTTAAGAAAATGGGATGATGGTGATGGGGGCTTTTTGCTGTCTAAGGCAGTTTAGATGGGCTTGGCTGGGCTGGGCTGGGCTTACCACTTTTGTTTGTACTGCAACGCTTTATTTTTATTTTTATTGATAAGTAAGTATATTATAGATGAAAAAGCACCCAAGTGGGGAGTGCATCCCATTTACATAAGGCCCCTAGGGACCAAGTGAACCCAAGAACTCTATTTTTTCCCCTATAGATTTACAATTTTGACCCTCCACCCAACAAAACAAACTAGAAATAAACACGTCCTTGATCACTCCCAAAGAGGACTCAACGCTCTCAAAACAATGCCTATTGCATTCCAACCAAATACTCTACCAGAGGCAAAGGGGGGCCACTCTCCAAAAAAGCCGGGCATGACACCCTATTGACACACCTCTCCAAGACTCCAAGACATCGCTAACCGAGGCCTGCATCACCCACTGAATACCAAAAAGACAAAAAATAAGGCTCTAACGCTTTATAAAGTAATGTCTCTTTAAGGAAAACAAAATGAAGAAATAAGCTTATGCAGTTAAAATGATGGTAGTTTCTCACAGTGTGTAGTTGAAGTTAGATGCATTATGTGTGGAGTTTGAGAACATTTCTGATAGGGACTATCAAAGATATGAGTAACACATTCTTTGGGAGAAAGATTTTGTATATACTTTTTCTTTATCGTAAATTGCTAAATAAACTATTTTAATCATGTTTGAAATTACTTTTATCATACATTCCTATGTAAACTATTTTATCCTGTTTGAAAAATTATATGAAAGAAACACTTACCTGGAACTAGTAAATTGTGAAAACAAATTGCATGAGTTTGATATCATTGCCATTCCCTTTCTAGGAAGTCCCATACTGCCTCTTTCTTAGTGGCTTCCTTCTTGATAATCCTTCTATATTTGTGGCTCGACTAGTATATTCTTCTTTGTAAAAGTAGAAATAGAAGTTTGGCTAAACAAGGCCTAATCGTGTTATTTTGTTAATTGGGCTTACACCCAATTTAGGCAAATAAATTCAATCATTTCAGAGATAAAGGCAACTCTGTAGCCTAATTGGAGAGTGAAGGATCCCGGCATAGTAAGGTACCCTGCTGAAACCGTAAAATATGTTAAGTGAGGAGCCTTATGAGATTTTGCTGTTACTAATCTATATGATGCTTCACATGCTCTTTTATAACCTGGAACCCAGGCTTCTGTCCCAGTACTTGGGGATTGAAACGATGTTGACGGTTGTTTGCAACACTTTGGATGACCTTAAAGACCTTGAAACTGATGACCATGAGGGATCTATAAATGAAAATTGTGGTCTTTATTGCCTTGGAGCTTATATTGGAAGGCCTTTGAATGACCGATTTGGTGTAATTTGTCTCGAGACCTTACAGTATGTCAATTGTTACTGTTTTTCTTTAAGCAATCTGGAATTTCTGTTTGTAAATATTCTGAACACATTCTTATTCATTTCTTAATCATCGGTGTGTATGTTCAGACCATATGTTGGCAAGCTTGTAGCTGATGACCCACAGAGGAGGCTTGATCTTGGAAAGCCAAGAGCACCTAGTGGGGAATCTCCACCTGGCTTTGTTGGGTTTGCCGTTAATCTGATAAATGTTGATACGTCGAACTTGTTCTGTCTGACACCAAAGGGGCATGGCCTCAGGGAGACTCTCTTCCATTATCTTTTCTCTCGCGTGCAAGTTTACATAACAACGGCAGAGATGCTACAAGCTCAACCATATATAACGGATGGAGCGATATCTTTGGACGGAGGGATGATTAAGGCTCATACTTTTTTCTTTGGCAAACGGCAAGAAGCTTTAGACATATCACTCACAATGTCTAATTTTTATTATACATCATTGTTGTTTCTGTAGATATACTCTTCTGTTCGAAATATTAGGTTCCCATTGTTGGGCAAAATTCCTATATCTGTACGAAGGCAATAGCATTGTCAAATAAGCTCAATTCCGTTTACCATGGATAGAAAATGACCATTATCCATTCCTATTTCCACCTTCATGGAATTTGGGAGGTGGAGTTACATCCAACCATAAAAATTGTTTGCACAAAAATGACTGTTCTCAGACACTATCTGTGACCTTGCATCTGTCGGCTTACTGGATTAAGTTACAGCTAAAAGTCATCATGCTTAATTTGTTAGTCCTTTTTAAATCAGCTGTGTTATGACTTATAACAACAGGTTTCATTGTTTCGGGGTTAAAATGTGGAGGTCTCCCCTTTGCATCACATGTTCCGTCGTCTTTGAAATGTATCATTTACCTAAATATTTTTTTATAAACTGAATTTCTGAAGCTGAAATTAAATTTATAAATTTAAATTTTGCATCACGTGTTCCGTTGTTTTTGCATCTCCACTGTCCTCGTTTTTCTTTTTCCTGATTCACCAACTTTTTTTGTGAACATTTCTGATATAAGGGGTGACATGGATGTTAAATTCCCAAGAGGCTCGGGGATGCCAATTTTACCTACAGAATATTTTTAAAAACAAATTAAGATCAAGGAGATGCAATGGAAAGTGGACATATTGCTGGAAGATATATAGAGGGAACAAGCATTATTGGTCCATGCAAAGTTCAACTTCGAAACAAAGAAGCAAGAGTTTATCAGGTTCATGAATGAGTTTTTACAACGTGCGACTCAGGTATTTCCTTGATGAAAGCATGATCGCAAATGTGTATAGTTTGCTTGCAGAAATAGCAAAATCTTTTTTGGGATTGTAGATTATATCTACAGAAACAGCAATGATGTATTGAAAAAGATAAATGTGAACTAGGTTGACAAAACCTCGATATCGCTGTCTACAATTTTGATCACCCTCTCTCCAAAACTTATCTAATTTTTTATGCCTCGAGTTGATAATTGTTAAAACTAAATATTGGACGGCCAGAGAAAAATGCCGGTCTCTTTCCATGCTTGACTGGATGACATAACTGTTTCAAAAAGGCCAGACGAGCAAAATATTCTAGTGTTTCGAGTGTTGGAATGCGTTGCTTGTTTCTATAAATTGAAAACCAAATTGAAACAGACTTAAATATCATTTGCTGCAGGACTTGAGTCGGGGTGTGACAGATTGATCAGAGATGATAGCTGCTTTATAGAATCAAATATCGAAGATTTTACAAAGTTCAGGAGATTTCTGCTTCAGACTCGGGAAAAAGGAATGTGTTTCGTAAACTTAGCCTCCCATGGTGTCTCATGGGGACAGCAGTTTCTGTTAATGTCGTGTTCTTTTCACTAATGCTTGTACTTTTGGAGTTGAATGTGGCCTTTGAACTCAGCTGATATTCATCGAGTTTTCTTATTTATATATCTGCTAATCTGCACATTTGATTCAGGTTCAAAAGCTTTTGAGCATATCTTCATCGAGTCCTAGCGCATAGCTATGGTGTAACGTACTTGATGCTATTTTTTTTTTTTCTTCTTCTAAATTAGTGTGCGTGTGTTGGGAGACATTCCATGCCATCTGATTGGTAAAGCTTTGTCCATTGCTGTGACAGTGGAAATGCTTCGCACTTCAGGAGAAAAAATCAGTTTTTTTTTTGTCTCTCACTGAACTTTGGTCCAGTTCAGATCAGATGGACCAGATTCGATCGGGTGGCAAGCGTACTCTACTGCAGTTATGTGGTCCCAACTTGCCACCAAATCGGATCTGAATTGGACTTGAGATACTAAAAGCATTGAAAAGAGTCCTCGCACTTGTGTGTGTAGGAAATCTGAGTTGCATTCTTTTTGTCAATGGCATGTTGAAAATCAAACGGTCACTTTTGTTTCTTTTGGGGTTCACTTGGTTTTGCTGATTTGTGAGTGATATATCATTGAGGGAAATGGATTTCTTGCTTCCAATATCATCACATAAAATTGAATTCTAAAATTCACAAGTGGATATTGATTTTTTTGCCATTTCTTTTACCATTTATATAAGGGCAAAGGGCATAAAACACCCTGTAGTTTTATGAATGAGCACTAAACTCCCCTATCCTACATTTTGTGCGAAAAAGTGCGTTAATTATTCAAAAGTGGGTCAAATGCTCCCCTGTTGTCAGTGATCCGATGGAAAAGGATGGTTAGATGGTGATGTGCACCTCACATGACCTGTTAATGCCAAGAATACCCTTTTCATATACTCATTTAAAAATGGGCAAAGGGCATAAAACACCCTTGTAGTTTCACGAATGAGCACTAAACTCCCTTCAATATGAAACAGGTCTTTATAGTTCAATTTGTGATTAAAGGGACCCCTAACGTCAATTAACCATTAATTGAGAGGTAAATTGACATTGTTATCCCTGAATATTTAACATAAAAATGAATTAAAAAATGACAAAAGGCAAAATACACCCCTATAATTTGCATTTTGGGCAAATAACACCATTCTACTTCATTAAGGTGCAAACACACCCCTTTACTTCATGGACAAATTTGCACCTTAATGAAGTAGAGATATATGCATGAAGTAGAGGGGGGTGTTTGCACCTTAATGAAGTAGAGGGGTGTTATTTGCTCAAAATGTAAACTATAGGGGTGTAATTTGCCCTTTGCCCTTTCTTAATTCATTTTTATGTTAATAATTCAGGGTAACAATTTCAATTTACCTCTTAGTTAATGGTTATTTGATGTTAGGGATCCCTTTGATCACAAATTGAATTATAAGGACCTATTTCATATTGTAGGGGGTTTAGAGCCCATTCGTGAAACTACAGAGGTGTTTTTGTCCTTTGTCCTTTATATAATCCGGGTTTTAAAAATACACATATATATATATATATATATATATATATATGTTTATCTTTCTAATAAGATTATTTCTTAACTTTTAGTTAGGTAGATGCATCAAAGTTTTTTATGTTTTTAAATGTTTGTTAAATTCTGGATTCATACTAAAATGTTTAGTGTGTAGAATAATCTTGTCACCTCAAAAGTAATTAAACATGGTGATCCTTGAATATTGTCAAACATATTCAACAAATTCTATACATTATTAAATTAGTAATTCTTTTCAATTAGATGAGTGAAAAATAAGAGACTCCTCGCATTAAATAATAAACATTATTTTCTTATTAACAAAAATAAATCATATTTAAAACTTGTATCACAACTCATTCACTATAATGCTATGTTTGGTTGGAGGGAGGGATTAGAGGAAGGAAAATGTAATTATTTTGTGCTTGGTTGGAGAGGGAAGGGAAGAGATGAAGGAAGAAAGGAGGAATGAAACATCCTTCCTCATTTACATTTTTTTATCCGTCCAAATTTGAGCGGAAGAGGAGAGAAAAAAAATGTTAACTACCCCATTATATACAAAATGTCATTCTTATCATTTTTAACAATTTTCTTATAACTTATGTAGCACCTAATGAGAAAATATTTGTAAAAATAATATAAAAATTATGGCTTCCTTCCTTTCAATCAAATAAAAATTGGGCAAATGGCGCTAAACCCTCCTATAGTTTGAAAATTGGGCACAAAACCCCCCTCATGGTTTCTAAACCCCCTTATCCTTTGAAAAGTGGGCGAATACACCCCCTTTGATAAGATTTTAGGTGTGATTTTACTTAATTGTCCTTCATATTATATTATAATTTTATGATTATTTTCAATAAACCCCCCTAAACTTTTAAATTTTCCCATTGCCCCCCACCATAATGGGTAAATCACAATTTCACCTCCTAAAATTTGAAAAAATATTTAAAATTTTAAAAATTATATAAAATTCGAAAACAATATATAACCTAGAATGGGAATGTTGGTGAACATCTCTGTAATGACAGGGTTAATTTAAATAATTTATTTTTCTTCGGTTTATATATATATATTTTTATCTTGTGCATTACGTGGCATTGCATGTGTTTACGTGCATTAAGGATTCCATGATTTGAGTTTTTGGGTTCATTCCTATGTTTTGTAAAATTTTCATTTTTGTCGTTGACCGGGTAGTTTTGATATTTTAATTAAATGTGGGGGTTACTTTTGAGTTTGATAAAGATGAGGGTAACTTTTGCAATATATTCATTATATGTAAATGTGTGACCGAATTCCACATTTTATTTTTATATTTTTTATCTTCAACTTTCCAAAAGCATATTCCTTCATCATTTAAAGGTGCAATCATACATCTATTATATTGACACCACTTTATGACATTATTGATGAAAGTTTTCAGCCATTATATTGATGTGTTGAGGTTAGCTTTTGCATATTCTCAACAATCAAGCAAAACCATTTTTTCCATCATTCTCTATTTTTCTCCTATCTTCTTTTCTCTACATTTTGGGCATCTTAGAGTGGGGATTCAATTTTGTGCTCAACTAGGAAGTTGTTCTACGTGTTCCGATCTTCGGTTTAATACCAATTACGGTATGTGATCTATATTATTTAATTTGATTTGATTTTTCAAAAATTCCAGATTGCTAGTTTACATGTTTAGTGAAAATCAAGGCTTTAGATCTCTAATTTATAATATATGTACGGATCAAAATTAGTTTATGAAAATTTTACATATTATATATAGGTATGTGATTATATGTTCCTGAAAATTTCAGAATTTATAGATAAGTAGAGAGTTAATTAAAAATCTAGGAATAACATGTTATTCGGATATTGTTGTTGTTGCAGACTGTTTGTTTTTACTCGGTTTGAGCAATTTATAGACCATGTTAAATTATTTATAAATTTTTGAAACTTTTACAGTATGCTTTTGTATATGTCTATTATCATCTCTCAAAATTTCAGATCATTTAGATAAATATTTAAGTTTCTAAAAATCACGGAAGTAGGCTGTCCAGTGATATTTTACTGCTTGCTGATCCGATTTCGGTTTCGGTTTAGCCAATTGTTTCATATGGTTTCGTATTCTTATAAATCTTGAAACTTTTATTATAACATTTTGTATATGTCTAGGACATATGTACTGAATATCAAGAATTTTAAGTTAATTTATACTGGTAATAAAAATTGTTGAGTAGTAACTGTTCAGTTTTAACCGTAGTTTAAAACCGGAACTTGTGTTACCGATTTGAGCTATCTATAATTCTAATTTTGTACTTATAATTTTATCACCTGATCTTGAGTATATAAGATGTAAATCTGGATATTTCGGTAGTCATATAATTCATGGATAGGTTTTTAAAAATCTTGGAGTAAAGGGTGTTCAGTTTTCGGAACTGTTAGGAAAGCTATCTTTTATAATTATTTTGGACCACTGTCCTTTGATTAAAGCTTATGAAAATTTTACAGTAGACCTACGTAGAAATTTGGAGTGTATCCTGTAAATTTTATATTTTTATCAAACCTGTAGATTTTTCTAAAAATCATAGATTACCTGCTGTCCGTTTTACGGTAGTATTCGAAACCGAACTTTTCGATTCTTAATTAAGTAGCTAAATTTTGTCTATTAATTCCGAATATTTTTGAGTAGATATTTATATATATCAGAATGTTTATTGGAAAATATTATTATAAAAATAATTATGGTTATGTATATAAAAATTATTCAATATGTGTTAATTGGTTTCGGGCATAACAGGGTACAAATGAAGGCGTGAAGGGAGAACCGTCCGTTTATTCATTCTCTACACAACCATATTGTTTTGATTGTTGGTATTTTACTGGATATTTTATCAAGTTGAGGTAGGGATTTATTGGGGTATCGTGTGAGTTTAAGAATCTTCATTTATGTATTTTAATGTTTATATATAGATTCGTCATCATATTGTGCTATTTTTTACATGAGTTGTGAAATTGCATTAATGTGTTTAAATGCATTGATTCATGCCACGCTAGAATTTTTATTAGGTGGATCATGGAGTATGGATATATTTATTACTTATGTGCGCATGTGAATGACATTTATGAATTGTGAATGGTGGATTGGTTGTTGATTTTGGGAAATGGTCGTGTGGTGTGAGCAATGGGGGGACGAAGGAGCTCCCGGGGTGCAAGTCCTCGAATTATCGCGCGATTGGTTGACGTCACCGTAGGGTTAGTAGCCCCAAGACGACTAGGCAGATGAACAGGTAGTTCATGTCCTAGGGTTTGTTTCACGACATAATTTTCCCATTTGATGATTTTGAATTTGATGCTATTTCGGTTGTGATAGTTGGATTTGAGTTCCTATTGAGAGTATTGGTTTTAATTTCGTGATTATAGAACTTTTAAATTATCTTGATGGTATTATTTAAATTGTTCTACATGAGTTTATATTGTGATTCCTTATGCATTTATATCTTGACATTGGACTAGGGTAGAGACTTGACCCTATACGTATTCATTAATTTACATACTTGCGGAATCTTACGCTTCATGATTTTTCTCTACTGGGCCGTTTGTGCTCACCCCTTATCATTTTTCAGGGAAAGAACCGTTGGTGGATGATGCATGAGCTACTGGAAATTTGTGGAATTTGAACTTATAATAATTACATCTTTATGTAATAATAAAGATTGCGTGCTTATTATGATTTGTAATTGTTTGGCTTTGGACTATGGTGTTCGTGTTGTAATTTGATTTGGTTTCGTGATTTTGGTGTGATTTTATTATTTCTATTTCGCTTCCGCGCTAGTGAATTATAAACAATGTCGGTTGACCAGTTTGACCATTTGGTATTTTTATGAATTTTAATTAAATTTAAGTCATTATCCGGATTTTCGGATTCGGGGCGTGACATCTCAGTAAGCTTAATGACATTTATGGACAGTTGGAATCAATTGAAGTAGTGTTTCAAGACAAGGTGAAATCAACTTTTCTCCTTAATCAATTGCCAGAGAGCTGGAACGTCACAGTGGCTGCAATCAGTAATTCTTCAGGGATAGATCGCTGAAGTATGATACCGTTGTGAGTATGGTACTCACAGAAGAGATTAGAAGACAATCATCAAACTCTTCAAGCAGTGGCACAACATTGATTGTCGACACCAGAGGCAGAGGTTCGAACAGACAGAAAGGCGGAAATCAAAGGCGTGGCCGTTCCAAGTTGAGACAGGGAAGATCACAGTCTCGAGGTCCCATAAATTCCAAAGCAATCGAATGTTGGAATTGCGGCAAGACTGGTCATTTAAGGAACCAGTGTAGATCCCCACAGAAGGTAACGGATGACAAGACAGAGGCAAATATTATCTTAGAAGAAACAGATGATGCACTAATATGCTCTTTGGAGAGCAAAGCAGAGTCTTGGGTTTTGGACTCTAGAGCATCATTCCATGCCACCTCAAGTCGAGAGCTCTTTGAGAGCTATGTACCAGGAAACCTCGGCAAGGTTTATCTAGGTGACGATCAACCCTGCAGTGTTGTTGGCAAGGGTGAAGTACATATGGAAGCTGAGGGATGTCAGACACATTCCAGACTTGAGGAATAACCTGATCTCAGTAGGCTAGTTGGCGAGTAAAAGTTATGTGACCACTTTCAGTTAAGATAAGTGGAAAGTTTCCAAGGGGGCTATGACTATAGCACGAGGAAAGAAAACAGGTACGTTGTACACTACCACCAAGGCTAGCACATTTATAGCAATTGCAGAAAGTAAGGATGATCATAATTTGTGGCACCATAGGCTAGGTCACATGAGTGAAAAGGGACTTAATGTTATGCTCGCAAAGGGAAAGCTACCAGGTCTAAATACGATTAATATCGACTTCTGTGAGGATTATGTATTCGGTAAGCAGAAGAGGGTTAGTTTTCAAAAAAGCGGCAGAGAACTCAGAAAGGAAAAGTTTGAGCTAGTTCACACTGATGTCTGGGGGCTAGCAAATGTCTCATCTATTGGCAGAAAGTCCTATTTTGTCGCCTTCGTCGATGACCATTCCAGAAAGGTATGGGTTTATTTCTTGAAACATAAATCTGAAGTGTACGGTGTGTTCAAGAGTTGGAAGGCTATGATAGAGAATGAGACGGGTTTGAAGATCAAGAGATTACGATCCGATAATGGTGGAGAGTATCAGGACACCGGGTTTAAGAGATTTTGCTATGAGAAAGGTATCAGATTAGAGAGAATTGTTCCACGTACACCACAACAGAATGACGTAGTAGAACGGATGAACCGGACATTGACTGAGAGAGCCAGAAGCATGCGCATTCAAGCAGGGTTGCCGAAACAGTTCTGGGCAGAAGCAGTCAGTACAGTAGCGTACTTAATCAATCGTGGTCCATCAGTACCATTGGAGCACAGAATACCAGAAGAGGTCTGGAGCGGTAGAGAGGTAACACTTTTACATTTAAAAGTTTTTGGTTGTGTTGCATATGTACATGTTAGTGACACTATGAGGGGTAAGCTTGATCCCAAGTCACAAAAGTGTATTTTCATTGGCTATGGCGATGATGAGTATGGTTACCGCATGTGGGATGATCAGAACCGGAAACTGATCCGAAACAGAGATGTAGTGTTCAATGAAAAGGTTATGTACAAGGACAAACACACAGCAACCTCAGAGCCTGCAGCACAGAGTGATCCTGTGTGTGTTGAGTTAGATGATGTTCAAGACAGTAAGAGTACTCAGTCAGACGAACATATTGCAGATGGAAATACTCAACAGGTTGATACACCGCAGTCTCCGACTCCTATTCATGTACCTAGGAGGTCTTCACGGCAGCATGTGCCGAATCGAAGATACATAAATTATGTGTTGCTCACAGATGGAGGTGAACCAGAGTATTTTGATGAAGCATGCAATGCAGCAGATGCGAGCCAGTGGGAGCTTGCGATGGAAGATGAGATGAAGTCCCTTATTTCCAACAAGACATGGAAGCTAACCGAGTTGCCGGTAAGAAAGAAAGCTCTCCATAATAAATGGGTCTACAGAGTTAAAGAAGAACATGATGGTTCTAAGAGGTACAAGGCGAGACTTGTAGTAAAAGGCTTTCAGCAGAAAACAGGAATCGACTACACCGACGTATTTTCTCCGGTTGTGAAACTGACTACCATTCGTTCAGTTCTTAGCATTGTTGCATCAGAGGGTTTGCACCTAGAGCAGTTAGATGTCAAAACTGTTTTCCTCCATGGTGACCTAATGGAGGAGATTTATATGCAACAACCGAATGGTTTCTTAGAGAAAGGGAAAGAGAAACTTGTGTGTAAGTTAAAAAAGAGCTTGTATGGTTTGAAATAAGCTCCAATATAGTGGTACAAGAAATTCGATGGATTTATGCAGAGACATGGTTATATCAAGTGCAACGCTGACCATTGTTGCTACTTCAAGAGGTTTGACACGAGTTACATTATCCTCCTACTTTATGTTGATGACATGTTAGTAGCTGGATCTGATTTTGTGGAAATCAGTAAATTGAAGAAGCAGTTGGCAAAAGAGTTTGAGATGAAGGACTTAGGCACAATGAAGCAGATTCTTGGTATGAGAATCATCAGAGACAAACAGAAGGGAATTTTGCAGTTGTCTCAGGCTGACTACGTTGAACAGGTTTTGAAGCGGTTCAACATGAGTGATGCTAAATCAGTTAGCACACCTTTGGCTAGTCATTTTTTATTATCCAAAAAGCAATCTCCTAAGTCAGAAGCATAGAGGAACAACATGGCCAGTATTCCATACGCTTTAGCTATTGGTAGCTTGATGTATGTGATGGTTTGTACAAGACCAAATATTGCATATGCAGTGGGAGCAGTCAGCAAGTTCATGTCCAATCCAGGAAAGACTCACTGGGAAACAGTGAAGTGGATATTGCGATATCTACGAGGTACCATAAACAAATGCCTTTATTTTGGAATAGGTGAAGTGAATTTACATGGCTATGTAGATTCAGATTTTGCTGGTGAGATAGACCATAGAAGAAGCACTACTGGTTATGTCTTTACAGTAGGTACTATAGCGGTCAGTTGGATTTCGCAGATACAGAGGATTGTAGCGTTATCTACTACAGAGGCTAAGTATGTAGCCGTGACAGAGGCTAGCAAATAGATGATTTGGTTATAGGGTTTGTTGGTAGAGTTGGGATTCGAGCAAGGGACGAGTGTTTTGCATAGTGATAGTCAGAGTGTTATACATCTGGCAAAAAATTCAGCATTTCATTCGAGAACCAAGCATATAGATCTTCGTTATCACTTTATCAGATCTCTATTAGAGGATGAAGTATTAACACTTAAAAAGATTCAAGGAAGCGAGAATCTGGCCGATATGTTGACCAAAGTGGTGACAACAGAAAAACTGAAGTTGTGCACAACTTCAGTTGGTCTTCGAGCTTGAAGACAGAAATGAGGGCACCGAGCACTGATCATTGATGGAGTTGATTGATGAAGGCAAAGTCGTCAAGTGGGAGATTGTTATATATTGGCATATATATATAATATGACTACTTTGTTATATTAACTTGTCCCACATCGAAAGATTGGGAAACCCACATCTATGTCCTCACCTATAAATATAGGGCTTCTCCTATTGAATTGTGTACACAGAAATAGAGAGAGAGTTATGAATAATATATGTTTAAATTATTTCGGTGATACAGGCGTGAGTATACACAGTGTGTGTGCATGTGTGATCTGCGAATCACCCCCTTGTAATCCTCTCAGTGATTTTTAATGAAACGGTGCTCTCCGTGGACGTAAGCTTATTTGGCTGAACCATGTATATATTCTTGTGTCGATTGTTTGGTGTGTTTGTGTGCGTTTTCTAATTTACAGGTGTGCACGGCTTCATACATAGTGTGTGCGAACCTTAACATATTTTTAAAAACAAATTAAGATCAAGGAGATGCAATGGAAAGTGGACATATTGCTAGAAGATATATAGAGGGAACAAACATTATTGGTCCATGCAAAGTTCAACTTCGAAACAAAGAAGCAAGAGTTTATCAGGTTCATGGATAAGTTTTCACAACGTGCGACTCAGGTATTTCCTTGATGAAAGCGTGATCGCAAATGTGTATAGTTTGCTTGCAGAAATAGCAAAATCTTTTTTAGAATTGTAGAGTATATCTACAAAAACAACAATGATGTATTGAAAAAGATAAATGTGAACTAGGTTGACAAAACCTCGATATCGCTGTCTACAATTTTGATCACCCTCTCTCCAAAACTTATCTAATTTTTTATGCCTTGAGTTGATAATTGTTAAAACTAAATATTGGACGGCCAGAGAAAAATGCTGGTCTCTTTCCATGCTTGAATTGACGACATAACTGTGCGTTGTTTGTTTCTATAAATTGAAAACCAAATTAAAACAGACTTAAATATCATTTGTTGTAGGACTTGAGTCGGGGCGTGACAGATTGATCAGAGATGATAGCTGCTTTATAGAATCAAATATCGAAGATTTTACAAAGTTAAGGAGATTTCTGCTTCAGACTCGGGAAAAAGGAATGTGTTTCGTAAACTTAGCCTCCCATGGTGTCTCATGATTCTGTTAATGTCGAGTTCTTTTCACTAATGCTTGTACTTTTGGAGTTGAATGTGGCCTTTGAACTCAACTGATCTTCATTGAGTTTTCTTATTTATATATCTGTTAATCTGCACATTTGATTCAGGTTCAAAAGCTTTTGAGCATATCTTCATCGAGTCCTAGCGTATAGCTATGGCGTTATGTACTTGATGCTATTTTTTTTTTCTTCTTCTAAATTGGTGTGTGTGTTGGGAGACATTCCATGCCATCTGATTGGTAAAGCTTTGTCCATTGCTGTAACAATGGAAATGTTTTGCACTTCGGGAGAAAAAATCAGTTTTTTTTGTCTCTCACTAAACTCTGGTCCAGTTCAGATCAGATGGACCAGATTTGATCTGGTGGCAAGCGGACTCTGCTGCAGTTATGTGGTCCCGACTTGCCACCAAATCAGATCTGAATTGGACTTGAGATACTAAAAGCATTGAAAAAGAGTCCTCGCACTTGTGTGTGTAGGAAATTTGAGTTGCATTCTTTTTGTCAATGGCATGTTGAAAATCAAACGGTCACTTTTGTTTATTTTGGGGTTCACTTGGTCTTGCTGATTTGTGAGTGATATATCATTGAGGGAAATGGATTTCTTGCTTCCAATATCATCACATAAAATTGAATTCTAAAATTCACAAGTAGATATTGATTTTTTTTGCCCTTTCTTTTACCATTTATATAAGGGCAAAGGGCATAAAACACCTGGTAGTTTTACGAATGAACACTAAACTCACCTATTCTACATTTTGGGCGAAAAAGTGTGTTAATTATTCAAAAGTGGGTCAAACGCCTCCTGTTGTCAGTGATCCGATAGAAAACGATAGTTAGATGGTGATGTGCACCTCACATGACTTGTTAATGCCAAGAATACCCTTTTCATATACTCATTTAAAAATGGGCAAAGGACATAAAACACCCTTATAGTTTCATGAATGAGCACTAAACTTCCTACAATATGAAACATGTCATTATAGTTCAATTTGTGATCAAAGTGACCCCTAACGTCAAGTAACCATTAATTGAGGGGTAAATTGACATTGTTATCCCTGAATATTTAACATAAAAATGAATTAAAAATGACAAAAGGCGAAATACACCCCTATAGTTTGCATTTTGGGCAAATAAAACCCTTCTACTTCATTAAGGTGCAAGCACATTTCATTTGGGCAAATATGTTCATGAAGTAGAGGGGTGTGCTTGCACTTTAATGAAGTTGAGATATGTGCATGAAGTAGAGGGGTGTGTTTGCACCTTAATGAAGTAGAGGGGTATTATTTACCCAAAATGTAAACTATAGGGGTGTATTTTGCCCTTTGCCCTTTCTTAATTCATTTTTATGTTAAAAATTCATGGGTAACAATGTCAATTTACCTCTCAGTTAATGGTTATTTGATGTCAGGGATCCTTTGATCACAAATTGAATTATAGGGACTTGTTTCATATTGTAGGGGATTTAATGCCCATTCGTGAAACTAAAGGGGTGTTTTCTATCCTTTGCCCTTTATATACTCCGGGTTTTAAAAACACACATATATATGTTTATCTTTCTAATAAGATTATTTCTTAACTTTTAGTTAGGTAGATGCATCAAAGTTTTTTATGTTTTTAAATATTTGTTAAATTCTGGATTATTCTAGTGTGTAGAATAATCTTGTCACCTCAAAAGTAATTAAACATGGTGATCCTTGAATATCGTCAAACATATTCAACAAATTCTATACATTATTAAATTAGTAGTTCTTTTCAATTAGATGAGTGAAAAATAAGAAACTCCTTGCATTAAATTATAAACATTATTTTCTTATTAACAAAAATAAATTATATTTAAAACTGGTATCACAACTCATTCACTGTAATGCTATGTTTGATTGGAGGGAGTGATTAGAAGGAGAACAATGTAATTATTTTATGTTTGGTTGGAGGGAAGATAAGAGATGAAAGAAGAAAGGAGGAATGAAACATCCTTCCTCATTTACATTTTTCTATCCGTCCAAATTTGGACGGAAGAGGAGAGAGAGAAAATGTTAACTACCCCATTGTATACAAAATGTCATTCTTATCATTTTTAACAATTTTCTTATAACTTATATAGCACCTAATGAGAATATATTTGTAAAAATAATATAAAAAGTATGACTCCCTTCCTTTCAATTAAGAAATATATTCTTTTTACTATTCGTTACACCCAATCAAACAAAAAATAAAAAAAGACATTATCCATTCCCTAAGGCCCTGTTTTGTAACTGGTTTTGGTACCAGTTTTTTGGTTTTGGTACGAAATGGTGGTACCAACCCATGATTTTGGAACCATCTAATGAGGTGGTTTTTGGTGGTGCGGTACTGTAGCAACCAAAACCAAAACCAAATGGTTGCACCATCTCACCCCAAACCAAAACCAAATAGTTGCACCATATTAATATATTATATTAATATTAAAATATATTAATATTAATATATTAAAATATATTAATATTAAAATATATTTTTGGAAGTTATTTTAATATTATAGTTTTATTATCTTTCCTAAAAATTAATATATTAATATTAATATATATATTTGAAAATTTAATATATTTTAATATTATAGTTTTATTATCTTTCCTAAAAATTAATATATTAATATTAATATATTAAAATATATTAATATTAAAATATATTTTTGGAAATTTAATATATTTTAATATTATAATTTTATTATCTTTCCTAAAAATTAATATATTAATATTAATATATTTTAATATATTAATATTAAAATTTTATTATATTAATATATTAATATATATATTAATATTAAAATATATTTTTGGAAGTTATTTTAATATTATAATTTTATTATCTTTCCTAAAAATTAATATATTAATATTATTATATTATTAATATTTTAATATTAAAATATATTTTTGGAAGTTATTTTAATATTATAATTTTATTATCTTTCCTAAAAATTAATATATTAATATTATTATATTATTAATATTTTAATATATTAATATTAAAATATATTTTTGGAAATTTAATATATTTTAATATTATAGTTTTATTATCTTTCATAAAAATTAATATATTAATATTAATATATTTTAATATTTATAAATAAAATGTGAAACCATTCCAAGTTACCAAACATGGTTTGGTTTCGGAATTTCAACCCATACAAACTCTACCAAACATGGTTTGGTTTTTTAGCATCACTTTTTCTCACACCAAAACTATCTGCACCAAACATGATTTGAAATCAAAATAAAACCACACCAAACCAAATCCAACCCAACCCAACCCAAAACCAAAAACTAACACCGCACCGCACCGTTACCAAACGCAACCTAAGGTCCTGTTTTGTAACTGGTGTTGGTACCAAATTTTTGGTTTTGGTACGGAATAGTGGCACCAACCCATGTTTAGTAAAACTAGAGCTGGTACTACTGTACCGCACCAAATGGCACTGTAGCAATCCACCCATTTGGAGGCATTTTTGGAACCATCAAAGGTGATGGTTTTGTATGGTGCTGGTACTGTAGCAAACCAACTGTAGCACCCCATTGTAGCACTGTAGCAACCCGTAATACTGTAGCACCAAATATAATATTTATATTTTAATATTAATATTATAAATTTTAATATTAATATTAATAGGCATTTTAATATTAATATTAATATTAATATATTTTAATATTACAAAATTTTAATATTTTAATATTACAAAATTTTAATATTTATAAATAAAATGTGAAACCATCCCAAGTTACCAAACATGGTTTGATTTTAGAATTTCAACCCATACCAACTTTACCAAATATGGTTTGGTTTTTCAGCATCATTTTTTCTCACACCAAAAACATCTACATCAAACATGATTTGGAACCAAAATAAAACCACACTAAACCAAATCCAACCCAACCAAAACCAAAATAAAAAATTAACACTACACCAAACCGGACCGGATTCATATATCTCCTTTCCATCGGTTTATCCGTCGCTCCAACTAGACAAGTATAAAATATACGTTTTCACCGTAAAAGTGTACCATAAATAATTAAAGCAAAAAGATAGTGTTGGTCTATTGATCAAATCCGGACAAAATCACTGACGACCCCTGTGATTGGCCTCGGGGTCAGTAATTAAATATAAAAATTTACATGTTCTAAATTTAAATTTAATAAATAAATAAATAAGTGCCGTTACATTGTACTCTTACATGGTACTGTCTTATATGAATCTACTCCATTCTGAACCCTATAAAAAAACTCTCACACTGCAAATTATGATGGTATCGATGTGATTCGTATATATATGTATATGTGTATACATACAGTCACCACTCTTGCACCAGTATAAAGGTTTGTCTTCCGATTCTCTCACCGAATCTTCTAGGGTTTCTATTTTGTCTGCAACTCTTTTTTAATTTTTTTTTTATATATACGTAACGTATATATATGTGTGTGTGTTTGTATTTAATGATAATATTTTCTCCTTTCATTTAAATAATCTATTTAGAGTTTAACTTAACAAAGTGTCTGATTATGATCATCATCGCTACGACTACCTTGTACTCAAAAGCAGTATAAATATTACTATGTTTGTGTGATATAAATTTGTTGTTTATTGATGTAATTTTATTGTAATTGGAATTGTAGTGCTTGTGGAAATGTGTATTGGTTGGGGTTTTTGATTTCAGAGAAGGATGGTAAATTGGAAAAATTGTGGAAGATAATCTTTGAAATGGAAGGGGACGCCCAATTGGAGGTGTAAATTTAGGGTTTTGTGTGGTGACTGTGTGTGTGTGTTAGTAGCACTTTTGAATGCGGGAGAAGGGGGTTTTGACTGTCCGGGAGAGAGGGGACGAGGGGTCCAAATGTGATGAGGATGTGTTGACCATGGAGGGGATGGAGAATCTTGGTGGTGGAGATCAGGGTCAGAGTGGGAATTGTAGCTTAGTTCCTGAAGAAATTGCAGGAAAGAGTGAAAGTTTGGTTCTTGGCGGCAGTTTGGGTGATTATGGGGAACTTATTGTGGACCGATTTGGTGATTATGCCGGTAAAGATGATGCTGTTAAGAGCAAGAAGGTTGGCAGGCCTAAGGGTTCAAAGAAGAAGAAGACAATTCTTGCAGCTGCAAAAAAGGAGAGAATTTTGCTTGCCGGAGCGAATTGTTCGAAATATGAGGTTGTTGGGCGGAAGAAGAACAGACGAGGTAGACCCAAGGGCTCGAAAAATAAGAAAAAAATTATTGCAGCTGAGGAAAATGATAAAATGGTGCCTGAAGTCTCTGGCAACAATCATGTTGGCGATGGTATTGGTTTCAATGGCAATTGTGCTAAAGATAAGAAGAAAACTCTTGTGGTCGAAGAACATGAGAAAATGTCACTTGAAGTAGCTGGCAATACTTATGTTGGTGATAGGACTATTAAGCAGAAAGATAGAAGCAGCTGGCCTAAGGGTTTAAAGAATGAGAATCTAACTCATGGTGCTAAAGAAGTCATAAATGTTAATGGGGATGAGAATGTTATTGGTAAAGGTGTGATTGGCCGAGACGAGGGTTCAAGAAAGCAAAAGAGGTTAAGTATTGCATCTAATGAGCCTGTAGAAGTTGGCTGGGGAAATGAAAATTCCCAGGTTTTGAAGAACGAGACATCAATAATTGCAGGAAAAGAATACCAGAGTCTGGATACCGGAGTTGCACACAAAAATAATTGTACAGATGATAATGCATCTCTGGTTTTAGAGAGTGAAATACAAGTATTTGCTACCAATGAAGATCAGAGTGAGGCCAGTGATACTGCCCTGGGAAATCATTGTGGAGATAAGAATATACTAAAGGGTTCAGAGACTGAAAATCCGTCTCCTGCTAGCAAAGATGATCAGATTCAAGCCAGTGAATATGGATGTGGGAATGTAGCTGGGAAACGGAAGCGTGGCCGACCAAAGGGCTCGAAAAAGAAGCCGCGGTTAATAATTGCCGGTGAGATCTTGAGTTGTTCCAACAAAGTAGTGAAAAGTCTGGTAATGAATAAGGATGCGGGACAATTATTAGCCAAATGCAGCAGCATTCAGAAAAGGCCTAGAGGAAGGCCGAGGAAGTATGCCGATGAATATTGCAAATCCATTTGCTCGGGGGAGGAATGCTTCATTGCAGAGCTAAAAGGAAGTGGAACGGTGGATTCAAGATTATCGGTGAGTTATTCCAAATTCATTCTACTCTAATTGGAGATATATTATGTTGAAAAGCTTGTTAGGAAACAACCCTGGCAGCAACTTGTTTTGACCAGTTGACCAGAACAGGTAATTGGTGGAATCAAACTTGGTACTTATCATAAAAAATAAAATAAATAAATAAAAAAAAAGCTTGTTACCATTTACTTTGTCTTCAAGTTTGAAAATTTTAGAGGTCAAAAGATTGATCAATGTACAACTTTTTTAGTTTGGATGGGTTGCAGAACATCATCTTAGCATCTAAGAAAAAAACCTTGGGGTGTGTTTGCTTCAGTTATCTAAATATAGTTTTCAAGAACTCTCGAAACAGTTAACAAAATATCAGAAAGATGTCTTTGCTAAAATCAGGTCCTTTTCCTTTCTGTTTTCATAAATAAGATTTTGAATTGCTTAATGCTTTTTGGTTTCTAACCACAGAAAAATATTCTTTAAAAAAAAGAAACAGAGACAAACCGCTCTAGTAATATTAATATTATCTTCCAGAGGAAGTTGCCTAGATCGTTGCTGGCGATCAAATGGAATCAGTCATGTGCAGCCACATGAGGTTGCAAGTTATGACTAGATTCTATAGAGCAGCCCACATGTAGCTTCAGCTAGTAACATTTACAATAGTAAGTGATCCACATCAATTGCGGACAAGGAAAAAAAAAAGCACATAAGAAAATTGAGAACTATCCCTCATTCAAAGGAGAAGCAATTGGCTAAAGCATCATATGTTAAGTGGTGTCTTAATGTATACTTTTTTATTATTGTTATTACTATTATCAAATTTAAGCTGCAAATGTCCTTTAATTATGTTTGGATTTCTGATTTAGGATGCTACCAGTATGAAAAAAGAGCAGGGGAGCTTGCTGTGTCACCAATGCTTGAGGAATTATAAGACTGACATCATCATTTGTTCAAATTGCAAAAGGAAACGCTATTGCTACGAGTGCATCGCAAAATGGTAATGAGAACTCAGAAAGCCCTTCTATTAATCAAATTGTGGTTATAATAACCCAACTTTCAAACTTTCGTTCAAATTTGTCATCCGTAAACTATGTAAGAAAAATTTAACTTCCTATAATCTAAATAAGGCCTATTAACGTAAAAAAAAAAAACCCGGTTTTAGATTTTGATCAAATACCTCCATGAGGTGCCATATTCCCCACTCCACTATGAAAATCTTTCATAGACCCCCCCTTTTCGACTCCAAACAACAGCGTTTTAACATTTGTTTTGCCCTGAAACTACACCGTTTTGAGATGGAGGGGGGGGGGGGGGGGGGTCTGTGAAAGATTTTCATAGTGGAGGGGGCAATATGACACCTCAGGGGGGGATTTACGTTAATAGCCCTTTAAAAAATTATATGTCTTCAGCTTTAACAAGTTAATGGAGAAAATTAACTTATTTAGTATGTAGTTTGAATTTAAAGGGCTAAAAACCTAAAAGAGCGTGTAAATAATTTTTACTAATTTGTGTTGTCAATATGAAAATTTACTACCAGACATAAATTGCCATGCATTTGTTGGAAGTAAAAATTATCTACTGAAGGATTTTCAAAAGCTTTATACAATATAATGTTGTTGCTTTATTCTAATATCATGAAATGGTTTTATCTTTTCCAATGGTCGTTTAAGTATTTTGTAATAAATTGAATAGGTACCCAGAGAGAACGAAAGATGAAGTTGAGAATGCATGTCCATTTTGTCGTGGCTATTGCAATTGCAATCCGTGTCTTCAAGCAAAGGTGGTTGTAAAGGTCTGTGCCCTGATGCTTTTTGATATTGTCTTTTCATAAGTATTTACCATATTCTGTAATGCAGTTTGCATACTCCTTGAAGTAATTAGTTGTATAGACCTGTCATACAGAAGCAGATGAAAACATCAGATTGCAAAGGTCACTTTATTTGCTGCACAGAACCCTTCCTGTTCTCAGACATATTTTAGAGGAACAGAAGTCTGAGCTAGATGTGGAGGCGAGCATTCTTGGTAACTTGATTTTGATACCTCACTAGGGTGGAATTTGCACTTTTTTAACTAGATTGATGGTTTACAATGTCGATATGTTTCTTCCATTTGTTTGTTAGGTATCCAATTGACAGAAGAGGATATAACAAAATCAAGTATAGACATAGATGATCGCGTGTACTGGTACGATATCATGCTTCTGAGGATTGGATTGTGTCATCAGTTATTTGTAAATTGTATTTTACTTATTGCAGTTTAACAAATTTGTTTATTATCTTTGTTATGGTAATGAAGTAAAGCAATTCAAAGATTCACATTGGAGATTCTTATCCTTGCAGCTTGAAATGATTTCAGAAGTTAAACTGTATTTATTCAAAGTTCTAAAATATGTGTTATCATTGTAGCTGTTAGTTGAGGTTGTTAGGCATGTTAGGCAGCCTAATTGTTAGGCATGGCTGCTGCCAAATTAGGAATGGGTGGCAGCCAAACTGGTCCTTAATGGTATGCTGAAGAAGGAGGTGGTAGCCTAACTTGTGTTAGGTAGCCCAACTTATGTTGACCTTTACTTTCTTGTATTGCCTATATATACATAAGCCTATGTATTGTATAAGATATATACACTGAATAAACTTAAGTATCTCATTATCTTCTTCACAACTACAACTATCTCGCTCTCTTTTTCTCCCTCTTTCTTATCTACTTTTACAGTAGCAATTGATCAGAAATCAGTTATGCTTAGGACCAAGGTATGGATAGAGAATAGAAATTCAAAAGGACCTTCCAGTTACTGGAAGAGTTCAAAATTTAGGAAGAACAGCTGTTTTATACAAATTATACTATTTCATCATTCATAGAAGCCTCGCAGAAGGGGTGTTCATATGTTGGATTGAAAACATGGATTTGTACAGGAAGGGTTTTTTAAGCATGAATCTTGTTTGCGGAATGTGTATATGATACTCCCTCTGTCCCAAATTATAGGTTTATTTTGGAAAATCCAATTTTTTAAGAAGATGATTTTTATTGTAGTGTTAGTGAATGAGATATCAACTTTACCCATGGTTCCACCATAGTGATGTGATGGTTTATAGTATTAGTGAATGGTTGAGGATTAAATTGGTAAATTGACCAAATAAAGTGCTTTGACTTTTCAAAAATGGACACTTATTTTGGGACAAGGAAAAGTGGACTTATAATTTGGGACGGAGGGAGTATATAATTGATACCGGATATACGTGTGATTAATTTGGTCAGGATTGGGTATTTGTTTGCTGAGGTTATTTACCTTAAAACTGGTCTAGTTGTAAAATATGGCCCATCTACATGGGTGATGCATGATCCTGACCTGTGACGGATCTAGAGATCTGTGTCAGTGGGGGCTAAAACAATTTACATTAGGCTCATGGGGCATAAATGATGTATATTTATTTCAGTGGGGACTTAAAACAAATTTTCAGCGGGGGCTTAGTTATGAAGAAATTTAAATTCTGTGGTATCTAAGGTTAAAAAAAAAAATCCATGGGGGTCATGGCCCCCACTGGTCCTTCATTGAATCCATGCCTGATCCTGACCTACGTATATGTGTACACCTAGTCATGGGCACTTTAGTGTGTCTGTGCTTGTGGATGTATCACGCCTGCCCCATTTTGTTGATATTGTTTGTTTTGGAAATTTGGACACTCGCCACGCGTACGGTTTCCAAATGCGCTTCCACGGTTAGGAGATTCTCACTCATACAAGTGCCAACCACCTCTTCCCCCCAGACAATGTGGGACGTCACAATCACTTCCTCTTAGGACCCAACCACAGGCTCATGTGAATCAGGTAAGATGTTGGGTCCTTTGAAGGATTGATTGCCACGTTCCACATTGCCTGAGAGGAGAAAGTGTTGACTTTTATTATGTGTGCAAACACGCCCTATGTATAGATTCGTCTTAAAAGCCGTGAGAATGGGGAGTGTGAAAGGCAAATAAAATTTACACAGGGGGATAATTGTGGTAGATGGTATCAGAGCGAAACCACAGCCGGAAATGGAGAAAGCTTACGCAAGTCCATGCAGATTGGACCAATGAGGATGCTGGGTTCCAAAAAGAGGTGATTGTGACATCCCACGTTGCTTGGAGGTAGAGGTGGGTTGTACATATATGTGTGGAGACTTCCTAAATGTGAATACGCCTTGTGAAAACCGTGAGCACGGAAGTGTGCAAAATGGAAATATCTACATAGCGGGATGGGTAATGCATGGATTAGTGTCGACTTTATTGTTATGACCCTACCTTGTGTTCCTGGTCTAAGGTAGGCTTTCCCATGAATCCAACCAGATATAATTACATTCCAAACTAGCAACATTAGAAAGTTTTTAGCAAATATGCAGATGAATCTAGATGGGAGTAAAATATTGATGATAATTTGCATTGAATTTCATCTAGTGTGATTATGCAAAAGTTTCAATTAAAAACACTTCTAGAGTAGACTTTCCCATGAATCCAACCAGATTTTATTACATTCCATACTAGGAACTTTAGAAAGATTTTAGCAAATATGCAGACAAATTTAGCAAGATGGGAGTAAATTATTGATAACTTGCATCGAATTTCATCCAGTGTGAGTATGTGAAAGTTTCAATTAAAAAAACTTCATGTATAATTAACAACATAAACTCATGGATTTCAGTTACATATATAGTGATGGAGCTCAGTTGTGAATTTGTTGTCTTCAATATTTGCAACTCAATTCACGGAGTGACCTAAAGTGTTTTGCTGTGTCCTTTCTGCTGGGTCTACAGTTGATAGGTTGTGATTGAGAAGTCTAGGACAATAACCCGAGGCTCAGATGACCTCTTTGTTCCCATTAAGGTCTAGTTTTAACCAACTGTGACTGATTTATAAACTCTAATTTTTATTTAGCTCACAGCAATATGAATCAGTTGTATATAGAGAGAGAATAAACAAACCCTGTAGACCATAATGGGAAAGATTACGGGAGCTAGTACAGGCAGATAAAACGCTAGAAACCCTAGTTACCAATGAGATAGACTGATCCACCATTCTTCACTCAAATCTGTAGGTTCGCTCGTCAACACATTTTGCTCCTGATGCGTAAAATGCATTTTAATTATAAGTTTAATGAAATGTACTCGTCAAAGACCAAGATAAGAAGTTTTCTTGACATCAGTTCACTGGATTTGCTAATCAACATATATGTAGATATACCTTTTCCCTTTGCATGTGAGATCAATACAATCAATATCCAGTTGGAACAATTCAAGATATGCAACACAAATAAAAACAAAATTTCATAAATGGGATTTTTGACATATCAACTAAGAGGATTAGGTGAATTAATCTTCATAAATGCTTTCATATCTATTCTCACTTAGCAAATTAAACGTAATTACAGAATTTGACATATTGGAGCGATAAAAACTATAATCATGCAAACTCTGAACATATATTGGCATAAATATTCAGAAAACTTTAATCCAGCACTAAATTGCGTTTATTGTAAGTGGTGAACCAGGAAATTTTGTAAAATCTATCAAATGTTTCATAAGTTTGGAACACATGATCCGTTAAGTATGACTGGAGAACATTTTTATATTTCAGTCATTAAATAATAAAGAAACTAATATGAATAAATAATTAGAAAATAAAAAAGCATGATCTTTTGAGGCTTGGCTCCTACTTAAAAGCATGGGCTTGAGGACTTTATGTGAGCTTGATTGAATGAGCCTGACTTGTACTAGGTTAAGGTGCTCGAGCACTGCCTTAATGAGCCTGGGGCATTTTTGGAGCCCAGCAGCACCTCTAACAACTAGAGTGCTGCTTCTCTACTCTGTGATTTGATCATAAGCGTGTCTAGTCAATATTCACACTTCTTCAAAGCTTGAAAATCAAAGAGGTGTCAAGTTGCTTGTTCATTGTGTACACACTTCTATGAAGAGTTCACCGTGGAGCACAAGGATTATGATATTCACCCCTCCGAATAACAACTCAACATTTACAGGAATCTCTAGATGATGAAAAATAGAGTATGTTATATAAAAGTGTAGGATCTATCAATAGTGTGTGTAGAGATCTCCATGTAAAAGTAGGTAATTATTTATGAGGCCTAGAGGTTTTTGTATTATGGTTTGATTCCAGAGGAATTTACTTTCTTTAGTATCATCAGAAAAGGAAACCTAATCCTTTAAGAACTCCGATTTAGAAAAGTTTTGAAACGCTCTCGGTGCAGAGATTGATTGATCGAGCTGTTAATTGACAGCTGCTGGATCGGGCTCAATCAATCAACGCATCAATCTATCTCAGACTTTTAATAGACTACTTTAGTAACAAAATACTGCTTGTCGTGATAAAAACTCTGGCCAACAAGCTTGAGATCACTAGTTTGAGTTTTAGGACCACCACTATATGTAAAAATTTAAAGGCCATGTCTGTACCATATTTTCCCTCTCGTGACCCTTGATTTACAGGGAGCACAGGGGGGCCTTTATATGGACTGCTGTAGCAAAAGTGTAGACCCTGGTGAGGAGGTTGTTGCATTTCCCACGTTGCTATATAATTAGAATTTGCAAAATTTTAGAAGAACAAGCTTAGGTCTTCATTTTGGAACTGCAAAAATGAATTTGAAAAAGCTGTCAGCCAAAATGTTGACTGAATGTCTGGCAGTCCGTTGAAAACATTTTATGAAGGCAGTTTATGGGAGTGAAAGTTTATAGATCGGCAGTAAATATTTTCCCCACCATTTAGATTGCTCTCTCTGCTCTGATGGCAGTTGTTGTGTCTATGTTGTCTTTTTTCTTGTTTCTTTTTTCTGTTTCTCATGTGCCACATGTTATGTCGGCAAATTTGGAGCTTCCTTAATGACAATAGTTAGAAGGGGTATCTTAAATTCTATTCTGCGAGTTCCCGAGGTTTCGGATTGTCAATTGGGATCTTTTCCTGTGGGTTGATTCTACATAGATTTTACTTAGTTTTTTTAATACTGCAGGCAATTTATGTACCTTCTATTCTCTTAATAAGTGATGACAATCTGTAACCATGCACAAGTTCTTATCAACAGTGACAACTGCAATACATCCATCGTCAATTTCCATAGAAGCTGCCCAAATCAAGATTGTTCTTATGATCTCTGTCTGAATTGTTGTCGAGAACTCAGACAAGGTTTTTATACTGGAAGTAAGGAAGAGGAATCTAATCTCGACCAGTTTGGTGAAGGACAAAGTCCAGCTTTGAAGGGCCATATTTTGGAACATCAGGGGAGACATAGTTGGAAGAGCCAAGCGGACCTTCCAGAAAATGATCGTCTTGTTGGTATGTCTTGCAACTTCCCTTACTCGCGAGGAAAGATGGATGGCTGCATCCCATGTCCTCCAAGAGCCCGTGGAGGTTGTGGTTCTGGGATACTAACACTTGCACGCATCTTTGAAGCTAACTGGGTTGACAATCTGATTAAAAGTGTGGAGGATATTATTATCAATTATCACCCCCCTGATATCGATTTTTCTCAGGAATGTACTTTTTGCCTTCCTATCAGTTCTACCGGAGGTGATGAGAAAAATCTCTCTGGAGTGAGGCGGGCAGCTTTTAGGGTAAACAGTCGTGATAATTTCCTTCACTGCCCGAATGCTGTTGAAATAGAAGACAGTGGGTTTGAGCATTTTCAAGTGCACTGGATGAGAGGTGAACCTGTTATAGTTAGAAATGTGCTAGCGAAGTCATCTGGTCTTAGTTGGGAACCAACGGTCATGTGGAGGGCTTTCAGAAGTGCGACAAGAAAACTGAAAGAGGAGACTTTTTGTGTCAAGGCTATTGACTGTCTGGATTGGTGTGAGGTATGCATGTGATTTATGTGATTGCATTATTTTTCGTTCATCTATGCTCGTTGATATAATTTTTTTCATATGATTCCTGGTACATTAATGGGTTACCAACGCGCGTTTTATGTTATGTCTTGGTGGTTATCTTTTCACCTAAACTGTGTGTATTCAAAATGTTTCTACAGTAAAGTGTATATACAATATTGCTTGATTTTTGATAGAGTACTCGAGCTGATACATCAACTATGGCTGATGAAACCTAACCCATATAATCTAAAACAGAAACTATGGTCTTGCATTACTTAAATTTCTTATGACTGTTTTAACAGGTATTTCACCTAACAAGTTATTGGTCCAATAATTCACTTACATATTTAAAGCGTTTCCGTCTAGTCTATTATTATCTAAAACCGTTAAATACATGTTGTGTTTGAGAGTGAGTTAAAGAACCACTTGAAATAGTGTGCATGTGTGTAAAAATTAGTCTATTAATAAATTGGAGAAGTATAATGGCTGTGTGTAGTTTTTCAATGCCAAACCATCTTATTATGTTATCTGCATTTAGCCGTTAACTTGAGCAGTGTACTTCTCGGGTGGATGTTTTCTTAAAAATAAAAGTGCATTCTGCTTATATTATGTGATCCAACCTTATTGCTTCCATTTTTATACAGGTTGAAATTAATATTACCCAGTTCTTCAAGGGGTATTTAGAGGGTCGTAGGCATCAGAATGGATGGCCAGAGATGTTGAAGCTGAAGGATTGGCCGCCTACAAATTCATTTGACGAATGTTTGCCAAGGCATGGTGCTGAATTTAGATCTATGCTTCCCTACAGTGATTATACCCATCCCAAAACTGGTCTTTTAAATCTTGCTACGAAGCTTCCTGCTGGTTCTTTGAAGCCAGACTTGGGCCCCAAAACATACATTGCATATGGGACTTCAGACGAGCTTGGTAGGGGTGATTCAGTAACAAAACTCCATTGTGACATTTCTGATGCGGTATGTATTTATTCTGAAAAGCTTGTCCTTTTGATTTTGTTTTCTTGTAGTTTTGTCTAAACTTGTAAAGCCTATTTAGTATTATGTTTTGTAGTATGTATGAGTGCATTTGAACCCTAAATTGGGGGGTGCATGATATTAAGAGTTGAATTTACCTTTTGTCCTTGTTAACAAAGGTAATGCAACTAGCTTTCTTAAACTTTAAAACATAAACAATTCCTCCAAATCGAAGTAACAGACTTCATTTTGTGTTAAACTTGTCAACCAATGTATCGTTGATCTCACATACTTCAATAACATGAAATGATCTTTTGTGAGCGCGGACGCCAGCTGATCCTTTGATTTGTTTGTTTTCAACTAATCCGCCAGTATTGCAATGATGATCTTCGGTTTTTCATTCCCTTTCTGTTTTTTTCCTTTTTAAATTTCCATTTGAGAGGACTATGGTTATGTTAAATATCCCAGATAGCGTTGTGCACCATTCTGAAATGTTTTCCCTATCATCCTTTGTAAAACTTTTAAAGTTCATGGAGATGTCTTTTATTTTGGAAATGGCACCGTATTGTAGGCATCGGCTATCAATTTTTATTTTTCTTTCTGATCCATTCCCTAGATGCTTCTGTTTTTTTTTTTTTTTTTGGGAAGATTGGGTAAGTATTGATTCATGGTTTGTCGATTCCTGTTAAGGTAAATGTTCTGACACACACAACAGAGGTCGAGATTGCCTCATGGCAACATGAAATCATTGATGAATTGAAGAAGGATTTCGCGGCTGAAGATTCACTTGCTCTATGTGGTGGGTGTAATCAGGCATCAGACACGTTTAAAAGAAAACGACAAAAATCATCCTGCAAAGATTCAAGGAGCAATAAGACTGCAAAACAAAAATCTTTCTCTGTCAACAATCAACATGATACATTGACCACCTCCATTCATGGGGATTTTTCTGTTAAGCCAGAATGCATGAACGTGGATATGACAGTACAGGTGGAGCAATCAGAATTCAAAAAACTTTGCAGTGACAAATTCAAGGATTCTGCTGAGAGGAAAGAAAATGCAAGCAGCAATGGCCCTGCTGAACATTTGTGTTATGCTCAAATGCCTGAAACTAGAAATGCATTAGCTGAAAGGGATTCAGGCAATCAAGACCAGGTTGAAACTTCTACCGTAACATTGGCGGATATGCCCATCAACGGGAATGATTTACTGGGTGCACCTTTCTCTGGCAATTGTATAGTAACTGAAAGAGAATTATGCTTACCAGATGACATGGGTAACCGTCCTACTGTTTTAGGGGAAAAAAACAAAGTCAGTGGTTCAAAGTCGACCAAGGCAAATTCAGTTACAAGTGGAAATTGTCTTCAAAACTCCAATGATAGTTTAGAGGTTGTTCATGGTGGTGCGGTCTGGGACATCTTTCGTAGGCAGGATGTGCCTAAGTTAACGGAATACTTGCAGAAGCACTGGAAAGAATTTCACCACAGCAATAATGCTCCTGTAGAATCTGTGGGTACTCCTTCATATCAATGCTTGATGATACTGGTTTAACTTGGATTTTCTAACTTCGGTTACTATACCTGTATTAGGTTATCCATCCTATTCATGACCAGACCTTTTATCTGAATGAGAAGCATAAAAGGCAGCTGAAGGAGGAGTTTGGTAAGAACTGTTTTTCACTTAGTTATTAAATATGACTACTTGTATACTAATATGTGCTAGTAGTTTTTCCTAGATGTTGAACCTTGGACATTTGAGCAATACCTTGGTGAAGCTGTGTTCATACCTGCAGGATGCCCACACCAAGTGAGAAATAGACAGGTGAACTTCTCTCCCACTCAGATATTTCTGCTATTAACAAGATTTCCTCTTCTAAGTTGCTAGGTGGATAATTCTATTTTATTTAATCTTCTTGCAGTATAGTTGATTGATTCATCATTTTACTTGCATGATTGTGCTACACCTAATTGAATGGGCTCACAACTTATTTTGCTGGATTAGGTTTTATGAAGTGATTTGAGTCTATTAAGGCAGTGCATGGAATGTAAATAAGCTCATCGTGAATGTCTACATTAAGTAGAACGAGAAACATCACCAAAACTGGTTGTAAGTGCATCAATTCCATATAGTCTGTTGGTGAATGAAAATCTCTGTACCTGTTTTTTGTTCTGGTGAATGTACTCAGCCAATTCACTAGTTTGATTGGCTTCATTCTACATGTGATCGCTGAAATCACTGTTCATGGCAATGGGCGTGATCTTAATGTCATTCAAGGATCTCATCTCCAAAAATTCTGTGGCTGCCCTAGTATTTGATGGTTATTTGAACTTTAATTTTCTGACTGTAATGTAGTTGATATAGGTGGTATTTTTCTTAAGGATTCTGGCTTAATCAGTTTAATCATCATGTTTTAGTGCTCGAAATTCTGAAGAACTTAAAAATATTAGTTTCTAATCTACCTCTGATCTGAAGTGGGGACAATTGAACTTTGAGCTTTCTCCATTTGAATTGATTAAATAAGCTCATACTGGCCATCTTGGACAACGATTCTAGTCTTAGAGCAGTCGCTTTGTGCAAATTATGCCAATTCTTAGGTCTGTCTCTGGTCTTTGCCCCCTTCCTGTACTGCATAGGTGGGACGTGCTCCAGGAGTCTGCACCCGATGAGGGATTGCCAATTCATAATTTCTTTCAACCTTTTGATTATTAGCGCCCCCTGGAAATTGCTTCATGGACAAGATTTTGTTCTTTTAGGAACTTTACAGTTGCATTCTCTGGTTCCTCCTACATGAATCCCTAAGTACACCTATTTGCTTGAATGTTTTTATCAGTTGTAGTGCTTCTAAAAGTACAATTGGGCAATCTGTTGAGCATTGTTTCCTCTTATTACGAGTCTTTCTTTTCCTTTCTTTCACGAAATTAAATTCTTTTTCTTTTCCTTCATGCATGAAATGGCTTACATTTTTCTCAGCCCTTTATATGCAATGGCCCATCTGTGATGGTTTATATGATTACTTTGAATTTATCTTGCAATGTTTGCTCATTTGGGAGTAACAATCATCATGGTTTCATTTGTAAAATATTTTCTGTATTTTTTTAATTATTTATATGGTATTTGCCGGTGGTCGGTGACATAATACAATTGATACCTTTAAAAATGCTGAAACCAATTACGGATGGAATTTCAATGATCAGTGGTGTGTTGCCCTCTTGCTATATTTTTTTAGATCATCCAGCAAATGGAAGATTATCTTATGCTTAATGGGAAAAAATCACCTCTTCTTTATTAACATCACTAACCTCACCTCCAATGCCTACTCCTTTCAACTCTGACTTAGTACAGAGAATGAAGCAATTCCACATTCCAAGTATTGGACTGGACATCAAGAAATTCTGCCACTAACATGGGTATGTGATTTAAGGTCTTGGTCCAGTGCTACTTTATATAGAGCCATGACTGGGGGGAAGAGACAACACTAGGCAATTCCATCTTTTAGTGATTAGTAACTCAAGTCTAAGACTTACTGTTGTTATTTTGTAAGGTTAAGTTGATATCTGAAAATTTCACTTTTTGTAAAGTTTAACACAATCTGCCCTGATGTTCTACTGTTGTACTGGGTTCCATGCTGAAAATGGAACTTTTGTTTTCCGTACCATTATAACTTAAGAAAGCCCTCTCTTCCTCTTCTCTTTGATATGATTGATTTATTTTGAATTTTCAGTCTTGTATTAAAGTGGCCCTTGACTTTGTATCCCCGGACAACATTCAAGATTGCTTTCGGTTGACTGAGGAGTTCCGTTTGCTTCCAAAAGATCATAGATCCAAGGAAGATATATTGGAGGTACATGCTATTTGGATCACTTCTTTTCAGCTTACACCCGCATCCCACCTATTGGTTTTCATGGTGCATAGAGGATCATTTGTTGATAAAGCATAGAAGCAGATATGTTAGTCATCTATTTTGTGTCTTTTTCCTAATAAGCATAACATGTAGAAGTAATGGTGGTTGGACTCGAGTTCTATCAATCTTATTTACCATCTCATTATATATGATTTTAGCTTCTAGCATGCAATGAAAGGTGTTCTTAAATAATTGATAGAATAAATTTTACGGATATCTTGTTAAATTTTGTACTGTGGACATGTAATACAATTTTTTTCTTTGGTAACTAATAAGCTGTTAGCACGTCCTCGTAATCTTAAGATATATTAACAGTCACAAATGTGACCTTTTGTATGTTAAAGATTAATTCTTCATTCTCTTTCTGACTGGTGTACAGCATTAGTATGTTTGCCTTTAGAAATATTGGTTTTTGCAATGTGGGAGTAGACGGCTTTCAAGCCAGAGCCTTCTTGTCTGTTTTACATGACCTATTACATCTCCATTCCGTGTATCAAAGTGATACATGTAGCCTATGTGAAAGTAGCTGATACAATCATCCTACCATGTTGTTTAGATTTGACAATCACATTGAAATGACCCTTAGACGGAAAGGATTAAGGGGCAGCAACCAATTGTCACATCATACTTCTAGCAATTCTATAACTCCCATTATAAGCAGTGCAAAAGTGCATTCATTGAAAGAGACTGACTGCTCTCTCTCTCTCTCACACACACACAACTTTCCTTTGGTTTTTTAAATCTTAAATTGACTTCTAATTTTGATCGGAGGATGTAGCAAGAAAAGCATATAAAACATCTTTGCTGAAAAGAAATACACTTCAATTACATATTAAATCATAATGTAGCGTTATTCATAGAGATGTTTCTTACGCCCAGACTCTGTTTATAGGTGAAAAAGATGGCGCTATATGCTTCAAGTGTTGCTGTTAGTGAAGCAGAAAATCTGATGTTAAAACTCGAGTAAGAGCTATGCTTATTGTCAACCTTACTTTCCTCTTGCTGAAAGTCGTAATTTCTATTTCATAATAAATTGTCCATATTTTTGAATGTCAATGTAATTAATAGCCATCACCTTGAGTGTCCAGAGTAATACCATCGTTTGCAAGCAAAAGGCTATGCTTTCTGACGACCTGTTTTTTCAGCAATTGTTTACTAGATTTGAATTTTTGTAATTAAAGTGGCCCTACTAAGTAAAGAATGTTGATGGCTCAGGACCTCAGGTCTTTTGTAATAAGAAGTCAAACAACACAAACCCACTCATCAAATTTCCTTTCTGATTAAATAGAAGATTTCAAGGGAAAGCAACGATATTTGAAGTTAGGCTTGAACTAAAAAAACCAATGGAATGCAGCCCTATGAATAAGATAGGTAAAGGAAGGACACATAATGTAGCCACGGAAAGCCAAAAATGAGAACGTTTGTGAAAGAGGCACTGTTCGAAAAAACTATTTAAAAACACAACTTTCTATTGAACAATTTTGCTTTAGCTCATGTAGAATAGGTGAAAATAGTCTATTCGCAAAGATGTCTAGCATTGATCTTTATCGCATGGTAACAGTGCTAACTCTCATCCTTGCAGGTCAAACCAGTCGAGAAAGACTCAATCAGCTGTTGTAACTGAAGGCCCTCGTGAGCAAAATTGCGAAGGTTAAAGAGAAAAGTTGGGACTTGTTTATCGGAAACAGTATGTGTAAATGTTGATTGGTGCTTTTCTTCGAAGGTTAGTCATTTGATTCCAAAATGGAAAATGTCAATTGGCATCAGCAATTTTTACTATGATGCACTTTATTAAATAAATGGTTTAGTTTTAGAGGACTTTACATTTCAATAAGCATCCAACTAGAGTGGGTGCTTACGCTTCCATCTTTACTGGTGTAAATTTCCAAAATCGCGGCTCAGTAGTTCATCAAGTCTGATATTGCTCTTAATCGTTGACAGTTATTTATTATTTAGAAGGGATTATTTTGCAGGCCTATTAGAATTGGATCTGATTGGGAGGTGTTTAACAGCAGTTATAATCACCTCCGATGCTCTGTGAATAGGTATAAAACACCATTGATGCTGTTCTTGATCGGCTTGTATAGTTATTTGTTGGTTGTAATATTGATGGGTCTAAGACTATACGTCTATGTGTCCAAGAAAGAATCAGGAAATCAAGTATACCCAATGGAATCCATTTTATAGTGTGTATATATATATATATATACACACATACATACATACGTGTGTGTGTGTGTGTGTGTGTGTGTGTGTGTAGGGACTAGGGAGTCTACTTTATAATGTGTCCAAGAAACCTTTACTTGGACAAACAAAATGGTCACAGTGCCATCTAAAATACTTCAAATTCAAGGATTTTAAATCTATTGTTGGATCAAATTTATTATATTTTTAATCATTTGCAATGCAAGGCAAGGCAAATACAGAGGCAGAGTGGGATCCACATGGGCCCACGTCACATCATTTGTGCTACATGTCCTAATTGAACCATTCTTGCTTCACTTATAGTAGTTAATTACTTTTGTTTCAATTTATAAATGCTTTTCATGTGCGCCAAAATAAGTGATCCAAACGTAGTTCCTCTCCTGACTCCTATGGCTCATCACATTTTGATCCATTGAGGATAAGAAAATTAGTTACATTGTTTATTCAAAATGATGTTTGTTAGGTTATGTTTTGTTGATTTTATTTTATATTTAATTTTTTTGTGTCAACATTTGGTACTAGTCCAAAAACATGTTTGACATGGGTTCGAGTGTTTTAAATGGTATCAAAAAGTTTTTAAAATTTTGGCCGCACCAGAAAGCATCATTTTGATGTTTTTGTATGTCCAGTGATCCGAAATTTCACGGTAATCTATCAACAAACATCCATTAACAAACATGTTTCTTATCTCGACTCAAAACACTTCGATGTTTTAGAAATTTCATAAAATGGGGCTTCGAGAAATCCAATAACCAATCCCCGCATGATTACAAGAAATATGTTTTTTTCTTTTGTTTTGTGTAAAAAAATTAAGTTAAAATCAAAGCGCAATTGAGTTAAACCTTATGTATAATGGTTTAATTACTACCTTTCAAACGAAAAATAATTGAGTATATTTATTTTTTTTCCATAATGTTTCTCAAATGGATACCTAAAGAATAGTTGAAAAGGCAATTTAATGAGATTGTAACAGAATCAACTAAGTCTCTTATAAAGGGGTTAGGTCATAGAATTCATGACTTCCAAGAGGGAATATGTCCTTGAGCAATTACATTCATAAAAATGAATGATGAGCCGAATTATAAATTTTAAGAAACAATTAAAAATTTTAATTGATTGCATTGGTCCTCAAATGTGGATCTTGTACCATGAAATTAATAGTTAATCCAAAATAAAATGTCATGGAAGAACTTGCAAAAATCAAAATAAACATCCATTGGAGAGAAAAAAATGTCACTCTTCAATAATCAAAAGACTTTTTTTTTAAAACTGAAGGTGATTATGAGATGTAATATGTAACTTGCAAATTGTAAAGTCACTTAAATATATTTTTAACCATATGAGTCTCCTTTATCCATTTTTCAGTTAAAACTATTTCTAAAGTTGGAAAGTGTCCTCAAACTGATTTTTATTCTTTTGATGCACTAAATAATAATATTAACTTCCATAAGCTGCACTAAATAGTATTTTACATATTTTTTTTATTTAATAGTACTTTAAAGAATCTAAGTTTAAATAAATTTAATTAAATCACAGTTATTATTATATGTAATTTATTTTATTTTTTAAAAAAAATTTAACCCCCAAATGACGATTTCTTTGGAATTTAGACCCCAAGAAAATTATCTTTTGAGAGTGTTACACAGACCGGGTTCACAACCATATAACATTAAATCGAAGACTAGTGAAGGGACGAGAATTCGTACCCGCACTCGGTATTTTTTTTTATTTTCCCTTTCGATCTAAAATAAAAGTAAAGAAAACAAATCTTTTCTCCTACTAGTTTTTTATATTATTTGCATTACCATTTCTGGCTAAGCATATCATTCCAATGGTTAAAAAAAAATATTCTCTTACCAACAAATTGACATTTCTTTCCACTTTTGATTATCTTATATTATAAGGTAAATAACAGTTTCACCCCTGTTAATAGTATAAATTATACCCGCACCCTCTCGATTTTCGCTAATTACAATTTCACCCCTTGAATTCCATATCCGGCGACCGGATATGTGCAATTACTCTTACACCCCCTTTTTTTATATTTATTTTAAATAATCAAATATTCTTTTATATTAAATTACCTATTTACCCTTCCATCATCTTCTTCATCTCACCCCTACTCTCTCCTAAACCCTTCAAATCAAACCTTAACCCTAAAATGAACTACCAATTATCAAACCACAATTCCTACCCATACTCAATTAATTGTCCATTTTCAATTAAAGAAAAATCAAAACAAAATGACATATATATCTATATATATCTCTATCTCTATATATATCTATCTATATATATACGCAGATATATATTTATATATATATATATAACTATCTATATATATACACGCACATATATATACATATATAGATAGATATACACCAATCTATATATATACACGCACATATATATACATATATAATTATATATATCTATCTATATATATATACGCACATATATATCTACATACATATGAAATGAGTGTGTTGATTTTTTGATATTTTTGGTCTAAATCATGCTTCATATAGTACGTATTTGTTGATCTTGGACCCAATTTATGTTTTTATGATATAGATTAAATTTGCCCAATACCCAATTCATACATATACATATATGTATATGGGTATATACATATATTTATGCACACACACACACACATATATATATAAATATATGTATATACATATATGTAAGTGATGAGGGTAGTTTAGGCATTTCACATCATTTTAGATGGGCAAACAAGTCTTTACACACATATAAGGGTAATTTGGTCATTTCGCATCTCAGATTTTGGTTGACCCGGTTTGACCTCGCCGGAGAATGAGTTGAGGGGGTGAAAGCGAAACAAATGCCTAAATTAGAGGGGTGAAACTGTAATTAGCAAAAATAAAGGGGGTGTGTGTGTAATTTACACTATCAACAGGGGTGAAACTGTTATTTACCCTATATTATAAGATCCATTAATAAAGGTAGCCCCATTAACAAACATTACTGACACTGATTAGATTTTGCTGTAATTCTAAACAACATTCCAATTTTCTCAGCAAAACCATAAAATAATAAATTAAATACAAAAAAAAAAACAAGATGTTTATTTCTGACCGTTGGATTTCGATCTAACTCCTCCTAATTTTAAATTTTCAACGGTTATCCTTGTTTCTCTCTCCTCAGAGAGAGAGAGGGAGAGAAGAAAAGAACCTCTTTTTCCAAGGCAAAAAGGGGTTGTTGGTTCTTCACAATCGATCCGTCTCTCTTGCTCTTTCTCTTTCATTTTCTTTCAAACTCTCTGGGTTTTTATTTCTTCCTTCAATGAGGAAACCGAGAGAAAGTGGAAGAAAATTAGGGGTTTAAAGGAAAAACCGCGAGAAAATTGAAGAACCAATCAGTTTTGTGGAGTTGGAATTTGATTTTGGGGAAGTGGGTGTTTGGGTTTTGTGTATATATAATGGATTTGGATAACATTGAGTGCATATCGTCTTCGGATGGCATGGAAGATGAAGAGATCCACACCCATCATCATCCTCATCCTCATCCTCACCAGTTCTTGTCAAAACCTCACAACAATACTGGTATATTGTCTGGAATTACTCCCGCCACAAGCGTCCATGAGTTGTTAGAATGTCCTGTTTGTACCAATTCTATGTACCCACCAATCCATCAGGTATGATCTCTAATTTTTTTTCCTTTTTCTTGGGTACTTTTTAAAAAAAAAATTCACGCGCGCACACACAAATTAGAAATGTTTTTGTTGTATTTTGATAGTTTTGGGGGTGAATTTGAGTTGAAATTTCTTGTGGGTTTTTGCTGAAACTGTTGTTGGATATGAATTTATGTGAAGAGGAGGCTGAATTGGGACATGGGTTCAAGAAATGGTTGAAGTGGGATTCTTATTTTATTCTAATTTTATTGATTGGTTTAAACTTATGATTTCATAATATTGGTTTTTTAGTGTGTACTATGTGTTAATTGTTGTGGAATGTCGGTCTTATTGGAGCTAACCCTTCAGAGTTGTTGGTACTGAAAATTTTATTTAATGCGGGTTGTAGAAATGATGTACGTAGTCGAATGTAAACTGAAATAATGGAATTTTAGAAGAAAAAAAAAATTATTGTTGGAAATTCTATTTATGGTCTGGTGGAGTTGGACAAGATAAAACCATCTTAGATCAGAAGTGCTTAGAATGCTGTAATATCTTCCCTATGTTTACCGGGAACGTTACTGGTTCCTAGAAATTGATCCTCTACCGTGACCACTGGACTGTTCTGATGATTTGTAGATAATGAAAGTAAACTATGTATATTGTGCTGTAATAAAGTGTTTTTGGTGCCTTTATGCGCCTTAAGCCTCTAATAGCTTAGATTGGAGATCCAATTATGAAGGAAAACTTGATACTTCTAACTTTCTAGTACAATATTTTTTATCTATAGTTTACTCCTTTTTGCTGTGGTAAATGGAAGTTCTCACGCATTGCACACTTGTACAGGGTTATGGTACAAATTTGATAGGCTTGTTTAGATTGTGTAGCTGAAGTGTGATACATTAGTCTTAAATCACAGATTGGATTATATATTCTGAAAACCATAGAAGGCAAACAGCTTTATAAGAATGTATTTTTTTTAGATGAGTGTCTCTAGACCAATCCTTATAATAGGATTATAGTTTGAAGATAGAGACGAAAATTAAAGGAATGTGGTAAAACTAAAACTGTGTAGAAGAATGATGAAACATAATTCTTGTAATTGGGCCCAAACAGTTGGAAGAACGTCTTGCTGAGTTGATCTAGTGCAAAGTCCTTATATCGATATGAAAATCTCAAGTAAAAAAGACAAGCAGCAATGGAGGTTTGCACTTAGCACTATAATAAGCAATTTAGAGGCTACTTTATTTGGCAGAAAGTGATCCTTTGAGTTAGCTGATCTTGTACCCTTAAAAGGGAGTCACTGTCCCATGTTGTTCTTATTAGTTTGAGGCTACTTGGAGGGACAAATTGGATACAGAAGTAGCCTGTGAGATTATTTGCAGAGAGTGAATACTCTTAGGATTTGAACCCAAGTTCTTACGTTTGATAACACAAGCATTTTCCCGCTGCTCCAGGCAATGGCTATTCTCTAATCAAGTCTATATTTCTGAATATAAGGTGTTTACATCACCAAGTATTGAGAAGATCTACGTTTATACACTGAATCTTATTGAAGGAGTCACTCTCCATGATGGGTTCATCCGCTTTTACTGCCTATTTAACAATCTGCTAATGAAAAGGCAATTGCCGAGGCAAGGAAAGTCATATTTGCTTGTGGAGAAAGCTAAGAAGGAATACGAAGTTATTCCTTAGATCATAAAATTTAGAATTGAAAGAAAGCGGTTTTATTTTTTAAATCATCTGATGAAGATTGCATTTAAAGAAGGAATTAGAGCATTGGGGTAACTCTAATTGTGGAAGTATGGGTAATGTGGTAGTGAATTTTGAACTTGTCTTAGTTGCCCCCCTTGCTCCACTTCTCTTATCTTGTTTTCTTTGTAGAAGGTAAGTCAACAAATCTAATCTAAAAAATTTAACAACTATATTTAGGTTAAGTTAATGCTAGCTGTTGTAATCCTAATTGTATGGTATGGTTTCACTGCTCTCATTTATAAACTTAGAAAAGGTGTTGATAGAGATCCAAGAGATATAATTCCGTCGGCTTTCCAAAGAAAATAAATCTCCTCACCGTGATAAAGTGGATCCAAGATATGTACATAAACACAAGTTACGCAACACACAACATGCTGAGACTAGCTAGTTCTTCTTTAATGTAGGATTGCACCAAGTATTGAAGTGCATACATATTTGTTATAATCTCGCTGAAATAACAAAAGATCTCCATAATGAGATTCCTTAGTGCATGAGGTTTGCAGATGAGTGGTGCACATAGGCAATTCAAAAAAGAACCTAGCAACAAAAATAGAGATGTGAAGAAATGTGTGAGAATTGAAAGGAGATTTAGTAAAGTGTTGTGAAGGAATGTCTGTGGATATGGAGTGTAGACTTAGTAAAGACTTTGTCATTGATGATATAATATTAGCACTCTAAACCAAAAGGTTACTCAAAGTTACCATTTTTTATATCCATAATAGATACTTCAAAAGGATGGAGAGAGAGTAATGTGATGTAGCACTTTGGGCTTGATGTGCCATGGATGTAAACTCTAGTTAGTGAACCATGTAGATTCCCTTGCTTTTTTCTTGCTTTATTTTCTCCCTTCCTTCTATGTTGTATGAGTTCAATGCCCTTCTCGAGGAATCGGACTCGGTCCCTTGTTCATTCCGTAAAGTCGCAAAAGGAATGTGTGTGGGTATAGTAAAGTCAAGAGCAGCCAGACGGTTCGATGGAACGCTACAAAGCGAGACTGGTTGCCAAGGGTGGTCATAGATCAGAAAGGAAGGGTTATCTGATGATGACACCTAAGAGTAATGAGTATTTACTCTAATCGGCGGAAGACTGATCAATTCGTTTGTAACAGCTTTCTCCTCTAAGTCATGTGAAAGTCAACCCTTTCTATCATATCATGCCACGTGACGTCTGATCTTGGTGGACCAGCTACGAAAGAAGTTCAGCCTTTACCTGAGACAACCTACCACAAATCCCCTACAAAACCGCCCAAACGGTTTATTTACTCTAGCTCTGTTGAAAACCACTGTCCCATCCTTTTCACTTTCAATTCCTCAGTCTGATCCCCTCTTTCAGACTTGGTTATCCATTGAATTTAGATGATCAGGACATCGAGCTTATAGAGTACATGGAATCAAAGTCTTTCCATTTTTGTGGTCAGAGCAGAATTGAAGCCGAGGAAAGTTCAAGATAGGATTACTATATATGTATCTTTAGTTCATATATAACTCGTCAAAAACTAATCACATATACACGTCCTTCTTCCGTAACGTAAACCAACTATTCCTACCCTAGATTCAATCGGATTCTAAAATAATTATTCGAAGTATCCACAAGAGATGACTTATCGCCACTAAATTACATATATCTAGTTTGGCCTTCCCTCTCAACTATTCCTACCCTAGATTCAATCGGATTCTAAAATAATTATTCGAAGTATCCACAAGAGATGACTTATCGCCACTAAATTACATATATCTAGTTTGGCCTTCCCTCTCCGAACCAACCTGTGTTTGTAAATTCTTCTATACCTTTTATTTATCATTATCTTTCATACAAGTTGATTAGGCTAAATCAATTTTACTTTTTAAAATTTTGACACTGATCAAATGAGAGGACAGTTGAAATAAAAGGTAAGAGTCCGAAAGGGCGACCTAAAATACCATTAAAAAGTTAAACATGGTAGGCAAAATGGCTTGTAATGGGAAGGATGGAGAAAAGAGATTTTATACGACCGAACCATCCATATGAGATAAAGGCAAGAATGATGTTGGTGATGATGATCTATTCCTTTTGGTCCACCTACAGTTACCCTACGTTTAGGGTAGTCACTACCTTGACTAGCTCCCAAATTTAGGTGGTGAGTTCCCCACATTAGGAAATCTCTAGGCAGCATCATGATGGGGTATGCAATCTCGGCGAGCACTGGAAGGGGTAGATGGCCAGCATCAGGTCCTAACTCTACCTACATAAGTAATTGAAGGGATGGAGTTGCTACCATCTGGAAATAGGAAGTACCCTTAACTCATGAGGCTGGTGGCGGCTATACACTGTGGCGATGTGGTTACCCATCTGTGGATAGCCATGTATAAACAAGCTTGATGCCTCCCCCCTTCATGTTCTCCTGCTGATTTTATGTTCACTTCTTGCACGTTTTCTTTAGCATTTGTTAGATGTTACTATGGGTTGTTTGTGCTGCACTGATATTACTTTTACAGTGTTATCCTTGCAAAAGGATCACTCATGGGCTTACCAAAGTCTAACGTCTCACTAAAAGAGTGGAATACCCTGGAGGAGGATGTATGCAATACTAGATATTGTCTTAGTTGAACTCAAGATATTTTTGTGTCTTCATTCCACACTTTTGTCGCTTTATCGTGCCTTGAGGCATCTTCTTGTTTCTTGTTCTTTGTTCCCATTATATTTGTTTTTCGTTTTTTTGGGTGATGTTGGTAGTCTGGCAAAAAATGGATGTGAATGAAGCTTTATTTTTCTCACTCGGTTTACTTTTCAAAAGTTCATATAAACGTTTGTACATTGGAAAACGAAGGGGTTTATTTGTTATAAATTTACTTTTTTGCAGTGTCACAATGGACACACACTTTGTTCCACCTGTAAAACAAGGGTGCACAACCGATGTCCCACTTGTAGACAGGAGCTTGGAGATATTAGATGCCTAGCACTCGAGAAAGTTGCAGAGTCACTTGAACTGCCCTGCAAGTTTTATTCTTTGGGGTGCCCGGAGATATTTCCATATTACAGCAAGCTAAAGCATGAGGCAGTGTGCAACTTTAGACCGTATAGTTGCCCGTATGCCGGATCTGAGTGTTCTTCTACTGGGGATATTTCGTTTCTGGTTGCTCATCTCAGAGATGACCACAAAGTGGACATGCATGCAGGATGTACATTTAACCATCGCTATGTAAAGTCAAATCCTCGTGAAGTAGAAAATGCCACGTGGATGTTAACAGTAAGTCTATCATTGCCTTGAAGTTCCACATTTGAATTTCCATTAAGGGTCCGTTTGGTTGCGCGGATTTGGAATTGCATTGGAATTCGAATGTCATGGTATTTCAATTCCGCAAATGCAATTACAAATACATTGTTTGGATGTGTCTTGGAATTCAAGTATAATTGGAATTGAGTCTCAAACACAACCCAATTTGAATGCAAAAGATCATAACTTTAAATCTAAATTAGACAATATAGATAAATATATATATATAGGTATAAGTATACAAGTATAAGTATGAATATATATGTATGTGTGTGTATGCATGTGTATGTGGATGTGTATATATGTGTGAGTTTAGATGTATGTGTTTATGTGTGTATATGTGTATGTGTATGGCTATATATGTGTGTGTATATATTTTTATATATAAGCGTGTATGTATTTATATTCCCATATATTCTATGAGATGAAATTGTTTAATATTGTTTCCCATGTTGTTGGAACAGAATTTTTTGGTTATACCTGGCCATTGTAATTGTACACTTCCTTGCTCCCATGAGGTTTTACTAAAATATTGGTAAATCCTTTTACTTATATTTTTGTATTATCTTTCATGATCCCATGCCTTCTAATCTTATGGGATGATGTTATTGGAAGAATGTCGTAGTTGTGTGGTTTCATATTGCCTCTAACATTAGGACGATGTAAATGGGAATCAGATCATATTCCTGGTGATTTGTGTAGAGACATTATTCATCTACCGTGAATTCTAAAAGTTTTCTGACGTTCTTGCTTGTCTTGTCAGGTTTTTCATTGTTTCGGTCAATATTTTTGCCTTCATTTTGAAGCTTTCCATCTTGGCATGGCTCCCATCTACATGGCATTTCTCCGTTTCATGGGTGATGAGACCGAGGCTCGTAACTACAGCTACAGCCTGGAGGTTGGGGCAAATGGCAGGAAGCTAACATGGGAAGGAACCCCTAGAAGCATTAGGGATAGCCATAGGAAGGTTAGAGACAGCCATGACGGTCTTATCATCCAGCGAAATATGGCACTTTTCTTCTCTGGTGGGGACAGGAAAGAGCTGAAGCTGAGAGTTACGGGGAGAATATGGAAGGAACAACAGAACTCAGATGTTGGGGTGTGCATACCGAACCTATGTAGCTGAGCCAGGTGATTTTGAAAACGGTTTTTGTTTTCTGTTTTTTCTAAATGTGCTTGTTTCGACCCTCTGTGTATGTGTTTTGTATCTGCGTCGACTTGGTTGTTGATTTTGGAATGCTTGAAATGTACACTGATGCTGGAGGTGTTTTTCAGCCGTTAATATATCGTTTAACAAGCAGCTTTACTTATCTCTTTTTACTATCTGTATATCCCGATGGTGGAAAGTAGTGTAGTTGTATAGGCCTTTTTCAGTGGCTCAGACTTTTCTTATCGGCTATTGGTACGCAAGAATGGAATAGAATGCTCATTCTAGCCATTGTTAGGTTGATATGTATTATAAGATAAAATGGTAATTCCAAGAGAATGAAAATCCATTCCGTAACTCAACCTTATAGATTGGGCATTCCATTTCCTAGCAAAACTAAAACAAATCATTTCACTCTTTTTTAGTAATCAATAGAATGGTAATGACTATTCTCTTCCATTGTGTTTCTCTGATTCTTATTCTATTCTCACTTTCATTATATTCCATTATTGCATATCAAACGCAAACATTATAGTTATATGAACATCAATTAACAACTAATCAAAAAGTCAGGGAGAACAACAGCCACTAACAAAGAGATGTATAACTGTGGGAAGCTCCAAATCTATATATATGTGTGTGTATATATACATATTTATATTACTAGTAATGAAGGCAGTTAACTGGGAATGCTCAAAATTTGACAACAAAAGAGGCAATATCTGGTTGATAGAACTGAAACCCACAAATTGGGCTTTGCCGAGTCCTCTGATATGACCCTCTTTTCTGTTCATTTGAAAAAGCCTCATAGAGAGTTCATGTGTGTGATTTGGGTTGGGCCCTCTTTCTTGCTGCTGCTGTTATACATCTTGGAAATGATTTTTACTAAGTGCCTATTTTGCAACCGGTGCAGTATTGGTTTTTGGTTTTGGTTTGATTTGAGTTGGGTTGGGTTGATTTTGGTGTGTTTTTATTCTGAACTGAAATCATATTTGGTGCAAATGATTTTGGTGTGAGAAAAAATGAAGCTGAAAAACCAAACCATGTTTGGTAACTTGAAATGGTTTGACATTTTATTTATTTATAATAACATTTTCTAAATATATATGTTTTAAAAAAATAAAAATACATTAAGGATGAATTTTTTTTACAAAAAATATTAATATTGGATAATAATATTTCACTATATTGCAAGAATTATTCAATTGGTTCGTATATGTAGTTTGGAAATTTATAATCTTTTTCCATTTGAAATTTCAATGTTCTATTACCAATTTATTATTTTTAAATATTTATTACTCAATTTTTATTAATTTATTATTAATTAATTATTCATATTATTTTTGTTTATTATTTATTTAGTTTTACAATATTTATTAGTGTATTAATTAAATTAAATTTTTAATTAAATAAATATATATGCATATTTAAATATTTATTTTTTTGTACAAATTTATTTAATATTTAACTATTTATTATTTATTATTTATTATTAATTATTTATTCATTTTATTTTTGTTTATTATTTATTTGGTTTTACTTTATTTATTATTTTAAAATATTTATTACTCAATTTTATTTATTTATCTATTATTAATTAATTATTAATTCTATTTTATTTATCATTTTTATTTATTTATTATTTTTAAATATTTATGACTCAATATTTATTATTAATTTTTAATTTTTAATTATTTCTATATTACTTATTTAATATTTTACTTCATTTTTATTTATTTATTATTAATTACTAAAAAATTATTAATTATTATTTTTGTTTATTATTTATTTGATTTTACTTAATTCTATTTTATTTATTTAATAAAATGACAAGCATGACAATGTTGACTTTTGTTGAAAATGGAATGGTACACTTATGATGGATTTGGGGTTGTGAATTGGTTTTAATTTGATGATTATGGTTTGTGAATAGTAACCGCACCATCCAAAATCATGTCTTCAGATGGTTCCTAATTTGCTTCATTTGGTGTCAATATGCCAATGGGTTGATATTGTTGCACTAGAACCAAAGCTACCAAACTAGGATTGGACTAACTTTTCCACCCCAAAACCAAAAATTTGGCACCAAACCCTTATGTCAAGTGCGTGTTTTGCACATGGGTTTGGGTCCAAATTTAAGGTTTTGGGTGAAAAATGTAACACAATCTATGTTTAGTTGGTTAGTTTTGGTTCCAAAATGTTGCTCCATGATATACCAAATGGGTTTTTTTTCACACCATCTCAATACATGGTTTACATAGTGTGGTTACTATTTGCTCAAACCAAAACCATCTTGGTGTACCATTTTAAAACCCAAACCAATCATTGGTGTACCATTTTGAAGAAATTTTTTTTTGGAATTATAAGTCATGTTTAAATTCGAATTTTTTTATATAAATTTCGAAAACAATATTTAAATTTTGAAAATTTATATTTTTTTGAATTTTATATATTTTTTCGAATTATATATATTTTTGAAATTTAATATATTGTTTTTGAATTATATATATTTGAAATTTATATATTTTTCGAATTTTATATATATTTTTGAAATTTATATATTTTTCGAATTTTATATATATTTTTGAATTATATATATATTCGAATTTATATTTTTTTGAATTTCATATATTTTTTAAATTTTATATATTATTTTTTGAATTATATATGTTTTTTCAAAATTTAATACTATATATTTTTCGAATTATATATATATATATATTCAAAATTTATATTGTTTTTGAATTATATATATATATTTCGAAATATTTGAGAGGGTGTAAGTGGGATATGGACTAATTTAAGGGGTATAATTGGGATTTATTATTAAAATTTAATAAAATAAGAATAAGTATAAAAGTCATTTATTTATATATTTTATTTTTTAAAACATATATATTTACAAAATATTATTATAAATAAATAAAATGTCAAATTATTACAAATTACCAAACATGGTTTGGTTTTAGAATTTCAGCTCATACCAACTCTACCAAACATGGTTTAATTTTTCAGTTTTACTTTTTCTTACACCAAACTCATCTGTACCAAATATGATTTCAATTCAGAATAAAACAACACCAAATTCAACCAACCCAATCCAAAATAAAAAACCAACGCGGCAGTGTTGCCAAACAGGCACTAACTGTACTGGACATCTGTAATACACTGTTAGTCTGATAGATACATATATACCATATGTATATAATATTGACAATGAAACAAAACGTTACTTATTCTAGAGAGGGACAGCAGACAGAGAGACTATGAAAATGGTATAATTTGGACGTACATGGATTTTTTAAACTTCAACTTAAAGCTGTAAACAGGTCACATTTTGGTAATATTCACAAAATGGTATTAAAAGAAGACAATGCATGACTTGAAATTTAATAAACAAGTGGAACCAAGTTGTTCTCTGTATGTATTTATATATTCTAAATATATATATATATATATATATATATATATATTATATATATATATATATATATTATATATATCATAAACTACAAATTACACTAATTTAAGTCACCAAAGTTATTTGGAATATCCTTGTTTGAATATATATATATATATATATATATATATTATATATATCATAAACTACAAATTACACTAATTTAAGTCACCAAAGTTATTTGGAATATCCTTGTTTGATTCACTTGATTATTATTATCCTTCTGTACTTCCCTTCCAACTCTGTCTGCATTAGAAGTTTACAGAAGAAAGAGACAGCAATAAATAACATATCGTTGACTAAATTTGCGTTGCATATGAATTCATGGCGCGCATGATGGTATTGTAGTAAAGAACCAAATTATAAATTGATTGAAGTTTTTATTTAATTTGGTTGTCCGAGTTTTATTTAAAAGATATAATTCACATCTGATAGTAACTCTTTGTACATTAATTGGGTTACTACGTTATCTTTTAAATTAGAAGGTGATCAATGGTTTTATGATTTAATGATATTTTTATTTTTTTTTTAAATAAAAGAGGTTTAGAGTTCGAACTCCTATAAGACTCATGTGTGAATTCCTTAACATTTAAAAAAATATATATGTGAAGAGATAATTTTTTATATAAACAAAAACAAGATTGACTTTCTTGTTAGGGTAGTAAAAGCTATAGTTATACCTCTTGTGATGATCTATGAATTTAATTAACTAATTGGAAGATATTTTCCGTGACTTTTTAAAATATTAATTCATTTTTCAGAGCTCGTTCTTCCTTGTTACCCTCGACTTATTCTAGCTATTTAGCGAACACTTTAATAACTATCTTTGGAAACAAGGGCGGAGCGATGAATATTATCTAGGTGGCAATGTATTTTTTTATAAATTTATTAATAAAATTTATATGTTTTTTTGGGTTATCAAAGAAGTTTTTTTAAAAAAATGAAGGAGGCAATATAATTTTTTATAAATTTATTGATAATATATATATTTTTTTAGTCTACCAAATGAATTTAAAAAAAATTGGAGGGGCCATATACAATTTTTATAGACATATTTATAATATATATTTTTTTTGGGGCTAAAAAACATTTTGAAAAAATATGAGCAGAGTTTGTTACTCCATCATGTTTCAAAATAAGTGTTTATATTTGAGTTTTAAAAAAATTTGAAATATTTTGTATTTTCAATTTTGCCATTTGAAAATATAGTATAATTTTATTTTTTAGTGAGATCATTATTTTTTGAAGTTAATGAAAAAAGATAAGTTGGGAAAGGAAAAAATTTTATTGTATTGAGATTCAAAACTGGACACTTATTTTAAAATAGATAAAATTATAAAAGTAGACACTTATTTTGAAAGAGAGTATGTAACAATTAAAACAATTATTTTCTCTTCAACAAAATAAATAAATAAATGAAGTTTAAATTTAGTATAGTTTTAGATAAAGCAAAACTTTTAGACAAGTTCAAGTTCATTGTAATTCAAATGGTTCAAGTCAAGCTTTAACAACTTGCGTGTTAGTATAAGCATTGATGGCCTATTAAAACAATTATCAGCTAATTGGCATTGTTAGTTTCTCCACATCTTTCCAGATAAGATCTCATTAAAGATAGACAATATGTAAGATTAATGTCCGTTTGGTATTGGTCTTGTGATTTTGGTTTTGGTGGTTTTAGGTAAATCTAAAACCAATATATAATGTTTGGTAAGGAGTTGGTCTTGGTCTTGGTCTAATTATATATATATATACTAATATGTATTAAAAATATATAAATATGAAATATATATATATAAAATTGGAAAAAAAATAATTTTCGGGAAAAATTATTTTTTCGAAAAATATAAAAAATAATTTTTCGGAAAATAATTAATTTTCGGAATTTTTTTTTTTAATTTTTTCCGAAAAAAATTTGTGTTTCTGTAGTATCATCAATTGGGTGCGGTGAGTGACACTTTACACACGAGATTTCTGACTTTCTTCTCCAAATTTCTATACTTCAATCACTTTATTTTTATTTATTTTTATTTGTGTTCATAATATTTTGTATCCAATTCATTTATATATCTTTGGATTTTACGTGGATTGTGACTTTTTTCTTATTTGTGTTTTAGGAAATTGAAGATGCATATATGCATATATGTATGACGTTAAACTGCCCATCAGATCTTTATTTTTTGAAGTAAATAAGAGAAAACAAAATAATTCAAATTCGGATTGAATCTCATAAATAATGGGTAATACCCATTTCTATTTTTTAATTAATATATATCACGTATCTTATTTCTATTGGTCCGGGTGAAGATCAAGTTGGTCATCACTGGTGAGGACCAAGCATTATCCTATGAGGTGCGTTTGGAAAACATATTTTTTGTATTTGTTTTATGTCTTCAAATATAAAAACTGTTTTTGTATTTGTCTTTGTTTTTTTCAGCAAAAAACTAAAAACAAAAAAATATTTGGATGAAAATTTGTATTGAAAAATAAAATGGTATTGGTGGGCAGCGGTGACCGGCGGCGGAGGCCACCGGCGACCGGAGGTGGTGGGGGCCGGTGGCGGGGGGTGGTGGTGGTTGGTGGCGGCGGCGGCGGAGGTGGTACCCTAAACAGTGAAAAAACTCAAAAAAATAACTAAAAGTTGTATTTGGTGTTTTTACCACTTTTACATACTATTCACAACAACAAAAAATTCTTGGAAAAAAAAAAAAAAAATAATAAATATGTTTGACAAACGTATTTTTTTTTTTAAATTAAGTTAATAATAAACAAATAAAAACTATTTTCTCATATCGAACGGAACTATGTTTTTGAGTTGTTAGATTCATGGTTCAGAATCTTCAGATACATCCAATTTTTTCAATTTCGTATGCATTGTCTAATGTTGACTTGCTTTCACTTTTTTGTCATTTTATCTTCAACACACTTTTAAGATATTCATCATTGTATTGTTGAAGAAAGAACTTAATTACTAGTGCCCTTGACAGAGATAATTTTAATTTGAGGGAAATATCATAATGAATAAAAGAATTCCAATATTGATAGTGTATTTCTCAAATACAATAATAATAATAATTAAAAAAAATCATTCACAATTTAAGTCCAATTTTAATCATTAGATGACAACAAAAAATAAGCGTGTCCTTAAAGCAAGTCAGGTGCGAGCAGAAAATTTCTTCTTAATTAGTAGATTAATGATATTTTTTCCATTCTACATACCTTGATGTGCATTCTTATGTCTTTTTCCCACAATATTTATGAATATATTAAATAATGAATTCTAGTTTGGTATAATCATGAAAAAAAAAACAGACAATAACTATTGCGGAAGCATGAAAGTATAATTTTTTCATAGTATATGTCATGTGGTATCCGAACAATTTCCAAGGAGTTAATTGTCATATTAGAACATGATTGTTAGAATGATAATTTTAGCTCGTAAAATTTTATGATTCTACGATTCCACTAAATTGAAATAATAGTTTAACGGTTAAACCCTCCATATGAAAAATCTAAAATCTTAATGATTTAGTCCAATATTATAATATATGGTCTAAACTTATGAGAAAATAATTAAAGATCCAATGCAATAGAAAAAATTAAAAAACTCTAATATGATTTAGATTTTTAAATTTAAATATTTAATTATTAATATTTTTAAAAAAATTAATACGTTTAGATAGAATTTTACTCTACGATTCCGATTTTACAGACCCTCTAACGATCCTATCTAAACTCCCAATTTCAACAACCTTGCATTAGAGGTAAGGGGGCACTTGCTCCCGCTAAGTTTTTTTCCTACAAAATTTTATAATTATTGTTTTCTTAAAGAATATTAGTATGTAACGAACATATCGAAATTGCCTTCTACAGAATTGCCAAAAATTCTTTTGTAACTCTTATGGATTATTGCTTCCCCTCAAAGAATATTAGTGTGTAATGTACCTTTCTAGCCTGAAAATATCATGTGACATATACCCCAAAATGCCGAGTACTTACTTTAAAAAGATTAAAAATGCTTTAAAATTTAAATCCCAACAGTGATTAGTGTGTATCTGATTCCCATAGTTTCTCAAGCACATGTTTGTGATATATTCCACTTTGTGTTAATTAGTGAGATTGTGATAAAATAAATAAATAAATAAAACTCCACACTTATTTGTAACTCATTTGATTTTGTATTAAGGAATGTGTAATTGGTGCTTTTATTTTCATGTTGTGGAATTTATAAAGTAAAAGTATATATTTTTACCGTGGAGTGTTGTGAGTCAAAACTGGACGCACATTTAGTATTGATATTTTTATTTTTTTTGTTTTGGTCACTTATTTTCTCCGCTACAGTGTTATTTTTGTGAACAATTCAAAAAAATGCAAAAGAAATATTCTTTTGGTATTTTTAAAAAATGACACTATTTATTTTATATTTTTCTATTATAGAAAATAAAATATTGGTGATAAACATGTTTTGTTATAAAAAAAAATGGAACAAAAAATAAAAGGGATAACTTCATTTACACCCCATGAGGTTTGTCCTATCATCATTTTGACCCCCTCAGGTTTGCATATCTTCATTTACACCCCTTATGGTGTGAAATGTCTAAAATACCCTTATACCAAACACCCCTTAAATCAATTTAATCCCTAAATCAATTTAAACCCTAAACCAAACACCATTTAGAATCAATCTAACCCTCAAACCAAACACCCCAATATCTATTCAATATTTTTTTTCTCTCTCTCTCCTCTATATATCTCTCTCTCTCTAACTCTCAGATTCTCTCTCTCTCTCTCCTCTCTATCTCTCTCTCTCTCTCTAACTCTCACACACGCACACACACACACACATATATATACACACATATAGATCTATACATATATATATATAGACCCATCGGGGGAGGGGGGAGGGGAGAGGGGTGGTGGGAGGGGGCGGCGGTGGGAGTCGGCCGGCGACTTATATATATATATATATATATCTGTGTGTGTATATATATATAGATCTATATATATATGTGTGTGCGTGTGTGTGTGTGTGTATGTGTGTGTGTGTGTGTGGTATGTGCGTTTGAGAGAGAAAGAGAGAGAGAGAATATTTTTTTTTTAATTTTAAATTTATTTTCGAATTTAGTTTTTTTTTTGAAATTTAATATATATATATTTTAATTTTATATTTATTTTCAAATTTTATATTTTTTTTGAAATTTATAATTATTTTCGAAATTTAATATATATTATTAGAATTTTATATGATTTTTTTTAATTTTATATATTTGTCTTGAATTTAATATGTTTTTAAAAAAAAATTCAAAATTTATATATATATTTTATTTTATATTTATTTTCGATTTTATAATTTTTTTTGAAATTTAATATATTTTTTTGAATTTTATATGTTTTTTTTAAAATTTTATATATTTGTTTCAAATTTTTTATGTTTTTTGTGATTTTTATATTTATTTTTGAAATTTAATATGTTTTTTTGAAAAAAAAATAATTTCAAAATTTATATATATTTTTTAATTTTATATTTATTTTCGAATTTATAATATTTTTCAAATTTTAATATATATATTTTGAAATTTTATATATATTTTGAAATTTTAATACAAATTAAATTATTAAATGATGGGAGGGGGTCTAATTGATAAAAACACTATCCTTGTTTCCAAACAGAATAAGGATAAGACATTGAGGGTAGTTTAGGGATTTTAAAAAAAATTCAGGCTGATGTCATCGTTTAGGTCTAAGTGATGAGAATATTGAAAAATAGGGGGTATAAATGAAGATATACAAACCTAAAGAGGTCCAAGTAAAGATAAGACAAACCTCAGAAGGTGTAAATGAAGTTATCTTAAAATAAAAAACCAAACAGCCGCCTTTGTATTATATAATTAATGGAAAGTTGTATTATAAGGAGTTTCATGCGATTTCCTAAATTTGGATGATGATATAGGTACGTAGGAGTAGCAGATAAGAATCTGATGTGTTTCTAAATCAACGTGTGCATCCACAACACGTGGATGTTTTTGGATAACAAAATTTACTTAAAATTCACGTAACAAATAACTTTTAGGTCTAAATGTCTAATCATCAATTTCTTTCTTATTTCGTAAATTATAATTATTAATTATTTTAGCACAAAAGATAACTATTTATTATATCAGAAGACGATATCAAATATGATATCCTTATTAGGAGCGGAATCAGGAAAATTACTTAGCAGGGAAGGAAATTTTTATAAGTTTCTTGATAAAATTTATATTTTTGTAGGTTATCAAAGAATGTTTTTTAAAAAATAGTTGGGGCTGCAATGCAAATTTTTTTATAAATTTATTGATAAAATTTATATTTTTATAAGCTATCAAAGGAATTTTCTAAAAAATCCCCCCCCCCTTAAAAATTTATAAATATAAAAGAATTATTAAAACTAAAATATAATCCAATAAAAAGCTGACACATGTTTGTTATGAGCGGATTAGATTATATTTTAGTTTTATCAATATATAATCCAATCCAATATTTTATCAATGTATACTACGGAACTTGTTCTGCCTCCTCCCCTCTCGGAGTTGTTTGGACTGTAAAATGAAATGGAATCAATTTTGTTTCTATTTATATCCTTGTTCGTTTCCCAATTTTTGTTATGTTTTCTGTTTTGATGGATATTTTCCAGGAACTGCAATTAGCAATTGACTTTATATGAGGTGGATTGGGAACGCTTTCAATTTGGAACTTTAATGTGCTGAGTTTTACAAGTATTCATTTTAAGCTATGGAGGTAGAGAGGTTATGTTTTTTTTTTTTTTTTTTTTTTTTTTTTTTTTAACAAATAGGTGTAGTTTTTTTTTGGGCCACCTAGGATCCTACCTATGCCATGTATTGTAAAAAAAAATAAAAATTGTGTATAATAATAATAAGTGAAATATAAATTTTGGGGCTCTAATTTGTTAAATTGGATTATAATATTAGTACGAATTGGGTTTTTAAGCAAATTAATTATTTTTTTGACTTATAGTAAAATAATTTTTTTATATACAAAATTAAATTAAGGTCCTTTATGTGCAATTACATTAGGCATTGTCTTAAATTTGACTAAAAACTAATTATTCTTTTTAGAACTTATAAAATTGCCAATTTTTTTATAAAAAAGTTATATATATAAATAAAATATGAGGCCCTCCCTGGGGCGGGGCTCTAGCCTTGCCCCGTGGCCGAGCTTGAATTTAGGGTAAATTGCATTAACATCTCCTGAGTTTTCGGTCAATCTCACCTAAATGTGGGTCAAGGAGAGTGTAGTTCTAACGTCCCCAGATTTATATTTTGTTGCAATGACACTCTTTAGAGACATAAAATAACTTTAGTACCCTCAATTATTCTAAATTTTCATACAAAATATCCAAATTACCCCTTAATTAAAATCTACACCTCAACCCACTACACCACCATTATTATCAAAAATCTACAATAAATAAATAAAACATACAATATATAAATCTAATTTTATTTTAAATACGAAATTCAAAAATATCTAAAATGGAAAATCTATCTAAAAGTAAATTTTACCACTAAAAATATTTTATCAACAATAAAATTATTAAATTTATAATAAAATAAACTACACTATTTAATTATTATTTTTAATTCTAAATAGATTACTATATTAATCTTTTACCACACAAAAAAAAAAACTAAAAAACTAAAGGGTTATAACTAATAACCATTATAATTATTACATACCTAATAACATATACACTAACATATATATTATTTCTTATGAACCTATAAAAATAATTATATTTCTTAATAAATAGTATATATATATATATATATATATATATTGGCAATAATCAACAATTTTAGTGGAATTTGAAAATATAATTATATTTATTATTCAATTTTATGTAATAATAATTATTAATTTTAGTGGGAAACTCAAAAAAAGTTTTGTAACATTAAAGTATAAATAGGTATACTCCTATTTATTTAGATTAATAACAAGAGTAAAGAAAAAAAAATTATAAAAAATAAATAAATATTGCTTTAACTTTTTAAGTAGTATATAGTTTAGTGGGATTTAGTAATAGTTGATATTTCGTTGGAAGTTAAAAACAATTTTATATTTAATTTAAATATACAATTTAGTTCAATTCAGTAGTATTTGATACATTTAGTGGGAAGCCTAGAAGAATGGAACTTGTGGTCATGTGAAAATTTATAATATATAAATAACAAGAGTAAATTAAAAAATAAAAATTCTATAGAAATAATAAATATTGCTTTGACTTTTATAAATAATATATAGTTTTTGAAATTTAGTAATAACTAATATATTTTTTGGGAATATCAAAAGAGTATTATAACATTTGGTGTAAATGTTAAGTAAATAAATAATTATATTTATTTAAATAATAATAAATTTAAACATGTATGAAAATTATTAAAATTGATTGTACTATTATAATGTATAAATAATAAGGGTTGTGGTGATAAAGGTAATTAGTATAGTGGGTGTGGTGTAAGGTTTAGGCATGACGGTAATTTAGACATTTCGCATATAAATTAAAATAATTAAGGTCATTAAAGTTATTTTATGGCACCAAGGGGTGTTATTGCAACAAAATGCAAACCTCGGGGGCGTTAAAACTACACTCTTCTTAACCGACATTTAGGTAGAATTGACTGAAACCTCAAGGAATGTTAGTGCAATTTATCATAAAATTTAGGTCATGTTAGACATGCACTTTGTTTTTAATGTTTATGTTTTCGGCCGAAAACCAATGCACTCTCTGAACTAAAGCATGTTTTGTGTGGTTATGAATAGTTGAAATGTTTCATGAAAGAATGGAAAAGTGTTTTTTTTTTTTGGTGTGTGTTTTCTTATTAAATTGTAACTAAAATATATTTAGGTCAAACTTAAAAATAAATTCAAATTTGCTTTACTAAATATAATTTTAACTTTAATTAAAATATCTTTCAACAAAAATGCATGATTTATTAACACATCACAAACGAACCCTTATAGAATACTTTGAAAATACGTATCTTAATCAGTTTCAATTGGAAAATCATTCATCAGGTGAGTCTAATTGTTTTATTTAGATATAAACAGTCATATAATATTTACATAAATTTTAGGTTTAATTGTTTTACTGTCTTAATAAAGAGGATAACTAATAAGATTAACGAAAATCTGGAAAAAAACATTTGTACATGTAATGGTTGAAATATTTGGCCCAACCATAGATGGGCCACAGGACTGATGGGCCGACGACGGATGGGCCAAAGGCCGATGGGCCAGAAGACGGATGTGCTGAAAACAAGTAGGCCGAAAACAACAATGGGCCTATGGAAAATTCTAGAAGCTAAAGTGTGATCCACAAGGCAAAGAGTAATCAAATTATAGAATAAAGAGTCCAAAAAAGGGTAGAGTTTATCAAATCCCTTGATTTAAGGGATTGGTAAACTTAGATACATGGGCTCGACCCATCTTCCATAATTGTGTATAAATACATGGCTTTGATGAATGAGAAATGATCCAAATTTTTACCCAATTATTATTGTGTAACTTTTCTGCATTTACACAATTGGCGCCGTCTGTGGGAAACCCTATTATTGAAATCCTTTTTTCAATAAGTTTCTCACCCTCTGCAAAAGAGCTAAGATTCGTGCCATCAATAGCGATCACACGTTCACGGCAGACCGATTTACCTCCAAACGGAGGCCAACAACCAGAAGATCCGATAAGATGAGCCCTAGAGGAGAGGACTGCCGAGTTAGAAAGGCAGAACGCTGAACTAGCGGCAAAATTGGCTCAACTGCATAACCCACAAGAGGTCCATGACGATGAGCAGTCCGGCCAGCGTGAACGATCTGTAGGCCGCCAGACAGACATGGATGACCCGCCCGCTAGAGCCCACAACGATCGTGAGGAACAGGCAGAGTCATCCTTACAGGTTCTTGGGGTACATAACCCCGAGGAGGTCCTGACCATGAAAAAACTAGAAGAAATCATGTCCAGATTCCAACGGGATGTACTTAGGGATCTGAAGATATAGACCCCAATCGATCTAGCATCCGAGGCATCCATAGACGCCGTTCAGACACCATTCACCGTCTCGATCACCAACGTGCCCTATCCGGAAAGGTTCAGATTACCGAAGTTCACCCTGTTCGATGGTACAAAAGATCCAACAGAACACATCTACCACGTTCATACCAAGATGAATGTTTACAACGAGAATGAGGCCTTGCTCTGCAAAGTTTTCCCCACCAGCCTGACCGAAGCAGCCCTCTTGTGGTTCAGAAAGCAACCACCCCGATCGATCGGTAGCTGGCTCAGACTCTGCGAATTATTTATTGCCCAGTACTTCGGCAATAAAAGGCAGAAGAAGACTATCTCCAGTCTATTCACCATGATCCAAGAGAATGGCGAATCCCTGAAAAGTTTTGTCTCACGGTTCAATGTGGAGATGTCTCCGATTGACAACTGCGATTAGCATTCAGCCGTCGAAGCCTTCAGAATGGCCCTAATCCCTGGATCCAAGTTCCATCAATCCCTAGTCAAAAAGCCACCATCCGATATTGGATAACTCAACTCTAGGGCACAGGGGCACCTCCGAATAGAAGAAGAGTTGGTCATACGATAGAGAAGGACCACCTTTGCAACAGTAGAGGCCAGGGCATCCGAATCCTCCAGGGTTAAGGATCGTGCACCAGACCGGAAGCGACCAAGCGCCCCTCCTGCTCCTTCCCCAGTCCCAGAAAAATGACCAAGGTTTGAGGACAAGGTCACCCCCTTAAAAATGACATTGGCAAAGCTATACCAGGAGACAAAAGGCAAAGGAATCTACCGATCACCACCACCCATCAGACAACCGATGGACCAAAGGGATATGTCAAGGCACTGCGCCTTCCATGGCGAGTACGGGCACCACGCTAACGAATGCAGAAGCCTCAGGAGACAGGTGGAAGCCATGATTGCAAAAGGAGAACTGACCGAGTACGTGGCCAAAGAAGGAGCCTGATCAGACCAAGCGTCGCATGCGCCTGCCAAGGGAGCTATGGGACAACCCGTACGTGTCATTCACATGGTCCGTGGAGGATCAAGTCAATCAGAGATAGAAGAGGCCCGAAGGTCCCAGATGCGGCAAGCTCAAAAGTTACGTAGGGTTGGGGAAGTATGCGAGTTTAGAGGCCCGAAAGAGGATGCCAGGATAGTCTTCACTTCTGCGGATATGAGGAGCATTCAGATACCACACGATGATCCTTTAGTGATCTCCCTCATGGTCTCGAACTGCTTGATCAAAAGGGTGATGGTTAACCCTGGGAGCAGCGCCAACATCATCACAAAATGGGCCTTTGAGAAGCTAGAAATCAACCCTCAAGAGATTGTACCATCCAGAAGCCCGATAGCAGGATTTGATGGTAGAAGAGTGGAACCAGTGGGAGAGATCCAACTGCCGGTAACAGCAGCAAGGCGCACGCTCCGAGAGACTTTCGTGGTGGTAGACGTCAAACCTTCCTATAATCTTCTCATGGGAAGGGGATGGATCCATCGGATGCACGGAGTCCCATCGACCATGCATCAAGTCATGCGTTGTATCGATCTGAACGGAGTGGACATGATTGACATCAGGGGCGATCAGGTAGCAACAAATGAGTGTTATGCTGTCACTATGAAAAGTCTAAAAAGAAGGACGAAACCAGAACGAGGGTCACATTCCAAGGTAGTACCCGATGACAAATAACAATTACAAGAAGGGGGTTCGCGGTCACCGGTAGTAGTTGAACCACTACTGGAAATTCAAATTTGTCCCGACCGCCCTGAAAGGTTTACCTATGTTGGTTCAGGCCTCAATCCACAAGAAAAAGATGAATTAGGGTCCCTTCTCCGATCCAATGCTGACATATTCGCGTGGAGTCATATGGATATGACCGGTATTGATCCATCAGTAGCCCTGCATTCTCTCAATGTGGATCCCAACGCAAAGCCCGTTAGACAGAAACAGAGACGAATGGGGGCCCATAGTAATCAGATCATAGCTGAAGAGGTTGATCGGCTTCTGCAAGCAGGATTCATAAAAGAGGTCCAGTACCCTTCCTGGTTGGCGAACGTGGTGGTAGTCCAGAAGAAAAACGGCAAGTGGAGGGTTTCGAACGCCTGAGCTTTCTGGATGCATATTCCGGGTATAACCAGATTCGAATGAATCCGGAGGACCAGGAATTCATCACTGAATCAGGTACATTTTGTTACACAGTTATGCCTTTCAGACTAAAGAATGCAGGCGGTACTTATCAGAGATTGGTCAGGAAGGTGTTCCAAGGGATGATGGGATTAACCATCGAAGCCTACATCGACGACACAGTAGTCAAAAGCAAGGTGAAAGGAGACCATCTAGTCGATCTGCGGCAGGTGTTCAACACCCTCCGGGAGTACAACATGAAGCTTAACCCGGCCAAATGTTCTTTCGGAGTTTCCTCAGGCCAGTTTTTGGGGCACATAGTTGATCGGACGAGAATACAGGCTAGCCCTGCGCAAGTCAAAGCTCTCGTAGAGACAGTAAAGCCAAAGTCCTGGAAGGAGATCCAGGTACTAACCGGAAGAATAGCGGCCCTTAGTCATTTCATCTCTCGGTTAACTGATCGGTGTAGGCCGTTATTTCAAGCAATAAAGGCGGCAAAAGGAGAGGTATGGGGGCCGGAGCAAGCGGAGGCCCTGAACAAACTCAAAAGTTACATGGCGAAACCCCCAATACTGGCAACCCCAGATGTCGATGAGTCGTTGCATCTGTATCTAGCCATTTCAGCAACATCTACCAGCGTCGCTCTGGTCAAGGAGGGCAAAGGGTACCAGACACCAGTCTTCTACACCAGCAAAGCCCTTGCCGATGCAGAAACCCGTTATTCAAAACAGGAAAAGCTGGTACTATCACTAATCAATGTTAAGCGACGTCTTCGGCACTATTTTGAAGCACACCCGATCATAGTTCTTACTTTAACTCCGATCAGATCCATAATGGCGAAACCTGAGTTATCCGGGAGAGTATCAAAATGGGCAATTGAACTTGGGATTTTTGACATAACCTATGTCCCCCGAACGGCCATCAAAGGGCAGGCGGTAGCTGACTTCCTGTTAGAAACCGAAGTGGCAGACTCCGTAGAAGAATGTGAGCCTGAATTATGGGTCGTGTTCGTGGATGGATCATCAAACATCAACGGAGCAGGGATCGGAGTAGTACTCGTAACACCAGATGGTACTAAAATCCAGCAATCCGTTCGATTGGAATTTCCAGCCTCTAACAATGAAGCCGAGTACGAGGCCCTTCTTGCAGGAATTCGGTTGGCCCAAAGCCTTCAAGTACAGAAAGCAGAGGTTCGAAGTGATTCCCAGCTGATCGTACGATAGTTGAAAGGGGAGTATGAAACCCGAGAGCCGAAGATGGAAGCATACAAGAATCTGGTTTTAAGAGAGGCTGAAATGTTCCAGCAAATCAACTTTGAACAGATTCCCAGAGGAGATAACTCCGTAGCTGATCATCTGGCTAACCAAGCCTCCGCGGCGGGAGAAGGTATGACTCGCACTGTACCAATAGACTTCGTCGTCCAATCCAGCTTGGAACCCCCCGAAGAAGTAATGGTTATCCCATGGGAACCAAGTTGGATGGATCCGATAGTAGATTATCTGAGATTTGGTACATTGTCTGAATCAAAATCAGAAGCCCGGAAGATAAGAATGAAGGCAGCCAGGTATACCCTATACAACGGCCAGCTATACCGAAAGTCTTTTTCCGGACCATACTTGAGATGTCTCACCCCATCCGAGGCATCGGCAGTCATGGAAGAAATTCATGCAGGAGCTTGTGGCAATCACTCCGGGGGAAGGTCCCTAGCTCATAAAGTCCTCACCCAGGGATACTTCTGGCCCTACCTGGCAAGGGACGCTGAAATTTACGTCATACATTGCAAAAAATATCAGTTTCATGGAGATGCCATCCATCCACCGCCGGAGTTCTTAAACCCAACTATTGTTCCTCACCCCTTTACCCGATGGGGTATGAACATTGTGGGTCCTCTCCCGCAAGCAATACGATGTACCACGCATGTTCTCCTGGCTACCGATTATTTTACCAAATGGGTGGAAGCAGAGGCATACCCCACCATAACAGGCAGCCATGTTATAAAATTCATTTGGAGCCACATCATCTGTAGATTCGGTCTACCCCGAACCATAATGATGGACAATGGCACCAACCTGGACAACAGAAGGGTTCAAGCATTCTTAGCAAAGCATGGGATCAATCAAAACATTTCTTCCATCGGCTATCCACAGGGAAATGGGCAAGCTGAAAGGACGAATAGAACCATTTTTGACACACTGAGAAAAAAACTTGAAGACGCAAAAAGGGCATGGTTGGAGAAATTGCCTGAGGTGTTGTGGTCCTATCGGACTACTCCAAGACAGCCAACTGGAGAAACCCCTTTCGCCATGGCTTATGGGGCCGAATCAGTTATCCCGACCGAGCTAAAGGTACATACTTTAAGGAGTCAAGCATAGGAAGAAGGTCCAAACAATCAGCACCTAGCCCATGATCTGGACCTCCTGGAAGAGAGAAGGGAAGCCGCTGGGATAAGACTAGCTGCCTATCAGCAGCAAGTCAGGGCACGATTCAATCAGAAAGTCAAAAGAAGAGAGTTCCAAGTGGGCGATATGGTGCTCAGACGGAAGATTGGTATTGTAGGCAAGTTATGAGAGACATGGGAAGGACCTTACACAGTGGTTGAGGTCATCGGACGCGGTGCTTATCGGGTTCGGAAGAACAGAACAGGTCGCCTCGAGTCCAACTCTCAGAATGCTTATCGGTTAAAGAGGTATTATCCTTAGATAGTTACTTTTCTTGTTAAGAAATAAAACTGTGTCTTACTATGGCATCCTTGTTACGAAGCATCTGTGCCCGATATCGGCACCTCTGTTTCATGATTTTCAAGTTCATCTCAATAAAGATAGATTCTACTTTTATACAAGTGTTTCACGTTTATTAAAATTTTCCTAAGTGTTTAAGTTCAAACCTGATTTGAACTAACTAGAGGAAGAAATCAAGCCTCAGGGGCCAAATGTCCGAAGGCTTCATGTTTGTTAAAATTTTCCTAAGTGCTTGAGTTCAAACCTGATTTGAACTAACCAGAGGATGAAATCAAGCCTCAGGGGCCAAATGCCCGAAGGCTTCATGTTTATTAAAATTTTTCCTAAGTGTGAGTTCAAACCTGATTTGAACTAACCAGAGGATGAAATCAAGCCTCAGGGGCCAAATGCCCGAAGGCTTCATGTTTATTAAAATTTTCCTAAGTGTTTGAGTTCAAACCAGATTTGAACTAACCAGAGGATAAAATCAAGCCTCAAGGGCCAAATGCCAGAAGGGTTCATATTTATTAAAACTTTCATAACTGTTTGAATTCAAACCCGATTTGAACTAACCGGAGGGTAGATAGTCTCAGGGGCCAGATGTCCGAAGGCTCAATTAATTATTAAAAAGCTAAGTGCAAACGTTAAAAACCAACACAAGAGAATAATAAATGCTTGAAAGGGGGAAAAAATTCTTGTTCATTGATAAAGAAAGAAGTTACAAGAAATTAGCCCTTTGAAGGGAACAAAAACATATAAAATTGCCTATACTATTGATCAGGAGGATGGTATTCTTCCCCCTTCAGGATGGCAGCAAAGCGTTTCTCGTTCTCAGAGGAATGAGGGTTTTCATAAGGCACTGGCACTCCCATATGGGCGTCAAATTTCTCTGGGGTCTTAAATTCCCGTGATTCTAGAGGGATATGCTCAATTTCATGCCTCCGCCGCCAGGCCCTGCCCGCTCGGATGTCACAGATAACACTGTATCTTTTGTATATGTCAAGCCCTCCCAGACGGCACACTTCTACTTTTTCCCGCTCAAGGGATAGAAACCTCTCTGATTCTACCAAAAGTCTATCAGACTCAGCTTTTTGAACTGTCATCTTCCTGGCAGCTTCCCTCATTTTTTCCAGCTCGGCAACCAAAACCAACTTTTCGGCAGTCAGGGTTTGCTTCTCCGCTTCACCGGTTTCTAGAAGAGTCTTCTGTTCAGAAACGGTCTGGCGGAGACCATCTGCCTCCTTGACTAGAGAAACCCGGTGGATGTTATTCTGGTTTATTTGGGCCTTCATACTGGCCATTTCTTTGACATCAGTCTCAAGGAGACTGTTGTAGGCCTGGACGCCGCAGAGAAGCTGCATAGTAAAGAAATGATTATTACACGAAAAAGCGATCAAACAAATAAAACTAAGAACACAAGATTAAACAAAGTCTTTACCTCCATAACCATTATTGAAGTCCTTTTAGCCAGATCAGTTCTGGTGATTTTGGACTGGGCCACCCTATCAGCTGGTGTCCAGATCCCTTTGGCCATGGCTCGAAGAGCTTCTGGCTGATTAAGGGTGATTTGATTAGCACAGACTGGAGTCCCATTCGGCAGCAGAAATTTAAGCTCCCAAGGAATCAAAGCTTGGGATGATTCAGGGACAGCAGGAGCTTTGCTTGAAGAAGCATTTTTAGATTGTGTCCTGGCCCTTTTAGTACTCACCCCACCGGTTGTACTGGATCGAGTCCTCACAGTCGAAGCATGGACGGGAGGCGGAGGTGGAGCTCCGGGGTTCTGCGCTGATGGCGCTGTTGGGCTCTGCGCAAGAGGAGGTACCGAAGTCGAAGGAGGTGCTGTTGATAAGGGCACAACATCAACAAGGGTAATCCCTTCAGGAACTTGAGGGATTATAACAGACATGGGTTTATCAGGCAAGTCCATCCTGTCAACAGCAGCGCCCAAGTTAGAGATCGACTCAAGATTGTCCAAGGTCAGCAGGTCAGTAGCCGATCGGGTTTTGCCCCAGACATGGGTTTTCAAGAGGCCTATACGTTGTTTTATGAAGGTAAGGGGAAGGTCCTTATCCTCATAACCTAGAAATTTGAAGGCATAGTCCCCCCGATGAAGGTCACAGTGTTCACAGAGGCAAGATGACTCATGAAGGGGGCGGTAGACAGGCAGACGAATGGGACCGAACTTGTTGGGGATCGGGAATATACGAGAAAAAGGGTATGACCAGTTGCCACTCACAACTACCATCCTTTCTTTCCATCCCTTCTCATATTTCTCGGTATCCGTGCATATGCTCCGGCCTTGAAATGGAAAAAGGTTGTACCTACCCCTACTCACTCTGGCATTTTGGAAAAAATAACAAAGGAGGAGGTCGGCTAGACCTAAGTTCAAGTTCATATCCCTGTTATACAACAAGAGCATGGACATGATTCTAAAGCTGTTTGGGTTCAGTTGGAGAGGGTGCAACCCTAGCATGAAAAACACGTAGTGAAAAAAAGGGTGAAGAGGAAACCTTAGAACCCTAAGATGAGACGCCGATAGCAGAATGCTACCGGGGGCTAGCCCCTGGCTATGGGTAAAATCTAGGTAGCCAGGGTAAGGGGACACATCAACGTCCTTGGGAACTTGGGTCTCAGCCCGAAGGTGTTTAACGTCCACTTCAGGTCGGGTCCTCTTAAGTGGGGCCACTACGAATGGTTCAGAAGGCTTGGATTTCACATGATTGGGCGTTGAGGAACCCGGAAGGTCAGTACTTTGAGGAGTGGTCTTTTTGGCTCTTTTATGAGTGGGTTGGGGACTGTCAGTACTAGTGGATCAGTGCCTGAGGTAGAAGATAAAACAACTTCCTCTACTGACCGGGTGTCGTCACTGTCAAACATAATGCTAAAGAAAGGTAGAAGAGACAGAAGGAGGTAAAGATGAAAATTAAAAGAAAGGAGAAGAAATGACCGGTCAACTTACTCGGTAGGTGAACGGAGAGTCACAGGAGCTTCGGGTAGCAGCAGGTTTCTATCCTGTTAAATAAATCCGGAACGACCGACGGGAAGGATTGCGATAAGAGCAAGAAAATAAAACCCAGGGATAAAGAGCTAAGGAAAAGAGAGGCTAGAGCAGAAAATTGCAAAGTATGAAATGAGAAATGAAATGAAGAAGTGTGTATTTTTATAGAGAGGGAAAAGGAGGCCAAAGGGTTGCACGAAGCCCGAAGGTCGCGCAACCCACGATGAGCCGTCATGGTGCGGCAATCAAGGGAGTAGTGGCCGCACATTTCAAATGCCAATAAATGATCATAATTAGTTGACAACTCACCAAACCCCATTTTCCCTAAAAGTGCATGAATGTATATATATAGCATTATTTGAAAATTTTCGGTCATGGGCTTTTTACAAAAGCCTATAACCTCATGGGCCTATGTAATGGTTGAAATATTTGGCCCAACCATATATGGGCCACAGGATTGATGGGCCGACGACGGATGAGTCAAAGGCCGATGGGCCAGAAGACGGATGGGCTGAAAACAAGTAGGCCGAAAACAACAATGGGCCTATGGAAAATTATAGAAGCTAAAGTGTGATCCACAAGGCAAGGAGTAATCCAATTATAGAATAAAGAGTCCAAAAAAAAGTAGAGTTTATTAAATCCCTTGATTTAAGGGATTGATAAACTTAGATACATGGGTTCGACCCATCTTTCATAATTATGTATAAATACATGGTTTTGATGAATGAGAAATGATCCAAATTTTTACCCAATTATTATTATGTAACTTTTCTGTATTTAGAGTACATTTCAATTTAATTACAATACATACATATTACCTAAAATAAATATTATTCAATCCGAAACCAACACGACCTGCCTGTCCCCCTCGGTTGCAAGTTTGTCACAACCCAATAGTGATATAAAAGAAAGAAAAGGAAAGGCAGACAATGAATAGACAACACGAGGTTTCTCTTCTTTTGTAGAGTTGCATGTGATTTGAAAAAGTAGATATATAATAGTAATGTATAGATTAACCGCACATTGAAAATTATTATTTTTGTTTTTGTTTTGTGAATAAAAAAACAGGAATAATTTTTGTTTTTTTTCTTATTTTCTCTCTCAAAAGAATAAGAATAAAAAATATATTTGGGCCAAAAAAACACACATATTTTCACACAATTTTTTCTTTCTACCATAAATTATTTTATTTGGAAAATCCAAAAAAAAAATAAGTTTTTGTTGTTCCCTTGTTTTTTCTACTATTCACGAAAACAGTTTCTAAATTAAGAACAAAACAAACAATGAAAATGATTATCAAATATATTTCGTTCTCTTAAATAATATCAAAAAATAAAAAACAGAACAAAACAAAACAAGATTTCCGATCAGGTCGGTCGATTTATTGAAATTCCAAACCATTGCATCTTCAATGACTCGTCCTTATCAACAGCAATATTTAATAATTGAGTTGTGATTCATAATAGTTCAAAAGTTTGAACCCATTATTTGTTGCCTTGATAACTCCAACACAATCTTACCTAATGAATAAAAGACAAAATGATCACGCAAATAACAATGCGCAAACACATAATACACATTATTTGTTCCATTTAAAATTAAGAATTTTAATTTTTATCCAACGAATAATTTATTAGGAAAAAAAATTCAAATATTACAATGGAATTTTTTTCTTCTTCTATATTTTGCTCTTTCTTATGTAAGAAGAAACTATTACTCAAAGCACTCCCATCATTTAAGATTGATTAGGTTTGATGTAAATAATATTTCTCAAATGCAATTTACCCCTAACTTCAGTTTTTAGAGAATTCAAAATGAATGTAAAAATTGATATGTTATGCCTCAAAAATCTCAACAAAAGAAATATCTTCCATTAATAAATATTTTGGGCATTATATACATAACATAACTCAACGACATTAAACCAAAATGTCTGCAATTACAACATAAATTGTTTCTAAGTAAAGTCATTATTACATCAATCTATTCACTAACAGTTTATGACATACAAGCTTATTACAGTTCTCTCAAATAAAAAACAAAAATAAATCCTGAATAATAAGCACAAAATCTGACGACCACCAAATGTCATCACCATAAGCTAGTCAACGAGTACCTGAAATAATAATGGGATGAACTCACAAGCTCAGAAAAAATGACAACACAATAATTGTTCAGTAAACTAATCATATATTGTGTTCCTGTATATAAAAGTAACTTAAGAGAACATATTATTATTATCTGGCAATAGATGACTAATAAAATATCATTTTATGTTTTAGTTACATTCACATCAAGTCATGGGCTCCATTCCAATTCACATTTTATCCATATTTCACATCACTCGCATGACCACTGAGCTTTACTCCAATCTAGGTGTTGTGCATTAAATAGTCCAAGACTACCAAAGATGCACATGTGGCTAGGTTAGACGTCTCCATACCTAGATGGTCCCCGACCACATCCACGTAGTAAAGGCATTTCAAGCCTAATGGTCATAATTCAATATAGTGCACTAACAAATAGGCAGGTCCCGGACCATACCTAACCAGTAACCATAGGGTTAGTCCCAGACCAACTCTTAACTTATTCCAATAACATCAATTAAATAATAATTAATTTATATTATGCATTGTCATAATTTAGATAAAATAAAGAGATAACATAATCATTTTCATTCATGATAAAATTCATTCGTGGCACACAATGTGACAACAATGCAAAATTACACCGAGATATATCCTTTAAACTTTTAAATCCTAAATCATTATTGCTTTTCCGTACATCTCCAATACTAGTTATACATAGGATTCTTTTCGTATTTCAAAATTGATTTAAACATTTAGAAATCATCTAAACTTATAAATAACCCGGGATGACCAATAATAATTCACCCCCCACTCACTAAATTTTCTATAACATTGCCTAGAAAAGTTATAACACTTATTCACTAAAATAACAATTAATACTAAATTATAACCCCACTAAATTATTAAAAAAAAAAATTATTGATACATTATCATTTGCAAATTGCAACTGTGACCAAAACATAATCATTAACAACACAAGTCTCCCAACAACGAAACTAATCAGTAGTATACAATATGTATATTCTAACCACCACATTTAGGTCACATAATATTGTATATTCACCACTATCAAATACAACACAGTATCCTAACAATAATATAGGTCACCTATTAGTGTATAATCATATCTATCATTAGATGCATCATTGTATGCTAATAACAATCTTTAGTTCACGTAATTAGGGTAACGTATTTTTCATGTACACATACGAATTTTATATGTTACAGATATCTACTATACGACACCATTAATACTAATTAAAACTAACACAAAAAATTTACACATATATTGATTTAGGACGGACATCGAACACTTTTAGCATCATAACCCTTCATTAATAACATTAAAATTATTACACAAAATAACAACATATTCGTACAGTTACAGTCATATATAAGATTACAAAACAAGATTTACTTGTCTAGAGATGAATAACATGCGTCTGTTGCTCACAAGCTTCTGAGTGCAATCTCGCCCCTTCCGATTATGAAAGAAATATCCTCTCATCCCCAAGTTAACTCACCCGATCCCCTTCAATAATCTAATTGAAGCTCACCATAATGATTTACATTAAACCAAACACTTTTTGAATTTTAATTTTAAGATTTAAATCCCTAAAAACATTCCTTTATCCATTCTAACCCTTTTCAAATAAATAAATATATATATATATATATATATATATATATATATATATGCATGTATTTTAGGTTATTACATGATATCTAGATATGTTAAGCTTATTAGATCAGTTCATAAGAATTGGACTAACTAAATTTCACGAACCCATGTTTTACCCAAAGTTGGATCGGTTCATTAAAGTTAAATTGATCCATTTTCACCCAAATCTTGCTCCAACAAATTGTTCCCCAACCATTTCTCCACAAACCTGAAAATTCTTTTACTTGGAGGGGGGAACATGTGTTGTTCGGTAGTGATAAAGGGTTATTTATTTATTTTTTTCTTGTGCATATATATAGGATTTTCATACATGTTACGTGGCATGGATTTGTTTTACGGGTCTGTTTCACCATCTTGGGGCATTTTTGTTTCGGGGTGTCATGTGGGCCAAGGATTGGCTTTGTGGATTTGCGATCGGTCATCAAATCAGATAAAGACCTAAACGATGGACAAGTCAATGTTAACTACAACTAGACTTCATTTTCATTTTAATATCATTAAAAATTACCGGGCTTCATTTTGGTAATTCGCTAAATATCATTGGCATTTTATTAAGTTGTCAAAATCGCGATCATATATCGTAAAATTGTACGATTCTATGATTCTAGGATTTCAAAATGATTTAAATTATACCAAAATTATTCATATAGGTAGAATTGGATAAAATTATATTATACCGATTTTACACTATTTTGCTATTTGAGGAAATTCGTACTAGTAAATTTTATTTTTATTTTTTTTGGTAAAAGGTAAGCTTTTCACACACACAACTTTGTATTCATATGTATTTTTGGTATTTTTTTGCTAAAATGATAGTTTTAGGGTTGAGTCATCCATATGAGGCCTAAAACGTTAATTATTTAGTCAAATATTTCAATATGTAGCCAAATTTATGAAAATAATAATTAAATGTCCAATATATTGAAAACAAAAACTTTAATATGATTTTAAACTTTCAAAATAAATATTTGACTATTATATTAAAAAAATCATAAATGAACTATATTAAATAAATTATATGTTCTAATTAATTTTAAATTTTAATTTCAAATTTTTTTATTTAAATTTGTAATTTTATCATATGAATTATAATATTTTTCTTTGTTTATTTGTATGCTTTAAGTGATGGGAATTCATGAAATAAATGATGAGGAAAAATTTGATAAGATGAATGATGTTGATAATGAGAATGATAGTAGTAGTGATGTTGGCGATGATGATTTTGACAGTGATTGTGAATTGAATGAAGACTTTGATCATAACAATGACCTTATTTAACAGTGATGTTGTGTACAAGTAACTTTTTTGTTATAAGTTGATGGTTATTTATTATTTTGTCACGCCACGAATCCGAAAATCCGGATAATGACTTAAATTTAATTAAAATTCATAAAAATATCAAATGGTCAAACTAGTCAACCGACATTGTTTATAATTCACTAGCGCGGAAGCGAAATAGAAATAATAAAATCACATACAAACCCCGAAATCAAATCAAATTACAATACGAACACACTAGTCCAAAGCCAAACAAGTACAAATCATAATAAGCACGCAATCTTTATTATTACATAAATATGTAATTATTATAAGTTCAAATTCCACAATTGTCCAATAGCTCATGCATCATCCACCAACGGTTCTTTTCCTGAAAAATGATAAGGGGTGAGCACAAACGGCCTAGTAGAGAAAAATTAAGATTCCACAAGTATGTAAATTAATGAATACGTATAGGGTCAAGTCTCTACCCTAGTCCAATGTCATGATATAAATGCATAAGGAATCACAATATAAACTCATGTAGAACAATTTAAATAATACCATCAAGATAATTTAAAAGTTTTATAATCGCGAAATTAAAACCAATACTCTCAATACGAACTCAAACCCAACTTTCACAACCGAGATAGCATCAAATTCAAAATCATCAAATGGGAAAATTATGTCGTGAAACAAACCCTAGGACATGAACTACCTGTTCATCTGCCTAGTCGTCTTGGGGCTACTAACCCTATGGTGACGTCAACCAATCGCGCGATAATTCGAGGACTTGCACCCCGGGAGCTCCTTCGTCCCCCCATTGCTCACACCACACGACCATTTCCCAAAATCAACAACCAATCCACCATTCACAATTCACAATTCATAAATGTCATTCACATGCGCACATAAGTAATAAATATATCCGCACTCCATGATCCACCTAATAAAATTCTATCGTGGCATGAATCAATGCATTTAAACACATTAATACAATTTCACAACTCATTTAAAAAAAATAGCACAATATGATGATGAATCTATATATAAACATTAAAATGCATAAATGAAGATTTTTAAACTCACACGATACCCCAATAAATCCCTACCTCAAACTTGATAAAATATCCAGTAAAATAGCAACAATCAAAACAATATGGTTGTGTGGAGAATGAAGAAACGAACGGTTCTCCCTTCACGCCTTCATTTGTACCCTGTTATGCCCGAAACCAATTAACACATTGAATAATTTTTATATACATAACCATATTTATTTTTATAATAATATTTGCCAATAAACATTCTGATATATATAAATATCTACTCAAAAATATTCGGGATTAATAGACAAAATTTAGCTACTTAATTAAGAATCGAAAAGTTCGGTTTCGAATACTACCGTAAAACGGACAGCAGGTAATCTATGATTTTTAGAAAAATATACAGGTTTGATAAAAATATGAAATTTACAGGATACACTCCAAACCTCTACTTAGGTCTACTTTAAAATTTTCATAAAATTTAATCAAAGGACAGTGGTCCAAAATAATTATAAAAGACAACTTTCCTAAAAGTTCCGAAAATTGAACACACTTTACTCCAAGATTTTTACAAACCTGACCATGAATTATATGACTACCAAAATCTCCAGATTTACATCATATACACTCAAGATCAGGTGATAAAATTATAAGTACAAAATTAGAATTATAGATAGCTCAAATTGGTAACACAAGTTCCGGTTTTAAACTACGATTGAAACTGAACAGTTACTACTCAACAATTTTTCTTACCAGTATAAATTAACTTAAAAATCTTGATATTTGATAAATATGTCCTAGATATAAACAAAATGTTATAATAAAAGTTTCAAGATTTATAAGAATACGAAACCATATGAAACAATTGGCTAAACCGAAACCGAAATCGGATCAGCAAGCAGTACAATAACACTGGACAGCCTACTCCCGGGATTTTTAGAAATTTAATTATTTATCTAAATGATCTGAATTTTTGAGAGATGATAATAGACATATACAAAAGTATACTGTAAAAGTTTTAATTGGTTTTAAATAATTTAACATGGTCTATAAATTGCTCAAACTGAGTAAACAAAAATGGTCTGCAGCAACAACAATATCCGAATAACATGTTTTTCCTAGATTTGTAATTAAATCTCCACTTATCTATAAATTCTGAAAATTTCCGGAACATATAATCACATACCTATATATGATCTGTAAAATTTTCATAAACTAATTTTGATCCGTACATATATTATAAATTAGAGATCTAAAGCCTTGATTTTCACTAAATATGTAAACTAGAAATCTGGAATTTTTGAAAAATCAAATCAAATTAAATAATATAGATCACATACCGTAATTGGTATTAAACCGAAGATCGGAACACGTAGAACAACTTCCTAGTTGATCACTTCATCAAATTCCTACTCCAAAAATCTCTAATCGTAGAGAGAAGAAGAGATGAATAATGGAGGAGAAAGAAAAAAATAGTTCTTGGCTAAAATTGTAAGTGTTGGTGAATTCAAGTGAGACTATAATATAAGAAGTTGTGTGTGACAAGTTGCAACACTTACATTAATTAAATGGTAGAAAAAATAATTGATACAATGTGAGGTGGAACAAGATGGCCGACCCAACACAAATGATCTCTTTCATTACTTTATCTCACAATCATTCATCACATAAGATAATTTAAAGATATATATATAAGTGTAACATGCAATGATGGTGGTAATGAGACACCCTTTAATTGGTCCATGTGACCAAAATTTTGTACATAACCGTTACAAAATGCAAGAAGATCCAACTTTCCACTAAATTGCAAAACAATCTTATAATAGTATATCGAAATTCCAAAAAAATACAAAACTGTACCAACCTATTGGTAAAATAAAATAAAATAAAATAAATGATAACGGAAATAATTTCATAACGAACCTAGAAACACAAATCACGTCATCCCCAATGTATGAAAACACATGCAATGCCACGTAATGCACAAGATAAAAAAAAAATATTATACCCGAAGAAAAAGAAATTATTTAAATTAACCCGGTCATTACATATTTTGAGTTAATATAATACATTGATGGAATTTATATTAAGTTTGTTAAATGATAATTTGTCTAGGCTTCTAGAAATTGTGTTTTAATTTAAGTTTATATTTTTAATTAGTTTTAAAGCTTTTAAGCAAGCAGTAACATGATATAATTCAAATATTTGCACATTGCTATGACTTTAAGGTGATATTTTTATTTATATAAATTATTTTGAGTATTTTTTTTTATTATAGAGATATTATTGTTTATGAAGTGAAATTGAATTAGTTTTGTGATAAATTAGTAGAATCTTACGATTATATGATTTACAATTTTACGGACCCAAAATGATCCTACCTACACTCCCGATTTTTACATCCTTGCATTTAATGAATTTACAAAAATAAATGCGTCCACTTCATGATTTATAAAACGTTAAGGAGAAGACAAGATCCACTCATTTTCTTATTTATTAGTAGTATATATTTTCCCTCTATAAATATAAATTGAAAGCTCCCACATTCTCTTACTTTTCACCCTTTTAGAGTGGGGATTTGGAAGAAGTTTCAAGATGCATTTCTTTAAATCTACTACTTTGGATTCTTGAGGTGAGCATATTTTTGGATGAATAATATCTCTTAGATCGAAACCTTTTTTTCTTGTTTTTTTATTTTGTTTGTTTCGAAAAAGTTAGTATCTAAATATTTGTATGCTCTAAAGTATATTCTTCTTTCTATTTATGCCATTATTTTCATCAATTATTGATGTTAGAATCATTTCCTTTGATAATTTATTTCCATGCTCTAAATCCAAGTATGTCTCACGAAATACATCTTATAAAGTTGTTATCATAATAATAATTCATACAATAATGGAGACCTCTGTACTTGTTCACACATCTTAAAAAATATCAAATTCACGTACGTATTGTTTGGTACTTTGCTATATTTTATTTAATTTTGGCTAATATAAGTCAACACTGTGGACTAGTTTGTATAATTACGATGTGGTGTATAGAATCATTTTCTCAATATGAGATAATTAATTCATTATTTGTTTATTAATTTCCTACAATAGATTCTTATTTAAATGAGAAAAGAATCTTGATTTTGACCAAGCAACCTATTCATAGCCATAGGCTCTTTTTGTTCAGATAAATGAATAGCCAAGATAAGATTATTGTTGCCAATAAAATAGAAGTGAGAAAAAAATCTTGATTTTGACCAAGCAAGATATTTAAGCCATAGGCTCTTCTTGTTCAGAATTCAAATAAATGGAAAACCAATACTATTATTGAGAATAAAAAAAAATGTTTAAAATATACATGCATGTTTGGTTTGTATATCTGAAAATTGTTCTTGAAAATTTTGAGAACAAATAATTATTTTTTAATAATAATAAAAATAAGCTATCTGAAAATAATAATTTTTGTAACTGAATTTTCAAAAAACTATTTTCAGAAAACTGAATCAAATATTTTTTTTACAGTTTTCTGATTTTTCAATTTTCAAAAAAAAAAAAAATTATTTTATACAAATCAAACAAGCCATAGTAATTTTGTTTATTGACAACTCAGATTGAACTATTTTCTTCATATATATATTTTTAGATTCAATAGTTTTATTGACTAGATTTTTATATTATATTTTAGATATTTTTAGAGAAAGTTTGTTTTTCGGTTTATTTTTTGTGTTCGTTTGCTTATGAGATCAAATTATTGCATTTTTTTTTATTATATATTGTTAGGTTTCTTAAAAGGGTTTTGGTTATATTTATATGCTTGGAGCATAGAAACACATACTCATTAAATTTTAATTCAAAATTGTTTAATATATTTTAACTTTGTGCATTCAGGTTTGATTTTAACTCATTCTAACGGCAAATGTCCATCCTATTTTATTAGTATTATATATTATTATTGAACCAAAAGTTAAACAATATTTTGTGGTCTGTTTAATAACAAATATATATATATTTCAACGGTCAAATAACAAAAAGTGAAAATAAAAGTAAAAATTTATTTAGTAAAATAAATTTTTTTTCTCACTTTTAGAAAGTAATTTTACAATTAATAAAAAGAGAGAAAGTGTCAAAGATGTATTTTCTCTACTTTTGCACCACGGCTTTCTCTACTTAATGCATTTGTTATTAGTTAACAAAGATTATAAAATAATTGCTATTAATTTGATAGCATATACATCATTCAAATATTCATAAATAAACATATATTTTTAAATTTTTATTTATTAAATAATGATTTAAATATTAATTAAATAAATAAAAATACTGAAGTCATTAATTAGCAAACATTATCTATATAACATTAGAAAAAAAAATGTATCTATTATTGAAGTAGTTTTAAGCTCTTTGTAGATATATTTTATGAAAATAAAATTTTACCTTAAAATTTTTTTAACTAAAAATAAATTATGTTATTATTTAAGGCATTCTAAAATTTAATAACAAATTAATTATTTACAAAATAATTACTATAACTTATAACTTTATGTTTTTTTTTTCATTTGAGAATATATTTATTCTAATACAATTAAGGTGAATGTCATTATTAATATCTTACATTAGATAAAAGAATATGGATATAATTTAAAGAATGGAAAATTTAAAAAGAAGGGTAAAATAGTCATTTGTACTGAAAGGGGGTTTAATTGAAATAAATTAATAATTCAGGGGGTTATTTGCAAAAGGCCGGGTTTTCTGGATTTTACCCATTAATATAAGGAGGATGTGATAGAGTTCAAATACAATTTGTCTTTCTAAATAAAACATAACTTAAAAATTAAAAATAATACCGAGTCGGCGGAAACGGTTGAAGCTCATGAAATCCATTCAAACTCTTTCTCTATCTAGAACTCTCTCTCTCTAGGATGCTTCCACATTGGTGAGCAGAAAGTGCAGATAAGCTGGAAAGTGGAAAGATAGAGCCGTGAAAGAGACACGTACACCGGCACACATATACAGATACACTTTGAATATTTTAAGGATATTTTAAGAACACAAATTATAAATATCTTTAAAACCACTATAAATGAAGTAACAAAAAAATATCGCTGCTTTGTCAACATCACTCTCTCCCAGGGGTCAGCTCTCTCTCTCTCTCCTTCAATTCTCTTTTTCGACTAATTTAAGTACAGTGTTGGTTTATCAATTTTGGGTATCAATTCGTTTTTTATTCTTTTGGCTTTTCCTTCGTGAACCCGCTGTTTGGTTGCCGAGAAAACGTTGGAAAAATGACGAAAAAACGAGATTTTAGAATCCTATACTCATAGGAGGAAAAGGGTTTATGCATTATGGTTAACTTGCTTTATACAATTTTGGGTTTCAATTCGTTTTTTATTCATTGGGTTTTCCTGCGTGAACCCTCTGTTTGGTTGCCGAGAAAACGTGGGAAAAATGACCAAAAAAAAGGAGAATTTGGAATCCTATACTCAGAGGAGGAAAAGGGTTTATTCATTCCCTTCTTCCTTTTCAATCGCAATAAGCAATTTTTGATTTCTTAGTCCGTCATTGTGGAGTAATTGATCTTGTTAATTATTATTTCTTGATAGTCAATTTTGTTAGTACTTTATTATTAATAGATTTGAAATATTCAATTGCACTTTCTATTCCGAGAGAATCTAAGCTTTGTGTATAGGAAATTTTATTGCAGATTAACTAGGAGAGGTCAGATTTGCTTACGTGGTGTATCTTCGATTTTAAAAATTGGATGATTAGTATAGTATTTTGTGATAATTGTGCTTTTGGATGCTCCTGAATTTTCATCACTATCACTTTGTATTCTTTCTATGGAATGACAAATAAGTAATTTTTGTATTGACAACCAATGCATTAGTTGATTGGCCCCATCATTTTGTGGTCTGATTTAAAAAAATTAGTGCTTTGTTTGAAGTTGTTCAAGGTTTCTTTGTGTTCACGATTAACACTTTTTTTCTATTCTTGATTCCTTGTATACTAATCTGTTGAAATTTTGGGATTCTATTTTTTATGAACTTTATTTATAATTTTTATATACTTCCACTCATTTCAGAAAGCAAGTCCCTTTTTTTTCTTTGATATCAACAAATCCACGAATGCTACTAATTTTATCACTAGTTTAGTCGGAGGTTACAAGGAATCTTCAAACTCTCTCTCTATATATATCTCCCAATTTGGTGAGCAAAAGTTAAGGATGAAAGCTGGAAAGATAGAGCCTTGAAAGAGACGGAGTTCAATATTTTATGGAACATAAAAAAAATGAAAACCATAAAAGACTATAAAAGATCTAACAGCATGCAGTTTTCTCAATATCACACTATCCCAAGGGTCAGTTCTTTCTCTCCGCCCACCCTGCTTTCCCCCCTTTTTGATTCTCTATTAAGACTAACTTAACTACTTGTCCTGATATATATATATATCACACTATATATATATATTTGGGTTTCAATTAGTTTTTCATTCCTTTTGGCTTTTCTATGGGAAATCAAAGTTCTAGTATGTTTTAATAGCTTTGATAGCTGTTTGGGTGAATTAGGAAGGTGAGTCAAATTTGTCTAGTATGTTTTATTTGTTAAAATTGTGACATAAGTTCCTTCGATTTTGGTAATGTAAGGTATTTCAAATAGTTAATCAAGAGAGGCCCTGTTGCTTACGCATTGTCTTCAATTTTTTAAATTGGATGACTAATATATTTTTTTGCTTATGCTGTTTCTTCAAATTTTAAAATTGGATGATTAGTTTATTGTTTTGTTTAGTAATAATTGTGTGCTTGGATGGTTCTGAAAGTTGGGTTAATAAATTGGCATTCTTCATTGGAAGTCAAATAAAGTTGGGTTGATTGCCCTATTAACAAGTGCTATGGCTTTGGCCAGATCATTTGACCATTAAGTTGGGCAGCTGATGTATAGATTATGCGTTCTACGGTGTATTATTTGGCCTATTTATACCGAGGAAAAATATTGTAAGTCTTTATGCAGTATATTCACCTTCTTGTAGAAATCCTTGCCTTGTGTCCATTCCCTTTGCAGTTTTACTGCAAAAACTGAAGTGAGAGTAGTTATAAGCTGTATGTAGATAGCTAAAACAGACCAGCGGTATATATTTTGAAGCAACAGACGATCATCATGTTTAATAAAAAGCCTTCTTATCGAACTGACGATTTGTGATGATAAAAGAATTTGTCATCCATTAGCTCAGCTTTCTTATCCCTAAATCATCTGTAAGTCTTCAGTCTATGTAATTTGCTTTCTCCCACCATTCCATGGGCTCATAATCTAAATCATTGTGAGTTTTTATCTGTTATGGCCATCCCCTCAGAACTATGTTGGTAGCTAACCATACCTTTATTACTTGTGTTGAGAAATCAATTTTTTTCTCTCAATCTGCTTGTAATTTGTACTGTTTATTTACAGTAATTGACCCCTTAGCTTCTACTCAATCTCACAATAAAAATCCGCGTAACAAGTAACTAGGTAATCTCAATGTTACCCCTGATCAACATTCATTGACCAACTAATTGTTGTGATGTTGGATTTTATGTAGAATATTGACCAACAGATTGAATATATAGTTGAAATATGCTGACCATCTAGCCATCTTGGGGTAGTTATACCATATGGTGATTCTTGAAAGTATCTTTTCACTGATAGTAAGAACTCAAACATATCTTCAGAACAATGTTCCATCTGTATAAATGTGTTCATTTGTATATGGCTGAACTGTAAACATATAAGCATTACGGTTTCTCCAATTCGTAGAAAATTCAGGTGAGTGGCAGTCCCAAAATGGTGCATTACGTTTCATCTAATACCGAGTCTCAACTTAAATCATGTAGTTCTTTTTACCTTTGTTGATCCTTGGCTCAGGGGTCACAATTTCCATTTTTAGAGCTATCTGCATGTGGCATATGAACATCCTTACCCATCAAATGGTTGATTTGGTTTCATTAGCAAATCTCTAGAAAGTCTGGCATCATGCTGCATATGTATTTATCAACTAAGTAAATTGGATTGAGATTGGTGATTCACACTTTTGCTGACTGGTAGTAAATGTTTTCCAATTGAAAACTGACAGATGAGGCTTAAATTGTAGATTCATTTGCGTGAACTTGTCGATTGTTAAAGGAATTTTGCACACAACTTGCTTTGATGGGATGCTTTAACTCAAAGAACCGTAAACGAGTACCCGGTTACAAGGAGCCTACTGTTCTTGCTGCTGAAACAATTTGTGAGTATGCATCATTTAAAAAAAAAATATTCATTAAAGATGGAGTTTTCAAGTGCTTCGCTTTTGGTGATGAAAAATCAGGTCCTATTTACATTTCCAGTGGTGCTGGTTATCTGCACATATAAAGCTCTTTTTGTTTCTGTGATTATTGCCATTGTTATTAATAATGTTTCTGGGCAAATCAAATTTTTTGTTGTCAGAATCTTGGTGGTCAAACATAACTCTCTTTTTTTCCGAAATCTAATATACATTTTGATCTTTGCAGTCAACGTGAGTGAAGTAGAGGCCCTGTATCAGCTGTTTAAAAAAATAAGCAGTTCTATTTTTGATGATGGGTTTATTCACAAGGTATGTTTTCTAGAGGTCATGTTATTTACTGTATGGGGCTGTGGAAGTTTACTATATTGAACCATCTATGCTCTCTGCAATTTGTCACCAGGAGGAGTTCCAGCTTGCTCTTTTCAGGAACAAAAATAAGAGGAATCTCTTTGCAGACAGGGTATGTAGGTTCCGTTTCTCATGGGTTTGTAATTCTTATTTGTCACACAAAATGTACTGTGCAAATTGACGAGGCAGAAGCAATACTGATTGAATGCGTGAATAAAAAGGACAAATACAATTGCAGAAAAATATTATAAATCATGTCTAAAGAATACTTTGCTATCTAGTACTCGCAAATATACCTAGAGAAATTAGCAGCATAAGAAAATGTAAAGCAAGCCCAAATTTGATATTTCCAAGGATTACGAAAGGAAATAATATATAAAATCTAGTCAAAGAAACTAATAAACACAAAAATCAGAATAATCCGAGTCCAATTCAACCGCCAACAAAAAAACCTGAAATATTCAAGTTTCCCTATAGCCTGGAAAACACGATTATGGGGCTTAAACGGTGGAATTTGGTCGGAAAACAACGTTTATCTGGAGCAAAGCTCATTACTATGGATTGTTGTTTTTGATCGCAAAAGAGTCTCTCTGTTCTTATCTGGCTCATCCAAACTGTCGTGAAAAATGTGTCAGCCCATCTATTTAGTCTTCTGGCAGTCCAAACGATCCCCATAGTCACTGGTAACCCATCTACATCACAAATATTGTTGCTCACCTGAATGATTATATGTATAAACATGTCTGCTCAAAAGATGTCTGCCATCTAACTGCTAGTGTTACCATCTGCTGCTATGGCAATTGTTGATGAATAAAATAGAAGATTGAAGAGGGAAATAAAGTATGAACAACACAAAAGGCTAACATGGTTTTGGCCACTAGTGCCTAGATTCACGGCACACAATCCCAGAGGGTTACATCACTTTAATTATATTCTATCTTAGCTTACAATAGCCACCTCTATTTATAGGTTAAGGAATACAAGCAATAGAGATGAAAAATACAGTGATGAGGCTTTTAAAACAATCTCACATATTTTTTTCCAAAAGAGAGAAAAAAAAAAATCCCACATATCACCGATCAATATTTCTATTATGGCTTAAATCACTCCTATCATGATATTCTCCCAACAGCAGTAATGCAGATCCAAGCTACTCTCTCAAGGACATGAAATGTTTTTTCAATTTTGGAAAAGGACATACAATATGCAGTTGTGTTTAGATTTAACTAATATTACATATTTGTTGAATATTTATGCAGATATTTGACCTGCTTGATGTCAAACGCAATGGGGTTATCGAGTTTGGAGAGTTTGTTCAATCCCTGAGCGTCTTTCATCCAAATGCACCTTTATCAGACAAAATTGATTGTAAGTATGTGTCCCTGATAACATAGGTTTTTTTTATTGTTACCTTTATATCTAACTTTCATGGATATATTTATTTGGAGATTTATGTCCTTTATAAGGGAATCTCTTGTTATTGTCTCGAATTCGTTTGGTCTTTTAACATGGGATAATTCTTTTGGCAGTTGCATTTAGATTATATGATCTGAGGAGCACTGGATATATTGAATGGGAAGAGGTAAATAGTGCACCAAATTCCTTCATAATTCGTTCGTATTGTTTTTTTTTTAATTTTTTTTAAGGTTGCACTAAAATCCAGATACTTTGCATTAGAAGAACTTCAATTTGATAGAGTTTGCTTCCGTTAATGCCGTATTCTTCTTCGCCATTCATGTGGTTTCTCATTGACATACCTAGTTGTGAAAATTCCATCTGATTGGCTATCCTGGATTTTTAGCTTCTATTTATCAGCTCTCTGATTTGTTTAAGCCCTTTAAAGGACATTTGATTGAGTTATGTCGAGAACCATGAGTGAGTTCATGGTCTTAAAAGACGATATTTTCTCAACTCCCTTCTCCTTCTTCTGCTTATATATTTTTTCTGTTTTGGGTTACTTGACAGTTGAAGGAGATGGTTTTGGCTCTCCTGCATGAATCAGATCTGACTCTTTCGGAGGATGTTGTTAAAACAATTGTGGATAAGGTGCAGATTTCTCTAACTTGTCCCCTGCCCAAATTTAATTTTACAATCTAGATATTAACTATTATTTGGTTCTTCCTCAGACATTCAGTGATGCCGATGCAAAAGGTGATGGAAAGATTGATCAAGAAGAGTGGAAGGAGTTTGCATCAAAGAATCCTTCTCTTCTAAAGAACTTGACTCTTCCATATTTGAAGTGAGCGGTAGCTATTTGGGAATTAGTGTAATTTGATTAAACAGGTTATTGTCGACTACTATTTATACAGGAGAATGCTAAATGCGGTTGCGACCGCTCTAGCCCCTCCCTTGGATTGTGTGGGCCCCACTGAAGGACCCACGTTATTAAGGGCGAGCTTGTACAGCTCATTACCCACAAATCTGGTTTAGACTAGATTAACTTCAACTCCATATGTGCATATCTTAGACTGTGAATAGCATAGCTCATCCTACATTACCCACAATTCTGGTTTAGACTAGGTTATTATCTTCCGACTTCATAGCCACATACATTATATGGTCAAATACTTTATAGTACTCCCAAATTGAGCCAATTTTATGACTGGTCTTATTAAGTACTCGGACGTGTGGTTTGGGACTTTCTAGTTCTATTTAAATGGTTTATGAGCATACATAATATCCACAGTATTTGCAATTTACAGTTACCTTGAATGCACGTTTTGCTTTAAGCTTATGATATTCATTTTCAGGGACATAACCTTAGCATTTCCGAGCTTTGTTGTGACCACCGATGTTAACGACTCAGAAGTGTAGCTTTATAATCTAAAAGAGGCTGAGAGTATCATATGTCATGATGATGAACACTTTTTTGAGTGCTTTGGAGTGACGATCTCTTAGAAGGAAGGACTTGGAATTCGCATAATATGATGGTTAAAATGACGCTACAAGGACAGGACAGGCTAGTTTTCAAGCAAGACGGTTCCACAAGACTTGCTGTTCTCTTCTTCTGTCTTCAACTTCTTAAAATGTGGTTCTTCTAATGCGTTTATTGTACGAAGGTCGTGTATGTGTGTATGTATTGCCTGTATTAAGCTTGCCACCGAGAGTGCTCAAGTGGGAAGGCTCTCAGAGCACCTTCTTCGGATGCCTGGGCTCGAGTCTTGCACTTCATGAGGCTGCATATGCACCTTGGAATCAATTGAACACTGAAATCGCGGCGTAGAAGTTTCTCCACTTTAGACACTTCAGGGAGGTGTCATGCAACTTAGTCCATGTACATGTCGTTTGTAAATTACAGACTATCTGCAAATGGATTGTTCTCTTCTCCTAAACATTTTACTTACAGCATCTGTGTATAATGAATCAATGATGCATGGATTGGTCCTTGTAGCGTTGAAGATAATTATATTTCATTATTGAACAATTCAAATCTTTGATAGTTTGACATATTATCCATCATTTAGGTTGATTTTAAGACAAAAAATTATGCTGTATGAATACCCTTTTTCTCTCCTTTTGAATGGATAGCATGGTTTACGGAACCGGCTTGTTCGTAATGATTTTTTGGTGACCTATTACCGTTACATACCGATATATCGGTGTGGGCCGGTCGTTACGGGGTCGTTACGACGACCGTAATCCTGATTTTGACCGCTTCTCAAAACATCGTAAACGACGACCGTAATCCTGATTTTAACCGCTTCTCAAAACATCGTAACGACTAAATTTAGAAAGCTCTTGTAAAACCTTGGGTTAAGAATCTTGGGACATTGAATACATATATATATATATATATATATATATATATATGTATATTGTATATGAGCAATGAAAGTATATGAGTTAGTTTTGAAGCTTTTCTATGCTTATCAATAACGAAGAGAAGATTGTCTATTAATGATGAATCAAATATTTACTGAAGATATAACTCAAAATTGACAATTCTTTCATGAACCCCAACCAGAGCAACAAGATCCATCAAAAAATTCATTTTGGTGATGAACCAGATACCTTTTTTAAATTATTTTGGATTGAGTTGGAAATAAATTATATCTTTTATGATTTGAATTTTTTATTGGAAAAACTACGTATAAGTAATGTTGGGGGATCTAAATTATAAATTAGTAAACATTAAAGTTTCATATTTTATTTCGATAAACTTAAACAAATTAATTACATATAAGTAAACAATCATTATTGAGGTCCAAAATACCCTCTAAACACCTATTTTAAAATACCAAAATACCCACCTTCCGCCCTTTTCACGTCTCCACCTCGCCACCACCCCTACACCACCATCCATCCACCGTGCTGCTCCACCTTGTCGCCGCCCCTCCATCTCTTCCTCCGCCACTCCCCACCATCTGCCACTCAACTGTTCTGAATTTGAATCTTTGCCTTGAATCGATTCAGAATTGCGTATATCACTCATTAAGCAAATTCTTAATTTTTGTATATCTCATCCGATCAAAAAACAATTATATAGTTAATGGATTCCACATTGAGTTTTCCATTCTGTTAATCCATCTGGCGGTATTTCTAATCCGATATAAATGACTATTTATCTAATGGTAATAACGGTTGTTTTGTGTTGATTTGGATATATAAATGTAAATAAAGCTAAAGTGTCTTTTGTGCTTATGCTTTCTTGATTTTGGCTTGAAATAATAATACTACATAACAATGCGAAACTTATGATGTTATTGTTCTTAAAATCATATAGATTAATCAGAATATGGCAAAGAACAAGGGAACCGTTGTTTCCTATCAAATTTGAGCATTTCTTTTTCCATTATTAAAATTAGAGGATCAAGTATTCGTTTTTGTTTTGTCTTAGACACGTAACCCATGCCCAGGGCCGGCCTTGAGGCCAGGCAACCAAAGCGGTCGCTTACGGCCTCCAGGTCCGGGGGGGCCATTTTTTTTTTTTTTTGTATTATATTTTTTTAAAAAATAAATAAATTAGTACTTCTTTATAAAAAAAATCAATTAGCTAGTTTTTCAACCCAATTCAAAGCAAAGCATAATATAATTACATAATTTAGGGTCTCATGTTTTTTAAAATAAAATTTGCTTTATTATAGGTAGAAAAAAATTATTTGTCTAATAGCCCAATACGTACTAAATTCAAATCTAATTTCATATTTTAGTGCCCCAAACTTTTATAGTTCAATTACTATTATTATAGATTAAAAAAAACTATCTCAATTTTTCAACTTAATGAAGTAAATCTAATCCAAATCAAATCATTATTTTGATTAGGGTTAGAAGATTGTTATCACACTCGCACAACGTTTGACAACTACACTTAGGGCTACTGTCACGCTCTCCCAATGATGATAATTTTTCACGCGACTACACTTAAGGCTCTAGTGACTTCTGTTGTAAGTGTAGATTTTTGCCTACATAAAAAAATATCTTTATTGAAACTTTAATTGCCCTATAAATAGCTCAGCATCATGAAACTCTCCCTATTTAGTAGGGTCATGTTTCTAATTACATGGAGTCATGACCCACTTAGTTAGTAACTACCCGGTAGTGGATTGTTACTTCCCATTTTCTAATTAGTGGCATGGTGATGATGGACTCATCCTATTACATTGGCTTTAGATCATGGGCCAATTAATCACTTGTGTATACACGAGCCCAACCAATCGGGGGCTTTACAAACGGGTTTGGGCATATTAATTTTTACTATTTACACTAGCCCCATTCGGGTCTGGCATACGGGTTCTTGGGCTTGACCCAAATTTCACTGAAATGACTGTTTACAACTGTATTTGATGATGCCAACATCATTATTGCGAAGAGGCGTGTGTGGTTTTTTGAAGTTCAGAAAAACGGTTGCTTGTTCCTCTTTCTCCGTATTTGAGGCATTGGGAACCGGTGCGCCTCCTCAGTCATTTAATGATGGCGGTTGGTATACCTGAGTGTATAAAAGCCCCCTTTTGGCTTCATTTCTGACTCTCACTTTCTCATATCTTGTTTGTGATTTTAAGCAGTCGTCTTCAACTCTTCGCCGTTATCTATACTTCGGTTGTCGGAGCTTCTTCGACCTTCTCGCCGGAATATTCCGTGTAAGTTGTTTTTTTATTATGTCTGATAGTAATACTTCAAATTCGACCGAAGGGATAATTCCTCGGGAATATGGAGGATCTGATGTTCTGAGCCCCCCTTCTGCAAACCCATCTTCTTCATCTTTTCCTTCTTCCTCTTCGCCTTTACTGAGTCGCCCGAACCTACCTAGCTTAGGAATTTATGTGTCGGACCTTCATAAGGGACTTTCTGCTTCTGGAATGCATAAAGGGGTTGATGTTCCTGCTATTCTACCTGTTGGGGCTTCTATTTTTGTCCCTTCTGTAGGGGTAGATGCATCTGAAATCATTCATGTGGGGGTCTCCACTGAATCAGCCCCGTTTATAGCCGAACATCTTGAAGCCCATAAGAGAAAAATTGTGAATATCAAGAGTTTAAGGAAAGATTGCAAGATCCCTAAGGAGGTGATCTTGGAGGAGTATGACCCCTCATATGATTTTAGGATAGGAGATGGAGTGGGTCCGGATGAGGTGATGATGTTTGCTCTTCAAATCAAAGCACTTCAGTTCCCTCTTCACCCTTTATTTCACTTTATTTTCTTTACCCTAGGGATTTTCCCTTTTCAGGTTAACCCAAATTTCATACGGATAATATCTATGATGATTTTGATAAATAGAGACAAGAATCTGACACTGGGTCTGGCAGATCTGTTGTTATGTTACAAGATCATAGATCTGAAGGATTGTGAGGGGAGGTACAACTTTTACCCTTTCAAGGGTCGATCCATCTGCAACGGAACAGAAAAGATAGAGAAGTACTGGAAGGAAAAGATGGTTCTGGTGAAGGGGGCCTGGTTCTACCCTCACTCTCGGAAATGGCCGATCCCTAGAGTTTTTGGGCGTCTTACCCTCCTTCCATTTTTTTTTGCATAAGGAGACATGCCTCTGCTCTGGGTGTGATCAACTTAGAGCGGTCTTTGTATATAAATTTTTAGGTTTTGATGATAGAGATATAGTGGCTCAGGATGTAGAGGCTCGTTTTGCTTTGCTGAAGTCTAAAGTCTGATCGGATCGTAAAACGTGCACTGACCTGCTTATTTTTGCCAATTTGTAGGGTATATCAAGGTTAGGAGCTAGCTTCAGGATAATGCTGAATCCGATCAGACCCGTATTCGAAGATGATGATGATGAGGTGGAAGAGGTAGTTGTGCCACCAATAGAGAATGAACAAGTGGCCCCAAATTCTGAGCCTCAAGCTGTGACAGTTGCAGCGACGGGTGATGCATTTGGGTCTACGTTTGTGCATACAACCATCCCTGACTTACTCCATTATTCTTCTGCCCGAACCAAACCCGTGGTCGAAGACAGACCCGCAAAGAGGAGGAAAAATAAGGGTAAGGATAAAAGCCCAGTGTCCTCTGATCAAGTTGCTCCCAATATTACTTCGATGGGTGCAATGATGGTTCAGGCAAAAGATCTCTGGACGCCTGAGGAGCTTAAGGCCCAAATAGAAGCTAACCCTGACGACATTGTTGGTCAAACTCTTGGCCTGATAATTGGGGTACGTGTTTGCCTGACCTTAACCTGCTTTCCTTGTTTTATTATGTATGCTGATACACTTTGCCTTACAATATTTCTCTAGGCTCTTTTTAGTACAAATGACTTGTGCTTGCTTCATGAGGCTGATGTTAAGGAAATTGAGCGCCTCAAGACTGATCTAGCCGAGAGGGATAAAAGGGAAAGAGAGTTGAAGGCTCAGCTGGGGGAGCTTCCTTCTAGAGTTACTGAGCTGGTGGATGAACTTGCTCAGACAAAGGAGTTGAATGCAAAATTATCCAGTGAGAAGGACAAGATTGCCTCTGACCATGAAGCCCTTCAACATCAGTTCGGCATCTCTCAGTATGCTCTGGAGATGTGTAAGAAAGGTGGAACTGACATGCATGAACATTATGCAAGGCTGAACCGGATAGTGGCTGGGGAATTTTGGCGGAAAGGTTTTAATGTTGGTGTGAAAGATCCAGCAAAGAGGAGGATCAAGGACCCCGATGCCATGAATGTTTTCTTAGGGGTCAAGAAACCTTACGCCAGTCCTGAACCTAGTCATGCTCAAAACCTTTTTACTGAATTTATCAAGGGATATATGTCTGCTGACCCCCTCAACCCTTCTATAGAATTCTTCCCTCCGACCGAACATGTCGACTCCTTAAGAAAGGACTTCAGCGGTCCAAGCCATACTTAGGCCTTTTTATTTCTGTTTGTAATGCTGTACTTTTTTATTGTGCCTTTCGGGCAATTTTGTAATATTCAAAGGACAACAATTTTGTTTTATGAATCTGACATATACTTTTGTCATCTCTTTAGACTATTTGCATCTGTCATTTCATTACTTAAAAATATTTAGTTCCTTTGATAATATAAGTTGGGCTATAAGCCTCTTTCATTTTAACATTTTCAATTTTGATCCTCTGAAAGTGGGAATCAGACTTATTAGCCTCTGTCATTTCAACACTTAGGAAATATTTTCAATTTTTATCATCTGAAAGTGTGAATCAGGCTCATTAGCCTCTGTCATTTCAATATTTAGGAAATATTTTCAAATTTTGATCCTCTATCAGTGTGAATCAGGCTATTAGGCTATGTCATTTCAACACTTAGGAAATATTTTCAATTTTGATCCTATGAAAGTGTGAATCAGGCTTAATAGCCTCAGTCATTTCAATACTTAGGAAATATTTTCAATTTTATCCTCTGAAAGTGTGAATCAAGCTTATTAGCCTTTGTCATTTCAACACTTAGGAAATATTTTCAATTTTTGATCATCTGGCAGTGTGAACCAAGCTATTTCGTAAGGGTGATATTCTACCCCCTTCAGGATTGCTGCAAACTTCTTCTCATTTTCAGAGGCAGAAGGGTTCTTGTAGGGCATAGGCACTCCCATATGGGCGTCAAATTCCTCTACGGTCTTGAACTCCTGAGATTCTAGAGGGATGTGCTCCATTTCATGCCTCTGTCGCCAGGCTCTGGCCGATTGGAGATCACAGATAACACATTATTTGTCATACATGTCAAGTCCCCCTAGTCGGCACACTTCTACTTTGGCCCGTTCAAGAGCCAACAAGTTATCTGATTCCGCCAACAGCTTCTCTGACTCTGCCTTTTCAGCTGCCAACCTTTTATTAGCTGTCCTCACTTCTTCCAGTTCAGCAACCATGGCCAACGTTTCGGCAGTCAGAGCCCGTTTCTCCGCCTCACCAGTTTCCAAAAGAACCTTTTGCTCTGAGATGGTCTGGCGAAGGCCATCTGCCTCTTTTACCAAAGCAGTCCGATGGGCATCATTCCGTTTAACCTGAGCTTTCAGGCTGGCCATTTCTTTGACATCAGTCTCCAGGAGGCTGTTGTAGGCCTGAACGCCGTAGAGAAGCTGCATAGTAAATAAATGATTATCACACGAAAGGGTGAGCAACAAATAAGCTAAGTACAAAAGAATGAACAAAGTTTTTACCTCCATGACCATTATTGAAGTCTTCTTTGCCAGATCAGTTCTGGTGATTTTGGTATGGGCGACCCTATCAGCTGGTGTCCAGATCCCTTTGGCCATAGCTCGAAGAGCTTCTGGCTAATTAAGGGTGATTTGGTCAGTACAGATCGGAGTCCCATCTAGCAGCAGGAATTTCGGCTCCCAAGGAATCAAAGTTTGGGATGATTCAGGAACAGCGGGAGTTTTGCTTGAAGAAGCATCATCAACTTGTGTCTTGGCCCTTTTAGTAGCCACTCCACCAGTTAAACTGGATCGGGTCCTGACAGTCGGAGGATTTACAAGAGGCGGGGTGGAGCTGCTGGGGTCTGTGCTGGTGTCGCTGTCGGGCTTTGAGCAGGTGGAGGTACCAAAGCCGCAGGCGGTGCTGTTGATAATGGCACAACATCAACAAGGGTGACCCCTTCGGGAACCTGAGGAATTCTGGCAGAAAGTGGTTTGTCTGGAAAGTCCATCCTGTCAACAACAGTGCCTAAATTAGAGATCGACTCAAGATTTTCCAAAGTCAACAGGTCAGTAGCCGATCGGGTTTTGCCCCAGACATGGGTTTTGAGGAGGGCTATACGGTATTTTATGAAGGTAAGGGGAATGTCCTTATCCTCATAACCCAAAAATTTGAAGGCATAGTCCCCCCGATGGAGGTCACAATGTTCACAAAGGCAAGAAACTTTATGGAGGGGGCAGTAGATAGACAAACGAATGGGACCGAACTTATTGGGGATCGGGAATATACGAGAAAAAAAGGGTATGACCAGTTGCCACTCACAACTACTATCATTTCTTTCCATCCCTTGTCATATTTCTCGGTATCCGTACATATGCTCCGACCTTGAAATGGAAAGAGATTGTATCTACCCCTACTTGCTCTGGCATTTTGGAAAAAATAACAAAGGAGGAGGTCGGTTAAACCTAAGTTCAGATCCATATCCATGTTGTACAACAGGAGCATGGACATGATCCTAAGACTGTTCGGGTTCAGTTGGAGAGGATGCAACCCTAGCATGAAAAACACGTAGTGAAAGAAGGGGTGAAGGGGAAACCTTAGAACCCTAAGATGAGACGTCGATAGCAGAATGCTACCGGGGGCTAGTCCCTGACTACTGGTGAAATCAAGGTAACCAGGGTAAGGGGCCACATCAACATCCTTGGGGACTTGGGTCTTTGCCCGAAGGTGTTTTACATCCACTTCAGGTCGGACTCTCTTAAGTGGGACCACTACAAACGGTTCGGAAGGCTTGGGATTCATAAGTTCGGTCGTTGATGAACCCGAAAGGTCAGTGCTTTGAGGAGTTGTCTTTTTAGCTCTTTTACGAGTGGACTGGGGACTGTCACTACTAGTGGGGTCAGTGCCCGAAGTGGAAGATAAAACAACTTCCTCTACTGACCGGGTATCGTCGTTGTTAGACATGGTGTCAAGAAAGGTAGAAGAGACAGAAGGGGGTAAAGGTGAAAATTAAAGAAAGAAAGGAGAAGAAAAGACCGGTCGATTTACTCAGTTGGTGAACGAAGAGTCACAGAAGCTTCGGGTATCAGCAGGTTTCTGTCCTATTAATAAATCTGGGACGACCGACGAAAAGGATTGCGGCAAGGACAAAGAAATAAATTCCAGAGATGAAGAGCTAAAGGAAGAGAGAGGCTAGAGCAGAAAATTGCAAAGTATAAAATGAGGAATGAAATGAAGAAATGTGGGTTTTTATAGAAGGGGAGAAGGAGGCCAAATGGTTGCACGAAGACCGAAGGTTGCAACCCACGATGAGCCGTAATGGAACTACAATCAAGGGAGTAATGGCCACTCATTTTTTAATGCCAATAAATGCTCATAATTGATTGGAAACTCACCAACCCTCATCTCCCATAAAGTGCTTGTATGTATATATGTGTATAAAGGTGTTTAAATTTTTGGTCATGGGCTTTGAGAAAGGAAAGACCACAAAAGCCCATAACCTCAGGGGCCTGTGTAATAGTTAAAAATATCTGGTCCAACCAAGATGGGTCGCAAGACTGATGGGCCGACGATAGATGAGCCGAAGGCCGATGGGCCGGGAAAACGGATGTGCTGAAAACAAGTGGGCCAAAGCAATAATGGGTCTATGAAAAATTCTATAAATTAAAGTGATCCACAAGACAAGGAGTAATACAATTATAGAATAAAGAGTCCAAAAAAATGTAGAGTTTCTCAAATCCCTTGATTTAAGGGATTGATAAACTTAGATACATGGGCTTGACCCATCTTCCATAATTGTGTATAAATATATGGCTTTGATGTATGAAAGATGATCCAAATTTTGACCTAATTATTATTGTGTAATTTTTATGCATTTACAATAATATTGGTTTTTTAGTGTGTACCATGTGTTAATTGTTGTGGAATGGCGGTCTTATTGGAGCTAACCCTTCAGAGTTGTTGGCACTGAAAATTTTATTTAATGCGGGTTATAGAAATGATGTACGTAGTCCAATGTAAACTGAAATAATGGAATTTTAGAAGAAAAAAAAAATTGTTGTTGGAAATTCTATTTATGGTCTGGTGGAGTTAGACAAGATAAAACCATCTTAGATCAGAAGTGCTTAGAATGCTGTAATATCTTCCCTATGTTTACCGGGAACGTTACTGGTTCCTAGAAATTGATCCTCTACCGTGACCACTGGACTGTTCTGATGATCTGTAGATAATGAATGTAAACTATGTATATTGTGCTGTAATAAAGTGTTTTTGGTGCCTTTATGCGCCTTAAGCCTCTAATAGCTTAGATTGGAGATCCATTTATGAAGGAAAACTTGATACTTCTAACTTTCCTGTACAATTTTTTTCCCTATAGTTTACTCCTTTTTGTTGTGGTAAATGGAAGTTCTCACGCATTGCACACTTGTACAGGGTTATGGTACAAATTTGATAGGCTTGTTTAGATTGTGTAGGTGAAGTGTGATACATTAGTCTTAAATCACAGATTGGATTATATATTCTGAAAACCATAGAAGGCAAACAGCTTTATAAGAATGTATTTTTTTTAGATGAGTGTCTCTAGACCAATCCTTATAATAGGATTATAGTTTGAAGATAGAGACGAAAATTAAAGGAATGTGGTAAAACTAAAACTGTGTAGAAGAATGATGAAACATAATTCTTGTAATTGGGCCCAAATAGTTGGAAGAACGTCTTGCTGAGTTGATCTAGTGCAAAGTCCTTATATCGATATGAAAATCTCAAGTAAAAAAGACAAGCAGCAATGGAGGTTTGCACTTAGCACTATAATAAGCAATTTAGAGGCTACTTTATTTGGTAGAAAGTGATCCTTTGAGTTAGTTGATCTTGTACCCTTAAAAGGGAGTCATTGTCCCATGTTGTTCTTATTAGTTTGAGGCTACTTGGAGGGACAAATTGGATACAGAAGTAGCCTGTGAGATTATTTGCAGAGAGTGAATACTCTTAGGATTTGAACCCAAGTTCTTACGTTTGATAACACAAGCATTTTCCCGCTGCTCCAGGCAATGGTTATTCTCTAATCAAGTCTATATTTATGAATATAAGGTGTTTACATCACCAAGTATTGAGAAGATCTACGTTTATACACTGAATCTTATTGAAGGAGTCACTCTCCATGATGGGTTCATCCGCTTTTACGGCCTATTTAACAATCTGCTAATGAAAAGGCAATTGTCGAGGCAAGGAAAGTCATATTTGCTTGTGGAGAAAGCTAAGAAGGAATATGAAGTTATTCCTTAGATCATAAAATTTAGAATTGAAAGAAAGCAGTTTTATTTTTTAAATCATCTGATGAAGATTGCTTTTAAAGAAGGAATTAGAGCATTGGGGTAACTCTGATTGTGGAAGTATGGGTAATGTGGTAGTGAATTTTGAACTTGTCTTAGTTTCCCCCCTTGCTCTACTTCTCTTATCTTGTTTTCTTTGTAGAAGGTAAGTCAACAAATCTAATCTCAAAAATTTAACAACTATATTTAGGATAAGTTAATGCTAGCTGTTGTAATCCTTATTGTATGGTATGGTTTCACTGCTCTCATTTATAAACTTAGAAAATGTGTTGATAGAGATCCAAGAGATATAATTCCGTCGCCTTTCCAAAGAAAATAAATCTCCTCACCGTGATAAAGTGGATCCAAGATATATACATAAACACAAGTTACGCAACACACAACATGCTGAGACTAGCCAGTTCTTCTTTAATGTAGGATTGCACCAAGTATTGAAGTGCATACATATTTGTTATAATCTCGCTGAAATAACAAAAGATCTCCAGAATGAGATTCCTTAGTGCATGAGGTTTGCAGATGAGTCGTGAACATAGGCAATTCAAAAAAGAACCTAGCACCAAAAATAGAGATGTGAAGAAATGTGTGAGAATTGAAAGGAGATTTAGTAAAGTGTTGTGAAGGAATGTCTGTGGATATGGAGTGTAGACTTAGTAAAGACTTTGTCATTGATGATATAATATTAGCACTCTAAACCAAAAAGTTACTCAAAGTTACCATTTTTTATATCCATAATAGATACTTCAAAAGGATGGAGAGAGAGTAATGTGATGTAGCACTTTGGGCTTGATGTGCCATGGATGTAAACTCTAGTCAGTGAACCATGTATATTCCCGTGCTTTTTTCTTGCTTTATTTTCTCCCTTCCTTCTATGTTGTATGAGTTCAATGCCCTTCTCGAGGAATCAGACTTGGTCCCTTGTTCATTCCGTAAAGTCACAAAAGGAATGTGTGTGGGTATAGTAAAGTCAAGAGCAACCAGACGGTTCGATGGAACGCTACAAAGCGAGACTGGTTGCCAAGGGTGGTCATAGATCAGAAAGGAAGGGTTATCTGATGATGACACCTAAAAATAATGAGTATTTACTCTAATCGGCGGAAGACTGATCAATTCGTTTGTAACAACTTTCTCCTCTAAGTCATGTGAAAGTCAACCCTTTATATCATATCATGCCACGTGACGTCTGATCTTGGTGGACCAGTTACGAAAGAAGTTCAGCCTTTACCTGAGACAACCTACCGCAAATCCCTTACAAAACCGCCCAAACGGTTTATTTACTCTAGCTCTGTTGAAAACCACCGTCCCATCCTTTTCACTTTCAATTCCTCAGTCTGATCCCCTCTTTCAGACTTGGCTATCCTTTGAATTTAGATGATCAGGACATCGAGCTTATAGAGTACGTGGAATCAAAGTCTTTCCATTTTTGTGGTCACGGCAGAATTGAAGCGGAGGAAAGTTCAAGATTGGATTACTATATATGTATCTTTAGTTCATATATAACTCGTCAAAAACCAATCACATATACACGTCCTTCTTCCATAACGTAAACCAACTATTCCTACCCTAGATTCAATCAGATTCTAAAATAATTATTCGAAGTATCCACAAGAGATGACTTATTGCCACTAAATTACATATATCTAGTTTGGTCTTCCCTCTCCGAACCAACCTGTGTTTGTAAATTCTTCTCTACCCTTTCTTTATCATTATCTTTCATATGATTAGGCTAAATCAATATTACTTTTTAAAATTTTGACACTGATCAAATGAGAGGACGGTTGAAATAGAAGGTAAGAGTCCGAAAGGGCGACCTAAAATACCATTAAAAAGTTAAACATGGTAGGAAAAATGGCTTGTAATGGGAAGGATGGAGAAAAAAGATTTTATATGACCGAACCATCCATATGAGATAAAGGCAAGAATGATGTTGGTGATGATGATCTATTCCTTCTGGTCCGCCTACAGCTACCCTACATTTAGGGTAGTCACTACCTTGACTAGCTCCCAAATTTAGGTGGTGAGTTCCCCACATTCGGAAATCTCTAGGCAGCATCATGATGGGGTATGCAATCTCGGCGAGCACTGGAAGGGGTAGATGGCCAGCATCAAGTCCTAACTCCACCTACATAAGTAATTGGAGGGATGGAATTGCTACCCTCTGGAAATAGGAAGTACCCTTAACTCATGAGGCTGGTGGCAGCTATACACTGTGGCGATGTGGTTTCCCATTTGTCGATAGCCATGTATAAACAAGCTTGATGCCTCCAACTACCCCCTCCCCTTCATGTTCTCCCGCTAATTTTATGTTCACTTCTTGCACGTTTTCTTTAACATTTGTTAGATGTTACTATGGGTTGTTTGTGCTGCACTGATATAACTTTTACAGTGTTATCCTTGCAAAAGGATCACTCATGGGCTTACCAAAGTCTAACGTCTCACTAAAAGAGTGGAATATCTTGGAGGAGGATGTATGCAATACTAGATATTGTCTTAGTTGAACTCAAGATATTTTTGTGTCTTCATTCCACACTTTTGTCGCTTTATCGTGCCTTGAGGCATCTTCTTGTTTCTTGTTCTTTGTTCCTATTATATTTGTTTTTCGGTTTTTTGGGTGATGTTGGTAGTCTGGCAAAAAATGGATGTGAATGAAGTTTTATTTTTCTCACTCGGTTTACTTTTCAAAAGTTCATATAAACGCTTGTACATTGGAAAACGAAGGGGTTTATTTGTTATAAATTTACTTTTTTGCAGTGTCACAATGGACACACACTTTGTTCCACCTGTAAAACAAGGGTGCACAACCGATGTCCCACTTGTAGACAGGAGCTTGGAGATATTAGATGCCTAGCACTCGAGAAAGTAGCAGAGTCACTTGAACTGCCCTGCAAGTTATATTCTTTGGGGTGCCCGGAGATATTTCCATATTACAGCAAGCTAAAGCATGAGGCAGTGTGCAACTTTAGACCGTATAGTTGCCCGTATGCCGGATCTGAGTGTTCTTCTACTGGGGATATTTCGTTTCTGGTTGCTCATCTCAGAGATGACCACAAAATGGACATGCATGCAGGATGTACATTTAACCATCGCTATGTAAAGTCAAATCCTCATGAAGTAGAAAATGCCACGTGGATGTTAACAGTAAGTCTATCATTGCCTTGAAGTTCCACATTTGAATTTCCATTAAGGGTCCGTTTAGTTGCGCGGATTTGGAATTGAATTGGAATTGGAATGTCATGGTATTTCAATTCCACAAATGCAATTCCAAATACATTATTTGGATGTGTCTTGGAATTCAAGTATAATTGAAATTGAGTCTCAAACCCAACCCAATTTGAATGTAAAATATCATAACTTTAAATCTAAATTAGACAATATAGATAAATATATATATATAGGTATAAGTATACAAGTATAAGTAAGAATATATATATGTATGTGTGTATATGCATGTGTATGTGTGTGTATGTATGTATGTATGTATGTGGATGTGTATATATGTGTGAGTTTAGATGTATGTGTTTATGTGTGTATATATGTGTATGTGTATGGCTATATATGTGTGTGTGTATATATATATAGATGATATATATATATATATATATATATATATATCTCATCTATGAGTACATATATATGCATATGGTATGTATATGTGTGTATATATATTTTTATATATAAGCGTGTATGTATATATATTCCCATATATTCTATGAGATGAAATTGTTTAATATTGTTTCCCATGTTGTTGGAACAGAATTTTTTGGTTATACCTGGCCATTGTAATTGTACACTTCCTTGCTCTCATGAGGTTTTACTAGAATATTGGTAAATCCTTTTACTTACATTTTTGTATTATCTTTCATGATCCTATGCCTTCTAATCTTATGGGATGATGCTATTGGAAGAATGTCGTAGTTGTGTGGTTTCATATTCCTTGTGACATGAAGTAGTTTATTCGGGCACCTAAATGAACCATTGGCCCACCATGTGGAGAATGACAGTTCTCTTTGAAGGATAACACTTTTTTTTTTTAGGTAGTTCAATACACACACTCCCAGCATGAGGCCCCCTAGAGGGCTCGAACCCCTATAACTGAGCCAAATTTCCTCACATATCGTGTCTGCTTTTACTGGTGATTTGTGTAGAGACATTATTCATCGACCGTGAATTCTATAAGTTTTCTGACGTTCTTGCTTGTCTTGTCAGGTTTTTCATTGTTTCGGTCAATATTTTTGCCTTCACTTCGAAGTTTTCCATTTTGGCATGGCTCCCGTCTACATGGCATTTCTCCGTTTCATGGGTGATGAGACCAAGGCTCGTAACTACAGCTACAGCCTGGAGGTTGGGGCAAATGGCAGGAAGCTAACATGGGAAGGAACTCCTAGAAGCATTAGGGATAGCCATAGGAAGGTTAGAGACAACCATGACGGTCTTATCATCCAGCGTAATATGGCACTTTTCTTCTCTGGTGGGGACAGGAAAGAGCTAAGGCTGAGAGTAGAGCTGGCAATTTCTGACACGAATTGACCCGTTTGACACGATTATATTTATTGTTATATTTATTTGCTGATTTTTTCTATTATCTAATTGGTCATGGATTGAAATACATTAATAAACTATTACCAAATCGTGTCAAAATCAATTTCAATTTCATTTTTATTTTTTATTTTTTATTTTTCGTGTTGGATTGTATCATATTTAAAATGTTTGATTTTCGTGTCAACTAGTATCAGATTGTCATGTTGACCCGTGGGTCGACCTGTTGACACGAATTGTCAGTCCTAGCTGAGAGTTACGGGAAGAATATGGAAGGAACAACAGAACTCAGATGCTGGGGTGTGCATACCGAACCTATGTAGCTGAGCCAGGTGATTTTGAAAACGTTTTTTCTTTTTTGTTTTTTGTTTTTTATTTTTTCTAAATGTGCTTGTTTCGACCCTCTGTGTATGTGTTTTGTATCTGCGTCGACTTGGTTGTTGATTTTGGAATGCTTGAAATGTACACTGATGCTGGAGGTGTTTTTCAGCCGTTAATATATCGTTTAACAAGCAATTTTACTTCCCTCTTTTTACTGTCTGTATATCCTGATGGTGGAAAGTAGTGTAGTTGTATAGGCCTTTTTCAGTGGCTCAGACTTTTCTTATCGGCTATTGGTTGACAGAGTCGTGTTAATGCTTAGGCTGCGTTTGGTACGCAGGAATGGAATAGAATGCCCATTCTAGCCATTGTTAGGTTGATATGTATTATAAGATAAAATGGTCATTCCAAGAGAATGAAAATCCATTCCGTAACAAAACAAAAAAAAAATCATTTCATTCTTTTTTAGTGATCAGTAGAATGGTAATGACTATTCTCTTCCATTCTCTTCCTCTATCTCATTCTCATTCTATTATCACCTTCATTCCATTCCATTGTTGCATACCAAACGCAAACATTATAGTTATATGAACATCAATTAACAACTAATCAAAAAGTCAGGGAGAACAACAGCCACTAACAGAGAGAGACTGTGGGAAGCTCCAAATCTATATATGTGTGTGTATATATATACACATATTTATATTACTAGTAATGCAGGCAGTTGATTGGGAATGCTCAAAATTTGACAACAAAAGAGGCTCCTAATATCTGGTTGATAGAACTGCAACCCACAAATTGGGCTTTGCCGAGTCCTCTGAGATGACCCTCTTTTCTGTTCATTTGAAAAAGCCTCATAGAGAGTTCATGTGTGTGTTATTTGGGCTGGGCCCTCTTTCTTGCTGCTGTTGTTATACATCTTGGAAATGATTTTTACCAAGTGTACTGGAAATCTGTAATACACTGTTAGTCTGATAGATACATATATACATATGTGTATAATATTGACAATGAAACAAAACGTTACTTATTCTAGAGAGGGACAAGAGACAGAGAGACTATGAAAATGATATAATTTGGATATACATGGATTTTTTAAACTTCAACTTAAAGCTGTAAACAGGTCACATTTTGGTAATATTCACAAAATGGTATTAAAATTTAATAAACAAATGGAACCAAGTTGTTCTCTGTATGTATTTATATATTCTAAATACAAGCTGTTCTCTGTATGTATTCATATATTCTAAATATATATATATATATATATATATATATATATATCATAAGCTACAAATTACACTAGTTTAAGTCACCAAAGTTATTTGGAATATCCTTGCTTCATTCACTTGATTATTATTATCCTTCTATACTTCCCTTTCAGGACGAATTTAGTCAACTCTGTCTGCATTAGAAGTTTTACAGAAGAAAGAGACAGCAATAAATAACATATGGTTGACTAAATTTGCGTTGCATATGAATTCACGGCGCGCATGACGGCATTGTAGTAAAGAACCAAATTATAAATTGATTGAAATTTTTATTTAATTTGGTTGTCCGAGTTTTATTTAAAAAATATAATTCACACTTAAAGATGTGATAGTAACTCTTTGTAAATTAATTGGGTTACGATGTTATCTTTTAAAATAAAAGGTGATCAATGGCTTTATGATCTAATGGTATTTTCATTCTTTAGAGGTTTGGAGTTCGAACCCCTATAAGGCTTGTATGTGGATGTGTGAGTTTCTTAACATTCAAAAATATATATATGTGAAGAGATCAATTTTTAATAGAAACAAAAACGAGATTGATTTTCTTGTTAGGGTAGTAAAAGTTGTAGTTATACCTCTTGTGATCATCCAAGAATTTAATTAATTAATTGGAAGATATTTCTAGTGACTTTTTAAAATATGAATTCATTTTTCAGAGTTCGTTCTTCCTTGTTACCCTCGAATTATCCTAGCTATTTAGCGAACACTTTAATAACTATCTTTGGAAATAGGGGTTGAGCGAGGAATATTATCTAGAGGGCAATGTATTTTTTTTTATAAATTTATTAATAAAATTTATATGTTTTTTTGGGTTATCAAAGAAGTTTTTTTAAAAAAAATGAAGGAGGCAATACAATTTATATATATATATATATATATTTAGTCTACCAAATGAATTTTTAAAAAAATTGGAGGGACCATATACAATTTTTATAGACATATTTATAATATATATATTTTTGGGGGCTAAAAATTTTTTTGAAAAAATATGGGCAGGGGCCATGGCCCCCTAGTTATAGCTATAGTGTGGCTCCGGTCCTGTTTGGAAATGAGTTAAAGGATATTATAGACCAAAATTGTATTTTTCCATTTCCTACTAATTTTTACAGTTAAATAATTCTTTTTATTCCCACTCATGTTCAAAATTGTATTTGTACTCTCTGATAAAAAATAAAAATTACCATTTTTTTACTTAACCCAAATACTAGATACCAAGAAAATTGATTTATAAATTACTTTATTTTTCTTTATGAAAGTTGTTTTATATGGAGGATGTATAGGACTTTTAAAAAGAAGTTATTTGGCTGGGTTGTAAGTTTGTAACATCATACTTTCAAGTTGCTCTTTTTTTAAAGTTATATGACCTTTTCTCATTTTTTAATTATTTTCTCTGACATACCTTTTTTACTATTTTGTGTGATTATTCCAGACCAATTAACATATGTTATACATGTTCATTAAAAAGTCAGAGGTCTTAATCTTTCAGATTTTCTATCTTTAATGAGATCTTATCTGGAAAGATGTGGAGAAACTAACAGTGTCAATTAGCTGATACCTTCTAAAATAGGCCATCAATGCTTTTTCTAAAACTATACTAAATTTAAAGTTCATTTATTTATTTATTTTGTTGAAGAGAAAATAATTGTTTCAATTGTTAAATACTCCCTTCATTCCAAAATAAATGTCTAATTTCATAACTTCATATGTCTCAAAATAAGTGTTCAGTTTTGAATCTCAATACAATATAATTTTTTCCTTTCTCAACTTATCATTCTTCATTAATTTCAAAAAATAATGGTCTCACTAAAAAGTAAAACTGTAACACCCCGTTCCAACAATTGGTATAATATTGTCCGCTCTGGGCCTAGCTCGCACGGTTTTGCTCTTGGGCTCCTCCCAAAAAGTCTCATACCAATTGGAGACAACACTGCATATATAAGCACATCCCCAGACTTCTACCCGGGCGATGTGGGACATCACAATCACCCCCCTTGGGACCCAGCGTCCTCGCTGGCGACCCACGGGTGATGTGCATGCTCCCACACTTATTGTGATGTCCCACATCATCCGGGTAGAAGTCTGGGGATGTGCTTATATGTGCAGTGTTGTCTCCAATTGGTATGAGGCCTTTTGGGAGGAGCCCAAGAGCAAAACCTTGCGGGCTAGGCCCAGAGCGGACAATATTATACCAAGTGTTGGAGCGAGGTATTACAATTGGTATCAGAGCCAAGCCCGGCCGGAATTAAGTGTGGGAGCATGCACATCACCCGTGGGTCGCCAGCGAGGACGCTGGGTCCCAAGGGGGGTGATTGTGATGTCCCACATCGCCCGGGTAGAAGTCTGGGAATGTGCTTATATGTGCAGTGTTGTCTCCAATTGGTATGAGGTCTTTTGGAAGGAGCCTAAGAGCAAAACCGTGCGGGTTAGGCCCAAAACGGACAATATTATACCAAGTATTGGAGCGGGGTGTTACAAAAATTATATTATATTTTCAAATGATAAAATTAAAAACATAAAATATTTTAATTTTTTTTAAAAAATCTAGATATTTATTTTGAGACGAACGGAATAATAAACTATGTAATCATTCATTTTTTATCCATTATCAAACGATCCGGATGGTATAAAAATTTTGGTTGAAAGAATATGTCTGCCTTATGTTTAGTCACTTTCTAATAATTACTTTGTTTAAAAGATGTCCACCACCAATTTGCGACTTTTCAAATCTGTCATTTCATTTCCACTTTTTTGAGTTGTTAGATTCATGGTTCAGATACATCCAATTTGTTCAATTTCATATGCATTGTCTAATGTTGACTTGCTTTCACTTTTTTGTCATTTTATCTTCAACACAAGATATTCATCATTGTACTTGTTGAAGAAAGAACTTTAATTTGAGGGAAATATCATAATGAATAAAAGAATTCCAATATTGATAGTGTATTTCTCAGGTACAATAATAATAATAATTAAAAAAATTTCATTCACAACTTAAGTCCCATTTTAATCATTAGATGACAACAAAAAATAAGCGTTTCCTTATAGCAAGTCAGGTGCGAGCAGAAAATTTCTTCTTAATTAGTAGATTAATGATATTTTTTCCATTCTGCATATCTTGATGTGCATTCTTATGTCTTTTTCCCATAATATTTATGAATATATTAAATAATGAATTCTAGTTTGGTATAACAATGTGTGTATGGTTCATGAAAAAAAAAAAAACAGACAATAACTATTGCGGAAGCATGAAAGTATAATTTTTTCATAGTATATGTCATGTGGTATCCGAACAATTTCAGAGGAGTTAATTGTCATATTTCCGAGGAGTTAATTGTCATATTAGAACATGATTGTTAGAATGACAATTCTAGTTCGTAAAATTTTACGATTTTACGATTCCACTAAATTGAAATAATGGTTTGACGGTTAAACCCTCCATATGAAAGATCCAAAATCTTAATGATTTAGTCCAATATTATAATATATGGTCCAAACTTATGAGAAAATAATTAAAGATCCAATGTAATAGAAAAAATTAAAAAACTCTAATATGATTTAGATTTTTAAATTTAAATATTTAATTATTAATATTTTAAAAAAAATTAATACATTTAGATAGAATCTTACTCTACGATTCCGATTCTACAGACCCTCTAACGATCCTATCTAAATTTCCAATTTCAACAACCTTGCATTAGAGGTAAGGGGGGCACTTGCTCCCGCTAGGTTTTTTTCCTACGAAATTTTATAATTATTGTTTTCTTAAAGAATATTAGTATGTAACGAAAATATCAAAATTGCCTTCTACAGAATTGCCAAAAATTCTTTTGTAACTCTTATGGATTATTGCTTCCCCTAAAATAATATTAGTGTGTAATGTACCTTTCTAGCCTGAAAATATCATGTGACATATAACCCAAAATGCAGAGTACTTACTTTAAAAAGATTAAAAATGCTTAAGAATTTAAATCCCAACAGTGATTAGTGTGTATCTGATTCCCATAGTTTCTCAAGCACATGTTTGTGATATATTCCACTATGTGTTAATTAGTGAGATTGTGATAAAAATAAATAAATAAATAAAACTCCACTCTTATTTGTAACTCATTTGATTTTGTATTAAGGACGGTGTTGTTCATGCTTTTATTTTCATGTTGTGGAATTTATAAAGTAAAAGTATTTATTTTTACTGTGGAGTATTGTGAGTCAAAACTGGACGCACATTTGGTACTGATGTTTTTGCTCTTTTGTTTTGGTCACTTATTTTCTCCGCTACAGTGTTATTTTTGTGAACAGTTAAAAAAAAGGCAAAAAAAATATTCTTTTGGTATTTTTAAAAAATGACACTATTTATTTTATATTTTTCTATTATAGAAAATAAAATATTGGTGATAAACATGTTTTGTTATAAAAAAAAATGGAACAAAAAATAAAAAACCAAACAACCGCCTTTGTATTATATAATTAATGGAAAGTTGTATTATAAGGAGTTTCATGCGATTTCCTAAATTTGGATGATGATATAGGTACGTAGGAGTAGCAGATAAGAATCTGATGTGTTTCTAAATCAACGTGTGCATCCTCAACACGTGGATGTTTTTGGATAACAAAATTTACTTAAAATCCACGTAACAGATAACTTTTAGGTCTAAATGTCTAATCATCAATTTCTTTCTTATTTCGTAAATTATAATTATTAATTATTTTAGCACAAAAGATAACTATTTATTATATGAGAAGAGGCTAGGGGAAATTAAATATGATGTCTTTATTACGGGCGGAGTAAGGAAAATTACTTAGGGGGAAGGAAATTTTTTTAAGTTTCTTGATAAAATTTATATTTTTGTAGGTTATCAAAGAATTTTTTTAAAAAAGAGTTGGGGCTGCAATGCAATTTTTTTTTATAAATTTATTGATAAAATTTATATATTTTTAAGCTATCAAAGGAATTTTCTAAAAAACTTGGAAGGGTCATATACAAATTTTATAAATATATATGTAATACATATATGTTATGGAGCTAAAAACAATATTGAAAAAAATTGGGGAGGATCCTTGCCCCAGTCAAAGAGTGGCTCCGTCATGCTCCTTATATGCGCTTAAAAATTTATAAATGTAAAAGAATTATTAAAATTAAAATATAATTTAATAAAAAGCTGACACATGTTTGTTATGGGCGGATTAGATTATATTTTAGTTTTATGAATATATAATCCAATCCAATATTTTATCAATGTATATTTTTTTACATTTATAAATTCATGCCTTCAACGTCATTGTCGCCCAGAGCCGTCGCCGCCCGAGACCTTGTCACGATGATATTTGTCGTGGAGCCATTTTCTTTGTAGTTTACAATATTTGTTGTTACCAATTATTTTACTATGGAACTTGTTCTGCCTCCTCCCCTCTCGGAGTTGTTTGGACTGTAAAATGAAATGGAATCAATTTTGTTTCTATTTATATCCTTGTTCGTTTCCCAATTTTTGTTATGTTTTCTGTTTTGATGGATATTTTCCAGGAACTGCAATTAGCAATTGACTTTATATGAGGTGGATTGGGAACCATGCTGTAATACATCACTACTGCACGGTGCTTTCAATTTGGAACTTTAATGTGTTGAGTTTTACAAGTATTCATTTTAAGCTATGGAGGTAGAGAGGTTATGTTTTTTTTTTTTAACAAATAGGTGTAGTTTTTTTTTGGGCCACCTAGGATCCTACTTATGCCATGTATTGTAAAAAAAAATAAAAATTGTGTATAATAATAATAAGTGAAATATAAATTTTGGGGCTCTAATTTGTTAAATTGGATTATAATATTAGTACGAATTGGGTTTTTAAGCAAATTAGTTATTTTTTTGACTTATAGTAAAATAATTTTTTTATATACAAAATTAAATTAAGGTCCTTCATGTGCAATTACATTAGGCATTGTCTTAAATTTGACTAAAAACTAATTATTCTTTTTAGAACTTATAAAATTGCCAATTTTTTTATAAAAAAATTATATATATAAATAAAATATGAGGCCCTCCCTGGGGCGGGGCTCTATTGCCCCGTGGCCGAGCTTGAATTTAGGGTAAATTGCATTAACACCTCCTGAGTTTTCGATCAATCTCACCTAAATGTGGGTCAAGGAGAGTGTAGTTCTAACGTCCCCAGGTTTATATTTTGTTACAATGACATTCTTTGGAGACATAAAATAACTTTAGTACCCTCAATTATTCTAAATTTTCATACAAAATATCCAAATTACCCCTTGATTAAAATCTACACCTCAACCCACTACACCACCCTTATTATCAAAAATCTACAATAAATAAACAAAACATACAATATATAAATCTAATTTTATTTTAAATACAAAATTCAAAAATATCAAAAATGGAAAATCTACCTAAAAGTAAATTTTACCACTTTAAATATTTTATCAACAATAAAATTATTAAATTTATAATAAAATAAACTACATTATTTAATTATTATTTTTAATTCTAAATAGATTACTATATTAATATTTTACCACACAAAAAAAAACTAAAAAACTAAAGGGTTATAACTAATAACCATTATAATTATTACATACCTAATAACATATACACTAACATATATATTATTTCTTATGAACCTATAAAAAAATTATATTTCTTAATAAATAGTATATATATATATATATATTGGCAATAATCAACAATTTTAGTGGAATTTGAAAATATAATTATATTTATTATTCAATGTTATGTAATAATAATTATTAATTTTAGTGGGAAACTCAAAAAAAGTTTTGTAACATTAAAGTATAAATAGGTATACTCCTATTTATTTAGATAAATAACAAGAGTAAACAAAAAAAATTATAAAAAATAAATAAATATTGCTTTAACTTTTTAAGTTGTATATAGTTTAGTGGGATTTAGTAATAATTGATATTTCGTTGGAAGTTAAAAACAATTTTATATTTAATTTAAATATACAATTTAGTTCAATTCAGTAGTATTTTATACATTTAGTGGGAAACCTAAAAGAATGGAACTTGTGGTCATGTGAAAATTTATAATATATAAATAACAAGAGTAAATTAAAAAATAAAAATTCTATAGAAATAATAAATATTGCTTTGACTTTTATAAATAATATATAGTTTTTGAAATTTAGTAATAACTAATATATTTTTTGGGAATATCAAAAGAGTGTTATAACATTTGGTGTAAATGTTAAGTAAATAAATAATTATATTTATTTAAATAAATAAAAAATTAAACATGTATGAAAAATATTAAAATTGATTGTACTATTATAATATATAAATAATAAGGGTTGTGGTGATAAAGGTAATTAGTATAGTGGGTGTGGTGTAAGGTTTAGGCATGACGGTAATTTAGATATTTCGCATGTAAATTAAAATAATTAAGGTCATTAAAGTTATTTTATGGCTCCAAGGGGTGTTATTGCAACAAAATGCAAACTTCGGGAGGCGTTGAGACTACACTCTCCTTAACCGACATTTAGGTAGAATTGACAGGAACCTCAAAGAATGTTAGTGCAATTTACCATAAAATTTAGGCCATGTTAGACATGCACTTTGTTTTTAGTGTTTATGTTTTCGGCCGAAAACCAATGCACTCTCTTAACTAAAACATGTTTGGTGTGGTTATGAATAATTGAAATGTTTCATGAAAGAATGGAGAAGTGTTTTTTTTTTTGTAATTTTTTATTAAATTGTAACTAAAATATATTTAGGTCAAACTTAAAAAGAAATTGAAATTTGCTTTACTAAATATAATTTTAACTTTTAATTAAAATATCTTTCAACAAAAATGCATGATTTATTAACGCATCACAATAGAACCCTTATAGCATACTTTGAAAATACGTATCTTAAACAGTTTCAATTGGAAAATCATTCATCATTTATAAGGTTGACTTCTGCCTGTCAACCTCAGTTGCAAGTTTGTCACAAGTCAATAGTGATATGAAAGAAAAGAAAAAGAAAAAGAAAAAGAAAAAGAAAGGCAGATTTGAAAACGTAGATACGTAATAATGTACAGATTGACTGGACACTACTATATAAAAAGTTTTAGCATTGGTCGATTTGTTGAAATTCCAAACTATTGCATCTTCAATGACACGTCCTTATCAACAGTAATATTTAATAATTGAGTAGTGATTCATAATAGTTCCAAAGGTAAGATTGTGCTCCGACACAATCTTACCTAATGAGTAAAAGACATAATAATCATGCAAATAACAATGCGCAAATATATAGGGTCCGTTTGGGAACCATTATTTTTGTTTTTGTTTTGAGAACAAAAAAACAAGAACAATTCTTGTTCTTGTTCTTATTTTCTCACCCAAGAGAACAAGAACAAAAAACATGTTTGGGGACAAAAAATACACATATTCTTTCACAATTTTTCCTCTCTACCACAATTCATTTTTTTTGAAAAATCTCAAAAAGAACAAAAAAACAAGTTTTTGTTGTTCCCTTGTTTTTTCTACTATTCACGAAAACAGTTTCCAAATTGAGAACATAACAAACAGTAAAAAGGGTTGCCAAACATGTTCTGTTCTCCTGAATAGTGCAAAAAAACAAAAAACAGAACAAAAACACAGTTTCCAAACGGGGCCATAATACACATTATTTGTTCCATTTAAAATTAAGAATTTTAAATTTTATCCAACGAATAATTTATTAGGAAAAAAAATTTAAATATTATAATGGTTTGTTTATTTTTCCTTCTATATTTTGCTCTTTCTTATGTAAGCAGAAACTATCACTCAAAGCACTCCCATCATTTAAGATTGATTAGGTTTGTTGTAAATAATCTTTCTCAAATGCAATTTACCCGCTACTTGAGTTTTTAGAGAATTCAAAATGAATGTAAAAATTGATATGTTACGTCTCAAAAATCTCAACAAAAAAAATATCTTCCATTAATAAATATTTTGAGCATTATATACATAACATAACTCAATGATATTGACATTAAACCAAAATGTCTAAGTAAGGTCATTATTACATCAATCTATTCACTAACAGTTGATGACATACGAATTTATTATAGTTCTCTCAAATAAAAAATAAAAATAAATTCTAGATAATAAGCACAAAATCTGACGACCACCGAATGTCCTCACCATAAGCTAGTCAACGAGTACTTGAAATAATAATGGGGTGAACTCACAAGTTCAGAAAAAATGACAAACACGATAATTGTTCAGTAAGCTAATCATACCTTCTGTTCATGTATATAAAAGTAACTTAAGATAACATATTATTATTATCTGGCAATAGATGACTAATAGAATATCATTTTATGTTTTAGTTACATTCACATCAAGTCCTGGGCTCCACTCCGGTTCACATTTTATCCATGCTTCACATCACTCGCATGAGCCCCGAGCTCCACTCCAATCTAGGTGTTGTGCATTAAATAGTCCAAGACTACCAAAGACGCACATGCGGTTAGCTTAGACGTCTCCATACCTAGATGGTCCCCGACCACATCCACGTAGTAAAGGCATTTCAAGCCTAATGGTCATAATTCAATATAGTGCACTAACAAATAGGCAAGTCCCGGACCATAGACCAACCCTTAACTTATTCCAATAACATCAATTAAATAATAATTAATTTATATTATGCATTGTCATAATTTAGATAAAATAAAGAGATAACATAATCATTTTCGTTCATAATAAAATTCATTTGTGGCACACAATGTGACAACAGTGCAAAATTACACCGAGATATACCCTTTAAACTTTCAAATCCTAAATCATTAATGTTTTTCCGTACATCTCCAATACTAGTTGTACATGGGATTCTTTTCGTGTTTCAAAATTGATTTAAACATTTAGAAATCATCTAAACTTATAAATAACCCAGGATGGCCAATAATAATTCACCCCCACTCACTAAATTTTCTATAAAATTGCCTACAAAAGTTATAACACTTATTCACTAAAATAACAATTAATACTAAATTATAACCCCAGTAAATTATTAAAAAAAATGTTTATTGATACATTATCATTTGCGAATTGCGACTGTGACCAAAACACAAGTCTCCCAACAACGAAACTAATCAGTAGTATACAATATGTATATTCTAACCACCACATTTAGGTCACATAATATTGTATAATCACCACTATCAAATACAACACTGTATCCTAATAATAATATAGGTCACGTATTACTGTATAATCATATCTATCATTATTAGATGCATCACTGTATCCTAATAACAATCTTTAGTTCACGAAAATTACACATATATTGGTTTAGGACTGACATCGAACACTTTTAGCATCATAACCTTTCATTAATAACATTAAAGCTAATACACAAAATAACAACATATTCGTACAGTTACAGTCATATATAAGATTACAAAACTAGATTAACTTGTCTGGAGATGAATAGCATGCGTTTGTTGCTTACAAGCTCCTGAGTGCGACCTTACCCCTTCCGATTATAAAAGAAATATCCTCTCATCCCCAAATTAACTCTCCCGATCCCCTTTAATAATCTAATTGAAGCTCACCATAATCATTTACATTAAACCAAACACTTTTTTGAATTTTAATTTTAAAATTTAAATCCCTAAAAACATTCCTTTATCCATTCTAACCCTTTTCAAATAAATATATATATGCATATATTTTACGGTTATTACATGATATCTAGATATGTTAAGTTTATTAGATCAGTTCATAAGAATTGGACTAACTAAATTTCATGAACCCATGTTTTACCCAAAGTTGGATCGGTTCATTAAAGTTAAATTGATTCATTTTCACCGAAATGAAATCTTGCTCCAGCAAATTGCTCCCCAACCATTTCTCCACAAACCTGAAAATTCTTTTACTTGGAGGGGGGAACATGTGTTGTTCGGTAGTGATAAAGGGTTATTTTTTTTTTTTTTCTTGTGCATATATATAGGATTTTCATACAAGTTATGGCATGGATTTGTTTTACGGGCATTTTCGGGTCTGTTTCACCATCTTGGGGCGTTTTTGTTTCGGGGGTGTCATGTGGGCCAAGGATTGACTTTGTGTATTTGCGATCGGTCATCAAATCAGCTAAAGACCTAAACGATGGACAAGTCAACTACAACTAGACTTCATTTTGGTAATACGCTAAATATCATTCGCATTTTATCATCTAATCAAAATCGCTATTATACATCGTAAAATTGCACGATTTTACGATTTTAGGATCTCAAAATAATTTAAATTGCATCAAAATCATTCATATAGATAAAATCAGGTAAAATCATATTCTACACAATTCTGTTATTTTAGAAAAAAAAATTGGCTAAAATAAGTAGAATTGTACTAATAAAATCTTTTTTTTTAATTTTTTTGGTAAAAGGTAAGTTTTTTACACACACACTACTTTGTATTCACATGTATTTTTTGGCTAAAATAATAGTTTTAGGGTTGAGTCATCCATATGAGGCCTAAAACGTTAATTATTTAGTCAAATATTTCAATATGTAGCCAAATTTATGAAAAATAATAATTAAAGGTCCAATATATTGAAAACAAAAACTTTACTATAATTTTAAACTTTCAAAATAAATATTTGACTATTATATTAAAAAAATCATAGATGAACTACATTAAATAAATTATATGTTTCAATTAATTTTAAATTTTAATTTCAAATTTTTTTATTTAATTTTGTAATTTTATCATATGAATTATAATATTTGTCTTTGTTTATTTGTATGCTTTAGTGAAGGAAATTCATGAAATAGATGATGATGAATAATTTGATAAAATGAACATCCATGGTGTTGATAATGATAGGGATAATAGTAGTGATGTTGGCGATGATGATTTTGATGGTGATTTGTTGTAAGTTCCATACACATGCATGCCAACACCCAACTGTGCATGCAAAGATAATCCAAATCTCTGCCGTATACAAACAACCACCATCCAAATCACGCATGCTTCTACAGTGATGTCAAGAATGGTGGCCGCGTGATTTTGGAGTCTTGGCAGCTTGTGACAATGCGTGAAGTTTCTGTAGCCACGCCTGTGCAAGTTGATGTATGCCTCTGCCTATATATATATGTCATGGTGTAAGGTTGTAAGATACAAGCCACAAGTGAAGAGTGAAACACAGAGAGTGATACACTTGAGAGAGAAAACCACAGAGAGTTGATCTATGATGTTGTAAAAAAGAGAGAGTTGTGAGGTTGAGAGAAATACTTGTATCCTCCCTAATTCTCGGTTCGTTTAAAAACCGAAGATAGTAAAACCTCTCAAAGTGGACGTACCCATATTTTTGGGGAACCACTATATATTTGGTGTCCATTGTGTGTGTGTGTTTAAGTTTGATATTGGTTTGGACCCAACAAAGTGGTATCAGAGCCTACCGGCAAAAACAGAGTCGAAACTTTTACCTCTATTTCGAACCATTCCAGTGAGCAAATCAAAACACTACCCCTGTTTTCATACGACCCATCTAACGAGGCAAACATTCCCGTTGAAAGCAGCCGGAACATAAACCCCACGACCCTCCATGCGCCACCACACGATCGGCGCGTCTGGAGCCTCGGTCTCACGCGCTCCACGCGTCTTCTTCCTCCAGAGCGCGTGAGGACCACACGCAGCACGCGCAACACGCGCCTCCAGGCTCAAACGCGCGTGATGGCCACACACACCCATGCGCCACACGCGCGCCACATCACTGCTGACGTCATCAATGCTGCCACGTGTCACCCCTGCTGATGTGCCACGTGTCACCAAAACCAGTTGCAGAAGAAAATCCGGTTGATACTCAAACGAGGAGATCTTCCAGAAAGCGACAACCGAATCGCAAATATTCCTCCACAGAGTACGTGATGCTTAGTGACGGGGGAGAACCAGAGAGCTATCAAGAAGCTGTTGCAGATAGTAAAAATACGAAGTGGATGAAAGCCATGCAGGAAGAGATGAAATCATTGCATGAGAACCACATATATAACTTGGTCAAGTTACCGCAGGGAGGGAAAGCTCTCAAGAATAAATGGGTATTCAAACTGAAGTCTGAAGAAAATAATCCACAACCAAGGTACAAGGCAAGACTGGTTGTGTAGGGATTCGGTCAGAAGAAGGACATTGATTTTGAAGAAATATTTTCACCTGTGGTGAAAATGTCCTCCATCCGAGTTGTTCTTGGCTTGGCAGCCAGCTTAAACCTGGAGATCGAACAATTAGATGTAAAGACCGCATTCCTATATGGTGATCTGGATGAAGAAATCTATATGGAGCAACCTGAAAGATTCAGAACCAGAGGAAAAGAAAATCTTATGTGCAGATTAAGGAAAAGTCTCTATGGGCTCAAACAAGCACCAAGACAGTGGTACAAAAAGTTCGATTCATTCATGGACCAGAATGGGTACAACAGAACCACTGCAGATCACTGTGTATTTGTCAAGAAATTTCCTGACGGAGATTTTATCATCCTCTTGCTATATGTCGATGATATGTTGATCGTTGGTCATGACAGCAGCAAGATCAACAAGTTAAAGAAGGAATTGAGCAAGTCATTTTCTATGAAGGAGTTGGGACCGGCAAAACAAATCTTGGGAATGCAGATCTCTCGAGACAGACTGAAACACAAGCTCTGGTTATCTCAAGAAAGGTATATCGGCAAAGTTCTTGAAAGATTCAACATGAGCAAAGCAAAACCAGTCAGTGCTCCACTTGCAAGCCACTTCAAGCTGAATATGAAGCAGTGTCCTTCAAGTGAGATGAAAAAAGCAAAAATGAAGAAAGTGCCTTATGCTTCAGCGGTTGGTAGCTTGATGTACGCCATGGTATGCACGAGGCCTGATATTGCTCATGCAGTTGGAGTTGTCAGTCGGTATATGTCAAATCCTGGAAAGGACCATTGGGCAGTAGTAAAATGGATCCTCAGGTATCTTAGAGGAACTACCAATATTTGTTTATGCTTTGGTAGTGGTAAACCTTTATTGGAAGGTTGCACAGATACAGACATGGCCAGAGATAATGACTCCAGAAAATCCACATCAGGATACCTAATCACTTTTGCAGGGGGAGCAGTTTCATGGCAATCCCAATTACAAAAGTGTGTTGCCTTATCCACCACAGAAGCTGAATACATTGCAGTAACAGAAGGATGCAAATAGCTCTTGTGGATGAAGAAGTTTCTTCAAGAATTAGGACAAGAGCAGGAAAAGTATGTCATACACTGTGACAGTCAGAGTGTTATTCATCTTAGCAAAAATTCCACCTTCCACTCAAGGTCCAAACACATCGACGTCAGGTATCACTGGATCCATGACGTGCTAGAAAACAAACTTCTACAACTAGAAAAGATTCACACAGATGATAATGAATCAAATATGATGACCAAGAGTCTGTCCAGAGAAAAGCTAGAAGTTTGTAGAGAAGAAGCTGGTTTAACACCAGCCCCAAATTGGCAGTGAGGGGGATGTCATGTTCAGACGTTCTCCTCTGATTGGTATGGAAGGGGGAGAATTGTAAGTTCCATACACATGCATGCCAACACCCAACTGTGCATGCAAAGACAATCCAAATCTCTGCCGTATACAAACAACCACCATCCAAATCACGCATGCTTCTACAGTGATGTCAAGAATGGTGGCCGCGTGATTTTGGAGTCTTGGCAGCTTATGACAACGCGTGAAGTTTCTGTAGCCACGCCTGTGCAAGTTGATGTATGCCTCTGCCTATATATATATGTCATGGTGTAAGGTTCTAAGATACAAGCCACAAGTGAAGAGTGAAACACAGAGATTGATACACTTGAGAGAGAAAACCACAGAGAGTTGATCCGTGATGTTGTAAAAGAGAGAGAGTTGTGAGGTTGAGAGAAATACTTGTATCCTCCCTCATTCTCAGTTCGTTTAAAAACCGAATATAGTAAAGCCTCTCAAAGTGGACGTACCCATATTTTTGGGGAATCACTATATATTTGGTGTCTATTGTGTGTGTGTGTTTAAGTTTGATACTGGTTTGGACCCAACAAATTGTGAATTGGATGAAGACTTTGACCATAATAATGATCTTATTTAGCAGTGATATTGTGTACGAGTAACTTTTTTGTTATAAGTTAGTGGTGATTTATTATTTTGACTTAATATAATACATTGATGGAATTTATATTAAGTTTGTAAAATGATAATTTGTTTAAGCTTCTAGAAATTGTGTTTTAATTTAAGTTTATATTTTTAATTAGTTTTAAAGCTTTTAAGCAAACAGTAACATGATATAATTGAAATATTTGCATATTGCTATGACTTTAAGGTGGTGTTTTTATTTATATAAATTATTTTGAGTATTTTTTGTTGTATTATAGATATATTATTGTTTATGAAGTGAAATTGAATTATTTTTGTGATAAATTAGTAGAATCTTACAATTCTATAATTTGCGATTTTACGGACCCAAAATGATCATACCTATATTCTGATTTTGACACCCTTGCATTTTATGAATTTACAAAAAGAAATGCGTCCACTTCATGATTTATAAAAAGTTAAGGGGAAGACAAGATCCACTCATTTTCTTATTTATTAGTAGTATATATTTTCCCTCTATAAATATAAATTGAAAGCTCCCACATTCTTCACTTTTCACCCTTTGGAGTGGGGATTTGGAAGAAGTTTCAAGAGGCATTTCTTTAAATCAACTACTTTGGATTCTTGAGGTGAGCATATTTTTGGATGAATAATATCTCTTAGATCGAAACCTTTTTTTCTTGGTTTTTTATTTTGCTTGTTTCGAAAAAGTTAGTAGCTAAATATTTGTATGCTCTAAGTATATTCTTCTTTCTATTTATGCCATTATTTTCATCAATTATTGATATTAGAATCATTTCCTTTGATAATTTATTTCCATGCTCTAAATCCAAGTATGTCTCCCGAAATACATCTTATAAAGTTGTTATCATAATAATAATTCATTCAATAATGGAGACCTCTGTACTTGTTCACACATCTTAAAAAATATCAAATTCACGTGTGTATTGTTTGGTAATTTGTTATGGGTCGATTTGGATACTCTGTTTTCTGTTTTTGTTTTTTTACTGTTCATCAGATCAAAAAAAAAAACACGTTTGTAAAACGCGTTTACTATTCACTTTTTTTTCCCCAAGAAAACTGTTTTCTGTTAATAGTGTGTAAAAGTGGTGAAAATACCAAATATAACATTTAGTTGTTTTTTTGAGTTTTTTCACTGTTTAGGTGGTAAAAACAGTGAAAAAACCAAATCTATAAAATACAACTTTCATCAAATAAAAATGATGAAAACACTTTCATCCAAACGCTTTTTGGTTTTTAGTTTTTTGCTGAAAAAAACAAAAACAAATACAAAAGCAGTTTTTATATTTGAAAACAAAAAACAAATACAAAAAACAGATTTTCCAAACGCTAACTATATTTTATTTATTTTTGGCTAATATAAGTCAACACTGGGGACTAATTTGTATAATTACGATGTGGCGTATACAATCATTTTCTCAATATGAGATAATTAATTCGTTATTTGTTTATTAATTTCCTACAATAGATTCTTATTTAAATGAGAAAAAAATCTTGATTTTGACCAAGCCAGCTATTCATAGCCATAGGCTCTGTTTGTTCGGATAAATGAAAAGCCAAGATAAGATTATTGTTGCCCATAAAGTAGAAGTTACAAAAAAAATCTTGATTTTGACCAAGCAAGATATTTAAGCCATGGGCTCTTCTTGTTCAGAATTCACATAAATGGAAAACCAATACTATTATTAACAATAAAAAAAACTGTTTAGAATATATATTACATGTTTGATTTGTATATCTTAAAATTATTATTGAAAATTATAAGAACATATAACAATTTTTTGATAATAATAAAAATGAATTGTCTCAAAACAACCATTTTCATTTTTGTAACTGAATTTTAAAAAAATTATTTTAAAAAAATTAAACCAAACAAATTTTTTTACAATTTTCTGATTTTCAGTTTTCAAAAAACAAAAAACCATTTTAAAAAATACAAATCAAACATGCTCATAGTAATTTTGTTTATTGACAACTTAGATTGAACTATTTTCTTCATATATATATTTTTAGATTCAATAGTTTTATTGACTAGATTTTTATATTATATTTTAGATATTTTTAGAGAAAGTTTATTTTTCGGTTTATTTTTTGTGTTAGTTTGCTTATGAATTCAAATTATTGCATTTTTTATATATGTTGTTAGGTTTCTTAAGGGTTTTTGGTTATAATTATATGCTTGGAGCATAGAAACACATACTCATTAACTTTGTAAATTCAAAATTGTTTAATATATTTTAACTTTGTGCATTCAGGTTTGATTTTAACTGATTCTAACGGCAAATGTCCATCCTATTTTATTAGTATTATATATTATTATTGAACCAAAAGTTAAACAATATTTTGTGGTCTGTTTAGTAACAAAAAATATATATTTTTTGTTATTTCAACGGTCAAATATCAAAAAGTGAAAATAAAAGTAAAAACTTATTTAGTAAAATAATTTTATTTTCTCACTTTTAGAAAGTAATTTTACAATTAATAAAAAGAGAGAAAGTGTCAAAGATGTATTTTCTCTACTTTTGCACCACCACTTTCTCTACTTAATGTATTTTTTATTAGTTATTAACAAAGATTATAAAATAATTGCTACTAATTTAATAGCATATTCATCATTCAAATATTCATAAATAAACATATATTTTTTAAATTTTATTTATTAAATGTTGATTTAAATATTAATTAATTAAAAATAATTAAAATACTGAAGTCATTAATTAACAAACATTATCTATATAACATTAGAAAAAAAATGTATCTATTATTTAAGTGGTTTTAAGCTCTTTGTAGATGTATTTTATGAAATAAAATTTTACCGTAAAAAAATTTAAACTTAAAATAAATTATGTTATTATTTAAGGCATACTAAACTTTAATAACTGTAAATAGCAGAAATCTAACAGGCTCAAGCCCGTTTGAAAAGTTATAAGTGTGTAGGTCCATGTATATACAAAATAAGTTATTTGGCCCATGCAAAATAAACAGCCCATCATGGCCTTGGATAAAAGGAAGTAACAACCTACTACCAAAGGGTAGTGGGTAGTTAAGAATCAAGTGGGTCATGACCCCAAATAATGGGGACATGATCCAATAAAATAGGAAAGGTATTATTGGGTTGAAATGTATAAATTTGGCCATTAGTGCCTAAGAGACGGGATCTTTTTTTGATGTGAGTAAATTTCAACACTTACATTTGGCGCCGTCTGTGGGAAATTCGAAATATTTTTCCACTCCCAACACTTCCATTTTTTATTGGTAAAACATGGTGTCTACTCGATCAACGAACAATGAAGTTAGATTCGAAGAAGTCATAAGGCGGTTGGAAGCTGTAGAGCAGAGAAACGCCGCACTTGAGCAGCAGAATGCTGAGTTACTCCATCGAGTGGCTCAGGGCCCTTTTCCTCTCCAAAATTCCTATCTAGCAGATGGTACAGATCAACCAAGGAACGACGAGCCAGAGCCCTCCAACTCCCATCATGAGTGAAACGTATCAGCCATCCAAAGGGACAAGGTGCCTAGGGAAGAGGAAGAATCCTCTCATCCCATAACAAGGGGAATACCAACAATACATGTCCCGACCCTGAACGACTTGCACGAAATGACTGCCGAAATCCCAGAGAGATATGATGAATGATTTAAAATTGCAGACCCCTGATGATCTGGCCATCCATGCAACAACAGATATGACCCAATCTCCATTCACAAAAGAAATTGAGGCAACAGAATTCCCGAGGAAGTTTGTATTACCAACTTTTACACTTTACGATGGTACGAAGGACCCATTCGATCATATCTACCAGGTGCATACCAAAATGACCGTTTATGGGAGGAACGAAACACTTCTGTGCAAATTCGTTTCAACCAGTTTGACAAAGGTACCACTTCTGTGGTTCAGGAAGCAGTCCCCCGGATCCATCAGTAGCTGGAATGACCTCTGCAGGTGCTTCATCGGTCAGTACTTCAGCAACCGGAGGCAGAGAAAGACGATATCAAGCTTTTTCACCATGACCCAAGAGAAGGGAGAGAGCCTCAAGAGTTTTTTATCCAGAATTCAACGTGAAGATGTCTTCTATTGATGATTGCGACCAGTTGTCAGCAGTAGAAGCATTCCGTATGGCGGTCATCCCTGGCACAAAATTCCACTATTCATTAGTAAAACGGCCACCTGTCAACATCGGAGAGCTCAACTCCAAGGCACAAGGGTATCTCATAATAAAAGAAAAGGAAGCAGTCAGGCAGAGAAGAGCCTCATTAGTAACGGTGGAGGCAAAGTCTAAAGAAAGGATGAAGGATCAGAGGCCTCAACGACTCGAGCTATCCCCACAAACCTCATCATCCAGAATTTTAGACAAGCGTCAACGAACGGAAGAAAGAACCGCTCCGCTCAAAACCAGCCTTGGAAAACTCTTCCAAGAAAATAAAAGCAAAGGGATTTTCAGACCACCCTCGCCAATCAGACAACCGATGGAGTTGAGGGACATGACCAAACACTGTGACTTTCATAGTGAGTATGGCCATCATACAAATGACTGCAGAAACCTTCGAAGACAAGTCGAGGCAATGATCGCCAAAGGGGAACTTGCAGACTATATAATGAAGGATCAGCTAAGACCGGACAAACCACACAGGACACAACCGAATAACTCTACAGCAGGACAACCAGTGAGGGTCATCCACATGGTCCAAGGAGGTGAAGAGGTATTGGAGGCCGAAGGAAGTAGAAGGTCAAAGCTAAGAAAAACACACAGACTCAGACGAATCGGCGAAGTTTGTCAACCAACACTCATCCAAGGATAATCAAGAATTACGTTTTCAAAGGCTGATTTGCAAAGCATTCAGACACCCCATGAAGATCCTCTGGTAATCACTATTCTAGTAGCTAATTGTCTGATTAAACGTGTAATGATTGATCGAGGAAGCAGCACCAACATCATGACGAAGTGGGTCTTCGACAAAATTGGAATTGATGTATCGCAGCTATGTCCGGCTCAAATGCCTTTGGTTGGTTTTGACGGACGTCGCGTTGAGCCAATAGAGGTAGTTTATTTATCAGTATCGGTTGCACGCCGAACCTTGAAAGAAGCCTTTGTTGTAGTAGACGTCAAGCCATCATACAATCTACTGATGGGGAGGGGGTGGATCCACCGGATGCAAGGAGTTCCCTCAACACTCCATCAGGTTATGCGGTGTCTTGATCCGAATGGAATGAAAGTGACAGATATCCCTGGAGACCAGATAACAACAAATGAGTGTTATTCAGTATCTCTGAAAGATCTGAATCCAAATAACAAGCAGGTCATGGAAGCGTCAGATAAAACACTATACAACGAGAAATAAAAATTACAGTCAGACCCTTCCCCTGAGGGTTAGGAGACTCAGGCAACCACGGAGCCCCTAGAAAAGGTGAATGTTAGTCATACAGACCACACCAAAGTCACATTTATCGGCTTATACCTCCAGAAAGAAGAAAAGAACGAGCTAATCAACTTCCTTCAACTTAACTCAGACGTGTTCGCCTGGTCTCACCTTGATATGTCAGGCATAGATCCCTTGATCGCTCAGCATATTCTAAACATTGATCCAGAGGTCAGACCAGTGAGGCAGAAGTAGAGGAGGTTCGGTGTAGAAAGGAACCAAATCATATCCGAGGAGGTGGGAAAATTGCTAGAAGCTGGATTCATAAGGGAAATGAAGTACCCATCATGGCTATCAAACGTGGTGGTAGTCAGAATGAAGAACGGGAAATGGAGGGTCTGCGTGGACTTCACCAATTTAAACAAGGCCTGCCCGAAGGATTGTTTTCCTCTGCCAAAAATTGATTAGATAGTGGATGCCATATCAGGATATGACAGACTCTCATTTCTTGACGCATACTCCGGCTACAACCAAATCCTGATGAATCAGGCTGATGAGGAGAAAACATCATTTATTACCGAAGAAGGTACATACTGCTACAGAGTAATGCCTTTTGGACTTAAAAATGCAGGTGCCACTTACCAAAGGCTTGTCAGAAGGATATTCAAAAATCAAATGGGGACAACGGTTCAAGCCTACATAGATGACACAGTGGTAAAAAGCAGAAGGAAAGACGACCATCTCAAGCACCTGGAAGAAGTGTTCGATGCACTTCGAAAATACGGGATGAAGCTCAACCCAGCCAAGTGCTCGTTCGGAGGCTCATCCGGACAGTTCCTCGGGCATATCGTTAACCGAACAGGAATTGAGGCCAGCCCATCACAAGTCAAGGCTCTGATAAGATGCGAAGAGCCAAAAATACAAAAGGAGGTCCAGATTCTAACAGGAAGGGTAGTCGCAATGAACATGTTCGTATCCCGATTGACAGACCGATGCAGACCATTTTTTCAGGTAATTAGAGGCGTAAAAGGAAGCATATGGGGACCAGAACAAGCCGAGGCCCTTCAAAAATTGAAGCAGTATCTCTAGAATCCACCAATCCTCGCCTCACCAAATCCAGGAGAGCCACTGCATCTGTACCTTGCCATATCAGCAGCCTCAACCAGCGCAACACTGGTAAAGGATGACAAAAAGTGCCAGAAGCCAGTCTTCTTCAGCAGCAAGTCCCTATCTGATGCTAAAACCAGATACACTATGGCGGAACGAGCCGTTCTTTCTCTAATCAATGCAAAAAGACGACTGAGACACTATTTTGAAACCCATCCAATCGTGGTACCAACCACCATGCCTATAAGAGCCATCATGTCCAAACCTGATATGACAGGAAGAATAACCAGATGGGTGTTAGAACTTGGGACATTCGACATCACATATGTGCCAAGAACAACCATCAAATGTCAAGCCTTAGCTGATTTTCTCCTAGAGGCAGAGCCATAGTCAATCCTATAAGACCCGGATGAACCCGAGTGGACGCTCTATGTAGATGGATCGGTTGGTTCAGCAGGTTCAGGAATTGGGCTTGAAATTATAACACTAGACGGAACCCGAATCCAACAATCAATCCGTCTGGAGTTTTCTGCTACCAATAACGAAGCCGAATATGAAGCACTCCTAGCTGGACTGCGACTACCTCAGAGCCTATATATTAGAAGGCTCCGGATATTTAGTGACTCACAACTGGTGGTCAAGCAAGTTCAAGGCGAGTATGACGCAGGAGAAAAACTGCAGCCCTATAAAAGGCTTGCTCGGATGGAGTTGGACAGATTGGAGCAGTATACCCTCAGTCAGATCTCCAGGGAGGAAAATGAAAATGCAGATCGGTTGGCTAACATGGCGTCAGTCAATGATCAGGATTTGACCAGAGTCGCCCCGATCGACTACCTTGATGTCCCGAGCATCCATCAGCCAGATATCATGTGCGCAATACCTTGGGACCCGAGTTGGATGGATCCCATAACATAATACCTCAGGAATGGTATCCTCCCTAATGATAAAGCAGGGGCTCGGAAAATTCGCATAAAGTCAACCAGATTTGCCTTGTTACACGGCCAGCTTTATAGAAGATCTTTTGGGGGTCCATACCTCCGATGCCTCACACCTTCAGAGGCATCAACCATAATGAAGGAAATCCATGAAGGATCATGCGGAAATCACTCGGGGGGACGAGCGTTGGCCCACAAAGTCCTAAGCCAAGGATATTTTTGGCCTTGTCTCTCCCAAGATACTGAAGCTTATGTTAGAAGATACAAGAAGTGTCAGTTCCATGGAGACTTCATCCATCTGCCACCAGAACTGTTGAACCCCATTTCAGCCCACACCCATTTGCGCAATGGGGGATCGATGCAGTTGGACCACTTCCCATGGCTCTTAAATCAGTAAATCAAGCACTAATAGCAACTGATTACTTCACAAAATGGGTTGAGGCAGAATCTTACTCCACCATCACTCACAGGATTATAATCAAATTCATATGGAGCAATATCATCTGTAGATTCGGAGTACCAAGGGTGATAATGATCGACAACGGAACGAATCTGGATAATCAGTGGACCAGATAGTTCTGCAATGAACATGGGATTCAGTTAAGAAAACCATCAGTCGCATACCCTCAAGGAAATGGCCAGGCCAAAAGATCCAAGATAACCATACTGAATACCCTGAAGAAGAAGTTAGAAGACCATAAGGGAGTATGGCCAGACAAACTTCCGAAGGTTCTATGGTCTTATAGAACAACATCGAGAATCCCTACAGGAGAAATACCATTCTCAATGGCTTATGGAACAGAAGCAATCATTCCAACAGAGCAAATAGTGCCAACACCCAGAACAGAGCTGTATCAGGAGGAACTGAACAATCAACAACTTATTAATGGACTGGACCTGCTCGGAGAAAAATGGGATCAAACCGCCATCAGGCTGACAGCCTATCATCAAAGGGTCAGGAACACCTTTAACAAAAAAGTCAGAAGATGAGATTTCCAGGTAAGGGATATGGTATTAAGAAAGAAGATCGGGTTAGTTGGAAAGCTTAGGGAGAATTGGGAAGGGCCATACACAGTCACAGAGGTCATAGGACATGGGGCTTATCGCCTCAGGAATAATGACGGTAATATGGAACCCAATTCACAAAATGCCTCACGACTAAAGAGGTACTATCCTTGACAAATTCATTTCGTTTTCAAAATAATTAAGCAGAGGTATCTGAGCCCAACTTTACTGATATGTTTTTAAAATTTCCAAGTTTGTTATTCTGACTCAGTCAGATGTTGCTATCTTTGTAATTTCTTGGTTATAATAAGAGATGGTCATCCTTCTTGCAATCAAATAGCCTGAATCAAAAACATCAATTCCTAAGTGATGAGATAACAGAGGCTTATACACCTAACTCACACTTCCAGAGGAATAAAATTGAAAATAATTCCTAAGTGATGAGATGACAGAGGCTTATACGTCTGACTCACACTTCCAGAGGAATAAAATTGAAAATAATTCCTAAGTGATGAGATGACAAAGGCTTATACGCCTGACTCACACTTCCAGAGAAAAAAAAATTAAAAATAATTCCTAAGTGATAACATAGGCTTATAAGCCTGACTCACACTTTGAGAGGAATAAAATTGAAAATAATTTCTAAGTGATGAGATGACAGAGGCTTATAAGCCTGACTCACACTTCCAGAAGAATAAAATTTAAAAATATCTCCCAAGTGATGAAATGACAGAGGTTCATATGCTTGACTCACATTTCCACAAGATTGAAATATTATAGTAGAGGCAAATTAGCCTGATTCACATCAACAAAAGAATTAAATATTAAATGACAGAAGCAAATAAAAGTGCATGTCCTATTAGTAAACAAAATCGTTGTCTTGTATTACAAAAATTGCTTGAGGGACATAGTACAAAGTACAACATTACATAACGAATATAGAGAAGCCTAAGTATGGCTTGGATCACTGAAGTCCTTCCCTAAGGAATCTACATGTTTGGTTGGGGGGAAGAATTCTATAGAGGGGTTGAGGGGGTCAGCAGGAAGATACCCTTTGAGGAATTCTGTGAAGAGGTTTTGAGCATGACTGGGCTCGGGGCTGGCATTTGGTTTCTGTACCCCTAGCGCCTCATCCATGGCATCAAGGTCCTTGATCTTCCTCTTTGCTGGATCCTTCTCTCCAACAATAAAGCCCTTCCGCCAGAATTCACCAGTCACTATCCTGTTCATCCTTGAATAGTGCTGATGCATGTCAAGCCCTCCCTTCTTACACATCTCCAAGACAGATTGGGAGATGCCAAACTGGTGTTGAAGAGCCTCATGGTCAGATGCAAGCTTTTCCTTTTCACTGGACAACTTAGCATTCAACTTTTTTGCCTGTGCGAGTTCATCCTCTAATTGAGCAACCCTGGAAGGAAGATCCCCTAGCTGAGCCTTCAGCTCTTTCTCCCTGTCATCTTTATCGACCAAATCAGTCTTTAGGCGCTCGACTTCCTTAACATCAGCCTCGTGGAGAAAACACAGGGCATTCACACTGAAGAGAGCCTAAAAGGAAAATTTTAAGGCAAAGTAGATCAACATTAAAAATAAAGCAAGGAGAAACATAAAATCAAACAGACACGTACCCCCATTATCAAGCCTGGAGTACAACCAACAATGATGTTAGGGTCGACCTCTCTCTGCACTTCAAGCTCTTCAGGCGTCCAAAGGTCCTTTGCCTGGGCTATCATAGAAGTCAATGAAGTAAGGCTGGGAACAGGTTGGTCAGAGGAAGTAGAGCTCTTGTCCTTGCCCTTACGCTTCCTTCTCTTGGCAGATCTCTCCTCACCCATGGGTCTGGTTCGAGTAAATGAGGGTTGGAGTAATTCAAGTATAGTGGTCTGCACAAGTGCAAACCCGGAAACATCACCCGCCACAACAACGGTCACGGTCTGAGGTTCAGAACTCTGAGGCACTTGTTCTTTCCCTGTTGGTGGCGCAGTTATCTCTTCCACATCATCATCATCATCATCATCATCGATTACAAGTCTGATCGGATCCATCATGATCTTGAAGTGTGCTCATAATCTTAATATACCCTGTAAATTGGCAGGAGTAAGCAGGTCAGCGTATGATTTACGGTCCGACCAGACCCTAGACTTCAATAAAGAAAAACGGGCCTCTACATCCTGAGCCACGATGTCAGTATCATCATAACCTAAAAACTTATACACAAAATTCGCTATAAGTTGATCACACCCAGAGCATAGGCACGACTCCTTATGAATGAAAGAGAATGGAAGAAGGGCCAGACACTTAAAAACACTCAGGATCGACCATTTTCTAGAATAGGGATAAAACCAAGCCCCTTTACTAAAATCATCTTCTCCTTCCAGTATTTCTTCGTTTTTTCAGTCCCATGGAAAATCACCCAACCCTTGAAGGGGTAAAAGTTGTACCTCCCCTCACAATCCTTCAAGTCCACAATTTTATAACAGAGTAGAAGATCTGCCAGACCCAAGGACAACTTTTTGTCTCTGTTTATCAAGATCAACATTGATAGTATTCAGATGAAGTTGGGGTTGACTTGCAGAGGGGCTATTCCTAAGGTGAATAAACTTAAGTGAAATAGAGGGTGAAGAGGGAATCGGAACGCCTTTATCTGAAGAGCGGACAACAACACCTCATCCGGACCCACTCCGTCCCCCATCCTGAAGTCATAAGAATGATCATATTCCATCAGACTCACCTCTTTAGGGATCTCACAATCCCTCCTCAGACTCTTGATGTTCACAGACTTTCTTTTATTGGCTTCAAGAGGCTCAGCTACGAATGGGGCTGGCTCAGTAGAAACTCCAATGGAAATGCCTTCAGGAGCATCTGCCCCTACAGGATTAATTGGAACAGAAACCCCTACGGGCAGAGCATCAGGAACATCTGCCTGATTATGCGCCCCAAAAACAGAAACTCCCTCCTGATGATCCGGCGCAGAAACTCCTAAGCCAGGTAGGTTCAAACAACTGGGTATGGGCAAAGAAGGAGGAACGGATGAAGAAGATGAGTTTGTAGAAGGGGGACTGGGAGCATCAGATCCCCCATATTCCTGAGGAATTGTCCCTTCGGTCGATCTTGAAGCACTACTATTAGACATAGTGAAAATAAAATGGCAACTTACACAGAGTATACCGACGAGAAGATAAAGGAACTTTCGGCAACCAAAATATGAGCGACGGTGAAAGCTTGAGCACTGCTAAGAATCGCTCGCAACAATTAAAGAGATAAGAGTAAAAAATGAAGCCACAGAAGGGTTTATATACACTCGGACATGCCAACAGCCGTCATTAAATGGCTGAGGAGGCGCGCCGATTCCCAATGCCCCAAACACGACAAAAGAGGAACAGGCGGCCGCTTTTCTGAATTCAAAAACCACACGCCTCTCCACAATTATGACAATGATGTCATCTTATAGCTGGGAAGCAATCATTTCAATAGGATTCGGGTCAAGCCCATGAACTCATATGCCATACCCGAATGGGGCTAGTGTAAATAAAAGAAATCTAACAGGCCCAAGCCCGTTTGAAAAGTTATAAGTGCGTAGGCCCATGTATATACAAAATAAGTTATTTGGCCCATGCAAAATAAACAACCCATCATGGCCTTGGATAAAAGGAAGTTTGGTAGTGGGTAGTTAAGAATCAAGTGGGTCATGACCCCAAATAATGGGGACATGATCCAATAAAATAGGAAATGCATTATTGGGTTGAAATGTATAAATTTGGCCATTAGTGCCTAAGAGAAGGGATATTTTTTTTATGTGAGTAAATTTCAACACTTACAATAACAAATTAATTATTTACAAAATAATTATAACTTATAACTTTTTTGTTTTTTTTTTTCATTTGAGAATGTATTTACTCTAATACAATTAAGGTGAATGTCATTATTAATACTTACATAAGGGAAAAGAATATGGGTATAATTTAAAGATTGGAAAATTTAAGAAGAATGGTAAAATAGTCATTTGTAATGAAAGGAGGTTTAATTGTAACAAATTAATAGTTCAAGGGATTATTTGAAGTTTAGGGGGTTATTTGCAAAAGATCAATATTTTAGGGGGTTTTCTGCATTTTACTCAATATTTTAGGGGGTTTTCCGCATTTTACCCATTAATATAAGGAGGATGTGATAAGAGTTCAAATACAATTTCTCTCTCTAAATAAAACATAATATAAAAATTAAAAACTAAATATATATATAAAAAAAGGGTTTAATTAAAATTAGTTTAGAGTTAAAACATAAAAAGAGTACGAGTCCGTTTGGATACCCTATTTTTTGTTTTTTTTTTTTTACTGTTCACAAGACTAAAAAAAAAAACACGTTTGGCAAACGCGTTTACTGTTCACTGTTTTTTCCCCAATAAAACTGTTTTCTGTGAATAGTGTGTAAAAGTGATGAAAATACCAAATACAACTTTTAGTTGTTTTTTGAGTTTTTTCACTGTTTAGGTGGTAAAAATAATGAAAACACCAAATTCATAAAATACAATTTTCATCAAATAAAAGTGGTGAAAACACCTTCATCCAAACGCTTTTTTGTTTTTAATTTTTTCCTGAAAAAACAAAAATAAATACAAAAACAGTTTTTATATTTAAAGACAGAAAACAAACACAAAAAACAGGCTTTCCAAACGCACCCAACATAATACAAGAATCATAATTTTTAAAACCATCGGTTGCTTCCGCGGAAAATAATACCGAGTCGGCGGAAACGGTTGAAGCTCATGAAATCCATTCAAACTCTTTCTCTATCTAGAACTCTCTCTCTCTAGGATGCTTCCACATTGGTGAGCAGAAAGTGCAGATAGCTGGAAAGTGGAAAGATAGAGCCGTGAAAGCGACACGTACACCGGTACACACACATACACATACACTTGAATATTTTAAGGATATTTTAAGAAGACAAATTATAAATATCTTTAAAACAACTATAAATGAAGTAACAAAAAACATCACTGCTTTGTCAACATCACTCTCTCCCAGGGGTCAGTTCTCTATCTCTCTCCCCCCTTCAATTCTCTTTTTCGACTAATTTAAGTACAGTGTTTGTTTATAAATTTTGGGTATCAATTCGTTTTTTATTCTTTTGGTTTTTCCTTCGTGAACCCGCTGTTTGGTTGCCGAGAAAACGTTGGAAAAATGACAAAAAAACGAGAATTTAGAGTCCTATACTCATAGGAGGAAAAGGGTTCATGCATTATGGTTAACTTGCTTTATACAATTTTGGGTTTCAATTCGTTTTTTATTCATTGGGTTTTCCTGCGTGAACCCTCTGTTTGGTTGCCGAGAAAACGTGGGAAAAATGACAAAAAAAAGGAGAATTTGGAATCCTATACTCAGAGGAGGAAAAGGGTTTATTCATTCCCTTCTTCCTTTTCAATCGCAATAAGCAAATTTTGATTTCTTAGTCCGTCATTGTGGAGTAATTAGTCTTGTTAATTATTATTTCTTGATAGTCAATTTTGTTAGTACTTTATTATTAATAGATTTGAAATATTCAATTGCACTTTCTATTCCGAGAGAATCTAAGCTTTGTGTATAGGAAATTTTATTGCAGATTAACTAGGAGAGGTCAGATTTGCTTACGTGGTGTATCTTGATTTTAAAAATTGGATGATTAGTTTAGTATTTTGTGATAATTGTGCTTTTGGATGCTCCTGAATTTTCATCACTATCACTTTGTATTCTTTCTATGGAATGACAAATAAATAATTTTTGTATTGACAACCAATGCATTAGTTGATTGGCCCCATCATTTTGTGGTCTGATTTAAAAAAATTAGTGCTTTGTTTGAAGTTGTTCAAGGTTTCTTTGTGTTCACAATTAACACTTTTTTTCTATTCTTGATTCCTTGTATACTAATCTGTTGAAATTTTGGGATTCTATTTTTTATGGACTTTATTTATAATTTTAATATACTTCCACACATTTCAGAAAGCAAGTCCCTTTTTTTTTTTTCTTTGATAACAACAAATCCACGAATGCTACTAATTTTATCACTAGTTTAGTCGGAGGTTACAAGGAATCTTCAAACTCTCTCTCTCTCTCTCCCCCAATTTGGTGAGCAAAAGTTAAGGATGAAAGCTGGAAACATAGAGCCTTGAAAGAGACGGAGTTCAATATTTTATGGAACATAAAAAAATGAAAACCATAAAAGACTATAAAAGATCTAACAGCATGCAGTTTTTCTCAATATCAGGGTCAGTTCTCTCTCTCCGCCCACCCTGCTTTCCCCCCTTTCTGATTCTCTATTAAGACTAACTTAACTACTGGTCTTGTTTCTGTATTATTGTTTACTATTATATATATATATATATATATTTGGGTTTCAATTAGTTTTTCATTCCTTTTGGCTTTTCTATGGGAACCCACTGCTTTGGTTAGGGGAAAAGCGCAGGTAAAAGACATATAATGGGAAATCAAAATTCTAGTATGTTTTAATAGCTTTGATAGCTATTTGGGTGAATTAGGAAGGTGAATCAAATTTGTCTAGTATGTTTTATTTGTTAAAATTGTGACATAAGTTCCTTCGATTTTGGTAATGTAAGGTATTTCAAATAGTTAATCAAGAGAGGCCCTGTTGCTTACGCATTGTCTTCAATTTTTTAAATTGGATGACTAATATATTTTTTTGCTTATGCTGTTTCTTCAAATTTTAAAATTGGATGATTAGTTTATTGTTTTGTTTAGTAATAATTGTGTGTTTGTTAGGTTATGAAAGTTGGGTTAATAAATTGGCATTCTTCATTGGAAGTCAAATAAAGTTGGGTTGATTGCCCTATTAACAAGTGCTATGGCTTTTGCCAGATCATTTTACCATTAAGTTGGGCAGCTGATGTATAGATTATGCGTTCTACGGTGTATTATTTGGCCTATTTATACGGAGGAAAAATATTGTAAGTCTTTATGCAGTATATTCACCTTCTTGTAGAAATCCTTGCCTTGAGTCCATTCCCTTTGCAGTTTTACTGCAAAAACTGAAGTGAGAGTAGTTATAAGCTGTATGTAGATAGCTAAAACAGAAATTATTTAGAAGGGATTGCTCTAGGAGCATAGGTGATATAGGCTTCAGATCAAATTTCGGATTTGAGACCAGCGGTATATATTATGAAGCAACAGACGATCATCATGTTTAATAAAAAGCCTTCTTATCGAACTGACGATTTGTGATGATAAAAGAATTTGTCATCCATTAGCTCAGCTTTCTTATCCCTAAATCATCTGTAAGTCTTCAGTCTATGTAATTTGCTTTCTCCCACCATTCCATGGGCTCATAATCTAAATCATTGTGAGTTTTTATCTGTTATGGCCATCCCCTCAGAACTATGTTGGTAGCTAACCATACCTTTATTACTTGTGTTGAGAAATCAATATTTTTCTCTCAATCTGCTTGTAATTTGTAGTGTTTATTTACAGTAATTGACCCCTTAGCTTCTACTCAATCTCACAATAAAAATCCGCGTAAGAAGTAACTAGGTAATCTCAATGTTACCCCTGATCAACATTCATTGACCAACTAATTGTTGTGATGTTAGATTTTATGTAGAATATTGACCAATAGATTGAATATATAGTTGAAATATGCTAACCATCTTGCCATCTTCGGGTAGTTATACCAGACAGTGATACTTGAAAGTATCTTTTCACTGATAGTAAGAACTCAAACATATCTTCAGAACAATGTTCCATCTGTATAAATGTGTTCATTTGTATATGGCTGAACATATAAGCATTACGGTTTCTCCAATTCGTAGAAAATTCAGGTGAGTGGCAGTCCCAAAATGGTGCATTATGTTTCATCTAATACCGAGTCTCAACTTAAATCATGTAGTTCTTTTTATCTTTGTTGATCCTTGGCTCAGGGGTCACAATTTCCATTTTTAGAGCTATCTGCACGTGGCATATGAACATCCTTACCCATCAAATGATTGATTTGGTTTCATTAGCAAATCTCTAGAAAGTCTGGCATCATGCTGCATATGTATTTATCAACTAAGTAAATTGGATTGAGATTGGTGATTCACACTTTTTCTGACCGCTAGTAAATGTTTTCCAATTGAAAATTGACAGGTGAGGCTTAAATTATAGATTACTTGTCGATTGTTAAAGGAATTTTGCACACAACTTGCTTTGATGGGATGCTTTAACTCAAAGAACCGTAAACGAGTACCCGGTTACGAGGAGCCTACTGTTCTTGCTGCTGAAACAATTTGTGAGTATGCATCATTTAAAAAAAAAATTCATTAAAGATGGAGTTTTCAAGTGCTTCGCTTTTGGTCATGAAAAATCAGGTCCTATTTACATTTCCAGTGGTGCTGGTTATCTGCACATATAAAGCTCTTTTTGTTTCTGTGATTGTTGCCATTGTTATTAATAATGTTTCTGGGTAAATCAAATTTTTTGTTGTCAGAATCTTGGTGGTCAAACATAACTCTCTTTTTTTCCGAAATCTAATATACATTTTGATCTTTGCAGTCAACGTGAGTGAAGTAGAGGCCCTGTATCAGCTGTTTAAAAAAATAAGCAGTTCTATTTTTGATGATGGGTTTATTCACAAGGTATGTTTTCTAGAGGTCATGTTATTTACTGTATGGGGCTGAGGAAGTTTACTATATTGAACCATCTATGCTCTCTGCAATTTGTCACCAGGAGGAGTTCCAGCTTGCTCTTTTCAGGAACAAAAATAAGAGGAATCTCTTTGCAGACAGGGTATGTAGGTTCCGTTTCTCATGGGTTTGTAATTCTTATTTGTCACACAAAATGTACTGTGCAAATTGATGAGGCAGAAGTGATACTGATTGAATGCGTGAATAAAAAGGACAAATACAATTGCAGAAAAATATTATAAATCATGTCTAAAGAATACTTTGCTATCTAGTACTCGCATATATACCCAGAGAAATTAGCAGCATAAGAAAATGTAAAGCAAGCCCAAATTTGATATTTCCAAGGATTACGAAAGAAAATAATATATAAAATCTAGTCAACGAAACTAATAAACACAAAAATCAGAAGAATCCGAGTCCAATTCAACCGCCAACAAAAAAACCTGAAATATTCAAGTTTCCCTATAGCCTGGAAAACACAATTATGGGGCTTAAACGGTGGAATTTGGCCGAAAAACGACGTATATCTGGAGCAAAGCTCATTACTATGGATTGTTGGCCTGTTTTTGATCGCAAAAGAATCTCTCTGTTCTTATCTGGGTCATCCAAACTGTAGTTAAAAATGTGTCAGCCTATCTGTTTAGCCTTCTGGCAGTTCAAACGATCCCCATAGTCACCGGTAACCCATCTACATCACAAATATTGTTGCTCACCTGAATGATTATATGTATAAACATGTCTGCTCAAAAGATGTCTGCCATCTAACTGCTAGTGTTACCATCTGCTGCTATGGCAATTGTTGATGAATAAAATAGAAGATTGAAGAGGGAAATAAAGTATGAACAACACAAAAGGCTAACATGGTTTTGGCCACTAGTGCCTAGATTCACGGCACACAATCCCAGAGGGTTACATCACTTTAATTATATTCTATCTTAGCTTACAATAGCCACCTCTATTTATAGGTTAAGGAATACAAGCAATAGAGATGAAAAATACAGTGATGATGCTTTTAAAACAATCTCACATACTTTTCCAAAAGAAAGAAAAAAATATCCCACATATCACCGATCAATATTTCTATTATGGCTTAAATCACTCCTATCATGATATTCTCCCAACAGCAGTAATGCAGATCCAAGCTACTCTCTCAGGGACATGAAATGTTTTTTCAATTTTGGAAAAGGACATACAATATGCAGTTGTGTTTAGATTTAACTAATATTACATCTTTGTTGAATATTTATGCAGATATTTGACCTGTTTGATGTCAAACGCAATGGGGTTATCGAGTTTGGAGAGTTTGTTCGATCCCTGAGCGTCTTTCATCCAAATGCACCTTTATCAGACAAAATTGATTGTAAGTATGTGTCCCTGATAACATAGGTTTTTTTTTTTTTATTGTTACCTTTATATCCAACTTTCATGGATATTTTTATTTGGAGATTTATGTCCTTTATAAGGGAATCTCTTGTTATTCTCTCGAATTCGTTCGGTCTTTTAACATGGGATAATTCTTTTGGCAGTTGCATTTAGATTATATGATCTGAGGAGCACTGGATATATTGAATGGGAAGAGGTAAATAGTGCACCAAATTCCTTCATAATTCGTTCGTATTGTTTTTTTTTTTAATTTTTTTAAGGTTGCACTAAAATCCAGATACTTTGCATTAGAAGAACTTCAATTTGATAGAGTTTGCTTCCGTTAACGCCGTATTCTTCTTCGCCATTCATGTGGTTTCTCATTGACATACCTAGTTCTGAAAATTCCATCTGATTGGCTATTCTGGATTTTTAGTTTCTATTTATCAGCTCTCTGATTTGTTTACGCCCTTTAAAGGACATTTGATTGAGTTATGTCGAGAACCATGAGTGAGTTCATGGTCTTAAAAGACGATATTTTCTCAACTCCCTTCTCCTTCTTCTGCTTATATATTTTTTCTGTTTTGGGTTACTTGACAGTTGAAGGAGATGGTTTTGGCTCTCCTGCATGAATCAGATCTGACTCTTTCGGAGGATGTTGTTAAAACAATTGTGGATAAGGTGCAGATTACTCTAACTTGTCCCCTGCCCAAATTTAATTTTACAATCTAGATATTAACTATTATTTGGTTCTTCCTCAGACATTCAGTGATGCCGATGCAAAAGGTGATGGAAAGATTGATCAAGAAGAGTGGAAGGAGTTTGTGTCAAAGAATCCTTCTCTTCTAAAGAACTTGACTCTTCCATATTTGAAGTGAGTGGTAACTGTTTGTGTCATTGATTTAAAACTTTTAGTCTCTCTTGGGAATTAGTGTAATTTGATTAAACAGGTTATTGTCGACTACTATTTATTATACAGGAGAATGCTAAATGCGGTTGTGAGTTGCGACTGCTCTAGCTCCTCCCTTAGATCATGTGGGCCCCACCGCAGGACCCACGTTATTAAGGGCGAGCTCATTACCCACAAATCTGGTTTAGACTAAGTGATTAACTTCAACTCCATATGTGCATATCTTAGACTGTGAATAGCGTAGCTCATCCTACATTACCCACAATTCTGGTTTAGACTAGGTTATTATCTTCCGACTTCATAGCCACATACATTATATGGTCAAATACTTTATAGTACTCCCAAATTGAGCCAATTTTATGACTGGTCTTATTAAGTACTCGGACGTGTGGTTTGGGACTTTCTAGTTCTATTTAAATGGTTCATGAGCATACATAATATCCACAGTATTTGCAATTTACAGTTACCTTGAATGCACGTTTTGAATTATGCTTATGATATTCATTTTCAGGGACATAACCTTAGCATTTCCGAGCTTTGTTGTGACCACCGATGTTGACGACTCAGAAGTATAGTTTTATAATCTAAAAGAGGCTGAGAGTATCATATGTCATGATGATGAACACTTTTTTGAGTGATTTGGAGTGACGATCTCTTAGAAGGAGAGACTTGGAATTCGCATAATAATATGATGGTTAAAATGACGCTACAAGGACAGGACAGGCTAGTTTTCAAGCAAGACGGTTCCACAAGACTTGCTGTTCTCTTCTTCTGTCGTCAACTTCTTAAAATGTGGTTCTTCTAATGCGTTTATTGTACGAAGGTCGTGTATGTGTGTATGTATCGCCTGTATTAAGCTTCCCACCGAGAGTGCTCAAGTGGGAAGGCTCTCAGAGCACCTTCTTCGGATGCCTGGGCTCGAGTCTTGCACTTCATGAGGCTGCATATGCACCTTGGAATCAATTGAACACTGAAATCGCGGCGTAGAAGTTTCTCCACTTGGACACTTCAGGGAGGTGTCATGCAACTTGGTCCTGGTACATGTCGTTTGTAAATTACAGACTATCTGCAAATGGATTGTTCTCTTCTCCTAAACATTTTACTTACAGCATCTGTGTATAATGATGCATGGATTGGTCCTTCTCGCGTTGAAGATAATTATATTTCATTATTGAACAATTCAAATATTTGATAGTTTGACATATTATCCATCATTTAGGTTGATTTTAAGACAAAAAATTGTGCTGTATGAATACCCTTTTTATCTCCTTTTGAATGGATAGCATGGTTTGCGGAACCGGCCTCTTCGTAATGATTTTTTGGCGGCTTGTTACCGTTACATACCGATATATCGGTGTGGGCCGGTTGTTACGATGACCGTAATCCCGATTTTGACCGCTTCTCAAAACATCGTAACCACTGAAGATACATTTGAAAACTCTTGTAAAAACTTGGGTTAAGAACCTTGGGGCATTGAATACATATATATATATATATATATTATATGAGCAATGAAAGTATGTGAGTTAGTTTTGAAAATTTTCTCAGCTTATCAATCACGAAAAGAAGATTGTCTATTAATGATGAATCAAATATCCACTGAAGATACAACTCAAAATTAGCAATCATTTCATGAACTCCAACCAGAGCAATAAGATCCACCAAGAAATTCATTTTGGTGGTGAACCAAATACCTTTTTAAAATTATTTTTGATTGAGTTGAAAATAAATTATATCTTTTATGATTTGAATTTTTTATTGGGAAAACTACGTATAGGTAATGTTGGGGATCTAAATTACAAATTAGTGAACATTAAAGTTTCATATTTCATTTTAATAAACTTAAGCAAATTAATTACATATAGGTAAGCAATCATTATTGAGGTCCAAAATACCCTCTAAACACCTATTTTAAAATACCAAAATACCCACCCTTAGCCCTTTTCATGTCTCCACCTCACCACCACCCCTACACCACCATCCACCACTCCACATTGTCGCCGCCCCTCCATCTCTTCCTCCGCCAGTCCCCACCATCTGCCACTCAATTGTTCTAAATTTGAATCTTTGCCTTGAATCGATTCAGAATTGGGTATATCACTCATTAAGCAAATTCTTAATCTTTGTATATCTCATCCGATCAAAAAAAATTATATAGTTAATGGATTCCACATTGAGTTTTCCATTCTGTTAATCCATCTGGCGGTATTTCTAATCCGATATAAATAACAACTGTTATTTTGTGTTGATTTGGATATATAAATGTAAATGAAGCTAAAGTGTCTTTTGTGCTTATGTTTTCTTGATTTTGGCTTGAAATAATAATCCTACATAACAATGTGAAACTTATGATGCTATTGTTCTTAAAATCATATAGACTAATCAGAATATGGCAAGAACAAGGGAACCGTTGTTTGCTATCAAATTTGAGCATTTCTTTTTCCATTATAAAAATTAGAGGATCAAGTATTCGTTTTTGTTTTGTCTTAGACACGTATCCCATGCCCAGGGCCTGCCCTGAGGCCAAGCGACCAAGGCGGTCGCTTAGGGCCTCCTGGTCTGGGGAGCCCCATTTTTTTTTTTTTTTTTGTGTATTAGATTTTTTTAAAAAAAATAAAATTTAGTACTTCTTTATAAAAAAAATTCAATTAGCTAGTTTTTCAACCTAATTCAAAGCAAAGCCTAATATAATTACATAATTTAGGGTCTCATGTTTTTTTAAATAAAATTTGCTTTATTATAGGTAGAAAAAAATATTTGTTTAATAGCCCAATACGTACTAAATTCAAATCTAATTTCATATTTTAGGGCCCCAAACTTTTATAGTTCAATTACTATTATTATAGATTAAAAAAAAACTATCTCAATTTTCAACTTAATGAAGTAAATCTAATCTAATTCAAATTAAATCATTATTCTGATTATGGTTAGAAGATTGTTATCACACTCGCACAACGTTTGACGACTACACTTAGGGCTACTGTCGCGCTTGCCCAACGATAATAATTTTTCACGCGACTACAGTTAAGGCTCTAGCGACTGCTGCACTCACCCAACATTAACAATCTTTTACGACAACACCAAGATGGAGGTTGTTTTTTTGTTTTTTTTAATATTAATTAATATTTTTAATAATTTTTTGACACTTAAATCTTTTCAAGTGCATGAAACCATACGTATAAAATACCTTACATTTGCGATCGACTAAGGCCTCAATTTATTTTCGGAATTTCAGGACTGCCCATGTCATGGTGTGTCCATACAGATACATTGAAGGAAATAATAGTGTCATGTAACAAGTGTACAAAAGAGAATTGTGGCAGACTAATACCAAGATAGTGCAGCTTTCATGTTGCACTTACATTTGTAATTCGGAGGAGATATACAAAGATTAAGAATTTGCTTCATGAGTGATATGTACGAAATTCTGAATCAAGCTCAGACTCAAATTCAGAACAGTTGAGTGAAGGAGGAAGAGATGGAGACGTGGAGGGGCGGTGGCCAGGTGGAGACGTGGGGGAAGAGGGTGGATATTTTGGTATTTTTAAACAGTTTGGGGGTATTTTGGACCTTAATAATGATTGTTTACTTATATGTAATTAGTTTGCTTAAGTTTATCAAAATGAAATATGAAACTTTAATTTATAATTTAGATCCTCTAACATTACTTATATGTAGTTTTTCTTTTTTTATTTATTTAAATTTAAAATTAATTCAATAATATTATAACAAGTATAACATAATCATTGAAATAACGACGACACCATTAAATTTATTAATAACTTATTTTTTATACTAAATATTTTTAAAAAATTAAATAAAATTCATTTAAATCTACAAAAAAAATCATCTTTATTTATTTATGTTATCAAAAGTATACAATTAATACATTTCATTACACCAATACCGTTATCATTATCGCGACTGCAAACATTGATGGATAGTGAATTACAGAATTGTTTGACATAGTTTGTCTTGTACTACTGAGTGTGTTGTATTTTTTTTTTTTTCCTATAGCATCTGTTTTTTGGATTAAGCATTTATCATCTATGATGATTATAACTATATGAGTTGATTGTCGTAAATAAAACAATTATTACCAGAAAAAAAAAAAAAAAAAAAGCATAGCAAATCTGCTCATGTTGTGAAAATAAAGTTCATTGTTGTGCTTGTCCGCAAAAGAATTGACAACACATGCAAGTTCTTCTGATAAAAGTGTCATTTGTTTTGGTATCCAATCCCCAAAGCAAATGGTCCCTTTTTTCACTCTTTTATATTATAAGATATACAAACATAATATAGGACATTAAACCATTTTATAAGGTGTAACCATGTTGCAATTCCTATCACATAGTTTGCCATAATGTTACACTTTTCGAAAATGCCAATATCGTTGTGTAATATTTTTTTAGATTGATATAATTTGAATATATTGTGTAATATTTTTTTAGATTGATATAATTTGAATATATTATATCGTTATTACAATTGAGATCAAAACTGATACCGTGTTGCGGAATTATGCTCACAGCTCATATGTATTCATTTACAATATAACAAAATTGGCCATTAGTTTCATTTCTTATTAATCCTCTAACTACCATTCACTCCCACTCAATACCTAGGACTTTATGATTGGATTTTGACCTGTCAATTAAAAGAATTTTAATCCGAAATAAAATTAACATAATAGATAGGATTGAAACAATCTGATAACCCATTCACATAGAGTATGGTGGATCTGATTTGACATAAATAATAATAAAAGTTATCTATTATTAAAGATACTATCTAAGCCCATAATTGTTATAAAATTTTAAATACTCCAAAATCTATCCTTTAATACATGTTAATATTAAGATATAAACTGGTTACGTAATATTCAAGGCAATTATTATTATTATTATAAAATGTTAATTAATACATATGAAATACTAGATCATTTTGAGTATTACCAAATAGATTATGATTAAAAAACAAACTGTAACTACTACACTTTTGCAACTAATATATTTACGCTATAAATTAGGCATAATTCTAATATAACAGACTATCTTATCTTTTTTATTATAATAATTTAGTTAATATTTTTTTTTTTGTCTAAAATTTTAGTGCATTGAAAATTAATAGTACTCGAGTAAAGTAATTTTGTAGTCATTAGAGATCGAAAAAATTATCGGTGATGCTCAAAATTACAACAATTTTTTATTTTATTTTATAGTTGAGGGATAAATTTGCTTAAAGAAATAATTCAAAATAGTTTATTGCAACACGGCAATAGTTGAAGCAAGTTTTTTTGCACTTTTCCCAATTATATCCATATATGATATATCTACATATGGGTTCTCTTGCTAATAATATACAAACACTAGACCATAGTTTAAGAATAAAAAAGATCTCAACTTTCTCTCTCTAAACCCAAATTCCATTCCAAATCTGATCTCTGTTTTTATCGCCTTTTTCATGGCCGATTACTTCATCATCTTTATCAGGTTTGCTTTCTCATTCACACACACACACGCACGCACGCACACACACACACATATATATATATATATATATATAACTGTGTGTGTGTTATTATGTATCGTGTGCAATTGAATTGGGCATATGGTGATCTTGATTACTAGGCATGCTTGTGCTATTGATCTTCAACTTATCTCTCCACTCTCTTAGCTAGTAGTGTTTCATTGAATGTGGATTTTAATGCACTTTTACTCTGTTCGCCTGCTGAGAAAATTAATAGAAAATCAATAGAATCTGAACTGAAACATAACTCTACTTCTTGTACTGTCTTGGCATCCAGAAGAGGGGGGGAAAATAAAAATAAAAAGGGAATCAAGCACTTTTGTACAAGTCAAACAGTAATATTAGGCTCAATTTATTGATGAAGTGTATCAGATGGTATTTGATTATAGTTTTGGTGTTACGGTCTTAATATATATTGTTGTACTACATTTTCTCAGCTACCAAACAGAGGTTTTGATGAGTTAAATGTTGAAGTGTTGGTGATTTAAGTGGTATTTGATTAAATATTTCTGGTGGGTTTTTCTCAGATTCACGGAATATTGGGGTTTTGGTGCCTAAAAGTACTTCATTTTTGGTCATTTAGTTGTAATGCAATCCACTGAAACAAAGGAAAAGAGGAATTTGAAACGTTCGAGACTGAATCCTTGCGAGATGCCCGCAACTGATTCAACTGTTTCCGCGTCTCCGGATGATGGCTTTATGTTTCCAATTGAAGAGATAGTGCAATACCCATTGCCGGGTTATTGTGGGCCGACTTCGATCACTTTTAGCCCCGATGATAGTGTGATAACTTATTTGTTTAGTCCGGAACACAATTTGTATAGGAAGGTTTTTGCATTTGATCCTGAAACTGGTAAGCAAGAATTGTTTTTTAGTCCGCCAGATGGTGGTCTCGACGAGAGTAATATCTCGGCTGAAGAGAAGTTGAGGAGGGAGAGAGTGAGGGAGCGTGGGTTGGGTGTGACACGGTATGAATGGGTGAAGAGAAGCTCGGGATCAAAGACAATCATGGTGCCTTTGCCTGCTGGGGTATGTTCTCTCATCTCTTATGTTAATTATTGCTTTTGAGCTTTAACCCGTCGTTGTTCCATCATAATGAAATGTGATTCTTCCATTGTGAATTTGTGTGTTGTGACCTTTGAGCATTGCTTTCCTGGTATGGGCTGTAGCATGTCCAATGCATTCGTTTAAAAGGCTTTAATCTCTAATGTAGCATGTGGAGGGAAATGTTTTAGTTTGTTTTATGGTCACAACTTTCACCTTGAGCTAATTGCACATTCTTTATATATATGAATATATTTCACATTCTTTATATATGTGAATATACTGATGGATGTTTACACCATCTCCATATGTATAATTTCTAAATTCATAAAAAGTAGAATAAAGATACGACGAGGACACGACAACATTATATATATATATATATATATATTCATAGATATAGATATGTATGTCAAATAAGTGGAGAGTACAATTACAATTACATAAATGTTGTGTTATGCTATCATCTTAATGCTTCTTTATCTAAAAATATTCTAAGCTTCAAAATAACACTTATACCACAGTATTATGCTCGAAAAAGATGCATTTTAATATTCAAGACCTCCTAAACATGTGTTACAAAGTATCCAAGAGTTTCAGATAAGTGAATGAAGCATATGTGTGAGATAAATATGCAAAATAGATTAACACATTTTAAACCATGGGTAAGTTTTGAGAGTATTGATCAAGAATCCGCAAGTATCTTACCTGAACAGATTACATTTTCATTTCTTTTAGAGAGGTAGATGGGCTTCATAGACAACTTGTTATATGCGTCTTAGACGGGATCATATTAGGCATGAACAAGCACAAAATTATGCAACAGTTGGAATTGGGTAATGCAGAATGTGCACGTCATAAAAAAGGTCATTATCGTTAATGTCTCAAGAGGGTACTAAATGGTATTCTCATTTTGTGACATGCTATTTCCTTGATAATCTTCTCATTTTTACATCTATCATTTTCTGCTACGTGTGCTCCTGGATTTTTTTTATTTTTTTTGTTTGTGTATGTATTTATCTTTGATTCCCACCAGTGGGTAGAAGCACTGTGCCAATCATTGCTCTGAGTTTAGAATGGTCAACAAGTTTTTTTAACATGATTGGGAATGATTGAACAAAAAAAAATTACACATCGCAATGAAGATTCACCTTTAATGTAGAAACGGTTGGCATCTATGTAGAAAACTTGCTTAAGCATTTTTTTGCTCTACCCCTTTTGTGAAAGAAATATTCAATTACCACTTGCATCTACCTGGGATGGTAGGACCCTAACTTTTCAAATATAGCTTTGTTTTTCTTACCATTTTCTGGTTAGCTCTTTCTTCCACCAACCCATACACACAAAGATGGGAGAAAAGTGTTTGCCATTATCTTTTCCCAAGGACCCTAAGGTTTTTGGAATGAAAAAGGATCTTGTCATCAGCTCTTCAAAAGTATCAAATGTTTTTATAAACAAACACTTGGTGCAGTAACCGTTTTTGTCAAAAATTGAACTTGAATGTTTGGTTAGAGCCAAGGGGTTTGGTTATTAGTTTAAACTGAACTTAATTACAATATTAGAATTGGATTGTGTTGGGTGAAAATTCCTAAGCTAATTATTATTATTATTTTGAAGAAAAAAAAAACACATTACTTTTGGTTGCTGCCTATTCCAGTTATTCAACTGTTCTCTTTTGTAGTCCATTTTATTATTATTATTATTATTATTATTTTGCACTCAGATTGTTGTGACCACCCTTAGATAATTGTTGAATCCTTTGAACATGGAATTCCATCAAGAGCAGAAAATTTCTCATCATTTTTTCTGTTATTTTGGTGGATGTAACATTCTATTTTATAAATAATATTGTAGGTTCTATATTATTTAGCATTCATGATTGCTATAACCATTCGATATTTATGTTGTCTATGTTGGACAGATTTATTTCCAGGATCTTTCTTTACAATCGGAGCTTAAGCTTCAAAGTGCTCCGTGCTCTCCGATAATTGATTCACATATTTCACCAGATGGTTCCATGATGGCTTACGTGAGAGATTCTGAGGTGCATGTGCTAAACCTCTTGTCGAATGAGTCAAAACAGCTAACTTCTGGTGCTAAGGGAGATGTTTTGGTAAGCTTTAATTCTCAATATCCTTGCTGAGTTCTATTTTTCCCTTTCCTATACCGGATGCTATTCCAACATTATAAAGTACTGATAGATAATATGCTTTATTGAACCACTTATGCATGTCTGTGTTTTATTATACTTCACTACATAAAGGAACCATTAGTTATGTTCTTAATAGTTTATTTCCTGATTTGGTTCCCTGATGAACCATCTTCCTCTATGTATGATAGAAGATTAGGTGTCATATTGGTCCTTTATGTGTCTTTTCATGCCCGACAACTTGCGTTTTTCAGGGAGTTCCAGAATCCAATTTATGATTACCTGAACCCCCCCACTATGTTCCCCCCAACCACCACCACCAAAAGAAATGCTCCAGTTGGTCCTCTGCAGGTCTCGCTATTATTCTTTTGTTCTAGGATTTGGCCCGGAAAGATTACTGTTGACAACCTGTGTGAAATAGTACCTTTTCATTTGCATAGTGGTTAACTAAAATTATGCATATGCCATAGAAAGTTGTATGTTGATCAAGATGATATTTGTAAATGTAATATTCTTTCAGTCTATTTATTGGTGAAAAATAAAACAAAATGATCTGGATATGTTTTCTCATCTTCTTACGTCGTTAAGATATTTTTCTTCTTAAATATGACATTAGTTTCTTGTTTTGTATTTCAGACGCATGGTCTTGCAGAATACATAGCCCAGGTAAGATTGTGTTTACTGAAATCGAATATAAAAAGAAAAGAGTATCTTCCTTTTTTCTGGGGAAAGATCTATGTAGAAAAAAAAATTAAAATTTATCGTCATGTTATTGGTATTTGCTGATGTAGGAAGAGATGGACCGGAGGAATGGCTACTGGTGGTCACTGGACAGCAAATTCATTGCATTCACACAAGTCGATTCATCTGGGATACCGCTTTTCAGAATTATGCACCAGGGGAAAAGTACGGTTGGTTCAGATGCACAGGAAGACCATGCTTATCCCTTTCCCGGGGCTTCAAATGTCAAAGTCCGCCTTGGAGTTATTTCTGCTGCCGGAGGCCCCATAACTTGGATGAATCTTCTTTGTGGAGATCAGGAGATAGAAAACAGTGAAGAGGAATATTTGGGAAGAGTTAATTGGATGCATGGAAATGTTCTCACTGCTCAGGTTTTGAACCGCTCACATTCTAGACTGAAGATCCTCAGGTTTGATATCAAAACGGGCCAAAGAGAAGTTATATTGGTAGAAGAACAAGATACATGGATCAATCTGCATGACTGCTTCACACCTTTAGACAAAGTGCTCAATAAATTCTCTGGTGGATTTATCTGGGCTAGTGCAAAAACAGGTTTCCAACATCTGTATTTGCATGACAACAATGGGGCTTGCTTAGGACCTATAACTGAAGGCGATTGGATGGTTGAGCATATTGCTGGCATCAATGAGGCTGCTGGACTTGTATACTTCACTGGAACCCTAGATAGCCCTTTGGAGTCTCACCTTTATTGTGCTAAACTGTTCCAGGATGGGAGCCATCCCCTGCAAGCCCCGGTGAAATTGACTCGGGGCAAAGGCAGACATGCAGTGGTGCTTGACCATCAGTTGCAGAGATTTGTCGATATCCATGACTCCGTGGATTCTCCACCTAGAATTTCACTTTGCTCCTTGCATGATGGAAGCTTAATTATGCCCCTTTATGAGCAACCGTCCACCATTCCGAGAGTCAAGCGGCTTCAACTCAAGCCTCCTGAGATGGTTCAGATACAAGCAAATGATGGGACTCCTTTATATGGGGCACTGTATAGACCTGATCCAGCAAAATTTGGACCTCCACCATATAAAACCATGGTCAATGTGTATGGTGGTCCATCTTATCAGCTTGTCCCTGATTCATGGATATGCACGGTTGATATGAGAGCTCAGTTTCTCAGGAGCAAAGGCATCTTAGTATGGAAGGTCAGCATCAACCAAATGAACACCTTAGTTTCCATCTCCAACTATATTCTAATTTAATTATTTAATTATCATTTTTTTTTGCTATTGAAGTTGCTTCCATATGCACCCTAATCATGCAAGTCAGATACTTTAAACTTCTCTCAGCCTTGTCGATAAAAATCTTAGCATGTAATACTAATTGTGCTGCTGATGCCTAAATGTGCTGATACTGTAGAATTTAACTCCTTTAAATAAGACAGAAAGAGTATATCATTCTAACTCATATACCTTTTTACAGCTGGATAACAGAGGATCTTCTCGACGTGGGTTGAAGTTCGAACGCTTCCTCAAACATAGTTTTGGCCTTTGTGATGCTGAGGATCAGCATACTGGAGCTGAATGGCTCATCAAACAAGGCTTAGCAAAAGTAGGCCATATTGGGGTGTACGGGTGGAGCTATGGTGGATATCTTTCCGCCATGACATTAGCCAGGTTTCCTGATGTCTTCTGTTGTGCTGTTTCTGGTGCTCCAGTCACTGCCTGGGACGGGTATGACTCGTTTTACACTGAAAAGTATATGGGGCTGCCTTCCGACAATGAAGAAGGTTACAAGTTCGGTTCTGTGCTGAACCATGTGGACACGATCAAAGGGAAGTTATTGCTTGTGCATGGCATGATCGATGAAAATGTGCATTTTAGGCACACGGCTAGGCTTGTAAACGCATTGGTTGCAGCTGCAAAGCCTTACGAGTTGTTGATCTTTCCTGACGAACGTCACATGCCTCGCCAGTTAAAGGACCGAAAATATATGGAAGAGAGGATTTGGGAGTTCATAGAGAGAAATCTGTGAGTATTAAATTATTCCTCATGTTCTTATTTTCGTTCGCTCGGAGGAGATTTTGGGGCTCATATTTCTTTGGTCTTGAGTATTAAATTATTCCTTTCCATAATTTACATATAAGGAGAGAAATGGAAAGTTTTGCTTGTGGTTAAGTGACTTCTATTCATAATAGATGAATTTTCCTTGTATCACGAAATCTCCACAATGTACTAGTAAGTATTTTGTAATGGAGTCCCTGCAATGGATGTTATGTATCAAACCTCTCCTAAATCCTACGAAATTTCAACTGAATTCATTTTTATCTCTATATGATTGATTCTCATAATGTGTTCAAAACTTGCACCGAATTGCTAGACCGAATTAAGACAGTGAATACATATTTATGATGAACTATTGTGGCACTCAAACATATTTATATGCATCTATCCAATAGTGACTATACATTCCCTATCACAATTCTGTCTAGAAACATTTTCCTTCTTGTTTATATTTAAATTTTGTCACCCTTTCATTGATTAACAATTAAAGGGTACAGAGTTGTCATTGCTCACATGTATACTAATTTGTTGATATGGTTGCTAATTAATTGATGGCTTGGTATGTTTCAGTGCAAGAAACATTTTCCTTCTTATTTATATTTAAATTTTGTCACATTTTCATTGATTAACAACTCAAGGATACCTAAGTTGCCATTGTTCGCATGTATACTAATTTGTTGATCTGATATTAATTAATTGATGGCTTGGTATGTTTCAGTACAAAAAACATTTTCCTATATTTAAATTTTGTCACCCTTTCATTGATTAACAACTCAAGGGTACTTAAGTTGTCATTGCTCGCATGTATACTATTTTGTTGATCTGATTGCTAATTAATTGATGGCTTGGTATGTTTCGAACTCAAGGGTACCTAAATTGTCATTGCTCGCATGTATACTAATTTGTTGATTTGATTGTTAATTAATTAATGGCTTGGTATGTTTCGGTGCAAGAAACATTTTTCTTTCTTGTTTATATTTAAATTTTGTCACCCTTTCATTGATTAACAACATTGCTCACATGTATACTAATTTGTTGATTTGGTTGCTAATTAATTGATGGCTTGGTTTGTTAGGTATTGTAGCAACAAAATTGGGTGCACCTATACATACGCTAGGTAGGTGGGCAAAGAGTGTGTGGTCACTGGTCACTGCTCCTTAATCAATGGTCACAATCGCCCAAAAGACCATACAACACGTCAAGGACATGGATGAGTCAACTCCATCTGGTGTTTTGTATGGCTCATAATTGGATATGTGCCAAGTACAGCTGGGTCTGCTTTTGCAGGTCACATAAATGGATATATGTAGGAGTTGAAATACGCTCTAATTATATTACATAATCTATTTTTTCGATTTTTTTTAAAACTTCCATAATACATTGATTTATTAGTTATTGTTATGTGTGGAGGGATCATGTTATACTTGGTGAAAATAAAATCCTAAAACGAAAGCTTTTATTCGAGGAAGTGCTCCAAGCCCAGTGAATACCGCTTATTCAGATGTGTTATTAGTGGTGATATATAATCGCGCTAATGAAGATCTTTATACTATAGCTCTTTTTCTATTACGTTTTTACATTTATATCCTTAATAGCAGGTTGTTTACACGAAATGAAAATCGAGCGTTTTGTAATTAAAAAATGTATCCAATAAAAGTAAGAATGAAGCTAGCATCTCTCATTATGAGAGGACCAAATAATACCAATTATAAAGTAAAAAAGTTGAAAAAATCTTGACCCTTTAATTACAAGTTATAATACAATTATACAAGGGGTAGGAAAGAGCAGATGGGCTGGACCATACCATCCACATGGCCATCTCATTTCTAGCAAAAAATGGGCCCTAGAAGTGCTGTCAGATTTGGGTTTAGACTTTTCAATAATTTATATCCAATACCTAGGTGGGCTCATTTGATCTTTGTTTTTGGCTTCAAACATTAATAAACATGTGGGACAGACTTTTACTAGGTCTTGGTAGCATTTATGATTTTCAATGCTACCGACATCAATCATTTTCACATCTAACAATATATATATATATATGAATTATGAAATATTGACCCTAATTGTCTAGAAAATTGACTAATACAACCCTAGATGTGAGCTATCCAATATAACATTATAATATCTTATTTCACAATATAGTCCACACCTATGCACTTGAAGAAGACAATGATAACTGCTCACATTTTCAATTTTCACTCTAACTTATCTATTTTTTGTTAATAAATTTACGTGTATCAATTGTTACTTATATAGTACAATTTAATTTAGACATAGAGATCGGCTAAGAATGTCAATGGCAACCACACCATACCAAACATACATTGTGTCATCATGAACTTGATCGAATAATTAATGTGTTTTCAAAAGATAAAAACAAACATCATACTATATTGAACAAGGAAATATATTCTCCGATATGTTAATTAAGTTTTGTTGTATCAATTGTTACCTATATAGAGTACAGTTCAACTTAAACCGATAGACCAGCTAAGAATGCCACTCCGGTGGATGGCAACCACGCCGATCCAAAAATAAATTGCGCCACCGTGAACTTGCTCGCTTCTATCCTCGACGTGATCACCCGATACCCCGTCCAATTAACGCGTTGCCCGATGGCCGCACCCGGACCGTAATTCATGTACTCGCCATAGTACAATGTGTCGAGCGCAAATGTTGCATTCCACTCTAGCCATCCCCTAGGGTGAATGTGGTCCCCCATTTGTGATTGCATGCACACGGTCCGCGAGTACATTTTCCACGGACGCCCTAGATATGTCGAGAAGTTCCTTTTCGATGACTCGAGGTCCGATGTGGCCAGGAGTCTGCAGGCGTGGATCGATATGCCCGTAACCTGATTAGGGTCCTTCCGGTTTTGGGCCGTGATGGTATTCTTTTGGCCCATCATGGGCTTTCGGGCGTACATGCTGCAGTTCTGGAACACAACTGCAGCATTGCCGAATATGAAATCCACGGTGCCATATATGTCGCATTCGCGAAAGAATTGGCGTTGCGAATGGACGTATAATGTGTCTTGGTACCCGATGATGTTGCACCGGTATACCACTGCGTGGTCAGCTCCTACTCGGAGCGCCACAGCTTGGTGCCTGCTCGGTCCCGCCCAATTCTCGAATGTTATGTCCCGGGCAATGAAACCGGCTCCAGTAGCCGCTGTAAATTACCAAGAAAAAAATATATATCAACCCTAATTTTTCCCGTTGAAGTATTAATTATAATGGTAATATAAATTGGTTCATGATGTGTAGCATTTTATTGCAATTAGAACATAGGATTGCAAGAACTATTGACAGTTTTACAGTATTACCCCTAGTGTGTGAAACAGTGGGCGAGATGCTCATGACCCACACCCACCTCCAATAATGTGATGCTCTTTAAGTTGTAGCCACGGATTTTGAAAGCTGGCACTGCCATTTGAAGATGACGTGGAGGATATAATCACAAGTTCTATGTGAGAATCCTATGAACCTATTCACTAGTGTACTATTCATATTTTGAATTATAATATAATCTATGTTACATATTATACTAGTATTTGTTTCTAAGTAAATATATATATATATATATATATATATTATTCATACACTGATGTATTATACTAGTATTTATATATATATATATATAATGAAATTTGTCTGAGGATGTTTTTCGTAAAAATCTGTGTCGTGGGAAGCAAAACATAACTTATTTCCAAATCTATTCAACTTTAATTAACAATTAACATTTTCAGATATCTCTTTGAAAAATTTTAACTACACAAAATTTGATTGCCTTTCTAAGAATCACGCAAATAAAATTCATAATGAAGATAGAACAAATATAAACCTCATTTTGAAAAAAAAAATTCTACTCAAGTTCTTCATCGCTTGTATAAACGGATGCAAATAGTGAATCAGAGCTACATATTAATTTAATACATATGTGTATATATATATATATTTCATAAATTCAAAATACTTCAAATTAAATGAAAAGCAAAAACTTCTACCATGAAATATTGAAATATGTCGTGTGAATGTATTTCGAACATTCTTTCAAATTTTTTATTACGAAATATTTTGTATGAACGTACTCCATACATAAAACAATTCATATACATATATATATATGGGGAAATGACGCAAAACCCCCTATGATTTTCAAATGGTTCAAAAACCCCCCTACAGTTAACAATTTGTGCAAAAAGCCCCCAAGCCCTTTTCCGGTGTCTGAGATGGGGGTTTTCTGCACATTTATGAAATTATAAAAGTATTTTGCGCCATACACATGACTGAATTCTGGCAAAAAAAGTGAATGAAATAGTATTTTAGGGGTCAAAGTACACACTTTTGGAATAGCAGTAGGATTATCTGCACAAAGTGAACTAGAGGGGGGTTTTCCGCACCATTTAAAAATCATATGAGGGTTTTGCGTCATTTCCCCATATATATATAATACTCCCTCCGTCCCAAAATAAGTGTTCACTTTTCCTCTTTTCACCGTCCCAAAATAAATGTCTATTTTTGAAAAGTCAAAGCACTTTATTTGGCTAATTTACAAATTTAACCTTCAAGTATTAAAGTTATAAAACATATACACTATAAATCATCATATCACTATTATGAAATCATGGGTAAAGTTAGTATTTCATTCACTAATATTATAATAAAAATCATTCTCTTAAAAAATTATATTACCCAAAAGAAATTTATAATTTGGGAAATAGGGTGTAATCATCATATATTTATAGTAATCACCAAACACTATAAATCATCATATATATATTTTTTGTATGTTCTACATAAATTTCAATAATCAAAACATAATAGGAGTAATCACGGCTAAGGATGGATTTGTAATATCAATGATGATGCAATTATATATACATGTATGTAGGAAAGATAAGAAGAATATAGCAGGCGGAAAGTGAAAGAAGTTAAAGTAGTATGCAGAGCACGTGGGTTTAATATTTTAGATCATTGTATGGTTTTGTTTAGGCACACAAATCTAAATTTTTACTACTCAACTCAACACCAACAATTATCTATAAGTAACAAAAGGTTAGGTAAAAAAGAGAATTTACCGAAAGAAGCAGTGTGGAATGTCGTCATGTTATCGAATACGCTCTTTCCACCTGAAATTACTGTCTTGCCCTTCCCGTCCCCTATGAACATTATGTTTGTTTTCTTCCTCCCCACCTTCAAATTAATCTCTTCATACCTATAATTAAAGTATAAAAATAAAATAAAATAAATTTAGTCCATTAAAACAATTTCAACCTTAATCGAGATTCTTTATAATTGATATAATTTGCCTATATCTCTGTTATAACATTGTTAAAGAGAGATTTTATTCATTTTTTTCTCACAAAATGTTCATATATGTGTTTGTGTTTAACTAGAAAAATGACTTTAAAAGACATACTAATGTTTAATTACATGAAATTTTTCATTCTAGTTACAAAACACTAATTTTATGCGAAGAAATTATACATTATATAAGCACCAATAAAAGAAATTTGTGATTGATCAACACCGATGTATATGTGTATGATTGAGAAATGATAATAAACAATTAACACCTAAATAAACTTTTAGCATCTCTTGGAAATTCAATAGTTTGACAATTTAAAGAGTTACATCCTTAAGAGTGAATTGTTAAGAAAATAACTAACACCAAAATACGAAAATAAATATATATATTATGTAATGATTTCAAAATTTCAAATCACATAAACCAAGAGCAAGAGTATGAAAGCGTGAAATATAAGTTTTAGTGTGATTGACTCAAAATTGAATTGTGCTTCGACATATAAAAAATAATAAATTAATAAGGTAAATAATTATTTTAGGGATATTAGAGTCATTTCAAGATTCACAAAAGGCCAACTACACAAAAGAGGAACTTTTAAAACTTTTCTTTTTCAAATACGTGAAACTTCTAGTTGTAGTGCTTCACGTGAAACTTACTTTCCGGCCATGACGTAGATCACCGTCCGGCGAGTACTGTACTCCGGCACCTTCTTGATCGCCTCCGATATCGTCTTCACCGTCCCATTCCCGTCCTTCGAAACCACAATGTCCGCCCGTATCGCCCCCACTGGCATATCCATCAACACTCTCTCCCTCCTACTCAACCACCCCGGCAGCAATTCACCACCACTCGCCGCCGTGTCCATCAGTCTCCGGCGGCGGTTCTGTATCGGCACTCCCGCGAAATCCTCGTCAGCAGTTGCCGCGTAAATCGCCAAGCAATTGCTCACGAGCTCCGACAAGTCCCTTAATCTTCCCGCCATCTGGTCCTTCACGTACCCGTTCACTTCGTCCAATCCGTCCGTACACGTGTCTTGGTTGGTTAATGCCGCGCTGAGCCACGTCATCACGTCGGCTTTCGACCCCACCATTGAACCACCGTCGTTCTGGGAGGGCGCGACGGAGCTGAGACTCCGTGTGAGGAGGTCCACCGAGTGGTCGAGGAGCTCGAGGCAGTCGTCTAATGCTGACCGTACACGTGTCGCCATCTTGACGTGGCTGAACTCGGAGGTCACGAAGAGGGCTCGCCCGAAGCGTTGGAGGGTGAGGTTGACGGAGATGTGGACCAGGTCCGACTCGCCGGCGGCGAGTGCGCCCGGGAATTGGAGGAGCGAGTTGACACAGAGAGTCGGGTACCGAGTTTTGCTGCAGGTTCGGGATATGGCTTGGGTGGGCTTCCGAGGTTCGGTTGCTTTGGAGGAGTCCGAGCCTCTGGTTCGGAGTCCGATCACCACACCGGCCGACACGACCGAAGCGACGATGAGTACTGAGGAGAGGAGTAAGAGTAGCTTCAGCTTCGGCCTTCTTGTCGGCATTGATGATACGGTGTCGTTTTGTGGCTCGGGCTGTGACGAGCCAGGCTCGACAGATCCGAGCCTGCCGTATCCCATTTTTTTATTATTATTATTATTTGATTTTATAACTAGATAGGGAGAAAGAATAAAAAATGCTTAATGTGGAGAATAGAAGAAAGTGAATTTTAGAGAGAGCTAGAATTGTATGGAAAGAATTTTAGAGAGAGGTTTATAGAAAATTGTATATATGTAAAAGAGGCAAGGAGGAAAGTGTGAGGAGTAGCTATATATATGGGCAGTGGAAGAGAGAGTGAGAGATGGGGTGGAATGGATTAATAGAGGATGTTGTGAGTCGGTGGTCGATCGAATGAGCTGTCTTCTACTTCTTACCACTGCCCACCGAATGAGTATATATCCTTTAAACATACTAATTGTTTGGTTAATAAGTTAGTGTTTGGGAGAGCTTTTCGAGGATTGAACTTCTTCATTAAGAACCCCTTTATAAAAGTATGTTTGATAAATACTTTTCAAAATAAAAAGTTATTGGATGAATCTATCACATCTAAACTTAATTTCGCAATTCATAATTTTAAATGATTTGACAATTTACATTATTACCCTCAATAATCATTAATGGAGGTTCATTAAACTTATAAAAAAATTACCATGTGCAAGAAAGAAATAATGATAGAAAGAAGGAAAATGATTAATTACTAAAGATTATAATGAATTATGACATATTTTACTTATATGTATATAATCCTAAAGATAGTTATATGTATATCATCCTTCATATATATTTATTTTCATATAGGTAAGAAATATTATGAGTTGTGACATATTTTACTTTGACTTAAATTTAACATAATTTAATAGTGTAATAAACAAGAAATGATTGAATGAAGTAAGAAATTTTTACAATTTGCTAGTATGAAACCAATAGAGTTTAGAATATTTGAATATAAAAAATTGTTGAATGAAAGTACGTTATTGTCTTGATTAGTGATTGTGAAATTAATAGAGTTTAGAAGAGATAAGGGTAAGAAGTTATAAATAGATAAGTATAAGGATAATATAGGTATTACCATTTTTTACTTTCATAAGTCCTAAAAGTGAGGAAGTAAGTTTTAGAAGCAACTATTTCTTGCTTCTCCTAAACAGGCTTTAAAATGATCAAATTTTTAGGAAAGTACGTTTGAATATATTCACCAAACAGTTGCAATTTCATGAAACGAGCTTTTGAAGTTTGAAAGTCCTTTTAGAGGCTATAAAAAGTCCCCCCAAACGGTAACTTTATGCTCATTTATTATGGATATGAATAATAGTATTTTTAAGTTTATGAATAATGTTTTTCAATTAAAAATTATTGTATAAATTACAGCTTGCACAGTATTAATGGATTTCAAGAAAAATGTTTTTTTAATAAAATAAATTGTGAAGAGTATTCATATTATGTACATAAATTTTTATTATTATTAAACTTGTATTCATTTATGTTTCTTTTTTGAAGAATTAAGCTTTTTATATTAAATTAAAACTATTTATAACTTTTGTTGCATAAAAAATTATATTCTATGTAACTAATTTATTAGTTTCTATTAATTTATTTTATAATAAAATAAGGTATTTTTTCACATTACAAAGTTTACACGAATATAATTATCATAAAATTTTAATAATACATTAATTACTTATAAAAAATGGTAGTCATTGTTGTATTGATTTTAAATTTTTATTATTCAAAAATTAATATATATTTTTTTGAATTTTATATATATATTTAAAATTTAATACAAATTAAATGATTAAATTATTGAAGGGAGTTAAATTGATAAAATTACATATCCTTATTTCCAAACAACTCTAATTTATTCCATTGAGGGTAATTTAGGTATTTACAAAAAAAGTTATGATGATGTCATCGTTAATGGGGTGTAAGTGATGAGAATATCAAACCCGAAAAGATGTAATTAAAGATATTCAAATTTAAAGGGGTGTGATTGAAGTTAAAATAAACTTCAGCGGTATAAATGGAGTTAACCATAATATTTAATATGCAAGTTTTGAGTAGTGAACAAAATGGAATATTAAAAGTGAAAGGTATAGCTTTTAGTGAAAGTAATTGCCTAATGGAATTATTAACTGTGGATTTATTTAACAATTGTTAGGTTTAACCAAGACAAGTCAATTAAAAATAACCAAACCTTTGGCTCACAACCCAATCTACCACACCTATATAATTAAATATATTACCGGATCAAGTTTGGTTCTTTATGGGTGGGTTTGGAAAGTCTGTTTTTTATATTTGTTTTCTGTCTTCAAATATAAAAATTGTATTTGTATTTGTTTTTATTTTTTTCAGCAAAAAATTAAAAATAAAAAAGCGTTTGGATCAAAATTTGTATTGAAAAATAAAATGGTATTGGTGGGCGGCGGTGGTGGTCGGCGGTGACCGCCGGCTGCGGGGAGCGGTGGTGGTGGGTGACTGGCGACGGGCGGAGGCGGCGGCGGTGGGGTCAGGTGGCTGCGGTGCCCGGAGGTGGTGGGGGCCTGCGGCGGCGACCGGTGAAGGGGGTGGTGGTGGTTGGTGGCGGCGGCGATGGGGGCGGTGACGGAGGTGGTACCCTAAACAGTGAAAAAACTCAAAAAACAACTAAAAATTGTATTTGGTATTTTCACAACTTTTATCCACTATTCACATCAAACAGTTTTCTTGAGAAAAAAAAAAGTAAATAGTAAACGCGTTTGTCAAACGTGTTTTTATTTTTAAAATGAATGAATAATAAAAAACATAAAATTATTTTTTGTGTTGCCAAACGGATCTTGTGGGCGCCAATTCTTACCTCTCTATGCAGAAACTATATTGGTAGATAACAAGAATTTACAATAATTTATTCCCATCTGGTCTTGTACATTACTACCTCTATTTGTAGAAATGTTGGTAGATATGAGGAATGATGAGTGGTTTGTTATGGTCTTTAACTATATAAAATTATTGTGATACTTTTAGGGTATGTTTGGATAGGGGTGTTTTTATTTTTGTTTTTATTTTTTTTACTGTTTACGGGAACAAAAACGCGTTTGGGAGCTTTTGATGGTTTTTATTTTCGTGAACAGTAAAAAAAACGTTTTCTCAGCCTTAGTTCAAAATTTGAGAACACCAAAATGGTATTTTTTTGTTTTCAGCACTATTTGTTCTTAGCAAAAAATAAATTTAATTGTTGCGGATTCTCTAACATTCATCTTCAACCTCCAAACCCTAACTTCCATCTTCAATCTCTAAACCCTAACCTCCAAAAAAAAAAAAAAAAAAAATTTCTTCCCGAAAATTTTTTAGACAAAATTTCCAACCAAGCGTGTTTTTGTTTTCAGATTACCCTTAGGACAATGACAAGAAAAATTTTTATTCTCAAAAAATAAAAAACGAAAACAAAAATACTAATTTCCAAACGTACCCTTAGTATTTTTTAGAAAGAGAAAGTGACAATCCATATAATAGAGGGGTTTAAGTACTGCACCAACATATATTAATCAGTGTTTTATTTTATTTTTTTCTATTTAGGTTACATCAAGGTGAGGTGACAACTTCATTAAGATGCATGTTCAAGTAGAATATGAAATTTTATCTGTTTTTGTTTACTTTTTCATTTAATGGCGCATAGCACATCATGTTAATATTTTAAAATTTGTGCGTTGTTAAATAAAGGAGCGAATAAAAATTGATGAAAAAATCAACTTAGAAAATTCGTGTCCATATAAGAATGGTAAAGTTAATTATTTTAAATTATTAAATGCGATTTCGTATTGCTTTTACTATAAGATATATTTTTCTCAATAAATTATGGATGGTATTAATAATTAAGCATTCTTGGTATTTAGTGCAATATTATATATTGTTTTTTATATATAATTTTTTTTAATTTATCTTGATAATAATATAGTTAAAACACTTTTAATGTTAATTTTGCAATAATAATCTCACATAGAATGTTTCTATATTTGGTTATTGCAATTTTATAAAAAATTTAAAAATTGCCTTTGTAAAAAATAAAAAATGACAGATTGTCTAAGAAACGAAAATACTTAAAACCTACGACCTTAACTCATAGTTTTATAAGTTCCAAATTTTAACATCATGCAATAACTCGATTAAGCTAAAATCGATAATTATATTTAAAAAAACACTTTTAATGATTACCAAACACATATAAAGATAAGTTTTAAATAAATATAAATACTTGTAAAGTGTTGAAAAGTGCCTCTTTATCAACCGAATTGGCCATCTTCTTTTTATATTTTTTTCATGCCATTTCCAAAAAATAAATAGGCTACATTTAGAGGATGGATATTAATTTTAAGTCTTAATTAAACATTAAAAGATGGTACGTCTAGCGTCAAAAGTTATTTATTTATTTATGAATTTTTCTGGTGCCAAGAACTGAAATGCTGAGTTCATTTGAGACGTCAAGAATACGCGTTTTGAATAGTACACTAAGATGTGAACCCTTTTGTCTTCTCTCACTATCATATATTTTGTCACAACACTACCTGTTTTAACTATATATATATAGTTAAATATATATATATATATATAAATGCAAATGGTGACATGGGCATCTTTATGAATTGAGAAAAACTACAAATACACACAATAAAAAGGACTGATCTAGAAGGAGGCAGATCTAGTAAATTTGACATGTCTCGTAAAAATCTGTAGCCTCCACTTGGTGAAAAAAACCACAAGACAAAGTTGGAAGTAAATAGTAGTAAGGCCCTGTTTGGTAGGTGGTTCGGTTTCAGCTGGTTTGGTCTAATCTTGTGTTTTATGGGACCAGACCATGTTTGGTAGCATTGGTCCCAAATTTTTGGTTAGACCAAATCAGACCAAAATGGCCTCATTTCAGATAAAAAAAAAAGGTGGTTCCTGGTAATCCGGTCTGGTCTTATTAATAAAATATATTTATAAATAATTAAAAATGAATAAATAATAATAATAAATTAAATAAAACATATTTTAAAAATAAAATATAAATAATAAATAATGAACAAAATGAAATAAATAATACCTAATAATAATAATAAATGAATATAATAATAATAAATAAATGAATAAATAATAAAATATATTTATAAATAATTAAAAATGAATCATTAATAATATAAATAATAAATTAAATAAAACATAATAATAATAAAAAATGAATACAATAATAATAAATAAATATAATAATAAAAAATGGACTAAATAATAAATAATAGGGAAAATTACACAAACTATCCCTGAACTATGACCTAATTTCAGAGAGTACCCCTAACGTTTGAATAATATTAGTTACTACCCCTTAGAACAATCTCAGTCAGATTTGTGCGTGAATTTACTTTAAAGCCCTTGTTTTATCTTATATTTTAGGGTTAATTTCAAGAAACCCCCTATACTATCCAGTTTTATCAACTAACCCCCACGGTGTCCACTTTGCCCCAAAAATTATAAATTCAAAAATATATATATATTTTTGGCAAAAAAATTATTTTTCGGAGGGAGAATATAATTTTCCAAAATATGAATTATTTCGGAAAAAATAATATATATTTTTTGAATAAAAATTATTTTCAGAAAAAAATCATATTTTGGAATATAGTATATATTTTTCGCAAAAAAAATAGTTTTTAGAAAAGATCATATTTTGGAACATAATAGTATATATTTTTCGCAAAAAAAATATTTTTCGGAAAAGATCATATTTTAGAACATAATATATATTTTTCGCAAAAAAAGTATTTTTCGGAAAAAAAAATCATATTTTGGAACATAATATATATTTTTCAGAAAAAATTCATATTTTAGAACATAATAAGTAATTTTTTGCAAAAAAAAAATCATATTTTGGAACATAATATATATTTTTCGCAAAAAAAAATCATATTTTGGAACACAATATATACTTTTTCGCAAAAAAATTATTTTTCGGAAAAAAAAATTCATATTTTGGAACATAATAAGTACTTTTTTGCAAAAAAAATCATATTTTGGAACATAATATATATTTTTCGGAAACAATTCATATTTTGGAACATAATATATACTTTTTCACAAAAAAAATTCATATTTTGGAACATTATATATAAATTCAAAAAAATTAGGGTATTTAAGTAATTTTGTATGCAAAATTGGAACATGCAATGATATAAGGGCAAAAATGGAAGTTCACTACAAAAACAACCTTTATTGACTAATACACAAAGTTTCCGGCGTTGACTTTGAACAGAAGGGGCTAAGTGTTACAACGGATGTGGTTTTAAGAGTAGTTTATGATATTATTGAAACGTAAGGGGTATCGAGTGCAATTAGGTCATAGTTCAAGGATAGTTTGTGTAATTTTCCCTAAATAATAATAATAAATTACATAAAACATATTTAAAAATATAATAAAAATAATAAATTATAAACAAAATGAAATAAATAATAATAAAAAATAAATATAATAAATAAATAATAAATAGATATAATAATAAATAAATATAATAAGTAAATATAATGATGAATAAATACTTCATAATAATAATAAATTAATATTAAATTAATAAAATATATTTTTAAATAATTAAAAATGAATAAATAATTTATAAATAAATTTAATTAAATAATGAAATAATAATAAATAAATAGAATATATTTATAAATTAATATATAAATTAATAAATAATAATTTAATAATATAAATAATAATTTAATAATATATATTATAAAGTGAATAAATAATACATAAATAAATATTATAATAAATAATAAATAAATAGTAAGACCAGATCGCTTACCAAACTGACTTTTCCAAATCAGATTAGACCAGATCAAACTGGACCAGACCGGACCGAACCAGACCAGACCAAAAAGACCGCCTACCAAACATGGCCTAATTTCTTTTACTATTGGTGGCTTTATTCAACATGAAAGTATAGAAAACAATAGAAGGAAATAAAAGAGGAACAAATTTTGGTATAGTCATAAAGCAAGGGAATCACTCATGCGCATAAATTTCGAGTCTTCTCACGGTTATTACAATTAATGGTTAAAAATATATCACGTTATTAAATTTAATTTTAATTAGTATAATATAATAGAATTATAATCATAATTTTGTTACGATTGCTAACGTGTAAATTCTTCTTAACCATAAATCTTACTCTAAAAAAGATTGAAAAAAATAATAATAGAGGACAAGATCCTTGTATGAAAAATTGAAAATCTAACTTATTTATGAGATTGATAGTGGGTATATAAATTACTTGTCTAGTGTGTGTGTGTGTATATATATATATATTAACTCAACAAACATTTGCTCCTTCTATAGGACTCTTGAAACTAGGATTAATTTGCTTATTTTTTAGGTATATATATATATATATATATATATATTTTAATTAAAATTATGATCACCTCATTTGATTCTAAAAGGTTAACTTAAAACTTATGGTTAACTTCATTTACACCCCTCATATTTATTTTTATTTCAATCACATTCCCCAGGTTTGACTTCATTTACACCCCCTCATGGTATGAAATGTTTAAAACACCCTTAAACCAAACATTCCTTAAATCAATTTAATTCTTAAACCAAACATCTCTTAAATCAATTTAATCCTCAAACCAAACACCCCAACTATCACCACCACTGCCACCACCAACCGTGCCCCCACCTACCTCAAATGGGTGTCCAAAACCCTCTGAGCCCACGACTTCCAGGACTGGGCTGAGCTTGCCGACCCTGTCTACCGAGGCCGAATATAATGGGAATTCGCCGATAAGGTATTAAACGGTGACGTTCCCATATCTGATAGCGGAGTCGCCGATTTGGTTGAGATCAATGAGAGGTTCGGTTAGGACAACGAGGACAGTGCAAGTTGGAGTCGAGTCAATTTCGCGCTTCTCGGGACCTCCAAGGGCGGACGGATACCTAGGGTTTATGAAATCGCCGATGGTGGTGGTGGTGGAGAGAGAAATAGGGTGAGGTTGAGGAGAGATAAAGTTGGGGGTGGAGGAGGGAGGAGAGGAGAGATGAGATAGAGTGAGGTTGAAAAGGAGTGGCGGGAGAGGGATTGAAGGGGAAGCTAGGGTTAGGGTTGGTGATGGTGGTGAGGTACACCTTATATATATATTTCGTTTACAATTGGAATACCTCGCATCTCTCTTCGTCCAAAGGTATTTCGCCACGCTGCCCCCCACTACTGCCCCAACCATATATATATATACACATACATTTATATACACACATGCACAACCTATTTATATATATACATATAAACAGTAATGTTCTCTTGCTCCTTGTGATTTTGGTTTAATATAGTGGTTTTAAAATATGAGTCATTTGATTAAATCTAATGGCTAATATTAAAAGTGATTATTTGTTATCTTGCTCCCCAAGGAGCAAGAGAACACTGATGTATATATAAATATGTGTGTGTTTATAAATATATGTATTTATATATGTGAGTGTGTGCAGATGGGTGGGGGCGGGGGGAGGGGGTGGCGAGGCGTTGGGGCGGTGGCGGGGGGCAGGGGTGTTTGGATTTAATTTTTATTTACAAATCCAAAAAACTAGTTTCTAAATAAATTAAATGTGTTTGTAAAAATTAAAATAATAAACTAATTTACAAATACGTATTTATTTATTTTTATACGAGATTCAAACTTTTCAAAAATAAAAATAAAAAATATATATATATATATATATGAGATTCAATTCTTTTTATTATGAATATGTAAAAATTTTACAACTTGACCCCTCTAGATTAAATAATTACACTTACACCTCATTTAGTTTGATTTTTTTTAACAGTGTCCCCCCTCCTTCATTATTCCAGCAAGGTCAAAGCCGGTCAAAGATGAAGCCATCCATTTTTTAGATGAGAAATGACTATGTTACCCTTGACTCAATAAAATTACATTTGTACCCTCAATTTTATTTATTTATATATATATATAAATATGCATATACACACACATATATATACACATATATATATATATGCCCACCACCACCACTACCACCACCACAGCCCCGCCGCCACCCCCGCCGCCTCCATAGACACCCCCAAACACTAAATCCAAATACACTTGTATATATATATATATGGTTTTACCTGCAACCACCGCCATAGCCCGCCCGCTTCCACCACCACCACAGCCCCGCCGCCGCCACGTCGCCGCCATACACTCCCCCAAAATTCTCCAGATCTATAAACTTCCTCCGTCCATTTTTAGTTGTCCACTTTCGTCCACCATTTCCGCAGAGAACGCCACCAGAACAGTAGGACCGTTCGAAACACTGTGCATTCCACACTGACTTCGGTCATTTAACTAATGAATGTAGACATTTAAGGAGACAGGTTGAGACATTAATAGCCAAAAGAGATTTGAAGGAGTACGTAGACAATGGAACAAAAAATTTTGATCGTCCAAAGACTAATAAGATTGTGGGCGGACAGCCGGTGAAAATCATTGACACGATCCATGGAAGACCAGAAGAGGATGAGGAAAGCCGTTCGGTTCAGCGTTCACGAATGCGCAATGCTAACAAGATCCGAAGGGTTGGGGAGGTGAACGTAATTCGTAACTACCCAATGCCGACAATATCATTTACCCAGGAGGACTTGAGACGTGTACAACTACCACATGAAGATCCACTTGTAATTTCTATCATAGTTTCAAATTGTTTAGTTAAAATGGTGTTGGTTGATCCAGGTAGCAACACGAACATCCTAACCAAATCAGCCTTCGAAAAAATTGGCATCAACACGGAGTTGATCAAGCCGACCGCTAGTCCGCTGACAGGTTTTGATGGAAAGAGAATCTGCCCGATTGGTGTACTGAATTTACCTATAACGGCTGCAAAGCGAACTTTGACGGAAAATTTCATGTTGGTGGACGTGCAGCCCTCCTACAATATGATCATGGGAAGAGGTTGGATTCACCGAATGCAGGGAGTTCCTTCAACTTTGCATCAGGTGATGCGGTGTGTTGATCCTTCAGGGAAAGGATTTGTGGACATCCAGGGAGATCAAGTGGTGGCGAAAGAATGCTACGCCATTGTCACCAAGGGTCTAAAAGGCGAAAGTAACGAACACAACTTATAGCAATTACCGAACGTTCGTGATCAGACTGACAATGATGAAAAGATGGAAGAAGACACCATCACAGTAGATCTGATCGTAGGGAGCAAAGGAAAGACCACCCAAATTAGAAGAAGCTTCAATTCTGATGAAATGAGCAGTTTGATTTCTATGCTAAGATCAAATGCTGATGTTTTCGCTTGGGAGCATAGCGACATGCCCGGGATTGACCCAGGAACCATGATGCACAACCCCTTAAATCAATTTAATCCCTAAATTAATTTAACTCCTAAATCAAACACCCTCTTAGAATCAATCTAACCCTCAAACCAAACACCCCAACCCCAACCCCAACTCCCACCCCAACTCTCTCTCTCTCTCTCACACACACACACACACACACCTCTGCACACACTATACAGACGCACACACACACACACACACATATATATATATATATATCTATACATATATATACACACACATATATATATCTACACCATTTTCGACCCCTCCCACCGCCTCCCCCGTGAGCAAACAGTGGCACACGACGGCGCAGGACGAGCGTCTCTGGGAGCTGATCTGCACTAGGCACTGGGCCAACACCGGCTGCGGCGGCGGTCAGCAGCTCCGCTCCGTCGTCCTTGCCCTAGGTGGATTCCGCCGCCTCCACTCTCTCTACCTCTGGCCTCTCTTGAAGCCGCCTTCCTCCGCCGCCTCCTCATCAGCAGCATCGTCGTCGGCGTGGCCTTGTCTGCCTCTGCCGCCGCGTGCGGCCGTTCCGACGAAGCCAGTTGCCGCCTAAACTCGTTGGGGAAAGGATGAGGTTCATCTCTCGCTGTCGCTGTTGTCGATTCGGTACTACGAGAAGATGAATTTCAGCAACCGAAACAAATGACTCGAATTGAACTTTGATTTGTGTTTGTTCTGTGTTTAATTTGTACGATTAGATGTATTTGTATGATCAGATCTGTATCTATATTTTTAATTTGTGTGTGATTGGATACAAAAAAGGAAAAAATCAAAAAAAAAAAAAATTTTATTTTTTATTTATAATTTGTTGCGAAATTTAATATATATTTTTGAATTATATATATAATTTTAATTTTATATATTTATTTCAAATTTTTTATGTTTTTTGTGATTTTTATATTTATTTTCGAAATTTAATATGTTTTTTTGAAAAAAATAATAATTTTATATTTATTTTCGAATTTATAATATTTTTAAATTTTTAATATATATATTTTTGAATTTTATATATATTTTGAAAATTTAATACAAATTAAATTATTAATTGATGGGAGGGGGTCTAATTGATAAAAACACTATCCTTGTTTCCAAACATAATAGGGATAACACATTGAGGGTAGTTTAGAGATTTTAAAAAAAATTCTGGATGATGTCATCGTTTAGTGGGTCTAAGTAATGAGAATATTGAACAGTAGGGGGTGTAATTGAAGATATTTAAACCTAAGGGGGTGCGATTGAAATAAAAGCAAATCTCAGGGGGTGTAAATGAAGTTAACCCTACAATTTTTTGTATTTTAAGTTATATTATTTTTCCTTGCCGAAATATATTTGTCTTATATCTTTACTCTATATATTATGAAATATTCATTAGAGTTACATTTCAATTAATGTATATTAATTAAATAATATATATTTTAAAATATGAAAATATTTATAACCTCTTGTCTTATATCTTTACTCTCTATATTTTGAAATATTCATTAGAGTTACACTTCAAGTAATGCATATTAATTAATTATTAATATTTTTTAAAAGTCTTGAAATATTATCAACACCTTTTTTTTACTCTATATCGTTTTGACATACTCCATAGAGTTGCACTTCAACTAATACATATTAATTCATTAATTTTTATTTTGAAGAAAATATTTGGAAATATTCACAACCCTTCACAATTTAGAATAGTTGTTATAGATATATATACAATATAATGTTTTCATCTTGGGGCATGGAGGTAATTTCACCACCTAGATATTTGTCTCATGAAATAAGGGAGACAACACAAGGGTATTCCGGTCATTTCTCCCCTTCAGAGGGTGTCATTGCATGTAAAATGAAATCTCATGGGGCGAGTGCAATTGATCGAAACCTCAGGGGATCTGAGTGCAAATTACTCTAATTGTAACTGATGGTGGTGTTATGACGGGAGGGAGTGAATTGTAAAAATCGTGATAGTTTGGGGGGTTTATAATCAAAAATATATTTTAGGGGTTAGTTGAGAGAGAAGAAAGAATAGGGGGTTTAATGCATTTAACCCAAGAAACAAAGATGTATGTATATCTCTAATTTTATGTTGGGGTAACTTTTGTGTATATGTAACTACTGCGATGATTTTGCTGCTTAGAATTTTTTATTTCATGTTTTTGTAATGAATTAATTTGGGTTTCTTTTACTTCTTTGATTATGTTATTTGAGAGGATTGTGATGGTCTTTCTGATTTTTGTTTTGTGAGTGGGGTTGAAGGAAGAAACAAAGATGAATATGTATTTAGGGTTAGGGTTCAAAGAGTAATTAAGTTATTTATTATTTATTTATTTAATTATAATATATCTATATTTAGTTATAAAAAAATTATAAAAGAACATGGGTAATTTGGTAATTCACTATTCTTGGTGATGCCGAAGGGGTTGAGGGGTGTAAGTGTAAGTATCCAATCTAGAGGGTCAAGTTGTAATAAGCCTTATCTAGAGGGGTGAAAGTGTAATTTACCCTTAAAAATATAAATTTAAAATATTAAAAAAGAGGAATAATTTTTTTTAACATATTATAGAATTATGTTTAAATATCCTTTTTATTTTTATTTTTGGATTTTTAGAAATGGGAAGGGGTCAAATTAATAAAAGTTATATCCTTGTTTTTAAACACCACCTAGTTAACACATTGAAGGTAGTTTAGGAATTAACAAAAAAAATCAAGATGATGTCATGCCTGAGGGGGTGTAAATGATATAAATTTAAAAAATAAAGAATATAAATAAAAAAATTCAAATTTTAAGGGGTGTGATTAAAATAAAAAAAAATCTGAGAAATGTAAACGAAGTTAACCTAAACTTAAGTTGAAACTTTTAGGAGTGTAATAGATTATATTCCAATAATGTAATAAAGACATTCATGGGTTCCAATATACTTGTTCCAATATGCTATTTGTAAAAGCACCTAATTGCTTCATCATAGTGGAATTTGTATTCTTCAAATCTTAAATTACATAAAAGTGTCCTAAATAAAGCAAAGGCAAATAAAGGTGCTTACAGAATGAGAAAAGCTAGATAAAACAATATACAATAAGTAAGATAAAAAATAAAAAATAAATTAAGAAGTCTTGACCATATATAGGGTATCTAACAGAATTTTATTTTCTTTTCTAATAAAGAAGTCTTTTCACTTCTTTTCTTCCTAGCTTTTGCGTATCCATAGGAAGGACAAATTTAACAAAATGTTCTGCGTGATATTAGAAAAGAAAATATAATTAGTTACAATTTATGTAGCATATATATATATGTTTTTTAAAAATATAAATATGAGAAATATTATTATACAGTCATTATATAAACACGACAAGAGCAGAGGACCCCATTCTCCACAAAACACGTTATCATCATTAGGAACAAAAGAAATGTTTGTCGAATTAATTGATGAATGGAATGGGTTTAAAATGAAGAAATGGGATTACAAACTAAATTTTTTTTCTAACAGACACAATACACAATTGAAATGGCAATCTAACAAACACATAAATAATAAGCATGTGCACACTTACAAGAGGGTGGGGAACATTGGACCAAAGGTCCCAAGTTGATCACATGGTGACTTCATACATTTTGTCGACATTTTTTTTCAGAGTTGATAGCTAACCGAGGCATAGTCGTCAAGAACTCATTAATATATATATATACAAACGTTATATAATTGTGGATAATCATAACAACAACAAACAACCCCATAATAAATGGGGTAAATTATACTTTCATCCTCTCTAGATATGATTTATTATAATTTTACCTCTTATTTTTTGGATAATTACAGCTTCATCCCCTCTAGATCATCAAAGCCCAATTTTGATGATTGAAAAAGTGAAATGACATATATACCCCTGAATATTTCTCAATTATGGTGTAAAAAATTGGATTTTTTATTTGAATTTGTCCGTAATTGTCCAATTAGTGTGTCCAAATTATGGCAAAATGAAGCAATAATGTAATAGATTGGAGCAAAAATATTCATAACAATAAATCTGGAGGTATTTTAGACATTTCACCTAATATTGACCGGGTTTGATCACGTTAAAATTGTATTCCAGGAGAGTAATTGTTACAACTTCCAAACTTAAGAGGATGAAACTGTAATAAATCATATCTTGAGAGGTGAAAGTGTAATTTACCCCTAATAAATAACAGCAATAATGCAATATATATCTCATATAACAAGATAGTAGATCCAATTTACAAGATTTTTTACTCGTTTTGTATTTTACTTAATTTATTTTTGAGGTATTTTTTGGCTCTATATTGTTTTGAAAAAATATGAGGTGTATAACAAAGTCTTGTACAATAATGGTAATTGGTTTGTCATATTGTGAATGGTCATCACTTGAAAAGTATTTTAAATTGGTATCACTATGGTGATACTATGAATAAAATTGGTATTTTATTCACTAACACTACAACAAAAATTATCTTCTTAAAAAATTAAATTCTTCAAAATGAACCTATAATTTGAGACACGAGAGTATCATTGTTGGTGAGGTGATGGCTTAAGGGAGGTCGATGTAATTTATTCTTTGGAATTTAGAGTCACCGACTCACCATGATATGGTGAGGACTTTCCAAGTTGTTTACTTCCATCATTTAACATATATAAATACACTTTTAAAACTATCATTATTTTTCAAAGACCTTAAACACTTTAAATATGAAGAAAAATGACAAGAAGTATGTCTTTCTCCTCCAAAGACTTAAAACTTTTTAAATGTTTTTTTTTATTTTTTATAGGAAAAAATTATTTTGAAATGTGTGACAAAAAATTTAGAAAAAATTGGAGGTATCAGCTTCTCAAAACAACTTCTGTTTTTTTTTTTCTTTTGAAGTCAGAAGCATAAATTGTGTCAAACAACCTTAATCCATTCTTATGGTATTCTTTAAGTCTCAAAGATTTGAAGACAACATAGCATAACTGATTCAAAATTAATCTCAAAGCTCCAAAAAAAAAAATTATTAAAAAATTCTTTATTATTCTAGAATATGGTCCACAAGAATTGTATATTTTTACCTAAATTTGATAAAACTTACTATTTATTCACATTATATATACATCTTCTTACCTTCTTTTATTGAACTTTTCAGTTTCTTTTTTATTTTATTCGTTATAAAACTGATATATTGAACAAAACATTTATATTATATGCAATTAATATCTGACCGACAATTACAGCATCATAAATTGGATTTTAATCTTAAATGAATGCAAGTCACACGTAATCGTACAGAACAATTGTTCTAATAGGATGATTTTGTGACCATGTGACTATGGCAATTCCTTAGTGTGGTCCATTAAAAATAAAATAAAAGACGAATAACATTTTTAAAAAAGAAATCAAAATAAATACATAAGTGATCATTCCAACATTTGAATATTAGTCATTAAGAAATTAAGTCTGTAACAATCACCATCAAATCCCAATCGTCAAATAATAATGTATGGATAATGACAGTAATTTTATAACATAAAACATTTGGTATTTCAGATTACTATCACTATATATATATATATATGACTATAGTATTAACGAAAATCATATTGTAACAACTATACGAGGATGCAATTATAGCTTGGAAACCCTAAAGCGTAGCACTAAACAATGAATATGACAATAGCAATTACTAAAAGAAAGAGACATATGATCAACTCATGCTTAATAAGTTTTGGTTTAGTTTTTATTGTGACAGATGATTGGTAAATTTTGTAATTAAGCATCACTCCCTTTTTAAAATTGAGCTTATTTTGGACGAGGTTAGTCAATGTCTAATGTGTGTATAGATGTACTATATACATATATATATATATATATATATACACACACACTCACACATGAAGCTCTCTTCAACCAAGGAGAATTTGTTTTTCATAAGCCACATCCTCATCACTTATTTATTTATTTTTTCCGTTCTTATATTTGCTTCTTGTTTTATATATGTCCATATCACTCCATATACTATTTAATTTTATCAAATTGTTCCCTCTTCGTCTCATTTTCGTCAATTTCATCAACGATAAAATAAAATAACTAAAATACCCTTTATTAAAATGACGTCATTTAGATTAAAGTATTTTAGACAAAAAAATTAATAGGATTATTATCATAAAACCTCCCTCAAGTTTTCAAAAATCATCAAATACCCCCCAGCTTTATCAAGTAACCCCCATTTTTCTCTTGAATCACATTATTAAGATATTTTAATTATTTTATGTTCACGTTGCCCTTGATAATAATCTTATATAAATTTTGAATAATACAGGAGATGATATGAACATAAAAGAGATTAATTAATTAAATTTAATAGTATAAGGGGGTTTAGTGAAATTAATCATTTATATATATTTACTAGTCGCTATTATAAAATTTGAAGACGAGAGGATTGTTTTATCTTTTTTCGTTCTAGCTACAAAATTATAATTTGTATTACTTTCATGACTTTGAACATAAAAGGCATTGTTAATTAGAGGGATTATACATCTCATAATACTTTGATTCAACCCACCATCTTCCACCATTGACATTTTGCATATATATACAACATATTAAACTGAAGAGATTAGTAAATCTAACCTACCATGTATATGAGGAGATAAAAAACATTTTCTTCCATGCAATTTGGTGAAAAGTCTTAAGAACATTTATGAATAGGAAAATGATGTATATATGATTTGTAAAAAACATTATACAAATTTATACAGAAAAAAACGAGAAAGAGAGGACACGTCTCGGAGCAAAAGTTAATTTGATTGAATCTAATCACAGAAAGAGTGCGAATTGACATGGCTGACTTTTTGTAATGTTAAACATACATGAAAACAAAGTTTAAATATATATATATATATATATATAATCTGGCCAAAAAATATAGCCGGATTAATGAGTATTTGTCTGATTCCCCTAGCTAAAAAATGGGATCAAGAATGGATCTTCACAAATCACAAATTGAAAAGGACTTGTTGAAATTGCCCAAAAAAGAAAGAAAAAAAAATTGATTTGCCCAAAAAAAATGAACCTACATATAAATAAACATGTTAAAACCATTTAGCATAGCATGAATAGAGTCTATTCTAGCAAAATAGGACACAGTTGGCTGGGAATTCTTTTTTCAGCAAGTTATTGCCAAAGCTAATCACTTCATAATTCCATATATATATATATATATATATATATATATATACAGAGGCACACACGTATATGTACATATGATCATCTTAACTCTTAAGTCTTAACATGACATTATTAGATTTACGTGTCATTCGGTGATCAGATGATAGACACATAATAAGGGACCAAAAAAAGTAGATTCTTATATAATTAAATTCAAGAATCCAAGGTGAAAAACTTAGAGAAGTCATTGATGTTGTGGGCTCTCTGGAAAAGTAGAGCCTCAGTGGAAGACTTGAAGTGTGTATTCACAGTTCTTATGCTGTTTATATAATAGTACGACATAAAACAAACAAACAAGAAGTGCCAAAGAAATATTATACAAGTCCTAAAAGAAAGTTCAGATTCATGAATATTGTATATATGTATGTACATGGAAAAATGAATAAACAATAGTGAACGCTATATTTCTTTTTCTTGGCCTGTAAAAGGCCAAAGATTAGACAAAATTAGAAGAGGACTTTCTTTCTTATATGTAGACTTTTATGCCTTGTAAGGACTTTAGTAATGAAGGGAATTATGGTAGAAATTACGTGTAAACTTGGAAATATATAATTTCAATAGCTGAATAATGGATACAAATTAAATTTGGAAATCTAAGCAAAATTAAAATAAGTTGAGATTTCACCATGATCACACTAAGACTAAGACCCTGTTTGACATAACTTTTATTTATGGCTTTCCGCATAAGAAAAAAAGAAGTATAAACTGTTTTGAGAAGCTGGTACCCCCAAATTCTTTAAAACGCTCTTCCAAGGTCCAGAAGCTTTTTAAAATTTTTGTCAAACACTGTTCAAAAGAGCAGCGTTTGAAAAATCAATTCAAATAGAGACTAAACCCTAACCTCGTTCTTTTATACGAACCGGACCCACAACTTGTGTAACGTTAAAATTACGATATACAACAGTTATAATTTGAATCCAGTTCTAAGACTTGGATACAATTAATCTAACCTTTAGAAGGTTCATTCATGCCAACTATGCTATGCTTGCGGGAGCTAGAAAATAAATGGATATTTAAATTGTTTGGTAAATCTGAATCATCATCCAGCACACGGACCAACAAATAGTACCACCTTCAATGGATCATAAAGTCGAGCCCATCCACAAAGAACAAGACGTGAACGGAGTATATGAACTAAGGAGAAAGAGGCCCAATTAGCTAGTAAGTCAAAACTTCTAAGGAGCAACAACATGATGGTAAGTCCTTTTTCCTTGATTCAAATCCTATAATTTTCTCATGACTTGATTTGGGCTTGGGCTTTAGTTCTTCAAAAACCAAGAGATGTCGACGATTATTGGGCTAAAATAGGCCATGATTCACAAACTAGTTTTAAAATTGAATGTCACCAAAAAAAAAAAAAAATAGCCACACTAGCATGCCCCTGTCTCTGTAAGGACTTGTAGATAGGGCTATAAACGAACCAAACGCTTGACAAGCAATTCGAGTTTCACTCGATAAAAATTTGGTTTGTGTTTGTTTACTTAGGGCTTGTTTGGTAGGCGGTTCGGTCTGGTCTTATCTGGTCCGGTCTGGTCTGGTCTTATCTGGGTGGTGTTCTGAAAGTCTGTTTGGTAAAGCTGTCTGGTCTTATGGTCTTATTCAAGCTGTTTGGTCTTATGTTTGGAAAATAATACAAAAAATAAAAAAATAATATATAAAATTCAAAAAATATATTAAGTATGAAAAATATAAAAAATTTGAAAAAATATAAAAAATTTGAAAATAATATAAGAAATTCAAAAATAATATATATTTCAAAATTTATAAATTATTTCGAATTTTTATATTATTTTTTGAATTTTATATATTATTTTTGATTTTTTATATTATTTTCAAATTTTTTATATTTTCTCATATATATATTATTTTTGATTTTTTATATCTAATTTTGTATATTATTTTTGAATTTTATATTTTTTTCAAATGTTATACATTATTTCAAATTTTTTATATTATTTTTCAAAACTTATATATTATTTTTTAAATTATATATATATATATTTAAAATTTTATATATTAATTTTGATTTTAATATATATTTTTCGAATTTAATACATTATTTTTAAAAAAATTATATTATTTTTAAAATTTTATATATTATTTTTGAATTTTTATACATTATTTTTGAATTTTTCTATTATTTTGGAATTTTTTTATTTTCCCAAATTTTAAATATATTTTTTGCATTTTATATATTAATTTTGAATTATATATATATTTCAAATTTTTTATATTATTTTTTTAATTTGATATATTATTTTCAAATTGTATATATTTTTTAATTTTATATATATATTTCAAATTTTATAGTCCCATATGTTAAGACAATTGTATATAAGACTACTTGAGATCACTTGAGACCATCATTTTTTGTTGTCTCAAATTACCCATTTTGGTCCCAAGTGGTCCTTGTTTTTTTGGAACCGTGTTGTCAAACAGTGTCCAGTTCCAAAAAAGTCATTATGAGACCAGACCACATGAGACCGAACCGCGAACCAAACATGGCCTTAATAAGTGAACCAATCCCGAATAATTTTTTCAAACTCGATTCGTAAATGAACCAAATTCATCAAGTGTGAGCTCGGCTCGAAAATATTTACAAACAAAGCTCGTGAATGTACTTGTAAACAAGGCTGATTAAAAGCTTACTTATATATATATTTATATACATATATGTATATATGTATTATAAATTATTGGATTATGTAATATATAATATAAATTTTCACAAATTTAATATAATATATGACAAAATTCTCACACAACAATCATATTAAGCCCAATATTATTATTATTATATTAAATATTATCAAAGACTCTAATTTCTAAAAATAATGAGTAATATATGCTATAATTGAATCAAGCCGTTCGTGAACAAGCTCGAGCCTGGCTCGTTAAAACTAGCGTTCGACTTGTTCGTTTAATAAATGAACTAAGGTTGAACACAATTTTTAGGCTCGTTTAATAAATAAACAAGCTTGAACATTGTCAAACTTGACTCATTTACAACCTTACTTGCAGAGTGACATAAATTCAAACTCATACTCGGTATATTGGATTCAGTTCATTTAAATATCGAAAGCTTGTTTTTCTAATCAACTGCATTACACCTGCGTGGGGCAATGTCACCCGAACAACGGAACAAGGGAAACAAAGGTCGCCATTTTCTCCATTCTATAGCATTCGTTCTAATTAAAAGTGAATAAAGGTCACCATTCTATTAGCAGAAATGGCTATAGTGAAGAATACAGAGGGCCATTGACCTATTATAGTTTCATAGGTGACAATTAATTCATTATGTGAAGACCAAAGGTAGACATGATTTTACCATCATTCTTGACTACAATTGAAAAAATAAAAATAAAAAAACTGACAATTTTTTTATTGTCTATTATAGTATAGTAAGTATTGATGTGAAAATTGGTCGATTCCTAATGTTGTCACTCGGTTTAAAAGAACGATCCAGTTAGTACTTAAATCACCTTAAATTGAAAAAAATAATTAGGTAGTGACATTTTGCTTATGTACCTTCATTAATACTTTGTATGCACATTTTGTTTAAGTTTGTCTTATAAATACTCATCTAGGGATCTTGGTGAATTACAGAGTTTGAGGGTTCCTTGTACTACTTATGGGGAACTATTTGGCTGATTAAACCAATGAAAAGGGTATTTTCGTCACTCTAGATAAGAAATGAAATATATATATATATATACTACTACTACTATTAAAAGTGTATTTTTTTTTTAATATTTCGATATTTATAGTCAAAATTTTATATGTAATCTTTCAATCGAATTTGTACTTGAATTATAACTATTAAATTTAATTGAATTCTATACCTTTAATTCAATTTCTTCTTGAATAATAATTACAATAATTAATTGAATTTTATAACTCCAATTCAAATAGAATCATATTTGAAACCACCAACACTTAAAAATTTTAAACATTTATTGCATAAATCTACTTTTAACCGTATTACTATTAAAATCAATTATTTATAAAAAGTCATTTTCAATAATTAACTAATATATTTAAATGTTTATTACATTTTATAATAGTATTAACAATTTTTTAATATTAGTGTAATTTATATATTCATGATGTAGATATTTACTATAGTGTGTGTATATATATATATATATTTTTTTTCTTTTTCTTTTTGCAATGTACAAATCAAAGAACTTGCTCCCGAAGAAACTATTTGACTCTTTTTGTAAAAACACACATAAAACCTTCTGGAACTCTCTACTAACTGTACCAGAGAAGGACTCTCTCTCTATATATGTCTCTTTATCAAAGCTTTTAGTTCTGTCTATAGTACTATATCATAAACAAATCTACTTCCGAAATCAAAACCCTAATTTCAGTTTTCGAAACCCTAATTCCCAAACCATGGCGATCCTCTCCGAATACGAAGAAGAAGATAAGAAGCCATCGTCTTCGTCGACGGCGACCAAGCCGTTCAACGCAGGGTTCGATCCGGCGAACCCTCTAGGGTTTATCAAGGACGTTTTCGAATTCGTTTCGCGGGAGTCCAATCTCTTCAGAACCGACTCGGCCGTCAGGGACGTGACGGCGCTAGCTCGTTCGGTGAAGGAGAAGGTGGATGCGGAGGCAAGGAAGGCGAAGGAGACGGCGCTGAAGGCGAAAGAGGCGGAGGTGAAGGCGAAGGAGAAGGAGGCCGCGGCAAAGTCTTCGCCGGCGGTGGCCGTGAAGGAAGAAGCCAAGAAGGCGGTGGAGGAGGGAGAGAAGACGTCCGACGATGGCACTCTAGGTACAAGATCTTGAATCTTGGAACTTCTTTATATTCGCATGCCTTATTTGTTAGTGAATTTTGATTTCGATTTCAATTTTGAATTTTTTCCCTCTGAGCTGAGAAAATTTAAGTTGCGTTAGGTTTATATGTGTAGGATTTATTTGATTTATGTAATTATTGTTTTTCATTTGATTTATATATATATTTTCTAGTTTCTGTGTTTTCATTGTTACTGAAATTGGATTTTGATGTTTTTTCCCCTCCTACTGAGAATTTTTTTGCATTAAGTTTATGTGAGTAGGATTTATTTGATTTATGTAATTTTTGTTCTTTTTTCTTGATTTTGTCTATAATCATTGTTATTGAAATTGGGTTTTTGATGGTTTTTCCTCCCACTGAGAAAATTTTAAAGTTGCAATTAGGTTGATTTGAATTGGGTTTATTAGATATATATAATTTCCGTTTTCTTTTCATTTTTTTAGTTGGTCTTTGTTTCCTGGCAAAAAGGTAAGACAATAGGAGACATGCACTATTTGTTAAAGAAAGTAAAATAAATGATAACCTAGAGACTGCTTTAAATGATAGTTTGACAGAGTTTTGGTGCTGTGAACCTAATGTATCGAAGGGAAGTGGAAATTTGCCCTTGATTTATTGGAATATACTATGTTAATAATTTTGACCTTGCTTATTCCAATTGAATTGGAAAAGTTATGACTAATTGATAATATGAAAGGGAGTGCTTTTGGTTTCAACTTTTAAGAGAAGGCATGATGAAGTGAAACATGGGAACTATATTTTGTGATAATTTTTTGGGGAACTAATGTTCTCACAGTTGCCCGTCTGAAGAAATTACTTGTACACTTGATTCACTGCAGGCGTATATGGTTTTGGTCTTTCAGGCCAATTGTGTTGTTTTGAATGTAATGGAGTGCTGGTGAATGGGGTAGAGTTGTTTTCATTTGTTTAAAATATGCGCATATTAGTTATTATTGAGTGCATTTGTGTTGCAAGTTTTTGTTTTATTATGTGGTGGAAGCAGATGGACTTTACTTTAAATTCTGTTTTCATGATGGATTTTTTTAATCTGTCTGTTCAATTGGTGTCTCATTGTAAATTTTGGTTCACATGAATGAGGAATAACTTAATTGAGATTCATGAAGTCTGTTGTATTTGTGTTGTCTCTAGTTTTTTCTTCCTTCAGCCCTGGTCCGTTCTCAAGCTACTGGTTATTTAAATCTTTTAAGATTCCCAAAGTTTCATTTGAAATATACGCCTATGATGCCTCTGCAAGGTCTCTTCTCTCTTTTTGGACTTGGATCTTATGGGGACGACAGACAGAAAATGTTATAACTTGCTATTCGCCTATATTTGAGATTATTATTTTATGGATTGAGTTGTGTAGCTAAGGAACAATGTTGGAAATCAATATTTTAATGATGCAATAGTGTGAAGTTGAAGCTTACAGATACTCCAAGGCATGCAAGTAAAAGAGGGATACGCATAACAGAGAGTTGCAATGGCCCTCCACTTTATAAGGATGAATCTGTTTTCCTATTGGAGAAATACAGTAATGTTGTATGATGGAGGCTTGTAGGAAGGTAGATGATCATTATTGTTCAATTTGTGCTGTATAGTGTATTCCTTGGGTGAAATTTTGGTGGTGGTGATATTCTTGAGGCCAGTAAATTGTGCCTTGCTTTGGAAGTGATCAATTAGATGATATCCTAGCCATTATGAAAAAGATATCTAGGACTTGTCCTATGTGGAATCTAAATTAATGATAATATGGAAAGTGTTAGTGTCAGGAGGCAATTTTTTGAGAGAATTTTATTTTGATGATGTTTAAATGTGGCATAAGTAAGACACAAATAAATTATTGTTTTTAGTGAAGAAGAGAGTTGATCACAGTACTGGAAAGGAATATCAGGAGTGAAGTCTTAATGTCGTGTAAACCAACATTAGCCACAATATATGAATGGAACACTTAAAAAAGTTGGGTAATATTGTTAGGTTGTCCTATATGTGGAGAAAGAATGATCTTCCTACTGAAGTAGGATTTGTACAAAACATGAATTTGAAACATTTGTTCATATTCTTTGATTGTCTTGGATGAATGGATGAAAGATAAACAAGACACTCTAGGGGTGTGTCTTTGGTACTAAACATTAGTTTTGTTAGTTACTTAGCAGTAACCTGAGAAACTCAAGGGGAATACATTAGCTTTGAATGTTTTGAAGATTAATAGAACTCATTCTCAATATATGGTATGGAAATTCAATAAGAAACACGCAATACTGATTTGTTGCTGAAATGAGCAGCTAAGATGATCTTATGGGAAAATGTAAGGAAAATGATAAAAAAAAATAGTATGATGGAAAGAAATTTGCAGTAAACTCTTTTAGCAGTTAAATAAGAGAAGTAGATATAAGAGTTAAAATTGATGTTAGTTATTATTAAACACAAGGAAAAAGAGAGGGATTGAACCCATGTCAATAAGTAATAAGAGAAGACTGATATATAGAAAATAATTTCATGTTGCCTACCACTCCAAGTGGACACTTGTCTATGTTGACAGGAAATCTTATTTTTTTGGTCCTTTTCCGGGTTATTTCCCATTGATAAGGAGTACCTGAAATACATAATATATTTTATTATACCAGTTTAGCAGTAGTCTTCTTTTAAATTGGATCTGTGTTGTGTCTTAATATATTTTAGGTTAGGAGTACATCCATCTGGAATTCTCAAGGACAGTTGTTGATTATGTTTTGAGCTTCAGTTAGTTTTTGACTGGATGGTGTCTTAAACTTGTTCGTCTTAATTTAAGTAGTAGTTATTCTGCACAACAGCTTCTCTGTTGTTTCCTTCTGATTTAATTTGTTAGCAGTTCCTGTAACAGTTTATCTGTTCTTTCTCTCTATTTTGATTTTTATTATCAGTTCCAAACAAAGGAAATGGTCTCGATCTGGAAAAGTATTCTTGGACTCAAACTTTGCAAGAAGTCACTATTAATGTTCCAGTACCTCCTGGAACGAAATCGAGGTTCATCGCATGCGAGATAAAGAAAAAAGGTCTGAAAGTTGGGCTCAAGGGTCAGCCTCCGATTATTGATGTAAGCCTTCTTAACCTGGTATATCTGTTGTTTTGTCGTTTCAGAGTTTGGCTCATTCATATCTGTTTCTCTGCATGTAGGGGGAACTTTTCCAAAATGTCAAAGTTGATGATTGCTTCTGGAGCTTAGGTATGTTTAAACATGAACATAGCAATAACATCATGCATGCACACAGCATGTCTAGTTGACTAGGTTATGTGCTTCTTTATAGCTTATAATGATTTGGGAAATTACGTACTACCTCTGTCCCATATTAGTTGTCCACTATTGGAACTTTACTTGTCCCAAAATACTTGTTCTGTTCGAATTCCAATGCAATTTAACATCCCACTTTCCCAACTACCCTTCTTCCACTAACTTTAAACAAATACCGGACCCCACCATAATACTATATCATTAAGGCCAAATTTGGAAATTGCACACTAGTCAACCTATATCAATAAAATGTTAAAAAGTCCAAATTGGACAATTATTGCTGGACGGAGGGAGTATCATTTAGTGGATACATCCAATTAGGCGCCTTCACAAACTCGTCGGCGATAGTGATGTAGATGTGTTACAGTTCACCTTTTGTTACATTTATGAGAACTTTTGTTTTGCAGAGGATCAGAAATCCATCTCTATACTTCTGACCAAGCATAACCAAATGGAATGGTGGAAGAGTTTGATTAAAGGGGATCCCGAGATCGATACTCAGAAGGTAGAACCTGAAAATAGCAAGCTATCTGATCTGGACCCAGAAACACGGACAACTGTTGAGAAGATGATGGTAAGGATACCCCAAGGCTTTCGCTATTTATGTTGTTTATTATGATGAGAGTTGTATAAATGAGTCATTGAAGCCACTCGCGAGTTTTATGCTAGTTAAAATTGGATTTGTCAATTCTTTTGTTAATTACTGAAGAAGGTTTCCCCTTCAACTAGATTTTCTCATGTCTCAACTCTCCCTCGCTCACAACCCCTCATGCATTCTTTCACACTTCCCATATGTTAAAACAATTCAGCCCCTCCGAGGTGTAGCCATCCCCACTCAAGCTGCATGTATTTAAAAAGTTAGGACCCAGTTTCAGCCATATACTTAAATTCCAATTTTGCCCTTTTTTTGTGGTGGTTGTACACCTTATAAAGTGCAGTTTTAATTGCTGAACTCTGTTGCATTGATGTTGCTTCCTTGCAGTTTGATCAGCGACAGAAGTCCATGGGTCTTCCTACAAGCGAAGAGATGCATAAGCAAGATGTTCTCAAGAAATTCATGGCTGAGGTGAGCACTTGAGCATCTGGCTCATTCACTATCGGATCTAGGGATCCGTGTCAATGGGGACTAAATTTTTTTTTTTGGGGTTTTGGTGTATAAATGATATATATTTATTTCTTTGGGATTTAAAACAAATTTTTAGTGGGGGCTTAGTTGTAAAGAAATCTAAATTCTGTGGTATCTAAGGTAAAAAAAAAATAAAAAATCAGTGGGGGCTAAATATGAAATATCCAAGAAAATTTGGTAAAAATATATATATAAAAAAAAATTCAGTGGGGGCCATGGCCCCCATTGGGCCTTGACTAAATCTGTCCCTATACATAATTGTGTGTTCTTCTATGTTCATGGAAATATGTTAACTAATCCGTGTAATTCAATTAATGCAGCACCCGGAGATGGACTTTTCAAAGGCAAAGTTTGCTTGATCGAAGCTCTTTACTCGGAGAATCTACATATCGTATACTAATGTCATTTTGGGAAGGAAGTGGGTTTCTTTTAGATCTTTTGTTTGCCCTCCAGACTTTCTTCTGTCTTTAAACATGGTAGTCTGGTGTCTGTGCTTCATAGTGGACTCTCTCGTCTTTTGAAACTCAAAACAGTGGGATGAAATGTTTCATTGTTTAAGATGGTATATGTGAAATTTTACTCACTAAAACTTTACATGTTGAAAGAAGTGTATTTTTGTTACTCATGCGTATTGATTTTTTGCTGCTTTAGGTTGTACTCATTTCTTTTCATATAGAGCAGCATTATATGAGAAGCAACGAGTTTGAGGCCGGTTACCAAAGCAGTGACTGCTTGGATGAATTTGAGATCGGTCAGTTTTGACACTGTTTAGTCACCATAGTACCAAATTGCATGTAACCTGAAAGTGTTTTTTTGCTTTTTGGATTGGAAAGTGTTATATATATATATATATATACATACACTAGCAAGAGGGCACATGCAATGCATGTGATGATTTATATTATTTTGATAAAAAAAAATAATTAACTATTATTTGAAAAGTAATTTTTGAAAGAGGAAATGATATAGTGCCTAAGATTCATAATCAAAAGAAAAATAATTATGCTTCATATAAATAATTACTGTTTCATTAATAAAATAAAATTCTGATACTTTTTAAATATCTATTATTACAAATTATGTAGCTATTCAAATGCATGTATTTTTTATTTATTTGAAACCAATTTAAGTATTTCAACAAGCTTTTTTTCTCTTTTCAGTTTCCCTCTTGTTCATTACTAATTTCTATATATATTCAACCGCACCTTATAACAAGTTTACAACACAATAAGGTGCTTAGACTTTTATAATAGTCTTCAAATCCAAACTAAAAATATATATTTTTTGTAATTTTATAATATATTATAAACTATATTTAGAAAATTTTAAAGGTGATTAGACTTTTATAATAGAGTATAAAAATATATATATTTATATTATTAATATATAAAATTTTAACTTTTACATAATTATATTAAACTCTTGTATTACCATTAATAACATTAATCATGAAACAACACCATTCATCTATTATTCAAAATAACTATTTTTATTTTTAAAAAAAATCAAAAAATGTATTAAATATTCCAAGGCCCTTGAACTCTTATAATAGTACAGATATATATATATAAATATACAAGAAAATGTTCTCTTGCTCACCGGTCGATGGAGAGATTAACTTCATAATTTTTTTTTCTGTTATAAAACTCTACTAAATCAAATATATATATATATATATATTTTCATATTTTATGAAGAGCGCACGAAGAAATTAGTTGGTTATAGAAATTAATTTTCTCTAAGTGTAAGTCTTCTTACCATTAAGTCTATTAATTGTTTTTTTATTTTTTGAAAAAAACACGTAGGAATAACTAGTATCTAATGCAATTTTTTTTTAAATAAAGTTAATGATAATAATAAGAGAACAGAAAGTAAAATCAAATAGTAATCTAACTTTTTAGAAAGAAGTCGGTTCTTTTCACTACTATCCAAAAACCTCAGTACTTGACCATTATATTATGTTGACGAATTTTCCAGTCCATTTTTTATTTTTATGTTTATTTTTATTAAGTATAATAGAAAAAGAAATATTTGTGTAATATAATATATACTTTTTACGAGTTACAGTTATTATATAATGAAATTCTGAATATATTAAATTATGCATCTATTATACTATTTAATATAAGTAATCCTTGTTTCTCATATTGGTGTGACTGAATTTTCCAAAATATGAACTAGGTACATACATACCTAGGTTAGAATCATGTGTCACCCATTTGGATGGGCACTTGGAACCAAACGGCCAGACCAGAACAATTTAATTACCTGTATATGTGATATTTACTTGTATATATAAACATTTCACCTATAAGATATATATACACACACTAATAAACACATGCTCCTTCAAAACCCATGTTTTTAATCCAACATAAGGTCACCCCCTTATTGGAGGCATCATGATCTATATATAATGAATGATGAAATATTGTGTCATAATACATCTCCAACCATTTTGTAAACTTTCTCAGAATCCAAATCTAATTTAATCAAATACGAAGCAAGAAAAATAAAAAAATTTCCATCCTCATCATATCTGCTTCAGAAAATCTGCAAGACCAATTGAATCCCAAAAGAAACAAACTCAACAAATGTAAATTCCAATTCCAATTCCAATTCCAATTCCAACATGCCATTGACATAGAAGAATGCAAATCAAAACTTCAAAGTAGATTGTACTGGAGTCAGTTTCTCACTTCCGGACCGAACTACCGCTGCAAAGCTATTAATCCTGCCTCAGTTTTTGTTAACAATTTATAAAAGTAAACAACTTTTATAAATTAAAACACTAAAATATTTTGCTTAATTTAACTTTTCAAATCAATAGACCCAATGGTTAATTCATCCAGTCAAGCATGCAAAGAGATCAGCATTCTGCTCCCAACCAAAACTAACTATTTGGCCGTCCAAAAAAAAAATAGGGGGTTTCAGATTATCAACTAACATACAATGATCAAAATTGTAGACAGCACAAAAAGTAAGGTTTTGTCAACCTAGATGAAATTTATATTTTCAGCATGGCACCAACAAAATTCCAAATAAGAATTTGCTATTTCAAAAGCAAACTACTAGACATTTCCAATCAAGATTTTGTCAAGGGAACTACCTGAGTTGTGTACCGTGAAGTTCCCAGAACATGACCAGCTCCTGCCTCTTTTTACCATACTCAGACTTTGCATGGACCAACAATGCTTCTTCTCTTTTTATATCTTCTACCAATCTTTCCACTTCCCACTTCATATGCTTCATCTGAATTTCAGTTTCAATATAACTCGCAGGTTGACTTGACATAACGGAGCCCTTTGGAAATTTCACATCCACATTGCCCCTTATATCAAATTAATACAGAAAGAAAATTGTTGCATCAGGAAAAAGAAAAACGAGGACACAAACACTATCTAACTTCAGAAATCAGATTTACAATGTATATATATATATTATGTAAATAATGAATTTCAAAACCAATCATATCTCTCTAAAGAGTGCAACCTCCAGTATTAACACAATTGTTTTGAAAAGGACTCGTAGACCAAACACAATTACTCTGAACTGTAGATCGACCCAGTAAGCAGATAATTATCCAAAAAAACAACCCAACAATGGGGAGGACGAAGATCTTGTTTAAAAGCAGTCACTATTTGTGCACATCACTTTCTGTGGTTGGGTACGACTGCCCCTCCCACATTCCTGAAGGTGAAACTAGGATGGGATAATGGTAATTTGCTATCCATGGTAGACAGAATTGTGATAACAAAGGCAAATATTTAGAAGAAAATAAAATATGCAGAGAAATTATAATTACATGTAAGGAAAATTAGACATACTACTCACAATGTCTAAAGCTTCTTACCGTTTGCCTAAGACAAAAGTACGAGCCTTTATCATCCCTCCATCCAAAGATATGGCTCCATCACTTATACAAGGTAGAGCTTGTAGCATGTCTGCCCTTGTTCTGTACACTTGCACCCGAGAGAAAAGAGAGTAGAAAAGAGTCTCCCTGAGGCCTTGCGCATTTGGTGTCATACAGCACACGTTCATTGTATCAAGACCTATCAAATTCACGGCAAACCCAACAAAGCCAGGTGGAGATTCCCCACTAGGTAATCTTGGCTTTCGCAGATCAAGCCTATTTTGTGGGTCATCAGCAAAAAACTCGCCAACATATGGTCTGTATATATACATCAAATAGAGAGGAATCAACACGGAAGTCTTCAGAACCTATACTAACAAAGCTCCAGATTGCCTAAACAAAACAGTAAATAATTGACATACATTAAACTCTCGAGACAAATTACAGCAAATCGACCATCCAAAGGCCTTCCACTAGCAGCTCCAAGCCCATGAAGACCAGAACTTTCATTTAAAGAGCATTCATTGGCAAAAGATTCAAAGGCTTTAACGCCATCCCAAGTCTTGCAAACAACTGTCAACATTGTGTCAAGCCCCAAGTACTCGGAGAGAAGTCTGGGTTCCCAGTTAAAAAAGAACATGTCAAGCATTATATAGATTAGTAACATCAAAATCTCATAAGACTCTTCAATTAACATATTACATGATTTCTTCCATTCCTAGTGTAGTTACTCTAACAAAACATTTGGTTCATTTTAATCTTCCAACTAGGCAGTTATATAAAAAGAACCCAAACTCATCTCCCACCCTCCAGAAACACAAAATCCTGCAGAAAATTTCAGTAATACGCCTAATGATGAAGGTCCTTTTAAGACAGTTGGCAAGTTAACCAGTATCTTTTTACAAGATGCAATATACTCACAATGGCCAAACAGAACAACAGAAATATATTAGAGTGCAAGTGCAACACAAATAATATTCAACCGTCGTAACAAAAAAAAAAATTGAAGAGGGAAAAACTTTGCGGAAGTATACGAACCTGCTAACATTATCATCATCTACTTTTGCAAGCATAGCAACAATACCAATCAGATCCTTGGTCAGGAGACAGTTACAAGCCTGACCACTGTGAAGAGTTTTTAACCGCAAGTAAATGCCAGCTGCAGAGTTATTATGTCTCAAAATATTTTCAATTATTTCTTCGTCACTTTTTCTGTGGGAAAGGTCCTCACTTCCGGTCCTAGGCGCACTGAACGAGTCATATTTGGCAAGGGTAACTAAGAAAATACTTGTTAGTGAAAAATAGGAAAACGAGCATAAATTAAAAAAACATATAAAATATCAAATTTGCAAGACTTGTATAATAGTTTTACTTCCAAAGTGACACCACTTTGACCTGATGCTTAAACTTAAACCCCGAATAATTGACCAATAAGTTTTATGTTCCTCTTTATAAGCTTCATTAGTATTTGAATACATGAAATAATATTTAGACTGCAAGAAAACCAGATCAAAACTAATTAAATGCATCTTGAGAACTAACTAAGAACACCTTTGAATGATGCCATGTACCTTCTGCCTAATAGCTCAAGGCCCAAAAGATTTTGAAAAACTTCATGTTTGGTAACATAATAGCAGCGATATCGATCATTAGCTGCCCAATATTAATAAAACCACCAAAACGCGGTCCCTTAAAGCTAGAGATTTGGCCATTCTATACACTTTTTGGCAGGGTGCCTCAATATATGGGATCCTTCTCTATCCAACTTTAATGAATTTCAAAGTGTTTTTCAAACCGAAGTATATGTACTCACAATTAGAAATAACAATTTACCTAATTTATCTAGAATGGAGTCATCCAATCTATTCTTCTCAATTCTAAGGGTTCTAATCTTGTCTTCATGCTGTTTTGTTTTAAGACCCAGCATCTTCAGGTCATGCTGAAGTTCCTGCAGAGATTAAGAAACAACAAGAACTTAATATGAAGGACCAAATGTTCTACAAAAATGTGAAACAATTGGAAAGACATACCCATGAACACAAAAAAGAGATGAGCAATTACATCTTTTCCAAAACCAAAAAAAGAATGAAAAAACACAAAATACACATTATTATGCAAGCATTTATATATGAAAACATATCAGTGGTTCTAAAGTAATTCTTAACCTAAGTAACTATTGACGACTGATTCTGCCTACAAAGTGCTCCATTTTGTGTTCTATTTCTTCCAATTACACATGAATCATTCTGAACCGCAGGCTCCAATGCTGTTGAATCTTGGATAGCAGTGTCTCGGTAGAAAGCAATGTTGTTGGGATCGGGAGTCAATGTAGGATGAATGCAATGTTCAAACTTTGCTTTCCTTGCAAAGAAATTAATTAACCAGTAGTTTTTACATCATTTGACTGCATAAGCTTATTTCCTTCTTCATTTTGTTTTCCGTTAAAAGAAATAAATTAATCAGTGTTGCAGTGTAACAAAGTGGTAAGCACATCACATCACAGCACACAGCCCATATAATTCGCTTAAGATCGCAGAAAGCACTCATCATCACCATCCCATTTTCTTACAACTGTCATTTCAACATGGGTATTAATATAATTCATTATGGGAACAGCACGTTCCAAACCAAATTAATAGTCAGTCAAAGTGCTACTCTACTCGAAAAAAATGCCTTCTCTCTAGAAAGAATTCCTGTATGGGTAGTGCATTTTCTTCGATTTAAACCCAAATTCACTGTATTTTCAAGTTCATTGCACGGTGCTTTCCTGACATGTACCAGTCATTATATGTTTGCCCTAAGCACACGAACATCAATTCTCCACAAAAACCATTTTATGATGTCTCTCCAATGCAATGGTAGATAATTCCCCTCAACTTCACCAAATCCACTTGTCCAATGTTCTCAAAATTGGACATGCGAGACACACTAGGAAAATATTCTATGTGATTGACATTGAACCTCAAATTTCAACTAACAAATCAGGAGCAATTCGTTTTACAGAAAGCTAATGTCCAATTCAGCTAACAAACGAAAAAGGAAAAAATCCTTGGAAAAAAAATCTCGAGAAGGTACAAAGAGAAAAATAACGCAAAAGATAGTATGTCGATGAAGGTTATACATGGAGATACAGGCCAATAGAGTTTTTTTTCTGTGTGTTAAAGCTTATTACTCAAAAAAAGAAATGTGAAACTCTTAAAAAGCGAGACAAGAACATACCTGATTATTGAACATGATTGAAACAAATTATAAACTCCTCTCTCTCTCTCTCTCCCCTTGTTTACACAAAGACACTCGCTTTCTCTCTCTAAATTCTCTCTTTACCAAACTCCGCCGCCTCCAAGTATGCCAGCAAATGAACGTATTCACTACCTCGTAAATTTATATACCCCTAGTCCTAGGGTTTTTGACCAAGTTCCTTTTTATAAGTAAACAAGTACTAGCTTTTTTAAAAAAATAAAAAGTCACAAGAATGTATTTATAATTTATTTATTTATTTATAAATAAGTATAAATTAAAGGCGCTCATAAGGGAAACGCATTCCATATTCAAGCACAAAGCCCTAAGGGCCAAGAGAGCTCAAAAAGTCTAACTTCTCCTCCATGGAAATACAAAAACGACCCTCCACCCAATAAAATAAATTGGAAATAAAAAAGTCTTTAATGACCCCTATAGGTAGGGGTGGCAATTCGTGTCAACGGGTCGTGTTCGTGTCGGGTCGAAATCGTGTCGTTACTATACGTGTCGTGTTCGGGTCGACCCACGGGTCGACCCATGTAAATTATGTAATTTTATTTTTATTTTTTTTTTGAATGGTAAAATGATATAAAAATAAACAAAGGCCTAAGCCATACATGTGCTAATTCATTTAGCCCATTTATTATAATATTTTAAATTAAATTTGACATAATCCAACACGAAATAAATTATTTAACCTATTATCAACAAAATTAAATTGATTTTGACACGATCCAATATTATTTTATTGATATATTTCAATTCATGATCAATTAGAGAAGAGAAAAATATAAAAATAAAGATAAATATGAACAGTAATCGTGTCAAACGTGTCGTGTTCGGGTTATCTGTGTCGTGTTCGGGTTGACTCTTATATTCTCGTGTCAACCCATTTAAGGCCTTAAACCGTGTCGTGTTCGTGTCGGGTCGTGTCGGGTTTTCGTGTCGTGTCCAAATTTGCCAGCTCTACCTATAGGTGACTCAACACCTTCAAAACACCATATATTGCGCTCAAGCCATATGTCCCACCAAAGACAGAGAGGGGCCACCTTCCAAAAAGAGCGAGCATGCGCCCCATCCCCAAGCAACTCCAAGAATCCAAAACATCGCGAACCGAGGCCGATATCACCCATTGGACACCGGAGAGACCAAAGAGCATACACCAACAGTCATACGCCACCGGGCATTACAGAAGAAGATGATCAACAGATTCCCCCTCTTTTTTGCACAGAAAGCAACGATTGACCACCACCAAGCCCCTCTTCCTCAACACATCCAGAGTGAGAATCCGACCCCACACAACAGACCATGTGAAAAAAGTCACCTTGAAAGAGGCCTTAGAGCGCTAGACCGCCTTCCAAGAAAAAACCTCTTCCGCTCTAGGCGAAAGGCAACCAAAGAATGAAGCAACCGAGAAATGGAGCAAAGGGGACGAGATCCAAATCAAAGGGTCCTGCCCGGTGCCCAAATCCTGAGAGTATAGCAGCTCCAGCAATCCGAAAACCTCCTCCAGCTCCCAATCCTGAAAGGATCGCACGAACAAAACATCTCACATTAGCCTACCGGTATCAAGGTGATAACAGTCAGTAACAGAAGTATGGCGATCCCGAGCGATCCTAAAAAACTGAGGAAAATAAGAGGCAAGGGAGCCCTCACCACACAACCAGTCCCAGAAACAAACAAAACGACCATCACCCATCCTAAATCTGAAAAAGAGGCAAAAGGATCCCAACCCCGCCGAATAACCTTCCAAACGCCCACCCCTCTGCAATTCCAAACCTCACCAGAGCACCATCCACCCTTATCTTCCCCAAAGCGTTTAGCAACCACCCTCCTCCACAACCGGTTCCTCTCAGAACCAAAGCGCCAGAGCCACTTCCCCAACAAAACATTGTTGAAAGGAATCAAACGCCGAATACCCAAGACCCCTTCCTGGATAGGGCGGCAGACCACCTCCCACCTCACAAGGGAAAGCGAAAAACCCTCCCGACAATCCCCCCATAGAAACTGTCTTTGGAGCCTCTCAATCCGTTATGCCACACTGCTAGGAAGCCGATAAAAGGATAAAACATAAGTGGGAAGATTGGATAGCGTGCTCTTGACCAAAGTAAGTCGCCCACCTTTGGAAAGATACTGACTATTCCAACCCGCCAGCCACCTCTCCACCACCGAGTCCCAGCAAGAAAATCTATGCCCAGACAACCCCAATGGTAAGCCCAAATGCACAGTAGACAACTGATCAACCCTACACCTAAGAGCCGAAGCCAACATAGAAACCTCACCCACCTCACCCACTGGAATAATCGAACTCTTACTAGTGTTGATCTTCAAACCTGAGACAACCTGAAAACATGAATTATAATTTTTTCTTAAATTTAGTATGTATGACTTTTGTATATATCTTTCAAGTTTAGATATGCAATAAATATGCATTAGGAGTTTATAAAGTAACTAATTCAACTTCAGTCCAAAATCTTGTGTTTAATTAAACACAAAATTCTTAAACAAGTGAGGTTTGAGCACGAGAACTTTCGCTCTGATACCAACTTAGCTATCTTAGAAATAGATTATATGAATAGGTATGACTGTAGTATGTTACAAGGGGAGTGCCTAGTACAATAGTATGAGGGTGATTTGTCACAAACGCGTGTCAGAGAAGATGATGTAGGGTCTCATACTCAATAAGGTATAAATATTTGAACTCATGTGAGCAAAAATTTTAAATAAGACACAACGTAAAAGGCAAATTGAATACTAAAAAGAAAGATGAATAACAAAATTTTGCACTACAAATGGCTAATAATAACCTGTTCCTCAATTCTATTCTCATTCCATTTTTCCCTAAACAATAAATTATAAAGATTGACATTAGGTTTAAATGGTATGTTCTTACTCGGGTAGATGAGCATATCAATTGTTTAATAATTGAGATCGGGTCCACGCCATGGTAAGGGAGTGTATTAAAGAGAAGTGAAACTCAATACTAACAAGCATTCGCCGCATTCCATTGTTCTATGCGAATTTGTCTGTATGACGATAAATCTCTCCTACTAACATCTTGTGCCAATCCAAAATTAAGAGATTGAGAGAGAAAACAAAAGATTATTTGTTAGCTAAAATGGAAAAGACAATGATACTTAATGAATTTACATATCAAAGTAACGGTAATTTCGATTCTTAATAACATCCATCAAAAGCAATGAAAATTTTAGAGCTTAGAAGTTCTTACAAAAATTAAGAGGGAGAAAGAAAGATATGACATAGAACATGTCCACTTAAAAAACTTCTCCTATATAATAAATTGATGCTTCCTTTTATTGCTGACAAATAAGGAATTCCCTTTATCCAATTCCCTTATATCAGGGAATTCTTTTGGTATAATACAAGATCGAACCTAAAGAGTTAACTCCCTTTAGATTCTATATCAGGGAATTCTTTTGGTATAATATAAGATCGAACATAAAAAGGGCTAACTGCCTTTAGATTCAACTGAAATGGACGGAAGGAGAGAGATTATATTGATGCTAAGCACATGATCCAATGTCAATCTCAATTTAATCATCTTCTTACGGTTTCTTATTTCCTCAATTTTTCTTTTTCTATCATTGATTGAATGTGGTTTGCTGAACTACTTTAAAATGGGAAAACCACAAGCCTGAGTGTTTACTATTATCAATCTCTCCTACAGTAGGAACTAGCAAGAACAACTAATCAGAAGTCGTAAGAAAACTTGGGATGCAAAATCACAAACCATTTATAAACTAAGGATAGAAGGGAAATCAATAAATCTGACGTGGAAGCATTGAATCCTCTGCAATAAATAGTTTTCAACTCCGCCAACGGGGGTCCACAAAGAAAAATCTTTAACATAATAGAGTTAGTGGTTCAAATTGGTTCTTTCACTCCTTGGCTGAATTGAAATTGAACAAATTAAGAAAGTTTAAATCTCTAATGCAATCAACTTGGGATAGTAAATCCACATGGCAGCTGAATTTGAACAAAGAAAATCTTGTAGTATCATGCAACTCGTCAATTGATTCAATTAAGGGGGGAAAACAACAGTAATTATTCCGTGTAATTATGAAAGCCCAACAATCCACTCCAAACTTGCAGACATTGGTCGAATCCCCATTATGTCGATATATATTTTAGCTAAGCGGTCCATTAAATGAAGGTAACCAATTCCTTTTTTTCTTTTTTGAGTTGTGTCTTGAACATCCATTAAGTAATTAATTTTATATATGAAAAATCGAGAAAGGTGTTATAACGCAGGGACTTCCAAAAGTAAGGGAACCAATCTACTCTATAATCCTAGTACAAACAAGTGTATCCAAGCAGCTTTGTGCTTCTATTTGAAGCTACCATCTAACTCAACTATAAAATTCTCCATAGTAATTATACAAGTTCTTCAAAATTTACACTATAACATAGCTTAAAAACAAATTGGAATTCCAGAAAATAAGGATAAACTACACACAAAACATTGATACCTTCAGTTGTCTCACACAAACAGAAAAAAACCCTAAACCCAAACAATGAAAGGAACTGCATAATAATCAAATTGCAACAAATCTAACCTCAAATGAAAAAGGTGAGGACACAAAACATCGTATGAGAGAAGATCCAACAAGCCATAGAAGCAAACAATATGAGAAGAGAGAGAGAGATTAGGTAGAGAGCAACGTCAATAACGTCTATGCTTTTAGTGAGAGAAGAGAGAGAGAGAGAGATACATTTCAGCGATCTACACTTATCTGGTTATCTTCCTTCTACGAATGCGGCTTCTTCACGGTATGTAGATATTTTCTTGATCGAATCATGGTTATCTTTGATTTTACATACACGCACATATATATATGGGTGTTATAGTGTTATTTTTTTCTCTAGTACGCGAATGTGTGTTAATTTTGATTATTCTCTTCTTTCGATTGTGCCGAGTATTGTCGTTTTCATCAAATTTGTTCGAATTCGATTGGTTTAGTTGATATGAGTTTGAACTGAGAATCTTCTAAATCTATGATATCCATTGATTCAATGCATGATTTCTTTGAAGATTTATGAGTTGTGTGTTCTTGCTTGGTGCAGAAGTGTTGCAAAGTTGAATTGTACGCGTGAGAAATACAATGACAGGTACTTTTGAGTTATTTAAAATTTTTACGAATTTCAGATTGTTTCTGTTTTGCGATTGAATTCTGTAATGTCGATGATTAGGAGAAGTAGGTTTGATTAAAGAAGATGAGTGGACGAAAAGATCTGATCTCGAGGTCTCTGAGGATGAGAAGAGGCACATTGTGCAACAACCTAAACCCAAAAGAAGCCCAACAAACCATTCCCCATTCTGTGCTCAATCAGACCCTCAACAGAAATATTGAGTTGTGTTTACTGTTGAGATTGTATTCGAATTGAGCCCAAATGTATATATATATATATATATATACTGGCACAAGAGCAGTCATACTTGTTCCAATACTTAGGTAGAATTGCTTGACCTACATGATGGTGTTCATATGATGCGATAAAACCCAAGAAGGGCCACAAATAAAAAAAAATGGAACACACAAATTAAATGAAGCTTGTCACACGAGATATTATACAATACTCCAACTCTGTAAACCGAAGTCATATTTCACATTCCTTATTTAAATAAAGTCATTAACACAGAATCAAGAGAACAATACAGCTAGCCAAAGTGTCAAGCAACAACATCAAACCAAACTCGATAAAGTAACTGTTCTGAATGCAATTAATCTACCAAATATATACTATTAAAGTACCAATTGGTGCAGGTGAGGCCATTAATGGAATTTGTAATGAATGGAATATGTGTTTGGGTGCAAAATCCTACAATTTATTTCATGCCACCAATGAGATTGGACAAGGTTTGGAATACTATGTACAATTTCAACTGGTCCATTGCAGCAAAAGGGCCAGTTGGGCTGTTAAAATGACGATTACTCCCTAGCCCTACTTCAGAAGTATGCAAATTGTTTTTGGCTATGGCAGATTGGGCACTAGGGAGATGAACAATATGTGATGATGGTGGAGGTGGTGGTGGTGGTGGTGGAAGAACAACATTTTGAAATTTCTTACTACAAAAATCTATTGCATGAGAAGAAGAAGAAGATTCACCATCAGGAAAAATACCATTGTTGTTCTTAATAGCAACCATCAATTGTTCACCCCTACTACTTTCTTCCCCACCCAACATGAATTTTACTCGAGGGGTCATCCTACTATCGTCAATTGGCATCGTCTCACCAGCACCAGATTTTTTATGACACGACTTCATCAGGACTGCTGGCTGTTGCCGAGGCTGATATGCAGATGCATCCGGTAACCTTTGGTCGAAAGCAGAATCCTTTGCCTGCGGGTTCTCCATGGAAGTGCCATCTGTTCGGACTTCGCTAGGTTCTGACTCGGGCGCTGGATCTTCCCTAAGGTGACACCTGATGTTCACATTGCCAAATAAGGAATTATTTCCTCTCAGATGTTTCAGGGCTGCCTCTGCATCGGGCTTGTGCAGGAAGACAACACGGCACATTGAGGACTTGTAGAAAATACGAGTTCCTGAATGATCCAACGGCCCAAAACGAGCATTGCAGCACATTAGCGATATGAAGCAATGGCGGTGGTTGAACAGAGACAATAAGAATTTTGACACCATTCCCTTTAAACAAAACCCTAATTTCTAGATGCGAGTGGTGGCGGAGAAACACACTGTTTCGCCAGAGTTCAGGCGGTGACCAGGCAGAGCATGATGGAATGACGCCATAAAGATATGGATGGATATTTACCGTTACATAGGAAAAGGTTTTTATTTTTAGATAATTATTTCATGCTATTAAATTTATATATATTAATTATAATATTTTATAAAAAAAAATTTAAAACTTTTTCATTTTATTCAAATGGGATGAAAATGTTAATTTTTACTTCTATTTCTCATTATTATCCTCTAGATAATTTTGACTGAAATAAGATCTTATGAAATTCCAATGAAAAAATGGTAAACTAAATTCCCAGAAATTTGACAGATTTAAAGACTACCTGAGTGTGTGTAAAACTTTAATACAAATATATGAAATCGTATATAGATGTAAAAATATTATTTATATTACACAAATACTTTAATTTTTTAAAACATGATAAGAATAAACTTAAAAATAAAAATGGACTCAGAAACATCAAAAATATGCAAAATGGTTAAGTACTATGTAATGCTTTGTATGGACTATAGAGATATTCAGGAAAAATAAAATAAAAAGATATATATATGAGGTTTTGGATAGTCATAAAAAAGAAGCAAAGATTTGCTAAATTTAGATCTATAAGAACCGACTTCTTTCTGAAAAATTAGATTACTATTTGATTTCACTTTCTATTTCCTTATTATTATATATCTAATTTTCAAAATAGCATTAGATAATCCTACTTGTTTCTTTCAGAAAAAATTAAAAATAATTAAAAGACTTAATGATAGGAAAAACTTCTGCCAAGAGAAAATTACTTTCTATAACCAACTACTGCAATTTCTTTGTCCTCTCTTCATAAGATATGAAAAAGAAAACAAAATATTCGAAAAAGAAAAATAAATTATGAAGTTAAAATAATCTCTCCTTTGATAAGGGGCCGTTTGGGGTTATATCTTCAGACTATTGCACTTCTCCCACTAAAACTATATCCTTATATATATATATATAACTTTCCAATCCAAAAGGCAACAAAAGAACTTTCAGTTTACTTGCATTTTGCAGCTTTCTAATAAATAAGTGTTTGCAGCTTAAATCATTCATTTTTGAAATATATATATACACACACTAGCACATATAGATGGCATATAGAGATTCTAATGTTCTTCCTGCACAAAAATAATATATATAAATATATAATGTTTAGTGCGAAAGCCCTACCAGATATGGGGCACGCCAGCCACTGAGCACAGTGTGTCCATGAAGCTGCGAACCCTGAGAAATGTGAAGCGTATTAGCAAATGACTATCACAATATATATATATATATATGTGTGTATATATCAGATTGAAAACAAACACTGAAAAAATCTCTAACCTTGATATTTTTCTGGTAAATGGTTGATTCGATAAGGATAATTCATCACAACTGTTTCATCTTCCTTCTCATTTTCATCGTCTGCGATTGAAGCCGCCATCTTCATCGCCACCACTTTAAGGTTAGGGTTAGGGTTAGAACAATTACTGATTGACTAGGGTTTTATAGGCTCGTATTGGATTAATTTACATAGCACACAGTTTTGTGCAAATCCGTGTGCAAATTTATTTCAATATTATATGCGTAATTAATAGTAATTATTTGTTTATTTATTTCAATATAATATTTTTTTGCAAAAAAAATGTTATATATGTCCATAATTATAATTATTTTTTTATTAATCCCTAATTAAAATGTCAAAGGCATGCTGGCATCTTGAAGTTTTTATTTATATATACTTTTATGTTTGAAATACCGCTTCACATCTTAATTTAATAGTTTATGAAAGGAAAAAAAATACATAATTATCATTATGTGCACGAAATTTAATATGTATCTACAAATGAGAGAATAATTTATTTCATATCACGTAATGACATGCAAATAATTTCATATGCATATAAAAATCTAACATTTATGTTTAAAAAAACAATAACATATTTCATATCACGTAATATCATACAAATAATATAATAATTTATTATAAAATATATTAGATTGTATACGTTAAATTATTAAAGTTTTACTTTAATTATTATAGGCATAAATGGGGACCACTTGCCCAACGGTATAACCAGTGTTCCGGTAGGAAAGATGAGGGGGTTTGAATCTTCTTTGAGATAAAATGGGTGTGTGAGTAGGAAAAAAAATTTACCTTTCAAAAAAAAATATATATAAAATAATAATTTGACAAAAACAAGTATCGGTATGTTGCAAACGAAAATACCTAATTAAGTAACATGAAAAGAAGCATTACGACAACACTAAAAAGATCTAATAGTACATTTAATGGTGAAAATAAACAAGGTAAGTAAGTTGATTACTTATCGACTTTTGAACTGAAAATACCTAATCAATCTCATGTGGTGGAAACAAGCAAGAAAGTCAATTACTAGGGATGAGAAAAAACTGTCCTGCAGGAAAATCACCCCATTTATAATGAATTTTATAGTTATAGGTATGGATGCACACGGTTCGGTTCAGTTCGTCGAACCGTTTTTTCCGATTCCTTAAAAATATGAACCGGAATTGAATTGTTAATTCAAGGAACCCAACCTAACCGAACCAATCTTTTTGTTCGGTTCCAGTTCCTACTATCGCTTTTCAAAAAATATAAAAAAATAATATAATTATAAACTAGAGTATTTTAACTATTACAAACTCAAAATTAAATGCATAATTAGTGGAATAAAAACAACTATTCCAATTTTAATTACATCCCCTAAGTTACAATTGTCATACAATAATGAAGCAAATTTGCATTTGAAAGTTAAAAATAATAAATAAATAAAAAACATCCGTGAGTCAGTATTCGGTACGGCTATTATCCTGATTAGCATCTCAAAACAAAAGAGAATCTCAATCACATCCTACTTGCAATCCTAATGGCATGTTTTATATTAATAGTATATCTCTAATATATATATATATATATAATATAAATGAAAAAAATGGTTCGGTTCCACAAGTTAAGAACCGGAACCGAACCTCAATTTTCGATTATTTTATTTTTGGAACTAGAACCGGAACTGAACCATTTTGGAACCAAACTGAACAATTGGTTCCAGTTCATCGATTTTTTTGGTTCTTTGCACACCTCTAGTTATGGGGCGGGGGACGGTTTGAAGGGTTCCCTAACGGCGCCATCCCTATCCGCATAATTGGATTACAATTTTTTTTATATCAAAGTGTTATATAATTATATGTATTTTTACAATTTCTTGAACCCTTAAAATATAACTATGAGTAGATTTTAGAGAGTCTCCTTCCGGGACTAAGCTATTTTTTTAATGTCTATGAACTTGTTAGTTTTTGTTATGAAGTGAACTTGTAGTTTTTATTATGGAGTTGTATTTGACAAGTATGTTATGAGTTTGTTTGTAGTATGATTTATATTTTTGGAATTGAAGATTTTCATTAAAGTTCGTTTATTTAAATTTGAATCGTTTGATGATTGATTTCAAATTATTAGATTTTGTGTTAAGAAGTATCAAGAGTAAATTGGGTTCTTACTTGTTTTCTATATAAATTATATTGTTATATAATTTACTTAATTTTTATGTGTTTTTGAGAGAAAAAAATGATTTAATGAAGTGGGTTGAGATAATTTTTGGGGTTATGGGGGATAATTTGGGAAGATTTTGGGGAAATGATGAAATTTTAAATGATTTTGGGACAGTTATGGAGATGAAAAGTTTCACCATTTTGGTTGTGGGATGGAGAAAACCGCCCCAAATCCTTTTTGGAAATTGTTTAATTTACGACTCTCTCTTTAAAATTTCACTTAAAATTGTTAGAAGATAATAATGATAAATAGAAGTACTAAGAAATTTGCACATATATTGAAAAAAGGAAAAAAATTACATTTTGATCACTTTTGGAAAATTTTCAAAAAAGCCTCCACTTATTATTGAAAAATAAAATCCGTGCATATCTTCATGCCGCCATTCCGTTGTCCTCTGCTTGGTTGCCGCCTGACGGACGGTGACAACTCCGCCACTCGCATCTAGAAATTAGGGTTTTGTTTGAGGGGAATGACGCCAAAAATGCTTCTATGCCTTGTTGGATCTTCTCTCATATGATACTCTGTGTCCACAGCTTCTTTTATTTGAGGTTAGATTTGTTGAAATTTGATTATTATGCAGTTCCTTTAATTCTCTTGTTGTTGTTGTTGTTGTTGTTGTTGTGTGTGTGTGTTGTGTGTGTGTATTATGTGTGTGAGTGAATTGAAGGAATCATTGTTGTTTGTGTAGTTTATCGTTATTTTCTGGAATTCCATTTTGTTTTTAAGCTATGTTATAGTGTTAATTTTGAAGAACTTAGATAATTATTATGGAGAATTTTATAGTTGAGTAAGATGGTAGCTCCAAATAGAAGCACCAAGCTGCTTATATACACTTGTTTGTAATAGGATTATAGAGAAGATTGGTTCCCTTACTTTTGGAAGTCCCTGCGTTATATCAACAGTTCTCGAATTTTCATATATAAAAATTTAATTACTAATGGATGTTCAAGACACAACTGAAAAAAGAAAAAAAAAACCAAATTGAACCACTAAACCCATATGTTAAAGATTTTTCTTCGTGGGATCCCCGTTGGCGGAGTTGAAAACTATTTATTGTAGAGAATTCAATGATTCCAGAACATCTGATTTGTTGATTTCCCTTCTATCCTTAGTTCACAAATGGTTTCGTGTTTTGCATCCCAAGTTTTCTTACTGACTTTTGTTTAGTTGTTCTTCCTAGATCCTACTCTAGGAAAAATTGAACTTTTCCCCTCCGAGGAGCTGACTTAGTTCTTAGCAGGCATATTTTGTACTAGAATTTTTTGCTGATTTGTTGGTTGACCAATATATTATTATCAGTCTTTCAAAGGCCATCCTCTATCTCGAGGGTTATGGGATGTGAATGAAGGGGAATAAGATGATGATAGTAAACACTCTGGCATGTAGTTTACCCATTTTAAAGTAGTTCAGCAAACCGCATTCAATTAATGAGAAAAGGGAGCCCTTTTTAATGTTCAATCTTATATTATACCGAAAGAATTCGCTGATATAGAATCTAAAGGGAGTTAGCCCTTTTTATGTTCGATCTTATATTATACCGAAATAATTCCCTGATATAGGGAATTAGATAAAGAGAATTGCTTATTTGTCAGAAAAAAAGGAATATTAATTTATTGTATAGGAGAAGTTTATAAATGGACATGTCCCATGTGATATCTTTCTGTTCTCCCTCTCTTAATTTTTAAGAACTTCTAAGCTCTAAAATTTTTCATGGATTTTGATGAATGTTATTAAGGAAGGAAATTACCGTTACTATTGTTCAGGCATATACCTTTGATATGTAAATTCATTAAATGACATTGTCTTTCCCATTTTAGCCAATAAATAATCTTTTGTTTTCTCTCTCAATCTCTTAATTTTGGATTGGAACAAGATGTTAGTAGGAGTGATTTTATCGTCATACAAACAAACTCGCATAGAACAATGGAATGCTGATTAGTATGGAGTTTCACTTCTCTTTAATACACTGCCTCACCATGGTGTGGACCTTATCTCAATTGTTAAACAAATGATATGCTCGTCTTCCTGATTTAGAACATACCATTCAATCCTAATGCCAATCTTTATAATTTATTGTTTAGGGAAAAATGGAATGAGAATAGAATTGGGGAACATGTTATTATTAGCTTTTTGTAATGCAAAATTTTGTTATTCATCTTTCTTTATTATTCAATTTGCCTTTTATGTTGTGTCTCATTTAAAATTTTTGTTCACATGAATTAAAACATTTATTTCTTATTCAGTATGAGGCCCTACATCATGTTCCCTGACATGCGCTTGTGACAAATCACCCTCACACCATTGTACTAGTTACTCCCCTCTTAACATACTACAGTCACACCTCTTCATATAATCTACTTCTGAGGTAGCTAACATGGTATCAGAGCGAAAATTCTCGTGTTCAGACCTCACTTTCACCTGCATATAAAATTTGGTACACATGTTGGACCACCGAATGAGGCCACACGTGAGGGGATGTGTTTAAAAATTAAAATATTAAAGATATCGCCTCTCTAATAGCTTAAGCTTTTAGAGTTGATGGGTAGTTAACAAATTTAATGACTAGTATTTACTATCTTTTTTTTTTTCGATAAGTAAGAAGTAAATAAACAAAGCGCTCAAACAGGGAGCGCGTCCCATATACAAAGAAAGAAAATGTCCTAAGGCCCAAGAAAGCCCCAAAACTCCAGTTTGTCCTCTATGGATTTACAATAAGAACCCATAACCCAAAATATCCTACATACATAACACCAATATCTGAGATATTTTCATCACTCCACTATTCGAAAGTATCGAAATCAGAAACCCTAATTTTAGCCATCTAAGCAAACATTTTCGAAACTATGGCGATAATCTCTGAATACAACGAAGAAGATCAGAAGCATGTGGAGTTGTCGACAACGACTACAAAGCCAGCATAGAAGGAGGCCGCGGCCAAGTCTTCGCCGGTGGTGGCCGTTAATGAGGAACCAAAGAAGGCGGCGGACGAGGGCGAGAAGACGACCGGCGATGGCTCACTAGGTACTGGGTCTTGAATCTTGGAACTTTATTATATTCGAATGCCTTGTTTGTTAGTGAATTTTTATTTTGAACATTTTCCCTCTTAGCTGAGAAAATTTTATGTTGCATTAGGTTTATATGAGTAGGATTTATTTGATTTATATAATTTTTGTTTTTATTTCTTGATTTTGTTTATTATCATTGTTAGTGAAATTGGGTTTTTGATGGTTTTTCCTCCCACTGAGAAAATTTTAAAGTTGCAATTAGGTTGATTTGAATTGGGTTATTTGATATATGTAATTTCCATTTGTTTTCATTTTTTTAATCGGTCTTTGTTTCCTGAGAAAAAGGTAAGAGAATAGGAGACAAACACTCTTAGGGAAAGAAATTAAAGTAAATATTAGTGTCAAATAAAAACGAGATAAGCCTAGAGACTGCTTTAAATGATAGTTTGACAGTGTTTTGGTGCTGTGAACCTAATGTAGAGAAGGGAAGTGGAAATTTCCCCTTGATTTATTGGAATCTGTAATGTTAATAATTTTGACCTTGCTTATTCAAATTGAATTGGAAAAGTTATGAGAAATTGATGATATGAAGTGAGTGTTTTTGGTTTCAACTTTTAACAGAAGGCATGATGAGGTGAAACATCGGATCTTGATACTTTTTTGGGGAACTAATGTTCTCACAGTTACCCGTCAGAAGAACTTATTCGTGTCCTTGTTGCTCTGCAGGCTTATATGGTTTTGGTCTTTCGGGGAAAAGTGTGATTTAGTTTTTTTTGCATGAAATGGATTGCTAATGAAATTGGGGAATGGGTTTTAGTTATTTGCATTTTTCAGAAATATACATGTATTATTATTATTAAATACATTTGTGTTGCAAGTTTTTTTTTTTTTTTTTTTCCATATGGTGGGAGGGGATGGACTCTACTTTATTTTTTGTCGTGATGCTTTTTTTTTTTTTTAATCTGTCTGTTCAATTGGCGTCTCATTGTAGACTTTGGAATTAACAATGCTAAATTATTTTCCATTTTTTCATTTCTTCCTTTTTACGAAGCATCTGAACCAGGATTCTAGCTCCACAGAGCTGGACGATGCCCGTTCACATGAATAAGGAATAACTTAATTGAGATTCATAAAGTCTGTTCTTTTTGTGGTGTTTCTAGTTTTCTCTTCCTTTAGCCCTGGTCCGTTCTCAAGCAACTGGTCATTTAAGTTTTCTAAGATCCCCAAAGATTTATTTTTCAAAATATTTGACTATTTGTCTCTGTAATGTCTCTTCCCTTCTTTTTTTTCTTTTTTTTGTGTGTGTCTTGGAAAGTTCTTATGTTGAGATAGACAGAGCTTTAGTTCGTTGGGTAGATTTATATATAACTTTTCTTTGTTATTATGTAAAATTCTAGATTTAGTCCTTTTTAATTTGGTAGTCACCCATATTTGAGAATTGAGATGATTATTTGTGAATTGAGTTGTGTAGCATACGATGTTGGAAATCATTATTTTAACAATGCAATATTGTGTAGTTGAAGCATACAGATGTTCCAAGGAATGAAAGTAAAATATCGACACACATACCAGAAAGGTGAATTGACCCTCCACCTTGTAGGATGAATCTGTTTTGTTGTTGGAGAAATACATTATTGTTGTATGATGGAGGGTTCTAGCCAGGTAGATGATAGTATTGTTCGTTTTTGCACTACAGTGTATTCCTTGGGTTAGATTTTGGTGGTGCTGTTATTCTTGAGGCCAATAAATTGTGCCTTGCTTTGGAAGTGATCAATTGGATGATATCCACATTGTCATGAAAAGTAAAGTGGTTATAACCTCAACTAGTCTTGAATATTCTTAGATGTGTCAAATAATTTAGGACTCGTCCTATGTGAAATCTGAATTATTGTTGATATAGGAAGTGTACGAGGCAAAGTCTCAATGCCCTATGAACAAGAAGACATGAAAGAAACACTTCAAGAGATGGGGAATATTGTAATCGATCTTCCTACTGAAGTAGGATTTGTACAAAGCATGAATTTAAAAAAGCATGAATTTGTAACTCATTTGTGGCATATTCTTTGATTGACTTGGATGAATTAACAAAAGATAAGCGAGACATTCTAGGCGTGTGTCTTTGGTACTAATATAGTTCTGTTAGATACTTTGAAGGAAAAACTAGCAGTAACCTGAGAAACTTAAGAGGAATACATTAGAGTTGAAGGTTTTGAATTAATAGAACTCATTCGCAATATATGGAATGTAAATTCAATAAGAAACAAGCAATACTGATTGTTTGCTGAACTGAGCAGCTAAAAATCTTGTGGGAAAATTTGAGGAACATGATTAAAAATTGTATGATTGGAGAAATTTGCAGTGAAAGCTTTTAGTAGTTAAGAAAAGTAAATGTACGAGTTAAAATTGATGTTAGTTATCATTAAACACAAGGAAAAAGAGAGGAATTGAACCCATGTCAATAAATAATTAGAGAAGACAGACATAGAAAAAATTTCATGTGCCACTCCAATTGGACATTTGTATATATGTCGACAGGAAATCTAGATTTTTCCCCCTTTTCCGTTTTTTTTTTCCATTGATAAAGTATACCTGAAGAATATAATATGTTCTAATGTACCTGTTTAGCAATAGTTGTCTTCTTTTAAATTGGATCCGTGTTATGTCTGGATTAATTTTGGGTTAGGAGTACATCCATCTGGAATTCTCAACATCCTTCGTCAAACGGACAGTTGTCGATTAAGTTTTGAGCTTTAGTTTATGTTTCTGACTGGAGGGTGTCCTAAACTTGTTCGTCTTAATTTATGAAGTTGTTATTCTGCACAACAGCTTCTCTTTCGTTTCTTTCTGATTTGATTTGTTAGCAGTTCCTGTAACAGCTTCTCTGTTCTTTCTCTCTATTTTGATTTTTATTAGCAGTTCCAAACAAAGGCAATGGTATCGATCTCGAAAAGTATTCTTGGACTCAAACTTTGCAAGAAGTCACTATTAATGTTCCAGTACCTCCTAGAACGAAATCGAGGTTCATTGCATGCGAGATAAAGAAAAAAGGTCTGAAAGTTGGGCTCAAGGGTCAGCCTCCGATTATTGATGTAAGTAAGCCTTGTTAACCTGGTATATCTGTTGTTTTGTCATTTCAGAGTTTGGCTCATTCATCTCTTTTTCTCTGCATGTAGGGGGAACTTTTCCAAAATGTCAAAGTTGATGATTGCTTCTGGACCTTAGGTATGTTCAAACATGAACAAAGCAATAACACCGCACAGGCACACAGCATGGCTAGTTGACAAGGTTATGCGCATCTTTATAGCTTATTATGATTTGGGAAATTACGTATCATTTAGTGGGTACAATGTGTTACAGTTCACCTTTTGTTACATTTATGAGAACTTTTGTTTTGCAGAGGATCAGAAATCCATCTCCATACTTCTGACTAAGCATAACCAGATGGAGTGGTGGAGGAGCTTGATTAAAGGGGATCCTGAGATCGATACTTAGAAGATAGAACCTGAAAACAGCAAGCTATCTGATCTGGACTCAGAAACACGGACAACTGTTGAGAAGCTGATGGTAGGACACGCCAAGGCTTTTATTCTTTATGTTGTTTATTGTGATGAGACTCATATAAATGAATCATTGAAGCCATTCATGAGTTGTATTCTAGCTAAAATTGATTTTGTCTATTATTTTGTTAATTACTGACGAGTTCAACTAGTTTTTCTCATTTCTCACTCGCTCACAACCCTTGATGCATTCTTTCTCACCTCCTATATTTTTTAACAATTCAGCCTCTCTGAGGTGTTGCCATCCCCACTCAAGCTACATTTGTTTAAAAGTTCACAATTTTGAAACATCCCCCTTTCTTTCTTTTTTTCTTTTTCTTTTTGTTCTTTTGTCTTTTTTTTTTTTTTTTTTGTTGTTGTTGTTGTTGTTGTTGTTGTACACCTTCTGAAGTACAGTTTTGATTGATGATCTCTTCGTTTATTGCATTAATGTGCCTCCTTGCAGTTTGATCAGCGACAGAAGTCCATGGGTCTTCCTACCAGCGACGAGATGCAGAAGCAAGAGATTCTCAAGAAATTCATGGCTGAGGTGAGCACTTTAGCATCTGTCTCTCACAATCTCGAACTATACATATCGTGTGTGTACGTATTTTTTTGTCCACCTACATATATTAACTATCCCTGTATTAATGCAGCACCCAGAGATGGACTTTTCGAGGGCAAAGCTGGGTTGATCGGAGCTCTTTACTTGGACATACATCTCGAAAAGTATTGTCATGTTGGGAATGAAGTGTTTTTTTTTAACATGGTAGTCTGGTATCTGTGCTTCCTAGTGGACTCTTCTTTTGAATGTGGCGTTGGTATATACTATATGAGTTAGGTTGAGATCTTTTTTATTTCGCTTGCATCAGCCTTTCATGTTTGATGCAGAATTTCAGACATTATAATATCTTAAATTTGCACCTTCTTGTTGGCAACTTTCCATCTCAACAAATACTCAAACAGGGGGTGAACTGTTGCATTGTTTAAGATGGTAGATGTGAAATTTTACTCGCTGACATGTTTTAAAAATGTGTCTTTTTGTTACTCATGCTGTGAGAAATGAGTATGTTGTGAAATTTTTGCTTCTTTAGGTTGTACTCATTGCCTTTCATATACACTACGAAGTATATGACTAGCAATGAGTTTGAGACCAGTTACCAAGGGACTGACTGCTTGGATGAGTTTGATGTCAATTTTGACATTATTTAGGGTCTGTTTAGCATGCTTTTTGGTTTGGATGTTTCTGCTTCTAGTCGGAAATTAATGCACTTTTTGAAATAAAGAATGTTTGACGCTGTCTGTTTCGTTTTGTTTCAGAAAAAAATGAAAACGTCAATTTGATGTCTTTTTTTGTGTTTTTGCACCGTTTGCTTCAACATTATAATTAAAATATATTTTGGTCAAACTTAAAATAGATTCAAATTTAAGTTATCAAACATAATTTTAACTAAAAATACTTCATGAGAAAGACAAAACGCATACCAAACAAGTCCTAAAATGCATACCAAACTAGTGGCTTGTTGCTTTTTGGATTGGAAAGTGATGTATATATATATATTTATATATGGTGGAAGTGTTAGCGGTAGAAGTGGAATCATCTGAAGATTTAACCCCAAAAGGGCCGTTATCAAAGCAGAGATTATTTTAACTCATAATTTCTTTTTATTTTCCAAAATATTTTGTTTGGGAGTAAATTAGTTGGCTATATGTAAATAGTGAAATTCAACAGGCCCAAGTCTGTTTTTTAAAGCCCAGTATCGGTCAGATCCATGTATAAGTGAATAAATAATTAGCCCACAATCCAATATCTATGTAATAGGATGGACCCGTCATCCATTAGGAAATGGGAAATAACAACCCACTACCTCTTGGTAGTGGGAAGTTATTAATCAAGTGGGTCATGACTCCACATAATTGGGAGCATGATCCAATAAAATAGGAAGCTGGTATGGGGACTGACAATATAAATATGGCCATTTGAGCCTAAATAAAGGATCTTCTTTGATGTGAGTAAATTTCAGTACTTACATTTGGCGCCGTCTGTGGGAAACTCAAAAAAATATATATATATTTTTCCACTCACAACACTTTCATTTTTTATTGGTAAAATATGGTGTCTACTCGATCAACGAACAATGAAGTCAGGTTCGAAGAAGTCATGAGGCGGTTGGAAGCTGTAGAGCAGAGAAACGCCGCCCTTGAGCAGCATAATGCTGAGGTACTCCATCGAGTGGCTCAGGGCCCTTTTCCTCTCCAAAATTCCAATATAGCAGATGGTACAGATCAACCAAGGAACGACGAGCCAGAGCCCTCCAACTTCCATCATGAGTGAAATGTATCAGCCACCCAAAGGGACAAGGTGCCGAGGGAAGAGGAAGAATCCTCTCATCCCATAACAAGGGGAATACCAACAATACATGTCCCGACCCTGAACGACCTGCAAGAAATGGCTGCCAAAATCCAGAGAGATGTGATGAAGGATTTAAAATTGCAGACCCCTGATGATCTGGCCATCCATGCAACAACATATATGACCCAATCTCCATTCATAGAATAAATTGAGGCAGCAGAATTCTTGAGGAAGTTTGTACTACCAACTTTTACACTCTATGATGGTACGAAGGATCCACTCGATTATATCTACCAGGTGCAGACCAAAATGACCATTTATGGGAGGAACCAGGCACTTCTGTGCAAAGTCTTTTCAACCAGTTTGACAGAGGCACCACTTCTGTGGTTCAGGAAACAGTCCCCCGGATCCATCAGTAACTGGAATGACCTTTGCAGGCGTTTCATCGGTCAGTACTTCAGCAACCGGAGGCAGAGAAAAACGATCTCAAGCCTCTTCACCATGACCCAGGAAAAGGGAGAGAGCTTGAAGAATTTTTTATCCAGATTCAACGTGGATATGTCTTCTATTGATGACTGCGACCAATTGTTAGCAGTAGAAGCATTCCGTATGACGGTCATCCCTGACACAAAATTCCACTATTCACTAGTGAAACGCCCCCTGTCAATATCGGTGAGCTCAACTCCAGAGCACAAGGGTATCTCAGAATAGAAGAAGAGGAAGCAGTCAGGCAGAGAAGAGCCTCACTGGTAATGGTGGAGGCAAAGTCCAAAGAAAAGATGAGGGATCAGAGGCCTCAACGATTTGAGCCATCCCGACAAACTTCATCAAGCGTCAACGGACAGAAGAAAGAACCACTCCACTCAAAATTAGCCTAGGAAAACTCTTCCAAGAAAACAAAAGCAAAGGGATTTTCAGACCACCTCCACCGATCAGACAACCGATGGAGTTGAGAGATATGACCAAGCATTGCGCATTTCACAGTGAGTATGGCCATCATACAAATGACTGCAGGAATCTCAGAAGGCATGTCGAAGCAATGATCGTCAAAGGGGAACTTGCAGACTACATAATGAAGGATCAGCCAAGACCGGACAAACCACACCGGACACAGCCGAATAACTTTACATCAGGACAACCAGTGAGGGTCATCCACATGGTCCAAGGAGGTGAAGAAGACATGGAGGCCGAAGGAAGCAGAAGGTCAAAGCTAAGAAAAACGCACAAACTAAGAAGAATCGGCGAAGTTTACCAAACAACCCTCACCCAAGGAGAATCAAGAATTACGTTTTCAAAAGCCGATATGCAGAACATTCAGACACCCCATGAAGATCCTCTAGTAATCACCCTTCTGGTAGCTAATTGTCTAATCAAACGTGTAATGATTGATCCAGGAAGCAGCACCAACATCATGACGAAGTGGGCCTTCGACAAAATAGAAATTGATGTATCACAGCTATGCCCGGCTCGAACGCCTCTGGCCGGTTTTGACGGATGACGTGTTGAGCCAATAGGGGTAGTCTATTTGTTAGTATCAGCTGCACGCCGAACCTTAAAAGAAGCCTTTGTTATGGTGGACGTCAAGCCATCATACAATCTACTGTTGGGACGAGGGTGGATCCACCGGATGCAAGGAGTTCCCTCAACACTCCATCAGGTTATGCGGTGTCTTGATCCGAATTGAGTGGACGTGACAGATATCCCTGGGGACCAGATAACAGCAAATGAGTGTTATTCAGTATCTCTGAAAGACCTGAATCCAAAGAACAAGCAGGTCATGGGAGCGTCAAATAAGACCCTATACAACGAGAAATAACAATTACAGTCAGACCCTTCCCCCTGAGGGTCAGGAGACACTGGCAACCACAGAGCCCCTAGAAGAGGTGAATGTTAGTCAGACAGACCACACCAAAGTCACATTTATTGGCTCATACCTCCAGAAAGAAGAAAAGAACAAGCTGATCCATTTCATCCAACTAAACTTAGACGTGTTCGCCTGGTCTCATCTTGATATGCCAGGCATAGATCCCTCGGTCGCTCAACATAATCTAAACGTTGATCCAGAGGCCAGACCGGTGAGGCAGAAACAGAGGAGGTTCGGGTTAGAAAGGAACCAAATCATATCCAAGGAGGTAGGGAAACTGCTAGAAGCTGGATTCATAAGGAAAATGAAGTACCCATCATGGCTATCAAATGTGGTGGTAGTCAGAAAGAAGAACGGGAAATAGAGGGTCTGCGTGGACTTCACCAATTTAAACAAGGCCTGCCCGAATGACTGCTTTCTTCTGCCAAAAATTGATCAGATGGTGGATGCCACATCAGGATATGATAGACTCTCATTTCTTGACGCATACTCCGGCTACAACCAAATCCCGATGAATCAGGCTGATGAGGAGAAAACATCCTTTATTACCGAGGAAAGTACGTATTGCTATAGAGTAATGCCTTTTAGACTTAAAAATGCAGGTGCCACTTACCAGAGGCTTGTCAGAAGGATATTCAAAATCCAGATGGGGACAATGGTTGAAGCCTACATAGATGACACAGTGGTAAAAAGCAGAAGGAAAGACGACCATCTCAAGCACCTGGAAGAAGTGTTCGATGCACTCCGAAAATACGGGATGAAACTCAACCCCACTAAGTGCTTGTTCGGAGTTTCATCCGGACAATTCCTCGGGCATATTGTCAACCGAACAGGAATTGAGGCCAACCCATCGCAAGTTAAGACTCTGATAAGCTGCGAAGAGCCAAAAACGCAAAAGGAGGTCCAAATTCTGACAGGAAGGGTAGCCGCACTGAGCAGGTTCGTATCCCGACTAACAGACCGATTCAAACCATTTTTTCAGGTAATTAGAGGTGGAAAAGGAAGCATATGGGGATCAGAACAAGCCGAGGCCCTTCAAAAATTGAAGCAGTATCTCCAGAATCCACCAATCCTCGCCTCACCAAATCCAGGAGAGCTCCTGCATCTGTACCTTGCCGTATCAGCAGCCTCAACCAGCGCAACACTTGTAAAAGAAGACAAAAAGTGCCAGAAGCCAGTCTTTTTTAGCAGCAAGTCCCTGTCTGATGCAGAAACCAGATACACTATGGCGGAACGAGTCGTTCTTTCTCTAATCAATGCGAAGAGACGACTGAGGCACTATTTCGAAGCCCATCCAATCGTGGTACCAACCACCATGCCTATAAGAGCCATTATGGCCAAACCTAATTTGACGAGAAGAATAACCATATGGGCGTTAGAACTCGGGACATTCGACATCACATATGTGCCAAGAACAACCATTAAAGGTCAAGCCTTAGCTGATTTTCTCCTGGAAGCCGAACCAGAATCAATTCTACAGGATTCAGATGAACCCGAGTGGATGCTCTACGTAGATGGATTAGTTGGATCAGCATGCTCAAGAATCGGGCTTGAAATTGTAACACCAGACGAAACCCGAATCCAGCAATCAATCCGTCTGGAGTTCTCTGCTACCAATAACGAAGCCGAATACGAGGCACTCCTAGCTGGACTACGACTAGCTCAGAGCCTCTGTATTAAAAGGCTCCGTATATTTAGTGACTCACAACTAGTGGTCAAACAAGTTCAAGGCAAGTATGACGCATGGGAAAAACTGCAGCCCTATAAGAGGCTGGCTCAGATGAAGTTGGACAGATTGGAGCAGTATACCCTCAGTCAGATCCCCAGGGAAGAAAATGAAAATGTAGATCGGTTGGCCAACATGGCGTCAGTCAATGATCAAGATTGGACCAGAGTCGCCCCGATCGACTACATTGACGTCCCGAGCATCCATCAGCCAGATGTCGTGTGCGCAATATCTTGGGACCCGAGTTAGATGGATCCTATAACAGAGTACCTCAGGAATGGTACCCTCCCTGACGATAAAGCAGAGGCTCGGAAAATTCATATGAAGTTAGCCAGATATGCCTTGCTACACGGCCAACTTTATAGAAGATCTTTTGGGGGTCCATACCTTCGATGCCTCACACCTTCAGAGGCATCAGCTATAATGAAGGAAATCTATGAAGGATTATGTGGAAATCACTTGGGGGGATGAACGTTGCCGCACAAAGTCCTAAGCCAAGGATACTTTTGGCCTTATCTCTCCCAAGATACAGAAGATTATGTTAGAAGATGCAAGAAGTGTCAGTTCCATGGAGACTTTATCCATCCGCCACCAGAACTGCTGAACCCCATTTTTCAGCCCACACCCATTTGCGCAATGGGGGATCGATGCAGTTGGACCACTTCCCATGGATCTCAGATCAGTAAATCAAGCACTGATAACAACTGACTATTTCACAAAATGGGTTCAGGCATAATCCTACTCCACCATCACTCACATGCATGTAATCAAGTTCATATGGACCAATATCATCTGTAGATTCGGAGTGCCAAGGGTGATAGTGATCGACAATGGAACGAATCTGGATAATTAGTGGACCAGACAGTTCTGTAATGAACATGACATTCAGTTAAGAACATCATCAGTCGCATACCCTCAAGGAAATGGCCAGGCCGAAAGATCCAACAGAACAATACTGAATACCCTGAAGAAGAAGTTGGAAGACCATAAGGGAATTTGGCCAGACAAACTTCCAGAGGTACTATGGTCTTACAGAACAACATCAAGAATCCCTACAGGAGAAACACCATTCTCGATGGCTTATGGGACAGAAGCGGTCATTCCAATAGAGCAAGTAGTACAAACAGCTAGAACAGAGTTGTATCAGGATGAACTGAACAACCAACAACTCGTTGATGGACTGGATTTGCTCGAAGAAAAATGATATCAAGCCGCCATCAGGCTACCATCAAAGGGTCAAGAACGCCTTCAATAAAAAATTCAGAAGACGAGAGTTCCAGGTGGGCGATATGGTATTAAGAAAGAAGATCGGGTTAGTCGGAAAGCTCAGGGATAATTGGGAAGAGCCATACACAGTCACGGAGGTCATAGAACGTGGGGCTTATCGCCTCAGGAATAATGACGACAATATGGAACCCAATTCACAGAATGCCTCACGACTGAAGAAGTACTATCCTTGACAAATTCATTTCGTTTTCAAAATAAATAAGCAGAGGTATCCGAGCCTAGCTTTAGTGATATGTTTTTAAAATTGCCAAGTTTGTTATTATGACTTAGTCAGATGTTGCTTTGATTGTAATTCCCTGGTTATAATAAGAGATGCTCATCCTTCTTGCAATTAAATAGCCTTATTCATAAACGTCAATAAAGTTGAAAATAATCCTAAGTGATGAAGTCCCAGAGGCTCATTAGCCTAACTCACACTTTCAGAGGAATAAAGTTGAAAATAATCCTAAGTGATGAAGTCCCAGAGGCTCATTAGCCTGACTCACACTTTCAGAGGAATAAAGTTGAAAATAATCCTAAGTGATGAAGCCCTAGAGGCTCATTAGCCTGACTCACACTTTCAGAGGAATAAAGTTGAAAATAATCCTAAGTGATGAAGTCCCAGAGGCTTATTAGCCTGACTCACACTTTCAGAGGAATAAAGTTGAAAATAATCCTAAGTGATGAAGTCCCAGAGGCTTATTAGCCTGACTCACACTTTCAGAGGAATAAAGTTGAAAATAATCCTAAGTGATGAAGTCCCAAAGGCTCATTAGCTTGACTCACACTTTCAGAGGAATAAAGTTGAAAATAATCTTAAGTGATGAAGTCCCAGAGGCTCATTAGCCTGACTCACACTTTCAAAGGAATAAAAATTTAAAATATCTCCCCAGGGATGAAATGACAGGAGCACATATGCTTGACTCACAATTCCACAAGATTAAAATATTAGAGTAGAGACAAAATTAGTATGATTCATATCAACATAAGAATTAAATATCAAATGACAGAAGCAAATAAAAATGTATGTCTGGTCATCAAATAAAATCGCTGTCTTGTATTACAAAATTTGCCCGAGGGACATAGTACACAGTACAACATTACAAATAAATATAGAGAAGCCTAAGTGTGGCTTGCACCACTGAAGTCCTTCCCTAAGGAATCTACATGTTCGGTTGGGGGGAAGAATTCTATAGAGGGGTTGAGGGGGTCAGCAGGAAGATACCCTTTGAAGAATTCTGTAAAAAGGTTTTGGGTATGACTGGGCTCAGGACTGGCGTACGGCTTCCTCACCCCTAAGACCTCATCCATGGCATTGGGGTCCTTAATCTTCCTCTTTGTTGGATCCTTCTCTCTAACAATGAAGCCCTTCCACCAGAATTCACCAGCCATTGTCCTATTTATCTTTGAATAGTGTTGATGCATGTCGAGCCCACCCTTCTTACATATCTCCAAGGCAGATTGGGAGATGCCGAACTGATGCTGAAGAGCCTCATGATTGGATGCGAGCTTCTCCTTCTCACTAGACAGCTTAACATTCAGCTCTCTCTCCCGTGCAAGTTCATCTTCTAACTGAGCAACCCTGGAAGGAAGTTCCCCTAGCTGGGCCTTCAGTTTATTCTCTCTGTTATCCCTCTCGGCCAAGTCGACCTTGAGACGCTCAACTTCCTTCACATCTGCCTCGTGAGCAAGGCATAATGCATTGACACTGAAGAGAGCCTAAAAAGAAATTTTTAAGTCAAAGTGGATCATCATTAAAGATAAGAGCATGAATAAACATGAAATCAAACAGACACATACCCCTAGTAACAAGCCCGAAGTTCGACCAACAATGAGGTCAGGGTTGGCCTCTCTTTGCATTTCAAGCTCTTCTGGCGTCCAAAGGTCCTTTGCCCGAGCTATCATTGCAGACATTGAGGTAAGACTGGAAGTAGGTTGGTCGGAGGAAACATAACTCTTGTCCTTACTCTTATGCTTCCTTCTCTTAGTGGGTCTCTCCTCCCCCACTGGTCTGGTTCGGGCAGAAGAGGGGTGGAGCAATTCAGGGATAGTGGTCTGCACAAATGCAGACCCAGAAGCATCGCCCGTCACAACAACGGTCACAACCTGAGGATTAGAATCCAGAGGCACTTGTTCTTGTCCTGCTGGTGGCGCGGCTATTTCCTCCACCTCATCATCATCATCCTCGATTACCGGTCTGATCGGATCCATCATGATCTTGAAGTTGGCTCCTAACCTTGATATACCCTGAAAAATTGGCAGGAGTAAGCAGGTCAGCGCATGATTTACGGTTCGACCAAACCCTAAACTTCAGTAAAGAAAAACGGGCCTCTACATCCTGAGCCACAATGTTAGTATCATCATAAACTAAAAACTTATACACAAAATCCGCTCTAAGTTGATCACACCCATAACAGAGGCACGATTCCTTATGAATGAAAGAAAATGGAAGAAGGGCCAGATGCTTAAAAACACTCGGGATCGGCCATTTTCTAGAATAGGGATAAAACCAAGCCCCCTTGACTAAAACCATATTCTCCTTCCAATACTTCTCCATTTTTTCAGTCCCATGGCAGATCGCCCGACCCTTGAAGGGGTAAAAGTTATACCTCCCCTCACAATCCTTCAAGTCCACAATTTTATAACAGAGTAGAAGATCTGCCAGACCCAAGGACAACTTTTTGTCTCTGTTTATCAAGATCAACATTGATATTATTCGGAGGAAGTTTGGGTTGACCTGCAGAGGGGCAATCCCTAAGGTAAAGAAAATGAAATGGAACAGAGGGTGGAGAGGGAACCGAAGCGCTTTTATTTGAAGAGCAGACAATAACACCTCATCCGGACCTACTCCATCTCCCGTCCTAAAATCATAGGAAGGGTCATACTCCTTCAGGATCACCTCCTTTGGGATCTTGCAATCCCTCCTCAGACTCTTAATGTTCACGACTTTCCTCTTATGGGCTTCAAGAGGTTCGGCCACAAACAAGGCTGACTCAGTGGAGATCTCAACATGTATGACTTCAGGTGCCTCAACCCTTACAGAAGAAGCAGGGATAGGGGCTTCAACATGCAAACTGGTTGATGCGTCTACTCCCTCATGCGGGTCAGAAACGGAAACCCCCTCTTATTGGTTCGGCATAGAAACTCCTAAGCCAAGTAGGTTCAGGTGATTGGGTATGGGCAAAGAAGAAGAAGGAGAGGATGAAGAAGATGGGTTTGCATAAGGGGGGCTCGGTGCATCAGATCCTCCATACTCATGAGGAATTGTTCCTCCGGTCGACCTTTAAGTGTCGTCACCAGACATAATGAAAATGAAATGACAACTTACACAGAATGTACCGGCGGGGAGATAGAAGAAGCTCTGGCAGCCAAAATATGAACAACGATGGAAGCTTGAACACTACTTGTAAATCACACACAAGAATTGAAAAAAGAAGAATCAGAAATGAAGCCCAAAAAGAGGTTTATATACAGTCGGACATACCAACAACCGACATTAAATGACAGAGGAGGCGCACCGGTTCCCAAGGCCTCAAACACGGTGAAAGCGGAACAGGCAGCCACTTTTCTGAAATTTGAAATCCACACGCCTTTTCGCAATAATGAGGCTAACGTCATCATGCACAGTTGTAAAACAATCAATTCATAGAAATTCGGGTCAAGCCCACAGATCCGTATGCCAGACCCAAATGGGGATAGTGTAAATAGTGAAATTCAACAGACCCAAGTCTGTTCTTTAAAGCCCAGTATTGGTCAGGCCCATGTATAAGTGAATAAATAATTAGCCCACAATCCAATGTCTATGTAATAGGATGGGCCCGTCATCCATTAGGGAATGATAAATAACAACCCACTACCAAGAGGTAGTGGGAAGTTATTAATCAAGTGGGTCATGACTCCACATAATTGGGAGCATGATCCAATAAAATAGGAAGCTGGTATGGGGACTGACAATATAAATATGGCAATTTGAGCCTAAATAAATGATCTTCTTTGATGTGAGTAAATTTCAGTACTTACACTATAGAAAGTAATTTTCTCCGAGCTGAAGTTCTTCTTACCATGAAGTCTTTTAATTATTCTTAATTGTTTTGGAAAGAAACACCATTTTTTTCATTGGGATTTCATAGGATCTTATTTGAGTCCAAATTATATATATATTGAAAAAATTAACATTTTCATCCCATTTGAATAACATGAAAAAGTTTCACAAAAATATCTATAAAAAATTATAATTTTGCATAATTTGAATATCATGAGATTAATACTATCACATATTAGTTGTCTACTATTACAACTTTATTTGTCTTAAAATAATGTTCAGTTCGAATTCCAATGCAATTTAATTTTTTATTTTCACTAACTATCCTTCTTCCACTAACTTCAAACAAATATCGAACTCCACAAAAAAATTAAATCAACCAAAATTAATAAAATATTAAAAATTCCGAATTAGACTACTATTGCGCGGAACGGAGGGGGAGTATATAAAGATACAAACCTTTTTCTATGTAATGGCAAATATCCAGCCATATATTTATGGCGTCATTCCATTGTGCTCTGCCTGGTCGCCGCCGAAACAGTGTGTTTCCTCTGCCACTCGCATGTAGAAATTAGGGTTTTGTTTGAAGGGAATGGCGCCAAAATTCTTATTGTCTCTGTTCAACCACCGCTATTGCATCATGTCGCATAGCTCATTACTTCAATTAGTCCCCTGTTGATACTTTGTCTCCTCAGCTTCCTTCATTTGAGGTTAGATTTGTTGCGATTTGATTATTATGCAATTCCTTTAATTTTGTTGTTCTTGCTGTTGTGTTTGTTTCTGCGCGTGAATGTGTGTTTTTTTGTGTGTGTGTTTGTGTGCGTCAATTGAAGGAATCAATGTTGTTTGTGCTGTTTATCATTTTTTTCTTGCAATTCCAATTTGTTTTTAACTATGTCATAGTGTAAATTTTGAAGAACTTGGATAATTACTGTGGAGAATTTTATAGTTGAGTAAGATGGTAGCTCCAAATAGAAGCGTGAAAGTGCTTATATACCCTTGTTTATACTCTGTACTAGCATTATAGAGAGGATTATTTCCCATACCTGTGGAAGTCCCTGCGTTAAATCAACAGTTTTCAGTTTTTCATATATAAATATAATCACTTAATTGATGTTCAAGCAACTCAAAAAAGAAAAATAGGAATTGGTTTGATTGAACCTTCATTTTAATGGACCACTTGGCTAATATATATATATATATATATATTGATATAATGGGGATTGGACCAATGTCTGCAAGTATGGAGTGGCTTGTTGTGCTTCCTTATTTACATGGAATGCATAATTACTGTTGTTTCCCTCCCTTAATTGAATCAATTTGACGGTTTTGTTAATGCCACTCACAAGTTACATGGCCACTGCAAGATTTTTTTGGTTCAAATTCAGCTGCCATGTGGATGACTATCCCAAGGTGATTGCGTTTGACGGTAGAACTTTCTTAATTTGTTCCATTCCAATTCAGCCAATAATCGAAAGAACCAAATTTAACCACTAAATCTCTATGCTAGATAATTTTTTTATGGGATCCCCTTTGCCGGAGTTGAAAACCATTTATTGCAAAGGATTCAATGCTTCCACAACATTTGATATATTGATTTTTCTTCTATCCTTGGTTCATAAATGGTTTGTGGTTTCAGGTTTTCTTACAACTTTTGTTTAGTTGTTCTTGCTAGATCCTACTCTAGGAAAGATTTAACTTTTCCCCTCGCAGGCATATTTTGTAGAATCTTTCGCTGATTTGTTGGTTGACCAATATATCATTATCAGTCTTTCAAGGGCCATCATATCGGATGTGAATGAAGGGGAGTAAGATGATAATAGTAAACACTCAGGCATGTAGTTTACCCGTTTTAAAGTAGTTCAGCAAGCCTCAGGCATGCAGTTTACCCATTTTAAAGTAGTTCAGCAAACCTCATTCGATCAATTATAAAAAAGAAAAATTGAGGAAATATGAAAACCATAAGAAGATAAATATAGTTTGACACTGGATCATGTGCTTAGCGTCTATATCACCTCTCTCCTTCCGAGTTCCGCCCTTTTCAGTTGAATCTAAAGGGAGTTAACCCTTTTTATGTTTGATCTTATATTATACTGAAAGAATTCCGTGATATAAAATCTAGAGGGAGTTGGCCCTTTTATGTTTGATCTTTTATTATACTGGAAGAATTCTCTGATATAGGGAATTAGATAAAGGGAATTGCTTATTTGTCAGCAATTAACCCCAGAATATCTCACATAACACCAGTATCTGAGATATTCTCATCACTCCACTATTCAAAAGTATTGAAATCAGAAACCCTAATTTTAGCTATCTTAAGCAAACATTTTTGAAACTATGGCGATAATCTCCAAATACAATGCAGATCAGAAGCATGTGGAGTCGTTGTTGATGACGATGACAAAGCCATTCAACGCAGAACTTGATCCGTCAAACCCCCTAAGGTTTCTCAAGAATGTCTTCGAATTCGTTTCTCAAGAATCAACTCTCTTCAGAAGAGACTTGGTGGTTAGGGACGTGATGGCATTGGTTCATTCGGTGAAAGAGAAGGCAAATGCCGAAGAGAGACAGAGGGAGGGGAAGGAGTCGGAGTCTGCGGCGGTGCAAGTCAAGAAAGAACCCAAGAAGGCATTGGAGGAGGACGAAAAGTTGACGGATGAGAAGAAATATGGGAAAAATGGCCCACGAGGTATCAATTCTTGAACCTTGGGATTTTATCAGACCAAACGTTTGATATACTTATTACGGATATATTGCTTGCATAGTTCTTGTTGTGTTATTGATCTGGTTTATTTGATTGCGGCGATTTTGATAGCTGTTAGGGAAAGGAAGCAATGTAGATCTTAGTGTTAATAAATAATCAGATAAGCCTTTCCTCTTTTCCCTGCTTTCCTTTTTTTAGCTTCCTTCAATTGTTAAGAGTTGTTAGTGGCTGCGTGAACACTTTTTTGGGGGTTTTCCTGTTGAGATTATCTAGGAAAGAAGGGAAGTGGATATTTTCTCTGCTTTTATTTCAATGTTTTGGTATTGCAATTCTCACTCACCAAGTAATCATTTTTCCCTTTTGGAAAAAGAAAGAAATAGCAGAATTGTTTCTCTAATTCGAAACCAGAAAAGCTTCTGCGGTAGCAACTGGAATATGAATGAGGTATGGTGTGAGAGCACCTATGTGTGTGTGCGTGGTTGGGGGGGGGGGGGGGGGGGGGGGAATGTGGTTTCAGGAATAAATTGACCCAGACATTCAGAAAGAATCGCGCCCTTACAAGGATTTCTCAAACAAGTTTGGACGTAATTTGCACAGATGACGCCATCTGTGATGCAAAAATCTACACGATCAGGAGCCGAATGCCAGTCCTGCAAGATAAGAGAAGATAGAATCCGGAACTGGTACTGGCACTCTCGACATACATACATATTACATATATGTACTCTAATGATAAGGGAAAGAAGAAAAGACAGTTTGTGGAGAATTGGATTAGACCTTTCGATGTGCCCAACGGCCCCAACCTCTCATTTTATTGGAGAGTTAATGGCAGTGTCATCTTGGGAATTTGTTCATTTTCTTTGCACATAACCTAATCGGAAGAGTAATAACGTCCTGCCATAAGACCACTTATGTTACCTTCTCTATTATGAATTGGGTTTTCAATTGCAAAGGTATAGTGAACATCTCCACTTCCTTGACATCCTTTACTTGATGTCCAGCCCGTGTGCTGGAATACATTAGTGTTAGCACTTCGTTTGGTTGGAGCAATATAAAAATGGATGGAAAGGAGGGGGGAAGGGATGGATGGGACATTCTTATGGAAGGGAATGTGTCTTTCAATTTTTTTGTTTGGTTGAATGGAGTGGATACTAGAAAGGATGAATGGGAGCATTACCTTGTTCTTGTTTGGTTGAAAGAAAGGGAATCATAGTTTTTATATTAATTTTACTGAGATTTCTGCTTTGTTATCATTTGAAAATTCGCCTCAATCATCTCATCATCTGTGTTTGTCTATGTGCAGGGGGAACTTTTCCTATATGTCAAAGTTGAGGATTGCTTCTGGAGCTTAGGTATGTTCAAACATGAACAAAGCAATAACTCTGCACATGCACACATCATTTATAGTTGAAGACGCTATTGCGTTATACATCTTATAGCTGATAATGAGTTGGGAAAATAATAGAGTAAATTTATTCAATTATGCACTTTCACTTACTCTTCGTCTGTTGTAGTAAATGCAGATATACTACAGTACACCTTTTTTGTTTTCACATATATGAGAAAATGTGTTTTGCAGAGGATCAGAAATCCATCTCTATACTTCTGACTAAGCTTAACCAAACGGAGTGGTGGAAGAGTCTGGTTAAAGGGGATCCTGAGATTGATACACAGAAGGTAGAACCTGAAAGCAGCAAGCTATCTGAACTGGACCCAGAAATGCGGTCAACTGTTGAGAAGATGATGGTAGGGCGTTAATGCTTTCCCTTGTTATGCTGTTTACTGTCATGAGAAGTATATAAATAGATGAAGCAGTTGTTGAATCCATCATGAGTTTTATGCTACCTAAAATGGTTTTGTTTATTCTTTTTACTTCATTACGTGAGAGGGTTTCCCCTTCAAGGATTCAACTCATATTTCCCGTACTGTAAAATCAAATTCAGTTTCCTTCCGATGCATTTCTTCTTGTATTATTGTTTCAAACGTCAACATCCTGATAATCATTCCTTGTGACGAATGCCCTGTATTCTACCTACCTTATAATCCCCTGATGCATTCTTTCTCGCGTCCCATTTGTTTTATTTTATTTTATTGTATTTGCAACCCCTCCGGGTTTACCTCATCCCCACTTGAGCTTTCTCGTGTAAGATTTTTGGACCAAGTTTCAGCGAAATATTTCCATGTCAATTTTGCCCCTCTTTGTTATTTATACCGTACACCGGGTATTTTATACCCTCTTCTGACGTACAGTTTTGATCGATTATCTCTTTGTTTATTGCATTAATGTGCTTCCTTGCAGTTTGATCAGCGACAGAAGTCCATGGGTCTCCCTACAAGTGATGAGATGCAGAATCAAGAGATGCTTAAGAAATTGATGGCTGAGGTGAGCACTATAACTCCTGCCTCTTACGTGTCTCTATCTTTTTCTCGAAATCACTCGACGTATTCTTGTATTTCAATTAACGCAGCGCCCGGAGATGGACTTTTCGAGAGCAAAGAAAACCTGATTGGAGTTCTCAAAAAATAGGTTCATAGTGGGAAGGGAATGTCGTTTTATGACCTTTTGCTTGTTGTCCATACAAACTTCCTTGTCTTTCTTGAAACATGGTAGTATGGTGACTCTGCTTGGTTGTTGATTTTCTGTTTTGGGTATCTTGGTTATTTTCGTTTGAAAATTCCTTGTGTTTGTCTTTGTGCAGCGGGAACTTTTCCTATCTGTCAAAGTTGAGGATTGCTTCTGGAGCTTAGGTATGTTCAAACATGAACAAAGCAATAACTCTGCGCATGGACACAGCATGTATAGTTGAAGACGCTATGGCGTTATACATCTTATAGCTGATAATGAGTTGGGAAAATAATATAGTAAATTTATTCAATTATGCGCTTTCTCTTACTCCTCATCTGTTGTAGTAAATGCAGATATACTACAGTTCACCTTTTTTGTTTTCACATATATGAGAAAATGTGTTTTGCAGAGGATCAGAAATCCATATCTATTCTTCTGACTAAGCTTAACCAAACGGAGTGGTGGAAGAGTCTGGTTAAAGGGGATCCTGAGATTGATACACAGAAGGTAGAACCTGAAAGCAGCAAGCTATCTGAACTGGACCCAGAAATGCGGTCAACTATTGAGAAGATGATGGTCGGACGCTAATGCTTCCCCTCGTTATGCTGTTTACTGTAGTGAGAATTATATAAATAGATGCAGCAGTGATTGAATCCATCCCGGGTTTTGTGCTACCTAAAATGATTTTATTTATTCTTGTTACTTAATTTTGGAAGAGGGTTTCCCCTTCAATATTTCAACTCATATTTCTCCGATTGTAAAATCAAATTCAGTTTCCTTCGGATGCATTTCTTCTTGTATTATTGTTTCAGACATCATCATCCTGATAATCACTCCTTGCTACGAATGCCCTGTATCCTACCTTATAATCCCCTGATTCATTCTTTCGCACTCACCAACTTTTTATTTTATTTTATTATATTTGCAACCCCTCCAGGTTTGCTTCATCCCCACTTGAGCTTTATTGTGTAAGATTTTGGGACCAAGTTTCTGCGACATATTTCTATGTCAAATTTGCCCCTTTCTTTGTTCTATACCTTGCACCGGGGATTTTGCTTCGTAAGTACAGTTTTCATTGATGATATCTTCGCTTGTTGCATTAATGTGCTTCCTTGCAGTTTGATCAGCGACAGAAGTCCATGGGTCTTCCTACAAGTGATGAGATTCAGAACCAAGAGATGCTTAAGAAATTGATGGCTGCTGAAATGAGCAATATAAACCCGTCTCTTATGTGTCTCTCTCTCTCTTACTCTAAATCACGACTTATTCTTGTATCTCAATAGTTGCAGCACCTGGAGATGGACTTTTTGAGAGCAAAGAAAACCTGATTGGAGTTCTCGAAAAATAGGTTCATGGCGGGAAGGGAATGTTGTTTTAAGACCTTTTGCTTGTCGTCCGTTAAACTTCCTCGTCTTTATTTAAACATGGTAGTATGATGGCTTTGCTTGTTTGTGGATTTTCTGTTTTGAATATGACATTAGTATCTTGGTTAAATCATATATATTAGATGAATAATGTGGATTTAAGTTTAATTTTGGTTACATCAACCTCTCATATTGCTGCAGAATTTTGCAGACATTTTTCTAAATTCTTAAATCTGCACTATGTTAATGCCAACCTCCCCACTCATATTCAAACAGGGATATGAGATGCTTCATTGTTAATTTTAGAATTAAATTTGTAGAATTAATATACAAAATGTGACACCAGGGCAGTTGGACCTCTCAGGTCTGGATGTAAAGAATATATATCTGGTAATCCCACTCTTATAAAAATTTGATTACAAGTGTGCTCTCAATGTTACAAAAAGTTAATTAGTTAACTACTCTGATGTATGTTGGCTCTTTATGAATGAGTATATGATATAATTTCAAGTAGGTTAATTTTTAGGCAGTTTAATATGATCATGATCATTTTTTCCCCAAAGGTAGAAAAATCAATAATTTGGTGAAATGACCAAACAGTCAAAATCGGGATTCTAGCTAGAATCGTTTTGGAGTCCGCAGAATTAGAATAGTAGAATTGTAAGATTCTAGCAATTCGTATTAATTTTTTTAAAATATCATTAATTAAATATTTAATTTAAAAGTCTAAATTATATTAGAATTTTCAAAATTTTCTAATACATTGACCTTTTAAATGTTTTCTCATAAATTTAGGCCATATATTGAGATATTGGACTAAATCATATTTTGCGCATTTCATATAAAAGATGAAACCGTAAAATCATTATAAAAACGTAGTAGAATTATAGTAAAATTGTAAATAATTGTATAAAATCATAACAGAATAGTAAGATTTTAACATATAGAATCGAGATTTTGACTATCATGTAACTGACTTCAAGTGGTGTCTGCAATATGTATATATATATATATATATATATATATATATATATATATATATATATATGTAAGTGGCTGATATTTTATTTTTTTATTATTATTTTTTTCAACTTTCAAAAAAAATAATAAAAAAGTAAGTGGCTGATATTTTTTTGTTGGATTGCTGAGTTGTTTGTGGTGACAGTTATAGGTTGTTCCTTCAGTGGGAGTTCGTCCATCAATAATCAACTCAATAATGAGCAGGTAAATTGACAAAACTTGCAAAGTGACAACACAACACAAATACAATATATTTACCAAAAGCTACCTGCCGTTGTTACCAAATGAGGTAAGGGTTCGATCATACTAGAAGCAGTATGTGTGAGTTTTTATTTTCTAAAAAAAATTAAATTAATTATAAATATCAAGATTGTCAAAATTCTGATTTTACTTGATAAAATTTTACGATTCTATATGATTTTACGATTCTTACTATAATTTTATTATGTTTTTATAATGATTTGACGGTTTCGCCATACATATGAAATAGCCAAAAATTTTATGATTTAGTTCAATATTCCAATATATGGCCTAAATTTATGAGAAAATATTTAAAGGGCGAATGTATTAGAAAATTTTAAAAATTCTAATATGATTTAGATTTTTAAATTAAATATTTAATTATTAATATTTTTTTAAAAAAATTAATACGAATTGCTAAAATCTTACAATTGCGATTCTACGAACCCAAAACGATTCTACCTAAATCCCGATTATGACAGATGATAAATACAAATAAATATGTCAATTTTATTTTAAGCATTTTGTTGGCCAAGTCCAACAGACTCGTATCCAAAAAAATAAAAAATAAAATACTCTTTTGGGGTCTACAAGACTATTAATGCCAGATGGGTCATTTTTATAGGTCATTTTCTACAAAAAGGTGGTGGGTCCTCTTAGAGCACCATGAATATTGTCTCTCTAAAATGGAAGTGAACCAAGACATTATACTTTGTCTTATTCAGTTTGCCTAAATCTAAATATGGTCCCTCTAAATATAAATATGCCAATTTGATGCCTTCAATTTGCCTTATTCAATGGGTTGTGAGTCGTGACTTGTATTGTGGTGCAATGAATTGTTTTCTCCTTTTGTCTTATTTCATCTCTTCTAAATTACAATGGCAGCTATGGGCGCAAATGATTGGTGAACCCAATCATAAGTTCGGACTCTTTTATAACCGAAGAAAGATGTTATACTGGCCGGTTGAGTGCTTTTTTTTTTTATAAAATATTTATTTATCAAAAAATAAATAAACAAAAGAAAGATGGTTAAGCCGTCAATCGGAAACAACTCAAACGTTAAATTGAGATTGTGAAAAGAATTAATTCTTACATGCTGCGGATTCATTAAGAGATCGATTCGGTTGAAAGAATACAAAATTTGCTTTCATGTTCTTTTCAAAAAAAATAAAAAAAATTTGCTTTCCTGTTTGTTTGACAAACGGTGTGATGTTAGTTTTTGGTTTTGGTTTGGTTGGAGTTGGTGTGGTTTTATTCTGAACTGAAATCATATTTGGTGTGAGAAAAAGTGAAATTGAAAAACCAAACCATGTTTGGTAGAGTTGGTATGAGCTGAAATTCTAAAACCAATCATATTTGGTAATTTGGAATAGTTTGACATTTTATTTATTTAAAATAATATTTTATAAATATATATATTTTTAAAAATAAAATATATAAATATTTATTTTTTCAAAATATTTATAGATATTTCAAAAAAAATAAAATATTTTGAAAAAATAAAATATTTCAGTAAAAATACATATAATTTGTATATTTTTTAAAAAATAATAAATATATTTTTATTATATTTTATTTTTTCTAGAAATATTTGTTTTCCCGAAATATTTTATTTTTTATGAAATATATATTTTTGTTTAATTTTTTTGAAATATTTTATTTTTTCATAAATATTTTATTTTTCGAATTTATATATATATAATATTATAAATGAATTGGTTTGGGTTAAACAATGGTACACAAAATTGAATTGGTTTGGGTTAAATAATAATTTTGGTGTGAGAAAACCAAACCATCTATCTCAATGGTGTAAAAAATGATAGATTTCACTCCAATGATGCAACACGCTCCAACACCATGCTTGCCAAACATGGTGTGGTGCACAATTTTCAACCCAAACCCAAAAAAGGACTCCAAACCCTCTACCAAACAAGCTTCATGTTTGGGCCCTATTAGGACAAATAAAATGGTCCCACAAGACCAAAGCAATTTCCAATAATACTTGTCATCCCTCTACAAAGTCAGAGCTCTAAGTCTCTAAGAGGATCCCACCCACTGTTTTTTCACTTTGCTTTTATTCATATTTTTCTTTGCTAAATACATTCAATTGTTCATTGAAATTTAATAACTTTGGCCTGACTTTCAAGGTATTCTTATAAATTATTTGTGTATCAAAATATTATATAAAAAAAATTATTCAGATTCTTTAGTTCAAATTTTATAGCAAATAATTTTAATTATCTAAAAAATTGTTGAACTCAACTTTTGTAGTATTGTATTTTTCGAGCTTACAAAATTTGTAGTAGCTTTGTAAATTGTAATGAATAAAAATAGACTAATAATGTTTTAGTATAAAAAATATGCATAAGCTTAATTAATTTTATTTGTGTATGTATCTAATCAGTATCAGAATACTTTTGACTTTGATTTTCTATCTGTAAATCTTGGCTCCGCCTTTGATCCCTATTCATCAACTAGTTGGAGGAAACAAATTTGGGCGTGACAAGAAAGCAATAATGTGAGAATTTAAGGGTGTGTTCATAAGCCATCCTAAAGTGCATGGTATTTTTCATTAGGCACCAATTTATGTTTCAAAAGTGGGCATACCCTTCACAATCTTTCTTAGTTGAGATTCTAAACTTTACTTTAGTACCCCACGATCGGTGTCTTATGTGGATAAAAAATATGATTAAAGACTAAGACTATATTTATCTATTTTTACCTACCACAAATACACGAATCAGTTTGTAATATAGGATAGCTCGGGATAGGTTATTGAACCTAAATGACTAAATCGTACTCTAAATTTTAATAAAATAATATTTTTAAACTGTAAAAATAGTTTGATTTTGATTTTTATATTAAACTAATTAATTTAACAACTAAACTAAATAAAATAATTAAAGAGAAATTGAGATAGAAACAATAGAGATAAAATTTAGGGTAATTTAACTCCACCACTGACTATATAATATAGATATTCTATTAATTTAATTATAGAAATTGAGATACAATTTTTGTGAATCAGACTAGTACTGCTACAAATTAGTTCCTAGTCCCCAAAGAAATATATTAAATCGGACTCGGCTACAACCCATATTCGGAATAAGTTTAATTAGGGCATGTGATTACTCTATTCTACTCCTACGGTACATTAAATTAAAACATGTCTATTTCACCTCTCCTTAGTATGACATATCCAAATAAGAATTTCATGTTTTAAGAACGTAGAAACTAATATTTTAACATTTAGAGTTCGAGCTCGTAGTGATTAAATATAGTGTGCAAGATTAAACATCACATCAATCTAAGACAAGAATAGATTAAATACAAAATCTTATATAACAATGATATTTTGTTCTCTCATCTACATAATCATTACAAAAGTATTCTTTAGTTTCCCCTTTTAGAATAAAAATAAATAAAATACAGTCTACATTACTTGGCTAGGGTTTTTGACAAAATCCTAGATACCGATTAGCCGTTCATGGTGGATGGATCCCTCATCGTTGATGTAGAAACCATCTTCTTGTTTCTTCTCTTGGTCTTCTCCTCTTTATTGCTTAAAAGATGTTTTCACCTACTAATAAATTGCAGAGAAGAAGCCCCCTTTATTCTGATGTATGTGACATTTTACAGAGAAAATGAATCACACTCCTAAATAATTTGAGAGATCTAATAAAAATAAACCTAATTATTAAAACTAACCTAAAAATAAAGTTTATCTAAAATTTCCGAAATAATTATAGAAGAATAATAATTAATAAATAAAATAACTCATAAAATATCATCTAAATCGGAGCTTATCTTGACCACCAATAAAAATCATGAAATCTCCGGCAGACTTTCTAACCGTCATAACAACGTGGAATTGAGGTCTTCAACGTCGCGTTTTGATCCAAAATTATCTGGGCTCACTATATACAGTGAGTTTTGTTTATTTGCCCGTTTACACTCGAAAAACTATCATTTCTTGCTAAATTATGATATTTTGATCATTTATGCTAAAATTGCAAATTCGGTCCGTCTGAATGCGATTCAATCATTTTCTTCAGTTCCGCTCTACTTCTGAAATTTTCCTTATATTTTATGGCTCAGTTTACTCCATTCTTTAGCGCTTTCGTCTCTTGAATTATCTCGAATTATTATTCCGGTTAATTCACCGAAATTAACTCGTTTTCCTCATAATGCATCTGAAACATACTAAACAAGACAAATCATATAAAAATACCAAAATAATAGAATGTGTAAACTAACAACATCGAGTTAAGAGCCTAAAATATATAACATTCGGCTAATATCACCCCCACTTGATCATTTATATTCCTCCATAAACTCATGTCAATCTTGAATTTACTTCAAAATTTATTAGTCCATAGACTAATACATACTTTTGGGTGCTTCGTTGTTTCAGTGTAAAATTAGAAGTTAATTAGTCATGTTATAAGACTAAAAATAATGATGAACACTTTCAAAATTACATGATGCTATCATTGTAAGCAGTCCAAATTGACAATTATGGTGATGACAATTATGCTGATTTAGAAGCTAGAAATACTGTTTTTTCAATGATCATGGTTACTCATATATTCCAACCAAATGCAGTGATTTGCGTAAGACAATATAATCCCATGGAATTATGTTCCTTTGACGTATCACATGACTTATTTGTTACATATTTAGGCTTTGTTTGGATTGGATTTTCAAAAACTGTTTTTTATTTTTTAAAGAAAAAAATTATTTTGAACGGTATTTAACAAAAATTTTACAAGAACTTTTGAGCATTGGAAAAATGTTAGTCTTGTTTGAATTGACTTTTAAAACGCTGTTTTTGCTTTGTGGAGGGAAATGTTGTTTTGAACGGTACTTGACAAAATTTTTAGAAGAATTTCTGAATTTTGAAATAACATTTTAAAGAAGCTGGGGGTACCAACTTATCAAAACAACTTTGACTTCTCTTTTTTTTTCTATGTAAAGCCAAAAACAGAAGTTATGTCAAGCATGACAATTTGAAGAAGTTAGGGGGTACCAACTTTTCAAAATGGTTTTTGTTTTTTTTTTTCTTCTGTGAAAAGTTAGAAGCAAAAGTTCTATCAAATCGGCCTTTAGTAATAGTAGATTACATCTTTTATTAAATTTTGGTGTTATATAGATAATATTGTTTTAATAACTTCTACTCTACTCTAGAAAAGAAAAAAAATTTAAAAATCAACGATGAGGTTTCTAGGTAAACTGTGATATGAAGAAGAACAAAAAGTAATAGGAATTAGAAGAGACTATCAAATAAGGATAGATTTGAAGAGAAAACATTATAAGAGAACATTGGCATTTGTATCTCTTCTCAAAAACTTAAAATATAAAATTATTTTTTAAAATAATAAAAAAGAGTTATCTGAAAATATACATTTTCATGCAGAAATTTTGTATAATTTTTGACAAATTGAAAACTTTACAAACCAAACATACTTTATATTTGTCTTGAAATACTTCAAAAAAAAAAAAAAAAAAAAAAAAAAAATTCATAGAGAGCCATGAGAAGGTATGTGAATCTTATAAGAATGGCCTTATAGAAACATCAGTGTTGGGACCATGAGTTTGCTAAAGGAAAATGATATTTTGTGTAGCTAAATAGACCATTTTCTAAAGATATTATAAACATATTATATAAGACAATGAAATAACATCATGGGTCAGCCCACATATTATATATATCACATATAGATTACAGTTTATTTAACAACCTATTTTTTCACTCCTATATGATTACTCATTTTCTAAATCAATCAATGATACTTGGGTTTGATGGAGATGTATTCACTGCATGAGTCATTAAAGATTAACTAGCAAAAATTGTATAGGTGATTGAATATAATGTAATTCAACAAATATGGAATTTTATACAGATTTTGATGATTTTTGATAAATAATTGAAGATCATTTAGCACAATCAATAATTTATTTATAAAATTTATAATATCTTTATTTATATTATTTTACCTATTAAATTAAGATATTTAAGAAAAAAAAAACAAAGAGTATTCTATCCCTGAGAAGATGATGTCCAATATATGTATGATTTTTTTGAGCCTCAACGGAGATTGTTTCATGAGAAAAATTCTAAATTTTAATATATTTTTTTGCGATATTACTCTATAAATTTTAATTTTATTGTGATTCGGTATAGAACCGTAGTAGCGATATAGTTTTGCATAGTGGTCGCTCGGCACTGTATTACAAACTACACAAAAAAAATAAAAATTGAAAACGCTGATTAATTTTTTTTCATACAAAATTATAGCTTTTTTCCCCAATATTTGTTTTAAAAAATGATAATTTAGAGCAAGTTTCTCTCAAGTCATATAAGAAATAATGTCTTTCAACAGGGGATGTGACTTTAGAACCAATTGACACATGTCTAATATCTGAAAGATATTTCTATAATTATGATTTATAAATTTTAAAAACTAAATAAATTTTTTATGATGATTTTTTTTTGAGATATATGAAAAAATTAAAAAGTTATATAATCAAATTTATAGTACACGACATCATGTGTTGAAAGCAGTACTCTTAATTAAAGTTTCAATAAACACTAGTTTTACTACGCTTTCATTCGTCTTTCTTATATATATAAATATATTTTAAAATTTATAATCATAAATATATTTTTACTTTTAATTTGGCATTAAAAAAATTATAATTTTACTTTTTAGAAAAAGTAGAAAGAAAAAACTATTACCACCATCCTTGTGGCCCTTATCTTAAACCTTTTATTATTTGGGCCTTCCTTACTTTACATATACAAAATTATTGAATAGAGGTGGCAAATGGGCGGGTTTGAGCGAGTTTGGATTGAGTTGATAACGGACGGGTCAAGAACGAATCATTTACCCATTCTCAAGCTCAACTCATTTTAGAGAGTCACAAACGAGTCAGGTCATAAATGAGGCGGGTCAACCCTCGGACCTACATTGTATATATATATAATATGCATGTAATTCAACAAAAATAAATAAATTATCCAACACCATCATAATCCCCAAAATCTATATATATATATATATATATAAACAAATATAAACGATTCCTAAATGGAACATAGTTGCTTTTCCGTTAGTTCAAACTCTAACATGTGTCTAGATCGATCAATTTTGAATTAAGCAACTGTGTCTCAATCGATCAAATGTTAACTTAACAACTCCATCTAGGAATTGTTGAACATGTTCAATATTTCGAACATCATTCTCGATTTTGGTTGTGTGATTTTCATTTTCAAGTAACCATTCATTTGGGAGGAAAACATCTTTCCAGACAATTGTTTTTGCTATGCGAATATTTGCATTAGAAGTATTACTTTGAATTAATAGAGTTTGATCTTTAGGACTTTTGATTAGAGTATGAACATTTAAATTGGTTTTCATAGTCTTTTAATAAATTCTGTAAATTAAGCTTAGAGGCTGGGCACCTGCAAACATGGCATAACCTGAAGTTTTAATGTTTAATGTTAAAGCTTTTAGTACGTGAATGTCACTTAGGCTTAACTTGAAATTAGGAAAGCAATCAAAATAGACCGGACCATTACATAAGCTGGTTTCAATGACACTAATTAAGCTTTGATTATAGTCGAGGAACCTAGCATCTCTTAGACAGAGAATAATCGATGTATTTTGTCCTAAAATAGTTAATGGATCAACTGCAACTTGTACAAGACCAATATGGATAAAATTGTATCCTTTTTCGCAATATTGTTTTATAGTTTTTGGAGAAAATAATTGGCATTTTTCGTGTTCTTTGTTTATAGCATATACTTGTTCAACAATTTTGACTGTGTATTTTGTAAAAAAGGTTGACTTAATGAAACTGGTTTTGTAAATTTGATTAGTGGGTACCCTAGGGATATTCCAATCATTGTGACTTTCAAGATCAATATAGGTGTATTCTTCTTCATTAATTATGTCATTAATATCTGGAATGGAAAGTAGGTTTGTTCGACTAGGTCGAGATGAGGAAGATCTAAATAAACGACTCATGATTAATCTATTTGCCTATTATCTGAGCATTATAATTGTGCTTATCCTATTTTCAATGTTTGTTGCATTTCATAACACATACCTTATCCCAACGACATCACCGCTCATATCCTAAAATGCCTATAAGCTCACCAAGGGACTTAATGTTTGGTTTTACGGTTTATGGGGAGGTGACACCAACAAGCAGAGAAAGAAAAGATGAAGAACAATATAAAAGAACAAATAAATGACTATAGATTAACAGATCTGAGCAGATTACTAGATTAATCAACAAAACTTTATGGCTCTGATACCAATATGTGGTGGATTGAGCATGAACAGATCAAAGTATAGTCATAGATTTAAATCAGAAATATAAACCAATGTGATTTAAAACTCTGAAGAATGAAATCAAGATATAAAAACCCTCTTTCACACCCAACTCAATGATCTAGTTAAAACTTCACACCAATTTTCAGTTTCTGATTCTTCTTCCTCTGACAGTAATGAAGATAATGACAACACAAATCCCTTTCAAAGTAATGAGGAGGAAACCAATGGTTTGAATCTAACCAACCAAACCTCATTTAAAAAATGGAAAATAAAAGTCACCTTAGTTATTAATAAGGAATGCCAAAAAACTGTCATTGATCTAGTTGTCTCTGGAACTGATCTTAACTGTATACAAGAAGGCCTGATTCCTAGCAAATATTATGAAAAAACAAATGAGAAACTCAGTTCTGCTAAGGGTAGTGCAATGAAAATCAAGTATGAATTATCCAAAGCTCATATTTGTTAAGATAATGTCTGTTTTAAAACTACATTTGTCCTAGTAAAAAATATGACTGATATAGTCATCCTTGGCCTTCCATTTTTATATCTTTTTTACCCATTTACCATAAATAATGATGGTTTCTCTACAACACATTTTGGTCAAAATATTACTTTTCTTTTTTTGCAAAAATCTTCTAGTAAAAAACTCGAAAGCATCATTTTCCTTTTTTGCAAAAATCTTATAGTAAAAAACTCGAAAGCATCATTGATTTTTAGTCTCTAAAAATATTTACATTCTCCATAATAAAGAACAACATTTAAATTCTTTAAAAGAAGAAATAATTCACAAACGTACAAAAATCCAATTAAGAAACCCTACCCTTCAAAATCAGATAAAACAATATGAAAATAAACTTATTCAAAAATATGTTCGGAACTACCCAATACTTTTTTGCATAGGAAACAACATATTGTTAGTATTCCTTATATAAAGTCTTTCACTAATAAAATTATTCCAACTAAAGCCCGCCCAATTCAAATGAATGTTGAAGTTCTAGAATTTTGTAAAAAAGAAATCCATGACCTTAGAATTTGTAGAATCTCTAGTCCATCGATCCAGACGTGATCATAGATTAAAAGGAATTTAAAAGTGTGAACAAGTATCTACTCCATGTTATGTCCCAAACATAGAGACTGAAGATTCAATCTCTAACCACTCCCCTACACAAACTATTTTTACGACCGACATTGTTAATCCACAAGTATATGTTTTAAGTAAATCATTTTCCTATGACCTTTTAAAGTTAGAAGTTGAAGCCAAGCGCAAATAAAATAAAGCAAAATGATAATTATATAGAACAAGTTACACACATGAGGAGAGAACAAAAATTACAAAAAAAAAATGGCAAAAATTCATGATAACAACCCAGTTGAAAATTAGTTCCTTTGATTATCTTAAGAATTACTACAAAAAAATTAATGTTCTTACAAAACATGATAAAACAATTGTTTCTTTTAGTCACCCTCCTTTAGAAAACCTAATTGTTAACCACATTGGAATAGAAATCCCAACCTCCCCTTTTAAGGTTGTCACCTCCGCAATTGATCCTAATACTAAAACAATTATTGAATAAAACAATTTCACTAATCAATATTTAAGTACGCTAGGTTCTCAATTGGACAAAATAGAATCCAAACTTGACACCTCCACCCCTGTGACAAAAACTATTGATTCCCCTCTAATCAAGCTTCCTACAAAACGTCAAGAACTACCTAACAAACCAAGCACAAGTGACTCCTCTGGCCAAATTGTTAAATTATTAAAAGCCTTAGAATCACAAATGATCAAGGACAAAAAATCTCTCACAGTTCTCAATTTTGATTCTCATAACAATACTGATAACTCTGAAACCTCATTCGAATAAGACACATATAAGGATATACGCAAGTTAGAAAATGTCTTTGAGATCAATAGAATCACACATCGACTAATTAACCCTACTAGTATTACAAAAAATTGGTATCCCCAACCTATTCCTGTCGATATTTAATATGAAGAAAGAATCTTCCAAAACCAATTTTCTTAGTCATCTAAAAATATTTATGAATAGAATATTGATGGACTCTCTGAACAAGAAATTTTAAACAAATTAAACCACCTTTCTATGACAGCCAATAGTTACCTCACACACCACAATATGCCTCAACCTGATATTGTAGAATTACTCACCTCCGGATTTTTTGGCATGTTAAGAATGGTGAGATAAACATCTTACATAGGAAGCAAGAGACAATATAACACATGCAGTCCAAAAAACAGAAGATAGAACCCCTATTTTTAATTAAGAAATTGGCCTCGGACTCCCTGATGGAGTCAATACATTAATTTACACAATTATAGATCATTTCATTGGCAGACCTAGTGACATTACTTATAGAATTCATTATCAACTTAGTAACCTTAGATGTCCTACATTGAGTGATTTTAAATGGTATAAAGATATTTTTTTGTCACATGTTATGTTACGAGAAGATAGTAATAAACCATTTTAGAAATAAAAATTTATTAATGGATTGCCCAGCCTTTTCTCTCATAAAATACGCACAGAACTGAGTAACACAACTGGTGTTATTGAATATGACAGTCTAACCTACGGTAATATTATTAGTCTAATCCAAAAAGTTGGACTCAAAATGTGTATAGATATGAAAATTAATAATCAACTTAGTAAAGATAAAGCTAAATATGAAATGAACACATTTTGTGAACAATATGGATTACCCCCAATTGCACCATCTCAGCAAACAAAGAAATCAAAACAAACAAAATCCTTCCCAAAACGTTATACTCGCCATTATAAAAGATATAATAAAAAATTCCAACATAATGAATTCTATGATAAACAAAAGTTTAAAAAGAACGAAAAATACACAAGGAAAACAAAACCTTTTGAGAAGAACAATAAAATTGATCTAAATAAAGTTACATGTTATAAGTGTAGTAAGAAAGGTCTTTACGCAAGAAATTATCCTGTAAAAAATAAAATTAATCAACTAGAAATCCCTGATGAAACTAAACAACAAATTTACACAATTCTTGAGTTAAAAAACACAAGTGACAGTGATACTGAAATTGAATCTAGTTCCTCTTCAGAATCCCCTGACTACTATCCCAGTTCACCTGATATTAGTTTTGGGTGCAAAGACAGTTGTTGTACAAAAACAATCAATATGCTGAATCGTCACAAACCTAAAACCCTTAATGTTATCACAAAGGCAGAAAAACAACATCTTCTTCTAGATCTCATAAGTAAAGTCGAAAACCCAGATTTAAAATTTTTTTACCTTCAAAAGCTTACTAAATTACTCACAATAAACAAAGATACTCAACCCCCTACCATAAACAAACTAAATTTTAGTCTTCACAAAACTCTTGAACGTTTTACTCATAAGAAATAAGTCACTATACAAGACCTCAAAGCAGAAGTCAACATAGTTAAACAAGAAATTAAAACTCTGAAGAATGAAAATCAAGATATAAAAACCCTCTTTCACACCCAACTCAAGGATCTAGTTAAAACTTCACACCAATTTTTAGTTTCTGATTCCTCTTCCTCTGACAGTAATGAGGATGATGATAACACAAATCCCTTACAATGTAATGAGGAGGAAACCAATGGTTTGAATATAATCAACCGAACCTCATTTAAAAAATGGAAAATAAAAGTCACCTTAGTTATTAATAAGGAATACCAAAAAACTGTCATTGCTCTAATTGACTCTGGAACTAATCTTAACTTTATATAAGAAAGTCTGATTCCTAGCAAATACTATGAAAAAACAAATGAGAAATTCAGTTCTGCTAAGGGTAGTGCAATGAAAATCAAGTATGAATTATCCAAAGCTCATATTTGTCAAGATAATGTCTGTTTCAAAACTACATTTGTCTTAGTAAAAAATATAACTGATACAGTCATCCTTGGCCTTCCATTTTTATATCTTCTTTACTAATTTACCATAAATAATGATGGTCTCTCTACAATACATTTTAGTCAAAATATTACTTTTCTTTTTTTGCAAAAATATTCTAGTAAAAAACTCGAAAGCATCATTGATTTTTCAATCTCTAAAAATATTTACATTCTCCATCATAAAGAACAACATTTAAATTCTTTAAAAGAAGAAGTAATTCACAAACGAACAGAAACCCAATTAACAAACCCTACCCTTCAAAATCAGATAAAATAATATGAAAATAAATTTATTCAAGAAATATGTTCGGAACTATCCAATGCTTTTTGGCATAGGAAACAACATATTGTTAGTCTTCCTTATATAAAATCCTTCACTAATAAAAATATTCCAACTAAAGCCCGCTCAATTCAAATGAATGTTGAAGTTCTAGAATTTTGTAAAAAAGAAATCTATGACATTCTTTAAAAGAAAATCATACGTCACAGTAAATCATCTTGGTCATGCTCAACATTTTACGTCCAGAAAAATTCTGAAATAGAACGAGGGGTACCATGTATAGTCATTAATTACAAGCCTCTTAATCAAGTCATTGAATGGATAAGATAACCTATCCCTAACAAAAGAGATTTAATTAATCAATTAGGGCAAACAACCATTTTCTCCAAATTTGACCTTAGGTCCGGCTTCTAGCAAATTCAGATTGCAGAAAAAGATAAGTACAAAACTGCATCACTACACCCTTTAGCTATTACGAATGGAATGTCACGCCCTTTGGTCTTAAGAATGACCCAAGTGAATTCCAAAATATTATGAATGATATTTTCAATCATTTCAGTCATTTTTTCATAGTCTACATTGATGATGTTCTTATCTTTTCTAATAGCATTGAAGCTCATTGGAAACATCTTAATTATTTCTTCCACACCATCAAAATCAATGGCTTTAGTCATCTATGCTTTTAAGATAAAACTTTTTCAAACCAAAGTTAGATTTCTTGGTTATGATATATCTCAAGGACAATTCCACTCAATCAGTCGATCCATAGAATTTGCAAGCAAATTCCCAGACCAAATTCTTGATAAAACCCAGTTACAACGTTTCCATGGTTCTTTAAATTACATTGCTGAATTTTACAAAGATCTTCGAAAGCAATGTAAACCACTCTTCGATCATTTACAGTCAAACCCCCCTCCATGGACTGATATTCATACAACTATCGTTAGGGACATTAAAAAATATGTCAAAACTCTTCCTTGCTTAGGAATTCCTTCAGTCAACTCTTTCAAAATCATTGAAACCGATGCCTCCAACATTGGTTACGAAGGCATTTTAAAACAAAAACTCTCCCCTACTTCTCCAGAACAGTTAGTTCATTACCATTCTGGAGCATGGAACAAAACACAAAGTAATTATAGCACTATTAAACAAGAAATTCTTGTAATTGTTCTATGTATCAGTAAATTCCAAGATGATATTTTAAATCAAATTTTTTTACTTCGAGTTGATTGCAAAAGTGTCAAATATGTTTTAGAAAAAGATGTTAAAAATATAGTTGCTAAGCATATTTTTTCCAGATGGCAGTCAATTTTAAGCATTTTCCAATTTGATATCGAATACATTCGTGGATGTGACAATTCAATCTCAGATTTTCTTACCAGAGAATTTTTGCAGAACCCTGATGGCAAACCGACAACCACAACCACGTCCTAGAGGAGGGCTCCCTCCGGTCAGACCCCCTCCCCTAGTTAAAACGGAACTTTCTACTTCCCTCGCTTTAGTAAACAAGTTCACAAGCCTAGGGACCCCCTTAGGATCGCGTCCTACCTTTAGTTCAACACTAGCTACTCCGCATGATCCTTTCACCATCCATGCCCCAGTCACCAATACTCCACCTCTCCCCCGATACAACCCTCCAGGAAGATCAGAATATCTTAAAAAAACTTATCATACCCTTTTCTTCATCGAACCTCATTTTTCTCACATAAATGATCCAATTGCCCTAGTAAAACAGTTCCCCCCCCCCAAATTCTCATTGGATACCACACACCCCTAGTCACAACTTGCAATATTATAGAGACATCATTTACCAAACAAAATCTGTCTTCATCAAACCTGTCCCCGATTGAAATGATCCAACCAAAGTCATTTACCACTCCCTGTACATTTTAAGGGTTGTCTCCCTTAAAGAATGGGGTAAACATCCCTCTGGGCCCAAAAAGTTAGATAACTCACTCCCATTCACTTACTATGACTACATAGATGCTTGGTTCAAATTTTTTCTTTTTCAAACTGAAACCTTTAGTCATTATTGGTTCGTTAATTTCGATAGTAAATTTAATAGTCAACTCCCGTCTTGGTTTGTTAAGTGGTGGAATGACCATAGCCCAGATGACGATGTTATCCCTGAAATCCTCTGGGAACAAATCCTTTAGTTTGAAACTAAGTTCAAAGTCACTTCTTATGACCATCAATTCCCCCTACTACTAATTTTTGCTAAAAAATACAAAATCCCTTGAATTTTCAAATGGCATTACAGCATTAAAGGTGATACTGACACAGTATGTAGAGTCCATTATACTAAATGGTGGGATCCTTTCAAAATCGAAAGAATCATTCAACAAGTCCAACTCGAATTCCCAAAAGAAGTTTCTCAGCCACTCAAGGCTAGCCCAGTCACACAAGTCCTTGAAACAGCACAGTCAAGTTCCTCTACAGAAACCGCAGTCAAGAAATCAGCCTCCAAGAAATCAACTTCCAAAGCTAAGCTCAAAGAAAAAATGGAAAAGCTCCTTACCCAAATAGAAAGAGCTTCAAGAAGTGATGAAAAAGATGAATCATTTACAAAATCCAAATACAGGCCATACCAGGATGCCCAAGATCCCTTCGATCTGTCTAAAGATTTATAAGAAGGGAAAAAGTCAAGCTCAAGTCAAAAGATACAAGAAATGCACAAAAAGACAATAATAATGAATAGTGACTTTTTGCTACAGTAAATCGTCGGCACAAATGACAAATGCAGTAGTTAACAGTACCGACATACTACTATTACAAACAGTAAAATGAAACAGTTCTCTGCCCCGAAAGTCAAAAAGTCAACAGTGCAAAAACCCACAATAACTTTGTTATATCCTCTCTATAAGCAGCCAAATGTAATGGTTTAATCAGATTTTAGTTTCTAGTTTTTTGTCTCATTGTAATCTCTCTATCTCTCTATCTCTCTTCTCTTATCCAAGATTTCTAAACCTTCGAACCTAAATGGATTGTCTCACATCCACTTGTAAGTTCCTCTATCCAAGTCAATTATAATTTTTAATTTGAAACTATCCTTCGTAAAATCTAGTTACTTTTTCAGTAATTCAATTTCACATTTATTTTTGAAAATGAAAATCACCCAACCCAAATCGAGAATGATGTTCAAAATCTTGAACATGTGCAACAATTCCTAGATGGAACTGTTAAGTTAACATTTGATCGATCTAGATACAGTTGCTCTTCCATTAGTTCAAACTCTAAAATGTTCACCCCCTACCAATTAAAGAAAATACTACTAACCATGATACAGAATTTGTAAAATCTCTAGTCCACGGATCCAGACGTGATCATAGATTAAAAGGAATTCAAAAGGATGAACAAGTATCTACTCCTTGTTATGTCTCAAACATAGAGACTGAAGATTCAATAATATGTTTCCAATGAACTTCAATACTATTGGAAAAGATAAGAACATCTTCAATGTAGACTATGAAAAAATGACTGAAAGGATTGAAAATATCATTCATAATATTTTGGAATAATTTTCAAAATATCTTACAAATCAAATATTAACATCCTTGAAAATTCCTAAACCAATTTTGAATTAGATTTACAAAAAATCCAAAATCCCCAAAGTGTATACACTTATATATATACACACACACACAACCAAATAGTAAGATTTTTGTGAAAATTCAATTAAATTTTGATGTCGATTTCCAAAATTAAGACCATTTTCTGGAAAATATATATACACACACACCAAAAACTAAATTCCTAAAAAAATTGATGAGATTTGATTTAATTTTCAAAAAAAAAAGTCTTTAATGAATAGATCCCTAATATATATGTGTAGATGCGATTTTTTGCATATACTCATAATTGCTTTATTGATGATTTTGATATCATATATATACATGAATATGGTGTGCTTTTTGGCCCACCAATCTCTTCACTCTCTATAATCATGTCCCTAATTTTATGGGACGTGATCTATATGTCTTTCTCAACCTCCCACTTCTTAAAATAGTGGGCTTTGACTTTAAGCCAAAATTATTCTTAGAATATTTCGCTTATGGGTTGGGCTTTTAGCCATTGGGCTTGACAAGTTAGCTTCCAGTGAGCCTAATATTTTTGGCCCTTACACTGGCCCCTTCGGATTCGACCCCTCTCAATACATATGGGTTAGATTCGAATGTTGATTATCCGATCTTTTTCTTTTGTTGAGGTTCTCTTATAGTTTCACTTGGGCTCGAACACGTGCTGAGTATTTTCCTGCATTCAAAATTTTCAAGTTTCCAATCAGAAGAGTTCTTAGACCCACTTTCGAGCCTCGACGCCCTATATTCATGATTTCTTGCATTTAAATATATATAATTTTTTTCTTGCGTACTCTAGCAAGTTTTTTGCTTGGTTTAATCTTGGCAACTGACTTTCTTCGTGCCTCTCGTTTTAATCTTGGCGATTACCTTTCTTCATGCCTTTTGCTTTGATTTTTTGGCGATTGGCTTTTCTGTGCCACTTGTCCTTTTTTATCTTAGCAATCGGCATGAGTGGTGATTTGCCACTTTGATTTTAGTGAGAGATATTTAGATGTAATTTGCCACTATTCTAATTTTGTAAAATTATATTTGAAGCATACACGTAGAATACATTATACTTTTATTTTTATAATTTCTTGGAACGACCCCAATTAAATTGGGGATTGGACTTTTAACTAGTATATTGTATGATATGATATTTTTGTTGTAAAAATAACAAGTAATAAATACTTATCTGATAAATTCGTGCGCGACACATGAGCCAATTCTTTTTTGGTCTTTGCGGGAGTTGGAGGACAGTGATTGATGGTGGTGGAGAGAGGTGGCATGTCCATTGTACAATCGTGGCCCCCGTGTTGCTTCTTTTTGCTTTTGAAATAGAAATCTGGCAGCCCCTCATGCACATCAGTGACTTTGGGTACATAAGCTACTTTAATATTCTAAAGAATCTTTAATCCTTCAGTGAGACTAGGACCACGAGTTGACTTTAGAGGATGTTTGATTTGGATTTATCAAAGCTTGACTAGAAAACCAGGTGCAATAGTGTTGATGCTCATGGCCATCTTTAAAATATGTTCATTTAATTCACAAAAGGTCATTGTTAATTTAATTATGAAGTTTTCAAGTTCCAAATATGCATTTAGTACTCCTCATGTCTGTAAATAACCTTTTTATCCACCGAATAATGTGATAATAAAATACAAACTTGACTCTTTTCATCCCAGTTAATTTTTGTTCATCCTTATCCTAATAATGACATAGGAAAGATGATAATAGAAATTAAAGATAAACACTAGTGATACATGTGATGCTAGACATGTACATAATATCGAAAACATGCCTCTATCTTAAGTTTCAAGTATGTGTTTAAAATGTTTATTTAAACTTTCCTGAGCCTATAACATATTACCCGTAACATTGGGGAATAGTAGAACATCAACTCAACCTACACTATTTTGTCACAATTATTATTATTTTACATAATAACATATAAGCATTTGTCATAGTTTCAAATTATTATCCTTATTCTAATATTCAAAACAACTCTATTATGATAAAGATAGAGCATAGTAAAGAAATTAACGGGATAAAAACTTATCTGTAAATATAGTTGATTAAGTAGTGGCTGAGTCGCACGACTTGCACCCCTTTTCATGCCGCGGCTGAGTTGCAAGGTCGGGGAAATATTTCGACCGTTGGTGGCCACGTCGAAGAGGTAGGTCGCTCGCTCTTCAATCTTGCTTCTTTTTGCGGCTTAAAATTTCAAAGCCTTCGTGATAGTTCCTCTTGGAATGGTCTGCTACTTAGTTCAATTCCAAATTGGAAAAACTGAACTCATATCTATAGACGTCATCTTCAACATGGAGAAAGTGGTGGGCGGAACCAAAATGGGGTTGCCTCCTTATTCTCTAACTATTTCTTCAAGGAACAGGCTGCCGCTTTTTCAAAATTCAAAGGGCACAGGTCTTTTTCGCAATAATGATGTTGACATCATCGAGTACAGCTGTAATCAACCCATCAATGGAATTCGAGTCAAGCCCATGAACCCGTATGCCAAACCCGAATGGGGCCAGTGTAAATAGCAAAAATTGGCAAGCCCAAACCCGTTTGTGAAGCCCAAGATTGGCTAGGCCCGTATATGAATGTGTAATTAATTGGCCCACGATTTAAAACCCATGTATTAGGTTGAGCTCATCAGTACCATTCCAGTGCTTGAAGGATATGAAGTAACAACCCAACCAACAAAGTGGGTCATGACTCCATAGAATTAGGGGCATGATCCTACAAAATATGAGAGAAATCCATGAGTATGAGGTATAAATTTGGCAATTGAAGCCTCAATAAAATTCATTATTGGTGTGAGCAAAATTATACACTTACATTACATGCCTCTGCCCTGGGTGTGATCAACTCAGAGCAGACTTTGTATATAAGTTTTTAGGTTTTGATGATAGGGAGATAGTGGCTCAGGATGTAGAGGCTCGTTTTGCTTTACTGAAGTCTAAAGTCTAGTCGAATCGTAAAACGTGCACTGACTTGCTTACTCATGCCAATTTGTAGGGTATATCAATGTTGGGTGCTAACTTCAGAATAATGATGAATCCGATCAGGACTATAATCGAGGATGATGATGATGAAGTGGAAGAAGTAGTTGCGCTACCTCTGGGGAATCAACAAGTGGCCCCAACTTCTGAACCTCAAGCTATGACAGTTGAAGTGGCGGGTGATGCGTCTGGGTCAGTGTTTGTGCAGACCACAATCCCGAACCTACTCCAGTCTTCTTTTGCCCGAACCAGACTCGTGGTCAAAGACAGACCCGTAAAAAGGAAGAAAAGTAAGAGCAAGGACAAGAGCCCAGTGTCCTCTGACCAGGATTCACCTAGTGTTACTTCGATAGGTGCGATAATGGCCTGGGCTAAGGATTTCTAGACACCTGAGGAGTTTGAGGCCCAAAGGGAAGCCAATCCAGATGACATTGTTGGTAGGACCCCTGGCCTTATAATGGGGGTAAGTGCTTGCTTGACTTCAATTTGTGTTCTTCCTTTTATTTTGTTTGCTGATCTATTTTGCCTTGAATCTTTTCAGGCTCTCTTTAGTGTAAATGCCATGTGCTTAATTCATGAGGCTGATGTTAAGGAGATCAACTGCCTCAAGACTGATCTAGCCGAGAGGGATGAGATATAAAAAGACTTGAAGGCTCAGTTGGGGGAACTTTCTTCTCGGGTTGCTGAGTTGGAGGGTGAACTCGCTCAAGCGAAGGAGTTGAATGTTAAGCTATCCAGTGAGAAGGATAAGGTAGCTTTTGACCATGAAGCCCTTCAACATCAGTTTGGCATCTCTCAGTCCACTCTGGAGCTGTGCAAAAAAGGTGGTACTGATATGTATAAACATTACGCGAAGCTGAACCAGATCGTGACTGGGGAATTCTGGTGAAAAGGTTTTAACGCCGGTGTGAAAGATCTGGCAAAAAGGCAGTTCAAGGACCCTGATACCATGGATGCTTTCTTAGGGGTCAATAAGCCTTACGCCAGTCTTGAATCTAGTCATGTTCAAAATCTTTTCACTGAATTTATCAAGGGATATCTGCCTGCTGGCCCTCTCAACCCTTTTGTGGAATTTTTCCTTCCAACCTAACACGTTGACTCGTTCGGGAAGGACTTCAGCGACACAAGCCAGACTTAGGCTTTTTCTATTTTTATTTTTTGGCCATGTTTAGTGAATATTGTAATTTTTATTATGCCCTTCGGGCGATTTTGGAATACCTCAATGACAACAATGGTTTTAACTGCCTATACCTCCATCTGTTATTTTATTATTTAAGAAATATTTTTCATTTGGTTCATCTGATAGTGTGAATCAGGCTATTTGCCTATGTCATTTTAACACTTAGGAAATAATTTTCATTTTGTTCCTCTGGTGTAAATCAGGCTATTTGCCTCTGTCATTTCAATAATTTTCATTTTGTTCCTATGGCAATGTGAATCAGGGTATTTACATCTGTCATTTTAACACTTAGGAAATAATTTTCATTTTGTTCCTCTTATATATATATATATACTAACACTTGAGAGATCAAGAGAGGTGAGAGGGGCGAAAAAGAGTGTGAGAGAGGCAGAGGCTATAGGGTTTCTAAATTGATGGGAGATGGGTACCCTCAACCCAATCTCTTAACAACCCGTATAATTGAGGAGTGTTTATAACTCAATTTATTAGTGACCAGCGTCTCAAATCACTCACCCAATAACTCAAAATTTGAAGGCGGCTTGGGGTAAAATTTGCCATCAAGATTATAGTTCTACTGTAATGAACTTCAAACTAAATTCATGTAAAGTCCTTTTCACAATATGTCCTTCTTTGCAAAATTTTATCATAGTTATAAATATCTTGTATAATCCAAATAAATGTCTTTTGCTTTCTTTCATATTTTAATATATTTATATATAACTATTATAAATTCTGTCTCTAATATAAGTCTACCGGGGAGTAGTGCTGCCCTCTCTCTCTACAGTACAGCTGTTGTGCTACTCTGTTTCTCTCTCCTCCTCCATTGAAGCTCCTCTGTTTCAAAGCTATAGTTTTAGATAGACAAAGTGGGGGAAAATGAATGCTGAGGCTGAGCTGCTGCTTCTTTACTTCACAAACTTCTCTCAAGAAGTGCAAAATCTTGATGACTTCTTCTCTTTCCAGAAATCAAATACTCCACTGGTAATCACTTTCTCTCTCTAGAATTCTCTGCTATCATACTTTCTCGCTCTACACCTCTCCTTCTCTGCTTAAATAAGTTATGGGCATAAGGGCATTTGTTTTGATTAGGGTTTATAGAGTGATTTTTTAGCTACTAATACTGTTTGATTGGGACTTAGGGTTTCTGACATTTTCTCTCTATTGATGTGTTGTCTTTTGCTTTTGCGCTGCTCTGAATAGAATTACTAATTTTTTATTTTTTATTTTTTGAGGCATGTGTTTGGTTACTGAGAAAATTTTGTAAAATTGTAAATTACCTAATTTGCCCTTGAAACCAGGAAAGTTCAGGAGTGAATAGATATATAATTGTTGTTCAATCTTGAATAATGAATTAAGTACCTGTTTTCTTTTTAACATTTTCCTAGCATCCAAACATGGGATGAATAGGAACATTCAACTTCACCATGTATGGAAAATCTGGAAATAAGAAATTAAAGAGATTGAAATGACTACACAGTTGTAATTTATTTTCCACCATTTCTTTTTTATTGACAAAAAAACTCCCAAAACAGAACACTTGAGCACAAAGAAAGCTACACCAAAACAAGACAAAGCAACCCCCCAAGACCAAGAGCAACAAACCCTACAAGCCTGGCAAAAGAAAACAAACACAGTAGCTATCAACACAAACAATAAGTCTGTGGAATATTCCCAGTTGCAACCAAAACTTGTGTTAGCATCAGCATGAGGCACCCTTAGCATAGACAGCACCCTTGCCAGTGTTGCCACCAAAATTATGATGTCAACTTGTTATTAATGGTTCACTTTTTAAGTGCACTCACAATTATTAAATAACAAGAAAAAAAAAAAGGGTTGGAGAAAAGTAAAACTGAATCAAATCGTTTATTAAATAACAAGAAAAAAAAAAAGGGTTGGAGAAAAGTAAAACCGAATCAAATCGTTTATTGTTATTATCAAATAAATTTAGGAAACGCAGAATATCCTTCAGCATAAGTTACAATAAGTCTCTCCAAAAAAATGATTTTTTTCTGGGCAGTTACTGAAAGTAGCATCCAACTTTGGCCTTTGAGAGGAGGTTGAGTGTCTAATTACTTGGAGAGGAAAGTTTAAATCTTATACTTCTCACTTATGGAACTCTTTAAAGAATTCAGTTTCCAACATTTTTAAAATTTTGGGGGCGCTTGCTTTCTTAGATTTGGACTTCCTGGTAAATTTCAGTTGGTCTATGTTTGATTGTTAATTTTTGGTGACCGAAGTGGGATATACAATGAGTTTTCTACTTTTTGATTTTTCAGCCAATTAACATTTAATGGTCCTGTTTTCTCTTTGGAATATTTTTCCTGTGTTCATATTTCTCTGAATTTCTAGAAAAGGAATCTTGTTATCCTACCCCCTTTGAACCTTATTTCGTGTATGATATACGGGTTTCAATCCTTATTAACTTATCTTACAACAAAATGAGAAAGGTGTAGACTCATGGATCATGCTATGAATCCTAATATTCTATTTAACGTCAATTCATTATATATTTTATCTTTATATAAATACATAAATTTTTTGGTGCCAATTTTGAGAAATATTCTGGTCTGTTGTGTCTTATAAGTCTTCCCTAATGTATTTCTGTCTTTTACCAACTTTATACCACGGCACTCTGGTATCTTAACAGGCTCTCCTAGTTGACATGAGTTTTCTCTTGTACTTTTGCTTATTTTTTATGTTATCTTTGGCACTAGTCTCAAATTCACTCTGGTTTCGAAATTGTCAAAAAGGTTGCAACTTATACATGGTGGCAAGTGCTTTTACGAGCTTTACCCTAACTTCATACTTTATTCTACCTTAATTCCACTTCCTACTCGCAGTATGCTCTTTATGATACTTTCTTTTATGACAAAAATCAACCAAGCCTCAAAAGACTTCTCATTCTGCAGGTTGCATGCAAGTAAATGGAGAACCAAGGTCATGTGGTTCTAACTTGAGAATTTTTGCTTTTATAGAGTAAGGGATTGTGATTTAGACACTTTGAATTTTATCTTAAATTTGGAAGTTTTGGAAGATCCACGGGAGAAAGATAATAAAACAAGTTCAAAACCATTTTACCATGGTCTTATATGTTGACTACCATAAGAAGGCATTAACTATTCTTGCATAATATATCACTAGAAACAGCTTTCGGCTATTTGAAATAATTACTATATGAAATGCTGCAGCTTTTGACTATTATGTACTAATATCGCTTCGAGGGTTGAATGTCTTATATAGCAGGCCCAATAAAAAGAAGATGAAAACAAAATTCCTGGTTGAGAGGTTTTTCTGTTGTGTAGCCAGGAATTATGAAGATGCCTAGGAGTTTAATAAATTTAGCACTTTCTTTTATTTGTAAGGTAACTTTTACATATAATCTACCATGTCATGACTCACAACTAAGTTATGATAGTTTGGATATTGGCTTATCATTTTTAATTTGGGTGAATAAATTCAAATTCATGAATAATTATACATGAAATATATAAATGTAGTAGAGGGTTCCGCGATGTCCTTTCACAAACATGTTTACTTCCATTCTTCTTTGATCTGTTTCCACTTCATTGCTCAGCTAATAAAAAGAATTGTTGTAATTCCTCTGAGGCTCTTGTTTTCTTTTGTGCTACTGTGGTTTTTTCTTTTCTTTCTCTTTTGTGTGGTAAGGGTGAATGTCTAACTGTAATGACCATGCTCATCTCGTGGGCTGTCTGTCCGACTCCAGGACTTCACATTGGACATGCACCTAACAAACATATCTGGGAATTTCAATCTTATAATTATGCACGTATTGTATAATTATGCTTGAAACCTTCTATTATTTTCCATTTGTTTCTAACAAGTGAAAGCATGATCTTACTCTAGAAACTAAGAGAATCTATTTAATAATATGAATATTCATCCATGATCCTTTGAGTTTGGAGATTTGATAAATTCAATGCTTAGGCAAATATCAGCACCTGACACATGTCCTTGAGTACATGTAACATAGATTATGACTGTCTGGACATAGACAATACTCCCAACCTACTATCTAATTACTTAATAATGACCTCCATGTAGCCAATGCTAAATATTGATTACTAATTGTAAATGGAAATTTGGCTATTTTTAACATATGAAAATTTCAAACTTTCACTGTGCTTACCGATCAGGTTACCCTACTCCCCTCTCCACATCCACAAACAAAGAAAAATAAGACATAACAACAATTAAAATAAAATCCAGAAAGTCTTCTAAGGGATTGGGATGTTGATTTATTTATAACTTCTAAATTTTGTGTAGTATATGTGCACTTTTTGTAAAATCTAGAATTAATTCGTAGAAGAGGATTAATATTTATGACTTTCCCTGTTTTATAGATTCTGTCTTGTTATCCTAGATGAATTTTAGTGTTTTTATTGTTTAAATATGTGTATTTAACAAAATCCTGTATTGTGGATATCGTCAATAAAGACTTCTTTTTGTTGATAATGACTTGGCATGTCTTACCACTACTACTTGAAATTAATGCAGGGAAACCTGGTTCAGACCTCCACCATATTGGAGTATGACTTGGGGGGAGAAGGGGATCTATTCAAAGCTCCAGAAACAATTACTGAACAACCATTGGAGGGCCTCGACCCAATGACATCTGCCATTCCAATGACCTCTTGTGGCGAAGATGCCATGTCCCCCCATGCACTCAAGGTCTCAGACATTGAATCGATTCAAAGTGAGCAACTCTTGAGTGAGGTTTTCTATGAATGCAAGAAGGACATGTTAGCAAAAGATGCTATTGAAACACCTCTCTCTGATGTCATGGATATCAAGCTTCCTATTTTGAGGACAAATGAAAACCTTGTTGCAGAGGACAAATTACCTCCAGAGGGACCATTCCAGAAGAGTGTTAGTGCAGAGGGACCATTCCAGAAGAGTGTTAGTGCAGGATGTTTAAATTCAATGGAGTGGATACATGGGGCTTCAATGATGCCAAATTTTCTGGATTTCCCAGCTGCATATGGCATTCGAAGGACATTCAGTGAAGGAGACATGAAGGTTAGGTTTGATTAATCTCTTACGATCTATCTAATTTCAGTCTATTTCTTTTTTCTTGATTACTCCACTTCATTTTTTTTAAGCTAGTTTAATGGTTCTCTGAAGATTTTGAACATGAAATAGCATCTGTTAAAGCCTGTTGGTTATAAAGGAAGTGAGTCTGCTCCTGGCCAGTCAGGGTAAAAGACAAGAAAAAACATAAAATCCAGAAACAGTGGTTCATTCTAGTTCCTACTGCTTTTCTTAAGTGAGATGCATATTTATTTTAAAGACAATTAATTGAAGTTCTTGAAATAATTACTGGATCAAGTCTAGGAGAGCACGGGTTTAAGTAAGCATGACTAAATTTATATGGTTGACGTTTCCTTTAAAGCTTCTTTTATCTTGCATTATAGTTCCCGTACGGTCTGGCTTGTCTCTGTTGGTGCTGTTCTAATTCTAGGAGTCTTATACTGCAAATTTGATTCAACAACACCAATCAAGTTATTTGGAGTATTCTTTTGGTTGCTTAATGACAGGATAATATTTTGGGCTCCTGCAAAATCGCATCAATGGCGTTTCTGATTATTTCTGAAGATTACTATTGACTTGCGACATATGTCTAAACAAAAGCATTAAGACTCATTTATAATGAGCCTTTTTTAATTCTACACCTCATCCTATTTGCATAGCTAAGCAGCTTTTCTTTTGGTATAAATTTAATTGAAAGCAGTTTACAGGCCATGTCCTGAAACTAAGGAGTCCTTACAAGGAATTGGTTTTCATCTGCATTGATTTTCTTCCAATTACAGCGTCTTTTTTATGCTTCTCTGGTGTAAACCACCAGGTCCTAGTCAACTTATATTTGTGATTGAACCCTATCCATGTACTGTTTTGTGACGAAGTCTATAAACTGAGAAATGTTTAGATGTTTCTGTTCATTTCAACAGGATGAGGCTCGGTCATTGATACTGAATTTTTGTGACAGGCTCTTGGTAATGGTAAATTTAGTTTCATCCATTCTCCCCTTGTGCAGCCGCAAATTATGAGCAATAGTGGCACTGAAGACCGCATGCAAAAGCTTTCTAGATACAGGAACAAAAAGTTAAGGAGGAATTTTGGCAGGAAAATCAAGGTAATTTAGAATTAACATCATCCCTTTTCCACGCTTTTCATTAATATACCAGCACTTGCTCGATAGTTGGGGTTGTAAGTTCCATAGCTTCTAGGTCTGGTTTTCCGGAGATGCAAGTGTAAAAGTTGCAATAGTGATTCACATTTCTGAGATCTCGACAAGTGGTCAGATTGACGTTCAACAGTCGGCAGCATTAATGCACCGAAGTTAGGATAGATTGAATTTAATTGGTTTGGACATTGTGATTTGGTTCCTTGGAAGTTTATATCATTGTTCCCCTCCATTTTTCAATTTAGCAGGAATTGACCTATTTAAAACTTTCTGTTGAAGAAACATAGGATTCCTCTATTCACTTGATGAGCTTTCTGCAAAAACAAACGGTCTTCTCTTCTCTCTCGATGTATTAAATGAATCACACCCACTGTGCCTGGTTGGACAATACCTTTCTTCCAGGGCTTTGGTTTCAACTTCTGCAGCTTTCTTGAAAATTCATTTAACGACTTGTCCTTTCAATATCGATTCTAGACTCTTAGTTCCTCATCAGATAATATTTTTTTCTCCATCTATTGATATGTTCGAATGGAGTGATTTAGAGTTGCCGTTTCCTTTACCTCACTAGATACTGTACCCTGACTTGCTGCTTGTTATTTTTTCTTATCAGTTTTCTCAAGTTGGGGAAAAAAAATAAATTTGCCACACGGCTTCTTTGGTAAAGCTTCATTATTTTTTAGGCTAAAACACTGCTGTGAGGGAATAAATTTCCTAAAATAAATGCCTTTGCTATTCTTTGGTATAATGATGCAAAACTATCCTACTTTGAAGTAAGTACCATAGAATCTGAAGTGAATTAATTTCTCATCAATATACTCATGGTGTGTGTTACTTCAGTATGCTTGCAGGAAAGCTCTGGCTGATAGTCAGCCGAGGATTCGTGGAAGGTTTGCAAAGACTGAAGTATCTGATACTACCAACTAGCAATAACTATTAACTCAACCAGCAAGCATATATGTAAGAATGATCGACTTAGCCAGGTAAAATGAACGTGAAACTAAATCAGTGGTAGTGTAGGCGTGGCATAACCTTAGCAGAGCTAAGAAACATGTTTTGCTCGATAAGCCAGACCCTGAACATATCAGCCTAGCTGTTCTCTTTTGTCCTGTAATGATCTTGTAGATCGGAATGGCCAAATAGAAGTTGTATATAGTAGCGTATGTGGAAATAAACTAGTAGTTGTTCAGAGTATTATATGCGGAACTAAAATAGCACTTGTTCATATATGTGATATAATATCCTGACATTGCAGCCTCTGTAGGTTCTTCTGTGACAAATGGTATGATTTGCTTCTCTGTTGCTCTTTCCACCGGATGCGATAACATAGTATTCTGGAATGGAATGCATGATAAAACTTGAAACAGCGAAAACTCTATGGGCGATAGTATCTGCAGAAGAATTTGAGTGGATTTCATGAATGCTATGGAAGCATATTTTTTATTTTAAAAGTTTGTCTGCGTATAAAATCTTCAGAACAACATGGATATATGAGGATATGGTGTGTGTGTGTGTGAGCACTTTAACTAGGAAGGGATTTGCAAAGCTTCTATTGCTAGGCACTTTAATGTTCAGTCATCAATGATCTTTTATGGGATTGAAATTCAATTATATTTGAATTTCATGACTTATTCAAACAATATATTTGAGATTACATTTGTTGAATTGAAATACCGTGATTTCAATTCTACAAATGCAATCCCAAAATCGCGTAACTGAAGGGACTATAAGTCTCATTTTGTTACCATTCAAAAAAAAAAGTCTCATTTTGTTCTAGAGGTCGAGACTTGGGGCATGTTTGGTTTACTTTTGTTAAGAACATTGATGACTGAACAAGCGCATATTTTCAGAGAAACGAAAATTTTAACTTTTTGCACCGACCTTTTTTTTTCTTATTTATAATTTATGCAAACTTTTATCGAAAAATTTAGTTATAAAAATATTTAATCAGAGATGATCTTTTTAGAATTAGGAACCTTATTGAACTGGACCATGGACCATGGACCATATTCGATCTCATTAACATGCAAATGAATGTTATGAGACTTATATGTACTTTTTATGTGGGTATGTAAAAATTTTAGAATTCGATTTTCATAAAAAAAATTCATCTAATTTAGGTCTATAAGTTGTATATTTTTTTTTTACCTCTCCATTGTTGGGCTATTTGATTCTTGGGATCGACTTTTAAAGGATTTTAAAAAATATTATAAATTTTGTATTTCAAAATATTATAGAGTTGCCTAAATGTTATTCAATTATTAGCTTTTCAGCTAATTTTACATCTCAAAAAGTACGTTTCTAATCGTGTAATTGAAGTTGAGGATTTAAAATGAATTTGATACATTTTTTTGTCCTACTCAATTTATATTTGTTTCCTAAAATTTAAGAATTTTCATCAAATAGTTTTTAGGAATTGTTTTATTTAATTATTTATGCATGCCATTTTCCCTCTTAATTTTGTTTATATTATGTAATTTATTGTCTTTGTCCTCAAGTTGTGTAATGGTTTTGTACAGCTCTTGTCAAATTATTATATAATATTTACAAAGAAAAGTTTAAGAAATATAACATATCTTTAGATTTTTTATCAAGAACTATTTGCAATTTTTTGAGCCGGAGAGGTCGGTATTTGAATAAGAAAAATAAATCTTACAAAAATTTAGGGTTTATTTATTTATTACTTAAATCCTATTATTTTGTGTAGATTTTGAGATTGGTTTAAAAATCATTTGAGATTGGTCCTATTTCAATGTGATCTTGTTAGTCAACTCACGGTCAACATTAACCTTGAACATTATTTTTCTGTATTTTCCAAAATAATTTAATATATATCCCAATCACCCTTATTCTTATTCCTTTTGAAACAAACCCTAGTTCTTCATTGACCCTAATAATTTTAAATAGATGGTTAGCCGTGTGTTTTTGTATAAGAAGTATTCACTTTGAAATTTTCTTCAAAGATCAGGGGATTAATAAATTGTCAGCTATTACAGTGAGCATATAAATCCAACAATTTTTTTTTTTTTTGAAAGTATATAAAATCCAACTTGATTTCAACTAAAATGTAATTAACGCACAAACAAACATGATAAATTCTAACTAAGGAACAGAATTCTATATGGAATTGAACATACACAGTTTTCAAAGCATACTTATTAATGAAGAATAAGGGTTTGCTTAAAAGGGGTGAAGAATAAGGGGTGAAGAATTATTTAGGGGAAGTTTCGGAATAGATAAAAAAATATTTTTTAACATTAATGTTAATAGTAAGTTGACAAAAAAATATTTTTTAAAATTAATGTTAATCGTAAGTTGACTAACAGAAATCTAAAAAAGAAAAGATCAATCCTAGACAAAAATGTAAAAAGGGACAATCCCAAAATTTACGCATAATAATAGGATTCAAGTAAAAAAAGCCCAAAATTTTAATTTAAAAAGTATAAATATGGAAATGCTAGTTTTTGTATTTGTTTTGGTTTTTTTTCCTGTTTATAGAACAAAATCATGTTTGGGCGCATTTTTTAGGAAAAATGTTTTGGGCGCATTTTTTAGGAAAAATATTTTGATGAACAATGCTAGAACAAAAACACTTCTGAGGCAAAATCCAAGAACACCAATTTGGTGTTTTTTTTGTTTTTGTTTTTTGGGTTTAGGCTTCATTCAATTCAACCACCACCACCATCTACCGCCGCCACCCCACCACCGCCGCCACCACAACATGGAGATTTTGAGATCTGGGAAGCGATCGTGACCATTGATTTGGTCGAAAGTGAAGATGGGTATGATGTGATGGGATTGGAGAGAGCAATTGATGTTGCCATATCGGAGTTGTTAAAGGAGGTCTAGGAGTCATTGGTGGAGAGGAAGAATCCGATTCGGGGGAGATTTGGGAGACATTGAGGTGGACGAAGCCGGAGTGGGTGAACCCAAATTCGTTGAAGGGGGTGGTGGGTCGGGCATCGGAGAGGATTTGGGCCAGAGAGGACGCCATTATTGTCGCTCTTTTCTTTCTCTCTATATATATATATATAAATTGGTTCCCAAACACATTTATTTTTATTTTTTTGGAAAAAAATACAAAGATAAATACAAAAATAATTTTTGTTCTTTCATACAAAAACAAGGGGTTTCCAAACGGCCCTAAGTAAAGTCTTTTTTCCCTCCCCCTCTCAAACAAGTTGGCAACCTAGTTACCCCTTTTGAGGAAGACCGCAATGAGCAAAGTCTATGAATTCAATGAAGTAAAGAATGAACAAATGGTGCAACAAAAATATAAAGCAGAATTCAATGAAGTAAAGAATGAACAAATGGTGCAACAAAAACATAAAGCAGAACAATATTGTTTATATAAGAGGTATGATAATATTTCTGCATCCATTCATTCACATTATATGAGTAAAAGACCATTAACTATCAAAATTTAAGTGAAGTAGAGAGACATATTTCAGTTGATAAAAGAAATAGGGGTTAAAAAAACACTAGACAAGAGGACCCCATCAGAAGAGATGTCACCAGAAAGAAAGCCAAAAACCATATACAGAGTGACCCCATCGCATGCCACCAGATAGAAAGAAAGCCACCACCAGTCAGATAATAGAGAATCAGAGGGTGTAGAAAACCATAGACAAAGTAACCCCATCATAAGAGAGACATGTCACCAGATAGAAAGAAAGCCACCACCAGTCAGATAATAGAGAATCAGAGGATGTAAAAACCCATAGCCCATCAGAAGATATAAAAAAAGCCACCACCAGTCAGATAATAGAGAATTAGAGGGTGTAAAAAACCATAGACAAAGTAGACCCCATCAGAAGAAGAGACATGCCGCCAGATAGAAAAAAAGCCACCCCCAGTCAGATAATAGAGAATCAGATGGTGTAAAAAGCCATAGACAAAGTAACCCCATCAGAAGAAGAAAGACATGCCACCAGATAGAAAGAAAGCCGCCGCCAGTCAGATAATAGAGAATCATGGGGTTAAAAAACCCAGAGTAACCCCATCAGAAGAAGAGATGCATGCCACCATCCCAGAGAGACTCCACCAGAGGGAGAACGAGCGACAATCAACGGGCCTGAAAACATCAACACATGCAACTAGTTAGAAGAATATCCTGTAAAACAAAAAATTGACGAGTACTACCTCCGTCTCGTTTTAGTTGTTCAGTTTGACCAAAATCTGAGTGATTTTTGATCAAACATGTACAAGTAAATTGGGACAGAGATAGTATAAAATAAGAAATTCCATAGCCCTTCTAAATACAAGCTATCTTCAATTGACAAAAGACAATATGGTCAAGGCTTTGCTTTGGCTCCAGTTTCGAGGCCATGGATATCGGGATGTGTTTCGCACTTATGGGTCATGTTATCAGACAGCAACTCAGTTTACAACATCTTTTACTGTGAGCATTATGCTGAATTGGACATCGCGGAGCACGGGCAACAACTAACTCTTCGGGGAACTGTTGGACCTTCTCAGTTGCCTCTCTTTCCGACACCAATGCCTCTTGATAGCATTATAGGTGTGCTTAAGGCCAAAGTTTCCATTTGGGGAAAGAGATCAAGTGACCCAGTCCTTAGGCCCCAATAGAATAGGAGGAAGGTGGTTGAAACAATCCCCAAAATTGAGGCTTTGGAGAGAGAGTGGTAGCCTCCAAGAATTCCTTATGATAAGCCTAAAAACCTTTGGATTTCCCTTCCAAACAGAGCAGGAAATGAACTGGTGATCAGTGCTTGAGAGTGCACAATATCCCAACAATTTCCCGGAAAACATCAGAACTCAAATTCACCAACAATTTCCCGGAAAGTGCACAATATTAGACATACAAAATCTGTATAATTTCACAAAACTGATGGATTTCAATCCATATCAGTCATAAAATTTTACAACAGCCCATCCATCACCCAAAAAAAAAAAAAAGAACCTGTAAAAGGATCTAAATCTTATTTTACGTAAATGAAAAATAAAATAAAAGTATCAAAAAGTGCAATACAGAAACCGGCACACAGATATAAGTAATGATATTCACTGGGAGTCTCCAACCAAACAGATACTAATAGCAGCAACAGGAAAAAGAAGAAGCTAATAGCAACTTTGTGAAGCGAATAAGCTGATCTTAGTAACATCAATAGTAAATTAAGTTTGAAAACTCAAACGAGTTAACATATATGGAAAAGAGCTGTGATTTGGTACCTCAAGAAGAACATCATGTCTCGTGTTCGAATTCTAAAATGTCCTTGCAACAACAATGTACGTAGTAATATCAACAAACCATCTCTAATTCAAGATTTTAGGTGCTGAAGGAAAATCGAATAGAATTGGGTTTAGATGCATCATACCATGTTGCCCAAGTTTCGCGCCACTTCCTCCAACTCATAGCCGCGGAGCGCCTAAGAATTACATGTATAAAATTAGGTCAAATCATTCACATATAGAATATATACTCGGTTTCAGGGACCAGGGTGTTACCGTGGTCGGATAGATGATGAGCAACATAAATGGAGAGGCCCACTTACTTTTAGGCACTAAAGTCCAATAGAATATCAACAAGAGACTACCACAAAAATTACAAAACCTAAAAACATTAGCCCAAAATAGAGCCCAACAGAGCCCTTTCCGTTCGGTGTTTAAGTTAAAATTTCACTTTTTATTTAGGGTAAATTTTTGTGACATCCGACAAGTTTGGTCATTTTCACCGATATACAAATTTTGATTTTAATTTTCAGCAAGGCCGAAAAATGACAAGGCTATCCTTTTTAACTTTAGTTAAATTAGAAATAATTTATTCATAAGTAAAATATTTCAAACAAATATTAATATTTAATTAAATTAACCTAATTTCGTAAATAAATTATATAAACTGTAATAAATTAACCATAATTGCACAAAGCTCCATCATTTAACAGTTATTAACACTAATTCAAGAGATGAAATCGAATTTTTAAATTAATTAAGACTCGTAACTTATTAACACTAACTTCAAAAATGATCCCAGGCTATTTTCAAATGCATGAAAAAATCAACTTTTTAAAAATAATTTCAAAAATAAGTAGATCAAGGTGTGCATATAGAAATAATTTGGATTATTAATAAAATATAAGTTAATATATTACTAATTTTGATGAAATTAAGACTAATTCAACCTAATTTTTTAAAAAAGTATTAATATATAATTTTATTCCTTTTATGCTAAACAAGAGTATTTTATATATTCATCTAAATTTAAAGGTAGAAATGACATTTTAGAAAAAGTGATTTGGGGTGTGAGTGAAATCTAAAGTTAAAAGTGTGGGGTCTCATTGAAAATTAAATTTAAAGTTTATTTCTAATGGTCAAATGGGTGTCACTCAAATTCCACCTTTTTTTTATAATTGGGTTAATCTCATTTACACTCTCGAGGTATATATGCTTTTATTTTAATTAGATCCCTCACATTTGAAAATCTTCATTTACACCCATTAAGATTTGAAAGTGTCATCATTTACACTCCTGAAGCATGACATTAGCTTGAAAATTTATTTTAATACCTAAACTACTCTTAATGTGATCCAGGTTGTGTTTGAGAATAAAGATTGATTTTTTTTATCAATTTGACCCCCTCATTTTAAAACTGAAAAATAAGAAATTAAAACTGAAAATTATGAAATTAAAGCTGAAAAATAAAAGATTAAAAGAAATTAAAGCTGAAAATAAAAAATTAAAAGAAATTAAAACTGAAAAATAAAAAATTAAAAGAAGGGGACGAACTGAGATGCTTTGTCGGCGGTGGATGGATGACAATGATGATGGAGCTCTATCTGTCACGGTGGTGCTCGTGAAGGAGGCTGATTTGTTGTTCAAGTCGACGTAATTTGCCGAATTAATGTGTTGAAACAGCTTTTTGCGAAAGAAAATGAAGATGACCCTAAAGGTGATTGAAATCTATTCAATTTTCACTTTTTTCTTAGCTTAGTAGCAAGGTTAATTGAATCAGTTTTCACATATGCCTCTATGATTGTTACACTACAACAAATTTGCTATATAGCAGCAGATATTTAGTGACAAATGCAAATAAATGCTGTCATACACTTCCAATAATTATTTTTTCAATTATTAAAATGCAATCTTGGTTTACACTTCAGAGGATATAGAAACCGTAACTTCATACTAATATTTTTTCAATTATTATGTTCATGCAACATATAAAATGGTCGCCTTTTTTGGTGTCATTATAACAAAACTGAAAATCCATTCATTTGGCAATATATAAGGAATGCCAACTTAGATAATTGCAGTAGCAGGATTTACCTAATTAATTAAGGGAGCTCAGAACCATATTCAGTGATAGATACGGGAAGTCCCTCCAATGATCGAATCTTATGCCATTCAAGAGGTGAATAAACAAACAACAAAAAAGGTACAATTTTTTTTGTTAAATGTATAATGGAGATTTTAAAATGAAAATAACAATATATATAACCTTTCTTTCCAATTTCCATATGATATTAATGTTACTTTGATATTGAAACTGAAATGTAATTTTGTTTTAATTTCATATTTACTGATTTGGTGAGATATTTAAATTGTCATCCATAATTCTTTTTTTTGTTTTTGTTAGATAAGTAAGTAAATGTATAAAAAAAACACTCAAACGGAGTGCGTCCCATGAAACAAAAGAGGGGCTCTAACAGCCAAGAGAGCCTCAAAAATCTATCTTTTCATATTTTTCTTTCTGTCCATGCTGAAGGAGCATGCAAGGTGCATTTTGGAGTTCGGAATTGACTGCATACTTTTCACCTGCTTTAGAAATTAATGGTGATTTTTTCCTTTGGAGGTTTTTTTTTTTTAATATATTTTGGGCAATTTACATGTAAGTTATACAAAGGATGTGAGTTGTATCAGTATTTTGAAGTCTGATTTTCCTCCTTTTGCATTCTTTTCTTTTTGCTGATTTGGTTTATCATTATTTGTTTTTGTTTTTGTGAAAGTGAGTTTGATAGTTTTTTGATATTGTTGTGAATTGAACACTTCTTTGTTAAGTAAAATTCATTTTGGGTTGGTTGTTGTTGTAGCTGTTAGAGTTGCTTCATTTAACTATGTGAATATTTAAAGACTCTCTACGTTGAATGGTGGAGTGATGCTTTCAAAAAAATCAATGTTTGCTGTTATAAATTCACCTATCATAGCAACTTTAGATGCAATGTAATAGATGGCGAAAAAGAATTAACTCAAGAAACATCCAAAGATCTAATAAATCAATGTCGAAAAGAATTATAGTTACTAACAACCACCAAATAAATCAGAGGAAGACAATTTAATCTGTAAAAAAAGAAAAAGAAAAAAAAAAGAATAATTATTTCTTTATTTCACCATATTGGATAAACATATGTTTGAGGTGACGGTTGATTGAAAACATCTTGGAAGAACGGTTAGAAAAAGCTGAGTACCATCTTCTTAAAAAATTTATGATGCACATTCTCCTCCTTGTGGCGTTGGCGTTGTTGTTGTTGTTGTTATTGTTTAGTAGTCCAATAATGGAGTAAGTACCTGGAAAAAAAGCAGCAGAAGACACCCCGACCCAAAATTCGTACATCCTCCAAGGGGTCTTTTTGGAAATGGATAACAATTGGTAACAAAGACACAGACAATACCACAACTGTGAAAATCCCCTCAACTAAATGTCTCTTTCTCAACTCTTCTGGGCCCATCGTATGATCAACACAGAAAAAAACCAAAAACCTTAATTTAAACACATATCTATGCATGTGTATCTATATATATATATATATATATACACTTATACAGAACGCGTAATCATCTAAATGGTTTGATTACATAGGGATAAGTCATAGTATCCCAAACTAATTCAGTACAAGTGGTGTTTATCACCCGCATTAGTTTTGGTGTTTTACTTTGAACATCTCATTACAATTCAATCCAAATATTGATAAATGACCCCATCATTTAAAAAGTTTAACCTCATTAAAATTCTAAGGGTATGAGGGCATCTTTGGATAGATTATAGAATCTTCAGAACAACATGGATGTGATGATATGGTGTGTGTGAGTGAGTGAGAGAGAGCACTTTAACTAGGAAGGAGGCTTCAGGCTTGGTTTAGTTTTATTAAGGACACTGATGACTTACTTGACACATGTTCTCAGATAAATGAAAATTTAACAATTTTTTTGCACAAATCTATTTTCTTATGATTTGTGCACACTATTTTCTAATATCTCAGATAAAAAAAAATGGTCAATCAAAAACGATCTCTGTCATTTCGATTCCCGTTTCTATTGTTTCAAGGTCCATTGGATTAAGGAACCTTACTGTAAGTAGTAAAAATTATAGGCCCAAGTCCATTTGTAAGGCCCAAGATCTGTTAAGCCCATGTAACTGTAAATGACGAATGACCCATGTATTTAACCCATGAGATAGAAGCGGGCCCATCAGTATTAGGCCACTCCCATTAAAAAAGGGAGTGACAGCCCACTACCTAAAGGGAGTGGATAGTTATTGAAGGAGTGGGTCATGACCCCGTGTATTTAAGCCATGATCCTTGAGCTTAAAAATATATGAAGGACCTTGAGGTCTAAATAAAATGGATCTTGGATGTGAGTAAATTTTTGTTACTTACATTTGGCACCGTCTATGGGAACAACGACATTTTTGCTTTATCACTTTCAAAAGTCTTTCTTCTTAAAAGAAAAACATGGTGTCTACCCGATCAACAAACAATGAAGTCAGGTTCGAAGAAGTCATGAGGCGGTTGGAAGCTGTGGAGCAAAGAAATGCAGCCCTCGAGCAGTAGAATGCTGAGCTACTCCATCGAGTGGCTCAGGGCCCTTTTCCTCTCCAAAATTCCAATCCAGCAGATGGTACAAGGAATGATGAGCCAGATCCCTCTAGCTCTCATCGAGAGCAAAACATATCAACCACCCAAAGGGACAAGGTGCCGAGGGAGGAGGAAGAATCCTCTCATCCCATAACAAGGGAAGTACCGGCAATGCATGTCCCGACCCAGAACGACCTGCACGAAATGGCTGCCAAAATCTAGAGAGACGTGATGAAGGATTTAAAGTTGCAAACCCCTGACGATCTGGCCATTCATGCAACAACAGATATGACCCAATCTCCATTCACAGAAGAAAGTGAAGCAACAGAATTCCCGAAGAAGTTTGTACTACCAACTTTTACACTCTATGATGGTACGAAGGATCCACTCGATCATATTTACCAGGTGCAGACCAAAATGACCGTTTATGGGAGGAACCAAGCCCTTCTGTGCAAAGTCTTTTCGACAAGTTTGACAGAGGCACCACTTCTGTGGTTCAGGAAGCAGTCCCCCGGATCCATCAGTAGCTGGAATGATCTCTGCAAGCGCTTTATCGGTCAGTACTTCAGCAACCGAAGGCAAAGAAAAATGATATCAAGCCTTTTTACCATGACCCAGGAAAAGGGAGAGAGCCTCAAGAGTTTTTTATCCAGATTCAACGTGGAGATGTCTTCCATCGATGACTGCGACCAATTGTCAGCAGTAGAAGCATTCAGTATGGCGGTCATCCCTGGCACAAAATTCCACTATTCACTAGTAAAACGGGCCCCTGCTAACATCGGTGAGCTCAACTCCAGAGCACAAGGGTATCTCAGAATAGAAGAAGAGGAAGCAATCAGACATAGAAGAGCCTCACTGGTAACGGTGGAGGCAAAATCCAAGGAAAGGAAGGGACTAGAGGCCTCAATGACCCGATCCACCTCGGCAAACCTCATCATCCAAAAATTCAGACAAGTGCCAACGGACGGAAGAAAGAACCACTCCGCTCAAAACCAGCCTTGGAAAACTCTTCCAAGAAAACAAAAACAAAGGGATTTTCAGACCACCTCCACCGATCATACACCGATGGAGTTGAGGGACATGACCAAGCACTATGCCTTTCACAGTGAGTATGGCCATCATACGAATGATTGCAAGAATCTTCGAAGGCAGGTCGAGGCAATGATCACCAAGGGTGAACTTGCAGACTACATAATGAAGGATCAGCCGAGACCGGACAAACCACACAGGACACAACCGAATAACTCTGCAGCAGGACAACTAGTGAGGATCATCCACATGGTCCAAGGAGGTGAAGAAGACATGGAGGCCGAATAAAGCAGAAGGTCAAAGCTAAGAAAAGCACACAAACTCAGGTGAGTCGGCGAAGTTTGTCAAGCAACCCTCATCCAAGGAGAGTCACGAATCACATTTTCAAAGGCCGATATGCAGAACATTCAGACACCTCATGAAGACCCATTGGTAATCACTCTTCTGGTAGCCAATTGTCTGATCAAACGTGTGATGATTGATCCAGGAAGCAGCGCCAACATCATGACAAAATGGGCTTTCGACAAAATTGGAATTGATGTAGCGCAACTTCACCCGACTCGAGTACCTCTGGCCGATTTTGATGGATGACACGTTGAGCCAATAGGGGTAGTTCATTTGTCAGTATCAGCGGCACGCCGAACCTTGAAAAAAGCTTTTGTCGTGGTGAACGTCAAGCCATCATACAATCTACTGATGGGACGATGATGGATCCACCGGATGCAAGACGTTCCTTCAACCCTTCATCAGGTTATGCGGTGCCTTGATCCGAATGGAGTGGACGTAACCGATATCCCTGGAGACCAGATAGCAGCGAAATAGTGCTATTCAGTATCCCTGAAGGATCTGAATCCAAGGAACAAACAAGCCATTGAAACGTCAGATAAGGCCCTATACAACGAGAAATAACAATTATAGTCAGACCCTTCCTCTGAGGGTCAGGAGACTCAGGCAACCACGGAGCCCCTAGAAGAGGTGAATTTTAGTCAGATGGACTACACCAGAGTCATATTTATCAGCTTATACCTCCAGAAAGAAGAAAATGATAAGCTGATCCACTTCCTCTAGCTAAACTCAGACGTGTTCGCCTGGTCTCATCTTGATATGTCAGGTATAGATCCCTCGGTCACTCAGCATAACCTAAATGTTGATCCATATGTCAGACCGGTGAGGCAGAAGCAAAGGAGGTTCGGGGTAGAAAGGAACCAGATCATATCCGAGGAGGTGGGGAAGCTGCTAGAAGCTGGATTCGTAAGGGAAGTGAAGTACCCATCATGGTTATCAAACGTGGTGGTAGTCAGAAAGAAGAACGGGAAATGGAGGGTTTGCGTGGACTTCACCAACTTAAACAAGGCCTGCCCAAAGGATTGCTTTCCCCTGCCAAAAATTGATCAGATGGTAGATGCCACATCAGGATATGAAAGACTCTATTTTCTTGATGCATACTCCGGCTACAACTAAATCCCGATGAATCAGGCTGATGAGGAGAAAACAACCTTCATTACCGAGGAAGGTACGTACTGCTACAGAGTAATGCCTTTCGGACTTAAAAATGCAGGTGCCACCTACCAAAGGCTTGTCAGAAGGATATTCAAATGTCAAATGGGGAAAACGGTTGAGGCCTACATAGATGACACAGTGGTAAAAAGCAGAAGGAAAGACGACCATCTCAAGCACCTGGAAGAAGTGTTCGATGCACTCCGAAAATACGGGATGAAGCTCAATCCAGCTAAGTGTTCATTCGGAGTCTCATCCGGGTAGTTCCTCGGGCATATCGTCAACCGAACAGGAATTGAGGCCAGCCCATCACAAGTCAAGGCTCTAATAAGCTGCGAAGAGCCAAAAACGCAAAAGGAGGTCCAAATTCTAACAAAAAAGGTAGTCGCACTGAGCAGGTTCGTATCTCGATTGACAGACCGATGCAGACCATTTTTTCAGGCAATTAGAGGCGAAAAATGAAGCATATGGGGACCGGAACAGGCCGAGGCCCTTCAAAAATTGAAGAAGTATCTCCAGAATCCACCAATCCTCACCTCACTAAATCCAGGAGAACCAATGCATCTGTACCTTGCCATTTCAGCAGCCTCAACCAGCGCAGCACTTGTAAAGGATGACAAAAAGTGCCAGAAGCCAGTCTTCTTTAGCAGCAAGTCCCTATCTGATGCAGAAACCAGATACACTATGACGGAACGAGTTGTTCTTTCTCTAATCAATGCGAAGAAGCGACTGAGGCACTATTTTGAAACCCATCCAATCGTGGTGCCGACCACCATGCCTATAAGAGTCATCATGTCCAAACTTGATTTGACGGGAAGAATAACCATATGGGCGTATGAACTCGGGACATTCGACATCACATATGTGCCAAGAACAACCATCAAAGGTCAAGCCTTGGCTGATTTTCTCCTAGAAGCAGAGCCAGAGTCAATCCTACAGGACCCAGATGAGCCCGAGTGGACGCTCTATATAGACGGATCGGTTGGTTCAGCAGGTTCGGGAATTGGGCTTGAAATTATAACACCAGACGGAACCCGAATCCAGCAATCAATCCGTCTGGAGTTCTCTGCCACCAATAACAAAGCTGAATACGAGGCACTCCTGGTTGGGCTGCGACTAGCTCAGAGCTTATATATTAGAAGGCTCCGTATATTTAGTGACTCACAACTGGTGGTCAAGCAAGTTCAAGGCAATTACGACGCAGGGGAAAAGTTGCAGCCCTACAAGAAGCTGACTCAGATGGAGCTGGACATATTGGAGAAGTATACCCTCAGTCAGATCCCCAGGGAGGAAAATGAAAATACAGATCAATTGGCCGACATGGCGTCGGTCAATGATCAGGATTTGACTAGAGTCGCCCCGATCGATTACCTTGATATCCCAAGCACCCATCAGCCAGATGTCACGTGCGCAATACCTTGGGAGCCAAGTTGGATGGATCCCATAACAGAATACCTCAGGAACGGCACCCTTCTTGACAATAAAGCAGAGGCTCGTAAAATATGCATGAAGTCAGCCAGATACGCCTTACTACACGGCCAGCTTTATAGAAGATCTTTTAGGGGTCCATACCTTCGATGCCTCACGCCTTCAGAGGCATCAACCATAATGAAGGAAATCCATGAAGGGTCATGCGAAAATCACTCAGAGGGACGAGCGTTGGCCCATAAAGTCCTAAGCCAAGGATATTTTTGGCCTTATCTCTCCCAAGATACTGAAGCTTATGTTAGAAGATGCAAAAAGTGTCAGTTCCATGGAGACTTTATCCATCCGCCACCAGAACTGCTTAACCCCATTTTCAGCCCGCACCCATTTGCGCAATGGGGGATTGATGCAGTTGGACCACTTCCCATGGCTCTCAGATTAGTAAATCAAGCACTGATAGCAACTGATTATTTCACAAAGTGGGTTGAGGCAGAATCTTACTCCACAATCACTCACATGCATGTAATCAAGTTCATATGGACCAATATCATCTGCAGATTCGGAGTGCCGAGGGCGATTGTGATCGACAACAGAATGAATCTGGATAATCAGTGGACCAGACAGTTCTGTAATGAACATGGAATTTAGTTAAGAACTTCATCGGTCGCATACCCTCAAGGAAATGGCCAGGCCGAAAGATCTAACAGAACCATATTGAATACCCTGAAGAAGAAGTTAGAAGACCACAAGGGACTATGGCCAGACAAACTTCCAGAGGTACTACGGTCTTACAGAACGACATCAAGAATCCCTACAGGAGAAACACCATTCTCAATGGCATATGGGACAAAAGCAGTCATTCCAACAGAGCAGATAGTGCCAACAGCCAGAACAAAGCTGTATCAAGAGGAACTGAATGACCAACAGCTGGTTGATGGACTGGATCTGCTCGAAGAAAAATGAGATCAAGTTGTCGTCAGGCTGGCAGCGTACCATCAGAGGGTCAGGAACGCCTTCAACAAAAAAGTCAGAAGACGAGAGTTCCAGGTAGGCGATATGGTATTAAAAAAGAAGATCGGGTTAGTCGGAAAGCTCAGGGAGAATTAGGAAGGGCCATACACAGTCACGGAGGTCATAGGACATGGGGCTTATCGCCTCAGGAATAATGACGGCAATATGGAACCCAATTCACAGAATGCCTCACGACTGAAGAGGTACTATCCTTGACATTCATTTTGTTTTCAGAATAATGAAGCAGAGGCATCTAAGCCTAGCTTTATTGATATGTTTCAAAATTTCCAAGTTTGTTATTTTGACTCAGTCATATGTTGTTATCTTTGTAATTTCTTGATTATAATAAAAGATGGTCATCCTTCTTGCAATCAAATAACCAGATTCATAAAACATTTCCTAAGTGGTGAAATGACAGAGGCTTACAAGTCTGACTCACTTCCAGAGGAATAAAATTTAAAATAAATCCTAAGTAGTGAGATGACAGAGGCTTATAAGCCTGACTCACTTCCAGAGGAATAAAATTAATAAATCCTAAGTAGTGAGATGACAGAGGCTTATAAGCCTGACTCACTTCCAGAGGAATAAAATTTAAAATAAATCCTAAGTAGTGAGATGACAGAGGCTTATAAGCCTGACTCACTTCCAGAGGAATAAAATTTAAAATAATTCCTAAGTGGTGAAATGACAGAGGTTTACAAGTCTGACTCACTTCCAGAGGAATAAAATTTAAAATAAATCCCAAGTAGTGAGATGACAGAGGCTTATAAGCCTGACTCACTTCCAGAGGAATAAAATTTAAAATAATTCCTAAGTGGTGAAATGACAGAGGCTTACAAGCCTGACTCACTTTCAGAGGAATAAAATTTAGAATAAATCCTTAGTGAAATGACAGAGGCTTACAAGTCTGACTCACTTCCAGAGGAATAAAATTTAAAATAATTTCTAAGTGGTGAAATGACAGAGGCTTACAAGCCTGACTCACTTTCAGAGGAATAAAATTTAGAATAAATCCTTAGTGAAATGACAGAGGGTTACAAGCCTAACTCACTTTCAGAGGAATAAAATTTAGAATAAATCCTTAGTGAGATGACAGAGGCTTATAAGTCTGATTCACTTTCAGTGGAATAAAATTTAGAATAAATCCTAAGTAGTGAGATGATAGAGGCTTATAAGCCTGACTCACTCTTTCAGATGAATGAAATTTAAAATAATTTCCAAGTAGTGAGATGATAGAGGCATATAAGCCTGATTCACACTTACAAAAAGAGTAAAGTATTAAAGTAGAGGCAAGTTAGCCTGATTCACATCAACAGAAGCAAATAAAAGTGCATATTCCATTAATAAGCAAAATCACTGTCTTGTATTACAAAATTGCCCGAAGGACATAGTACAAAGTACATCATTACAAAATGATTATAAAAAAGCCTAAGTATGGCTTGGACCGCTGAAGTCCTTCCCTAAGGAATCTACATGTGTGGTCGGAGGGAAGAACTCTATAGAGGAGTTGAGAGGGTCAGCATGAAGATACCCTTTGAGGAATTCAGTGAAAAGGTTCTGAGCATAACTCGGCTCAGGGCTGGCATATGGCTTCTGAACCCCTAACTCCTTATCCATGGCATCGGGATCTTTAGTCTTCCTCCTTGCTGGATCCTTCTCTCCAACAATGAAGCCCTTCCGCCAGAATTCACCAGCCACTATCCTATTCATCCTTGAATAGTGTTGGTGCATGTCAAGCCCACCTTTCTTCCACATCTCCAGAGCAAACTGGGAGATGCCAAACTGGTGTTGAAGAGCCTCATGATCTGATGCAAGCTTCTCCTTTTCACTGGATAGCTTAACATTCAGCTCTTTTGCCTGAGCAAGTTCATCCTCCAATTGAGCAACCCTGGAAGGAAGTTCCCCTAGCTAGGCCTTCAATTGATTCTCTCTGTTTCCCCCCTCGGCTAAGTCGGCCTTCAGACGCTTGAGTTCCTTCACATCTGCCTCATGAGCAAGGCATAATGCGTTGACACTGAAGAGAGCCTAAAAGGAAATTTTAAGGCAAAATGGGTCAGCATTAAATAAAAAAAGAAGAAGCAAGAATAAACATGAAATCAAACAGACACATACCCCCAGGAACAAGCCCGGAGTTCGATCCACAATGCGGTCGGGGTTGGCCTCTCTCTGCATCTCGAGCTCTTCCGGCGTCCAGAGCTCCTTTGCCCGAGCTATCACTGCGGACATTGATGTAAGGCTGGAGGTGGATTGGTCAGAGGAAGCAGAACTCTTGTCCTTACCCTTATGCTTCCTTTTTCTTACTGGGTCTTTCTTCTCCCACTGGTCTGGTTCGGGCAGAAGAAGGATGGAACAGTTCAGGGATGGTGGTCTTCACAAGTGCAGACCCAACAGTATCGCCCGCCACGATAATAGTCACAGCCTGATGTTCGGGATTTAGAGGCACTTCTTCTTGTCCTGCTGGTGGCGCAGCTATCTCCTCTACCTCATCATCATCATCCTCAATTACTGGTCTGATCGGATCCATCATGATCCTGTATTCGACTCCTAACCTTGATATACCCTGCAAATTGGCAAGAGTAAGCAGGTCAGCGCATGATTTACGGTCCGACCAGACCTTAGATTTCAGTAAAAAAAAATGAGCCTCTACGTCCTGAGCCACAATGTCTGTATCATTATAACCTAAAGACTTATACACAAAATCCGCTCTGAGCTGATCACACCCAGAGCAGAGGCACGACTCCTTATGGATAAAAGAAAATGGAAGAAGGGCCAGACGCTTAAAGACACTCGGGATCGACCATTTTCTAGAGTATGGATAAAACCAAGCCCCCTTTACTAGAACTATCTTCTCCTTCCAATACTTCTCCGTTTTTTAGTCCCATGGCAGATCGCCCGACCCTTGAAAGGGTAAAAGTTGTACCTCCCTTCACAATCCTTCAAGTCCATAATTTTATAACAAAGGAAAAGATCTGCCAGACCCAATGACAACTTTTTATCTCTGTTTATCAGGATCAACATTGAAATTATTCGGAGGAAATTTGGGTTGACTTGCAGAGGGGCTATTCCTAAGGTGAAGAAAATGAAGTGAAAGAGAGGGTGAGAGGGAATCGAAGCGTCTTTATCTGAAGAGCCGACAATAACACCTCATCCGGACCCACTCCGTCACCCATCCTGAAGTCATAAGAAGGATCATATTCCATCAGGATCACCTCTTTTGGGATCTTACAGTCCCTCCTCAGACTTTTAATATTCACAGACTTTCTTTTGTGGGCTTCAAGAGGCTCAGCTATGAACGGGGCTGACTCAGTAGAAGCTCCAATCAAGACGCCTGCAGGAGCATCGGTCCTTACATGATTAATTGGAATAGAAACCCCAACAGGCATAGTATCTAGAACAGTTGCCTGATTATTCACTCCAGAAACAGTAATTCCCTCCTGAGCGTCCGACGCAATAACTCCCAAGCCCGATAGGTTCAGACGACTGGGTATGGGCAAAGAAAGAGGTGGAGATGATGAAAAATATGGGTTTGCAGAAGGGGGGCTGGGAGCATCAGATCCCCCATATTCCTGAGAAATTGTCCCTTCGGTCGATCTTGTGGCACTACTATCAGACATGATGAAAAGAAAATGACAACTTACACAGAGAGAACCGGCGAGAAGAAAGAGGAACCTCCGGCAACCAAAATACGAGCAACGGTGAAAGCTTGAGCACTGCTAGGAATTGCTTACAAGATTTAAAAAGATAAGAGTCCAAAAATGAAGCCATACAGGGGTTTATATACATCCGGACATGCCAACAGCCATCATTAAATGGCTGAGGAGGTGCGCCGATTCCCAATGCTTCAAATACAGTGAATAGCGAACCAACAACCGCCTTTGTGAAGTTTGAAAATCACACGTCTATTCGCAATGATGGTGGTGACGTCAGGGCACACAGCTGTAGAGCATTAATCACACGTGATTCGGGTCAAACCCACAAAACCGTATGTCAGACCCGAATGGGGCTAGTGTAAATAGTAAAAATTATAGGCTCAAGTCCATTTATAAGGCCCAAGATTTGTTAAGCCCATGTAATTGTAAATGACGAATGACCCATGTATTTAACCCATGAGGTAGAAGCCGACCCATCAGTATTAGGCCACTCCCATTAAAAAAGGGAGTGACAACCCACTACCTAAGGGAGTGGGTAGTTATTGAAGGAGTGGGTTATGACCCCATGTATTTAGGCCATGATCCTTGAGCTTAAAAATATATAAAGGACCTTGAGGTCTAAATAAAAGGGATCTTGGATGTGAGTAAATTTTTGTTACTTACACTTACCGAACCAGACCATATGCACCCTTACGTGTTACTGTTATTTCGATTCTGGTTTCAATTTTTTTAGAATCCGTTGGATTCAGGAATCTTACCGAACCAGACCATGTGCAGTCTTACGGGTTATGTTAAGCTAAGCCCATATCTATGTAGTATTTTAGATTGAGAAAGATCCTTAAGCAAACTCAAGTAATTTATTTCCCAACAGAGAGAGCATAAAGTGAGCTTAATCGAATATTCTCCAACTCTCATTTATTGTCTCTACCAACACTTAGAACTTTTATATGGAAAATGTTGTTTGTGCGAGTTCTATTTTAACATCCCCATTATGGCCAAACGAAAAATAACTAAAATGGATAAGACTTTGTTACATTATTTGTTACACTGAGTTGTTTGTAGATGAAAGAACATGAACAAAATTGAAGACTTACTTTAAGATTTATGTAATGTGTGTGTATATATATATATATATATAATTGTCAAGAAGTTGAAAACATAAATCAATTCATATTCCCAAACCTTTCAACAAAAGTAAACTTTGTATGGTGTTACACAACTAAATCACCCATACCTCACACATAAAAACACACTCTCACGCAGAGTAAGAAGCCAGGTCTCAATGAGACTGAGTGTGAGCACAGACTTCCTAGATCCCTCATCGGCTCTGGTTTCAATAGAGAGGACTATTTCTCCACACGCACTCATCTCACAGACTCTAGAAAGAAAACAACCAAAGGTAATCAGTTAGTACAGAATATGTATGTGTGTGTATATATATATATATCTAGAGAGAGAGAGACTTTTATCGACTTGTACAGTTGTACTAGTTATTCACATGATCCTACATGCCAGCATGTCCAATTAAGAGAAGGCATTCCAGGACACAATATACATGATACAACAGCAAAAGCTATATGCCTATATCGCATGATAATATATATATATGTGTGTATATATCCAATTCAATTCGAATCAATCCCCTCTGTCTAGAATTCAAGACTCATATTTGGTCCCTTTATACCTTTTGTTTCCATAACAATACTAACTTGACCTCACCACCCAAATTCAACAGTGTCCTCCATTTTAATCCTTTCATTCAAATTTCACAGATTCACCAATAACAAACAGGAAACAACATCCCTCCTATATGTATATATATATATATACACACCCCCATATCAGAATCTATATAAAAATAAAAATAATAATAGTTAATATATAAATTAAATAAATAAATATTTTTTTTATAAACTTTTGAGGATATTTGTGCCTAACCCACCTAACCACCCGTATCTTCTTCTTCTATGCCTCCACATCTTTGTATGTCTTTAATTGAAAATATTGTTACATCATTGAGACCCAATTGAATTCAAACTACAAAAAATATGTCAAAAAGATAGTACAAATTTTGCACCCTACATAAAAAAAGGACCAAAATATCATAATCTTCACCAATCCAACAAAAAATTAAATCAAATAATAATTATTAATTTTTTTTCCATTTTGCCGCCACTAAAAGTCCCTCCCTCATCCTAGTAGTCTTCTCGACTTCTTCTCTGCAAGTGAAAACCCATGAAAGGACCAAAGCAACCCTGGTCTATTGTGTATCATTTATTCTAAATTTTATGATTTTTTATTTTTCAAAACACTACTATGTCTTTAATTGAAATTTTTTTCTTCTTGTAACCGCATCATTGAACCAAAAGAAATTAGTAGACCCAGTTCTTATATATGAAGCCAAAAATAAAAATAATTAATTATCAAAGCATATTACATGTTTTCTCTCTAACTCATGCATATATATATATATCCTCATATCTTTACCAAAATTCACCATATGCTTTGACTTCGATTCTTTTCTCCATCTTGTGCTCCTCTGTGATTTACAGAATCACAATTTCAACATAGCGAACACACCTGCACAACACTTCTCTCATAAAATAATATATAATAATTTACATATTAAATAAATCAGTTCTTAGACCTACAAAAATATGATGTCACTAACACATCTACCCCCAACATTTTATATCCATCCAAACACCTTTGGCTTTTCTTCCTCATCCTCTTCTCTTCAGTTATACCCTGCGTTTGTAAAGCTAAGAAGGTCAACGTCATTAACAACCAATAATAAGAAACCAGAATTAATGAATAAAAATAAAAATAAAAATAAAAATAACTAGTGATTAACCCAATACCACATCTTCTCCATCTTTGAAATTGAAACATAATCGTATTAACCCAAACAACAAGTAAAATTCAGAAATATTCTCCCAACAAATTTTAATGCATACCGAAATTATTTATTTCTCCGGTATGGTGCCGCCGGCCGGAGATCCGACATCAAAAACCCTTTTTTCTAGCGGGAGAATTTATTTTATTTTTCAAGATTTTCTTAATTTTTTAACATAATTTGCTCTTCAAAATAAACACATCCATGCATTTCTTCAATTGAAATTCCCTTGTAATTTATGATTGAAAAAAAATAAAATAAAAAATAAAAAATTAGCACACCCATCTTCTATAGAGCTAACAAATTAAGATTAAAATTATTTAAAAAAGAAAACATAGTACAAATTTTTACTCCACCTAATGCAAGGCCAAAACAAGCTTATTCTTCCACCTCCAAAACATTCAGCATATGCTTTGACTTGTGGATACTTTTTTCTCCATCTTGTGTGACTGTGAATACAAAATCACAAATTCAACTAAACAAACACACATAAAATAAATAACTAAAAAAGATTAAAATATTTTTTTTAGACCTAAAAAAGACAGTTGTCACAAACCCATCTGTTCCCTTGTATTTTCCATCCATCCAAAACACCTTTTCCTTTTCCTCTCATCCCCCCCTTCTCTTCTACCATGCCTATGCAAGGCCAAGAAGGTCAATTTCATTAACAATTCAAAAAACCCATTTCACTAATCATAATTATTTTGGTCCAACCATTATTTTTTCTTCAATAACACATTTAGCCCTACCTAAATAAAATCTCCAAAATATTCACCAACAAAATTAGAACCTACCCAAACCATCCCCAAAGTCATGTTTTTCTCCGGTACCCCGTGCCGCCGTTGCCGGAGACCCGCCCGAGAAAAACATTTTATGGGTCGGGTTGGGATTTCTCCCTTATATTTTCCACCCATCCAAACACCATATTATAACCAACAAAACACCAAAATATATCACCATTTTTTTACATGAAACTTTGGGGTTCACAACTTCATTGTAACATTGATACCATGATTACCATCTCTCAGGCAGACTCGAGCTATAAAGCACCGCTTCCCTATGTGGGCCCACCTGCAAAATTGAATGGGCCCACTAACCAGATCCATTTACATGAACCATGACCCGAAACATAAAAGTCAATCCTGTCCCCCAAGTTTGATCCCATTCCACCCATCCAAAAAAGCTGTGAGTCTGTGACACTTCATGTAAGTACACCACCAGCGATTAAAAGTAAATGTATCAAGTTGTGTACTTGTGTTCCAATATAAAGATGAGCTCATGGACAACTTTGCCCCTATCTCTATCTCTCACTTTTAGATATTTATTATTTACTTCTTCTTCTCCTCCTAAGTTACATGTTTGTGACTGTGATGGCTGAAAAGCTTAGCTTCACCGTCTTGATATTCCGGTGACCGGCCGATGACTCCTTTTTCGCCCGACCCATGTTTCAACCCGACCCGTGGAAATACCCTCCTAGCAACGAAACCATATTCGAAAATTCTATACATTGCAACCATGACTTCCATGGTTGGTCCCTTCCAAAGTCGTTTAAATGGAAAAAATCACACACAAAACCAAATATACATATATTATGTACATAAATATTGGTATTGAATATTCTAAATGATTGAAGCTGAAAGATCTATATCAAGCATGATCTTTGGAGCCAACATACATATATGTATATATATATAGATATATGGAGTATATTTTTACATTTGAATCACTGAAAAAGCAACGCACAAGTCCAAAACAACCACATAAAATTCAGAGTACAAAAAAAAGTAGTAAATATTCATATATTTTCACTCATACCGCCAATTTTTTCGAACTCATGCTACCATGACTCAATTTCTCCACAACCATTGCTAGAATTTCCAAAGCTCTATCCCATTAAAAATATCGAATTCATCGAACTTGAACTTTACACATATAGTAACAATTCAAATTCGATACAAAAGTACAAGATTTCAAAAGTTTATTTAAGGAACAAAAATCTCCAAAAACACCAATTGTGATTTAAAAAAAATAATTCCAACTTAATTGGAAACCACTCTGCTACTGAAAATATCGAACCATGTCTCACGTTAAACCCAATTCATGTCCAAACCAAGAATTGAAGTCCAAGACACTAACCACATACTATTGTAATGATAACACCGACCCACAGTAGTCATCCTTATTCCCCCTCCCCTTACTTTCTCTCTCTAACTTTCAGTGTCCACATATACATATATATATATATACACATATACATATAGATATACATATCTATATAGATATAATTGGGAGTTTTATAGGGATATATGATATATAGTAATATAAAAACATAAGGAGGTGTTTTATCGTGGACGAGTCTATTGAGCAGTTAAGAGAGAGAGAGAGAGCTTCTTCGTTCTAAACAGAGATCCCTATTTAGGAAGAGCCTCTGCGAAGTAAGTTTTTCGATCCCTTTCCGATCAGAGACTATTTTCCCGCGCAATTCTCTCTGATTTCTCGAGATTGGATTCTCATTCCATCTTTCTTGTTTGTTCCTCGGGAAAATTTTGTTTCCTACTATTGCGTCTCTGCGAAGTTCCTGTACTGTGCGAGTTCGGAGGCGAAATTAGGGTTTGTGGGAGGCGAAATTAGGGTTTTTTCTGTGGAATTGGCGGGTTTTGGGAGGGAAATTTTGTGATTGGGGGGGGGGGGGGGATGATAATAAAGAGGAACTTGAAATCGGCAATGCCGAGTATGAAGCGGTGCAGAGGCGGCGATTCGGGCGGCGACGACGACGAGCGTTCGGGGAATCGGAAGAAACGGAAGGTGAACGGCTATTATCCTCTGCATCTGCTCGGGGAAGTCGCCGCCGGCGTAATTCCGTTCGGCGGGTACGGGCTGAGACACCTGTTAGGCGGCGGCGGCGGGGAGGAGAAAAGTTTTGGGGGAATCGTGGCGGCGGCGTCGTGGTTCACGGAGGTTTCGTGCAGCCCCAACGAGGCGGAGTCGAAGAGCGAAGAGGGCGGGACTGGGCGGAGCAATTTGGCGGCGGAGGCTCCGCCGGAGGCTCCACGGCCACCGTTGGTGAGGACTTCTCGAGGGCGGGTTCAGGTACTTCCATCTAGATTCAATGATTCGGTTCTTGATAATTGGAAGAAAGAGAAGAGTAAACCTAGTGTTAGAGATTCGAGTATGGACCCTGAATTCATTCCTTTCAAGGAAAAACCCAATCTTAAGAACCCTAAACAGCAGAATGAATCTAAATTTCGAAATCAATCCCGAAAAGTGGCGCCATTGTTAGAAGAAGGAGGAGAATTTGGGTGTGAAGGATTGAAGAGTTTCGATATTAGGAAGTATTCGAGTTCTCGGAGCTCTCTAACATCACTTCATGAGCAATTGGTTGACATTGACAAGTCTCCAGAGGGAGAAATGGATGAAGCTGTAGATATTGATGGAACTGATAAATTGTCCAAGGAGGATGAGGATGAGGATAGGAAAAATGATGGGCTGTATGTGCCAGAGGACTTTATTCCTGGTGATATAGTTTGGGCGATTTCAGGGGACAACTACCCTGCTTGGCCAGCCATTGTCCTTGAACCCACAACACAAGCTCCCCAGCAGGTTATGAATTTCCGAGTCATCGGTGCAGCTTGTGTGATGTTCTTTGGTTACTCTGGGAATGGTACTCAAAGGGTAAGAAGTCTTTTTATACTTTGTTGATTTGTTCTAAGATGAATTTTAATACTAAGTTGATTTGTCATGTATACACTTTATTTGTTTCTGGGTGAATTGTTTGTTTTACAATAGTGTATGTATTAATTGAGGTTCTTTAATGTCGAGGAGCAGGACTATGCTTGGATTAAACGTGGGATGATATTTCCATTTGTGGAATATGTCGACAGGTGCATAATTATTCTTTATCTTACATTTGAAATTTGTGCCAATAGTATTTTGGATTCATGCTTACATTTTTCTTGGTTCAGGTTTCAGGGGCAGACCTACTTGAAAGAGAGCAAGCCTGGTGATCTTCGGTCTGCAATAGATGAGGCATTTCTGGCGGAACAAGGTTATACTGAGATGTTGATGGTGGAGATTAATGCGGCAGCTGGGAATCTAGGTTATCTTGGCGCTTTTCCCAAAGGAGTCCAAGAGGCTACTGATTCGAATCAGGATCAAGAGTGTGACTCCGGGAACAGGGCAAGTTACCTTCAGCTTTTGCGCTTCTCTTCATTTAGTGTTGCATCTTTGGGATCTTTCATCGTTTTTACTGATTTGCATATTACAGACGTTAATGCTCTCTTATGTGTTCAGCTTGATCCTTTCAGAATTTAGTTTTGATAAGGAAAATTTTATTTTTTTGCAGGGTGTATTGAAAAAGAAATCGACACGGTCTTGTGAATGCTGTGGATCGAGTCTTCCGATAAAAACATCCAAGAAGATGAAGGATTCAACTCCTGAAAGTGGTCGTTTATGTAATTCCTGTGCTAGGGTGCGTCTAACTGGCCTTTCCTGGGTTTCTTTTACACTAGCTTTTGTAACATATAATTGAAGTTGTTTGCATGCTGGATGCCTTATATTCATTGTGGTATTATATCTGTTGCAGTTAACAAAACAAAAACATTATTGTGGCATATGCAAGAAGATTTGGAATCACTCTGATAGTGGGAGTTGGGTGAGGCAACCTACTTTGAACTAATATTGCAATAACATATGTGTTTTAGCTTACTGGAGATAAAATCTGGGATCTTTTTTACTTAATAACTTATGCTTGGATTTCTTCACTGCGTTAGGTACGCTGTGATGGTTGTAAAGTTTGGGTGCATGCAGAGTGTGACAAAATTTCCAGCGATCTTTTTAAGGTGTTCTCTTCATTCTCTGTCTCCAACATCATTTTTCTTTATAGTTTACGTGTATCTATTAATACATTTACGTAAACTGTTAAATTAGCTCACTTGTTGCTTGTGTTTCTAAGGATCCGAGGGGTAACGATTACTACTGTCCCCAATGCAAAGCCAAGTTTAATTTTGAATTATCAGATTCAGAGAATGGTCAGCGTATTGTCAAGTAAGTTTGGTTGGTCTATTTTGCTGGTAACTGCATTTCTGCACAATGGTTAATTAACTTTAATAGGTCTAAGGATGTTGAATGTTTGATGCAGAAATAACAAAAATAATGGTCAGTTGGTGCTTCCTGATAAGGTGACTGTTGTCTGTTCGGGAGTAGAAGGCATTTACTTTCCAAGCCTTCATTTGTAAGCATAATTAATTTATGAATCTGTCTTTGATTTCTTGCAGGAACAATAAATTTTTAGTTTTTTTTTCCCCTTGATGACAAAAAATTCATGATCTCGGGCTACTTATTTCTTATGTCCAAAATGCCTAAATTTATCTCTCAGAATTACAGAGAACAGATATTCTATTAAAAAAAGTATTTTACACTGTCTTTTTTTCCTGTAGTAGAAGTAAATCAATGAAATTAATGTATCTCAGTTAAAAACCTATATCATTCTTGAGGTAATTTTCCGAAAAACAAAAGAATAGTTGCCACAATCGTGACATTGACTCCTCTTGTGTGCATCTTTGTAATTAGAAGAGGCATTGAGTCTATTTATTGAGCTTTAATATCCTAGTCTATACGCCCTGGGGCTTGTTCAATCAAGCTTTATTATCCTTTTTATTAAAATATGCTCATACTGATGTACTTTTGATAAATAGAAGCACGGTGTTAGGTTGTGTTAGAGTCTGAATTCTGCGAAGCAATCCTTGCTTTAACAATTGGCATATTTGGCGCAGACACCTTCTCCTTTTTTTTTTTTTTGTTAGTGATGCATATTTCTAGTAGTAATACAGAGAAGTAAACACCTGCAGGTGACATGAGTTTTTAAGATTTGGAGATGGCAACAAAATGATAGCTAATAAATATGTATTTCCATATATAGTATGCTATGATTTTTTGAGTGAAGTTAATTTGCTTTAACCTAACAATGTAATATTCACAAAACACAATAGTGACTGAGCTGTGATATAATTTGCTTGTCGTTTAAAGAATTTCACAACAAATCTACTCGAATACAACAATTATAATTACATTTGAAGATGGATTTTGAAATATTTATGTTTTGACCCCAATATTTTAAAATTAACGCAATGAACTCTACATAATTACACTTTAACCCATCTTTTTATCTAAAATTTTCTTAAAGCTCCCTAATAATGAAACACGGGGGTTGTGTCAGATGTGTCTATGGCGTGTCTGTGCCGTGACTGCAGTGTAGTATGAAAAAAATATATAAAAAGTTTTGAAAACAAAAAACGAAGTCTTTCGGCGTATCGTTGGGCATATATTCTTCAACCTGTTAGGTTGTATGTGCTCTCTCTCAATCTCTCTATGTACACACCCACATGTTTATACTGCTGAACTTGATTGTGGCATCACTTTGCATTTTACTCTATCGCTTCCTTTCTTTTACTAAATTCTGGTACATAGCAAACCTACATCTCGATTTTTTTATGTTAAATTCAGGGGTTGGAAATTATCTGGTATAGGAACTTTTGGCGGGACATTATAGGAAAAGATTAGAATGGTGATATAGAAGTGCACATGAAGATGAATTTGATGTTGATTTAGCCTTGTTCTGATTCCTTTCATTTCTGCATTGTATCTTATTGGCTGGACCTAGGAAAATAGGAAATCCTATCAAAACTTGTGTAAGTTGAAAATATAATTTTTCGGGAGTCTCATAATCTCTTTGTAACATGGTTTAACTCTGGAAGGATTACAAGATGTCATGGATATTGTAATTTGAACATGAGTGTCCTTCCTTTCTCTTGCTTTATTGTTTATTATTGTACTAGGTGATACACGGTTTACATTATCACATTCTGATCTGTGCAAGTTCTGGCTCTTATAAAACGAACTGCTTCTTTGCTACAAATAAAATAATTCAACTTAATCCTCTACTCGATTGAATTTTGAATTCATACCTTCGCTCCTTTCCATATTAGACTTTTCACCATTCTCTCTTTTTCTTCTTTGGTTCCAGAGTGGTATGCAAGTGTGGATCTTGCGGGACGAAAAAGCAGGCACTTAGCGAATGGGAGAAACATACAGGTTCCAAAGTGAAAAACTGGAAGACCAGTGTCAAGGTGAAAGGTTCAATGCTGGCACTCGAACAATGGGTTTGTACATCTTTTCTCCTCTTAATTTTTTCCCACACGTATTCCCAGTTATATGTGTCGGTTTTTATGAAGATGAAAATGCTTTTCAGTTTTACTAGCTAGTGAGAAGAAGTCAGGAATTGCTCTTCTTCTCTCATTGCAATTATAATCCTTAAATTATTGATTACATGTTACTTTAGATTTTGGCTAATTAATTGGTACCACAGTTAATATCTAATGGATGATCCGATTTTCTGGAAATAAATAATCAATCACTCATTGTGAATGTTAATTATCAAGGCTTGATTTGGTACTTATTGTACCATGTGAGAGTGACTTAATAAGACGGCCAAACCTCATCCTGTATATGAGCTGTTTTGACATATATCCTTGTGGTCACAAGCATTCAAGGCAAACGCTAACTTGGATGTAGGCATGCTTGGGTGTATGTTCCAACCCAAAAGAGAAGCGTATATAGGTTTATTCTAGTTTCAGTATCTGTGTTTTTTGTTTATTAGCTTTTAAAAGCAAGTTTTTTTTATATTACTTCGGATTGATGGTATCTTGTTTTATCTTCAATAATATAATGTATTCTTTTGTCTTTCTTGGCAATATTCTTTAAGGGTTGCTTATCTATAGCTTATTTATTTATTAATTTGTTTTGTTTTGTTTTTGTTTTTTCTGTTCTATGTGTGAAGTGATGCAGCCTTAGAGTAGTAGCCATTGCTTGGTGCAATGGCAAAACCACAGGCTAACACGAAAACGAGCTTAAGAGTAGTCACTTCGTAAATAACAATGCTAAGGCTGGACTAGTCCCTGATTTTCCGGTCTTCCCATCACACTGCCCCATATAGGCAGGAGCAACATCTGCTAAAGGCGAATCTTTTTATGCCTTTTTTTCCTTTCTTAATATTTTCATTTCATTATTTTTTTCCCTTTGATCCCATTCCCTCTGTTGCTTGCTGCCTCAGTGCTACGCCCTTTCTTGAGGCATTTCTTGAGCCTACATATGAAATACTTTATCCGCCTTTGTTTTTTTTTTTTGTTTTTTTTGTTTTTGGTTTTCAATTGCTATGGTGATTGCTCTAATATTGTGTATGCCCCAGTACAGAGATCTTTATCTGTGTTTCCCTATTAATTAAGTAAGAGATACATTGTCTAACAGAATTTCCTTTGTGACTACGCAGATGCTGCAGGTAGCAGAGTATCATGAACGTACTCTTGTCTCTGCAAATACCCTTAAACGACCTTCTAATAAAGTACGAAAGCAGAAATTGCTTGCTTTTCTGCAAGGTATACTCATTTTTAGAGGATTGATTTTTTTCCCCCCAAAATTAATTATATCTTTCTGCTGCTGCACTGCAATAGCCTCTGGTGGAGAGAAATGTTCTCTTAATATATTTTATTTGACAGAAAAATATGAGCCTGTCCATGCGAAGTGGACAACGGAACGGTGTGCTGTATGTAGATGGGTTGAAGATTGGGACTACAACAAAATTATTATCTGCAACAGGTATTATAAAAAAGTTCCATCTTCTGTCCAAATAAACTTGGTTCTAGACCTGTAAACGGGTCGGATTCGGATCGGATTTGTCCTGATCCGATCCGAATCCGATTAGCATATATCCGATCTGATCCGACCCGATAACCCGATGGATTTTTACTTAATTGATCCAAATTCGAATTTGTTTATTTTCGGATATCCGATCCGATAACCCGATCCGATTAGGTAAAAAAAAATTACAAAAAATTATTAATTTTTTTTTATTTTTATGTTATTTTTTAAGAATATTAAACACTAAATTATATATTTTACAATCAATACTTATAATACATGATTATAAAAACATAAAAATGAAAAAGCGAAAAAAAAATTTGAAACATAATTTAGTATACTATTTAATATTTACATATTAATAACATAATATATATGTGTATATATAAAATTAATCGGATCGGGTTATTATCGGATCGGATTAGGCAAATCCAAATCCAATTTGTTAAGGAATCGGATTCGGATCGTATTCGGATTATCGGATTTTTTTTCTAATCCAAATCCGGCTAATCGGATCGGATTCGGGTCAAAATCCAATCCATTGACAGGTCTACTTGGTTCTTTATTGATATAGAAATTTTACCCATGCACTATGTCAAGGCTAGCCTTCGGATTCCTCTATGAGTTGCTTTGCCTCAAGTGGTATAGATAGTGAAGTCGGGCATTTTTGGACTGTCCAATTGGGGAATTTTTTCTGGACCATGGTAGCACGCTATGATGTAGAATGGATTAGATTGTTTGAAGTTATCTAATAACCCTTGTCAGTGTATCTTTTTTATGATTCCCTTCAACTATTGCACCCTCTTCATTTGGATTTTTTTTTTTGAATGGTAAGAAACTCACACACCACACACCCACAATGCCTCCTAAGAGACTCGAACCCCTCACATCTGAATCTATGCTAAGGCGAACGAGATACTAGTCGTTTAGTTTTCTTTCACATATTCAGTTGAAGCGTTTCCAGTATATCTGGCTAAATTAGTTTGTTGCTAAGACATTTTAATGAATTTTAGTGTTCTGTACTGTATAACTCAAATCTGATGTTTTCAGATGTCAAATAGCCGTCCATCAAGAATGCTATGGAGCAAGAAATGTCCGGGACTTCACTTCATGGGTTTGCCGAGCATGTGAGACGCCGGACATCAAGCGGGAGTGTTGCCTCTGTCCTGTAAAAGGCATGACCACTAGACTGAGTTAGATCTAACAAATTTTGAGTTGATCATTTGGTGTAGTCTCCTTTTTCTTTAAACAGATTAAGTGTGTAGTTTAAAGATTAGATAAGACTTTTCAAAAAAATAAATAAATATTACTTATCAAAAAAGAAGCTGATAAGAGTTTAATCTATATTATCTTTGTGGCAGAAAGTAGAAAGTATAATGGTTTTTTGTCTATATCTTCCAAATCTCACTTTCTGCTATTGTCCCTCTAAAATAGTGCAAATTAGACAGATGCCATGTCCTGCTCCTGCTCCTTACCTACCACGTGCTCCTCATTACTTTGTCACTCTTTCTTAGCCTTCACATAGAAATGCTAAATTCTGAAAATAAAGGATCCCTTAAAAAGACATTGATCTCATTTTTGTCATTGGGGGGAAAGATTTTTGAATGATTTGGCCTCTATAAGATTTTATGTTTGCCCAGAGTCCAGACTTCGGTTTTGTAGAGTGAACATTGCAAGAAAGGTATAAGAAGCCAGGGTCATTCTTGAAAGCATACTATGGGCGGACCACCAATATATAAACCTAGTTTTCATCCAATTGACAATGATTTCAGCTAGTCCTTTTGTCCTTTTTTGTTCAAAATTCATATCTTTTTCCTGTTTTATTCAAAGCTGTAAATAGTTTTGAATTATAAATGTTGTTTTTTTTTTCAATAGGAGGTGCTCTCAAGCCCACTGATGTTGACTCGTTGTGGGTTCACGTTACCTGTGCCTGGTTTCGACCTGAAGTGGCTTTCTCAAGCGATGAAAAGATGGAGCCTGCTGTTGGAATCTTGAGAATTCCATCACAGTCTTTTGTAAAGGTAGTTTGAACTATAAATGATATCCTTTTTGTTAGTATCTATGAACTTTATTCTTGGAATCTAATTCTGTTTGTATCTATGAACTTTATTCTTGGAATCTAATTCTGTTTGTATCTATGAGTTTCAGATATGTGTAATCTGTAATCAAATTCATGGTTCCTGCACACAATGTTGCAAGTGTTCCACTTATTACCACGCAATGTGTGCGTCTAGGGCTGGGTATCGCATGGAAGTAAGCTCTCGCTACTTTCAATTTAGTATATTGTTGCTTTCTATCTATTATTATTGTTGTTGTTATTAGCCTTATTATTATTATATGCATTATTTTTTACTGAAGTGCTCCGCTTGTTGAAGTAGGTTGGGAGTTCAGAAAAACTGCATTAAACTAAAATAATATTTCTAATATGTTAGATGAATCGATCTTACCTTCTGGGTGCAAAAACAATATTATTTTCACAATCCCTGAAGGAAGATTCAATCTGCTGAGTATTTTGCATTGCAAATTATTTGTGGTATTGATTTTCATGTAGCATGGTAATTCTGTTAGTGGAACCAATTGTTTGATGTCAACTGTGTGTGCATGACTTGTGCTTTGTATGCAAAATAGTTGGAAGGGGGTTGAATCTTAAAATAGGTTGGATGTAACTTATAAAATTTATTCAAGCATTCGTTTTTAATAAATTCTTTTATTTAATTTTTATGTTTTATGGGGCACTAATGATTATCAGAGACTTGAAAAATGATCAGTCTCATGTCCAAGGAGAATTATGGTCCATAGTGAAATGAACACTGTTTGTTTTATTTCGATCTCTCGAATGTTCCACTTCTACAAAAAATTTCTAATTTATGGAACTACTGAAAATTGGCTGCTTTATTTTTGTAAGTGATCATGGTAATGTGAAAATGTATCTTTTAAATTTTCGTTGCACTTGTAAGCTTCTTTTTAACTACTTATTTTCTTATGCATAAATTTGTGTATGACTTGTAGATTCTCTATATTAAAGAAGTGGGGTCTTATTCTATGTCATGGATGCCAAGTTGCTGTTTATCCTATTTTTTGAACTAATTATGTTACAGCTGAATTGGATTTATAGATGTATGTATGTGTATATATATATAGTATTGTGCCTTTTTATCAGAAAGGGATACGGAACCCATGGATGGTGGTGAGTTGACTAAGATGATAGTTAGAGGGTTAAGTCTTCTGAGTTTATGCACTTACCCAACTAAATAAATAAAGAAATGAAAGAAACATATTTGTTTACGAAGTTACCAGTAACTAAATGAAAGAAAACTTTTAATCCTCCCCTATGCATATGGTTTTGGGGTAGTTGTGTGTTTTTTAATCCTACCCTAATGGGAATGCCAGTACACGTGGTCTTTAAAGTCTGCTCCTGCATACCCACTGATTTTTATCTGAGTTGATTTAATCCTTTTTTTTTTCGTTGTTTATGTTTTTCTTCTTTAGGGTTTTGGCGTGTTACTTCACCTCTTATATAAAATATGGTTGTATTGTATGGCTATGATAAATTAGTTTTTTCATTTTTAATCCTCATGGTGGTGTTATTATGCTAATGTGCTCATGGAATATAAATGATTTTTGGATCGCAGCTGCACAGCTTAGAAAAAAATGGGAGACAGATTACAAAGATGGTTTCATATTGCGCTTATCACAGGTTCGAGTTCTCTACTTTTGGTTTGGAAAGAACTCCTCTCTCTGTCTGATATTTTTAGTTCTTTTTATGAGTTTTTGCTACCAGAGTTTCATTTCGTCCCATGGCTTCTGGGTGGTAGGGTTCATGTGCATATCTAATTGTACCTGTCATCTTTTAGGATCTGTTTTATCCATATAATCAATTGGTGGCTCTAGGTTTACATTATCATGGTTTTTCTGTGCAGAGCGCCAAATCCAGATACAGTTCTAATCATACAGACTCCTCTAGGGGTTTTCTCCACCAAAAGCCTACTGCAAAATAAAAAACGTACTGGTTCTAGGCTAATTTCTTCTAGCAGATTGAAACTTCAAGAAGCTCCAACAACAGATATCAATGAAGTTGAGGAACTATCTGCTGCAAGATGCCGCATCTATAAAAGATCGAACAAGAAGGTATGTGTATAATAGTTTTGACTCCCATATATTCTGTCTGCCTGGAATAATTGACAGCTACATAGTGGTTTGTTGTACAATGTCAAGATTCTCCCTGTTTTTTTTGTGCAACAACGGCATTTTTTTCCACATAATTGTTCTTGCAAGTCTAATAACCCTTATGTTGAATCAAACGCACCAAATCAACACGAAATCAAGACAAAAAATAAGCACGCCACAAAGATTTACGAGGTTCGACAGAAGTTTTGTCTACGTCCTCGGTGTAGATCCGGCGAAAGTTTTCACTATGCAAAAACAGGAGATTACAAGTTACAACCCCACAAGCCCTAGCTCTCTCACTTTGGGAATTCAGAGTTTCTTTTTGCTCATAACATCTTTAAACCCTAGATGCCCTTATACGTACCAGGCTACAAGAGAGTACTAAAAGGCCCATGGCCCATACTTACGGTTTGACTGATTGAATGAAAAAACAAACAAATCAAATTTGTTTTATGCTTAAGCAGGTTTGGTTCGGGGGAACATATTTTCTTAGAAAATAAGCTAAGGTGATTCCAAATTCTTGTTCAGTCATTCCATTCCTCTTATAGGCTCTTTGTACAAGTTTATGTCCAACATCGTACTGTCAGATTACAAGTTTTCACCTTCAACATTTTTGTTGCCTTCGTGATGGTTCTGTGGATGACACACCTATTTGAGTAGTTCACAACTGTCTATTTTATTGTAGCTACTGACTGACTAATATCTCCCGAGTTGTAATTGGAAGTGGAGAAACATTAGCAAAGTTTCCTTCTAAATTATTTGCACAACTCCGTATTTGTGCTTTTGTTTTGCTTCCAATTTTATTTGTTTTTAGCGGCTCTATCTTCTGAATTTCCTTACAACCAACTGATGATGGACTCCTGCATTTTTTAAGTTCTCTGTATCATGAGACATTTATATTGTTCTACTGTGATCTCACACCATTCAGTGTGTGTATGAGATATGATGTAATTTTGTGGATACCAGTCCAATGGAGCGACGAGGCATGTTTGTTTATAAATTGGTTTATGTTTATATTATTTAGTTTTTCTTAATCTTTAGATTCGTTTGTTTCCAAAATTTCTTATATCGTTTATGTTGTTGCATGATCATATTCTGATCCCTACTCTCTTGTTTTCACACTAGCGGACTGGAGAAGAAGAGGCTATTGCCCATCGGCTGATGGGACCTTCCCATCATTCTTTGAGTACAATACAAAGCTTGAACGAATTCAGAGTAAATTATTTCTTGATCTTATATTAGATAGTGATGCTTTCCTCTGGTTTCATTCAACAATCAAAAAGAAGAAAAAAATACAGCTTCTGCTGACATGTGTAGTTCTTGTTTAAACAGGAAATAGTGGAGCCAAAGAACTTTTCTACTTTCAGGGAACGCCTTTGCCACTTGCAGGTAGTTTTCATTATTTTCTGAGCTTTCATCACTTCTTTGATCTACTTTCTCAAATAATGATTTTTGGAGGGGCATGTTTGTTTATGACTCCAGAAAACCGAAAATGATCGGGTTTGCTTTGGTAGATCCGGAATACATGGTTGGGGCCTTTTTGCACGACGTAACATCCAAGAAGGAGAAATGGTATGCACTTTATTTGTAGTTCTTTAATGCCACAATCTTCTTAATAAGTAATAATTCTTTCTAAGCACTCCAGGAGTGTTGAAAAGTAGAAGAATTATCCCAGATGAAAGCGATCTGGGAATTTCATGAAAGTTGTACTGGGTTGCGGTGTGCTTTGAAGTACTCTGAACTTGAAGGCACGCTAGGCTGTTTTTCATAGCCTCTGAAGGCAGAATTCCATGTTCGAAAACAACGATAGTAATCTAATCACTAGAAATGGTAACAGAGGGCTAAAATTATTATTTTATGAAATAATAAAGTATTGTTCTCATGCAATAAAACTGGTTGTATGGCTATGGAAAGGAATGTGGGTGTACTTTCATTTTGATATATCTGCTGTGCATAAAATAATTCACCTACTGCAACATCGAAAACACCACTAGATGGATATTCACACGGAGACCAATGTTTTGCAAAGCTGATACATGTGTGTATACCTGTCATCTATTCTTCTCTATTTTGAGTAGGGCTGCAACTTGGGCCAGCCCCAACCCAAACCCGGATGAACCCAATTCCGGGTTGGCTTGGGCCGGGCCACCCTTGCAACAGATGCGGGTTCGGGCTGAACCCGGAACCGCAAATAACGGGTTAGGTTGGGTCAACACCCCCCCCCCTCCCCCCGGGGCGCTGTTGCCGCCCACTCTCTCTAGAAATCCTACTATTACACCCCATTTTTTTTTTAACTCTCTCAATCCTGGATAACACCCCCAAAACCGTTGTCTTCATCTTATTCCCACTCTCTCTTATACCCCAAAACATCGTTCCAAATAATTCCTTTACACAATCACACATCTCTTGAAAACCCACTTCTGTATATAAAACACACGATCACAAATACTTTAAGAAATTTCGTGAAAAGCCAATCATGGCGGCGATCTGGTTTGTCCTCATTGTGCGATCTGTGACAACCCATCACCGTCTGTGGACTGCTCAAGCATGGTGTGAACTTGGACGACTGTCTTACCTATGTCATCAATGGCTGCACAGTGACGAGAGAGAGGAGGTGGCTGAGAAGTGGGTGAAAATTAGGGTTTTTTGGTTAAAATTTGAAGTTCAGCTGTTGGATCACAAAGATTCAGATTTAAGTTTTCTTTCTTCCTTTTTTTTTCCCGGGTTTTAGGTAGGGTCGGGTTTAACCCGAACCCAACCCAATTTTTGCTGGAACCCGCCTGAACCCAACCAGGTTTGGACCCGAGCCTGAAAATTTACTAACCCATGCCCGAAAATTTCAGGTTAGGCAGGGCTAGGCCCACCCAAGTTGCAGGCCTAGTTTTGAGGGTGTTTTAGTTTTGTCACGTCTGAAGCATTCTACTTGGTTGCAATTTTTGTTCTTTTGGTTTCTTTATATTTTGTTTTTCAGTTGAAAATACAAAAACTTATGTAGCTTGAGCTAATGTTTATATATGTATAGGTTCTGGAATATCGCGGTGAACAGGTGAGGGGCAGTATTGCAGATCTGAGGGAGGCACGTTACCGTAGAGAAGGCAAAGATTGTTATGTGAGTTGATGGTTATTTTGGAGATGGAAGGAACTTAAATTTTTATACAATCTCTTGTTTTCCTTTTTTGTTTTTGTTTATATTGCAGTCTCTTTCTACCATTAATGTCGTGAATTTCAATCTGCAGCTGTTTAAGATCAGTGAAGAAGTAGTGGTGGATGCCACGGATAAAGGGAACATTGCACGCTTGATAAACCATTCAGTAAGTCTTTCATTGGATTGGCTCTGCCTACTATTTGCAAATGCATGTTCCCAATCATGCTAATTCCATAAGTGTTCCCATCATTTAAATAAGTTTCCCCGTCTAAAATCACGGAATTGCAGGTGTAGATGCACCTAGTTTATTGATATATGGAATTAAACCATTTCATTGCTTACTTTCAAAAAAAAAATATATATATATATATATATATATATATATATATATTATTTTGCCATTCTGAGTTACTCCTATATGTCTTCAGTTAATGCCTATCGGAACTTTCTTTGGCATTTCTTCTAACCTTTCTTTGGCATTATTGTCTCAGTGCATGCCCAACTGCTATGCAAGGATCATGAGTGTGGGTAGCGATGAAAGTCGCATCGTACTTATTGCGAAGACTAACGTGTCTGCTGGCGATGAATTAACGTATTGCTCTCTCTCTCTCTCTCTCTGCGCGTGTTTGTGTTTTGGGGGCATGCAGGATGATGGTTTGGTTGTACTAATTTTACCTTTATAATAATTCCTAATATTTGTTTTGGTAAAATTGCAGGTATGATTACTTATTTGACCCTGATGAGTCCGAAGAATTCAAAGTGCCATGTTTGTGTAAAGCTCCAAACTGCAGAAAGTTCATGAATTAGGTCACACAGAGAATATAGCCCCCATTGTTTCTCCGCAAGGAGCACTAACTTATGCCCCTCTCCCGCGGGACCTCACAGTTCATTTACTGAATTTTGTAATTTTCCCATTTTAAAGAAATATGTATTTTAGTTTTTTTCCTTTCTTTTTCTTATCTCCCGTTAATCTTTCTAGCTTAATAAAAAGCTATAATTTGCCGAGCCTTCCTTGTCAGGCATCTTTTTGTAAATTGATTGTTACACAAACTTATTGTTATCAAGTGTTATTCATTTTTTTTTTTCATTTCTTCTGTGAACTAGGTTTCTTTCCAATTTGAAATTCATTTAGGGTCCGTTTGGTTGCGTTGTTTTGGGAACTGGGATTGGACGGAGAATCATGCTTTCGTTTTATATATAATGAACTGTGATGAAGTGTTGGTGGGGTCCTCAGATTGTGCGTCGAAATGCCAGAAATATGTTGGTCTAGTGTTCGAAATGATGAAATTTAATTTTAGGAAAATGAACAAGGTCATGAAGTTTCGAACATTTATGTAGAACTATATATGGATTAGTGGTGTCTGAAACAGTGTGATATAGCAAAACGGCATCACATAGAAGGATTTGTGCTTCTTAGATCACTAAGTTAAATAAATAATCATAGACGACTGAAAAACAAGATTATAATGTGTGGTAAGGGAACTATATGAAATTTTAAGGGCTTTGGTTGAGTCTTGTTAAAAAAACCGTTGAATAAAATTGACAAACCAATTGAACGAGAAGGCCTTCAGGGTTTTATAAGATCGTTTTGAGATCTCCAAAAGCCCTACCAAACACCGCCTTGGTTTCTTCCAGTGTCTGGTTGTATTACAAAGGACCTGCTTGGTATCATCTCTAAAAACTATTATGAGATCTTTGAAAATAGAAAATTATTTTATGAGAGAAAGAGAGTTCTCTAAAAAATATACATTTTTATAACTGAATTTCCCGAAAATAATTTTCAGAAAACTCAACCACGCAGAATTTTGGTACAGTTTTCAAAAAATAAAAAAATTAACCCTTAAGGGTTTAAGATCCCCTCTTGGCAATGTAGCTATTATTTTCCCTCAGATATTCTTTCAATTATACTGTGCTACAGTTACTGATTCCGTAGTACCTTTGAATATTTGAAGATCCCCTTTTGTTTTTTTTACCTTTTTGTTGAGACTGTTTAACGATTTGGTCTTCTTGCTTCTTTTTTCGCTCTTTAATATAACTTTACCTTCCGGAAAAAAAAATATATATTTGAAGGGACATTAAATGGAGGGCTATTGTAGCTATTGGAGAGGTATCCGCGAAAAGTGCAGTAGTAACTTTAGTTTCGACTCTATATGAATGTGAGGTGTATATATCCATCTGTCGTTGGGGGCTTGCATAGGTTTTTGTTTATGGACTGTTATTTAGTGTATTGGAACATGATGCATGCTGTTAAGAAACTGGTAATTCAAAAATGACCTCATGAACATAATTCAAATATTAGTAATAGAACATGAACTGAAACTGAGAGAGTCAATTAAACTACCAGATTGGCCCTGGTCAAATCATGGAGGACTTTTATACATGTTAATTTGGACACATACATATATATGTATCGTGTATGGTTAGCAAATTAAGCATTTAAGATTTTTCCATAATATACTGGCCAAACCCCATCATATGCAGCAAAAATGTATGATCATAAACAGCGTCACACTCACACGAACGTTATTCATGTACAAATATCCAAACTCTTGAGACTATTTAAAAAGTACAACTTCAACAGATAAATGATATGGTTCCCCCACTCCAACTGCAACTTTCCGACATTGCAGGAGAAAAGTGGCCGAAACTAGGAACACCTTGGTACAAAATCTCCAAAACTTAAAAAGCAGATTTGGACCTCTCCATATGGGACTTACAGATTTCAACTCAACACAATCTGCACTATTAAACATAGATTCATGGTACCAATGCAAGTAGGTCAGATGTAAACAAAATGTCTCTACCACACTTGGGGCGGAGCCGCATAAAAGATCATACATAGAGTTACACAAAAATATTTAGAAAATTGAATTAATGCCAGAGCAATGGAATTGGCAAAAAGTAGAAAAAAATAAGTAGCAGAAATCTGTTATAAGATGACATGTATCCTGCATATCTCAATTACTTAACAAAAATAAGGATTTGTTGCGTAAAAGAACTGATACAGATGTTAAAAAGAGCATTACCGCTTGGAATCCAGATACAGTTTGATCAATAGCAACACCGTCAAAGGTGTTCTGCAGCAATGCTTCAATTTAGAGAATAACAAAAAGGCTCCTACCCAGTATAACTCAACTACTTAAGCTCCCAAAGACCGTTATCCTGCAGTGATTTATAGAGCAAACACTTGGCAGGCATTACTACAGCTTCATTCCATAAAAGTCCTACACAACTGGAAATACCATTGAGCACTCCTAGTATCTCACACAAAAGCTGCTTTTTTAAGAAGCATTTAAACAAAGATGTTCTATATCCATTCTTCACCATCCAAAATACCTGCCTGCTTGCTTCTTTCTACTCCCTCCCACAGGCAATCAGAAGATTATAAGCTGGAAGAGCTAAAACAAAGAACAAACATTTTTAGACACGAGAAAATATTACCCTGAAAACAGGGAAAGTTTTGAATTTGAGCATTCAACCAAATGGAACTTACTCAAAAGGAAGAATAATAATCTGAATCTACTGTTTATCTTTAAATTAGTCCTTGGCGCTGTAGATCAGTGTACGTCTTCTTGTTGTAAATGTTACCCTCTCGGTCTTCATATTCCTCTTCAAGGTCAGGTCGCCACTTGTTCACTCCTTGCCGTTCCTGTATTCTCTCCCACAGTTCCTTTGCTTCCTGCATATCATAACGGACAGAGTTTCAGATTTGACATCAATTAAAATTAGGGTTAATTTCAGTAAACCCCCCTATACTATTGAATTTAATCAAATAACCCCTCCTATGTCCGGATTGTCCCTTGTACATTCCAATTTAATCAACTAACCCCCCTATGTCCGGATTGTCCCTTGTATATATATATTTCGTAAATATATATATATATATATATTTCGGGAAAAATATATATATTTCGTATATATATAAATATATTTTGGGAAAAATATATATATATATATATTTCAGTAAAAATATATATATATTTCATAAATATATATTTTTTCTGATATATATATTTATATATATTGAAATGTGAGGGTGAGGGGGTAAGGTGATGGAATTTGAAAGTATCAAGGGGCAATCCGGACATAGGAGGGGTTAGTTAATTAAATTCAATAGTATAGGGGGGTTTACTGAAATTAACCCTTAAAATTACAATGAATACGACTGCAATACTCCACCTACCAATGATGGTGCGAAGATAAATTTTACATCCAACATCATGCAGAAGCTTAAAGAACTATCACATGTAACAACATAGGTCTCTGCAATGCTGTATCTAAGAATAAGAAACACTAATAAAAGGGAAACCACGTGCTTTTACAGACTCGAATACCAATTATATCCAAATAAATTCTAAGATAAATCTTGGAATAAAGGGCCACCACATTTTGCTATGTATCAGTGAACGCAAGGATAAAAAAGACACCGAAGTCACAATTTTCCCTTCTTGAAAACCAACATCAAATTTAGTTGTTTCTGAAGAAAATAATCAATTAACATCTAAAAAAGATGAGTCGTGGAAGAAACTAGAATCATAAATGAATCTGCTATTTTCGGGTACCAAATGTAAATGGTGGTAAAACAACCTTAACCTTAAGCCAACAATTTCGGCAATAACTTTGTCAATGATTTCAGCATTAACAGGTTTTTAAAAGTTTTTCCTTTTTCCAAGTCAAGGGATTGACAGGATCAATGGCTTGCTGGTAAACCTGACTGGCTCAATAAAAAATGTGTCTCTTCTCTATATGAATGAACGAAAAGTGAAGACTTTTTAGATTAGATATCAGTTCACACAAGACGTTTACTCAATTATAAAACGGCATCGAACACATACCTCTATTGATGTGATTTCATTGAAATTCTTTGTATTCGGAATGCCAAGACAGCGCATTCCATGCTGATGTCGGAATTCCTTGAAATGCCGCTCGTAGGCCCTGCGGCCCCAGTAACTGTGGTTCCCACATATCTCACACTTGAATTCCTGCAATGCATCAAAAAGAACGCTCTGAGAGCCCATAGAAAAATGATATGCTACTATCATCCAAAATAAAAGAAAGTGCACGATAAATACAAGAATCATCTCCCTGAGATGCCAAATACTTTTCGAGGAGTAAGCTAATTACTATATCATGACACATCCTATGTATCATAGTGAATAATTATGGTACTCCTTATGAAAGTAACAGAAATTTTGATCTTACTAATAAAATAATTACAGATAAAAAATAAATAGCTGTGATAATTTAGGCAAGAAGTTATGTAACCCAGTCCAAGATGAATTGTAAAAGATCAAAATTTACCTGACCAAGACCATGAAGCTTATATAACCAGTATGGTATTGGTTTCCCATCCCAACCCATTGGTAACTTAAGGGGATTATAAATCTGCTGCTCTTCATCATCGCTTTCCGTGTCAGCTTGTACCTCTTCCTGAGATTTCATTAACAAAAATTAAATAAGTAATCAAATTAAAACAACTGAGTTTATTTCGTAGTACAAAAAAATTAGTAAATAAATTTTACTTAAAGAAAAAGATGAATACGTATCAAAATAAGAAGGTAACTAAATGGGCTATAATTATCAAGTGATTCCGTAAACAGCGATGGCAAAGGAAGCATAACTGTCCAATCCAGTGAGATTGTTGACATATGACAACACCAAGGAACTAATTTAGGGGAAAAAACACTAGGATACTCAAAATATGGCAGCCTACTGTTAGGTGTATCATGATATTAGAATTATGAAAAGTTGTACTTCCAAAAGGGTGGGAAGAAGTTAAAAGGACTTGAGGAAAAAGAAGGGCTTGGAATTTGCGGTTTTAACAGGATGTTGACACCAGAAGCAAAAATTGTACACAGCAAGGTTTGTGTAATTATGGTGTTAACTTGAATGTTAAAAGATGAAACAAATAATTTAGGATATATTAAAGGCTAAACGGGTGAATTTTGCTAATGCTATTAACACTCCTCTGGTGCTGTGGGTTGTCATTAAAGAGAAGTAGAAATGAAGGAGACAAACAGAAATCTAAGAATTCCACCTAAATTTTTTTAGCACCCACTACGTTAAGCTGCACCCATAGTAGAGAAGTTTCAAAAACTAGAGCCTGTCTGTAGCACTTTTAACAGCTGTTCTTAGAAAGAAAAGGAAGAAAATGGCATGGAAACAAGTGTTCAGGGGAGTTTTTGAATCCTTTAACCAAAATTATCCTAGCAATGGTGTTTTCAGAAAAATACTAAAGAAGGTTGTGTATCACTTTTTGAATCCTTTAACCAAAATTATCCTGGCAATGGTGTTTTCAGAAAAATACTAAAGAAGGTTGTGTATCACTTTTTGAATCCTTTAACCAAAATTATCCTGGCAGTGGTGTTTTCAGAAAATTATGAAAGAAGGTTGCGTATCACCGAACTTGCGTCTGTGGAAAACAAATGTTATCTGAGAACATGTTAATTTTGCAATTTCATTATCTCCACTTTCAGCCATGCAATGAACGAAAATTGGAAAGTAAAAACCACAAAAATGAAACGTTAGCATGTAGCCACCTTGAAATTTGAATCCTTCAAATACTTAAGACAATCTACCTGCTAGAGATTATATATTAGAAGAAATCAATGCAACATAGTGTTTCGACAAACAACCGCGAATGAAGAAAGAACAATGAAACACGACAAAAACAAGCACCACCCAAGATGCAAAGATTTGTTGATTCAGCTTAAAGCAAGCCTACATCAATGGGGAAGATCTGGCAAAAGCATCACTACACAGAACTAGGAAATTAATAGTTTCCGTCCAAAAATCATAGATCTCTTTCCAACAGTTTCCAAGTGTTCTCTTTTCTTTTTAAACCCCAAACCTTAAGCACCTTATATACTAGGCTACAAAAGAGTCTAAACAGGGTCCACAATCCCTAATGTTATGTTTGGTATGAATGAATGAAATGGAATGGAATGCTCGTTCATTCCATTCTTTTGTTTGGTATGTCCTTTAGAATGAGAATGAGCATTCTCAAATAATGAAAATTCATTCTTGGGAATGAGATTTCATTCCATTAGTAGACCTATGGAATGATCATTTTGTTAGAGGGTTCACATTTGTCTTACATCAAATACGGATGGGAAAGGTGAATGGGTTTATAATGGGTGGACGTTAGCCTCATTTATCAGCTTAAGTTTTTGGGTCGAACCGCGAAACATCCACCCGTTACAGTTGATATCAGAGCTATACCCAATCCTTGATCCGGTGTCACGCCAAACACCCGCTTGGGTCCACCCGTTACAATCGGTATCAAAGTTAGACACAATCCTTGATTCGGTGCCACGACAAACACCCGTTTGGGTCCCTACCACCCGGGTTGAGTTCGGGTCCAAGGCGGGCAGGCAGGGTGGTCCGACTGCAACGAGGACGTTACGCGGGTTCGGATGAGGGAGAATGTTAGAGGGTGTTCATTTGTCCCATATCAGATACAGATGGGAAAAGTGAATGGGTTTATAATGGGTAGATGTTAGCCTCACCTATCAGCTTAAGCTTTTGGGTCGAACCGCGAAGCATCCACCCATTACACATTCCATTTTTTAAGCTATATCTTTAAAACATAAAATTACCAAATTAACCCTCTCACATCTCAAGTAAACAAATCACCACCACCACCACTATCATCAACTTCTACCGCCACCGCCACCATCACAATTTTATTTTCGTTACCTTCTACAATTTTATTTTTAAAAAATTATAAAATAGTATTATTTTTATAGAATAATGTATTTATTACTATAAAGGGATATTATAAATTCAAATTCATTTCATTCTTAATGTGCTTCATATTTGCAACCAAACAATACAATAGAATGAGATTGGTCATTCCATTCCATTCAATCCTCATTCTCATTCCATTCCTACTTTCATTATATTTCATTCCTGCGTACCAACCGTAGCCTAAGAAAAAAAGTGGGTAGGGGCAACCGGATCGCAACATGACTAAAGCTGAAAAATAATTAGGGACACAACATCACATAGGATAAGAACAACAGACCACCGACAATTCATGTCTAACAAATATAGGATACCACTGAATCCCTTAACCATCATACTTCTCGTACAAACAAAAATCAAAACACAATATAAACCAGGACTTGACTATGGCATGTCCAAGGGGTATCCAATATGAAAATCCTACACTGTCCCTTATCTTGTTAAAATTATCTGAACTAATTCATTTATGATACATATTCAGCCTCCATCTGGTTTAGTCATGAGGGATTTGAAAAAAGAATATGCCAGTGGTGTACTTTTCACCCCAAGATGGTGATATCATGCTGTCTGTGGAATTGCCCAGTCACATCAAGGATGTGTCATAACTTAAAAGATACATCCTCAAATTTATCGACAAGCATAACACATATTAGACACTTGTCAATAGTACCTACATAGCACATACTAATCCCATTGCCATCCTACTAGGTCCTTATCAACCTTTATGTCATATGTCATACACCCAAAACCAAACACTATCATCAACCATAAGATTCAGAATAGACACATAATACCTACTAAAGCTGAATCAAGAACATCAATACCTGAACCCGGAGAAAAAATACGAAACAAATCTTTGATATAGTAGTGTGGGTAACGGAAAAAAGATGATGAAAAATGAAAGAAAAAAATATGTATCACCTCCTCTCGCTCTGCTTCCATTTCCTCATATGTCAAAGCCTGTTTCTTCTCCACGTTTTCCTTTGTCCGCAAAATTGTCTGTACAAGTTATAAAAATATTATATAAATTGCAGTCACCAGAATCCAGATACCTCTTCAATCATTCAAAAACGATGCAACCACGTACAAAGTGAGATTTGAATGTAGACGACACATACACAAGAAGCGGAAACTATTATACACACAAGAGGTGAGTAAATGCGTGAGCGCTGTGCGAGTGTGTGCGCTCCTACAGCTATGAAAATACAGATCAGAGAATTAATCTGTATGTGATCAAAGTAGTAAAGTATGCATTATATCCAAACCTCATGCAGTAAGTCACATAGTTTTTCCATCTTGGCTTCCATCAACGCAATTTCTTTAGAATTATCAGCTGCTTGTGGAGCTGCAGCGATGCCGTTCTGCTCTGATACGCGCAAACCTTTGGCAAAATGTTTCCTATCCAACTGTTCAAGAGGAGTGTGCTGCAGAAAAGGAAAGGAACTTGAGAGAGAAATACAAAGAAACTGGAGAAGAAAGTGAAGTTGAAAAGCACTGAAATGGGAAATTAGGTCACTCTAATGTATGCAGTAGATTATAATTCATGCATCATGGTCTAGTTGCCCAATTTTAGAAATTTTAATTTTGGAAACTGAAAAGTATTAAAGTGAATTACCAAATTTTGCCTTCATAAGAATGCCGATCCCTCTCGTTCTAAAGACTAACGTATATCGCTATAGGAGTTGAAGGTCAAACCGTGAGGTCTATCATTATATAGTCCATTAATCCACAAGCTCCATGAGCTTTAATGTGCAACCCACGAGATCTTTCAATGTCTAAGACCCCTAACCATCATATTCTTCTTGGTAGCTATTTGACAGTTTAAACAACATATGTATATGTAGGTAAATTATTATCAAAAGTTTGGTCTGTATTCATTCCAACCATCCAATGTCCGAACACCAGTCATTTAACAAGATTAGTGAACCAGATAATGACTCCATATCGGGGGGGGGGGGGGGGGGGGGGGGGGGATTAGAATCCTTTCCACCCCTACCTAAACCAATATGTAAGTCTCCGCCTGAACATGTCTATTTGGATTACATCTATACCCCTGTACACCATGCATCATTTAATTCTTTTTAAACATTTTGCATATACCAAATGGCTTCTCGATTACCGACTTATTTTAGATTTATTTTTTTCTGCAACCTATAATTCACAAGCGACTGCTCATATAGAAACTAGATAGCATATACAGAGATCTTAATGTGTTTGCTTGTCGTTTTCGTTTGAACAGATGTTCTTTAAGTGTTCCGTGTACTAGGGTACTACTCGGAGCTACTAGGCCTAACCAGCTAGTTTAAAAAAATAGACTTTTTCCAAGTATCCAATGTTCAAACAGAGCTACTTTCTGTAGAAGCATAGCAAGGAACAGAACCTTCTAAATTATATACTCATAGTAAACATCTGATTGCTAAATTAACTAAGATCAAGAAATTGACTGAACAAAACTCCAAGAAATGCCCATTTCAAACATTAAAAAAAGAGAAATTACTATGATACAGTTGATCCACAGAAAAATACTCTAAATTTATGAAGAATCCAATTATTCCAAGCAAAAAGGAATGAGTTCAAGCAACCCATCCAAAAATAGTTCTGATTTCCCGATGATTACAGTGAGACTGTGAGAGCAACCCTGAGAAAATTATTAGTGCACTCAAAATTGCACCTAGATTGCTTTTAGGGAAGTTAATGTCCATAAGTAGCCATCTTGGAGAAATATGACATACACATACCATCAAGATTCCAAGTGTCCATGTGTCAGAGATGCAATAAATGGCCACACATTTTCTTTGGTCAAACCTTTTCTTTCTCCAACTAGACACTTTTTGGCCATATCATGATTTGAGAGAGGTAGATGGTATTTTTCAAAATAAAACTCCAAATTACGTTCTAAGTTATGCACAGGTAAGAATGCTCATGTAAGATCTCTACAGAGTCGGTTACAATCATACATTATTAATTTATTACCATAAATGTGCCAATTTTGTCAATCTCAACCATCTCCATATTGTAGTAAACGTTAGCAGTGTAATATGCTAACTGGAACTTTGGGGGTACTGAACTTCATAACCAAATTAAGCTAAAATATTTGTTCTCACAAATCAAACAATTGCTATCACTGTACAAATTTTGATAGAGGAGCTAAGAGTTTAAGTCACTGTAAAGCCACCAGCCAGCAATTTATAGTAAGAAAATGAAGGTTTAACTACACAAATACAACATTGATCAAGTAGAGGAGCTGGTGCAATTACCTTTGTAAGGAAAAGCCTCTCTGCACGCTGCTGAACAGTACCACCAGTCTTGAGGCCTAGCGCAGCCAATGCCTAACAGTTAATTATGCAGTAGAAACCAATAAATTAAACCAGCAAATAAAAGGAAATCAAGACTTTATGTCTGTTAAGAAATGTTTTCCAAAATACAATCAACACCGCCTAGTTAGAGGTACTAATGAAGCACTGAAAAATTTGTAAATGCCCAAGCCAATATTTAATAGTAACCAATACATAGGATTGACAAATTCCAAAAGAAAAAAATAAAGATAAAGAAAATGAAAATAACCTCCATTAAAAAAAAGGTTTTCAGCTTACAACCAACACCACCAATTTAGACATACTGCATTTTTGTGAACGCCCAAACCGAAATTTCAAGTTTTATTTAAAGTGTCAAAATTACAAGATTCAAATTTGATTTAAAGATGCCTTAAATAAATAGAGATGTAGACCCTTTCAAAAAATTGATACAACACCTCTATTTTATCGACTGCATAAAAACTGTAAAATTTCAATGTGGTCCCGTGAGGACTACAACTGACAACCACAATTCAAAATCTTGATCAGTAGGTTATTTAAAAGAAAAAATCCTTTCATCAGTTACTCCAGTACTTAATCCATAGTCGTGCATACACTATGCAGGGGATTAGCTGCTTTAATGGGATCTTTTCTCCTGGTCGGAGAAATTATCGAACGTCTAGCATACTCGCATGCTTGGCGCCAATGAGGTCTATTTTTTATTGAGACAAAAAAGAAGACTATGTTCAACCTTAGTGGACACTTCAATAAAGTGGAATACTAGTGGTCATGTTTATGCATGAACACCTATTAACTTTGCAAAATTAAAGAGCACACAATCCAAAAGACCAAAGCCTACCATATAGACAGTAAATGTGAGAAATGCAGATAAAAATAAAATTGCCAAAGAAACAGATGCATGGTCTTCTGCAGGACAAAAGCAGGACAAGTCTGGGGGTCAAAAAACAAAGTTGGTCAAGAGTACTGTAAAGTTTATTAAATTAGGCTTCCTGAAAAATTTATAATATTAAAGCCCTGTTACCACTGGATGGAATTTTTGTTTTACAAAGTGGAGCCATCTCCAATCACCGCAGCCCCCACCACTTTTCCCCATCTAACAAGTCGACCAACTATTTATTGAATACATAGCATGTCGCTTTAGTATATAAGTGATCCAAATTCAATCCGGAGTTTCAACCTTCTAATGAGAAAAGACCATAAACACAAAAGGAAAGAAAGAAAGAAAGAAAAGTAAATAAGATAAGTAAAAGCAAACAAACCAAAACAAAAAAGAAGAATTCAGAAAACAAATTTTGTACTTTTGGATAAATGAGAACAAGTAGTTAAAGAGTATCAAGAAACTTCACTACTAAATACAGTATTGCCCTTACCTCCTTTAACTTCTCAGGTCCAACATCCACCAACTCTTCAACTGTGGTGTAATAATCAAGATCGATTACAGTAGGCTGAACTGGAAAGTGTCCATTTTCTTGACCATCATTCTCCCAACCTTGTACCTTGCCACTAGCCCATTGCTCTTCAAATTCCGTTATTACCTGCCACAAGACGGAACATCCAGAAATTAAGACTTGAATAATTATAGAGATCCAAGTCCCAAAAATGTGATCCATAAACTGTTCTTCAGGATTCTCATAAATTTCTAGAGATCCAAGTGCCAATAGTGATTGGAGCGGCTCTAGGTGTTCTTACTAGTGTTAACAGGTTATTTTCGGAATTTTGTGTACTGCACCTTGGTCACTGTTTATGCAACTAAAAATTTCAACAATGCACCCCTCACTTTGGGATTTGATATTTAATTTTCCGTCAGTTGAAGAATATATTGTCGGTAAAGGAAATGCCACGGCTACAAACAACAAGGCGCTTAATGACAAAGCAATAAAATTAAAAGAAAATAGCTTTTATGCATTTGAACCTTTGAGAATATTCTATCAAGATCTTGCAAGGGCTCCGTCCGCTCAAAATAGTACATTAAATACTGCAACAGTTTGTCCAAATAATCCCTGTATTGCCTGAAACCCAAGAAGAAACACAAATAAGGATCTTTAATCAGGTAAGCAATTAGAAGAAGCTAAGAGTATACGAGTTTGTTGGTAGGTATTTGACCTAATCGGCTAATCCGCTTTCTAGAGAACCGGTCATTAAAATACTGCCAAGAGGGAGAGAACGCTGATAACATACAAAAGATAACTCGGCAAAGCAAACTAAAATAAGATGAACCGTCTACATTGAGATGATGGAGAGATAGATACTCAATGTATATACATATATATATATGGAGAGAGAGAGAGAGAGAGAGAGAGAGAGAATTTTACCTTGTTAACTTCAGTTTGCGATGAATCTTACGTGGTTGTGAAAAAAGGTTAAGGTAAGCAGAGTACTCAATGGGCTCCCCGAATTTCGAATTGATATGATCATTATACAGTTCATGCAAATCTAAATACCGTCCAACGGCTTCCTGAAAAATAAATTGCAAAAAGATTTAGGAAATGAAATTGAATTTCATAAGACTAGAAGTTGCATGGTAACGTACACTACTCCCATGGTTCATTTAAATGTGATAGATAAAGTCTCCACCAAAAATAAAATCAAAAAATTTCCATTCATCCAAAAAAAAAACAACACACTTGTATAAGAATACATAGGAACCAACATCACTTTAAGAGTAAAGCAGAAGGAAAACATCCATAATCCAAATATGACCGAGAGAGAGAGAGAACTAGTGTAACATCAAAACTGCTTTATTTTTATTCTAAACTAAAGAATTCTAAATTGCAACTGAGCTCCTAACTCAAGTGGTATCTCATCCTATTCTACCTGAAAAGTCGAGCATTCGACTCCCCATAGAATCAAAATAAGGTTTTACATCATGGAAGCAAATGCAGTCATAGCATAATGGCGCGGGTGTAATGTGCAGTACATAACCATGGAATTTTCTCGACAATGAAAACCATGAGATATTGTGATGGCTGACCAAGTCCCAATCGACTAAGACTACTATGACAATATTGAAATTCTTTGCAATATAACGGTGAGTATCAGACTTGGCCTTATCAAACTTCATTGCAACTCAGCCAGTACACTAAGACTGCACAAATTTCAAAACCATGGGCGATAGTTGGTGTGTGAATCTAAACTACCAACCAAAAAAATAAAAATAAAAATAAAAAGAAGATCAAAAGGAGCATGTCTATCATATTACCCATCCATATTCAACTAAATATGGAAGTAGTTCAATTTATTCACAAATTGTTTAGTGAGACTTAATGCCATATTACAGAGTGCTAATCATCAGAGTTTTGAGGGGGAAACAAAACGAAAAAGTACTAATTAATCAAAATAGGAGTCATGATGTTGTGCAACAATTTCCAAAATCACGAAATGCATTTTTTTGACGACAATGCGCTTTTAATCAATTAATTCATGCCATGAACACCCGGAAGATAAGGTAACAAAAGGAAACATGCCGCAGTCAACGCATACACACACACCCACAGACCTCTCCACTAAACTCGATCCGCGGTTCCTCTTTAAGTAGCTCATCATACTCCTCAGTGGCATCAACAACACGTGCAGCAGGATGCCGTCTATGGTACTCACGAATCTGCACACATTACAAGTATTTCATTAAAATGTGTTGTAAAGCATCAATTGAGACAACGTTCCCATATAAAGTGGTAGGAACCCTAAATAACACCTTTTTTCGTATCATATCTTCAATTTTTTCTAGTAAGCTAACTGACTTGGCTGAACCAAACCCAATATCCATTTTTTGTAACCCTAACATCAAAGGCCTTTCGAACATATACATGCATACTTACCCACACGCACATATATATATTGCTAAATTTAACTTTGACATTTTCAAGAGATTGAAATCAATTTCAGAGAATAAAGTAGATAAACCCTCGTGATTACCTCTTTCAATCTGTCAAACCCAACATCCATTTTTTGCAACCATAACATTCCTATATACGTGTGTGTGTGTGTGTATAATACTCAATTTGACTTCAGTACTCACATTTTCAAGAGAATGAAAGCAATTTGAGAGATGAAAGTAGATAAACCCTAGTGATTACCTCTTTCAATCTATCATAAAATGCACTAAACACGTTGGTTCCAGTGGCTGTCTGGCCTCCAAGAGCCGCAATCTCATCCTTCCTTGCACTGTCTTTGTCCTCGTATACCTCAATCTGCGATTAATTTCCAGGAAAAAAATGAAAAAAGAAAATGTCAATAAAGCAAAAGAAACAAGTGTTTCTCGGGAAACAAACAGAAAGAGAGAGAGAATTACAAGTTTGTGGGTTGTGGATGTAATTTGGTGAATCATCTTGCGAACACGGTGGCTCTGGTGGAGGCGGTCCTTGGTGGTCGCCGGCTCGTTCTGGAGATCCTTGACTATTAGTCTCTCTAGCCGCTCCACTTCCTCGTGACCCCCGCGAGTCACCTCCAGTAGCGTCGACGACATTGTCCCTCTCTCTATATATATAACTGTGTATAAATATACGTGTGTATATATGTACACAGTTCGCACTAATTTCTCTCCCTGAAGTTGCAGTGAAGGTTGAAGAATGTGTGATTTCGGTACCAGGGTTTGGTTGGGGAAAGAGGGGTAGGGATCGCAAGACAGTCAAATACGATGTCGTCTTCTAATTATTTTAGGCTTCGTTTTGAGATTTATATTTGGGTTAATTACACCTAGTCCCCTTGAGGTTTGCCATAATCCAGGTAAACTCCCTCAGTTTTTAATATTCCTACCTAAACCCCCTGAGATTTGCCCCACTGTATCCTTTAGACTCCTCTATGACCGTAAGTTAATTAAGGAAATTTGCTGATGTCATCCAAAAAGAATGATCAAATGGTCAATTTTGCCCTTCAATTATATGAAAAGTCATATTTATCCTTATTCAAATAATGAAAGGCAAAAAAATAATTCTACAGCACTTCGTTAGGTAAATATACGAATGTTAGCTTGAGGGATGACAATTTGTGTATGTGAGTCATGTTTGTGTCGGGTTAAGATTGTATCGGATTGAGATGGTCGTGTCGAAAAAGACATGGTTAATATACGTGTCATATATGCTCAACATTAACCGATCCTATTATTTAAACAGTAACCCACCCCGACCCATGTTAACTGTTTTACCTATTTATTAGGACTGGCAATTCGAGTTTGTGGGTAGTGTTTGTGTCGGGTTGAAATGGGTCGTGTCAAAAAAGACTTGGTTAATATACGTATCAAATATGCTCAACCCTAAACCAATTCATTTATTAAACAAATTATCTATGTCAACCCATATAACATGTTTAACCTATTTATTATAATATATTAAATTAAATTTGACACAATCCAACATGAAATGAATTATTTAACATATTTATTAGCAAAATTAAATTGAATTTGACGTGACCCAATAATAACTTATTGATATATTTCAACCCATGATCAATTAGAGAAGAAAAAAATATATATATAAAAACATAAATATAAATATAATCGTGTCAAATGGATTACTCGGATTTGACCCTAACTCAACACTAATATTCTCGTGTCGTGTTTGTGATGTCCCACATCGCCCGGGTAGAGGTCTAGGGATGTGCTTATATGTGCAGTGTTATCTCCAATTAGTATGAGGCCTTTTGGGAGGAGCCCAATAGCAAAACCGTGCGGGATTGGCCAAGAGCGGACAATATCATACCAAGTGTTGGAGCGGGGTGTTACAATTAGTATCAGAGCCAGAGCCCGACCGGAATTAAGTGTGGGAGCATGCACATCACCCGTGGGTCGCCAGCGAGGATGCTGGGTCCTAAGGGGGTGATTGTGATGTCCCATATCGCTCGGGTAGCGGTCTAAGGATGTGCTTATATGTGCAGTGTTGTCTCCAATTAGTATGAGGAGGGTTGGGCCCAAAGCGGACGATATCGTACCAAGTGTTGGAGCGGGGTGTTACAGTGTTCGGGTCAACCATTATGCAGCTTCAACCCTAACCCTTTTAATTCATGTCGTGTTACCGTATCGTGCCTCATTTTGCCAGCTCTACTATTTATCATAAATATTAAATTGAATTTGATACGATCCAATTATAACTTTTTAATATATTTTAACCCATGACTAATTAGAGAAGAGAAAAAATAAAAATATATAATCGGGTCAAACGGGTTATTCGAGTTATTTGAGTTTGACCTAAACATGACACTAATATTTTTGTGTCGTGTTCGAGTCGATCCTTATACAGCTTGAACCCATTTATGATGAATATAACCCTTTTAATTCATGTCGTGTTCGTGTCGTATTATCGTGTCGTGACTTATTTTGCCAGCTTTAGCCTCAAGCGAGTTTAGATGAAAATATTAAAAATTGAAGAAACCTATCTAAAATTATGGCTCTAGGTGGAAATAATCCTTTATATTTTGTAAAAGGTACTCAATTCTAATTAAAATGATGTCTAATTTATATCTTGTTTGGAGTAAACTGAAAATATAATAACAACAATTTCTTTTATATGTTATTACATATATTTTTCAAGGTCGGTACGAAAATTAATATGCATCCTTAGCACTAACTGTCAGTTTAAAGTGATTGTAATGTTTTTTTTATATAATATATTTGATTTTAAATGATTTTATATAAGATTCATCATTTGTAATATTGCTTTTACTTTATTTATCGAAAAAAAGATTAATTTTGACAAGTTAAAAAGGAAGTACAGGGTCACTTATTTAAGGATTTGCCTTTCATGTATATAATATTTTGTGTTAAATTTCAGTGAAATTAAAATGAGGTTGTGATTGTTTCCTTTATTATATTTTTATGACAAAAATGATAATAATAAACTTATTTTGACTTATTTTTAACTCCTAATCAATCATTCAGGTTAGCAAAGGTTGCGAAAATCCCCCCGGACCAATTCGGACTTAATTTTCACGAGGTCAACTTAGATAATATTAAAATATGTCCAAAATCCCAGTGAGCTAAAATGTATTTTGTCAATAAAAAAAGAATATGAATTATGAATTACCTAAAAAAAGAATAGGGTAATTTGCACTAACACCCCCAAATCACCAAAATACCCCTTATATATATTTTCGAATTTTATATATTTTTTTATTTTATATATATATTTTGAAATTTATATATATTTTTCGAAATTTATATATTTTTCTCAAAATTTAAATATTTGTTTTCGAATTTATACATTTTTTCGAATTTATATATATGTTTTTCAAAATTTTATATATTTGGGGTTGGGTCATAAAGGTCATTTCACATTACCCTTAATATTTTCGAATTTTGTGAAGGGTATTTTGGTGATTTGGGGTGTCATGGCAAGCAAAACCAAACATCAGGGGGTGTTTGTGTCAAAATTTCGAAAATCGGCACCAAGGTGAAATAGATGCAAACCTTAGGGGGTGTTAATGCAAATTACCCAAAAGAATACGTGCATCTAAAAGATCTTTTATAGTATGCCCAATCCCGAAATTGTTTCTATACATATAGACCTGTTAATGGATCGGATTCAGATCGGACCAGTTAAATCCAAATCCAATTTGTTAAGAAATCGGATTATCGAATTCGGATCATAATCGGGTATCGGATTTTATTTTCAATCCATATCCGGTTAATATCGGATTCGGATCGGATTCGGATCATAATCGGATTATTGATAAGTCTATTGATAAGGATGACAAAAAATCCCGATCCGCGATCCGAATCCGATAATTCGACAGATTTTCACTTAATTAATTCATATTCGAATTTCTTCATTATAGAATATCTGATCCGAATATCTAATTAAAAAAATACAAAAATCAATAAATACTGAAACACTAAAATTATTCACACTTTTAATAATTGTATTTATGATCAATCATTATTAATAAATAATAAAATAATTAACATCTAACATTTATATACATGTACAATATTAAATATATACACATATATATAAATATATATTTGTATATTTTATCGGATCGGATTATTATCGGATCGGATTAGGCTAATCCAAATCCAATTTGTTAAGGAATCGGATTATCTGATTCGGATCATATTCGGGTTATCGGATTTTTTTTGTAATCCAAATCCGACTAATCGGATCGGATTCGGATCAAAATCCAATTCATTGACAGGTCTATAATACATGACCTACAGGAGATTCGGACCCATTTTTTCCTGATAATAACATATATATACCTTATCAATGCAAAAATAATATATTTTTTAATTTTTAAAAAAAAATAGAGTTGTGATATTGTAATTATGATACTTCGAAAATTTTCTTACTAGACTACCTCCTTAGAGCATCCGGAATGGTGCTGGCCAAATGGGGCTGGCTATTAAACCTGTCAATGGATTGGATTTTGACCCGAATCTGATTCAATTAGCCGGATTTGGATTAGAAAAAAAATTCGATAATCCGAATACGATCCGAATCCGATAATCCGATTCCTTAACAAATTGGATTTGGATTTGCCTAATCCGATCCGATAATAACCCGATCCGATTAATTATATATATACACATATATATTATGTTATTAATATGTAAATATTAAATAGTACACTAAATTATGTTTCAAAATTTTTTTTCGCTTTTTCATTTTTATGTTTTTATAGTCATGTATTATAAGTATTGATTGTAAAATATATAATTTAGTGTTTAATATTCTTAAAAAATAACATAAAAATAAAAAATAATTAATAATTTTTTATAATTTTTTTTTACCTAATCGGATCGGGTTATCGGATCGGATATCCGAAAATAAACAAATTCGGATTTGGATCAATTAAATGAAAATCCATCAGGTTATCGGGTCGGATCGGATCGGATCAGGACAAGATCCTGATCCGATCCGATCCGTTTACAGGTCTACTGGCTATTGTACCAATATAGCCAGTCACCTCAGCATGACCATGGTATGGTGCAGTTGCATTTTTTTTTTTAGTTAAAAATCTGTATAAAATTAGTGTTTGTGAAAAATATGTATAGATAGTGTTTGTACTATAATTTTTTTCCCTTTAGAAACAAATAATCCTTATTATTTTTTTATAGATATGTTTAATAATTTTTTATTTGATTTATTAACAAATATGTTCGCTAAACAAAAAAATATAACATGAGAGTTTTTTTTAAAAAAAAATAAGAATTCATATATTTTACTACATAAGCAAATTAAATAAAAAAACATTATATTAAATAAAATGAATTTAATATATTTTGGATAGATAAATAAAAATATTACACATCATTATATACTTATTAAAATAAGATATTGAATTTGTACTTTTTAATATATTAAAACACCATATATATATATATATATTTAACCAAAGAAACCCTATTCCGCCTTATTTGTTTTTTTGGTTATAACTAAATATCCAAACTATTGATTGGTTGATTAGCACTGCGGCCCAATTTGGACGGAAAATCTATTTATTTATTTTTTGAATGGTAAGAAACGCACACACCCACATATGAGCCACATGGAGCTCGAACCCTTAACCTCCCATTTGAGGAGGAAATGTAATACCATCAGGCTATAAGGCCTTTGGTAAAATCTAATTTTTTTATTATATTTTATATCTGCAACGATTTCAAAATATATAGTTTCAAACTACTTTTTCGGATGAAAAACGAGATTTATGTACCCTTACATATTCATTAAGATTGAATTCAATTAACGATTAAAAAGTATCATAGGTGTTTATTTAACCAAAGAAACCCTATTTCATCTTTTTTTTCCCAATTCTTGCTAGACGGAAGAGAGAGAAAGTCATCTTCGCCTCCATCTCTGCTTCTTCATCGATGTTTTTACCCTAGGCATGGGCGATCAAACAGGAGAGAGAGAGAGAGAGAGAAAGGGGATCTTCATTATCGTCCTCGTCTCCAACAACGTCTGAAAATAATCACCATCTCCGCCTTGGTGAAGAGAGGTAGGTCTTCAAGATTTTCTATGTGTATATATATTGATTTATATATATGTGTGTGTGTATGTGTGCGTGTGTTTATATATATATATATATATATTCAATTTGATAGTTATTTTTTTTATTTTGTGTTTGATTTATATATATGTATTTGATATGTGTGTTTCTTCCTCACCAACCGCTTCCTTCTTCCCCCAACCGTTTCCCTCCATTCTTGCCTCGCCAAATGAATCATCGAATTTGGCAAGTCTGATAGGTAGCCAACGTGTGGGGTTCACTTGTGGCCAAGCACACACCAAATGTCCCTATTAGCTAAATGCCTTACCAGACCACATATCCCTATACCGGATGCTATTAGGTTTAAGTTTATTATTCTTAAATAAAACTGGGGCCAACAATTTTTTACCCAACCCGTCAACCCACTCTAACCCACCTGCTATTAATGAGTTTTTGGGTGAGTGGTTAAGACACACGGGTTGAAAATGGGTTGGGTAACTAAAGGAGTGAATAAATGCGGGTCGGTCACGGGTTGGGTGTGGGTACCATGAACACCCGTCTAAAAATAAAAAACCCTCAAATCTCGCACGCCTCACTCACTCTCTCGTCTCTCACGTCTCTTATCTCTATAACTTTCCGCTTTTTCCCTCTCCTGTATAGAGGTTTGTCTCTGTCCTTCTTCATCTCTCTTCCCATCTCTATATAGTTTATATATATATACATTTATGCAGATTAACATACATATAAGGTATTTGGGAGAAATGATATATATATATTATTCTAAAAGTGTAAGTTCATTGGATTATTTCTCCCCACTTTCTAATTTTTAAATACAAAAATAAGTTTTCACTTTCATTTAAAGAATTTAATTCAATAATAGTATTAAGATGTGGTCGTAATATGCTATAAATGATGACAACTCTTCATATTTTGGTTAATCTTCTTCCACAAATACAATATAGTTATTCAAAAATAAATTTTGAATAGTTCAATATTTTTATTTATTTCAATAAGGTCATTCTATTTTTAATATTAAAAACAATCATTAATTGATTTTAATAAAGACATTAAATATTTATACATCCTTTTATTCATTTGACCTTCACTCTTCATATTTTGGTTAATCTTCTTCCACAAATACAATATAGTTATTCAAAAATACTTTTTGAATAGTTAAATTTTTTTTTTTATTTCAATAAGGTCATTCTATTTTTAATATTAAAAGCAATCATTAATTGATTTTAACAAAGACATTAAATATTTATACATCCTTTTATTCATTTGACCTATATATATCTACCTATACTATTCTAAAAGTACAAAACCCCAAGAATATTTTTATACATTTTTTAATATTTAAATAAAGAGTATTACTCTAAATTAAAGGTATAGACTTATAAATAAAATCTAATTAATCATACATTTATTGCACTTTATATGAACATTCATAACAATAATTACTAATATAGAGGCCAAGCGGTTCAACAATTTGACTTCAGTATTATATGACCTTTTAAAGGCCAAGTGGTTCAACAATTTTTAAAATAAATTTATCTTTACCTAAAGTTTTTAGCATATGTATCCACTTATGCATAAAAAATTATGAAATTATAGTTCACAAAGTTGAAGTTTATAACTTTTGGTATTTCTGGCATCCCCATGATGATTGTCATTCCTAAATAGTTTAATATGTTATTAAATGTGCATTAAAATTTTAATTGAATGTGTACTCTATATATCATCTCATTTCATTAAGGTACTTATAAAAACTGGACTCTCAAAACAATTGTATTATTCTCTCTCTCCATGATGTTAATTCTTGTTTTTTGCATTGTTAGTTTCATGGAGTTGTTTGTAAAAATTGTGCCTAAAATATATAATGATTAGTGCAGGTAAAAAGTACATGGGCGACATGAAATTATTCAAAATTAAATGTAAGTATATTATCATTGCATGTATATTAGGAGAAGTCAAGAATCATACATGTTGAATTTGTTTTTTATGCATGAAGTTTTAATGTAATAATATGTATACTTTTTTTTCTTTCTATTATTACTTTTTTTTCTTCTCAAGTTTGATTTTGTATTTTTTTCAGGTATGATTTGGTTACTTAAAGATTCTATTTCTAGATAAGGAATGACTTATACAATATTGAATGTTTATGCCTTTTATTTTTCAATTTATTCAAGATAGTGTTAATTTTATCTTTCATTTCCTCTCTTCTATTTCTCTCTTTCGATATGATAAAGAGTTATATTGTTGCATGTTAAATAAGATTCTCGTGAATTTGACAAAATCTAAGATTTGGTTAAGATTTTTGTGAAAATTATCTTTTATCAAAAAAAGGTAACTTAATTTTTAAAAACAAAAATCAAAATTTGAGTGGCATTCAATGAATAATAAACAAAATGAATTAAATAATACATAAAAAAATAATAATAATAATAAATGAATAAATAATAATATAATAAAATATATTTATAAATGAATAAATAAAATAAAATAAAATAAAATATATTTATAAAAAATAAAAATAAAAATAAATGAATAAATAATAATATAAATAATAAATTAATATATATATTTATAAATTAATAAAAATAAATGAATAAAAAATAAACAAAATAATGAATAATAAACAAATTGAATTAAATAATACATAAAAGAATAATAATAATAAATAAATTAATAAATAATAAATTAATAAAATATATTTATAAATTAATAAGAATAAATGAATAAATATAAATAATAAAATAAAATAAAATATATTTATAAATGGTCTGGTTCCATTTTTTTCAAACCGAGACCATCAGACCAGACCGCTTACCAAACAGATTTTCAGTTCAGGGATCAGACCAGATCGGATCGAACCAGACCAGACCGGACCATACTCTAGACTTTTATCGTTAAAATTTTAGGTTGGTTCAATAACGGTCTTAATAAAGTTCTTTTAGACCAAAAGGGCGCTATAATGAATTCTTTATATATAAGATAATACTGTTGGAATTTGGCAAAATTTTTTGAAGGTATAAATTGGATTCAACATCAATTCTAGCATATGGTACATGTGGAGTTAAATTTGGTAAATGGTCAACCAAAGAAGACTTTGAGAATGGTAGGTTGTCAAACAAAAGAAATGGTAGGCAACCAAACTTGCCTAAGTTTGAATGTTCAAACCAACCATCCAAACATGTATTTTAGGAGCCTATATTAAATAGAGGTCTTGGAAATGAAGCAATACACCAAAACTTGTAATCCCAAAGAAGAGAAAAGCTTTAGAGATAAGCTTTGTGAGGGAGATAATTTTGTGGGAAAATTCTCTTGGGCTTGTATTTGTTCTAGTGAATTTTTTTGGAATGAGAGAAAATTACTGAGAGTGTGGTTGTAACAATTTCCACATAGTGAATTTTTCTTTGGTTGTCTTTGACAACGACAGTGGTTTTTCTCCAGTTTGAAGTTTTCCACTATAAATCTTTGTGTTATATTTTATATTTCTCTGTTATTTGATATTCTGCAAAGAAGGATCCTGAGATAGGAAATTTGTGATTGTCCAAATAATTCAAATTTTCCAACAAATACTTGGGTCCTTAAGGGGAAGAATGAATCTCCAATCATGTACGTAGTCCGATACCATTTAAACAAGTGGTTAAAGTTTTTCGGAAAAAAGAATTGAGGCCAATTTATCGGTTTATGAATTTTATGTTCAACTTTCTATTTTGAATTTTTTTATCCATTAAGTTTTGAAGCCAATTTTTAATTCTACTTCAGAAACTATGCAACGACCAGAGCAACCCAAATAGAAATCACAAAAATTACAGACCCATAAACTTTGAAGCTAACAGAAAATTAAACACATGTACAACTTATCCGGAGCTTATATACCACCGAAGGCGCATCATCTTTTTAGTTATATATTTTGACATTTTGTTGTTCTTCTTCATGGAATATGTAAAGCATAGCATAGGTAGTAACTTGGTAAATGCCCACAGATTAACAGGAACATCAAAAAAACAAAAAAAATTGCTTTCTCTACAAATATTTACAAATAAAAACGTAAAAAAAATGATGCTTAAATCAATTTCTCAAACTCATAATTAAAAACGATTAACCAACCGAATAGAGAGGCTAAGAACTCCTCAGGTGGGACTCATTGAATCTAAAGCCTCTCCCTTGGTTTATTATTTGTTCACTCGATCTCAATATATATATATATATATCATAGCTAATTTTTGCGTTTTAGAACAACGAATAAGTCCACATCTTTATGAGCTTCCTCGTCGAAGAAGGAGCGATTGCTTGCTAGTTTCTTGGAAAACAGATCAAACAGTAGGTCCATTATTTCATTTCCAAAATGTTTCGTTATGATTCCATCCATGACAGTGTTAAGTATGCGACCAAAGTCCCACATGAGTTAAAAGTGAGAAGGATCATGGGTATATAAAAGGATGTACATATCTGTAGGCCCATTTTTACATCAGGCCCATCATACAAAGATTCACACTGGATCAACATACTTGATTTAAAGCCCTAATAGAAAACAAAGCCCAAACAGAAAATATAAGCCCATTTCAGGTTAAAGCTATTAAGGAAATGACCGTTTCAAATATATAGAATCAAAACTGACATAAGGTTTTATTATAGTAGTTTCTAATAAACATTAAAACTCAAATTAATGTAGATATTGTCTTTAATATGTATTAAAACCCATTCATGTGGGTAAGACCATATTTCATGTATAAAAGAAAGGAAAAAGAAAGGGAAAAGGACCCCTGAAATTACTCCAATATTTGCTGATTCTTGAAATTTTCTATTTTCTTCTTGCCATTTATTCTTTTCGTAGCTTCTGTTTAAATTACAAAGGTAAAGATTCATTCGGCATCTCCGAACGGGTTTACACTTTTTGGCGCCGTCTGTGGGAAACTCGATTTCTAAAACAGAAGCTATTCCAAATGGCGGGAGAAACCACTACACAGCTAGGAGATACGGCTGCTATCCTTCAGCGTCTGGAGGCTCTTGAGAAAGAAAATCAAGAATTAAGGCAAAGGTTAGATCAATCCGAACACCCAGAATTGCCTGTAGCAGGACGACGTAATGTCCCCGATGTTGAAGAGGAAGACAATCAACATGAAGCAAGTTCAGCGAATCGAACAACAGATCATACCCGTACCCAGCCAATCGCAAGTGAAACAAATGTCAATAATCGTACAGTACCGCTCGACATGGTGACTCGGCTTCAAAAGATCGTGAACGAACAAGTAAAAGATCTCAGAACACAATCACCAGCCGATCTGGCCATCGAAATGACAGCCAAAATGATTAAATCACCGTTCAGCCCCGAAATACAACAGACGAGAAGACCAGATAAATTCCAAATGCCAAAATTCATTATGTTCGATGGGACGCATGACCCAATTGAACACCTCTTTCATGTGGAACAAATGATGACTCTCGATATGGCTGATGATGCACTAATGTGCAAGGTTTTTTCTACAAGCCTAACAGGCCCAACTCTGTTATGGTTTAGGCAGCTGCCCGACAGTTCGATCGATTCTTTCCAAACACTGATGGAAAAATTCCTGGCCCAGTATTTCGGAAACAGAAAACAGAAGAGGACCATTTCTAACCTGTTCACGATGAGACAAGCGAAAGGCAAAACGTTGAAGAATTTCCTTTCCAGATTCAATTTGGAAATGGGAATGATACCCAGTTGTGACCAACCAGCGGCAGTGGAAGCTTTTAAGGTGGCTATCGAACAAGGGACCAGCTTCCATAGATCCTTGGTGAAGTCAACGCCCCTCAACATGGGTCAGTTGAATTCACGGGCACAGGGATATCTGAGATTGGAAGAAGACGAACAAGAAAGAGGTCATCGCTCAGCATTGGTCAGTGTGGAAAGCAAGTCAAATGAGAGGATAATCAAGAAGGCAGATAATACTAGCAACCAACGATCGGCTCCGTACAGGCAGCAGGAGAGGAGGCCAATGTATGACATACCTGAAACTCCACTCCGAACAACTTTGGCAAAGTTGTACAACGAGAATAAGGCGAAGGGTATTTTTCGCCCACCATTTCCGCTGAAAATGCCTCCTGAGCTGCAGGGCCGTTCGAGGCACTGTGCTTTCCACAATGATTTCGGCCATTTAACTAATGAATGCAGACAATTGAGGAGGCAGGTGGAGACCTTGATAGCCAAAGGAGATTTGAAGGAGTACGTGGACAATGGAAAATTTTGATCGGCCGAAACCCAATAAAATTGTGGGTGGACAGCCGGTAAAAATTATTGACACAATCCATGGGAATCCAGAAGAGGATGAGGAGAGCCGTTCGGTTCAACGTTCGCGAATGCGCAATGCCAATAAGATCCGAAGGATTGGGGAGGTGAATGTAATTATGAATTACCCAATTCCAACAATATCATTCACTCAGGAGGACTTAAGACGCGTGCAACTACCACATGAAGATCCACTGGTAATTTCGGTCATAGTTTCAAATTGTTTAATTAAAAGGGTGTTAGTTGATCCAGGTAGCAGCATGAACATCCTGACCAAATCAGCTTTCGAAAAGATCGGCATCAGCATGGAGTTAATCAAACCAACAGCCAATCTGCTGGCAGGCTTTCATGGAAAGAGGATTTGCCCGATCGGGATCCTGAATTTGCCCGTGATAGCCGTAAAGCGAACGTTGACGGAAAATTTCATGTTGGTGGATATATAACCCTCCTATAATCTGATCATGGGTAGAGGTTTGATTCATCGGATGCAAGGAGTTCCTTCTACTCTACATCAGGTGATGCGGTGTGTTGACCCTTCGGGAAAAGGGTTTGTCGATATTCAAGGTGAACAAGTAGTGGCGAAGGAATGCTATGCCATCATATCCAGAGGTTTGAAGGGCGAAGGCTCTGAACAAAGCTTGTAGCAATTACCGAGCCTCCCTAATCAGACTGACAAAGATGAAAAGGTCGAAGAAGATACCATCACAGTGGATCTGATCGTGGGGAGCAAGGGTAGGACCACCCGAATTGGAAGATGGCTGAATTCTGAAGAAAGGAACGAAATGATTTATGTGTTGAGATCAAATATTGATGTTTTCACCTGGGAACACAGCGACATGCCTGGGGTTGACCCAGGAACCATGATGCACACATTAAATGTTCGTTCCGACGCTCAACCCGTACGGCAACGACCCAGAAGGATCGGAACCGAATGAGGAAAGTTTGTAGCTGAAGAGGTCAGCCGATTGCTAGATGCTGGTTTTATCAGAGAAGTTCATTATCCGGTGTGGCTGTCCAACGTTGTCGTGGTACAAAAGAAGAATGGGAAATTCCGCATGTGTGTAGACTTCACCAACTTAAATAAAGCTTGTCCGAAAGACAGTTTTCCCTTACCCAAAATTGATCGCATGATCGACGCAACCACAGGATTCGAACGTCTTACCTTCCTGGATGCCTATTCGGGATACAATCAAATCCCAATGAACCCGAAAGATGAAGACAAAACAGCGTTCATCACCGAACGGGGAACCTATTGTTACAAGGTCATGTCGTTCGGTCTCAAAAATGCAGGTGCGACTTATCAGCGGCTGATTGAGAAGATTTTCAAGACCCAGATTGGAGAAACGGTAGAGGCATACATTGACGACATGGTTGTTAAAAGCCAACACATGGATGATCATTTGAAGCACTTGGAGGATGTGTTCGCATCCCTGCGATCGCACAAAATAAAGCTAAACCCGGAAAAATGCACTTTTGGTGTATCCTCCGGACAATTCCTGGGTCACATTGTTAATAAAGATGGAATCAAAGCAACTCCAGCACAAGTTCAAGCATTGATTCAGATGAAGGCACCAGAGTCCCCAAAAGAAATCCAGGTACTCACAGGAAGACTAACGGCCCTTAGTCGGTTCATATCCAAATTATCAGATAGATGCAAGCCATTTTTCGACGTCCTGAAATCTAAGAACATGATTGCTTGTGGTGAGAAGCAGCAAGAAGCGTTCGATCAACTAAAAATCTATATGGCGAAACCGCCGATACTTACAGCACCCAAAAATCATGAGTCCCTGATTTTGTACTTAGCAGTTTCACCGAACGCTGTCAGTTCAGCGTTAGTAAGAGACGATGGAAACAGACAGTACCCAATTTATTATGCGAGCAAGACATTGCTTGACGCCGAGAGAAGATATTCGAAGATAGAGAAAATCATCTTGGCATTGGTCCAGGCAAAACGAAAGTTACGACATTACTTCGAGTCCCATCTAATCAGAATCCCAACTACATTTCCGATCAAAGCAATTTTGTCAAAGCCTAACTTCTCGGGACGAACGACAAAGTGGTCAATAGAACTGAGTATGTTCGATATTACTTATGAGCCACGAACATCTTTAAAAGGTCAAGCTGTGGCGGATTTCCTCATTGAATATGAAGCAACCGAGGATGAAGCCTGCGACGTTAATCCAAGGTGGTTGCTTTATGTAGACGGATCAGTGAATAGTCTGGGGGCAGGAGTGGGGATCGAACTTATATCCCCAGAAGGCACCAAATTGCAGTAGTCGATCAAACTGTCCTTTGGCAGTTCAAACAATGAGGCTGAGTACGAAGCCGTTTTGGCAGGGTTAAGGTTAACAAAGGAGCTCGAGATCAAAGAATTGACTGTGTTCAACGATTCACAGTTAGTTGTGAATCAAATCACAGGACGTTATAATACAAGTGAGGAAAGGATGTTGCAGTATAAAAATGTCGTTCAGGAAGAAATGCGAAACTTTCAGGTAATCACTTTTAAACAAATTCCAAGGACAGAAAATCATGGGGCCGATCATGTAGCAAATCAAGCATCCTCAGCAGGAGACGATATGGTCAGATTAATTCCGGTGGATGAATTATTCACCCCTTCGATTGGGAAAAAGAAGGAAATATGCGTGATCCCGTATGAGCCAAGTTGGATCGATCCAATCCTTGAGTATTTATTGATCGGTGTTCTACCTGAGGATCAACGGGAAACAGGGAAAATAAGAGCAACCTCTACCAAGTATTCAGTGATCGATGACTATCTATATCGCCGATCGACAAGTGGGCCCTATCTGCGATATTTGACACCATCTGAAGCACAAGAGGTACTCAAGCAGTTGCACGATGGAACTTGTGGAAGTCATGTTGGTGAAGATCTTTATCTCATAGAGCAGTAACACAAGGATATTTCTGGCCGTACATGATCCGGGACGCGGAGGAATACGCAAAAAGGTGTGACAAATGTCAGAGACATGCGCATATAATCCATCAACCAGCAGAGCTTCTCATAGCAATGGCCTCACCTGTTCCGTTCACACGATGGGGAATGGATGCGGTCGGACCATTAACAAGGGCAACATCAAATCAAAAGCATGTGCTTTTAGCAACAGATTATTTCACTAAATGGGTGGAAGCAAAGGCTTATGTAAGAATCACTCACACTCAAGTGATAGATTTTATTTTGAATCATATAATCTATAGGTTTGGAGTGCCAAAATACATAATGATGGACAACGACACAAATATGGACAATCAATACGTTCGGGCGTTATTGGACGAGTACGACATCAATCAGAATTTATCGTCTGTCAGCTATCCGCAAGCAAATGGACAAGCTGAGATAACGAACAGAACGATTTTTGCCGGGATTAAAAGAAAATTGGAGGGGATCGAAGGAAAAGGACGATGGTTAGACGAATTACCGAGGGTCCTCTGGAGCTACCGAACGACACCTCGCAAGCCAACCGGGATGACTCTATTCGCTATAGCGTACGGAGTCGAGGCGGTAATCCCAATTGAGTTGGAAGTCCCCACAACAAGAACTCATCTATTCGATCCTGAACAGAACGAAGAAATTCTAAAAATCGAAGGTGATCTCATAGATGAAAAAAGGGAAATGGCCTCAATAAGATTTGCAGAATATCAACAAAGGGTAATGAGGAGTTATAACAAGAAAGTGAAACCAAGATCATTTCAAGTTAGCGATCAAGTATTAAGGGTGCTGGCTAGCAGATCAAACAAACTGGATCCCACATGGGACGGGCCGTACATAGTAACAGAAGTGATCGGGAAAGGTACCTACAGATTGGCTGATCAGGATGGAAAACAAATCGAACGAGCTTGGAATGCTATACACCTGAAAAGGTATTTTCCATAAAATTTATGTTGATCATTTTATGATAAGATCCATTTCGAATCAATAAAGATATTATTCATATTTTCTCATATTTCTGTTCAAACTAAAAATAAAAAATAAAAAAAAAAAAAAAAAAAAAAAAGGGAAAAAGGAAAAACCCAAGTGAAAAAACTTGGCCAAAATACATAAGCCAACTAGGCAAAAGACCATCATGAAGATGGCACCAATTTCTTGTTTTCACAAAGACGTATATAGATACGCATAAAAACGGTTGTGTTCAAAAGAACGCATAATCCTGTTCAAAAATATATAATGCACAATAGTGCAATATGTTCAGAAAATATCTATGCACCTTAGTGCAATCCTATTCAAAAATATATAATGCACAATAGTGCAATCTGTTCAGAAAATATCTATGCACCTTAGTGCAATCCTGTTCAAAAATATATAATGCACAATAGTGTCATTTGTTCGGAAAATATTTATGCACCTTAAGTGCCATCCTGTTCGAAAAAGTCAGAGCACACCAGTGCTATTTCAAAACTTGTCCAAAAAACGCTCACCACAGGAGCATCAAAAACATATATAATTTTACAAGACCAGAAAAAAAACAAAAATTGTTCAAAGATAGAAACTTCTAATCAAGAAGTTGGGGGATTAATATCATCGGTAGGCGGTTGCTGGCTCTCTGAAGCAGGAATCGAAGGCTCAGCTGACACTTCAGCAGTAACAGGCTCTGGTCGTTCGGACGGAATGATCCCATGCAAAATAAATTGAGGTAAATCTTTTTCATCTTGGGAAGACTCGGGCTCTTTATATGGGTGAACGATTCCGCAAGCTGCATCATGGGTGGCCGGATTATCATATGTACGGGCAGATGGATCTGATGACATTTGGTCAAAGCAAAATCTGAACCCATCATAGAACTTTATGTCAAAGATGTTCACATATCTCCGGTGCATGTCCATACCTCCCCTTCGGCAAATTTCTAAACCCGTCTTCAGAACGGCATTAGAAGTTTCAAGGTTATGGATCTGCTTAGTCAGCTCAGCATTCCGATAAGATTCCTTCTGATGGAGTTTCTTTAAGCTCTCCATCTCAAGCTCCAAGATTTTCTTCTGCTTTTCAGCCAACATGGCGCATTTGTCAGCTCGGAGGTATGCATCATCAATGCTCTTTCTCTTATACTCTCCCATTTCCACAGCCTTATAGAGAGCTAGAACATTGAACACAGACTGAAAAGAGAAGAAATGTTTGTAAAACAAAAAAAAAAAAAAAAAAAAAAAAAAAACAACTTTGGTACCTTTAGAATAGAAACAGGAGTCTTAGCAAGAAGCTCGTTCTGATCAACGTGCTGCTGAAAGAGTTCATCCTTAGGAGGCCACATGCCACGAGCGAGAGCCATCAAGGAATCAGGATCGGACATTGCCAACGTTCGGCGATTGAGAACACTACCATCACCTTTCTCGAACTTTGGGATCCATTCACCTTCAGGATCAAATGATGGAGGAAAACAGCAGTCTGGAATAGTGTAGCCGCTCACAGATCTGGCCTTCTTAACAAACTTCTCATGCTTTTTAGAGTCATCTCTTTTTGCATGTTCAGAAAGGGGGCCCAGCAGCAACTTTTTGGGAGCGTTGCCACTATCATCGGCGTTCTACCTCTTCAGATGTCCCCTCATCTTCCTCGGATCTTCGGTCAGATCGACCACTTGGCTTTTTCCTTTATCAGATGTGGAGCTGACTGGGGGAGTAGATTTTTGTGCTGCAGCACGCTTGGAGGCTGTGACCGGAATTTCCATGATAGTAGCCTCCGAAGCACTGACAGTGATCAATTTCAAATTTTTGGAAGTCAAAAGTGACTTGCTGGACGGAAGAGATGCGAATACTTTCTCGTTCAGATATTCAATGCGTTCGACTGTATACAAAACATGGGCATACGATCAACAAACAAATAAGTACGAAGATCAAAGTAAAGCAGGCGAAATTTTTAAAGTACGAAAAATACACTTGCCAGGATTTTTGAATCCACACTTCAGTTTCTTACATATACCGAAGGTCCGTGGCAGAGGATATGGGCCGGATGCATCCACCCTCCAATTTCCCCCAATTTTCACCATCTTATCTTTCCACTCATTCTCAGAAGAAGGATTGCCTTCACAAAGTTTCAAAGTTGAATATGGGTGCAGATGGTACCGACCGGGGTTTTTTATGATCTGATCGACTTTATAACAAAGCAAAAGATCACCCAAACCTAGGTTCAAACCTCGTTCGTGATTCAGAACGAGCATAACAGATAGAACCCTGACGAAATTAGGGTTTACTTGCAAAGGGGCAAGTCCTAAAGAAAAAAGGATATAATGATAGAACGGATGCAAAGGAAATCTAAGAACGACCAAGTGATGTGCAGAGAACAAGACTTCGCCCGGTTCAACTTCTTCGTAAGTTTTGAAGTTTAAATCAGAAGAATACTCAGAAATCAAAACATCCTTTGGTATATCAAATTCAATTCGGCACCTATCGGCTAAAGATAATTTACGTAATTGTTTTCGGGAAAGTTTCTGGGATTTTGGTTCAATCAAATTGGGGGCAACCTCAGAGGAAGAAATAACAGGGGCATCATCAACAACCACTTCTAGAGAAGGGGTTCGGCTACTATCGCTACTCATGATGCTCTTGATTAATGAAAGAAATGTGAAGGACGAAAGAGAAAAACTAACCTCAAGAAGTTCTTTGCTGGGAATCGTCTTCACATGGAGTGAATATGCTCTTGTAAATGGGGAAGAAATATTGAAGGAAATGAAGGAAATAAGGAAAGTGGTAGTTACACATGGCTCTTCGAATTCCCACCCTATTTCAAAAATGAAATGGGCTTGGGAATTGGGGGCAAAGTGTAGGCCCATTTTTAGATCAAGCCCATCATACAAAGATTCACACTGGATCAGCATACTTGATTTAAAGCCCTAATAGAAAACAAAGCCCAAACAGAAAATATAAGCCCATTTCAGGTTGAAGCTATTAAGGAAATGACCGTTTCAAATATATAGAATCAAAACTGACATAAGGTTTTATTATAGTAGTTTCTAATAAACATTAAAACTCAAATTAATGTAGATATTGTCTTTAATATGTATTAAAACCCATTCATGTGGGTAAGACCAGATTTCATGTATAAAAGAAAGGAAAAAGAAAGGGAAAAGGACCCCTGAAATTACTCCAATATTTGCTGATTCTTGAAATTTTATATTTTCTTCTTGCCATTTATTCTTTTCGTAGCTTCTGTTTAAATTACAAAGGTAAAGATTCGTTCGGCATCTCCGAACGGGTTTACAATATCTTAATTGGTGTGAGGCCTTTTGGGGAAGCCCAAGAGCAAAACCGTGCGGGCTAGGCCCAAAGCGGACAATATCATACTATTGTTGAGATATGTGGGGCCCGTAATGCCCAACAAAGAGCCCAGGTTGCGATTCATGGTGTTAACCAGTCGGAGTGGGCTAGCGTTAACGTCGTATCAACTAGTGGGAGTGCGGAAGTCAACTTAACATCAAAAGGCGAAAGCTTCATCGGATGCTTCAACGCGCCCACCTTGGCTATGCTGAAACAATTATTCTTTTCTATCAGCGTTGTAATTTCTTCAATTGATGGATGGTACTGGGGCAAGTTGAATGAGTCCATTTTTTCTTCACTTGTATGTCCCTGCAATAATATTTTTTTGTGGCGGCGTATTCAGATGAACATACGAACATATTATTTCGGGTATATAATGAACTATTGATCATAAGAGAAGAGACAGTTTGTTCTATGTGAATGCGCAACTACAACCAACATGAATCTAACAAATTTTTTTATATACTAAACTGGAATTTTGATTGAGATTTTTCATTTATAACATTTACATTAAGATCAACTGAACGTAGAACAATACTTTTCCCCAAATATTCAGATGGTGAACTATAATTAGAACTATACTTGTATCAAATGTTTGAGGAGCGACCTCCGATCGATCTGTCATTATAATAGACCAAGTACCTTTTGTAACACTTAAACATCCATGTGAAAAATAAAAAAATACATAATTTACACTTTTAGGATAAGTTTTATTGATACCAAATCTATCGAGATTGGTAGCTTTGATAAAGTAAATAAGAAGAGAAAGAGATGAATAATTTCTGTATAGAATGAATGAATAATTACAATAGGCGAACCCTCTATTTATAGAGGAGAACCAAGTAGATTTGGAGTAGGAAAAAGCTGTACAAGATGAAACGGGCAGACTATCCTAGATGAGCCTAATATAGATATATTCTAACATCCCCCTGTTGACACCCTAATTTGACAGGTGATGTGACAAAGGGATTTGGTGAAGTGGGTCTTGATTTAATGGGTTTTGGACTTATATTATGGGTTTAAATGGATTAGGAATGATAGGTTTCAGGCCTATATTGCAGGCCGGGACAAGATAAAGGAATTTGCCAAGTTGGGTCAAGAATTAATAATGAAATACAAAACCCATTAATCTAAAAATAAGACATCTTGGAAGGCACCAGTTTTTGTTAAACATGAGAGTCCCATTGAAAGGGTGGTTGTCAAAGAGATTGACTTGAATTTGAAAGAAGATAAGGTCAAAGATGAAGATAAAGTGGTTACATTCAATAGAGTGATTTGTCTCGGTTCAAATTTAAATTATCTTTGGATTTAAATTTAGATAGGTTGTTATTGCATACAAATTTTAAGAATTTGTTACTATATATTATTATAAATAAAGACCTTTATGCTACTTTGTAGAAGGTCTCACACCAATCAAACAATTCAAGTACTACACTTGTCATTTTATTTCCAAACTCTCGTTATTATTTTTCTTGTCAAATCTTTAATTTCCAAGCCTTGTTATTTACATTTCAGTCAATTAATTCATTTTTCAATCATTGCTTTCTTGCAAAATTGTTATTTTAAGTTCTTTCAATTCCAAAGTTCTTTTCAATTCAAGCACTGTTATTTTATTTCAATTCCAATTTCTTCATTCAAGTTTTTAATTTTATTACTTTACATTCATCACTTTTCATTCAAATATGTCGATTATTTGTATGGAATCTGTGTTTTCCAATGTTACATTCCCAACTGTGTTAAGTCCTCTTAATTGAGGCACAAAAAAGAACCCCAAGTGAGAGTTTCATGTTCTCTCTCTCACGTGCGCCTGTAGAAGTTAAAATCAAAGGAGACTATCTTTGCTTTCCGACAACCTTTGGAGCCTAGGTTAAGGTTCCTAGCACACCCGCGCAAATTGACATAATTGGTTAACCTAGCCGATTTAAGAGGAAACACCCCTTCCCCAAACTCAAGGTGGGAGATGTGAGACCAATTGAAGTTTGGAAACCAATTCTTGAAATCTTCCTGGTGGATGAACTTTGGTGAAGATATATGCGGTCTGATCTTTGGATGATATGTGGAGAAGGCGAACAGTACCACTATGCACATGTTGACGAATAAAGTGACAGTCAATTTCAATGTGTTTGGTGCATTCATAGAACACATCATTGTGAGTAATCTGAATAGCACTCTGACTATCACAACAAAGTCAGAGTGGTGGAAGAACCTTGAGAAACTCCCATGTCTTGTAAAAGCTACCGAAGCCAGAGAAGTTCTTGAGTAATGTCAGCAAGAGCACGATATTCCGCCTCAAAACTAGATCTAGAAGTAACAGTTTGCTTCTTTTTACACCATGAGATGAGAGAATCTTCTAAGAAGAAACAATAACCAATAGTAAAACGACGATCAGTAGGATCTCCTACCCAATCAACATCAGAATATGCAAGAAGCTTAAGAGATGAAGTAGATGAAAAGTGAAGACCATGAAACAAAGTGCCTTTGACGTAGCGAATAATGCAAAAAATAGCAGTATAATGAGTTATTCGTGGAGCAGACATGAATTGACTGACTAGATGAACTGCATAAACAATATCTGGACGAGTGATGGTGAGATAGACAAGACTGCCAACCAACTGTCAATATAACGTGGCATTGATAAGTGGATCACCATCAAGAGGAGTGAGTTTGAGATTAGTTTCCACCGGAGTCGATACTGTCTTGGAGTCAGTGAGACCTACTTGGGCAAGAATATCAGAAGCATATTTTGCTTGAGAGAGATATTAACCACCAGAATTAGAGAGAACTTCAAGACCCAAGAAATAACTAAGACGCTCGAGATCTTTCATTTCAAAATGAAGACTGAGAGATTATTTGAGATCCGTAATACCAGCAATATCGTCCCCTGTGATGATCATTTCATCAACATAAATAAGTAATAGTATAAGACCAGCATCTGTCTTGCGAATAAAAAGCCCTGAATCATATGCACTAGAGGTGGATCCAAATTGCTTAATAGTGGAGCTAAACTTTCTATACCATGCACGAGGAGCTTGCTTAAGACCATATAAAGCTTTCTGAAGTTTGCAGACTTGAGATGGAGAATGAGTAATACATGGAGGGGGTTTCATGTAAACTTATTCTATGAGATCACCATTAAGAAATGCATTTTTGACATTCATTTGAAATATACCCCATCTTCGAGCAGCATAAATGACAAATAAGCTGCGTACGGATATAAGAGGAACAACAATCCCATTTTGTTGTGGAGTATGTGGTGCATAAAATTCATGATTTATTCCTTTTTCATCACAAAAGTATCAATCCCTGAATTTTCAAACTCCTTTTCATGATCACTTCTTACTCTAGTAATGGGATAATTTTTCTTAGTTTGAATTTTTAAATAAAGATTCCTAAAATTTTCAGTAGTTTCAGACTTTTCACTTAGAAATTCTACCCATGTATATCTAGAGTAGTCATCAACCATAACAAAAATATACTTCTTACTTCCTTTGTTTAAGGTCCTAGTAGGTCCCATTAACTCAATATGAAATAATTCTAAGGGTCTAAAAGTACCTATGGTATTAGTCTTCTTGTGTTGACATCTATTCTATTTTCCTTTTTGACACGGACCACACACAAGACCTTTGCCATACCTAAGTTTCGGAACACCTTTAACAATTTCACTTTTAGTAATCTTAGTTAAATCACGAAACTTAACATGTCCCATTCTTTGGTGCCAAATTTCTATCTCATCAAGCTTTACCTTATTGCACGCTAATTTAGGATTAAGAATAATGCAATAAGAGTTGTCATATGATCTCATACCTTCCATGCCACAATTTCCAGAAGAATCGATAATTGAACATTTATAAGGAGATAAATTGATATTGTGATTATTATCATGGATTGGGCTAATACTAAGAAAATTAGCTTTTAACCCTCAACATAAAGCACATTGTCTATTCTAGGCATACTAGAAGCCACAATGGTTCATTTGACTGTGACTTTAGCAGTTTTCCCATCACCAAAGGTAACCAACCCACCATAACAATCTTCAAAAAGTCAAAATAATAACTTATCTCCAGTCATGTGCCTAGAGCGTCTACTATCTAAATACCATGAACTAGAGTTGTGTGCTCTAAGTGCAGTATGAACTACCAAACAGTGTAGCTCACTTTTTCTTATGTGATGTCCCACATCGCCCGGGTAGAGGTCTGGGGATGTACTTATATGTGCAGTGTTGTCTCCAATTGGTATGAGGCATTTTGGAAGGAGCCTAAGAGCAAAACCGTGCGGGCTGGGCCCAGAGCGGACAATATTATACCAAGTGTTGGAGCGTGGTGTTATAATTGGTATCAGAGCCAGAGCCCGGCCGGAATTAAGTGTGGGTGCATGCACAAGCCCGTGGGTAACACCAGCGAGGACGTTGGGTCCCAAGAGGGGGTGATTGTGATGTCCCACATCGCCCGGGTAGAGGTATGGGGATGTACTTATATGTGAACTGTTGTCTCCAATTGGTATGAGGCCTTTTGGGAGGAGCCCAAGAGCAAAACCGTGTGGGCTGGGCCCAGAGTGGACAATATTATACCAAGTGTTGGAGCGGGGTGTTACATCTTACCTATGAATTTTTTAATTTTGAAGCTCAAATTGCTAGTTTTGACAAATTCTTCACCTCGTCACTCAATACCCTAATTTAATATTCAACATTGGGTCATCTATGAGTGATTGGTTTCTTCATTGATTTAAAAAAAAATTCCTCTTAACTTTGAGCAAATGGGTCGAATGTGCCATTTCACTCCACAGTGATGACATATAGGAACAAATATTTGAAAATCATTATTAAAACCTTGAAGATATCTAAAGGTAATGAAAGGCTTATTATCAATAGGTTTTCTAACATAAGATTGAACATTATGATTCCAATTAGAATTACCTTGAGATGAACTAGATGTTCCATGAGACGCTCTTACAAAGGTTGTTTTCGAAACACCGTCTGAATTATGGGTTATTCTATTAAACCCCATTCCTTTTGTATTTCCTACAGAATTTCCCATACTCAACATCTTATCAAGGTTTAAAGTTCCATTAAACCATCTATGAAGAGTTGAGTTTGCATCCTTCAATTCCTTCTCCAATCCTATTATCTTGGTGGATTTCTCAACTAATTTTGATCTTAGAATGGTTAATTCCCTTTTGAAATCATCTACACTCTTCAATGCATGATTCCTTTCTTATTCAAACTCGATTAATTTTTCATACAATTGAGCTTTTTGGGTCTGGAAGAGATTTAGAGTTTGGAAACTATTGGCTAATTCATCTCTTAAAGAGTGTAATTCTTTGTCCATGCTCAAACTCTTAGTCAATAGTTGATTGTGATGTTTATTAAGTTGGGTAAGATTATCAAGTAATTCATCGTAAGAAGCTCGAGGCATGTCATCACAATCTACATCACCCTCAGAATCTTCATCTCCAGACATCACCCATCTTATAGTAACTTCTTCGACCTCCTTACTTTGTGCAGCAAACACGGTGAAGTTCTCAGACCCATCTCCTATCTTTGAGTCTGTCGCAGCACTAACTGATCCATCATTAGATTCATCATCCCAAGTGACAACTAAGCCTTTGAACTTTTCAAAGTGTTTGCACACTCTGCAGCTATGTGCCCATACCCTTGACACTCAAAACATTGAAGTTTTTTCTTTTTAAGATCAGACTTGTCATTCCAAGATTGAAGTTTATTTATATTTCTAAAACCACTTAATTTATTCCCAAAATTCTATCTTATGCCATTCCTTTTCCTATTACTAGCCTTTACAATTTTGTTTAACCTTTTAGCAAACATGACTATATCATTCAGATTCAACTCATTTTCTCCATTAGACTCAATCAGATATTCTCTAGTGGTTTTAAAAGCTACGCTCTTTTCTTTAGTGCCGCTCGACCTTTTAGGGGGGACTCTTGAACATCTTCATCTCATAAGATTTTAGGTTCCCAGCCAATTCTTTAAGTTTAATTTCCTTAAGACTCATTACTTCCGAGATGACAGTAACCTTAGACCGAAAACGTTCAAGGAGATACCTAAGAATCTTTTTCACTATAGTAGTCTCAAGAATGGGCTCTCCTAGATTGTGACAATTAGTTACTATGTCAGTTAGTTTAGCTTCAAAGTCAGCATAAACTTTATCATCTTCCATCTTAAGTTGTTCAAATTGGGAATTTAACATTTGGAGCTTCGATTGTTTAAATTTTGAAGTCCCTTCATGAGTTACTTGGAGAATATTGATCCCAAGCTTCTTTGGCATTTTTGCACGTGACAATTCTCTTAAACTCACTCAAGGTAACAACATTGTATAAAACATTCAAAGCTTTGGAGTTCCAATTAGCACCATTTGTCTCAGTAGGAGTATACTCATTAGACAGTTTTAATTTAGATTTATCAGTAGTCTCATCTATCACAGTGGAAGGTGAGTACCCTATCTCTATAGCAAGTCAGGCTCTCTCATCTAGAAATTTTAAGAACGTTCTCATCCTAGCTTTCCAATAAGTATAATTAGAGCTATTAAATAAAGGGGACCTAGTAATGGAACCTCCTTCACGAGGTATGCCCATCTTCTAAGTTCAAGATCTAGGCCTAGATAATTAACCTAAATTGGGGCAACCAAGCTCTGATACCAATTGAAATTATCTAGAAGATAGTAAACTAAGCCTAGAAGGGTGAATATGATTTTATGAATTAATTGACAAATTAAAATATTAATTGCGGAATAGTTAATTTTAATTCAATTCTATCACAAAATAATCCATGTAATAATAAATATAAGTGCAGAAAATAAAGTAGAGACTACACAAATATTTTTATGTGAAAAAACCTTGGAAAAACTCCAAGTAAAAAATCACGGATACACTTAGGTATCGATGCACTATGAATCAAGAGTTACACAGATTCTATGAATACGGGACTTACAATAGTACTGATATGCCGTTCTGCACTCAACGTCTGAAAGTTATTGATTCACTCGCGCTACCACGAAGCTCTCGCTTCGATCTCCATACTCTGACGGCTTTGCTTCTCAATGGATCAAAGAACCACGAAGCCTCCTACTTCGATCTCCATACTCTGACGGCTCAGCTTCTCGCAGATCAATGCACACGCAGTGAAACAGATGGTGTGTAGATTTTCCAGAATCTAGGTCATCCAATTATGCATGAAGATCTCACTTGTTGTAGCACAATTGGAGAAACCCAAAACAAGAGAGAACTAGAAGATATATGATCACTCAATAATTTTTTCTATCTATCTTTCTCTTTGCAGAAGTATAAGAACTGTAGTAGAATTGCAGAGCTCTTTAAACTTGTCTTCTCTTCTTAATATCTCCTCATATTTATAGAGAAAGAATTCTTCAATTATGGAATACCAATCTCCAATTATGGAATAAAAATATTTAATTATGGAATAGGACTTGTTAATTCCCAAGTCTTTTTATTATCATCCAAATCTTGGACTTTTGACCATAAAGTCTCCAAATATATACAAATATACCAATAATAGCTTTTAATCACTTCCCAAAGTGGTTAGAAGTGTTACAAAATTCGCACCAAACTTCCTTGTGACATTCTCGAGTTCTTGAGATTTTTACTTCGAGTACTCGAAAACCCAAAATCTAGTACTCGACCCTTGTATCTTCGAGTACTTGGTGAACATCTGATAGCGCAACATAGCGCCCAAAATCCATTGTTTTCACGCCACTGTTCGCGCCAAGGTGCAAATCTCGAGTACTCGAACTTGGTTTTTCGAGTACTCGGTGGATACAAACAAATTGTGAAAAAATAATTTTGTTACATTTCCGCTTCCAACCGTTATTGCACTTCATTTCTCTTGTATATTCACCACTTAATATAAACTTCTTACTATTCAATACTTAACAACCCAATCTAAAACTCACAACTCTCAACATGATTTTTTATCAGAATCATGCCATTATTAATAAACAAATGTTCTTACATTAATGAATCACATCTTTTGGTAAAATTCTCACTTAATCTAAAATTGGTACAAAAATAGAGAAATATAAACTATAGGCAGTTAATTGACAGGTTTCTTTAGACAATCTTAGCCACACTAAATCCAGTAATTAATGGTATAAAATACCCAGAAATATAAAGAGTAGGAGGTTGCGTACAGAGATTAATTGGCTGGTTTAAAAAATATGCAAAAAACTATCATAATGTTTAATCTGACCCCCTTACTTTGCTTTGTTGCAGAAGAGACCCCTCTAGCCACTTTGACTTCAATCATACCTTGATTTCAATTTTATCTTTCCATCTTGCCCCTCACTCATTTGGATATATATATATATATACCCCCCTATTTTACACTACCATAAAAAATAAAAGCTCTCCCCCTCTCTCAATTTCAATTATGGTATATTTTAATTTTTTTATTCTTGTGCTACCCCAATATTGTCTCTTTCACCCTTTCTCTCTCTCTCTCACCTTCCTGTTATATTGTTGTATATTTTTCTTCTCTCTTTTTTTCATGTTATGAAACTCTCTCTCACTACCCAGATATCCATATAATGACTTCATATTCAAGCTCAACTCTTGGCTTAAGAGTAAGAAAATAAGCAAACATCAAATGCGAATAGGTAATATTGTCATTGTGGAGATGCAACTCCTTTGAAGACTTCATGGACCGAAAAAGCCAGCTACTAGTGACTTGTATAATGTTGTGAAATGAAATAAAGTGTTGCTAAATTTTTCAACAAATTGATTTCAACATTAAATCCAAATACTTACAAACTCATAAATGTGTAAAAAATATTATGATATCATTATTCACAATTTCGCAACAGTATGGTGAATTTTATTTTTTTGTAGATTACTCGATCATCGGTATTAAAAAAAATTGTTTGGACTTTTAGTGCATATTCAATAATAGATGAATCTTATTCTCTAAAAGATTGTCAAAAGTATATTTTGAATTGTTTATTTATTTGTAATGATTAGATATAGATTAAATTTTTATTGTATTTACCGAAAAAAAAAATTATTGTAAAAAAATTATACCAAAGTATACATGGATTCGATTTCAAACATGTATGATGAAGTTCACATCAAATTACTTCTTCATAAAAACATGTATGTTGGAGGTCACTTCAAATTAATTTTTCCAAAAAAAATAAAATGAAACACATCAAATTTTTTTCTTAATTTAACCCCTGGTAATTTATATAACATCAAATGTTTTTATTTTTTTGGTAAATAATATAACATCAAATGTTTGTTTGATAACTAGTTAAGTAAATGAAGTTTAGGTGCCAGTTTTAATTCTCCTTCAGATCTAAACTACCAGAGTAAACAAATCACAAAGCTACAAACACACAAACTTGAAGCTAATAGAAATAACATTATACATATGTACAACTCATCTGGAGCATGAAAACCACAGAAGGCACATGATTTTTCTTGTATATTTTATTATTCTTCTTCATGAAATACTAAAAGCATAGGATAAATAGCTTGGTAAAGAACCAAGAAAAGATTAACAGGAACATCGAAAAATCACTTTCTCTAGAAAACAAATACAAAAAAATGCAAACACATCAACCAACCAAATGGAGAGGCGGAGAATTCCGGTCTCTTCATTTGGTTTATTATTTGTTCATATTATTCTTAGTATAATTATAGCTAATTTTTGCGTTTTAGAACGATGAACAAGTCGACATCTTTATGGACTTCCTTGTCGAAGAAGGAGTAATTGTCGGCTAGTTTCTTGGTGAAGAGATCGAACAAGTCGTCTATGATTTCATCTCCAAAATGTTTCTTTATGCTTCCCTCAAAGACAGCTCTTATTTGCGTGGAAGTCATTTTAACATCAAATGGCAGAAGTTTCAAGGGATGGTTCAACACGCCTGCCTTCTCTATGCTAAAACAATTATTCATGTCTATCAACATTTTCAGTTCTTGAATAGATGGATGGTACTGAGGTGAATTGAAAGAGTCAACTTTTTCTTCGCTTGTATATCCCTGCAATAATCAAAGGTCAACCTACTTAATATGTGTAATTCAATTAACATAAACAAGATTCATTATTTTATTTTTTAAATCTGTCTTAGAAACGCAAACGTGATTAGTGTGACATTCTTCAAAGGATTAGGTAATTAAGAGATAAATGATTATATATATATATATATATATTCTTGTTTAATTACTTTTAGGACAATGCTTGGGTCATCACCAGTGAGGACCAACTTCCCTTATTTGGACCAATAGAATTAAAACACTTGACATATATTAATTAAAAAATAGAAATGGGTATTACCCATTATTTATGGGATTCAACCCAGATTTGAATTCTTTTTTTTTCTCTTATTTACTTTAAAAAATAAAAATCTAATGGGCATTTTAACGTCATATATATATGCATGTACACTTTCCTTAAACACAAATAAGAAAAAAGTCACAATCCACTAATATTATTCGATATTGTGATGAATATTTCTCCATATTTCGTAAAATCCAAAGATATATAAATGAATTGGATACAAATAAGTGTATACGCATCTATAGACGTTAAACTGCCCATGAGATTTTTTTTTTTAAGTGAATAAGAGAAAAAATAATAATTTAAATCCGGGTTGGATTCCATAAATAATGGATAATACCCATTTATATATTTTAATTAATTTATGCCATGTATTTTAATTATATTGGTCTAAATAAGGGGTGGTGAGGACCCAAGCATTGTCTTTACTTTTAAGGAGCAGTTCTTACGTACCATGCTAGCCATCTCAACAAGGCAAGCTCCGAGGAGGACAGCGATCATTCCAGCACCGGTCTGAGAGAAAAGGCCTCCATTCCTAGTACCTGGCATTTGAATCACCATCAAACCTCCCCCAACCATTTCGTCCGCTCGAGATTTCAAGAACCCATCCATGTCCTTCTCAAACTGACCGAAAAAAGCACTGGTCACATGCTCATCACTGCCTGTGTAGAGAATTTTTCCTTTGTTCCAAGCAGGAGAGTTTTTATCCAAAACTTCCTTGGGAACCTTGGAGAGCCATTGCAGTGCATAGGAGGAGTGAACAAAATGGAGACTACCCTTTGGAAACAACCTGTCGTAGAACGAACCGGGCACTCCAGCAGCGAAATATCTAGGGTTATGATGAGGGAGGGATCGGAAGAGAATGTTGAAGTCATTGTCAATGTGGTCATTGAAGAAAACATGGAACTCCGGGGCCGGGGTTTGAGGGAGGGACAGCTGGTATTTGAGTTCCACAGCTTGGATGATGTTTTGCATGGCAAAGAAGGTGTTTGGTCCTGTGGAACACCCCAAGTCTGCTATCCGAAATGTGTTTGGAGAACCAAACGAAGGGCTTCCTAAGTCTAGGTTCTGGGCAACTACTTGATCGATTACTTCCTTCGCAGCATCTATCACTCCTTTCTGCCACATGAATAATATATATAAGAAAAATATATATATGTATGAAGGACATACCGAAGTACATTTTAGAAAGACAACTAAAGCAAAGTCTTATTAAGGCCTTCTGCGTAGCTTTTACTTTTACTTTTACACCCAAAAAAAAAAAAAAAAGTACGTACGTAGAAGTTTTTTTCGGAAGTTTGTACTCACAAGCTCTTGTAAAAAGTTAACAAGATATATACAATCAAAATAGCTTTTTCAATTTAAAAAATCAACAGCAGCAATCCAAACAAAATTTAATAATAGTAAAAATATTATACCTGATAGCAGGAATTCTTAGCATAGCTATTTTGCCCATCACCACCGGTCATAGGGTGGACTTCAATGGCATCCATTGTTGTAGCGCCCTCTCTCTCTCAGTTTTGTGTTGGTCTGGGAGTAAGCTATGGAGCTAGCATGGAATGAAGCAATATATATATATCTTTATATAGACAACCAGATCCATATGGGCGAAGATTTTATGATCAAATTGAATGGATGAGAATCTGCCCGAGATTTCAATGGCATCGTGTTTCATACTCCACTACCTAAGTGTACAACTTTTTGAAACTACACCATTTCAATTTTAATTAGTTGAAAGAAGTATTTAGTGTAGGGTTCGATTTAAATGAGCTTTAGAGATAGTTTTCACACAAGATTGACAGGAAAATAATGATGTTTGTACCTTTATTGTTTTTGATGTTTTACAGAATAATATGGAAGAGAAAACAACAGCTACAAATGATGCAAAAATACTTTCTCTCTCTAAAAATTTCTCTCCCTTAGTCTCTCCAAAAAAAATCCCCGAATTGAATCATTGATCCCCTATTTATAGGTGTTGGTTCAGTCATAAGTTATTGTCACGTCATCATGTCAATCCGCGAAGTAGATCCGCGATTTAGCCTCCGTAATTTACCCAAGTCGCAATGTTCATTCCGCGATATTACCAATCCGCGATCCAGGCTTTTTGCTGATCCGCGAATTCCTTTATTTGCTTGTCATAGTTTTCCTGGGTCATGTCCTTTTATGCATATCTTCCATTTACATGACCTTGAGCGTTATTTGACGCATTCTAGGTACTTTACTTTGAGTGATTTTGATGAATAAGGTCGCGAGCCACTATTCACCATCCCAAAGTATTTCCCTAAGCCAGTCAAAATAGCCCTCCCTACGCGATAAACTCATAGGGTCGCGAGGTTTTGACTTTTGGCTATGACCCCGTTTGTTAATCCTCAACGATCACCTCTTTGTAGAGCGTTATCGCGTGCTTGATCTCATCCAGAGATACCCTAGATTCGCGGATTTATAATCCGCGACTCCCCCTGTTGGTCTCTTCCAACTTTCCCTTGGATTCGCGGATTATATCAACGTGAATCCCCCTTTACATTTTTCCCTTTTACACTTTAGTACTTAGTCAAGTACTAAAGAGTAAACCATAAAGAAAACCTTATTTTAACTTCGCGGAAGTATATACATATTTTTACACACCTTGTTTTCGCTTTTTAGACCTTTTGTATGACTCTCCTCATTTTTCCATGTTGAAACTTGTCATTGATTTGTCAACAATCATCTATTATTATGATCCGCGACATTCGAATTTGCAGCAACCTTGGCGTCGGTTCGGCTTCCGAGAGCATTAATTGCACCTCCTAGGTTTTCGTGCCCCCTCCCCTTATAAACCTCCCTTGCTCATTTCATTTCATTTTTCCTTCCTTCTTCCATATTTTTCTCTTTCCCTGACTCCTTTTGTTTCATACTTCTTTATTGTTTTAGCCTCCATCCCTTTTTTACTTCGCGGTTCTAATTTCAAGTCTGTACTTCCCTATTTCTCTATTTTTAATGGCCAAGTCCTCTACTCCCAAGCTCTTAGTTCCCCCATCTGGGACTATTCTGTCTGTTCCCTTGCCAGCAGAATGAAGGAAGGCTCCATTTTTTGAGGCTTCTCACGACCATTTTTGGAGTTCCATTGAAAACCTTCCTCCCGCGGGGGATATTACTGACGACCCCATGCTTATCCATTCTGACAGTAAAGCCCCCTTAGCCAATATTCCACCCACTTCCCTTCTTCGCTTATTTATCGAAAGAGGTGATGTCCCATACTCTTTTGTAGAATATGAAGGGCATGTTACACCCATTACTCATTGGAGGATGTGGTCTAACCATATACTTAGCCAAGACAGACACCACAAAACTCTTAGAAAAACGGGCTTGCTAGACTCCATAGAGTTATTCTCTGACTTGTCCATCCGTCAAGACGCAGATGCCCTCAATCTTCTAGTGTCGCATTGGAGTTCTTTCTCCCATACTTTCATAACATCTTGGGGAAAGTTTACCCCTACCTTGGAAGATGTTTATGTTTTGTTCAAGCTCCCTATTTTGATTTGCGGCCTCTTGATGCACTTCATTTTAATGAAGAAGATCAGGCGATTCATTCGCATCTTCAATCTTGTGCGGCCTATGCCGCGAAAAGAGGTAGTCGTTTCAAATACGGTGCCATACTCGATGAGGCTCCCATTGTGAGAAGTGCAAAGCTCAAGTATTCTAATTGGTGCCATCATTTTTTTAGAGAGTATGAGCCGAAATTGCCTCTCCTCCGCGATCAAGACTGCGAATCTGTACCCGGCCCCGAATTCTACAGAGATTATGAACTGGCAGGTTTTTTAGCCTATTGGTTAGACTGGTACATTTTCCAAGGACGTCCTGAAGACGGTCCAAATAAGCTAGTGTTTTTTATGGATTCCATCTCCTCGCGGGACATTCGTCTTCCCTTAGCTCTCCTCTTTTTGGGTATTCTTTATTCCCAATTAGATACTTTGTCAATTTTTTTAAGATCGGTAGGAAGAAATGACATTAGTACCCACATTCCCTGCCTTTTCCTAATGTTATTTATCTTTGAAAGATTCCCAAAGTACGCCCCAAAACTTCTCCATTTTCCTTCATCCTCCTCAAATACTGATAATGTTGGTCCCAAATCGTGAGTTGCCCGTTGGTCTGGCATCCTTTCTACTAAACTACTTGAAGATTTTATTGACTTCAGTCGTCATTTTTCAAGGAGACCTTTTTTTTTTTTTTGAAAGGTTTTTTTCAAAGAGACCTTACTCGGTTCCTTTGGAAGGTATTTATTTTCCTTCTTTTTAGACAATGGAAGAGCAGACCTCTTATGGGTATCAGCACCATAAAGAACTCATTTTTGTCGCCTCTTCATTCGAGTGTTGCCTACCCATTTTTGACAAGTCTTTCTCATGAGTTACAGTCTACAATCCTTCGTGTGTGGCTCGTCAATTGGGTTTTGAGCAGGAAGTTCCTGTCTATGTTGTTCCTCCTTCAGGCAGTTATCTTGACCTTTATGACGCGGCCCTGGTAAGTTTCTGCGAGGATTATGAAAAGAAACATCAAGATTTTTTTGTTGCTATCTTTATTCCTGCGCGATCTCGGGCAGGTGGTCGGACCACGACCTATGTAGAATTTTTGCTCCAAGTTACAACAGACTTCTAGACTTTTATGGTGGGTCCTTCCAGGCCAGTCGTTCCTGTAAATGTGATCGCGAGAGACTCATCTCTTAAACTTCACAAACCTCACGGCTCCCGCGGATTCTATACCAAACTGGCTCTTCAAGCTTCTGATCATGAAGCACCAGCAAGTTCAACTCTAGTTTCTAAGAAACATAAAACTTCCAAGGATAAAAAAGGAAAATCAAAGGTTCCTCCTCCCGAGCCTAAGCAAAAATGTTCTGAGCGCGTTGAAGTTCCCACCACTATTCCATTTCATGAGGAACCCATTTTGAAACGATTAGTAATGATCTCGCCACTTTGTATTTTCTTATTCTTATCTTCAGTCACTGGTACCAACTAATTTATCTTTACTTATTTATTTGATTTCAGAGATCCGCGAACTCTACTGCTACATCACCCCCGCACGTTCAGGTTCCTCCTCCCTCAGATCACACAATTGCGGATGATTCCTTCAAAAGAGGTTCGCAGAGCGAGACTACCGCGAATGATGCCTTGGACTATATTCCTTTGTCTCGAAGAATAAGAGATCAAAGAGCTCAAATTCTGGCATTCCTTACACATACTTCTGAAGATGATGAGGTAGATATTATTCCCTTGATTCGCAGAAGGTCGAATCCTCCTGTTTTGGTCCCTTCTCCTGACAGACTCGGAGTTGAACCCTTTATTTTTCAATCATCTCAATGCGAAGATGAAACTGCTGATGTCCATGTTCTGGGCGAAGACATCACCTCTCCGCAAATAGAGGAGTCCTTTCATCAAATAAAAACAACCTCTTTACTTGATACAGTTTCACGGGCCGTGGAGGATATTCATGCTTCAGATCCTCTATTTTCAGGTAACTTCTAACTTCTTTACTTGATACAGTTGCACAGGCCGCGAGTGCTTCCTTCATTCTTATAATATTTATTTACAAATTTTCCAGGTCACGAAACTATGGAGGGTGCGAATCAGGAAACTGATATTTCCCTTGATGCTTCTGATCGCGAGGTGGTTGTTATCCTTTTGGACTTTCCAGATCATGGACAGGAGGAAGCTCAAACTCTCTCTAAAGTCACGAGAAGGGTTTTACTATATGACTCAGATGAAGGGGACGATCTTCCCATCTCTACTCTTATCCGCGAGGGTCCTTCATATCATGATGAAAATAGGCCCCTTCCTGAGGATGCTCGGACAACAAACATGAACATAGTCGATGATGACCAAACCGCAGACACAATAAATCTTTGTTCCGCGAGACTAAATGAATCCGCAAAGCTGCCAGAGATTTTTGAAGGAAGTGATGTTAACCCTGTTCTAGAGGGAGACGTCGCGGAAGTGACTGATCCTCAAGTTTCTAATTCTGAGAGTGATGTAGCTCTTGACCGCGAGGATTCAGATGTTCGGCACATGGAACCTCTTGTTGGCGATATCGTTGTTGAGATAGTTGCTACTTTGCAAGATGGGCCACAAATCCAAAGGTCACTTTTCGGAGGCCTTGTTGCTGATATAGAGACCATTGCTGAATCTTCCGTTGGCGCAAATCATGTTCCTACCGCAAATGAAGGTAAATTTTGTCAATTTAGTAAACTCTTCTGAATAAAATTTTTGGTACTCATAGCGCTGACTCCGCGTTGATAATTCCATTTTTACTGCAGGCAATTCGAACAGAAGTCCTGACCTATTATTTCTAGAATCCGAGTTTCAAGATCCAGAAGCACTTCTCAATGAGTTCTCTTCGCCCCCAAACACTTTACAAAATCTTACATTCCCCAACTCTGAGTCCTTTTTCCTTCTTATTCATCCGCAATAGCCACATATGCAACCTCATCAACCCTCTACTCCATAAACCCATTCATCCATCCCTGACACCATACCCGCGTCTCTAGTTCATAATACTCCTCAGCAGCATTAGGCCTACTGGCATAATTTTTTATGTTATTCAGGCGACATGGCTATTTTGGACCATATTTATAGTAGCCATCCAGAGACGTTTGCTGGTATGGAGCTTCATGATCCACTTCTCAAACCAACCTTCCTCCATATTATCACGGATACATTTTCTTCATTAATGACCACCTGTGTACAAGATCTTGCTTCCACAACTTTGCCTCTTTGTCGCGATCGTATCAAAGATTGGAAAAATACGAAAATGGACGTGACTTGGTGGGAAGTTCATCTGGAAAAGGTGGAGCGCTTGTATGCAAAACATTGCGCTAAAATCAAAGCTTTCAATGAGTATCAAACCAGTATAGCAAGAGTGGAGGAATCCCGCGCTCTTTTAGCTGCTGCAGAACAAGATACCCATAGACTAAAAGAATCTGCAGAACATTCAATACGTTCTCGCGAGCTACAAGAGGAACATGAAATTCTCCACATTTTCTCTCCTGTTGGTCGTGATTTATACTAGTGATTGCTTTTGATGTATTCATACACATATTTTTGTTATATATAAAATCTTCATGTGTATTGTCATACATTATCATTCATCATCATTTTTTTTATACTTATTTCCATGTATATGTATCTAAGATTGGTACAACTTTATCCATTTTATATTGAGTGGTCCTACTCTTTCGCGGGTAATTCCATGCTCCATCCTATAATACCCACTGCTGCCCTCACTTACAATTACATATGGACCTTCCCACTTAACTTAAAATTTCCTTATCCTTTGTCCCCGCATGATTGCTGGTACTACTTTCAGCACTCTGTCTCCTTCCTTGAACCATCTATATCGTACCTTCTTATTGTAACTCTTTGCTTGTCGCTTATTGTATTCTTTTTTATTTGTAAAGGCTTCTGCCCTTGTCTCCTCTAATTCTTCTATTTCCAATAGTCTATCCTCTAGACTGCTTTTACACGCCAGTATTTTAGCAGCAACCTCTAGCTCCAAAGGTAGCACAACCTCTACTCCATAGACTAGTGCATAAAGGGTCATATTTGTCGTGCTTCGGTATGCAGTTCGATGCGCCCATAGTGCTATGGGAAGTTCTTCCACCCATTTCTTTTGATTATCATGTACCAATCTTGACAAGATTCGAATAAATGCTTTATTAGAGGCCTCAGCCTGTCCATTTCCTTTTGGATAGTAAGGCGTGGACTTGTTATGAATTACTGAGTATCTCCCCAACAAATCTGCAACTTTACTATTAACAAAAAGAGTCCCATTGTCTGACAGTATTACCTTCGGTATCCCAAATCGACAGATGATGTTTTCCTTTATTAATCGAACTATATTATCTGCTGGTGTCCGTCGTAGTGGGATAGCTTCTACCCACTTTGTGAAAAATTCAGTTGCCACTAAAATCCACACATGTCCCTGAGCCTGCAGGGTGATTGGCCCAATTATGTCCAATGCCCAAGTGTGAAAAGGCCATGGGGTAGCCAAACTGTGCAATTCAGTTCCCGGAGCATGAATAAGATCCCCATGTATCTGGCATATATGACACTTCCTGAAAAAATCACTATAGTCCCTTTCCATTGTTGGCCAGTAATACCCAGATGAAAGTAACTATTGAAATGCTTTCCTAGGGCCTTGATGACCAAACTCGTGCATTTGTTTCAATACTTCCCCTGCCTCTTCTTCATTTATGCATCTTAGTAGCTTTCCTTCAAAACTTTTGCGGAACAATCTTCCTTCCTGTAAGACAACCCGCAAGGCCAACTTTCTGAACCGCGGCTGATCTTTTTTAGGTAAAACCCATTCTTTCAGATAATGCACATATCTGTCCCGCCATTCTATCATGTCCGCCACATTACCTTCGCTCGCGGAAGGATATGCATTACAGTCATGACAACTACTTTGTAACTTGACCGCATCATCCTTCATGTCTGGCCAAAAGAAACCTTCTCGCTATAAAATTCGATAAAGACTGACATCCATTTGACCACATATTTCTTGTGAGTTTTCTGTAACAGTTCTCCTATCTCGCTTATTGACACGCATTTCGCTAGAATTCCTCCTGCTGCCCTGTAATATAACACTCCTTTTATGATTTGGTATTCTCGTCTCAAGGCATTGTTATCATTTTTTAGTAGAGCTTGTACTATCTGTGCTCTCCAATCATGCTTTTCATACACTTCTGATTCTTTCCCGCTACTGACCACAGAGTTGGTTCTTCGCACTATTTGTACAGTAGACTCTATTCCTTGGAATTGTAGTCGCGAACCCAATGTTGCCAATGCATCGGATCGTCGGTTACCTTCTCGCGGCTCGTGCTGAAAACTCACAATCCCAAAGCTTTCTATCATCTAATGGATGAAAGTTCTGTAAAACACCAGATGGGGTTCTTTGACAACATATTCCCCTTTAACTTGCTTAATGACCAGTTTGGAATCTCCTTTTATATGAAGTATTCTTGCCTTCAACTACTGAGCCATCATCAATCCCAGCGCCAACCCTTCATACTCGACTATATTATTAGTACAAGGAAAATCAAGTTTATAGGCCATGACTAATTCCTCTTTTATTTCCTCATTCCTTAATACGAAACCAACCCACCTCCTTTTTCTGTGGATGAACCATCGAATTCTAAAGTAAACTATGTGTTTTGTGTTGTATTTGCTACTCCCACCTCTTCCACTTTGGGTTCAGCTCCTCCGGGAAATAAAGCTAGCAAATTTGATAAGGCTTGACTTTTTACTGCTTTTGGTTTAGAGCATGTGATCACATATTCAGATAATGCTAACAACCATCGAGCAGTTCTCCCACTAAGTATAGGCTTTGTGAGTAGATACCGGATGGGGTCACTTTTGGTGATTAGCTCTAATGGATGTGCTAGTAAATAATGTCTGAATTTTTGAGTCGCGAAGACCAATGCGAGACAATGCTTCTCCGGATATGTGTATCGCGACTTTGGTCCTTTGAGTACTCGACTGATATAGTAGACGGGCTTCTCTTCCGCTTCCTGTTCCTAGGCCAACAACGTTCCTACAGACTTATTGGTGGGAGTAAGATACATTATCAACGGTTTCCCTGACTCTGGCGCTACCATTATTTTTGGTGATGCTAAAATCCTCTTGATTTTCTCAAGGGCCTTATGTTGTTCTTCTCTCCAGCTATATACAGACTTTTCTTTCAACAAAGGCATAAGTGGTTGAGTTACCTCTGCTAGTGCTGGGATAAACCTCCTCAGATAAGATATTTTCCCTATAAAAGTTTTCAACATTTTACGAGTTGTGGGCGGAGCCATTTCTAATACTACCCTAGCTTTTGTTGGGTCCATATCAATCCCCTGTCGATATACAACATACCCCAAGAACTTTTCTTCTGGTACTCCAAAAGCGCATTTCAAGGGATTCATCTTCAAATTATACTCGCGACACCGTTGCAGTACCTTTCTCAAATCGCCCACATGATCCTGCATGGCTCTGGATTTTACCACCAAATCATCCACATAGTCTTCCACGGTTTTATGCATCAGGTCATGAAATATAGCTATCATGACACGTTGATATGTAGCCCCGACATTTTTAAGTCCAAATGGCATGACTGTATAATGGAAATTCCCCATTGGGGTGTGAAAAATAGTTTTCTCAGCATCTTTCGATGCCATCTTAATCTGGTTATACCCGTTGAATCCATCCATTAGTGAAAAAACTTAATGTCCCGAGGTCGCATCCACCATGGTGTCAATGTTGGGTAGAGGGAAATCATCCTTTAGGCAGGCTTTATTGAGATCACGATAGTCTACACATACACGGATTTGCCCAGTCTTCTTTCTCACAGGCACAATATTTGCAAGCCATGTTGGATGCTGGGTTGGTTTGATAAATCCTGCTTTCAGCAACTTTTCTACTTCTGCCTTAATCTGTATCTCCAGATCCGGATGAAATATTCTTTGTTTTTGCTTCTTTGGCTATGATGCGGAATGCACATGGAGGTGGTGGCTTACTAATCCAATATTGAGTCCCGGCATTTTACTATAGTCCCAAGCAAAGACATCTTGAAACTCCTTGAGTAATTATACTAGAGAATTCTTAGTTTTGTCGGGTAGCGTACTGCTTATGAAGGTAGGTCGCGGAGCTGTGCCGTCGCCTATGTCCATTTCACACAAACCATGCTACGGTCGCAGATTCATTTTGAGTGTTTCAGGATTGGTGCCAAGTTTTCGTTATACACCTGCCTTATCTGTCACGGGGTCAGTGCCAACTGTGCAGGCTTCTGACCCCTAATCCCGTCACAACTTGTACATTACTCGCCCGTCGGGCATTTTAACTCGCGACTAGCTTGCTTCTTTAAGCTTCCGCTTAGTCGAACCTCCATCTTCCAGTTCTTCCCATTTTGGTAATGGTGTAGCAAAAATACCGGGTCCATCTTCCTCACTATATTATGAGAAATATACTGCATCTGCAAAATGGGCCTCAGATGCGCAAAAAGGGATCTTAGATGCTTTTACAGTCATTATTCCTTCTCCCCAATTAGCTTTCATCACTTGATGATAGGATGATGGTACCATACCATATGCATGTATCCACAGTCTTCCCAGCAACAACTGATATGAGGGTTCCCTTTTAATGACATGAAACTTGGTGGACCCCCTGATTTTCCCAACTTTAAGATCCAATATAGCATAACACATAGTAGCCTGCTAGTCTCCATTGAAATCAGTAACCACGATGGCATGATTTACAATCTTGTTCTCAGGAAAATTGATCATCTGTAAAGTAGCCAGCAGGATTAAGTTGACCGACGCTCCTCCATCCAAAAAAGCTCGTTTCATCTTTCACCTATTCACAGTGGTTGGTATGTATAGAGGCTAATTGTGAAAGAATGACACCTGTTTATCTGCTTCAAAGAATGTGATTTTACTTGAGGTTTTTTCATGCTGTGGAATAACGATAATATGGTTAAGAGCGACAATCGTTTGCTCTTTTAGGAACTCCTTCACATGCTCCTGTACTGGGAACTCATTAAAGAAAACTTCTATCTAAGCATCCTCTTTTGCTTCACACGTCGGCGGGCATTTATACTTGATGTTTATCCCTTCTTCAGTACTATCCTTGGCGGCTACTGCAACCACATGTGTAGGGAAAGGTTTGTGAACTACATTCTTTGCCACCTCTAAATCACCTGATGCTTTTTTCCGGTGTACTAATCCGTGGAATGCCTAACATCCAATCAAGGAGTGTCGAACGGACCTGTGATAGGGGCAGTAGTTGTTTTTCATCATCTCCTCTCTTGTTTACACCCTTTGCACTGAAGGTAGTGATATGACATTATCTGCAATCCACTGATTTAGCAAAGCAACTGCTTCCTTTTCACCGAAAGGTAAAAGAGGTGGTTCAGATCTTCTAGCACGCTCTTCCCTGGGCCTTTCACTTTGCGTTGCTGCTACCATTGCCACTCATCTAGTATTGATATTTGGTCGTGTTGGAGGAGCCAAAACCTCTCCCAATCTTCGTGCATTATCAACGAGTGCAAAGAAAGTTCTAAACTCGTGATTGACCAAGTGTACTCTATATTCTCGTAGCATTCCTTCTATACAAATTTTGATCAATTGAAGCTTAGAAATTGGTTCATGGCATTGTAAAGCAGTCTCACAAAATCTCCTGACATAAATTGCCACCTCTTCTCCCAAACGTTGCCTCTGTCTTGTAAGTGAAATCATTGAGACCTCTTCATCTGCCTGGAAGAATTTAGTGTAAAACTTGATCACCATATCTGTCCAACTGGATACCGAAGCCGGAGCGAGACTAGTGTACCACGTGTATGCAGTGCCCGTTAAAGATTTGAAGAATTCCCTAAGTTTCAAATATTCATCCTTTTTGTGTGGCCCCAAAGCATCCATGAATCTAGATACATGCTCTCTTACATTTCCTTTTTTGCCATCAAATTGATGTAAGCTCGGTACTCCATAGTCTTCGGGATAAGGTAAAATCATAATACTGGGATGTTATGGTGGGGCGATTTCCACTTCTTCTATCCCAGACTTCGCATTTAAGATAGCCCGAAGATGCTCCTTGGTGATATAGGCTTCTTTATCCAGTGGCTCTGTTCGCGCTCGCGGTGCCTCCTGAGAAAGCTCGTGTGCTGATATTTTTGGAAAGGTTCGATTATCCATCTGTGGTGATTCCAAGTTTGGTATTGAAACGCACGATGCCTCCATGAAGTGAAGTATGACCTTTTACGTTTCCTGAATGCTAAGAAGAGTTTGCAACAAAACTGGTGGCAATTCTGGTGAATTATGCATTGGTTCCTCCATCGGAGGAGTTTCTGCCCGAGCCACACCAGTATTTGCGAGACGACGTTATTTCTGTGCTGGTGGAACTGGTTCAACTCCCTAAGTCTGTGTTGTTGCTGCTTCTTCAACTTGCTCAGTGTGCCGGGTCGGTGGACGACCTCTTCGACAAGTTTACCGAGGCTTAACTTGTGCAGAAGACATCTCTTCCCCAGCAGAATCGCCTTTAATGTAGAGGTTCGATTTAAATGAGCTTTAGAGATAGTTTCCACACAAGATTGACAGGAAAATAATGATGCTTGTACCTTTAATTTTTTTCATGTTTTACAAAATAATATGGAAGAGAAAACAACAGTTATAAATGATGCAAAAATACTTTCTCTCTCTAGAAATTTCTCTCCCTTAGTCTCTCCAAAAAAATCTCCGAATTGAATCATTGATCCCCTATTTATAGACGCTAGATCAGTCATAAGTTATTGCCACATCATCATGTCAATCCGCGAAGTAGATCCGTGATTTAGCCTCCGTAATTTACCCAAGTCGCAATGTTCATTCCGCGACATTACCAATCCGTGATCCAGGCTTTTTGCTGATCCACGGATTCCTTTATTTGCTTGTCATAGTTTTCCTGGGTCATGTCCTTTTATGCATATCTTTCATTTACATGACCCTGAGCGTTATTTGACACATTCTAGGTACTTTACTTTGAGTGATTTTGATGAATAAGGTCGCGACCCACTATTCACCATCCCAAAGTATTTCCCTAGGTCAGTTAAAATAGCCCTCCTTACGCGATAAGCTCATAGGGTCGCGAGGTTTTGACTTTTGGCTATGACCCCCTTTGTCAATCATCAACGATCACCTTTTTGTAGAGCGTTATCGCGTGCCTGATCTCATCCAGAGATACCCTGGATTCGCGGATTTATAATCCGCGACTCCCCCTATTGGCCTCTTCCAACTTTTCCTTGGATTTGCGGATTATATCAACGCGAATCCCCCTTTACATTTAATGTAATAGGTATATAAATATATGAATGTAGTTTCCAAATAAAATTCATCTCAAGAAAAAATTGTTTAAAATAAAAAAGAATTTGGTTTTTACATTCACTATCAAATGAAAATAGATGGGTATTACAATCATCTCAAAGATAAAATATGTTATCAACTAACTGACTAATTTATCTAGGACAAAAATGATAATTCATGAGATTAAAAGTCACTAGAAAATTCTTTATCAACTTTTTAAAATTTCAAAGGATTAATCATTCACAAAATGCAACCATTATATTTAGTTATAATTTAAACAAACCTCAAAATGTCACCTAAATAACCCAAGATTTTATGATCAAGTTGAATGGCTGAGAATGTGCCAGATATTTCAATGGCATCGTGTTTCATGCAAGCAAGCACTCCACTACCTAGGTAGGCGAGTCTGCTATGGTTCAAAACAAGATTAAGTGTACAACTTTTTGAAACTAAACCATTTCAATTTTAATTATTTGAAAGATGTATTTGGTGTAATAGGTGGGATCTTTCAGGTTGAACTTAAAACTTTAAGTTAGGACGGAAACTAACATTCCTCTATTTATATATTTATTTATTTATTATTTAGATCTGATGTGAGATAAATGAGTATAAATTATATCCTCTTTTATACGAACTCACTCAACGCCCTCATTGCAATCGGACCAATGTTTGCCCGCCTTGAACCCGGACTAAATCCGGGTGATGGGGACCCATACAGATGTTTGGCGTGACATCGGATCAAGAACTATGTTTGATTTTGATACCAATTGTCACTGGTCGGATATTTTGCAGTTCGACTCAAAAACTTAAAATATGGGTTATTTTTTCATCTGAATTTGATGTGGGTCAAATGGACACCTCTAACTAGGGTTGCAAAAGAACCAAATGCTTGACAAACAACTCAAGCTTGGTTCGATAAAAACTCGGCTCAGGTTTGTTTATTTAATAAGTGAACCAAGATCGAACAATTTTTTCAAACTCGCTTCATAAATGAACCAAACTCAAACAGGTATAAGCTCGACTTGAAAATATTTGCGAACAAAGCTTGTTAAAAGTTTACTTATATATATATGCATTATAAATTATTATATTATGTAATATAGAATATAAAATTTTAACATATCTAAAATCTAATTTACTTTACACAAACTTAATATATACTTCCAACAAACATATTAAGCCCAATATTATTATATTAAAAATTATCAAAGACCTTAATCTCTAATAAAATTAATTCAATCTAGGTGACTATCGATAAAAGTAATATATGTTACAACCGAATCGAGCCGTTCATGAACAAGCTCGACTCGCTGAAATTAGAGCTCAATTCGGGCTAATTTGTTTAATAAATGAATAAAAATTGAACATAATTTATAAACTCATTTAAAATTAAATAAACTTTAACATTGCAAAAGCCCGACTGCTCCACTCATTTGTAACCCTACCTCTAACATTTTGATTCCATTGGTATCTATTTCTCTGAATAATGCATTTTTATTACCTCAAAAACACTAAAATACAGATGGATTTCTTTCTTTTGGTCCCCCAACAGAAACAATTCTATGTGGTTGGTGTGAGTCTCAATTCACTTTATCATTGTTCACTTTAATAAGAGCCATTATGAGATCGAGATAGAGAAAGGTCTGGAATATATTATTATTATTATTATTATTATTGAGCTTGATCATTAATTATTGCTTTATGCCACGTGAAGGTAACTTTATTCATCATATATATGTCAGCTGCCATGTGCAGCACTTTTTTTTATTGTGAAAACGTCAGATGAATTCACATTTTCAATCTATTGATTATAAAGAGTTCATTATAGCTTTAGGTCTCAAAGAACTTTTTTCCGACCGTTACTCAAATCAAACTAAAATTTTTACGTTAAAAGTCCATTAAAAATAGGATAATTTACATAAAATCCCATGTGATTTGGGATTTTAATCAAGAAACTCCTTATAGTTCCAAAAACTCCCTCAATTTTCATTCCGATTATAATTACTTCCTTACCCAAAAAAAAATCCAAATTTCCGGTCATATGGCTTGTGAATTTCCTATTATAACCCTGAATCACCTTATTTCATAAAATGCCCTGTAATTTCGAAAACAAATTATATATATTTAAAAATATATATATATATATATTTTTTTTTTGAATAAAAAATTATATTTCGAAAAAGTATTTATATTTCGGAAATAATATATATTTCGGAAAAATATATATATTTCAATAAATAAATATATTTCAAAATATATATTATTTTTTGACAAAAAAATATATATTTCGGGAAAAAAATATTTTTCAAAAAAAAATACATATTTATGAGAAATATACCTTCTCCCTTTTCCCGGGAGTCGATGATTATTCATAGCTATTACCTTGACACCAAAGAAGAGTTCGACCCAATGCTTTATTTCTGTCCTAGTTGATCCTAATTCGACATTAGAAGTATATTGATTTTTCTCCAATAACCGAATATTTTTGTCTGTAAATACTGCATATTTGATTCCATCCATAAATCTATTTTCTTCCCCATGAGTTCTAGTTTCAACAAGAATGCTAGTTCTTACTGTTCATATGTTATGATATGAATATACCATATCAATTCGTTATGTATGGATGATGAGATTTCATTGATACAGAGTCAATTCCAATCGACTTATTGGAGGGTCCCATTGGCGTGCATCCAGTAGGAATTGAACCTACGAATTCGCCAATTATGAGTTGGGCGCTTTAACCATTTAGCCATGGATCTTAGCGGGGATCCTCGTACATGGTGAATAACCAAATTCCAATTAAAATAAAATCTCTAGGATAAATCAATGCAATTTAGGAGGAATCAATGAAAGGACATCAATTCAAATCCTGGATTTTGGAATTGAGAGAGATCAAGAATTCTCACTATTTCTTAGATTCATGGACCCAATTCAATTCAGTGAGATCTTTCATTCACATTTTTTTTCACCAAGAATGTTTTATAAAACTCTTTGATCCCCGAATTTGGAGTATCCTACTTTCACGCAATTCACAAGGTTCAACAAACAATCGATATTTCACGATCAAGGGTGTAATACTTTTTGTAGTGGCGGTCTTTCTATATCGTATTAACAATCGAAATATGGTCGAAAGAAAATCTCTATTTGATAGGGCTTCTTCCTATACCTATGAATTCCATTGGACCCAGAAATGATACATTGGAAGAATCCTTTAGGTATTCCAATATCAATAGGTTGATTGTTTCTCTCATATATCTTCCAAAAGGAAAAAATAATATCTGAGAGTTGTTTCCTGGATCCGAAAGAGAATACTTGGGTTATCCCAAGTACTAAAAAGTGTATCATGCCTAAATCTAACTGGGGTTCGTGGTGGTGGAGGAACTGGATCGGAAAAAAGGGGTTCTAGTTGGAAGATATCTAATGAAACCGTCGCTGGAATTGAGAACTTATTCAAAGAGAAAGATATCAAATATCTTGAGTTTCATTTTGTATATTATATGGATGATCCGATCCGCAAGGACCATGATTGGGAATTGTTTGATCGTCTTTCTCTGAGGAAGAGGCGAAATATAATCAACTTGAATTCGGGACCGATATTCGAAATCTTAGTGAAACATTGGATTTGTTATCTCATGTCTGCTTTTCGTGAAAAAATACCAATTGAAGTGAAGGGTTTCTTCAAACAACAAGGGATGGGTCAACTATTCAATCAAATGATATTGAGCATGTTTCCCATCTCTTCTCGAGAAACAAGTGGGCTATTTCTTTGCAAAATTGTGCTCAATTTCATATGTGGCAATTCCACTAAGATCTCTTCATTAGTTGGGGGAAGAATCTGCACGAATCGGATTTTTTAAGGAACGTATCGCGAGGGAATTGGATTTGGTTTTGGTTAGACAATGTGCGGTTGGTAAACAAGGATCGGTTTTTTAGCAAGGTACGGAATGTATCGTCAAATATTCAATATGATTCTACAAGTTCTAATTTCGTTCAAGTAACGGATTCTAGCCAATTGAAATGATCTTCTGATCAATCCAGAGATCATTTTTATTCCATTAGTAATGAGGATTCGGAATATTACACATTGATCCATCAAAGAGAGATTCAACAAGTAAAAAAAAGATCGATTCTTTGGGATCCTTCCTTTCTTCAAACGGAATGAACAGAGATAGAATCAGACCGATTCCCGAAATGCTTTTTTGGATATTCCTCAATGTCCCGGCTATTCATGGAATGTGATTCCGGAAGAAATCAAAGAATTTATTGGGAATCCTATAAAATCGATTCATTCTTTTTTCTCTCACAGATGATCAAAACTTCATCTGGGTTTGAATCCTACTGAGAGGTTCACTAGAGATCAAAAATTGTTGAAGAAACAATAAGATCTTTCTTTTGTCCTTTCCAGGCGATCGGAAAATCAAGAAATGGTTAATATATTCAAGATAATTACATATTTACAAAATACTGTTTCAATTCATCATATCCGGGATGTGATATGGTTCCGAAGTATGAATCGGATCTGGATAGTTCCAATAAGATTTCATTCTTGAACAAAAATCCATTTTTTGATTTATTTCATCTATTCCATGAACGGAACAGGGGATGATACACGTTACACCACGATTTTGAATCAGAAGAGAGATTTTGAGAAATGGCAAATCTATTCATTGTATTAATAACCGAGCCGGATCTGGTGTATCATAAGGGATTTGCCTTTTCTATTGATTCCTACGGATTGGATCATAAACAATTCTTGAATGAGGTATTCAACTTCAGGGATGAATCGAAAAAGAAATCTTTATTGGTTCTACCTCCTATTTTTTATAAAGAGAATGAATCTTTTTATCGAATGATAAAAAAAAATGGGTCCGAATCTCCTGCAGGAATGATTTGGAAAATCCAAAACCAAAAATAGTGGTATTTGCTAGCAACAACATAATGAAGGCAGTCAATCAATATAGATTGATTCGAAATCTGATTCAAATCCAATATAGCATCTACGGGTGCATAAGAAATGTATTGAATCGATTCTTTTTAATGAATGGATCCGATCGCAACTTCGAATATGGAATTCAAAGGGATCAAATAGGAAATGATACTCTGAAGCATAGACCTATAATGAAATATACAATCAACCGATATTTATCAAATTTGAAAAAGAGTCAGAAAAAATACATATTTAAGAGAAATATATATATTTTGCCAAAATATATATTTTTTTCGAAATATATATTTCTTTCGAAATATATATTTCATAAAAAATATATATATTTCCAAAAATATATATTTTTTTGAAAAAACATATGTATTTTTTTTGAAATATATATTATAAAAATATATATATTGTTTTTGAAATATATATACATATATATTTTATGAAATATATATATTTTTTCCCAATATATATATATTTCAAAATATATAATTTTTTTCGAAACTACAGGGGCTTTTATGAAATAAGGTGATTCAGGGGCAGAATAGGGAATTCACAAGACCGAAAAATTGGATTTTTTTTGGGCAATGGAGTAATTGTAACCATAATGAAAATTGAGAGGGTTTTTGGAACTATAAGGGGTTTCTTGATTAAAATCCTTAACTACAGGGGGTTTTATGTAAATTATCCTTAAAAATATAAAGTGAAGAGTATGTGATGACATTGTTTTAAGGCTTAATCACATCGTGCGGAATCTGAACTAAATGAATGTATATGCAGGGACGAGCCCCACTAGAATTTCTTGTTAAGCTTTAGTAAAAATAAAAGAGGAGAAAGTCCCACATTGCTTAGGAAGTAAATGGTGGATCAGTTCAAGAGCCTATATAAAGAGTTCAACCATTTGTTTCTATGCATCCCAGTCAAAAACATTTCAAGCATTGTATTTTGACTCTAGTTAAATTTCTTTCTTGGTTATCTTAATTTGAAAATAGAAATGTGTGAGTTAGTATATGCTTGGGTAGAGCGTGAGTGTATTGGGATCGTGGGTAGTGAGAGAAAAAGTCGGTGTGATTGTAATAATTTTTCACTTAATGGTTTTCTTTCTGAGGGTCGTGGTTTTTCTCCTCTTTTGGAATTTTTCATGTAAATTCTTGTGTTGTGGCGATTGTTATTATTTCTCTGTTATTGTTGATATTTTTGTTAAAGCAAGGTTCCTATTAATGGTTTTGGGGATACTATTTCCCAACAAGTGGTATCAGAGTACAAGGTTCGTGGTGTGGTTGTGTGAATACGTACGATCTAAAAAGTTATGTCTAAGGAGGCTGTGTTCATCCAGTCTTTTCTGGGAACTTGCTTAGGGGGTACTATTCACACTACTACACGGTTGTTGTTCACCAAACTAGGAGTACGGATAAAAAATGTCGAAGTTTTCAAGCCCTATGAAGTTTGATGTGGAGAAATTTAATGGAAGGATCAACTTTGGCTTGTGGAAAGTGCAAGTCAAGGATGTGCTAATACAATCTGAGTTACACAAAGATTTGAAGGGGAGACCAAACCCTGATTCCAGCAAAGATTCTGACAAGTCTAGTATGAGCAATGAAGATTGGGAAGATCTGGATTTGAGATCTGCAAGTGCGATTCGTCTGTGTTTGTCCAAGAATGTTCTTGCAAATGTGCATGGAATATCGACAGCCAAGGAACTTTGGGGAAATCTCGAAGGGTTGTATCAGGCGAAAGACATCTCAAATCGGTTGTACCTGAAGGAAGTTCCACATGCTGTGTATGGATGAAGGAACAAAAATGTCAAATCGTCTGAGTGTTCTCAATAATATCATCTCTGAATTAGAGGCTATAGGAGTTAAAATTGATGATGAGGATAAAACTTTAAGACTCATCTGGTCTCTTCCACCTTCTTATGAGCACACGAAACCTATTTTGATGTATGGGAAAGAGACTGTGAATTTTGCAGAAGTTACCGATAAACTTCTTTCTAAGGAGAGAAGGCTGAGGAGTGGTGGTCATACTTCATCAGATAGCTCAGCATTGGTAGCAAGCAACGGGAAGAAGAAGAACTTTACAAAAAATGTAGTCTGCTAGGGGTGTGGACAATCAGGGCACCTGAAGAGAAATTGTCATAAAGGTGGAGCACGTTCGGCTAGTAGCTCCAAGTCTGAAGCTAACAGTGTGTTTTCTAAAGATAACGAATATGTCCTTTGAGAAGGACATGAACATCCTCATGGCATGCCCGCTTTACCGTGGAAGAGGATGTATTACTGTTAGCGGATCCACAAGTTTACACATGGGCATTGGTTTGGCGTTGATGTAAGGTGTGTGATGGAATTTATGTCGATGGTTGATGAACTTCCGGGAAAGCCAAACGTGGAAGTTGTACCATAATTTTTAGCAAAGTTTTTCGACATATGCCGATGTGAAATTGTTAGAATTTTTTTATTCTAAGTGGGTATACTCTTTACGGTGGAGTATGATAGTTCTCTGGGTTGAGAATTATGACTGTTGGTAAAGACGGTGGTTGCAACCAAAGTTTATTTTATTTAGCCAATGTGGAGATTGTTAAACTTTAGCAAAAACAAAAGAGGAGAAACTCCAACATTGCTTAGCAAGTAAAGGGTGGATGACTTCACAAGCCTATATAAAGAACTCAAGCCATTGTTTCTATGCATCCCAGTCAAAAGTATTTCAAGCATTGTATTTTGACTCTAGTTAAATTCCTTTCTTGATTTTCTTAATTTGATATTAGAAAGGTGTGAGTTAGTATATGCTTGGGTAGAGCGTGGGTGTATTGGGATCCTGGGTAATGAAAGAAAAAGTCGGTGTGATTGTAATAATTTTTCACATAGTGGTTTTCTTTATGAGGGTCGTGGTTTTTATCCTGTTTTGGAGTTTTCCACGTAAATTCTTGTGTTGTGGTGATTGTTATTATTTCTCTGTTATTGTTGATATTTTTGTTAAAACAAGGTTCCTATTGGTGGTTTTGGGGATACAATTATCCAACATTTCTATTATTTCTATTTTGTCCCTTTATATTTTGCAAATTCATATAATGCCCCCACTGAAATTATATAAAAATTCAATTATGCCTAGGGGTGTTCACGGATCGGATTGAACCGGATTGAAGGTATTTTGGATCCAATTCACTAATACCGAATTCACTAATTATGGATCCAATCCAATCCGTTTGCCCAACGGATCCAATCCAAACCGAACCGCGATGAACCGGATTGGTTTGGATCGGATTCACGAATTCAAAGATTAAAAATAAATATAGTAAAGAAAATGACAAGAAATTTTCACCAATAAAAGTGAGTGTCACAGTAGGGTAGGTTGTAGCAAATAGCAATACTAAACATATTTGATCCAAAAATATAGAAAATAAACTTGAGTAAATTGTACATAAACATGGATAACAAACAATACTGGTGACTTGTATTGATAGTGTCACAATAGCAAATTGACACAAACATACAAGTGATAGTATCACAGTAGCAAATTGACACAAACATAGAGAATAAACATACAAGTCATATGTCACAATAGCAAATTGTACATAAACAAAAAATAATAAAGTTGGAGTAAATAAACAAAAACTCTATGCAGCATCCGGAAACTTTAATGGATTGATTCAAAAGTACGGTATTACCTTCAAAACTTCTCAAGCAGTAGTTATGGCTACAAAAGTAAAACTAAGTTTAGTTAATTATTATCAGCGCACCTTTGGTGCAATGATATAACCTCACCCCCTAATTGGGGAGGTGAGGGGTTCGAGCATCTTAAGAGACATTATGGGTTTGTGGTGTGTGAATGTCACGCCCCTAAAATTTCCGAAACTCTAATCCAAATAATCAGCGAATTTTCAAGGGATAATGTCAGTCAAACGACCACTAAAGTCAGCAATAACAAGAAAATACATGGAATAACAATGAAAATATACTCCATGCCTAATCGAATACTAGAAACTCAATAGTATCCTCTGATACCAAACTGATACGTCCCTAAATTTCTAAGACTCCCGAACCGGGACATCCAAGGAATCCAGGATGTGATCCTTAATACAAACGACCAACTAAGATATCATTAACCATGAAAACGTATGGAATAATGATAAAAATGGTATATTTCATACCCAATAGAATGATAGAACAAAGCAGCGGAATCTAACGAAAATCCGGCAGAGTTCCATTTGTAAATGGAACATCTGGACACACAACCACAACAGAATAACCTGCCAATAACAATTCAATAATATCAATGGCTCACAGGGCTAACATTCATTAAGCCTACTAGGGGCGAGGTAGTGGAAAGAAATCACCAACCCCTACACAACCCTCTATAATCAATAGAGCCACAAATGCTCGAATAAGAATACAGAAATGCACATGGCAGTGCCGAATAGATACAATAACATCCTGAAATAATAAATACAGGAAATAAAAGATACACCAATAGGGATATGCCAACAGACTGGCTCCTAAGAGAAGTATATGACAATCCCATACAAAATGGGTAAAGAAACTGATAACAGATAACTATCATCCCCAAACCAATCGCGCTGCATCCGTAACCGCATCACCCTGCGTAACTCCAAAACCTGTAACAAGGAAAACAAAATAAAGCTATCGTTGCACTACATGCTGTCCGTAGTCGCAACATTTCTTGTAACCTGGCGTGGGAATACCAGGGGGCGATGAAATACCCCTGTGAGCAAATAAGCTCAGTGGGAAAAATGATATTCTAACTACCACATCCTCTGATAGTTTAGGTAATGTTAAACCATCAAGTGAGGTACATAGCCCACAATATAACCCAGCCACGAAAAACCCAAGGCACGTACTCATATGCTACCATAAACGAGTATACATATCGGGAATATATATATATACATATATATAAGTACACAACGTGAGTTTACAAGGTACGACTAAGACTCGTACTCCAAGTACCAACACCGGTAGTCTACACTACTCTCACAACGTACACGACACTAAGGTCCAATCTAACAAATCATCAAGTACTCACGACGCTAACCAGAAATCCAACAAAGGGAAAACACACTCACCTCTAATATCCACAGGAATCAAATCCATAACTAGTACCAAGGAAGGCTCAAATCCCACTCCCCGAGAACATAGGAGGAAAAACACTCACGTCCTTGCGTACTAACACAATCGTCATCTATATATATATATGTATAATATATATATAACAAACCTCATCCCATTCCTAGAGAAAATCTACCTCTCAATGACTGGATCACCTCAATCATATCTCTTCATCAATATAAAACACATCATCACATCGACCTCATAATACTATCATCAATAGGATTAATCAAATCACTAACACTCTCACTATGGATAAGGAACGCTAAACGGTTGAATCTCGAAGAGTACTTGAACACTATTCTCATGACAACCACATAAGAGTCAAGGAACCCAAGCAAGGGAAAAAAAGTCCTAATGTTAAACCAATAGATAACCAAGACAACAACGTCAATGTTAAGAATACCACAAGTGTTTAGGAAAAACACCCGAACAAGGAAACCAAAAGCGAATGGCCGAGAGTGAAAGTTATAAAAAGATGAATCCCAAGGATTCAATAGTTTTTAAGAAAAATGTTTTAAAACTCGAACCAATCCATTTGGCATCCAAGCCCATAACATACGAAAACTCAAATCACCTAGGTGGTGACATCAACAACCAAAAGGAAGGAAAATGCAACACTATATGTGTGCACTGAACAACACCAAGCCTCATGCCCGAGACTTAGAATCAAAGGTGAAACAAGAAACCACATTTCAAAACACTACAGGTTGAGATTTTTGAGAAAGAAGTCTCGTAACCTCATAATTTCTATATAATAGGTTTTCTTTAAAAATCCACATAATGAAAATGACCGTCTTGCCCCCGGTCTCCGTCGTTCGCCTGTCCTGGCTACGGGGGTAGGCGAAAACGGGTTTTTCCTTTTAAATACAATGAATTTGTTTTCAAAACTTTAAAAAACTTCGTTTCCGACAGACAACCAGATAAGAGTGACTACAACTCCAAGGATTCCTATAATGTCTAAGAGGACAATAAAGGAAGAACAATACGTTGGACTCACGGAATACAACCATCCGTTTCCAACTCCACATAATCAAATGACACCACGAGGAAGAGGTTCGACACCATGCCGTAACCGACGACTCTAGGAGTAACATAGAAGTCAATGATCACATACTAGTGTACAAAACACCGTACAAGGAATGCTTAGGAGAACGAACTAAGCATAAGAAACAACACTATAATACCCCAAATACTTAATAAAATAACCTCAACCATAACCTCTTCTAGCCCAATCAAAATCTCAAATACAGTTAACAACACATTCCTCAAAAGGTGAAAGACACCTAAAGGTCTATACAACAACATCCACTAAGTCCACAATCTCATCACCCACCTTCTCTAAGGCCTCAAATCTCAATTGATATTAGAATCAATCCCTAACCTCAAATCTCTAAAGATATCACACAACTAACCACAATCGCAAAGCTATTAACCAGCCTTCTCTAAGGCATCAACTCAAAATCAACTTTACAGTCCATCACTAACCTCAACTAACCACAGAGGTCACTATGCCAATATACTTAACCTCCCCCAAGGGTACAAAAGAATATAATCACACGTATATAAAAATATACATTTTATCATACTTTATTAATTACTGCATGTAATTCATGCTTTCACATTATTCACTTTCAGTTGAGCATTTTATAAAAAAATGAATTTATTTCGCAATATTCATATCTAACATGCTCCAAGAATCCACAGGTAATAATAACACATAATAAACATGCTCCAACATCACATGTAATAATATCACATATACATGTCAAATGAAATCACATAAGTGCTACGCAAATGCAATGTGACTCAACACCACCCTTTGCCTAATCACAGGTTAACGAATACGCACTCTACCCATTCACTATGAGAAAAAGAATACCGCGCCAATTCTTCTCAAGTGATTTTGACACTTCTCACTTTCAACAAGGAAGGCGGTTTGCACGAGACGATCATGACAAAAGATTCGTATAATGAATACACGAGACGACCCGCGACTTTGAGAATGAGACCACTCACCCTATACCCCATTCCCGGACTCATTATTTCCATAGGTTGGGAACACCCCCTAGCCAATTGTTGCGACGATTCGACACAAAGACACCCACACATGATTACACAACCTGCATATACCAACATCATGATTTGACACTACACGATATTCTCAATATGCATCCAGGTTTCAATGACAATCATGCATCAACATAAATATATAATACATCATATTTATGAAAATATCCACATGATACCAACATGAATCTCATAATCTCTTTAACATGCTTTTACATCACTAAAGTAATAAACCACGAGAAGCAATTATATCACATAATCATGCTTGCAATTCATCAAATTATACTTTAATTCACAAGTATACAAGTTCATTCATTTAAACATGTTTTTAATTCCCTTAAAGCAAATAGTCCACGCATCATAAGGGAAACCTAGCGTAACGCCTAAGTTTTCACGTCCCTCACGTTCACATATCCCCTAACGCAGTCAAAAGGGAACTAGTATAACTATCTAAGTTCACTTCCAACCCTTACAAATTTTACTAACCCTTTTTAATTCTCAAGGGGCTACTAGGCCACCTGTTATCTTTTAATTCAAATAGGAATTTATTTAATTTTGCAGGAAAATAATTTAATTAATTTCTCAAATTAATTTATAAGTCCTGCCTCGATTCTAACGCAATTATAGATATTTAAATTCATAATTTAGTATATCTAAATTAAAATAAATACGGGTTTGCACACTCAAACCACGTCAACGATACGAAAGTGAGAATAAAATTTCCCACCTTAATTTACGCTTATAGAATAGCCCGAAACGGCCAACCGTGAACAGTACCGACACCCGAATATAGAGCCCGCCAACCAAAGTCACCCAAATAATATTTCGAATATACCAAAACGTCCGCCTCGACAACCTATACGATATATACGAAGCCCATAAGCAATATGTTAATCAATTTGGGTAAATCTAAAATAACCCAAACGAAAATTCTAACCTATAAACGCGATTTCCTGACAAACCGTTCAACGGAAAATTACAAAATTTTAGTATGATGAACACTAAGTCAAGACGAAGCTACTCACCAAAAATCGTGGTCATCGGACCACCAGAAGTCGTCAAACCGGCAGCCCGAAGCTCCAGCCGAAGTGGCTTGCTTCGCCCTGTCGCGCGTCGCCACTGCATGCGAACCACAGCTGCACCACCTGCGACCATCGCCACTCGCGACGCCGCCACCACCAGCCTTGTCATCACCGTCGTCCCAGCCATCGACTACCACCTGGCCGCTCCTCTCTCTTGCGCGGCTCCCTCTCCCTTACACAACTCCTCTCTCTCTTTTTATTTTCAACGACGAAAAGGGTAAAGAAGATGGCGTGGTTGCCGCATGAGGAGGAAGAAGCTGGAGCCGTGGTCGCAGAGGGAGGAGAAGAAGAAGTGTCGATGCTTCTCTCTCTTTCAGCTATACAGATATATATATATTATATCTGAAATAAATAAATATATATATATATATAAACACCCACACATATATATAATTCCCCATTAATTATGTATATGTCCAATAAATCCTAAAATATATCGGGAGCCTCCAAATAATATTGCGTGACCCCGTAAGTCCACGGGACGCCAAATAACTAAAATAGTCCGAAATAAATACACCGGGGTAGGAACCCAAATCGTCGGAACCCTATACGTCGAATAAACTAAACGTCTCGTCGCTCCGTCGAAACTCCAAACACTAAACGTCGAAACGAAACCGCGTCACCGATAACAAGAATTCGCGTAACGTAGTCCCTCCAAGTCCGAAATGTAAAAAGCGAAAAATTTACACGCGAAATACTAGGGATAACCAGGACGTCATGAACAAGTGACGTCATAACCGAAGTTAAATCGGAAATAATTTCAGGAAAAAAGAAAATAACACGGGGTGTTACAGTTAATTTCTTAACATTAAAAAATAAGAAAACATAAGTTAATTATTAATAAATAACTATAAATAATTTGTAATGAATAAATAAAATATACTTAATATAAAGTGAATAAATAAACATACTTGATTCAATATCAAAAGAGTCGACTGCTTCAATTTTGTCCATTTGTGCTTCAATTTGAATCGGCACTTACGAGACACATAACCAATCTTATGCACAAATCAAGACTTCAACAACTTTAGGAGTAAGAGAACTACTAAATTGATCAAAGACACGTCCCCTCGTGCTAAAGGGTATCCATTCATTTTTTTTCTTTTTTAATTTGGGTATCCATTCATTTTCTTTTTTAATTGTTGTGTATACATTCTTTTAAAGAAAATACATGCATTGAAATAATAAAATGTATTAATATACTTTAATGATATTTTTTTGAATTTAGTTATTAAAGTCTTTATTAAATTAAAATTTAATTGTAATTTTTTAAATGAAATAAATGTATAAAAATATTTTAGAGGTCTTACTCTTTTATAATAGTAAATAACTAATAGAAAGTCTTCCATTATATTTTCCTAAAAATTGCAATAGTGATGCATGTTTTAATGTATGAAAATATTATAAATGACTTACATTTTTACAATAGTATGGATAGATATAGATAATTATTTAGTATAAAATAAGATATTATGATTTAGTTTAGAATAATATATTATTGATATAAGATATTATAGTTTAATTTAAAATAATATATTATGTGATATATTATTAATATAATATATTAAAATATATATGAATAGTACCGGATTAACCTGATTATTGGAAATGCAATCCAGAACCGATCCGTAAAATACCGGATTGGGTGTTTTTGGATCCATGTCCAGTCCAATCCATAAAAAATCTGATCCAATATATCCGGGTCGGATTGGACGGATTGAATTTACGAATTTGCCGGATTTTTGAACACCCCTTATGCCCCCACTAGAATTATGAAAATCTCTTTATCTCCCCACTAAAATTATGTAATTTTATTTTATAAAAGTATACTTTCTCTAAACAATTCGATTTTAAAGTAATTAGTTTTTTTATTATATTTTTATGTTATTCTATGTTTAAAGATTCGATATTTTCTGAAATAAATATTTACTTTATTGAATGAATATTAAAATTTTTGTTCATTTTTTAACTAATTTCTTTTCATGATCACCTAAAGAGTAATGTGAAACATAAATTATCGATGTTATGTTTTTTCATAAAACATAACATATTAAATATTAAATTTCATAAAATTTTAAATTTCTTTTGTTTATTAGGATAGTTTAGAAGATAAAAAAAATTTAGCTGTGGACGGCCCCACTCAACTAATTTTCTGGATCGGTCACTGTGTATATGTGTGGATTGTTGGTAATGGTTCGGGATGGATTGTTGAGAAAAACATTAAGCGTAAAGTGGATGAATCAATAATTTAACTGAGGTGCCATATGAATACGAAAAGAAAAGTAAAAATAAATAAATTCTCTCTAAATGTCGTTTGATGTGGCTGTTATGTCTTTTTCTTTTATAATGTTTTTATTTTTTGTAAACAAGAAAAATATTATTCTCCGCATATACACACATACATTTTGCTTATATAAGATTAATAATTTGCAATAATGTTTTTATTTTATTTACTGATAAAAGATTAATAATTTTCACAAGTTAAAAACGAAGTAAAGGGTCACTTATTTAAGAATTTACCCTTTTCAAATCCAACATGTATATTTTTTGTTAAATTTAGGTGAAATTAAAATCAGGTTGTGATTGTTACCTGATGTGAAATTTAGAGTAACCCAAAAGATAAATTAACCTAAATCAAATTTAACTCGCAAGTATATGAATCATACTAGTAAGGAATAATATTGCAAGATCATTCCCACGAGGATTGATTAAGACAAATTAAATCTAAAAATTACTATCTAACTAATTCAACCAAATATTTATGATTTTGAGAAAAAAAATGATTATAAAAGTGATATAAAGACAATAATAAAGAAAATATCAAGGCTTTGATTCCACCACTAATCAACACAATTCCGATTTTTAATTTCACTTATTAAATATCCAAATAATCTTCACACATCCAATAAAAAATAATTATTATCGAATATATGGATGGCCTATCCGAATTAGGGTATAGATTCAATCAAATATTTATTATCTTAATCATGAAAAATAAACACATAATTGAAAGAAAGTGTAAATCCTAACTCTCTATCTGTGGTCAGGCATAAACAATTATTCCTTACTTTCTTCTTCTTAAATCGTCAATTAAGATTACAAGTTCATGATTAGACACAAGTAACTTATATGCTTTAATTCCATTACATTCAATTCAAGTCTTGGTTAAAGCACATAAATCGAAAGCATCGGTAAACAAGTAAATAATAACAAGAAGAATTTATTAAATGAAATATTCAACTATTCAATTAAAAATCATGAAATTGTACATGAAAAGGCTTCCTCTCAGTCTTAGCCGAGAGAATTAGTTACACATGAAGAAAATAACAATAAAACAACAACCAAACTGAAATCGAAGATGGAAGAACGTCTTTACTTTTTCCATGAATTGCACCAGTCTTCTCTTCTTTCCTTGGCTATTAATAATCCTTTTGTGTATCCACATATGTTCTATTTATAGAGGTGTTCAAGTTTTTCTCTATTCATTACCTTTTTATTCTCTAATATTTATTAACTTCTATTAGTTAGTTAAATGTATAACTGTATCAAAAAAAATAAAAAAAAATAAGGATTGAAATGGTAAGGTTTATAATCTTCTTTATCAATAAAAGTGTGGTATATATATAAACCCCGATATATACGCGCGTGTATATATATATATATAGTTAAATTGAATTGTTGAGATGAGGGGGTAAAATAGTCAATTAAATAAAAAAAAAAAAAATGGTTCTCTTTTTAAAATTTAGTGCACACGATTATGCTGGCCACAATTTTTTTAAGCGGACCAAGGGGAGGAACGTAGAGCATCTGCTTCCTTGAGTAATGGCTTTCTGTTGAAGAGAAGATGTTGGGTGAAGGTACATGTTAATCAAAATACTCCATTTCATTTTTTATTGTTTGAAAGAAGTTTGGATTGGAATCTATTTGATTGAACATTTCATTATTATCACGTGAAGTTCCAAAATAAGCTATAGTGACAATAAAGGCCGTTTTTGTAAGTTATACGCATCTCATAGATATAAAAATTAGCTTTTTATTGTACAGTGGACACTAAATTTTTGTCACTATAAACTTATGAAGCATGAAAACATCGTTGAGGGTGCCGTGTATTCGTATATACACGTGGCCGCGCCTCATACATGTCCATCACGGGTAGAATTATCTTTAAAACTTGAATAACTTAAGAAATTTCATAAACAAATTTCGGACATTTTGAGAACACGTTTTAGATATTTTAATAACAAATTTTAAAAACTTCAATGACAAGACATGGTAATTTCAAATTAAATTTAATATAATTTAAATTTATATAATGAACTAATTAAAATATAAAATAATTTTTAAGAAAACCACAATAAAATACATAAACTCTAAGATCTAAATGAGTAATATTTTATATAGATTAAATAATATATTTTGTTTTTATTTTAAGCATAAATAAATTATTAAACTTTTATTTTTTGACGTGTTTGCGCCGTGTCATCTCCTGTGTTTTTAAGATTTGTCGTATTGTGTTCGTGTCCCATGTTTGTGTCTATGCTTCATGGCTATAAACACATTTTTATATAGTGTTGCATCGATCACATCATAAATGTTTTCGATGTAAGATTATTCTCTTAGAAAAATAAATAAATTAATTAAAATTACACTGCAAGAAATAAATGATTTAGTGATGGTATCAACCCTCACTAAAATGTGTTAAAACTGTAATTATAACCTTTAATGACTGACTGTACATTACCACTTAAAGTTCCGACATTAAAAAAAAAATATTGGGTTATAATAACAGTAAAAGCTGATTTTATACATCTTTTGAGTAAACTACGTAAATATATGTGTGTGTTATTTTATTGAATTCTACATTTTATTCCCAACACAAGCTCTATAAAATGAATCAAAAATAGTAATTAATAATTATATAACAATACTGGTCTATTGGTGAAACGATAAACATGTCTTTTTCAACTGATGTGTTCAATATAATTAAAACGACACTTTATTTTTAAAACAGGTTAAAGATGGGCATTACCCATTTTTTTATGGTAAAGGTGGAAGTTCTAATTGAAAGCACATCAGTTTCCATTAATATTTTCTTCACTTCCATAAACACTTTCTGACCCTGTAAATTACATATATATGTGTGTGTTATGCACAAGAACTTTCAGATTTTATTTTTCAAAAAAAATAAAAGCAACAACAAAACAAGAAGAAAGAAATAAAAGGAAATTGAAAGCAAACCACGTGTTTACTAAAAAGGGCCTTAATTGTGAGAAATACTATAATTTGTAATTTTCACGAAGTTGCTAGAAGACTTCAGAAACTTGAAGAACATTAAAGAAATTGGGAGAAGTCAAAAATGGTGGCTTCATCTTATCTTGTGTTGACAAAATGTTATAGGAAGGCTCTACAATAACGGTGGATTAGTGTATAAATAGATGCAACCTCATTCAGTTGTAGGTGTGCAGCCAAGAGAGCGTAACAATTTAGAAACAGAGGAATTCGTGAGGATTGCAGATACATTTAAGGGAACTCCTTTTTTTCTGTAATTTAACTACTTTTAACTCCGTTTTACCTTAAATTTGAGAAGAAAATTCTATGTATTTGTAATATTTCCTTATAAATAGAGGAAAGAAAGCTTGGCAAACACCCATAACTAATAGGAACATCAAAAAATTGCATTCTCAAAAGAAAAACAACAAAAAGCAAATAAGAACATGAATGATTCTTAAACTGATACCTCGATCTGTAAATCTCTCTCTCACACACACTTTTAATTACTCAACAACAGATGATCAGACCACCAAATGGCGTGCAAGAATTCCTTGTTAAATCTAAATTAAGCCTCTCCATTAGATTTATTATTGGTTCACTCTCAATATCAGCTAATTTTTGTGTTTTAGGACGATAAATAAATCAACATCTTTATGAACTTCATTGTCGAAGAAGAAGCAATTGTCGGCTACCTTCAAAGACAGCTCTCATTTGTGCGGAAGTCAATTTAACATCGAATGGCAGAAGTTTCAAGTGATGTTTCAACACGCCCGTCTTCTCTATGCTAAAACAATTATTAATGTTTATCAGCATTTTCAGTTCTTCAATAGATGGATGATACTGAGGCAGATTGAAAGAGTCCACTTTTTCTTCACTTGTCCCTGCAATAATTATATAAAGTTCTTCAATAGATGAATTTATACCAAAGCTTATTATATAAAGTACTATCACTTCCATAACTACTATTGGTTCACTCTCAATAATAAGCCTCTCCATTAGATTTATTATTGGTTCACTCTCAATATCGATCATAGCTAATTTTTGTGTTTTAGGACGATAAATAAATCAACATCTTTATGAACTTCATTGTCGAAGAAGAAGCAATTGTCGGCTACCTTCAAAGACAGCTCTCATTTGTGCGGAAGTCAATTTAACATCGAATGGCAGAAGTTTCAAGTGATGTTTCAACTCTATGCTAAAACAATTATTAATGTTTATCAGCATTTTCAGTTCTTCAATAGATGGATGATACTGAGGCAGATTGAAAGAGTCCACTTTTTCTTCACTTGTCCCTGCAATAATTATATAAAGTTCTTCAATAGATGAATTTATACCAAAGCTTATTATATAAAGTACTATCACTTCCATAACTACTAGTATCACATTTCAAGAGTGGTTAGGTCTTACCATCCTAGCCATTTCAACAAGGCAAGCTCCGAGAAGGGCATTGATCCTACCACCACCAGTCTGAGAGAAAAGGCCTCCATTCCTAGTACCTGGCATTTGGATCAACATCAATCCTCCCCCAACCATTTCCTCCGCTCGAGCTTTCAAGAACCCGCACATGTCCTTCTCAAACTGACCGAAAAAAGCCCTGGTCACATGCTCATCACTGCCTGTGTAGTGAATTTTTCCTTGGTTCCATGCCGGAGACTCTCTATCCAAAACTTCCTCAGGAACCTTGGAGAGCCATTGCAGTGCATAGGAGGAGTGAACAAAATGGAGACTAGCCTTCGGAAACAACCTTCCGTAGAAGGAACCGGGCACTCCCGCAGCAAAATATCCGGGATTATGATGAGGGAGGGATCTGAAGAGAATGTTGAAGTCATTGTCAATGTGGTCATTGAAGAAAACATGGAACTCCGGGGCCGAGGTTTGAGGGAGGGACTGGTATTTTAGTTCCACAGCTTGGATGATGTTTTGCATTGCAAAGAAGGTGTTTGGTCCTGTGGAACACCCCAAGTCTGCTATCCGAAATGTGATTGAAGAACCAAACGAAGGGCTTCCTAAGTCTAGGTTCTCCGCAACTAGTTATATATCAATAACACAAATACGGTCGGATAATCTTTCAAATTAATTCGCGACTTTCCACAAATACATTTAGAAAGCAAGAAAACTAAATGAAGTCTTATAAAAAGTCGTAGATATTATACCTGATAGCATGAATTCTTAGCATAGCTGTTTAGGCCATCACCACCGTTCATAGTATGGACGTCAATGGCACCCATTGTCGTAGCTCTCTCGCTATTTTATTGTGTGTGTGTGAGTGTGACAGAGAGAGAAGAGACGGAGTGAGCTGGGAAACTAGGAACTAAGCTGTATATATAGGCAACCAGTTGCATGAAAAAAGAAAGAAGGAACTAAGCTGTATATATATATACTAGGAACTTAGCAGTATATATAGTAGGTTGGAAAAAGATCTTGTTACTATATGTTTTAAATATGTTCAATTATAACCTAACTTATTTATTAAACAGGTTATTTATGTCGACCCATGTAATTCATTTAATTAATTTATTTATTATAATATATTAAATTAAATTTGACATGATCCAATATAAAACAAATTATTTAACTTATTATCAGCAAAATTAAATTGAATTTGAAACGATCTAGTAATAATTTATTTATATATTTCAACCCATGATTAATTAGAGAAAAGAAAAAAATTAAAATAAATATAAATATAATCGTGTCAAACGTGTCGTGTTCGGAGCAATCATTATATTCTCATATCGACTCTTATATAGTTTCAACTCTTTTATGATAAATCATAATCCTTTTAATTTATATCGTATTCGTATCATGTTATTTTATGTTCTCATTTTGTCATATAGGCCACCAGCTCTATCTATCGGCCATCACCAGTTGCATCAATATTTTCCAGATCTATTTACCAAAAATATATATATATATCTTCCAGATCTCCAGGGATACTGTTGATGCATCCATGTGCATATTATATTATGTTATTTATCAACTAAATTATTGTATAGTTGATATCTACCCTAGTAGTATGGGGCTATACGTACTTTAAAAATTGTCACGTGAGTCTTCTGATCTATTAGCTGTAACTCTGTAAGTAGACAAAGATGAGGACAACCAATGAGAATGAGAAGATATTAAGAGGGTATATATGCCATTAAGATATAAATGTAAATTCTGAGAAAGAGTACATACAGGGACGGCAAGGTACGGATTAAAATTTAAGATTTTTATATTAGTGCCTCCACTGAATTTTTATAAATTATTGCACTGAAATTTTAATATTGTAATTATATTTCTAATCACCTGAATTTTTAAATCCGTCGCTGGAGATGAACGGATGGGGATAGACGGATTCAAAAAATAATAGAAGAGGGGGCGATCTTGAATACTCCCTCCGTCACAAATTAGTTATCCATATTTGATTTTTTAATATTTTTTGATATTTTTATGTTTTCTATTAATATAATATAATTGTAGTTTTTAGTGGAGCTCATTCCTTTTTTGAAGTCAATAAAGAGGAATAATTTGATAAAATATACTGAAATAAAGGAGTAATATTATTTTATAAATTTGTAGGAAACAATACAATGAAATGTTTGATAATTTCATTAGGGCAACATCAGTATTGTACTTGCATATATGTTGTTATTTTTTTTCAAAAAAGTGATGGAAGGTTAATTTTGTATATTTTTTTGGTAGTAATTGTTTTCTCTCTCCATTTCATTTTAAATTTGGGCAAGAAAGAAAAAAAGAAAAACCCCTCGCTGTTTTATCTCCCTTTATCACCTGTTATCTTATTTTCTATCTTATCCATTCCTCCAATTAATGAAATAAAAAACAAACTTATGAGATCTGTCAAACACATATTGTGGTTAATTACAGCTAGACCCCTTTGAAATATATTAAATAACAGGTAAGCCTTTTGTTATTTAGTAAATTATAGTTAAACCCTTTTAAGTTTGTAAGTTGTAACAGATACCCCCTTCCGGCGTGGTCAAACTCAGTTAATGCTGATGTCATCACTTTTTCAGATGTAAAATATCTTAAATACCCTCGAATAGATCAAAGGACATGTGAAAATATCAAAATACCCTTATTTAAAGTTTATAATATGATCAAAATTACCTTTGTAAATAAATAATTGACAAAATAATAAATTTTAAATCTATTAAATGAAATACGGTCATGGGTAAAGATGTGATTTCACATTATCAGTCACCGAAAATATACGTCGATCAACTTGAGGGGGTATAACTATAATTTACCAAATGATAAGAAATCTACATATTATTTGACATATCTTGAGGGGGTCTAGCTATAATTATCATGCAAGTAAATGTGTTTACAATATTTAACACGAATTATGTTATTTCTAGGCCACTTATAATCCTTGAATGGTTTGACTTGCGCAACTCACCAAAATCTATTAGGTTCGTTTGATTAGATGGAAAGTGAAGGAAAGAGAAAAGAAAATTAAGTTTCTAGTATCTATTTGGTTAGGAAGAATTTTTTTTAAGAAAATAGTGTTTTGTTAGGTTGGATAGTAAGAAAGTGAAAAGAAAATAATTTACATACCAAAACTACCCACATAATCTTATTCTATCACTTAATAATAGTAAAGGAATAAATAATTAAAAATAAAAATATAATTTGTAAATCGGTTCTAATTTGTTATATAAGAGAAAAGTCTTATAATATTTATAACATTAAATTTAGAGGCTTGCTTTAATATATATAATGAAATAAAAATTTAAATATTAGATGGGTAATTTGCTTTTAATCATACATCTTCAAAATTGTTGTTATGTTCAAATTTGATAGAATTCTATATAGGGTCACGTGCTAAAAAAAACCCTGTGATATGCAATATGTGCGTATAAATCCCTGTAGTTCTTTGACACTCCATTATTTTCAAATACTTGCGCTTTGCCCCTATTTTGATATGAATTGTCTGAAATACCCTTAGCATAATTCGAAAAATATTTATAAATTTTGAAAAATTATATAAAATTCATAAAAATATAAACTAAAATTTGAAAAAATATATATTAAATTTCGAAAAAAATATAAATTTCGACAAGAAAAATATAAAATTCAAAAAATTAAATAAAATTGGGAAAAACATATATAAATTCAAAATATATATATAAATTTTGAAAAATATATATTAAATTTCAAAAAAATATATAAAATTCGGAAAAATATTTATAAAATTTCAAGGAAAATAAAAATTTTGAAAAAAATATATTAAATTTCGAAAAACATATATAAATTTCAAATATATATATATAATTTGGAAAAAAACATATAAATTCGAAAGAAAAGTTGTATTTTGGCTTTTTAAAGTTTTAATTAATGTATACTTGTATAGTTGTCTAGCCTCTGTTCATGGTTTTCTAATTTCTTTGACTTTAAATGTTGTTTTGGTGTATTGTATTTTGGTTACTTGTATTTTTTATACTTCTATTTGCACAACTATTTGAATTTTATATTTTTTACGAGTTTTATATATTTGTTTTGAATTTTATATATATATATTTTAATTTTATATATTTGTTTCGAATTTTATATGTTTTTTTAAAATTTAATATGTATTTTTCAAATTTTATATATATATATTTGAAATTTATATATATTTTTTTACGAATTTTATATATTTGTTTAGAATTTTATATGTTTTTTTTTCAAAATTTATATATATTTTTTCTAATTTTATATTATTTTTGAATTTTATAATTTTATAATTTAATCAATTTATTAATTATTTATTATAGATTCTTATTATTAATTCAATATTTATTATTTTATTAGGTTAGAAGGGGTATTTTGGGAATTTTATATTATTTTGGGGGTAAATCGCATATTTTTGAAACATAGTGGATTTATACACACATTTTGAAACTGTATGGGTTTTTTTGCACCAGGGATGAAACTGCAGAGGTTTTTTCGCTGATAACCCTTCTATAAACAATCCAACACCTTAGAGATAAAGGTATGAGGGGAAATTGAAATATAGGCTTTTTACTTTCAGGGGAAACTGAAATTTTCCTGTGTTTTTTGGAAAAAACATTTTGAGGAAAATAAGAGGATGCGAGAAAATTATTTGCCTCAAAATTTTCCTTTTACATCTAACCAAACTCCCAAAAAAAATCAAAATTTTATGTTTCTTTTTCTTTCTAATTAGTTCTTGATAACCAAACACACCCTTAAAAAAACCATCGGGAATTCGAAAAAATAATTGAATAAAAAGTGCCATTATGTGATGGCCCTTATCAATGCATAAAAAGTGCCATTATGTATACTGACGAGAGAAATAGTAGTTGTATGTAGACCTGTCAATGGATTGGATTTTGATCTGAATCCGATCCGATTAGCCGGATATGGATTGAAAATAAAATCCGATAACCCGATTAGGATCCGAATCCGATAATCCGATTTCTTAACAAATTGGATTTGGATTTATGCTAATCCGATCCGATTAATTTTATATATACACATATATATTATGTTATTAATATGTAAATATTAAATAGTATACTTAATTATGTTTCAATTTTTTTTTTCATTTTTTCATTTTTATGTTTTTATAGTCATGTATTATAAGTATTGATTCTAAAATATATAATTTAGTGTTTAATATTATTAAAAAATAACATAAAAATAAATAAAAAATTAATAGTTTTTTGTATTTTTTTTTTTACCTAATCGGATCGGGTTATCGGATCGGATATCCGAAAATAAAAAAAATCGGATTTGGATCAATTAAGTGAAAATCCATCGGGTTATCGGGTCGGATCGGATACAAGCTTATCGGATTCGGATCGGATTAGGACAGATCTGATTCGAATCCGACCCGTTTACAGGTCTAGTTGTATGTATGTGATGGGCTCAAATCATTCAACGCATAAAAAGTGCAATTATTGTTGGCTTGAGGGTCAATCAAATAACAATTATCCGTTTTGAGGATAACAAAATATTAAGTACGTGTTTAGTACTAATGTATTTACTCAGTTGAGCATTATAGAATAACAGGATTTTTATCGAAAGCAAAAAGCTTAAAGGAATGACATAAAGGTCATTTCACTTTTGAAATGCTTCAGAAGATTGAAGAATCAAGACTTGGAGTAGATAGGATGGTGAGTGAATTCTATCAAAGGGTTTATGTGAGGTTTTCACACGTATAAGCTCATCCTAAAAATCAAAAGAAAGAAAAACTGTACTATCAGGTGACTGACCATGCAATTCAGTCGACTCACAGTCCTGCCAATCGACCGACAATCATTTGCCAGTCGACTGACCTCGACAGATAGTTTTTGAGTTTCATTATGGATATTTGTCAATCGAACGACATAGTGTTGTCAGTTGACCGACAACCATTCACCAGTCGATCGACAGTTGCTAGCCAGTCGACCGACCATGACAAAGAGTTTTTAAGTTATTTGTCAGTCGACCGACATAGTAATCAGGCGACTGACATATTGAAATCAGTCGACTGAAGGAGCTAAAAATAATTTTTTTTCCAGTGCATTAATGGCTCTCAACTATCCCCAGCTACCACCACTCTCAGCTCACTCTCCTAAAGTGAGTCTCACTCTTTTAACTCTTGCCCTAGCTATATATATGATGAGATAGTGTTTGTAGAAGACACCTCTTTACTCCCCTGCACAAAAGCTGATCTTCTTCTTCATTCCTCTCAAAATATACATCAAGAAAAGTTTGAGCATTGAAAGGTAGACTCCTCTCATTCAATTCCAATCATTTTGTGAGAAGCTAGTTAGAGAAGATCTTTGTTCTAACTCTTGAGTCATTGATTGCTAAGAGTATGTAAGATATTCAGAGAACCAAACACATCACATTAAACACTTGATCTTATACATTGTGTATCCTTCATAAACCCTAAGGGTTTTGAGTATTTATTGAGTGTATCATTTCTTTATAATATGATAGCGATCCTTGAGTGACTAAAGCTCATTGATCCTCAAGAGGGGTTTTGTCCTCTTGTTTGCGTGACGGGCTCATTAGCTCGTATGTAAATGTTTGTTATTCCACCTGCAAGGAAAAGCTATAGTGTGAGATTGAGAAAGTCTTAAGGGGGGATCCTTAAGCCGAGGAGTAGGAGTTATCGAACCTCGTAAAAATCGCGGTGTCATCTCTCTCTCTTGCTTTTTCATTTGACTACTTGCATGCTTGCCTTATCTTGACTTACATAATTGCTTGATTATTGCTTTCATATGTCAAGTATCTATTGTTGTTTAAAAGTGTTGATTGCTCACATCTTGTTTAACTTAAACTGTTGAAATCAAATTAAGTGCAAAAAGTAGCTAAGATTTTTTATAACCCTATTCACCCTCCCTCTAGGGCTAATTAGTGACTAACAATTGGTATAAGAGCATAATCTCTAGTGATTAAAGGCTTAACCGTCTTAGAGAACGATCACTAAATATAGTCACTCATGTTGAGGGTCAATCGAACAATAGACCCCCTTGGTTTGATGGATCAAACTATAGTTATTAGAATATTAGAATGATGGATTATTTTCAATCTATTCACTATCAAATTTGGCAAGTCATCACGGACGGTCCCTTCGTTCCCTTCAAACTAGTCGATGCAACACGTCTTACTAAATTGCCAAATGAATGGGATAATGATGAAAGAAAACTTATCTCCTTAAATGCTAAGGCAAAAGTCAATATTTGTAGGTTTCATTATTTTTTTATTGCTCGATTTTTTTGTTATAATGAAAAAAAATTAACAGAGAGAAAAAAGGACACGAAGAAGAAACAAGCAGAAAAGAAGATGGCAACAATAGCAATATAACAAATAAAATATAAGAAAGTAAAAAAGAAAGAAAAAAAAGAAAGAAATAGACGGAGAAAATGATGGCAACAATAGCATTATATCAAAGCAAATATAAGAAAGAAAAAAAAAAGACCAAGAAGAAGAAATAGACGAAGAAAAAGATCGTACCTTGCATTGTTACTATGGCAACAATAGCAATATAACAAAGAAAAATATAAGAAAGAAATAAAGAAGAAGAAGAAGAGATTATACGTTGCATTGTTGACCACTACTGATCTTTGAAGTCCAGAGATGAAAATAAAATGAATGAGCGTGTTGAAAATCAATTTTAAAATGAGTTTAAATCATAGTCTTCTACTATAATTAGGTCTTTAATTTATGTAGTTGACTATAATCAAGTTTGTAGAAGTAATAGTTGATTATTTAATTAAATATTAGAAAGGGAGAAACCATATTAGATAGAATTAGGATATAGTATACGAAATGATATAATTTTAGGCATACGCAATTTGAGTTAGTCATCTATTATCTTAGTTTGGGTCTAAATATAGAAATAAAATTTTAATTTCAATTAAATTAAAATGATTAGGACTGTGTGTCAAAAGAAATACTACAATTTAAAAGAAACAGGTATAAAATAGGTTTCGAAAATTAATCATATCATAATTAGGTTTACGTGTGAAAATTTATCCCTATATACAAGTAGGATTAGTATTATTAATTATTTTAAATAATTTTATATTTGTAATAGGACTCTTCAAGAGTTCAAGTGCAATTGGAGATTAAATACAATTGATGTTTAGGTTATTATTTTATAACAGTTCAAATAAAACAAATAACTATCTTATGTTGTAAGAGTGCAACAATTATAATTAAGAAATAGTCTAATTATTCAGTTAGATTTTAGGCATGCGCAATTACAGTTTACGGTTTAGATTGAGGGTAGAGTTATAAATTAGTAAATAATTTAAATATAATTAGAGTTGAATTTTATTAAGACACTCCTATCTCCAAATCTTCAACATACAGTACTACAAAGGAATAATAATATCAAATAGGAATTTTATTTAGATAAAATTATATTATTGTCCATAAATTATTATTTAAATAAGAGTTAGATAGAGAGACTTCAATATACGGTATCTAAAAATAAAGGGATAATAATATCCAATATGAATTTTATTTTGGATAAATCTTATTAATTTTACAACTTCAATAACAGATAAAATTGATTAATATTTGTATACAATTGGGTTTTTACTTTATGTATGTAGTTAATTGCAATTAGGTTTGTAGAAGTAGAGTTTATCACTTTTAATCATAGTTTTCACGTACCATTAGAGTTTACATTTTATTTATAATTAAAAATAAAAAAAGGAGGTGAATCTTGAAATACTGAAATACTAAAAAATACTGAAATTCTTCACACTTTTAATAGTAGTATAGATAGATATACATTTATTATATACATATATATGTATTATAGAATTTTGTGAAGCATAATGATATTTTTAATGTGTAATTAATTATTTCGTTTTAATTTAACAATCTTATTTTTATTTAAAAAATATATAACATTTGACTTTATTAAAAAAGATTATTTTTTACAAGGTTTAATGCTTGAATGTGGCAAATACTTTTATTTACAAGGTTTTGTACTTAAATGCGGTTAAATGCGGTAAATACCCTGTTATAAATAGTCCTTTTTGTTGTAGTGTGATTACATATTAAAGAGTTTATAATAGCTTTTGATTTGAAACTAAGAACTTTATTAAGACTGTTACTCCGGTCAAAATAGAAATTAACCTTATAAGTCTTTTTTTTCTCTCTCTTTCCATTAAACATAAAGTGAAGAGTATATGATCACATTTTTGAAAGTGAGTATACGATCACATTCTTTCAAGTTTTAATTACATCTTGCGAAATCTGAATAACTGAATTTATATACTTTGGATTGATGGTAATGGTTCTGGATAGTGTGGTAGGAAAAAAGAGGTTTAACGGAGGGTATAAAAATAAAATAAAATAAAATAAAATTAGGAAGGAAATTTTAAAATAATTAGTTTTTGAAAAGAAAAAAAACTTAAGGAAAAAGAAGAGAAACTAAGAAAAATAAATAAATAAGGAAGATATTAGGAGGAGTTTGTTTTTAGGAGAATATAATTTGTAAAAGAAAAAAAAAGATAATGACTTTAACTCCATGTGATCCTAAATTTGAGCACAAAATTCCATTTATTTGTTTATTTTATTCTAGTCTTCTTAAGATACCAAAAGCGTAGGATTAGTACCTTGCTAAAACACCCACAAAAATTAATAGCAATTGCTTTCTCTGGAAATAAAATCTACAAATAAAAACATCAAAAATGTTCTTAAACTTATAATTAAACATAATTAACAAACTAAAATAGAGAGGCCAAGAATTCCTTAGGTTTATTAGTATTCGATATTCGTTCACCCTGAGTGTCATAATTAATTAACTTCTGCGTTTTAGAACGACGAACAAGTCAACATCTTTATGAGCTTCCTTGTCAAAGAATGTGCAATTGCTCGCTACTTTCTGGGTAAACAGATCGAACAAGCCATCCATGATTTCATTTCCAAAATGTTTTGTTATGATTCCCTCCATGACCGTTCTTATTTGTGCGGAAGTCATTTCAACATCAAATGGCAAAAGCTTCAAGGGATGCTTCAACACGCCCACCTTCTCTATGCTAAAACAATTATTCATGTCTATCAGCATTTCGAGTTCTTCAATAGATGGATGGTACTGAGGCAAATTGAAAAAGTCCACTTTTTCCACACTTGTATATGATGCAGGGGGATCCGAGTCAGACGATGCCGAGCTGTCAGATTGCTCATTGATGGCGCTGGATTACCTGGAGCGGGAGGATCAGCGCAAGAATGGCAAGAAATCGTAATCCAGCCTAATTGGGGAAGTTTCCGTGCACGTGTCGGTTTTTTGGCCATAACTGGAGTTACGAGTGTCGGATTCGCGCCCGTGACCCCAATTCGGAAAGCTAATCCCGGCGCGGACGTCGTGGCCACCGAGCTACGCTCGGTGCACATCGTTTCGAGCCCCAAATCCGCTGTTTTCCTTTTCGATTCTTTATTTTTAGTTATTTTTTGCTACTTATGGTAATTTTTTATTTGTCAATTAGGAGATGATTCTGAACCCGATTTGGGCCAGATTTTTGGCAATCTTTTTATTTTTTTCCATGTTTTGTTTTGGTAGGACTTTTAGGGTTTTGCTATTTTTGGCAAAAATCCCATTAGGGGTCGATTTTCAGCTATTTATACCCGGCTTGTGGGTTGTTTTTATTCATTCTTGATTATACATAATTATATAAAATTCCAGAGTGTTCTCTGAATTTTGGGTCGAATTTCTCCCTTTTCTTTCTTGCAAATTACCCGTTGCGCTAGCCTACAGAATAATCTCTATTCTGTCCGGCGTCAGTATATCCCTGCAATAATCATGAACAACATAATTAATTTGTTGAGACATTAGGTCCCTGCCTTTTCCCACAGCTTGAATGATGTTTTTGTTGAAAATCACTTGAGGTGATTCTCATGCCCAAGATCAACACACTGAATGAGAGAAATGAATCTTATATTTCAAAACTCACACTTCTCGAAATACAAACTCTTTATCTCTTTTTCCTTTCTTTTCTATGCTCTAGCTTCTAATTCTTACACTACCATATCACATGTATATATAGAACTGAAACATATAAACTGACAAACAAAATCACTTCATGGCAGCCATTATTGACTTCGGTGGATAGGCTTGCATTATCTTCACGCATGCTTTATGCAGCCACTCACGCATGGTCTTGATAGCAGTTTATTTGGACTTTCAATGGATAATACTTATCCTATCATCTTGTTTCTTCACGAAGCAAGTTTACTTTCCAACATCCCCCTTTAAACTTGATTCGGGAATGTTCTGCAATCCTTGCATCTTTCTCAGTCTTGTAGACTCGTTTTGGAATTTTTGCATTCCTTGAAACTGGCTTTGCCTCTCTTGTCCAGTTTAGCACAGAGATGGTTGACTCTCTTCTTCATAGTCAAGTCCACGACTAGCGACAAGCACCTCGAACTGAACCGAGTCGACCTGCCTGAACTCTGAAGATATACCATTTTCATTCCCTGGAACCATTACCGAGGCATTACATTTCTTCCTCAGACTATTGAACTCGTCTGGTTTCACTTTTCTACTCATGTAGTCTTTCACAAACAGGCGAGTTTTGTATCTCTGAACTTCGCCTTTTTTACTTCTCGTCTTATGGACGCACTTCAACCCAGTTGACTTATGGTCTTCTAGTGGACTACACTGCTTCTTCTCTATGGTGAACTTCTCTTCATCCATATTTGTCTTTCATTTCTTCTCTTGAATGGCTTCGGTGAAGCTAACCGGATCTTCTTCTGACTTCTTCCTGGTCCAGTATCTTTCACCCGGATCCACTTCTAACTTCTTCCTGTCAGGTACGGGAGCAATTTGTGTCACTGTTGGTAGCACTGCTTCAACCTCATCTCGTGGCACTTTTGGTGACACTTCTTCTTCATTCTCTTCTTCTTCTTCAATCACGAGCTCCTTGAGCTCTGTTTCTTATTCAAATATCCAGCTAACAGGATTATCATATTGAGCCATCAATATCATTCCGTTTAGCTCATCTGTGTCTTTCTCTGCAAAGTACACATGTTCGTCATTTTTATCTTCTTCTGTTAGCCCACTTATGCATTCACAGACATAGTGGTCATATCTGTTGCAGTTATAACACTTCAATTTTCTTTTCCCATCTTCACCTTCTCGTCCTTGATAGCCACGACCTCTACCTCGACCTCTTTGTGAATTTCCCCATTTCTCTTTTCTGGCTGAGAACTTTGACTGCAGGACTCGCTCGTCCTCTGGGATGCTTGAGGTATTATTCTTGTCGATTCGTTGTTCATGGATTTCTAGTGTGGCTTGTAACTCGTCAACCGTCATGCCATCCAAATCCTTCGATTCTTCAATGGCTACAACCACGAACTCAAATTTCGAATTGAGCGATCTCATTATCTTTTCGAGCACACGTACATCTTCGATCTTTTCTCCACATCCTCTGATCTGATTCACAATTGTCAATATTCTGGTAAAGTACTCAGAAATTGACTTTCTTTCTTTCATCTGCAGCAATTCAAATTCCCCCCTTAGACCTTGAAGTCTAATTTTTATCGTCTTTTCAATTCCTCGATTTGTTTTACGAAGAATTTCCCATGCTTGCTTAGCGGTGTTGACGGTGGAGATCTTCTCAAAACTTGCTTCATCTACACTCTGATAAAACAGATATAACGTCTTCTTGTCCTTTCGTCTTTCTTCTTTAAGCTCGGCATGTTGGACCTGGCTTAAATTCTCTACTTCTTCGGGTTCGTCATACCCGGTATCAGTCACATCCCATAAATATTGTGAGGCTATAAGGACTCTTATCATGATACACCACTTCTCGTAATTATCTTTGTTCAGTCGCGGAAGCTGGGGCTGGAAACAATTGCTGGAGGACGCCATCGGATTTGCTTAAGCACTTGAGGTACTTATTTATGAAAATTGGTGTTGAATCTGGTCAAACCGATCACACGGTTGCGTCCGTAGCGTTTCGTTTAGTTAAGAACGACTCTTCGTTTGCTCAAATCGGAGTTAAAATGAGCCCGGAACGGACAAAATACCAATTAGAGGCAATTCTGTAATTTTCAGAAAATTTGCTGACGTGGCATTGATGACGTGGCAAGCTGACTTGTGAGGTGACACGTGTCGACCTTTGATTACGCCGCGTGCCAGCTTCTGAGTCGGCCACGTGTCAACTGATGGGTGGTGTCACGTGGCTGATGACGTCACTGCTGACGTGGAACACGTGGGGCGCGTAGGCGCGTGGGGGCCATGTGCGGCTGGAGGTTGAAGATGACCGGGCGCGTGGCTGAGAGTGGGCTTGACTCGCCTATCTTCAGGCGGCGCGTGTGGGTGCGTGCTGAGGAATTTCGGCCTGAATTTTTCGGGGTTACGTTCCTGCTGGAACGAAGAAGCTAGCTATGTGTTAAAAATTATGTTTTGAACACCTATGATTCACAAATAGGCTTTGAAAGGTCGGCTCTGTTTTATTTTTTCACTTCTGGGTTTGCTCAAGCTTCACCAAGCTCTGATACCATGTTGAAAATCACTTGAGGTGATTTTTATGCCCAAGATCAGCACACTGAATGAGAGAAACGAATCTTATATTTCAAAACTCACGCTTCTCGAAATACAAAGGGTGCGTTTGGATAGGGGTGTTTCCGTTTTTGTTCTTGTTTTTTCCACTGTTCATGGGAACAAAAACGCGTTTGGGAGTCTTTGATGGTTTTTGTTTTCATGAACAGTAAAAAAAGCGTTTTCTCACCCTTAGTTCAAAATTTGAGAACACCAAAATGGTCTTTTTTTGTTTTCGGCACTGTTTGTTCTTAGCAAAAAAAAAATTTAATTGTTGCAGATTCCCTAACCTTCATTTTCAACCTCCAAACCCTAACTTCCATCTTCAACCTCCAAACCCTAACCTCCAAAAATTTTTTTTTTTTTTTTTTGTTTCCGAAAATTTTTTAGACAAAATTTCCAACCAAACGTGTTTTTGTTTTCGGATTACCCTTAAGACAAGAACAAGAAATTTTTTTGTTCTCAAGAGATAAAAAACGAAAACGAAAACACTAGTTTCCAAACGCACCCAAACTCTTTCTCTCTTTTTCCTTTCTTTTCTATGCTCTAGCTTCTAATTCTTACACTACCATATCACATGTATATATAGAACTGAAACATATAAACTGACAAACAAAATCACTTCATGGCAGCCATTATTGACTTCGTTGGATAGGCTTGCATTATTTTCACGCATGCTTTGTGCAGCCACTCACGCATGGTTTTGATAGCAACATATTTGGACTTTCAATGGATAATACTTATCCTATCATCTTGCTTCTTCACGAAACAAGTTTACTTTCCAACAGTTTTGCATGGCAAAGAAGGTGTTTGGTCCCGTGGAACACCCTAATTCTGCTATCCGAAATGTGTTTGAAGAACGAAACGAAGGGCTTCCTAAGTCTAGGTTCTCCGCAACTACATGATCGATCACTTCCTTTGCAGCATCTATCACTCATTTCTGTAATAAGTATTCATTATGTTGATATTTCGATTTTCATAATTGGAGTATGTATTTTTCAAATTGATTCACAACTAACAAATGAGTTGGCACTGAAATGCATTTTAGAAACTAAGACAATTGATCTTGCAAGTCTTATAAAAAGCAACAGATTATATACCTGATAGGAGGAATTCTTAGCATAGTTATTTAGGCCATCACCACCATTCATTGGACTGACTTCAATGGCATCCATTGTTGTCTGTGTGTGGTGTGTGAGTAGGAGTGAGCTGGGGAGCCAGCAATGATTGAACCTATGTATATATGTGTCACTGTCTATATATATATATAGGCAACCAGTTATGCATTCAATTCGTACATTATTTTCTGTATGTCCATTGGGGACACGGATCCTCGGAGTTGATATCAATTTTGTGTATATCAATTTTTTTTTGTCCACTTCTCCGTTTAAAGGTGTATAGAAGGGACCCGGATCCTCTGCCTTACATTACAGCAGCAATGACCAAAAAGGGCAGCGTTTTGGGGTAAATTTCACTGTTTAACTTTGGCTTGTTTTTAGCCTCAACCATTCTTTTTCCAAGCCGCCAAGCCATCAAAGCCATCAGCTTCTAAAAATCTCTTCTTCCACCTCTCCTTCCCGCCTAAATCTTTAGGTTTTCCCTCCCAAATACATCATTTCAACAACAGTTGGATTGACCTCTATTCACTTTCACTTGCTTCTACACTCAAAAATCTGTCTAGCTCCACTTACTTCTACCCTCAAAAATTTGTCCTGGAGCAGCTCTCATCTTCTTTCATTGGAAACCAGGTTTGCATTTTATTTTTCGTTTCACTCTGTCTTTTGTATTTTATTTGTTTTTCATTTCATTCTGTAGTAATTAATTTTATGTCTAGCTCCACTTGCTTCTACACTCAAAAATATTACAACTCCAGTCTCATGATATATCTTCTTGCTGAAACCCAACCCATGTTTCCATTTTTGTTCTCATTTCACTATGTCTTTTGTATTTTGTTTGTTTTTCATTTCACTATTTTTTTTGTTGTAAATTAGTGGACTTATTCGTAGAATAGAAGCCTGAAAAGGAATGACTATATTAGAATAGCTTAGTAGAATATTATAAAATAGAAAACTTAAAATCGAGACAGAAGACTGAAATTCTAAGAATATTTTAAAATGGAAGACTTTAATTTTGTTTTATTAGTATTTTCATGCCCAATTATATTTTTACAGATTCTTAAAAAAAATGCCTAATTTGTATGACTATTTCAAATAAATTACACTAAAATATTTAATTATTTTTATTATAGTTTGTAAATGGATACAAGATGTGATGTTACATCTCCAATTGACCCTCTTGAATTTAAACCCAGGATCGGGATGGAGTTTTCAACCCTTGAGAGTGCTTATGACTTTTACAATGCATATGGCCGAATTATCGGGTTTGACATAAGGAAATTGAATACCAATAGATATCAGAAAGTTGGGCATGTCACCAGTGTAAAAATTGTTTGTTGTAAGCAAGGTAAAAGGCTTGAGGATAAGAGGGATTGTTTGGTCAATGAACACAGGGCAGAGATGCGTACGGGATGTCTTGCTTCATTTCATGTAAAATATGATAGACAAGGAAAGAAATTGGTGGTAGATGATTTTATTGAATAACACAATCATGAATTGGTCAGGGGTGATTGCACCGAATTCTTGCGATCACAACGAAGAATATCATAAATTCAAGAAGTTGAGATAGCGTTGGCTAATAATTGTGGGATACCTGTTAGCTCATCTTTTGAGGTTATGGCAAAAGAAGTAGGTGCAACAGATGCTCTAGGTTTTACAAAATTGGACCTTAAAAATTTGTTGAGAACAAAGCAACAACAACATGGAGAGACAACATGCATATTGAATTATTTTAAGACTCAACTTTTAGAAAACCCATTTTTCTTTTATGACACCCAACTAGACTGTAATAATTTGATGACCAATATATTTTGGGCGGATGCTAGAATGATAATAGACTATTCTTTGTTTAGGGATGTTGTAACTTTTGACACAACATACAAGGTGAATAATGCTCATCGACCATTCAGAGTTTTTGTTGGCCTGAATCATCATAGAGAAACTGTGGTATTTGGTGGTTCCTTAATGTATGATGAGACAGTGGAGTCATTCATTTGGTTATTTGAGACATTTTTTACAAGCAATGTCTCTCAAGGCTCCAAAGACCATTCTAACCAACCAAGATGCTGCGATGAGCAGAGCACTAGAAATTGTCATGCCAAAGACAACACATTATCTGTGTATATGGCACATCATGCAAAATGCTTTGAAGCATGTCGGCCATGTAGTTCGCGATGAGGTTGGTATAAAAAAATATTTATTTCGATTCATGAAGTGTGTCGATAAAGAAGAAATTTTTTTGTCCGAGTGGAATGATATGCTGATGTACTTTGATGTTATTGAGAATAAATGGTTAGGTGATTTGTTTCAATTAAATAGAAAATGGGCGAAGGCTTATGTGAAACATCACTGGTGCGCTGGAATGAGAACCACACAACTTAGTGAAAGATTGAATTTTAATCTGAAACGTTTTCTGAAATCTGATCACTGCATTCCTGACTTTTTTAAGCATTTTGAAAGGTTAGTAAGTCACTTACGGCATAAAGAAAGGCATGTTGAATTTGATTTGTGTAACAAGCTACCGAAGATAAAAGTGGAGTCCCCGATGATTAAGCAATGTGGAAAAATTTATACCAAAACAATATTTGAGCGATTTCAAAAGCACTTTTTAAGGTCGATTAATGCGTATATTAGCCACAATATTGTTGATAAAGGTGGAGACTTGGTATATACTGTTTTTGTGGATGATGGAAATAGATCCCAATGATCTGTTAGGAGGATGAAAGGGAGTAACTTATTGACATGCCAGTGTGGGAAGTTTGAAATGGAAGGCGCTCTATGTTGTCACCAAATAAAGATATTAAGAGAGGTCTTCCATGCAAGCGAAATTCCAAATGAATACATTCTTAAGCGGTGGACGCGAGATGCAAGAGATGAAACAACGGAGAATCTCATAGGTCCTAGGATTGAGGCTGATCCAAATTTGCAAGAAGTGGTTCGCTATAAAAGATTGTGTTACCTATCAACTCGGCTAAATATCGTTGCTGCAGAAAGTGAGGCAGATTACAATTTTGTTATCAGCAATTTTGAAAACATGCTGAATGTGGTTGAAAAAAAGGAGAAAAACACACATACTTCCAACTTTAAATGATGAAAATCCTCATTGTAACCAAAATAAGGTGGCAAAGGGTTTCAAAAAGAAGGATGCTTGGCGAGGACAAAAGAAACGTAGGGATAAACCCGGGTACGAGGCTGTTTCAGAGAAGAATAAAAAGGTAGATACAAAAAGGACGAAAATGGAGAATAATGTAAGTAAAAATATATGTCAGTGCATTTTAAAGTTTATAAAACAAATTGTCCAACTAATATGTTATTGCATTTTGTTTAGGGTGACACATTTGGTACCAAAGACTCAATGATGAAGGAATCATCGAGTACGCCTGCAAGCAACTATTGCCAGAGTCAATCTAAAACGATAAATTCTGATTTACTTGAACCCATCGCCCACTTGACAAACACTCCATCATCCCACTGTCATTTTAATCTCATTCCGGTTGGTGCTCAATTTTCATAATTAACATGTATCCAAATTAATAAAAAATAATAATAATCCAACCTCACAATATTCCTTTGCAGGTGAGTGATTTCGAAAAACATGAGAATGTAAAAAACATAGCCAAAAGAAGCCTTTTTGAATGGGTAAGTAAAGTTGTATTTGGTGTCAAAATTGATTAGTTTGTTATTTACTCTACTAAAGCTTATCATTTTATTTGTTTAATACAGGACCTCAATGAAAATTGAATTAAAGCTTAAAGGAGTTGTGTGATTGTATCCATTTTGAACCAAGTTATCTAGTTGCCGTAAATTTTGTATTATGCCTTTAGGTGTGATTAGATTTTGAATGGGGTAGTATTGAGTCCTAAAAAGGTTGCTATATGTTTCATAATGTTGAAAGCTTTCTTTTGTTTTAGGGATTGGTTTCTGCTTATTGTGAGTTTCCTTTGCAGACTCGTTGCTCTGAGGTTGCTGACAAGGAAACTTGCTCTAAAAATGGAAATCATGGGATGGATTCAGTGCTTTGGTGTTTTGGTTACAAAGAGATGGTTCTTTGCGCTGAGATGTTATAGACATATTTGGTTATATGTTATGCCATGTAATAACTATTTTTGTTGGGCCTTGCCTATATGAATTCATAGGTTAATTTTAATTTGTGTCTTTGAAATTGTACTGCAGAATTATAGTTATTTATGAAAGTCTGAATTTTAAAAGCAAGCAGCGTGACTTTGAATTTAAGTCTCATTTCTGTTTCAGAATACTAATAAAATGTTGGTTCATACCACACTGTATTGCCTTGAATATAAGTCTCATTTCTATTTTAGAGTACTAATAAGTCTCACTGCCATGACATTTACTATTCTTCAAGATTGATGGGGTGGGAAACCAAGCTTGGTTCGAATATCGGCTACATTATTGTCGAGGCTAGATATATGCCTAATCATATTGGAGTTCATAACATTAACGGTCCCTTCTAAATGATCAAGCTTTGCATTATAAGCACCAATTTGGCTAATGAGATCATGCAACAATCTATTCTGCTCATTTTCAGTAGCAGGAGTGGGAGCGGGAGCCGTAGCAGGACTTGGAGCAACAGTGGGAGTAGGAGCGGGAACGGAAGCATCAACAATATCCTGCGCATTATCCTCAGCAATTGGAAGCGTATCAAACATATGAACATCAACATTAATAGGATTAGAACCCGAACCCTCAGCTTCTGTTATATTTACGTTGGATGCTTTTTTTTCCCATTGCCCATTAATTTGTTTATAACCCATGAGGCTAAGTGTCTTGTTAGCCACACAATATGTTTTCTTATCAACTTTCATCACCTTCTCACCCTTCAAATCCACAAAATTGGCCCTACATATTTTAGTGAGTGCACTGGTATAGTAGCATTTGTTCGTCTTCTTAGCACAATGTAGCATATGATTATAGATAATGTGTGCAAGATCGAGGCGCTTCCCATTCAAAACACACCAAATTATAAACACTTCCATCTTTGTAACATCAGAATGGCTGCCCGTTTTTGGCATGATGGTATTTACGATGATATTATGAATCAATCGTGCATCGAAAGTCATACATGTTGCTGGCATCTTGATAGCAAAACAAATAGACGGATCCCCGCATATTTGACAAAATGCTTCAATAGACTCAAATTCCGGAAAATTTGCCGGCCACTTGTTGCTGCCGTAATATTCAAAGTCTCCTTTTTCAATATTCAATTGTTCCCTAATCAAGAATTTAGTAATGAAGATGTCATTCTTTTTGACATATGAGGTGAGTTTTTCATGATCTTCATCTTTTTCTAAGTGAGCATAAAACAATTGAGCCAGTTTTGGATATTGGGGAAGATCGAGGCTGACAAACTTACCCCAACCTATCTTATCGAATAAATCATAAGTATTGACGCCCAATTCACTGCATTCATTCCCATCACAGATTTTGCCCATTGCGACATCACGGTATTGGAATGAACTTTCATAAATTGCCTTGTGATTTGGAGTCTTGAAATACAAAAACAGGGGGAATTCGTCCTTAGAACTAAATGCATGTTTTTTACGAGCCACTTTTGTCTTTGAAGTATTTTTCTTAGGAGCCATTATATAATATATCTGTGGATACGAGAAAAAAATCATATTAAATGCATATTATAAGATTGTACAACAAACGAATAATTTTATAGCAATATGAAGTTGTTTACTAGGTACATGTTGAATGCTTTCTGGATTGCTGGGAATAGAAGGTTTTTGCGGTTATGGGGTTCTCGGTTGTTGACTATGGGAGATGCAACTTTGTTTGGTTCAGTTCTTCCTATGTGATCTCAACTCTAATATGAAGATACTATCTACTTTCAAAATAGTTTTCTCGAGGCATTGTCATTACTAGTACTCAACAAATGGAAATCTACATTCTCATTCAAATAATTTTCAGAACTACACTACACAGTTACATTAATCTACCATTCTACAACATTAGAATCCCAAATAAATTTCATATCTGCATAATCAAATACAATGTAAGAGGCCATAAATGGATATATTAGCTGCAATAAATGTATTACCATATCAGTCAATATGTTTTCCAAATGAACTCATCGCTAAAACTGATTATATGTATAAATCACAATCTGCAATCACAGAATAATAATACAGATTGACCTATTATTTTTGAAAACCCCCAATTTTCCTCACTCAATTACACATGCAATTTCAGAATTTCTATTTTTTCACAGTCGATTACATTTTTCACTCGGGTGTTCTTCAATTTGTCTATTCTACATAAAAGAACATAATTTTTAAGTTTTCTACCCATATTAGTTGAAAACTATTAAAGGAAAACACCGAAGAAGAAAATAACATGAACGGATCATACCTATGAGAAGACACTCTAGATCCGTTTGAAATTCTTCAATAAAATGTGAGAATATGTGTATGAGACACCAAAAAAACGTGTTCGATTGGAGTAAAAAATGCCAAATCGAACTGAAATCTGTAACAGATTCTCAAAACCCCAAAATCAAACTAATTGCTTCAATGGTGAGAGAAGCGAAGTTGATGTGTGTATCAAGTTGTTACCCGAAATAGAGAGAGAAAAGTTGTCGTCCGAAAGAGAAAGAGAAAGACAGTTCACTTTGGGGGAAAAAGGATTAGGGTTCAATCAAATAAATTAGAATATAACATATTATATATAGTGATTCATTTGTCTATTTATTTAAATAAAAAATTAAATGTTAAAAATATGAAATATTACAATATTATATATACAAATTTATTAATTTTTACTTTCACAACATAAATATTTTTGCTAATATTGGTAATTTCACTATCGTCTATAGTAGAAACTATGTCAACATTAGTATAAATTGTGTTGCCTAAGTTTGGAACACCTTATAAGTTATAATACATATTGTATTAAAAGAACACATAAATTGTAAAATATGACTTCTCAAAACATAAGAAATCACCAAGGGTTGACGTTAATCAACATTGATAAAAGACAAAGGAAATAATTAATTCAAGTAGTTCTAAAATAAAAAGTGAATTAGCAAATTAATTTATTTTTAATCAAAATATTAAATTATTATTTTGGAAAATAATGACACAAATAACTTTCTTAATAGAAACTTAATAATATTAAGTTATTTAGAAGTATAACTTAATCCACATTCTGATTTTGAAATTTATTAATCAAAATGTTAAAACAACTAATTAGAAAAATGTTATCATACTAATTTGAAAAAGATGATAAAAGTAGTTTTCTTAAGGTATTTCTGATCAATATTAGATATAAGAATTCTTTATTCTTTACTTATATAATAGAATTATTTTGTTGACAGTGGTATTAATAGTGTTGTCTGTAGTACAAAAGATGTCAACATTAGTAGATATCGTATTGTCCAAGTGTGGAACACCTTATAAACTACTCGGGTTTCAATAATCCACATTCTAATTTTTAAATTTATTAATATTTACTTTTTTAATAGATTTTTTATTTGTTGATATTAGTACTATCAGTATTGTCTGTAGTAGAAAATATGTCAACATTAGTAGAAATTGTGTTACTTAAGTATGGAACACCTTATAAATTACAATTACTCTTATATCAAAATTTTACCTAATTAATTTATATAACTTCTATTCAACTTAATCCACATTCTAATTTTTAAATTTATTAATCTTTACTTTTGTAATATATTTTTTATTTGTTGACATTAGTACTATCAGTGTTGTCTGTAGTATAAACTATGTCGACATTGGTAGAAATTATGTTGCATAAATATGGATCACCATTAAAATTACACAATTAATATTGTATTAAAATTTTACTTAATTAATTTGTATCTCAAAACACTAAAAATTATGCGGGGTTCAACCTAATCCTCATTCTCATTTAAAAATTAGTAAATGAAACAATTAATTATCGTATTAGTAGATAAAAGAGTATCACCTTATAAAAGACTAAATGAAACAATTAGTTATCCTCATTTTGTATCACAGAAGATGTCAAGATTAGTAGATAGTGTGTTGTCCAAGTGTGGAACACCTTATAAACTACTCGGGTTTCAACTTAATCCACATTCTAATTTTTAAATTTATTAGTCTTTACTTTTGTAATAGATTTTTTATTTGTTGACATTAGTATTATCAGTGTTGTCTGTAGTATAAACTATGTCGACATTGGTAGAAAGTATTTTGCCTAAATATGGATCACCATTAAAATTACACAATTAATATTGTATTAAAATTTTACTTAATTAATTTGTATCTCAAAACACTAAAAATTATGCGGGGTTCAACCTAATCCTCATTCTCATTTAAAAATTAGTAAAGGAAACAATTAATTATCGTATTAATAGATAAAAGAGTATCACCTGATAAAAGACTAAATGAAACAATTAGTTATCCTCATTTTGTATCACAAAAGATGCAAAGATTAGTAGATATTGTGTTGTCCAAGTGTGGAACACCTTATAAATTACTCGGGTTTCAACTTAATCCACATTCTAATTTTTAAATTTATTAGTCTTTACTTTTGTAATAGATTTTTTATTTGTTGACATTAGTATTATCAGTGTTATCTGTAGTAGAAACTATGTCGACATTGGTAGAAAGTATGTTGCCTAAATATGGATCACCATTAAAATTACACAATTAATATTGTATTAAAATTTTACTTAATTAATTTGTATCTCAAAACACAAAAAATTATGCGGGGTTCAACCTAATCCTCATTCTCATTTAAAAATTAGTAAAGGAAACAATTAATTATCGTATTAGTAGATAAAAGAGTATCACCTTATAAAAGACTAAATGAAACAATTAGTTATCCTCATTTTGTATCACAGAAGATGTCAAGATTAGTAGATATTGTGTTGTCCAAGTGTGGAACACCTTATAAACTACTCGGGTTTCAACTTAATCCACATTCTAATTTTTAAATTTATTAGTCTTTACTTTTGTAATAGATTTTTTATTTGTTGACATTAGTATTATCAGTGTTGTCTGTAGTATAAACTATGTCGACATTGGTAGAAAGTATTTTGCCTAAATATGGATCACCATTAAAATTACACAATTAATATTGTATTAAAATTTTACTTAATTAATTTGTATCTCAAAACACTAAAAATTATGCGGGGTTCAACCTAATCCTCATTCTCATTTAAAAATTAGTAAAGGAAACAATTAATTATCGTATTAATAGATAAAAGAGTATCACCTGATAAAAGACTAAATGAAACAATTAGTTATCCTCATTTTGTATCACAAAAGATGCAAAGATTAGTAGATATTGTGTTGTCCAAGTGTGGAACACCTTATAAATTACTCGGGTTTCAACTTAATCCACATTCTAATTTTTAAATTTATTAGTCTTTACTTTTGTAATAGATTTTTTATTTGTTGACATTAGTATTATCAGTGTTATCTGTAGTAGAAACTATGTCGACATTGGTAGAAAGTATGTTGCCTAAATATGGATCACCATTAAAATTACATAATTAATATTGTATTAAAATTTTACTTAATTAATTTGTATCTCAAAACACTAAAAATTATGCGGGGTTCAACCTAATCCTCATTCTCATTTAAAAATTAGTAAAGGAAACAATTAATTATCGTATTAGTAGATAAAAGAGTATCACCTGATAAAATGAAACAATTAGTTATCCTCATTTTGTATCACAAAAGATGCCAAGATTAGTAGATATTGTGTTGTCCAAGTGTGGAACACCTTATAAACTACTCGGGTTTCAACTTAATTCACATTCTAATTTTTAAATTTATTAGTCTTTACTTTTGTAATAGATTTTTTATTTGTTGACATTAGTATTATCAATGTTGTCTGTAGTAGAAACTATGTTGACATTGGTAGAAAGTATGTTGCCTAAATATGGATCACCATTAAAATTACACAATTAATATTGTATTAAAATTTTACTTGATTAATTTGTATCTCAAAACACTAAAAATTATGCGGGGTTCAACCTAATCCTCATTCTCATTTAAAAATTAGTAAAGGAAACAATTAATTATCGTATTAGTAGATAAAAGAGTAACACCTTATAAAAGACTAAATTGAAACAATAGTTATCATCATTTTGTATTACAAAAGATGCCAAGATTAGTAGATATTGTGTTGTCCAAGTGTGGAACACCTTATAAACTACTCGGGTTTCAATAATCCATATTCTAATTTGTTGACATTAGTACTATCAGTGTTGTCTGTAGTACAAAATATGCCAACATTAGGGCCTGTTTGGCAACCCGGTTTTGGTCTTGGTTTTGGATTTTAAGACCAAACCATGTTTGGCAAGCCGGTTTTGGAGTTGGTTTTGGGTTTTTTAAAACCAACCACTAAAACCTGGTTTTGGCCCACCAATTTTGACTTTTCTCTTTCTCTCTCTCTCTCTATATATATATATGGCCGAAAATATGAATTATTTTGAAATTTATTTTAAATTTTTCGGTAAAATTATTTTTCGGGAAAATTTTTTTTTGCAATAAAATCATAATTTAATGTAATTTTTCAAAAAATTAATTTTCGGAAATAAAATATTTTTCGGAAAAAAATTATTTTTCAGAAAATATTTAATTTTTCGGAAAAAATTTAATTTTCGGAAAATAATTATTTTTTCAGAAAAAAATCATATTTTCGGAAAAAATTAATTTTCGGAATAATTATTAATAAATAATTATATATATAATTATTTTTCGGAAATTTTTTTTTTTGCAATAAAATCATATTTTAATGTAATTTTTCAAAAAAATATTTTTCAGAAATTTTTTTTTTTTTCGGAGAAATTTATTTTTTCGGAAAAATAAAAAATTTTCCGAAAAAAATTAATTTTTGGAAAAAATTCATATTTTCAGAAAAAAATTATTTCCAAATATATATATATTTTTTCAATATATATATATGTTTTTGAAAATATATAACTTTTTTCGAAACTACCGGGAATTTTATGAAATAAGGTGATTCAGGGGCAGAATAGGGAATTTACAAGCCATATGACCGAAAATTTGGATTTTTCTGGGGCAATGGGGTAATTGTAACCAAAATGAAAATTAAGAGGGTTTTTGGAACTATAAGGGGTTTCTTGATTAAAATCCTAAACTACAAGGGGTTTATGTAAATTACCCTTAAAAATATAAAGTGAAGAACATGTGATGACATTGTTTTAAGGCTTAATCACATCGTGCGGAATCTGAACTTAATGAATGTATATGCAGGGACGGGCTCCATTGGAATTTCTTGTTTGGCTTTGGCAAAAATAAAATAGGAGAAAGTCCCACATTGCTTAGGAAGTAAAGGGTGGATGAGTTTAAGAACATATATGAGGAGTTCAAGCCTTTATTTCTATGCATCCTAGTCAAAAACATTTCAAGCATTGTATTTTGACTCTAGTTAAATTTCTTTCTTGGTTCTCTTAATTTGAAAATAGAAATGTGTGAGTTAGTATATTCTTGGGTAGAGCCTGGGTGTATTGGGATCGTGGGTAGTGAGAGAAAAATTCGGTGTGATTGTAATAATTTTTCACTTAATGGTTTTCTTTCTAAGGGTCGTGGTTTTTCTCCTGTTTTGGAATTTTCCACGTAAATTCTTGTGTTGTGGTGATTGTTATTATTTATCTGTTATTGTTGATATTTTTGTTAAAGCAAGGTTCCTATTAGTTGTTTTGGGGATACGATTTCCCAACAAATGGTATCAGAGTGCAAGGTTCGTTGTGTGGTTGTGTGAATACGTACGATCTAAAAATTTATGTCTAAGGAGGTTGTGTTCATCCAGTCTTTTCTGGGAACTTGCTTAGTGGGTACTATTCATACTACTACACGGTTGTTGTTCACCAAACTAGGAGTGCGGAGCAAAAATGTCGAAGTTTTCAAGCCCTGTGAAGTTTGATGTGGAGAAATTTGACGGAAGGATCAACTTTGGCTTGTGGAAAGTGTAAGTCAAGGATGTGCTAGTACAATCCGGGTTACACAAAGATTTGAAAGGGAGACCAAACCCTGATTCTAACAAAGATTCTGACAAGTCCAGTATGAGCAATGAAGATTGGGAAGATCTGCAAGTGCGATTCATTTGTGATTGTCTAAGAATGTTCTTGCAAATGTGCATGGAATATAGACGGCCAAAGAACTCTGGGAAAATCTCGAAGGGTTGTATTAGGCGAAAGGCATCTCAAATCAGTTATACCTAAAGGAAGTTCCACACGCTGTGTATGGATGAAAGAACAAAAATCTCAGATTGTCTGAGTATTCTCAACAGTATCATCTCTGAATTAGAGGCTATTGGAGTTAAAATTGATGATGATGATAAAACGTTAAGACTCATCTGGTATCTTCCACCTTCCTATGAGCACATGAAGCCTATTTTGATGTATGGGAAAGAGACTGTGAATTTTGCAAAAGTTACCGGTAAACTTCTTTCTGAGGAGTGGTGGTCATACTTCATCAGATGGCTCAGCATTGGTAGCAAGTAACGGGAAAAAGAAGAACTTCACAAATAATGTAGTCTGTTGGGGGTGTGGACAATCTAGGCACCTGAAGAGAACTTGTCATAAAGGTGGAGCACGTTCGGCTAGTAGCTCCAAGTCTGAAGCTAACAGTGTATTTTCTGAAAATAACGAATATGTCCTCTGAGAAGGACATGAACATCCTTATGGCATGTCCGTTTTGCCATGGAAGATGATGTATTATTGTTAGCGAATCCACAAGTTTGCACATGGGCATTGTTTTGGGGTTGATGCAAGGTGTGTGATGGAATTCATGTCGATGGCTGATGAACTTCCGGGAAAGTCAAACATGGAAGTTGCACCATAATTTTCAGCAAGGTTTTTCGACATGTGTCAATGTGAAATTCTTAGAATTTTTTTATTCTAAATGGGTATACTCTTTATGGGGGAGTATGATAGTTCTCTGGGTTGAGAATTATAACTATTGGTAAATACGGTGGTTGTAGCAAAAGTTTCTTTTATTTAGCCAATGTGGAGATTGTTAAGTTTTGGCAAAAATAAAAGAGGAAAAACTCCAACATTGCTTAGGAAGTAAATGGTGGATGTGTTCACGAGCCTATATAAAGAGCTCAAGTATTTGTTTTTATACATCCCAGTCAAAAACATTTCAAGCATTGTATTTTGACTCTAGTTAAATTCTTTTATTGGTTCTCTTAATTTGAGAATAGAAAGGTGAGTTAGTATATGATTGGGTAGAGCGTGGGTGTATTGGGATCGTGGGTAGTGAGAGAAAAAGTTAGTGTGATTGTAATAATTTTTCACATAGTGGTTTTCTTTCTGAGGGTCGTGGTTTTTCTCCTATTTTGGAGTTTTCCACGTAAATTCTTGTGTTGTGGTGATTGTTATTATTTCTCTGTTATTGTTGATATTTTTGTTAAAACAAGGTTCCTATTGGTGGTTTTGGGGATACAATTTTCCAACATTTCTATTATTTCTATTTTGTCCCTTTATATTTTGCAAATTCATATAATTCCCCCACTGAAATTATATAAAAAATCAATTATGCCTAGGGATGTTCACGGATCGGATTGGACCGAATTGAATGTATTTTGGATCCAATTCACTAATACCGGATTCACTATTTATGGATTCAATCCAATCCGTTTGCCCAACGGATCCAATCCAAACCGGACCGCGATGAGCCGGATTGGTTCGGATCGGATTCACGGATTTAAAGATTAAAAATAAATATAGAAAAGAGAATGACAAGAAACTTTCACCAATAAAAGTGAGTGTCACAGTAGGGTAGGCTATAACAAATAGCAATACTAAACATACTTGATCCAAAAATATAAAAAATAAACTTGAGTAAACTGTACATAAACATAGATAATAAACAATACTGGTGACTTGTATTGATAGTGTCACACTAACAAATTGACACAAACATAACTAACAAACATACAAGTGATAGTGTCACAGTAGGAAATTGACACATAATAAACATACAAGTCATATGTCACAGTAGCAAATTGTACATAAACAAAAAATAATAAAGTTGGAGTAAATAAACAAAAAATTCATGCAGCATTTGGAAACTTAAATTGATTGATTCAAAAGTGCGGTACTACATTCAAAACTCCTCAAGCAGTAGTCATGGCTACAAAAGTAAAACTAAGTTTAGTTAATTATTATCAGCGCACCTTTGGTGCAATGATATAACATCACCCCCCAATTGGGGAGGTGAGGGGTTCGAGCATCTTAAGAGGCATTTTGAGTTTGTGGTGTATGAGTTTCTTAACATTAAAAAAAATTAAAATTAATTATTAATAAATAACTATAAATAATTTGTAGTGAATAAATAAAATATAGTGAATATATAGTGAATAAATAAACATACTTGATTCAATATCAAAAGAGTCAACTGCTTCAATTTCGTCCATTTGTGCTTCAATTTGAATCGGCACTTGCGAGACACATAATCAATCTTATGCACAAATCAAGGCTTCAACAAACTTTAGGAGTAAGAGAACTACAAAATTGATCAAGGACACGTCCCCTTTTGCTAAAGGGTATCCATTCATTTTCTTTTCTTTTTTAATTTGGGTATCCATTCATTTTCTTTTTTAATTGTTGTGTATACTTTCTTTTAAAGAAAATACATGCATTGAAATAATAAAATGTATTAATGTAATTTAATGATATTTTTTTGAATTTAGTTATTAAAGTCTTTATTAAATTAAAATTTAATTGCAATTTTTTAAATGAAATAAATGCATAAAAATATTTTAGAGGCCTTACTCTTTTATAATAGTAAATAACTAATAGAAAGTCTTCCATTATATTTTCCTAAAAATTGCAATAGTGATGAATGTTTTAATATATGAAAATATTATAAATGACTTACATTTTTACAATAGTATGGATATATATAGATAATTATTTAGTATAAAATAAGATATTATGATTTAGTTTAAAATAATATATTATTGATATAAGATATTATAGTTTAATTTAAAATAATATATTATGTGATATATTATTAATATAATATATTGAAATATATATGAACAATACCGAATTAGACCGGATTAACCTGATTATTGAAAATGCAATCCAGAACCGATCCGTAAAATACTGGATTGTATGTTTTTGGATTCATGTCCAATCCAATCCATAAAAAATCCGATCCAATATATCCGGATTGGATTGGACGGATTGAATTTACGGATTTGCCGGATTTTTGAACACCCCTTGTGCCCCCACTAGAATTATGAAAATCTCTTTATCTCCCCACTAAAATTATGTAATTTTATTTTATAAGAGTATACTTTCTCTAAACAATTCGATTTTAAAGTAATTACTTTTTTTTATTATATTGTTATGTTATTCAATGTTTAAAGATTTGATATTTTCTGAAATAAATTGTTACATTATTGAATGAATATTAAGATTTTTGTTCATTTTTTAACTAATTTTTTTTCGTGATCACCTAAAGAGTAATGTGAAACTTAAATTATCGATGTTATTTTTTTTCATTTGCTTTTATTTTTTAAAAATATTTAACTAATATTAAATTTCTTTTGTTTATTAGGGTAGTTTAGAAGACAAAAAAATTAGCTGCTGGCGGCCCCACTCAACTAATTTTCTGGATCGGTTACTGTGTATATGTGTGGATTGTTGGTAATGGTTCGGGATGGATTGTTGAGAAAAAATGAAGCGTAGAGTGGATGAGTCAATAATTTAACTCAGGTGCCATATGAATACGAAAAGAAAAGTAAAAATAAATAAATTCTCTCTAAATGTCGTTTGATGTGGTTGTTATGTCTTTTTCTTTTATAATGATTTTATTTTTTGTAAACAAGAAAAATATTATTCTCCGTATATATACACACATATATTTTGCTTATATAAGATTAATAATTTGCAATAATGTTTTTATTTTATTTACTGATAAAAGATTAATAATTTTCACAAGTTAAAAACGAAGTAAAGGGTCACTTATTTAAGAATTTTCCCTTTTCAAATCCAACATGTATATTTTTTGTTAAATTTAGGTGAAATTAAAATCAGGTTGTGATTGTTACCTGAAGTGAAATGTAGAGTAACCAAAAGATAGATTAACCTAAATCAAATTTAACTCGCAAGTATATGAATCATAATAGTAAGAAATAGTATTGCGAGATCATTCCCACGAGGATTGATTAAGACAAATTAAATCTAAAAATGACTATCTAACTAATTCAACCAAATATTGATGATTTTGAGGAAAGAAATGATTATAAAAGTGATATAAAGACAATAATAAAGAAAATACCAAGTCTTTGATTCCATCACTAATCAACACAATTCCGATATTTAATTCCACTTATTTAATATCCAAATAATCTTCACACATCCAATAAAAAATAATTATTAACGAATATATGGATGCCCTATCCGGGTTAGGGCATAGGTTCAATCAAATATTTATTATTTTGATTATGAAAAATAAACACATAATTGAAAGAAAGTGTAAATCCTAACTATCTATCCGTGGTCAGATATAAACAATTATTTCTTACTTTCTTTTTCTTAAATCGCCAATTAAGATTACAAGTTTATGGTCATACACAAGTAACCTATATGTTAGAATTTCAATACATTCAATTCAAGTTTTGGTTAAAGCACATTAAATCGAAAGCATCAGTAAACAAATAAATAACAACAAGAAGAATTTATTAAATGAAATATTCAATTATTCAATTAAAGATCATCGAATTGTACATGAAAGGGGCTTTCTCTCAGCCTTAGCCAAGAGAGTTAGTTACATATGAAGAAAATAACAATAAAACAACAAGCAAACCGAAATCGAAGATGGAAAAATGTCTTTACTTTCTTCGTGGATTGCACCAGTCTTCTCTTCTTTCCTTGACTATTGATGATCCTTTTGTGCATCCACATATGTTCTATTTATAGAGGTTTTCAAGTTTTTCTTCTAGGAAAGTAAATAAGAGAATAAAAAAATTACATATTTCTTTTCCTAATTGGTGATATCTTGCCGTCCACTTTTGACTAATTTGGAGAGTGAATTTGGAAGATATTAATGAGATACTCTTTTCTTGTCAACCAAGTCTTCTTTCCACAACCCTTCATTTCACTCTCATTCCTTCAAAATCTGTGATTATATTACGCTGATTTTTGCACAAAACAGTGGGCCATATTTGAAATATATTTTTCGCCCTCTAAACGTCATAATTAGGATTTCTATGTGAAATACCAATATTCTACAAATTGGATCAGCTTTCCAGAAACATCGGGCTTGCATAAATCCAATAAATGAGCTGAAATATATGGCTCAAACACTAATACGTGATCTAAATAGATTTTAGGCTTGTTTAGATGGATTTAGCCCATTTGTACCAAAAATAACCAATAATCTACAAAACCATAAAACACAAGTATTAACTAAAATAAATGACTAACAAGTATATTTTCGGATGTTAATTGTGTATGAATTATGCACTTATCATTACCTTTATTATATTTTTTTGACAAAAATGATAATAGTAAACTTATTTTGTGTTATTGTTACCTTGAATTCAATCCTTCATATTAGCAAAAGTTGCATAAATCTTGACAGATCAATTCAGACTCAATTTATCAATGGTTGAGATGTACTCAACCCTTACTCTCAAACGGGAGGTCAAGGGTTCAAGTGTGTGAATAAATGCTTAACTTTCAAAAATAAAATATATATAAAGAGACTCAATTTTCAGAGGCAACTTGGATAATATTAAATCATGTCCAAAACGCTACCAATGAGGTAAAATGCATTTTTGCTTACAAAATATAACATATATATATATACCTTATTAATGAAAAAATAATAATTTTAATTATTTATTTTAAAGTAGTAATTTCACTTTGACCCCTCAATTTTGATTAATCTCGGTTTAACCCCCTCGGATTACAAGAATTCCCTTTACATCATTTTGTTAGGCAACCGATAATATATATGACTTACTATATAAACTCTATTTTTACATTAATAATAAAAATACTAATGGTTAAAAATCGAAAAGCCGTTAATAACTATGACCCAAAAACTTCTCCCTAAGGCCCTGTTTGTTAACTGGTCTGGTCCGGTTATCTTTGGTCTGCTCTGGTCCGGGTGATGTTCTGAAATTCTGTTTGGTAAGCGGTCTGGTCTGATGGTCTTGGTCTGAGGAAACTGGAACCAGATCATGTTTGGCAAACTGTCTGGTTCCAAACTTCTTTGAACCAGACCATGTTTCGCAAATTGGTCTGGTCTTAAATTTCTAGTAAACTATGAAAATATTGAATATACTTTATATGTATTATTTAATTCATTTTTTTTATTATTCATTTTTTTTATAAATAATTCATTTAATTTATTATTTATATCATTATTTATTCATTTATTTTAATTAATTTATAAATATATTTTATTCATTTATTATTTATTCATTTCTTTATTTTTTTTATTATATTTATTCATTTATTATTATTTTTATGTATTATTTAATTAATTTTGGTTATTATTTATTTATTTATTCTTATTTTTATGTATTATTTAATTAATTTTGCTTATTATTTATTTATTTATTCTTATTTTTATATATTATTTAATTAATTTTGTTTATTATTTATTACTATTTATTCATTTATTTTTATTTGTGTCTAAAACTATTTTATTAATTTAGAATTTATATTATTATTAATTATTATATTTATTGGTTTATAACAACAAATAGATTTTATACAAGCCACATTTTTTATTATACAGAAATTACAATCACACGGATTTATAAAAAGTCATGCAGTAATATTACATAACTACTTCAACTGTTGATAACGTACAAATAATGCCCTCTGTGTCACCCCATTACTACAATAAGTACTACAATTCAAAATATAAACACCATAAACATGAACACACATCCAATGCAACAACATCCACCATATAACATGTACTTCTGTTTCCTTTGAATGTCTGCAACAACACTATGAACAAGATAGGGCTCCTCCTAGATTCTTCCACGCCTTCACCTCCTCATCCATTTTGGTGACGAACAACAATGTTTTTGTTTCAATCCATAAATATTTTTTACCCATCCCATGTTGCGGCACTTCCACTCCAGCAACATTCTCCACATGCATTTCATTGGTGTTCATCTATTAATACCAATGCAGTATCACAGCCCTACACAAACCACTGCAGTATCAAGCATCAACATAGCCACTGTAGTAGCTTAATTAGGGCAGTATGAAGCATATATAAACCACTGCAAGCATAATGTATATGAAATTGAAATTGCAGTATCAAGCATCAACAGAGCCACTGCAGTAGCTTGGGCTATGGGTAGACATTAAATATCTAAAGATGAAAAAGTTAGTCTTTTGGATTCTCTCTGCCCTTAGGGTCTTGGTTTGTGTTCTTTATTTATATTATGCACAGAGTCAAATGCAACAAAATCCATTGTATAGTTGGCAGAGAGACAAAAATAAATAAATAAATGTACAAGTGTAGGAAGCTCATAAAGTAATCAAATCACCAGATAAGAAATAATCAGGTATCAGGATCACAAAACTTACCTCTGCCTTCAATTACTATGTCTGATACAAGAGTATCCCTGCAACAGAATTAAAAGAGGTTGAGTGTACATAAATTGTATAGCAAAAATGGCAGAATAAAGTACTGCAAATGGACTAAAAAAATTTCAACAATCAATGAATTTCACTCGTTTCAAAAGAAACAAGACCTATGTCTCCAATTGACAATGAAACACAAAGTGCTTATGATGGATAAGGCAAGTAACAACTTCAATCAATTAGATCAGACAAGCAGCGATACTACGTAACAGTATCCAAACCATACAACAAACTATAATTTCTATATACAAAGGAACATGTACACAGTTAAAACTGTGAGAACATGTGTATGTAGTCTAATTTGAACAGGCTACCTTTTGAAACATCACCAGTGTCACAATTTTTGGAATCCATAAAGGAACATGTATACAGTTAAAACTGTGAGATTACTAGTCATTAGCATCAAGATGATTAGATAAAGTAAAAAAGAACCAAGATCAGTGGATGCCAAATGGAAAGGATCGAGACTATGCCCCTCATGGATGTAATGTCATGCAATATTACAAGATTGGTTGAATTTAAATCTTTGTAGTAATTAGTGGAATTGGTACAACTCATTTCCAACCATTTGATTTGGCACAAAACTTGAGTGCTACTGTAAGAACATGAATAATACCAAATACTGACTCAAAATTATATCAGAATTCACTCTAAGTGGATATAATAATTAGCTTATTTACAATGAGAGAAATCATAACTTTGTTGAGAAGATTAGCCACAAAGCAGCAGATACGGGTTCAACTACATTTTATTAATGAAATAAAACTATTAAGCTTTAAACCAAGCTACTATAAGTGGTACAACTACAATGAGAAATGATTTGATCTAACAAAGATCAAGTAGCATAAAATATACAAGACTTTGTTGGTATCGACAAGCTCCACTGATAAAATAGCATATGATTTCCTTTCAAAAATAGCATATGATTTTCAATACAAACAAAATTGACGAGAGAAAACTCTATGCGCTAGGCAATGAGGCAGGATAAAGTTGTAACATATTCTAATCATGATTCGCAATTGCTATTCAAATTATACACCATTATTGTTGTATTATCTAGAGTAAAACAATGTATTTATGTAACATCGAATTAAAACGAGTATTTCATCATTTTCATGCAATAACATATGAAAAATAAATATCACCACTTCTAACATCAACACTTCTACTAAGATTTGGAAGCTGAGATCTTGGTCATGGAACAAGAGTTCTCAACCAATCATAAAACTAATACAGGTTGAGAGGGCAATAAAACAAATTTTAAATACTTTTTTACAAGCAATAACCATTCAACTACATAGAAATAAGTAGTGAACCTTATAAACCCTTAAGGTACACAACCGAAATTCAAGACTACAAATCTAGGGCAAAATCAGGATGAAACTAATGCTTTCATGACCTAGGAAACTAAAACAAAACTAGGATGACAAAAAGATACAAGTGAGGCTTCAAAAATGGGAAATAGTTGCCTTAGGAAACCCCTTCAAAATGAACAATTGAAGGAAAAACTATAAACCCCCTTTCATAAAAGGCAAAAATATACAAATTAGTAAATATACACAAAATAAATCACCAAAATAAAAAATACCATCCTGAAAATTAGGTGAAAGACAGAACAAGAACACCTCTGGCCACAAAACACACATGCAAACACAGCCCATAAACATCAAATATTACCTCAACCAAATATACAAACCCTTGCAGAAAACAGAGGTCAAGTACTCATGCAACAACAAATCAAAATAATTCAGACCAGAAATCACAAATTTCAAACCCAAAACCCGGAAATCAAAAACAAAACTTTCTAAAAACCCAAAAACATAACTACATTTCACATATCATTTATACAAAAACACCATAAACATTTTCAAAAATACATAAAAATTACTGGAAATTGAGAAAAATAACTTGGATGGGTGAGAACAGAGCACTACCAGAGACCCAGAGGAACGGTGATAAACCCTAGAAGCAGAGCTAATATATTTAGAACAATATATATATATATATATATTTATGAAAACATAGAGGAGAATAACTTACCAGATGTCAACCTCAAATGTCAAAAATCGCCAAAATGTGGAGCTTTCTACTTCGATCTAGGCTTTGTGCGGAGAGGCGACCAGTGGAGGAGCTATCTTCTTCGATCGGGTTTGTGGAAGAGAGGCGACAAGTGGGCAAAAATTACCATATAGGATTCGTCGAGAGTGACAACGACTGAAGGCCCTTTCTTCTTCGATCGGGTTCGTGGAGAGTGGCGACGAGTGGAGAACTATCTTCTTCGATCGGGTTCGTGGAAGAGAGGTGGAGAGTGGGCAAAAATTATTATCTAGGGTTCGTCGACAGTGACGACGACTGAAAGCCCTTTCTTCTTCGATCGGGTTCGGAGTGGCGACGAGTGGAGAGAGGGAAAAGTGGAGGCGATAGGGTTTGTGGAAAGGGGGTTTCTGAAGATTAAGGTTCGTCGAGAGAGTGGAGGAAGGTGATTTGCTTCAATAATTTTTGGGCATAAACATGAATCGGTGGAGTGGGGGTTTGTGAACTAAGGTTCGTCCAGATTCATTTGGGTTTGAGAGGAGGTTGTGGATGGGGATAATGTTGGTCGTTTTGGGCAAAATGATTTTTGGGCAAAATGAATTTTGGTTATTGATTTGGTTAGATGTGGTTAAATTATTGTATGACATTTTGGTTAGATTTTGGGTATATTTTATAACCAGATAGAACCATCAAAAATTGTGGTCCTAAAAAATGTCATTTTGGTCCAACTTAGTCTGATTATATTTTTTAAGACCAAGACAAAACAAACATGGTATAGTCTCAAAAAATCATGACAAGACCAAAAATATGGTACCATAACCAATAAACAAACAAAGCCTAAAAAACTCTTTCTTTGCCTCTCTTATGGAACCTAGATTCATTTTCTCTCTCTAAAATGAGGCCTCTCCCCCCTATCATCTCCATCAAAACAAAGGACCTGTGCTTGGATTATTCCGCCACACCGTTTTGGATTCTTTTAAAACTCTAGTTTCCTGGACTCTTTGTATCTTCTTTGTATAACTCATGAATACCTTTTTGTGTCTAGCTTGTATAATTTTGACACGTAGAGATGGGATCAAATTAGGACAAGGGAACAATTTTCATTCAGAAGGACGAATCGTGACGGATCTTGAGTTTAATCTAGGATTAATTTTATTTACACCTTTTAGGTTTGTTCTATCATTACTTACATTCTTTAAATTTGTATATTTTTATTTACACATCTTACTTTATCTGACATAACTTATTTATACCCCCTATTTTAATTTATCAGTTTGACCCCTTACAATAATTCATATTCTACCCCTCAAGGTGCTGTTTGGATACAAGGATAATATTTGCTTACTTCTAATTTATCAATTTCACCACATCTATGTACTTTATTTTATCAATTTGACCCATTACAATAAATAACATTAATAATGTATAGTTTGATCTTGACTTTACTAATATATATTTCTAGTATTATTAGACACATTTTAGAAAATTAAAAAAATATATATTTTAAATAATAAAAATATATATTTGCATTCTTTTAAAAAAAAAACCCATTATTACCATTATCAAACCCTAATCCAACACTTTTTAGAAGGAGTGTGAAACAAAATGTATAGCGTGAAGTTGTCAACTCATAAAGATGTGAAAAATCAACCAACCCTCCTTTTATAAAAAATATAGGGTAAATACCACTGACACCCCCTCAAAGATATTTTAATCCCACACAGACCCCCTCGATATTCACTATTTTCACTCGAACCCCCTGCCGTCAGATTTATTAACATTTTTGTAGAAAATTACCAAAATATCCTTCTTCCTCTTCCCCTCTCCTCTCTCTCAATATAGCAGCGTATATACATATATATACGTATATATAGGAGCTATATATATATATGTATATATGTATATATATATACGGGTATATATATGTATATATGGGTATGTAATATGGGTATATATAGCAACATATATATATATACGGGTATATAGCTGCTATATATATATATATACACGGGTATATATACAGGTATATGGGTATATATAGCAATATATATATATATGGGTATGCAATATATACAATCCCCATCTTCAATCTCTCTCCCAATTTCCCACTTCCAATCTCTCTATATATATAAATTAGGGTTAAGAGTTTTGGGATACCCAAATTGAAGAAGAAGAAGAATATGCAGGTCATTTTATATCATTTTGAGGGCAAAATAGACAATTCACAGGGTGATTAACGGCACAGTTTAACGGCGTGGAGACGGAGGGGGTCTTTGTGGGACAAAATTCAATTTTGAGGGGGTCCGAGTGAGAATAGTGAATATCGAAGGAGTATGTGTGGGATTAGGATATCTTTGAGGGTGTCAGTGGTATTTACCCAAAAATATATATATTTTGGAAAAAAATTCAAGAAAAATATATATATATAAAAAAAATGGAACACAAATTTTCGGAAAAAATATAAATATTTCAAAAATATATATATATTTCAAAAAAAAATTCAAAATATATATATATAAATGGAAAACAAATTTTCGGAAAAACTATATATTCCCGAAATATTTTTTTTTACAATAATAAAAAAAAAAAAGAAATTTCATATTTCTATGGACCAACCTTTTAAATTCAATGACCTTGAAATTTTGTGGGAATTGAAAATTGGTTTTTTTTTCTTCTGAAATTCACAATTACAATTGCAATTAATCAACCCTAAATCTCTATTTCCAATTACAAAAATGAGGATCTGGAGGTTGGATCTAGAGGTGGAGCTGGGTATGGTGATGGTGGTTGGGTAGTGGTGGTGTGTTGGTTCCAATCTATACAAACAAAGAGGAGGAGGAGGAGGAGGAAGACAGCGGCGGCAGCGAGGAGGAGGCCGGCGCCGGCGCTGGAGAGGAGGAAGATGAGGACGACGGTGGTGTGTTGGTGCCAATATATATATACATATACGTATATATATGGGTTAATTTCAGTAAACCCCCATATACTATCCAGATTAATCAACTAACCCCTTGTGTGTCCACTTTGCCCCCTATACTATTCAATTTCATCAAATTGTCCCCTCACTTCTCAAAATGCCTAAACTATCCTCAATAGTATAAGGGGGTTTAGTGAATTATTTCGGAAAAAATAATATATACTTTTGCAAAAAAAAAAAAAATTCGAAAAAAAATCATATTTTGTTCCAAAATATGAATTTTTTTTTCGAAAAATATTTTTTTTGTGAAAAAGTATATATTATGTTCCAAAATATGAATTTTTTTTTTGAAAAATATTTTTTTTGCAAAATAGTATATATTATGTTCCAAAATATGAATTTTTTTTTAAAAATAATTTTTTTGCAAAAAATATATATTATGTTCCAAAATATGATTTTTTTCAGAAAAATAATTTTTTTGCAAAAAATATATATTATGTTCCAAAATATGATTTCTTTTTCCGAAATTTGTTTTTTTTTCGAAAAAGTATATATTATGTTCCAAAATATGAATTTTGTTTTCGAAAAATAATATTTTGGAACAAAAATGTATATATTATGTTCCAAAATATGAAAAAAAATTTCGAAAAATAATTTTCGGAAAAAAAATTCATATTTTGGAACATAATATATACTTTTTTGGAAAAAAATCATATTTTGGAACATAATATATATTTTTCGCAAAAAATTATTTTTCAAAAAAAAATCATATTTTGGAACATAATATATATTTTTTGCAAAAAAATTATTTTTCGAAAAAAAAAAATCATATTTTAGAACATAATATATACTTTTTTGCAAAAACAATATTTTTCGAAAAAAAAATTCATATTTTGGAACATAATATATACTTTTTAGCAAAAAAAATATTTTTCGAAAACAAAATTCATATTTTGGAACATAATATATACTTTTTCGCAAAAAAAATATTTTTTGAAAAACAAATTCATATTTTGGAACAAAATATGATTTTTTTTCGAAATTCCAAAATATGATTTTTTTTTCGAAATTTTTTTTTTTTTGGCAAAAAATATATATTATTTTTTCCGAAATAATTCACTAAACCCCCTTATACTATTAATTTCAATAAACCCCCTTATACTATTGAGGGTAGTTTAGGCATTTTGAGAAGTGAGGGGGAAATTTGATGAAATTGAATAGTATAGGGGGCAAAGTGGACACACAAGGGGTTAGTTGATTAATCGGAATAGTATAGGGGGGTTTACTGAAATTAACCCTATATATATTGAGTCTTCAATCTGGGTTTGAGAAATATATTGCCAATCTATATATATATAAGTCTTTGCTTTTATATTTACCTCAGAATTAATTAGGGTGTTTGGATATAAAGCTATCCCTATCATGTGTTTATATTATATTTAAATAGTTTAATATTTAAGGGTAATTTGAATATTTCACTAAAATTTTGACAAAAGTCAAACAAAAACTAATCGGAGAAGGTGTAAGTAATTATAAGACAAAATTAGAATGTAAATAAAGTTAACCCTTTAATCTAGGTAAGGCGGAACTACAATATTCGAAAATCAGTGGAGGCCTGGGTTTTCTTTTTTAAAAAAATTAAGGGCTCGTTTGGTAGGCGGTCCGGTCTGGTCTTATCTGGTATGGTCTGATCTTATCTGGTCCGATTTGGTCTGGTCTTATCTGGGTGGTATTCTGAAAGTCTGTTTGGTAAAGCTGTCTGGTCTTATGGTCTTATTCAAGCTGTTTGGTCTTATGTTTGGAAAATAATATAAAAAATAATAATAATAATATATAAAATTCAAAAAATATATTAAGTATGAAAAATATATAAAATTTGAAAAAAATATAAAAAATTTGAAAATAATATAAGAAATTCAAAAATAATATATTTTCAAATTTTATAAATTATTTTGAATTTTTATATTATTTTTTGAATTTTATATATTATTTTTTATTTTTTATATTATTTTCAAATTTTTTATATTTTCTCAAATATATATATATATATATCTAATTTTGTATATTATTTTTGAATTTTATATTTTTTTCAAATTTTATACATTATTGAACATTTTTTATATTATTTTTTAAATTATATATATATATTTTAAATTTTATATATTAATTTTTATTTTTATATATTTTTTTCGAATTTAATACATTATTTTAAAATATATATATTATTTTTCAAATTTTATATATTATTTTTAAAAAATTATATTATTTTTATATTATTTTTTTAATTTTATATGTTATTTTCAAATTATATATATATTTTAAATTTTATGGTCTCATGTGTTAAGACAATTGTATATAAGACCACTTGAGACCATCATTTTTGGTTGTCTCAAATTACCCTTTTTGGTCCCAAGTGGTCCTTGTTTTTTTGGAACCGTTTTTTTGGAACTGTGTTGTCAAACAGTGTCCGGTCCCAAAAAAACGATTATAAGACCGGATCACATGGGACCGGACCGCGAACCAAACAGGGCCTAAGGGTAGAAGTGCAAATAACTGAAATTTAAGAATAAATAAGGTAAAAAAATTGTTTTCCCTTTGAATAACAGACTCTGTTGAAATTCCTTAAGGGTGTGTTTGGAAAACCTGTTTTTTGTATTTGTTTTATGTCTTCAAATATAAAAACTGTATTTGTATTTGTCTTTGTTTTTTTCAACAAAAAATTAAAAACAAAAAAGCATTTGGATCAAAATTTGTATTGAAAAATAAAATGATATTGGTGGGCGGCGGTGACCGGCAGTGACGGGGGGCAGTGGTGGTGGGTGACTGGCAGCGGGCGAAGGCGGCGGCTGTGGGGCCCGGCGGCGGCGACCGGTGGCGGGGGTTAGTGGTGGTTGATGGCAGCGGCGATGGGGGCGGTGGCGGATGTGGTACCCTAAACAGTGAAAAAACTCAAAAAACAACTAAAAGTTGTATTTGGTGTTGTCATCACTTTTATCCACTATTCACAAAAAACAGTTTTCTTAGGGAAAAAAAAAGTGAACAGAAAATGCATTTGCCAAACATGTTTTTATTTTTAAAATGGGTGATTAGTAAAAAAAGAAAACTGTTTTCTAGTGAATCAAATGGACCCTAAGTGTCATCTTTTAAATTTTTCCCGAAATTATTATTTAAAGATTATACACAAATATATATATTGCAATCAACAAACATACCCAACAAAGTTCATATTAAAACAAAAATAACAATTACTTATGAAACAATGATCACCTAAAGAACAATTTAGTTTCCAGATTAGCATGTCCACAAACTTAAATATTAGCTTATCTTAGTAATTCAATAAGATTACAAACTTGCAAATCCTATATATGTCAAGTAGGGATGGCAACGGGTCGGGTTTGGCTAATATCATTATCACCTCATTTAAAAATTACAAATATCAAATATGTCCTAAACCCGCGACGGGTTGTAATCGATAATACCATTACCATCCCGTCGGTATAAACGGGTTTCATCGGGTTACCATTGGTTGTACTAAATTATTTCTAATAAATTAAAAGCACAGTTGATTTACTAAATTATTTGATGACAAATTAAATTATAATGCGTTTGATGACAAATTAAGTTATAAACCAAATATTTCTCTCTTATTTTAGGCATATATTCTGTTTTACGTTATAAACCAAATATCCCACATATTTAGACAAACAAATATATATATACGCATATTGACTGAAATTCTTCAATATATATATATATATATATATAGATGTCAACACCAAGAATCAGATTAATGAGTTATATATAGACAAAGACGCATATATATATATATATATATATATATATATATATAATTAAAATTAAAATCGTAAACGGGTCGGGGTCGGGTTACGAATGGGTTTTCCAGAAAACCCAAACCCGACCCGAACCTGCTTCGGGTTTTAATTTTGGATATCAAACCCGTCCCAAATTCATTTATAAGTTTACCAAACCCGCCCCAATCGGGTTGGGACGGGTCAGACCATTTTGCCATCCTTAATGTCAAGCATTCATAAACTATACAAAAGCTCACAACAATACCCTAAGTGTCTGTTTGGCAACCGGTGCGGTACGATGTTGGTTTTTTTTGTTTTGGTTTGGGTTGAGTTTGATATGGTTTTATTCAGAACTGAAACCATGTTTGGTGCAGATGATTTTGGTGTGAGAAAAAAGTAAAGCTGAAAAACTAAACCATGTTTGGTAGAGTTGGTATAGACTAAAATTCTGAAACCAAATCATGTTTGGTAACTTGGAATGGTTTGACATTTTATTTATTTATAATAACTTTTTTTAAATATATATGTTTTAAAAAATAAAATATATAGATAAAAATACATTTCAAATATATATATATATATAATTAAAAATATATATAAATTTCAAAAAAATATAAATTTCAAATATATATATAATTCAAAAAATATATAAAATTCAAAAAATATATATAACATTCAAAAAAATATATAAAATTTCAAATATATATAATTCAAATATATATATATAATTCGAAAAATATATAAAAATTTAAATATATATATTGTTTTAGAATTTTATATATTCTTTTCGACTTTTATATATTTGTTTCAAAAGTTTGTCATAATTTGCCCTAATTGTACAACTATACTTGAGTAAACAACATTCGATTTTGATGTCCTTTATATTTTAGCCAAACAGTCATAAATATATTGTCTAAGGGCATACAAATGTAAATTATAATCATACATGTTTTAAAATTGATATTCAAATTAATATTTATTTATAATATTTTTATTAATATTTATTTTGTTTATTTATTTATTATTTTTAAATATTTATTACTCAATTTTATTTATTATTTATTATTAATTATATTTTATTATTTGATAACTTTTATTTAGTTATTTAATTAAATAAATATATATGTATATGGTTGTGTTTGTGTTTGTGTATATAATTATATATATATATATATCACACAACACACAAAACACACACCAAGTTACCAACACGTGGGGCTTGAGCATTGAAGTCGGTTTGGAGAATTGGAGTTGATTTGCTTGAACAGTATCACACCATCCCAAAACTATGTCTACAGATAATGTGAAAAACATGTCATTTGGTACCAATTTGATACATTATTTTTTGGTACCATTCAACCATCTCACACCAACCAAACATAATTTGGGTTGTAATTCACATTCCACGCCAAATTTTTTGCACCAACTCCCATGGCATGCCCCGATATCACATCCGGTGGGTGTAAATATCTGTTAGGTCATGGGCTTGGGTCTTGTCCGAAATTACTTTGGTGGGCTTGATGGGCTTGGTAGGTTTTGTCTGTAAATCACTTAAATACACACACATATATATATATATATATATATGTATTATAGAATTTTGTGAAGCATAACGATATTTTTAATGTGTGTAATTAATTATTTCGTTTTAATTTAACAATCTTATTTTTATTTAAAAAATATATAACATTTGACTTTATTAAAAAATATTATTTTTTACAAGGTTTAATGCTTGAATACGGTAAATACTTTTATTTACAAGGTTTTGTATTTAAATGCGGTAAATACCATGTTATAAATAGTTCTTTTTGTTGTAGTGTGATTACATATTAAAGAGTTTATAATAGCTTTTGATTTGAAATTAAGAACTTTATTAAGACTGTTATTCCGATCAAAATAGAAATTAACCTTATAAATACTGTTATGCACAAGAACTTTCAGATTTTATTTTTCAGAAAAAATAAAAGCAACAACAAAACAAGAAGAAAGAAATAAAAGGAAATTGAAAGCAAACCACGTGGTTACTAAAAAGGGCCTTAATTGTGAGATATACTGTAATTTGTAATTATCATGAAGTTGCTAGAAGACTTCAGAAACTTGAAGAACATTAAAGAAATTGGGAGAAGTCAAAAATGGTGGCTTCATCTTATCTTGTGTTGACAAAATGTTACAGGAAGGCTCTACAATAACGGTGGATTAGTGTATAAATAGATGTAACCTCATTCAGTTGTAGGTGTGCAGCCAAGAGAGCATAACAATTTAGAAACAGAGGAATTCGTGAGGATTGCAGAGACATTTAAGGGAACTTCTTTTTTCTGTAATTTAACTACTTTTAACTCCATTTGACCTTAAATTTGAGAAGAAAATTCTATGTATTTGTAATATTGTCTTATAAATAGAGGAAAGAAAGCTTGGCAAACACCCATAACTAATAGGAACATCAAAAAATTGCATTCTCAAAAGAAAAACAACAAAAAGCAAATAAGAACATGAATGATTCTTAAACTGATACCTCGATCTGCAAATATCTGTCACACACACTTTTAATTACTCAACAGATGATCAGACCACCAAATGGCGTGCAAGAATTCTTTGTTAAATCTAATTTAAACCTCTCATCTAGATTTATTATTGGTTCACTCTCAATATCAATCATAGCTAATTTTTGCGTTTTAGGACGACAAATAAATCAACATCTTTATGGACTTCATTGTCGAAGAAGAAGCAATTGTCGGCTAGTTTCTTGGTAAAGAGATCGAACAAGTCGTCCATCATTTCATCTCCAAAATGTTTCTTCATGCTTTCCTCCATGACAGCTCTCATTTGTGCGGAAGTCATTTTAAAATCAAATGGCAAAAGTTTCAAGGGATGGTTCAACACGCCTGCCTTCTCTATGCTAAAACAATTATTCATGTCTATCAACATTTTCAGTTCTTGAATAGATGGATGGTACTGAGGTAAATTGAAAGAGTCAACTTTTTCTTTGCTTGTATATCCCTGCAATACTCAAACGTCAACCTAATTCAATTAGCATAAACAAGACTCATTAATCATTTCAAAAACAATATATAGATAGGGACTTAATTACGAAATTATTGACCTAAAATATTACTTTTCCCAAATTAGTTATCCAAGTCTGACTTTTCAATAATTTTTTTTGGTATTTTGTGTTTCAAATTTGGTAATATAGTATAGTGGTAGATTTTAGTGGGGCCTATAACTTTTTTAAGAGGATAATTTGAAAAAATATAAAATTATATTATATTGGGATTCAAATTGAACAAATGATATGGGACGAGGAAGTATTTGAGTAAGGGTGCGTTTGGAAACTAGTGTTTTCGTTTTCGTTTTTTATCTCTTGAGAATAAAAAAATTTCTTGTTCTTGTCCTAAGGTAATCCGGAAACAAAAATACGTTTGGTTGGAAATTTTGTCTAAAAAATTTTTGGGAACAAAAAAAATAAATAAAATTTGGAGGTTAGGATTTGGAGGTTGAAGATGGAAGTTAGGGTTTGAAGGTTGAAGATGAAGGTTAAAGAATCTGTAACAATTAATTTTTTTTTTGCTAAACAAACAGTGCCGAAAATAAAAAAAACACTATTTTAGTGTTCTCAAATTTTAAACTAAGGGTAAGAAAACATTTTTTTTACTGTTCACGAAAACAAAAATCATCAAATGTTTCAAACGCATTTTTGTTCCCGTAAATAATGGAAAAAACAATAACAAAATCGAAAATACCCCTATTCAAATGCATAACTTTTTGAATTTGTATTCTTCAAAGGATTGAGAAAGAGTAGTTCTTACCATGCTAGCCATCTCAACTAGGCAATCTCCAAGGAGGGCATTGATCCTACCACCACCGGTCTGAGAGAAAAGGCCTCCATTCCTAGTACCTGGCGTAAGGATCACCATCAATCCTCCCGCAACCATTTCCTCCGCTCGAGCTTTCAAGAACCCACCCATGTCCTTCTCAAACTGACCGAAAAAAGCCCTGGTCACATGCTCATCACTGCCTGTGTAGTGAATTTTTCCTTGGTTCCATGCTGGAGACTCTCTATCCAAAACTTCCTCAGGAACCTTGGAGAGCCATTGCAGTGCATAGGAGGAGTGAACAAAATGGAGACTAGCCTTCGGAAACAACCTTCCGTAGAAGGAACCGGGCACTCCCGCAGCAAAATATCCGGGATTATGATGAGGGAGGGATCTGAAGAGAATGTTGAAGTCATTGTCAATGTGGTCATTGAAGAAAACATGGAACTCCGGGGCCGAGGTTTGAGGGAGGGACTGGTATTTTAGTTCCACAGCTTGGATGATGTTTTGCATGGCAAAGAAGGTGTTTGGTCCTGTGGAACACCCCAAGTCTGCTATCCGAAATGTGATTGAAGAACCAAACGAAGGGCTTCCTAAGTCTAGGTTCTCCGCAACTACATGATCGATCACTTCCTTTGCAGCATCTATCACTCCTTTCTGTAATATATACCCATTAGATAAAATTTAGACTAAAGTATCACTTATCTGTCCCTGCTAAAAATAAAAATTTTCAAATCTGCCGCACTTATATAAAATTCTAGATCCGTCACTGTATCCAATTACATATTTATGTTAGTGAAAGATCACACTAGTTATATATCAATAACACAAATACGGTCGGATAATCTTTCAAATTAATTCGCGACTTTCCACAAATACATTTAGAAAGCAAGAAAACTAAATGAAGTCTTATAAAAAGTCGTAGATATTATACCTGATAGCATGAATTCTTAGCATAGCTGTTTAGGCCATCACCACCGTTCATAGTATGGACGTCAATGTCACCCATTGTCGTAGTTCTCTCGCTATTTTAGTGTGTGTGCGTGAGTGTGAGTGTGACAGAGAGAGAAGAGATGGAGTGAACTGGGAAACTAGGAACTAAGCTGTATATATAGGCAACCAGTTGCATGAAAAAAAAAAAATAGGAACTAAGCTGTATATACTAGGGTTGGCAATTCCTGTAAGTTGGTTGTGTTGGGTAAAAAAAAATTGGGTTAATACATGTGTCAAATATGTTTAATCATAACTCAATTTATTTATTAAATAGGTTATTTGTGTCGACCCATGTAATTCATTTAGTCTATTTATTACAATATATTAAATTAAATTTGACACGATCCAATATGAAACAAATTATTTAACTTATTATCAGCAAAATTAAATTGAATTTGACACGATACAATAATAATTTATTTATATATTTCAACCCATGACCAATTAAAAAAAAAATTTAAATAAATATAAGGGTAAATTCCACTTACACCCTCTACTATAGAATATCCCAAGTACACCCCTTGTCAGTGACGGCCGTCAGGCCAACTAACGGATTTGTGTGAAATGTTTATTTTGTCCTTTAATATTTTATTACTTTAACATTTTTAAAAGGGTAAATCCCACTTACACCTCCTTTGGTTTGCCTATATCTCAGTTACACCCCCTCTACTATGGAATATCCCAATTTAAATTAAAAATTAGAAAAATATAAAGTTCTCTAATTTTAAAATGGTAATAATATAAACATTAGTTAAATAGTTCATCTTTAAAAATTACAAAAAAAAATTATTTAATTTTAAATCTAAGTTAAGAGAATATATAGATATATTATTTAGTTGAAATAAAAATTCTAAACATATTATAAATTTTTTTAATTTTAAAATGTCAAGGATGTATAAATTTATTATTCAGTTCAAATTTAAAATTAAAAAAAAATTGACATTTTGTAATTTTAAAATTAAATCAAGAGTATGTTGGAATTTTCAAGAAGACAAGGGGTTAAATAAGTCATTTGACCACAAGGGGCAAAATAGACCATTTATCACATTTTTATTGATGACATCATCACATAACGGTCAACAACTAATGGTTGACTAACGGAGGGGGTGCTCGATACACGGAACCAAAATTGAGAGGGTGTAACTGGAATATACCATAATAGAGGAAGTGTAAGTAAGATATAGTTAAATCATAGAGGTGTAATTAAAATTTATTCTAAATATAATTATGTCAAACGTGTTGTGTTGGATCCACCTGTATATAATTTCAACCCACTCTATTAATTCATATGTGTCGGTGTTATTAAATGGTATCTCATTTTGTCATATCTAATATATAGGCAACCAGCTGGATATACATATCTCCATATAGTGTTGATGCATCCATGTGCATATGGATCCACCTTTATATAATTTCAACCCACTCTTTTTAATTCATGTGTCAGTGTTATTAAATGGTATCTCATTTTGTCATATCTAATATATAGGCAACCAGCTGGATATACATATCTCCATATAGTGTTGATGCATCCATGTGCATATTATATTATGTTATCTATCAACTAAATTATTGTATAGTTGATATCTACCCTAGTAGTATGGGGCTATACGTACTTTAAAAATTGTCACGTGAGTCTTCTGATCTATTAGCTGTGTAAGTAGACAAAGATGAGGAAAACCAATGAGAAGATATTAAGAGGGTAGATATGCCATTAAGATATAAATGTAAATTCTGAGAAAGAGTACATACAGGGCCTGTAAGGCACGGATTAAAATTTAAGATTTTTATATTAGTGCCCCCACTGAATTTTTATAAATTATCACACTGAAATTTTAATATTGTAATTATATTCCAACTCATCTGAATTTCTAGATCCGTCACCAGAGACGGACGGATTCAAAAAATAATAGAAGAGGGGTGATCTTGAGTACTCCCTCCATCACAATTTAGTTCTCCATATTTAATTTTTTAATATTTTTTTATATTTATATATTTTCTATTAATGTAATATAATTATAGTTTTTAGTGGCTCATTTCTTTTTTAAGTTAATGAAAAAGGATAATTTGATAAAATATATTGGGACAAGGGAGTAATATTATTTTATAAATTTGTAGGAAACAATACAATGGAATGTTTGATAATTTCAGGGTAACATCAGTATTGTACTTGGATATATGTTGTTATTTTAAAAAAAAAAAAGTGATGGAAGGTTAATTTGTATATTTTTTTGGTAGTAATTGTTTTCTCTCTCCATTTCATTTTAAATTTGGGCAAGAAAGAAAAAAGGAAAAACCCCTCGCTGTTTTATCTCCCTTTATCACCTGTTATCTTATTTTCTATCTTATCCATTCCTCTAATTAATGAAATAAAAAACAAACTTATGAGATCTGTCAAACAAACATTGTCATAAGGGTTAATTTCAGCTAGACCCCTTCGACATATGTTAAATAATAGGTAAGTTCTCTGTCATTTAGTAAATTATAATTAGACTCTCTCAAATTTGTAAGTTGTAACAGATACTCCCTTTCGGCGTGGTCAAACTCGGTCAATGCCAATGTCATTACTTTTTCAAATGTAAAATATCTTAAATACCCTCGAATAGATCAAAGGACATGTGAAAAGAGCAAAATACCCTTATTTAAAATTTATAATATGACCAAAATTATCTTTGTAAATAAATAATTAACAAAATAATAATTTTAAAATCTATTAAATGAAATACGGGCATGGGTAAAGATATAATTTCACATTATCAGTCACCGAAAATATACGTCGATCAACTTGAGAAAGTCTAGCTATAATTTACCAAATGATAAAATATCTACCTGTTATTTGACATGTCTTGAGGGGATTTAGCTGTAATTATCATGCAAGTAAATGTGTTTACAATATTTAACACGAATTATGTGTATTTCTAGCCACTTATAATCCTTGAATGGTTTGACTTGCGTAACTCACCAAAATCTATTAGGGTACATTTGATTAGATAGAAATATGATGGAAAGTAAAAGTTAAAGAAAGAGAAAAGAAAATTAAGTTTCCAGTATCTATTTGGTTAATAAGAAAAAATTTCAAGAAAATTGTAAGAAAATAGTGTTTTATTAGTTTGGATAGTAAGAAAGTGAAAAGAAAATAATTTACATACCAAAACTACTCACATAATCTTATTCTATCACTTAATAATAATAAAATAATAATAATTAAAAATAAAAATATAATTTGTAAGTCCGTTGTAATTTGTTATATAAGAAAAAAGTCTTATAATATTTAGAACATTAAATTTAGAGGTTTGCTTTAATATATATAATGAAATAAAAATTTAAATATTAGGTGGGTAATTTGCTTTTAACCATACATGTTCAAAATTGTTGTTATATTCAAATGGGTAAATTGCTTAAAAAATTCCTCAAGTTTACTCTATTTTCCTACTATATCCCCTCAACTATGAAATGAGCTTCAAACCCCTTAAAATTTCATAAAAGGTTGTATCATGGGCTTGCCCTCAAATTCTTTTACCCTTTTACCCTCCAAACTTTTTGTATTTCCACATTACCTTTAATCATATCCTTACTATTATATTTCTTAATTCTTTAAATTACAAAAATATTATTTCTTTTAGTTAGAATATTAATTATGTCATTTACCTTTAATGTATTAGACTAAATATACTCTCAAATGTTAAATTCTTTTTTTGTAAGTTTTAATTATTTTATTTGTAAATCAATTAACTTGTTATTAAATTTTAGTTTGATTTAAATCATAAAACTCAATCCTAATTAATATATTCATAAATAAATCACAATTTATGAATATATTTTTATGAAAAGAAAGTTTCATTTGGCAAAAAAAAAATTATATATATATATATACTTTTGACGAATCATATATTTGAAAAGAAAGTATATTTTTTAGAAAAAATTCATATTTTTTAAAACAATTCAAAAAATATATATTTTTGACGAATCATATATATATATATATATATATATATATATTCCGAAATATATATCATTTTCCAATATATATATATTCCAAAATATACATATTTTTTCGAAAAATAATTTTTTTGAAGGTTTGATTTCACTAAACCCTCCTATACTATTGATGGTAGTTTAAGTATTATGACTCAAAATCATATTTTGGAACATAATATATATTTTTCTCAAAAAAATTATTTTTCGAAAAAAATTCATATTTTTGAAAATAAAATATATTTTTCTCAATAAAAATTATTTCTCGGAAAAAATCATATTTTGGAACAAAGTATATATTTTTCCCAAAAACATTATTTTACGGAAAAAATTCAAATTTTTTTAAAAGAATTCGGAAAATATATATTTTTGACGAATTATATATATATTCTGAAATATATATCATTTTCCAATATATATATATTCCGAAATATATATATTGTTTTCATAAATTGTGATTTATTTATGAATATATTAATTAGGATTGAGTTTTATGATTTAAATCAAACTAAAATTTAATACCAAGTTAATTGATTTACAAATAAAATAATTAGAACTTATAAAAAAAAAAACTAACATTTGAGAGTATATTTAGTCTAATATATTAAAGGTAAATGGCATAATTAATAGTCTAACTAAAATAAATAATATTTTTGTAATTTAAAGAATTAAGAAATATAATAGTAAGGATATGATTAAAGGTAAGGTAGAAATACAAAAAGTTTGGAGGGTAAAAGGGTAAAAAATTCTATAAAGGGTCAGGTGCGAAAAACCCCCTCTGATATGCAATACGTGCGTATAAACCCGTGTAGTTCTTTGAAACTCCATTATTTTCAAATACGTGCGTTTTGCACCCATTTTGACAAAGATTGTCTGAAATACCCTTAGCATAATTCGAAAAACATTTATAAAATTTGAAAAATTATATAAAATTCGTAAAAATATAAACTAGAATTTGAAAAAATATATAAAATTCAAAAATATATATTAAATTTTGAAAAGAAAAATATATAATTCAAAAAATTAAATAAAATTGGGAAAAACATGTATAAATTCAAAATATATATATAAATTTTGAAATATATATATTAAATTTCGAAAAAAAATATAAAACTCGAAAACATATATAAATTTCGGAAAAATATTTATAAAATTCGGGGAAAATAAACATTTTGAAAAAAATATATTAAATTTCAAAAAACATATATAAATTTCAAAAATATATATAAAATTCGGAAAAAAACATATAAATTAGAAAGAAAAGTTGTATTTTGGTTTTTTAAAGTTTTAATTAATGTATACTTGTATAGTTGTCTAGCCTCTGTTCAAGGTTTTCTAATTTCTTTGACTTTAAATGTTGTTTTGGTGTATTGTACTTTGGTTACTTGTGTTTTTGTACTTCTATTTGCACAATTATTTGAATTTTATATTTTTTTCAAATTTTATATATTTTTTACGAGTTTAATATATTTGTTTCGAATTATATATATATTTTTTGAATTTTATATGTTTTTTTTCGAAGTTTAATATTTATTTTTTGAAATTTATTTATATTTTTACGAATTTTATATATTTGTTTTCAAATTTTATATATATATTTTTGAATTTTATAATTTAATCAATTTATTTATTATTTATTATAGATTATTATTATTATTTCAATATTTATTATTTTATTAGGTTAGAAGGTGTATTTTAGTAATTTCATATCGTTTTGGGGGCTAAATCGCATATTTTTTAAATATATTGAATTTATACACATATTTTGAAACTGTAGGAGTTTTTCACACCAGGGATGAAACTGCAGAGGTTTTTTCACTGATAACCCTTCTATAAACAATCCAACACCTTATAGATAAGGGTATGAGGAGAAATTGAAATGTAGGCTTTCAACTTTCAGGGGAAACTGAAATTTTCCTGTGTTTTTTGGGAGAATCGTTTTGAGGAAAATAAGAGAATGCGAGAAAATTATTTTTCTCAAAATTTTCCTTTTACATCTAACCAAATTCTCAAATAAATTCAAAATTTTATATTTCTTTTTCTTTCTAGTTAATTCATCCTAACCAAACGCATCCTTAAAAAAAAAACCATCGGGAATTCGAAAAAATAATTGAATAAAAAGTGCCATTATGTGATGGCCCTTATCAATGCATAAAAAGTGCCATTATGTATACTGACGAAAGAAATAGTTGTTGTATGTAGACCTGTCAATGGATCGGATTCGGATCGGATCAATTAAATCCAAATTCAATTTGTTAAGAAATCGGATTATCGGATTCGGATCCTAATCGGGTTATCGGATTTTATTTTCAATCCATATCCGGTTAATATCGGATTCGGATCGGATTCGGATCATAATCGGATTATTGATAAGTCTATTGATAAGGATGACAAAAACTCACAATCCGCGATCCGAATCCGATAATTCGACAGATTTTCACTTAATTAATTCATATTCGAATTTCTTCATTATAGAATATCTGATCCGAATATTTAATTAAAAAAATACAAAAATCAATAAATACTGAAACACTAAAATTATTCACACTTTTAATAATTGTATTTATGATCAATCATTATTAATAAATAATAAAATAATTAACAACTAACATTTATATACATGTACAATATTAAATATATACATACATATATATATATATATATATTATCGGATTGGATTATTATCGGATCGGATTAGGCTAATCCAAATCCAATTTGTTAAGGAATAGAATTATTGGATTCGGATCATATTCGGGTTCTCGGATTTTTTTTTGCAATCCAAATCCGACTAATCGGATCGGATTCGGATCAAAATCCAATCTATTAACAGGTCTAGTTGTATGTATGTGATGGGCCCACATCATTCAACCCATAAAAAGTGCAATTATCTAAACTGGACGAGAGAAATAGTGGTTGTATGAGAAATAGTGGTTGTATGTGATGGGCCAATCATTCAATGCAGATACATAGGGGTGTTCAAAAATTAAGTAAATCTGTAAAGGGAAAATTACACAAATTTTCCCTAAACTTTGACCTAATTACAGAGAGTACTCTTAACGTTTGAATAATATCAGTTACTACCCCTTAGAATACGGAGCAGAGCCTCCGTCAGATTTGTGCGTGAATTTACTTAAAAGCCCCTGGTTTATATTATATTTTAGAGTTAATTTCAAGAAACCCCTTATATTATCCAGTTTAATCAATTAACATCCACTATGTCCATTTTGTCTCCTATACTATTCAATTTCATTATTATGCCCCATGACCTCACATTTTAAGTCAAAATGCCTAAACTATCATCAATAGTATAAGGGGGTTTAGTGAAATCAACCCATTAAAAATAATCTTTTTCGAAAATCAATTATATTTTTCGCAAAAATTATTTTTCGGAGGGAGTATATTATTTTCCAAAATATGAATTATTTCGGAAAAAATAATATATGTTTTTTGAAAAAAAATTAGTTTCGGAAAAAAATCATATTTTGAAGTATAATAGTATATATGTTTCGCAAAACAATTATTTTTCGGAAAAGATCATATTTTGAAACATAATAGTATATATTTTTCGCAAAAAAAATATTTTTCGGAAAAGATCATATTTTGGAACATAATATATATTTTTCGCAAAAAAAATTATTTTTTGGAAAAAATTCATATTTTGGAATATAATAAATACTTTTTTGCAAAAAAATATTTTTCAGAAAAAAAATTCATATTTTGGAACGTAATATAAACTTTTTCGCAAAAAAAATTATTTTTAGGAATAAATTATATTTTCCGAAATATATATATTTTGAAATTTATACTTTTTACGAAAAATATAATTTGTAGAATCTTTTTATTTAAGCTTATGGAGTTTAAACTAATATTGATGTTAATGGAATTTGCTAAAACATTGATGTTTGTGTTTTTTGGAACAAGCAATTTCAATTTTTATATTTTTTTAAATGAAATTGTGAGGGCAATTTGGTAAAAAAAGTTAGGGTATTTAAGTAATTTTGTATGTAAAAGTAAGGGTTAAATTGGAACATGCATATATAAGGGTAAAATTGGAAGTTCACTACAAAAATAAGCTTTATTGACCAAAAATAAAAAATTTCGTTGTTGACTTTTAACGGAAGGGGTTATGTGTTACACCGGAGTTGGTTTTAAGGGTAGTTTATGATATTATTGAAATGTTAAGGGTACCGCGTTCAATTATGTCATAGTTCAGGGATAGTTTGTGTAATTTTTCCATTTGTAAATTCAATTCCTCCCATCCAATTCGAATAAATTAGATCGGATTTTTTTATAAATATGGATTCAAAAACACTCAATTCAGTATTCAATAATATATTATTTTAAACTAAATCATAATATCTTATTTTATACTAAATAGTTATATATATAAATCCATACTATTGTAAAATTGTAAGTCATTTTTCATATTTTCATACATTAAAACATTCATCACTATTGCAATTTTCAAGAAAATATAATGGAAGACTTTCTATTAGTTATTTACAATTATAAAAGAGTAAGGCCTCTAAAATATTTTTATACATTTATTCCATTTAAAAAATTACAATTACATTTTAATTTAAGTATTTGGAGAGCATTGAGAAAGTGAATATAATGTTAGTGTTTGTCGTTGTGTTAGATCATTGCTTCAAGTTGGATTATGTACGTTTTTGTTATTCCCGAATTATTAATTCTAACAAATTAAATGACCTAATCAGTAAGTTAATGACGGTATTAAACCGAATTTATCTTGAGTATGAAAACCTTGGGGGTGCTTCATCTTGCAATCAAATTAAGTATTGGTGTAAGTGAAAGTAGTGAGACAAGTAGTAATTTAAATGTAGTCAACATGACACAAATGACATATTTGGAACATTTGAAGAAAATCGGAAGTGGGGGTAAATCCGAAGTAGAGAGGTATTTGGAAGAACCTACTTTGTAACGATGACAATGTTACTTTTGACATCTTAATGTGGTAGAAAGTAAATTCTTCAATGTATGAAATTTTATCCAAAGTTGCACGTTACATCCTAGTTATTCTTCAAGTACATTAGTTTTACTTTTGTAGCCATAACTACTACTTGAGGAGTTTTGAAGGTAGTACCGCACTTTTGAGAATGCTACTTGGATATTTTGTTTTTTTACTCCAACTTTATTATTTTTTGGTTATGTACAGTTTGTTACTATGACAGTATTACTTGTATGGCTTATATGTTTGTTATCTATATTTATGTTTATTTGCTACTGTGACACTATCAATACAAGTCATCAGTATTGGTACTGTGATAATGTTTATTATCTATGTTTATATATAATTTCTTCAAGTTTATTTTCTATATTTTTGAATCAAGTATGTTTAGTATTGTTATTTGTTACAGTCTACTGTGACACTCACTTTTATTTGTGAAAGTTTCTTGTCATTCTCTTTGCTATATTTATTTTTTAATCTTTGAATCCGTGAATCCAATCCAAACCAATCCGGTTCATCGCGGTTCGGTTTGGATTGGATCCATAAATGGTGAATCCGATATTAGTGGATTGGATCCAAAATACCTTCAATTCGGCCCAATCCGATCAATAAACACCCCTATACATTAGGGATGACAACGGGTCGGGTTTGGGACGGGTTTGGCTAATAGCATTACCATCTTATTTAAAAATTACTAATACCAAATCCGCCCCAAACCCGTGACGAGTTGTAATTGATAATACCATTACCACCCGTCGGTATAAACGAGCTCCATCGGGTTTACTAAATTATTTGATGACAAATTAAGTTATAATGCGTTTGATGACAAATTAAATTATAAACCAAGTATCTCTTTCTTATTCTAGGCATATATTATGTTTTACGTTATAAACCAAATATCTCACATATTTAGACAAACAAATATATATAGTTATATACGCATATTGACTGAAATTCTTCCAAAAAATATATATATAGATGTCAGCACCAAGAATCAGATTAATGAGTTATATATAGACAAAGACGCACATATATATATAATATTTAAAATTAAAATCGTAAACGGGTCGGGGTTGGGTTACCAACGGGTTTTCCAGAAAACCCAAACCAACCCGAACCCGTTTCGGGTTTTAATTTTGGATACCAAACCCATCCCAAACCCGTTTATAACTTTACCAAACCAACCCCAATCGGGTTGGGACGGGTCGGACCATTTTGCCATCCCTACTACACATACCCCCTTCTGCTTCATATGGGCACCCATGTATAACAGTTTGGTTTTAGTAAAGCTGGCAAAATGAGATACATACGATAATACAATATGAATTAAAGGGATTATAGTTGATCATAAAATAGTTCAAGTTGTATAAGAACCGATCGAAACACGACACTAAAATATTAGTGTCAGGTTATGGTCAAATTTGAATAACCGAACAACTCGTTTGACACGATTATAATTATATTTATTTTTTTAATTATTTTTTTCTCTTCTCTAATTGATCATGAGTTGAAATATATCAATAAGTTATAATTGAGTCGTATCAAATTCAATTTGATTTTGCTGATAAACAAGTTAAATAGTTCGTTTCGTGTTGGATCGTGTCAAATTTAATTTAATATTTATGATAAATATATTAAACAAGTTACATGGATTGGGTCGGGTTACATATTTAGTTAATGAGTTGGGTTAGAATTGAGTATATTTGATACGTATATTAACGAGATTTTTTTTGACATGATCTTAATCCGACAGGAACACGACTCATAAATATAAATTACTCATAGTTCTTAAACACAATTTTTTTCATTTATTCTATTATTATTTTATTTATATATATATATATATATATATTTTCTAAAAAGAAGAGAAACAAAAAACTAAATTGGCCAAATAGCAGTTTTCCTCGCGTGCTCAAGTTCAAACAGGACCTATGAAAATACCTATGATTCTACTGACCAACTCATGATTTGAAACATCAACAATGATAAGGAGGGTTTTGTTGAACTGAAGGGGGGACTTTGGCTAGGGGGAATGGCCTCTCCAAATTTTTCAATTTTTAAAAAAATTTATTTGATAGTTTAAAAAATTATAAATTTTATCAATAAATTTATAAAAAATTATATTTCCACCTCCAATATTTTAAAAAATTCTTCTAGTAGATTAAAAATATATAATTTTTACTAATAAACTTATAAAAAATTGCATTACCCCAACATGTTTCTTGGCTCCGTCCCTGGGTCATGGGCAGTAGGGGTGTTCAGGAACCGAACCGGAATCGGAACCGAACTGGAACCGAACCGGAACCGGCAGTTCGGTTCGGTTCCATAGGGGTTCGGTTCCGGTTCCGGTTCCAAAATTCCAAGAATCAAAAATTTCGGTTCGGTTCCGGTTCCGGCCCCGGGGAACCGAACCGGAACTGGAACCGGTTTTTTTTTTTTAATATATATTTTTTATTATTAACCAAAAAAACTAGCAATAAACCTCCACTAATTTCAATAACAATACAAATCCAAGCTACTTTTTTTATTCCACTAATTATATATTTGGTTTTGGATTTGCTTTAATTCAAATACTCTAGTTTATAATTATCTTATTTTATAAAATTGAGATTTTTTTGGAAAAAAAATAAATATAGAAGGAACCGGAACCGAACCGATTTTTCGGTTTAGTTCCGGTTCGGTTCCTTCCCCTTTCGGTTCCGGTTTTTCAAGAACCGAAAAAATTGATTCGGTTCCGGTTCCAGACGGAACCGGTCCTGAACAGCCCTAATGGGCAGAGCTATTCATAGCTCAAGAGGGTTCATGGCCCCTCCTAAAATTTGTAGAAATTGCATTAATACCCTCTAAAGATAATTATTTTTATAGATTTTTCTATAAGAAATTCTATTCGGCCCCTACAAATATTTAAAACATTTTTCATAGGATAAAAAGTCTCAAAGTACTTTTATCTTGTGCCACTTAATACTCCCAGAATAATTATATATTTTAACCATATGTTATAAATTTAAATATTTTGTTTTTTAAAATACAAGTTTATTATTATTTAAAAATCCTAGACAACAATTACTGCATTGACAAACATCCACCACATCTATTATTTAAATTTAAGATTATATTCTAAAATAGGCTAAAAATGTGCATAATATATAGAAAATAATTTTTAAACAATCTCAAAATAATTCTTGAGGTAACATTTACTAATAAAATTTTAAAACTTTATTATTATTTTCATCCATGAGTTTTGGGAACATGAAAACCAAAAACAATGAAGGTAGTCTGATAACATGATGAAAAGAATGTCTAGAACAGTAATTGTGTGAAATATTTTATTTCTGTAAATTTTAAATGAAACTTTTTATAATTGCTGATAGGAGCCGGATGATATACATTCTCGGCCCCTAACTCGATATTATTAATTTAATTATTTAAGTATTATGATATTTTTATCCGATTTATCTTGTTAAGCATGTTTCAAGTTCAATATCAAAAAAAAAATTTAATTATAGTGAATTAACTGAAATGCGGATTAAAAAATCATTCGAGAGCGGAGGCCGATAAAGAACGAAGCAAAGTCAGGTCATGAAGTGTGTGGATATAGCCAATCATGTAAAAGAAATAAAGAAGACGGGGAATGGACACTACCCGAGATGGCAAAGCAAAGAAAATATATCACATCACATGAACCAGGTTGGAAATTTTCCTTTGTTCCAAGCAGGAGAGTTTTTATCCAAATCTTCCTTCGGAATAATGGAGAGCCATTATCAAAATAATACTTATTTTGGGATCGAAGGAGTATAATCAAGGAGAATGATATATTTATTATTTTACACTATATATATTTATAATGAATTTATAAATTATTTCAATAGCAAAAATCCTTTTTTTCATGTTATATATATAAATAGTGTTGAATAATTACTTAATCCTTTAAAATTTTATACTCAATTGTTTTTAAAAAAAATTATTATTATTTTTTTGATTAATTATAAAAATTATATATTAATTTACACAAATTTGAATAGAGATTAATTATATCTTCCAATTTGCACCAATTATTTCATAATCTTTGTTAATAACAAAACTGTATTAAGTTAATTTAATAAGAAATGACATTATAGTCATTTATGAAATAATTTAAAGACATTGAGGATTTTTTTTTTTTTTTTTGTGATAGTTTAGGGATTTATTGCAAAAGAATAGTTCAGGGGGTTATTTTCAATTTTTAGCATAATTTTGGGAATTTTCTGTCATTTTCACAGTTCAGGGAGTTTGTTGGGAGAGAGAATAAAATTTAGGGGCTTTAATGCACTTTACCCTCATAGATATTATACCTGATAGGACTCATAGAAGGAATTCTGAGCATAGCTGTTTAGGCCATCACAACCGTTCATAGAATGGACTTCAATATCACCCATTGTCATGCCGATCTCTCACTCTCTTTCCTAATAGTGTGTGTGAGAAAGAGAGGGAAGAGATGGAGTGAGCTTGGAAAGTAGGAATTAAGCTGTATATAATTACACAAAAATGTATATAATCAACGTTGAATTCATGACATATCTTCCAGAATTCCAGGGATACTGTTGATACTTGCACTGGACTTCTTTAACTTCTTTTATCAACTTTGAATTTCCCAATGCATATAATTCGTATTATATTATGTATCAACTCTATTATTGTAGGGGTTCGCATCTGATGGGCTACCGGTAGACGTGTCAATTAATCAAATTCGAATCGGATTAATTAAATTTAAATTTAATTTATTAATAAATTGGATTATCGGATTCGGATTTTAATCTGGTTATCATATTTTATTTTCAATCCATATCCGGTTAATATCGAATTTAGATCATAATCGAATTATTAACAGGTCTATTGATAAGGATGGCAAAAACTTCCGATCCGCGATCTTAATCCGATAATTCGACAGATTTTTACTTAGTTAATTCATATTCGAATTTCTTCATTATAGTATATGTGATCCGATTATCTAATTAAAAAAATACAAAAATCAATAAATACTGAAATACTAAAATTATTCACACTTTTAATAATTGTATTTACGATAATCATTATTAATAAATAATAAAATAATTAACAACTAACATTTATATACATATACAATATTAAATATAGGGTAAAATGCAATAAACCCCCCTGAACTATGATAAAAGTTCAAACTTGATCGGTGTCTTAGGTCGGTTAAAAATATGATTAAGAATAAGACTATAATGACCTAGTTTTACCTATCGCAAGTGTATGAATCGTATTATAGTATAATATGACTTGAGACAGGTTATCGAACCCAAAAGATTAATTCATACCCTAAATTCTAATAAAATAATATTCTTGAATTGTTATGATTATTTGATTTGGGTTTTCATATTAAACTAATAAAATTAACAACTATATTAAATAAAATAATTAAAGATAAATTGAGATAGAAACGATAGAGATAAAATCTAGGGTAATTTAATTCCACCACTAACCGAATAATATAGACGTTCTATTCATTTAATTATAAAAGGGAAATACAACTTCTGTGAATTAGACTAGTACCGCTACAAGCTAGTTCTTAGTCCCCAAAGAGATACATTCAATCGGACTCAACTACAACCCATCTTTGGAATGAGTGTGATTAGGGCATGTGATTACTCTATTATACTCCTACAGTGCATTAAATTAAAACATGTCTATTTCACCTTTCTTTCGCATAGCCTGTCCAAATCAGGATTTCATGTTTGAAAAACCATTACGTAGAAAACTAATATTTTAACCTTCGGAGTTTGAGCTCGTAGTGATTAAATATAGTTGTGCAAAATTAAACATCACATCAATCTAAGACAATAATAGATTAAATGCAAAATCTTATATAATAATGATATTTCGTTATCTCATCTACATAATCATCACAAAAGTGTTACTTAGCTTCCCCTTTTAGAACAAAAATAAATAAACTACAGTCTACATTACTTGGCTAGAGTTTTGTCAAAAATCCTAGATACCGATTAGTCGTTCATGGTGGATGGATCCAACATCGTTGATGTAGAAACCATCTTCTTGTTTCTTCTCTTGGTCTTCTTCTCTTCGTCGCTCTTCAGATGTGTTCTTCTACGCATTAATTATTTGTCGAGAGAGAAAGCCCCTTCTATTATGATGTACGTGATCTTTTATAGAGAAATAAGTCACGCTCCTAAATGACTTGGAAGATCTAATTAAAATAAACCTAATAACTAAAACTAACCTAAAAATATAATTTCTCTAAAAATTCTGAAATAATTACAAAAGAATACTGATTAATAAATAATACTAATCCTAAAATATCAGCCAAATCGGAGTTTATATAGGTCACCAATAAAAATCACAAAGTCTTCAACAACCTAACAGTAATAAAATCATGGGTTTGAGGCTTTAAACGATGCGTTTTGGCCCAAAATCATCTGGGACCACTGTTTATAGTGGGTTTTGTTTGTTGGACCATTTCCACTCGAAAAACTGTGCTTTCTTGCTAAATTTGGACGTTTCGACAGTTTATACGAAAACTGCAGTCTCGGTCTCGGTTTTCGAATGGTCTTGAGTTGACATTTCAATTAATTCACCGAAATTAACTCATTTTCCTCATAAAAGCACATGAAACACACTAAACAAGACAAACCGCATAAAAACACTAATATAATATAATGTATATATTGACAACACTGAGTTAAGGAACTAGAATATGTAATATTCGGCTCCCATAAAAATATCAAATATATTTATATATATATCGGATCGGATTGACATAAATTCAAATCCAATTTGTTAAGAAATCGGATTATCGGATTCGGATCCTAATCGGATTATCGAATTTTATTTTCAATCCATATCCGGCTAATTTGATCGGATTCGGATCAAAATCCGATCCATTGACATGTCTAGCTACCGGCTACGTAGTAATCTAAGATCTCGCATAAATTTTCTAATGAGGTAAAACAATAGAAAAATTATATAAACGGACCTATTCAAAAAATAATACTCTATACGTCCCAATTTATAAGTCATTTTTTGGGAATCTAACTTTTTAAAATATTGAGTTTTATTGTAGTGTTAGTGAATGAAATATCAACTTTATATATGGTTCCACCATAGTGATGTTATGGTTTATAATGTATATTTTATATAACTTTAGTGTTTGGAGTTTAATTCGGTAAATTGATGAAATAAAGTGCTTTGAATTTTCAAAGTGGATGCTTATTTTTGGATGGTTAAAAGATAAAAAGTGAATACTTATTTTGGGATAGAGGGAGTAGAAGAGGGGATGATATTTTTTTCCGGTAAATTTATTAGGGGCAATATTAAAATATTATTTGTATATATGTTGTTTTTTTTTTCCTCCCAAAAAGTAATGAAATTATGCATAAAATCAAGTTCCTGGCGCTCATGCCCACAACGTGCCTAATTTGTATATATTTTTGGTAGTAATTGTTTTTTGGGTTTATTTCATTTACACTCCCTGAAGATAGCTTTTATTTCAATTACATCCCTCAGGTTTAAGAATCTTTATTTACACCACCTGAGATTTGAAACATATATCATTTACACCCCTGAAGCATGACATCAATCTTAAATTTTATTTTAATGACTAAACTACCCTTAATGTTATCCAGGTAGTGTTTGAAAATAAGGATTGAAATTTTTTTATTAATTTGACCCCCTTATTTTATAACTTGCCCAAATATTTTTTATTTTTATTTTTATCGAATAATAGATATGAAAACTAATAAAAATATAGTAAAATAATACAAGAAAACTAATATACTATATTGGTGTGTATATATAATGAGGAAAAGGTTAAGAAAAAAATAAAAATAAAAGACAAACACTTATAAATAATTTAAATGTACATATATTTATGAGATATTTATTAAAATTAGGAAAATTACACTTACCTTCCCTGAGGTTTGCCCTAATTACAAGAAATATCCTTAACATTTTATTAATATCAATTACCTCCCTTAATTTTTGCTCTGTTGTAACAATTTCCCCCTCTATTTAAAGTCAACGCCGAAAAATATAAATATTGGTCAAAGAAATAATTTTTTTGGGCTGAAAACCCTATTTTTCCCTTATACATTTCATCCATTACTTTTGCAATGACAATTGACCATATTACCCTCACATGTCCTCACAGTGTCCATTACTTCAGAAACCCGTACCACTGGGTGCTCAATTGTTGCAAATTTCTTCTGTATCTTTGTCAATTTTATGTAAAACCCATTACAATGGATTCCAATGTAACCTAGCAGTCTCTTAACACCCCAAAACCCTCTCAAAAACACCCTTTGATCTTTCCTCCATTTTTTGCCAATCCAAGTTGTATTTTTGGCCTTTTCTTTTAGTTTAACCAACACAAACTTCTACAAGATTCAACACTTAAGATCAACCCTTTCTTTAAACCCTAACCTTTTTCACAAACTCTTGGAGTTTCTTTACCCAACCCAAAACCTAAAATTGACCCAAACACCAAAACTCAGTTCAATACCCTTTCACTGTGTCCTGTGGATGGCACATTTTCTTTTCGGTGGTGGGTATAGTTCAGAAGCCTGGTCTCATATCTTATCTTTACATGAAAACATGAAAAATGGGGTGCGTGACATTCACGCGCAAAAAATTCAAGAGGCGCGTGTGGGCGCGTCCGGTGTCAAATGGGGCTGATTTTTACGCCGTCGCGTTCGTCTTCGAAAGAGCTTTTCAGTGGTATGCTATACTAGTGGTTTAAATGAGTTTACAGCTTCGAATTAGGGTCTTCAGCGTCCCTTTGATGGAGACGGCAATGGCGGGAACATCATGATCGTCTGGTTCAATTCCTTGGTTCTCAATCGACCGAGAGGAGGGATATATTTGGAGTGATATGAAGAGGGCGAAAAACAAGTGTGCGAAAATGGAAGCTTACCTCTACTACTCATCTGCTCTTCATCGTAGTACCCTCCTCTGTTTGCCATCAATTTTGATTTGTAACACTTCAAATTTGATTCATTAATTGATCTGTAATGAAGATGATGGTTAGAAAAGAAAGTATATCAAAAATATCATTTGATTTTTTTTGGACGGGAGGGGTTGTGTTTTTGGTTTGTAATCTACTAGGTTTGAGAGATATGACTTCAAAAAATTGAGAAATCACAATGATGGTCGGTGCTAGAGATGGATAGAGAGAGAACAAAGAGCAATATAGAGATTTTTGCCCATTTTAAAATCTTATATATATATACTTATTTAATTGAGGGCATATAAGTAATTTCACAACAAATTGTCACCGGATCTTTATCCGATAATGTTAAGGGAGGTAACTGATATTAATGAAATATTAGAGGTATTGCTTGTAATTAGGGAAAACCTCAGGGGAGGTAAGTGTAATTTTCCCTTAAAATTAATATACTATACTGGTGTCATTTTTTTGTGGTGTGTATATATATTTTGGGAGTGTGGCGGCTGGTGGTTAGGGGTTGGGGGTGGGGCGGGTGAGAGGCTGGGGTGGCGGCTGGTAAGAGTCAAAATCATTATCCATCTTTCACTCTATTTTAAGCGTATTGCATCCCACCCATAAACAGCACCAACATTCCATCTTTAGCTCATAATAATGGAACTTCGAACCACTTGTCCTCCAATTAATGGTGGAAAGTATTTACCTTTGTCACCATTGAAAGAGGGTTAGGGTTAAGGTTGAGGATAATTGGATGGTTGAGTAGTTGTTTGGATATTTCAAATAAGGTTTAATTTTTTTTGAACACATAATTTGGATTATTTTTGAATTAAACTAATTTAAGTTTGTTTGACTTAAGGGCATTTAAGACATTTTATACAAAAATTTACTGAAATAAAAATAAACATCAGAAAATGTAAATAAAACTACCTCTTGTTTTTTCGCTCTCCATTCCATTTTAAATTTGGGCAAGAAGGAAAAAAAATGGTTAAGTTCAGCGAACCCTCTTATGATTTAAAAAAAAATTACTTTGACTCCCTCTTATACAGAAAATTCTACTATACTTATCAAATTGTATTAGTTTGTCCAATTTCCTATAATTTTGGACCATAATACCCCTGAGATTTAATGAAAATTGATTTAAAATTCAAAAAACATATAAAATTCGAAATATATATATAAAATTAAAAAAAACATATAAAATTCAAAAAAAATATAAAATATTTGAAAATATATATAAAATTAAAAAAAAAACATTATAAAATTAGAAACAAATATATAAGGGTGCGTTTAGTAACGTTTCTGTTTCTCGTTTTTTTGTTTCCATCTACCAAAAAGTAGAAACAAAAACAATAATAATGTTTAATAAACTGCTTCTGTTTCAGAATAATGAGAAATGTTTCAAACGTTTCACATGAAAATGAGAAACAAAAAAAAAGTTGTTTCACTTGTTTCTCAACTATTCCAAGTAAAATGTTTTTTTTTTTACTATTGACATTTAATGCTTTTATTATTTGCAATTATTCCTCATTTCCTTATTTATATTTATATTATCATATGTTTGGATATTATTTCATTTTGTAAACTTTAAAAATTAATGTTATAATTGATTAATTGTTAGAAGTTGTAACTTTAATACTTTAATAGTTTATTTAATTTATTTTATTTTATCTACGCAAGTAAATGCCAAAATAAAAATATAAAAAAAAAATATTAAAAAAAAAAGAGAAACAAATGTGTTACTGAACATTATTATTTGTTTCTGTTTCAATAATTGTGACAACAAAATGAAATTAACAAACGTCATTTCTGTTTTTTTATTTCTCGTAAGTAAAACGTTTTTTCATTTCTATTCCTAAAAAAACAGAAAAGAAAAAATAGAAACATTACTAAACGCACCCTAAAATTCATAAAAATATATATAAAATTCGTAAATATATATATAATTCGTAAAAATATATAAATTTCATAAAACAATAAATAAAATTCGAAAAAACAAATGAAATTTGAAAAAACAATATAAAATTTGAATTTTTTTTTATAAAATTCAAAACAATATATATAAAATTTGTAAAAATGATTTAAAATTCAAAAAATGATTTAATAATTTAAAATACCCCTGAGATTTAATGAAAAATGATTTAAATTTCAAAAAAATATATAAAATTTGAAATATATATATAATTTGTAAAAAAATATATAAAATTTGAAAATATACATATAAAATTGGAAAAACATATAAAATTTGAAATATATATATAAAATTTGAAAAATACATATAAAATTCAAAAAAAAAATCAAATTAGAATATATATATATAATAAAATAATAATAAAATTAGAAAATAAAACATATAAAATTAAAAAAAACCCATATATAATTAGAAATATATATATAAATTCGTAAATATATATATATAATTCATAAAAATATGTATAAAATTTGTAAAAATATATAAAATTCGAAACAAATATATAAAATTCAAAATTTATATATTCTTACTTGTATTCTCTTGTAACCTTAATATATTCTTTTGTTTTTACATATTCTTACTTGTTTTTTCAATTTTTATATATTGTTTTATGAGTTTTATATATTTTTACGAATTTTAAATATATTTTTATGAATTTTTTATATAATTTTTTAATTTTATATGTTTTTTTCGAATTTTATATATTTTTCCAAATTTTATATATATTTTTTGAAATTTTTTTTTTTCAAATTATATATATATTTCGAATTTTATATGGTTTTTCGAATTTTATATATTTTTTGAATTTTTTATATGTTTTTCAAATTTTTTATATTTTTTTGAATTTTATAGATTTTTTTTAATTATATATATATTTTTTGAATTTTATATATTTTTCGAATTTTTTATATATTTTTCGAATTTATATACTCCCTACGTCCCAAATTATATGTCCACTTTGGGGAATCTAACTTTTTAAGAAAATGAATTTTATTGTAGTGTTAGTGAGTGAAATACCAACTTTATTCATGGTCCCACCATAGTGATGTGATGGTTTATAGTATATATGTTTTATAACTTTAATGGTTGAAGGGGTTAAATTGATAAATTGACCAAATAAAGTAATTTGACTTTTCAAAAGTGGACTCTTATTTTAGGACAATGTCAAGAGGAAAAGTGGACCTATAATTTGGGACAGATGGAGTATTTTTACGAATTTTATATATATATTTTAATTTTAAATAATTTTTCATTAAATCTCATGAGTATTGTGGTCCAAAATTATAGGAAAGAGGACAAACTAATACAATTTGATAAGTACAGGAGAATTTTTTGTATAGAAAGGGGTAAAGTGATATTTTTTTAAACCACGGAGAATTTACTGAAATTAACCCAAAAAAGTAACATCCCTTTGTTGTTTTATCAGTCCCTTTATCACCTATTATCTCCAATAAAATAAAATAAATAAATTAAGAATAATACTTGGGTCCTCCCCATTGAAGATAAACTTCGTCCTCCCACTTGATATGATTTAATAATATTTGGACACGTGACTCAAAAAATTCAAGAAAGAAAGCTGGACATAAAATATATAAAATGAGGAATTGATCTCATCAATTCCTTTTTTGAATTTTTTTGACCACGTATCCAAATGTTATTAGACCACATCATGGGGGAGAACGCCATTCATCCTTGGGTATGTGTCATCCATAAAACTTATATGGTAAATTACTCTAACCTCCCCTAAAGTTTTATATAATTACTCTTGAATTAAAATTTGTATAAATTTACTCTTACCTCCCTTGTAAAATTAATATTACACTAATATTTTTGTGTATTTACTAAAGTACACATAACTTTAGTGTTTTAGACTAAGTAATTTATGTTAAAATAACTTAATCAACTTGCATGAGAAGGAATAAAGTTGTTTTGAGTAGTGTCAAATAAGGGGTATTCAAATGATAAGAGGTGATTAGACATGCAAATTATAAATTACTTCAGTTTGAAACACTTAAATTAAGGGTACGTTACAATATGCACAAAAATGTTAATATAATGTTAATCTTACAGGAGACGTCAAAGTAAATTTATACAAACTTTAATTTAAAAGTAATTATATAAAACCTTAGGGAAGTTAAAGTAATTTACCCAAACTTATAAGATCTGTCAAACACGCATTATCATAATCATGCAAGTAAATGTGTTAATTTTTTCATTCTTTTTATTTTTTGAAAATTCAGCTTAGAATAGAAACTAGAAAAGCCCGAGGCTTACAAGGTAAGAGGGGCATACCCAGTGGAAATACTCCAAAGCCACCATAAAAATAACATTCAGAAAGGTAGATCCTCCCTAAACAAAGCTTGACAGATTTCCTAACACTAACCCAAAGGCACCTCCAAAACAAGGGGGCTTTCATGGAATTAGTGGACTGATCCAAGAAAATTACAAGGTCATAAAACCTCTCAGGTAAGAGGCTAACCCTGGCCGAAGAAGACTGAAGACCATGCAAGCTCAAGCAAGAACATTGACATTTGGGTTGTCCTGCACAAAAATGGAATCCGGGATATTCCAGGCATGAGCCATCCTTGTTGAAAATTGTTCATTGAATTTCTATTCTAATTATAATCCTATTTTAGAGTTGTATTATATATAATAATTTATTGTTAGAGAGAAGTCTTGTTTTCCAAGAAATTGTAATTCTTATCCATTAAGGTCATGTTTGGTAGGCGGTCTTTCTGGTCTGGTCTGGTTTGGTCTGGTTTGGTCTGGTCCGGTCCGGTCTGGTCTGGTCTAATCTGATCTGGAAAAGTCTGTTTGGTAAGCGGTTTGGTCTTACTATTTATTTATTATTTATTATAATATTTATTTCATTATTTATTATTTCTTCACTTTATAATATATTTTATTATTTATATTATTAAATTATTATTTATTAATTTATATATTAATTTATAAATATATTCTATTTATTTATTATTATTTCATTATTTAATTCATTTAATTTATAAATTATTTATTCATTTTTAATTATTTAAAAATATATTTTATTAATTTAATATTGATTTATTATTATTAGACTCATTTTTTATTATTATTATGAAGTATTTATTCATTATTATATTTAATTATTATTTATTATTATATTTATTTAATATTTTTTATTATATTTATTTATTATTATTATTATTTATTTCATTTTGTTTATTATTTATTATTTTTATTATATTTTTAAATATGTTTTATCTAATTTATTATTATTATTTATTATTTAGTCCATTTTTTATTATTATTATATTTATTTATTATTATTGTATTCATTTTTTATTATTATTTTGTTTTATTTAATTTATTATTTATATTATTAATTATTCATTTTTAATTATTTATAAATATATTTTATTATTATATTAATTTTTTATTATTATTAGGTATTATTTATTTAATTTTGTTTATTATTTATTATTTATATTTTATTTTTAAAATATATTTTATTTAATTTTTTTTTATTATTATTAATTTATTATTATTATTTATTCATTTTTAATTATTTATAAATATATTTTATTAATGAGACCAGACCGGACCACCAGGAACCACCTTTTTTTTTTGTCTGAAATGAAGCCATTTTGGTCTGATTTGGTCTTACTTGGTCTAACCAAAAATTTGGGACCAATGCTACCAAACACGGTCTGGTCCCATAAAACACAAGACCAGACCAGACCACCTACCAAACAGGGCCTAAGGAATTGCGTTTACAAGTAATCCTTGTCCAAATAGGGGTTGGGTTCTTAACTCTATAAATAGATAGGGGCACGAGCCTAGAAATTTAGGGGAATGAGAGAGAAATCGTTATAATTTTAAATTTAGTAGGGTCTTAGGGTGTTTTTGAAAATTTTCAATGGGGGCATAATCACAATTATTCCAAATTTGTGGGTAATAAACACAAAAAAAGAAAATTTTAGTGGGGGCGGCCTCCACTGCCCCAACATAGGTCCGTGCCTGAATAGATATCTAGGTTTTGGGTTGAAACTTATGAGATTAATAAAGATGTAGCCTCATGAGGGAGATGATAGGTAGAGGTAGATTTACAGGTTAGGTAGAGTGAATATTAATGGCGAAAGGGAGTCTCGTGGAATACACAGAAGAAAGGGGGAGATCTTGTGTGTTCGGCCCTTCCGCTGCCCCAACAATCCTCACGTTTTGGTCTAAGGCTTGGCTTTGATCCTTTAGGCTTCGTTTGGTAGGAGAGATTTGAAATGATTTGGAGGAATAAGTTTATAACTACAAAATTCTTTGGTATTATCCCTAAAAAAATGAAAAGATTTGGAGAGAAAAGAAAGTATAACAACTTTAAGTATTAAAATAACAAAACTATCCTCTATAATTAAAATAATAACTTTATTAACTAAATGATATACTAGTAATTTAATTCTTATCTTTTCTTTTCTTTTCTCTCATTTTGCTTATACAAACAAGAATGATATCATATCATTTCATTTCTTTCATAATCTATCCAAACATAAATTTAAAATATTGTTATCATTTCATTTCTTTTCTTTCATAATTTATCCAAACATAAATTTAAAATACTGCTATCATTTTATTTTTTCCTTTTTTCTCATAACTAATGTTATCATTTCATTTCTTTTCTCTCCTCTCCTCTCCATCCAAACGAACCCTCTGAGACAGAAAGCTCCGATTTTACTGAAGTAAAAACCGCATTGTACACTTGATTGTCAGTTCTTGCTTCCCCTTTATAATATCTTCTGTTCTTTCAGACCAGAATATATACACTGCAGCACCTGAGCATCATTTTCTGAAAAGGTTTAAGAGGTTCTTACCCTTGAGGGAAGAGCTCCATGGGATGAGGTTGAAGAGAGCCCTTGGACTTGATAGTGTTCCATCATCTAATGGTGAAAGGACAGTAAAAAAAGCGGTGGTTAATGGTTTCATGGTCAGAACAAAAAACACACCTATTCTGGATGGTGTGTTAATTATTATTATTATTATTATTTATTTTTTTAAAGTCAAGCATTAATAGTGTTAATTTTATGTACAATTAACTCGAATTATGTAATTTGTGGCCACTACTTATAATCCTTGAATGGTTTTGACTTGGCCAACTCACCAAACTCTATTATTTATTTATTTTACCCTTAAACTTAAAATATTCATATTTAGCCTTCATTGATCACAAATTCTAAATCCGTCCTGAATGCACATGTCTCTTCTACTGAACATAGCTGGGTTCTTACTCACACAATTTTTTCCATTTTATTTATTTATTTATATATATTATTATTTTCTTTTTTTGGTTTTTTAAAAAGAAGAGAATAAAAAACTGACTCAGTATCTTATTGATAAATTACTTCTAGATATCTCACCTATGCTCTGAGGGGTACTTGACTCTCCCAAAGTATCTTAGTATTTTGATTGAAAAGAGCATGCCGATTTTTCGAACGTAAACTGTGTAATTGGCAAATTTTGGTGTCAAAATAAATTTATATCTAATTATACTTACCCTTTATTATTTGGTCTCATATTGAAAGCCGATTTAAGAATTAGAACTCTATGATACTGAATAATTATTCAAAATGATAAAAAAAAAAAAAAAAACAAGAGACTATATACATGTTAGGATGTTTGATAAATTTCTATAGTTGGGTGTTTGATAAAATTAAAAATTAAGTACTGAAATTTTTAAGTACTAAATTATAAGTTCGGAAATGTTAAATTTAAATATTTGTTTGATAACTGTCTTAATTTGAAGCGCGTAATACATTAAGATTATTTGTTAAATGCAAAATATTGTAAATATTCCATTTGTTCCCTTAATATGTTATAAGGGTTGTATAACACGAATTTACCAAAAAAATATATGTAAATATAAAATTTTAAAATTGTATAACAAAACGAAAATAATGACAAAGTTTTTAGTATTATTTAATTTTTATTTTGAAATTCCTTAATTAATTGAATTTCACTTATAACTTGAGCATATTTTTTATTTACTAAAAATACTGTTTTCTTTTTTTTTCTTATTTTATTTATTTGGGTCAACTTTATTTTTTAACCGGTCAAAATCATGTAGTTTTGAAATAATGAAGTTGAACAAATAAAATAAAATATAGAATATACCGTTCACTCACTTTTGTGCATAGATGTATATCCGGATTCATGTTTTTGTACTCCATATATATGTGTATATAAAGGAGTAATGCTACATTCTAATAATTATAATAATATAAAACAAAATGATATTAAAAGATGTTTACGAAACTAGCAGTTGTGACATGCTTACGCGATTCTACATGAATTAGATGAATTAAAAAAGTTAGCGTGTGAATTTGTGAAGTTGGATGCGACTCTTGAAAATTGGAGATTTTTTTTAAAAAAACAGGTAGATCAAAGAGAATTTCATGGACGACTTTAGAAATTTGAAAATATTCCAAAGTGTAAATTAAGAAGAAAGTTTTAGAAAGGAGACTTCGGCTTTAAATGAAATATATAAAAAGGAAAGACCTTAGTTAGACACAAATATATCTATATATGTATATATTATACAAAGAACATCGAATATTCATAAAAAAAAAAAAAAAAATTAAAAATTGACATATTAGACTAAACACATATAATATTAAAAAATAATAATAACATAAATAAAAGTAGAATCAAAGCCTAGCAAATAATATAAACGAAAAAAAATACTCAATTATAACGATGGCTTGCCGGTCAAAAAGTGAGTATCAGTTTCAAAAGAGAAATGCATAAATAAAACCCTAATGACATAATACAAATTGAAAAGAGATAGGAGTGGTATGTTTTAATTATTTCAGGGTAAAATCATCGTTAAAAAAGTTTACGCGTACCTCGAGTAATTCACGATACTCGTGTAAAGTGATCCCCCACACGATCGGGTAAGGCCCAGACTATGTTCGCGGTCATGGTTCTAACCTCATGCTTCTTGAGACACCAAATTCTAATTCTTTTCTAACTAGATTAACCTGATTAGGTTAACCATCTAAAACTTTACCAAACATGCTTATAACCCAAAATCGCTTAACGCGTTAATTTTAAGTGATAGTTAAAGTGTTATCAAATGGACTTTTTAGTATTTGAAATTAAATTACATTATACTATTTTAGAGTGTTAAAATCATAAAAAAATCTGTGTGTTGTCCATCTTGATCAGATTACCTTGTACTATATAGCATCCAAAATTAGCAAAAATGGTTATTTTACCGTATTTCATGACATATTTGTTAACTCGTATGTTAGAAAAATAAATAAATAAAAAGATCCGATATTAATCTAAAAGTTAAACGAATTATTTTAAATAACAATTATACTCTTGGTACAGACTATTATCAGTGAACCAAAATTTTAATTTAACAATACTTAGGATCTTCATGAGAGAATGAAGTTCAACCTCCTCGGGCTTTGCTGATGTGGGTTGGTAAAATTAAGACGTGATTAAATTTTTTTATTTTTCCTAAAAAAATGGACACATAATTCATAAAATAATAAATTCACCTTTATTCATTTTAAATATTAATTTAACCACTTGCCATAATTTGGAGGATGAACTTCATCCTCTATCTTGGGAGGATCCAAGTATTATTCTTTCTAATACAATTAAGGCTTAAAAGATGAAGCCATGACTTGAGACAATTTTGTTCCACTCATGAATAAACATATATGAAAAATTGAGATGCATTTGAGATAACTCAGTGATTGCACTAAGGGTCTGTTTAGGATCATGGAATTGGAATTGGGGGTTCCAATTCCAAATTCATTGTTTGAATGTAACGAAATACTTTGGATTTGGAATTGGAATTGAAATACAATTCCAAGAACATCGATTCGACAACTTGAATTCTACAAGGAGAAGTTGTGATTTTCAATTCCACATTTCTACAAACCTTGACCCACTAAATATTCTCTCTCTAACAATAAATTTTTCACAACCACCAATATACATACATATACATAAATATCTATTTATATACATACGCCTATATATATACACATACCTATATATATAAAAATATATATAAACATATCTACACATTTATATATACATATGAAGTCATAGACGCATATATATACATATATGAATACACCTACACACAAATATACGCATAAACACATATATAAGTTCACTCATATATACACATTCACATACATACATGTATATATACACATACATACACATGTATATATATGAATACCTATACTTGTATACTTATATCTCTCTATATATATTTATAAATATTGTATATTTTAATTTTAAAGTTATGATCTTTTATATTTAAATTGGGTTGACTTTGAGATTGAATTCCAAAACACATCCAAACAATGGGTCTATTTGGATAGGGGTGTTTTCGTTATTGTTCTTGTTTTTTGGCACTGTTCACGGGAACAAAACATGTTTGGGAGGCTTTTTTACTGTTCACTTTATTCTTGGGTTGGAAACACTTCTCATGAATAGTGCAGAAAACATGAGAAAGATATTTTTTTGGGATTTTCCTAAAAAATAAATGCAGAAAGGAGAAATTGATCGCACCACCACACCACCACCACCAACCGATGTCGGCCAACACCCACCTACACCCACACACACATATATAGATATATATACACACACATTCACAACCACCACTAGCCGCCACCTTTGCAACCCACCACCACCGCCGCCGGAACCTTAACCCCTAAATCAATGTGTATATATGTGTATATATATGTGTGTGTATATGCGTGTGTGTGTATATATATATACATGTGTATATGCGTGCGATGAAGGAGGAGACAGAGGGAGATGAGGAAGGTGAGATGAAGAAGAGGAAATTGGTCCCAAACAGCCTTTATGTTTTTATTTTTAAGGATAAGAAAATAAAGACAAGATAAGAATTGATTCTTATTTTTTGGAGCCCAGAACAAAAACAAAAACAAAGGGTTGCCAAACGGATCCAATGTATTTGAAATTGTATTTGTAGAATTGAGATAACATGACATTCCAATTCCAACGCAATTCTAAATCGGCGCACCCAAACGGACCTTAAATGTAGTACTCGTATTTAGCTATATATATATATATTTACTACACCATCATGCAGAGGTGTTGGACCAACAACGATTTTGAAAAACCGATCCTGGGAATGAGAGGTGGAGGTTGGGCAAACTTGAACTAGGATTAAGATTTAAATCATATAGGGTGCGTTTGGATAGGGGTGTTTCCGTTTTTGTTCTTGTTTTTTCCACTGTTTACGGGAACAAAAACGCGTTTGGGAGCCTTTGATGGTTTTTGTTTTTGTAAACAGTAAAAAAACGTTTTCTCACCCTTAGTTCAAAATTTGAGAACACCAAAATGGTGTTTTTTTGTTTTTGGCACTGTTTGTTCTCAACCAAAAAAAAAATTAATTGTTGCAGATTCCCTAACCTCCATCTTCAACCTTTAAACCCTAAGCTCCAAATCTTTATTTTTATTTTTTGTTCCCGAAAATTTTTTAGACAAAATTTCCAACCAAACATGTTTTTGTTTCCGGATTACCCTTAGGACAAGAACAAGAAAATTTTTTGTTCTCAAGAGATAAAAAATGAAAACGAAAACACTAGTTTCCAAATGCACCCATAGTATTGGTTTGTTCTCCACTTCTTCTGGAAGAATTATAAAATCGAAAATAATAATAATCTTCTACTATATGTTGGTTTTTTTTTTTTTAATATTTCACTCTTCTTTATAGAAGATTATTATTTTTCATTCGATAATTCTTACACTTTATTCTAACATTCGTCGTCTTTTTCTTCTAATAAAAAATAAAGTCGTGTTAGTTTCCACACCGAGAAAAAATAATTAGAAACACCACCGCACACCCAACGTTTGGCTCGCCTTGTCACGCACCACATGAGCAAACTCAGCCTCTCATGCACTCCCACGCCCTCCTAGTTTCCTAGGCAAATTAAGATGAGTTAACTTGGAACCAAAACACATGAAATAGTACTAATTATAATTGATAAAGTTTAATGAAATTAATTGGGTATTTTGTATGCTAATCATTTCCACATATATTACTACTTATAAGCAAGCAAAGGATGCAATTGAATTCGAATTGATTGACAATCCATCATCTTTTGTTCTTAACAAATTAAAAAAAATAAACAAAATAAAAAAATGAAGTGCTTCGTAAAGGAAGAAAATGGCCTTTATATAATAGATTGGTGGTTTCAAAAGCCTGTTCACTATTTGAGGCCCACAGTAAACAAAAGCTAAAATTTCTGAACTGGAGCCCAACACCGAATATTATTCGGGGTTAAGGCCTGGTTCAGTTGAGTTTTAAAGTTATAAGTGTCTTCTAGGCCTGTGATTGTAACAAGTTTTGGACAAATATATATATACTTCATATTTTAAAATCATTATATATATCAAAATCACTCTATCTATATTTAATTCTTTTAATACCATTCACATAAATTCAAAAAAGATAATTAACTAAGCAATAATGAAAACCAAATAAATACAAAGCTTCAGTTTTATTGTCTTCACTCCATCATCGTAAAAACTAAAAATTCATGAGGATTGAAGTTGCAAGCTAAAAGTACTACTTTTCTACATTTTTTTTTTTTTATTAATTTATTAATGAAGAGTTGTATATATTATTTATATTTTATATGAGGCAATAAAATATGAGAACGTTAACATTACCCTGAAACCAAATAAATATAAAGCTTCATCTATATTGTCTTCACTCCATCGTCATATCCAATATTGCATTTATGAAAAATAATTAAAGATCTACCAAACCTTACTTGCAGCTTTGGCTTGAAGTATTCAGAATGTCAAATGCTCATAATTATACACTTCTTATTCCTCAAGAACAAAGATCGTTTATAGTCAAGTAACATGACTTTGAAGATTTCAGGGTTATGTTAACGTTCTCATATTTCATTGCCTCATATAAAATATAAATAAAATCTACAATTCTTCATTAATAAATTAATAATAATAAAAAAGAAAGATGTAGAAAAATAGTACTATTATCTTGCAACTACAGTCTTCATGAATTTTCAGTCTTAACAATGATGGAGTGAAGACAATAAAATTAAAGCTTTGTATTTATTTGGTTTCCATTATTGCTTAGTTAATTACTTTTTTTGAATTTATATTGATGGTATTAAAATAATTAAATATGAAAATAAAATATAGATAGAATGATTTTGGTATATATAAGAAAGACATAATGGCTTTAGAATATGATCCTTATATTAAATCTAAGGGTTCATATTAAAAGTATTGTTATCTTGCTCTCCAGGAAGTAAGAGAACACTACTGTATATATATGGAACAAGATAAACATATTCATTTTTTATATTGACCGTTAAATATGATTTTTAAATTTTAAATATAACTCTTTTATTTATATCAATCACATCTAACGATCAATATGAAAATTAAATATATTTATCTTGCTCATTGTAGAGCAAGAAATCATTATATATATATATATATATATATATATATCCTACTGTATACATTTATTCATTTTTAAACAGCAAAATCTTAATTCGCCAAGATAAACTTTCATAAATTCTCCATGTCAAATCTATTGGACCTTAGGGCTCTTGTTAGACCTGTCAATGGATTGGATTTTGATCCGAATCCGATCCGATTAGTTGGATTTGGATTGCAAAAAAAATCCGATAACCCGAATATGATCCGAATCCTTAACAAATTGGATTTGGATTAGCCTAATCCGATCCGATAAAATATACATATATATATTTATATATATGTGTATATATTTAATACTGTACATGTATATAAATGTTAGTTGTTAATTATTTTATTATTTATTAATAATGATTGATCATAAATACAATTATTAAAAGTGTGAATAATTTTAGTGTTTCAGTATTTATTGATTTTTGTATTTTTTTTAATTAGATATTCAGATCAGATATTCTATAATGAAGAAATTCGAATATGAATTAATTAAGTGAAAATCTGTTGAATTATTGGATTCGGATCGCGGATCGGGAGTTTTTGTCATCTTATCAATAATCCGATTATGATCCGAATCCGATATTAACCGGATATGGATTGAAAATAAAATCCGATAATCCGATTAGGATCCGAATCCGATAATCCGATTTCTTAACAAATTGAATTTGGATTTAACTGATCCGATCCGAATCCGATCCATTGACAGGTCTAGCTCTTGTCATCACCATGCAAGTACTACAAATTGACATGACCTTATGGGAATTTAGTAATTTACTATTAGAAATCTACAATATGGTGCCCCCTCCCAACTTTTAATATTGCACCAAAAGATATAAAATTAATCAAATACTATCTTTGAAAGAATCAAATCAACGCTTTGAAATTGATTTAAAAAATAAATAATTTTGTTTTTGAAAATGTAGGACAAGCATATATTATTATTTAGCTCACTATTTATCACCATCACTAATTAAATTATTTATCACTATGGGCCTTTGGGGCACTGCATTGACTGCAACCCTCAACTCTCTTAGAAAAATCTCATTATATATATATATATATATGGTAATTTGCACTAACACGCCCTAAGGTTTAGGTCAATTTCACATTTAGGCCGGTTAACGCGTTTGTCATCCCAACGCCTCCTGAGATTTGGTTTTTCTTGCAATGACACCCCCTGTGCCAATAAAATGACCAGAATATCCTTGAGAGAAAAATTTGTCATGTGAAATGACATTCATGCCCAAATCCCAAATATATAAAAATTTGAAAGACATATATATAAATTCAAAAATATATATAAAATTAAAAAAAATGTATAAAATTCTAAAACAAATATATAAAATTTGAAAATAATATATTAAAATTTGAAATATATATATAAATTTCGAAAAACATATATAAAATTTGAAAAAATATATAAAATTTGAAAAATATATAAATTCGAAAAAATATATATATTTCAAAAAATATATATATAAAATTCAAAAAATATATATTTTTTCAAAAACAAAATTCAAAAAATTATATAATTTTAGAAAAAATATATATATATTGGTAAAATATCATATCTTTTCTAATGAAGTGAATCAAACTACTTACCACCAACATCAATTAGTGGTCTTATTTTATATATATTTTTCCAAAATATATATATTTGTTTCAAAATTTATATATATATTTCAAATTTTATATATTGTTTTTGAAATTTATATTTTTTTTGAAATTTATATATATTTTTTATTTTTATATATATATTTGAAATTTATATATTGTTTTCAAATTTTATATATATGATATATTCAAATTTTATATATTGTTTTCGAAATTTATATATATTTTTTCGAATTTTATATATTGTGTTTCGAAATTTTTATATATATATTTCAAATTTTATATAGTTTTTCAAAAATTAATATATTATTTTCGAATTTTATATATTTGTTTCGAATTTTATATTGTTTTCAAAATTTAATATATTATTTTCGAATTATATATATATTTTTCGAATTTTATATATTTTTTTCAAATTATATATATTGTTTGAGGGTGGGAGAATGTGATTGAAATTGAAAAGTATATGGGGTAATTCGAATATAGGAGGGGTTAATTGATTAAATTGGAAGTGAGGTGAGGCGGAGGGTTTTGGTTTATGGGCATGAAGGTCATTTCACAAGCCATATATTACTCACATGTAATAAGGGATAAAGCTCAAGAGCATGCTGGACTTTTCACCTTTTCAGGGAATGTCATTATAAGAAAAATCAAACCTCAATAGGCGTTGGACGGCGTTGGACGGCAAACACAGTGACTGGCCTAAATGTAAAATTAATCAAAACCTGAAAGGTGTTACTGCAAATTACCAGTAGGAAACTATGAGAAAAGAGATAAGTTTGAGTTTGACTGACCAAAAAGCTTGATTTCAAAAGAGGCTTTAAGAGAGTTGAGACAATCACTTGGGTAGGTGTGGGAATGCAAAATGCTACCGCATGATGATTAGTAGGATCTGGTAAACATGTGTTTCACACAGTTTCACTTTCTATCTCTATGAAGACTCATTGACACACATACTGTAGTGGATGGTTCATCAACCATTATTAAAATAGACCTACCACCATCTACCACATGATGAGCTATATATATGTGTGTATACTATACCAACAACTCAATGAGAGTGATGGACTTGTGGGCCACAAGAAAATTTGTGATTGGAACTTGCAATTAGAGATGGCCCATATTATCATACACATAATTTTGAAAAGGCAAAAAAGAAATTTCTAAAAATAAAAATAGGCAAGTGAATTTTGGAGATGATACCGCATATTCGGGGATAAATACACGCGGTACTCCAAATTAATAGTAGGAAGATATGTAATACACGCATGTATTTTATCACTTGCGCGTGAAAGACATATTTGTTTTAATTAGATTGATATACAACGTGTTCATCCCTATAATAACTAATAATTTTTTGTGAATTTTGAAACGGAAGAGAATCTGAAATATCTACTATATGGTATAATACTATAGATAAGGAATGAATAAATTAAAGGAGAGAAATGGATGGAAAACACTGTAATAAAAAATTAAATATGACCCCTCCAAAATAATTTATTTGGCTCCGACCCGGTGCTTAACCTTGTTCAAATTTAAATCGTCTGTCAAATAAATCCCTGACACCTTGCTCAAATTCTAATAGTAGTTTTATAAATGAGTCACAAAATATAACTAAACATAAATTAGTTACTATATTAAAGAACATGCCCAAATCATAGATCAATTAATTTATAACAACCCTAAGGTCCCTAACCACGTGCAAACAAAACACGCAACAATAAACTTTTCTGACTTCAATATATATTATTGGTGCATGACTTCATGTACGTTAACAACGCCCTTTTTCTGCATAAAACAACATGGCATCTGGCTTTTGGGCACCAACTGAAGCTGACCCTTTTAGAATCACCAAGGTGTTTAGTGTATATATATATACACATATATATGTATACATGTCTAATGTTTATGTAATATATATACATATGCGTGTCTGTCTATATCTATTTATTTATCTCCTGCCAGCCAATAGGGCTATGGATTGACTTGACTATAGTCTATAGAGAGACCATAATTTATATCAAAGCCCAATGCCTTCATTGATTTAAATCTATCTTTAAACTCTAACAAAGCACCAAAGGTCAATATGATCGTGTGTTGATCATTAAAACCCAATTTTTTATGCCCTTTAATCAGGGCCGTCCTTTTCCGCAAAATTAGTGATTTGTTGAATAAAACAATACTCCATCGGTCCCATAATAGTTGTTCAAGTTAAGATATTTTAATATTTTATTAATTTGAATTGACTAGTGTGTAATTTTTAATTTTGGTATTATAGTGGTGTCCGATATTTGTTTAAAGTTACTGAAAAAATGATAGTTAGGAAAAGTAGGAGGTCAAGTTTCATTGGAATTTGAATCGAACAAGTATTTTGGAACAAGTAAAATTACAATAGTGAATAACTAATATAATAAGATAGTATAAAATTATTTAATCATATCAATCAAAATAAATATTTTTTTCAATTCGCGACATCTTTGTTGGTTATTATTCTCCATGTTTAAGACTTAATAATTACATCGTCCATCTTTGAAAAAATGACTCCACCTGATATTTATTGGAGAAGAATTAAGCTACTAATTAATTAAATTGAGTATTTACTCCACTTGATAATGAATTCTTGAGGTTTGATTAGCGTGATTTTAATTATGAGTGAATAAAATAAATTTATTTTTTTATTATTATTATCAAAATTTTATTATAAAGGTAGTTGGGGTTACTTTCATTTAATCGTACATGTTATTTATATACTTTGTACTTTTTTTTATTTTAAAAACGGTATGACAGATAAAGAAAGGGACAGAAAATTAAGTCAAACCTATAACAGGCGAAAATAAAATATAACAGTAGGTTTTAGATATACACATAGACGCTAGACATATTCAAATCACAACAACCAGTTATGACAATCTCTTCTTAATTAGCCTTGAATATATATATATATATATGGTAAAGTGCATTAAACCCTCTTAACTATAATCTCTCTTCCAAGAAATTCCCCTGAACTTTGAAAATGGTAAAAAATTCATTAACTATGATATGAAGTTGCAAATTGTCCAAATTATTTCATAAATGACCATAATGCCCTTTCTTATTGAATTATATATGTATTTTTTTTATTAACATACATTATGGAATAATTTATATAAATTTGATAATATATCCTTCATGAAAAAGTTGTAATTATTAATTTTTAAAGTAATAAATTTGATATTAAAATTTTGTTTCATTTAATGTATAAAACTTCTCACCCTAAATTTGAACTTTTACATGAAGGATATATTATCAAATTTGTATAAATTATTCCATAATGTATGTTAATAAGAAAAATACATATATAATTCAATAAGAAATGGCATTATTGTCATTTATGAAACAATTCGGGCAATTTGCAACTTCATGTCATAGTTAATGGGTTTTTTGCCGTTTTCAAAGCTCGGGAGGATTTTTTGGGAGAGAGAGTATAGTTCAGGGGGGTTTAATGCACTTTACCCATATATATATATGCATCGATGCACATGCTTCCAAGGAACCTATAAACTTAATTTACAAGCAACGTACTGCTGATTCCAACCAAGAGAATTGATCACAAATCCATTAGTTTTGTTCCTTACCTTCTGACTAAATCCTGGCACAAGAACATAGCACCATTATTGACATTATTAGTACTTTTATACAATGCCAGCACAGTCTAGCTAGTAAACATGTGTTATAACCAGACTGCTAATTATCACATTTTACAATGTGTTTAACAATATTATTATTAGTAAAAAAAAAAAACACACCACAAACTAGCAATAAAACAAGAAATAAAAAAATTGCAAAATTTCATTTGTATAATCTAGGTTTACGATGAAGATCGATGAGAAAATTTTGTTTTTCCCAAAAAAAAAAAAAAAAAAAAAAAAGAGTAGAGACCACATTTTTTTTTTCAGAATCCAGCTTTTCTCTCACATTCTATTCACTTTTATGAGTATCTTCTCATTTTTCACGAGCTGCATATTCTAATATTGTGTTTTATATGCTGAACTAAATTAAAATATAAATTAGAGTAGAAAGAGAATAAATATTAAAATAAAATAGTCATTTTCATTTTAGTGTTCTGTTTGATACGTGAATTAGTGATGAAACATAAAAATAAATTATTTTGTAAAATTATAATCTATTTTTAAGCTTATTATTGAATGAAATATTCATTTCATAGAGAGCGCTATTAAATGAATTTTGTATGTTTAAAATAAAATTTTATATATAGAGAACATATTTCCACCTTAAAATCCATACCAAAAAAAAAAAATGAAATTGCAGCCTAATTACACCTTAGTTATAACCAAAATGCATGACTAATTACTTTCAAAAAGAAAAAAAAATTTCATGATTACTAGTATTCGGAACTGAACATATATATACACAATTTTTGTACCAACTTGACGTACAAATTAATCTTGGGTGTATAACTATTTATTATCCCTCAGATGCAGTATATTAATTAATATAAGCCATGGTCAAACCCTTTTCACATAACTAATTCATCTTCTGCAACTTATTGTCATCCCCAATGCTCCTTGAACATGGTGACACACATGAATAAACCAAAGCGGAGCTTCCAAAATAATCCTTAAAAAAAGGCCACTTTCTTTCATTTCCTTTAGTTTATTGGTCGATAAAAGATATGTAACAGATTCCATAGGAAATGTTATATATATATATATATATATATAGGAGCTATAACCAAAGTTTTGGCTCACACAATATCTAATTAATTACCCTAAGATGGCTTTTCCGAGGTTCGCATTGGTTCATGTTGGTTTTGTTATTTTATTATAATCCGAAGCAAGAGTGGATTAAGAAAAAAAACACTCGAGATTTAGAACATTGTTGGTATCTTAGATGTGGTAGGTGTTTTTTTATTTTATTTAATTTTTATGTTGTAGGTACTTGAGAAATTAACTACAATTGTAACTCTCATTGAATAAAATGTTGAGGTTAGTGAGTAGGTATCTCACCTAACTCCTACACAGTTTTCCTATTACATATATATATATATATATATATATATATATATATATATAGTTTAATATGTGGTTGATAAGGCTTATGGTTGATCTAAGTCTTTTCTCGTTTAAACAGCTTACTAGGCTGATGTAGTATCATTAGCTAAATTCTTGAAAGTTTTGCTATTTTTTAAAGAAAAAGAAACGATATTTATTGTGGTCATCTGAAATTAATGTTATTATGGGTTTTTAGCTTAATAGAGATATGGTTGCAGGTAGAATCTTAAGCTTAGTTGATTACGTTAGTTCAATGAAACATGACTTTTCATTATATATGTGGAGTCTAATTAGCCAATTTAATGTCTGAGTTAGTCCCTTTTTCATTTTTTTAGGGATGTTAATATTGAGAGAGAGCAACAGAAACAGAAATGAGTTAAAAAAAAAAAAATAAGCCGGTAAATCAATATAAATATTTATTACAATTAAAAAAAACTGCAATGAAAAAAAAATGTTACCAAGGTTCACTTTATGGTCTCATATGTTACCAATAGTATGTAACGTTTTTAGAAAGTGTCAATATCATTACACAACATTAATATTTTTTTTATACTTATATTTAAGATTGATATTTTCTTTAGCTTATTATTCTGATTGAAATCGATAACGCAACAACGAATCATTATTATCATTGAAATCGATACCGCGATAGCAAACCATGATTCTATAATATCAGGAAAGGCCAAAGACACCCATTTGACTGCATTTGGCTATAATAGTTATTCCATCCGTCTCAATTTAAGTATTCACATTTCTTCTTTTGTGATTTATAAAATAGGTGTCCACTTAAAAATCAAAGTACTTTATTTAGTCACTTTACCATTTTATTCTTCATGCATTGGAATAATACAAAGCTTAAAATACAAATTATCATATCATCTTGAACCCATTAAGGACGAAGTTGACAATTCATCTCATTACAATTACAATATAAAATACTAAAAATTATTCTATTAAAAAATTAAATTTCCAAAAAGGGAGACATAAATTGAGAAGCAGGAAGTATAATCGATCATTGTTAAACAAATTTCGAATCATCTAAGAGTGCACAAATTCTCTATATGCAACTCCATCAAACATCAATGTGTACAGAGTGATTCTTATTTCGCCTACCAGATTTGGTAAGACATCATTTTCATTCTTGAATCAAGTGTCCATTTTTCTTTCAAAATAAAGAAAAAAATAACATAAAAATTGGTGACAATTGTTGTTTTATAAAGGCAAAATTGTTGTTCATTACAGTTATACTATGCAAGAATATTCATCTAGCTGCTCACCTGAAAAGAAAAAAAGAAAAGAAAAAAGAAAATATATATATATATCTAGCTCACGTACACTCATGATTGGCCCCAATTAAGGTTTACTAGTATCTCACGTGGACTACATTACTTAGAGGATTAGTAATTCTTATTATTATAAGTTGTTTTTATTGATTAGATGGTAATTAGTTAAGTTTTTTTTATTTGTTTGTGTCTATTTTTCATGCGACAAATATACCTATAATTATGTAATATAGGATGATCAGAGCATCGGTTTCATCTATCTTTGTCCCCCCTTTCACCCCTCGTGAAAACTATTCTCCATGTAAATATTATCACTAAAAGAACTCAAACACTAATCTTCGATTACATATACATATACATATACATATACAGATATATATATATATATATATTCTCGAGGGCTTAAACTAAAATCCATGGCTGGTGGAGTCACGCATCTGAAAGATGCAAATGGTTGCAAGAGAATCATTTTTAAAAGTACATGATCAAACATATTTCTTATATGTGTTATTCAAGCCCCTTTCGGTTGGCGTCCACTACTGTCCTAGTAGTTCCTTGTGTCACAAGCCGTTTAAAAGTTCAATTTAAGGTCACATAATGCATAGTTAACGTAAGAGGATCTTATCATTTATTTGTATGTGGCATCAAAAAAGTAGTACTATTAGCTCTTTAATTCACGACAACATCTAGAATATTACTCATTAAACACACTCCCAAGGTTAATTTGCAATTAGTTTAGTGTGTGTCGAATATTAAAAATCATGTTAACCGAAAGTGATAGAAATTGAGTCAGACACAATAAAAAGAACGATCAGAGACGCATGTATGGAATGAGAGTGAAATAACGAAACATGTCTAATGCATGTAATTGTTTTAGCTTAAAGTTTTTTAACATTTTTTCATTTTTTATTTTTCTTTCCCCTTGGAGCCAAAGGTGAAGCAAATGTAAAAGTCTAAAATGTTAATAAAAGAAATATATAGATTCAATCTTTAATTGTTACTCCCTCCATCTCATAATCTCATATTAGTTGTTCACTTTCTCAAATTTACTTGTCTCAAAATACTTGTCAAGTTTCAAATCTCGATACAATATAATTTTATATTTTTTTTAAATTATCTCTCTTCATTAATTTAAAAAAGTAATGAGTTTCACGAAAAATTACAATTATACTATATTTTCAAAACGCAAAATTGAAAACATAAAATAACCAAAAATATATTAAAAAGTCAGACTTTAGACAACTAATTTGGGATAGAGGGAGTACTTAAAATTTCATTAAAAAAAATGATTATATATATACATTAATGATCATTCTTGTTCAAAACTAATAGATGTCATAGTTTCATGGAGATGATAAAAGACCTTATAATTCAATAGGTTTAAATAATGATAGCGGTAGGTGAGTATGACCTCGCACATATTCTACGGGTCATGTAAAGAGACCTGACATGATGAGATCTAAAAAGCATAAATCATAGCGTTGATAGAAAATAAAATCGCACTAAAAAAGATGTGACCATTGAGAAAGAAACGAACCATGAAAAAGAAAAGTTGACATTTCAATTTACTTAAACTGACGTGTCATTCAAACTAGGTGTTAGATACTATGGGCTTTTGAGAGAGTTAGAAGTAGAAAACGAGGAAGAGAAAAGAAAAGATACATTATATATAGAATTCTATATACTGCTACATAATTAAGCCACTTTTCGTACACAAATTTTTCCCAAGTCTCCTTTCAAAAGGGATAGAATCAAGTTCATTTCCATCATAATACTCGAGAATGCGAGATAGCTTTAACATTGTTTGATTTGGGTTGTCGCTTTAGGTTCAAACTTGGCTTGTAAAAAGTAAAAAAATTAGCGAAGACATTTTTAAAGACAAAAAACACATTAAAGATATATATATATATATATATATATATATATATATATAATATAAGTTCCCTAGACATTAGCTGGTTGTCTATGTATATATGCTACATATGATTAGCTATGCATATCTCGATTTTCACGTGTCCGTGGTAGAAAAGTATACATGTCTTTGTCTGTGTGGTAAGTGGTAACAAGTTAACAGCTAACAAGTGGGAGAAGTTGGTCGAATAGAAATTCCAAGTTAGGGTTAATACTTGTGTAATAATTTCAGCAAGTGAAGATGTGATATTGTGCAATGAAAATTTTATATATGTTTTAAAATTTTGAAATATTTTTATCATTTTCAAAAAAAAAAATTCATAATTATTGATTTTATTAATTTTTTAATTTTTAAAAATAATCTACTTAAGGTAATATTTTAAATTTTTAGTATTCTTATAAAAATTTTATTAGACCACACCACATGTAAGTAAGTACTGCCCTTTAAAAAATTAATGGAGATCTACTTCTTCAAATGCCATATATATATATATATATATATATATACACACACGTCATTTTCATGGTGTAATGTAGGCCCCGTTTGGATACGGAAAAACAGTTTTTGTTTTTTTACTATTCACCAAGTTCAAAAAAAAAAACACGTTTGGCAAACGTGTTTACTGTTCACTTTTTTTTTCCCAAGAAAACTGTTTTCTGTGAATAGTGTGTAAAAGTGGTAAAAACACCAAATACAACTTTTAATTGTTTTTTGAGTTTTTTCACTGTTTAGGTGGTAAAAACAATGAAAACACCAAATTCATAAAATACAATTTTCACCAAATAAAAGTGGTGAAAACACCTTCATCCAAACGCTTTTTTGTTTTTAGTTTTTTCCTGAAAAAACAAAGACAAATACAAAAACAGTTTTTATATCTGAAGACAGAAAACAAATACAAAAAACAGGCTTTCCAAACGCACCGTAGTGTGGGGAAAAGATGGTAAGACATGGACCCCCTTATTCGGAAATTGGATGTCTCTTTTGAAGGAATGGAACCAATGTCTGGACTTTACACAGACCCATCTTTTGAACTAACTTCAATCCATGCTTGGAGCTGGGTCCCCCTTCACATATATAGTGCTTTAAGATTTTAGATTCTTGTAAATTAGTAAAGGCCTTTTACAATTTAATTGTTTTTTTTGGCTCCGCGGTGGAATACATTTGGTATGGAGGGATTTTATAAAACTTGAAATAACGTATCCAAGTTCTAGAGCATGGTTTCGAATTATAATTATTGTGTATTATAATTTAAAATTATATAAATTATGGAATCAGTTCGTATAACCCTCTCAAAAAATAATTTCATTGGGACCTAAGTCCCGAGAAAATCGTCTTTAGGTATTAGACATTTTTACAAATTTTATATGCAAGAATTTATTAAAATGTGAGATAATATGGGTGTCAATATATCTATAGGTAGGGGGGAGCAAGAATTGTTTGATATTTTAATGTTTTTTTTTGGGAAATTTTATGGATTTTACTTGTCCAAATCTCAATACAATATAATTTTATGGGTGCGTTTGGAAAACTTGTTTTTTGTATTTATTTTCTGTCTTCAAATATAAAAACTGTTTTTGTATTTGTCTTTGTTTTTTTCAACAAAAAACAAAAAAACGTTTGGATAAAATTTTGTATTGAAAAATAACATGGTATTGGTGGGCGGCGGTGGTGGTGGGTGACTGGCGGCGGCGATGGGGCCCAGCGGCGACCGGAGGTGGTGGGGGCCGGCATCGGCGACCAGTGGCGGGGGTGGTGGTGGTTGGTGGGGGCGGTGGCGAAAGTGGTACCCTAAAAAGTGAAAAAACTCAAAAAACAACTAAAAGTTATATTTGATGCGTTCACCACTTTTACATATTATTCACAGAAAACAGTTTTCTTGAGAAAAAAAAATTGAACAGTAAACGCGTTTGCCAAACGTGTTTTTTTTTTAACTGGGTGAACAGTAAAAAAATAAAAATTATTTTCTCGTATCCAAACGAACACTATACTTTCAAAGAGCAAAATTGAAGATACAAAATAATTAAAAAAATATTGAAAAGTATAATATCTCAACAACCGGTTTCCTTATTTGAGATATTAATTATATCATTAACCTTATCTATTTTAGCAAAAATTTATTATCAAATGAAAAGATAATAAATTACAAATTACTAATAGTTATAGTTAATGAAAATTAGTAGTAAATTGGAATGGGAATTATTCTTCCAATGCACCCAATAGAAAATAAATATTTATTATATTTAATAATGATACCTCAATTAATTTTAAATTTTAGAGAAATATTGAATAAAATTTCAAACAAGTGCCAATTTAAAAAGGTAACAAAGCCCAATCCAAAAGTGTTTTTTTGGCGAACAAATTTTGAAGTGTTAATTAAATTTTTACTTATTATTTTTTTCCTTTTCTTATTTAAACAAATATAATAAGAATTCAAAGCAACATTGTAATTTATCCAAATAAAATTAGACCACGTAGTTGAGAATGGACTTGTGGTAAATTGGTAATAGGTCAATGGACCAATTGGACCACACCCAAATAATTATAGTTGAACCGAATAGGACACCCACCCAGTTTCAGCCTAAACGACATCCATTACTCGTCGTGTTGCCGCTTTGGTCCGGTTTGAAAAGGACTTGCTTTCAAAAACGTTAAAATCTATCTCTAACTTTTTCCTACTCCCTTCCTATTATAATAAATGTCCATTTTTCTTTTTTTATCAATCCAAAATAAATATTCATTTTAAAAAATTAAAATAATTTAGTTGATCAATTTACCAATTTAACTTTGAAACATTAAAGTTATAAAATATATTTATTATAAATCATCACACCACTATGGTGAGACCATAGATAGAGTTGGTATTTCATCCACTAACACTAAAATAAAAGTCTATTATTTTTGAAAATTTAATTTTCAAAAGAGACTTATAATTTGGAACAAAATAAGTAGTATTTATTACTTAGGGCATCAGTATTTAATATCCTCCACCCAAAAATTATTTATTTATTGAAACTGATTTTAATAAAACAAAATTGAATATAATATACAACTATGTATAAAAATTATACTACCTCCATCTCATATTAGTTGTTCAATTTTGAATTTCAATACAACGTACCTTTATACTTTCCAAAATTATCCTTCTTCATTATCTTCAAACAGTGTGGATGCTACAAAAAAAAAAGTAATGTTATACTATATATTTAAGGCCAAAAAAGGCAACTCAAATTTATAAAAAAAATATTAAAAAGTTCAATTTGTACGACTATTATAGGACAAAGATAATATAGTAGATAGGACTCACAAAGTATCAAATTCAGTGACTCACAAAGTATCAAATTCAGTGGTGACACTGACATGTGAAGTGTTGTGTTCAATTCAATGGTAGTATGAATCCTATATTGTAGTGATATTTCTTATATCCTTAATTATTTCTTATATTCTTAATTATTAGTACTAAATTTTACTATTTTTTTTTTATGTTGTCTATTAATATAAATTTGAATATGGATTGCTGAAAACAGATATTAAGTTAGATAATTATTTGTAAAATTTTACAATCTAACTTAAACTTTTCGTACACAAATTATAAGAGAGCAAAGTAAAAAAGCATAAATACGTCGTGCTCTACTTTTTAAGTAATTCTTCATAAAACTATTTTATTACAATCTCTGTCTTGCGGTAGAATAATTTAAACTTTTTTTCAAAATATTTTTCAACAGAAGTCTTTGCTGTTAGTTAAAATTTTTACACAAATACAATATTTATGGCAAGTTTGCTGTCACAATTCTGTATAAATTTGTTTTTTTAATAGAAAATTAATATATTGGGTCAAAAAATTATTTTAAAGTAAAATTTTATTCTTAAAACAAGAATAGCAAATGCCAGATTTCTTATATTTTGGAAAGATATCTAAACGAAAATAACAATTTAAATTTGAATATAACAATCTCTCTTTTGAGTTTAGGATATTATTTTCATATATGTTTAAATATTGACATAGAAATATGTATTACGCGTGTCAAAAATATTAAAATTTATCCGATTACATCAGCATAATGACTGGAATTTTTTTGAGTTCCTTAGTTGAACTATTTGCCTTGACTATATATTAATTAGTTAATTGCATTTGTGATGCGACAAGTTAGTAAACAAGTATCACCTCCAAAACAGATAGACACTGACTCGTCACAAATTGTCATATCTTGATGAAAATAGTAAATAAAAATTAATTCGACATTTTTTCACCCTTAAAACAGACGCAAGAGACAAACAGCCAACACAGTGTGGTTATTGAGTCCCGTATAGGGCCATGTATACGCACTCTAAATTGTACTCTTCACTTGACGTTACAGAAAAAATGGTCTTTATGTTGTTTCATAGCGACACCCATACACTTAATATAGACATAAATGGATATATATATTTATATACAAACATATATATATATATATATATATATATATTAATGATGTGTGGTCAGATGTCATTAATATGTATGTACAAACACATGCATAATAATAATGTGTGGTCAGATCTCATGTGGGATAAAATCCAACTCAGTTAATTTCCAATCCTAGATGAAGAGACTAGAAAATAAAATGAACAGTAAAAAACTCACATAATTTATTTCAAATAATAAGAAAGGGAGGAAGGTGCTTAAATTTCCATACAATAGCTAAGCATATGTAGTTTAGGCTTTAGGCTTGTTGTTAAAGTTGTTACAAATCAAATCTAAATACAAGTATACTTGAATTGACTTTTAATCTTATTCACCGAATCGTGAAAAATTCATTCAGTTATTTTAGAATTAGAATAATCGGTGTCACACCAAACACCTAATTTATAAGATTCTGAATTGTCAGAATAAATAAATAAAAGACTTGCAATAGAAGTGTTGTCAGCAAAAAATTGAAAAATCAGCAAAATATCAAAAAATATTTAAACCTGAAAAAGTTAAAAGTATATAAAATCGTATATACATTGATTAAGGAAGTGAATAATTGAGAAACAATTTCCTCAAATAATTTGATTTGTTTTATGAAGTGGAGGTTTTTACTTTCTAGGTGTGATTAATATCTTATGGATTAGTCTCCACAACATTTTCAATAGTAATACCAGAAACTTTTAGGGTCCGTTTGGATACCCTGTTTTTTGTTTTTGTTTTTTTACTGTTCACAAGACTAAAAAAAAAACACGTTTGGCAAACGCGTTTACTGTTCACTGTTTTTTTCCCAAGAAAACTGTTTTCTGTGAATAGTGTGTAAAAGTGGTGAAAACACCAAATATAACTTTTAGTTGTTTTTTGAGTTTTTTCACCGTTTAGGTGGTAAAAACAATGAAAACACCAAATCCATAAAATACAATTTTCACCAAATAAAAGTGGTGAAAACACCTTCATCCAAACGCTTTTTTGTTTTTAGTTTTTTCCTGAAAAAAACAAAGACAAATACAAAAACAGTTTTTATATTTGAAGACAGAAAACAAATACAAAAAACAGGTTTTCCAAACGCACCCTTATTTTCGTGTAATTGTAAGGAAAATGATATTGAGAGTGAAATACTTGAAAAGGTGGCCAAATCTCAAATGTCCAACTTCTATTGGTCGTTGTCTGAGCAAAAAGGCTAATGACAAGCCAAAGGGGCTAAAACATGGCGTCATTATCTTATCCTCAAACATACAATTACATGAATAATACGCACAAGCCAACAACAAAGGTCAATTCGGATCTGTTTCTTTTCAAGCTTTTCTAGAACATCATAGTCTAGGATCAGGGATTTTGTTTTTTTTTTTGGGTGTGTGAGTTATGTGAAATTAAATTGATAGAATTACAGTTTAAAATTAATATTTTTTTAAAAAATGGATTGACAACGCAACAAGGCAACAACTATTTAAAGGTTGAAGAAATTTCATTCACTCAAATTTTTTTTCTTTTTTCCTTATTCTTTTTTTGTTTAAATATCCTAAGCACGTATGTGCGTGTCCTTTTAAGATTATATTTCAGTATCAAACTCACGCATTCCTCTCATCTCACTTGTACAAGAGAATTATTAAACATTTCATGATTTATCTTCTGATTAAGAGCTTGTTGTGGAGCGATATACTTCAGAGTTCAATTCAACTGACAAAGACTCATATGGGTACTTGACATAGCATCAAATTAAAACTAAATTTAGCTATGAGAATAACTATAAGAATCAAATATTACTTCATGATTCGACTCAAAAAAATTTAAATATTATAAGTGAGATTAATATATAAGCAATTTAATAATTCATGATTCTGATTATATAAACATTGATTGAAGACATACCCGTATATGAAAATACCTTAAGAAGATATTGAAGCGGAAACAATCTATGATATGTAGAAGTCCATTTACTCAAAAAACACTCTTCAACCCTCACTTTAACTGTGATACTGAACGATGGTTTCAGACTTATTTACCACATATTTATAGGAGATTGGGACCGTTCCTTAAAGGGTTGTGAGCAACAGACGTGTTGGTTCCATCAACCAACACTTCTCTTTACAACATACCTTTTAATAATATTTGGACATAATTAATATTGTTAGATTACAATATAAATATGCTTACATTCTTCCACTTAGTCTAATAAATAATTAATTTTGATTAATCATTTAGAGTCCTTCCGGGTATTACTAATATGAGACCAATGAGTCATTATATCTTTAAGCGACATAAGACTCCAATGATCATGCATAACAACAATACTCAACTCCAAAGTCATATATATATTATATCTGCATATATTGAATATAATATTCATGTCATGTATCGGTCCTATCATGTCTGCATAAGGACACACCTTGTCTCAATATCGAACAATTAAATTAACTCATTTTTCACACACACATGCACTAATATGAAAAATTTAATAATGAGGAGAGTAACTGTGATCACAAAATAAAGTGTCATTACTTTAGTCAAATACAACCTCCCACTAACTAAGTCAATCATCGACGTCAAGAGAAAAAATCATGCTTACGATAGAGCATATGTGGCAAACGCTTAGTTATGGAAACAACAACTTTTGTTGTGTATATATGTGCTCAATAAACATTAGATGGTTCCAAATCCTCAATTTAACAACAATGTATTAATAACCAATTTTTCAGACCAAACTTAACTCTTGTTGTTTCTTTAACACAAGATTATAACGAAGCTATGAACCTGGAGTAACAAAAACTATATGCATGATAGTGGCCTTATAACATGCAATAAACTCCGTTTCCAATAATTAATAAATATTCCATGAAGTGGATTTCATATTGTCCTCACAACCAACAAAGTCAATTTTTCCACCACTTAAGACATGTTGTCTTTTGATAAAGTATACGAGTGTTAAACCATTTCCAGATATCTTATAAACTTCTTTGTCGCTCAATTTAGATCCAAACCAAGATCACTGTGATATTTGTCTAGCATTACTATAACAAATGCTATAATAACACTTACTCCTATGCAATAACCTAAGCATACATCAACGTTCTAAAAGACATAAAATGTTTTTTATTTATTCTTGCTCTAGGAATTTTCTTTTAAATTATTTCTCAGCTTTACAATGGAGTATAATCCCTGCCATATAGTGTTAATGTGTCAAGTACTTTCAGAACTCTATCTAATTAGGTTTTTCTAACAATATAGTCATTTCACAATATTTATAGGGTAATTTGCACTAACACCCCTTGAGGTTTAGGTCAATTCCACATTTGTGTTGGTCAATGAAATTTTTGCACTAACACCCCCTAAGGTTTGATTTTTCTTGCATTGACACCATCTGGGCCAATAAAATGACCAGAATACCCTTGAGAGAAATATATGTAATGTGAAATGACATTTATGCCCAAATCCCAAATATATAAAATTTCAAAAAACATATATATAAATTCGAAAATATATATAAAATTAGAAAATATATATATAATTCAAATATATATATATAATTTGAAAAATATTTAAATTCGAATATATATATATATATATATATTTCAAAAAATATATATATATTCAAAAACAAATTTCAAAAAATTATATAATTTTGAAAAACATATATAAATTTCAAAAAATATATATATAATTCAAAAATATATATAAAATTTGAAATATATATATATAATTCGAATATATATATAAAATTTGAAAAATATATAAATTCAAAAATATATATATTTCAAAATATATATATATATATATAATTCAAAACATATATATTTTCAAAAACAAAATTTTAAAAATTATATAATTTTAGAAAAAAATAAAATATATATATATATATTGTTAAAATGTCATATCTTTTCTAATGAAGTGAATCAAACTACTTACCACCAACATCAATTAATAGTCTTTTTTTATTTTTCGAAATTTATATGATGTTTTCAAAATTTATATAATATATCCGAATTTTATAAAAACAATTCAAAAAATATATATATATTTTAATTATATATATATATATATATTTTGAATTTTATATATTATTTTTGAATTTGTTTTTTGAATTATATATATATATATATTTTGGATTTTTACCTAACAACTCGGCTTGTCATAGATGAATTGTCCACGAATGTTTTTAGATTACCCATTTTATATATATAAATTCGAAATAATATAAAATTATAAAAAAAATCAAAAACAATATATAAAATTCGAAATATATATAAATTTTGAATTGTTTTTATAAAATTTGGATAAATTATATAAATTTCAAAAACATCATCTATATTTCAGAAAATATATATATAAAATAAGACCACTAATTGATGTTGGTGGTAAGAAGTTTGATTCACTTCATTAGAAAAGATATGACATTTTAACAATATATATATATATATATATATATATTTTTTTTTTCTAAAATTATATAATTTTTTGAATTTTGTTTTTGAAAAAATATATATTTGAAATATATATATTTTCGAATTTATATATATCAAATTATATATATATATATATATATATTTTCAAATTATATATATATATTTGAATTATATATATATTTTTTGAAATTTATATATGTTTTTCGAAATTATATAATTTTTTAAATTTTGTTTTTGAGTATATATATTTTTTGAAATATATATATATATATATTTTCAAATTATATATATATATATATTCAAATTTAAATATTTTTCAAATTATATATATATATATTCAAATTATATATATATTTCAAATTTTATATATATTATTGAATTTTATATATATTTTTTGAAATTTATATATGTTTTTGAAAATTAATATTTTTTTTCCTAATTTTATATATTTTTTCGAATTTATATATATGTTTTTCAAAATTTTATATATTTGGGGTTGGGGTATAAATGTCATTTCACATTACATATATTTCTCTCAAGGGTATTCTGGTCATTTTATTGGCCCAGGGGATGTCATTGCAAGAAAAACCAAATGTCAGGAGGTGTTAGTGCAAAAATTTCGTTGACCAGCACAAATATGAAATTGACTTATACCTCAGGGGGTGTTAATACAAATTACCCATATTTATATATGTGAAACTTAATGCCAAATAATTAGTTTCACCCCACTTCCATCTCAAATACCGAAACTTAAATAACTCCTACTGACTTTGAGAATAATTTAGGCCACATACAATTTAATTGATGAGAAATAAATTAAACTTTTTAGAGTCAATTTGGCAATGACTCCAAAAATATTTAACCCTGAATGGGATCAACATTATATATAATAATCTTTCCTTTGGGCCGAGATTATTATATGTTAGTCTCCCACTAATGATACAAATTTCACCATTGAGGCTAATTAATCATAGAAAACACAATGACAACTAGTTCTTCTTTGGAAGTAACTCTTATCAATTATGTCTACCAAATTAATTACCTCAATCTGCTTAGTTGGACAAACTCAATGACCCACATTTGGGCTTGATTATTGATCATTTCTACTAAACGCCATGCCAACACAATCCTTTAATTTCAACAAAATAATAATTTCGCCACAAGCTACAAATATCATTAAAAAAATTCATAAGTGTGCCACTTTGATGACTAAACGCCCAATCAAATTTTAATAAATTTGTACTTAGTATCATTTACTGATTCAATTCCCCAAATGAATCAAAACGCAATACTTAATATGCAAGAAGTTATAACAAAAGGCATAATCATATTTATGCATATAATTTTAATAACATGTATAATTTTAAATAATACATATCATGAGATCTTACTAAGCCCTGATTTATGCCATATATATTCTCAAACAATGAAAATTTAATCATGATATAACCATATAAGATTGACATGCAATTAAGACACAAAATATATCTCAATTATACACGTCATATATAAATAATCTTAAATAAAAACATATAATTTCAAGAATTTTAGAGAATATAAAATAACTATATTTTTGTATAGAAGTTTAGTGGACAGTGGGTGATTTTCATGCAAACTCCAACAATAGCCACAAATAGTCATCAAAGTATATTGCTTTCACTAAATATATATATGGGTTACGTATAAGTGTTTATTTATGTAACTGAAAATAGTGTACAATCACAATACATTGCACTTAAATAATATACAATTACAACATTTCACATGAACACTTGTATTGAATACCAGTGTAAATTAACAACATATTTTATCACTGTCAATCAATAACATAGTGTTTGGTTTCACATAAACATCTATTGAATAATAGCCAATCACCACGGTTTAGGAAGACCGTGAAACAAAAACCCAATTATTAATTTAAATCTATTTGTATTCAAATAGATGTTAATCTCTACGTCACTATTGCTAGAGAGTTCACACAAAATAGAATACTTAATGTATATGTAAGATGTTTTGATATCACTTTAGTTATTGACATTAGAATACTTAATGTATATGTAAGATTTGTAACTATTGCTAGAGAGTTCACACAAAATAGAATACTTAAATGTATATGTAAGATGTTTTGATATCACTTTAGTTATTGACACTAGTGACTCATTTCTGATATATATGAAATAACATAAACAACATGTTTGTAACTATTGCTAGAGAGTTCACAGAAAATAGAATACTTAATGTATATGTAAGATGTTTTGATATCACTTTAGTTACTGACATTAGTGACTCATTTCTGATATTTATGAAATAACATAAACAACATGTTTCTTTCTTTAACAAGGCCATAAAACTATTGTGATTGATCTAACATGCAGCAAAGCAATCCAATGTGATGGAAATAGTTATTGCAGTGAACCGTTGGGAATCTATCAACTAAAAACAAATGACTTTCTATTTTACCAAAATTTTTTTAAAAAAAATGACTTTATATGCACAAATTATTTCAATATGTTTTTTGTCATTTTACACCGTATCCATATGTAAACCAAGTGAATAACATATTACATATTATCAGATTAATAAAATAGGAACCATATCAAAATTTTATCTAATCACCATATATATATATATATATATACACACGTACACATACTCTGTCATATGCATACACATCCAGAATAATTTACTTGATTGTATGCATATTATTTTAGGATACATATTCATATATACACAAATATATACCGCAGAAAATAAAATATATTTAAGTCATTGTATCCTAATTGATGAGCATCTCTATCATATTCTTACTATCGTAGAAAGAATTCATATTTAAATTAGGTTTATGTATTAGAGTTCATGTTGGCTCTTATAGTAAAGAATTTAATCATTCATGACTCTAATTATATAAATATTGATTGAAGATATGCTCGTATATGGAAATATATTAGGAAGATATTGAAGCGGGAACAATTGCGGGAACATCCACCTTGAATTTTAAAGAAAGGGTTCGAAAACAAATTTATTCTGACTCAGAGGGAGAAATGCTAAGATGTCCTACTGCTAATACTTTTCAACCATCTACCTTAATTATGATATTGATTCATTGAACGATGATTTCAGACTTATTTATCATATATTTATAAAGGGTCCGTTTGAGAACTTGGTTTTGGTTTTGGTCTTGGGTGGTTTTAGGTAAATCTAAAATCAATATATAATGTTTGGTAAGGAGTTGGTTTTGTTTTTGATCTTGGTATAATTATATATATATACTAATATGTATTAAAAATATATAAATATGAAAAATATATATATATAAAATTGGAAAAAAAAGTAATTTTCGGGGAAAAATTATTTTTCAGAAAAATATAAAAAATAATTTTTCGGAAACAAATTAATTTTCGGAAAAATAAATAATTAATATTTTCCGAAAAATAAATTTTTTCCAAAAAATAATTTTTGTCGAAAAAATAATTATTTTCCGAAAAAAATAATTATTTTCCAAAAAATAAATATTTTGGGAAAATTAATTTTTTTCGAAAAAATTAATTTTTTTCCGAAAATATGATTTTTTTCCAAAAATTAATTTTTTTTCCGAAAATATGACTTTTTTCCAAAAATTAATTTTTTTCCGAAAATTAATTTTTTCCCGAAAATTAATTTTTTCACGAAAAAATAAATATTTTCTGAATAATTAATTTTTCCGAAAAATAAATATTTTCCGAAAATATTTTTTTCCGAAAATTAATTTTTTTTCCGAAAATATGATTATTTTCCGAAAAAATAATAATTTTCCGAAAATTAATTTTTTTCCGAAAAAATAAATATTTTCTGAAAAATAAATTTCTCCGAAAAAATAATTTTTTCTGAAAATAATTTTTCCGAAAAATATAAAAAAAAATTCAAAATAATTCATATTTTTTACTATATATATATAGAGAGAAAAAAAAAAGTCAAAATTGGTGGGCCAAAACCAGGTTTTAGTGGTTGGTTTTAGAAAACTCAAAACCAACTCCAAAACCGGCTTGCCAAACATGGTTTGATCTTAAAATCCAAAACCAAGGTTGCCAAACATGCCCAAAGGATTGTGAGCAACAGACGTGTTGGTTCTATCAACCAACACTCATTTTCACAACATACCTTTTAATAATATCTGAACATAATTAATATTATTAGACTACAATATAAAAATGCTTACATATTATCCATCCAATTACTTTTCGAGCCGAATTGGAGATAAAACAAGACATTCTAAGGGTCCGTTTGGCAACCCGGTCTTGGTCTTGGTCTTTGATTTCAAGACCAAGACCATGTTTGGTTGGCCGGTTTTGCACTTGGTTTTGGACACCCTAAAACCAACCACTAAAATCTGGTTTTGGCCCACCATTTTTGACTTTTTTTTTCTCTTTCTATATATATATATATGGCAGAAAATATGAATTATTTTTAAAATTTTTTTATATTTTTCGGAAAAAAATTATTTTTTCGAAAATAATTATCTTTTTCGGGAAAAAAAATTTTTCGGAAAAAATCATATTTTCGGACAAAAATTAATTTTCTCCAAAAATTAATTTTTTCGAAAATAAATTTTTTTTTCGGAAAAAAATTAATTTTTGGGAAAAAATTCTTTTCCGGAAAAAAATTATTTTCGAAAAAATAATTATTTTCCGGAAAATATTTATTTTTTCGGGAAAAAATCATATTTTTGGGAAAAAATTAATTTTCGGAAAAAAATTAATTTTTCGAAAATAATTATTTTCCGGAAAATATTTATTTTTTCGTCAAAAAAAATTTTTTCGAAAAAAATCATATTTTTGGGCAAAAAATTATTTTTTCGAAAATAATTATTTTCCGGAAAATATTTATTTTTTCTTCAAAAAAATCATATTTTTGGGAAAAAATTAATTTTCAGAAAAAAATATTTTTTCGACAAAAATTATTTTTTTGAAAAAATTATTTTTTCGGAAAAAATTAATAATTTTTTTTTCCGAAAATTAATTATTTTTGAAAAAATTATTTTTTATATTTTTGGGAAAAATATTTTTTTCCCGAAAATTACTTTTTTTCCAATTTTATATATATATATTTTTCATATTTATATATTTTTAATACATATTAGTATATATATATATAATTATACCAAAAACCAAGACCAAGACCGAAAGCAAAACCAACTCCTTACCAAACACTATATATTGGTTTTAGATTTACCTAAAACCACCCAAGACCAAGACCAAAACCAAAACCAAAACCAAAACCAAAACCAAGACCAAGACCAAAACCAAGTTCCCAAACGGACCCTAACAATAACTTTCCTTTAAGATGCGCTTCACCTACCGAGTAACATGGGGCTAAGTGGGTTGATAATGTTATTATAGGTGATTTGGTGGTAGCTTTGTGTTTATAATGTTTCCACGTGGAATCTCACACAATGGAATGGAGGACATGTAGGTTGAAAATAGAGTAGGTATAATGAGACAGGATATGAATTAAAATGTTTAGGATTATCATAAAAGGATTAAAGTTGTATAAGAGTTGACCCGAACACGATATATTTGACATAATTATATTTATTTTTATTTTTTTTCTACTCTAATTTATCATATGTTGAAATATATTAATAAACTATTACTGGATCGTGTCAAATTTAATTTAATTTTGCTGATAATAAGATAAATAGTTCATTTTGTGTTGGATCGTGTCAAGTTAATTTAATTTAATATATTATAATAAATAAGCTAAATGAATTATATGAGTCGACACAAATAACATGTGGGTTGAATTAGAGTTGAACAAATTTCACACATATATTAATTAGATCTTTTTCGATATGACACGATCTCGACATGATCTTAACACGAGATAATATAATTTCAATCCGATACGAACATAATTTACCGACACGAATTGCCAGCCCTAGTTGATACATATTGATACATATTGGCCCATCTAAATAATATTTACTTTTCATAGTGACACGTGTCTAGTGGAAGAATCAATACCATGGACATGGATACGGTAATTATTATTTATTTATTTTTCCTTTTGTTAATCATAAAATTATTTCCAAGTCACTTTTGAAAGCAACGCGGCCTAACTAATCCAACATATTTTACCTTTTGTCTTGATACTTCGCCAAAATAATTAAAAATCAAATGACCTATGATTTAGTTGCAAAAACTAATTCGTAAGAAAAAGCATTTTAACATAGTTTACCTTTTATTTTAATTTTTAACTTCCGGAAAAAAAAATCATTTTTTATGAAAGAAAGCCATAACTTGAGAGCAATTTTTACAGTTGTAACTGCAATACACATTTGACTACCAAAATAGTACTTTCTCCGTCCCAAATTATAAATTTTTTTTGGGAATTTAATTTTTTAAAACGATGATTTTTATTGTAGTGTTATTGAATGAAATACCAACTTTATCCATGGTTCCACCATAGTGATGTGATGATTGATAGTGTATATGTTTTATAACTTTAATACTTGGATGCTAAATTTGTAAGTTGATCGAATAAAATGTTTTGACTTTTCAATTGGGACAATTATTTTGGAAGAGAGTGAATAGTGAATGTGAACACTTAAATTAAAACGGAGGGAGTAAAATATAAAAAGAGTCCCAAAATGCGAAGTAAGAATAAGAAAATTGGAATAAATAATATCCCGCTTAAGGTGCATTTTTTAAAATACCAAGGCCACACTCTTATCATTAGTTAAGATTGAGGAAAAATAGTTTGAACTTTGAACACAATACATAATCACTTCGATCCATCTCTCAACAAATTTTATTTTTTACATCATTTTTTCATTGAAGCTCCACTTGACCCTGGTCATATGGATGTGTTTGGAAATCATGTTTTTGTTCTGTTTTTTGTTTTTTGGCATTGTTCATAGGAAAAAAATATGTTTGGAAACTCTGTTTATTGTTTGTTTTGTTCTCAAATTGAAAAATATTTTCATGAATAGTTGAAAAAATAATAAAACAAAGAAAACCTATTTTCTTATTCTATTTTGAGATTTTCCAAAAATAAAAAATTACAAAATAAGAAAAACCGTCGTTCTCCTTTTCCTCCATCACCAACGCCACCACCCGCTCCACCCCACCACCACTCGCGCGCCCACACCACAACCACCAACACCTACCATGAACTCAAATTGGCACCAATAAACACACAGATATATATACACACTTCAAATAGGCACCACCACCACTTCAACAATAACACCAGTTGCTCAAAATCGAAACTCCTACCTCCGATTGATACTCAAATCGGGTCCGGGTTGTCCAAAATCGAAACCCCTCCCAAATAGGTACACACACACACACACACACACACACACACACACATATATATATACACATAGACCTGCAAATTGAACCCGAAAATTGACCCCAATCGAAGCTCCGAAAATCCACCAAATACTTGCAAATCAATCCTCGATTTGAAACCCAAAATTCACCTCCGAAATCCCTACCCATTTGTATATGTGTGTGAGTTTTGGCCCTAAGCATATTTTTTGTTATTGTATTTTTTGGGTATGAAAAATAAGAATAAAAACAAAAACAAGGGTTCCCAAACGGGGTCATACTCCCTCCGTTCCAAAAATAAGTGTCCACTTTTTCCTATTTTCTCCGTCTCAAAATAAGTGTCCACTTTCAAAAGTCAAAGCACTTTATCATGTCACTTTACTAACTTAGGTCATGTTTGGCATGATGTCTTTCTGGTCTTGTCTGGTCTAATCTGATCTGGAAAAGTCTGTTTGGTAAGCGGTCTGGTCTTACTATTTATTTATTATTTATTATAATATTTATTTATATAATATTTATTTCTTTATGTATTATTTCTTCACTTTATAATATATTTTTATTATTTTATTATTTATATTATTAAATTATTATTTATTAAGTTATACATTAATTTATAAATATATTCTATTTATTTATTATTATTTCATTATTTAATTCATTTTTTTATAAATTATTTATTTATTTTTAATTATTTAAAAATATATTTTATTAATTTAATATTAATTTATTATTATTATTACGAAGTATTTATTCATTATTATATTTACTTATTATTTATTATTATATCTATTTATTATTTATTATTATTATTATTATTTATTTCATTTTGTTTATTATTTATTATTTTTAAATATGTTTTATGTAATTTATTATTTATTTTATTAATTTATTATTATTATTTATTGTTTAGTCCATTTATTATTATTATTATATTTATTTATTATTATTGTATTCATTTTTTATTATTTTTATTATGTTTTATTTAATTTATTATTTATATTATTAATTTTTAATTTTTAATTATTTATAAATATATTTTATTATTTATTCATTTATTTATTATTATTATATTCATTTTTTATTATTATTAGGTATTATTTATTTCATTTTGTTTATTATTTATTGTTTATATTTTATTTTTAAAATATGTTTTATTTAATTTTTTATTATTATTTATTCATTTTTAATTAATTATAAATATATTTTATTAATAAGACCAGACCGGACCATCAGGAACCACCTTTTTTTTTATCTGAAATGAGGCCATTTTGGTCTGATTTGGTCTAACCAAAAATTTGGGACCAATGTTACCAAACACGGTCTGGTCCCATAAAACACAAGACCAAACCAGACCACTTACCAAACGGGGCCTTACTATTCGTGTCTTTTTACGAAAGGGGTTTGTGCTGAAAAAAGTGGTTTTGGACTTTGAATTGTAAATCAAACCATGTTTTGCAGGTTATAGTTTGAGTTAACAATTCCACACCATAGTGTGGTGATTTTAGAAACCATCTCAAGAGGTGATTTTGGTATGATTTGGTCACTGTTCACAACCCATAACCATCAAATTAAAACCAACTCACAACCCCAAATCCATAATTGGTGTACCATTCATTTTCAACAAAACTCAATATTGTCATGCTTGTCATTTTATTAAATAAATAAAATAGAATTAAGTAAAACCGAATAAATAATAAACAAAAATAATAAATAGTAAATAAATAAAAATTGAGTAAAATATTAAATAAATAATATAGAAATAATTAATAATTAAAATAAATAAATAAATATTTAAATATAAAAAATAAATAAAAATGATAAATAAAATAGAATTAATAATTAATTCATAATTGATAATAAATAAATAAAATTTGAGTAATAAATATTTAAAAATAATAAATAAAGTAAAACCAAATAAATAATAAACAAAAATAAAATGAATAAATAATAAATATATATTTAAATATTAAATATTAAATAAATTTGTACAAATAAATAAATAAATATTTAAATTAGTTTAATTTATTTTTATTAGTAATTAGTTCATAATTTATTTTGTTACTAAACACATTTCAAGTTATTAAACTTGATTTTGTTTCAAACTTTCTGACCTCACCAACTCCACCAAACATGTTTTGGTTTCTTCATCTTTTTTTTTTCTCATACCAAAACCATCAACATCAAACATGTTTTTAGTTCAGAATAAAACTAAATCAAACCACACCATTTCCCAAACAGACACTTCATGCATTGAAATTATAAATTATCTATATAATAAATCATCACATCACTCTAATGAAACTAATGATAAAATTAATATTTCATTTAGTACCAATACAACATCTTAAAAAGTTGGATTCCTCATCAACACCTTAGTGTCATTATTCTTCAAATAATTCAATACCTCATGGGGAAACATGATATTGTCATGAATAATCCGTTGAGGAACAAAATTACTTTGATCTTTTAAAATCGGAGAAGGGAGTATATATTTCAAACTATGAGTCAATGCCTTGTACGTATTTAAGACATTTTTGTAAAGTATTTCGAGGAGCATATGTTAACACCCTTATACTTCTAAACCAATTAGCTGCAATCTTTTACTTCAACTCAAATAGAAATTTTCCTTGATTCGCTTTTCTCAAATGTATTAATCCATATCAAAATTTTCCAAAATTAATGACAGTAAAAAGTACAATATGAAAAAGAAATTTCAAAGGGTAAATTAGTAACCTTACCATAGTGACAATGTAGTAATTGCAGGTCTCCCTCAAAAAATTTCATTCCCAAAAGTAACACTTATTTTTTAAACGGGGAGTACTTTTTTTTTTTTAATGATAATTATCGTTCATTAGATATATTTCGGAGGATTTCTTATATCCACGACTATTGTGGACTTCATTTATTTCAAATAATTAAATGAAAGTCATTCATTAAATATATTTACGTGGAGTACACACCACTTACCCTATCTGCTTTATAATCTCCTATAATTATTTTAGGAGGTGATAATGCACATGAGTTTTTTTTTTTTTTTTTTTGTGTGTTAAATAAAATGTAGTAATTATCAAGTCTAATTTAATTCTTGTCCAATAATTTATAAAAAGTAAAATGCACGAGAAGATAAGATATTGGGTACATAAGGATAAATCTACGTGTTACCCCAATTCAATAGTAAAAAGAAGTGTAATACACGTAAATATTTAATCACTGATTGTGTCTATCACCATTTATCTTAATTGATTTGGGATATCACATTAGATTTATGTTTGTGGTAAACAATAATTTTCCAAAATGCACATATAGGTAATAAACATTTTTCCATGATTGGCTGGACCCGAAATTTTGTCGTAATAAACAACACTTATAACTATTCTGTGTAATTAAACCAAATAACATGAGAAGGTAATGCATTTTATTTCTAAACAAAATGCTCACTTATCTATTATAAACAACACATCGAACAATTAAAAAAGTCATAAAACATTATTTTTTCATATATTAAACGTTAATTTTTTTAATTGTTCTTTTTCCCTTTTTATTCTAACCCCCACCCAAAACAGTCATTTACTAAATATATTTTCGCGGGGTTCACATAATTTATTATAATAGAAAGTGAAATTCATTTATCTTTATTCTTATTTAATATAATAGATCTTTATTTTTAATTTATACTATTTTTATGATGTCAATTTCCATTTCACTATTACCGTTGGCCGCATAAAAACTAGTGCCACCTGAAATTTCATATATTATTATTATTTTTATGTTATCAATTTCCATTTCTCTATGTTATAGTTACTGTTGGCCGCATAAAAACTACTGTCACTTGAAAATACCATTAGCCGCATATGGGAATAATAAATACCATTAAATCAAAGGTTATTTGCACTGAGACCCCCTGAACTTTTGGACAATGCCTTTCAAAAAGTGGTCAAGCGATTGTTGGCCACTTGCTTCCTAAACTTTGATTTTTCTTGCAATGACACCCTTGAAGCTGTAAAAAGTCATGAATACCCTTGTATTATCTTAGTCATTACATGAGACAAATATCTTGATTGTGGAGTTACATAAATGCCCCAACCCAACGACTGTATTACTTCACTCGCCTTTCTTTATTTTCTCTCTAGAAATTTCTCTCAAACGTTCCTCTTTTCTCTCTACAAATTTCTCTCATCTATCCATTCGTTTTGTGAAAAGTCATTAAAGTTTAAACTGTTCACAAATGTTGGTTGCAGAGTTTGTGTATGAGTCACTGTGGGCCTGTTTGGGAAGCCGGTTTTGGTCTTGATTTTGGATTTTAAGACCAAACCATGTTTGGTTGGCTGGTTTTGGAGTTGGTTTTGAGTTTTTTAAAACCAACCACTAAAATCTGGTTTTGGCCCACCAATTTTGACTTTTTTTTTTCTCTCTATATATATATGGCCAAAAATATGAATTATTTTGAATTTTTTTTATATTTTTCGGTAAAAATATTTTTCTGAAAAATAAATTTTTGGAAAATAATTAATGTTCGGAAAATTTTTTTTGGAAAATAATTATTTTTCGGAAAAAAATAATTTTTTGGAAAAAAATCATATTTTCGGAAAAAAATTATTTTTTGGAAAATAATTATTTTTTTCGGAAAAAATTATTTTTCGGAAAATTAATTAATTAATTTTTTTCGAAAAAATAATTTTTTATATTTTTCGAAAAAATAATTTTTTTCCAATTTTATATATTTTTCATATTTATATATTTTTAATACATATTAATATATATATATATATATAATTATACCAAGACCAACTTCTTACCAAACATTATATAAAGGTTTTAGATTTACCTAAAACCACCCAAGACCAAAACTAAATTCCTAAACGGATCCTGTACATTGGCACCAATTCATAACAATAAACAAGGACAATTTGATCTTAAAATTAATTAAGCTCACACATATGACTTTAATAATGAATAAGCGATACAAGAGTAATTTAAAGTGCCAAAAACCCTTATAGAAGTTTCATTGCAAGAAAAATTTAAGTTTAGGGGTAAGTGGTCAACAATGACCAGTTTGGCATTAACTGAAAATTCAGGAGATCTCATAGCAAATAACTCTTAAATCAATTACATCTATAACGTCACCCTCTTCGTCATCACATTAAGTGCTTCAACCACCTACTCACCAATGTGACCTTTTTAGGAATTTTATTCACAATTAATACACTATAAATTGGTTACTATACGCCATATAACCAAACTGCCTAATTTGTGATTTCTTATCTACTATGCATTAATTTCTTCTTCTTCTATGTAGTAATTAAATAATAAAATATTATAATTTAATTCTATTTGAAAATTAATAGGAGCTTTATGTAGGTTGATCTGTAAAAAATTTTGAATTTTTTTTTAACGTGTTTTATTTAATACTGAATAATTCTCTTCCGAAATTATTTTATCCTACATTTTATTAATGAATAATAAGATTAAGTGATTTATTTATAAGTTTATCTTCTAAACAATCATCTTATTTCACCCATTAATTGGAGTTTATATGATTTATCAACAATTACTCTATTCACAATTATTTTATGCTCTATGATTGTTTTTGGTTAAAATATGAGTTACAGTATTACAAAAATTATAAAAAAGATATAATTACAAGTGATATTTTTCACATGTTTGTCTTTTACATCGTGGTTCCATGAGAAGTCACACACACAATCCAATGTAAAAAAAACAAACAAATCTAAAATAACCGCTTATCTCCCAAAAATAATAATAAAAATACTTTTATACCCACCATAATATATTTACAGTTGAGGAATCGCGGAGGCTCGGAACCGAGCCTAGAGGCGGCTTAGGCGTGGGCTCCAATTATCAAAAACCCACCTCTCCCAGGGTGTGTGGTCCCCCACCATCCACGGCTGTCGCGTGCCGCATACTCCCTTGCCCACGTGGCACCCAACATCCCCAAAATATAAATAGAAATAAAATATAACATAATAAAGCTGTCACGTCAGCACATTGGGTAAAATCGAACCTCCAAATGTGGACCCCACCTCCCTCTCTCTCTCCCTCCCTCATCACTTACCACCACTCTCCTCTCTCTCTATAAATCCACCACCTCGCCGAGGACCAACAAGAGAACCATCACAGCCTGTTGGTCAATCCCTCTTCTCTCTCGTTTCTCTCTCTATACAGTATACATATACTCATATATATCTATATCTAATATAGATATATGATTCCCTAATTTTGTGCAGCTCGAACTAAATCTTCGCAACGGATAAGGACAGTGGTTTCTATCAATAGTCTCGCCCAATCTCACCATTTTCAAGTCACTTTCTTCTTCAATTCACTTTCCTGGTTTATCCATTTTTCGCTGATTTCGCGCGGAAAAACGAATCTAATCACCGATTGATATTCAATAACGCTATATTCAATCTGTAATTTCGTAGATCTGAATATTTGGTTAAAACAAAACAAAGATCAGACTGAAACATCTGGTCTTTGCTGAGATCGATCCGTTGAATTTTCGGATTTGGTGGTGACGGACCGATTTGAAATGTCAGCGGGGCCGAGTTTGCTTTTGCAGAGCCGGAACGGCCCTGGGGCGGTGGCGGTTCCCCGGGTCGGGTCGGGTCCGGTGGTGGTGAGCCGGCAATCAAATGTGGTGTCTCTGAGGAGGGGTGTGAACAGGGTTACGAGAAGGTCTGTTTCGAGACGGTGTGGTGTTTTGGAGAGTGGGTTTTGTGGGACCCGAGTGGAGAGGCTCCATTTGTGGGAATCGGAGGGTCCGGGACGGGCGGCGAAGCTGAGGGTTGTGGTGAGGTCGGCATTGTCGTCGGTGCCGGAGAAGCCGTTGGGGTTGTATGATCCGTCGTTCGATAAGGACTCGTGCGGGGTTGGGTTCGTCGCGGAGTTGTCCGGCGAGAATAGCCGGAAAACGGTGGGTGGCGTTTCGGTTTTTTTGGTTTCTGTATTTATTTATTTATTTTTTGTTGAAAAAATTGTTTTTTTTTTGTTGTTGTTGTGTTGGTGTAGGTGACTGATGCTATAGAGATGCTGGTACGTATGTCACATAGAGGAGCTTGTGGCTGCGAAGCAAATACTGGGGATGGAGCTGGTATTCTTGTAGGTCTTCCTCATGATTTCTTCAAGGAGGTAGTAATAAGATTTTTTTTTAAGCTTCATTTTTATTTATGTATTGGTTAACAATTTTAACTGAAATATATATCTATATATTATTATATATTTGTTTGCGTTGGTTTGCTTAAATTAAATTTCACCCTACTTTATAATGATTTTGTGCTTTTTAGTGTTGGGATTTATTGGGGATGATGTATTTTATAGTTTATTATGATCATAACAATAGGAGAGAGAATGGATACTGAAGATGGGGAATTGGGATCGGAATTGTGGTGATTTTGGTTGCATTCTTGCCATATATGTGACTGATTTTTGTAGCCATGGGAGTGATAGTTGTTTGGTTGCTTTGTAACAGGTTGCCAAGGATGCGGGGTTTGTGCTACCACCACCCGGGGAATATGCTGTGGGCATGTTCTTCTTGCCTACTTCGGATAGTCGAAGAGAGCAGAGCAAAATTGTATTTACAAAGGTAATTTTGAGCAAAATTGTATTTACAAAGTTATTAAGTGCATGTATCGAATGAGTAGTTACTCGGGCTAATGTTTTGGGCTGATTTATGGTTTTTAGAACTATTTGTAGATCTATTTCACTAAGCAAAGTGTGTTTTTGATGTTGTGGCATTTTTTCCTAAAAAGTTCTGTGATTTTGCTTGGTGTAGGTGGCGGAGTCACTTGGGCATACTGTTCTTGGGTGGCGCTCTGTTCCGACCGACAACTCAGGATTGGGAAGCTCTGCTTTGCAGACAGAACCTGTCATTGAGCAAGTGTTTCTGACACCCACTCCGAGGTCAAAGGCAGACTTTGAACAGCAGGTATTTGTCTATTTCGGTGTTGCGTGCATTGATTTATCAAATTCAGTGGTGAAAGGGGGAAGCTCTGAATTTTAATTTATGACAAAAACAAGATTCTGGTAATGGAATGTTATCAAGAGAAATTTGGAAATGGGTGGATTACTTACTCCCAAGTACTTTACTATAATTAGTTATTTTGTTTTATATTTGGGGTTAAGGGTATAGATCATTGTTGGAAGAAATGGAATACGCGTGTGTCAGCCATTTAGTTGGGTAATTCCAATTTAGGGGCATTATTTGGTCGCAAGAGACTCTTTTTGGAGGCTTTTTGTTCATTGGATTCCCTCTTTTCCCATAATGTTTTTTCCCTAAAAATTCCTATTATATTTTGGTAAATTTCAGGTTTTTATCTTTTAATTTATTATTTATTTTACATTTTTTCAGATGTATATACTACGGAGGGTCTCTATGGTAGCTATCCGAGCTGCTTTAAACCTCCAGCATGGCGGTGTTAGGGACTTCTATATATGTTCTCTTTCGTCAAGGTTTGTTTGTCAGGAAGCTGTAATTTGTTATGCAAGTAAAACTTCTACCTTAAATGCATTTATCCAGCTTGAGTTGTAAAGCTTCTATTGGTTTCTGCAGTACTGTTGTGTACAAAGGCCAATTGAAGCCGAACCAGTTGAAAGAATATTATTATGCAGATGTTGGAAATGGAAGGTTTACGAGCTACATGGCCCTGGTAAATATTTTTTCCATTCACTTTTTCCTTTGTCCACTGACTCTATACTTCACCAACAAACAGTGTGGGATCAACCGGTTAACTCTGAAGAGATGCAAGGTTGAGGAATGACTTCTGAGGCATTGAAGTATGAATGATCTCTTAAGTTCTTCCACTCCTTGATTACAGTATGAATTTGGATGCCGGATTGGATTCTTTTTGGTGAGTTGGTAAGGAACCTCATTATCCAGTAAATCATGTTTGCAGAAACTTCGTGCAGTGCTCTATGATCAATTCTTGAGGATGGAGCTTCCATTATAGTGGTGGAAAAGAAATTGTGTTTGGTTCAAGATAGTTTAGGATTTTCATGTCGTTTATTGGCACAGCAATATATTGTTTATTGCAGTGCCCTGAACACAATTTCATGTATAGAATTGAATGGGATCGTTAATCCAGTGTATGGAATTGTGAGTAAATATATTGATTTCTTCAATTTTTTGGTGCAGATACATTCCCGTTTCTCAACAAACACATTTCCTAGCTGGGATCGTGCTCAGCCTATGCGTGTTTTGGGCCATAATGGAGAAATCAACACACTTCGGGGCAATGTGAACTGGTAAGTTTATGACCAACAGATGATTGTTTGCCAATACTGAATAGAAATTGAATATTTTTAATTTTGACTGATCACGGCCTATCAGATTAATATGGTGTGATCAATGGAGGTACTTTTTTCGTGCTTCAGGGGTGGTTTCTCAGTTGTAGGCTTCACACCCAACACGGACATTAATAACCATTTCGTAGTTGTTGGCTGTAGGGAACTAGAGTATGTAGAGGTTGTAGTTGTATAATGAGCCTGCAAGTTTTTATGTGTCTGGTTGCCAAGATCTATCTGATTTTTTATTTTATTTTTTTCAACAATGAATATTTAGTTGAGCAGGCGTGCCAGTGCTTTTGGTGGAACAGGTCTGGGAGTTATACTATTACTAGGATCTTTTGGTTGGAGTTGATATATTATTTAGTGGACATTTTGGAAGATTCTTAGTGGTTATACATATGCTTGCTGAATATTGGAAACCTTTCCTGTTATGTTATGTGGAACTGGGCGTGCATTTGAAAACAGAGTTCAGTATTATTTAATGCAACACTACTGATTACAGAAGCATGTCTTTTAAATTTGAGCAATTTTGAAATTATAATTTCTGCCAGCAAATCCCAGCCATGTGGGCGGCACCTGATTGAGTATTGTGTTTGATTAACTTATACACTGAAAATCAGCAAAGATCCTTCTGGATAGTGTGTGGATAATACTAACTTCTATGAATAGTCTATCATTTGATTTTCAAACTTTTCCCTGGTTCAAAATAGTTGATGGATGTTGTTATCATTTTGTATTATTCAGGATGAAGGCACGTGAGGGTCTTCTAAAGTGCAAGGAGCTGGGCCTGTCAAAGAATGAGATGAAGAAGCTTCTACCTATCGTAGATGCCAGCTCATCTGATTCAGGTTGTATTGTATTTCAAAATTTTGTGTATGTGCTACCACATTTTTGCAGTTGCAAGTCCATTCATGTATTCATGGGTATGGGCCCTCAGTGTTGGACTACTTGTGCATGAAAATATGACAGCCAACATGCAAATACTAGTAGGGTTGGAAGTGAAGAGCAATTCCCCTTTTATGCTTGTGTAAATTATTGTTTCTGATATTTTTCTTCCTTTTGTAGGAGCTTTTGATGGTGTCCTCGAGCACTTGGTTCGAGCTGGTAGAAGTCTCCCTGAAGCTATCATGATGATGATCCCTGAAGCGTGGCAAAATGATAAGAATATGGATCCTAATCGGAAGGCTTTGTATGAATATTTCTCAGCCCTTATGGAACCATGGGATGGACCTGCTCTGATATCATGTAAGAGTCTTCTGAAGGTTTTGATTTTACATCAAATTACCTTGTCATGCTTGGTTTGTGCTCATGGGAAGTAATTTGCAGTTACTGATGGCCGCTATCTGGGAGCTACACTGGACCGCAATGGATTACGTCCAGGTCGCTTTTATATCACACACAGTGGGCGAGTTATAATGGCAAGTGAAGTTGGAGTGGTTGACATTCCACCTGAAGATGTGTGTAGAAAAGGAAGACTTAATCCTGGGATGATGCTTCTGGTGGATTTTGAGAAGCATGTTGTTGTAGATGATGAAGCCCTGAAGCAGCAGTATTCACTTGCGAGACCCTATGGAGAGTGGCTTAAAAGGCAGAAGATAGAACTAAAGGACATAGTCAATTCTGTTCAGGCATCTGACAGGGTACCTCCAGCCATAGCGGGAATGGTGTTGGTAAGTGTAATTTCAACCTTCCCCTCTTTAAAGCAAAAGAAAAAATGAAAGGAAAAAAATCTTGTATTTCTCTGTGGCTGATTCTGAAATCGGTTTGTGTTTACTGTAACTGGTAGGCATCTAGTGATGATGACAACATGGAAAACATGGGCATGCATGGTTTATTGGCTCCTTTGAAAGCTTTTGGGTACGGAACTCTTTTTTTTCTTTGATAGCACTACAAAATTTCTTCACTCTATTTGTATAGGGAAGTGAATTCAAATTTTGACATCCTCATGCAGCTACACGGTTGAAGCCTTGGAGATGTTGTTGCTACCCATGGCAAAAGATGGTGTTGAGCCCCTTGGTTCAATGGGGAATGATGCTCCTTTGGCTGTGATGTCAAATAGAGAGAAACTTACCTTTGAGTATTTCAAGCAGATGTTTGCTCAAGTTACGAACCCTCCTATTGACCCTATAAGAGAGAAGATAGTCACCTCCATGGAGTGCATGATTGGTCCGGAAGGTGATCTTACGGAGACGACTGAAGACCAGTGTCATCGTCTCTCGCTAAAAGGGCCTCTATTATCGATTGATGAAATGGAAGCAGTTAAAAAGATGAACTACGGAGGTTGGCGTAGCAAATTTCTTGATATCACCTATTCTAAAGGTCGTGGAAGGAAGGGTTTGGAGGAGACCTTGGATAGGATATGTTCTGAGGCGCATGATGCAATTGGCGAGGGTTACACAATGCTTGTTCTTTCTGACAGAGGTACCTTATTCCTAAAACTAGAGTTGCCCCAGAAAAAGTCTGGGGGAAATTTGTATGTCTTTGTTTAATGAAGTTACATTTAATTAATCCTTATGTTATTTGTTTAAATTTGCAGCATTTTGTTCAGAGCGTGTAGCTGTAAGCTCCCTCTTGGCTGTTGGAGCTGTCCACCACAGTTTAGTAAAAAAGCTTGAGCGAACTCGAGTAGGCCTGATTGTTGAGTCTGCTGAGCCACGCGAAGTGCATCATTTTTGTACGCTCGTTGGGTTTGGAGCAGATGCTATATGCCCGTATTTGGCTGTAGAGGCCATCTGGAGATTGCAGGTTGATGGAAAGATCCCTCCAAAAGCGACTGGTGAGTTCCACTCCAAGGACGAGCTGGTCAAGAAGTACTTCAAAGCAAGCAACTATGGAATGATGAAGGTTCTTGCTAAGATGGGGATATCAACTTTGGCCTCTTACAAGGGTGCTCAGATTTTTGAGGCTGTCGGCCTTTCCTCAGAAGTGATAAAAAGATGCTTTATTGGAACTCCTAGCAGAGTTGAGGGTGCAACATTTGAAGCTCTTGCCATTGATGCGCTTCAGTTGCATGAGCTGGCATTTCCAACTAGAACGTTTCCTCCTGGAAGTGCAGAGTCTGTAGCACTGCCAAATCCGGGGGATTATCACTGGAGGAAAGATGGTGAGGTTCACCTGAATGATCCCCTTGCAATAGCAAAGCTGCAAGAGGCTGCGAGAGGTAACAGTGTGGCTGCTTACAAGGAATATTCCAAGCGGATACAGGAATTGAACAAAACCTGCAATCTTCGTGGGCTTTTAAAATTCAAAGAGGCAGACATCATGATCCCTTTGGAGGAGGTGGAGCCAGCTAGCGAGATTGTTAAACGGTTTGTTACTGGGGCCATGAGTTATGGATCTATATCATTGGAGGCACACACGACCCTTGCTACTGCTATGAACAAAATTGGGGGGAAATCTAACACAGGTATGTTCTTGATGAAATAGAGTTTTTTTTATGTAGTTCAATTAGGATCATTCAATGTGTTACATCAGGTTTATTGATTAGTCAGAAGGCTTAGAAGATTCTTGTGAAGTAGTTTTACTACATTGAGAACTCTTCTGTTGCTTAGAGTTAGAAAGCAGTTCTGAGCACTGTAACTGAATCTCATTTTATCTAAAATATACACACAAGTCTCAGTGAAGCATACTTGAAGACTATTTTGGTTCCTTCTTTTTCTTCAAACTAATGGTTCTTTGAGATGCTTTCATTTTTCTGTCATTTTCTTCGTGGATTGACCTTTTAGTAGTGAATTTTTTCTGTCCGCTTTTCAGTTTTATCTCCTGCGATTTCTGTTGCTTTACTGTCCCTTTGTGTGTTTTCTTGAATCATATTTTCATTTATTAATTCAATTTCTACTGAAGGTGAGGGAGGTGAGAACCCATCGCGAATGGTGCCACTTCCAGATGGTTCGATGAATCCGAAAAGGAGTGCAATTAAGCAGGTTGCAAGTGGAAGATTTGGAGTGTCAAGTTATTACCTTACAAATGCTGATGAGCTGCAGATAAAGATGGCTCAGGTATGTCTTGAATGCTATACACTTGACCTGAAAATAGATTCCCAGGCTTATCATTTGCTGTTGGTGTTCATCAATTCCTATTTAGCCCCTGTATTCCTATTGGAGCAGAGGTTCCTCTTGTTTATGAATTTATGTTCATGGACAGATGATGCAGTGTCTTTGCATCTTTAACTGATACCTACATTTGACATTTGGTGAGGTTAAATTTGAACTGCATTTGTTTGTTCTTCGTGGATTGGACATATTTATCGTTAATTTTGGATTGCCTCGTTACACAGGGAGCCAAGCCCGGCGAAGGTGGTGAGCTTCCAGGCCACAAGGTTATAGGAGACATTGCGGTCACAAGGAATTCTACTGCTGGGGTGGGACTAATCAGTCCACCTCCCCATCATGACATCTACTCGATTGAAGACCTTGCCCAATTGATTCACGATCTCAAAGTAAGTACATCTGCTACTTCTTGAACATGTTTTCTTGTAGTGCATGATTGTTTTGATATGATATCTTGGCATTATAAAAGCTGTTTCTTTTCACATTTGTTTGTCTGTGTTCCCGTTGGGATGAAGACATGGGCTTTTTCCCTTTAGGAAGCAAATGTGGATTGTATAGCAAATCTTATTGTTGGAGTGGTTTACTCCATCTTAATCCTTCCTATGATATTTTGTAGAATGCCAATCCGTCAGCCAGAGTAAGTGTGAAGTTAGTATCTGAAGCTGGTGTGGGAGTAATTGCTAGTGGGGTTGTGAAGGGGCATGCTGACCATGTACTGATCTCGGGTCATGATGGAGGTACAGGTGCTTCTAGATGGACTGGCATCAAGAGTGCTGGGCTTCCATGGGAACTTGGTCTTGCGGAGACCCACCAGACTCTAGTTGCTAATGACCTTCGTGGCCGAGCAGTTCTCCAAACAGATGGACAGCTGAAAACTGGAAGAGATGTGGCCATTGCCGCTCTTCTTGGTGCAGAGGAGTTTGGTTTCAGCACGGCTCCCCTAATAACTCTTGGTTGCATCATGATGCGGAAGTGCCACAAAAACACTTGTCCAGTTGGAATTGCTACCCAAGATCCAGTCCTTCGTGAAAAGTTTGCTGGAGAACCTGAGCATGTGATAAATTTCTTCTTCATGCTAGCAGAGGAGTTGAGGGAAATCATGTCTCAGCTTGGATTTCGAACAATAAAGGAAATGGTTGGTCGATCAGACATGCTTGAACTTGATGAAGAAGTTACTAGGAGCAATGAAAAGCTAAAGAATATTGATCTCTCTCTATTGCTTAGACCTGCTGCTGACATCCGGCCTGAAGCTGCCCAATATTGTGTACAGAAACAGGATCACGGCTTGGACATGGCTTTGGATAATGAACTTGTTACTTTGTCCAAAGCTGCTTTAGAAAAAGGTCTTCCTGTATACATTGAGTCACCAATCTGCAACAGAAATCGTGCAGTTGGAACAATGCTTAGCCATGAAGTGACTAAGCGCTATCACATGGAAGGGCTTCCTGCAGATACCATCCATATTAAACTCAGTGGTAGTGCAGGCCAGAGCCTTGGAGCTTTTCTTTGCCCTGGCATCATGTTGGAGCTTGAAGGTGACAGCAATGACTATGTGGGGAAAGGACTATCAGGTGGCAAGATTGTTGTTTATCCTCCAAGAGGAAGCGGGTTTGATCCAAAGGAAAACATTGTGATTGGTAATGTAGCACTCTATGGAGCAACATGTGGGGAAGCATATTTTAATGGGATGGCAGCAGAAAGGTTCTGTGTCCGTAATTCAGGGGCTAGAGCAGTTGTAGAAGGTGTTGGTGATCATGGATGTGAGTATATGACTGGTGGGACTGTTATTGTGCTTGGGAAAACCGGGAGGAATTTTGCTGCAGGCATGAGTGGTGGCATTGCCTATATTCTTGATTTGGATAGCAAGTTCCAATCCAGATGCAATCTTGAGCTAGTAGATCTAGATAAAGTTGAAGAAGAGGAGGATATTATGACACTCAGAATGATGATACAGCAACATCAGCGTCACACGAACAGCGAATTAGCCAGAGAAGTGCTTGCTGACTTTGAGAATCTTCTTCCTAAATTTATTAAGGTCGTTCCTAGAGATTACAAACGGGTACTTGCAAGCATGAAAGCAGAGGAAGCAGCCGCAGAGGCTGCAGAAAAGGCTGCTAAGGAGGATGAGGAACAAGAATTGGCAGAATTGGCAGAGAAAGATGCCTTCGAAGAGCTAAAGAAGTTGGCAACTGAATCTTTGAATGAGAAGGACGACCCGGTAAGCTGCTTACCGATCAGTAATACTTGTCACTTAGCTTTTTATATCCTTTCACTTTGTACGAAATTATCTTAAAACTTAATGACTGCAGAGGTGTTATAGGATTTCATAAAAGCAACTACCGGTCATAGTGTTATTAGGAGTTAAAACTTATGATTTCTTATACTTGGAACCATTTTCCTTGCTTTAAAATGATTCCTCTGTTTGGGTTGGCCTCAAATTTTACAGTTTTTTTTTCAAATAACTTGTTTCAAACATTTGGGCACCTTGAATTGTTCATTCTTTGTTTCTCCAAGTCCTTTTTCTTTTTTTGGTCTCAGTAAGTGATAATGATTATTCTTTTAAGATGGTTTTCAATATCCTAGACATGTTGTATTTATGCTAATTGTTCACATATATATATCCCCTTAACATGGTCTAATAAGAATTCTGAAAATTCACAGGTGGTGGAAAAGGCTGAACCATCGAAGAGGCCTAGTCGAGTGACCGATGCCGTCAAACATCGAGGTTTTATTGCTTACGAGCGTGAGGGTGTCTCATACAGGGATCCCACCGTTAGGATGAATGACTGGAAAGAGGTAATGGAGGAGTCGAAGCCTGGCCCGCTTTTAAAGACACAGTCTGCTCGTTGCATGGACTGTGGCACTCCCTTCTGCCAACAGGTAATATCTAAATGCACTTCAACAAATAATTGATAGTTGTTTAGTATCTATAAACTACTGCCAGGGCGTTTTAGTAAAAATTTCTCTGTTGTTTTAATGCAGGGGAACTCTGGATGTCCGCTTGGGAATAAAATACCTGAATTCAATGAGTTGGTGTACCAAGGTAGGTGGCGTGAAGCATTAGACCGGCTACTGGAGACTAATAATTTCCCAGAGTTTACTGGCCGAGTGTGTCCTGCACCTTGTGAAGGTTCTTGTGTTCTCGGCATAATTGAAAACCCTGTATCAATCAAAAGTATTGAATGCTCCATCATAGACAAGGCTTTTGATGAGGGTTGGATGGTCCCTCGACCTCCCCTTAGGAGAACAGGGTATGCATTCAATTCTTACCACAATTTTTATTGATCTAATTCTGAATAGACAGAAACACTGTCCTCCCCCGACTCTTCAACTGAATGTTTTGTTAATTAGAAAATTGAGGATCTAAACTTGATTATTGATTTATTGCAGTAAAAGAGTTGCTGTTGTTGGAAGTGGACCTGCTGGCTTGGCTGCGGCTGATCAACTTAATAAGATGGGTCATTTGGTGACAGTTTTCGAGCGTGCTGATAGAATTGGTGGCCTTATGATGTACGGCGTTCCCAACATGAAGGCCGACAAAGTTGATGTAGTTCAACGACGGGTTGATCTCATGGAAAAGGAAGGTGTTCAATTTGTAGTTAATGCTAATGTAGGGAAAGATCCATCGTTCTCCCTAGAACAGCTTCGTCAGGAAAATGATGCCATTATTTTGGCAGTAGGATCCACAAAACCAAGGTATGTAGTGTAGCAATCTTACAGATGATGCTCATCTAAATATTAAATATGGAGTCATTAGATATGAATTTTGTGCCATTGTCCTTTTTTTTTTTTTCTTCTTTCTCCCTAATCTCGTCTCTACTATCCATTGATGGAAGAATCATGACTGTAATTGGTGCAGGGATCTTCCTGTTCCAGGCCGGGATCTATCAGGCGTTCATTTTGCAATGGAATTCCTTCATGCAAACACTAAGAGTTTGCTTGACAGCAATCTCCAAGATAATAACTACATTTCTGCAAAGGGCAAAAAGGTAGTGGTAATTGGTGGAGGGGACACCGGCACAGATTGCATAGGGACATCTATTCGGCATGGCTGTAGTAGCATCGTAAATCTGGAACTTCTCCCTGAGCCACCACAGACTAGGGCTCCTGGCAACCCTTGGCCACAGGTTTGCCCCTTCCAACAAAATTCCTCTCATGGCTAGTGTGTGTGTTGAAAAAATATTTATTTATTTAGTTAAAACTCTGAACCCTTCTTTTGCTTCCAAACATAAGTTTTGCTAAGTTGTGGTCTAACTTGTATGAATGCATTTTGTTAGTCTACGGCTTGATAAAACATGGATAACGAATTTAGGATTATGTTTCATACGATACAATGTGAAGTTGTAAAGTTAAACTATATGTATAATTCGATTGTTATGGTTAGAGGTTTATGCTGTTACCACCATCACGGATAATTTTGAATAGGCTAGATGCATGTTGTGTTTAAAATCAGTATGGAAATGTAAAGTTATACTAAACTTCATGAATTTCAATAGCATTTAATGCACCTTTCTTGAATAACCTTAATGATTCATTCCAAGTTCTATTTTCTTGTCTCTGCAGTGGCCTCGTGTATTCCGGGTAGACTATGGGCACCAAGAAGCTGCTTCCAAGTTTGGCAAAGATCCTCGGTCATATGAGGTATTGACAAAGCGGTTCCTGGGAGATGAGAACGGGGTTGTGAAAGGATTGGAGGTGGTACGTGTAATGTGGGAAAAGGATGCTAGTGGGAAGTTTCAGTTCAAGGAAATCGAGGGCTCTGAAGAGATAATTGACGCCGACCTAGTCCTACTAGCCATGGGTTTCCTTGGCCCCGAATCGGTCAGTATCTTTAACCTTTACGCTATTCTTACTTCTCCAGGGTGGTGATCCAATATAAATGCCAGTCTCTCCCAAGGAGTTACTTTTAGAAGTTACCTATTGGCTTCATGAATTTACTTTTAACTTGGACCTATCTAAATAGTTTTAAGAGATATAAAAGAGAACAATGCTGACTTTTATCTTTCTTATGGATTAGTAATTACTTATTTCTGAACTTGTTCTATTGTCAAGTTATGCTTTTTAATCTAGAGAGTAAGCGGATTTTGGGGATTTTTTTTTTTTTTTTTTAACTTTCTTGGTGGAGGTTTTATTATAAGGTTTTTTGCAAAAAGGATCAAACAAAAATTAAGTCTTTGAAGTGCAGTCCCTGGGTTCCTAGAGAGCTGAAACCCTTTTTGTCAAAGCGAGAAACTATGCTTTTGAACATTGATCACTTACTGTTGGTTTATTCCTGCAGACAGTAGCAGACAAACTGGGCGTGGAGCGAGACAATCGATCAAACTTGAAGGCCGAGTATGGACGCTTTTCAACCAACGTGGAAGGTGTCTTCGCTGCTGGGGATTGCCGACGCGGCCAATCATTGGTGGTATGGGCCATCTCCGAAGGCAGGCAAGCTGCTTCCCAGGTCGACAATTATCTCTCAAGGGACGAAAAAGATCTCTCTGCAAGTTTAGGGAGTCGAGAGGACATTGTCAAAAGGCGGCATACAATAGCGACGTAGAAAACTGTGCTATACTTCCGAATACAGAGTAGAGAGTATAGAAGATTGATAATTTTATGGCAGTGGTTTTAGAATTTGATTATTTAGCGAATATCAAACAAGAGAAGAGCCCCATTTCAGGTTGTGAAGGGGGTGTGAGAAAGAGAGGGCCAAAATGGCATTAGTTGCTGAAAGTGTAGGTCTTTGTTTTATTTTCTGTATTGCTTATAATGTTATCTGTTTGTTATTGTGGGGGTGGTGCTTGTGCTGGCGAAAAGGAATAATGTATAGTTGGTTTTTACATTTGTCAATGGAAATTAATATATCAATGATTTTGTGGATTGATTTGCTGGATATTATTTAGAAATTGGTTATTTAGTAGCAGCTTTTAATCCAAAGGATTGATGCTCCCATGAACATACCTTGTTTATAGGCTATGAAGATTTTGAAAGGGAGTTTTTTTTTTTTTTTTTTTTTGTTGTTTGACTTGGCATGTTATGTTATTTGTGTCATTTTCATGTTTCACTCTTATTCCGGCTATGATTTTGGTTAATGTCCTAGGGTGGAATCAACCCAAGCATTCTTATTCCCGCTCAACATTTTTAGGGCAAGGTTATTAACTAAGGAACCTGGAATACATACATAACTGTTTATTTTAATTTTTGTGCATATGTTGTTTATAAGAAATAAAATTAAAAATAAATGATTTAATGTATGTTGGTTTACAATAAAGTACTTTCTTAATTTTGAAATAGAACTTTGAAAAAAAAAAAAAAAAACTTTGACACGTTGTTTTTCTCGTATAATTTGAGTAACTTTATTTCATGTCAAGTGTATGTATTTATCTACTTTTACATTTTTTTCCCCGTAAAATCTATTTACCTTGGTGCCATAAGTAATACCAGAGATTGGATAAATCTCAGATCACAGACACAGTGATCACAATATGATACATTTGTTTGGTAAGCTCGCATGAGAGAGAAATTGAAGATTTAGAGGGTACTCACAAGTAACAAGTTCACCATGTGAAGCATGAGGATTAATCAGTGCACACATATTATTAAAATACACCATTTCATTTGTAACAGCAGTTTCATATATCAGATTGTGGAATGAACTAACAGATGAAATGTTGAAATAGTGGAAATGTGGATATATCACTCCCCTGCAGGTCTTCAAGTTCAAAGATCAAAAGCAGCCACCCAACTGCAAAAAAAAGGCATTTGAAAATTGAAAGATCGATATCAACTCAAACGAATTTAGGGTTCAAAGAATTTATATTTTTTAAAATCTTTTGTTCGATTTCCTGCCTTACACAATGACCCTGTAAAGCTTTTGCCATCGGCGGAATAATTAAGCAGCATGCTTCCATTCAACAAAACCAGTGTTCCTTTTTGTATTACTAGTGTGCTGATTATATAATTTCTTTAAAAAGCAACTTGCAAGAATGCTTCAAAGTTATGAATGTAATGTTTATGGTTTTTAAACTAATTTTCTGATCCAACCCAACAAGACATTCATCGTGTCAGATTACGTACCAGAACAGCCTCTATCTCCTTTTCTGAAACCGGTGTGCGCTTTGGCTGAAGAGAAGCTTTCCCTCCCACAGAAGTGTTGGCTGGAGATGCTGGGACATCCGACTTTGAAGTGAAAAATTGATAGATCTCACCAGCTTTTTCTGCAGCTTTTGTGCGAAATGAAGTAAACACAAATCAGTAAGGCTCGGTTAGGTTTTATACATACATTATAGAGAAACAACAATGTGTCCACAATGGTACGTGAAATAAAAATTGTGGCCCTTGCTCGTTGCTACCAAAAGAACTTTAACAGAGTATATTTTAAGTATGACTGTAAGTGAGTTTTTGTAGTCCGACTCAAACAGGTGTTAGATGAAAGGTTGAATCTACTAAATGGGAGGTCAAGGGTCAAGAGGAATTCTTCCCTTTTTTTCCCTTCATTTTTGCTGGATTAGGTTTGCCAAATAATTCAATACAGAGACCCTAGTAAATTGTGAGGTCTAGCTACAACTTGGATTATTGGCTGTGGAAATACTTCCAAGCAGGCACTAAAATTTGACCCCATAGCCTGTTTATGCCAGACTACAAGTTGCTGAGGCAACTGAGCCGGGGTCTTTCTTATCAAACCCATGCGTCAATCTTTTAAAAGCTCAGTTTGCTGAGGCAAATACTCATCTGGAAAAGGAATCACAGCCATGGAAATCCTTAAAAATTAACACGCTTCCATTTGACCAACTGCAGAAGTGGCGGCAAATAGGTAGAGAGCACTGACTCTACCACTTCCTCGTATTGCTCCAATGAATACAATACTTAGTATTCATCATTTGAAAAAAGATGGAAATAGTAGTACATATTTGTCAAGTTAAGATAACCTTAAAAGAATACATGATAGAAAAAGGCAAGGAATGTGCCAGAAACGAGTACTTTTTTGAGTGTACATAAAACACAATTAGATCGATAATGAGAAATTCAGCCAATTAAATTGCAGCAAATCCTATGCGAGGATAAAATATACTTGATATTATATAAGTGCGTGGTCTCCGGATGCTTTAGAACGAGGTAAGCGCCTCTCATAAAGGGAAAAAAAGTAATAGCAGAGGTAAAATACTCCCTTCGAAGACCTGGTGCAAGATTCCCAAGTGAAGACCGGTCACAAGTCAAGTTTGTTTTGTCAGAAACTATTAAATTTGATTAATAGAAAAGGCCTACTAATTCTTCCTCCCTTCTAGCTCTGTTGAAAAATAAACTTGCTTCGTGAAGAAGCAAGATGCTAGGATAAGCATCATCCATTGAAAGCTCCAGCTCCACATGCATGCACAAAATGTCAAGAGTGGCTGCACCAACACCATGCGTGAGTAGTTCAGGCCTATATCCACCGAAGTCAAGAATGACGGCAAATGAAGATTTTGTTTGTCATGTTATGTATTTCATTTCTATATATAGAGGTTGTATTGTATTGTAGTAAATCAGAAGTAAGAAGTTAAAAGAAAAGAAAGAAAAAAGAGAGAAAAACTTTGTATTTTGAAAGTGTGAGTTTTGAAATAAAAGAGTGTTTCTCTCATTAATTGTATTGATCCTGGGTAATTGAATCACCATTAGTGATTTCTCAACAAGCTTAGCCCTGAGATTTCATATTTCTTTTTCGATGTGAATTTCTCAGGACCAAATTTCTTAAATCGGGGTACTTCTCAAGATCCCTTCTTACTGATCACCTAATGACCATACTTGACTTGTTTATGCACCAACATATAAGGGGAAAAAGTCCAAAATCTCCAGTAAATGAACTTAACAAGTTTTGTCCATTATTTCAATCAGACATGCATCTTTTTTGTGTCTGATCTACCTGTGGCAATATATGTGTATCATCTAAAATTATGCCTTTCTGCCAGTGCTTCAATCCAATTCTTGGTTTCGCCTTCGTCCATGCAGTGCCTTCCACTTGAAACATATTATAGGGATCGCAATGGGGCGGGGCGGGGATTGCACTCCCCATCCCCGTCTCCATCTCCGTTTAACTTTGATATCCCCACACTCACCCCAAAATTATTTATTAATCGGGACGGGGTAAGGTTAGGCGGGTGCAGGTGAGTTTTCATCATAAAAATATTTTTTTTCTTTGATGAAAATGAAAATAATATTTAACTTTTTAATTCAAACTTTTAACTTATTGTACGAGCATCAAAGCAATACATATAATTTTTTACGTAGTTGAGATGAGATTAGGGCAAGAAGAGAGAAGATGTAAGGATGTGAGGGTTTTGTATTAGGTGAAATGTGAAAGGATGAAAGAGTAATTTTATATATTAATAATATGTAATAATATGACGGGTATGATAGTAAATATTTAATAGGGTATGGGGCGGGGCGACCCTCCTCCATATCCACCCCAGAAATCGTTCGGGTTTTTCCCCCTACCCTCATACCCACCCCCATTTATTTAATTGGTTGGCGGTTCCCCACCGGGTCGGGGATTTTTGCCATCCCTACATATTAATCCTTAAAAGTAAAACAACACAGCTCAGTCCATGACCATACCATCCTCAAGGAAACACGTCATTAAGTCTTCTAAACAACACATCCAATTTTCTCTTCACATTTTGAAAAGGGGAAATTCACCGCCATAGCACCTTCCTTCTTAACTTACTGAATCTTTATAGTAAAATCCCTGGTCCTAATTGCACATTAGCAACCTATATCATCAAACTTTCCCATGCTTGTTTTGACATCTAATTAACTTCAGTCAAATAATGCCTTCCATTTCTAACTGTTAATCCTTGTCTTGATCCACCTCGACGCCATCCAAACTATTAATTTCATTCCTATCCCTTCAATACCAATCATTCTCCTAATATGGAAAACACAATCCCACCGTAATTATCCAACATTTTTATGTGCCAATAACAACCAAATCAACATCAATTTGTCTGCAACTCAACCCAAACTATTGATTTCATTCCTATCCCTTCAAAACCCATCATTCTCCCAATACGAAAAACACAATCCCACCTTAATTACCCAACATTTTCATAGGCCAATAACAACCAAATCAACATCAATTCGTCTCCAACTCAATCCAATGCGGAATGCTAGCAAGTACAAAAAACTCCAAACCATTTCAAATTACTTGCTCCACTATCCCTTATAAACTTTAAGCCTATACCAAAAGGGCAGAATTAAATAAGACCTACCCAGAAATATACTTGGACCTAACAACAAAAATTAGATGCCCAAACCTTAAAATAATCAATACCCAGGTACTTATTCTAGCAATTAGCAAGATTTATGACCCAAAAATTCTTGAAACTTCAAAGTTTTATATTATTCCTATACTTTTTCTCTAGCAAAAATAAAACAAGCATAGATTGATGATTCAGAACTGACTATCTACATAGAGATCAAACATGATCATACAAAAAATATGAAAAAGACCATGTCAGATGAAGGAAAACAAATTCAAGTTTGAGCCCATTAATTTCATATGAAAAAAACACAGTAAATTTATGAAAATTGGAAGGTACCTGCGGCTGAGGGTTTTGGGTGTCTTTGTGGGAATTTGATTCTGGGAATTCGCTTCATCACTTGGATTGCACCCATCTCTGTGTGTGTGTTTTGTGCGTGTTTTTGTGTGTGTGAGAGGGTCTGTCTCTCCAAACAAGTAAAGAATAATCCAATTTCTTTGGCTTTGGTCCTGGAGGGTCCATTTCGGTGGCAGCGGAAGAATATATCGGGTAAGCGGGTGGGTTTTTCTTCTAATAACCCACGTACCACGCGGTTTTACACCAAATATGTATTTTTTCTTTTCTTTTTCACAATTAATATTATTTTAGCTACTCCAGTTTCTTTTACCAATAGATTCAAGCATCCAATTAAATTAAATAAAAAATTAGCGAATTCTCTTTACTTTTTTTACAAATGCTTTTTTGTTTGCATTGTCAAACATTTATAGTACTATTCCGTTCAATTTAATGTGTTGTTAGCATGATTTATTTTACATAATTACATAGTTAGAGTTGATCAAAACAATGAAATCATATAAGCTACGTACGGACTTTGAATTTGAAAGTGAATATATTTTTCAAAGTTTATAAATTTTTCGCGTATGATCCGTCATCACATCCATATGAATTACTTGTCTAGTCAAGTGTAGAGCGTTTTTTTTGATTTTAAAAAAATGAAAACTGTAACAGAAAATCAAATCTATAATTAGTGGAATGGAAGTATGCCGGTCAAAATTACATCCCACAATAGTTATCTAGATCTGCTTACACACCACTGGAGGTCAATGGAGGCTGTGTGAGTGTGATAATGTTTGATACTAGGTTAGACTAAAGGAGTGAATGGATAATGGTGTGATAAAATTAGATTGTTTTTTCATACAAAATTTCGAACACACCCTCTCAAGTCTCAATATTATCTGATATGGATAATACATATATAATATGATATATAATATATTATAAAACCGGTTCGGTTTCCGAATTGAAAATTTCGGTTCTTAAATTTTGAAAACCGTAACTGAACCGAATCATCTTAAAACCGAATCGAACCGCCGATTTTGATTTGGTACGGTTCAATTTTCTTGATTTTTCGATTTTGTGTGCAGCCCGATCTAGTTAAGCGTACACAATAACACTACTGCCACAGTTTTGGTGCCATCCCTTAATGCTATTATGATTAAGCATTAATCGAATACTAATTTTCTTTTCATGTAGGAAATGTTTATCTTCATTATGGACATAAGGCAAGCAAGTGTATTATGAAAAGACTGATGATTTTGAATTGACTAACCATTATATCTCTTTAGTTGGCACTAGTGTTTCCCGAGTTCCATTTTGGACCCAGTCCTCTTTTTGCATTTTGTCAGAAGAAAGCCCCAGGTTCAAACAGCCCTAGGGAAGCAACATTTGAAGTTACCTCCAAAGATTAGCCTCAGCCGGAAAAATATACTCTCATTTTATTCTTTCTTCGGATCAGTTTACACTGAAAAATCGGAATGGACTAGATCTGACCATTTGGCCGAACAGATTATGTGACATCCTCAATTTTCATGAACAGGTTGGTCAAGTTCATACACAAAAATTAAGAACATTTTCAATTGACAAAAATAAGCAGATGATAAAACATAACAATAGAAATAGAATAATAAGTAGCTTTCACTATTTTGCTAATTCTACAACTCCAAGTTCTAGTTAAACACAGTAGTGATAAAAAATAATTGACTATATATTGAAGAGTATTTCAGGATCTGAGATACAACACATGGTTGTACCACATCCTTCATACAAGTGTGGACTATATATGACAAATATTATTCATATATATGAGAATTTATATTCCTTGAATACAGTAAAACACTTGTTCCAAAATATTCATATCCTAATATGTTATACGTGGAAGAATTTATATTAATTAAATTTAATTTTTGCCATCTTTTTTTTATTGAGCATTCCTCAAGTTAAAGATTTATAGTGGTAAAAATTTCAGGATTGTTAGGACTCTTTGGGCTCTTTCAGTCTGATTATGTTGTATTATTTATTGATACCTACATTTCTTGACCATAATAATGGTCCCGTCTTGCATGTTGAGTCATATAAATATTGCAATAAAATCGTCAATTTTTTATCATCATCTTTGTACATTGATGCATGACAATGAAGGTACTAGCTTTTATTAAAATAATAATTGCTTGACGCAGCCCCAAAACTTATCTTTCCATAATTTACTTTTTCCTTTTTTTCTGTAAAAAGTTGAGATTTATTTAAAAAAAAAAAAAAGATTGTAAAAGATTCACAAGGATGTAAAAAATGAGTGATATGATGCACGTAAAAACTATGTGGCAAGTATGTTACATACAATTTTCAAAAGTTACCCTACTTCTTTAATTCTATATGCATCTAAAATCTTATTCAGAAATTCAGTTTGCTTATTGGCAAGTGATCAAAATACTTATATTTAAGCTTCACTTCTTCAAATATAATAGGTTCATTTAGCTGTGCCTATATATGCTCTATTTAAGAATTTGAAAAATTAATATACGCGTATATATGAGTCGAGACATTCGTTAGCACAACCACTATAAGCTCTTATAATCCACAAAGATAGGTGAAAAAAGATTAATTAACAAAAAAAAAAAAAGATAGGTGAAAAAAGATAAGATAACAAAATGGAAAACAAATACATCACACAACATACATTAGCCGGTCAAACAGGACTTTGCAATCATTATTCAACTAAACATAACCTTTATATATATATATATAATTTTTCCAATTTTCATCTCCTAAAATTTTCCGTTAATGGATGATTTTATGACCATTATTCAGCTAAACTTAACCTTTTTATATATATATAGATATCTGTGTAACTTTCCTAATTTTCATCTCTTCAATTTTTCGGTTAATGGATGATTTTATGACCATTAAAGGATCAACTATGTGCGTGTTTGATAGAAGGGTTTGGTGCCAAATTTTTTATTTTGGGTTGGAAAAGTTAGCCCAACCCATGTTTGGTAGCTTTGGTTCTGGTGCAACAGTATCAACCTATTGACACCAAATGGAGCAAATTATGAATCATCTGAAGACATGGTTTTGGATGGTGCGGTTACTATTCACAACTCATAACCATCAAATTAAAATCAACTCACAACCTGTAAATGCAGAAAAGTTACACAATAGAAGTTGGGGTAAAATTTCAGATCTCTTCTCATTAATCAAAGTCATCTATTTATACAAATTACGATAAATGGGTCAAGCCCATGTACCCAGGTTTATCAATCCCTTAAATCAAGGGATTTGATCAACCCTAACCTTTTTTGGACTCTTTCCACTATAATTGGATTACTCCTTGCCTTGTGGACCACACTTTAGTTTCTAGAATTTTCCATGGGCCCATTGCTGTTTTCGGCCTGCTTGTTTTCAACCCATCCACCTTCCGGCCCATCGGTCTTTGGCCCGTCCGTCATCGTCCCATCAGTCCAGTGGCCCATCTGTCGTCGGCCCATCAGTCCAGTGGCCCATCTATAATTGGGCCAAATATTTTAACCATTACACAGACCCCTGAGGTTATGGGCTTTGACATTCTTTCCAAAACCCATGACCTAATAAATGTAACTACCTATGTATATATATACTAATTGCTTTTATGAGAAATGAAGATAATGAGTTGGCATGTCATCATTGCCTATTTAATGACATGCCAAAACGTGCGGCCACTACTCCCTCAAATCTTGCACCATGACGGCTGTGGCGTGTCTTTCGGTCTTTGTGCAGCCTTTTTGGCTTCCTCTTCTCCTTCTATAAAAACCCCATCTTTCATCACTTCACATCACAGTTCATATTTTGCTATTCTCTGTTCTCGCTTTTTGCTTTCTTTAGCTCTCCATTGCTGGGATTTGTTCCTTTGCCATTGCCGTCATTCATTCCGTCGTTCATCTCAGAAATCATAGAAACCTGATGCTACTCAGAGCTTCTGTAACTCTTCTTTCACTAACTAAGTAAGTCGATCGGTTTTCTTCCTTTCTTCTCTCTTTAATTTATCACCTTTACCTCCCTCTGTCTCTTCTACATTTCTTAACATTATGTCCGATAGTGACGATACCCGGTCGGTAGAGGAAGTAGTTTTACCTACTTCCTCAGGCACCGATTCCACTGGCAGTGAGTCTCCCCAGCCTGTTCCTAGAGGAACCAGAAAAACTACTCTTAAAAGTACTGACCTTCCGGGTTCCTCAACGACCGGTCCTGCGAAAACCAAGCCTTCTGAACCATTTGTAGTGGCCCCACTTAAGAGGACCCGACCTGAAGTGGACATCAAACACCTTCGGGCTGAGACCCACGTTCCCCAGGACGTTGACGTGTCCCCCTATCCTGGCTACCTAGACTTTACCCAGAGCCAGGGCCTAGCCCCCGGTAGCATTCTGCTATCGGCATCTCATCTTAGGGTTCTGAGGTTTCCTCTTCATCCCTTTTTTCACTATGTGTTCTTCATGCTTGGGTTGCATCCCCTTCAATTGAACCCGAACAGCATTAGGATCATATCCATGCTACTGTTGTACAATAGGGATATGGATCTGAACCTAGGCCTAGCCGACCTCCTCCTTTGTTATTTTTTCCAAAATGCCAGAGCGAGTAGAGGTAGATACAACCTTTTCCCCTTTCACGGCCGCATCATCTGTACCGATACTGAAAAATCGGATAAGGGATGGAAAGAACGAATGGTCGTAGTGAGCGGCAATTGGTCGTACCCTTTTTCTCGTATTTTCCCGATCCCCAACAAATTCGGTCCCATTCGCCTGCCTGTCTACCGCCCACTTCATAAGGCTTCTTGCCTCTGTGAACATTGTGACCTTCACCGGGGAGACTATGCCTTCAAATTTCTAGGTTATGAGGACAAGGATCTTCCCCTTACCTTTATAAAACAGCGGATAGGCCTCTTGAGAACCCATGTTTGGGGCAAGACCCGATCGGCTACTGACCTGCTGACCATGGAGAATATTGAATCGATCTCTAACTTGGGCGCTGGTGTTGACAGGATGGACTTGCCCGACAAACCTATGTCCGCCAGAATCCCTTAAGTTCCTGAAGGTATTACGCTTGTTGATGCTGTGCCATTGTCAACAGCACCGCCTTCGTCTTCGGTGCCTCCACCTGCTCAAAGCCCGGTAGCGCCAGCAGTGCCGACCCCATCGGTTCCTCCTCTGCCTCCTGCAAATGCTCCAGCTGTGAGGACCCGATCCAATGCAACTAAAAGGGCTAGGACACAAGCCGAAAATGCTTCTTCTTCAAGCAAGGCTCCAGCAGCCCATGAATCATCCCAAGCTCTGACTCCTTGGGAGCCTAAGTTTCTGCTGCCAGACGGAACTCCAGTCTGTGCTGATCAAATCACCCTCAACCATCCGGAGGCTCTTCGGGCTATGGCCAAAGGGGTCTGGACACCAGCTGACAGGGTGGCTCAGTCAAAGATCACCAGAACTGATCTGGCTAAGAAGACTTCGATAATGACTATGGAGGTAAAAGATTTTGTTCATCCTTTCGTGTTCTTTATTTCATTTGCTGATCATTATCTGTGTAATAATCCGACCTTCATTGTGCAGCTTCTCTACGGCATTCAGGCATACAACAGCCTCCTTGAGACTGATGTTAAGGAGATGGCCGGTATGAAGGCCCAAATAAAGCAGAATGAAATCCATCGGGTCTCTCTGGTCAAGGAGACGGATGGACTCCGCCAGACTATTTCTGAACAGAAGACTCTTCTGGAAACTGGTGAGGCGGAAAAGCAAGCCCTGATTGCCGAAAAGGTGGTTTTGGCTGCCGAGCTGGAAAAAGCGAAAGAGGCTGTCCGGAGGATGGCAGCTGAAAAAACTGAGTCTGATAGACTCTTGGCAGAATCAGAAAGGCTTCTGTCCTTTGAGCGGGAAAAGGTAGAAGTATGTCGTCTGGGAGGGCTCGACATGTTCAAAAGATACAGCGTCATCTGCGACATCCGAGCGGTCAGGGCCTGGCGGCGGAGGCATGAAATGGAGCACATCCCTCTGGAATCCCGGGAATTCAAGACCGCAGAGGAATTTGATGCTCATATGGGAATACCTTTTCCTTATGATAACCCTCCTACCTCTGAGAACGAAAAGCGCTTCGCCGCTATCCTGAAAGGGGAAGAATACCATCCCCCCGAACAGTAGCTTAGGGCAATTTTTTGCTTCCCCCAATGGGCTAATTTTCTTGTAACCTTTATTTTTAATGAATCAAGAACCTTTATTTCTTTTTCCAGCAACTATTCGTCTTTTGTGTGAGTTTTTATGAGACAATTGAGCCTTCAGACATATATGGCCCCTGAGGCTACAAATTTACTTTGATTTCACACATCCAAGAAATTTTAATGAATCACAAAGCCTTCGGGCAAAGGGCCCCTGAGGCTTGATTTTATCCTCTTGGTTGGTTCAAATCAGGTGTGAACCCGAACACTTAGGAAATTTTAGTAAATTGTGAAGCCTTCGGGCATTTGGTCCCCGAGGCTTAATTTTATCCTCTGGTTAGTTCAAATCAGGTTTGAACTCAAACACTTAGGAAAATTTCAATGAACATAAAGCCTTCGAGCATTTGGCCCCCGAGGCTTAATTTTATCCTCTGGTTAGTTCAAATCAGGTTTGAACTCAAACACTTAGGAAAATTTCAATGAACATAAAGCCTTCGGGCATTTGGCCCCTAAGGCTTGATTTTATCCTCTGGTTAGTTCAAATCAGTTTTGAACTCAAACACTTAGGAAAATTTTAGTAAATTGTGAAGCCTTCGGGCATTTGGCCCCTGAGGCTTAATTTTATCCTCTGGTTAGTTCAAATCAGGTTTGAACTCAAACACGTAGGAAAATTTCAATGAACATAAAGCCTTCGGGCATTTGGCCCCTAAGGCTTGATTTTATCCTCTGGTTAGTTCAAATCAGTTTTGAACTCAAACACTTAGGAAAATTTTAGTAAATTGTGAAGCCTTCGGGCATTTGGCCCCTGAGGCTTAATTTTATCCTCTGGTTAGTTCAAATCAGGTTTGAACTCAAACACTTAGGAAAATTTCAATGAACATAAAGCCTTCGGGCATTTGGCCCCTAAGGCTTGATTTTATCCTCTGGTTAGTTCAAATCAGTTTTGAACTCAAACACTTAGGAAAATTTCAATGAACATAAAGCCTTCGGGCATTTGGCCCCCGAGGCTTAATTTTATCCTCTGGTTAGTTCAAATTAGGTTTGAACTCAAACACTTAGGAAAATTTCAATGAACATAAAGCCTTCGGGCATTTGGCCCCTAAGGCTTGATTTTATCCTCTGGTTAGTTCAAATCAGTTTTGAACTCAAACACTTAGGAAAATTTCAATGAACATAAAGCCTTCGGGCATTTGGCCCCTGAGGCTCGATTTTATCATGAAACCTTGTATAAAGTTAAACTCTATCTTTATTGAGATGAATTTGAAAATCATGAAGCAGAGGTGCCTATATCGGGCACAGATACTTCGTAACAATGGTGTCAAAGTAAGACACAGTCTTATTTATCAATAAGAAAAATAACTATCTAAGGATAATACCTCTTTAACCGATAAGCATTTTGGGAGTTGGATTCAAGGCGGCCTGTTTCATTCTTCCGAACCCGATAGGCCCCGCGACCGATAACCTCAACCACTGTGTAAGGTCCTTCCCATGTCTCCCGTAATTTGCCTATAATCCCAATCTTCCTTCTGAGCACCATGTCGCCTACTTGGAATTCTCTCCTTTTGACTTTCTGATTGAATCGTGCTCTTACTTGCTGCTGATAGGCAGCTAGTCTTATCCCAGCAGCTTCTCTTCTTTCCTCTAGGAGATCCAGATCATGGGCTAAATGCTGATTGTTCGGTCCTTCTTCCCATGCTTGACTCCTTAGAGTAGGTACCCTTAGCTCGGTCGGGATAACTGCTTCAGCCCCATAAGCCATGGCGAAAGGGGTTTCCCCGGTTGGCTGTCTTGGAGTAGTCCGATAAGATCACAATACCTCAGGCAATTTCTCTAGCCATGCTCCTTTTGCGTCTTCAAGTTTTTTCCTCAATGTGTCAAAAATTGTTCTATTCGTCCTTTCGGCTTGCCCATTTCCTTGCGGGTAGCCGACGGAAGAAGTGTTCTGATTGATCCCATGCTTTGCTAAGAATGATTGAACCCTTCTGTTGTCCAGGTTGGTGCCATTATCCATCATTATGGTTCGAGGTAGGCCGAACCTACAGATGATGTGGCTCCAGATGAATTTTATGACATGGCTACCTGTTATGGTGGGATATGCTTCCGCTTCCACCCATTTGGTAAAATAATCGGTAGCCAGGAGAACATGCGTTGTACATCGTATTGCCTGAGGAAGGGGCCCCACTATGTCCATCCCCCATCGGGCAAAAGGGTGAGGGACAATAGTTGGGTTTAAGAACTCGGGCGGTGGATGAATGGCATCTCCATGAAACTGGCATTTTTTGCAATGTCTGACATAAATTTCAGCATCTCTTGCCAGGTAGGGCCAGAAGTACCCCTGGGTGAGGACTTTATGAGCTAGGGACCTTCCTCCAGAGTGATTGCCACAAGCTCCAGCATGAATCTCCTCCATGACTGCCGATGCTTCTGATGGGGTGAGACATCTCAAATATGGTCCGGAAAAAGACTTCCGATATAGTTGGCCGTTGTACAGGGCATATCTGGCTGCTTTCATTCTAATCTTCCGGGCTTCTGATTTTGACTCAGGCAATGTGCCAAATCTCAGATAATCTACTACCGGATCCATCCAACTTGGTTCCCACGGGATAACCATTACTTCTTCGGGGGGTTCCAAGCTAGATCGGACGACAAAATCTATCGGTACAGTGCGAGTCATAGTTTCTCCTGCTGCGGAGGCTTGGTTAGCCAGATGATCTGCTACAGAGTTATCTCCTCTGGGAATCTGTTCAAAGTTTATTTGCTGGAACTCTTCAGCCTCCTTTAGAACCAGAGTCTTGTATGCTTCCATTTTCGGCTCTCGGGTTTCGTACTCCCCATTTAACTGTCGTACGACTAGCTGGGAATCACTTCGTACTACTGCCTTTTGGACTTGAAGGCTTCGGGCCAACCGAATTCCTGCAAGGAGGGCCTCATATTCTGCTTCGTTGTTAGAGGCTGGAAATTCCAATCTAACGGATTGTTGGATTTTAGTATCATCCGGTGTTACGAGTACTATCCCGATCCCTGCTCCGTTGACGTTGGACGATCCGTCTACGAATATGACCCATAGTCCGAGCTCACCTTCCTCTGTGGAGTCATTAGTTTCTGTTTCTAACAGGAAGTCAGCTACTGCCTGTCCTTTGATGGCCGTTCGGGGGACGTAGGTTATGTCAAAAATCCCTAGTTCAATTGCCCATTTTGAGATTCTCCCAGATAACTCAGGCTTCGCCATTATGGATCTTATCGGTGCTACAGTTGGAACTATGATCGGGTGCGCTTCGAAATAATGACGGAGACGCCGCTTAGCATTGATCAGTGATAGTACCAGTTTCTCCTGCTTTGAATAACGGGTCTCTGCCTCAGCAAGGGATTTGCTGGTGTAGAAAACCGGTGTCTGGTACCCTTTGCCCTCCTTGACCAGAGCGGCGCTGGTAGATGTTACTGAAACGGCCAGATATAGGTGCAACGGCTCATCGGCTTCAGGGGTTGCCAGGATCGGGGGCTTCGTCATGTAACTTTTGAGTTTGTGCAGTGCCTCCGCTTGCTCGGGCCCCCAGACTTCTCCTCGTGCCGCTCTTATTGCTTGAAAGAACGGCCTACACCGATCGGTTAACCGGGAGATGAAACGACTGAGGGCCGCTATTCTTCCGGTTAGTACCTGGATTTCTTTCCGGGACTTAGGCTCAGCAGTCTCTATGAGAGCTTTGACTTGTGCAGGGCTAGCCTGTATTCCCGTCCGGTCAACTATGTGCCCCAAAAACTGGCCTGAGGATACTCCGAAAGAACATTTGGCCGGATTGAGCTTCATATTATGCTTTCGGAGGGTACTGAATACCTGCTGCAGATCGGCTAGATGGTCTCCTTTCTCCTTGCTTTTTACCACCGTGTCATCGATGTAGGCTTCGATGGTGGATCCCATCATCCCTTGGAACACCCTTCTGACCAACCTCTGATAGGTAGCACCTGCATTCTTTAGTCCGAAAGGCATAACTGTATAACAAAATGTACCTGACTCAGTGATGAAGGCAGTCTTTTCCTGGTCCTCCGGAGCCATTCGGATCTGGTTATAGCCAGAGTATGCATCCAGAAAGCTCAAGCGTTCGAATCCTGCGGTGGCATCCACCATCTGGTCGATCTTTGGTAAAGGGAAACAGTCTTTTGGGCACGCTTTGTTCAGATCAGTGAAGTCGATACATACCCTCCACTTGCCGTTCTTCTTTTGGACCACCACCACATTTGCCAACCAGGAAGGATACTGGACCTCTTTTATGAATCCTGCTTGCAGCAGTTGATCAACTTCTTCGGCTATGATCTGGTTTCGATGGGCACCCATTCGTCTTTGTTTCTGTCTAACGGGCTTTGCACTGGGATCCACATTGAGAGAATGCAGGGCAACTGATGGATCAATACCGGTCATGTCCATATGGCTCCACGCAAATATGTCAGCATTGGATCGGAGAAGGGATTCTATTTCCTCTTTTTCCTGTGGATTGAGGCCTGAACCAATATAGGTAAACCTCTCAGGGCGATCGTGACAAATTTGAACTTCCAGTAGTGGTTCAACTGCTACTGGTGATCCCGAACCGTCCTCCTGTAATTGCTATTTGGGATCAAGTATTGTCTTGGACTGTGACTTTTGTTCCGGTTCCGTTCTCCTTTTTAAGCTTTTCATAGTGACGGCGTAACACTCCTTTGCTGCTACCTGATCGCCCCTGATATCGACTACGTCGATTCCGTTCGGATCAATGCACCGCATGACCTGATGCATGGTAGAAGGGACTCCGTGCATACGATGGATCCATCCCCTTCCCATGAGGAGATTATAGGAAGGTTTGACATCCACCACCACGAAAGTCTCTCGGAGTGTGCGCCTTGCTGCCGTTACTGGTAGTTGGATTTCCCCTACTGGTTCTACTCTCTTTCCATCGAATCCTGCTATCGGGCTTCTGGATGGGACTATCTCCTGGGGATTGATTTCCAATTTCTCAAAGGCCCATTTGGTGATAATGTTGGCACTGCTTCCTGGATCGACCAGTACCCTCTTGATCAGGCAGTTGGAGACCATGAGGGAGATAACTAGGGGATCGTCATGAGGTGTTTGAATATCCTGCATATCCGCAGCGGTGAAAATAATTCGGGCATCCTCTTTCGGGCTTCGAAACTTGGTGACTTCTCCAACCCTTCGTAACTTCTGAGCTTGCCGCATCTGTGATCTACGAGCTTCTTCCGCTTCTGACCGACTGGGCCCTCCATGGACCATGTGAATGACTCGTACGGGTTGTCCCATAGCTCCCTTGGTAGGGGCATGCGTCGCTTGATCTGATCGGGCTCCCTCCTTGGCAACATACTCTGTTAATTCTCCCTTTGCAATCATGGCTTCCACTTGTCTTCTGAGGCTCCTGCATTCATTAGCGTGATGCCCGTACTCGCCATGGAAGGCGCAGTGCCTCGACATATCCCTTTGGTCCATTGGCTGCCTGATGGGAGGTGGCGACCGGTAGATTCCTTTGCCCTTTGTTTCCTGGTACAGTTTTGCCAAGGTCACTTTCAAGGGGGTGACCTTCTCCTCAAACCTTGGTCGTTTTTCTGGGGCTGGGGAAGGAGCAGGAGGTGCGTTCGGTCTCTTCCGGTCTGACGCCCGATCCTTTATCCTGGAATGTTCGGACGCTCTGGCCTCTACTGTTGTAAAGGCAGTCCTTCTTTGTCGTATGGCCAATTCCTCTTCTATTCGGAGGTGCCCTTGTGCCCTAGAGTTGAGCTCTCCAATATCGGCTGGCGGCCTCTTGACCAGGGACTGATGAAACTTCGTTCCAGGGATCAGGGCCATTCTGAAGGCTTCGACGGCTGAATGCTGATCGCAATTGTCAATTGAAGACATCTCCACATTGAACCGTGAGACAAAACTTTTCAGGGATTCGCCTTTCTCTTGGATCATGGTGAACAGACTGGAGATAGTTTTCTTCTGCCTTTTATTGCCAAAGTATTGGGCAATAAATAACTCGCAGAGTCTGAGCCAGCTACCGATCGATCGGGGCGGTTGCTTTCTGAACCACAGAAGGGCTGCTTCGGTCAGGCTGGTGGGGAAAACTTTGCAGAGTAAGGCCTCGTTTTCATTGTACACATTCATCTTGGTATGAACGTGGTAGATGTGCTCTGTTTGATCTTTTGTACCATCGAATAAGGTGAACTTCGGTAATCTGAACCTCTCCGGATACGGCACGCTGGTGATCGAGGTGGTGAATGGTGTCTGAACGGCGTCTATGGATGCCTCAGATGCCAGATCGATTGGGGTCTGTACCTTCAGGTCCCTAAGCACATCCCGCTGGAATCTGGACATGATTTCCTCCAGTTTTTTCATCGTCAGGACCTCCTCCGGATTATGCGCCCCAAGAACCTGTAGGGATGACTCTGCCTGCTCCTCACGATCGTTATGGGCTCTAGCGTGTAGGTCATCCATGTGTGTCTGGCGGCCTACAGACCGTTCGTGCTGTCCGGACTGCTCGTCGTCATGGATCTCCTGTGGATTCTGTAGTTGAGCCAATTTTGCCGCCAATTCAGCGTTCTGCCTTTCTAACTCGGCAGTCCTCTCCTCTAGGGCTCGTCTGATCGGATCTTCTGGTTGCTGGCCTCCGTTTGGAGGTAAATCGGTATGTTGTGAACGTGTGATCGCCATTGTTGGTACGAATCTTAGCTTTTTTGCAGAGGGTGAGAAACTTTATTGAAAAAGGATTTCAATAATAGGGTTTCCCACAGACGGCGCCAATTGTGTAAATGCAGAAAAGTTACACAATAGAAGTTGGGGTAAAATTTCAGATCTCTTCTCATTAATCAAAGTCATCTATTTATACAAATTACGATAAATGGGTCAAGCCCATGTACCCAGGTTTATCAATCCCTTAAATCAAGGGATTTGATCAACCCTAACCTTTTTTGGACTCTTTCTACTATAATTGGATTACTCCTTGCCTTGTGGACCACACTTTAGTTTCTAGAATTTTCCATGGGCCCATTGCTGTTTTCGGCCTGCTTGTTTTCAACCCATCCACCTTCCGGCCCATCGGTCTTTGGCCCGTCCGTCATCGTCCCATCAGTCCAGTGGCCCATCTGTCGTCGGCCCATCAGTCCAGTGGCCCATCTATAATTGGGCCAAATATTTTAACCATTACACAACCCAAATCCATTATTGGTGTACCATTCCATTCTCAACAAAAGTCAACATAGTCATGCTTGTCATTTTATTAAATAAATAAAATAGAATTAAGTAAAATCAAATAATTAATAAACAAAAATAATAATTAATAAATTTTTAGTAATTAATAATAAATAAATAAAAATTGAGTAAAATATTAAATAAATAATATAGAAATAATTAACAATTAATAATTAATAATAAATAAATAAATATTGAGTAATAAATATTTAAAAATAATAAATAAATAAAAATGATAAATAGAATAGAATTAATAATTAATTAATAATAAATAAATAAATAAAACTTGAGTAATAAATATTTTAAAATAATAAATAAAGTAAAACCAAATAAATAATAAACAAAAATAAAATGAATAAATAAATAATAAATAATAATTAATAATAAATAGTTAAATATGCATATATATTTATTTAATTAAAAATTTAATTTAATTAATAGAATAATAAATATTGTAAAACCAAATAAATAATAAACAAAAATAATATGAATAAATAATTAATAAAAAATGAGTAATAAATATTTAAAAATAATAAATTGGTAAAAGAACATTGAAATTTCAAATGTAAAAAGATTATAAAATTTCAAACTACATATACGAACCAATTGAATAATTTTTGCAATATGGTGAAATATTATTATCCAATATTAATATTTTTTGTAAAAAAAAATTCATCCTTAATGTATTTTTATTTTTTAAAACATATATATTTAGAAAATGTTATTATAAATAAATAAAATGTCAAACCATTCTAAGTTACCAAACATGGTTTAGTTTCAGAATTTCAGCCTATATCAACTCTACCAAATATGGTTTGATTTTTCAGCTTTACTTTTTCTCACACCAAAACCATCTGCACCAAACATTATTTCAGTTCAGAATAAAACCACATCAAACCCAACTTAAACCAAACCAAAATAAAAAATCAACATGCACCAGTTGCCAAACATGCTTTGGATTAATTATCCGTTCTCATCCTATAATGTGATGTGTGACAAGTCATTAATGCTTTTTTTGTTAATTCAAAGTAAACTTTCCATGCATTATTTGATTTTGTATGATTTCCAGCATAAGCAAACGTTTTGAATGGGTCACAAAACTCCCTCAAATTTTGTTTTTACATATATGTTATTATTTTTTATATATAGGCATTGTGATTAGATAGACATCCGAATAATATGATAAAACTGTCCTTCTCACCCCCTATGATTTATTTCTAAAGAATGAATTGAGAAATGTCACAAATACTAAATTAAAAGCATGTATTTTCAAGTAATAAATCGACGAATATTATTATTATTTTTAGATGTATTGAATCAACACTGTCCTTTACATGAGATATGACTAGTGGAAGTTTGACCGAGATACTATACCATTACTTGCCTTATTTTATCCCACCAATCAAATGGTTGAAAATGTGACAATGTGGTTGCATATCATAGACCCTCACACTAAAATTTTATCAATATAAAAGCTACATACTAAGCTCAAACAACCAACTTGCCCATAAAAAATGGATACACTCAAAACCATTACCTTCTGTCTCCTTTTTTTCTTTCCTCTCTTCCTTTTCCTACACCGCGGTGACAGGCCTCTGCTCAAACGCGGCCTGTCACCTGAGTGAACCCTTGATCCGATTCCCCTTCCGCCTTCCAACCCGCCAACCCGACCCGTGTGGCTATCCGGGGTTCGGATTATCCTGTGACACCACAAACCAAACACTCATTAATCTACCAAACTCGGGACGATTCCGAGTCCAAAGCATAGACTACGGCACACAAGAAATATGGATCAACGATCAAAACAACTGCCTCCCGGCGCGTCTACTCTCACTAAACCTCTCCGGCTCTCCATTTATTGGCACGTTTGATCAAGATTTTACCTTGTTTAATTGTTCAATGGACTATACGACCTATAGGTTGAATCCTATAGCTTGTTTAAGTGGTGATGGTTACAGTGTTTTTGCGACTTCGCATATGGGAGCTATTAGGGTTTTGTCGGGCAAGTGCAGTGTGGTTGCAACCATAACAGTGCCGGTTCAGTGGCTGTTTTATGAGCAGGTCTTGTCGTCGGACCTTAGTGATGATCTGAGGCTCACTTGGGTTGCGCCACAGTGTGGTAGGTGCGAGTCTAGGGGTGGAAGGTGTGGGTTCAAGAGCAATACAAGTCATGAAATTGCTTGCTTTAGTGCTCCTCAGCGTGGTAAGTTCCTTAGTAATCTCTTTAACTTTTTTTAATTATTTATTTTTATTACTACTGAATATATACTATCAAACTGAAAAAATAAAAATAATCTCATTATGATAAGATTGTATACATTTGACTCTTTCTAAACTCAGTAGTTTTAATCTGCCCATTAAGGGCCTGTTTGGTTCACTTTTTGTTTTTTCGTTTTGTATTTTTTTTTAGTTTTTCACAACAAAAACATGTTTGGCACCATTCTTTTTTACAGTAAGAAAACATAAAACAAATAGTGTCATTTTTAGAAAGTATCAAAATAATTTTTTTGTATTTTTTGCACTATTCACAAAAATAACACTGTAACAGATGAAATAAGTGACCAAAACAAAAAGTAAAATTATTAGTACTAAACATGCTTCCAGTTTAGACTCACAACACTCCACAACAAAAGTACTCCACAATAAAAGTATATACTTCTGCTTTATAAAATCCACGCATGGAAACAAAAACCCGAACCAAACCTGCCCTAAATATCCAGTTTGATATCAAGTCCGGTCATAGTGAGAGATGATTGATGACAGAACAATTTAGCTTCAAGCACATTATTTGATTCTTTACAACTAAAAAAGATAAGAAAAAAAAAAGTATAAAATAGATGAAAAGATAATTAATGACAGGAAAAAGGAAAAAATAGAAATATACTTAATTACTATCATATATTTTTTTCAAAAGAAAATCGATTAATCAATTGATGTGTTTACAATTGAGTGTGTATAGAAATGGCTGATTTCAAGGGAATAATGGGATTGGAAATTATTGGTTTGATCAGGTCAACGGTTACTTTTTTGGACGACCTACTGTCTTACTTCTTTACACATAATATTGTAACTATAATATATATAGTGGCCATGTATAATACACTACCCATGGGTGGTAGGAATATCTAAGAACCTCTGACTAGATAATCAAGAAAATAATGTGTCAAGAGTCAGAAAAAAAAAAAAAAATAATTAAGATAGACTACAATTCATTTTGTATGATTGAGGATTAGTATTTATAAAGGGTTAACTATCATTATTTTTTCTAAATTTCTTTTTACCTACCGAAATATGCATGAGTCACATGGTATTTAAAGCTTAATGTATGATTAAACATTGAAGATATATAATGAATAAGTTCATTAATGAATTGAAACAAAATTTAATAAACAAATAGTAAAGCAACTTTATTTGTAATCCAATTGAAGTATTTAGTTGAAGATTGTCAACTATTTAGATGAGCATTGACTTTAATCTATATATATATATATATGACTCTGAATTTCGCCGCACGAAAAAGAGCTTTGTCTCCACCTCCCACTTCAAGTGTGCTCAACGCTTTCCCCATTACAGTCATAGCTTTGGTTTGGTTGACTTTGACATTAGAACTACACATTTTCTTTAATTATGTCAACCATACCTTCCAATATGCAATTTTAAAGTTGACATTGTAAGAAAACTTGAAATATAATGATTGCACAGATCATATGAAAAAATTGTTTATAAAAAAGTGTAAGTTAATAATCATTGATTTCCAACTTTGGGCCCCACTAATTACCCATTTCTAGTTGGGTCGGGTTGTCTTAGACAAATTTCTTATAAATGCCAAAAATTCGGATGAATATATCAGGTTAGATTTGATCCAAATTTACAATATACTGTATAACATACAAGTATAATGTAACATCAATAACGAAAAATTATTACATAGTTAAAGATTTTACAATTTCAATTATTCATCGTGAGAGACTCTCTAGATTAAGAATAACTTAATAATTAATAAGAGTAACAAATCTATAGTACGATAAATGATCAGATATGGCAAATTATGAGACAATTGAATGAAGAAATTATATGATTGCATTAATAACCTTGAACTCGTTTTTAGGACTTCCGAGGAGTGCTCGATACGCCATCACCATGGGGGCGGGAGTACCAGCATTGTTGTGTGTTGTTGGGCTTTTATGTTTCATTTTTGGGCGGGTCAAATCCTATGGTAGTAGGAGGAACCACTCCTCATCAGAATACACATCCACAGTTGCTCCACAGCCCACCATTGTTTCGGGCCTCGATGGACTCACTATCGAATCCTACCCGAAAACAGTTTTGGGCGAGAGCCGACGGTTGCCCATGCCCAATGACACAATGTGCCCGATATGCTTGTCCGAGTACCGGCCCAAGGAGACCCTGAGGAGCTTACCAGATTGTCAACATTGCTTCCATGCCACTTGCATTGATGAATGGCTCCATCTGAATGCCACCTGTCCGGTTTGCCGGAGTTCTCCACCACGGTCACTGGAATATTCCCACTTGTAATTTTTTTTTTAATCTTTCTTAGTTTCTGGGAAAATGCATAGGGTCCAAGAAAATGTGATAAAGGGAGAGCAAGATTCTTATGGAGTATGCTTTTCAAAGAAAAAATATTATGTAGTATATTTGATTTCCCTTGTTGAAATTTTTAGTACTTGTTTTCTTCTTCTGTGCTTTTATATGTGGCCAAAAAAGAAGATGGTCAATAGGAGTTCTTTTTTGCTTATAGTATCTTTTTTAACTTTCTTTTATATGTTTACTTGAATTATACTAATATAGGCATACATATTTTTATGTAAACAGGGATTGATTCAGAAAATAATAGGGGAGGTGAGGGCAATCTTTAATAAAAATATTATCTAGATTTGTGGTGGCAATATAAAAATTTATTTGGTAAGTATATAAGGGATAATTTTAATATTTTGCTTATATTTTACTTTATTTTTTTAAAAGTAATAGAATCCGTACCTATAATGTACTTCCGTGGCTGTATGTGAACACATATATATGTCTTGTATGTATGCCTATGCCTTGAGAGGCTTATTTAATAAAGACTTTAATCATCACTCCCCGAATTTTAAGCCTAAACCAAAATGAGATGAGATGAAATTTCTTAGAAATAGAATAATGTGGTAGTTGTTAGGACTTAGATCCCGAAAGGGCCTAAACCAATATTTTTATTGACGTAAGTGTAGTCAAATATATTTCATGATACTTGGGGAAAATTTCAGGGACCTCCTGATGTTTGGCAATAAGCCAATGACGTTCCCTGTTGTTTAAGCTTTGTCAGGGACCTCCCCTGTGGTTTGCTACCGTTAGTACATACCTCCCTTATTATTAACTGGCCGTTAAATTAATAACGTCATCATAAAAATTTAAATTTTATCCCTAAAATACCCTTCTAAGGGTGAAATAACTTTTTTAAAATATAGATATACATAACACATATATACATATATATACTCGAGTAGGGTTCCGCCGCGGCCAAGGAAGAGGCATTGGTCGCGGTAGGCAGTGATGATGGCGTCCTTCTTGGTGATCGTCGCCTCCATGCCCACAGCCACCGCCTCTTGGCCGTCGTATAGGTGGCAAAAGCCGCGGATCAACTTGGCCTTGTAGAGCGAGTCGACGACGATCTCCATGCGGCGCATCACCACCATGTCGTGGAAAAAGGTCATTAGCTCCTTGGGGGAGGTGTGGACGAGTCTATGATTTAAATAATGCCGGTTAGTGGTTAACAAAATTTGTAATCAATTTATTCCTGAAAGAAAAAAGAAGAAGAAGAAATTGAGACAAAATTTAGGGGATTTCTTTTACACTAATTTCTAGGTTTTATAATCAATTTATTCCTAACCCTTCCCTTCCCTCTTCCGGTAACTTCCCCTAATTTCTAGGGTTCAGTGCTACATCTATATAGTACCTATATATATATATATGGGTAGTTTGGTAATCTCACTTCAAAACCTAAGGATAACTACGTAACTTTAACCCTTCCGTTAGATGATTTAATGGTAAGTTAACACTAGGGGAGGTCTTTGCAAACCTCAGGGGAGGTCCCTGACAAAGCTGAAATAACAAGAGAGGTCCTTGGCTTATTGCCAAACCTTAGGGGAGCATTGTTCTTTTGATTTTAAATAATGTTTAACTTATAAAAAAATAGGATAGATTTTCATAATAGGTCTAACATATTAATTTTAAGGTGGTGAAAATAAGGACAAATCTCACAAGATATTACATTAAGTTTAATTGTATATAGGGTTAAATAAAACCAGGTCATGAGATTTCAGCAACTACGTTTTGCACAAAGATGAATATACATAGAATGTATAACATATTCTCCCATATATAATTATGCTTCCGAATATGCTACTTTTGTTCATTAAATCATGTCTGATGGGTAATAGTATAGCCAGGGAAGAGCTGGATCCGAATGGGTTTAATGATATTACACTAGGATTCACATTCATGCTTACTCAGAAATATGCTCTTATACGTTTGATTTTCAATTCAAACCAAAATGTTCCTCTATTGAAAGAATTTGTATTTATTTATTATTATATATATATTTAAGTTAAGCATTATTCATGTTAGGAAAGTGTCTCAAATTTCTATTGTAATTAAGTTTCCTATTTTAGAGTTGTATTGTAAAAGGTAATTTAGAGAAATGTCTTACAACTCCAAGGAGTTGTAATCCTTGTCCAATAAAAAATTGATTTTTCTTGTTCAATAAATAATAGGGTTTAACTTTATAAATAGAGACCTAGGGTTGAGACTTAGTGAAGAAAAGAAGAGAAAAGAGAAGAAGATGGTGTGAGGGTGTTGTGTGCGCCAGGTGAGGGTGTTGTGTGCGCGTAAGCCAAAGTTGGGGCTGAACCACGTTAAATATTGTGTGTTATCTGTGTGATTGAGTGTGTGAGTAAAAAAAGTGTGGATGATCTTGGCGGGATTAATTCCTAAGTGTGAGATGAGAATTAATTCCTAACAACTCACACATAGGGGTACACAAAAAAGCCGTGTAACCGTAGAACCGGTCCAAATCGAACTGAATCGATGTTTTGGTTCTGATTTTGAATTGGTTTGGTTTGGTTTCAGTTTTGAATTGGTTTGGTTTAATTGGTTCCAGTTTCAAAAAAACAAAACCGTTCTTGTTTGGTTTGGTTTTATACTGTCAAGAATCGAATCGAACCGATTATATATATACATATTAAGGTCTTAATTAAAATTATAAGTTCATCCAAATAGTGTTATAACATTCACCAAAAATACCACACGCATATACATAAAAGCTCTATATTTTATAACCTCTTTCATTTCTCAGATGATCACATCCACTCTCTTTGTCAGCCACCATAAACCCTTTCCTTAGTTACCACTTGCTTGGGTGCCTTTTACAAAAAGTTTGTTTCTCTCTATACTTTTGTCTTTCTCATGAAAGAATTATTCTCATGAGATGTAATATCAAAATTCACTATTGTGTTTGAAAAAAGGTTCAATACTTATTTACTTTTTTTCTTTTTGAATTTGATAGTGCTTAGTACTTACAATTACGATATTGATTAATATCTTAAAATTGTGATTCATATATGTAATATTTAGTTTGAAAAAATATGTTTAAGAAATTGTGGTTCGGAACTGAACCGATCTGATCTTTTATGGTTTGGTTTGATTTGGTTTATTCACTAATGGTTTCGGTTCTGGTTCCCGTTTTCGAGAAACCGTTTGAGAATGGTTTGATTCCAAATTTATCAAGAACCTTACAAAATCAAACCGTGTACACCCCTACTCACATACCCTGCCTCCACTAAGGCTTGAACCTTGGATCTCCCATTTGAGAGTTAGGGTCCGATACCGTTTAACCATTAGAACTTTAACCACTAAAAAAGTTGGTTTCCTTGTTGATTCTTGATACAAGTTTATATATTTGTTCTAATTCTTGTCTTAGACTAAATGAATGTATTTATCTTACACAATCATGATTATTCACTATGGGTTTGAACTCGGATGCTTAATTCGTGATTTTTTACACAATAGTGGTAATAAAACTCGAAACCCTAGGTTGACACAGGTCATGCCTTGACAAGTTGATATAGACATGCTTTAGTTTATTTTCATGCATTAGGAGTAGATTAGAGTAATTTAATTGACATGTACTAGTCAGTTCAGTCATGAGATGGGTTGTCGCAATCCGGTTGACGATATTCCTTTTTGGGTATTATTTAGCTATTTGCGGTACGACCTAATTCACAGTTTATGGATCGCTGTCACAGGGTTTGTTTTTCAACACCAAAATTTTGCCCTATGGTGGCACCAAATCAGACATAAACACGTTTTGTTCCAACCTGGTTCAACCAATACACACTTGATGCCTTTGAGATACAACAAATAATGCACTCAAAACACACACAAGGTATATATGTAGAGAATATAAACAACACCCACGAATTTACAGAAAACCACGACAATGGTTTTCCAACATTCACTATTATCACACAAATAGTACAAGGATCTCTCACTCAGGCCACACTACAGCATCATACAAGCACTTTCCTATATGAATTTGTACCTATACAAAATGCCATACTTGTGCCTATATAGGCCTACATACAAAACTGCCTAATTGTGTGGATGACAGCCCCATCCACATAAGTTAAGTGTTGTCACCATTCAGAGGCTGCCAACACTAACAATGCAGATGCACTCCCAACTGCTGGATATCTTGACACTCTCCTGCAGTGCCACATGCCTCTTGGTGTTGTGTGTCCAAATTGCCCAACTGCCTTGTCTGAGCCACACCATGCCTTGACCAGCCTTGCACAAATCTAAGTCATATTGCACCATCATGAGCCATCTATACCAAACATGAGCCAACAAGCCCAATGCTTGCCTTTGCTGAGTCAAATGCCTTACCCAACTCCCCTCAAGTCTACGCGCACTTGGGAGCAATGCCAAGTCTGAATCCATGTCTTTACCAGCGAGCATGCACCTAGCCATGCCCATTTCTTGGTTCCTCAATGCCTTGGCACATAGGCCATGCCGCGCCATGCCTATGTCTTTCGAAATCAACCATCAATGGTGTCACAACCTTGTCAAAGACAATTTAGTATTCCCAAGACTTGATGTGTGCATGGCTTGCCAAGCCACGGACATTGCATGTTTTCCAACACATGCCAAGTCAAGGCTAACCTTGCCCAAGGGCAAGTTAGCACAATAGTGGGCACGACACGTAAGGCTAGCCAAGCCAAGCGCACACACAAGTGCTCACATTGTCATCAACACCGCACCACCATCACAGACCTATGCCATAAAGCCAAGTGTTGTCAAACCATGCCCACGCATATCCATAGGCCTCCCTACATATGCCCTAGCCAAGGCCTTGCTTGGTTGGCCTTGGTTAGGGTATATCGGTGTTTCACATCATGAACAAGCCAAGTGTTACAAGTCAAAGCTAGGAAGCCCGGACACTCATGGGATTAAACTTGAAAGCATATTGCAAAAAATCAAACATTAAAATCCAGCACTCAAAGTTTTTGCACTAAAAATTCGTAAAAAATATATAAAATTCGAAAAAATATTATAATTTATATTCATTTCGCTTTTCATTTTTCTCAAAATTTAATTTTAATTTTATATTTTTCCCGAATTTTATATATATTTTTTGAAATTTATATATGTTTTCAAAACTTATATATTTTTTTCGAATTTATATAATTTTCCGAATTTTTATTTTTTTTCAAATTTAATATATATTTTTCCAAATTTTATATTTTAAAAATTTGTAGTGATTTGACTTTCAGTTTAGAGTTCAATGAATCTAAACATGAAACTTCATGACATGTACACATAAAAAGACTTGACTAGTGTTGAGACTGTTCACATATTGGAAACTACCTAGCTGACAAGTCAAGATACAACAAGCCCCATCAAATTTCTTTGAAGTAGGAGGGTGTGGAAAGAAAAGATATTAGGCATTCTTTGCCATATTTGCAGCCTCATGCTGCAAATGCTGCCATTTCAATTCAAATTTGTGAGAAAAATATTCAAGTTTCCTAGGGCTTTATTTCCAAAGCAGGCAAGTAAAAGATGAAAAACTCGTGTGTGTGTGTGTATATATATATTTGGAAACTACTTGGGAACCAAATGGACATATGCTATTAAAATTACATAGGAGGCACAACCTATTTATATCATAATCAATTAAAATCTGTATATGAGAAGATTAGAGTAATTAAATTAAATAGTAGGCATATATATATATATATATATAACCTGCATGTTTTGTTCCCTTTGTGTGTTGACAGTTCGAACATCTTTCTTGTGCCTTTGGTAGCGTTCTATTGTCTCCTATTGTAATTAGGTTTCATATTTTAGAGTTGTATTGTAAAAGGTAATTTAGAGAAATGTCTTATACTCCAAGGAGTTGTAATCCTTGTCCAATAAAAAATTAAGTTTTCTTATTCAACAAATAATAGGGTTTAACTTTATAAATAGAGATCTAGGGTTGAGACTTAGAGAAGATAAGAGAAAAAAAGAGAGGAAGATGGTGTGAGGGTGATGTGTACGCCAGGTGAGGGTGCTATGTGCGCGTAAGCCAAAGTTAAGGCTGAATCACGTTAAATATTGCGTGTTATCTGTGTGATTGAGTGTGTGAGTAAAAAAGGTGTGGATGATCTTGGCGGGATAAATTCCTAAGTGTGAGATAAGAATTAATTCCTAACAAATCACACATAGGGGTACACAAAAAAGCCGTGTAACTGTAGAACCGGTCCAAATCGAACTGAATCGATGTTTTGGTTCTGATCTTGAATTGATTTGGTTTGATTTCAGTTTTGAATTGGTTTGGTTTAATTGGTTCCAGTTTCAAAAAAACAAAACCGTTTTTGTTTGGTTTGGTTTTGGTTTTATACTGTCAAGAACTGAACTGAACTGATTATATATATATACATATTAAGGTCTTAATTAAAATTATAAGTTCATCCAAATAGTGTTATAACATTCACAAAAAATACCACACCACACGCATATACATAAAAGCTCTATATTTTATAACCTCTTTCATTTCTCACATGATCACATCCACTCTCTTCGTCAGCCACCATAAACCCTTTCCTCAGTTACCACTTGTGCTTGGGTGCCTTCTACAAAAAGTTTGTTTCTCTCTATACTTTTGTCTTTCTCATGAAAGAATTATTCTCATGAGATTTAATTTCAAAATTCGCTATTGTGTTTGAAAGAAGGTTTAATACTTATTTACTTTTTTTCTTTTTGAATTTGATAATGCTTAGTACTTACTATTACAATATTGATTAATATGTTAAAATTGTGATTCATATATGTAATATTTAGTTTGAAAAAATATGTTTAAGAAACCGTGGTTCGGAACTGAACCGATCCGATCTTTTATGGTTTGGTTTGATTTGGTTTCTTCACTAATAGTACCAGTTCTGGTTCCCGTTTTCAAGAAATCGTTGAGAATGGTTTGGTTCCAAATTTATCAAGAACCTTACAAAATCAAATCGTGTACACCCCTACTCACACACCCTGCCTCCACCAAGGCTTGAACCTTGGACCTCCCATTTGAGAGTTAGGGTCCGGTACCGTTTAACCATTAGAACTTTAACCACTAAAAAAGTTGGTTTCCTTGTTGAGACCGTTTTTGTTCTTGATACAAGTTTATTTATTTGTTCTGATTCTTGTCTTAGACTGAATGAATGTATTTATCTTACACAATCATGATTATTCACTATGGGCTTGAACTCGGATGCTTCATTCGTGATTTTCTACACAATAGTGGTAATAAAACTCGAAACCATAGGTTGACACAGGTCATGCCTTGGCGAGTTGATATAGACATGCTTTAGTTTATTTTCATGCATTAGGAGTAGATTAGAGTAATTTAATTGACATGTACTAGTCAGTTCAATCATGAGATGGGTTGTCGCAATCCGGTTGACGGTATTCCTTTTTGGGTCTTATTTAGCTATTTGCGGTACGACCTAATTCACAGTTTATGGATTGCTGTCACAGGGTTCGTTTTTCAACACCAAAACTTTGCCCTATGATGACACCAAATCAGATACAAACATGTTTTGTTCCAACCTGGTTAAACCAATACACATTTGATGCCTTTGAGATACAACAAATAATGCACTCAACACACACACACAAAGTATATATGTAGAGAATATAAACAACACCCACGAATTTACAGAAAACCACAACAATGGTTTTCCAACCTTCATTATTATCACACAAATAGTACAAGGATCTCTCACTCAGGCCACACTACAGCATCAAACAAGCACTTTCCTATATAAATTCGTACCTATACAAAATGTCATACTTGTGGATATATAGGCCTACATACAAAACTGCCTAATTGTGTGGATGACAGCCCCATCCACATAGGTTAAGTGTTGGCACCATTCAGAGGCTGCCAACACTAACAATGCAGATGCACTCCCAATTGCTGGATGTCTTGGCACTCTCCTACAGTGCCACATGCCTCTTGGTGGTTGTGTGTCTCCAAATTTCCCAATTGCCTTGTCTGAGCCATACCATGCCTTGACCAGCCTTGCACAAGTCTGAATCATACTGCACCATCACGAGCCATCTATACCAAACATGAGCCAACAATGCCCAATGCTTGCCTTTGCTGAGCCAAATGCCTTATCCCAGCTCCCCTCAAGTCTACGCACACTTTGGAGCAATGCCAAGTCTGAACCCATGTCTTCACCAGTGAGCATGCACCTAGCCATGTCCATTTCTTGGTTCCTCAATGCCTTGGCACATAGGCCATGCTGCGCCATGCCTATGTCTTTCGAAATCAACCATCAATGGTGTCATAACCTTGTCAAAGACAATTTAGCATTGCCAAGACTTGATGTGTGCATGGCTTGCCAAGCCAGGCACATTGCATGTACTTCAACACATGCCAAGTCAAGGCTATCCTTGCCCAAGGGCAAGCTAGCACAATAGTGGGCACGACACGTAAGGCTAGCCAAGCCAAGCGCACACATAAGTGCCCACATTGTCATCAGCACCGCACCACCATCACAGACCCATGCCATCAAGCCAAGTGTTGTCAAACCATGCCCACGCATGTCCATAGGCCTCCCTACATATACCCTAGCCAAGGTTTGCCAAGGCCTTGCTTGGTTGGCTGCCAACTTTTGTCAAGCTCACATACCCCCCTATATATGCAAAATACACAAAAGCCAAAGTGACTAGAACAAATATCAACCATGTTTGAGAAGTAATAATGAATTTAATTAATAATTCCCAATAAGCTTCTTTTACAGGGACCTCCCATGTGGTTTGGCAAAAAGCCTAGGACCTCCCCTATGGTTTGAACAATATCAGAGACCTCCCCTGAGGTTTGCTTCCGTTAACACAGACCTCCCATGTCGTTAAGTTGCCGTTAAAAATGTGTTAAAAGTACAACTTTGTCCTTAGGTTTTTAAGTGAGATGACAAAATTACCCCTACTACTATTATACAATAAAGAGTTAATTTCATATAATATATAAATTTTGAAAAAAAATATAAAATTCAGAAAAATATATATAAAATTTTGAAATATATATATTAAATTTTTAAAAAAATATAATTTTTGAAAAAAATATATATTTCAAAAAATATATATAAATTTGGAAATTTTTTTATAAAATTTTGGGGAAAATATAAAATTCAAAACAATTATAGTAAATTTCGAACCCCGACCCAACGGGGTAAAAATTCAAAAAATAAATAAATGGAAAAGATACAGAAAATGAATAAATTGGTGTTTCACATCATGAACAAGCCAAGTGTTACAAGTCAAAGCTAGGAAGCCCGGACACTCATGAGATTAAACTTGAAAGCAAACTGCAAAAAATCAAACATTAAAATCCAGCACTCAAAGTTTTTGCACTAAAAATTCGTAAAAAATATTATAATTTATATTTATTTCGCTTTTCATTTTTCTCAAAATTTAATTTTAATTTTATATTTTTCCCGAATTTTATATATATTTTTTGAAATTTATATATGTTTTCAAAATTTATATTTTTTTTCCGAATTTTATTTAATTTTTCGATATATATATATTTCGAAATTTATATTTTTTTTCAAATTTAATATATGTTTTTCCAAATTTTATATTTTAAAAATTTGTAGTGATTTGACTTGCAGTTCAATGAATCTAAACATGAAACTTCATGACATGTACACATAAAAAGACTTGACTAGTGTTGAGACTGTTCACATATTGGAAACTACCTAGCTGACTAGTCAAGATAACAAGCCCCATCAAATTTCTTTGAAGTAGGAGGGTGTGGAAAGAAAAGATATTAGGCATTCGGAAACTTGTGCGTGTTGTGCACCAGTTTTTGTCAAGTAAGTCTGTACTTATACTAAATAATATTTCAAGCTGATTTTTAGTTTGAAATGGCCAAATTTCCCTTGTACTGCTTTTTTCTGATATTGTTAACAAGGCTAGGTGAAGGCTACTACCATGATAAGTGCAAGGTTTCGAGGTGCGAGGAGCAGGGTCCGGCCATCCGTTTCCCCTTCTGGCTTAAACACCACCACACAGTGGTTTCGGAAGCAGCCAACGAGGGCTATCCCGAGTTTGAGCTGATCTGCAATGACAGAAATCAAACTGTGCTAACACTACCACATTCAGTAAATCTGGTTGTCCAGGACATTGATTACAACTCTCATATTATATCACTATATGATGGCGAAGCCTGCTCATCAACACAGCTCATGAACCTCGATCTATCCGCTTTGTCTACTTTTCAACTTCACCCATTGCCTAGTTTACGATACGGTGAGTATGCAGTATACAAGTGTCCTGCACGTAACGATATGAGTTCATACAACTCCATTTCTTGCTTTAGTCCATCTGTTCCGGGATATGAAATTTATGCTGTCCGTGACTACGATTATGAATCCCTTTTTTCTTGCACAAGGATTGGTAATTACACTGGCTCAGATTTTGAAGTTTACCAAACAAGTCTCACATTGGATTGGTCAAAACAGAATTCGCCTTTGTGCGATGCAGAGACCAAAAAATGCTTCTATGGATATGATGATAATCAGTGTCTCCAAATGCTTCAGCCTCAAACACCAAAAAGTACAAATACTTCAAACTCCTTTTTCATATTTAGTGGTTTCAATTTATTTATTTGATGTATATACAATGACTCAATTTGTATGTAGACATTCAAGCAAAGGATACAAAGAGAAATTAGTTGAACTATGCTTAATTAGAGAACAAAATATGTACTAGTAAGATTTTATTATTGCATAAGCATGGAAAATTAATATTTTGGATCTTCTTTATTTTTTTGCAGGTTTATCGGTAAAACTGCTTGTGACAGGTAAATTAAGTTGTTTATTGAGCACCCTTTTTTATTTTTTATACTCCTGTCTCTTGGTTGACTTGGTTTGTTTTGAATGCAGCTACGGTGAGCTCAGTTGTGTTAGTTCTTCTTGTGGTAGTCATTGTAGTAGTTGTGCTCTATCGTGTCAATCGCTCACACAAAACGTTGAAAGAAGATGAAGCGAAGATTGAGAAGTTTTTGGAGGACTACAGAGCCCTCAAGCCCTCGAGATATTCTTATGCAGACATAAAAAGGATCACAAATCAATTCAAGGAAAAACTTGGGGAAGGGGGTTATGGGACCGTGTTCAAAGGGAAACTTTGCAGCGAGATTTTCGTAGCTGTGAAGGTCCTCAATGACTCGAAAGGAAATGGAGAAGAGTTCATCAATGAAGTAGGAACAATCGGTACAATCCACCATGTGAATGTCGTCCGCCTGGTTGGCTTCTGCGCTGATGCGCCTAAGCGAGCTCTTGTTTACGAGTTCTGCCCAAATGATTCCTTAGAAAAGTTCATTTTTTCGAATAATCATCATGATCATGACAACAATTTTCTCAGTTGGGAGAAGTTGCAAGATATAGCTCTGGGAATAGCCAAAGGCATTGAATATCTCCATCAAGGGTGTGTTCAAAGAATACTTCATTTTGATATTAAGCCTCAAAATATATTGTTGGACCAAAACTTCAATCCAAAGGTCTGTGATTTTGGGCTAGCAAAGCTGTGTTCTAAGGAACAAAGTATTGTCTCGATGACAGCTGCAAGAGGGACCATGGGCTATATTGCCCCTGAAGTCTTCTCTAGGAATTTCGGAAATGTGTCCCATAAATCAGACGTATACAGTTTCGGAATGTTGTTGCTTGAAATGGTCGGTGGCAGGAAGAATATGGACGATAAAGTAGAGAAAACGAGCCAAATATACTTCCCGGAATGGATTTATAATCATTTAAATCAAGGAGAAGTGCTCGGTATGATGAGCATCGAGGTAGAGGAACATGCTCAGATAGCAGAGAAACTAGCTATTGTTGGGCTATGGTGCATTCAATGGTACCCTGTGGATCGGCCTTCGATGAAAGCTGTGGTTCAAATGCTAGAGAATGACAACAACATGACTATGCCACCAAATCCTTTCGCTTCTGCAGCAGAGACGACCGCAAGTTCAATCAAGCCTGCGAGAGCTTTCAACAGAGAGTTGGAAGTTATTTCAGAATAAAATAATTGACGCTTATTGGAATTGTTCATATATATTTGCTGTTGGTATTGTATGAATGGTAAATGTAGGAAGGCAACATGTTGTTTTAATCAGTAAGTACAATAAAGTTGCAACAATCTACAATAAAATTGTAACAATCTATATGCACCTGCATCAGTTTCTTTTATGTTTGTATTCTATCATGTATAACTTATGGTGGCAACACAACTTCATTGTTTTCCAGTATGATATACATATTACAAATTTTTGGGAGAAGATTTCTGTTAATCTTAATAGGTATGTACTAATTCATATGATACGCTCGGATTCATATTGATTCCAAGCTAGAAAGTTTCGTATTGATTTTGTCAGTAAAAAGTTGGAAGTTAATAAGAACAAATATATTGAGCTCATGATTTGATGAATGAAGCATGAACAATTCATAACTCGCTTAGACTAGTGAAAATGTTCATGAAATAGTTAAACAAGATTTGAAAACACTGAATTAGTAAGGTCGTTTGATTTATAACCAATTATTTCTGAAGTTTTATCTGAAGCTCGACTAGGAACATGCTATTGTTGGAAAAAGAAGGAAACTATCTTACCATGCCACCAGTTCCTTCTGATTCTGAGACTGAATAGAACACAAGTTCAAGAAAGCCTAGATGGTTTTCACCAATCTTATTTTCCACTTTCATAAGTTTGTTTGGTATATATCTCTGAAAACCGATTATTTTTATAACTAAAATTGAAATCAAACAGTTCTTTAGTTCAAGAAACAATATACTATTTCTGCAGTTGCAAACCAAGTAGATCTATGATCTTTATGTCATAAAAAAAAAAGAAAAAAAAAAGAGGAGGGTTAAAGTTCTATTATAAACATAATAAAAAGTAGATAAATAATCGACTGAAATTAAAGGTGCAAAGTGGAAGTCTTCTTTAAAAATTAAAGTCAAGCGAAAGAAAACAAATTGAAAGCAAAAGTCGGGTCAAGAGTAAGGGACAGTTTGGCAGTGGAGTGAAGTGGACAAGGGAAGGAAGTGGGAACAAGATGGTAGAAAATTCCACAGAAAAGAAGATGGAAATAAATAACTGGGTGAGTGAGACATGGGGGAGAGAGTTTGGAAAATTTCAGTCCTTCCCATGCTTTTACTTCTTTTTCATGTCATTATAAATTAATTTATGTTTATTATTGTTATTATGCACCGTCTCTCATCTAGACCTGTCCATGGATCAGATTTTGATCCAAATTCGAGCCGATTAGGCAGATATGGATTGAAAATAAAATCCGACAACCAGATAAGGATTCAAATCCGATAATCCGATTTCTTAACAAATTGAATTTGGATTTATGGTAATTCGTTTCGATAATAATCCAATCCGATTAATTTTATATATACGCATATATAATCTGTTATTAATATATAAATATAAAGTAGTATACTTAATTATGTTCCAATTTTTTTTAGTTTTTTTTATTTTTATGTTTTCTATAGTCATGTATTATAAGCATTAATTTTAAACTACATAATTTGGTGTTTAATATTCTTAAAAAATAACAAAAAAAAAAAAAAATAATAATTTTTGTTATTATGTTTTTACCTAATCGGATCGGATATCCGAAAATGAAGAAATTTGAATTTAAATCAATTAAGTGAAAATTCATTGGATTATCGAATCGGATCAACTAATGAACTTATCATATTCGAATTGGCCATTTACTATCAACTTTCAAGTGGTAGATATACCTTCCACCTACAACCTGCTGCTAGGAAGGCCCTGGCTGCACAACACCAAAAGAGTTGCCTCCAATCTTCATCGACGGGTCAAGTAAGATCCGTTGACAGGTTTACTCTCATCATCTATGAGTGCAATGCACCTTCTTCATAAATTGGTACCACCATGTAACATTAATTAGATGCTTAATCTTCAGAGGTCCTTTGAAAATTCAAAGTCAAGTGAAAGCTGCAGAAGTCGTTGAAGAGCACTTAAGGGAAGGGAGAGAATATATCGGAAATATAATATAAATTTCCTAAATAGAAAAAGGATGGCAGAAAACAAATAGGAGGAAAGAGAGAGTTGAAAGTTTCAATATGAGTCCAATTCATGCTTGTATTTTCATTTGTACGAATATTCTCTTTTTTTCCCCTCTCTCTATACAGTACTTTAGGATAAAGGAGTTGTAAGAGCTATAATCATGGTTGGTCGTATCGCTCATATTGTTCTGTTTATAATATTTTGAGAGATACTGATATGCTTACGTAATATTAATACTTATGTGATACTTTTAAAATTAATATTATCCTAGTTTATTATATTTTTTAAGAGATTGCGATAAAAATCGATACTACTATGACAAACCATGACCATAATATCTAAATTATTTCAGGTGGGCATGAGAGAGAATAATAGGAAGATGAATAAATTATTTTGACTTATTGACATGCGTGGGTAACATTGGGATAGAGAGGATGACTGAAAAAAAAGGATTGGAATACTCACAAGCCATATAAAAGGAAAGGAAAAGGAAAAGATTGAAACAATCAAAAGTTGGGACTTGATAGTTGACACTTCAAATAAAAGTAGCATTGTAAGATGGAATCAAACAAGACGCACAAAGTAGATCCCATCACCCCACCACATCAATTGAATTCAGTAGTAGTTCTGTATTTTTACCTATTCCTCACAAGCAAAGATCACTTCCAACACTATTACAAGGGTATATGTCCTTATTCCTAAACGGGAGGTCAATTGTTCAAACCTCAGTTTTGTATTTGTAACAATATTTTCTTTTCTCTCTATATATATACTAGTTGTTAACGTTTTCAGAAAGAACCAATACCATTATTCATTATTAATGCTTATCTAATACTCATTTTTTTAGATTAATATTGTCCTAATCTATCATACCCATAAAAACTGATACTACAACGACAAACCAAGAACATAATATCAATTATTGCACGTGGTCATAAAATAGAGAATAATAGGAAGATGAATAAATTATTTTGATTTAATTTATTTTATTGCGTGGGTAATATTGGGATAGAGAGGATGACTGGAAATAAACGATGGGAATAGTGACAAGTCATATAAAGGAAAAGGAAAAGATTGAAACAATCACAAATTTGGACTTGACAATTGACAATTGACACTTGACACTTGAAAGAAGACTAACATTGTAAGATGGAACCAAACTAGACGGCACAAAGTAGATCCCAACACCCCACCACATCAATTGAATTCAACAGTTCTGTATTTTTACCTATTCCTCACCAGCAAAGATCACTTCCAGCACTACTACAAGGGGTATCTGTCTTTATTCCTAAACGGGAGGTCAATTGTTCAAGCCTCAGTTCTGTATTTGTAACAATATTTTCTTTTCTCTCTCTATATATATACTAGTTGTTAACGTTTTCAGAAAGTGCCGATACCATTATTCATTATTAATGCTTATCTAATACTCATTTTTTTAGATTAATATTGTCCTAATCTATCATACCCATAAAAACTGATACTACAACAACAAAGCAAGAACATAATATCAATTATTGCAAGTGGTCATGAAAGAGAGAATAATAGGAAGATGAATAAATTATTTTGATTTAATATATTTTATTGCATGGGTAATATTGGGATAGAGAGGATGACTGGAAATAAACGATGGGAATAGTGACAAGTCATATAAAGGAAAAGGAAAAGATTGAAACAATCACAAATTGGGACTTGACAGTTGACAGATAACACTTGACACTTGAAAGAAAAGTAGCATTGTAAGATGGAACCAAACTAGACGGCACAAAGTAGTTCCCACCACCCCACCACATCAATTGAATTCAACAGTTCTGTATTTTTACCTATTCCTCACCAGCAAAGATCACTTCCAGCACTACTACAAGGGGTATCTTTCCTTGTTCCTAAATGTGAGGTTAATTGTTCAAGTCTAAGTTCTGTATTTGTAACAATATTTTCTTTTCTCTGTATATTTTTCAGAAAGTACCGATACCATCATTCATTATAAATGCTTATCTAATACTCATTTTTTTAGATTAATATTGTCCTAATCCATCATACCCATAAAAACTGATACTACAACAACAAACCAAGAACATAATATCAATTATTGCAGGTGGTCATGAAAGAGAGAATAATAGGAAGATGAATAAATTATTTTTATTTAATATATTTTATTGCGTGGGTAATATTGGGATAGAGAGGATGACTGGAAATAAACGATGGGAATAGTGACAAGTCATATAAAGGAAAAGGAAAAGATTGAAACAATCACAAATTGGGACTTGACAGTTGACAGATAACACTTGACACTTGAAAGAAAAGTAGCATTGTAAGATGGAACCAAACTAGACGGCACAAAGTAGTTCCCACCACCCCACCACATCAATTGAATTCAGCAGTTATGTATTTTTACCTATTCGTCACCAACAAAGATTACTTCCAGCACTACTACAAGGGGTATCTTTCCTTGTTTCTAAATGGGAGGTTAATTGTTCAAGCCTAAGTTTTGTATTTGTAACAATATTTTCTTTTCTCTGTATATTTTTCAGAAAGTACCGATACCATTATTCATTATAAATGCTTATCTAATACTTATTTTTTTAGATTAATAGTCCTAATCCATCATACCCATAAAAATTGATACTACAACGATAAACCAAGAACATAATATCAATTATTGCAGGTGGTCATGAAAGAGAAAATAATAGGAAGATGAATAAATTATTTTGATTTAATTTATTTTATTGCATGGGTAATATTGGGAGAGGGAGGATGACTGAAAATAAATGATGGGATTAGTGACAAGTCATATAAAGGAAAAGGAAAAGATTGAAACAATCACAAATTGGGACTTGACACTTGACACTTGATAGAAAAGTAGCATTGTAAGATGAAACCAAACTAGACGGCACAAAGTAGATCCCACCACCCCACCACATCAATTGAATTCAACAATTCTGTATTTTTACCTATTCCTCACCAACAAAGATCACTTCCACTACTACAAGGGTATATGTTCTTATTCATAAATGGGAGGTCAATTGTTTAAGCCTCAGTTCTGTATTTGTAACAATATTTTCTTTTCTCTCTATATATACACTAGTTGTTAACGTTTTCAGAAGGTACGGATACCATTATTAATGTTTATCTAATACTCCTTTTTTATTATTATTAATATTGTCATAATCTATCATACCCATAAAAACTGATACTACAACGACAAACCAAGAACATAATATCAATGGTTCAAGCCTCAATAGAGAGAGTGTGTGTGAGTTTCTTACTTTTAAAACATAAAAAAATAAAAAAACAATAATAAAAAAATCATGGATATCATGCCTTCTATGGCTATATTAAAGTACTTTGGTTTGAGCAAACCAAAACCAAACGTGTAAGTGATTTTTTAATGATCGTGCATGTAAAGCCTAGAGTCATGTCATTCGCAGGATTTAATGGATGAAAGTAACACACTCGAAAGCATAATTACGTATGGAGAATATGGTAATACATTTTTGAAAAAGGAAGTTGGACATAAAATTTATAAAACAAGAAATTGATCTCAATTAGTTTTTCAATTTTTTTTAACTACGTTTCCAAATGACTATCGGACCATATGAGAGGAGAGGACGAACTTCATCCCATAGTTGTCAGAATCCTGATTCTAACTGATAAAATCTTACGATTCTACGATTTTACCATGATTCTACTATGTTAAAATAATGATTGGACGGTTAAACCCTTCATATAAAATGCCCAAAAGCTTAATGATTTACTCCAATATCCCAATATATGGCCTAAATTTATGAGAAAATATTTAAAGACCCAATGTATTAGAAAAATTTAAAAATAATAACATGATTTAGACTTTTAAATCAAAAATTTAATATTTAATATTTTTAAAAAAGAATTAATACGTTTAGGTAAAATCTTACGATTCTACGTATCCCAAAACGATTTTACCTAGACCCCCGATTCTGATAGCCTTGTTTCATCCTCTCAAGAGAGTACCAAGTATTGTTGTTTGTGTTATAGGTTTTTTTTCATGACGTTGATAAATTTCTTCATCATCGGTACTTGGTGCCTATATACATGCCCACATGCAAAATTGGACTTTTACTAAAAACCTCTTAAATGATTCGTCAAAAATCACTACACATGTGTTTAAAAATGTTGTTATAATTATATTTAAAATCAAACAAATCTATAATTATGGAAAGATTTTCAAACTTATGCCAATGTTTTCAAATTATTGGGATACATGCAAAGTGATTTATTCGACCACAACAAATATGTAACATGATCTACCCAAGTATTGCCTTTTTGTTTATTGCACCTTATAAATTTCGACCTAAAATCTTTCTTAAAAGTAAGTTAGATATAAAATTCATAAATACACAAATCAAAGTCAATTTTTTTTAAAAAAGATTTTGGCCACGTGTCTAATTTGTATTAGATCACACCAGCGAAAAGGACGAAGTTGGTCTTCATGGGGCAGGACTTAAGTATACAAATGCACTAGCCCCATTGAGAAATATACCATATGTTGACAGCAGTGACTGTGTAGGTTTTAACTTTTAATATTAATGGGTAGAACTCAAGTCACTTGAGATTCTTGGATGATATCAGACACTAATTTGAACTACTTTATTCAGGATGCTAATTTTCTATATTTGTCACCATTTTGTCCATCAATGTAGTTGAGGTTTCTGTTAGATGACTCTCTACTCCATAAATATCTCAAATGGGCCGCCATTGAATCACGTTACATTATTACAAGAAAACAGCCATCAACGACTTTCTTTTAAGCCACTCCTAATTACTTGACTTCCTTAATAATTACATATTTCTCTTATTCTTTGTAATTTATGAACTGTTTTAATAATGAAATACATGAAAGAACACGTTAAGAAAATTTTCATTTGTTTAATAAACCTATGGTATTAGACAATGGGACTTACAATCCAGCTATATGAAAAAACTATTGCATGCACAAGGAGTCCAAGGACCACGCAAATAATAAATTTGACATAGGAACTAATTATTCAATAAAATCAACATTATATGTCAAGTTGTGATTATCCGAATCACGTGATCCTAACGCATGTATTATTATTTTTAACATATATATTTGGTTATGTATTCAATTGTGATTATCAGTATATTATAGTTCTAAACTATACAATATTTTTTTCAAACAAAACAAAAATTAATTAATTGATGTGTTTACACTAGTGTGTATAGAAGTGGCTGATTTTAAAGGAATAATGGAAGTGGAAATTATCTTACTTTTTTGCACATAATGTAACTCTACAATATAGTGATACACTACCAATGGGTGATTAGAATATTTAAGTACCTCTAACTAGCTAGACAATTAATAAACTAATTTGTCACGAGTCAAAAAAAAAAAAACATAGAAAATAATTAAGATAGACTAGCATTTATTTTGTATTATTGTGGATAATTATTCATCAAGGATGAACTATCATTAATTTTTTCTAAAAAATTTTACCTACTGAAATTTGCAGGAGTCATCAAGGATGAACTATCATTTATTTATATATATATAAATATATATTTTTAAAAATAATAGAATTCTGAATATAAATTTTTTTTATAAGAGAGTAAGTGCCTCCATAACTATAATGTGCCTGTATGTGAACACATATATGTCTTTGGATGTATTCATATATATATATATATATGCCCTGAGACTTATTTAATAAACAGTTTAATCATAACTCCCTCAATTTTAAGTGTAAACGAAAGGAGATGAAATTTCTTAGAAATAGAATAATGCGGTAGTTGCTAGGACTTAGATCCTGAAACCAATAGCTTCGAGGTAAGTGTAGTGAAATATATTTCCTGATACTCAGGCACGGATCCACTTAAGGACCCACGAAAAGTTTTTTTATATACTTTTTACCCTAAAATATTTAGTATTTAGCCTTCAGTGGAAGTTTTTTTTTTTTACCTTAAATACCACAAAATTTAGATTTATTTACAGCTAAGTCCCCACTGAAAATTTGTTTTAAACCACACTGAAATAAATATATGTCACTTATACCCCAAAAACCCACTGTAATTTTTTTTAGCCTCCATTGAGCTGGATCTCTAGATCCGTCACTGTTGATACTTATTGTTATTTTAAATAATTTTTAAATTAAAAAAAAAAATAGTATAGATTTTCATAATAGGTCTAACATATTAATTTTAAGGTGGTGAAAATAAGGACAAATCTCACAAGCATACACGGTTAAAACCAAAACGTTACTCTATTGTAGACACAGTAGGTATGATCTCCATAAAAGATATGCACACAACGGAATAAGTAAAATCATATCAATCTATTCATCTTCATATTAGCCTATCTCCCTCCCTTGCTCACCTGCAATCATTTAGATATATTATGGCTCTTGCACCTGCTTTATCCTGAAGTAATATACACACATATATATGTATACAGCATATATATATTGAAAGAGATAGAATATTGGTACATTCGAAAAAACAAGCATGAATGGGACACTCTTATTGAAACTTTCAACCATTTGTTTCCTTTCATCCTTTTTCTATTTAGGAAATTTCTACTATCTTTCCTATAAATTCTCTCCCTTCCCTTAAGTGCTCTTCAACGACTTCACTTGACTTTGATTTTTCTAAGGACCTCCTTTTCAATTGTGCATCTACTTAAGTGTGGTACCAATTAACGAAGGAGGTGCATTACACGCGTACGATGAGGAGGTGCAGTACACGCATACGCGTAGACGATGAATTACATATTAAAAACAATAAATTTAGTATAATAATAGGACAATGCTTGGGTCCTTACTAGTGAAGACCAACTTAGTCCTCACCCATTATTTGGACTAATAGAATTAAGACACTTGACATATATTAATTAAAAAATAGAAATGAGTATTACCCATTATTTATGGGATTCAACCCGGATTTGAATTCTTATTTTTTCTCTTATTCACTTTTAAAATAAAAATCTAATGGGCAGTTTAACGTCATATATATATATATATGCATGTATACTTTCCTTAAACACAAATAAGAAAAAAATCACAATCCACGAATATTATTCAATATTGTGATGTGAACTTCTCCATATTTCGTAAAATCCAAAGATATATAAATGAATTGGATATAAAATATTATGAACACAAATAAGAAAAAATAAAAATAAAGTAATTGAAGTATAGAAATTTGGAGAAAAAAGTCAGAAATCTCGTGTGTGAAGTGCCGTTCATCGCACCAAATTGATGATATTACAAAAATACAAAAGATTTTATCATCCTTTGGATTCAATTGCAATATCCATAGCATATATATATATATATATATATTTATCAATCTATATATAAATAATAGTGTACACACATATATCAATCTATATATACAAATAAGTGTACACGCATATGAGACGTTAAACTGCCCATGAGATTTTTTTTTAAGTAAATAAGAGGAAAAAAAAAAATATCAAATCCGGGTTGAATTCCATAAATAATGGGTAATACCCATTTATGTTTTTTAATTAATATATGTCACGTGCTTTAATTATATTGGTCCAAATAAGGGGTTGGGAACCAAGCATTGTCCTAAGAATATTATGTGCATCTTCATTACTATTCTCTCTTTTCCTTGTACCTCTCCAATGCCTCCTCTGTTTATTGGCTTCTCCTAAACTTACTCTGTTTTTATTGTTCTGATTACTTGCATCACTTTTGCTTTTTCAGACGAAATACACAAATCTCTTGTAAGCAAATGCCCAAAACCAATATTCCAAAGATGATTATGTCAATTAGATCATTACTAAGATATACTTATATAGTCTGGCTTATGGCTCTTGTACTTGCTCTGTTTCCTCAAGCTTCCATAGCCCGCAAGAAGCATTGTCCCCCTTCTTCTTGCGGAAATATTGGTAACATCAGCTACCCTTTTCACTTGAAAGGCCATAATTCTAGCTGTGGCGACGGTCGCCACGAACTGGCTTGTGACAACAATCATACCATTCTCGAAACTGATTCTGGAGTCAAATACTATGTCCAACACATCTCTTATGAGAACCAAAGAATAAGATTAGTGGACTTCAATATGGACACTACTAATTCTTGTTCCATTCCTCCCAATTCATTTCCATTTTCTGAGTTTCGATATGGTTATTATTATTTGTCATATTCGGTTCCTTCAACATTCTTTGTGAGTTGTTCAAATCCAGTGAATGCTTTGAACTACATAGACTTCTCTTCTTGCAACAACAGAGCAGACTCATCGTATTCCTATGTTGTACTCAGTGTCACAAGTCCCTTCGATATCGCCATCTCCTGCACCGTCAACGCTATCTATCCATTCATTCCAGATTTAGGTTCAAACCTCACTATTTCCCACATTCATCACCAGTTGCTTCGGGGTTTTTGGCTTCTCTACTATCAGCTTGATTCTTTTTTCTGTGGTTATGGTTATTTCAAAGGTCAACCAACATGGATACAAGTTTTTCGGAGGTATCAAAATACATGCCAGTTGTTTATAGCACACACAAAACGGATTGTATCATACTTTGTTTCTTAGAGATCATTACCTGAATATACAATATGCCGCTAATACTAATTAAATGCTTCACTCCATTGGTTGCGTGCAGGGTTAAATGTTTCGTACTCTCTCTCATATGTAAGTTTATAGTCATTCCATCAATTTGATTTCTTTAAACGATTTTAATTTTCTTTATCCCTCATTTTGATAAACTTTTTTTTTTCTTCCCCTTTCCGGATGATTCTCGCATCAGACTATCTCATATGTAAGTTTATAGTTATTCCATCCATTTGATTTCTTTAAATGATTTTAATTTTCTCCCTCCCTCATTTTGATAATTTTTGTTTTTCTTCCCCTTTCCGGATGATTCTCGCATCAGACTATCCCAATTGTAAGTTTATAGTTATTCCATCCATTTGATTTCTTTAAATGATTTTAATTTTCTCCCTCCCTCATTTTGATAATTTTTTTTTTCTTCCCCTTTCCGGATAATTCTCGTATCAGCCTATACGTATCGCATCCCACCCGCAGGTGAGTTGAAATAAATAACTTACTCCCTCACATGTTAAGATTAATAAGGGCTCGTTGGAAGAAAAAACAGATTGATAAATGTGCAATATTAAAAGCAAATATAGTCCTCTGCATATAACCAATTTGTTGATCATGTACTAATATCTACTTTGTGTTCTACTTAGGAGTGTACATAATCATAGGAAGGATTGCAATTGGGTTTTTGTGCTTGATTGTATTCGCATATAGATTCCGAAGAACGCTCTTGTCCTTCGATGACTTGATTGAAAATTTTCTTCAGAGTCGAAATAATTTCATGCCAATGAGGCTTTTACGCTTGATTATATTGCTGGCATATGGATTTCGAAGAAGACTCTTGTCCATCGACGAGGCCATTGAAAATTTTCTCCAGAGTCAAAATAACTTTATGCCAATTCGGTACTCTTATTCGGATATAAAGCAGATGACCAACAATTTCCGGGATAAGTTAGGTCAAGGAGGATATGGCTCCGTGTTCAAAGGCAAGCTCCGAAGTGGTGATTTTGTAGCAGTAAAAGTATTGGGAATGTCTAAAGCCAATGGCCAAGATTTCATCAGTGAAGTAGCCACAATAGGGAGGATTCATCATGTCAACGTGGTCCGAATGATTGGATTTTGCGTGGAGGGGGCTAAAAGAGCTCTCATATACGAGTTCATGCCTAACGGATCGCTTGATAAAATCATTTTCTCGCGAGGAGAAGAGAGCCTACCCTTCATCAGTTGGGAGAGAATGCATGACATTGCGGTTGGAGTGGCTCGAGGGATTGACTACTTGCACCGAGGCTGTGACATGCAAATCCTACATTTCGATATCAAGCCTCACAATATCCTTCTGGACCAAGGCCTAGTCCCGAAAGTTTCGGACTTTGGCCTTGCAAAATTGTACCCCACGGATGATAGCATTGTCCCTCTTACAGCAGCAAGGGGCACATTTGGATATATTGCTCCGGAGCTGTTCTATAAGAACATTGGAGGTGTTTCGTATAAGGCTGACGTATATAGCTTTGGTATGTTGTTGATGGAAATGGTGGGGAAAAGGAAAAATACGAAGCCACATGCGGAGCACGAAAGTCAAATATATTTTCCATATTGGATTTATGATCATATCAATGAAGGGGATGATTTGCAGTCGGGAGATGTGATTGAAGAAGAAAAAAGTTATGTTAGAAAGATGATTATAACTGCATTGTGGTGCATACAATTGAGGCCTGTGGATCGTCCGTCCATGAACGAAGTCCTGCAAATGCTAGAAGGGGAGGAGGAGATGCTACAAATGCCTCCCAAGCCTTTCCTTTATTCCAACAACATGTCAAATCCTACAAACATCCCAATAGGAGTGCCAACTTCATCCCATGCCGAGATGAGCATAACTATGGAGGACATGTTGAGATAGTGATTTTCCATTTTTATAAACTTTATAACTCTGTTCTCATATATTGTAATACGGCCTTCTAAATCATCTGAATAATAAAGGCTTCTTTTGACTTAGTTTTTCCCTTTGCTTTTACACAAAAGAAAAGGAGAAACAAAAGTTATCGCTTATATATGACTTGGGCATTAGCATTTGGAAACTATAAAACATATTATAGCAGAGCTTATCAGAAGAGACTGAAGAGTTTGTCAGTCTCTTTGGCGAAACATTTGCCTAGATCCTTCTAGAACTGAAATAACTACTTCGACTACAAACTACTCAGCTGCTTAATTTGCAATGTGAAACTATTAGATACGAATTCGTTTCATCTCAACTTTGTAGTACTTTTGTGAAATTTTAACACAGGTGCAGGTATCATAACTCTCGGTTGATTTAATTTCTTGAACTAATGCAAGAATCATTATTGCCATTTAGTTTGTACCTATAACTCTGTGTAAGAACAGTTATTTATGTAATGACATTATTCTGATCAAAAACCATGTTGAGAGTTTTGGTGTTTTAGATTGAGATGTTAAGTATTAAATGTGTGTACAAAGTGGTGAAGATACAAAGAATTTTCAGTGGAACAATGACCGGAAGCGGCAATGCAATGCTTATGGCCTCCAAGTATGGCCTCCAAGCCGAGAAAACTGTTCTCGTGATCATGATGACTATTCGAAAAAATGAACTTTTCTAAGGAATCATTTGGGCAGAAGTCATAAACAAGAGCTCGTCTAGGAGCATCAGCGCAGAAGCCAACCAGGCGGACGACATTCACATGGTGGATTGTACCGATTGTTCCTACTTCATTGATGAACTCCTCTCCATTTCCTTTCGAGTTGTTGAGGACCTTCACAGCTACGAAAACCTCGTTGGAAAGTTTCCCTTTGAACACGGTCCCATAACCCCCTTCCCCAAGTTTTTCCTTGAATTGATTTGTGATCTTTTTTATGTCAGCATAAGAATATCTCGAGGGCTTGAGTGCTCTGTAGTCCTCCAAAAACTTCTCAATCTTTGCTTCATCTTCTTTCAACATTTTGTGTGAGCGATTGACACGATAGAGCACAACTACTACAATGACTACCACAAGAAGAACTACCACAACTGAGCTCACCTTAGCTGCATTCAAAACAAACCAAGTCAATCAAGAGACATGAGGAGAAAAATAAATCAAAATGGGTGCTCAATAAACAACTTAATTTACCTGTCACAAGTAGTTTGATTGATGAACCTGCAAAAAAAAGATCCAAAATATTAAATTTCCATACATATGCAATAAGAAAATCTCACTAGTTCATATTTTATTCTGTAATTAAGCATAGTTCAACTATTTCTATTTGTAGCCTTTGATTGAATGTCTGCATACAAGTCCTCTATTGAAGGAACAAGACAATTGACTCATTGTATTTTAGATCAAATAAATAAATTGAAACCACCAAATAAGAGAGAGGAGTTTGAAGTATTTGTACCTTTTGGAGTTGGAGGCTGAGGCCTTTGGAAGCACTGAGAATCAGGATATCCATAGCCACATTTTTTGGTTTCGACCACTGCAATGTGAGGCTTTCTTGGTAATCATAATATGGGGCTCTGAGGTTACCAATCCTTGTGCAGGAAGTGATGGAATCATATTCATAGTAACTGATGAATGAAGAGACGGCATGAATTTCATATCCCGGAACAGTAGGATTAAAGCAAGAACTGGATAAATATAAACCCCTATCTGCAGAACAATTGTATACTGCATACTCATGGTATTCTAAACCAGACAATGGGTGAAGTCGAAAAGTAGACGAAGCGGATAGATTGAGGTTCATGAGCTGTGTTGATAAGCAGCCTTCACCATCATATAGTGATATAATTTGAGAGCTGTAAGAAATGTTCTGGACAACCAGATTTACTGAATGTGGTAGTTGTTAAGTATGCGACCAAAGTCCCACATGGGTTAAAAGTGGGAAGGATCATGGGTATATAAAAGGATATACATATTTCAATTGGTGTGAGGCCTTTTGGGGAAGCCCAAGAGCAAATCCGTGAGGGCGTGGCCCAAAGCGAACAATATCACACCATTGTTGAGATATGTGGGGCCCGTAATGCCCAACAGTAGTGTGTCCGGACCCAGCTTCTCGCACCTTGAAACCTTGCACTTATCATGGCAGCCTTCACCTAGCCTTGTTAACAATACCAGAAAAAAGCAGTACAAGGGAAATTTGGCCATTTCAAACTAAAAATCAGCTTGAAATATTATTTAGTATAAGTACAGACTTACTTGACAAAAAGTGGTGCACAAAACGCGATAGTTTCCGAATGCCTAATAGCTTTTCTTTCCACACCCTCTCCCTACTCCAAAGAAATTTGATGGGGCTTGTTGTATCTTGACTTGTCAGCTAGGTAGTTTCCAATATGTGAACAGTCTTAACACTAGTCTAAGTTTTGATATTAAGTTTGGCCCCTCTTATACTAGTCAAGTCTTTTGTATAAACAAGTCATGAAGTTTCATGTTTAGATTCATCGAACCCCAAACTGGAAGTCATATCACTACAAAATAAGACATTTAGTGCAGTCGCAACCACCAGTAGAAGGGGTAAAAACTGCAGTTACAGCCTTTAACGACAGACTATTGTGAATTGCTACCTAAAATACCGACATTAAATTTTTTTTAGGCTATACTGGCGGTAATAAACACTATTGTTATACCTTAGGTTTCTAAATAAAAAGATCAACCTTTGGTGCTACACTGACAAAAAAATTTAACGAGCCACTAAATTTTTGTCACTATGAACCCATTCTTTTGTAGTGAACAAAGGGCGTTCATTGCACATTTGTAATATAGCAATGAGGTTTATGTGTGTAAGAACATTTGTGTGTAATGACATGTTCAGATAAAAAATCATGTTGAGAGTTTATGTTTCAAGTAATAGTGGTAAACATACAATGGAATTAAAGTGGAATTGTGGTTGGAAGCGACACTCAATGGGAAAAATGAACAAGAAAAACAAAATCAAGCAATTAAAGTGGAATTTTAATCCAATTTGTTTAAAGCAATAATCCACACAATAATAAATATAGGCGCAGAAAATAAAGCAAGAGACGACACCAATATTTTTATATGGAAAAACCTTGGAAAGACTCCAAGTAAAAAATCATGGATACGCTCTGATATCGATGCACTATGAATCAAGAAGTACACAGTTTCTATGAAGTTAGGACTTACAATCACTCTGATTTGCCGTTTATCACTCGACGTCTGAAAGTCTTGAATCACTCGCGCTCCACGAAGCCTCTGCTCCGATCTTCGTACTCTGACGGCTCCGCTTCTCAACGGATCAGTTTACCACAAAACTTCTTGCTCCGATCTCTGCACTCTGACGGCTCCGCTTCTCAACGGATCTATGCAACCGAGTTACACAAGATGGTGCGATGATCTTTCAATAACTAGATCATTCAATTGTGCATAAAGATCTTCAGTGTTGAAACACAATTGAATAACCTTCACAAAATAGAGAAAACCTTGATATATGATGATCAAGCAATCTCCTTTTCTCTCTCTCTCTTTACAAACGGATCTGATCTGTATGATAATTGCAGAGCTCTCACAAAATATAACTCACAAGTCACACCATTCTCTTTGGTTTAACTCATATAAATAGAGAAGAGTTGTCCAATTAGGGTAGAGAATTCTTTTCCTTTCAAGATTCATATTCCCATCATTAAGTCTTCCAAATATAAACTAATATACCAATGATAGTCCAATATACAAATAATAACTTCTAACCATGTCCTTAAGTGAATATGAGTCTTTCAGGCATCAGAATAATCCTTAATTAAAAATTGAATACGGCAACTTCAAATTCTCGGTAACCGCACTTCGAGTACTCGACAATCCAAAATTTTGAGTACTCGGTAACCAAATCTCGAATACTCGGTAAACATCTTGATAGCGCTGCATAGCGCACTCATAATGCCCCAAGCTCAACTGAATCCACGCTATTGTCTGCGCCAAGGCGCAAATCTTCGAGTACTCGGTAATAAACAGTTCGAGTACTCGTTAGCTCAAAATCTCAAGTACTCGGTAATACATATCTCGAGTACTCGGCAGCTTCAGAAATTATTTTATTTCCAGTGCCGCTTTCATTCAACTTCTGATTAACTCAATCCAATACTCACAACACTCAACATGATTTTTTATCATAATCATGCCATTACAAATAAATGTTCCTACAGTATGGAAAACAAGCTGAAAGGTTTCTAGGATTTTATACCTCGAGGTCTCGGTGAAATGTTCGAGATCTCGGTAAAATGTCCAAGACTTCGAGGTTGTACGTTGCAGAATTTTTGGAAGGGTTTGTACTTATATGTAATTGATTCATAACCACTTTTGGACGTGAGTACAAGGTATTACTCGTATATTGGTCAATATTTATGGACTCTATGGTCAAAACACAACATCTTGGAGGAAAAGAGATCTTAACCCTAATAGGATACTATTCTCTCTATATATATGAGTTAAACCAAATAGAAGAGTGTGGTTCATATATTGTGGTTTTTGTGCTCTTCTATCCTTCTACATATCAGATCCATTTGCAGAGAGTGAGAGATAAAGATTGCTTGATCATCCAATATCAAGATTCTCTATAGTTTTTGGTGATCATTCAATTGTGCTTTTACACTTGAGATCTTTATGCACAATTGAGTGATCCGGTTACTGAAAAATCATCACACCACCCAGTGCAACACGGTTACATCGATCCGTTGAGAAACGGAGCCGTTAGTATATGGAGATCAGAGCGGGAAGCTTCGTGGTTTATTGATCCATTGAGAAGGGGAACCGTCAAAGTACGGAGATCGGAGCGAGAGTTTCATGAAGCGCGAGTGAATCAAGACTACAAAACGTCGAGTGAAGGAAGGCAAATCAGTGCTATTATAAGTCCAGTCTTCATAGAGTTTGTATATTCTTTGATTCATAGTGCATCGATACCAGAGTGTATCCGTGCTTTTTACTTGGAACGTTTTCCAAGGTTTTTCACATAAAAATTTCGTGTCTCTATTGCTTTATTTTATACACTTATATGATTATCTGCATGAAATAGTTTGTTAGAGAATTTGATTAAAATTGACTATTTCGCAATTAAAATTTTAATCTGTCAATTGAAATTACCTAGACGATCAATGAAAATAGTCTAGAGGGGGTTGAATAGGCTTTTTGTGGATTTATTGACAAATTAATAATAATTACAGAAAAGTCAATTTTAATTCAATTATCTATCAAGATAAATCAAGCAAAAATTAATCTAAGTGTAGAAAATAAAGCAATAGAGACACATAATATTTTTACGTGGAAAACATTAGAAATACTCCAAGTAAAAGCCACAGATACGTTTGGGCATCGATGCACTATGAATCAAATAGTACACAGACTCTATGAAGCTTTAGACTTACAAATCCCTCAAAATTTGCCTTTCTCTACTCAATGTCTGACGAACTTTGAATCACTCGCGCTCCACGAAGCTCTCGTTCTTTCTCCGTACTCTGACGGCTTTGCTTCTCAACGGATCAATGAACCATGAAGCCTCCTGCTCCGATCTCCGCACTCAGACAGCTCTGCTTCTCAAACGGATCAAAGCAACCACGTTGCAATCTACGATGTGTAGATTTTTCAGAATCTAGGTCATTCAATTGTGCATAAGATCATTGATGTAGAAGCACAATTGAACAAACCCTAAATTAGAGAGAACTAGAAGATACACAATCACTCAATGTTTTTCTCTCTCAATCTCTATCATTGTAGAAGAATATGAATCTGTATAAAACTTGCAGAGATCTCTCAATGGCTCAAAGGCTGCCTCACATGTGTAGAAAACCTTGGTATTTATAGACAATATTGTGGAGAAACCCTAAGTTCACCTTTTTTCGTAATTTCACACCAAACCAAGTTAAACCCTCTTCTTTGATATATATAATGTGTATGGCACGTATCTCAATGTTAAAAGTCGTAGTTGCCTCAAAGGAAAACAAATCGGGGGCAAAACAAGAATTTCCAGCATCATAACTCGCCAAGCGTGGGGCTCCTACGCTTGGAGCGCAGGGCCAGCTACGCTTGGAGCGTAGCTGTGCTAATTTCTCCTCTATTTTCTTTCTGTCACAAGCGTTAAAATGCACTTTCTAGCCACTTTTTGACTGTCACAAGCGTAGCCCATGCGTAGAAAACCCTCGAAACCAACTTTTCTCAAGACTAACGCCGTTTGAACCTCCTTGACTTGCTTGTTAAAATTCTTGAAGTTGTGGCTTGAAACAATGACATTTCTACCCTCCGGAATACATTTTCTTCTCAAACTTGCTTCCACTTCAATTCTCTTGTATTCTTCACTTCTTCAAGCTTGATATTGCCTTTGTCGATACTTGTAGATGTCGTTGAAACCAAAACGACCTATCTAATACTCAAGATGGTTATTGTCTAGAACATGTCATAAATAAACAATACTCAAAAGTTCTTACATCAATAAATCCTTAAAAAGCCTATTCACGCCCTCTAAGCTTAAATTACCATATCCTAGGTAATTTCACTGTGCTTTAACAACAAAAACATATAATTTGAGGATTGGGTTTACGAAAAAATTGGTAAAGATTGACTATGAGAGAGGCCATATGCTCCAGATATTGATAATGCAGAGATAGGTACAAACTAAAAATCAGCCAAGAGTTATGATACCTGCACACGTGTTGAAATTTCACAAAAGTAATACAAAATTGAGATGAAACGAATTCGTATCTAATAGTTTCACATTGAAAATTAAGCAGCTGAGTAGTTTGTAGTCGAAGTAGTTAGTTCAGTTCTAGAAGGAGCTCTTCTATAAGTTATAACTTTTGTTTCTCCTTTTCTTCTATGTAAAAACAAAGGGAAAAACTAAGTCAAAAGAAACCTTTATTATTCAGATGATTTAGAAGGCCGTATTAAAAATATATGAGAACAAGAGTTTTAAAGTTTATAGAAATGGAAAATCACTATCTCAACATCTCCTCCATAATTATGCTCATCTCAGCATGGGATGAAGTTGGCACTCCTATTGGGTTGTTTGTAGGATTTGATATATTGTTAGAATAAAGGAATGGCTTGGGAGGCATTTGTAGCAGCTCCTCCTCCCCTTCTAGCATTTGCAGGACTTCGTTCATGGACGGACGATCCACTGGCCTCAGCTGTATGCACCACAATGCAGCTATAATCATCTTTCTAACACTACTTTTTTCTTCTTCAGTCACATCTCCCAACTGCAAATCCTCACGTTCATTGATATGATCATAATTATATTTGACTTGCATGCTCGGTATGTGGCTTCGTATTTTTCCTTTTCCCCACCATTTCCATCAACAACATACCAAAGCTATAAACATCAGCCTTGTACGAAACACCTCCAGTGTTCTTATAGAACAACTCGGGAGCAATATATCCAAATGTACCCCTTGCTGCAGTGAGAGAGACAATGCTATCATCTGTGGGGTATAATTTTGCAAGGCCAAAGTCCGAAACTTTTGGGACTAGGTCTTGGTCAAGAAGGATATTGTGAGGCTTGATATCGAAATGTAGGATTTGCATGTCACAGCCTCGGTGCAAGTACTCAATCCCTTGAGCCACTCCAACAGCAATGTCATGCATTTTCTCCCAACTGATGAAGGGTAGGCTCTCTACTCCTCGGGAGAAAATGATTTTATCAAGCAATTTGTTAGGCATGAACTCGTATATGAGAGCTCTTTTAGCCCCCTCCACGCAAAATCCAACCATTCGGACCACATTGACATGATGAATCCTGCCTATTGTGGCTACTTCACTGATGAAATCTTGGCCATTGGCTTTAGAGATTCCCAATACTTTTACTGCTATGAAATCACCACTTCGGAGCTTCCCTTTGAACACTGAGCCATATCCTCCTTGACCTAACTTATCCCGGAAATTGTTGGTCATCTGCTTTATATCAGAGTAAGAGTACCTAATTGGCATGAAGTTATTTTGACTCTGGAGAAAACATTCAATGGCCTCGTCGATGGACAAGAGTCTTCTTCGAAATCCATATGGCAGCAGTATAATCAAGCGTAAAAGCCTAATTGGCATGAAGTTATTTTGACTCTGAAGAAAATTTCAATCAAATCATCAATGGACAAGGGCGTTCTTCGGAATCTATATGCGAATACAATCAAGCACAAAAACCCAATTCCAATCCTTGCTATGATTATTAGTACATGTTCAACAAATTGGTTATATGGAGAGAACACAATATATGCTTTTAGTATTACACATTTATGAATCTGGTTTTTGTTCTGAACGAGCCGTTATTAATCTTGACATGTGAGAGAGGAAGTTATTTATTTCAACTCACCGGCGGATTTGATGAGATAGACTGATACCAGAATCATCCGGAGAGGGGAAGAAAAAAAAAGTTTATCAAAATGAGGGATAAAGAAAATTAAAAAATCATTTAAAGAAATCAAATTGATGGAATGAGTATAAACTTACTTATGACATTGGCTATGAATTCTCCAAGGCAGCATTCAACAATGGAGTGAAGTAAGTTTAGTTAGTATTATGAGCATATTCTATATTAAGAAACAAGTATGATACAATCCGTTATGGGATGCATTTGATACCTCTAAAGAACAACAATTATCCACTGGTGAAAGAGGAAGGCTGCTCATAGTAGCGAAGCCAGAAACTCCGAAGCAACCGGTGATGAATGTGGGAAAAAGTGAGGTTTGAACCCAATTCTGGAATGAATGGATAGACAGTGTTGACGGTGCAGGAGATGGCGATATCCAAGGGACTTGTGACACCTAGTACAACATAGGAATATGATGAGTCTGCCCTTTTGTTGCAAGAAGAGAAGTCTAATAAAGAAATTCAGATTTGGATCAACTAAGTGAAAATCAGTCGAATTATCGGATCGGATCGATTAAGAGTTTATCAGATTCGGATCAGCCATTTACTATCACCTTTCAAGTGGTAGATATACCTCCCACCTACAACATGCTGCTATGAAGGCTCCGGCTGCACAACACCAAAAGAGTCGCCTCTAGTTTCATCGACGGGTCAAGTAGGTCAAGTAGGATCCGTTGACAGGTCTACTCTCATCATCTATGAGTGCAATGCACCTTCTTCATTAATTGGTACCACCATGTAACATTAATTTGATGCTTAATCTTCAGAGGTCCTTTGAAAATTCAAAGTCAAGTGAAAGCAGTAAAAGTCGTTGAAGAGCACTTAAGGGAAGGGAAAGAATATATTGGAAATATAATATAAATTTCCTAAATAGAAAAAGGATGAAAGAAAACAAATAGGAGGAAAGAGAGAGTTGAAAGTTTCAATATGAGTCCAATTCATGCTTGTATTTTTATTTGTACGAATATTCTCTCTTTTTTTTCCCTCTCTCTAGTACTTAAGGATAAAAGGAATTGTAAGAGCTATAAGCCTATAATCATGGTTGGTCTTATCGTTCCTCATATCTTACGTAATATTAGTACTTATCTAATACTTTTAAAATTAATATTATCCTAATCTATTATACCTATAAAGAGATTGCGATAAAAATGGGTACTACAATGACAAACCATGACCATAATATCTAAATTATTGCAGGTGGGCATGAGAGAGAGAATAATAGGAAGATGATTAAATTATTTTGACTTATTGTATTTTATTGTGTGGATAACATTGGGATAGAGAGGATGAGTGGAAATAAACGATGGGTATAGTGACAAGTCATATAAAGGAAAAGGAAAAGATTGAAACAATCACAAGTTTAAAGAAAGTAGAGATGGAACCAAACTAGACGGCACAAGTATTTTCCACCACCCCACCACATGACATTAATTGAATTCAGCAGTTCTGTATTTTTGCCTTCAAATAATTATGTCATTCCCACCACCAAAAAGAAGGAACTATTGACTTTATAACTCAAAATGTTTCCATGGTTGAACACGTGTTTATATTGTCATTCGTAATCTTTTCTCTCGCATAATAGATTAAGTTCGAGTTAAATTGTATAACATCGGACTTGTTATAGTTATTATTTGAGTCATATTTTGTCATCATTTTAGTTCCTGGCCAAACCTCCCTCCTCGATGCCTCCATCCCAAAGGAGTCCAAGTTCAAATTAAATAGATTCCTTCAATCAAAATATTAACACATTTTAACTAACTTTTTTAATGGAATAGAAATAAGATTTTTACCAAAGGCCTCATGAATTGGTACAGGTACCCATGGTTCGCCGTAACGGTAACGGGTTCGTAACGGGGTTACGTAACGGGACGCGGTTATCGCAAGCGTAATTTTTTTAAAATCTTGCACATCTTACCCAAAATGTTCTAATTGGATACTTTTGGCAACATGAATGAATAAAGATGATTTTTTGGTAGATTTAAGTGAATTTTATTTAATTTTTTAAAGAATTTTAATATAAAAAATGAGTTATTAATAAATCTAATGGTGTCGTCATTATTTGAATGTTTATGATATTATTAAATTAAATTTAAATTTAAATAAATAAAAATTTGAAATCACAAAAGATATAATTTATTTCCAACAATGTAAAATAATTTTTAAAAAGATACATGGTTCACCACCAAAATGAATTTCGTGGTGGATCTTGTTGCTCTGGTTGGGGTTCATGAAAAGATTGCCAATTTTGAGCTGTATCTTCAGTGGACATTTGATTCATTATTAGTAGACCATCTTCTCTTTGTAATTGATAAGGATGATTCTGACCCTGAACATATCCCGATGAATTACTAGACTGATTGGTACTGATGCTATGCCTTTGTCCATAATATCCATAAGACATTTGAGGTTGAGGAGGCACAATGGGGTATTCCTTTGCATGAAAAAATTCATATGGTTGTGGTGGATAATAGCTTTTCAATAATTTAATAATAGAGTAACATTTATCATATTATATACATAATAGAAAGTTTTTTAACCTAAAATTTTGAAAAACTTCAAAAATGTTAACCATTACGATATTTTTGGAACCGGTAAAAATCGGGGTCCTGGTCACTGTAACGGCCGTAACGGCCGTTACGGTTGCGCGTAACGGGAAACGGTGCCATAACAGCCCGTAACGATAACGGCAAGCCGTAAAACCGTTACGTAATGGCCCATAAGGGCCGTTACAGGCCGTTACGGCGAACCATGCAGGTACCACAGAAAATTATGGATACCATGTGGTTAAGTATGTCGTGGTATTCCAAACCAATAAGGATTATTGGTATATATCACGTGCAAGTGATAAAATATTTGCACGTAGTATTACACTCATGAATTGGTATCAGGTACCACTTAAAGTATTGGATACCACTTAAATATGTCGTGGTATCCCAAACTAATAAGGGTTATTGGTGTATATCACGCACAAGTGATATAATCCTTGCGTGGATTACACTCTTTCCTTTTATTGGTTTGGGTACCTTGTCGATTTATCCCCAAAATATCCGCTACCACTAAACCTGTCAACGGATCGGATTCGAATCGGATCTAGTTAAATCCAAATCCAATTTGTTAAGAAATCGGATTATCGGATTCGGATCCTAATTGGGTTATCGGATTTTATTTTCAATCCATATCCGGCTAATCAGATTCGGATCGGATTCAGATCATAATCGGATTATTGACAGATCCACTGATAAGGATGGCAAAAACCCCCGATCCGAATCCGATAATTCAACTATTTTTTACTTAAGTAATCCATATCCAATTTTCTTCATTATCTGATATCTAATCCGATACTCTTATCAGATTATCTAATTAAAAAAAATACAAATATCAATAAATAAATTTAGATTTTTTCTTGTTTTCCAAGAATCAGTAAATACAAAATTATCAACCAATACTTATAACACATGTCCATGATAAATATAAAAATCAAAAAACGAAAAAAGAATTGGAACATTATTAAATATACTACATTTACAACTCAATATATTAATAAATAGTATATAAATTTAAAGTATAAATACTGGAAATACTTAAATTATTCACACTTTTAATAGTGGTATAGATGATCAATCATTATTAATAAATAATAAAATAATTAATAATTAACATTTATATACAGGTATAATACTAAATATATACACATTAAAATATGAAATATATATTGATATATATATATTATATAATTTCGGATTGGATTATTATCGGATCGGATTAACATAAATCCAAATCCATTTTGTTAAGAAATCGAATTATCGGATTCGAATCCTAATCGAGTTGTCAGATTTTATTTTCAATCCATATATGACTAATCGGATTGAATTCGGATCAAAATCCGATACAAGTCTAGCTACCGCACGGCAAGAATAAGTAGATGCTCAATTGAAAGAGGTCCTTTGAAAAATCAAAGTTAAGTGAAGTCGTTGAAGAGCACCCAAGGGAAGGGAGTGAATATAGTGGAAAGAGAATAGAAATTTCCTAAATGGAAAAAGGACGAAAGGAAACAAATAGGAGGAAAGAGAGGGTCGAAAGTTTCAATATGAGTCCAATTCATGCTTCTATTTTACGTTGTACCAATCTTTTCTTTTTTTCTCTCTCTCACTATATATATATATATATATATATATATATATATGGATAAAGTGCATTAAATCCCCCTGGATTATTTTCTCTCTCTCAACTAAACCCCTGAACTACACTTTTTACACAAAACTCTCTAAACTATCCCAACTTTTACAATTCACTCCATTCCGTTATAACACCGTTAGTTAAATTAGGATAATTTACACTCAGATCTCCTAAGGTTTCGGTCAATTGCACTCGCCTCCTGAAATTTCATTTTCCTTACAATGACACCCCTTAAAGGGGAGAAATGACCGGAATGCCCTTGTATTGTCTCCCTTATTTCATGAGACAAATATCTAGGTGGTGAAATTACCTCTATGCCCCAAGATGAAAACCCTATAATGTATATATATCTATAACAATTATTCTAAAATGTGAGGGGTTGAGAATATTTTCAAACATTTTCTTCAAAATAAAAATTAATGAATTAATATGTATTAGTTGAAGTGCAACTTTAAGGAGTATGTCAAAACGATATAGAGTAAAAGAAAAGGGGTTGGAAATATTTCAATACTTTTAAAAAATAATAATAATTAATTAATATGCATTACTTGAAGTGTAACTCTAATGAATATTTCAAAAGATATAGAGTAAAGATATACGACAAGGGGTTATAAATATTTTCATATTTTTAAAAAAAAAATTAATTAATTAATATATATTAACTGAAATGTAACTCTAATGAATATTTCATAAGATATAGAGTAAAGATATAAGACAAATATATTTCGGCAAGGAAAAATAATATAACTTAAAATACATAAATTTGTATATTTATCTATCTATCTATATACTACTAATAAAAACACAAGGACTGCCTAATATTTTGATTCATTATCATCTTTTACAATATAAAAAATTATAATAAGTAAAGTTTGACATTATTTAAAGTGTAAGGGCTTAAATTAAATTTACAAAAAAAATAATAAATAATAAATCATTTGTCATATTTTTATAAAAAATAAAAAATTACAATAAGTAAAGTTTGTTATTATTTTACAATGTAAGGGCTTAAATTAATTTTACATAAAGAATAATAAAATATAAGTCATTTGTAACATTTTTATACATTTATCACCTCTTACAATACAACAAAAACTATAATTAAAATGTATTACTACTTGTTTAAATTGTAGGAGCTGTATATTATTTATTTACAAAATAAATTAAATTATAGGAGTTCACAAATATTTTATACATGTATCACCTTCTAAAATACAAAAAAAAAAAATCATAAATAAAGTGTATTATTATTATTTAATGTAAAATGTCACAGTACTAGTTTTAGGGAAAAAAATTAAAAAATGATAACTTTTGGGGCCTATATTACAAAAATGACCATTTTAAAAAAATAATTTAAAGAAATGTGATAATATTTCAAAAATTATTGTATCCAAAGTACTTGGAAAGTTTTTCAAATTGAGCTTAAGACACAAGAGTTGTTTGATACATTAATTTAGCCAATATGTCTTTTACACTACAGTAAGGGCACAAGAGTCATTTCATGGGGTCTTCACCCCTTCAGGGAGTGTCATTGTAAAGAAAATAAAATCTCAAGGGGCGAGTGTAATTGATCGAAACCTCAGGGGATCTGAGTGCAAATTATTCTAATTTAACTAACGGTGTTATAACATAATGGGGTTAAATGCAACACTTAAATAGTTTAGGAGGACAATGCTTAGTTCAGGGTAGTTAGTTGAGAGAGAGAAGAAAGAAGAGGGGAGTTTAATGCATTTAACCCTATATATATATATATATATATATAGATATATATATTACTATAGGATAAAGAAGCTCTAGGAGCCATAATCATGATTCCTCTTATCGGATTACGTATAACACGGTTTGTAATATTTCTAAAAGTATTAATACCATTAAACAATATTAATATATTTTTGTCTAAAATTTACTTTTGATTGTCATATCGTTCAGTTCACACTTCATAGTATTTTTAGAAATTGCCGATATCATTATACAATATTAATTTATATTTGTGTAACACTCAATTTTTTTTTAAAGGATTTAACATTCACTTTAAGATCAATATTGTATGAGTCTCTTTGGAGGCATTGTGAGTTTGTGGTGTGTGAGTTTCTTACCATTCAAAAAAAAAAATTGTATGAGTATGATATAACATTATAGCAACCAATGTTATTATATTGTTATTGCAACTAGGACCAAAATCGATATTGCAAAACAAATTATGATGCAGGTGGGTATGAGAGACTAAGGTCTATTTAGAGAAGTTAGTACCTCCGACTTCTTTAAAATATTTTTCTAAGGTCCAGAAGTTTTTTTAAAATTTTTGTCAAATATCGTTCAAAATAATTTTTCTTTTAAGAAGCCAAAAATAATATTTGAAAAGTCAATCCAGACAGGGCTTAATACCAAAATGAATAAATTATTTTGATTTTTTGTTTTCTATTGTGCGGATATCATTGAGACTGAGAGGATGACTTGAAATAAACGATGGGAATAGTGACATGTCAGAGAAAGAAAAAGGAAAAGATTGAAACAATGTCAAAGTTGGCACTTGACACGTCAAAGCATTTAAGATTGGATCCATACGGCACAAGTATTTTCCACCACTCCACCCCACAAAATGAATTCAGCGTCTCTTTCTGCCTTTTTGCCCTAAAATAATTATACCATTCCTAATAAAAAGAAGAAGAAGGAAATATTGGCTTTTATGACTCAAAATATTTCGACTGTTGAACACTTATTTATATTGTCATGTTTGAGTCAGGTTCTTTCATCATTTTAATTCAAAGCGTATAAATGTATGCAAAATTGATTCATCACTAATAATGAACAATAAAATTCATCCAAACGATAAACAATACAATGATAATTAAATCTATTGCCATATATTTTTGGGATATTATCAGGAAACTTTCTTGTGGTTTCAAAAAATGATCAACTTATCTCACTTCTATACAGAAAATCCCTTTGACATTAACAAATTTGATCAACTTGCCCCCTTCCCTACAATTTCGGTCAAAACTGTCCCCGAAACTAGAGGGGGGTTTATTGATAGACGATATTTTTTTTATGCCAAAAAAAAATATTAATGCCAAAATAAATAAATAAATTGAACTACCAATTAGTGTAAAATATATATATATATATATAAATAATAAGTCCGAAATATAAAAATAATTTCGACAAATGAGATTTTTTTTCGTTTTTAACTTTGTGTTTTATATTTTACTATAAACAAAAAAAATTGATTTATGCCGAAATAAAACATTAATGCATCAATATTTTTTTTGAACTACCAATTAAGATAAAATCTATATAAAAAAATTAAGTCCAAAATATATAAAAAAATATTTCGTACTACCAATTAGATTTTTTTTTCATTTTTAAATTTTATTTTTTATATTTTACTATAAACGAATAAAATATTGATTTACGCCGAAATAAAAAATTAATGCTAAAATATTTTATTTTTGAACTACCAATTAGGGTAAAATATAAAACAATTTAAGTATGAAATATAAAAAAATATTTTTAACTTTCTATATAGTTTTTTTTTGGCATAAATCAATTTTGTTTTCCATTTATTGTAAATTATATATATATATATATAATTAAAAATAAAAAAATATCTCATTTGTAGATCGAAATATTTTTTATATTTCGGACCTAATTTTTTTATATTTGACCTTAATTGGTAGTTATGTTAAAATTTTTGATGCATTAATTTTTTATTTCGGCATAAATTAATTTTTTTCGTTGATAGTAAAATATAAAAAACATAATTAAAAAAGAAATTTTTTTTCATCATTTGTAGTTCGAAATATTTTTATATTTCGATCCTAATTTTTTTTATATTTGACCCTAATTGGTAGTTCAAAATTTTTTTGTTTGTTTTGGCATTAATATTTTTTCCGTTATAAATAAATAAAAATCGTTTATCAGTAAACCCCCTTTAGTTTCGGGAGTAGTTTTGTCCGAAATTGTAGGGAATGTGACAAGTTGATCAAATTTATTAACGTCAGAGGAGTTTTCTATATAAGAAAGGGCAAGTTAATCAATTTTTAAAACCACATGGGTTTCCTGACAATATCCCTTTATTTTTATAGGTTTCTTGTTTTTAGTCCACATGCACATTTGGTTATCATTCTTTCGCCAATGAATATAATGTTTGTTTGTTATGAAGGAATAGAGTACTCTTTCATTCTATTCTTTAAAATGAGAATGAGCAATGAAAATTATCAAAGAATGAAAATTCATTCCAATACTATACTAATGGAATGGTCATTTCATTATATAAGTAAAATCTTTAAGACATAAAATTACCAAATCAATCATCTCACACCTCAAATAAACAAATCACCGCGGCCGTCATTGCTTTTACCTCCTTTCCCACCACCACCGCCATCATCACCTTCCACCACCCAGAATTTGTCCGCAAGGAAGTCTTATAGGTTCTTGTATCGAGGTATACCAAAAATATGACTCCAAGTGAATTTGTTGTATTGGATCGAGAGACACAAATAAAAGAAAATGAGTGGGCTTGTGTAGGGATGGCAATTTGCCCCGCCCCACCCCCGTTCAGTCCCGTTTATTATTGTTTTGAGTGTTTCGTTTATACTATATGAGTGAGAATGAGTTGGGGAAAAAAACCCGCACATAAATGGGGCGGGGACGGTTTTAGGTGTCCCCGCCCCGTTTAGGCATATTATATATATATATATATATATATATATATATATATATATATATATATATAATAAATAAAAAATAAAAAATAAATGTAACCCACCAATCCAACTTTATTTTTGTTATTATCTAGATTGAAGTGAACTATAATATTAGACAATCTTCTTTTTTGTTATTCTTTTCGGTAGAAAGTATTGTAATGTGAATTATTGGATAATTTGGTGGTTTATTTAGTTTTTATAATGTTGAATTTCGTGTTTTAAGTATCTGATTTTGTGGAGTTGTTTAATTTTAAAATGATATATTTGAAATTTTCAATTATTAATGGGTACCCGCGGGCACCCAACGGTTTTAAAAAACCCGACAGGGATGGGGTGACCTCCCACCCCGTTTAGTCGATTTTGGGCGGGAATGAGGTGAGGGTTTCTTAACAGTTGTGGCCCTTGTGTGAGCGAGGGAGGGTACACCCGCCCAAAACTGCACCCGTTGTCATCCTAGGCTTGTGGTAGAGCAACTATTAGTTATTACCATCTATCATTTTGTTTTAAATAAATTATAAAATAATATTATTTTGATAAAGACGTGGTTTTAACAAAAAAATATAATTTTAAAATGTATTATTTCAAATTTATTTTATTACTAAAGTCTTTCATATTTGTAACCAAACAACGCTAATTCCATTTCCATTTTCATTTCTATTTTAATTTCATTCCACTCCCCGCTTAAATTATTCGTCGGACTTCTTTTGTTAATATTGCAGTATATAAAATCGAACCTTAAAAATTTCAATTTCACAGAAAAAAATAGCCGTTGAAGAGGATGATCAGTCTCTCTCTTCCCTCTTCCCCCAAATTGCTCCCACCTAGCCTCAAACCCATAAACCCTTCCCGCCAAAAAGTCTCCTCCCTCCAATCCTTGAAGAACCCCAACTTCGAACATCTCAAGGATCGTCTGATCCGTCTGGCCAATGTGGGCCACCTCGACAAAGCAATCTCCACCCTCGATCTCATCACCCAACATGGTCTCGCCCCAGACCTCGTCACCTACTCTGTCCTCCTCAAATCCTGCATCAGAACCCGAAACTTTGATCTGGGAAAGCTTGTCCACACCAAATTGACCGAGTCAGGCCTCCGACTCGACTCGGTTGTGCTCAACTCACTCATCAGCTTGTATTCAAAATGTGGGGATTGGGTAACGGCTACTTCTATATTTGAAACAATGGGTGAGAACAGAGACTTGGTTTCATGGAGTGCAATGATCTCATGCTTTGCCCATAATGATATGTATTCGAAAGCTATATCAACATTCTTTGAAATGCTTGAATTCGGCGAATACCCGAATCAATTTTGTTTCTCGGCGGTGATTCAAGCTTGTTCTAACGCGGATAATGCTTGGATTGGGGAAATAATTTTTGGGTTTGTGATAAAAACTGGGTATTTTGAGTCTGATGTGTGTGTTGGGTGCGCATTGGTTGATATGTTTGCCAAGGGTTGTGGTGACTTGAATTCTGCAGAGAAGGTGTTTGATAAAATGCCTGTGAAGAATGTAGTTGCTTGGACTTTGATGATAACTAGATATACCCAACTGGGTCATGCAAGAAATTCCATTTCCTTGTTTTTGGATATGGTATTGAGTGGACTTAAACCAGACCACTTTACGTATAGCAGTGTCATGTAATATATGGGGTTCATTTTGCTGCCTTGCCATTGAGACTGGAATATCTATAAAAATATCCTCAGATAAGCAAAATCAATAGTTCAGTTATCAAAGCAGACATTCTTTAACTCCATAAAGAATTAAAACCAATCAAATGTGGCTTTAAATCACAATAATGATAGTATAAGAATAGGAACTAACAAATCGCCGGAGGTGCCGCAAAATATTGAACAAAAGCTCAATGTCCTTGTGGTTGGTACATTTTTCAATGAGTGTCCACAACCAAGCATTCGGAGGCATAGACCTTTGCTCCATTACAGATTTAAGCATTTTATCATACAGTTCCTTCACCCCCTCTGCATAGAAATATCACAATGTAAAACATCACAGTTTTAGATCCACAAACCAAATTCAGATTAATAAAAAACAAACGCAAGAACTACTCGTAGAAGCGGCTTCAATTGAACTCGTTTCTGAAGAGTAAAATGCCCTATGCATCATTATGGAGCATGTAGGCCGTTGCAATGTATTTCTTCTGATCCGAAGAGTAAAATGTCTTTTATTGTTATCTCAAAATAGTTTCCTTTGTTCAGAACTCTCAAGAAATATTTTCAGAATCGCAAACCCCATATTCGTACGGTTTAATACCCTATAATAAGAGAAAAATCTTGAGACTCTTCTCCCTCTCCTCTGTTCAAGCTCCCCTTATTTAGACGTTCCTGCACTCCGACACTGTCAATCATGTCCTCGCTAACCCGATCGATTCCCCACCCCTTCACCTCTCCTCCTTGTTCTTATCCCTCCTCAAAACTCGCGAAAGCTTGTCACCGTCAACCCACAAGAATGCCAGAACAACCCACTCACTCACCCCCTGTAACAATGGACAAACTATGCTCTTTATCCCCCGATTTTGTGGAGGAAGCTCCCTGAAGAATGGAAGCCTATAAAATGGAAGCATGAAACACCGACTTGATTAAAGAAGTGGTTAGGCTAAGAGAATGCCTTGCCAAAGCTGAACAAGAACAACAACACCATAATTATTGAATATTTCGGGAGTACGAACATTCTGTCACTTTAAGTTGATACATCACACATCTGTAAGTTATACTAATAACCCTCCTAATTTATAGCTTCCATCCACTAGTAACAGAATAGAGAAATTATCTTACTATGAGAAAGGTTTCTTTATTGGAGTCTTTGGAGAACATCTCATGCTGCAAGTAAATAGTAGAGAAATAGACATAAAGAGATAAAGATGGGAAAAGAAAGCAAATTGAATGATCTAGGAGAGATTTACCCTTTTGTTGGTTTTATCTTATGCATCTTGAAATTACTAGTTTGAACCTAGACCTGAGATTAAAGCCTTATTATAAGATTTGCAAAAAGTACCAACGTAAGTTATAGTCGAATAATAAAATTGAAATCAGATTTTTTTTTTTTATTTCTTATTTATTTTTTTATATATATTTGTGTTTTGGGGGCAGAGAACAAATGAAATCATAAAGATTTGTTTTGTTGTGACAGTTAAAATGAGTGCATCTAATGTAGAGGTGACTAAATTAGAGCTGACCCTTTTTATTTTCAGAAGAACAAAAACCTACACAATCTCTTGGACTAAGATAATTAGAAATACATCATAAGCTAAAAAATCTAAACAATGAAGTCTCAATTTTCTAACACATTTGGGACAATCCAAATTGAGGGTGGCATATGATGTAATGCTTTCCAAAACTTCCATCCTTTATGTTGAAGACACCCATATCACGACGCCCACATGGGGGATAGAATAGCATGTCAGAATAATCATATGATTATGTAAATGATCAAGGATGTATTTTGATATTGCGTAATTAGTACAAAAATTTATTCAACCACCGAAATCTGAGAGACTAGGCTAGTTTTAAATTAATTTGAGTTAATTAGTTCTTCCTAAAGCATTCTTTTAGGTTCGATCTCGTTCTCGCATATTCTATATTAGTAATATTACTATTGATTTGTGCTCTTGAGAGTAAAAATAAAATTTAAAACCACACCTTATGTGAACGCATATATATATGCCTTGTATGTATGCATATGCCTTGATAGGCTTATTTAATAAATAGTTTAATCATCACTCTGAGCCTAACCCAAAATGAGATGAAATTTCTTAGAAATAGAATAATGTGGTACTTGCTAGGACTTAGATCCCGAAACCAACAGCGTCGAGGTAATTGTACCAAAATATATTTCATGATACTTATTGTTCTTTTAATTTTAAATAATGTTTAAATTATAAAAAAGGGTATAGATTTTCATAATAGGTCCAACATATTAAGTTTAAGGTGGAGAAAATAAGGACAAGTTGTTAGATATGGTGACTCATTTCCTTACAGGGAAAGTTAAATTTAGCCACCAAGCTATTTCTATTTGACTAGGATCTTGTTATATTTGGTGACTCCTTTGTTAAGGGGGAATATAACTTAGCCATCAAACAATCACAGTTTCGGTAGGAGATCAATTCCTAATTGGATTGATTGACTTGTCCTCTACTCTAGCCTCTCCTATAAATATAGGTGTAGCCTATTGTATTCGGTGTACCAGGCAGAGAGTCAGAATAAGCCGGCGCCAGAGAGCCAGATTAGGCCGGCGCCAAAGGGCTGATACCGGTGTGAGTGAAACACCTAGTGCGAGTAAAGCACATGCGGTGCGCAGAGAATACACAGAAATAGAGAGAGAGAGTTAAGAATAATATACGTTTATATTATTCCGGTGATACAGGCGTGAGTATACACAGTGTGTGTGCGTGTGTGATATGCGAATCACCCCCTTGTAATCCTCTCAGTGATTTTTAGTGAAACGGTGCTCTCCGTGGACGTAAGCTTATTTGGCTGAACCACGTATATATTCTTGTGTCGATTGTTTGGTGTGTTTGTGTGCGTTTTCTGATTTGCAGGTGTGCACGGCTTCGTACATAGGGTGTGTGAACCCTAACAAGTGATATCAGAGCCCCAGGTTGGAGCAAATCACGAAGCCCGATGATCTGGTCCAGATCTGATTTTTTCGAGTGCCCTAAATCAGAAACCAACCACACCAGGAGCTTTGGCTCGACGAGACGAAGCCAGCAGTGTCAAGCACGTCGCCGGAAAGTGCCGCCTGAAGTTCTGGCCAGTTTTTTGGCTCCGTCGAGCAGCAGTTTCGGTTCGGCGTGATTTTCCGGAGCATCGTTTATCGGAACGAGGCTTATAATATATCTACGGAAAGAGAATTCGAAGCCCGACATTTTGGCGCAAGAATCAGCCCAATCAGAGCAGAGATGCGCCCGCACGCACCCCGAGAAGGCATTCTTAAGGTTAGGAGCGACAAAGGTTGCAAGGCAAAAAGGTCAGACGCGATAGCGATCGCAAGACGGAGAGGTCACATTGTCTGCACCAAACCAGATATTGCTCATGCAGTGGGAGCTATCAGCATAGTCATGATGACTAAAGTGGGTCTTCAGGCTTGAAGACATGAATGAGAGTATCGTAATGCACTGATCATTGATGGAGTTGATTGATTGGATGGAAAGTCGTCAAGTGGGAGATTGTTAGATATGGTGACTCCTTTCCTTACAGGGAAAGTTAAACTTAACCACCAAGCTATCTCTATTTGACTAGGATCTTGTTATATTTGGTGACTCCTTTGTTAAGGGGGAATATAACTTAGCCATCAAGCAATCACAGTTTCGGTAGGAGATCAATTCCTAATTGGATTGATTGACTTGTCCTCCACTTTAGTCTCTCCTATAAATATAGGTGTAGCATATTGTATTCGGTGTACCAGGCAGAGAGTCAGAATAGGCCGGCGCCAGAGAGCCAGATTAGGCCGGCGCCAGAGGGCTGGTACCGGTGTGAGTGAAACACCTAGTGCGAGTAAAGCACATGCGGTGCGCAGAGAATACACATAAATAGAGAGAGAGTTAAGAATAATATACGTTTATATTATTCCGGTGATACAGGCGTGAGTATACACAGTGTGTGTGCGTGTGTGATATGCGAATCACCCACTTGTAATCCTCTCAGTGATTTTTAGTGAAACGGTGCTCTCCGTGGACGTAGTCTTATTTGGCTGAATCACGTATATATTCTTGTGTCGATTGTTTGGTGTGTTTGTGTGCGTTTTCTGATTTGCAAATGGCAACATCATAATTCTAGCTGGGGCAATTGTTACCACAAACTGGTTGTGATAATAATCACACCACTCTGGACTTGTATGGAGTCAAATACTATGTCCAACACATCTCTTATGAGAACCAAACAATAAGATTAGTGGACAACAATATAAACACTAATTACTGTTCCATTCCTCCCAATTCATTTCCATTTTCTGAGCTTCCATATGTTAATTATTATTTGTCATATTCAGATTCTTCAACATTCTTTGTGAGTTGTTCAAATGCAGTGAATGCTTTGAACTACATAAATTTCTCTTCTTTGCACCAACAGAGCAGACTCATCATATTCATATGTTGTACTCAATGTCACAAGTTCCTTCGATATCTCCATCTCCTGCACCGTCAACACTGTCTATCCATTCTTTCAAGAATTGGGTTGAAACCTCACTATGTCCCACATTCATCAGCTGTTGCTTCTGTCGTGTTTGGTGCTAGTCAGCTGGTTTTCTGTTCGATATTATTAATTTTTTTTTTTGGGGTATGTTATGCTGTTTATTGATTCGAATTACCTACACAATAAATTATAATTGGGAAAATTACACAAACCTTCCCTGAACTTTGACCTAATTGCAGAGAGTACCCCTAATGTTTGAATAATATTAGTTACTACTCTTTAGAACACTGGAGCAGAGCCCAAGTCAGATTTGTGCGTGAATTTACTTAAAAGCCCTTGTTTTATATTATATTTTAGTGTTAATTTCAAGAAACCCCCTGTACTATCCAGTTTAATCAACTAACCTCCACTATGTCCACTTTGTCCCCTATACTATTCAATTTCATCATTATGCCCCTCTCACCTCACATTTTGAGTCAAAATGCCTAAACTACCCTCAATAGTATAAGGGGGTTTAGTGAAATCAACCCATTAAAAATATTATTTTTCGAAAATCAATTATATTTTTTGCAAAAATTATAAATTCAAAAATATATATATTTTTCGCAAAAAAATTATTTTTCGGAGGGAGTATATTATTTTCCAAAATATGAATTATTTCGGAAAAAATAATATATATTTTTTGAAAAAATTATTTTCGGAAAAAAATCATATTTTGGAATATAATAGTATATATTTTTCGCAAAAAAATTATTTTCGGAAAATATCATATTTTGGAACATAATATATATTTTTCGCAAAAAAAATATTTTTCGCAAAAAAATTCATATTTTAGAACATAATAAATACTTTTTTGCAAAAAAAAATCATATTTTGGAACATAATATATATTTTTCGGAAAAAATTCATATTATGGAAGATAATATATACTTTTTCGCAAAAAAAATATTTTTTGAAAAAATAAATCATATTTTGGAACATAATATATAATTTTTGCAAAAAAATTATTTTTCGGAAAAAATTCATATTTTGGAACTTAATATATACTTTTTCGCAAAAAAAATATTTTTCTGAAAAAAAATCATAATTTGGAACATAATATATATTTTTCGGAAAAAATCCATATTTTGGAACATAATATATAGTTTTTAGCAAAAAAAATCATATTTTGGAGCATAATATATATTTTTCACAAAAAAAATATTTTTCGTAAAAAAATCATATTTTGGAACATAATATATATTTTTCGCAAAAAAATTATTTTTCAGAAAAAATCATATTTTCCGAAAAATATATATTTTGAAATTTATACTTTTTATGAAAAATATAATTTTTAGGGGAGGTTTGTGTAATTTCCCTATAATTTATTTAAGTAATTTTGTATGTAAAAGTAAGAGTTAAATTGGAAGATGCATATATAAGGGCAAAATTGGAAGTTCATTCCAAAAATAGGTTTTATAGATCAAAATTAAAATTTTCTGTCGTTGACTTTTAACGGAATGGGTTATGTGTTACACCGGAGCTGGTTTTAAGAGTAGTTTATGATATTATTGAAATATAAGGGGTACTGCGTGCAATTAGGTCATAATTCAGGGATAATTTGTATAATTTTCCTATTATAATTTTATGATTGTAAATGAAAGTGTAAACATTGAAGCAAAAATGTCGCACATTTCTTTTTCTTGTTGTTATGTGTGACAATTGAAGTTGATAGGTGGTGCATTTTGACTCACTCTTGGTTCTAACATGATCACCTCTTTAGCACCCTAGGGCAACTTTGGCATTGTTGATACCCCCTTGGTGGTGGGTTTACTGAAGAAATTGGGTGGACACAAGTACCTGAAGTTTTATTAATTGTTTTTCTGCATATTTTTCCAAAATTAAAGGTGGAACAATTGGGAATACTGTGTTTCTATGGTGAGTTGAAATACGTCTAGAAAAGACTCATAATTGTTTTTTGAAAGACCAGTTAATAGTAGCTGCCCTGATCAAGACTATTAGTAGTGAAATGATAATAAAGAATAATAATATTCAGGAAACAAAAAAAAAAACATGAGATTGTAGCTACTAATAGTTTCTATAATAAATATGTATTCAGTAAAATTTATCACTGTTTCTACTAAACACACAACTTGTTTACAAGAAAAACAAATAATTGTAGCCACAAAAAAAATAAAAATTAATAATATCGAACAGAAAATTACCTTTTTGGCTTAGCTATCTGCCTTATCCGCGTGATTTTTCTTTCTGTGGTTATTACAACCGTCGTACAAAATGGATAAGTTTTGTTCTTCAGAGGTATCAAATGCATGCAAATGATGGTTGTTTAAAGCAAACACAATCACACACACACGAAACGGATTGTATCATACTTGTTTCTTAGAGATCATGATAAGAATATAGAATATGCAGCTAACACTAATTAAATGCTTCACTCAATTGGTTGAATGCAGGGTTATATGTTTCATAGCCTATGACATAAGTAAGTCTACAGTCATTCCATCTATTTGATTCTTTAAATGATTTTAATTTTCTTTATCCCTCATTTTGATAAACTTTTTTTTTCTTCCCCTTTCCGGATGATTCTAGTATCAGTCTATCTCATCAAATCTGCAGGTGAGTTGAAATAAATAACTTCCTCTCTCACATGTTAAGATTAATAACGGCTCGTTCGGAACAAAAAACAGATTCATAAATGTGTAATACTAAAAGCATATATTGTGTTCTCTCCATATAACCAATTTGTTGAACATGTACTAATATCTACTTTGTGTTTTACTTAGCAGTGTACATAATCATAGGAAGGATTGCAATTGGGTTTTTGTGCTTGACTGTAATCGCATATAGATTCCGAAGAATGCCCTTGTCCATCGATGATTCCATTGAAAATTTTCTTCTGAGTCAAAATAACTTCATGCCAATTAGGCCTTTACGCTTAATTATATTGCTGGCATATGGATTTCGAAGAAGACTCTTGTCCATCGACGAGGCCATTGAAAATTTTCTCCATAGTCAAAATTGCTTAATGCCAATTAGGTACTCTTATTCAGATATAAAGCAGATGACTAGCAATTTCCGGGATAAGTTAGGTCAAGGAGGATATGGCTCAGTGTTCAAAGGCAACCTTCGAAGTGGTGATTTTGTAGCAGTAAAAGTATTGGGAATCTCTAAAGCTAATGGCCAAGATTTCACCAGTGAAGTAGCCACAATAGGGAGGATTCATCATGTTAATGTGGTCCAAATGATTGGATTTTGTGTGGAGGGGACTAAAAGAGCTCTCATATACGAGTTCATGCGATCACTTGATAAGATCATTTTCTTGCAAGGAGAAGAGTCTTCCCTTCATGAGAATGGCTGATATTGCAGTTGGAGGATTCATCATTTGGTAGGTTCTGAAGAATCTTACTTTCCAAGCTCGTTGTGCGGACCAAAAACTGATATTACTCCTTTTCATTTTTTTATATTTTAATATTGTTTGTTACAACGATATTCTTCGTTTACACTTGTGATATACCCTTCTACATGATATCTTGCCCTTCTTTCTCTCCTTACTGACGATAAAAATTTTCTCTCCATGGTCAACTTTCGAAGCTGACTAGAGGGATGTATTTCATACACCGATATTAATTGTTGGGGAGGAAAACAAAATTACTCGAACTTATCCTTGGGAAGAAAACTGTAACTAGCCATCTATATACGGACATGAACGAATGGTGATTTTGGATTGATGGCATGGGCATTTTGTCACCTGCTTTTCGTTTGGGTGAGACTTGAACCCAACCAAGGCTACTCACCAGAAAATGAAATGCCCATTCACGGTTCATATGTATAACCAGTTCGCAATGATTTTGGAAGGTGGTGATACCATTGCGTAGCAGTGATGGTCATCCGGTACTTGTTTCTAAGACCATGAACAACTGATATGAAAAAGAACTAAAAGCATGAAAAGGACTGAAATTTTCCAAACTCACTCACCCATTTATTTTTTTCCATCTTCTTTTCTGTGGAAATTTCTACCATCTTGTTCCCACATCCTTCCCTTGTCCACTTCACTCCACTGCCAAATTGTCCCTTACTCTTGACCGAATTTTGCTTCAAATTTGTTTTCTTCGCTTGACTTTGATTTTTAAAGAATACTTCCACTCTGTACCTTCTAATTTCAGTCTATTATTTATCTACTTTTTATTATTTTTAAATATAACTTTACCCTCCTCTTTTTTCTTTTTCTTTTTTATCTTTTATGACAGAAAGATCATATATCTACTTGGTTTGCAACTACAGAAATAGTATACTGTTTCCGATAAGCTCATTAATCAATCCAATCCGATAATTCGACGGATTTTCACTTAATTGATCCAAATCCGAATTTTTTTATTATCGGATATCCGATCCGATAATTCGACGGATTTTTACTTAGTTGATCCAAATCCGAATTTCTTTATTATCGGATATCCGATCCGATTTGGTAAAACCAAAATTACAAAAATTATTAATTTTCTTTTTGTTATTTTTTTAAGAATATGAAACGTCAAATTATGTAATTTACAATCAATGCTTATAATATATGATTATATAAAACATTAAAAAAAAAAGCTTAAAAAAATTGGAACATAATTAAGTATAATACTTAATATTTATATATTAATAATATATTATATATGTGTATATATAAAATTAATCGGATTGTATTATTATCTGATCGGATTACCATAAATCAAAATCCAATTTGTTAAGAAATTGGATTATCGGATTTGGATCATAATCTGATTATCAGATTTTATATTCAATCCATATTCTGTTAATCGGCTCGGATTCGGATCAAAATCTGCTCCATAGACATGTCTAGATGAGAGACGGTGCATAATAACAATAATAAACATAAATTAATTTATAATGACATGAAAAAGAAGTAAAAGCATGAAAAGGACTGAAATTTTCCAAACTCACTCACCCATTTATTTTTTTCCATCTTCTTTTCTGTGGAAATTTCTACCATCTTGTTCCCACTTCCTTCCCTTGTCCACTTCACTCCACTGCCAAAGTGTCCCTTACTCTTGACCGAATTTTGCTTCAAATTTGTTTTCTTTCGCTTGACTTTGATTTTTAAAGAATACTTCCACTCTGTACCTTCCAATTTCAGTCTATTATTTATCTACTTTTTATTATTTTTAAATATAACTTTACCCTCCTCTTTTTTCTTTTTCTTTTTTATCTTTTATGACAGAAAGATCATATATCTACTTGGTTTGCAACTACAGAAATAGTATACTGTTTCCGATAAGCTCATTAATCAATCCGATCCGATAATTCGACGGATTTTTATTTAGTTGATCCAAATTCGAATTTCTTTATTATCGGATATCCGATCCGATAATTCGACGGATTTTTACTTAGTTGATCCAAATCCGAATTTCTTTATTATCGGATATCCGATCCGATTTGGTAAAACCAAAATTACAAAAATTATTAATTTTCTTTTTGTTATTTTTTTAAGAATATTAAACGTCAAATTATGTAATTTACAATCAATGCTTATAATATATGATTATAGAAAACATTAAAAAAGAAAAGGCTTAAAAAAATTGGAACATAATTAAGTATAATACTTAATATTTATATATTAATAATATATTATATATGTGTATATATAAAATTAATCGGATTGTATTATGATCTGATCGGATTACCATAAATCCAAATCCAATTTGTTAAGAAATCGGATTATCGGATTTGGATCCTAATCTGATTATCAGATTTTATTTTCAATCCATATTCTGTTAATCGGCTCGGATTCGGATCAAAATCTGCTCCATAGACATGTCTAGATGAGAGACGGTGCATAATAACAATAATAAACATAAATTAATTTATAATGACATGAAAAAGAAGTAAAAGCATGAAAAGGACTGAAATTTTCCAAACTCACTCACCCAATTATTTCTTTCCATCTTCTTTTCTGTGGAAATTTCTACCATCTTGTTCCCACTTCCTTCCCTTGTCCACTTCACTACACTGCCAAACTGTCCCTTACTCTTGACCGACGTTTGCTTCAGATTTGTTTTCTTTCGCTTGACTTTGATTTTTAAAGAAGACTTCCACTCTGCACCTTCAATTTCAGTCGATTATTTATCTACTTCTTATTTTTTTTAAATATAACTTTACCCTCCTCTTTTTTCTTTTTCTTTTTTATTATTTTTTATGACAAAAAGATCATAGACCTACTTGGTTTGAAACTGCAGAAATAGTATATTGTTTCCTGAATTAAAGAAGTCTACAAAAAATCTGTTTGATTTCACTTTTAGTTATAAAAATTACCGGTTTTCAGTAATATAAACCAAAGGAAAATGGAACAATAAGATTGGTTGAAAACCATCTAGGCTTGCTTGAACTTGTGTTCTTTTCGGTCTCAGAATCAGGAAGAATAATTGGTTATTAATTGAGTGATTTCAAATCTTGCTTAACTATTCCTTGAACATTTTCACTAGTCTAACCGAGTTATGAATTGTTCATGCATTCATCAAATTATGAGCTCAAAATGTTTGTTCTAGTTAACTTCAACTTTCTACTGACAAAACGATTACAAAACTTTCTACGTATCCGAAGACAATGAAGCTGTATTGGCACCATAAGTTATACATGATTGAATACAAAAACAAAAGATACTGATGTGCATATTTATTTTTACAATTTTATTGTACTTAATTCCTGAAAACATATTGCTTTCCTACAATTACAATTATGAACAATTGTAAATATGAACAGCAAATATGAACAATTACTATGCATACAATACCAACAGCAAATATGAACAATTACTATGCATACAATACCTACAGCAAATATGAACAATTCCATGAAGTGTCAATTATTTTACTCTGAAATAACTTCCAACTCTCTGGTGAAAGCTCTTGCAGGCTTGATTGAACTTGCGTTCGTCTCTGCTGCAGAAGCGAAAGGATTTGGTGGCATAGTCATGTTGTTGTCATTCTCTAGCATTTGAACCACAGCTTTCATCGAAGGCCGATCCACAGGGTACCACTGAATGCACCATAGCCCAACAATTGCTAGTTTATCTGCTATCTTAGCATGCTCCTCTACCTCGATGCTCATCATGCCTAGCACTTCTCCTTGATTTAAATGATTATAAATCCATTCCGGGAAGTATATTTGGCTCGTGTTCTCTACTTTATTGTCCATATTCTTCCTCCCCCCGACCATTTCAAGCAACAACATTCCGAAACTGTATACGTCTGATTTATGCGACACATTTCCGAAATTCCTAGAGAAGACTTCAGGGGCAATATAGCCCATGGTCCCTCTTGCAGCTGTCATGGAGACAATACTTTGTTCCTTAGAACACAGTTTTGCTAGCCCAAAATCGCAGACCTTTGGATTGAAGTTTTGGTCCAACAATATATTTTGAGGCTTGATATCGAAATGAAGTATTCTTTGAACACACCCTTGATGAAGATATTCAATGCCTTTGGCTATTCCTAGAGCTATATCTTGCAGCTTCTCCCAACTGAGAACACTGTTCTCGTGATCATGAGGATTCTTCGAAAAAATGAACTTTTCTAAGGAATCATTTGGGCAGAACTCGTAAACAAGAGCTCGTCTAGGCGCATCAGCGCAGAAGCCAACCAGGCGGACGACATTCACATGGTGGATTGTACCGATTGTTCCTACTTCATTGATGAACTCTTCTCCATTTCCTTTCGATTCGTTGAGGACCTTCACAGCTACGAAAACCTCGTTGGAAAGTTTCCCTTTGAACACGATCCCATAACCCCCTTCCCCAAGTTTTTCCTTGAATTGATTTGTGATCTTTTTTATGTCAGCATAAGAATATCTCGAGGGCTTGAGTGCTCTGTAGTCCTCCAAAAACTTCTCAATCTTCGCTTCATCTTCTTTCAACATTTTGTGTGAGCAATTGACACGATAGAGCACACCTACTACAATGACTACCACAACAAGAACTAACACAACTGAGCTCACCGCAGCTGCATCCAAAACAAACCAAGTCAACCAAGAGACATGAGGAGAAAAATAAATCAAAAATGGTGCTCAATAAACAACTTAATTTACCTGTCACAAGTAGTTTCACTGATGAACCTGCAAAAAATAAGATCCAAAATATTAATTTTCCATGCTTATGCAATAAGAAAATCTTACTAGTTCATATTTTGTTCTGTAATTAGGCATAGTCCAACTATTTCTCTTTGTAGCCTTAGATTGAATGTCGGCATACAAGTCCTCAAATAAATAAATTGAAACCACCAAATTAGGAGAGAGGAGTTTGAAGTATTTGTACCTTTTGGTGTTGGAGGCTGAGGCGGAGGCATTTGGAAATACTGACCATGGCATAAAGGTGAATTCGGTTTCGACCACTTCAATCTGAAGGTTTCTCGGTAAAAACCATAAAATGGTTTTCTGAAGTTACCAAACCTCTGAACATAAAATTGGGCGCTGAGGTTACCAATCCTTGTGCAGGAAGTGAGGGAATCATATTGGTAGTAAGGGGTGTTTGAAGAGAGGGCACGAATTTCATATCCCGGAACAGTAGTATTAAAGCAAGAAATGGAGTAATATATACTCCTACGTGCAGAACAATTGTATACTGCATACTCCTCGTAATAGAAATAAGGTGATGCTTGAAGTTCGTTATAGAAATAAGGTGATGGTTGAGGTGATAGTTGAAGTTCGTAATAGAAATAAGGTGATGGTTGAAGTTGAAAAGTAGACGAAGCGGATAGATTGAGGTTCATGAGCTGTGTTAATAAGCAGCCTTCGCCATCATATAGTGATATAATTTGAGAGGTGTAATTAATGTCCAGGACAACCCGATTTACTGAATGTGGTAGCGTTAGCACGGTTTGATTTCTGTCATTGCACATCAGCTCAAACTCGGGATAGCCCTCCTTGGCTGCTTCCGAAACCGCTGTGTTGTTGTGGCTGTGGTGTTTATGTTTAAGCCAGAAGGGGAAACGGATTTCCGGACCCTGCTCCTCGCACCTCGAAACCTTGCACTTATCAGGGTAGTAGCCTTCACCTAGCCTTGTTAACAATACCAGAAAAAAGCAGTACAAGGGAAATTTGGCCATTTCAAACTAAAAATCAGCTTGAAATATTATATTTAGTACTAGTACAGACTTACTTGACAAAAAGTGGTGCACAACATGCGCAAGTTTCCAAATGCCTTATATCTTTTCTTTCCACACCCTCTCCCTACTCCAAAGAAATTTGATGGGGCTTGTTGTATCTTGACTTGTCAGCTAGGTAGTTTCCAATATGTGACTAGTCAAGTCTTGATATTAAGTTTGGCCCCTCTTATACTAGTCTTTTGTATAAACGTGTCATGAGGTTTCTATGAGAGATATGATGTTGATATGAAGATTACTTGTAATTAGGTTATTGGATTTTTTGTAATTAGGGATTTTATATAAATCTAGAAAATCTGTTGATTAGGATTACTGATGAGAGATATCCAAAATCTTGGGATATTATTGTGGAGATCATTACTTGTAAATAATAGAAAATATTATAAAATGAAAGTCTTTCCATGGGAAAGGCAGATGAGTATTTTCTCCAAATCTCTTTGTTCTTTGTCTTGTCATGGTATCAGAGCCACAATTGATTCTATAAAAATTCTAGAGGTTTTTTTAGATACATTATAGTTTTTTCTTCCTCCAAAACTATGGTGTCTTGTTTCTCAGAAGTTCCAGCATTTTGGTGATATAATCGTGGTTACGGTTGCAGTCAAGGATTGCAATTCGCATCATCTCAGGTGCTCATTCATCTCTCTCTTTCGTTTGAATTTCTTTGTAAGTTTCTTTGCAAAAGAAAATGTCAGAAAAGTCAAATTTCTTGCCCATTAAATTGAACGGAAATAATTATTTTTCTCGGGAGTTCCAATTTCGTATGTTTGTGAAAGGGAAAGAACTATGGGGGATGGATTAGTTCCAAAACCACAAGTTGGGACTGAACATGTTATCATAGCTAAGTGGGAGTCCAACGATGCCAAAATAATTAGTTGGATTTTAAGCTTAGTAGAGTTTAGTATTGTACTTAACTTGCGATCCTACTCTAATGCTAAAGAGACGTGGGGTTATCTAAAGAAGATTTACAATCAAGAAAATACTGTCCGCTCACACTTGACGGCCAGAGATCCTTCTGTTAGATATGGTGACTCATTTCCTTGCAGGGAAAGTTAAACTTAGCCACCAAGCTATCTCTATTTGACTAGGATCTTGTTATATTTGGTGACTCCTTTGTTAAGGGGGAATATAACTTAGCCATCAAGCAATCACAGTTATGGTAGGAGATCAATTCCTAATTGGATTGATTGACTTGTCCTCCACTCTAGCCTCTCCTATAAATATAGGTGTAGCCTATTGTATTCGGTGTACCAGGCAGAGAGCCAGATTAGGCCGGCGCCAGAGGGCCAGATTAGGCCGACGCCAGAGGGCTGGTACCGGTGTGAGTGAAACACCTAGTGCGAGTAAAGCACATGCGGTGCGTAGAGTGTACACAGAAATAGAGAGAGAGAGAGTTAGGAATAATATACGTTTATATTATTCCGGTGATACAGGCGTGAGTATACATAGTGTGTGTGCGTGTGTGATCTGTGAATCACCCCCTTGTAATCCTCTCAGTGATTTTTAGTGAAACGGTGTTCTCCGTGGACGTAGGCTTATTTGGCTTAACCACGTATATATTATTGTGTCAATTATTTGGTGTGTTTGTGTGCGTTTTCTGATTTGCAGGTGTGCATGGCTTCGTACATAGGGTGTGCGAACCCTAACACCTTCTTCATCTTTGGATATTTGCTTTGGTAAACTTCTCCGAGAAGAACAACGATGTTTGACACAAGCTGTAATTGAAAAGAATGTTGTTGGCTCTAATCCTCTCAAGCTCGAGGTAGAGATATGAGCAAAACACAATGTACAGTTGTAAGGAATATGGGCATATGGCTAATCAGTGTAAGAAGAAATTCTGCAACTATTGTAAGAAGCCTGGACATTTAATTGTAGATTGCCGTAAACAACCTCAAAATTGAACACCCCAGGCATTTCATGCTACCACCATTATGGGTTATTCCTCTGCTCCAGTGACTATGCAGCCTTCCAATTCCGTAACACCAGAGGTATTGCAACAAATGATTCATTCCGCATTTTCTCCTCTTGGTCTTACAAGAAAAACTACCTCCTTACCTATTTGCTATATTGATTCTGGTGCTTCCAATCACATGACCTCTTCCTCTAATGATTTCACTAATCTGAAACCATATGTTGGAAATGTGCAAATTCATACTACTAATGGAGAAAATTTTCCCATCAAATCAGTTGGTGATATCCCTCATTCTTTACCATTGCATAATGTTTTCATACACCACGTTTGACCTCTAATCTTATATCTATTGGGCAATTGGTTGATAACAATTGCAAAGTCTCATTTTTGAAATCTGGTTATGTTGTGCAGGATTAGGACTCGGGAAGGGACCTAAATGTGGAAGGCCGTTTCATTTAAGCTTATCTACCTATCCCAGGAATAAATACTTGTTTTCACTGTTTTGTCCACCTTCTAATACCTCAAGCCAGCTGTGGCATAAACGTTTAGGTCATCCTAATGCCAAAAAGTTATTGCATTTGCTGAAATCTGGTTTGTTGTTTAATAAAAACTCAGTTTCTTCACATGATGTCTCTTTTTATTGTAGTAGTTGCAAATTGGGAAAAAGTAAAACATTTCATTTTCCAATTCATGGTGATATTATTCCAAAATGCTTCGATTTGATTCATACTGATCTTTGGGGGGCTGCTCCATTTGCTTCTCGTACTCATCATAAATATTTTGTTTTATTTATAAATGATTATAGTCTACATACATGGATTTATTTTTTGCATTCTAATTCTGATATTTTTTATGCCTTTAATCATTTTTTGGTTTACATAAAAAATCAATTTTCCAAGTCCATCAAAATTCTTCGTTTTGATCTCGAAGGCGAATATACCAAAGCTGAATTTCAAGAATATCTTCAAAAAGAATGAATCATTTCGCAGCTCACTTGCCCATCTACTCCTCAACAAAATGAAGTAACCGAGAGGAAAAATAGACATCTTTTAGATGTAACTCGGACCCTACTCCTTGATGCAACAGTGCCTTCTCATTTTTGGGTTGAAGCACTTTCCACAACTGCATATCTTATCAATAGACTGCTTTTCCAAAGCTTCAAAATCAATCGCCATATTTTCGATTGCATCAAACTTATCCTGACTATAAGCAACTACATGTTTTTTGTTGTGTGTTATGTTCATCTAGTGTCCCGAGATCGAAACAAATTATCAGCTCAATCTGCTCATTGTGCATTCCTTGGGTATGCACCGAATGAAAAGGTTTTCTTTGTTATGATCCTTCTGTTCGTCACATTCGTATCTCTCGTAATGTAGTATTTGCTGAAAATTAATATAATTTTCAAAATACTATTGTCTCATCCTCTCCATCCGCTCATTCTTATCTTTATGACTTCAGTGATGATTTTCTTGTTTTTACAAGATTTAAATCTGGGTTGGTTTACAAGCGTCGAGGTAAAATAAATTTTGCAGAAAAATGTCCTAACTGTGACTCATCTCCCTTTCCTGATCCAAGTCCCGAGCTTCCTCCACTTCGACGATCCACACACCAATCTAAACAACTAGATCGTTTGTCTCTTCTAACCACTTTATCATCCAAATCTCTTCCTAACTCATATTCACATGCCTCCCAACACTCATGTTGGCAACAAGTAATAAAGGAATAATTGGATGCTCTAGAAATGAACCATATTTGGGACATTGTTCCTTATTCTTCTGCTCATAAACCAATTGGTTGCAAATGGGTTTACTCAATTAAATCAGATCTGATGGCTCCTTTGATCAACATAAAGCTCGTTTAGTCACTTTTGGAAATTGGCAAGAGTATGAGATCAATTATGAGGATACTTTGCTCCTGTGGCCAAAATGACAATTGTTCGAACTGTGCTTTTTATTACAGCTTCTCAATCTTGGCCATTATTTCAAATGAATGTAAAGAATGCCTTCTTATATGGTGATTTGAAAGAAGAAGTTTATGTGAAACTTCCACTTGGTGCCGCACACAATTCTAAATCTGATGTATGTCATCTATGTCACTCTCTTTATAGCTTGAAACAAGCACCACGGGCTTGGTTTAAAAAAGTTGGCCACACTCTTCATTAATTCGGCTTTACGCAGAGTTCCAATGATCCTTCCATGTTTTATCGTCATTGTGCAGCTGGTACTACCATTATTCTAGTATATGTGGATGACATCATCATTAGTGGTACGGATACAACATGTATTCAACAACTACAGGCCTATTTACACTCTTCCTTTTACATGAAAGACCTTGGAGACCTTGAATACTTTCTAGGACTTTAAGTGCATCGATCAGGTTATGGAATTTTCATTAACCATCACAAATATACCAAAGATCTTATTGTTTTAGCTGGACTGGAGAATTCAACTTCAGTAGATACTACACTTGAGCTTAATGTGAAATATAAAAAAGATGAGGGGCAATTACTTTCTGATCCTATTACATATAGGCGATTAGTTGGGAGCTTGGTTTACTTGACAATTACTAGACCGGATATTTCTTATGCAGTTAACTTGATTAGTCAATTTATGCATCAACCTCGACATCTTCATTCGCAGCTGTCAAACGAATCATACGTTATTTACTAGGTAGCCCAGAGCCTGTTTTGTTGTATCAAGTTGGCTCCTCGCTTTATCTTACAACTTATAATGATGCTGATTAAGCAGGTTGTCCCGATACTCGTATATCTACAACAGGCTGGTGTATGTACCTTAATGGTTTTCTTTATGATAGTTGAAGAGATAAAACAAACAGAGGCGGATAGGGTTTTCATTATAGAACTACAATACACTGAATTGATGGTACACATAGGAACTTATATACACAAGCAATGAAAAGACTATTTTACCCCTACAACTAAAGCATAATACAATAACATTCTATTATCTAATATCCCCCCGCAAACTCACGATACAGTAGCAAGGAGCATCGAGAGTTTGTCAACAAAAAAAACGAAATCGTTGAAAGGTTTGAGACTTCGTAAAGAAATTTGCAACTTGCATGGAAGATGAGACAAAAGGCAAAGTAATCGTTCCACGCTGAAGGTGATGCCAAGTGGTATGACAATCAATCTCAATGTGTTTGGTCCGCTCATGGAAGACTGAATTGTGAGTAATCTGAATAACACTTTTATTATCGCAATAAAGAGGGGTAGGAATAGAAAGAATAACACCCATATCTGCTAATAACCAATGCAACCACACAATCTCATTTGTATTTGATGCCATCGTATGGTACTCAACCTCTGTGGAAGATCGAGAGACAACTTTCTGCTTCTTACTCTTCCAAGAAATGAGAGAGCCAACCAAGAAGATGTAAAAACCTATAGTAGACTTACGATTAGTCGGATTGCCAGCCCAATCAGCATCAGAGTAAGCACAAAGCTTCAAAGACGATGTGCAAGGAAATACAAGACTTTGGGCGAGAGTACCCCGAAGATAACGCAGAATGCGAAGAACAACAGCCCAATGAACTATAGAGGGGGAGGCAATGAACTGACTAACAATGTGGACAGCATATGCAATGTCGAGGCGAGTAATAGTGAGATAAACTAAGCTACCAACAATAGTCTGATACAATGTGGGATCAGACAAAGGAATACCATATGTAAGAGCATAACGTGCATTAAGCTCGATAGGAGTATCAACAGTCCGAGTATCCGTAAGACGAGCTCGCTGAAGGATGTCCGTTGTGTACTTGGATTGAGAAAGGAGATAACCCTTAGGTGAAGAGGCTACCTCAATACCCAAGAAGTACCTTAGAGGGCCCAAATCCTTCATGTCAAAGTGACGAGCTAGTTCTATCTTTAATGCTGCAATCCCATCAACATCATCACCCGTAATAATCATGTCATCAACATAGAGTGAAAGTAGAATGTGACCAGCAGAAGTAAACTTAACAAATAAATCCGAATCATGAGCACTAGACCAAAAACCAAGGGAAGTAATCACCACAGAGAACTTCTCAAACCAAGCTCGAGGAGCCTGTTTCAAACCATATAAAGCCTTCTTGAGCCTGCAAACCTCTCCAGAATTATGAGAGACACCAGGAGGGGGTACCATGTAAGCTTCCTCTTGAAGATCTCCATTCAAAAAGGCATTTTTAACATCCATTTGAGAAATACGCCACTGACGAACAGAGGCCACTGCAATAAGAGCACGAACGGTGGTCATCTTTGAAACTGGAGCAAAACTTTCCTCAGAATCCAAACCATACTGCTGGGCAAAACCCTTGGCAACCAACCTGGCTTTATACCTCTCAACAGAGCCATCAGATTTAGTTTTAATTTTAAAAACCCAACGAGAACCAATTGTGCTCTTACCAGGCAGGAGCGACACTAAGTCCCAAGTGTCCGTTCGATGCAGAGCAGAAAGTTCCTCAGCCATAGCCTGTTACCAAAGGGGATGAAGAATTGCCTCTGTATAGGAGGTAGGCTCACAGAGAGTGTGAATAGATGCTAAGAAGGAAGTAAATGAACTAGAATAACAAGAATAAACAAAATCTGGTAACTGAGTGGACTTACGAGTACGCTTGGGAAAGCGTGAAAGTGAAGGAACCACAATCACAGGAGAAACATCGGTGGTCGTAGGAGGGGATGAAACATCATTACCTGGAGAGAGCGGAGCATAAAAAATGTCATGGGTCACACCATCAGTAGTTGCTCGAGTCTTGCGAGAAAAGTGATAAGGAAAAGACTGAACAGGGAGATGAGTAGGTGATGTATCTGCTGTAGATGATGAAATAGTGGATGGTAGAATTTCACTTGCATCAATAAAGAAGGGGTCAATGCGAATAAGGTCTGACTTGGTCACATTATGAGGGCTGGCAGGAATCAAAAAGAAAGGAATATGCTCAAGGAATAAGACATGACGGGAGACATATAACTTACGAGCAACAGGATCAAAACAACGATAACCCTTTTGACCTGCACCATAACCAAGAAATACACAAATGGCAGAACGTGATGATAACTTATTACGCTCAACACTGGGACGAAGAACAAAACATGTGCAACCAAAAACTCGTAACATTGAGTAGTCAGGAGCATGACCATGCAATTTTTCATAAGGGGATAAACTTGAAGTGTAAGATGTTGGAATTTTATTAATCAAGTGGACAACTGTGAGAACAGTTTCTCCCCAAAATTCACTAGGAACACTAGCTGATAGGAGAAGAGAACGAACTATCTCAACAATGTGTCTATGCTTCCTTTCAGCAACCCCATTCTGTTGAGGAGTGTCAGTACAAGAAGATTGATGCACAGTACCATCAGAGCAAAACAACTCAGAAAAGGGTGTAGAAGTATACTCCCCACCCAAATCACAACGAAAACACTTGATAACTGCAGAATGTTGAGTTTTGACAAGTGACCAAAAAGTAGTAAAAATGTTTATGAATTCAGAACGACGTTTCATTAGGTAAACCCAACAATATCGAGTGTAATCATCAATGTAAGAAACATAATATCTCGACCCCCCTTTTGTTACGATAGGAGAAGGACCCCACACATCAGAATGAATCAAATCAAATGGTGCAACAGAATAAGAAACACTTCGATTAAAGGGTAAAGCAGAGAATTTATCTAGTTTACAACCACTACAATCAGATATATCATGAGATTGCAAATTTCCCAAAGATCCTCTAGAAATCAAGTATTTTGACCGAGGGGTCGAAACATGCCCAAGTCTAGAATGCCACAAGTAAAAACTGGAAGAAGATGAAGTTAAATGAAAAGAAGACAAATTAACACCTGAAGCAGTTACATCTGGAACTCGCAACTCATCCAAAAGATATAACCCCCCGTGCCTACGGCCTATCCCAATAAGCTTCTGGGATTGAGGATCCTACACATGACAAGAAGTGGAAGAAAAATGAACACAATAACCAGAATCACATAATTGACTCACTGAAATGAGATTCATTGCAAGTTTTGGAATGCAATAGACATTAGAAAGTGATACATGAGGTGTACAAATAGAACCAACTCCTGCTAAAAGCATGGGGGTGCCATCAACAGTCATGACAGATACAGGTGAGGTAGATGGACATATAGAGATAAATGATGATGAATTGGGTGACATGTGATGAAAGGCTTCAGAATCTAAAACCCACAAAGATGTAGACATACCTGAAGAATTAGGGGATGACAAACCTACTGAAGATGAAGTGGTCATGGCATATGGATGTGACTGTGTGGCAAGGAACTTCTGAAATTGTTCCGCAAAAGCAACCATGTTGGGATCCAAAGAAGATGCAACTTCAGGTACCAATGCTGCAGTGGTGGGCTGTGGAGGCCTATAAACTCGGTGTTGGGGCTGCCCTCCCAAACGCCATTGTTGTTGTGGTAGGGGGTTGCCTCCACTGTTGCTGAGGTGGGGGTTGTCGCCACTACTACTGAGGTGGTTGTGCTTTATTCAACAATTTAGGACATTGGGCTTTCCAATGACCTTTCTGCTTACAAAAACTACATTCATCAACACCAACCTTAGAAGAGAGTCTCGTCTAATTGTTAAAAGATGACTTAGTAAGAACAGCCAAAATAGATTGATCGGGCACTGGTAGAAGGCCCTTTCCTGTTTGAGTTTTAAGTCGTGTTTCTTCAGCCAAAAGTTTACTTACAACTGCATCAGCAGGCGGATGAGGATTACGATGCAAAATATTTCCCCGGAGTCCCTAAAAATCATCACGAAGAGCCATCAAAAACTGAACAAGACATTGTTCTTCTCTACGTGCAAGGTAGTCAACATGGCTCTGAAGGGATGTTGGCTCAGTGAGAGCCAGTTGGTCCCAAAGATCAGACATGATAGAATAAAATTCCTGAATAGTCATATCTTTTTGTTGCACTGCTCGAATATCAACTTCAAGTTGGTACTGTTTTGCAAAGTTGGATTGTGTGTACAATCTTGCCAAGTGATCCCAAACCTATTTTGCTGTGTCATATTTTGCTAACTGCATACCAATGGAGTGTTCAACAAAATTATTGATCCAAGTAATAATTTTTGAGTTGTTTGCTTCCCAACTATCAAGCTGATCATCTTTAGGTTCTCCGGATTTGCTCACCGCATCACTGACATAACCCCACAATTTTTTTCCTTTCAAAAAATTCCTCGTTACATAACTCCAATACGAGTAATTATTGCCATTCAATCTTACATTAATTGATTGTAGAGAATCATCTCTTTCACTAGCCATTGCAAATATATGGACAACCAAAACAAAAAATTCAAGAGCAATATGCCTACCACGAGCAGAGAACTTCACAAAACAGAATACTACTGCACTCACAAATTCAATATATGGTATCAATCTTAAAGATAATCACAAATGCTCATTGAAGAAATTAATGCTGCTGCAGCACATGAACACGAATACTACAATCACAAATGGACACGAAGACTACAATTTTGCTTACTAAAAATTCCGAGATGTTGTTGCTTGCTGAAAATCTTGATAAGAAAAGAGAAGAATTGTTGTTTGCGATTTTAAAAGAGAAATAGAGCTGCAATTTTGCAAAAAAAAAACAAGGATGCGAACAACAAGAGTTGTAATGTTGTTTAACAGATTATACTACTACCAAGAGCTGCAAACCAGAATTACGAGTTGTGCGAAATGTGAACTAGAATAGAAGAGATTCAAGTTGCACAAACAGAGAAAGTAAATTCAAGATGCTGGAATTGTTGCAAAGGTCATGCAATGATGCTCTGATACCATGTGAGAGTTGAAGAGAGAAAACAAATAGAGGCGGCTAGGGTTTTCATTATAGAATAATAATACACTGAATTGATGGTACACATAGGAACTTATATACACAAGCAATGAAAAGACTATTTTACCCCTACAACTAAAGCATAATACAATAACATTCTATTATCTAATACTCTTGTGTCATGGAAATGCAAGAAACAAGAAAGAGTTTCTAAATCTTTTACATAGGCAAAATACCGTGCCATGTCTTTTGCATGTTTTGAAATCGTTTGGCTTCTCAATCTTCTCTCGGAACTGGGCATTCCTCAATCAAATCCTACTCCTCTATATGTTGATAACACAAGTGCTATACGGATTACAGCAAATCCTATACTTCATGAACGGACTAAACATATAGAGGTAGATTGTCACTATACATTCGGGAAGCATATGATAATTATTTTATTACACTACCTCATGTGTCAACAGATCTTCAGACTGCATATATTTTTATTAAAGCCTTGATTAAGATTCGTCATCAGTTCTTTGTTGACAAATTGATGCTTGTTGATTCACCAACATCAATTTGAGGGAGGGTATCAGAGATATGATCTTGATGAGTTGTAGGGATCTTGATGAGTTGTAAGATTACTTGTAATTAAGTTGTGAGATTGCTTGTAATTAGGGATTGTATATAAATCTAGAGAATCTGCTGATTAGGAATACTGATGAGAGATACCCAAAATTTTAGAATATTATTGTGGAGATCATTACTTGTAAAGAATAAAAAATATTAGAAAATGGAAGTCTTTCCACGGGAAAGGCCGAGGAGTATTTTCTCCAAATCTCTTTGTTTTTTTTCTTGTTAGTTTCATGTTTAGATTCATCGAACTCCAAACTAGAAGTCAAATCACTACAAAATAAGACATTTAGTGGCAGTCGCAACCACTAATATAAGGGGTAAAAACTGCAGTTATAGCCTTTAACGAAAGACTATTGTGAATTGCCACCTAAAATACCGACATTAAATTTTTTTTAGGCTATATTGGTGGTAATAAACACTGTTGTTATACCTTAGGTTTCTAAATAAAAAGATCAAATTTTGGTGCTACACTAACAAAAAAATTTAATGAGCCACTTAATTTTTGTCACTATGAACCCATTCTTTTGTAGTGAGTAAAGGGTGTTCATTACACATTCGTAATATATCGATGAGGTTTCTGTGTGTAAGAACATTTGTGTGTAATGACATGTTCTGATAAAAAAATCATGTTGAGTGATGTTAAAAGTTTATGTTTCAAGTATATAGTGGTGAAGATACAATGGAATTAAAGTGGAATTGTGGTTGGAAGCGACACTCAATGGGAAAAATGAACAAGAAAAACATAATGTGAATTTTTTTTAGCTCGAGATCTTGAGGTAATTCTTGAGATCTCGGGAAAGTGGCATCAGTGGCACCACTAGCGGGAAAGTGTGTGAAATTACCTAGGAGAAGGTAAACAAAGCCTTGGGGGGGGGGGGGGGGGGGGGGGGGATAGACTTTTACTGGATTTAATGACAAATTAAAATATTAATTGCGGAATAGTCAATTTTAATCCAATTATCCAAGTAAAAATTCACGGATACGCTCTGGTATACATACACTATGAATCAAGAAATACACATACTCTATGAAGTTCGGACTTACAATCACTCTAATTTGCCATTTATCACTCAATGTCTAAAAATCTTGAATCACTCGCACTCCACGAAGCCTCTGCTCCTGTAAGACCCTGAATTTTAATCATGAGCTTATCATTATCTTTTAAAGTTTGATAATGTCTAGTTGAAATTATTTCCGCATTATTAGTCACTTAAGCTTCAAGTTTTATATTTTAGTTCAATTGAAAAAAAAAGGTTTATAAGTATTGAGTATATCATCCTACAATTTTAATTTTAGTGGAGTGGCTATTTGATTACGACTATAATTCAATTTAGTTAAATTATGTTTTTGGGTTAATAATTTTTGTCTATTCTTGAATTTAAATATAAAGATAGAGAAATCAATGTAATTTTCATAACTTGGTGGGTCGTGTGACATGGTATATGTGTTATAACAATTTAGACTGATTATTTTTGTGGCTAGTGGGTCATGGTCAGTTTTGTTTAAAAATATGTGTCATTAACAAACAACCTATAATTTCAGATTCTTGACAAATACCCCCTTGAGGTGTCAAATAACTCCTGCACCTTTCTCAGTTAACAAACAGCCCCACTCCGCTAACAAATACCCACTACCATTCAAAATAGATATTTTATGCCCAAAATACCCCTAAATTGATATTTTATGCCCAAAATACCCCTAAAATAAATTGGTAACTAAATTAAGATTTTTTAGTAAATTACAAATTATTATTCTTTTAACTAAATTAAGATTTTTTAGTAAATTACAAATTATTATTATTTTAACTAAATTAAGATTTTTGAGTAAATTATAAATTATTTTTTGTTTTTTGTTTAAATTTAATTATTTGTTTAAATTCAAATCTGAAAAAATATATTACTCCCCCCGTCTCAAATTATAAGTCCCTTTTAGGGAATTCAATTTTTTAAGAGGATGATTTTTTATTGTAGTGTTAGTGAATAAAACACCAACTTTACATGTGGTCCACTAAAGTGATGTGATCGTTTATAAAATATATATTTTATAAATTTAATGCTTGAAGATTAAACTGGTAAATTGATCAAATAAATGTTTTGATTTTTCAAAGTGGACACTTATTTTGGGACGAAGGGAGTACAAATTATTAAAAAAAAACCATTATTGATAATAATACACTTTAAATAATATTTTTTATTTTTTTAAAGAGAATAGATGCATAGAAATTTTAAAAGGGCTTTGCCCTTGTAAATGCATTAAAGTTATAAAATATATACTTTATAAACGATCACATCATTATAGTGAGACCACGAGTAAAGTTGATATTTTATTCACTAACATTACAATAAAAGTCATTATCTTAAAAAATTGAATTCCCCAAAAGGGACTTATGATTTGAGACAGAGGGAGTAATATATTTTTTCAGATTTGAATTTAAATAAATAAGTAAACTTAAACAAAAAAAGAATTTTTAATTTACTCAAAAATCTTAATTTAGTTAAAAGAATAATAATTTGTAATTTACTAAAAAATCTTAATTTAGTTACTAATTTATTTTAGGGGTATTTTGGACATAAAATATCAATTTAGGGGTATTTTGGGCATAAAATATTTATTTTTAATGACAGTAGGTATTTGTTAACGGAGTGGGGGCTATTTGTTAACGGAGAAAAATATAGGGGGTTATTTGACACATCAGGGATGTTTGTCAGGGTATTTGTCAAGAATCTGAAATTATAGGGTATTATTTGTTAATGGCCCTTAAAATAATTGTGATTTGTTATAATGTAAGTTGTGGTAAACGCAATTGGCAGAAAATGGGAAGGAAATGTTGTGACAACACATTATTCTTGTGATGAAGTTACATGGTACCAGTTAGTACATTAATGTGTCAGCATACACACATAATCGTTTGACTATATCCTTATTATTAATATATGTAGAGTTAATTTCATAAACTCATGTAGTTTCAAAAAAAATTATTTTATTCTTTTTTATATAGAATTTTTTTTTGTATTTATTAAATTATATCAGCTTGTCCCCTTTTCTATAATTTTGGACTAAAATATCCCTGAGATTTAATGAAAAATTATTCAAAATTCAAAAAATATATAAAATTCGTAAAAAATATATAAAATTCGAAAAAAACATATATAATTAGATATATATTTCATAAATATATATATATATATATATAATTCATAAACATATATATAAAATTCGTAAAAAATATATATAAAATTCGAAATAAATATATAAAATTCAAAATTTATATATTCTTACTTGTATTCTCTTGTAACCTTAATATATTCTCTTGTTTTTACATCTTCTTACTTGTTTTTTCAAATTTTATATATATTTTTTGAATTTTATATATTGTTTTATGAATTTTATATATTTTTACGAATTATATATATATATTTACGAATTATATATATATTTTATGAATTTTATATGTTTTTATATATTTTTTATATGTTTTTTTTCTAATTTTATATATTTTTACGAATTATATATATATTTTATGAATTTTATATATATATTTCAAAATTTATGTGTTTTTTATTTTATCTATTTTTTTTAATTTTATATATATATTTTGAATTTTATATATTTTTTTCAAATTTTATATATTTTTTCGAATTTTATATATATATTTTCGAATTTTATATGGTTTTTTTTAATTTTAAATCATTTTTCATTAAAAATCTTAAGGGTATTTTGGTCCAAAATTATAGAAAATGGTGCAAGCTGATATAATTTGATAAGTACAGGAGGATTTTCTGGATAGGAGGGGACAAAGTGATTTTTTTGAAATCAAATGAGGTTTACTAAATTAACTCATATATGTATTATGCGTAAGTAAATTCTTTTATTGATGAGTCACTAGAGACCTACTCCAAAGGACACGTGGATGCATTTATATACTTAGTTTATAGTGATTTACAATTAAATGGTTGAACAACTTGCATACAAACCGCCTCACGATCAGCCTATCAATTTAATTTGGTACATAATGGGAAGTGACAAAACAAGGAAAAGGAAAGGAAGGTTTTGAGAAGGAGAAAAGGGAAAATCTCTACCCATTTCACTACACTGCAACTTAGGTAGGGATATATATATATATATTTTTTTTTTTTTTTTGTTTCTGTAGGGAAGTAGTTTTATTTATTTCTGTAGTTAGATATATAATTTTTGTTTCATGGTAAATTAATTCTTTATGATTTGCATGGGTATATGTTAATTGTTCCTCCATTCGGTTTTATAATTGGGGGTAGCCGAGAAGTATTCCTATTTTATTGTCTAGATACAAATTCCTTATCAAATTCTGGGTATCTTGACTATGCAATTATTTGTCTATAGTTTTCGATATATGCTATTGTGGTGCTGACAGTCTATTGTTAGACATATCTCATGAGTTGAGTTGAGGTTGCTATGGGGTTGCTTGATTTATTTGGAATGGAAGTGTAGTGACAAGGGTAACTGTTAGAATTATTATAGGTGCGTTTATTTGATATGGCTTGAAATAGTAACCTGTTCAAGTTTGGTGTTGAGATAAATTTGCTAGATACGTGTGTATTTGGATTGAATTAAAGGTGATCTTGACATATGTGGGGTGGCTGTGATTCTTGTTGTTGGGTTTGAAATTGGTAATCTGTATTCCCGGATTGAGATACTATTGTTAATGGTGTTGATATTGCGTTTGATATATTTTTGATAAATTGATTTTAATCTAACTCTATGACTGCGGGGTATTGGGTAGTACATTGGGGCTTTGTGTCATAGGGATCAAAGGATCTCTATGGGCACTGTCCTAGGGTTAAAGAATTCTTAAAAGGAACCGAAGACTTATGCGAGGGGCACGGTCCCAGGGTTAAACGGTCCCTAAAAGGTAATGAAAACTTATGCAAGGGGCATGATCCCAGGGTTAAACGGTCCCTAAAAGGGTTCAAGATAGGATTTTGGGGCTCTGTGTCATAGGGATCAAGGGATCTCTATGGGCACTGTCCTAGGGTTAAAGGATCCCTAAAAGGAACCGAAGACTTACGCGAGGGGCACAGTCCCAGAGTTAAACGGTCCCTAAAATAAAATGAAGACTTATGCGAGGGGCACAATCCCAGAGTTAAACGGTCTCTAAAAGGGTTCAAGATAGGAATTTGGGGTGTGGGGAATTTTGAAGAACCTTATGGGTTCTGACAGGTTTGATTTTGTTGCTACTATATCCTATTATATCCTAATGTGCCATATGAATGTTTTGCATGTTATTTGCTACTTGTTACTTATTATCCCGTCCCTACTGGGCTTAGAGCTCACCCCGTTGCATGTCCCCTAGATGCAGGTCCCAGTAGATGCTAGTTGTAGCAGTGGCATGATGCCTTCTATTCATCTGACAATTGGGCTTGCTTGTTTAGGAGTAGAAGGATTTTTATTGTATATTTTTTTGTATACATTTCTTGTTGGCTTGTAAACTTTTGAGGATGTAAAATACTATGTTTGTAGACTCTTTATGTAATATATGGTGTTTAAATGAGATTTATGTTTGAAATAAAGTCTGGATGGCATGTTGTGGGTTGGTGGACCCTATTGGGATTGAGATTTGAAATATGGATTCGAAAGTCGGTTTTATTTCATATTTTAGTATATCAACAGGTTTTATCGTTTCCGGGAGTTAATATTTTAAAGGATATGCCACCCAAAGTTTTACTAAATGTATTTGTAATTAAACAGGGTTTTTTTAATTAAAAAAAATAAATTCACAAGATAACATTTATATTTTCTTTTAATAATCCCACCTATTATTTTCTTAAAACCTTAATCCCACAGATCACACCTCGGGTTTTGGGTCTTAAAATTCGGGGCATGACAACTCCGATCTCCATACTCTGACGGCTCCGCTTCTCAACGGATCAGTTTACCACGAAGCTTCTCACTCCGATCTCCGTACTCTGACGGCTCCACTTCTCAATGGGTCTATGCAACCGAGTTGCACAAGGTAGTGTGATGATCTTTCAATAACTAGATCATTCAACTGTGCATAAAGATTGTAAAAAAATTTATTATAATTGTTTATGTATGGCATGTTCTAGACAATAACCATGTTGAGTATTAGATAGGTCGGTTTGGTTTCAATGACATCGATAAGCTTCATTAAAGGCAGAATCAAACATTGAAGTAATGAAGAATACAAGTGAAGCACGAAAGTGAGTATATTGAGAAAAAATGTCTCCTGGAGGGCGAAAACGACATTTTTCAAAGTCGTCACTTCAAGCAAAAAGTATCGTAGGTTTAAGAGGGTCATTTTGGTGCAGTTGTGAAGAAAAGTGGTTTTGACAAAAATACCTACGCCAAAGCCTATGCTTTCAGTTTCAAAAAGTGACTGGAAAACACATTTTTACGTTTGGAGGTACGCTTGAAACGTAGGCCCCCTACACTTGAAGCGTAGGCTCAGTTATGCTTGAAGCATAGCTGCGACAAATTTTTGCTTGATTTTTCCTACGATGTTCAAATTGTTCGGGAGTTGGTTTTATGATATGACCATGACTTATATACATCAAAGTGTGTTCTATATACATTATATTCACCAGAATATAGGGTTTGGATGTGAAATTATGAGAAAGGGTAAACTTAAGGTTTGGATCATCATAATCTATAAATACCCGAGTCTACAACAAGAGGAGACACGTTTTGAAGAATTCTCTGCAAGTTTTCTACAACTTCATCTTCTTCTACAGAGATATACATATGGTGAAAGAATATTATTGAGTGATTAGAGATACATAAGTTCTCTTTTATTATTGGACGTCTTCAATCATGCTTTTACATCGATGATTTTTATGCACGATTGAATGGTATAACTATTGAAAAATTCACACACCATCTATTGCAACATGGTTGCTTTGATCCATTGAAGAACGAAGCCGTCTGTGTGTGGAGATCGAAGCAGAGGCTTCGTGGTGATTTTGATATGTTGAGAAGCAGAGTCGTCTGAGTATGGAGATCCGAGCAAAAGCTTCGTGGAGCATGAGTGAATCTAGACTTTCAGACGTTGAGTGAAGAACATCAAATGACAACGGTTGTAAGTTCTGTTTTCATAGAGTCTGTGCAAATTCTCTGATTCATAGTGCATCGATACCCGAGCGTATCCATGGTTTTTACTTGGAGTCTTTCCAAGGTTTTTCATGTAAAAATCTCTGTGTCTTCTCATGATTTAATTTTCTGCACTTATATTTATATTTGTTTGATTGATCTATTTTTGAAAACTGAATTGAGAATTAGGGTTTGTGACTAATTAAAATTGAATTTCCGCTAAATAATTTTAATTGATCATAAAATCGACAAAAAGCCTATTCACCCTCTAGGCTGTTTTCACTATCGTCTAGGTAATTTCAAAGATCTTCAGTGTTGAAGCACAATTGAATAACCTTCACAAAACAAAGAAAACATTGATATATGATGAACAAACAATCTCTTTTTCTCTCTCTCTGCAAACGAATTTGATCTATATGATAATTGCAAAGCTCTCACAAAATATAACTCACAAGTCACACCCTTCTCTTTGGTTTAACTCATATAAATATAGAAGAGTTGTCCAATTAGGGTAGAGAATCATTTTCCTTTCAGGATTCATATTCCCATCATTAAGTCTTTCAAATATAGACTAATATACCAATGATAGTCCAATATACCAATAATAACTCATAACCATGTCCTCAAGTGAATATGAGTCTTTAAGGCATCAGAATAATCCTTAATTAAAAATTGAAGTCGAAAAATTCGAGTTCTCGGTAACCGCACTTCGAGTACTAGACATTCCAAAATCTCGAGTACTTGGTAAACATCTTGATAGCGTGGCCTAGCGCACTCACAGCGCCCCAAGCTCATTGGAATCCACGTTATTGTCTGTGCCAAGGCGCGAATCTTCGAGTACTCGGTAATGAACAGTTCGAGTACTTGGTAGCTCAAAATCTCGTGTACTCGGTAATACATATCTCAAGTACTCAACAGTTTCAGAAACTATTTTCTTTACAGTGCCGCTTCCGACCAACTTCTGATTAACTCAATCCAATACTCATAACACTCAACATGGTTTTTTATCAGAATCATGCCATTACAAATAAATGTTCCTACAGTGTGGAAAATAGGCATAAAGTTTTCTAGGATTTTGTACCTCAAGGTCAAAGTGAAATGTTCGAGATCGCGGTAGTTTTACGTTGCAGAACTTTTGGAAGGGTTTGTACTTGTATATAATTGATTCCTAACCACTTTTGGACGTGAGTACAAGGTATTACTGGTATATTGGTCAATATTTAAAGACTCTATGGTCAGACACACAACGTCTTGGAGAAAAAGAAATCTTAACCATAACAGGATACTCTTCTATCAATATATATGAATTAAACCAAATAGAAGAATGTGGTTCATATATTGTGGTTTTTGTGCTCTGCTATCCTTTTACATATCATATCCGTTTGCAGAGAGTGAGAGTTAGAGATTGTTTGATCATCCAATATCAAGATTCTCTGTAGTTTTTGGCGATCATTCAATTGTGCTTTTACACTTGACATCTTTATGCATAATTGAGTGATCTGGTTACTGAAAAATCATCACACCACCTAGTGCAATGCGGTTACATCGATCCGTTAAGAAGCGGAGCTGTCAGAGTATGGAGATCGGAGCAGGAAGCTTTGCGGTTCATTGATCCGTTGAGAAGGGGAACCGTCAGAGTATAGAGATCAGTGCGAGAGCTTCCTGGAGCGCGAGTGAATCAAGACTACGGGACGTCGAGTGAAGGAAGGGAAATCAGTGCTATTGTAAGTCCAGTCTTCATAGAGTCTGTATATTCTTTTATTTATAGTGCATCAATGCCAGAGTGTATCCGTGGTTTTTACTTTGAGTGTTTTCCAAGGTTTTTCACATAAAAATATCATGTGTCTCTATTGCTTTATTTTATGTACTTATATGATTATCTGCATGATATAGCTTATTAGAAAATTGGATTAAAATAGACTATTCCGCAATTAAAATTTTAATTTGTCAATAAATCCTTAAAAAGCCTATTTACCTCCCTCTAGGCTTAATTTACCATCTCCTACGTAATTTCACTGTGCTTTAACAACAAAAACATATAATTTGAGGATTGGGTTTATGAAAAAATTGTTAAATGTTAGAAGAAAATATGGTTTGATATTGTGTTAATGAATGAAAGATAACAAAGACAAAAAGAGAATGATGGAGAAGAAAGAATATTGAACTGTGTATTAAATTATGTATTCAATGTATATCTATTACAATAGAGATGACCCCTATATATAGGGGAAAAAGTGTGAAGAACAAATAAACTTGTGTGGGGGACAAATCATTATAAATTAGGTAATACTAATACTAAATGGACTGAAACTAACTATATACTTATCTAGATGATAAAACTAAATGAGTTAGTATTATCTAGATAGATGGGCTAAGCCCTAATATATTCTAATTACAGTAAAGATTGACGATGAGAGAGGCCATTTTCTCTAGATACTGATAACGCAGAGTTACAGGTACAAACTAAATGGCAATAATGTTTCCTACATTATTTCAAGTAATTAAAAATCAGCCAAGAGTTATGATAAAGTAACACAAAATTGAGATGAAACGAATTCGTGTCTAATAGTTTCACATTGCAAATTAAGCGGCTGAGTAGTTTGTAGTCGAAGTAGTTATTTCAGTTGTAGAAGGAGCTAGGCAAATGTTTCGCCAAAGAGACCGACAAACTCTTTTGACGAGCTCTTCTATAAGCAATAACTTTTGTTTCTTCTTTTCTTCTGTGTAAAAGAAAAGGGAAAAAAACAAAGTCAAAAGAAGCCTTTATTATTCAGATGATTTAGAAGGCCGTATTACAATATATGAGAACAGGGTTATAAAGTTTATAAAAATGGAAAATCACTATCTCAACATGTCCTCCATAGTTATGCTCATCTCGGCATGGGATGAAGTTGGCACTCCTATTGGGGTGTTTGTAGGATTTGAAGTGTTGTTGGAATAAAGGAAAGGCTTGGGAGGCATTTTTAGCAGCTCCTCCTCCCCTTCTAGCATTTGCAGGACTTCGTTCATGGACGGACGATCCACTGGCCTCAATTGTATGCACCACAATGCAGCTATAATCATCTTTCTAACACAAGTTTTTTCTTCTTCAGTGACATCTCCCAACTGCAAATCCTCACCTTCATTGATATGATCATAAATCCAATACGGGAAATATATTTAACATGCATGCTCGGCATGTGGCTTCGTATTTTTCCTTTTCCCCACCATTTCCATCAACAACATACCAAAGCTATAAACATCAGCCTTGTACGAAACACCTCCAATGTTCTTATAGAACAACTCCGGAGCAATATATCCAAATGTACCCCTTGTTGCAGTGAGAGAGACGATGCTATCATCTGTGGGGTACAACTTTGCAAGGCCTTGGTCGAGAAGGATATTGTGAGGCTTGATATCAAAATGTAGGATTTGCATGTCACAGCCTCGGTGCAAGTAGTCAATCCCTCGAGCCACTCCAACCGCAATGTCATGCATTCTCTCCCAACTGATGAAGGGTAGGCTCTCTTCTCCTCGCGAGAAAATGATTTTATCAAGCGATCCGTTAGGCATGAACTCGTATATGAGAGCTCTTTTAGCCCCCTCCACACAAAATCCAACCATTCGGACCACATTGACATGATGAATCCTGCCTATTGTGGCTACTTCACTGATGAAATCTTGGCCATTAGCTTTATTAGAGATTCCCAATACTTTTACTGCTACAAAATCACCACTTCGGAGCTTGCCTTTGAACACCGAGCCATATCCTCCTTGACCTAACCTATCCCGAAAATTGTTGGTCATCTGCTTTATATCCGAATAAGAGTACCGAATTGGCATGAAGTTATTTTGACTCTGGAGAAAACTTTCAATGGCCTCATCGATGGACAAGAGTCTTCTTCGAAATCCATATGCCAGCAGTATAATCAAGCGTAAAAGCCTAATTGGCATGAAGTTATTTTGACTCTGAAGAAAATTTTCAATCAAATCATCAATGGACAAGGGTGTTCTTCGGAATCTATAAGCAAATATAATCAAGCACAAAAACCCAATTGCAATCCTTCCTATGATTATGTACACTCCTAAGTAAAACACAAAGTAGATATTAGTACATGTTCAACAAATTGGTTATATGGAGAGAACAATATCTACAATATGATCCGAAACAAATGGGAAGAAATAAATATATATATATATATATATATATATATTTTTATCAAAATTTCTTATATGGAGAGAACATTGTGAGAGGAAGTTCTTTATTTGAACTCACCTGGGCTTTTGATGAGAGAGACTGATACAAGAATCATCCAGAAAGGGGAAGAAAAAAAAAAAGTTTATCAAAATGAGGTATAGAGAAAATAATCATCATTTAAAGAAATCAAATTGATGGAATGAGTATAAACTTACTCATGTCATAGACTATGAATTCTCCAAGCCTGCATTCAAGCCATGGAGTGAAGTAAATTTAGTTAGTATTATCAGCATATTCTATATTACAGTAAGAAACAAGTATGATACAGCATCGGTTTTTGGGATGCATTTGATACCTCTGAAGAACAGCAATTATCCATATTGGACGTTTGTAATTGTAATTGTAATTCGACATATCCTGAGGCAGATAGTCAAGCCAAAAACCCTGAAGCAGCTGCTGATGAATGTGGGAAATAGTGAGGTTTGAACCCAATTCTTGAATGAATGGATAGACAGTGTTGACGGTGCAGGAGATGGCGATATCCAAGGGACTTGTGACATTGAGTACAACATAGGAATATGATGAGTCTGCTCTTTTGTTGCAAGAAGAGAAGTCTATGTATTTCAAAGCATTCACTGGATTTGAACAACTCACAAAGAATGTTGGACATGCGGAATAATAATAACCATATCCAAGTCTAGAACATGGAAATGAATTGGGAGGAATGGAACAAGAATTAGTAGTGTCCATATAGAAGTCCACTAATCTTATTGTTTGGTTCTCATAAGAGATGTGTTGAACATAGTATTTGACTCCATACAAGTCCAGAATGGTGTGATTGTTGTTGTCACAAGCCAGTTCGTGGTAACCGTCGCCACAGCTAGAATTATGGCCTCTCAAGTGAAAAGGGTAGCTGATCTTACCAATATTTCCGCAAGAAGAAGGGGGACAATCAGTTTCGATGGCAATGGAAGGTTGAGGAAACAGAGCAAGTACAAGAGCCATAAGCTAAACTATACAAGTATATCTTAGTAATGACCTTTTTGACATCATCATCTGGGGAATATTGGTTTTGGGCATTTTCTAACAAGAGATTTGTGTATTTCATATGAAAAATCAAAAGTAATACGAGTAATTAGAAGAAGAAATCAGAGCAAGTGTAGGAGAGGCCAAGAAACAGAGGAGGCAGAGGAAAGAGAATAGTAATGAAGATGCACATAATATTATTATTTATTAATTATGTTTATTATTGTTAATATGTACCGTCTCTCACCATCTAAGCGTGTAATGCACCTCCTTCATGAATTGGTACCAAGTACCACGGAAGATTATTGAATACCATGGGGTTAAGTCTGGCATGGTATCACAAACCAATAAAGATTATTGGTATATATCACGCGCAAGAGATAAAATACTTGCATGTAGTATTACAATCATGAATTGGTATCAGGTACTACGGAAAATTATTGAATACCACGTAATTATGTTGTGGTTAGGGGGGGATGACCCCCCAACATTTTCAATTTTCTTTATTTCTTATATATAATTCTATATATAAATTAGAAAATAGGTTCAATTGGCCCTCCCTCAATTTTTTTTTCTTTTCAAAAAGGTCCAATATTTTTTGTGGCCCTACAAATTTATTTTTTTAAAAAAAAGGTCTTTTTTAATGCCCTAGTTAAAAATCTATCAATTAATTAAAAAATCTCTTTGAAAATTTTGTTTAGATGGGACTTCGGTGTATGGGAGTGTATTTATCACTCAAATTTTCTATTATGATGAGTTGTATTATGTAAATACATATGAATTTATTTTTCATTTTTAAAATTAAAATCTTATGACATTACACACGCACAATATTACTAGAGTAATTATTACTTATTTAATTAATATATCCAGAACACAAGCACACAATTTCGTTATACTGGTTGAAAGGGTTATTAATAGTGATTACCAATGGCATTACACACAATGCATAGGCGTGTGATTATTTTGGGTTAGTGAATTTGCGTAATTCTCAAAAGACGTGTTTATGTACGACTGACATAGTGCACTGTTGTTTATTCAAATTTAATTATAATTATTTTAATTTCAAGTAATTGTTGCAAATTATATAAATATCAATATTAAAAAAGAAAATGCTTGGATTTTAGTCAATTCTATAAAGACGATTTTTATTTTTTCAGAAAAGGTCGAGTTCAATTATAAATAATGTGTTTTTTGAGCTTAGATTTTATAATATCTACCATTTTTTATTTTTTTTTTAGATATAGGTTAGTTTTTTTTTCGGTATATGTACATATATCAAAATTAAACTAGTTATATTTTTACATGTAATTTAATCAATATTTAAACACCTTCAACTTTGGTCCTCCTATTTTCGAATCCTGGCTCCGCCTTTAGTTATGATATGCCAAACAAATAAGAATTATTGGTGCATATCACGCGATATAATCATCGAGTGGATTAGACTCTTTCCTTTTATTGACTTGGGTACCTTGTCGATTTATTCCCAAAATATCAGCTACCACACGGCAAGAATAAGTAGATCCTCAATTGAAAAATCAAAGTCGTTGAAGAGCACTTAAGGGAAGGGAGTGAAAACAGTGGAAAGATAATAGAAATTTCCTAAATGGAAAAATGATGAAAGGAAACCAATAGATGGAAAGAGAGGGTTGAAAGTTTCAATATGAGTCCAACTCATGCTTGTATTTTACTTTGTACCAATCTTTTCTTTTTTTTCTCTCTCTCACTATATATATTAGTGTAGGATAAAGCAGTTGTAGGAGCCATAATCATGATTCCTCCTATCATATTACGTATCACACATAATATTTTTGAAAAGTAACAATACCGTTACACAATATTCATATATTTTTGTCTAAAACTTACTTTTGATAATAGTATCGTCCAGTTCATATTTTATAGTATTTTTAGAAATTGTCGATATCATTATATAATATTAATATATATATTTATCTTAACACTCACTTTTTTTTTAAAGGATCTAACATTCACTTTAAAATCAATATTGAATGAGTATGATATAACATTATTGCGACCAATATTATTATATTGTTATTATAACTAGGACCAAAATCGATACTGCAAAACAAATTATTTTGATTTTTTGTTTTCTATTGTGCGGATATCATTGAGACAAAGAGGGATGACTAGACAATGGCAAGTTGGCACTTGACACATCAAAGAAAATAAAGATGGATCTACAAGTATTTTCCACCACTCCACACCACAAAATGAATTCAGCAGTCTCTTTCTGCCTTTTTGCCCTAAAATAATTATACCATTCCTAATAATAAAAAAGGAAATATTGGCTTTTATTACTCAAAATATAAGTAAAATAACAAAAAATTACAAAATCAACCATCTCACGCCTCAAATAAACAAATCACACCACCACCACCGAGTTTATTGTATTGGATCGAGAGACTCAAATAAAAGAAAATGAGCGGGCTTGTGGTAGAACAACTATTAGTTGTTACCTTCTATCATTTTGTTTTAAATAAATTATAAAATAATAAAATTTTATTATTTCAAATTTATTCTATTACTAAAGTGTTTTATATTTGTAACCAAACAACACTACTTACGTTTCCATTTTCATTTTGGATTAATTTCAGTAAACCCCTGTGGTTTTAAAAAAGATTACTTTGGCCTCCTCTTATACAGAAAACTCCCCTATACTTATTAAATTGTATCAGTTTGCCCCAATTTTTATAATTTTGGACCAAAAATACCCCTGAAATTTAATAAAAAAATATTTAAAATTCAAAAAAACATATAAAATTCAAAAAAATATACAAAATTCGTAAAAAATATATAAAATTCGAAAAATATATAAAATTCAAAAAAACATATAAAATTCGAAAAAATATATATAAAATTTGAATTTTATATTATGTTTTATAACTTTATATATTATTTTTTGAATTTTATATATTTTCACTAATTATATATATATATATTTACGAATTTTATATATATTTTTATGAATTATATATATATATATTTAATTTTATATATTTTTTTCGAATTTATATGTTTTTTTTCAAATTTTATATATTTTTTCGAATTTTATATATATATTTTTTATTTTTGTATGTTTTTTTGAATTTTAAATAATTTTTCATTAAATTACAGGGATATTTTGATCCAAAATTATAGAAAAGGGGATAAGTTGATATAATTTGATAAGTGCAAAAAATTTTCTGTATAGGAAGGGACAAAGTAATTTTTTTTAAATCACGGGGGTTTACTGAAATTAACTCTTTCTATTTTAATATTGCAGTATATAAAATCGAACCTTATAAATTACAATTTCACATAAAAAAAAAAAAAGGAAAGAAAGAAAGAAAGAAAATAGCCGTTGAAGAGGATGATCAGTCTCTCTCTTCCCTCTTCCCCCAAATTGCTCTCACCTAGCCTCAAACCCATAAACCCTTCCCGCCAAAAAGTCTCCTCCGTCCAATCCTTGAAGAACCCCAACTTCGAACATCTCAAGGACCGTCTGATCCATCTGGCCAATGTGGGCCACCTCCACAAATCCTGCATCAGAACACAAAACTTTGATCTGGGCAAGCTTGTCCACACCAAATTGACCGAGTCAGGCCTCCGACTTGACTCGGTTGTGCTCAACTCACTCATCAGCTTGTATTCAAAATGTGGGGATTGGGTAACGGCTACTTCTATATTTGAAACAATGGGTAAGAACAGAGACTTGGTTTCATGGAGTGCAATGATCTCATGCTTTGCCCATAATGATATGTATTCAAAAGCTATATCTACATTCTTTGAAATGCTTGAATTCAGCGAATACCCGAATCAATTTTGTTTCTCGGCCGTGATTCAAGCTTGTTCTAACGCGGATAATGCTTGGATTGGGGAAATAATTTTTGGGTTTGTGATAAAAACTGGCTATTTTGAGTCTGATGTGTGTGTTGGGTGTGCATTGGTTGATATGTTAGCCAAGGGTTGTGGCGACTTGAATTCTGCAGAGAAGGTGTTTGATAAAATGCCGGAGAAGAATGAAGTTGCTTGGACTTTGATGATAACTAGATATACCCAACTGGGTCATGCAAGAAATTTCATTTCCTTGTTTTTGGATATGGTATTGAGTGGACTTAAACCAGACCGCTTTACGTATAAAAGTGTCATGTCGAGTTGTGCATAATTAGAATTGTTAGCTCTCGGGCAGCAATTACATTCTCAGGTGATTAAGTCTGGATTGGGTAGGGATATTTGTGTTGGGTGCAGTTTGGTGGATATGTATGCTAAGTGTGTTGGTGATGGATCTGTGGATGATTCGAGGAAGGTATTTGATAGGATGCCTGATCATAATGTTATGTCTTGGACTGCAATTATCACGGGGTGTGTGCAAAGCGGAGGTCACGATAAGGAAGCTATTGAATTATATAGAAAAATGATTCAGGGTCGAGTTCCACCCAATCATTTCACATTTTCGAGTGTTCTCAAGGCGTGTGGAAATCTTGCTGATTTAGGTATGGGTAAACAAGTTTATACCCATGCAGTTAAACTTGGCCATGCTTCAGCTGATTGTGTTGGAAATGATCTTACTAGCATGTATGCTCGATCTGGTAGGATGGATGATGCCCGGAGAGCTTTTGATGTTCTATTTGAGAAAAATTTGGTCTCCTACAACACTATTTTTGACGGCTATGCCAAGAATTCGAATGCCGATGAAGCCTTTGAACTTTTCCATCAAATCAAGGATGATAGAATAGTGTTTGATGCTTTCACGTTCGCCAGTCTTTTGAGTGGAGCTGCAAGTATAGGTGCGGTAAGTAAGGACGAGCAAATCCATGCTCGCTTAATTAAAGCAGCATTCGAGTCAAAGCAATCCGTTTGTAATGCTTTGATCTCTATGTACTCTAGATGTGGGAACATAGAAGCTGCTTTTCAAGTTTTTTATGAAATGGAAGATCGGAATGTAATATCCTGGACTTCAATGATCACAGGGTTTGCAAAACATGGATTTGCGAAAATAGCTTTGGAAATGTTTTACCAAATGCTTGAGGCAGGTGTAGAGTCGAACGAGATCACATATGTTGTTGTTCTATCAGCTTGTAGCCATGTGGGTATGATCGATGAGGGATGGAAACTGTTTAACTCGATGTTCAAAGAACATGGAGTAAGCCCACGGATGGAACATTATGCATGCATCGTTGATTTATTTGGAAGATGTGGCTTCCTTGAAAAGGCTGTTCAGTTCATTGACTCAATGCCTATGAGGGCTGATGTTTTGGTCTGGCGCACCTTGCTTGGAGCTTGCCGAGTGCATGGAAACACGGAGCTTGGTGAACATGCTGCAAAAATGATTCTTGAGCAAAACCCAAATGATCCAGCAGCGCACATTTTGTTATCAAACTTGTATGCAATCAGAAAAACCATGAAAGAGAGAAATTTGATTAAGGAAGCAGGGTGTAGCTGGATAGAGACAGAGAACAAGGTACATAGGTTTTACGTGGGGGACACTTCTCATTCCCAAGCACCCGAGATATATAAAGAACTAGATAAATTGGCTCTTAAAATAAAGGAGATGGGTTATGTCCCTAACACAGATTATGTTCTTCACAATGTGGAGGAACGGAAGAAAGAGTATTTGTTCCAACACAGTGAGAAGATAGCAGTAGTGTTTGGTCTGATAAGCACATCCAATTCGAAACCCATAAGGGTTTTTAAGAATCTTCGTGTCTGTGGAGATTGCCATACTGCAATCAAGTACATATTGATGGCAACTGGGAGAGAAATAATAGTAAGGGATTCAAACCGGTTTCATCATTTCAGAAATGGGTTGTGTTCCTGCAATGATTACTGGTGATTATATCACACTGTTTCGAAATGAATAGAAGTGATGGGCACATTGAGATGGGAATTCTATATCTAGTGGATGAAACTATATTAAGCTTATCCTTTTAGTTTCTGCCTCTTGCTTCTTCTGATATGCAGGAGTGACCAAGGAGATCGCGTATGAATCCGTACGAAGGATTCCATGCCTTGTCATTTGCAAGTATTAGAAGGCTTCAGTTATCGGTTCCGACAACTTAGGTCTGTACATTCTACTTGTACCCTTCAAGATGCTTTGGGAAAGTAACATATGCGGTTCATTTTGCTGCCTTGCTGTTGAGACTGGAATATCTATCAATATATCCTCAAGATAAGTAACTTCAATACCCTGCTTCTATTTTACTATTTCTTCTACAGGCATTACAGCACTTCTTTAATGAATTTTGAATGTAGGTCTCCTTGATTTGAAATTCTGAAAATAGTTCTTAAGAATGCTGAAAACAGTTATAAAAAGGTCTTTTATTTGATTCTGTAAACTCTGTTGTAAATATATGTTTTCAGAAAACTGTCTTTTATTGTTCTCTCAAAATAGTTTTCTTTGACCAGCAGACCAAACAGCCCAATGGTATTTCCTCTCCACCCAATAGAGAAGGTGAGGGGTTCGAGTCTCTTCGGAGAAAAAGTGTGTGTGCGCGAGAAAAGCTTACCTTCCAAAAAATAAGAAAAGTAAAAAATAAAATAGTTTTCTTTGTTCAGAATTCTTAAGAACTGTCCAGAATCGCAAACCAAGCATATTCGTACTGTTTAATAACTAGAATAAGAGAAAAATCTCTCGAGTCTTCTCCTCCCTCTCCTCTCTTCAAGCTCCCCTTATTTCAATGTTCCTGCAATCCGACACTGTCAATCATGTCCTTGCTAACCCAATCGATTCACCACCCCTTCACCTCTCCTCCTGGTTCTTATCCCTACTCAAAACTCATGAAAGCTTGTCACCGTCAACGCACAAGAATGCCAGAACAACCAACTCACTCAACCCCAGTAACAATGGAGAAACTATGCTCTTTATCCCCCGATTTTTGTGGAGCTCCCTGAAGAATGGAAGCATGAAACACCGACTTGATTAAAGAAGTGGTTAGGCTAAGAGAATGCCTTGCCAAAGCTAAACAAGAACAACCCCACCAAAATTATTGAATATTTCTGAGTACGAACATTCTCTCACTTTAAGTTGATACATCACAATTCACACATCTGTAAGTTATACTAACAAGTAACAACCCTCCTAATTTCTAGTTTCCATCAAGTATGAACATAATAGAAAAATAATTCTTCTATGAAAAAGGTTGCTTTATTGGAGTCTTTAGAGAACAACTCATGCTGCAAGTAAATAGTAGAGAAACAAACAAAAAGAGATAATAATGGTAAAAGAAAGCATATTGAATGATCTAGGAGAGATTTACCTTTTTGTTGGTTTTATCTTATGCATCATTAAATTACTAGTTTGAACCTAGACCTGAGATTAGAGCCTTATTATAAGATTTGCACTAAGTACCGACGTAAGTTATAGTCGAATAATAAAATTGAAATCAGATTTTTTATTTATTTCTTATTTATATTTTATATATATTTGTGTTTTGGGGGGCAGAGAACAAATGAAATCAGAAAGATTTGTTTTGTTGTGACAGTTAAAATGAGTGCATCTAATATAGAGGTGACTGAATTAGAGCTGACCCTTTTTATTTTCAGAAGTACAAAAACCTACACAATCTCTTGGACTAAGAAAATTAGAAATACATCATAAGCAAAAAAATCTAAACAATTAAGCCTCAATCTTCAAACACATTTGGGTCAATCCAAATTGAGGGTGGCATATGATTATGTGAATGATCAATGATGTAATGCTTTCCAAAACCTCCATCATTTACGTTGAAGACACCCATATTGCGACGCCCAAGTGGGGGATAAAATAGCATGCCAGAATAATCATAGGATTATGTAAATGATCAAGGATGTATTTTGATATTGCGTAGTTAGTATAAAAATTCATTCAACCACCGAAATCTGAGAGACTAGGCTAGTTTTAAATTAGTTTAGTTAATTAGTTCTTCCTAAAGCATTCCTTTGGGTTCGACCTCTTTCTCGCATATTCTATATTACTATTGATTCGTGCTCTTGAGAGTAAAAATAAATTTTAAAACCACACCATATGTGAACGCATATATATATATATATATATATATATATATATGCCTTGTATGTATGCATATGCCTTGATAGACTTATTTAATAAATAGTTTAATCATCACTCTGAGCCTAACCCAAAATGAGATGAAATTTCTTAGAAATAGAATAATGTGGTAGTTGCAAGGACTTGGATCCCGAAACCAACAGCTTCGAGGTAATTGTACTGAAATATATTTCATGATACTTATTGTTCTTTTAATTTTAAATAATGTTTAAATTATAAAAAAATGGTATAGATTTTCATAATAGGTCTAACATATTAATTTTAAGGTGGAGAAAATAAGGACAAGTCTCACAAGATATTCCATTAAGTTTAATTGCACAAAGGATTAAATAGAATGAGGTCATGAGATTTTAGCAATTACGTTTGCACAAAGATGAATATATATATAGAATGTATAACATATTCTCCCATATATAATTATGCTTCCGAATCTGCCACTTTGTTCATTAAATCATGTCAATGATATTATACTGGGATTCTCATTCATGCTTATTCAGAAATATGCTCCTATACGTTTGATTTCAATTCAAATTTCAAACCAAAATGTTACTCTGTTGAAGATACAGTAGGTATGATTTCCATGAAAAGGAAATCTAATTTTTAACCACTAAAAAATTTGGTTCCATCGATGAGTAAACACCATGGTAGGTGTAAGGAGTCGGATATAAAATTGTTTTAACATTTTTTTTCCCTTGTTGCAATCGGACTAGCCTATCCAACCTGAACTTGTACTCCTAAAAAATGGAGGCATGAGACGAATGTTTGGCGTGGCACCAGAATAAGATACAGACAGAATATGACTTAGATAACAACGGTAACAAATTGGATATTTCGTGATCAGTCCAAAATTTTAATTTATCAGGTGATCCCATCCAAATTCCACGTCAGAGACAACATTTTGAGATATAATGTCTAGCCCCTGCAATAATTTAGATATTATGAGAGACAGTGCATAGTAACAATAACAAACATAATTAACTTTTCCTTCTACCTCTCCTCTGCCTCCTCTGTTTCTTGGCCTCTCCTACACTTGCTCTGTTTTCTTCTTCTAATTACTTGCGTCACTTTTGATTTTACATAGGAAATACACAAATATCTTTTAAGAAAATGCCCAAAATTAATATTCCTCAGATGATGTCAAGATCATTACTAAGATATAGTTGTATAATTTGGCTTATGGCTCTTGTACTTGCTCTGTTTCCTCAAGGTTACATTGCCCGTCAAACCGAAAACAAGCATTGCCCCCCTTCTTCTTCCGGAAATATTGGCAACATCATATTTCTAGCTGGGGCAATTGTTACCACGAACTGGTTGTGATAATAATCACACCACTCTGGACTTGTATGGAGTCAAATACTATGTCCAACACATCTCTTATGAGAACCAAACAATAAGATTAGTGGACATCAATATAAACACTAATTACTGTTCCATTCCTCCCAATTCATTTCCATTTTCTGAGCTTCCATATGTTAATTATTATTTGTGATATTCGGATTATTATATGTATGGAGTCAAATACACTTGTTGTATTATTAAGCTCAATTCTGTGATAGAGCAAGTGTGAGGGTTGAGAGAAATTCCGAAAATATATTGAGTTACCCCTCCGTGGACGTACCCGTTTTTTGGGGAACCACGTAAATATCATTGTGTCTTTGTGTTTGATTAGTATTTAGGTCCAACAATTGGTATTAAAACCATTTTTGTTCAAAACAGAGCCGTTTCTTTCGACTCTATTTCGAAGCAAACCAAGCATCACACTCAAACACCAAACCCACTAGAAGGTTGCCCATCACCAGAGGAACACTTTCCCGTTGAATTCAAGTCAAGACAAGCCTCCACGTGCCCTCACGCGCCGCCAGAAGCTCGGCGCGTCAAGGGCGCTCGGTTTCACACGCCTTCTTCCTCCAGCGCGCGTGAGACCCACGCGCGGCCACGTGTTCCACGCGCCTTCTCCGGCGAATCTGGTTTTTCCGGCGAAGTTTCCGGCGACTGAAACTTTTTCCGGTGATGACGTCATTAGATGATGTCACTGCCACGTGTACCTATAAATTGTTGACACGTGTCACCAATCGGAGGCTGCCTCGTGTGTCAAATCAGAAGCTACCACTTGTCACGCTCTCAAGCTGCCACGTCATCAACTTTCTGATATTGACAGTTTTGCCCTTCTACATTATTTTGGTCATTCCAAGCTCGTTTTGAGTAAACGAAAGGTCGATCCTAGCTAAATCGATCGTTCCGGATTCAACGGTGGGCTCCGTTTTTCAAAATTAGTACTCTAGTTGGTGAGTTAAATTCATCAATTTTTTATATCTGTTATTTCAAGTCATCACTGAAGTACAGGATACCGAGCAATCAGAGGCCAGAGATACTGGAGGGAATACTGTTGGGACGAGCGGTTCTATGAGGAGAACCATGTTATCAAATGCAAAGTTTGAGGTGGAGAAATTCGAAGGCACCAATAACTTTGGCATGTGGCAATGCGAAGTCCAAGATCTTCTATTTCGAGATGGTTCCCAAACTGCCTTGGATACTAAGCCCAAGGATATCTCGGATGAAGATTGGACATTCGTGAATCGTCAAGCTTGCGACACAATCCGATTGTGCTTAGCAAAATATCAGAAGTATTTTGTGATGAAGGAAAATATGGCGGCAGATCTGTGGAAGAAACTGGAGAACAAATTCATGACGAAAAGTCCAGAAAATCGCCTTTATCTAAAATCAAAGCTCTTCAGATTCTAGTACAAGAAAAGTACCCCTATGATCAAACATTCAAACAATTTCAACAAACTAATCGTAGATTTACAGAATTTAGATGTTGAAATTCTTGATGAAGATAAAGCTTTGATTTTATTAAATTCCTTGTCTGAGAGCTATGATCATTTATCTACAACTTTGATGTACGGAAAAGATGAGGTTAAATACATAGATGTTGTTAATGCTTTAGTAAACAATGAGTACCAGAAGAAGGATCAACATGATCACCGGGACAATACATCAGAGGCGTTGACTATAGACAAAGCCAGGTCGAATAACAGCTCAAAGGAAGGAATCGACTATAACGAAGTATTTTCGTCTGTTGTTAAACATTCCTCTATTCGGATACTTTTGGCTTTAGTAGCACAGTTTAATCTCGAGTTAGCTCAACTTGATGTCAAAACTGCATTTCTCCATGACACTTTGAACGAAGAGATCTACATGTCTCAGCCAGATGGGTTCAAAGTTCCAGGACGTGAGAACTGGGCATGTAAATTGAGCAAGTCACTGTATGGCTTGAAACAGTCCCCGAGACAATGGTACAAGAGGTTTGACTACTTCATGAAGCAACAGAAGTATACTAGAAGCCATTTTGATCATTGTGTATACCTTCAAAAACTCCCAGATGGTACATTTGTATATTTGCTCTTATATGTAGATGATATGTTAATAGCATCTAAGAGGAAGGTGGAGATCGATAGACTGAAGGCTCAATTGAGCTCAGAGTTCGAGATGAAGGATCTTGGTGAAGCTAAGAAGATACTCGGGATGGAGATCAAGCGGGACAGACAGAAAGGCACAGTGTGTTTAACTCAGATGAAGTATTTGAAAAAAGTGCTTCAGACATTTGTCATTGATGGCAACACAAAATCAGTAAGCACACCGATGGCCTCACACTTCAAACTGAGTGCAAATATGTCACCAACCACAGATGATCAGAAAAGGAAAATGGAGCATATTCCATATGCAAATGCAGTTGGTGCCCTTATATATGCAATGGTATGTACCAGACCCGACATTTCACATGTTGTAAGTATGGTGAGTCGATACATGCACAATCTTGGTAAAGGCCATTGGCAAGCAGTGAAGTGGATTCTATGGTACATTCATGGTACTGTAGATATCGGTTTAAAGTTCGAGAGAGAGAAGACAGTGGGTAAGCATCTAGTTGGATATGTTGATTCTGATTATGCTGGAGATCTTGATAAAAGAATATCTACTACCGGTTATGTCTTCACTATGGCAGGTATACCAGTATGTTGGAGGTCAACATTACAGTTAACGGTGGCTTTGTCTACTACAGAGGCAGAGTATATAGCTGTAACTGAAGCTTTCAAGGAAGCTATTTGGCTTCAAGGGTTTACTACAGACTTGGGTGTTTTTCACGAAACCGTGAAGGTTTTTTGTGATAGTCAGAGTGCCATTTGTTTGGCAAAGAACCAGGTTCATCACAGTTGTACCAAGCATATTGATGTTCAGTTCTACTTTATTAGAGACATAGTAGATGATGGAAACATTCTACTACAGAAGATAGAGACTGCAGATAATCCTACAGACATGCTCACTAAAGTGGTTACAGGGATCAAGTTTCAATATTGTTTGGACTTGATCAATATCTCTCGGACTCAGAGCGCTTAAATGCGCATTGGGGGCTAGCTCAATCAGAATACTTAGTCAGTGAACTCTTTCGTCATGGTGGAGATTTGTGAAACTTATTCCACAAGTTCCATGCATGCCATGCATGTTAATGACTCAAGATGATGAATGCATGATGTAAATGAGAAGTGATGCATGCAATGACCTACATAAAGGAGTGATGCATGCAATGACCATTAAAATAGAAGCTTCTATGAAGTGTTCAATTTGATAACCTCTTGGACAACTTGCATCAAGAATTCATTATAGAATTCTCTTCCTCCATTTTCAGAGCCTATAAATAAAGGCATACACTTGTTGTATTATTAAGCTCAATTCTGTGATAGAGCAAGTGTGAGGGTTGAGAGAAATTCCGAAAATATATTGAGCTACCCCTCCGTGGACGTACCCGTTTTTTGGAGAATCACGTAAATATCATTGTGTCTATGTGTTTGATTAGCATTTAGGTCCAACAACATTCATAGGAAGGATTGCAATTGGGTTTTTGTGCTTGACTGTATTCGCATATAGATTCCGAAGAATGCCCTTATACATCGATGATTCCATTGAAAATTTTCTTCAGAATCAAAATAACTTCATGGCAATTAGGCTTTTACGCTTAATTATATTGCTGGCATATGGATTTCGAAGAAGACTCTTGTCCATCGACGAGGCCTTTGAAAACTTTCTCTAGAGTCAAAATTACTTAATGCCAATTAGCTGCATTGTGGTGCATACAATCGAGGCCTGTGGATCGTCCGTCATGAACGAAGTCCTGCAAATGCTAGAAGGGGAGGAGGAGCTGCAAGAAATGCCTCCCAAGCCTTTCCTTTATTCCAACAATATGTCAATGGATGATCCTACAAATAACAACCCAATAGGAGTGCCAACTTCATCTCATGCTGCGATGGGCATAACTATGGAAGAGATGTTGAGATAGTGATTTTCTATTTCTATCAATTTTATAACTTTGTTCTCATATATTTTACAGCCTTCTAAATCATCTGAATGATATTATGTGGACTATTTGATTTCCCTTGTAATTTTCAGTGCTTGTTTTCTTCTTTTGTACTTCCATATATGGCCAAAAAAGAACCTGGTCTACAACAATTCTTTCTTGCTCAGCTTTTGGGTAATTGGCCTGTCTGATTATTATAAATATGAGATATTTACAGTTTACTTTCATACAATTTTGTCAAATTAAACTGCATTTGGTAGGTTCTGAAGAATCTTACTTTCCTAGCCACCGATATTAAACGCTGAGGAAAACAAAATTACTCAACATATCATTAGGAAGAAAACTGTAACTTGCCATCTATATATATATCTCCAAAGATTTGTATCGTTGATTCGTTATCCTCCAGCTTCTTAGATATTCATGTTCTGATTCTTCAATTTTGGATCGGTCTCTTATGGGTGTTTGATTACTTTCTTGAATGAAAGCCTATTGATTAGTTTTAATTTTTTTTAATCTTTTATTTTTTACTTTTAATTTCAATAAACACATCATTATATATATATATAAATTTACTAATTTTAATTTTTCAAATTTCTTGTATTATTTAAAAATATTTTTATTAGTTTTAATATATATTATTTTATAAAAATAAAAATAAAGAATATTTTTTTGATTTTTTATATATTTATTTCGAATTTTATATATTTTTTAAAAACATTATATGTTTTTTTATATATATTTGTTTCGAATTTTATGTGTTTTTGAATTTTATATTTAATTTTGAATTTTATAATGTTTTTCAAAATTTAATATATATTTTTTAGAATTTTTAAATTTTATATATTTGTTTCGAATTTTTTATGTTTTTTACGAATTTTATATTTATTTTTGAAATTTAATATATATATTTTTTAATTTTATATGGTTTTTTTGAATTTTATATTTTTTTTGAATTTTATATAATTTTTTCAAAATTTATATATATATTTTCGAATTATATATATATTTTTAAATTTTAATACAAATTAAATGATTAAATTATTGGAGGGAGTCAAATTGATAAAATAATATATTTTTGCTTCCAAACAGCACTAGGTTATCCCATTGAGGGTAATTTAGGTATTTACAAAAAAAAAAAATAGGATGATGTTATCGTTAAAGGGGTGTAAATGATGAGAATCTCAAACAATAAGGGGTGTGATTAAAGATATTTAAACCTGAGGGGGTATGATTGAAATAAAGACATACCTCAGGGGTGTAAATGAAATTTATCCTTATTATTATGCATCGTCTCTCATCTAGACTCGTCCATGGATCGGATTTTGATCCGAATCTGATTAGCCGGATATGGATTGAAAATAAAATCCGACAACCAGATTATGATCCGAATCTGATAATTCGATTTCTTGACAAATTGGATTTAGATTTATGGTAATCCGATCCGATAATAATCCAATCCGATTAATTTTATATATACACATATATAATATGTTATTAATATATAAATATTAAGTTGTATACTTAATTATGTTTCAATTTTTTTTTTAGCTCTTTTTATTATTATTATTATTATTTTTATGTTTTCTATAGTCATGTATTATAATCATTAATTGTACATAATTTGGCGTTTAATATTCTTAAAAAATAACAAAAAAATAATAATAATTTTTGTAATTTTGTTTTTACCTAATCGGATCGGATATTCGATAATAAAGAAATTCAGATTTGGATCAACTAAGTGAAAATTTGTCGAATTATTAGATTTGATCGATTAATAAACTTATCGAATTCGGATCGGATCAGCCATTTACCATCACCTTTCAAGTGGTAGATATACCTTCCACCTACAACTTGCTGCCAGGAAGGCCCCGGCTGCACAACACCAAAAGAGTCGCCTCCTGTCTTCATCGACGGGTCAAGTAGGATCCGTTGACTGGTCTACTCTCATAATCTATGAGTGCAATGCACCTTCTTCATTAATTGGTACCACCATGTAACATTAATTTGATGCTTAATATCCAGAGGTCCTTTGAAAATTCAAAGTCAAGTGAAAGCAGCAGAAAAGTCGTTGAATAACACTTTAGGGAAGGGAGAGAATATACTGGAAATATAATATAATTTTCCTAAATAGAAAAATGATGAAAGAAAACAAATAGGACGAAAGAGTGAGTTGAAAGTTTCATATATCCAATTCATGCTTGTATTTTCATTTGTACGAATATTTTCTTTTCTTTTTTTCCCTCTCTCTAGTACTTTAAGATAAAAGGAGTAAAGGAGTTGTAAGAGCTATAATCATGGTTGGTCTTGTTCCTGATATGCTTACGTAATATTAATATTATCCTACTCTATTATACTTTTAAAGAGATTGCGATAAAAATGGATACTACAATGACAAACCATGACCATAATATCTAAATTATTGCAGGTGGGCATGAGTGAGAATAATAGGAAGATAAAAGTGGTTGTAAGAGCTATAATTATAGTTGGTTGTAGCGTTCATATTGTTCCGTTTATAATATCTTCAGAGAATATTGTATGCTTACGTAATACTAATACTTATCTAACACTTTCAAAATTAGTATTATCTTAGTTTATTATACCTTTAAAGAGATTGAGATAAAAATGGATAGTTTCAAACCATGAACGTAATATCTACATTATTGCAGGTGGGCATGAGACAGAATAATAGGAAGATGGTTAAATTATTTTGGCTTATCGTATTTTATTGTGTGGGTAACATTGGGACAGAGAGGATGACTTGAAATAAACTATGGGAATAGTGACAAGTCATATAAAGGAAAAGATAGAAAAAATGATAAGTTGGAACTTGACTGTTGACACTTGAAAGAAAAGTAGCATTGTAAGATGGAACCAAACTAGACGGCACAAGTATTTTCTACCACCCAACCACATGACAATGATGACATCAATTGAATTCAGCTGTATTTTTGCCTTCAAATAACTATATCATTCCCACCAAAAAGAAGGAACTATTGACTTCATAACTCAAAATGTTTCCATAGTTGAACACTTGTTTATATTGTCATCCGTAATCTTTTCTCTCGCATAATACATTAAGTTCGAGTTAAATTGCATAACATCAAACTTGTTACGATTGTTCATATTTTATCATCATTTTAGTTCCTGGTCAAACCTCCCTCCTCGATGCCTCCATCCCAAAGGAGTCAAAGTTCAAATTAAATAGATTACTTCAATCAAAATATTAACAGATTTTAACTAACTTTTTTAATAGAATAAAAATAAGATTTTTACCAAAGGCCTCATGAATTGGTACCAGGTACCACAAAAAATTATTGGATATCACGTGGTTAAGTATGTCGTGGTATTCCAAACCAATAAGGATTATTGGTATATATCATGCGCAAGTGATAAAATACTTGCACATAATATTACACTCATGAATTGGTATCAGGTACCACTTAAAATTATTGGATATCACTTAAATATGTTGTGGTATTCCAAACTAATAAGGGTTATTGGTGTATATCACGCACAGGTGATTAATCCTTGCGTGGATGACACTCTTTCCTTTTATTGGTTTGGGTATCTTATTGATTTATCCCCAAAATATCTGCTACAACTAGACATGTCAATAGATCGGATTCGGATCGAATCTAGGTAAATCCAAATTCAATTTGTTAAGAAATCGGATTATCGGATTTTACTTTCAATCCATATCTGGCTAATCAGATTCAAATCGAATTCAGATCATAATCGGATTATTGACAGGTCCACTAATAAGGATGACAAAAACCCCCGATCCGAATCCGATAATTCGACTATTTTTTACTTAATTAATTCATATTCATTATTCTTCATTATCTGATATCTGATCCGATACTCCTATCTGATTATCTAATTAAAAAAAAATACAAAAATAGAAAATTTAATAAATAAAGGGTAATTTACACAAAACCCCCTGTGATTTCAGGATTTAATCACAAAACCCCCTTCCATTCATCAAACCCTCTGACATTTGGAATTTTAATCAAATACCCCCTTCATCCCAAAATCAGCAAATTTTTATGTCAAAATGACTTAAATGCCCATGACATCAAATTATACTTAATGAGTAATTTGCACCAAAATCTCCTAAATTTCAAATTTTAATCAAATAACCCCTCGGATTCAAAAAGTCAATAAAAAATTCATAATGCTCATAATAAATACAATAAATAATAAAATACAATATTATATATCATTATAAAAAATACAATAAATAAAAAATATTCCAAACTACCAATTAATGTTGAAAAGTTAAAAAAATAAAAACCAAAATTTTAAAACGAAAAAAATCCAAGGCGGAATTAGTTTTTCATTTTAAAAAAAATTAAACAAAAAAATCAGCCAAAATTTTTTTTTCATTAAAAAACAAAATTTTAAAATGGTTGATTTTTTATTTTTTGTTTTAAGACAAAAATTTAAAATGAAAAAAACAAATAGGCGAATTTTGTTTTTTCGTTTAAAAACAAAACTTTAAAATGGTTTTTTTTTTGTTTTTGTTTTAAGACAATTTTAAAATGAAAAAAAAAAAAATCTGCAGAAATTTTTTTTTTGTTAAAAACAAAACTTTAAAATTGTTGGTTTTTTTTTTTTTTGTTTTAAGACAAAATTTTAAAATGAAAAACAAAAATTGACCGATTTTTTGTTTTTTGTTTAAAAACAAAACTTTAAAATGGTTGATTTTTTTTTGTTTTATGACAAAATTTTAAAATGAAAAACAATATCGGGCGAATTTTGTTTTCGATTAAAAACAAAACTTTAAAATGGTTGATTTTTTTTATGATAGAATTTTAAAATGAAAAAACAATTTCGGCCTTGGATTTTTTTCGTTTTTAAATTTTGTTTTTATATATTTTACTATAAACGAAAAAAAAATTATATCGAAATAAAACATTAGTGGCGAAATAAAAAAAAATTGAACTGCCAATCAAGGTCAAATATAATAAGAATAGTTCAAAATATAAAAATATATTTTGAACTACCAATTAGAATTTTGTTTTTATTTTTTAACATTTTGACATTAAGTGGTAGTTCAAAAGATTTTTTATTTATTGTATTATTTATGAATGATATATAATATTGTATTTATTATGAGCATTATGAATTTTTAGTGACTTTTTGAATCCGAATGGTTATTTGATTAAAATTTGAAACTCATGGGGTTTTGGTGCAAATTACTCATAAAGTATAGTTTTTATGTCATGGATATTTAAGTCATTTTGACATAAAAATTGGTTGATTTTGGGAGGAGGGGAGTATTTGATTAAAATCTGAAATATTATTGGGTTTGGTGAACGGTAAGGGATTTTGTGATTAAATCCTGAAACCACAAGAGGTTTTGTGTAAATTACCCATAAATAAATTTATATTTTTTCTTGTTCTCCAAGAATCAGTAAATTCAAAATTACCAACCAATATTTATAACAAATGTCCATGACAAATAGAAAAATCAAAAAATGAAAAAAAGAATTGAAACATTATTAAATGTACTACATTTACAACTCAATATATTAATAAATAATATATAAATTTAAAGTATAAATACTGGAAATACTGAAATTATTCACACTTTTAATGTTGGTATAGATGATCAATCATTATTAATAAATAATAAAATAATTAATAATTAACATTTATATACAAGTATAATACTAAATATATACACATTAAAATATGAAATATATTATATAATTTCGGATCGGATTAATATAAATCCAAATCCAATTTGTTAAAAAATTAGATTATCGAATTCAGATCTTAATAGAATTGTCGGATTTTATTTTCAATTCATATCCGACTATTCGGATCAAATTCAAATTAAAATCCAATCCATTGCCGAATTTAACTACCACATGACAAGAATAAGTTGATGCTGAATTGAGAGAGGTCCTTTGAAAAGTCAAAGTTAAGTGAAGAGCACTTAAGGGAAGGGAGTGAATATATTGGAAAGAGAATAGAAATTTCCTAAATGGAAAAAGGACGAAAGGAAACAAATAGGAGGAAAGAGAAGGTTGAAAGTTTTGAGTCTAAAGGCTGTTTATTAACTGTTTCTGTTTTTTGTTTTCTGTTTTTTTTTTTGTTTTCTAAAATTTGAAAATAATATGAAAAATACGTTTTTTAATTTGTTTATGTTTTTTGAGTTGAGAAAACGTTTCCTTTCATTACAAAGGAAAGATGAAACAAAAAAAAGGTGTTTTCTCTTTTTGTTTCCTCAAACTCACCATAATCATCAATAATAAAAAGAATGAGAAATATTAAATCAATAATAAATAATTATAATAATAAATAAATTAATTAATAAATAATAATTACATAAAATATTATTAAAATTAAAATAAATAAATAAATATAATAAGAAATAAAATAAAATGAATAGATAATTAATAAAAAATAATATATTAATAAACAAAATAAAATAAGTAAAATAAATAATAAATAACTAAAATGAATAAAAATAAAATAAAAAAATGATTAAAAATACAATTAATAAAAAATAAAAAATAAAAATAAATAAATAAAGATAATTAATTAATTAATTGAATGATAAATAAATAAAAACAAATGAATAGATAATTAATAAAAATGAAAAAAATAATAAAATAAAAATTGATAAAACAATATTATTCATAAATAAAATAAAATAAAACTAATAATAAATAAAATTGAATAAATAAATAAAATTAATTAATTAAATAAATGATAAATAAATAAAATTTGGAAAAGGTAGCTTAATATTCTTTTCAAAATAGTTTTAATGTTTGTGAAAAAGAAAAAATATAATTCTTTTGTTGATCATTGTTTTATTAAACACAGTTTTAATCTTTGTTTTTGAAAAATTAGTAAACATAAATTTAGTTTTTGTTTCTCCTACAAGAAACAGAATCTGATTATGCTTTTTCAGGAATTAGAAACAGAAAGCAGAAACAGTTAGTAAACATGCCCTAATTTATGCTTATATTTTACGCTGTACCAATCTTTTCTTTTTCTCTCTCTCACTATATATATATATTACTATAGGATAAAGCAGCTCTAGGAGCCATAATCATGATGCCGATAATTCCTTCTATTGGATTACGTATAGCATGGTTTGTAATATTTTTTAAAAATATTAATATCATTACACAATATTAATATATTTTTGTCTAAAACTTACTTTTGACTGTCGTATCATTCAATTCGTACTTCATAGTATTTTTAGAAATTGCCGATATCATTATACAATATTAATTTATATTTGTCTAACAATCACATTTTTTTAAAAGGATTTAACATTCACTTTAAGATCAATATTGTATGAGTCTCTTTGGAGGCATTGTGGGTATGTAGTGTGTGAATTTATTACCATTTAAAACAAAAATAAATAAATTGTATGAGTATGATATAACGTTATTCCAACCAATATTATTATATCATTATTGTAATTGGGACCAAAATTGATACTGCAAAACAAATTATGATGCAGGTGGTTATGAGAGACTTGTTAGTTTTTGTTTTTGGCTTTTCGTACAAGAAAAAAGGAAGCAGAAGTTGTGTTTGAAAAGTTGGTATCACCGGCTTCTTTAAAACGCTTTTCTAACGCCCAAAAGTTCTTCTAAACTTTTTGTCAAATGTCGTTCAAAATAATTTTTTCCTCTAAGAAGTCAAAAATAACTTTTGAAAAGTCAATCCAGACATAACCTAACACCAAAATGAATAAATTATTATGGGAATAGTGACATGCAGGGACAGATTTAGCTAAAGCCAGTGACAGCCATGACCCCATTGAAATTTTTTTTTTTTATTTTTTTTACCTAAATTTTTGGATATTTTGTATTTAGCCCCCATTAATTTTTTTTTACCTTAGATATCACAAAATTTAGATTTCTTTACAACTAAGCCCCCATTGAAAATTTGTTTTAAATTCCAAAGAAATAAATATATATCATTTATACCCAAAAAATTAATTTTTAGCTCCCACTAACACGGATCCCTAGATCGATCGAGATATCAGAGAAAGAAAAAGGAAAAGATTGAAACAATGTCAAAGTTGGCACTTGACTCTTCAAAGCATTTAAGATTAGATCCATACGGCACAAGTATTTTCCACCACTCCACCCCACAAAATGAATTCAGTAGTCTCTTTCTGCCTTTTTGCCCTAAAATAATTATACCATTCCTAATAAAAAAGAAGAAGGAAATATTGGCTTTTATGACTCAAAATATTTCGACTGTTGAACTCTTATTTATATTGTCATGTTTGAGTCAGGTTCTTTCACCTTTTTCATTCAAAGCGTATAAATGTATGCAAAATTGATTCATCACAAATAATGAACAATAAAAATTCATCCAAACGATAAACAATACAATGATAATTAAATCTATTGCTAAATATTTTTGGGATATTATCAAGAAACTCTCATGTGTTTTTAAAAAATATCAACTTGCTCCCCTCCTATACAGAAAATTCTTCTAACGTTAACAAATTTGATCAACTTGCCCCCCTTTCCTACAATTTCGGACAAAACTGCCCCCGAAACTAGGGGTGTTTATTGATAAACGATATTTTTTTTATGCCAAAAAAAATATTAATGCCAAAATAAATAAAAAATTTGAACTACCAATTAGTGTAAAATATATAAAAAAAATTAAGTCCGAAATATAAAAATAATTTCGAACAACAAATGAGATTTTTTTTCGTTTTTAACTTTTTTATATATATTTTACTATAAACAAAAAAAATTGATTTATGCTGAAATAAAACATTAATGCATCAATATTTTTTTTGAACTACCAATTAAGATAATATATATATATATATATATATATATAAAATTAAGTCAAAAATATAAAAAATAAAATTTCGTACTACCAATTAGATTTTTTTTTTCATTAAATTTTTTTTATATATTTTACTATAAACGAATAAAATATTGATTTACGCCGAAATAAAAAACTAATGCCAAAATATTTTATTTTTGAACTACCAATTAGGGTAAAATATAAAACAATTTAATTATGAAATATAAAAAAATATTTTTAACTTTCTAGATAGTTTTTTTAGGTATAAATCAAAAAAAGTTTTCGTTTATTGTAAATTATATATATATAAAATTAAAAGCAAAAAAAAATCTCATTTGTAGATTGAACCTAATTTTTTTATATTTAACCCTAATTGGTAGTTAAGTTAAAAATATTGATGCATTAATTTTTTATTTCGGCATAAATTAATTTTTTTCGTTTATAGTAAAACATAAAAAAAACATAGTTAAAAACGAAAAAAAAAAATTCTCATTTGTAGATCGAAATATTTTTTATATTTCAAACCTATTTTTTTTTTTATATATTTTACCCTAATTGGTAATTCAAAAAAAAATTTATTTTGGCATTAATGTTTTTTTCCGGTATAAATAAATAAATATCGTCTATCAGTAAACCCCCTTTAGTTTCGGAGGCAGTTTTGTCTGAAATTATAGGAAAGGAGGCAAGTTGATCAAATTTATTAACATTAGGAGAGTTTTCTGTATAGAAAGGGGACAAGTTGATCATTTTTTAAAACAATAGGGGGTTTCCTGATAATATTGCTTTATTTTTTATTGGTTTCTTGTTTTTAGTTCACATGCACATTTGGTTATTATTCTTTTGCCAATGAATATAATGTTTGTTTGTTACAAAGGAATAGAGTACTCTTTCATTCTATTATTTTATTTAGTATATTTTTTAAAATGAGAATGAAAATTCATTCTAATACTGTACCAATGGAATGATTTGAACTTTTTAATATTTTATTGATTTGAGTTGAATAGTGTGCAATTTTCAATTTTGTCCTTAATGATATAGTATTATAGTGGAGTTCAGTATTTGTTTAAAGTTAGTGGAAAAATGATAGTTGAGGGAAGTGGAAGGTTAAATTGTATTGGAATTTGAGTTTGACAAGTATTTTGGGACAAATAAAATTGTAATAGTGGACAATTAATATATGATAGAGATGGTATTATCTTCTATTATTTTGTTTTAAATAAATTATAAAATAATATTATTTTGATAAAGACGTGGTTTTAACATAAAAATATAATTTTAAAATTTATTATTTCAAATTTGTAATATTATTAAAGTGTTTCATATTTGTAACCAAACAACACTAATTCCATTTCCATTTCTATTTTCATTTCTATTTTAATTTCATTCCACTCCCCGCTTAAATTATTCGTCGGACTGCTTTTGTTAATATTGCTGTATATAAAATCGAACCTTATAAATTTCAATTTCACATAAAAAAAAATAGCCGTTGAAGAGGATGATCAGTCTCTCTCTTCCCTCTTCCCCCAAATTGCTCCCACCTAGCCTCAAACCCATAAACCCTTCCCGCCAAAAAGTCTCCTCCCTTCAATCCTTGAAGAACCCCAACTTCGAACATCTCAAGGACCGTCTGATCCGTCTGGCCAATGTGGGCCACCTCCACAAAGCAATCTCCACTCTCGATCTCATCACCCAACATGGTCTCGCCCCAGACCTCGTCACCTACTCTGTCCTCCTCAAATCCTGCATCAGAACCCGAAACTTTGATCTGGGAAAGCTTGTCCACACCAAATTGACTCATCAGCTTGTATTCAAAATGTGGGGATTGGGTAACGGCTACTTCTATATTTGAAACAATGGGTGAGAACAGAGACTTGGTTTCATGGAGTGCAATGATCTCATGCTTTGCCCATAATGATATGTATTCGAAAGCTATATCAACATTCTTTGAAATGCTTGAATTCGGAGAATACCCGAATCAATTTTGTTTCTCGGCAGTGATTCAAGCTTGTTCTAACGCGGATAATGCTTGGATTGGGGAAATAATTTTTGGGTTTGTGATAAAAACTGTGTATTTTGAGTCTGATGTGTGTTTTGGGTGCGCATTGGTTGATATGTTTGCCAAGGGTTGTGGTGACTTGAATTCTGCAGAGAAGGTGTTTGATAAAATGCCTGTGAAGAATGTAGTTGCTTGGACTTTGATGATAACTAGATATACCCAACTGGGTCATGCAAGAAATTCCATTTCCTTGTTTTTGGATATGGTATTGAGTGGACTTAAACCAGACCACTCAATACTCAACTATAATTCTTGGAGCTTTTTTTTTTCCTCTTTGATTCCTGTAACTTCCTCTGCTTGCATTAGGCACCTCTATCGGCACAGACACTTACCCATTTCTGAAGTCATTCCTGCCTCTTCTCTACAAACTGTGTAAGTCAGATAACCTTTTCTTCTTTTTAATTTTCATCTCTGCCCCCATCTATCTCTTCTACATTTCTGAAACTATGTCTGATAGTGACGACACTAAGTCAATAGAGAAGGTCGTTCTATCTTCTGGAACTGATCGGGATTCCACCGGTAGTGATAGCCCTTCCTCTGTCCGCCAAGAGGCCCTTGGTCCAAAAATAGTTCCCCCGAATACTGATCTTCCGGGTTCGTCAACGAATCCCGAAACATCTGTTGCGAGGGGTGTCATGAAAATGATGAGTCTGTGAACCCCAATCCTTCTGAACCTTTTTCGGTTGCCCCTATTAAGAAAACCAAACCTGAGGTGGATGTAAAACATCTTCGGGCTGAGACTAATGTACCCGGTGATGTTTGTGTGGCCCCTTACCCAAGCTATTTAGACTTTTTTAAGAGTGAGGGACTTCAACCAGATAACATTTTGCTATCAGCGGTTCACCTCAAAGTCTTAAGATTTCCTCTTCACCCCTTCTTTCATTGTGTCTTTTTTTATGCTAAGGTTACACCCTCTTCAGCTAAACCCGAACAACTTTAGGATTTTGGCCATGCTTCTTCTATACAATAAGGATCTGGACCTTAATCTAGGTTTAGCTGACCTGTTTCTCTGATATTTCTTCCAAAATGCCAGAAAAAGCAAGGGTGGGTACAACCTCTTTTCCTTCTAGGGTCGGGGCATATGCTCTAGCACGGAAAAATCTGACAAAGGATGGAAGGAGAGAATGGTAGTTGTTAGTGGCAATTGGTTTTACCCATTCTTTCTAACATTCCTGATCCCAAGCACCTTCGGTTCTATTAGTTTGTCTGTCTATCGTCCCCTCCATAAAGCTTCTTGTTTTTGCGAGTTCTGTGACTTGCATCGGGGGGAGTATGCGTATAGATTTCTAGGCTATGAGGATAGATAAATTCCCATATCCCTCATAAAAGAACGGTTTGCACTTCTGTAGGCCAAGATCTGGAGCAATGTCCGATCTGCCACCACTCTTCTGACTAAGGCCAATCTGAAGATGATTTCTAACTTGGGCGTTATTGTTGACAGGATGGATTTTCTCATCATACCCCTTTCTGCCAGACGCACTCAGGTTCCTGAAGGTCTTAATCTAGTTGATGCCATCTTACTCTCGACAGCACCCCCGGCACCACCGATACTTCCACCCGCACAAAATCCTGTGGATCCTCCTCAGCCTCCTCCTGCAAATGCTCCCACCACCAGGTCTCGATCTGGTACGGGTGGTGGGGCAGCCAACAAAATACCCAGGACCCAAACTACTGATGCCTCGACGAGCGAAACTCCTCAGGCTCAGGATACCTCCCGTACCACAATTCCCTGGGAGCCAAAGTTTCTCCTTCCCAATGGTACTCCGATTTGTGCTGACCATCTTACCATTTTTCAGCAAGACGTTTTTCGGGCCATGGCGAAGGGGGTCTGGACTCCTGCCAATAGGGCTGCTCAGTCGAAGATTTCCAAGATTGAGCTTTTCCAGAAAGGCTCCTCGATGGCCATGGAGGTTGGTGATTTGATTTTTATTTTGTACCTTAGTTTATTTTTACTTCGTTCTACACTGACATGCACTATTTTCCCTATCTGTGTAGCTTCTATATGGGATCTAGGCATACAATCATGTCCTGGAGTCCGATGTCTAGGAAATGGCCAAGATGCAGGCCCAACTTCAGCAAAATAACAAGTATCGTGTCACTTTGGCCAGAAAGGCGGATGGTCTTCACCAGAGTGTATCTGAGCATAAGAGCCTTCTGGAGACCGAAGAGGTTGAAAAAGGGGTTTTAGCTACTGAACTAGCAGAGGTGAAGGCGGTTTACCAAAAGATAGTTGCCAAAAAGGCGGAGTGACGCCGGACAGAATAAAGATTATTCTGCAGGCTAGCGCAACGGGTACTTTGCAAGGAGAAAATGGAGAAATTCGACCCAAAAATTTAGAGAACACTCTGGAATTTATTAAAATTGTATATAATCAAGAATGCATAAAAACAACCCACAAGCCAGGTTTAAATAGCTGAAAATCAAGGATTTTACCAAAAATAGTAAAACCCTAAAAGTCTTACCAAAACGAAATATAGAAAGAAATTAAAAGATTGCCAAAAATCTTGCCCAAATCGGGTTCAGAATCAATTCCTAATTGACAAATATAAAATTACCATTAGTAAAAATTAACTAAAAATAGAGATTTGAAAAGGAAAACAACAGATCACGATTTCCTGTCATCCTTGCGTTGATCCTCCTGCATCACGGAGTCAGATAATCTTCTGGCTGTTGAGCGATCTAAGGTAGAGATGTGTCGCTTGGGTGGTCTAGATATGCACAAGCGGTACATTACAATTTATGACGTTCGATCGGTAAGGGCATGGCGAGATAGGCACGAGATGGAGCATATTCCCCTTGTTGATCGAGAGTTTAAGACTGCCGAAGATTTTGATGCTTTCATGGTAGTGCCCCTTCCTTATAAAGACCCACCGGCCTTAGAGAATGAGAAGCAGTTTGCTGCCCTCCTGAAGCGAGAAAACTATCTTCCCCCTGAGTTGAATATGACTTAGGTTCTCTGCACTTCATTATGTATTTACCCCTTTACAAGGGTGTTTTTGTAGTTTCTATCTTTTTTAATGAAAAAAGAACTTTCCTAGTTTAGTGGTATTTTGTTCTTGTTGCTTTGGTTTAGTAAAATTTTCTATGTAGTATTTAGTCTTTGGGCATCTGGCCCCTGAGACTTTGTTTTTACCTTTTGTTTAGTTCAAGTTAGGTTTGAACTCAACACTTAGGAAAACTTTCTGTTTTAATATTTAGTCTTCGGGCAACTGCCCCTGAGACTTGTTTTTGCTCTCTGGTTAGTTCAAATCAGGTTTGAACTCAACACTTAGGAAAATTTTATGTTTTAATATTTAGTCTTCGGGTATCTGGCCCCTGAGACTTGTTTTTGCCATCTGGTTAGTTCAAATTAGGTTTGAACTCAACACTTAGAAAAAATTTATATTTTAATATTTAGTCTTCGGGCATCTGGCCCCTGAGACTTGTTTTTGCCCTCTGGTTAGTTCAAATCAGGTTTGAACTCAACACTTAGAAAATTTTTCTGTTTTCATATGGAATCTTCACAAGGTACGATCATATGTATAATATGATTTTTATTAAAAAGAACTTTAAAAAACATGTAGTAGAGGTACCGAACATCGGGCACATATGTTTTATTAAAAAGAACTTAGGAAACAAGTGCAAGACACAATTTTATTTTACTATTTTTAAGGAAAAAATATCTAAGAATAATACATCTTCAGACGATAAGCGTTCTGAGAGTTGGGCTCGATGCGGCCTGTCTCATTCTTTCGTACCCGATAAGCACCGCGACAGATGACCTCAATTATGGTATAAGGTCCTTCCCATGTCTCCTGTAACTTGCCAATAATTCCAATTTTTCTTCTGAGGACCATATCGCCTACCTGAAACTCTCTTCTTTTGACTTTCTGATTAAACCGAGCCCTGACTTGTTGCTGGTAAGCAGCCAGCTTTATCCCGACGACTTTTTTTCTTTCTTCTAGTAGGTCCAAGTCATGGGCCAGGTGCTGATTGTTTGGACCTTCTTCTTAGGCCTGATTTCTTACCGTAGGCACTTTCAATTCGGTCGGGATCATGACTTCAGCCCCGTAGGCCATGGCGAAAGGGGTCTCCCCTGTTGGTTTTCTTGGGGTGGTCTGATAGGACCATAAGACCTCAGGTAATTTTTCCAACCAAGCCCCTTTTGCTTTCTCGAGCTTTTTTCTAAGTGTATCAAAAATTATTCAGTTTGTCCTTTCAGCCTGTCCATTTCCATATGGGTAACCAACGGAAGACGTATTCTGATTGATCTTATGTTTTGCTAGGAACGCCTGAACTTTCCTGTTATCCAGGTTGGTGTCATTATCCATCATTATAGTTCGAGGTAGACCGAACCTACAAATGATGTGACTTCAAATGAATTTTATAACGTGGCTACTTTTGATTGTTGGGTACGCCTCGGCTTCCACCCATTTGGTGAAGTAATTTGTAGCCAGTAGAACATGTGTAGTAGATTGTATGGTCTGCGGGAGAGGACCCACAATATCCATTTCCCATCGGGCAAATGGGTGAGGGATAACTGTTGGATTTAGCAATTTCGGAGGTGGATGAATGGCATCACCATGAAATTGGCATTTTTTACAGTGTTGGGTATATATTTCAGCATCTCTTGACAGATAAGGCCAGAAGTACCCCTAGGTGAGGACTTTATGGGTTAAAGACCTTCCTCTGGAATGATTACCACACGATCCAACATGTATCTCTTTCATGACCGCAGAAGCTTCGAAGGGTGTGAGACATCTTAAATATGGCCCGGAAAAAGACTTGCGGTAAAGTTGGCCGTTGTAAAGAGCATATCTGGCGGCTTTCATTCTTACCTTCCGGGCCTCTGGTTTTGACTCAGGTAACGCACCGGTCCTCAAATAGTCTGTTATGGGGTCCATCCAGCTTGGCTCCCAAGGAATGACCATCACATTTTCGGAGGGCTCCAAGCTTGATCGGACGATGAAGTTCATTGGTGTTGTTCGAGTCATACTTTCCCCTATTGCGGAGGCCTGGTTAGCCAAACGATCTGCCACGATATTTTCCATTCTAGGGATCTGTTCAAAGGTCAACTGATGGAATTCCTCGGCCTTCTTTAATACCAAATTCCTGTATGCTTCCATTTTAGGCTCTCGTGTTTCATACTCCCCATTCAACTAACGTACGACCAATTGAGAATCACTTCGAATCTCTGCCTTCTGCACTTGAAGGTTTCGGGCCAACCGAATTCCTGCTAGAAGGGCCTCATACTCGGCTTCGTTGTTGGAGGCTGGAAACTCCAATCGGACGGATTGCTGAATTTTAGTTCCATCGGGTGTTACGAGCTCTACCCCGATCCTTGCTCCGTTGATATTTGACGATCCGTCCACAAATACTACCCATAATTCTGTTCCATTTAATTCTAGAGTGTCCATAGTTTCTGTTTCTAACAGAAAGTCAGCTACCGCTTGCCCTTTGATGGCGGTTCGGGGGACATAGGTTATGTCATAGATTCCCAGTTCTATTGCCCATTTGGATACTTTCCTTCACAATTCGAGCTTCGCCATTATGCATCTAATCGGGGTTGCAATTGGTACCACGATCGGATGTGCCTCAAAGTAATGTCGAAGACATCGTTTTGCATTGATCAATGATAGTACTAACTTTTCATGTTTAGAATAACGGGTTTCTGCATCAGTAAAGGCTTTGCTGGTGTAGAAGACCGGCATCTGGTACCCCTTGCCCTCCTTGAACAGAGCGGCGCTGGTTGATGTTGCAAATATGGTTAGATATAAATGTAACGGTTCGTCTGCTTTCGAGGTTGCCAATATGAGAGGCTTTGTCATGTAGTTCTTGAGCTTTTTCAAGGCTTCTGCTTGCTCCGCCCCCTAGATCTCTCCTTTAACCGCTTTTATAGAATGAAAAAATGGTCGACACCGATCAGTTAAGCGAGAGATTAAATGGATGAGGGCTGCTACTCTCCCGGTTAGTACTTGGATCTCCTTCCGGAACTTCGGCTCTCTCGTTCCCATGAGAGCTCTGACTTGTGCTGGGCTCGCCTGTATTCCCATCCGATCAATTATGTGTCCCAGAAACTGGCCTGAGGACATTCCGAAGGAACATTTTGATGGGTTGAGCTTCACTTTGTACTTTTGGAGGATGTCAAACACCTGATGCAGATCAGTTAGGTGGTCTTTTTTTGTCTTGCTTTTGACCACCGTGTCATCAATGTAGACTTCTATGGTAGATCCCATCATGCCCTGAAAAACATTGTTTACCAACCTCTGAAAGGTTGCACCTGCATTTTTTAGTCCGAAAGGCATAACTGTGTAACAATATGTACCTGATTCAGTGATGAATGCAGTCTTTTTCTTGTCATCGGGGTTCATTCGTATCTGGTTATATCCAGAGTACACATCTAAAAAACTTAAGCGCTCAAATCCTGCGGTGGCATCTACCATCTAATCGATCTTTAGTAAAAGAAAGCAATCCTTCGGGCATGCTTTGTTCAGATCAGTGAAATCCACGCATATTCTCCATTTCTCATTCTTCTTCTGAACCACAACCACGTTTGCCAGCCAGGAAGGATATCGCACTTCTTTAATGAATTCGACTTGGAGAAGTCGACCAACCTCTTTAGCTATAATCTGGTTTCGGTGAGCCCCCATGCGTCTTTGTTTTTGCCTAACGGGTTTTATGCCAGGGTCCACGTTGAGGGAAGGCTGGGCCACTGAAGGATCTATACCGGGCATATCCATGTGGCCCAAGCGAATATATCAACATTGGAGCGTAGAAGGGCCTCCAATTCTTCCTTTTCCTGTATGTCGAGGCCAGAGCCAATGTAAGTCGTCCATTCAGGGTGGTCAGGGTAAATCCGAACTTCTAGCAAAGGTTCAGCTGCTATAGACGACCCCACACCTTCATCCTGTAATTGCTATTAATGATCAAGTACTGCCTTGGATTGTGAATCTCGTTTCGGTTCTGCCCTCTTCCTCAGACCTTTAAAGGTGATGGCGTAACATTCTTTGGCCGCCACCTGATCTCCTCTGATGTCAATCACATCAATTCCGTTAGGATCGATGCATCGCATGACTTAATGTAGGGTGGAAGGAACTTCGTGCATCCGATGGATCCAAGCCCTGCCCATGAGGAGATTATATGAGGGTTTGACATCTACCACCACAAAAGTCTCCCTGAGCGTGCGCCTTGCCGCTGTTACTGACAATTGGATCTCCCCCATTGGTTCTACTCTTCTGCCATCGAATCCTGTTATCGGGCTTCTACAAAGAACTATCTCCTAGGGGTTAATCTCTAACTTCTCAAAAGTGCACTTGGTGATTATGTTGGCGCTACTTCCTGGGTCGATCATTACTCTCTTAATCAGGCAGTTCGAGACCATGAGGGAAATCACCAAGGGATCATCATATGGTGATTGGATGTTCCGCATATCTGCAAAAGAAAAAGTTATCCGTGCATCCTCTTTCGGGCTTCGAAACTCGCTGATTTCTCCAACCCTCCGCAGTCTCTGCGCTTGACGCATCGGGGATCTACGGGCTTCCTCTACTTCTGATCGGCTTGGCCCTCCGTGGATCATGTGAATGACTTTTACGGGCTGTCCCGTTATCCCTTTGACGAGCGTATGTGATGTTTGATCTGATCGGGTGCCTTCCTTGGAAACGTATTCGGTCAGTTCACCTTTTGCTATCATGGCTTCTAATTGCCAAGGGTTGTCGCGACTTGAATTCTGCACAGAAGGTGTTTGATAAAATGCCTGAGAAGAATGAAGTTGCTTGGACTTTGATGATAACTAGATATACCCAACTGTGTCAAGCCATAAATTCCATTTCCTTGTTTTTGGATATGGTTTTGAGCGGACTTAAACCAGACCGTTTTCCGTATAGCAGTGTCATCTCGAGTTGTGCATAATTAGAATTGTTAGCACTCGGGCGGCAATTACATTCTCAGGTGATTAAGTCTGGATTGGGTAGGGATGTTTGTGTTGGGTGCAGTTTGGTGGATATGTATGCTAAGTGTGTGGGTGATAGATCTGTGGATGATTCGAGGAAGGTATTTGATAGGATGCCTGATCATAATGTTATGTCTTGGACTGCAATTATCACGGGGTGTGTGCAAAGCGGAGGTCACGATAAGGAAGCTATTGAATTATATAGAAAAATGATTCAGGGTCGAGTTCTACCCAATCATTTCACATTTTTGAGTGTTCTCAAGGCGTGTGGAAATCTTGCTGATTTAGATATGGTTAAACAAGTTTTTACCCATGCAGTTAAACTTGGCCATGCTTCAGCTGATTGTGTTGGAGATGCTCTTACTAGCATGTATGCTCGATCTGGTAGGATGGATGATTCCCGGAGAGCTTTTGATGTTCTATTTGAGAAAATTTTGGTCTCGTACAACACTATTTTTGACGGCTATGCCAAGAATTAGAATGCCGATGAAGCCTTTGAACTTTTCCATCAAATCAAGGATGATAGAATAGTGTTTGATGCTTTCACATTCGCCAGTCTATTGAGTGGAGCTGCAAGTATAGGTGCAGTGAGTAAGGGCGAGCAAATCCATGCTCGCTTAATTAAAGCAGCATTCGAGTCAAACCAATCCGTTTGCAATGGTTTGGTCTCTATGTACTCTAGATGTGGGAACATAGAAGCTGCTTTTCAAGTTTTTTATGAAATGGAAGATCGGAATGTCGTGGACTTCGATGATCACTGGGTTTGCAAAACATGGATTTGCGAAAAGAGCTTTGGAAATGTTTTACCGAATGCTTGAGGCAGGTGTAGAGCCGAACGAGGTCACATATGTTTCTGTTCTATCAGCTTGTAGCCATGTGGGTATGATCGATGAGGGATGGAAACTGTTTAACTCGATGTTCAAAGAACATGGAATAAACCCACAGATGGAACATTATGCATGCATCGTTGATCTATTTGGACGATGTGGCTTCCTTGAAAAGGCTGTTCAGTTCATTGACTCGATGCCTATCAGGGCTGATGTTTTGGTCTGGCACACCTTGCTTGGAGCTTGCCGAGTTCATGGCAACACGGAGCTTGGTGAACATGCTGCAAAAATGATTCTTGAGCAAAACCCAAAAGTTCCAGCAGCGCACATTTTGTTATCAAACTTGTATGCTTCAATTGGTCAATGGGAAGCTGTAGTGGCAATCAGAAAAAGCATGAAAGAGAGAAATTTGATCAAGGAAGCAGGGTGTAGCTGGATAGAGACAGAGAACAAGGTACATAGGTTTTACGTGGGGGACACTTCTCATTCCCAAGCACCGGAGATTTATAAAGAACTGGATAAATTGGCTCTTAAAATAAAGGAGATGAGTTATGTCCCTAACACAGATTATGTTCTTCACGATGTAGAGGAGGAACAGAAGAAAGAGTATTTGTTCCAACACAGCGAGAAGATAGCAGTAGCGTTTGGTCTCATAAGCACATCCAATTCGAAACCCATAAGGGTTTTTAAGAATCTTCGCGTCTGTGGAGATTGCCATACTGCAATCAAGTACATATCGATGGCTGGGAGAGAAATAATAGTAAGGGATTCAAACCGGTTTCATCATTTCAGAAATGGGGTGTGTTCCTGCAACGATTACTGGTGATTATATCATACTGTTTCGAAATGAATAGAAGTGATTGGCACACATTGAGATGGGAATTCTATATCTAGTGGATGAAACTATATTAAGCTTATCCTTTTAGTTTCTGCCTCTTGCTTCTTCTTATATGCAGGAGTGACCAAGGAGATCGCGTATGAATCCGTACGATGGATTCCATGCCTTGTCATTTGCATGTATTAGAAGGCTTCTCAGTAATCGGTTCCGACAACTTAGGTCTGTACATTCTAGTTGTACCCTTCAAGATGCTTTGGGAAAGTAATATATGTTACGAATCAATTCCTACCTCACAGATAAGAATTAATCTCGCCCAAGATCACAAACAAATATTTTTACTCACTAACACATTATCCACACACAAGATTTATAGTGGAAAACTCCAAACTGGAGAAAAACCACTTCATTGCCAAAGACAACTAGAGAAATATCACTATGTGAAAAATTATTACAATCACACTCTCGGTAATTTTCCTCTCACCCCAAAACTCCCACAATAACAAATATATATTACAATGCTCTCTCTCGGTGCACTTAGCACCGTCACAACCGGTGCCCAAAACGCCATCACATCTTCTCAATACCTATTTCTATTCTTCTCTTATGGTGTATTAAACTTCATCAACATCTTGCATATTTATGGGCATATGAGAACCATCTTGCATGCAATAGCCAATCTTCAAAGTCAAAATGTCATCTTGCCTAACCACCTAATGTTTGGCAGAACTCCAAATTTGACAATTCAATTTCTCATTTACCATATGTTAGAATGATGTTGAAACATTCCTCCATTTATGTCATCACATACATCATCAAGGATTTTTTGCCAAATCCTAACAATATATGCGGTTCATTTTGCTGCCTTGCTGTTGAGACTGGAATATCTGTCAATATATCCTCAAGATCAGTAACTTCAATACCCTGCTTCTATTTTACTATTTCTTCTACCGACATTACAACACTTTAATGAATTTTGAATGTAGGTCTCCTTGATTTGAAATTCTGAAAATAGATCTTAAGAATTCTGAAAACAGTTATAAAAAGGTCTTTTCTTTGATTATGCAAACTCTGTTGTAAAAATATGTTTTCAAAAAACTATCTTTTATTGTTCTCGCAAAATAGTTTTCTTTGACCAGCAGACCAAACGGCCCAATGATATTTTCTCTCATCCCAATAAAAGAGGTGGGAGTTCAAATCTCTTCGAAGACAAAGTATGTATGCGAGAAAAACTTACCTTTCAAACAAATAAAATATTCGTACTGTTTAATAACTAGAATAAGAAAAATCTCGAGTCTTCTCCTCCCTCTCCTCTCTTCAAGCTCCCCTTATTTCAAGGTTCCTGCAATCCGACACTGTCAATCATGTCCTTGCTAAAACTCAATTGATTCACCGTCCCTTCACCTCTCCTCCTGGTTCTTATCCCTCCTCAAAACTCACAAAAGCTTGTCACCGTCAACCCACAAGAATGCCAGAACAACCCACTCACTCACCCCCTGTAACAATGAACAAACTATACTCTTTATCCCCCGATTTTTGTGGAGGAAGCTCCCTGAAGAATGGAAGCCTATGATATCAAGCATAAACACCGACTTGATCAAAGAAGTGGTTGGACTAAGAGAATGCCTTGCCAAAGCTGAACAAGAACAAGTCCGAAAAAATTATTGAATATTTCGGGAGTACGAACATTCTCACACATAAGTAAGTTATACTAACAACCCTCGTAATTTCTAGCTTCCATCCTGTATGAACAGAATAGAAAAATAATCTTACTATGAGAAAGGTTGCTTTATTGGAGTTTTGGAGAACATCTCATGATGCAAGTAAATAGTAGAGAAACAGACATAAAGAGATAAAAATGGTAAAAGAAAGCTAATTGAATGATCTATGAGTTCGTTTTATCTTATGCATCATGAAATTACTAGTTTGACCCTAGACCTAAGATTAGAGCCTTTATACGATTTTCACTTATTAGTAACTTGATTAAGATTCTTTTCAAAAAAAAAAAAACTTGATTAAGATAGTTTAAACATGTGAGCACAACAACTGTGCACAAAGTACTGACGTAAGTTATAGTTATAGTCAATAAAAAAATTGAATTTCTTTTATATATATATATGTATTTATGTTTTTTTTGGGGGGGCGGGGGGGACCAAATGAAACAGTTGAAATGAGTGAATCTAATGTAGAGTTGACTGAATTAGAGGTGAACCTTTTTATTTTCAGAAGTACAAAACCTACACAATCTCTTGGACTATCTAAGAACCTCTGACTAGATAATCAAGAAAATAATGTGTCAAGAGTCAGAAAAAAAAAAAACATATAAAATAATTAAGATAGACTAGCAATTCATTTTGTATGATTGAGGATTATAATCATTATTTTTTCTAATTTTTTTTACCTACTGAAATATGCATGAGTGACATGGTATTTAAAGCTTAATGTATGATTAAACATTGAAGATACATAATGAATTAATGAATTGAAACAAAATTTAATAAACAAATAGTTGAAAAAATGATTAAGTTAATTGAATGAAGCTAAAGCAACTTCATTTGTAATCCAATTGAGGTATAATCAATTAATATTTAGTTGTAGATTGTCAACCATTTAGATGCGCATTGACTTTAATATATATATATATATATATATATATATAAGACTCTGAATTTCGCCCCATGAAAAAGAGCTTTATCCCCACCTCGCACTTCAAGTGTGCTCAACGCTTTCCCCATTACAATCATAGCTTTGGTTTGGTTGACTTTGACATTAGAACTACACATTTTATTTAATTATGTCAACCGTACCTTCCAATATGCAATTTTTAAGCTGACATTGTAAGAAAAATTGAAATATGATGATTGCACAGATTATATGAAAAAATTGTTTATAAAAAAGTCTAAGTTCATAATCATTGATTTCCAACTTTAGGCCCCACTAATTACCCATTTTTAGTTGGGTCGGGTTGTCTTAGACAAATTTCTTATAAATGCCAAAAATTCAGGTGAATGTATCGGGTTAGATTTGGTCCAAAATTTACAATATATAACATATATAATGTAACATCGAAAACGAAAAATTATTACATGGCTAAAGATTTCACAATTTCAATCATTCACCGTGGGAGACTGACTGAATTAAGAATAATTTAATAATTAATAGAATAATGAGTCTCTAGTAGGATAAGTGAAGATATGGCGAATTATGAAACAATTGAATAAAGAAAATATAAGATTGCATTAATAACCTCGAATTCGTTTTTAGGACTTTCGAGGAGCGCCCGATACCCCGTCACCATGGGGGCGGGAGTACCGGCATTGTTGTGCCTTGTCGGGCTTGTATGTTTCATTTTTGGGCGGGTCAAATCCTATGATAGGAGGAACCAATCCTCATCAGAATACACATCAACAGTTGCTCCACAGCCCACCATTGTTTTGGGCCTCGATGGACTCACCATCGAGTCCTACCCGAAAACAGTTTTGGGCGAGCCGACGGTTGCCCAAGCCCAATGACTCAATGTGCCCAATATGCTTGTCTGAGTTCCGGCCCAAGGAGACACTGAGGAGCTTACCAGATTGTCAACATTGCTTCCATGCCACTTGCATTAATGAATGGTTCCATCTCAATGCTACATGTCCGGTTCGCCGGAGTTCTCCCCAACGGTCACCGGAATTTTCGCACTTGTAATTTTGTTTAATCTTCTTAGTTTTCTGGGAAATGCTTAGGCTCCAAGAAAATGTGACAAAGGGAGAACAAGATTATTATGTAGTATGCTTTTCAAATAAAAAATATTATGTAGTATATTTGATTTCCCTTTATGTAATATTTAGGGCATGTTTTCTTCTTTTGTACTTTTATATGTAGCCACAAAAGAAGATCGTCAATAGCAATTCTTTTTTTGCTTATAGTCTCTTTTTTAACTTTCTTTTATATGTTTACTTGAATTGTACTAATATAGGTATACATATTTATATGCAAATAGGAACCGATTTAGAAAATAAGAGGGGAGGGGAGGACTATCTTTAATAACAATATTATACAGATTTGTGGTGATAATACGAAGATTTTGTTTTTGAAAGGTAAGAAACTCTTTCACATTACCTTTACATGAGTCTCATGGGGCTCAAACCCCTAACCTCTCCTTTGAGGAGCAAAGGTGATACTATCATACTATAATTTTTATACAAATTTTATGTGGTACCACTTGGTCATTAGACCTTTGGTAATATAATTTTTTTTTTGGTAAGTATATAGGGGACAATTTTTATATTTTATTTATATATATATTTTTTAAAAAAATAATAGAATTCTGTATATAAATTTTTTTTTATAAGAGAGCAAGTGCCTCCATAACTATAATGTGGTTTGGTGCCTGTATGTGAATACATATATATGTCTTGGATGTATCCATATATATATGCCCCTGAGACCCTTATTTAATAAACAGTTTAATCATAACTCCTCCAATTTTAAGCGTGAACCAAAAGGAGATGAAATGCGGTAGTTGCTTAGGACTTAGATCCCAAAACCAATAGCTTCGGTAAGTGTAGTGAAATATATTTCCAGATACTTATTGTTCTTTTAAATAATTTTTAAATTAAAAAAAATAGTATAGATTTTCATAATAGGTTTAACATATTAATTTGGGTCCCGAGTTTTTAACCCTTAATAGTATGCATATAGTGTATATAACTCCATGTGGTTCTTTGAAACCCTATTATTTGAAAATGTGTACGTATTGCCCCGATTGTGACATGAATTGTCTGAATTATCATTAAAATAAGTTTTTTTGAAAAAGAAAATAAAAAAATTACAAAACAAAAACAAAAAATATATTTAAGAAAATCATCAAGAAAAAAATTATATTTTTTTTTCAGAAATATTAAAATTATTTCGAACAAAATAAGCCTTATTTTTATTTATTTAACATTGATTAAAAGAATTAATCCAGTTTAGTTTTTTTAAAAATATATAAAATTACAAAAAAAAAAATTGAAAATATGTTTATAAAAAATATATTTTAAAAAAATAAGCATATATTTTTAAATATATATATATATTTTTTATTTATTTATTTATGATTAAAAAAATTAAAGCCGATTTTATTTTTATTTAATTATTTTATTATACATTAGTTATTATTAATTCAATATTTTCTATTTTTATTAGATTATAATGGATATTTTAGGAATTTCATATTATTTTAAAGCAGAATGGAGTAAGTTGCAATATTTTGAAAATAAAATGAATTTATGCACACATTTTATAACAAATGGGAGGTTTTGCGCACTAGTATGAAACTACAAGAGTTTTTTCATAAATAACCCTATTAATTTTACGGTGGTGAAAATAAGGAAAAATCTCACAAGCACACGGTTAAATTTTGGTTAAATAAAAATCAATTGAGTTTGCACAAAGATGAATATATATAGAATGTATAGCATATTCTCCCAGTCCAATATATAATTTGGTTTTCGATTCAAACCAAAACGTTACTCTATTGTAGACACAGTAGGTATGATCTCCATAAAAGATATGCACACAATATTAGCCTCTCTCCCTCCCTTGCTCACCTCCAACGCCTGAGCAAAAAAAATCCCTCAACTATAAAAAAATCTCATTTAATTATTAATTGGGTGCAATGTACCTTCTTAATTCATAAACAACACATTTACCCCTAAATTAAATTTTGAAAAAGTATATAAAATTCAAAAAAAATAATTAAATTTTGAATATATATATAAAATTTGAAACAAATATATAAAATTCAAAAAATATATATAAATTTTGAAAAACATATATAAATTTTGAAACAAATATATATAAATTTCAAAAACTATATATATATTTTGAAAAATAAAATTTGAAAAAATATATATATTGATAAAATGTCATATCTTTTCTAATGAAGTGAATCAAACTACTTACTATCAACATCAATTAGTGGTCTTCTTTTATATATATTTTTCCAAAATATATATATTTTTTCAAAATTTATATTTTTTTGAATTTTATATATTGTTTTCGGATTATATATATATTTTTTGAATTTTATATATTTGTTTCAAATTTTCATTTTTTTTCAAAATTTAATATATTGTTTTTGAATTTTATATATATATTTTTCGAATTTTATATATTTGTTTCGAATTTTTAAAAAAAATTGAAATTTAATATATTTTTTCAAATTTTATATATATTTTTTCGAATTTTAATTTTTTTTTCAAAATTTATTATATTATTTTTTGAATTATATATATATTTTTTAATTTTATAGGGTAAAGGACAAGAAACTTCCCAAACTATACTCTCTCTCCCAACTAATCCCCCTAATATTTCAAAGTGGCACAAAACCCCCTCAATCTATATTCTATACGGCAGAATTCAAAAAAGCAGTTTTACTAATTATATTTCCACCCTCTCCTATTTTACCAATTACACTTCCACCCCTTATTACAAAATATATATATTACGAAAATTACAATTTAATTTTTTTATATATATAAAATTCTAAATAAACATATAAAATTCGAAACAAACATATAAAATTCGAAAATATATATATATTTCGTAAAAAATATATAAAATTTGGAAAATAAAATAAAATTCGAAAAAATATAGAAAATTTGAAACAATATATAAAATTCGAAAGAAACATATAAAATTAAAAGAAAACATATAAAATTTGTAAACAATATATAAAATTCTAAAAAATATATAAAATTCAAATATATATATATATATAAAGTGTGACTGAAGTTTAAGTGGACAAGCCTCAGAGTCATTAGTTACGATAACAAATCCTCTCCAGCTCTTTGCAGAGCTATTTCAAGGGTCACGATGGCGACATATGTCCTACTAATTTCCTTTCATAATTTTTTATTCAACACTTATTTCTTCCTCTCTCTATCACTTTCCTCTCTCCATCACTATTACTTTTCCTTTCTACAAATAAATATAAAATAAAAATAAAAATTATATAAATAATATTTTAATCAAAATTATATAAAATCAAAATCAAAATGAAATATATTATTATTTTAATCAAAATTATATAAAATAAAATTCAAAATAAAAAAATTAATCGATTAACTATACCGATTAAAGGGTCCCTTGGTACCTAAATCTAGGAGTGCATATGGTCCGGTTCGCTTCCGATTTTGACCAAAACCGGGATTGAACAGATACTTTCGGTTCCTTAAAAATGATAATTGGAACCAAACCGTTAATTTTGATTCAAATATTAATATATTCACAGTGCGGTTCGCTTTCGATTTTGATCGAAACTGGAATCGAACCAATACTTTCGGTTCTTTAAAAATGAGAACCAGAACCGAACCGTTAATTTTGATTAAAATATTAAAATATTTAGTTTCGATTAAAATATTTTAATAAAGTATCAGTTCGATTCCGATTTCGGTCACCATCGTGGGGCATGTGTCGCCATCGTGGCCCTTGAAATAGCTTTGCTGAAAGCTGGAGATGATCTGTTACCTTGACTAATGACTCTAAGGCTTGTTCACTTAAACTTCAGTCACACTTTATATATATATATATATATATATATATTTGAATTTTATATATTTGTTTCGAATTTTATATGTTTTTTTTTAATTTTATATATTGTTTCAAATTTTATATTTGTTTTTTGGATTTTAAATGTTTTCTCAAATTTTATATATTTTTTACGAATTATATATATTTTTTCGAATTTTATATGTTTATTTCGAATTTTATAAAAAAACAATTAAATTGTAATTTTCGTAATATATATATATATATTGTATTAAAGGGTGGAAGTGTAATTAGTAAAATAGAAGGGGATGAAAATGTATTTTCATATTACAGCTAGGGGATAAAGTGCATGCTTTAAATAGTTTGAGGGGGTGATTTTTAGATTTGGGGGATTTCTTGCAAAAGCTCAATAGTTTGGGGGGTTTCTTGCCATTTACCCAATTTTATATATATTAAGGGTAAAGTGCATTAAACCCCCATGAACTATTTTCTCTCTCTCAACAAACCCCCCTGAACTATGTTTTAGATTCTAAACTCTCCAAACTATCCCAGACTTTATAATTCACTCTCTCCCGTCATAACACCATTAGTTAAAATTAGGGTAATTTGCACTCAGATCCCCCTGAGGTTTTGATCAATTGCACTCGTCCCCTGAGATTTCATTTTCTTTGCAATGACACTCCCTGAAGGGGAAAAATTACCAGAATGTCTTTGTGTTGTCTCCCTTATTTCATGAGACAAATATCTATGTGGTGAAATTACCTCCATGCCCCAAGATGAAAACCCTATAATGTATATATATTTATAACAACTATTCTAAAATGTGAGGGGTTGGTAATTTTTCCAAACATTTTCTTCAAAATAAAAATTAATGAATTAATATGTATTTGTTGAAGTGCAACTTTAAGGAGTATGTCAAAACGATATAGAGTAAAAAAAAGGCGTTGGAAATATTTCAATACTTTTAAATAATAATAATAATTAATTAATATGCATTACTTGAAATGTAACTCTAATGAATATTTTAAAAGATATAGAGTAAAGATATAAAACAAAGGGTTATAAATATTTTCATATTTTTTTAAAAAAAGAATTAATTAATTAATATACATTAATTGAAATGTAACTCTAATGGATATTTCATAAAATATAGAGTAAATATATAAGACAAATATATTTCGGCAAGGAAAAATAACATAACTTAAAATACATAAATCTATATATATATATATATATATATATATATATATTTATCTATCTATCTATATATTACCAATAAAAACACAAGGACTGTCTAATTTTTCGATTCATTATCACATTTTACAATATAAAAATTTATAATAAGTAAAGTTTGTTATTATTTAAAGTGCAAGGGCTTAAATTAACTTTACAAAAAAATAATAAATAATAAACCATTTGTCATATTTTTATAAAAATATAAAAAATTACAATAAGTAAAGTTTGTTATTATTTTACAGTGTAAGGGCTTAAATTAATTTTACACAAAGAATAATAAATTATAAACCATTTGTAACATGTTTATACATTTATCACCTCTTACAATTAGGGCTGGCAATTTCGGGTTACGGGTCGTGTTCGTATCGGGTCGAGATAGTCTCGGGTTGAAATCGTGTCATGTCAAAAAGACCTGGTTAATATACATGTCAAATATCTTCAACCCTAACCCAACCCATTTCGTATCCGTGTCAACCCATGTAATCTATTTAGCATATTTATTATAAATATTTTAAATTAAATTTGACATAATCCTACACGAAATAAACTATTTAACCTATTAAGTAAAGTTTGTTATTATTTTACAGTGTAAGGGCTTAAATTAATTTTACACAAAGAATAATAAACTATAAACCATTTGTAACATTTTTATACATTTATCACCTCTTACAATACAACAAAACTATAATTAAAATATATTATTACTTGTTTAAATTGTAGGAGTTGTATATTATTTATTTACAAAATCAATTAAATTATATGAGCTCACAAATATTTTATACATGTATCATCTTCTAAAATACAAAAAAAAATATATAATCACAAATAAAGTGCATTATTATTATTTAATATAAAAGGTCACAATATTAGTTTTAGGGAAAAAAATTAAAAAATGATAATTTTTTGGGCCTATATTACAAAAATGAAAATTTTAAAAAAATAATTTAAAGAAAGGTGATAATATTTCAAAAATCATTGTATCCAAAGTACTTGAATTTTTTTTCAAATTGAGTTTAAGACACAAGGGTTGTTTAGTCAATTAATTTAGCCAACATGTATTTTATACTAAAGCAAGGACACAAGAGTTATTTCATAGGGTCTTCAGCGAGGGAGTGTCATTGCAAGAAAAATGAAATCTCAGGGGGTGAGTGCAATTGACCAAAACCTCAGGGAATCTGAGTGCAAATTATCCTAATTTAACTAACGGTGTTATAACGAAATGTCATTGATTGTAACAATTTCATAGTTTGAGGGGTCATCACATAGTTCAGGAGAGTTTGTTGAGAGAGAGAAAATAGTCTAGGGGAGTTTAATGCACTTTACCCATATATTAATTAACCCTTAAAATAATTTATTTTATTTTTGTAAGGGTAAAATTATAATTTTGTAATGGGAATGGGTAAATTACACCCAATTGGGATAGTTGAGAGGGATTTTTTGCCCATTTTATAATTGAGCGAAGTTTTTTGCTCATGGACAATAATTGAGGGGAGTTTTATGCACTTTATCCTTTATCCTTAGATATATTATGGCTCTTGCACCTGCTTTATCCTGAAGTAATATACACACAGTCACACATGTATAATTATATATATATATATAATTATATATATATATAGAAAGAGAGAAAATATTGGTACATTTGTAAAAACAAGGATGATGGGACACTCTTATTGAAACTTTCAACTCTCTCTTTCCTCTTTCATCCTTTTTCCATTTAGGAAATTTCTATTATCTTTCCGCTATATTCTCTCCCTTCCCTAAGTGCTCTTGAACGACTTCACTTGATTTTGATTTTTCAAAGGACATCTTTCAATTGAGCATCTACTTATTCTTGCCGTGTGGTAGCTGATATTTTGGGGATAAATCGACAAGGTACTTAAGTCAATAAAAGGAAAGAGTATAATCCATGCAATGATTATATCATTCCGCCGTGATATACACCCATTCGCAAAGATTTGGGATACCACTACATATTTAAGTGATATCTAATAATTCGTGGTATCTGATACCAATTCATGAGTGTAATATTACACGCAATTACTTTATCACTTGCACACCAATAATTTTTATTAATTTGAGATATTACGTTAAACTTAATCCCGTAATATTCAATAATTTAATTTTTCGTGGTACTGGGTACCAATTCGCGAAGGAGGTGCATCACACTTAGAAGATGAGAGACAGTACATATTAGCAATAATAAACATAATTAATAAATAATAATATTATGTGCATCTTCATTACTATTCTGCCTCCTCTGTTTCTTGGCTTCTCCTAAACTTACTCTGTTTTCTTCTTCTAATTACGTGCTTAACTTTTGATCCATCTTAAATGCTTTATTTTCTTCGAAGTGTCAAGTGCCAACTTGCCATTGTTTCAATCTTTTTCCTTTTCCTTTCTCTGACATGTTATTTCAAGTCATCCTCTCCGTCTCAATGATATCCACACAATAGAAAACAAAAAATAAAAATAATTTATTCATTTTGGTATTATATATACACACACATGTATATATATATAGAAAGAGAGAAAATATTGGTACATTTGTAAAAACAAGGATGATGGGACACTCTTATTGAAACTTTCAACTCTCTCTTTCCTCTTTCATCCTTTTTCCATTTAGGAAATTTCTATTATCTTTCCTATAGATTCTCTCCCATCCCTTAAATGTTCTTCAACGACTTCACTTGACTTTGATTTTTCGAAGGACCTATTTTTCAATTGTGCATATACTTACTGTTACCGTGTGATACCAAATAACGAAGGAGGTGCATTACACGCGTACGGTGAGGATGAGGAGGTGCAGTACACGCACACGCGTAGACGATGAGGACGGTACATATTAAAAATAATAAATTTAGTATAATAATATTATGTGCATCTTCATTACTATTCTCTCTGTTTCCTTGTACCTCTCCAATGCCTCCTCTGTTTATTGGCTTCTCCTAAACTTACTCTGTTTTTATTGTTCTGATTACTTGCATCACTTTTGCTTTTTCAGACGAAATACACAAATCTCTTGTAAGCAAATGCCCAAAACCAATATTCCAAAGATGATGATGCCAATAAGATCATTACTAAGATATACTTATATAGTTTGGGTTATGGCTCTTGTACTTGCTCTGTTTCCTCAACCTTCCATTGCCCGCAAGAAGCATTGTCCCCCTTCTTCTTGCGGAAATATTGGTAACATCAGCTACCCTTTTCACTTGAAAGGCCATAATTCTAGGTGTGGCGACGGTCGCCACGAACTGGCTTCATTCCAATTTTCTTCAGAGTCGAAATAATTTCATTCCAATGAGGCTTTTACGCTTGATTATATTGCTGGCATATGGATTTCGAAGAAGACTCTTGTCCATCGACGAGGCCATTGAAAATTTTCTCCAGAGTCAAAATAACTTTATGCCAATTCGGTACTCTTATTCGGATATAAAGCAGATGACCAACAATTTCCGGGATAAGTTAGGTCAAGGAGGATATGGCTCGGTGTTCAAAGGCAAGCTCCGAAGTGGTGATTTTGTAGCAGTAAAAGTATTGGCAATCTCTAAAGCTAATGGCCAAGATTTCATCAGTGAAGTAGCCACAATAGGCAGGATTCATCATGTCAATGTGGTCCGAATGATTGGATTTTGCGTGGAGGGGGCTAAAAGAGCTCTCATATACGAGTTCATGCCTAACGGATCGCTTGATAAAATCATTTTCTCGCGAGGAGGAGAGAGCCTACCCTTCATCAGTTGGGAGAGAATGCATGACATTGCGGTTGGAGTGGCTCGAGGGATTGACTATTTGCACCGAGGCTGTGACATGCAAATCCTACATTTCGATATCAAGCCTCACAATATCCTGCTCGACCAAGGCCTAGTCCCTAAAGTTTCAGACTTTGGCCTTGCAAAATTGTACCCCACGGATGATAGCATTGTCCCTCTTACAGCAGCAAGGGGCACATTTGGATATATTGCTCCGGAGTTGTTCTATAAGAACATTGGAGGTGTTTCGTATAAGGCTGACGTATATAGCTTTGGTATGTTGTTGATGGAAATGGTGGGGAAAAGGAAAAATACGAAGCCACATGCCGAGCACGAAAGTCAAATATATTTCCCATGTTGGATTTATGATCATATCAATGAAGGTGAGGATTTGCCGTTGGGAGATGTGACTGAAGAAGAAAAAAGTTGTGTTAAAAAGATGATTATAGCTGCATTGTGGTGCATACAGCTGAGGCCTGTGGATCGTCCGTCCATGAACGAAGTCCTGCAAATGCTAGAAGGGGAGGAGGAGCTGCTACAAATGCCTCCCAAGCCTTTCCTTTATTCCAACAACATTTCAAATCCTACAAACAACCCAATAGGAGTGCCAACTTCATCCCATGCTGAGATGACCATAACTATGGAGGACATGTTGAGATAGTGATTTTCCATTTTTATAGACTTTATAACTCTGTTCTCATATATTGTAATACGGCCTTCTAAATTATCTGAATAATAACGGTTTCTTTCGACTTGGTTTTTCTTCTTTCCTTTCACACAGGAGAAATAGATAAACAAAAGTTATCACTTATATATGACATAGGCGTTAGCATTTGGAAACTATATGTTTTGAAGAGCTTGTCATAATAGTTGTTATATATTGGCATATATATATAATATGATTACTTTGTTATATTAACTTGTCCCACATTGGAAGATTGAGAAACCCACCTCTATATCATCACCTATAAATATAGGGCTTCTCCTATTGAATTGTGTACACACAGAAATAGAGAGAGAGTTAGGAATAATATACGTTTATATTATTCCGGTGATACATGCGTGAGTATATACAGTGTGTGTGCGTGTGATCTATGAATCACCCCCTTATAATCCTCTCAGTGATTTTTTAGTGAAATGGTGCTCTCCGTGGACGTAAGCTTATTTGGCTGAACCACGTATATATTCTTGTGTTGATTGTTTGGTGTGTTTGTGTGCGTTTTCTGATTTGTAGGTGTGCACGGCTTCATACATAGGTGCACGGCTTCGTACATAGGGTGTGCGAACCCTAACAAGTGGTATCAGAGCCTCAGGTTGGAGCAAATCACGAAGCCCGACGATCTGGTCCAGATCTGATTTTTCAAGTGCCCTAAATCATAAACCGACCACACCAGGAGCTTTGGCTCGACGAGATGAATCCAGCAGTGTCAAGCGTGTTACCGGAAAGTTCCGCACGGGCCCCCATGCGCCGCCTGAAGTTCCGGCCAGTTTTTTGGCTTCGTCGAGCAGCAATTTCGGTTCGGCGTGATTTTCCGGAGCATCGTTTATCGGAACGAGGTTTATAATATATCTACGGAAATAGGATTCGAAGCCCGACGTTTTGGCGCAATAATCAGCCCAATCAGAGCAGGGACGCGCCCGCACGCACCCCGAGAAGGTACTGACTTCGTGATTAAATTTTTGTCTTTTGTGCGAATTTGTTTTGGCCCGTTTGGAGTCATTTTTGACCTGTTTTGGACGTGGTCAGAGGCGTTCTTAAGGTTTTGAACCACCTCGACGCAATCGTATACTCGGTTTTGCGTAATTAGACTTCGAATATCTCTAATAGGATCAGTGGGAGCTATGGGAGAAGAAAAGACAGTAATGATCGACAAGTTTGATGATACAAACTTTACATATTGGAATATGCAAATGGAGGATGTGTTATTCCAGAAAAATTTGTATTTACCGCTAGAAGGGACGAAGCCAGATTCAATGAAAGAAGAGGAGTGGAATATCTTAGATCGAAAGGCTCTTGGCATGATCAGATTGATGTTGGCAAAATCTGTTGCCTTCAATATCAGGAAAGAGAAGACTGTAAAGTCTCTCATGGAAACTCTTTCGAAGATGTACGAACAGCCGTCTAGAGCAAATGCATTACATCTTATCAGCAGATTGACGAATCTGAAGATGTCCGAGAATGGGAATGTTGGTGAACATCTCAGTAAGCTTAATAACATTTATGGGCAGTTGGAATCAATTGAAGTAGTGTTTCAAGACAAGGTGAAATCAGCTTTTCTCCTTAATCAATTGCCAGAGAGCTGGAACGCCACAATGGCTGCAATCAGTAATTCTTCAGGGATAGACCCACTGAAGTATGATACCGTTGTGAGTATGGTACTCACAGAAGAGATCAAAAGATAGTCGTCAGACTCTTCAAGCAGTGGCACAACATTGAATGTCGACACCAGAGGCAGAGGTTCGAACAGACAGAAAGGCGGAAACCAAAGGCGTTGCCGTTCCAAGTCGAGACAGGGAAGATCACAGTCTCGAGGTCCCAGAAATTCCAAAGCAATCGAATGTTGGAATTGCGGCAAGATTGGTCATTTAAGGAACCAGTGTAGATCCCCGCAGAAAGTAGCGGATGACAAGACAGAGGCAAATATTGTCTTAGAAGAAGCAGATGATGCACTGATATGCTCTTTGGAGAGCAAAGCAGAGTCTTGGATTTTGGACTCTGGAGCATCATTCCATGCCACCTCAAGTCGAGATCTCTTTGAGATCTATGCACCTGGAAACCTCGGTAAGGTTTATCTAGGTGACGATCAACCCTGCAGTGTTGTTGGCAAGGGTGAAGTACATATCAGACTCAATGGATCGATATGGAAGATGAGGAATGTCAGACACATTCCAGACTTGAGGAAGAACCTGATCTCAGTAGGCCAGTTGGCGAGTGAAGGTTATGTGACCACTTTCAGTGAAGATAAGTGGAAAGTTTCCAAGGGGGCTATGGCTATAATACGAGGAAAGAAAACAGGTACGTTGTACATTACCACCAAGGTTAGCACATTTGTAGCAATTGCAGAAAGCAATGAGGATTATAATTTGTGGCACCAGAGGCTAGATCACATGAGTGAAAAGGGACTCAAGGTTATTCTCGCAAAGGGAAAGCTACCAGGTCTAAATTCGATTGATATCGACTTCTGTGAGGATTGCGTATTCAGTAAGCAGAAGAGGGTTAGTTTTCAAAAAAGCGGCAGAGAACTCAGAAAGGAGAATCTTGAGCTAGTTCACACTGATGTCTGGGGGCCAGCAAATGTCTCATTTATTGGCGAAAAGTCCTATTTCATCACCTTCATCGATGACCATTCCAGAAAGGTATGGGTTTATTTCTTGAAACATAAATCTGAAGTGTACGGTGTGTTCAAGAGTTGGAAGGCTATGATAGAGAATGAGACGGGTTTGAAGATCAAGAGATTACGACCCGATAATGGTGGAGAGTATCAGGACACCGGGTTTAAGAGATTTTGCTATGAGAACTGTATCAGATTAGAGAGAATTGTTCCACGTACACCACAACAGAATGACATAGCAGAACGGATGAATCGGACATTGACTGAGAGAGCCAGAAGCATACTCATTCAGGCAAGGTTGCCGAAATAGTTCTGGGCAGAAGCAGTCAGTACAACAACGTACTTAATCAATCGTGGTCCATCAGTACCATTGGAGCACAGAATACCAGAAGAGGTCTGAAGCGGTAGAGAGGTAACACTTTTACATTTAAAAGTTTTTGGTTGTGTTGCATATGTACATGTTAGTGACACTATGAGGGGTAAGCTTGATCCCAAGTCACAAAAGTGTATTTTCATTGGCTATGGCGGTGACGAGTATGGTTACCACATGTGGGATGATCAGAACCGAAAACTGATCCGAAGCAGAGATATAGTGTTCAATGAAAAGGTTATGTACAAGGATAAGCACACAACAACCTCAGAGCCTACAACACAAAGTGATCCTGTGTGTGTTGAGTTAGATGATGTTCAAGACAATGAGAGTACTTAATCAGACGAACATATTGCAGATGGAAATACTCAACAGGTTGATACACCGCAGTCTCCGACTCCTATTCCTGTACCTAGGAGGTCTTCACGGCAGCATGTGCCGAATCGAAGATACATGAATTATTTGTTGCTCACAGATGGAGGTGAACCAGAGTATTTTGATGAAGCATGCAGTGCAACAGATGCGAGCTAGTGGGAGCTTGCGATGGAAGATGAGATGAGGTCCCTTATTTCCAATAAGACATGGAAGCTAACTGAGCTGCCGGTAGGAAAGAAAGCTCTCCATAATAAATGGGTCTACAGAGTCAAAGAAGAACATGATGGTACTAAGAGGTACAAGGCGAGACTTGTAGTAAAAGGCTTTCAGCAAAAAGCAGGAATCGACTACACCGATGTATTTTCTCAGGTTATGAAACTGACTACCATTTGTTCAGTTCTTAGCATTGTTGCATAAGAGGGTTTGCACATAGAGCAGTTAGATGTCAAAACTGTTTTCCTTCATGGTGACCTAATAGAAGAGATTTATATGCAACAACCGGAATGTTTCTTAGAGAAAGGGAAAGAGAAACTTGTGTGTAAGTTGGAAAAGAGCTTGTATGGTTTGAAACAATCTCCAAGACAGTGGTACAAGAAATTCAATGGATTTATGCAGAGACATGGTTATATCAAGTGCAACGCTGATCATTGTTGCTATTTCAAGAGGTTTAACACGAGTTACATTATCCTCCTACTTTATGTTGATGACATGTTAGTAGCTGTATCTGATTTTCTGGAAATCAGTAGGTTGAAGAAGTAGTTGGCAAAAGAGTCCGAGATGAAGGACTTAGGCACAACGAAGCAGATTCTTGGTATGATAATCATCAGAGACAAGCAGAAGGGAATTTTGCAGTTGTCTCAGGCTGACTACGTTGAACTGGTTTTGAAGTGGGTCAACATGAATGATGTTAAGTCATTTAACACACCTTTGGCTAGTCATTTTCGATTATCCAAAAAGCAGTCTCCCAAGTCAAAAGCAGAGAGGAATAACATGGCCAGTATTCCATACGCTTCAGCTATTGGTAGCTTGATGTATGTGATGGTTTGTACAAGACCAGATATTACATATGCAGTGGGAACAGTCAACATGTTCATGTCTAATCCAGGAAAAACTCACTGGGAAGCAGTGAAGTGGATATTGCGATATCTACGAGGTACCACAAACAGATGTCTTTATTTTGGAAAATGTGAAGTGAATTTACATGGCTATGTAGATTCAGATTTTACTGGTGAGATAGACCACAAAAGAAACACTACTGGTTATGTCTTTACAGTAGGTACTACAACAGTCAGTTGGATTTCGCAGATACAGAGGATTTTAGCGTTATCTACTACAGAGGCTGAGTATGTAGCCGTGACAGAGGCTAGCAAAGAGATGATTTGGTTACAGGGTTTGTTGGTAGAGTTGGGATTCGAGCAAGGGAAAAGTGTTTTGCATAGTGATAGTCAGAGTGCTATACATCTGGTGAAAAATTCAGCATTTCATTCGAGAACCAAGCATATAGATCTTCGTTATCACTTTATCAGATCTTTATTAGAGGATGAAGTATTAACACTTAAGAAGATTCAAGGAAGCGAGAATCCGGCCGACATGTTGACCAAAGTGGTGATAACAGAGAAACTGAAGTTGTGCGCAACTTCAGTTGGTCTTCAAGCTTGAAGACAGAAATGAGGGCACCGAGCACTGATCATTGATGGAGTTGATTAATGAAGGCAAAGTCGTCAAGTGGGAGATTGTTATATATTGACATATATATATATAATATGACTACTTTGTTATATTAACTTGTCCCACATCGGAAGATTGAGAAACCCACCTCTATATCCTCACCTATAAATATAGGGCTTCTCCTCTTGAATTATGTACACACAGAAATAGAAAGAGAGAGTTATGAATAATATACGTTTATATTATTCCGGTGATACAGACGTGAGTATACACAGTGTCTGTGCGTGTGTGATTTGTGAATCACCCCCTTGTAATCCTCTTAGTGATTTTTTAGTGAAACGGTGCTCTCCGTGGACGTAGGCTTATTTGGTTGAACCACGTATATATTATTGTGTCGATTGTTTGGTGTGTTTGTGTGCATTTTCTGATTTATAGGTGTGCACGGCTTCGTACATAAGGTGTGCGAACCCTAACAATAGTTTTGTCGGTTTCGACTACAAACTTCTCATCTGCTTAATTTGCAATGTGAAACTATTAGATTTGAATTCATTTCATTTTAACTTTGTCTTACTTTTATAAAATTTAACACAGGTGCAGGCATCATAAGTCTTGGCTGATTTTTAATTCCTTGAAATAATGAAAGAAACACTATTTCCATTTACTTTGTTCCTTTAACTCTATGTTTTCAAAATCTGGAGCAAATTGCCTCTCCCATTGTCAATCTTTACCACATTTCTATATTACAAATGTACAAAGAACACCCTCTATTCACTACAAAAAATTTTTAGTGGGATGCTAAAATTATCGGTCACTGTACCAGTTGATTTATTTATTAAGGATATTTAAGGTATAACAAGAGTTTCTATGAGCACTATAAACTCAAAACTTTAATGTCAGTACTTTAGGTAGCAATTCACAATAAATCGCCAAAAGTTATATAACAGCAGTTTTTATAAAAGACGTGACTAGTATAAGAGGGGCCAAACTTAATATCAAGACTTGACTAGTGTTAAGACTCTTCACATATCAGAAACTACCTAGCTGACAAGTCAAGATACAACAAGCCCCATCAAATTTATTTGGAGCAGGGAGAGAGGGGTGTGGAGAGAAGATATTAGGCATTCGAAAACTTGCGCGTGTTGTGCACCACTTTTTTGTCAAGCAAGTCTTACTTATACTAAATAATATTTCAAGCTGATTTAGTTTGAAATGGCCAAATTTCTCTTGCACTACATTTTTATGATATTGTTAACAAGGCTAGGTGAAGGTTACTACCATGCATGGCCGTCTCGATAGTAAGACAATTTAGGCGGTCGCCTAAGGCCCCGACCGAGAGGAAGGCCCCAAAATTTTGGTGCCATATATATATAATTATTTTTTAATATATTATATATATATATTTTTTAAAATAAGCCTTTATATAATGTTGTAAAAATAAACTTTTAGAATGAGTCTCCTTATAATGATATAGTAAAAAATAAACTTTTAGAATGTGCTTTGTTATAATTTTGTCAAAGAAATATTTTTGGAATGGACCTAAATAGAATGGGCCTCCATATAAATTAGATTTTTAGTACACATATTTTACCAACTAATTTTATATTTGAAACTTTTGGGCAAAATGAAAAGGCATGGGCGGCTAGGGTTTCTATTTTTATTTTTTCCCCTCAGTCTCACTCTCATCAGTCTCATCAAATCAAAGTTCTACAATTTTCCTCTCTCTCTCTCAAAATATTATTGTCTTATTTTTTCATCTTTGTCGCATAAATCTCTCCAATCTTATTCTCTCAAGACTCTCATAACTGAATCATCTCTTAATTCATCAATCGAGAGTCACAAACAACTATATTTTTCGTAGATAGGTGAAACCATCCTCTTCGGCTGGTTGGTCTGACCTTGTTTATGTCTCCAAACTCCAAGCCATACTAATACTTGGTGGGTATCTAACTTCTTTTGCTTAAAATCATTGTCTTCAAAAATCATTTTTTGGTTATTATTCTCAATTCTTTTCATGAATCACAATAGTCTATGAAAAAAATCTCTTATGTAATTTTTTGGTTTCTAATTTAGCCAAAACATGGAATGAGTATTGTTCATTTTCATGGGTTGATGTTCATGCCTTCTTTTGTTGGAAAATTCGTATTGAAAGTATTAAATCAATAAGATTTCAAGCTCCACAAATAAGAGATGCTATAATTCAATTAGAACAAATTAGTGAAGATCCTAAGATAAAAAGTGAAGCTAAATGTTTAGCAATATATGAAATGTTTATAAACAAGTTGTCTTGATTTCTTACAATTTTTAAAACATAATGAGCCTTCTGATATTGATGTTTTTGATTTATTTTCAGAATTAAAAGTTTTCAAAGAAATTTTACTAATAGAATCACACAATGCAATTGAAATATTAAATTACATTATAAATTAGATTCTTTTCCAAATGCGTGCATTGCTTACCGAATATTATTGAAAATACCGGTAACCTTGCTGCAACAGAAATAAGTTTTTCAAAATTAAAGTTGATAAAATCATATCTAAGATCAATAATGTCACAAGAGAAATTAAATGGATTGACTATATTATCTATTGAAAAAGATATTTTATCAACACTTGAATACAAGAATTTGATTAGTAATTTTGCATCTCAAAAAGCAAGAAGGATGGTTTTTAAATAAGTGTTACTAAAAATAATATATAATATATCAAAAGTTCCTTTTATATTTTTTGCCTAAGGCCTCCAATTTCACCTTTTATACTTTTCGCCTAAGGCCTTCAATTTCATGGTAAGTGTAAGGTTTCGGAATGCTGTTGCTTGAAATGTAGGTATTTTAGGTGGCAATTTACAGTATGTAATTAAAGGCTATAACTACAGTTTTTACCCCTAAATGTCTTATTTTGTAGTGATTTGACTTGTAGTTTGGAGTTCAATGAATCTAACCATGAAACTTCATGACATGTTTATGCAAAAGACTTGACTAGTATAAGAGGGGCCAAACTTAATATCGAGACTTGACAAGTGTTGAGACTGTTAACATATTGGAAACTACCTAGCTAACAAGTCAAGATACAACAAGGCCCGTCAAATTGCTTTGGAGTAGGGACAGGTTGTGGAAAGAAAAGATATTAGGCATTCGGAAACTTGCGCGTGTTGTGCACCACTTTTTGTCAAGTAAGTCTTGTACTTATACTAAACACTATTTCAAGCTGATTTTTAGTTTGAAATGGCCAAATTTCCCTTGTACTGCTTTTTCCTGATATTGTTAACAAGGCTAGGTGAAGGCTACTACCATGATAAGTGCAAGGTTTCGAGGTGCAAGGAGCAGGGTCCGGCAATCCGTTTCCCCTTCTGGCTTAAACACCACAACCACAACCACAACCATGTTGAAAAGTAAACTTGATATTGATCATCCATATCCATTCATCATATGCATGTATTAAATGTCAACATTAGCTGCAAGAAAACCATGCGTGAGTTGTTCAAGCTCAAATCTTCAAAAGTCAAGAATGGCTGCAACGAATATTTTTCTTTGTCAGTTTATGTATTTCAATCCTCTATATAAGTGTGTGGTATTGTATTGAAAAAGAAAAAGAAGCAAGAAACAAATAGAGTATGAGAGTTGAGAGAAACTTTGTATTCTGTTTTTGTGTTTGAAATAAAAAGATTAAGTTTTTCATATATTTGAGTGTATCCTGAGTTATTAAATCACCTCAAGTGATTTGCAACCACACAACCAATGAGGGCTATCCCGAGTTTGAGCTGATGTGCAATGACAGAAATCAAACTGTGCTAACACTACCACATTCAGAAAAGCGAAGTGTTTAAATGTAGTTGTTGAAGACAAGGACTGGCTATGGCATTTGAGATACATATATCTCAACTTTGAAGGCCTGAAGTTGCTCGCAAGCAAGCAGATTGTGAAGGGACTTCCCTACATCAACCATCCTAATGAAATATATGAATGTTGTGTACTTGGGAAACATCACAGACTGAGCTTTGCTAAAGAAGTCAAATGGCGATCAACAAATCTGCTGGAGCTCGTTCACACAGATGTGTGTGGTCTATTGAAGTCAGTATCATATGGAAAAAACAGGTATTTTCTTACATTCACTGATGATTATAGCAGAAAGACATGGGTGTACTTCTTGCAGAAGAAATCAGAAGTATTTGACAAGTTCCAAGAGTTTAAAGCTCTTGTTGAGAAGTAGAGCGGCTACAATATCAAGACGTTGCGGTCAGATTAAGGAGGATAATATATGTCAAATACATTCCAGAATTACTGCAAAGAGCATGACATCCGACAACAAACAACACCATCCTATACGCCTCAGCTAAATGGTGTTTTTGAAAGGAAGAATCGCATGATCCTGGACATGGTCAGAAGTATGCTGAAAGGAAAGACTATGCCCAAGGAATTTTGGGCTGAAGTGGTATCTTGTGTTGTTTATCTGTTGAATAGGTGTCCAACCAGAAGACTCTATTTCAAAACACCTGAAGAAATCTGGAGTTCATACAAGCCGAGTGTCAATCATCTCAGAATTTTTGGATGTATTGCTTACACAAAAATTCTAGAAGCCAGAAGAACCAAGCTTGACGACAAATGACATAAATGTATCTTTATCGGCTATGGCGACAGAATAATGGGATATAAGTTGTTTAATCCCATCACTAAGGAAGTAATTATGAGCAGGGACGTGATCTTTAAAGAAAATGAAGCTTGGAGCTGGGATTAGAATGAAGATGGAAAAACCAAGGAGCTTATACTTGAAGAAGTAGAAAAAGAAGTTGCAATGGAGCCGCAAATTCTACCACATCAATCTCCTGTACCTGCAAGAAATGATCCTTCATCGTCATCATCACCAGATGAAAGATCAAGTGAAAGACCCAAAAAAGTGAGAAGCCTGAAGGAACTATATGAAGCCACTGAAGAAGATCAAGACCAGGATTTGCTATGCTTATTTCTGGATAGTGATCTTGTCAACTTCACAGAAGCCATCCAAGAGAAAAAGTGGAAGTCAGCAATGGATAAAGAAATCAGGGCCATAGACAAGAATGACACATGGGAGCTGTATAGTCTACCAAAAGGTCAAAAGCCTATTGGAGTCAAATGGGTCTATAAGACAAAGAAGAATGAAAAAGGCGAAGTTCAGAAATACAAAGCTCGCCTGGTTGCAAAAGGCTACAAACAGAGACAGGGACTAGACTATGGTGAAGTATTTGCTCTTGTTGCCCGTAGAGACAATCAGACTGATGATATCTATTGCTGCTCAGAATAGATGGAAGTTGTACCAACTTGATGTGAAGTCAGCATTTCTGAACGGATTTCTAGAAGAAGAAATTTATGTCGAACAACCGCTGGGATATACAAATGATGGACATGAAGACAAGGTGTACATGTTGAAGAAAGCTCTTTATGGACCGAAGTAAGCTCCACATGCATGGAATACAAGAATTGACAAGTATTTCCATGATAATGGGTTCGAGAAATGTCCATATGAGCATGCATTGTACCTAAAGAAAGGTCTAGAAGGAAGTGTACTATTTGCAGGTCTGTATGTTGATGATTTGATCTTCACAGGAAACAACCCAGCCATGTTTGAAGAGTTCAAGAAAACCATGATTCAAGAATTAGAGATGACAGACATAGGTCTGATGTCACACTTTCTTGGAATTGAAGTGAAACAGAATGCTGAAGGAATCTCGATCTGCCAAAGTAGATATGCAAAGGAGATTCTCAAGAAGTTCATAATGGAATCAAGCAATCCAGTATCAACTCCGGTGGAAAGCAACATGGAACTCAGAAAGAATGAAGATGGAGGAAATGTTGATCCGACATACTTCAAAAGTTTAGTTGGAAGTCTTCGGTACTTGACTTGTACCAGACCAAATATACTCTACGTAGTTGGATTGATCAGCAGATACATGGAGGAACTAGATCAATCACACCTTAATGCTACAAAGAGAATCATTCGCTACATCAAAGGTACGATCAATGATGGTTTGCTATATACCTCAACTGATGAATTAAGATTCACTGGCTATTCAGATAGTGATTGGGGTAGAGATTTGAATGAAATAAAAAACACAACTGGATTTGTGTTTTTCATTGGAGATACAACATTCACATGGTCCTCCAAGAAACAACCGATAGTAACGTTATCATCATGCGAAGCTGAATATGTAGCAGTCAGCTCAATTGTGTGTCATGCTATTTGGTTGAGAAATGTGTTGAAGCATTTATGTTTTCCACAAGAAAAGCCTACAAAGATTTTCATTGATAATTGTTCAGCAATTGTACTTGCAAATAATCCAGTCTTCCATGAACGAAGCAAGCATATTGATACATGGTATCATTCCATCAGGGAGCATGTGCAGAATAGAGAAGTGGAATTAATATCTGGCAAGACAAATTATCAAATTGCAGATATTTTTACAAAGCTATTGAAGCAAGACATGTTCAACAGACTGAAGATGATGTTAGGAATGCAGAAGTGTGGAGAATCAAGTTTAAGGAGGAATGTTGAAAAGTAAACTTGATATTGATCATCCATATCCATTCATCACATGCATGTATCAAATGTCAACACTAGCTGCAAGAAAACCATGCGTGAGTTGTTCACGCTCAAATCTTCAAAGGTCGAGAATGGCTGCAACAAATATTTTTCTTTGTTAGTTTATGTATTTCAATCCTTTATATAAGTGTGTGGTATTGTATTGAAGAAGAAAAAAAAGCAAGAAACAAATAGAGTGTGAGAGTTGAGAGAAGCTTTGTATTATGTTTTTGTGTTTGAAATAAAAAAATTGTGTTTTTCATATATTTGAGTGTATCTTGGGTTATTAAATCACCTCAAGTGATTTGCAACCACACGGCCAATGAGGGCTTTCCCGAGTTTGAGCTGATGTGTAATGACAGAAATCAAACTGTGCTAACACTACCACATTCAGTAAATCTGGTTGTCAAGGAGATTTATTACACCTCTCAAATTATATCACTTTATGATGGCGAAGGCTGCTTATCAACACAGCTCATGAACCTCGATCTATCCACTTCGTCTACTTTTCAACTTCACCCATTGTCTAGTTTACGATACGTTGAGTATGCAGTATACAAGTGCCCTACACGTAACGATATGAGTTCATACAACTCCATTTCTTGCTTTAGTCCATCTGTTCCGGGATATGAAATTTATGATGTCCGTCACTACAATTACGAGTCCCTTTTTTCTTGCACAAGGATTGGTAATTACAGTGCCTCCGATTTTAGATCTGACCAAACAAGTCTCACATTGGATTGGTCAAAACAGAATTTGCCTTTGTGCGATGCAGAGACCAAAAAATGCGTCTATGGATATGATGATAGTCAGTCTTTCCAAATGCCTCAGCCTCCAACACCAAAAAGTACAAATACTTCAAACTCCTTTTTCATATTTAGTGGTTTTAATTTATTTATTTGATGTATATACAATGACTCAATTTGTATGTAGACATTCAAGCAAAGGCTACAAAGAGAAATAGTTGAACTATGCTTAATTACATGACAAAATATGTACTAGTAAGATTTAGTCCAACTCATGTTGAAAGTTTCAATATGAGTCCAACTCATGCTTGTATTTTACGTTGTACCAATCTTTTCTTTTTTTTTTTCTCTCCCTCACTATATATATATATATATATTACTATAGGATAAAACAGTTGTAGGAGTCATAATCATGATTCCTCCTATCGGATTACGTATTACACGTAATGTTTTTAAAAAGTATCAATACCTTTACACAATATTCATATATTTGTGTTTAAAACTTACTTTTGATTATAGTATCGTCCGGTTCATATTTCATAGTATTTTTAGAAATTGCCGATATCATTATATAATATTAATGTATATAATTATCTAACACTCACTTTTTTTTAAAAGGATTTAACGTTTACTTTAAAATTAATATTGTATGAGTCTAATATAACGTTATTGCGACCAATATTATTATTGCAACTAGGACCAAAACCGGTACTGCAAAACAAATTATGATGCAGGTGGGTATGAGAGACTAAATTATTTTGATTTTTTGTTTTCTATTGTGCGGATATCATTGAGACAGAGAGGATGACTTGATAATGGCAAGTTGGCACTTGACACATCAAAGAAAATAAAGATGGATCTACAAGTATTTTCCACCACTCCACACCACACCACAAAATCTGCCTTTTTGCCCTAAAATAATTATACCATTCCTAATAATAAAAAAGGAAATATTGGCTTTTATGACTCAAAATATAAGTAAAATCTTTAAGACAAAAAATTACCAAATTAATCATCTCACACCTCAAATAAACAAATCTACGCGGCCGCCATTGCTTTAACCTCCTTCCCTCCGCCACAGAATTTGTATGCAAGGAAGTCTTAAAGGTTCTTGAATTGAGGTATACCGGAGATATGACTCCAAGTGAGTTTGTTGTATTGGAATTTGGATCGAGAGACTCAAATAAAAGAAAATGAGTGGGCTTGTGGTAGAACAACTATTAATTGTTACCTTCTATCATTTTGTTTCAAATAAATGATAAAATAATATTATTTTATAATTTATTCTATTACTAAAGCGTTTCATATTTGTAACCGAACAACACTCTTTACGTTTCCATTTTCATTTTGGATTAATTTCAGAAAATCCCTTTGTGGTTTCAAAAAAGATTATTTTGCCTCCCTCCTATACAGAAAATTCACATGCACTTATCAAATTGTATCAGCTTGTCCTCTTTCCTATAATTTTGGAACAAAAATACCCCTAAGATTTAATGAAAAAATGATTTAAAATTCAAAAATATATATAAAATTTGAAAAAATATACAAAATTCGAAAAAATATATAAAATTCGAATTTTATATTGTGTTTTCAAATTTTATATATTGTTTTTTTAATTTTATATATTTTTACGAATTATATAGATATTTTTACGAATTATATATATTTTTATGAATTTTATATATATTTTTTCTAATTTTATATGTTTTTTTCGAATTTATATGTTTTTTTTTTAAATTTTATATGTTTTTTTTCGAATTAAATATATATATATATATTGAATTTTATATATTTTTTTAATTTTAAATTATTTTTTATTAAATTTTAGAGATATTTTGATCCAAAATTATAAAAAATGAGACAAACTGATACAATTTGATAAGTACTAGAGATTTTTCTGTATAGGAGGGAGTAAAGTGATTTTTTTTAAATCACGGGTTTACTGAAATTTACCCATTCTATTTTAATATTGCAGTATATAAAATCGAATCTTGTAAATTTCAATTTCACATAAAAAAAAAAAAAAAAATAGCCGTTGAAGAGGATGATCAGTCTCTCTCTTCCCTCTTCCCCCAAATTGCTCCCACCTAGCCTCAAACCTATAAACCCTTCCCGCCAAAAAGTCTCCTCCGTCCAATCCTTGAAGAACCCCAATTTCGAACATCTCAAGGACCGTCTGATCCGTCTGGCCAATGTGGGCCACCTCCACAAAGCAATCTCCACCCTCGATCTCATCACCCAACATGGTCTCGCCCCAGACCTCGTCACCTACTCTGTCCTCCTCAAATCCTGCATCAGAACCCGAAACTTTGATCTGGGAAAGCTTGTCCACACCAAATTGACCGAGTCAGGCCTCCGACTCGACTCGGTTGTGCTCAACTCACTCATCAGCTTGTATTCAAAATGTGGGGATTGGGTAACGGCTACTTCTATATTTGAAACAATGGGTGAGAACAGAGACTTGGTTTCATGGAGTGCAATGATCTCATGCTTTGCTCATAATGATATGTATTCGAAAGCTATATCTACATTCTTTGAAATGCTTGAATTCAGCGAATACCCGAATCAATTTTGTTTCTCGGCCGTGATTCAAGCTTGTTCTAACGCGGATAATGCTTGGATTGGGGAAATAATTTTTGGGTTTGTGATAAAAACTGGGTATTTTGAGTCTGATGTGTGTGTTGGGTGTGCATTGGTTGATATGTTTGCAAAGGGTTGTGGCGACTTGAATTCTGCAGAGAAGGTGTTTGATAAAATGCCGGAGAAGAATGAAGTTGCTTGGACTTTGATGATAACTAGATATACCCAACTGGGTCATGCAAGAAATTCCATTTCCTTGTTTTTGGATATGGTATTGAGTGGACTTAAACCAGACCGCTTTACGTATAGCAGTGTCATGTCGAGTTGTGCAGCATTAGATTTGTTAGCTCTCGGGCAGCAATTACATTCTCAGGTGATTAAGTCTGGATTGGGTAGGGATGTTTGTGTTGGGTGCAGTTTGGTGGATATGTATGCTAAGTGTGTTGGTGATGGATCTGTGGATGATTCGAGGAAGGTATTTGATAGGATGCCTGATCATAATGTTATGTCTTGGACTGCAATTATCACGGGGTGTGTGCAAAGCGGAGGTCACGATAAGGAAGCTATTGAATTATATAGAAAAATGATTCAGGGTCGAGTTCTACCCAATCATTTCACATTTTCGAGTGTTCTCAAGGCGTGTGGAAATCTTGCTGATTTAGGTATGGGTAAACAAGTTTATACCCATGCAGTTAAACTTGGCCATGCTTCAGCTGATTGTGTTGGAAATGCTCTTACTAGCATGTATGCTCGATCTGGTAGGATGGATGATGCCCGGAGAGCTTTTGATGTTCTATTTGAGAAAAATTTGGTCTCCTACAACACTATTTTTGACGGCTATGCCAAGAATTCGAATGCTGATGAAGCCTTTGAACTTTTCCATCAAATCAAGGATGATAGAATAGTGTTTGATGCTTTCACGTTTGCCAGTCTATTGAGTGGAGCTGCAAGTATAGGTGCGGTGAGTAAGGGCGAGCAAATCCATGCTCGCTTAATTAAAGCAGCATTTGAGTCAAACCAATCCGTTTGTAATGCTTTGGTCTCTATGTACTCTAGATGTGGGAACATAGAAGCTGCTTTTCAAGTTTTTTATGAAATGGAAGATCGGAATGTAATATCATGGACTTCGATGATCACTGGGTTTTCAAAACATGGATTTGCGAAAAGAGCTTTGGAAATGTTTTACCAAATGCTTGAGGCAGGTGTAGAGCCAAACGAGATCACATATGTTGCTGTTCTATCAGCTTGTAGCCATGTGGGTATGATCGATGAGGGATGGAAATTGTTTAACTCGATGTTCAAAGAACACGGAATAAGCCCACGGATGGAACATTATGCATGCATCGTTGATTTATTTGGACGATATGGCTTCCTTGAAAAGGCTGTTCAGTTTATTGACTCGATGCCTATGAGGGCTGACGTTTTGATCTGGCGCACCTTGCTTGGAGTTTGCCGAGTGCATGGCAACACGGTGCTTGGCGAACATGCTGCAAAAATGATTATTGAGCAAAACCCAAATGATCCAGCTGCGCACATTTTGTTATCAAACTTGTATGCTTCAACTGGTCAATGGGAAGCTGTAGTGGCTATCAGAAAAGGCATGAAAGAGAGAAATTTGATCAAGGAAGCAGGGTGTAGCTGGATAGAGACAGAGAACAAGGTACATAGGTTTTACGTAGGGGACACTTCTCATTCCCAAGCACCGGAGATATATAAAGAACTAGATAAATTGGCTCTTAAAATAAAGGAGATGGGTTATGTCCCTAACACAGATTATGTTCTTCACGATGTGGAGGAGGAACAGAAGAAAGAGTATTTGTTCCAACACAGCGAGAAGATAGCAGTAGCGTTTGGTCTTATAAGCACATCCAATTCGAAACCCATAAGGGTTTTTAAGAATCTTCGCGTCTGTGGAGATTGCCATACTGCAATCAAGTACATATCAATGGCAACTGGGAGAGAAATAATAGTAAGGGATTCAAACCGGTTTCATCATTTCAGAAATGGGGTGTGTTCCTGCAATGATTACTGGTGATTATATACTGTTTCGAAATGAATAGAAGTGATGGGAATTCTACATCTGGTGGATGAAACTATGTCAAGCTTATCCTTCTAGTTTCTGTCTCTTGCCTCTTCTTATCTGCAGATGAATCCGTACGATGCATTCCATTCCTTTGTCATTTGCAGGTATTAGAAGGCTTCTCAGTAATCTTAGGTCAGAAGAGGGGGAAAGTAATATATGGGGTTCATTTTGCTGCCTTGCCGTTGAGACTGGAATATCTATAAAAATATCCTCAGATAAGTAACTTCAATACCCTGATCCTATTTTACTATTTCTTCTACAGGCATTACAGCACTTCTTCAATGAATTTTGAATATATGTCTGCTTGATTTGAGATTCTGAAAACTGTTATAAAATGGACTTGTATTTGATTTTGCAAACTCAGTTATAAAAAGTGATAAAATGGTATGTGTAATACCTCGTATTTTTATTCTTTATATATATTGGATTAATTTAATTTAATTAAATAATTATAAGTTAATTAAATGGGCTATAATATATTTTTGAGTTAATTAGTTGGGCTTATTAGCTAATGGGCTATATTATATTTTTGGGCCCATCGGAAGAATTAAATAAATATATATATATATTATATAACTAAAATAAACCCTAAGTTAGGGATACGTTTCTGTCAGACTAGTCGAGGGAGAGATAGCAGAATCGCGAGTCGTGTAGAAGAGAGAGGAGAGAGCATCGATCAACCTACAATCCGTGCGTAATTTAGCCTAACGATCAGGCAAGTAGAATGTTCTTCTCTTCCCCTTTGAACCTGTAATCACATCCTCTATATATTGTATATATTTTGTTTTGATCCGTGTGTATATATATATATAATTTGATGAGCAATTACATATAAGTACATACCGGTGTAGATATATATACATGTATATTCTGTTTTGTTTCGATGTTGTAGGGTACAATTTTATCATGTTTACTTTGTGGGTTCCTGGACAAGTATTGCTAGTTAGGTGATGAATTCCTGTGAAACATAAATTTTTATTTCCATTGGATTAGATTGGTGTACTTGATATATATGTGCGTGCACGGGTGTGTGTGAATTTTTATTTGGGAATCTGAATTGTTACCAAAGGTTATCAAGGAAGATAAATAACTTTACATGATTGCGGCAAAGGAATGATTATCTAAGTGATGGTATTCTTAGACCAGTGTCTATATATAAATATATATATATATAATATAGGAATGCGGTGGTGTATACGATATTACGAGTATATATATATAAGGAAGCATATGTAAATAACAATAATTTGAGAGTTAGAATTGTAATATAGGAATTTGAATGGTCAGTACTTGAATTCATGTACCCATAGGAAATTCGTTTTGTGAGTTGTTGAGGCCACTGACCACCACATGGTGGGGCCATGTTTCATGACTTGATGGTTCCTAAATAAATTTAAAATTTTTACGTTTAGGGCAGATTAAATAAAAAAAAAAATTAATAATAATAATTTCAGGGTAGTTAAATGATTGATATTTTTGGATTATTGTTGTGTGCTTTTGTAATTATATATCCAGATGTATATATATATATATATAGACTCATAGGTTAGATCGGTATTAATCTAGTAGCCGTTTTTTTTTAGTTTTAGGTGTTTGTTGTTTTCGGGAGGAATTAGGAGGTTTCTTTTTGGTGTTTGAATTTTCAGGAAATATCTAGATCGCAAAGTTTGAAGTATTTATGAATTTATATAGTGGGGAAAAGTAAATTATTGTAAATGAATATTTTTAGATTCTTTAATCTATGGTATAATTAGTAATTAATATATATATATATATATATATATATATATATATATATATATTAATTTCTGTAACTGTGGAATGGAGGGAACCACGATGGACTGACCATTAAGGCAGCCTCATCTGTACCTTGACATGGAGATCAGGTACGTGGTTATGGTTTGGCATGGGTTAGTTGCCTATGGACTTGTGGTTTAGTTATTGTATTAGTTTATTTGGTTGCCTATTGTTTTGTGATTTAATTATGTTGCACTTTATTTGTTTTGTCTATTTTCTGGATGGTAGTTAATTAAGATTTGTGCTTAAAATAATAAAAATTACAGTTTTACTCTTATTTTTGGATGGAGTAGAGGATAGGATTATTGGTACTCTGTTTGGGATCATGTAGAGTCTACTCTGCTCGTGGGTCTGACCCACTATTGTTGTTTCAGGTTCTCAGCAGTTTCAGCCACAGGGTTGAGGTCTCTTATCATTTATTCGCGAGTTCTCCCATTTTGACTTCAGTTCAATGTAGGGACTCAATTTAGTTATATTTCTTTTATTAAGGTTTAGGGGTCCATAGATATGGATTCCCGAGTTTTAACTTTTGGGGTTTTTTTTTATTTATGAATTTATTCATTCATGAGAATTAAACCTCTGACACTATGTTATTCATTAAATATGTTTTTTACTTCCGTGCTTGTTTATTATTGAGTGTTGATGCACCTTAGTTTTCGGTATAAGCCTGGCCAACCTATGCATGAAAATTTGGGAGTGTCACAGTATGTTTTCAAATAACTGTCTTTTATTGTTATCTCAAAATAGTTTTTTTTGTTCAGAATTCTTAAGAAATATTTTTCAGAATCGCAAACCCAGCATATTCATACTGTTTAATACCCTATAATAAGAGAAAAATCTTGAGACTCTTCTCCCTCTCCTCTGTTCAAGCTCCCCTTATTTAGACGTTCCTGCACTCCGACATTGTCAATCATGTCCTTGCTAACCTGATCGATTCCCCACCCCTTCACCTCTCCTCCTGGTTCTTACCCCTCCTCAAAACTCACGAAAGCTTGTCACTGTCAACCCACAAGAATGCCAGAACAACCCACTCACTCACCCCCTGTAACAATGGACAAACTATGCTCTTTATCCCCCTATTTTTGTGGAGGAAGCTCCCTGAAGAATGGAAGCCTATGAAATGGAAGCATGAAACACCGACTTGATTAAAGAAGTGGTTAGGCTAAGAGAATGCCTTGCCAAAGCTGAACAAGAACAACACCACCATAATTATTGAATATTTCGGGAGTACGAACATTCTGTCACTTTAAGTTGATACATCACACATCTGTAAGTTATACTAACAACCCTCCTAATTTCTAGCTTCCATCCAGTAGGAACAGAATAGAGAAATAATCTTACTATGAGAAAGGTTGCTTTATTGGAGTCTTTGGAGAACATCTCATGCTGCAAGTAAGTAGTAGAGAAACAGACATAAAGAGAAAAATATGGTAAAAGAAAGCAAATATGGTAAAAGAATGATCTAGGAGAGATTTACCCTATTGTTGGTTTTATCTTATGCATCTTGAAATTACTAGTTTGAACCTAGACATGAGATTACAGCCTTATTATAAGATTTGCAGAAAGTACTGACGCAAGTCATAGTCGAATAATAAAATTGAAATCAGAAAAATATATATAAAAATATATATATATATCTTATTTATTTTTTCATATATTTGTGTTTTTGGGGTCAGAGAACAAATGAAAGCAGAAAGAATTGTTTTGTTGTGAGTCTTGTGACAGTTGAATTGAGTGCATTTAATGCAGAGGTGACTGAATTAGAGCTTTCTTGATGAATGTTCTACCCGTTCCAAAAGGATAAAAAAGAAACGACTAAAGCTTTCTTCTAACTGAAAAAGCAGCAACCTTCTTATAAGCAAAAAATTGAATTCTAGCAGAGACACTACAATAGTAATAATTTATGTCTAACAAACTGAATCTAACTCTGAAAGTATTAAAAATATTTATCTTTGGTTACATGAAAATTTTAAGCAAAAAAAATCTAAAATAAAGTTACAATTTGACCAAAAGACATCAAAGCAATTAAGCCTCAATCTTATAACACATTTGGAACAATCCAATTTGAGGGTGGAATATGATTATGTGAATCATCAAGGACGTAATGCGTTCCAAAACTTCCATCCTTTACGTTGAAGACACCCATATCGCGACGCCCACATGGGGGATAGAATAGCATGCCAGAATAACCATCTGTGTAATATATGGAATCAGGCCAACATCCAGGCCATTTGGATATTGAAACACAGATGGAATGGTTATCTCCCAAAAATACGGTGTCCCCACCCATATTATGCACTTCAACTCGCTCACCTTCCTCTAAGAGTGTTGACACCCCAATTTTACAGGTGACGTGGCAAGGAGAGAGAGTGAAGTGGACTTGAATTAATGAATCAGATGAGTAAAGTTTCAGGCCTATGTGTTGGGCCGATACAAGGGAAAAGGAAATTGGCCTTGGGCCAGGAGCAAACAATAGTATACAAACCCCATCAGCAATTATTTTGGAAGGGTGCAAGTTTCCGTTGAAAAGAGACCTAGTGCAAAGGGGATTGTTGAAGAGATTTGTTTAAATTATAAGAGATAAAGTTGATAGGGAATATAAAACTTGTAACAAACTCCACTAATAGGGAGAGAGAAGCCTAATGATTTGGATTACATAGTAACGACTTGGAGAGGAGAACGAACTGACTCCTAATAGGACCCTACAACTAAGATCTCTATAAAATCATTCAAGTACAACACAATTTTTTATTGAATTATCTTGATATATTTTTCGGTTGAATGAAAATAGGTAACTGAATGAGTATTTGATGACACTACGACTTCTACATCATTTTCTATAAAAAGAAAAGAGACGGCACATCGAAAAGGGGTACAAAATTTTCAGATTACTCTTCACTTTCTTCTTTATTGCTCAAGGACTAAATTGACCGTCAAAGAGAACCGGCCATCACTTCTACTGTTTTGCAGGACAGATGAGCAAAGTTTTAGGCCTATGTGCGAATTTTTGCTTCAACAATTAGCGTCGTCTGTGGGAAACATATTTCGAAGTTTCTAGAACAAATCAAGGTGTAAGTAGCAAAAATATACTCACATAAAAGATGCCTTTATTTGGGCTCTAATGGCTTTATATATACATTTCAAGTATTTTTTATCTCCCCCCACTTTATAGGGTCGTGCATCTCATTTTTTGGGGTCATGACCCAATTTGTTATTAACTACCCACCACCTTTTGGTAGTGGGTTGTTAATCCCTATTTTTAGGGGATCGTTCAACCCTGATGGGCCTATTACAAGGGCCTTAACTCGTGGGCTAATTAATCATTCATATGTACATGGGCTTGGCTAACATTGGGCCTAACAAAATCAAGATTGGACCTATTAATTTTCATTATTTACACTAGCCCCATTCGGGTCTGGCATACGGGTCCGTGGGCTTGACCCGAATTCAACTGAAATAATTGCTTGCAGCCATTCTTGATGACGTCTGCGTCATTATTGTGAGGAGACGTGTGGTTTTCAAACTTCACAATGGCGGCTGTCGGTTCACTGTATTTGAGGCATTGGGAATCGGCGCACCTCCTCAGCCTTTTAATGATGGCTGTTGGCATGTCCGGGTGTATATAAACCCTTGTATGGCTTCATTTTTTACTCTTATCATTTTTAAATCTTGTAAGCAATCCTTAGCAGTGCTCAAGCTTTGACCGTTGATCGTACTTTGGTTGCCGGAAGTTTTTTTTTCTTCTCGCCGGTTCTCTGTGTAAGTTGTCATTTTCATCATGTCTGATAGTAGTGCCACAAGATCTACCGAGGGGACGATTCCTCAGGAATATGGGGGGTCTGATGTTCCCAGCCCCCCTTCTGCAAACCCGTCCTCTTCATCCTCTCATCCTCCTTCTTTGCCCATACCCAATAATCAGGAGGGTGTAACTGTTTCTGGGGTGAATAATCAGGCAGATATTCCTGATACTGTTCCTGTTGGGACTGATGCTCCAGAAAGCGTTCAAGTTGGGCTTTCTACTGAGTCAGCCCCATTCGTGGCTGAGCCTCTTGAAGCTCATAAAAGAAAGTCTGTGAACATTAAAAGTCTGAGGAGGGATTGTAAGATCCCTAAAGAGGTGATCTTAATGGAATACAATCCTTCTTTTGACTTCAGGATGGGGGACGGAGTAGGTCCGGATGAGGTGTTATTATCGGCTCTTCAGATAAAGGCGCTTCGATTCCCTCTTCACCCTCTCTTTCACTTTATTTTCTTCACTCTAAGAATAACCCCTCTGCAAGTCAACCCAAACTTCTTCAGGATAATTTCAATGTTGATCCTGATAAACAGAGAGAAAAAGCTATCCATGGGTCTGGCAGATCTTCTGCTTAGTTATAAAATTATAGGCTTGAAGGATTGTGAGGGGAGGTACAACTTCTACCCCTTCAAGGGACGGGCGATCTGCCATGGAACTGAGAAAACAGAGAAGTATTGGAAGGAGAAGATGGTTTTAGTGAAGGGGGTTTGGTTTTACCCATATTCTAGAAAATGGCCGATCCCGAGTGTTTTTAAGCGTCTGGCCCTTCTTCCCTTTTCTTTTATCCATAAGGAATCTTGCCTCTGTTCTGGGTGTGATCAGCTCAGAGCGGATTTTGTGTATAAGTCTTTAGGCTATAAAGATACAGACATTGCGGCTCAGGATGTAGAAGCCCGTATTTCTTTATTGAAGTCTAAGGTCTGGTCGGACTGTAATTCATGAGCTGACCTGCTTACTCCTGCCAATTTGCAGTGTATATCCAGGTTAGGAGTCAAATACAAGATCATGATGGATCCGATCAGACCAGTGATTGAGGATGATGATGATGATGATGATATGAAGGAAATAGCCGCGCCTCCAGTTGAACAAGGACAAGTGCCTCTGGATTCTGATCCTCAGGCTACGATCGTTGCCCTGACGGGCGATGCTTCTGGGTCTGCACTTGTGCAGACCACTATCCCTGAACTACTTCACCCTTCTTCTGCCCGAACCAGACCGGTGGGGGAAGAAAGACCCAGTAAGAAAAGGAAGCACAAGGGTAAGGAGAAGAGTTCTACTTCTTCTGACCAGTCCACCTCCAGCCTTACATCCATGTCCGCAATGATAACTCGGGCGAAGGGGCTCTGGACGCCGGAGGAGCTTGAGATGCAGAGAGAGGCCAATCCAGACCGCCTTGTGGGCAAAACTCCGGGGTTGTTACTGGGGGTATGTCCCTGTTCGATCTCATGTTTTATTCCTGCTTTTTGCATAAAACTGACCCATTTTGCCTTAAAATTTCCTTTTAGGCTCTTTTCAGCGTCAACGCATTATGCCTCTCTCACGAGGCAGATGTGAAGGAGCTGGAGCGTCTGAAGGCAGACTTGGCTGAGAGAGATGATAATGAGAAAGAGCTGAAGGCTCAGCTGGGGGACCTTCCTTCCAGGGTTGCTCAACTGGAGGAGGAACTAGCTCAGGCAAAAGAGCTGAATGCTAAGCTATCCAGTGAAAAGGAGAAGCTTCCATCAGATCATGAGGCTCTGCAACACCAGTTCGGCATCTCCTAGTCGGCCCTGGAGATGTGCAAAAAAGGAGGGCTTGACATGCACCAGCACTACTCAAGGATGAACAATATAGTGGCTGGTGAATTCTGGAGGAAGGGCTTCATCGCTGGAGAGAAGGATCCTCCGAGGAAGGTCAAAGATCCTGATGCCATGGATAGGAAGTTAGGGGTTCAGCTTCCATATGCCAGCCCCGAGCCTAGTTATGCTCAGAATCTTTTCACTGAATTCCTCAAAGGGTATCTTCCTACTGACCCTCTCAACCCTTCCATTGAGTTCTTCCCCCCGACCACACATGTAGATTCCTTAGGGAAGGACTTCAGTGATCCAAGCCGTACTTAGGCTTTTTTATACTCATTTGTAATGCTGTTATTGTATAATGTCCTTCGGGCAATTTTGTAATACAAGACAACAATTTTGCTTATTAATGGAATATGCTTTTTTATTTGTCTATGTTGATGTGAATCAGGCTAACTTGCCTCTGCTTTAACATTTTACTTTGTAATTGTGGATCAGGCTTGTATGCCTCTGTCATCTCACTAAGGAAATTTTTAATTTCATTCATCTGGAAGAGTGAGTCAAGCTTATAAGCCTCTGTCATCTCATCACTTAGGAAATATTTTAACGAATCATTCCTCTGGAAGAGTGAGTCAGGCTTATAAACCTTTGTCATCTCATCACTTAGAAAATATTTTAACGAATCATTCCTCTAGAAGAGTGAGTCAGGCTTATAAGCCTATGTCATCTCATCACTTAGGAAATATTTTAACGAATCATTCCTTTGGAATAGTGAGTCAGGCTTATAAGCCTCTGTCATCTCACCACTTAGGAGATATTCTTATGAATTATGCTATTTGATTGCAAGAAGGATGACCATCTTTTATTATAATCAAGAAATTACAAAGATAACAACATCTGACTGAGTCAGAATAACAAACATGGAATTTTTTTTTTTTAAGATATCAATAAAACTAGGCTCAGATGCCTCTGCTTCATTATTCCAAAAACAAAATAAATGTCAAGGATAGTACCTCTTCAGTCGTGAGACATTCTGTGAATTGGGTTCCATATTGCCGTCATTATTCCTGAGGCAGTAAGCCCCACATCCTATGACCTCTGTGACTGTGTATGGTCCTTCCCAATTCTCCCTGAGCTTTTCGATTAACCCGATATTCTTTCTTAATACCATGTCGCCTACCTGGAATTCTCGTCTTCTGACTTTTTTATTGAAGATGTTCCTAATCTTCTGGTGGTAGGCTGCCAGCCTGATGGCGGCTTGATCTCGTTTTTCTTCGAGCAGATCCAGTCCGTCAACCAGTTGTTGGTCGTTCAGTTCCTCCTGATACAACTCTGTTCTGGCCATCGGCACTATTTGCTCTGTTAGAATGACTGCTTCTGTCCCATATGCCATTGAAAATGGTGTTTCTCCTGTAGGGACTCTTGATGTTGTTTTGTAAGACCATAGTACCTCTGGAAGCTTGTCTAGCCATACTCCTTTATGGTCTTCTAACTTCTTCTTCAGGGTATTCAATATGGTTCTGTTAGATCTTTCGGCCTGGCCATTTCCTTGAGGGTATGCGACCAATGAAGTTCTTAACTAAATTCCATGTTCATTACAGAACTGCCTGGTCCACTGATTATCTAGATTTGTTCCGTTGTCAATCACTATCACCCTCGGCACTCCGAATCTGCAGATAATATTGGTCCATATGAACTTGATTACATGCCTGTGAGTGATGGTGGAGTAAGATTCTGCCTCAACCCACTTTGTGAAATAATCAGTTGCGATCAGTGCTTGATTTACTGATCTGAGAGCCATGGGAAGTGGTCCAATTGCATGGATCCCCCATTGCGCAAATGGGTGTGGGCTGAAAATGGGGTTAAGCAGTTCTGGTGGCGAATGGATGAAGTCTCCATGGAACTGACACTTCCTGCATCTTCTAACATAAGCTTCAATATCCTGGGAAAGATAAGCCAAAAATATCCTTGGCTTAGGATTTTATGGGCCAACGCTCGTCCCCCTGAGTGATTTCCGCATGACCCTTCATGGATTTCCTTCATTGTGGCTGATGTCTCTGAAGGTGTGAGGCATCGAAGGTAGGGACCCCCAAAAGATCTTCTGTAAAGCTAGCCATGTAGTAAGGCATATTTGGCTGACTTCATGCGAATTTTACGAGCCTCTGCTTTATCATCAGGAAGAGTGTCGTTCCTGAGGTATTCCACTATGGGATCCATCCAACTCGGCTCCCAAGGTATTGTGCACACGACATCTGGCTGGTGGATGCTTAGGACATTAAGATAGTCGATCGGGGTGACTCTGGTCAGATCTTGATCATTGACTGAAGCCATGTTGGCCAACCGATCCGTATTTTCATTTTCCTCCTTGGGGATTTGACTGAGGGTATACTGCTTCAATCTGTCCAGCTCCATCTGAGCCAGCTTCTTATAGAGATGCGGCTTTTCCCCTGCGTCGTACTTGCCTTGAACTTGCTTCACCACCAGTTGTGAGTCACTGAAAATACGGAGCTTCTTAATACAGAGGCTCTGAGCTAGTCGCAGCCCAGCCAGGAGTGCCTCGTATTCAGCTTCGTTATTGGTGGCAGAAAACTCCAGACGAACTGATTGCTGGATTCGGGTTCCGTCTGGTGTTATAATTTCAAGCCCAATTCCCGAACCTGCTGAACCAACTGATCCGTCTACATAGAGCGTCCACTCGGGCTCATCTGGATCCAATAGGATTGATTCTGGCTCTGCTTTTAGGAGAAAATCAGCTAAGGCTTGACCTTTTTATAGCTATTCGTGGCACATATGTGATGTCAAACGTCCCGAGTTCCAACGCCCATCTGGTTATTCTTCCCGTCATATCAGGTTTGGACATGATGGCTCTTATTGGCATGGTGGTTGGCACCACGATTGGATGGGTTTCAAAATAGTGCCTCAGTCGTCTCTTTGCGTTGATTAGAGAAAGAATAGCTCGTTCCGCCATAGTGTATCTAGTTTCTGCATCAGATAGGGACTTGCTGCTGAAGAAGACTGGCTTCTGGCACTCTTTGTCATCCTTTACAAGTGTTGCACTGGTTGAGGCTGCCGAGATGGCAAGGTACAGATGTAGTGGTTCTCCTGGATTTGGTGAGGCGAGGATTGGTGGATTTTGGAGATACTGCTTCAATTTGTAGAGGGCTTCTGCCTGCTCCGGTCCCCATATGCTTCATTTTCCACCTCTAATTGCCTGAAAAAATGGTCTGAATCGGTCTGTCAATCGGGATACGAACCTGCTTAGTGCGGCTACCCTTCCTGTTAGAATCTGGATCTTCTTTTGCGTTTTTGGCTCTTCGCAGCTTATCAGAGCCTTGACTTGTGACGGGCTGACCTCGATTCTTGTTTGGTTGACGATATGCCCGAGGAACTACCCGGATGAGACTCCGAACGAACACTTAGCTAGATTAAGCTTCATCCCGTATTTTCGGAGTGCATCGAACACTTCTTTCAGGTGCTTGAGATGGTCGTCTTCCCTTCTGCTTTTTACCATCGTGTCATCTATGTAGGCTTCAACCGTTTTCCCCATCTGACTTTTGAATATCCTTCTGACAAGCCTTTGGTAGGTGGCACCTGTATTTTTAAGTCCGAAAGGCATTACTCTGTAGCAATACGTACCTTTTTCGGTAATGAAGGTTGTTTTCTTCTCATCAGCCTGATTCATCGGGATCTGGTTATAGCCGGAATATGCATCAAGAAAAGAGAGTCTTTCATATCCTGATGTGGCATCCACCATCTGATCAATTTTTGGCAGAGGAAAGCAATCCTTCAGGCAAGCCTTGTTCAAATTGGTGAAGTCCACATAGACCCTCCATTTCCTGTTCTTCTTTTTGACTACCACCACGTTTGACAACCATGATGGGTACTTCACTTCCCTTATGAATCCAGCTTCTAGCAGCTTCCCCACCTCCTCGGATATGATCTGGTTCCTTTCTACCCCGAACCTCCCTGCTTCTGCCTTACTAGTCTGATATCTGGATCAACATTTAGGTTATGCTGAGCGACTGAGGGATCTATGCCTGGCATATCAAGATGAGACCATGAGAACACGTCTGAATTTAGCTGGAGGAAGTGGATTAGCTTGTTCTTTTCTTCTTTCTGAAGGTGTGAGCCGATGAATGTGACTCTGGTGTGGTCCATCTGACTAACCTTCACCTCTTCTAAGGGTTCCGTGGTTGCCTGAGTATCCTGACCCTCTGAGGAAGGGTCTGACTGTAATTGTTATTTCTCGTTGTACAGGGATTCTTCTGGTGCTTCCAACACTTGTTTATTTTTTGGACTCAGATCCTTCACGGATACTGAGTAGCACTCATTCGCTGCTACCTGGTCTCCAGGGATATCTGTCACGTCCACTCCGTTTGGATCGAGGCACCGCATTACCTGATGGAGTGTCGAAGGAACACCTTGCATCTGATGGATCCACCCTCGTCCCATCAGAAGATTGTACGATGGCTTGACATCCACTACGACAAAAGCTTCTCTCAAGGTTCGGCGTGCCGCTGATACTGACAAATGGATTACACCAATTGGCTCAACGCGTCGTCCGTCAAAACCGGCCAGAGGCGTCCGAGCCGGATGCAGCTGTGATACATCAATTCTGATTTTGTCGAAGGCCCATTTCGTCATGATATTGGTGCTGCTTCCTGGATCAATCATTACACGTTTGATCATGTAATTAACTACCAGAAGAGTGATTACCAGAGGATCTTCGTGAGGCGTCTGAATATTCTACATATCGGCCTTTGAAAACATGATCCTTGATTCTTCTTGGATGAGAGTTGTTTGGCAAATTTCGCCGATTCGCCTGAGTTTGTGTGTTTTTCTTAGCTTTGACCTTTTGCTTCCTTCGGTCTCCAACACCTCTTCGCCTCATTGGACCATGTGGATGACCTTTACTGGTTGTCCTGATGTAGTGTTATCTTGCTGTATTCTGTATGGTTTATCCGATTTCGGCAGATCCTTCATTAGGTAATCTGTAAGCTCTCCTTTGGCGATCATCGCCTCTACCTGCCTTCGGAGGTTTCGGCAGTCATTCGTATGATGACCATACTCACTGTGAAAGGCGCAATGCTTGGTCATGTCCCTCAACTCCATTGGTTGTCTTATCGGTGGAGGTGGTCTGAAAATCCCTTTGTTTTTGTTTTCTTGGAAGAGCTTTCCAAGGCTGGTTTTGAGCGGAGTGGTTCTTTCTTTCGTCCGTTGACGCTTATCTAAATTTCTGGATGACGAGGTTTGCCGAGGCGGATCGGTTTGTTGAGGCCTTTGGTCCCTCATCCTTTCCTTGGACTTTGCCTCTACCGTCACCAGTGAGGTTCTTCTTTGTCTGACTGCTTCCTCTTTTTCTATTCTGAGATACCCCTACGCTCTGGAGTTGAGCTCACCGATGTTGACAGGGGGCCGTTTTACCAGTGAAGAGTGGAATTTTGTGCCAGGGATGACCATCATACGGAATGCTTCTACTGCTGACAATTGGTCGCAGTCATCAATAGAAGACATTTCCACGTTGAATCTGGATAAGAAACTCTTAAGGCTCTCTCCTTTTTCCTGGGTCATGGTAAAAAGGCTTGATATCGTTTTTCTCTGCCTCCGGTTGCTGAAGTACTGACCGATGAAGCGTCTGCAGAGGTCATTCCAGCTGCTGATGGATCCGGGGGCCTGCTTCCTGAACCACAGAAGTGGTGCCTCCGTCAAGCTGGTTGAAAAGACTTTGCACAGGAGTGCCTGGTTCCTCCCATAAACAGTCATTTTGGTCTGCACCTGGTAGATATGATCGAGTGGATCCTTCGTACCATCATAGAGTGCAAAAGTTGGTAGTACAAACTTCTTCGGGAATTCTGTTGCCTCAATTTCTTCTGTGAATGGAGATTGGGTCATATCCGTTGTCGCATGGATGGCCAGATCATCAGGGGTCTGCAATTTCAAATCCTTCATTATGTCTCTCTGGATTTTGGCAGCCATTTCGTGCAAGTCGTTTAGGGTCGGGGCATGCGTTGCTGGCATTCCCCTTGTTATGGGATGAGAGGATTCTTCCTCTTCCCTCGGTACTTTATCTCTTCGGGCGGCTGATACATCTTGCTCGGGATGGAGGTTGAAGGGCTCTGGCTCATCTGTGCACTCTGCTGGATTGGAATTTTGGAGAGGAAAAGGGCCCTGAGTCACTCGATGGAGTAGCTCAGCATTCTGCTCCTTGAGGGCTGCATTCCTCTGTTCCACAGCTTCCAACCGCCTCATGACTTCTTCGAACCTGACTTCATTGTTTGTTGACCGTGTGGATACCATGTTTTTTCAATAAAAATGAAATTGTTGCCAGTGGAAAATATTATCTTTCCCACAGACGGCGCCAAATGTAAGTAGCAAAAATATACTCACATAAAAGATGCCTTTATTTGGGCTTTAATGGCCTTATATATACATTTCAAGAAATTTTGATCTCCCCCCACTTTGTAGGGTTGTGCATCTCATTTTATGGAGTCATGACCCAGTTTGTTATTAACTACCCACCACCTTTTGGTAGTGGGTTGTTAATCCCTATTTTTAGGGGATGGTTCAACCCTGATGGGCCTATTACAAGGGCCTTAATTCGTGGGCTAATTAATCATTCATATGTACATGGACTTGGCTAACATTGGGCCTAACAAAATCAAGATTGGGCCTATTAATTTTCATTATTTACACAAGGTCTGTCATGATTCAATCTAAATGCCGGGAGATGAATATATTATAAATCTTGAAGAAACGGATATCCTTATTCACAAGGAAATCTGGTGTCCAAGTTCTTATTTGTCAACTAGTAAACCTGAATCAGATGAAGGTTGAAATCGACGACAACTAAAACGACAAACAAACATAATGGTGTTGTCGGAGTTCCGGAGATTAAATGGTGCCAGATGACAAGGTTTATTCCATCCCAATCATGCTCTAGTCTATTCTGGATGATGAAGGCGTAGATTCTTCTATGGTTTTGGAGTCGTGCAGCCCAAACCCTCATATAACATTCACCATGTTCATGATCATATAGCCCGGTAAGGAAGCAATACTTTTGTGTCCTGCATTCCATTGAAATTGGAGAGGAAGCTATGGTTGTCAAGATCGAGAGCAAGACGTTCTCAATTGCATAGGGTAAAATTGAACCCTTGAGGTTAGGGCTTCTCTTCTCTACTGTGAAAATTTTCTCCTTAATTTAGTGCTCTTTCAATTCATTGGAGAAGCATTGTCCTTGTATTTGCATTTTATATACATATTTGTAGATAATGAGAGTCTATCACACGTCTAAGAACCAAATCAGAGTTAGTAATTTTGTAATTTTGTGACACAAGACTAGAATATAGGACCCCTTCACAAAGAAATCTTGGATTCATTTTTCCAAAACACCCATTATACATTCTTTCTTGAAGGCCCTCGATGAAACTCTCTCTAAGAAGAGGACAAGGAAAAGTCTCAAAGATCCAGTTTATAAGAATAGACAAAACGCTTTTTGTTAGTTGAAGAGAGCAATTATAGAGGATAGCTTGAATAACTTAGATTTCCTGCAAATATATTTTACGTACAACCTAATGTGCATATTTTTATTTTATGCTAAACTTTGATCGGGTCCCCCTATGACATAACATTAAAATTTGAGACAAAAACAAAACAATTTTAATTTTGAACAAATTTTAAAATTTTAAAAAAACAACTTGTGTGTGGTGCTTGGCTTTTCTACATGTGTTTGGGTTGATACTTTAGAGTTCTTAGTAACTATGTGCTACTAAATTACTAAAGAACATGATAATGATTGATAATATTATTAAATCAAATGATTCTTTACTTCTGAAAAAAAAATTGGAATAACCTTCAATTCTCGCAAGTCGCCCCCATATTAAAAATTAGGTTATGGTAACGAGTTGCCTGTACATTAATTAGAATTTCGTTTAAATTAATATCAAGAAATTAGTGAAAAGCATGTTCTCTTTGTATGTAATACTTCTGTATCTCAGACGCTATATAAGCCACCTTCCTTTGTTTCAACATAAATTGTTTTGGTCTTTTTAGCAATAGTTCTCAAGAAACATATTAAAAAAACTTTCACATAAAAAAGTTACTTTATGGCATAAAAGTCAAAATGGTTGAACTTGATTTGCATTTATTTTATGTTTTCAAATTTTGTTTTGATTCATGGAAGTAAAGTAATGGACTTGTATTAACCAAGTCAAAACACCATCTTTCAGTAGATATAAATCTATCAAAATATCTGAAGCAGCCCCATATCGAAGGGTTTTTGCTGACATTATGTTCATGTCTCATAAGTTCTGAAGCAGCCCCATATTAAAAGGTTTTTGCTGACATTATGTTGATGTTTCATAAGTTTGAATAACATTGATATTTATATATATTTATACATATACATGTATATGTGTTTATATTTTATTGGGTTCAGTCCTCGATAGCTTCACTTTTCAATCACCCAAACATTTTCAATTGCGTTATATGGTTTTGCTTAGTGTGAGACATTATTGAAATTGCACTTGAGGAAAGTTTTTTTTGGGTGGTCTTTACTTAATTTTACTTGGCTTACTTGAAAGTTTATAGGCCATGTCCTACCTTAGGACTCCCAAGAACTTTGAGTAGAGTCATAAAAGATTTCATTGGAAGTCATTGCGTGCACCACTGAAGGTGTATTTAATATGAAAAAATGTATTTAAACAAGCATGTCTTGTTTTTCAACTAACACGGCTTGTGTATCTTCTCTTCATTTTTATGATTGCCATATCAAACTTGATTACTCTTTCAACAATAAATAAATAAATAAATATATATATATATATTTATTGTGTATTGTGTATTGAATTAAACTTTTAGTTGAGCTAATTTGTTGGTTCTTCTTATTGATTGTTGGTGTGTCTTGTTAATTTCACAACGTTCAATCATATTTACCTTCTTAACTCTCAAACTTATATATGTACAGAATTTACACAATTTTGACTATACCAAGCTGTAGGTTATATATATTACTATATGACATTATATATATATATATATATGTTTTAGAAAAGAAGTGTCACTGCAACACAAACCAAAACCGCGGATGTCATCCGCTACTACCTCCTCCTCCGGTACCAAAATCGGGTTTCGGGTTGGGTTCGGGTTTAACCCGAACTCAACCCAATTTAAATATTAATCCGATAAAATTCAATCCGTGTTGGCCCAAATTAAACCGAACCCAATTCAAATCCAAAATTTCCGAATTAGGCTGGCCAACCCGCCCAAATTACACCCCTACTACCAATACACACACCCATATATACGTGTGTTATGTATGTGTAGGCGGGTTCTACTACATAAATAAAGCTGACATCTCTTTTTGGCTATCATGATTGAATATTACTCATTCATATTGACTATTGTGGATGTATTACTTCCCATTCTTGTTCTCTACTTTTGGTTATAACAAAGCTACATTTGTAATTTCTCACAACTACACCGAAAAAGAAGACAAAAACGAGTATATGTGGAGTTGTGGGTTGCTTGTATATTATCACTTTATATTTGCAGAGATAGTTGCAGGTCAAAAGAGCATTTGGACTCAACGTTGATAATCATATGGAACAGTTTAAGTTCAACAATAAAGCGACTCTCTTTCAAAATTGAGTTTACAAAATTCTAAAAAGTCAACTTGATCAAAGAAACGAGCTTTGAAAAGTCAACTGCCCTTATAAAGGGTATGAGCTCATGAAGCTCAAAAAAACTACCTTATTAAAAGGGCAAGCTAATTAAGCTTGAGAAATTATTATCCCTTATTAAATGGGGGGCTGAGTTAGTCCCGAAATCATTATTACCCTACTTATTAAAGGGACGAGTTTGCGAAGCTTGGGAATATCTACATCTCATATGAAAGGGACGAGCCCCAGAAACTCTAAATGATCCACATCCCTTATTAAAGGAACGAGCTCACGAAATTCGAAAAATCTACGTCCGTTGTTCAAGGGATAAACTCACAAATCTCTAAAGAGTCATGCATCCCTTGTTAAAGGGTGAGCTCCCAAATCTCTAAAAATTTACTTTCCTTGATAAAAGACGAGCTAAAAAAGCTTTGAAATCTACTTACTTTATCAAAGGAGCAAGCATAGTGAAGCCCGTTATCACTTATAACTAGACCTGTCAATGGATCGGATTCGGATCGGATCAATTAAATCCAAATCCAATTTGTTAAGAAATCGGATTATCGGATTCGGATCCTAATCGGGCTATCGGATTTTATTTTCAATCCATATCCGGTTAATATCGGATTCGGATCATAATCGGATTATTGACAGGTCTATTGATAAGGATGACAAAAACTCTCGATCCGCGATCCGAATCCGATAATTCGACGGATTTTCACCTAGTTAATTCATATTCGAATTTCTTCATTATAGAATATCTGATTCGAATATCTAATTAAAAAAATACAAAAATCAATAAATACTGAAACATTAAATGATTCACACTTTTAATAATTGTATTTATGATCAATCATTATTAATAAATAATAAAATAATTAACAACTAACATTTATATACATGTACAGTATTAAATATATACACATAAAAATATCAAATATATATTTATATATATAAATATATTTTATATCGGATCGGGTTATTATCGGATCGGATGACATAAATCCAAATCCAATTTGTTAAGAAATTGGATTCGGATCCTAATCGGGTTATCGGATTTTATTTTCAATCCATATCCGGCTAATCGAATCGAATTTAAATCGAATTCGGATCAAAATCCGATCCATTGACAGATCTACTTATAACCCGATACTAAAATGGGTTATGACAAAGCTACTCCTTATAAAGGTGGCATTGAGTAATTGCCAACTATATATCTCTTTCCTCATTAAAGGGAAAAGAATTCGGCTACACCAACCCGATAACAGGGCTAGACAAAAGATTGCAAAAGAGAACAGATGACGTGGCCAAATAGCCTGGTGGAGGCCTAACATGATATAGAAAAAGATAATTATATTATTTTCTATGTTGCCAGTGTTTTAATACCTTTAGGACATGTGATATATCTTGAATTGAATATATAAAAATTAATCATTCCAACTTTTAAAGGTTAATTGCTTATGAAATCATGGACAAAACTGTTTTCTATCATTGTTGTTAATTATTTAAAGGGAATGATATAACCATAAATACTTGATTATCACCTAGTTGAATTACCTTTGGATTAAAATCTTCAAATTAGTTCCACACAGCATTGGTCAACCTAATTATTTTTAGTCATATTATAATTTATTTGTATAGCCTTACATAGGATATGTTATCCCCTATTATAAAAAGAAAATATATATAAAGTGAGGATAAAACGAAAAGCTACCTACAATGCTCTCATTTACATAAAATGAAAAAATTTAAATATTGACAATGAATAATTGTCTTGAATTCAACTTCTAGATGAGCTTATTTATTGATACTTCTTGTTGATTTCCAATCACTAGTTCGTTATTTTCATAGCCTATAACTACTGATATTCACCTTTGTGGTTGTCAAAAAGGTATAAAAATATGTACAAGCAATATAAAGACAGTGTGTTACTTGTCATTTGGTCCATCATGTTTTCATAAAATTATTTATGTAGGGCGAATACTCTAATTTGCAAAGAAATGTGTTGCATGTCATTGTCTTCATCATAATTATATGAAATTATTTATATTGCGTCTAGTTTAATTTGCATATGCTCTATTGCCTATAGTAAAAGAATACACAATAAAAGCACTCTGGTTGTGACTCGCTTTCATTATTTAACAGTTTTGTTGCTTTGCATATAAATTTGCATGTCAAAATAGCGGTTCGCATTCAACAGTTCAATTCGATAACAGCGACTTAACATCTTGACGCTGACATGCAACCTCGAATCAAAATTAAAGTACAATTAATACGAAGGCTTTGACAATTATAGAAAGTTTGGGCTCATTTAGCTATGAAAAGTCATTCTACCATATGAAATGGATGAGTGCACGAAACCCGGAAAAATCAATCTCCCTTATCAAAGGGATGAACTCGAGAAAGTCTACTTCTCTACTATGAGATGGGCTAATAAGCTCGGTACTACTACTCCTTTGTTAAAGGAAAAAGGCAACGGATAAGAGAACAATAACTTCCCCTTGATAAAAGGGACCCCTTATTAAAGGGAGGACTGAGTGAATCCTAAGACCATTATTACCCTCTTTTTTAAAAAAAGGGACTCCTTATTAAAGGGACGGGCTGAGTGAAGCCCGAGGTATACCTTCTCAAGTCGACTACACCTTTTTACCTTATCAAAATGACGAGAGACAATTACTAGAATAAGTAGTGCTTGAGGAGGACACAAACACAATTGCTACACGTAACATGCTATTGTCAATTTCAATTGCATAATTTTCATTTCTATCAACGATAATTAGTTTGCTGATATCTATTGTTAATTTGGTGAATAAGCATGTTAACTTGCCTATCCTTATAAGAAGGCAATGTAGTGTTTGATACAATTAATAGGTGGGGCCAAATTCCTTATAAGTAGTGCTTTCTGTGGGGGATAAGATTACTCTATTTCCTTTGCCCATATTATCCTTATAGCGTTCTTTCACTCTTCCACTTGTAAGTTTGGAAAGTTGCTTATAAATCAAGTTTATAATGAGACTTAATGACGCTAAAATCGAATACATTAAGAATCATACCGTTAAAAGTAAAATAGAAAAAGAGACCATGGGAGTTGTTATGTGGTTAGTTATCTTATATATATATATATATCCACTTATACATTGGCGGCGCGTTTGCCAAATATTGAATATCAAAATTTATTATATTTAGTTTAATTATTTGGGACTTTACTTCCCTAAACAATATTAATAAGTCTCTCTCAAGAAAAATGTGAAGGACGAACAACAGGCACCCTAAGGTATGAGAACCTATTACGGTGAGCACATGATGTATCAATAGGCATTGTTTATGAAATTGCAAAACTATTTGTTTACGTGGTGTATATATATAAATGAAGCCAAACGACTTAATGTCGATGACAAGAATTCTTGGCAACCGGGGGCAAATTAAGTAAAGAATCCTATGGAAGCTTGGTAATGGGGGCAGATTGATTTTTCACTACAAAGAAGCTTATATGAATTTGGATGACCTGAAGTCCAATGGACCCAAAAATCTACATATAAAACACTGCGTAGGGCAATGCAAAAGTGCCGCATTCACCTGATATAAATTAGACTGTAAAGCTAGTGCATTGACACTCTTATATTGACGGGCCTTTGATTGTTTATTATCATCCTTGTTTGTTGTTTGACTAACTTTCAACAAGGAAAGAAAGAATGCTTATTTTCAACAACGACAAAGTACATACACTTTGTACTAAGGAACAAGTTTATGTGATCGTTCACTATGTGATTCAACATGTAGGACGTGTACACTATTTTGTCAATTGAAGCTGAAGACAAGATGCATGAGCATTCCCAAAGTTTGGCAGGCAAACTTGAGAATGGGGGCAACTGATAGGGAATATAAAACTTGTAACAAATTCTACTAATAGGGAGAGAGAAGCCTAATGATTTGGATTACATGGTAATGACTTGGAGAGGAGAACGGAAGACTCCTTATAGGACTCTATAACTAAGATCTCCATAAAATAGGGATTGGTCAACTCATTTAGGTACAACACAATTTTTTATTGAATTATCTTGATATATTGTAAATAGTGAAATTCAACAGGCCCAAGTCTATTTTTTAAAGCCCAGTATTGGTCAGGCCCATGTATAAGTGAATAAATAATTAGCCCACAATCCAATGTCCATGTAATAGGATAGCCCCGTCATCCCTTAGGGAATGGGAAATAACAACCCAATACCAAGAGGTAGTAGGAAGTTATTAACCAAGTGGGTCATGACTCCATGTAATTGGGAGCATGACCCAATAAAATAGGGAAGCTTGTATGGGGATTAACAATATAAATATGGCCATTTGAGCCTAAATAAAGGACATTTTTTATGTGAGTAAATTTCAACACTTACATTTGGCGTCGTCTGTGGGAACCTCGAAATATTTTTCCACTCACAACATTTTCATTTTTTATTGGTAAAAAATGGTGTCTACTCGATCAACAAACAATGAAGTCATGTTCAAAGAAGTCATAAGGCGGTTGGAAGCTGTAGAGCAAAGAAACGCCACCCTTGAGCAGCAGAATGCTGAGCTGCTCCATCGAGTGGCTCAGGGGCCTTTTCCTCTCCAAAATTCCAATCTAGCAGATGGTACAGATCAACCAAGGAATGACGAGCCAGAGCCCTCCAACTCCTATCATGAGCGAAACGTATCAGCCACCCAAAGGGACAAAGTACCGAGGGAAGAGGAAGAATCCTCTCATCCCATAACAAGGGGAATACCAGCAATACATGTCCCGACCCTGAACGACCTGCATGAAATGGCTGCCAAAATCCAGAGAGATGTGATGAAGGATTTAAAATTGCAGACCCCTGATGATCTGGCAATCCATGTAACAACAGATATGACCCAATCTCCATTCACAGAAGAGATTGAGGCAGCAGAATTCCCGAGAAAGTTTGTACTACCAACTTTTATACTCTATGATGGTACGAAGGATCCACTCGATCATATCTACCAGGTGCAGACCAAAATGACCATTTATGGGAGGAACCAAGCACTTCTCTGCAAAGTCTTTTCAACCAGTTTGATAGAGGCACCACTTCTGTGGTTCAGGAAGCAATCCCCCGGATCCATCAGTAGTTGGAATGACCTCTACAGGCGCTTCATCGGTCAGTACTTCAACAACCGGAGGCAGAGAAAAATGATATCAAGTCTTTTCACCATGACCCAAGAAAAGGGAGAGAGCCTCAAGAGTTTTTTATCCAGATTCAACGTGGAGATGTTTTCTATTGATGACTGCGACCAATTATCAGCAGTAGAAGCATTCCATATGGCGGTCATTCCTGGCACAAAATTCCACTCTTCACTAGTAAAACGGCCCCTTGTCAACATCGGTGAGCTCAACTCCAGAGCACAAGGGTATCTCATAATAGAAGAAGAGGAAGCAGTCAGGCACAGAAGAGCCTCACTGGTAACGGTGGAGGCAAAGTCCAAAGAAAGGATGAAGGATCAGAGGCCTCAACGACTTGAGCTATCCCGACAAACCTCATCATCCAGAATATCTGACAAACGTCAACGGACGGAAGAAAGAACCACTCCGCTCAAAACCAGGCTTGGAAAACTCTTCCAAGAAAACAAAAGCAAAGGGATTTTCAGACCACCTCCGCCGATCAGACAACCGATGGAGTTGAGGGACATGACCAAACACTGTGCTTTTCACAGTGAGTATGGCCATCATATAAATGACTGCAGGAACCTCCGAAGGCAGGTCGAGGCAATGATCGCCAAAGGGGAACTTGCAGACTACATAATGAAGGATCAGCCAAGACCGGACAAACCACACAGGACACAGCCGAACAACTCTACAGCAGGACAACCAGTGAGGGTCATCCACATGGTCCAAGGAGGTGAAGAAGTATTGGAGGCCGAAGGAAGCAGAAGGTCAAAGCTAAGAAAAACACACAAACTCAGACGAATCGACGAAGTTTGTCAAACAACCCTCATCCAAGGATAATCAAGAATTACGTTTTCAAAGGCTGATATGCAGAACATTCAAACACCCCATGAAGATCCTCTGGTAATCACTCTTCTGGTAGCTAATTGTCTGATCAAACGTGTAATGATTGATCCAGGAAGCAGTACCAACATCATGACGAAGTGGGCCTTTGAAAAAATCGGAATTGATGTATCGCAGTTATGCCCGGCTTAAACACCTCTGCCCGGATTTGACGGACGACGCATTGAGCCAATAAGGGTAGTCCACTTATCAGTATCGGCTGCACGCCGAACCTTGAAAGAAGCCTTTGTTGTGGTGGACGTCAAGCCATCGTACAATCTACTGATAGGACGAGGATGGATCCACCGGATGCAAGGAGTTCCTTCAACTCTTCATCAGGTTATGCGGTGTCTTGATCCGAATGGAGTGGACGTGACAGATATCCCTGGGGACCAGATAGCAACGAAGGAGTGCTATTCAGTATCTCTGAAGGATCTGAATCTAAAGAACAAACAAGTCATGGAAACGTCAGATAAGGCCCTATACAACGAGAAATAACAATTACAGTCAGACCCTTCCTCTGAGGGTCAGAAAAATTAGGCAACGACGGAGCCCCTAGAAGAGGTGAATGTTAGCCAGACAGACCTCGCCAAAGTCACGTTTATCGGCTCGTACTTCCAGAAAGAAGAAAATAACAAATTGATCCACTTCCTCCAATCAAACTCAGACATATTCGTTTGGTCTCATCTTGATATGCCAGGCATAAATCCCTCGATTGCTCACCACAATCTAAACGTTGATCCAGAGGTCAGACCGGTGAGGCAGAAACAGAGGAGGTTCGGAGTAAAAAGGAACCAAATCATATCCGAGGAGGTGGGAAAACTGCTAGAAGCTGGATTCATAAAGGAAGTGAAGTACCCATCATGGCTATCAAATGTAGTGGTAGTCAAAAAAAAGAATGGGAAATGGAGGGTCTACGTAGACTTCACCAATTTAAACAAGGAATGCCCAAATGATTGTTTTCCTCTGCCAAAAATTGATCAGATGGTGGATGCCACATCGGGATATGATAGACTCTCATTTCTTGACGCATATTCCAGCTACAACCAAATCCCGATGAATCAGGCTGATGAGGAGAAAACATCCTTTATTACCGAGGAAGGTACGTACTGCTACAGAGTAATGCATTTTGGACTTAAAAATGCAGGTGTCACTTATCATAGGCTTGTCAGAAGGATATTCAAAATTCATATGGGGACAATGGTTGAAGCCTACATAGATGACACAATGGTAAAAAGCAGAAGGAAAGACGACCATCTCAAGCACCTGGAAGAAGTGTTCGATGCACTCCAAAAATACGGGATGAAGCTCAACCCAGCTAAGTGCTCGTTCAGAGTCTCATCCGGACAGTTCCTCGGGCATATCGTCAACCGAACAGGAATTGAGGCCAACCCATCACAAGTCAAGGCTCTGATAAGCTGCGAAGAGCCAAAAACGCAAAAGGAGGTCCAGATTCTAACAGAAAGGGTAGCCGCACTGAGCAGGTTCGTATCCCGATTGACAGACCGATGCATACCATTTTTTCAGGCAATTAGAGGCAGAAAAGGAAGCATATGGGGACCAGAACAAGCTGAGGCCTTTCAAAAATTAAAGCAGTATCTTCAGAATCCACCAATACTCGCCTCACCAAATCCAGGAGAGCCACTGCATCTGTACCTTTCCATATCAGCAGCCTCAACCAGCGCAACACTGGTAAAGGATGACAAAAAGTGCCAGAAGCCAGTCTTCTTCAGCAGCAAGTCCCTATCTGATGCTGAAACCAGATACAGTATGGCGGAACGAGTCGTTATTTCTCTAATCAATGCAAAGAGACGACTGAGGCACTATTTTGAAACCCATCCAATCGTGGTACCAACCACCATGCCTATAAGAGCCATCATGTCCAAACCTGATATGACGAGAAGAATAACCAGATGGGCGTTAGAACTCGGGACATTCAACATCACATATGTGCCAAGAACAGCCATCAAAGGTCAAGCCTTAGCTGATTTTCTCCTAGAAGTAGAGCCAGAGTCAATCCTACAGGACCCAGATGAACCCGAGTGGATGCTCTATGTAGACGGATCGGTTGGTTCAGCAGGTTCAGGAATTGGGCTTGAAATTATAACACCAGACGGAACCCGAATCCAGTCATCAATCCGTCTGGAGTTTTCGGTTACCAATAACGAAGCCGAATACGAGGCACTCCTAGCTAGACTACGACTAGATCAGAGCCTCTGTATTAGAAGGCTCAGTATATTTAGTGACTCACAACTGGTGGTCAAGCAAATTCAAGGCGAGTATGACGCAGGAGAAAAGCTGCAGCCCTATAAGAGGCTGGCTAAGATGGAGTTGGACAGATTGGAGCAGTACACTTTCAGTCAGATCCCCAGGGAGTAAAATGAAAATGCAGATCAGTTGGCCAACATGGAGTCAGTCAACGATCAGGATTTGACCAGAGTCGCCCCGATCGACTACTTTGATGTCCCGAGCATCCATCAGCCAGATGTCGTGTGCGCAATACCCTGGGAGCCGAGTTGGATGGATCCCATTACAGAGTACCTCAGGAATGGTATCCTCCCTGACGATAAAGCTGAGGCTCGGAAAATTTGAATAAAGTCAGCCAGATATGCCTTACTACACGGCCAGCTTTATAGAGGATCTTTTGGGGGTCCATACCTCTGATGCCTCACGCCTTCAGAGGCATCAGCCATAATGAAGGAAATCCATGAAGGATCATGCGGAAATCACTCGGGGGGACGAGCGTTGGCCCACAAAGTCCTAAGCCAAGGATATTTTTGGCCTTATCTCTCCCAAGATACTGAAGCTTATGTTAGAAGATGCAAGAAGTGTCAGTTCCATGGAGACTTCATCCATCCACCACCAGAACTGTTGAATCCCATTTTTAACCCACACCCATTTGCGCAATGGGGGATCGATGTAGTTGGACCACTTCCCATGGCTCTCAGATCAGTAAATCAAGCACTGATAGTAACTGATTACTTCACAAAATGGGTTGAGGCAGAATCCTACTCCACCATCACTCACAGGCATGTAATCAAGTTCATATGGACCAATATCATTTGTAGATTCGGAGTGCCAAGGGTGATAGTGATCGATAACGGAACGAATCTGGATAATCAGTGGACCAGACAATTCTGCAATGAACATGGGATTCAGTTAAGAACATCATCAGTCGCATACCCTCAAGGAAATGGCCAGGCCGAAAGGTCTAACAGAACCATACTGAATACCCTAAAGAAGAAGTTAGAAGGCCATAAGGGAGTATGGCCAGACAAACTTCCAGAAGTGCTATGGTCTTACAAAACAACATCAAGGATCCCTACAGGAGAAACACCATTCTCAATGGCTTATGGAACAGAAGCAGTCATTCCAACAGAGCAAATAGTGCCAACAGCCAGAACAGAGTTGTATCAGGAGGAACTGAATAACCAACAGCTTGTTGATGGACTAAACCTGCTCGGAGAAAAATGAGATCAAGCCGCCATCAGGCTAGCAGCCTATCATCAAAGGGTCAGGAACGCCTTCAATAAAAAATTCAGAAGACGGGATTTCCAGGTGGGCGATATGGTATTAAGAAAGAAGATCGGGTTAGTCGGAAAGCTCAGGGAGAATTGGGAAGGGCCATACACAGTCACAGAGGTCATAGGACGTGGGGCTTATCACCTTAGGAATAATGACGGTAATATGGAACCCAATTCACAGAATGCCTCACGACTGAAGAGGTACTATCCTTGACAAATTCATTTCATTTTCAGAATAATTAAGTAGGGGTATCTGAGCCCAGCTTTACTGATATGTTTTTAAAATTTCCAAGTTTGTTATTCTGACTCAGTCAGATGGTGCTATCTTTGTAATTTTTTGGTTATAATAAGAGATGGTCATCCTTCTTGCAATCAAATAGCCTGATTCATAAACATCAATAATAAAATAATTCCTAAGTGATGAGTTGACAGAGGCTTATAAGCTTGACTCACACTTCCAGAGGAATAAAATTGAAAATAATTCCCAAGTGATGAGATGACAGAGGCTTATAAGCCTAACTCACACTTCCAGAGGAATAAAAGTGAAAATAATTCCTAAGTGAGGAGATGACAAAGGCTTATAAGCCTGACTCACGCTTCCAGAGGAATAAAATTAAAAATAATTCCTAAGTGATGAGATGACAGAGGCTTATAAGCTTGACTCACACTTCCAGAGGAATAAAATTGAAGATAATTCTCAAGTGATGAGATGACAGAGGCTTATAAGCCTGACTCCCACTTCTAGAGGAATAAAATTTAAAATATCTCCCAAGTGATGAAATGACAGAGGTTCATATGCTTGACTCATAATTCCACAAGATTAAAATATTAGAGTAGAGGCAAATTAGCCTGATTCACATCAACAGAAGAATTAAATATTAAATGACAGAAGCAAATAAAAGTGCATGTCATATTAATAAACAAAATCGTTGTCTTGTATTACAAAAATTGCCCGAGGGACATAGTACAAAGTACAGCATTACAAAACGAATATAGAGAAGCCTAAGTGTGGCTTGGACCACTGAAGTCCTTCCTTAAGGATTCTACATGTTCGGTTGGGGGGAAGAATTCTATAGAGGGGTTGAGGGGGTCAGCAGGAAGATACCCTTTGAGGAATTCTGTAAAAAGGTTTTGAGCATGACTGGGCTCAGGACTGGCATACGGCTTCCTGACCCCTAAGGCCTCATCCATGGCATCGGGGTCCTTAATCTTCCTCTTTGCTGGATCCTTCTCTCCAATAATGAAGCCCTTCCGCCAGAATTCACCAGCCACTATCATGTTCATCCTTGAGTAGTGCTGATGCATGTCAAGCCCTCCCTTCTTACACATCTCCAAGGAAGACTGGGAGATGCAAAACTGGTGTTGAAGAGCCTCATGGTCAGATGCAAGCTTCTCCTTCTCACTAGACAGCTTAGCATTCAGCTCTTTTGCACGTGCGAGTTCGTCCTCCAACTGAGCAACCCTGGAAGGAAGATCCCCCAGCTGAGCCTTCAGCTCTTTCTCCCTGTCATCCTTCTCGGTCAAGTCAGTCTTGAGGCGCTCAACTTCCTTAACATTAGCCTCGTGTAGAAGACACGGGGCATTCACGCTGAAGAGGGCCTAAAAGGAAAAATTTTAAGGCAAAATAGATCAGTATTAAAAATAAAGCAAGGAGAAACATAAAATCAAACAGACACGCACCCCCATTATCAAGCCTGGAGTACGACCAACAATGATGTCAGGGTCGGCCTCTCTCTACACTTCAAGCTCCTCAGGAGTCCAAAGGTTCTTTGCCCGAGCTATCATGGAAGCCATTGAAGAAAGGTTGGGAGCAGGTTGGTCAGAGGAAGTAGAGATCTTGTCCTTGCCCTTATGCTTCCTTCTCTTGGAAGGTCTCTCCTCACCCACGGGTCTAGTGCGAGCAGAAGAGGGTTGGAGTAATTCAGGTATGGTGGTCTGCACAAGTGCAGACCCGGAGGCATCACCCGCCACAACAACGGTCACGGTCTGAAGTTCAGAACTCAAAGGCACTTGTTCTTGCCCTGTTGGTGGCGCAGTTATCTCCTCTACATCATCATCATCATCCTCGATTACAGGTATGATCGGATCCATCATGATCTTGAAGTTGGCTCCTAACCCTGATATACCCTGCAAATTGGCAGGAGTAAGCAGGTCAGCGCACGATTTACGGTCCGACCAGACCCTAGACTTCAGTAAAGAAAAATGGGCCTCTACATCCTGGGCCACTATGTCAGTATCATCATAACCTAAAAAATTATATACAAAATCCGCTCTAAGCTAATCGCACCCAGAGCAGAGGCAGGACTCCTTATGAATGGAAGAAGGGCCAGACGCTTAAAAACACTCGGGATCGACCATTTTTTAGAATAGGGATAAAACCAAGCCCCCTTAACCAAAACCATCTTCTCCTTCCAATTCTTCTCCGTTTTTTCAGTCCCATGGCAGATCGCCCGACCCTTGAAGGGGTAAAAGTTGTACCTCCTCTCACAATCCTTCAAGTCCACAATTTTATAACAGAGTAGCAGATCTGCCAGACCTAATGACAGCTTTTTATCTCTGTTTATCAAGATCAACATTGATATTATTCGGATGAAGTTTGGGTTAACTTGTAGAGGGGCAATCCCTAAGGTAAAGAAAATGAAATGGAACAGAGGGTGAAGAGGGAACCGAAGCACTTTTATTTGAAGGGCAGACAACAACACCTCATCCGGACCCACTCCATCTCCCATCCTAAAATCATAGGAAGGGTCATACTCCTTTAGGATCACCTCCTTTGGGATCTTGCAATCCCTCCTCAGACTCTTAATGTTCACGGCTTTCCTCTTATGGGCTTCAAGAGGTTCGGCCACAAACAAGGCTGATTCACTAGAGATCCCAATAGGTATGACTTTAGGTGCCTCAACCCTTACAGAAGAAGCAGGGATAGGGGCTTAAACAGGCAGACTGGTTGATGCGTCTACTCCCTCATGCGGATCAGAAACGGAAACCCCCTCTTGTTGGTCCGGCGCAGAAACTCCTAAGCCGGGTAGGTTCAGGTGATTGGGTATGGGTAAAGAAGAAGACGGAGAGGATGAAGAAGATGGGTTTGCAGAAGGGGGGCTCGGTGCATCAGATCCTCTATAATCATGAGGAATTGTTCCTTCTGTCGACCTTGAAGTGTCGTCACCAGACATAATGAAAAGGAGATGACAACTTACACAGAATGTATCGGCGGGGAGGTAGAAGAAGCTCCGGTGGCCAAAATATGAACAGCGGTGGAAGCTTGAGCACTACTTGTAAATCACACACAAGAATTGAAAAAACAAGAATCAGAAATGAAGCCCAAAAAGAGGTTTATATACAGTCGGACATACCAACAGCCGGCATTAAATGACAGAGGAGGCGCACCGGTTCCCAAGGCCTCAAACACGGTGAAAGCGGAACAGGCAGCTGCTTTTCTGAAATTTGAAATCCACACGCCTTTTTGCAATAATGAGGCTGACATCATCAGGCACAGCTGTAAAGCAATCAATTCATAGAAATTCGGGTCAAGCCCACCGATCCGTATGCCAGACCCGAATGGGGCTAGTGTAAATAGTGAAATTCAACAGGCCCAAGTCTGTTTTTTAAAGCCCAGTATTGGTCAAGCCCATGTATAAGTGAATAAATAATTAGTCCACAATCCAATGTCCATGTAATAGGATGGGCCCGTCATCCCTTAGGGAATGGGAAATAACAACCCACTACCAAGAGGTAGTAGGAAGTTATTAACCAAGTGGGTCATGACTCCATGTAATTGGGAGCATGACCCAATAAAATAGGGAAGCTTGTATAGGGATTGACAATATAAATATGGCCAATTGAGCCTAAATAAATGATCTTTTTGATGTGAGTAAATTTCAACACTTGCATATATTTTTCGGTTGAATGAAAATAGGTAACTGAATGGGTATTTGATGACACTATGACTTCTATATCATTTTCTATAAAAAGGAAAGGGATGGCACATCGAAAAGGGGTACAAAATTTCCAGATTACTCTTCACTTTCTTATTTACTACTCAAGTACTAACTTGACCATCGGAGTGAACCGACCATCACTTCTACTGTTTTGCAGGACTGACGCCCGACTACGGGATAGTGCGGATTTTTGCTTCAACAAAAGTCAAGGGGTGAAGATAGATGAGTTATACCAACAGATTAGCTTATCTCCATTTGAATTCCAAATTTGTTTTTAAATTTAAACGTAGATAGGTTTGTTACCTTAAACAAATTCTTAGGGAATTTGTTACCCATGTAATTCTACAAATAAAGATCTATTTGCAACGTTGCAAGGGGTCTCACACCAATTAAACAATTCTACTCATTACTTGTCATTTTAATTTCCAAACTCTCATTGTTATTTTTATTTCTTGCAAAGTCTTTATTTTTTTCTAAATCTTTAGTTCGATCAAGCCTTGTCATTTCAATTTAAGCACTCAATTTACCTTCAAATCATTGTTTTTATTTCACTCTTCTTATCTCAATCATTCAAGTTATTTCCATTACAGTTTTTTAAAGCTTTCCTTTTAATTCAAGTTCTTCAATCAAGTTGTTATTTTCGTCACTTTACATTCATCAATTTTTCATTCAAACATGTCGATTGTTTGTGTGAAATTTGAAATTTCCAATGTTACATTCTCAATTGGTTCAAGTCCTCTTAATTGAGGCATAAAAAAGTACCCAAACTAGGAGTTCAATGTTCTCCCTCCTACGCATCGCCTGAGAAGTCAAACCCAAGGAGACTATCTTTGCTTTCCGATTAACCTCTGGAACCAAGGTCAAGGTCCTGGCACGCCCGCGCAAATCGACGTAATCGGCTAACCGGCCAATTTAAAAGGAAATAATTTTTGGAACGCCCGGCCGGACCATCGTTTGGGAGTGATATTGGAATCATGTAGCCAAAAAGAAAATACTAAAAGAGATGTCGGTTTTTTACAAGTAGACTAGTCAAACTGGGACAAATCCTCAGGGGCCGTTGATCCAAGATGAACTGGCTCCGTTGATTGAGGCTATAAGAAGCCTTAGTTACGAAGTGGGCAGTTTGCATGAACAAGTCTTGGTCATTAGAAGGCTGAGTAACAAAAAATGGTCAAATGCACGAGAATCGGCAAGTCTGCTGATTACGTATCGCGCCGCTCAGCCAGGAGAATCGACATGACAACTGATTCAACAGCAATTTCTGAATCGGCCAATAATACATTTAGCATCAGCCAACACTCTGTTCACCAATCCTGTTGTGAGTCAGACCATGCCTCGGCCAGTGGTTCCACAATATCAATCACTTGTTGTGAGGCAACAATATCATAATTAGCATGTCGCTCCTCAACCATCTTTTGGACTCGGGGGGCAAGATGTGGATAAATATCCAAAAGGTTTGCCTGATTATAATCAATCAACGGCGACATATTCGCCGATGATGATAAATCGGCAACAACAAGGTTGGTCAGAATATCAATATCAACCTTCGATACACGGGGGGCATCTGATGGCCAATTAGCAGTATGATGGCCCAATGACAAAGATAGATCAACCACCAATATTGAGGCAGAATCAGCAACGGCCTCTAACATCATCCGTTCCGATTCAAGATCCCGTGAACAAGAGAGGGGATCAAAACCAATGGAGGAATAATCAGCAAAATATGCCTCACCCTGGGGGGCAACCAGCAGTAACTCCTCCAAGGGATTGAGGCGAACATGCTATAAATGGGCAGCATTAGGCACTCGGCCAAGGTTTAAGACGGATTGGCCGACCGATGTACCAGAAGCCTTATGTGGAACAGATCGATCTACTTCCGTTCCTAAGAGGATACAAGGTGCCAAAATTTACCACTTTTAGTGGAGAAGGGGCGCAATCAATAGTGGATCATGTCGACCGTTTCACAATGCAATGTGGTAAAACTAGTGTCAACCAGTTTTGGAAGCTGAGGCTCTTCCCCAACTCGTTGACGGGACTAGCATTCTCATGGTACATGTGTTTGCTTGCCAATTTAATTTATACTTAGCGAAAGATGGAGGAGCAGTTCCATGCCCAATTCTCCCAAACCAAAAGAAAACTTATCAGACCGATAAATGTGTTTATGGATCAATCAATTACGAATCGGCTGGATAATGTAATAGCCGACAATGAATCAGATGATATTGAATCGGCTGATAAAGAATCGAGTGAGACTGAATCGGCTAACGAACCAACTGATGATAAATTTCTTAAAAAGGAATCTGCTGATGATTTATCGGTTGATAAAGAATCAATCGATAATGAATCAGTTGATAATGAATCGACTAGTGATAAAATGGCTGATAGTGAATCGGCCAAACAAGCATCGGCATGTGAGAATGAATCGACTAATGATAATTTAGCTACTGAGAGTGATTCGACTGAGAACAAATTGCCAGAATTGACTGAGAACAAATAGCCAAAAAGTGAAGTTGTCGATAGTGAAACGACTGATAATGGATCGACAAGTAGGGGTGCATCTGCTGATGTCGAAACTTTGTTCTTTATAATTTCAGCCGATAAAACTGAAATTATTAAATAATACAAATACTTTATAAGATCGGCACATAAAATTTTCCATTGGTGCAATGTCGTTCTTTTAGTAGAAACGGTAGGAAGATCGGCTAACATGACGTTGCATAATACTTTAATTCCGGTCGATCGTACTTACCCACCATTGAAAGAATTACAAAGCTCAAGTGGTGGGTCGTTGGATGGGTTCATTGATCCATTGGTCGAAAAATAAAATATCGACCAAGGTTTATTGCTAGGTAGAATTGTGATCAATAAGATGTTGCTGGTCAAAATAAATATCAATTTTATATTGATAAATGAATAAATAAAAGCATCAAAGCCGGTTAATTCTCCATTTGTGTCACGTGATTGCTTCAACCATGGCGGGGCAATTTCTCTACATCTCTAAATTTCAAACATCTTATCGGCATGGGCGGCCGACAGCCGATAAAACATTTGAAATTGGGGGGCATTGTTGACACCTCATTTTGACACCTACGTGGCAGCGGGTCCCATGGGGCCACCTCGGTGATAATGTAGTATTTCAAGATCAGTTGGCAAGGGTGGGTCAAGGTGTTGACTATGGATAAATACATCAAAGATTCCTTAGAATACAAGTATTTTCCAACTAGAGTTTGAAACTAGTTTAAAAGCTTGGATAAGATGACAAAAGATCCCACATGCATCACAACTCTGTACATTTGGTGAGGAAGTTTGTTGAAGATATTTGTGAATAGAGATATACAAGGAATAGGTTGCTCAATTCTTAAAGAGTCCATGTAGGAAAAGACGTGCACAAGCTATTTGAAGTTCTATTTGAAGTGATTTAGGTGGAATCAAAGCTGTTAGGATAATATTTTTTGCTTATTTTTAGGATAATTGTTATTTATTTCAAGTAACAAGAGGATAAGATATGTTTCTGCCTATATTGTGGGAAGTTGTTATTTTATGCACTCTATAAATAAAGACCTTTATGCAACTTTGCAAGAGTTTCACACCAATCAAACAATTCTACTCATTACTTGTCATTTTAATTTCCAAACTCTCATTGCTATTTTTATTTCTTGCAAAGTCTTTATTTTTTCTAAATCTTTAGTTCGATCAAGCCTTGTCATTTCAATTTACCTTCAAATCATTGCTTTTATTTCACTCTTCTTATCTCAATAATTCAAGTTATTTCCATTACAGTTTTTAAAGTTTTCCTTTTAATTCAAGTTCTTCAATCAAGTTGTTATTTTCGTCACTTTACATTCATCAATTTTTCATTCAAACATGTCGATTGTTTGTGTGAAATTTGAAATTTCCAATGTTACATTCTCAACTGGTTCAAGTCCTCTTAATTGAGGCACAGAAAAGTACCTAAAGTAGGAGTTCAATGTTCTCCTTCCTACGCATCGCCTGAGAAGTCAAACCCAATGAGACTGTTTTTTGCTTTCCGATTAACCTCTAAAGCCGAGGTCAAGGTTCCTGACACACCCGCACAAATCGACATAATCAGCTAACCGGCCGATTTAAGAGGAAACAAAGAGCAATTTGAAAACCCTAAAATCAGTAGTTGCATGCTCGGAATCCTTGTTAGTTTTTAAAACCCTCAGTATAAGAAGTAAATCTCCGCTAGATGATTCTACAATATATTTCTACCAATATATATAGTCCGCCGCGGTGCGATTAGCTCCACTTGCAGGGAGCTACTATCCCCGACACTTCGGTTAATATCAATCCTTAATACTTGTCTGACCTCTACAGTAAATTACATCATTGATGCCCAAACATCTCCCTTCATCAAAGATATCAAGATGCTTGATAATTCTCTCTTTATCAATGTGAGTCCAAGTTTCATCTCTTGCTCGAATAAATTCCAGTCTACTGTAATTACTATAAATGGCGCTAACAATATAGTCATTAGGAGACAAAGCAGGATCAGCCGACAATGCCACCTTCATAACCTCAAATTCAATCTCCTCAAATTCTTCTTCTTCCATAATTGGGGGAAGCTCAATGGTAACACCAGATAACGGGTTTATTAGAGTCACGCCCAGAGATTCATTCACAGCAAACAACCAACCATGTGAGGAACCGTATAGCCTCTTTTTATAAGGAACCCGTAACTGAAAATCATATATTTTGTTCACAGTAATGCTGTATAAACTTCGTCTTTCTTCGCTATTATCGTCGCTCGGGACCATCAATAATGGAACTTGCATGCAACCTCTATTTGCTAGGAATTTAACTTTGTTCTCCCTGGCCACACACTTCCATGGTTTACACACCGCACCAAAGCGAACATAATCAGTGAAGGAAACCAACTTGTCCAAGATCATATCCAACAAGTGATTTGGGAGCCATGCCCAGTCTGACTCCTCCAGATCTTCTTTTTGAATATAAGAAGACATAATTTACCACAACGCTTCAACAATCTTAAACAAAAAATGATCTATTCACTAGAGTATAACAAAAATAAAACACATTGGTTAATTTGAATTAATTAGAATTATAACGTCTCTTTCATCATACACTGAATGTAAAAACTCGCTACTAAAAATTTGAAAAACTACTACAGTAAACTAATTATCATTACTAAAATTTGATTCATCATCTAGTCCAAAGTCTAAGTGGTATAACATTTCCTCCCCAAAAGGAGAGATTAGGAGTTCGAGACCCATAAAGCTCAGGTGAAGTGTGTGTATTTGCCTACCAAAAAAAAAAGTCTCACCTATTAAAACAATCATGGTAATTTTATCAAGTAGTATTGATTGTTCACCTATAATAAGAAAGAAGGTTATAGAAACCTCAATCCATTGTTATGTATTCATATAACCAAAAAAGAGAGAGTAATAAGATAATTAGAAAACCCAAACGGGTTGGTCTAGTTGGAAAAAATTTGGGATTTGGTGCATCACGAGTTGGTATAGTTGGAAAAGATTTGGGACTTGGTGCATCACGAAACATGAGGTCTCAAGTTTTTTTTTTATAAGAACATGAGGTCTCAAGTTCAATTCCTACTATACAAATATAGATTAATTAAAACTTCAAAGAACCAAAATACAACTTTGCTTTCGAATTTATATATATTTTATATTTTTTCCCGAATTTTATATATTTTTTCCAAAATTTATATATGTTTTTGAAATTTATATATATTTTTTGAATTTATATATGTTTTTCCCAATTTTATATAATTTTTTGAAATTTAATATATATCTTTTGAATTTTATATATATATTTACGAATTTTATATAATTTTTTGAAATTTAATATATATCTTTTGAATTTTATATATATTTTTACGAATTTTATATAATTTTTTGAAATTTATATATCTTTTTTCAAATTATTCTAAGGATATTTCAAACAATTTATGTTATAATAGAGACAAAACGTACATATTTTTAAATAATAGAGTGTCAAAAAACCACATGAGTTATACGCACTATATACATACTACATAAGGTTTTTCGCACCTAACCCTTTTGTCAATAACAAAGGGCATTTTCGGAAAGCACATGACTTTCTTCCGGCCAAGAGTGGACGTCCGGTGACTGTTAGGAGGCAAAACGCACATTTTTTAAAACGGGTGGACTTATACACACAAAATTAAACTTTTGGGGGTTTAGTGCACATATTTACAAACCATGGGGGGGTTTTCGCAAAAACTCTTCATAACCGGTACTTGGTGCATATGGACATGCTCACATGCAAAATTGGATTTTTTACTATTAACCCTCTTAAATGATTCGTCAAAAAAAGATAAAATCAAACAAATCTATGATTATATTTTTAAATTGTTTTTTATTGCACTTTATATAATATGCAACCGCATAATTTCGATTTCACATAAAAAATAGCCGTCGAAAAGGATGATCGGTCTCTCTCTTCCTTCTTCCCCCAAATTGCTCCCACCTAGCCTCAAATCCATAAACCCTTCCCGCCAAAAAGTCTCCTCCCTCCAATCCTTGAAGAACCCCAACTTCGAACATCTCAAGGACCGTCTGATCCGTCTGGCCAATGTGGGCAACCTCCGCAAAGCAACATGGTCTCGCCCCAGACCTCGTCACCTACTCTGTCCTCCTCAAATCCTGCATCAGAACCCGAAACTTTGATCGGAGCACACTCCGACTTGACTCGGTTGTGCTCAACTCACTCATCAGCTTGTATTCAAAATGTGGGGATTGGGTAACGGCTACTTCTATATTTGAAACAATGGGTGAGAACAGAGACTTGGTTTCATGGAGTGCAATGATCTCAAGCTTTGCCCATAATGATATGTATTCGAAAGCTATATCAACATTCTTTGAAATGCTTGAATTCCCGAATCAATTTTGTTTCTCGGCCGTGATTCAAGCTTGTTCTAACGCGGATAATGCTTGGATTGGGGAAATAATTTTTGGGTTTCTGATAAAAACTGGGTATTTTGAGTCTGATGTGTGTGCATTGGTTGATATGTTTGCCAAGCGTTCGACTTGAATTCTGCAGAGAAGGTGTTTGATAAAATGCCGAGAAGAATGAAGTTGCTTGGACTTTGATGATAACTAGATATACCCAACTGGGTCATGCAAGAAATCCCATTTCCTTGTTGTTGGATATGGTATTGAGTGGACTTAAACCAGACCGCTTTACATATAGCAATTACATTCTCAGGTTCTGGATTGGGTAGGTGGGATGTTTGTGTTGGGTGCAGTTTGGTGGATATGTATGCTAAGTGTGCGGGTGATGGATCTGTGGATGATTCGAGGAAGGTATTTGATAGGATGCCTGATCATAATGTTATGTCTTGGACTGCAATTATCATGGGGTGTGTGCAGCGGAGGTCACGATAAGGAAGCTATTGAATTATATAGAAAAATGATTCAGAGTCGAGTTCTACCCAATCATTTCACATTTTCGAGTGTTCTCAAGGCATGTGGAAATCTTTCTGATTTAGTTATGGGTGAACAAGTTTATTCCCATGCAGTTAAACTTGGCCATGCTTCAGCTGATTGTGTTGGAAATGCTCTTACTAGCATGTATGCTCAATCTGGTAGGATGGATAATGCCCGGAGAGCTTTTGATGTTCTGTTTGAGAAAATTTTGGTCTCCTACAACACTATTTTTGACGGCTATGCCAAGAATTCGAATGCCGATGAAGCCTTTGAACTTTTCCATCAAATCAAGGATGATAGAATAGTGTTTGATGCTTTCACATTCGCCAGTCTATTGAGTGGAGCTGCAAGTATAGGTGCGGTAAGTAAGGGCGAGCAAATCCATGCTTGCTTAATTAAAGCAGCATTCGAGTCAAACCAATCCGTTTGTAATGCTTTGGTCTCTATGTACTCTAGATGTGGGAACATAGAAGCTGCTTTTCAAGTTTTTTATGAAATGGAAGATCGGAATGTAATATCATGGACTTCGATGATCACTTGGTTTGCAAAACATGGATTTGCGTAAATAGCTTTGGAAATGTTTTACCAAATTCTTGAGGCAGGTGTAGAGCCGAACGAGATCACATATGTTGTTGTTCTATCAGCTTGTAGCCATGTGGGTATGATCGATGAGGGATGGAAACTGTTTAACTCGATGTTCAAAGAACATGGAGTAAGCCCACGGATGGAACATTATGCATGCATCATTGATTTATTTGGAAAATGTGGCTTCCTTGAAAAGGCTGTTCAGTTCATTGACTCGATGCCTATGAGGGCTGATGTTTTGGTCTGGCGCACCTTGCTTGGAGCTTGCCGAGTGCATGGCAACACGGAGCTTGGTGAACATGCTGCAAAAATGATTCTTGAGCAAAACCCAAATGATCCAGCAGCGCACATTTTGTTATCAAACTTGTATGCAATCAGAAAAGGCATGAAAGAGAGAAATTTGATTAAGGAAGCAGGGTGTAGCTGGATAGAGACAGAGAACAAGGTACATAGGTTTTACGTGGGGGACACTTCTCATTCCCAAGCACCGGAGATATATAAAGAACTAGATAAATTGGCTCTTAAAATAAAGGAGATGGGTTATGTCCCTAACACAGATTACGTTCTTCACGATGTGGAGGAGGAACAAAAGAAAGAGTATTTGTTCCAACACAGTGAGAAGATAGCAGTAGTGTTTGGTCTCATAAGCACATCCAATTCGAAATCCATAAGGGTTTTTAAGAATCTTCACATCTGTGGAGATTGCCATACTGCAGTCAAGTACATATTGATGGCAAGTGGGAGAGAAATAATAGTAGGGGATTCAAACCGGTTTCATCATTTCAGAAATGGGTTGTGTTCCTGCAACGATTACTGGTGATTATATCATACTGTTTCGAAATGAATAGAAGTGATGGGCACATTGAGATGGGAATTCTATATCTAGTGGATGAAACTAGATTAAGCTTATCCTTTTAGTTTCTGCCTCTTGCTTATTCTGATATGCAGGAGTGACCAAGGAGATCGCGTATGAATCCGTACGAAGGATTCCATGCCTTGTCATTTGCAAGTATTAGAAGGCTTCAGTTATCGGTTCCAACAACTTAGGTCTGTACATTCTACTTGTACCCTTCAAGATGCTTTGGGAAAGTAACATATGCGGTTCATTTTGCTGCCTTGCTGTTGAGACTGGAATATCTATCAATATATCCTCAAGATAAGTAACTTCAATACCCTGCTTCTATTTTACTATTTCTTCTACCAGCATTACAGCACTTCTTTAATGAATTTTGAATGTAGGTCTCCTTGATTTGAAATTCTGAAAATAGTTCTTAAGAATTCTGAAAACAGTTATAAAAAGGTATTTTATTTGATTCTGTAAACTTTGTTGTAAAAATATGTTTTCAGAAAACTGTCTTTTATTGTTCTCTCAAAATAGTTTTCTTTGACCAGCAGACCAAACGGTCCAATGGTATTTCCTCTCCTCCCAATAGAGGAGGTGAGGGGTTCGAGTTTCTTCGGAGACAAAGTATGTGTCTATGTGCGCGCGAGAAAAGCTTACCTTTCAAAAAAAAAATAGTTTTCTTTGTTCAGAATTCTTAAGAACTGTTCAGAATCGCAAACCAAGCATGCTCGTACTGTTTAATAACTAGAATAAGAGAAAAATCTCTCGAGTCTTCTCCTCCTTCTCCTCTCTTCAAGCTCCCCTTATTTCAACGTTCCTGCAATCTGACACTGTCAATCATGTCCTTGCTAACCCAATCGATTCACCACCCCTTCACCTCTCCTCCTGGTTCTTATCCCTACTCAAAATTCACGAAAGCTTGTCACCGTCAACGCACAAGAATGCCAGAACAACCAACTCACTCAACCCCAGTAACAATGGACAAACTGTGCTCTTTATCCCCCGATTTTTGTGGAGGAAGCTCCCTGAAGAATGGAAGCATGAAACACCGACTTGATTAAAGAAGTGGTTAGGCTAAGAGAATGCCTTGCCAAAGCTGAACAAGAACAACTCCACCAAAGTTATTGAATATTTCTGAGTACGAACATTCTCTCACTTTAAGTTGATACATCACGATTCACACATAAGTAAGTTATACTAACAAAAAGTAACAACCCTCCTAATTTCTAGTTTCCATCCAGTATGAACATAATAGAAAAATAATTCTTCTATGAAAAAGGTTGCTTTATTGGAGTCTTTAGAGAACAACTCATGCTGCAAGTAAATAGTAGAGAAACAAACAAAAAGAGATAATAATGGTAAAAGAAAGCATATTGAATGATCTAGGAGAGATTTACCCTTTTGTTGGTTTTATCTTATGCATCATTAAATTACTAGTTTGAACCTAGACCTGAGATTAGAGCCTTACTATAAGATTTGCACAAAGTACCGACGTAAGTTATAGTCGAATAATAAAATTGAAATCAGATTTTTTATTTATTTCTTATTTATATTTTATATATATTTGTGTTTTGGGGGGCAGAGAACAAATGAAATCAGAAAGATTTGTTTTGTTGTGACAGTTAAAATGAGTGCATCTAATGTAGAGGTGACTGAATTAGAGCTGACCCTTTTTATTTTCAGAAGTACAAAAACCTACACAATCTCTTGGACTAAGAAAATTAGAAATACATCATAAGCAAAAAAATCTAAACAATTAAGCCTCAATCTTCTAACACATTTGGGACAATCCAAATTGAGGGTGGCATATGATTATGTGAATGATCAAGGATGTAATGCTTTCCAAAACCTCCATCCTTTACTGTAAATGCACAAAAATGCACAACACAAGAGAGAATGCTTTTATTCACTTTTGATTTCCTTTATATACATTTCCTTAATGGGCTTGACCTTCATTAGGGCAATAAAACTTGGATTACATCATTCTTACGTCACTACTTTACTTTTCTACAGAATTTCAAACATGCAATGGGCTTGATTACTGGGCTTACAAAAACCTTGTTGGGCCATCAGACCAATGGGCCTGATGCCTGATGGGCTCAATTGGGCTGAACATTTCCACTCTTACACAGGCCCGATTCTTTGTGATGGGTCGTCGATCATTCTGGCCCATTAGAAAGGATACAGAGTGGGGAGTGAGATACATCACCCCTGATCGGGGTGACGTGGCTGATGCAATTAATGTGACGGCTGTATAATCATTGTAACGTTTGAAATCTGTGGTCCGGACGGCCTCGATTGGCGGGAAGGGAGGCTGAGGAGGCGCACGTGAAGCGAGGTGACGCTTCGCTTCCCGAGCGCACGGCTTTTCAGGCGCCCCTGAGACTCCTATAAGTATTGGCTGTAATGTTGAGGATTCATTCCGTTTCACAACTTGAAAATTTCAAAGAACTCTCTGCACTTGAGATCTTTACTTATCATTGCCAGAGTCTATCTCCTCTCTCAAGAAAGCATCCGAAATCTTTCGGAATTCATCTTAGAGTAAGTTATTTCCTTTCATCTTCGCGTCTTTCTTTTCAAAATGTCTGATAGCGATGATACCCGGTCGGGTAGCGACCGTTTACCCTCCTCTGTAAACCCGGATGCCTCCCTTAGTTCACCCTCAGTGGAGGTGGTTAGGACAATTGTGTCTAGTCCACCGAAGATTAACCAGAACATCGCAGCAGCTGGGGATCCGACTGCAGGGGGTTTGGGAGATCAGTTTTATGTTGACCCCCTTCCTCCTATGAATAGGGTAGAGACGGTACTAAAAAAGTTAAGGGTCAAATGCGGGGTACCCGATGGGGTAATTATTAAAAACTACCCTAAAAAATATGATTTTAGGAAGGGTGAGGGGGTTTTGGACCACCAGATTTTGTTGTCGGCCTTTCACCTTCAGGTCCTTAGATTCCCGATCCAGCCCTTTTTCCTTTATACCTTAGTTACCCTGGGTTTGGCCCCGCTTCAGGTGGGGCCTAACTTCTTCAGGGTCTTAGCCATGATCTTGATAATCAATCGGGATCTGGGCCTTGACCTTGGACTGGCGGAACTTCTGTTCTGTTACAAAATACAGGCCCAGAAGGACTGCAGAGGCCGGTACAATCTTTTTCCCCTTAGTGGGAGGAAGATCTGTGATGGTACTGAAAAGTCCAACAAAGGGTGGAAGGAAATAATGGTCTTGGTGAGTGGGAATTGGAGACTTCAAAGCTCATCGAGATTCAAAGTCCCTAGCGAGTTTGACCGACCCCTATTCCCTTCCTTCAAGCCATTCCATAGGGGGTGATGCTACTGCGATCAGTGCAATGATAAGTTAGGCCTCCATGTGCTTGAGTTTCTGGGAGCACCTGATGAATTTAAAATTTCAAATTATATCAGAACCCGTTTTGAACTGCTTAAATAAAAAATTTGGGGACAGCCCTTGAGGATGTGTAATAGTTTCCTGACGGGTTCTAACTTGCAGGCCCTGTCAACAGAAATGCTGAGAATCCCGCAGGCAGTGTTAAAAAAGAAGGCCAAGCGGGCAATCGGCCCTCAAGTGGTAACTCCAGCACCGGGTGAGGATCAAAGTGGGCAGGGGTCACAAAGTGTACCAACTCCCCCATCTGGGCCCATTCTTCTGCCACTGGTGGAAAACACTCCGGTAATCCCACATGCACCGATGGGAAATGTTCAGATCAGTCAGACTCCTCCTTCAAGATCAGAGGAGGGTGTTAGACCTTCAGGGGACGTTCGCACTCCTGAATTTCGGTTGATTGAAGGGGAATCGAGCTTGACGGGCACAAGACATCCCCGATCAGAGGAGAATCTGCCCGATCGGTCTGTAAGGCCCCGTACGACCACGATGTCATCTCCCATCTTACTAGATGACAGCGGGGTTGCAACTGAAGTGGAGCGACCCGTTCCATGGGCGCCGAAGATTACACTACCGGGCGGTGACTTTCTGGTTGCAGGGCACGCAACAATTGACAACGATGCTGCCCTTCGGGCAATGGGTTCTCAGATTTGGACACCCATTGACCGAAAGAGACTGAGAACCATTGACCGGGAGGAGTTGGCCCTGACAGGTCCAGAGATAGCAATGAAGGTAGTGCTTCAACCTACAGCTTTCTCAATCGTACTTAATATTTTATTTGTTTCTTTATCAGGCTAACACTTGTTCTTTTGGCAGATGCTCTACCTGACCCAGGCCTACAATGCAAAAATGGAGGAGGACACCAAGTTGCTCCAGAAGTCCAATGAACTTCTGAGGCTGAAGGAGGACTCCCGGATGAAGGTTGCCAACCAGCTGTCCATATCCAATGAAAAGTTGGATGTCCAGACCCAGAGGGCTATCTCTGCAGAGCAGCAGCTTCGGGCTGCTCAAGATAAAATTAAAGAAATGGAGGCAGTCCGGCGGGCCCTTTTTGCTGAGACGGAGGCCTTAAAGGCAGAGAATGAGAGCCTGAAAGCTAACAATGAGAGCTTGACGGCCTCCAATTCGAAGCTCCTGGAGGAGAGGGCAGAGATAGAGAATCTCCTTGCAACGGAGAGGTCGGTGGTAGAGATGTGCCACCGGGGTGGGAACGAAATGTACAAGCGTTTCTGCGAAACTTCTCAGTACCGAATCGGGTTCGGTTGGAGGTCATGCTTCAGTGACATGCAGAAACCCGTCGAAGAAAGGACTTTTGCCTCGGTGGAAGAACTGGATGAGAGTTTGGGCATTGCTTCTCCGTACGACGATCCGGTTGGTGGCCCAGACGACGTTCGTTTCTGCGAGTTCCTGGCCAAGCCTCTCCCAGGGATGAGCATCACCGCCCCTTCTGATCCTCCAGCTCCTGATGGGGCCATCGTTCCAGTGAACCCCAATGAGTCGGGCACCGGTGTTGACCCTTAGGATTTTTGTGTTTATAAAACATATTGTAAGCCTTAGCCACTAGGGCCCATTTTGAATGAAAGATGATAGTTTTTGTCCAGTTGACTTTTTTTATTTTTATAATATCATAATTCCTGTCCATTTTGTTTATTTTTACAAAGTTTTGTGATCTCTTCAGGATCTGTGTTGTGTCTTCGGGCACTTCAGGCCATGCGATAGACAGTGCAACACTTGGTTTATTTTTGGAACACTGATCACTTCAGGATCTGTGTTGTGTCTTCGGGCACTTCAGGCCATGCGATAGACTATGCAACACTTGGTTTATTTTTGGAACATTGATCTCTTCAGGATCTGTGTTGTGTCTTCGGGCACTTCAGGCTATGCGATAGACAATGCAACACTTGGTTTATTTTTGGAACATTGATCTCTTCAGGATCTGTGTTGTGTCTTCGGGCACTTCAGGCCATGCGATAGACAATGCAACACTTGGTTTATTTTTGGAACATTGATCTCTTCAGGATCTGTGTTGTGTCTTCGGGCACTTCAGGCCATGCGATCGATTGTGCAACACTTGGTTTATTTTTGGAACATTGATCTCTTCAGGATCTGTGTTGTGTCTTCGGGCACTTCAGGCCATGCGATAGACAATGCAACACTTAGTTTGATTTTGGAACTTTGATCTCTTCGCATTTCAGTAGATTTTTATGATTTATTTTGCCATAATAATGATTTTTACTGATCAGGTACTACAGCCTTTTTACAAAAAGATCAAAGTAAAAGCAGGACTTGGCCCATTAAGGGTAGTACCTCTTGAGGCGAGAGGCGTTCTGGGAGTTTGGTTCCATTCCGCCATCAATATTCCTTCGGACTCGGTATGCTCCGCGACCGATGACTTCGGTGATGGTGTACGGGCCCTCCCAAGGCTCTCTGAGCTTGCCTACGAGCCCGATTTTGCACCTAAGGACCATGTCTCCGACCTGGAACTCTCTTCTTTTGACTCTTTGATTGAAGTGGCTCCGGACTTGCTGTTGGTAGGCGGTCAGCCTGATCCCGGCAGCCTCCCTTCTTTTATTCAGAAGATCAAGATTCTGAGCCAAGTGCTGGTTACTTGGTCCTTCAATCCAGGCCTCGCTCCGGAGGGTTGAAACCCTTATCTCTGTCGGAATCACAGCTTTAGCACCGTACACCATGGCAAAGGGGGTCTCTCCAGTGGGTTGTCTGGGAGTCGTTCTGTATGACCAGAGAACTTCAGGCAGTTTCTCCAGCCAGGCCCCTTTAGCTTTTTCAAGTTTTTTGGCCAGGGTGTTAATTATAGTTCGATTTGTCCTTTCCGCCTGCTCATTCCCTTGCGGGTAGCCGACGGAAGACGTGTTCTGGTTGATACCATGCTCGGTAAAGAATGCTCTAACCCCCTTGTTGTCCAGATTTGTTCCGTTATCCATCATGATCGTCCTCGGTAGCCCGAATCTGCATATTATGTTGGTCCATATGAATTTGAGTGCTGCGAAACATCGGGATCGATCCCTGGCATGTCTGTATGCCCCTATGCGAAGACATCAAAGTTGTCCTGCAGCAATTGTGTTAGTTCCTTAAATTCAGGATCGGTGAGGGTTGTACCTGCAAAAGTAACTTTTTCCGGGCTGTCGGGCACAACACAGACCGGTTGTAATGGTTCAACCACAATTGGGGTGTCCGGATCCCCCTCATTTAATTGTTATTTGGAACCCGAGCTTTGCTCCTTGGATTGGGGTACCACTGGGGCCTGCACCTTCCGGATCTCTTTCAGGGTGACCGCATAGCATTCCTTGGCGGCCACCTGGTCGCCTTTGACATCAATGGTACCTATACCATCAGGGCTTAAACATCTCATGACCTGGTGAAGAGTCGAAGGCACACCTTGCATTCGGTGAATCCATCCCTTTCCCATGAGCAGATTATATGAAGGTTTGGTATCTACAACAACGAATGTCTCGTTTAGGGTCCTATGAGCGGCAGACACCGGTAACTGAACTTCCCCGATCGGCTCGATTTGCCTACCGTCAAAACCTGCGATGGGGCATCGGGATGCCACAACTTCAGATGGATTGATTTCGAGCTTTTCGAAAGCCCATTTGGTGATGATGTTGGCACTGCTCCCAGGATCGATCATGACTCTTTTCACAAGACAGTTGGCCACCATTAGGGTCACAACCAGAGGGTCTTCATGCGGGGTTTGGACACCCCGAAAGTCCGACACCGAGAAAGTGATCTGCGTTTCCTCTGCTTTGTGGTGGGCCTCACTGATCCCGTTGACTTTTCTCATCTTGTGAGCTTTCCACAGATAGCTTCGGCGTGATCCTTCGGTCTCTTTGGATGGGGGGCCACCATGAATCATATTGATGACCTTGACCGGCTGTGCATCCGAGGGGTTCCAAGGGATGCCGAGGGCACGTTGATCGGTCCTTGGTCTGTCTCGTTGGATGTAATCTTGGAGTTCCCCGCGAAGTAGTAACGTCTCCACCTGTTGCCTTAGATTACGGCATTCGTTCGTGATGTGCCCGAAATCACCATGGAAAGCGCAGTGTTTTGACTTGTCCCTCTGGTCAAGTGGCTGTCACATGGTGGGGGGTTACTAGAAAATTCCTTTGGCTTTGTTCTCCTGGTAAAGTTTTGCAAGGCTAACCTTCAGGGGTGTCAACCTTTCTTCGAACCTGGGGAGTTTGAATGGTTTTGGGACTGATAATCCCGGTGGGGCCGACGATCCCGGTGGAGCTGATCGCTTCCGATCGGTCAACCGATCCTTGGACTGAATCTCAAGACCGACAAAGGCTGATCTCCTTTGCCTGATAGTTTCCTTTTCTTCAATTCTCAAGTATCCCTGGGCCCTGGAGTTTAGCTCCCTAATGCCCGATGGAGGGCGCTTGACCAAAGACTGATGGAACTTAGTTCCTGGAATGAGGGTCATCCTGAATGCCTCAACTGCAGATTGCTGGTCACAATTATCCACAGAAGAGGATTCGATGTTGAATCAGGATAGAAAACTTTTCAATGACTCTCCTTTCTCCTGGATCATGGTGAAGAGGCAGGATATGGTCTTCTTCTGTCTCTTGTTTCCATAATACTGGGCGATGAAGAGCCTGGTTAACTGCTGCCAGCTACCAATGGATCAGGGTGGCTGCTTCCTAAACCATAATAGGGCGGCCTCAACAAGGCTTGTGGAGAACACTTTACAAAGCAGGGACTCGTTCTCAGCGTACATGGTCATCTTCTGATGGATCTGGTATATGTGTTCTTCAGGGTCCCTTGTGCCATCATAAGGGGTGAATTGGGGCATAACGAACTTCTTTGGGAAAGGCTCTTGGGTTATTTCGTGAACGAAGGGTGACTGTATCAATTCGGTGGACGCCTGGATGGCCATGTCATCGGTAGATCGGGACCTCAAGTCCCCGAGAACTTTCCTTTAGAATTCATCCATCATTGCTTGAAGTTTCCGGGGGGTTATACACTCGTTGGTTGCTGGAGCCTTTCCTGAGCGCTGAGAAGACTTGGCATGCTCTTTAGGTCTGTCGCTGCCCTGCTGGTTCAGGGAATGGTCGACCGCCGCCACCGGAGGGTCATCTGCAACCATCGGTGGTGCAGCAGGCTGTGGAGCCAACCTCGCCATGAGCTCTGCATTCTGTCTTTCCAAGGTCATGCTACGTTCCTCGGCAGCTACCAAGCATTGAAGAATTTGCTCCATGGAACCTTTTGCACGATTGCCCGCAGTGGGTTGAACGTCTGCCTGTGAACGTGTGATTGGCATCTCTGTTCGAGGGGGGTAGTGAGTGAAGGTTTTTGAAAGTGGTAGTTGATTTTTTGTTTTACAAACAGACTCAGCTTTTTGATATGGGAAGAAGGAGGCGATTTTTCAGATCCCGAAGGGCAGATTCGAAAAAATCAGGAACTCCTTGTGAACTTCCCACAGACGGCACCAATGTGTAAATGCACAAAAATGCACAACACAAGAGAGAATGCTTTTATTCACTTTTGATTTCCTTTATATACATTTCCTTAATGGGCTTGACCTTCATTAGGGCAATAAAACTTGGATTACATCATTCTTACGTCACTACTTGCTGGGCAATAAAACTACGGAATTTCAAACATGTAATGGGCTTGATTACTGGGCTTACAAAAACCTTGCTGGGCCATCAGACCGATGAGCCTGATGCCTGATGGGCTCAATTGGGCTGAACATTTCCACTCTTACATTTACGTTGAAGACACCCATATTGCGACGCCCACGTGGGGGATAAAATAGCATGCTAGAATAATCATAGGATTATGTAAATGATCAAGGATGTATTTTGATATTGCGTAATTAGTATAAAAATTCATTCAACCACCGAAATCCAAGAGACTAGGCTAGTTTTAAATTAGTTTAGTTAATTAGTTCTTCCTAAAGCATTCATTTGGGTTCGACCTCGTTCTTGCATATTCTATTTTACTATTGATTCGTGCTCTTGAGAGTAAAAATAAATTTTAAAACCACACCATATGTGAACGCATATATATATATATGCCTTGTATGTATGCATATGCCTTGATAGACTTATTTAATAAATAGTTTAATCATCACTCTGAGCCTAACCCAAAATGAGATGAAATTTCTTAGAAATAGAATAATGTGGTAGTTGCAAGGACTTGGATCCCGAAACCAACAACTTCGAGGTAATTGTACTGAAATATATTTCATGATACTTATTGTTCTTTTAATTTTAAATAATGTTTAAATTATAAAAAAATGGTATAGATTTTCATAATAGGTCTAACATATTAATTTTAAGGTGGAGAAAATAAGGACAAGTCTCACAAGATATTCCATTAAGTTTAATTGCACAAAGGATTAAATAGAATGAGGTCATGAGATTTTAGCAATTACGTTTGCACAAAGATGAATATATATATAGAATGTATAACATATTCTCCCATATATAATTATGCTTCCGAATCTGCCACTTTGTTCATTAAATCATGTCAATGATATTATACTGGGATTCTCATTCATGCTTATTCAGAAATATGCTCCTATACGTTTGATTTCAATTCAAATTTCAAACCAAAATGTTACTCTGTTGAAGATACAGTAGGTATGATTTCCATGAAAAGGAAATCTAATTTTTAACCACTAAAAAATTTGGTTCCGTCGATGAGTAAACACCATGGTAGGTGTAAGGAGTCGGATATAAAATTGTTTTAACATTTTTTTTCCCTTGTTGCAATCGGACTAGCCTATCCAACCTGAACTTGTACTCCTAAAAAATGGAGGCATGAGACGAATGTTTGGCGTGGCACCAGAATAAGATACAGACAGAATATGACTTAGATAACAACGGTAACAAATTGGATATTTCGTGATCAGTCCAAAATTTTAATTTATTAGGTGATCCCATCCAAATTCCACGTCAGAGACAACATTTTTAGATATAATGTCTAGCCCCTGCAATAATTTAGATATTATGAGAGACAGTGCATAGTAACAATAACAAACATAATTAACTTTTCCTTCTACCTCTCCTCTGCCTCCTCTGTTTCTTGGCCTCTCCTACACTTGCTCTGTTTTCTTCTTCTAATTACTTGCGTCACTTTTGATTTTACATAGGAAATACACAAATATCTTTTAAGAAAATGCCCAAAACAAATATTCCTCAGATGATGATGTCAAGATCATTACTAAGATATAGTTGTATAATTTGGCTTATGGCTCTTGTACTTGCTCTGTTTCCTCAAGGTTACATTGCCCGCCAAACCGAAAACAAGCATTGCCCTCCTTCTTCTTCCGGAAATATTGGCAACATCATATTTCTAGCTGGGGAAATTGTTACCACGAACTGGTTGTGATAATAATCACACCACTCTGGACTTGTATGGAGTCAAATACTATGTCCAACACATCTCTTATGAGAACCAAACAATAAGATTAGTGGACATCAATATAAACACTAATTACTGTTCCATTCCTCCCAATTCATTCCCATTTTCTGAGCTTCCATATGTTAATTATTATTTGTCATATTCGGATTCTTCAACATTCTTTGTGAGTTGTTCAAATCCAGTGAATGCTTTGAACTACATAGATTTCTCTTCTTTGCACCAACAGAGCAGATTCATCATATTCATATGTTGTACTCAATGTCACAAGTTCCTTCGATATCGCCATCTCCTGCACTGTCAACAGTGTCTATCCGTTCTTTCAAGAATTGGGTTGAAACCTCACTATTTCCCACATTCATCAGCAGTTGCTGCAGGGTTTTTGGCTTTGCTATCTGCATGGATAAGTTTTGTTATTCAGAGGTATCAAATGCATGCCGATGAGGGTTGTTTAAAGCACACACAATCACACACACACAAAACGGATTGTATCATACTTGTTTCTTAGAGATCATGATAAGAATATAGAATATGCAGCTAACACTAATTAAATGCTTCACTCAATTGGTTGAATGCAGGGTTATATGTTTCATAGCCTATGACATAAGTTTATAGTCATTCCATCAATTTGATTTCTTTAAATGATTTTAATTTTCTTTATCCCTCATTTTGATAAACTTTTTTTTTTCTTCCCCTTTCCGGATGATTCTGGTATCAGTCTATCTCATCAAATCCGCAGGTGAGTTGAAATAAATAACTTCCTCTCTCACGTGTTAAGATTAATAATGGCTTGCTCGAAGGAAAAACAGATGGATAAATGTGCAATATTAAAAGCAAATATTGTTCTCTCCGTATAACCAATATATTGAACATGTACTAATATCTACTTTGTGTTTTACTTAGCAGTGTACATATTCATAGGAAGTATTGCAATTGGGTTTTTGTGCTTGACTGTATTTGCATATAGATTCCGAAGAACGCCCTTATACATCGATGATTCCATTGAAAATTTTCTTCAGAATCAAAATAACTTCATGGCAATTAGGCTTTTACGCTTAATTATATTGCTGGCATATGGATTTCGAAGAAAACTCTTGTCCATTGACGAGGCCATTGAAAATTTTCTCTAGAGTCAAAATTACTTAATGCCAATTAGCTGCATTGTGGTGCATACAATTGAAGCTTGTGGATCGTCCGTCATGAACGAAGTCCTGCAAATGCTAACAGGGGAGGAGGAGCTGCAAGAAATGCCTCCCAAGCCTTACCTTTATTCCAACAATATGTCAATGGATGATCCTACAAATAACAACCCAATAGGAGTGCCAACTTCATCTCATGCTGCGATGGGTATAACTATGGAAGAGATGTTGAGATAGTGATTTTCTATTTCTATTAATTTTATAACTTTGTTCTCATATATTTTACAGCCTTCTAAATCATCTGAATGATATTATGTGGAATATTTGATTTCCCTTGTAATTTTCAGTGCTTGTTTTCTTCTTTTGTACTTCCATATATGCCCAAAAAAGAACCTGGTCTACAACAATTCTTTCTTGCTCAGCTTTTGGGTAATTGGCCTGTCTGATTATTATAAATATGAGATATTTACAGTTAACTTTCATACAATTTTGTCAAATTAAACTGCATTTGGTAGTTTCTGAAGAATCTTACTTTCCTAGCCACCGATATTAAACGCTGAGGAAAACAAAATTACTCAACATATCATTAGGAAGAAAACTGTAACTTGCCATCTATATACATATCTCCAAAGATTTGTATCGTTGATTCGTTATTCTCCGGCTTCTTAGATATTCATGTTCTGATTCTTCAATTTTGGATTGGTCTCTTATGGGTGTCTGATTACTTTCTTGAATGAAAGCCTATTGATTAGTTTTAATTTTATTTAATCTTTTATTTTTTAGTTTTAATTTCAATAAATACATCATTATATATATATACATATACTAATTTTAAATTTTCAAATTTCTTGTATTATTTTAATATATTTTTATTAGTTTTAATATATATTATTTTATAAAAATAAAAATAAAGAATATTTTTTTGATTTTTTATATATTTATTTCGAATTTTATATATATTTTAAAAACATTATATGTATTTTTTAATTTTATATATTTTTTATGAATTTTATATATTTGTTTCGAATTGTATGTGTTTTTGAATTTTATAATGATTTTCAAATTTTATTATATATTTTTTCGAATTTTATAAATATTTTTAATTTTATATATTTGTTTCGTATTTTTTTAATTTTTTTACGAATTTTATATTTATTTTCGAAATTTAATATATATATTTTTGAATTTTATATGGTTTTTTTGAATTTTATATATTTGTTTGAAATTTTATATGTTTTTTTCAAATTTATATTTTTTTTTTCAAATTTTACATTGTTTTTCGAATTTTATATATTTCCAAAATTTATATATATTTTTGAAATTTATATATATATATTTTTGAATTTTATATATATATATTTTTGAATTTTATATATATATTTAAAATTTAATAGAAATTAAATAATTAAATTATTGGAGGGGTCAAATTGATAAAATAATATATCCTTATTTCCAAATAGCACTAGGTTATCCCATTGAGGGTAATTTAGGTATTTACAAAAAAAATTAGGATGATGTCATCGTTAAGGGGTGTAAATAATGAGAATCTCAAACCACAGGGGGTGTGATTGAAGATATTTAAACCTGAGGGGGTGTGATTGTAATAAAGACATACCTTAGGGGTGTAAATGAAATTAACCCTTGTTATTATGCACCGTCTCTCATCTAGACCGATTAGCCGAATATGGATTGAAAATAAAATCCGACAACTAGATTATGATCCGAATCCGATAATCCGATTTCTTAATAAATTGGATTTAGATTTATGATAATCCGATCCGAAAATAATCCAATCCGATTAATTTTATATATACACGTATATAATATGTTATTAATATATAAATATTAAGTTGTATACTTAATTATGTTTCAATTTTTTTTTTAGTTTTTTATTTATTTATTTATTTATTTTATGTTTTCTATAGTCATGTATTATAATCATTGATTGTAAATTACATAATTTGGCGTTTAATATTCTTAAAAAATAACAAAAAAATTTTTAATAATTTTTGTAATTTTGTTTTTACCTAATCGGATCAGATATTCGATAATAAAGAAATTCAAATTTGGATCAACTAAGTGAAAATTCGTCGAATTATTAAATTTGATCGATTAATGAACTTATCGGATTCAGATCGGATCACCCATTTACTATCACCTTTCAAGTGGTAGATATACCTTCCACCTAAAACTTGCTGCTAGGAAGGCTAAGAGGTCAAGTAGATCCGTTGACAGGTCTACTCTCTTCATCTATGAGTGCTATGCACCTTCTTCATTAATTGGTACCACCGTGTAACATTAATTTGATGTTTAATCTTTAGAGGTTATTTGAAAATTCAAAGTCAAGTGAAAGCAACAGAAGTCGTTGAATAGCACTCAAGGGAAGGGAGATAATATATTGGAAATATAATATAAATTTCCTAAATAGAAAAATGATGAAAGAAAACAAATAGGATGAAAGAGTGAGTTGAAAGTTTCAGTATGAGTCCAATTCATGCTAGTATTTTCATTTGTACGAATATTCTCTTTATTTTTTCCCCTCTCTCTAGTACTTTAAGATAAAAGGAGTTGTAAGAGTTATAATCATGGGGGGTCTTGTTCCTGATATGCTTACGTAATATTAATACTTATCTAATATTTTTAAAATTAATATTATCCTACTCTATTATACTTTTAAAGAGAATGCGATAAAAATGGATACTACAATGACAAACCATGACCAGAATATCTAAATTATTGTAGGTGGGAATGACTGAGAATAATAGGAAGATAAAAAGAGTTGTAAGAGTTATAATCAAAGTTGGTCGTATCGCTCATATTGTTCTGTTTATAATATTTTCAGAGAATGTTGATATGCTTATGTAATATTAATACTTATATAATACTTTTAAAATTAATATTATCTTAGTTTATTATACCTTTAAAGAGATTGACATAAAAATCGATACTTTCAAACCATGAACATAATATCTACATTATTGCAGGTGAGAGAGAATAATAGGAAGATGATTAAATTATTTTGGCTTATCGTATTTTATTGTGTGGATAACATTGGGATAGAGAGGATGACTGGAAATAAATGATAGAAATAGTGACAAGTCATAAAAAGGAAAAGATAGAAAATATCACAAGTTGGAACTTGACACTTGACGCTTAAGAAAGAAAAGTAGCATTGTAAGATGGAACCAAACTAGACGGCACAAGTATTTTCCACCACCCTACCACATGACAATGATGATATCAATTGAATTCAGCTGTATTTTTGCCTCCAAATAATTATATCATTTCCACCAAAAAGAAGGAACTATTGACTTTATAACTCAAAATGTTTCCATGGTTGAACACTTGTTTATATTGTCATCCGTAATCTTTTCTCTCGCATAATACATTAAGTTCGAGTTAAATTGCATAAGATCAGACTTGTTACAGTTGTTATTTGAGTCATATTTTATCATCATTTTAGTTCCTGGCCAAACCTCCCTCCTTGATGCCTCCATCCCAAAGGAGTCCAAGTTCAAATTAAATAGATTACTTCAATCAAAATATTAACAGATTTTAACTAACTTTTTTAATCGAACAAAAATAAGATTTTTACCAAAGGCCTCATGAATTGGTACCAAGTATCACAGAAAATTATTGGATACCACGTTGTTAAGTATGTCGTGGTATTCCAAACCAATAAAAATTATTGGTATATATAATGCGCAAGTGATAAAATACTTGCATGTAGTAGTACACTCATGAATTGATATAAGGTACCACTTAAAATTATTGGATACCACTTAAATATGTTGTGGTATCCCAAACTAATAAGGGTTATTGGTGTATATCACGCGCAAGTGATATAATCCTTGTGTGGATGACACTCTTTCCTTTTATTGGTTTGGGTACCTTATCGATTTATCCCCAAAATATCTGCTACCACTATACCTGTTAACAGATCGGATTCGGATTGAATCTAGGTAAATTCAAATCCAATTTGTTAAGAAATCGGATTCGGATTCTAATCGGGTTATCGGATTTTATTTTCAATCCATATCTGGCTAATCAAATTCGGATCGGATTTAGTTCATAATCGGATTATTGACAGGTCCACTAATAAGGATGGCGAAAACCCCCGATCCGAATCCGATAATTTAACTATTTTTTACTTAATTAATTCATATTCATTATTCTTTATTATCTGATATCTGATCCGATACTCCTATCTAATTATCTAATTAAAAAAAATACAAAAATACAAATATCAATAAATAAAGGGTAATTTACACAAAAACCCCTGTGATTTCAGGATTTAATCACAAAACCTTCTGCCGTTCACCAAACCCTCTGACATTTGGAATTTTAATCAAATACCCCCTTCCTCCCAAAATCAGCCAATTTATATGTCAAAATGACTTAAATGCCCGTGACATGAAATTATACTTTATGAGTAATTTGCACCAACACCCCCTAAATTTCAAATTTTAATCAAATAACCCCTTGGATTCAAAAAGTCAAAAAACAATTCATAATGCTCATAATAAATACAATAAATAATAAAATACAATATTATATATCATTATAAAAAATACAATAAATAATAAAATATTCCGCACTACCAATTAATGTTGAAAAGTTAAAAAAATAAAAAAGCAAAATTTTAAAACGAAAAAAATCCAAGGCGGAGTTAGTTTTTCATTTTAAAAAAAAAAATTAAACAGAAAAATCGGCCAAAAAATTTTTTTCGTTAAAAAACAAATTTTAAAATGGCCAATTTGTTATTTTTTGTTTTAAGACAAAAATTTAAAATGAAAAAAAAAATCAGCCGAATTTTGTTTTTCGTTTAAAAACAAAACTTTAAAATGATTGATTTTTTTTTTTCATTAAAAAACAAAACTTTAAAATTGTTGATTTATTTTTTTTTTAAGACAAAAATTTTAAATGAAAAACAAAAATCGACCGATTTTTTTTTTCCGTTTAAAATCAAAACTTTAAAATGGTTGATTTTTTTTTTGTTTTAAGACATAATTTTAAAATGAAAAACAATATCGGGCGAATTTTGTTTTCGATTAAAAACAAAACTTTAAAATGGTCGATTTTTTTTATGACAAAATTTTAAAATGAACAAACAATTTCGGCCTTGGATTTTTTTTTCGTTTTTAAATTTTGTTTTTATATATTTTACTATAAACGGAAAAAAAAATTATACCAAAATAAAAACATTAGCGACGAAATAAAAAAAATTGAACTACCAATCAGGGTAAAATATTAAAAAATAAGTTCAAAATATAAAAATATAAAAATATATTTTGAACTACCAATTAGATTTTTGTTTTTATTTTTTAACATTTTGGCATTAAGTGGTAGTTCAAAAGATTTTTTTATTTATTGTATTATTTATGAATGATATATAATATTGTATTTTATTATTTATTGCATTTATTATGAGCATTATAAATTTTTAGTGACTTTTTGAATCCGAAGGGTTATTTGATTAAAATTTGAAACTCATGGGATTTTTGTGCAAATTACTCATAAAGTATAGTTTTTATGTCATGGGCATTTAAGTCATTTTGACATAAAAATTGGTTGATTTTGGGAGGAGGGGGTATTTGATTAAAATCTGAAATGTTATGGGGTTTGGTGAACGGTAAGGGGTTTTGTGATTAAATTATAAAACCACAGGAGATTTTGTGTAAATTACCCATAAATAAATTTAGATTTTTTCTTGTTCTCCAAGAATCAGTAAATTCAAAATTACCAACCAATATTTATAACACATGTCCATGACAAATATAAAAATCAAAAAACGAAAAAAAAAAATTGAAACACTATTAAATATACTACATTTACAACTCAATATATTAATAAATAGTATATAAATTTAAAGTATAAATACTGGAAATACTGAAATTATTCACACTTTTAATAATGGTATATATGATCAATCATTATTAATAAATAATAAAATAATTAATAATTAACATTTATATACAGGTATAATACTAAATATATACACATTAAAATATGAAATATATATTGATATATATATATATATTTTTTATAATTTCGGATCGGATTTACATATATTCAAATCCAATTTATTAAAAAATGGGATTATCGGATTCAGATCTTAATAGGATTGTCGGATTTTATTTTCAATTTATATTCGATTAATCGAATATGATTCAGATCAAAATTCAATCAATTGACAGGTCTAGCTACCACACGACAAGAATAAGTAGATGCTCAATTAAAAGAGGTCCTTTGAAAAGTCAAAGTTAAGTGGAAGTTTTGAGTCTAATTCATGCTTGTATTTTACGTTGTACCAATCTTTTCTTTTCTTTTCTTTTTTCTCTCTCTCACTATATATATATATATATATATATTTTACTATAGGATAAAGCAGCTCTAAGAGCCATAAGCATGATTCCTCCTATTGGATTACGTATAACACGCTTGTAATATTTTCGAAAAGTATTAATACCATTATATAATATTAATATATTTTTGTCTAAAACTTACTTTTGATTGTCGTATCATCCAATTCATACTTCATAATATTTTTAGAAATTATTGATATCATTATACAATATTAATTTATATTTGTCTAACAGTCACATTTTTTTTAAAGGATTTAACACTCACTTTAAGATCAATATTGTATGAGTCTCTTTGGAGGCATTGTAAGTATGTGGTGTGTGAGTTTCTTATTATTCAAAAATAAATAAAATTGTATGAGTATGATATAATGTTATTCCAACCAATATTATTATATCATTATTGCAATTGGGACCAAAATTGATACTGCAAAACAAATTATGATGCAGGTGGGTATAAGAGACTAAGGTCTTGTTAGCTTTTGCTTATAATTTTTCGCAGAAAAAAAAGAGAAACATAAGCTGTTTTGAGAAGTTGGTACTACCGGCTTCTTTAAAACGTTTTTCTAATGCTTAGAAGCTCTTCTAAAATTTTTGTCAAATGTCGTTCAAAACAGTTTTTTCCTCTAAAAAACCAAAAATAACTTTTGAAAAGTCCATCCAGACATAGCTAATACCAAAATGAATAAATTATTTTGATTTTTTGTTTTCTATTGTGCGGATATCATTGAGATAGAGAGGATGACTTGAAATAATCGATGGGAATAGTGACATGCAGGGACGGATTTAATTAAGGCCTAGTTTTAATATTTTTTATCTTAAAATTTTGGATATTTTTTATTTAGCTCCCACTAATTTTATTTTATTTTACCTTAGATATCACAAAATTTAGATTTCTTTACAATTAAACCCCCATTGAAAATTTATTTTAAATCTCAAAAAAATAAATATATATCATTTATACCCAAAAACCAAAAAAATTAATTTTTAGCCCCCATTGATACGGATCCCTAAATCCGTCAGTGGTGACATGTCAGAGAAAGAAAAAGGAAAATATTGAAACAATGTCAAAGTTGACCCTTGACAGTTCAAAGCATTTAAGATTGGATCCATACGGCACAAGTATTTTCCACCACTCCACCCCCACAAAATGAATTCAGTAGTCTCTTTTTGCCTTTTTGCCCTAAAATAATTATGCCATTCCTAATAAAAAAGAAGGAAATATTGGCTTTTATGACTCAAAATATTTCGACTGTTGAACACTTATTTATATTGTCATGTTTGAGTCAGGTTCTTTCACCATTTTAATTCAAAGCTTATAAATGTATGCAAAATTGATTCATCACTAATAATGAACAATAAAAATTCATCCAAACGATAAACAATACAATGATAATTAAATTTAGGGTTTACTTCAAGAAACTCCCTTATACTATTCAATTTAATTAATTAATTCTTACTGTGTCCACTTGTCCCATATACTATCCAATTTCATCACTATGCCCCCTCCTCCTCACATTTTGAGTCAAAATGTCTAAACTACACTCCCTTAATAGTATAAGGGGGTTTAGTATAATCAATCCTTAAAAAAATTATTTTTCAAAAATAAATTATATTTTCCGTAAAAATTATAAATTTCAAACTATATATATATTTTGGAAAATATGATTTTTTCCGAAAATTTTTTTTTCTGCAAAAAATATATATTATGTTCCAAAATCTGATTTTTTTACGAAAAATATATTTTTTGTGAAAAATATATATTATGATCCAAAATATAATTTTTTTCCCGAAAAATATTTTTTTTGTGAAAAAGTATATATTATGTTCCAAAATATGAATTTTTTTCGAAAAATATTTATTATGTTCCAAAATACGATTTTTTTTCCGAAATATATTTTTTTTGCGACAAAGTATATATTATGTTCCAAAATATAATATTTTTCCAAAAAATATATATTATGTTTCAAAATATGAATTTTTTTCCTAAAAATAAATTTTATGCATGTTCCAAAATATGATTTTTTTTCCAAAAACTATTTTTTTTGCGAAAAATATATATTATGTTCCAAAATATGATTTTTTTTCCGAAAAATAATTTTTTTACGAAAAATATATATTTTTATGTTCCAAAATATGATTTTTTTTTCGAAAAATAATTGTTTTGCGAAAAATATATATATTTTTTTGAATTTATAATTTTTGCGAAAAATATAATTGATTTTTGAAAAATATTTTTTTAAATGGTTGATTTCACTAAACCCCCTTATACTATTGAGGGTAGTTTAAGCATTTTGACTCAAAATGTGAGGTGAGGAGGCATAATGATGAAATTGAATAATATAGGGGGCAAATTGGACCTAGTGGGGGTTAGTTGATTAAACTGGATAGTATAGGGGGGTTTCTTGAAATTAACCCTTAAATCTGTTGCTATATATTTTTGAGATATTATCAGGAAACCCTCATGTGTTTTCAAAAAATGATCAACTTGCCCCCTCCTATACAGAAAATCCTCCTTACGTTAACAAATTTAATCAACTTGCCCTATTTTCCTACAATTTCGGACAAAACTGCCCCTGAAACTAGAGCGGGGTTTATTGATAAACAAATTTTTTTTTATGCCAAAACAAATATTAATACCAAAATAAAAACAAAATTGAACTACCAATTAGTGTAAAATATATAAAAAAATTAAGTCCGAATATAAAAATAATTTCGAACAACAAATGAGATTTTTTTTCGTTTTTAACTTTTTTTATATATATTTTACTATAAACAAAAAAAAATGATTTATGCCAAAATAAAACATTAATGCATCAATATTTTTTTTGAACTACTAATTAAGATAATATATATATAAAAACAATTAAGTCCAAAATATATAAAAAAATTATTTCGTATTACCAATTAGAATTTTTTTTTCATTAATTTTTTTTTTATATATTTTACTATAAACGAATAAAATATTGATTTATGCCGAAATAAAAAATTAATGCCAAAATATTTTATTTTTGAACTACCAATTAGGGTAAAATATAAAACAATTTAATTATGAAATATAAAAAAATATTTTTAACTTTCGAGATAGTTTTTTTTGGCATAAATCAATTTTTTTTTTCGTTTATTGTAAATTATATAGATATAAAATTAAAAACAAAAAAAAATCTCACTTGTAGATCTAAATATTTTTCATATTTCGGACCTAATTCTTTTATATATTGACCCAAATTGGTAGTTAAGTTAAAAATATTGATGCATTAATTTTTTATTTCGGCATAAATTAATTTTTTTCATTTATAGTAAAACATAAAAAACATAATTAAAAACGGAAAAAAAAATTCTCATTTGTAGTTCGAAATATTTTTTATATTTCGAACCTATTTTTTTTATATATTTTACCCTAATTGGTAGTTCAATTTTATTTATTTATTTTGGCATTAATGTTTTTTTTCTGGTATAAATAAATAAAAATCGTTTATCAGTTAACCCCCTCTAGTTTCAAGTGCAGTTTTGTCCAAAATTATAGGAAAGGGGGCAAATTGATCAAATTTATTAACATCAGGGAAATTTTCTGTATAGGAGGGAGACAAGTTGATCATTTTTTAAAACCACAGGGGGTTTCTTGATAATATCCCTTTATTTTTTTATAGGTTTCTTGTTTTTAGTTCACATGCACATTTGATTATTATTCTTTTGCCAATAAATATAAGGTTTGTTTGTTACGGAGGAATAGAGTACTCTTTCATTATATTCTTTTATTTAGTATATTCTTTAAAATGAGAATGAAAATTCATTCCAATACTATACCAATTGAATGATGATTTCATTATATAAGTAAAATCTTTAAGACTTACAATTACCAAATCAATCATCTCACACCTCAAATAAACAAATCACTGCCGCCATCATTGCTTTAACCTCCTTCCCCACCACCACGGCACCACCACCACCATTAGGGACGGAGTCAGAAATTTTTCTCATTGGGGGCAATCCATGATATTAGGGACAATAAACCTAATTTTTTCAAAATTTAATGGGGGCAAATCTCAATTTTTGTCTATATATTTTTTAAAATACTTAAATTATCATTAAAAAAACTAAATATTTTTGAATGGGGCAACTGCCCCATTGGTTCCGTCCCTTAAATAAACAAATCACTGCCGCATCATTGCTTTAACCTCCTTCCCCACCACCATCATCACCTTCCACCACCCAGAATTTGTCCGCAAAGGAAGTCTTATAGGTTCTTCTATTGAGGTATACAGAAAATATGACTCCAAGTGAGTTTGTTGTATTGGATCGAGAGACTCAAATAAAAGAAAATGAATGGGCTTGTGGTAGAGCAACTATTAGGTACTCCTTCCGTTATACAAAAGTTATCCTATTTGAATTTTTTACATTTTATTGATTTGGGTTGACTAGTGTCCAATTTTCAATTTTATTCTTAATGGAATAATATTATGATGAAGTCCGGTATTTATTTAAAGTTAGTGAAATAATGATAGTTGGGGGAAGTGGAAGGTTAAATTACATTGGAATTCGAACTGAACAAGTATTTTGGGACAAGTAAAGTTTCAATAATGGACAACTAATATGGGACAAATATAATATTACCTTCTATTATTTTGTTTATATTATTTTAATAAAGATATAATTTTAAAATTTATTATTTCAAATTTATTCTATTATTAAAGTGTTTCATATTTGTAACCAAATAACACGAATTCCATTTCCATTTCCATTTTAATTTCATTCCACTCCCCGCTTAAATTATTCGTCGGACTTCTTTTGTTAATATTGCAGTATATAAAATCGAACCTTATAAATTTCAATTTCACATAAAAAAAAATAGCCGTTGAAGAGGATGATCAGTCTCTCTCTTCCCTCTTCCCCCAAATTGCTCCCACCCAGCCTCAAACCCATAAACCCTTCCCGCCAAAAAGTCTCCTCCCTTCAATCCTTGAAGAACCCCAACTTCGAACATCTCAAGGACCGTCTGATCCTTCTGGCCAATGTGGGCCACCTCCACAAAGCAATCTACACACTCGATCTCATCACCCAACATGGTCTCGCCCCAGACCTCGTCATCAAATCCTGCATCAGAACCCGAAACTTTATCTGGGAAAGCTTGTCCACACCAAATTGACCGAGTCAGGCCTCCGACTCGACTCGGTTGTGCTCAACTCACTCATCAGCTTGTATTCAAAATGTGGGGATTGGGTAACGGCGACTTCTATATTTGAAACAATGGGTGAGAACAGAGACTTGGTTTCATGGAGTGCAATGATCTCATGCTTTGCCCATAATGATATGTATTCGAAAGCTATATCAACATTCTTTGAAATGCTTGAATTCGGAGAATACCCGAATCAATTTTGTTTCTCGGCGGTGATTCAAGCTTGTTCTAACACGGATAATGCTTGGATTGGGGAAATAATTTTTGGGTTTGTGATAAAAACTGGGTATTTTGAGTCTGATGTGTGTTTTGGGTGCGCATTGGTTGATATGTTTGCCAAGGGTTGTGGTGACTTGAATTCTGCAGAGAAGGTGTTTAATAAAATGCCTGTGAAGAATGTAGTTGCTTGGACTTTGATGATAACTAGATATACCCAACTGGGTCATGCAAGAAATTCCATTTCCTTGTTTTTGGATATGGTATTGAGTGGACTTAAACCAGACCGCTTTACGTATAGGTGGCAATTACATTCTCAGGTGATTAAGTCTGGATTGGGTAGGGATGTTTGTGTTGGGTGCAGTTTGGTGGATATGTATGCTAAGTGTGTGGGTGATGGATCTCTGGATGATTCGAGGATGGTATTTGATAGGATGCCTGATCATAATGTTATGTCTTGGACTGCAATTATCACAGGGTGTGTGCAAAGCGGAGGTCGCGATAAGGAAGCTATTGAATTATATAGAAAAATGATTCAGGGTCGAGTTCTACCCAATCATTTCACATTTTCGAGTGTTCTAAAGGCGTGTGGAAATCTTGCTGATTTAGGTATGGGTAAACAAGTTTATACCCATGCAGTTAAACATGGCCATGCTTCAGCTGATTGTGTTGGAAATGCTCTTACTAGCATGTATGCTCGATCTGGTAGGATGAATGATGCCCGGAGAGCTTTTGATGTTCTATTTGAGAAAATTTTGGTCTCCTACAACACTATTTTTGACGGCTATGCCAAGAATTCGAATGCCGATGAAGCCTTTGAACTTTTCCATCAAATCAAGGATGATAGAATAGTGTTTGATGCTTTCACATTCGCCAGTTTATTGAGTGGACCAGCAAGTATAGGTGCGGTGAGTAAGGGCGAGCAAATCCATGCTTGCTTAATTAAAGCAGCATTCGAGTCAAACCAATCCGTTTGTAATGCTTTGGTCTCTATGTACTCTAGATGTGGGAACATAGAAGCTGCTTTTCAAGTTTTTAATGAAATGGAAGATTGGAATGTAATATCGTGGACTTCGATGATCACTAGGTTTGCAAAACATGGATTTGCGAAAAGAGCTTTGGAAATGTTTTACCAAATGCTTGAGGCAGGTGTAGAGCCGAACGAGATCACATATGTTGCTGTTCTATCAGCTTGTAGCCATGTGGGTATGATCGATGAGGGATGGAAACTGTTTAACTTGATGTTTAAAGAACACGGAATAAGCCCACGGATGGAACATTATGCATGCATTGTTGATTTATTTGGACGACGTGGCTTCCTCGAAAAGGCTGTTCAGTTCATTGACTCGATGCCTATCAGGGCTGATGTTTTGGTCTGGCGCACCTTGCTTGGAGCTTGCTGAGTTCATGGCAACACGGAGCTTGTTGAACATGCTGCAAAAATGATTCTTGAGAAAAACCCAAATGATCCAGCAGCGCACATTTTATTATCAAACTTGTATGCTTCAACTGGTCAATGGGAAGTTGTAGTGACAATCAGAAAAGGCATGAAAGAGAGAAATTTGATTAAGGAAGCAGGGTGTAGCTGGATAGAGACAGAGAACAAGGTACATAGGTTTTACGTGGGGGACACTTCTCATTCCCAAGCACCCGAGATATATAAAGAACTAGATAAATTGGCTCTTAAAATAAAGGAGATGGGTTATGTCCCTAACACAGATTATGTTCTTCACGATGTGGAGGAGGAACAGAAGAAAGAATATTTGTTCCAACACAGCGAGAAGATAGCAGTAGCATTTGGTCTTATAAGCACATCCAATTCGAAATCCATTAGGGTTTTTAAGAATCTTCACGTCTGTGGAGATTGCCATACTGCAATCAAGTACATATCGATGGCAACTGGGTGAGAAATAATAGTAAGGGATTCAAACCGGTTTCATCATTACAGAAATGGGGTGTGTTCCTGCAATGATTACTGGTGATTATATACTGTTTCGAAATGAATAGAAGTGATGGTCACATTGAGATGGGAATTCTACATCTAGTGGATGAAACTATATCAAGCTTATCCTTCTAGTTTCGGTCTCTTACCTCTTCTGATCTGCAGGAGTGGCCAAGGAGATCACAGATGAATCCGTACGATGGATTCCATTCCTTTTTCATTTGCAAGTATTAGAAGGCTTCTCAGTAATCTTAGGTCTGTACATTCTAGTTTTGCCCTTCAAGACGCTTTCAGCACAGGTCAAAAGAGGGGGAAAGTAATATATGGGGTTCATTTTGCTGCCTTGCCATTGAGACTGGAATATCTATAAAAATATCCTCAGATAAGTAACTTCAATATCCTTATCCTATTTTACTATTTCTTGTTCAGGCATTACAGCACTTCTTCAATGAATTTTGAATATATGTCAAGTTGATTTGAGATTCTGAAAACAGTTATAAAAGGGTCTTTTATTTGATTCTGCAAACTCAGTTATAAAAAGTGATAAAATGGTATGTTTTCAAATAACTGTCTTTTATTGTTATCTCAAAATAGTTTTCTTTGTTCAGAACTCTTAAGAAATATTTTCAGAATCGCAAACCCAGCATATTCATACAGTTTAATACCCTATAATAAGAGAAAAATCTTGAGACTCTTCTCCCTCTCCTCTGTTCAAGCTCCCCTTATTTGGACGTTCCTGCACTCCGACACTGTCAATCATGTCCTTGCTAACCTGATCGATTCCCCACCCCTTCACCTCTCCTCCTTGTTCTTATCCCTTCTCAAAACTCGCGAAAGCTTGTCACCGTCAACCCACAAGAATGCCAGAACAACCCACTCACTCACCCCCTGTAACAATGGACAAACTATGCTCTTTATCCCCCGATTTTTGTGGAGGAAGCTCCCTGAAGAATGGAAGCATGAAACACCGACTTGATTAAAGAAATGGTTAGGCTAAGAGAATGCCTTGCCAAAGCTGAACAAGAACAACAACACCATAATTATTGAACATTTCGGGAGTACGAACATTCTGTCACTTTAAGTTGATACATCACACATCTGTAAGTTATACCAATAACCCTCCTAATTTCTAGCTTCCATCCACTAGTAACAGAATAGAGAAATAATCTTACTATGAGAAAGGTTTCTTTATTGGAGTCTTTGGAGAACATCTCATGCTGCAAGTAAATAGTAGAGAAATAGACATAAAGAGATAAAGATGGGAAAAGAAAGCAAATTGAATGATTTAGGAGAGATTAACCCTTTTGTTGGTTTTATCTTATGCATCTTGAAATTACTAGTTTGAACCTAGACCTGAGATTAGAGCCTTATTATAAGATTTGCAAAAAGTACCGACGTATTTTATAGTCGAATAATAAAATTGAAATCAGATTTTTTTTTTATTTCTTATTTATTTTTTATATATATTTGTGTTTTGGGGGCAGAGAACAAATGAAATCATAAAGATTTGTTTTGTTGTGACAGTTAAAATGAGTGCATCTAATGTAGAGGTGACTAAATTAGAGCTGACCCTTTTTATTTTCAGAAGTAGAAAAACCTACACAATCTCTTGGACTAAGATAATTAGAAATACATCATAAGCTAAAAAATCTAAACAATTAAGTCTCAATTTTCTAACACATTTGGGACAATCCAAATTGAGGGTGGCATATGATGTAATGCTTTCCAAAACTCCCATCCTTTATGTTGAAGACACCCATATCACGACGCCCACATGGGGGATAGAATAGCATGTCAGATATCTGAGAGACTAGGCTAGTTTTAAATTAATTTGAGCTAATTAGTTTTTCCTAAAACATTATTTTGGATTCGATCTCGTTCTCGCATATCCTGTATTAGTAATATTACTATTGATTTGTGCTCTTGAGAGTAAAAATAAAATTTAAAACCACACCTTATGTGAACGCATATATATATGCCTTGTATGTATGCATATGCCTTGATAGACTTATTTAATAAATGGTTTAATCATCACTCTGAGCCTAACCCAAAATGAGATGAAATTTCTTAGAAATAGAATAATGTGGTACTTGCTAGGACTTAGATCCCGAAACCAACAGCTTCGAGGTAATTGTACTGAAATATATTTCATGATACTTATTGTTCTTTTAATTTTAAATAATGTTTAAATTATAAAAAAATAGTATAGATTTTCATAATAGGTCTAACATATTAATTTTAAGGTGGAGAAAATAAGGACAAGTCTCACAAGATATTCCATTAAGTTTAATTGCACAAAGGGTTAAATAGAATGAGGTCATGAGATTTTAGCAATTACGTTTGCACAAAGATGAATGTATATAGAATGTATAACATATTCTCCCATATATAATTATGCTTCCGAATCTGCTACTTTCGTTCATTAAATCATGTCAATGATATTATACTGGGATTCACATTCATGCTTATTCAGAAATATGCTCCTATACGTTTGATTTTCAATTCAAATTTCAAACCAAAATGTTACTCTGTTGAAGATACAGTAGGTATGATTTCCATGGTAGGTGTAAGAAGGAGTCGGATATAAAATTGTTCTAACATTTTTTTCCCTTGTTGCAATCGGACTAGCCTATCCAACCTAAACTCGTACTCCTCAAAAATGGAGGCATGAGACGAATGTTTGGCGTCGCACCAGAATAAGATACAGATGGAATATGACTTAGATAACAATGGTAACAAATTGGATATTTCGTGATCAGTCCAAAATTTTACCTTATTAGGTGATCCCATCCAAATTCTATGTCAGAGACAACATTTTGAGATATAACGTCTTGCCCCTGCAATAATTTAGATATTATGGCTCTTATTGAAACTTTCAACTCTCTCTTTCCTGCTATTTGTTTCCCATCATCCTTTTTGGAAATTTCTATTATCTTTCCGATATATTCTCTCCCTTCCCTAGAGTGCTTTCAATTTATGTGCTTTCACTTGACTTTACTTTTTCAAAGGGCCTCTTCCAATTAAGCATCGAGTTAATGTTACATGGTGATCTTGAAGAAGGTGCATTGCACTCATAGATGATGAGAGACAGTGCATAGTAACAATAATAAACATAATTAACTTTTCCTTCTACCTCTCCTCTGCCTCCTTTGTTTCTTGGCCTCTCCTACACTTGCTCTGTTTTCTTCTTCTAATTACTTGCATCACTTTTGATTTTAGATGCGAAATACACAAATCTCTTTTAAGAAAATGCCCAAAACAAATATTCCTCAGATGATGATGTCAAGATCATTACTAAGATATAGTTGTAAAGTTTGGCTTATGGCTAGACCTGTCAATGGATCGGATTTTGATCCGAATCCGATCCAAATCCGATCCGATTAGCCGGATATGGATTGAAAATAAAATCCGATTAGGATCCGAATCCGATAATCCGATTTCTTAACAAATTGGATTTGGATTTATGTTATCCGATCCGATAATAACCCGATCCGATATAAAATATATTTATATATATATAAATATATATTTGATATTTTTATGTGTATATATTTAATACTGTACATGTATATAAATTTTAGTTGTTAATTATTTTATTATTTATTAATAATGATTGATCATAAATACAATTATTAAAAATGTGAATAATTTAGTGTTTCAGTATTTATTGATTTTTGTATTTTTTTAATTAGATATTCGAATCAGATATTCTATAATGAAGAAATTCGAATATGAATTAGTTAAGTAAAAATCCGTCGAATTATCGAATTCGGATCTCGGATCGGGAGTTTTTGTCATCCTTATCAATAGACCTGTCAATAATCCGATTATGATCCGAATCCGATATTAACCGGATATGGATTGAAAATAAAATCCGATAACCCGATTATGATCCGAATCCGATAATCCAATTTCTTAACAAATTGGATTTGGATTTAACTGATCCGATCCGAATCCGATCCATTGACAGGTCTACTTATGGCTCTTGTACTTGCTCTGTTTCCTCAAGGTTACATTGCCCGCCAAACCGAAAACAAGCGTTGACTCCCTTCTTCTTCCGGAAATATTGGCAACATCATAATTCTAGCTGGGGCGGTGGTTACCACGAACTGGCTTGTGACAACAATCACACCACTCTGGACTTGTTTGGAGTCAAATACTATGTGCAACACATCTCTTATGAGAACCAATCAATAAGATTAGTGGACATCAATATAAACACTAATTACTGTTCCATTCCTCCCAATTCATTTCCATTTTCTGAGATTCCATATGTTAATTATTATTTGTCATATTCGGATTCTTCAACATTCTTTGTGAGTTGTTCAAATCCAGTGAATGCTGTGAACTACATAAATTTCTCTTCTTTGCACCAACAGAGCAGACTCATCATATTCATATGTTGTACTCAATGTCACAAGTTCCTTCGATATCGCCATCTCCTGCACCGTCAACAGTGTCTATCCATTCTTTCAAGAATTGGGTTGAAACCTCACTATTTCCCACATTCATCAGCAGTTGCTTCAGGGTTTTCGGCTTAGCTATCTGCCTTATCCGTTTGATTTTTCTTTCTGTGGTTATTACAACCGTCGTACAAAATGGATAAGTTTTGTTCTTCAGAGGTATCAAATGCATGCCAATGATGGTTGTTTAAAGCACACACAAAACGAATTGTATCATACCTGTTTCTTAGAGATCATGATAAGAATATAGAATATGCAGCTAACACTAATTAAATGCTTCACTCAATTCGTTGAATGCAGGGTTATATGTTTCATAGCCTATGACATAATTAAGTTTATAGTCATTCCATCAATATGATTTTAATTTAATTTATCCCTCATTTTGATAAACTTTTTTTTCTTCCCCTTTCCGGATGATTCTGGTATCAATCTATCTCATCAAATCCGCAGGTGAGTTGAAATAAATAACTTCCTCTCTCACATGTTAAGATTAATAATGGCTCGTCCGAAGGTAAAACAGATGGATAAATGTGCAATATTAAAAGCAAATATTGTTCTCTCCATATAACCAATATATTGAACATGTACTAATATCTACTTTGTGTTTTACTTCGCAGTGTACATAATCATAGGAAGGATTGTAATTGGGTTTTTGTGCTTGATTGTAGGTACATATAGATTCCGAAGAACGCCCTTGTCCATCAATGATTCCATTGAAAATTTTCTTCAGAGTCAAAATAACTTCATGCCAATTAGGCTTTTACGCTTGATTATATTGCTGGCATATGGATTTTGAAGAAGACTCTTGTCCATCGACGAGGCCATTGAAAATTTTCTCCAGAGTCAAAATAACTTCATGCCAATTAGGTACTCTTATTCGGATATAAAGCAGATGACCAACAATTTTTGGGATCTGCAACTTGTAGTCTGGCATAAACAGGCTATGGGGTCAAATTTTAGTGCCTGCTTGGAAGTATTTCCACAGCCAATAATCCAAGTTGAAGCTAGACCTCACAATTTACTAGGGTCTCTGTATTGAATTATTTGGCAAACCTAATCCAGCAAAAATGAAGGGAAACAAAGGGAAGAATTCCTCTTGACCCTTGACCTCCCATTTAGTAGATTCAACCTTTCATCTAACACCTGTTTGAGTCGGACTACAAAAACTCAGTTACATCACTATCTCAACATCTCCTCCATAGTTATGCTCATCTTAGCATGGGATGAAGTTGGCACTCCTAATGGGTTGTTATTTGTATGATCCCTCACTGAAATATTGTTGGAATAAAGGAAAGGCTTGGGAGGCATTTGTAGCAGCTCCTCCTCCCCTTCTAGCATTTGCAGGACTTCGTTCATGGACAGACGATCCACAGGCCTCAATTGTATGCACCACAATGCAGCTATAATCATCTTTCTAACACAACTTTTTTCTTCTTCACTCACATCTCCCAACTGCAAATCATCCCCTTCATTGATATGATCATAAATCCAATATGGGAAATATATTTGACTTGCATGCTCGGCACGTGGCTTCGTATTTTTCCTTTTCCCCACCATTTCCATCAACAACATACCAAAGCTATAAACGTCAGCCTTGTATGAAACACCTCCAATGTTCTTATAGAACAACTCCGGAGCAATATATCCAAATGTGCCCCTTGTTGCTGTAAGAGGGACAATGCTATCATCCGTGGGGTACAATTTTGCAAGGCCAAAGTCCGAAACTTTAGGGACTAGGCCTTGGTCAAGAAGGATATTGTGAGGCTTGATATCAAAATGTAGGATTTGTATGTCACAGCCTCGGTGCAAGTACTCAATCCCTCGAGCCACTCCAACCGCAATGTCATACATTCTCTCCCCAACTGTTGAAGGTGATACTCTCTTCTCCTTATGAGAAAATGATTTTATCAAGCGATCCGTTAGGCATGAACTCGTATATGAGAGCTCTTTTAGCCCCCTCCACGCAAAATCCAATCATTCGGACCACATTGACATGATGAATCCTCCCTATTGTGGCTACTTCACTGATGAAATCTTGGCCATTGGCTTTAGAGATTCCCAATACTTTTACTGCTATGAAATCACCACTTCGGAACTTCCCTTTGAACACTGAGCCATATCCTCCTTGACCTAACTTAAACTGAGCCGGGGTTTTTCTTATCAAACCCATGCGTCAATCTTTCAAAAGCTCAGTTTGCTGAGGCAAATACTCATCTGGAAAAGGAATCATAGTCATGGAAATCGTTAAAAATTAACACGCTTCCATTTGACCAACTGCAGAAGTGGCGGCAAATAGGTAGAGAGCACTGACTCTACCACTTCCTCGTATTGCTCCAATGAATACAATACTTAGTATTCATCATTTGAAAAAAGATGGAAATAGTAGTACATATTTGTCAAGTTAAGATAACCTTAAAAGAATACATGATAGAAAAAGGCAAGGGATGTGCCAGAAACGAGTACTTTTTTGAGTGTACATAAAACACAATTAGATCGATAATGAGAAACTCAGCCAATTAAATTGGAGCAAATCCTTTGCGAGGATAAAATATACTTGATATTATATAAGTGTGTGGTCTCCGGATGCTTTAGAATGAGGTAAGCGCCTCTCATAAAGGGAAAAAAAGCAATAGCAGAGGTAAAATACTCCCTTCGAAGACCTGGTGCTAGATTCCCAAGTGAAGACCAGTCACAAGTCAAGTTTGTTTTGTCAGAAACTATTAAATTTTATTAATAGAAAAGGCCTACTAATTCTTCCTCCCTTCTAGCTCAGCCCTGAGATTTCATATTTCTTTTTCTATGTGAATTTCTCAGGACCAAATTTCTTAAATCGGGGTACTTCTCAAGATCCCTTCTTACTCATCACCTAATGACCATACTTGACTTGTTTATGCACCAACATATAAGGGAAACAAGTTCAAAATCTCCAGTAAATGAACTTAACAAATTTTGTCCATTATTTCAATCAGACATGCATTTTTTTTTGCGTCTGATCTACCTGTGGCAATATATGTGTATCATCTAAAATTATGCCTTTCTGCCAGTGCTTCAATCCAATTCTTGGTTTTGCCTTCGTCCATGCATTGCCTTCCACTTGAAACATATTATAGGGATCGCAATGGGGCGGGGCGGGGATTGCACTCCCCATCCCCATCTCCGTTTAACTTTGATATCCCCATACCCACCCCAAAATTATTTATTAATCGGGATGGGGTAAGGTTAGGCGGGTGCAAGCGAGTTTTCACCATAAAAATATATTTTTTTCTTTGATGAAAATGAAAATAATATTTAACTTTTTAATTGAAACTTTTAACTTATTGTACGAGCATCAAAGCAATAAATGTAATTTTTTACGTAGTTGAGATGAGATTAGGGCAAGAAGAGTGAAGATGTAAGGATGTGAGGGTTTGGTATTAGGTGAAATGTGAAAGGATGAAAGAGTAATTTTATATATTAATAAGATGTAATAATATGACGGGTATGATAGTAAATATTTAATAGGGTATGGGGCGGGGCGACCCTCCTCCATATCCACCCCAGAAATCGTTCGGGTTTTCCCCCCACCCTCATACCCACTCCCATTTATTTAATTGGTTGGCGGTTCCCCACCAGGGCGAGGATTTTTGCCATCCCTACATATTAATCCTTAAAAGTAAAACAACACAGCTCAGTCCATGAACATACCATCCTCAAGGAAACACGTCATTAAGTCTTCTAAACAACACATCCAATTTTCCCTTCACATTTTGAAAAGGGGAAATTCACTGTCATAGCACCTTCCTTCTTAACTTACTGAATCTTTATAGTAAAATCCCCGGTCCTCATTGCACATTAGCAACCTATATATCATCAAACTTTCCCATGCTTGTTTTGACATCTAATTAACTTCAGTCAAATAATGCCTTCCATTTCTAACTGTTAATCCTTGTCTTGATCCACCTCGACACCATCCAAACTATTGATTTCATTCCTATCCCTTCAATACCAATCATTCTCCTAATATGGAAAACACAATCCCACCTTAATTATCCAACATTTTTATGTGCCAGTAACAACCAAATCAACATCAATTTGTCTGCAACTCAACCCAAACTATTGATTTCATTCCTATCCCTTCAAAACCCATCATTCTCCCAATACGAAAAACACAATCCCACCTTAATTACCCAACATTTTTATAGGCCAATAACAACCAAATCAACATCAATTCGTCTCCAACTCAATCCAATGCGGAATGCTAGCAAGTACAAAAAACTCCAAACCATTTCAAAAGACTTGCTCCACTATCCCTTATAAACTTTACCCTATACCAAAAGGGCAGAATTAAATAAGACCTACCCAGAAATATACTTGGACCTAACAACAAAAATTAGATGCCCAAACCTTAAAATAATCAATACCCAGGTACTTATTCTAGCAATTAGCAAGATTTATGACCCAAAAATTCTTGAAACTTCAAAGTTTTATATTATTCCTATACTTTTTCTCTTGCAAAAATAAAACAAACATAGATTGATGATTCAGAACTGACTATCTACATAGAGATCAAACATGATCATACAAAAAATATGAAAAAGACCATGTCAGATGAAGGAAAACAAATTCAAGTTTGAGCCCATTAATTTCATATGAAAAAAACACAGTAAATTTATGAAAATTGGAAGGTACCTGCGGCTGAGGGTTTTGGGTGTCTTTGTGGGAATTTGATTCTGGGAATTCGCTTCATCACTTGGGTTGCACCCATCTGTGTGTGTGTGTTTTGTGCGTGTTTTTGTGTGTGTGAGAGTGTCTGTCTCTCCAAACAAGTAAAGAATAATCCAATTTCTTTGGCTTTGGTCCTGGGAGGGTCCATTTCGGTGGCAGCGGAAGAATATATCGGGTAAGCGGGTGGGTTTTTCTTCTAATAACCCACGTACCACGCGGTTTTACACCAAATATGTTTTATTTTTCTTTTCTTTTTCACAATTAAAATTATTTAAGTTTTTTTTTTTTTTTTTGGAATGGTAAGACATTCACACACTCACCCCCCATGAGCTCCATTGGGGTCGAACCCCTAACTTCCGGGGAAAAAACTCGGTTCAATTAGGGTATGATTGATTTGTATATTTGAAAACTGTTATCGAAAATTCCGAGAACATAAAACAATTTTATGAGAATAATAAAAACGAAAAATATTTTTATAACTGAATTTTCTAAAAGCTAAACCAGCATGCCCTTAATATTATTTTAGCTATTCCTGTTTATTTTACCAATAGATTCAAGCATCCAATTAAATTAAATTAAAAATTAGCGAATTCTCTTTACTTTTTGTACAAATGCTTTTTTGTTTGCATTGTCAAACATTTTTAGTACTATTCCGTTCAATTTAATGTGTTGTTAGCATGATTTATTTTACATAATTACATAGTGAGAGTTAATCAAAACAATGAAATCATATAAGGTACATACCCACTCTGAATTTGAAAGTGAATATATTTTTCAGTCTATAAAATTTTCGTGTATGATCCGTCATCACATCCATATAAATTACTTGTCTAGTCAAGTGTTGGGCTTTTTTTTAGGTTTTTTAAAAATGAAAACTGTAATCAAACCATTAGTAAAAGAAACTGAACCAAACCAAATTATTTTTTTCGGTTCGGTTTCGATTTTTATAATTGCCTTTCAAAAAGATAACGACATAACTGAAAAGATAGTATAATTAAAAGTATAAACTAAATTATATAGAATAATTCATATTTTAACTACTACAAACACAAAATCAAATTTAGAATTAGTGGAATGGAAGTATGCTGGTCAAAATTACATCCCACAATAGTCATCTAAATCTGCTTACATACCACCGCTATACACCACTGGAGGTCAGTGGGGGCTGTGTGAGTGTGATAATGTTTGATACTAGGTTAGACTAAAGGAGTGAATGGAGAATGGTGTGATAAAATTATGTTGTTTTTTAATACAAAATTACCAACGCACCCTTTCAAGTCTCAACATTATCTGATATGGATAATACGTACTCCCTCTGTCCCAGTTTATAAGGCTCTTTTGGGAAATCTAACTTTTTAAGATATTGTATTGATAATGAATGAAATACCAAATGTATCCTTGGTCACATCATAGTGATGTGATTGTTTATTGTGTAAATGGTTTATAATTTTAATGCATGAAGGGTAAAATAGTAAAGTGATATGATAAAGTATTTTGACTTTTTAAATGGGACACTTATTTTGGGACGGAGAAAAGAGTAAAAGTGGACACTTATTTTGGAATAGAGAGAGTATATAATATGATATATAATATATTAGAAAACCGGTTCGATTTGGTTCGGTTTTTGGAAGGTAAAAACCGAAACCGAACCGAAAATTTCGGTTTTTGGATTTTGAAAATCATAACTGAACTGAATCATCTTAAAACGAATCGAACCGCTGGTTTTGATTCGGTTCGGTTCGATTTTGTGTGCAGCCCTAGCTAGTTAAGCGTCCACAATCGATCACACTACTGTCACAGTTTTGGTGCCATCCCTTAATGCTATTAAGATTAAGCATTAATCGAATACTAATTTTCTTTTCATGTAGGAAATGTTTATCTTCATTATGGACATAAGGCAAGCAAGTGTATTATGAAAAGACTGATGATTTTGAATTGACTAACCATTATAACTCTTTAGTTTGCACTAGTGTTTCCCGAGTTCCATTTTGGACCCAGTCCTCTTTTGGCATTTTGTCAGAAGAAAGCCCCAGGTTCAAACAGCCCTAGGGAAGCAACATTTGAAGTTACCTCCAAAGATTAGCCTCAGCCGGAAAAATATACTCATTTTATTCTTTCTTCGGATCAGTTTACACTGAAAAATCGGAATGGACTAGATCTGATCATTTGGCCGAACAGATTATGTGACATCCTCAATTTTCATGAATAGGTTGGTTAAGCTCATACACAAAAATTAGGAACATCTTCAATTGACAAAAATAAGCACAGATGATAAGACATAAAAATAAAAATAGAATAATAAGTAGCTTTCACTATTTTGCTAATTCTACAACTCCAGGTTCTAGTTAAACACAGTAGTGATAAAAAATAATTGACTATATATTGAAGAGTATTTCAGGATCTGAGATACAACACATGGTTGTACCACATCCTTCATACAAGTGTGGACTATATATGACAGATATTATTCATATATATGAGAATTTATATTCCTTGAATACAGTAAAACACTTGTTCTAAAATATTCATATCCTAATATGTTATTAGTGGAAGAATTTATATTAATTAAATTTAATTTTTGCCATCTTTTATTTATTGAGCATTCCTCAAGTTAAAGATTTATAGTGGCAAAAATTTCAGGATTGTTAGGACTCTTTGGGCTCTTTCAGTCTGATTATGTTGTATTATTTATTGATACCTACATTTATTGACCATAATAATGGTCCAGTCTTGCATGTTGAGTCATATAAATATTGCAATGAAATCGTCAATTTTTTATAATCATCTTTGTACATTGATGCATGACAATGAAGGTACTAGCTTTTATTAAAATAATAATTGCTTGACGCAGCCCCAAAACTTATCTTTCCATAATTTAATTTTTCCTTATTTTCTGTAAAAAGTTGAGATTTATTTAAAAAAAAAAAAAAGATTGTAAAAGATTCACAAGGATGTAAAAAATGAGTGATATGATGCACGTAAAAACTATGTGGCAAGTATGTTACATACAATTTTCAAAAGTTACCCTACTTCTTTAATTCTATATGCATCTAAAATCTTATTCAGAAATTCAGTTTGCTTATTGGCAAGTGATCAAAATACTTATATTTAAGCTTCACTTCTTCAAATATAATAGGTTCATTTAGCTGTGCCTATATATGCTCTATTTAAGAATTTGAAAAATTAATATACGCGTATATATGAGTCGAGACATTCGTTAGCACAACCACTATAAGCTCTTATAATCCACAAAGATAGGTGAAAAAAGATTAATTAACAAAAAAAAAAAAAGATAGGTGAAAAAAGATAAGATAACAAAAAGGAAAACAATACATCACACAACATACATTAGCCGGTCAAACAGGCCTTTGCAATCATTATTCAACTAAACATAACCTTTATATATATATATAATTTTCCCAATTTTCATCTCTTAAAATTTTCCGTTAATGGATGATTTTATGATGATTTTATGACCATTATTCAGCTAAACTTAACCTTTTTATATATATATAGATATCTGTATAACTTTCCCAATTTTCATCTCTTCAACTTTTCGGTTAATGGATGATTTTATGACCATTAAAGGATCAACTATGTGCGTGTTTGACAGAAGGGTTTGGTGCCAAATTTTTGATTTTGGAGTGGAAAAGTTAGCCCAACCCATGTTTGGTAGCTTTGGTTATGGTGCAACAGTATCAACCCATTGGCACCAAATGGAGCAAATTATGAACCATCTGAAGACATGGTTTTGGATGGTGCGGTTACTATTCACAACTCATAATCATCAAATTAAAATCAACTCACAACCCCAAATCCATTATTGGTGTACCATTCCATTCTCAACAAAAGTCAACATAGTCATGCTTGTCATTTTATTAAATAAATAAAATAGAATTAAGTAAAATCAAATAATTAATAAATAAAAATAATAATTAATAAATTTTTCGTAATTAATAATAAATAAATAAAAATTGAGTAAAATATTTAATAAATAATATAGAAATAATTAACAATTAACAATTAATAATAAATAAATAAATATTGAGTAATAAATATTTAAAAATAATAAATAAATAAAAATGATAAATATAATAGAATTAATAATTAATTAATAATAAATAAATAAATAAAAATTGAGTAATAAATATTTTAAAATAATAAATAAAGTAAAACCAAATAAATAATAAACAAAAATAAAATGAATAAATAAATAATAAATAATAATTAATAATAAATAGTTAAATATGCATATATATTTATTTAATTAAAAATTTAATTTAATTAATAGAATAATAAATATTGTAAAACCAAATAAATAATAAACAAAAATAATATGAATAAATAATTAATAAAAAATGAGTAATAAATATTTAAAAATAATAAATTGGTAAAAGAACATTGAAATTTCAAATGTAAAAAGATTATAAAATTTTAAACTACATATACGAACCAATTGAATAATTTTTGCAATATGGTGAAATATTATTATCCAATATTAATATTTTTTGTAAAAAAAAATTCATCCTTAATGTATTTTTATTTTTTAAAACATATATATTTAGAAAATGTTATTATAAATAAATAAAATGTCAAACCATTCCAAGTTACCAAACATGGTTTAGTTTCAGAATTTCAGCCCATATCAACTCTACCAAATATGGTTTGATTTTTCAGCTTTACTTTTTCTCACACCAAAACCATCTGCACCAAACATGATTTCAGTTCAGAATAAAACCACATCAAACCCAACTTAAACCAAACCACAACCAAAAACCAACACGCACTAGTTGCCAAACATGGACTATATGATTTGGATTAATTATCTGTTCTCATCCTATAATGTGATGTGTGACAAGCCATTAATGCTTTTTTTGTTAATTCAAAGTAAACTTTCCATGCATTATTTGATTTTGTATGATTTCCAGCATAAGCAAACGTTTTGAATGGGTCACAAACACTCCCTCAAATTTTGTTTTTACATATATGTTATTATTTTTTATATATAGGGATTGTGATTAGATAGACATCCGAATAATATGATAAAACTGTCCTTCTCACCCCCTATGATTTATTTCTAAAGAATGAATTGAGAAATATCACAAATACTAAATTAAAAACATGTATTTTCAAGTAATAAATCGACGAATATTATTACTATTTTTAGATGTATTGAATCAACACTGTCCTTTACATGAGATATGACTAGTGGAAGTTTGACCGAGATACTATACCATTACTTGCCTTATTTTATCCCACCAATCAAATGGTTGAAAATGTGACAATGTGGTTGCATATCATAGACCCTCACACTAAAATTTTATCAATATAAAAGCTACATACTAAGCTCAAACAACCAACTTGCCCATAAAAAATGGATACACTCAAAACCATTACCTTCTGTCTCCTTTTTTCTTTCCTCTCTTCCTTTTCCTACACCACGGTGACAGGCCTCTGCTCAAACGCGGCCTGTCACCTGAGTGAACCCTTGATCCGATTCCCCTTCCGCCTTTCAACCCGCCAACCTGACCCGTGTGGCTATCCGGGTTTTGGATTATCCTGTGACACCACAAACCAAACACTCATTAATCTACCAAACTCGGGACGATTCCGAGTCCAAAGCATAGACTACGGCACACAAGAAATATGGATCAACGATCAAAACAACTGCCTCCCGGCGCGTCTACTCTCACTAAACCTCTCCGGCTCTCCATTTATTGGCACGTTTGATCAAGATTTTACCTTGTTTAATTGTTCAATGGACTATACGACCTATAGGTTGAATCGTATAGCTTGTTTAAGTGGTGATGGTTACAGTGTTTTTGCGACTTCGCATATGGGAGCTATTAGGGTTTTGTCGGGCAAGTGCAGTGTGGTTGCAACCATAACAGTGCCGGTTCAGTGGCTGTTTTATGAGCAGGTCTTGTCGTCGGACCTGAGTGATGATCTGAGGCTCACTTGGGTTGCGCCACAGTGTGGTAGGTGCGAGTCTAGGGGTGGAAGGTGTGGGTTCAAGAGCAATACAAGTCATGAAATTGCCTGCTTTAGTGCTCCTCAGCATGGTAAGTTCCTTAGTAATCTCTTTAACTTTTTTTAATTATTTATTTTTATTACTACTGAATATATACTATCCAACTGAAAAATAAGGGCCTGTTTGGTTCTAAACTCGTTATGATAAGATTGTATACATTTGACTCTTTCTAAACTCGGTAGTTTTAATCTGCCTATTAAGGGCCTGTTTGGTTCACTTTTTGTTTTTTCGTTTTGTATTTTTTTTTAGTTTTTCACAACAAAAACATGTTTGGCACCATTCTTTTTTACAGTAAGAAAACATAAAACAAATAGTGTCATTTTTAGAAAGTACCAAAATAAATTTTTTTGTATTTTTTGCACTATTCACAAAAATAACACTGTAACAAAGGAAATAAGTGACCAAAACAAAAAGTAAAAATATTAGTACCAAACATGTTTCCAGTTTAGACTCACAACACTCCACAATAAAAGTACTCCACAACAAAAGTATATACTTCTGCTTTATAAAATCCACGCATGAAAACAAAAACCCGAACCAAACCTGCCCTAAATATCCAGTTTGATATCAAGTCCGGTCATAGTGAGAGATGATTGATGACAAAACAATTTAGCTTTAAGCACATTATTTGATTCTTTACTACTAAAAAAGATAAGAAAAAAAAAAGAAAGTATAAAATAGATGAAAAGATAATTAATGACAGGAAAAAGGAAAAAATAGAAATATACTTAATTACTATCATATATTTTTTTCAAAAGAAAATCGATTAATCAATTGATGTGTTTACAATTGAGTGTGTATAGAAATGGCTGATTTCAAGGGAATAATGGGATTGGAAATTATTGGTTTGATCAGGTCAACGGTTACTTTTTTGGACGACCTACTGTCTTACTTCTTTGCACATAATATTGTAACTATAATATATATAGTGGCCATGTATAATACACTACCCATGGTTGGTAGGAATATCTAAGAACCTCTGACTAGATAATCAAGAAAATAATGTGTCAAGAGTCAGAAAAAAAAAATATAAAATAATTAAGATAGACTACAATTCATTTTGTATGATTGAGGATTAGTATTTATAAAGGGTTAACTATCATTATTTTTTCTAAATTTCTTTTTACCTACCGAAATATGCATGAGTCACATGGTATTTAAAGCTTAATGTATGATTAAACATTGAAGATATATAATGAATAAGTTCATTAATGAATTGAAACAAAATTTAATAAACAAATAGTAAAGCAACTTTATTTGTAATCCAATTGAAGTATAATCAATAAGTATTTAGTTGTAGATTGTCAACCATTTAGATGAGCATTGACTTTAATCTATATATATATATATATATATATATATGACTCTGAATTTCGCCCCATGAAAAAGAGCTTTATCTCCACCTCCCACTTCAAGTGTGCTCAACGCTTTCCCCATTACAGTCATAGCTTTGGTTTGGTTGACTTTGACATTAGAACTACACATTTTCTTTAATTATGTCAACCATACCTTCCAATAAGCAATTTTAAAGTTGACATTGTAAGAAAACTTGAAATATAATGATTGCACAGATCATATGAAAACATTGTTTATAAAAAAGTGTAAGTTAATAATCATTGATTTCCAACTTTGGGCCCCACCAATTACCCATTTCTAGTTGGGTCGGGTTGTCTTAGACAAATTTCTTATAAATGCCAAAAATTCGGGTGAATATATCGGGTTAGATTTGATCCAAATTTACAATATACTGTATAACATACAAGTATAATGTAACATCAATAACAAAAAATTATTACATAGTTAAAGATTTTACAATTTTAATCATTCATCGTGAGAGACTGTGTAGATTAAAAATAACTTAATAATTAATAAGAGTAACGAGTCTATAGTACGATAAATGATCAGATATGGCGAATTATGAGACAATTGAATGAAGAAAATATATGATTACATTAATAACCTTGAACTCGTTTTTAGGACTTCCGAGGAGCGCTCGATACGCCATCACCATGGGGGCGGGAGTACCAGCATTGTTGTGTGTTGTTGGGCTTTTATGTTTCATTTTTGGGCGGGTCAAATCCTATGGTAGTAGGAGGAACCACTCCTCATCAGAATACACATCCACAGTTGCTCCACAGCCCACCGTTGTTTCGGGCCTCGATGGACTCACTATCGAATCCTACCCGAAAACAGTTTTGGGTGAGAGCCGACGGTTGCCCAAGCCCAATGACACAATGTGCCCGATATGCTTGTCCGAGTACCAGCCCAAGGAGACCCTGAGGAGCTTACCAGATTGTCAACATTGCTTCCATGCCACTTGCATTGATGAATGGCTCCATCTGAATGCCACCTGTCCGGTTTGCCGGAGTTCTCCACCACGGTCACCGGAATATTCCCACTTGTAATTTTTTTTTTTAATCTTTCTTAGTTTCTGGGAAAATGCATAGGGTCCAAGAAAATGTGATAAAGGGAGAGCAAGATTCTTATGTAGTATGCTTTTCAAAGAAAAAATATTATGTAGTATATTTGATTTCCCTTGTTGAGATTTTTAGTACTTGTTTTCTTCTTTTGTGCTTTTATATGTGGCCAAAAAAGAAGATGGTCAATAGGAGTTCTTTTTTGCTTATAGTATCTTTTTTAACTTTCTTTTATATGTTTACTTGAATTATACTAATATAGGCATACATATTTTTATGTAAACAGGGATTGATTCAGAAAATAATAGGGGAGGTGAGGGCAATCTTTAATAAAAATATTATATAGATTTGTGGTGGCAATATAAAAATTTATTTGGTAAGTATATAAGGGATAATTTTAAGGGTTAATTTCAGTAAACCCCCCTATATTATCCAATTTAATCAACTAATCCCTACTGTGTCCACTTTGCCCCCTATACTATTCAATTTCATCAATCTGCCCCTTCACCTCATATTTTGAGTCAAAATGCCTAAACTACCCTCAATAGTATAAGGGGGTTTAGTGAAATAGACCATTTAATAAATTCAGAAATATATATTTTCGGAAGTATTTCATATTTCTCAAATTTTTTTTTTGAATATATATTATATTTTCGGAAATAATTCATATTTTGATATTTATGAATTTTCGGAAATTATAATATATTTTTCATATTTTCGGAATTTTCGGAAAATATGGAAATTATAATATGAAAATATATATTTAGAAATTATAAATTTAGAAATATATATATATTTTTCGCAAAAAAAATATTTTTCGGAGGGAGCATATTATTTTCCAAAATATGAATTATTTCGGAAAAAATAATATATACTTTTTGCAAAAAAATTATTTTTCGGAAAAGATCATATTTTGGAACATAATAGTGTATATTTTTCGCAAAAAAATTATTTTTCAAAAAAGATCATATTTTGGAACATAATATATATTTTTCTCAAAATAATTCATATTTTGGAACATAATAAATATTTTTTCGTAAAAAAAATCATATTTTGGAACATAATAGTATATATTTTTTGCAAAAAAATTATTTTTCGGAACAGAACATATTTTGAAACATAATAGTATATATTTTTTGCAAAAAAATTATATATTACACAAAATATTTACCAAAAAAAGTATTTTTACCAAAATATTACTTTTTACCAAAAAAATCATATTACACAAAATATTTTTTTTGCGAAAAAGTATATATTATGTTCCAAAATATGAATTTTTTCCGAAAAATAATTATTTTGCGAAAAATATATATTATGTTCCAAAATATGATTTTTTTTCCGAAAAATATATTTTATGTTCCAAAATATGATTTTTTTTAAGAATTATTTTATTTTTTGCGAAAAAATATTTATTATGTTCCAAAATATGATATTTTTTGAAAAATAATTTTTTTGAGAAAAATATACACTATTATGTTCCAAAATATGATCTTTTCCGAAAAATAATTTTTTTTGCGAAAAATATATACTATTATGTTCCAAAATATGATTTTTTTTTCGAAAAATAATTTTTTTGCAAAAAGTATATATTATTTTTTCCGAAATAATTCATATTTTGGAAAATAATATGCTCCCTCTGAAAAATATTTTTTTTTGCGAAAAATATATATATATTTCTGAATTTATAATTTCCGAATATATATTTTCATATTATAATTTTCATATTTTTCGAAAATATGAAAAATATATTATAATTTCCAAAAATTCATAAATATCAAAATATGAATTATTTCCGAAAATATAATATATATTCAAAATTTTTTTTTTTTTGAGAAATATGAATTATTTTCAAAAATATATATTTCTGAATTTATTAAATGGTCTATTTCACTAAACCCCCTTATACTATTGAGGGTAGTTTAGGAATTTTGACTCAAAATGTGAGGTGATGGGGCATATTGATGAAATTGAATAGTATAGGGGGCAAAGTGGACACAGTAGGAGTTAGTTGATTAAATTGAATAGTATAGGGGGGTTTACTGAAATTAACCATAATTTTAATATTTTGCTTATATTTTACTTTATTTTTTAAAAAGTAATAGAATCCGTACCTATAATGTACTTCCGTGGCTGTATGTGGACACATATATATGTCTTGTATGTATGCCTATGCCTTGAGAGGCTTATTTAATAAAGACTTTAATCATCACTCCCCGAATTTTAAGCCTAAACCAAAGTGAGATGAGATGAAATTTCTTAGAAATAGAATAATGTGGTAGTTGTTAGGACTTAGATCCCGAAAGGGCCTAAACCAATATTTTCGAGGTAAGTGTAGTCAAATATATTTCATGATACTTGGGGAAAATTTCAGGTACCTCCTGATGTTTGGCAATAAGTCAAGGACGTTCCCTGTTGTTTCAGCTTTGTCAGGGACCTTCCTTGTGGTTTGCTATCGTTAGCATATACCTCCCTTATTATTAACTGGCCGTTAAATTAATGACGTCATCATAAAAATTTAAATTTTATCCCTAAAATACCCTTCTAAGGGTGAAATCACTTTTTTTTTAAATATAGATATACATAACACATATATACATATATATACTCGAGTAGGGTTCCGCCGCGGCCAAGGAAGAGGCATTGGTCGCGGTAGGCAGTGATGATGGCGTCCTTCTTGGTGATCGCCGCCTCCATGTCCACCGCCACCGCCTCTTGGCCGTCGTATAGGTGACAAAAGCCGCGGATCAACTTGGCCTTGTAGAACGAGTCGACAACGATCTCCATGCGGCGCATCACCACCATGTCGTGGAAAAAGGTCATTAGTTCCTTGGGGGAGGTGTGGACGAGTCTATGATTTAAATAATGCTGGTTAGTGGTTAACAAAATTTGTAATCAATTTATTCCTGAAAGAAAAAAGAAGAAAAAGAAATTGAGACAAAATTTAGGGGATTTCTTTTACACTTTGGTACACTAATTTCTAGGTTTTATAATCAATTTATTCCTAACCCTTCCCTTCCCTCTTCCGGTAACTTCCCCTAATTTCTAGGGTTCAGTGCTACATCTATATAGTACCTATATATATATGGGTAGTTTGGTAATCTCACTTCAAAACCTAAGGATAACTACGTAACTTTAACCCTTCCGTTAGATGATTTAATGGTAAGTTAACACTAGGGGAGGTCCCTGGCAAAGCTGAAATAACAAGAGAGGTCCTTGGCTTATTGCCAAACCTCAGGGGAGCATTGTTCTTTTGATTTTAAATAATGTTTAACTTATAAAAAAAATAGGATAGATTTTCATAATAGGTCTAACATATTAATTTTAAGGTGGTGAAAATAAGGACAAATCTCATAAGATATTGCATTAAGTTTAATTGTATATAGGGTTAAATAAAACCAGGTCATGAGATTTCAGCAACTACGTTTTGCACAAAGATGAATATACATAGAATGTATAACATATTCTCCCATATATAATTATGCTTCCGAATATGCTACTTTTGTTCATTAAATCATGCCTGGTGGGTAATAGTATAGCCAGGGAAGAGCTGGATCCGAATGGGTTTAATGATATTACACTAGGATTCACATTCATGCTTACTCAGAAATATGCTCTTATACGTTTGATTTTCAATTCAAACCAAAATGTTCCTCTATTGAAAGAATTTTTATTTATTTATTATTATATGTATATATTTAAGTTAAGCATTACTCATGTTAGGAAAGTGTCTCAAATTTCTATTGTAATTAAGTTTCCTATTTTAGAGTTGTATTGTAAAAGGTAATTTAGAGAAATGTCTTATACTCCAAGGAGTTGTAATCCTTGTCCAATAAAAAATTAATTTTTCTTGTTCAACAAATAATAGGGTTTAACTTTATAAATAGAGACCTAGGGTTGAGACTTAGAGAAGAGAAGAAGAGAAAAAACAAGAAGATAGTGTGAGGGTGCTGTGTACACCAGGTGAGGGTGTTGTGTGCGCGTAAGCCAAAGTTGGGGCTGAACCATGTTAAATATTGTGTGTTATCTATGTGATTGAGTGTGTGAGTAAAAAAGGTGTGGATGATCTTGGCGGGATTAATTCCTAAGTGTGAGATGAGAATTAATTCCTAACAATTCACACATAGGGGTACACAAAAAAGCCGTGTAACCGTAGAACCGGTCCAAATCGAACTGAATCGATGTTTTGGTTCTGATTTTGAATTGGTTTGGTTTGGTTTCAGTTTTGAATTGGTTCCAGGTTCAAAAAAACAAAACCGTTCTTGTTTGGTTTGGTTTTGGTTTCATACTGTCAAGAACCGAATCGAATCGATTATATATATACATATTAAGGTCTTAATTAAAATTATAAGTTCATCCAAATAGTGTTATAACATTCACCAAAAATACCACACACATATACATAAAAGCTCTATATTTTATAACCTCTTTCATTTCTCAGATGATCACATCCACTCTCTTTGTCAGCCACCATAAACCCTTTCCTTAGTTACCACTTGCTTGGGTGCCTTCTACAAAAAGTTTGTTTCTCTCTATACTTTTGTCTTTCTCATGAGATGTAATATCAAAATTCACTATTGTGTTTGAAAAAAGGTTCAATACTTATTTACTTTTTTTCTTTTTGAATTTGATAGTGCTTAGTACTTACTATTACGATATTGATTAATATCTTAAAATTGTGATTCATATATGTAATATTTTGTTTGAAAAAATATGTTTAAGAAATTGTGGTTCGGAACTGAACCGATCCGATCTTTTATGGTTTGATTTGATTTGGTTTCTTCACTAATGGTTCCCGTTCTGATTCCCGTTTTCGAGAAACCGTTGAGAATGGTTTGATTCCAAATTTATCAAGAACCTTACAAAATCAAACCGTGTACACCCCTACTCACATACCCTGCCTCCACCAAGGCTTGAACCTTGGATCTCCCATTTGAGAGTTAGGGTCCGATACCGTTTAACCATTATAACTTTAACCACTAAAAAAGTTGGTTTCCTTGTTGATACCGTTTTTGTTCTTGATACAAGTTTATATATTTGTTCTGATTCTTGTCTTAGACTGAATGAATGTATTTATCTTACACAATCATGATTATTCACTATGGGTTTGAACTCGGATGCTTAATTCGTGATTTTCTACACAATAGTGGTAATAAAACTCGAAACCCTAGGTTGACACAGGTCATGTCTTGGCAAGTTGATATAGACATGCTTTAGTTTATTTTCATGCATTAGGAGTAGATTAGAGTAATTTAATTGACATGTACTAGTCAGTTCAGTCATGAGATGGGTTGTCGCAATCCGGTTGACGATATTCCTTTTTGGGTCTTATTTAGCTATTTGCGGTACGACCTAATTCACAGTTTATGGATCGCTGTCACAGGGTTCGTTTTTCAACACCAAAATTTTGCCCTATGATGGCACCAAATCAGACATAAACACGTTTTGTTCCAACCTGGTTCAACCAATACACACTTGATGCCTTTGAGATACAACAAGTAATGCACTCAAAACACACACAAGGTATGCAGAGAATATAAACAACACCCACGAATTTACAGAAAACCACAACAATGGTTTTCCAACATTCACTATTATCACACAAATAGTACAAGGATCTCTCACTCAGGCCACACTACAGCATCATACAAGCACTTTCCTATATGAATTTGTACCTATACAAAATGCCATACTTGTGCCTATATAGGCCTACATACAAAATTGCCTAATTGTGTGGATGACAACCCCATCCACATTGTTAAGTGTTGTTACCATTCAGAGGCTGCCAACATTAACAATGCAGATGCACTCCCAACTGCTGGATGTCTTGACACTCTCCTATAGTGCCACATGCCTCTTGGTGTTGTGTGTCTCCAAATTGCCCAACTGCCTTGTCTGAGCCACACCATGCCTTGACCAGCCTTGCACAAATCTAAGTCATATTGCACCATCATGAGCCATCTATACCAAACATGAGCCAACAAGCCCAATGCTTGCCTTTGCTGAGCCAAATGCCTTATCCCAGCTCCCCTCAAGTCTACGCGCACTTGGGAGCAATGCCAAGTCTGAACCCATGTCTTTACCAGCGAGCATGCACCTAGCCATGCCCATTTATTGGTTCCTCAATGCCTTGGCACATAGGCCATGCCGCGCCATGCCTATGTCTTTCGAAATCAACCATTAATGGTGTCACAACCTTGTCAAAGACAATTTAGTATTGCCAAGACTTGATGTGTGCATGGCTTGCCAAGCCACGCACATTGCATGTTCTCGAACACATGCCAAGTCAAGGCTATCCTTGCCCAAGGGCAAGTTAGCACAATAGTGGGCACGACACTTAAGGCTAGCCAAGCCAAGCGCACACACAAGTGCTCACATTGTCATCAGCACCGCACCACCATCACAGACCCATGCCATCAAGCCAAGTGTTGTCAAACCATGCCCACGCATATCCATAGGCCTCCCTACATATGCCCTAGCCAAGGCCTTGCTTGGTTGGCCTTGGCTAGGGTATATCGGTGTTTCACATCATGAACAAGCCAAGTGTTACAAGTCAAAGCTAGGAAGCCCGGACACTCGTGGGATTAAAATTGAAAGCATACTGCAAAAAATCAAACATTAAAATCTAGCACTCAAAGTTTTTGCACTCAAAATTCGTAAAAAATATATAAAATTCGAAAAAATATTATAATTTATATTCATTTCGCTTTTCATTTTTCTCAAAATTTAATTTTAATTTTATATTTTCCCCGAATTTATATATTTTGTCCGAATTTTTTTTTTTTTTTAAAATTTAATATATATATTTCCAAATTTTATATTTTAAAAATTTGTAGTGATTTGACTTGCAGTTTAGAGTTCAATGAATCTAAACATGAAACTTCATAGACATGTACACATAAAAAGACTTGACTAGTGTTGAGACTGTTCACATATTGGCAACTACCTAGCTGACTAGTCAAGATAACAAGCCCCATCAAATTTCTTTGAAGTAGGAGGGTGTGGAAAGAAAAGATATTAGGCATTCGGAAACTTGTGCGTGTTGTGCACCAGTTTTTGTCAAGTAAGTCTGTACTTATACTAAATAATATTTCAAGCTGAATTTTAGTTTGAAATGGCCAAATTTCCCTTGTACTGCTTTTTTCTGATATTGTTAACAAGGCTAGGTGAAGGCTACTACCATGATAAGTGCAAGGTTTCCAGGTGCGAGGAGCAGGGTCCGGCCATCCGTTTCCCCTTCTGGCTTAAACACCACCACACAGTGGTTTCGGAAGCAGCCAACGAGGGCTATCCCGAGTTTGAGCTGATCTGCAATGACAGAAATCAAACTGTGCTAACACTACCACATTCAGTAAATCTGGTTGTCCAGGACATTGATTACAACTCTCATATTATATCACTATATGATGGCGAAGCCTGCTCATCAACACAGCTCATGAACCTCGATCTATCCGCTTTGTCTACTTTTCAACTTCACCCATTGCCTAGTTTACGATACGGTGAGTATGCAGTATACAAGTGTCCTGCACGTAACGATATGCGTTCATACAACTCCATTTCTTGCTTTAGTCCATCTGTTCCGGGATATGAAATTTATGCTGTCCGTGACTACGATTATGAATCCCTTTTTTCTTGCACAAGGATTGGTAATTACACTGGCTCAGATTTTGAAGTTTACCAAACAAGTCTCACATTGGATTGGTCAAAACAGAATTCGCCTTTGTGCGATGCAGAGACCAAAAAATGCTTCTATGGATATGATGATAATCAGTGTCTCCAAATGCTTCAGCCTCAAACACCAAAAAGTACAAATACTTCAAACTCCTTTTTCATATTTAGTGGTTTCAATTTATTTATTTGATGTATATACAATGACTCAATTTGTATGTAGACATTCAAGCAAAGGCTACAAAGAGAAATTAGTTGAACTATGCTTAATTAGAGAACAAAATATGTACTAGTAAGATTTTATTATTGCATAAGCATGGAAAATTAATATTTTGGATCTTCTTTATTTTTTTGCAGGTTTATCGGTAAAACTGCTTGTGACAGGTAAATTAAGTTGTTTATTGAGCACCCTTTTTTATTTTTTATACTCCTGTCTCTTGGTTGACTTGGTTTGTTTTGAATGCAGCTACGGTGAGCTCAGTTGTGTTAGTTCTTCTTGTGGTAGTCATTGTAGTAGTTGTGCTCTATCGTGTCAATCGCTCACACAAAACGTTGAAAGAAGATGAAGCGAAGATTGAGAAGTTTTTGGAGGACTACAGAGCCCTCAAGCCCTCGAGATATTCTTATGCAGACATAAAAAGGATCACAAATCAATTCAAGGAAAAACTTGGGGAAGGGGGTTATGGGACCGTGTTCAAAGGGAAACTTTGCAGCGAGATTTTCGTAGCTGTGAAGGTCCTCAATGACTCGAAAGGAAATGGAGAAGAGTTCATCAATGAAGTAGGAACAATCGGTACAATCCACCATGTGAATGTTGTCCGCCTGGTTGGCTTCTGCGCTGATGCGCCTAAGCGAGCTCTTGTTTACGAGTTCTGCCCAAATGATTCCTTAGAAAAGTTCATTTTTTCGAATAATCATCATGATCATGACAACAATTTTCTCAGTTGGGAGAAGTTGCAAGATATAGCTCTGGGAATAGCCAAAGGCATTGAATATCTCCATCAAGGGTGTGTTCAAAGAATACTTCATTTTGATATTAAGCCTCAAAATATATTGTTGGACCAAAACTTCAATCCAAAGGTCTGTGATTTTGGGCTAGCAAAGCTGTGTTCTAAGGAACAAAGTATTGTCTCGATGACAGCTGCAAGAGGGACCATGGGCTATATTGCCCCTGAAGTCTTCTCTAGGAATTTCGGAAATGTGTCCCATAAATCAGACGTATACAGTTTCGGAATGTTGTTGCTTGAAATGGTCGGTGGCAGGAAGAATATGGACGATAGAGTAGAGAAAACGAGCCAAATATACTTCCCGGAATGGATTTATAATCATTTAAATCAAGGAGAAGTGCTCGGTATGATGAGCATCGAGGTAGAGGAACATGCTCAGATAGCAGAGAAACTAGCTATTGTTGGGCTATGGTGCATTCAATGGTACCCTGTGGATCGGCCTTCGATGAAAGCTGTGGTTCAAATGCTAGAGAATGACAACAACATGACTATGCCACCAAATCCTTTCGCTTCTGCAGCAGAGACGACCGCAAGTTCAATCAAGCCTGCCAGAGCTTTCAACAGAGAGTTGGAAGTTATTTCAGAATAAAATAATTGACGCTTATTGGAATTGTTCATATATATTTTCTGTTGGTATTGTATGAATGGTAAATGTAGGAAGGCAACATGTTGTTTTAATTAGTAAGTACAATAAAGTTGCAACAATCTACAATAAAATTGTAACAATCTATATGCACCTGCATCAGTTTCTTTTATGTTTGTATTCTATCATGTATAACTTATGGTCGTAACACAACTTCATTATTTTCCAGTATGATACACATATTACAAATTTTTGGGAGAAGATTTCTGTTAATCTTAATAGGTATGTACTAATTCATATGATATGCTCGGATTCATATTGATTCCAAGCTAGAAAGTTTCGTATTGGTTTTGTCAGTAAAAGTTGGAAGTTTATAAGAACAAATATTTTGAGCTCATGATTTGATGAATGAAGCATGAACAATTCATAACTCGCTTAGATTAGTGAAAATGTTCATGAAATAATTAAACAAGATTTGAAAACACTGAATTAGTAAGGTCGTTTGATTTATAACCAATTATTTCTGAAGTTTAATCTGAAGCTCGACTAGGAACATGCTATTGTTGGAAAAAGAAGGAAACTATCTTACCATGCCACCAGTTCCTTCTGATTCTGAGACTGAATAGAACACAAGTTCAAGAAAGCCTAGATGGTTTTCACCAATCTTATTTTCCACTTTCATAAGTTTGTTTGGTATATATATCTGAAAACCGATTATTTTTATAACTAAAATTGAAATCAAACAGTTCTTTAGTTCAAGAAACAATATACTATTTCTGCAGTTGCAAACCAAGTAGATCTATGATCTTTATGTCATAAAAAAAAAAAGAGGAGGGTTAAAGTTCTATTATAAACATAATAAAAAGTAGATAAATAATCGACTGAAATTAAAGGTGCAAAGTGGAAGTGAAGTCAAGCGAAAGAAAACAAATTTAAAGCAAAAGTCGGGTCAAGAGTAAGGGACAGTTTGGCAGTGGAGTGAAGTGGACAAGGGAAGGAAGTGGGAACAAGATGGTAGAAAATTCCACAGAAAAGAAGATGGAAAGAAATAACTGGGTGAGTGAGACATGGGGGAGAGAGTTTGGAAAATTTCAGTCCTTCCCATGCTTTTACTTCTTTTTCATGTCATTATAAATTAATTTATGTTTATTATTGTTATTATGCACCGTCTCTCATCTAGACCTGTCCATGGATCAGATTTTGATCCAAATTCGAGCCGATTAGGCAGATATGGATTGAAAATAAAATCCGACAACCAGATAAGGATCCAAATCCGATAATCCGATTTCTTAACAAATTGAATTTGGATTTATGGTAATTCGTTTCGATAATAATCCAATCCGATTAATTTTATATATACGCATATATAATATGTTATTAATATATAAATATTAAGTAGTATACTTAATTATGTTCCAATTTTTTTTAGTTTTTTTATTTTTATGTTTTCTATAGTCATGTATTATAAGCATTAATTGTAAACTACATAATTTGGTGTTTAATATTCTTAAAAAATAACAAAAAAAAAAAAATAATAATAATTTTTGTTATTATGTTTTTACCTAATCGGATCGGATATCCGAAAATGAAGAAATTCGGATTTAAATCAATTAAGTGAAAATTCATTGGATTATCGAATCGGATCAACTAATGAACTTATCATATTCGAATTGGCCATTTACTATCAACTTTCAAGTGGTAGATATACCTTCCACCTACAACCTGCTGCTAGGAAGGCCCTGGCTGCACAACACCAAAAGAGTTGCCTCCAATCTTCATCGACGGGTCAAGTAAGATCCGTTGACAGGTTTACTCTCATCATCTATGAGTGCAATGCACCTTCTTCATAAATTGGTACCACCATGTAACATTAATTAGATGCTTAATCTTCAGAGGTCCTTTGAAAATTCAAAGTCAAGTGAAAGCTGCAGAAGTCGTTGAAGAGCACTTAAGGGAAGGGAGAGAATATATCGGAAATATAATATAAATTTCCTAAATAGAAAAAGGATGGCAGAAAACAAATAGGAGGAAAGAGAGAGTTGAAAGTTTCAATATGAGTCCAATTCATGCTTGTATTTTCATTTGTACAAATATTCTCTTTTTTTCCCCCTCTCTCTATACAGTACTTTAGGATAAAGGAGTTGTAAGAGCTATAATCATGGTTGGTCGTATCGCTCATATTGTTCCGTTTATAATATTTTGAGAGATACTGATATGCTTACGTAATATTAATACTTATGTGATACTTTTAAAATTAATATTATCCTAGTTTATTATATTTTTTAAGAGATTGCGATAAAAATCGATACTACTATGACAAACCATGACCATAATATCTAAATTATTTCAGGTGGGCATGAGAGAGAATAATAGGAAGATGAATAAATTATTTTGACTTATTGACATGCGTGGGTAACATTGGGATAGAGAGGATGACTGAAAAAAAAGGATTGGAATACTCACAAGCCATATAAAAGGAAAGGAAAAGGAAAAGATTGAAACAATCACAAGTTGGGACTTGATAGTTGACACTTCAAATAAAAGTAGCATTGTAAGATGGAATCAAACAAGACGCACAAAGTAGATCCCATCACCCCACCACATCAATTGAATTCAGTAGTAGTTCTGTATTTTTACCTATTCCTCACAAGCAAAGATCACTTCCAACACTATTACAAGGGGTATATGTCCTTATTCCTAAACGGGAGGTCAATTGTTCAAGCCTCAGTTCTGTATTTGTAACAATATTTTCTTTTCTCTCTATATATATACTAGTTGTTAACGTTTTCAGAAAGAACCAATACCATTATTCATTATTAATGCTTATCTAATACTCATTTTTTTAGATTAATATTGTCCTAATCTATCATACCCATAAAAACTGATACTACAACGACAAACCAAGAACATAATATCAATTATTGCACGTGGTCATAAAATAGAGAATAATAGGAAGATGAATAAATTATTTTGATTTAATTTATTTTATTGCGTGGGTAATATTGGGATAGAGAGGATGACTGGAAATAAACGATGGGAATAGTGACAAGTCATATAAAGGAAAAGGAAAAGATTGAAACAATCACAAATTTGGACTTGACAATTGACAATTGACAATTGACACTTGACACTTGAAAGAAGACTAACATTGTAAGATGGAACCAAACTAGACGGCACAAAGTAGATCCCAACACCCCACCACATCAATTGAATTCAACAGTTCTGTATTTTTACCTATTCCTCACCAGCAAAGATCACTTCCAGCACTACTACAAGGGGTATCTGTCTTTATTCCTAAACGGGACGTCAATTGTTCAAGCCTCAGTTCTGTATTTGTAACAATATTTTCTTTTCTCTCTCTATATATATACTAGTTGTTAACGTTTTCAGAAAGTGCCGATACCATTATTCATTATTAATGCTTATCTAATACTCATTTTTTTAGATTAATATTGTCCTAATCTATCATACCCATAAAAACTGATACTACAACAACAAAGCAAGAACATAATATCAATTATTGCAGGTGGTCATGAAAGAGAGAATAATAGGAAGATGAATAAATTATTTTGATTTAATATATTTTATTGCATGGGTAATATTGGGATAGAGAGGATGACTGGAAATAAACGATGGGAATAGTGACAAGTCATATAAAGGAAAAGGAAAAGATTGAAACAATCACAAATTGGGACTTGACAGTTGACAGATAACACTTGACACTTGAAAGAAAAGTAGCATTGTAAGATGGAACCAAACTAGACGGCACAAAGTAGTTCCCACCACCCCACCACATCAATTGAATTCAACAGTTCTGTATTTTTACCTATTCCTCACCAGCAAAGATCACTTCCAGCACTACTACAAGGGGTATCTTTCCTTGTTCCTAAATGTGAGGTTAATTGTTCAAGTCTAAGTTCTGTATTTGTAACAATATTTTCTTTTCTCTGTATATTTTTCAGAAAGTACCGATACCATCATTCATTATAAATGCTTATCTAATACTCATTTTTTTAGATTAATATTGTCCTAATCCATCATACCCATAAAAACTGATACTACAACAACAAACCAAGAACATAATATCAATTATTGCAGGTGGTCATGAAAGAGAGAATAATAGGAAGATGAATAAATTATTTTTATTTAATATATTTTATTGCGTGGGTAATATTGGGATAGAGAGGGTGACTGGAAATAAACGATGGGAATAGTGACAAGTCATATAAAGGAAAAGGAAAAGATTGAAACAATCACAAATTGGGACTTGACAGTTGACATATAACACTTGACACTTGAAAGAAAAGTAGCATTGTAAGATGGAACCAAACTAGACGGCACAAAGTAGTTCCCACCACCCCACCACATCAATTGAATTCAGCAGTTATGTATTTTTACCTATTCGTCACCAACAAAGATTACTTCCAGCACTACTACAAGGGGTATCTTTCCTTGTTCCTAAATGGGAGGTTAATTGTTCAAGCCTAAGTTTTGTATTTGTAACAATATTTTCTTTTCTCTGTATATTTTTCAGAAAGTACCGATACCATTATTCATTATAAATGCTTATCTAATACTTATTTTTTTAGATTAATAGTCCTAATCCATCATACCCATAAAAACTGATACTACAACGATAAACCAAGAACATAATATCAATTATTGCAGGTGGTCATGAAAGAGAAAATAATAGGAAGATGAATAAATTATTTTGATTTAATTTATTTTATTGCATGGGTAATATTGGGAGAGGGAGGATGACTGAAAATAAATGATGGGATTAGTGACAAGTCATATAAAGGAAAAGGAAAAGATTGAAACAATCACAAATTGGGACTTGACACTTGACACTTGATAGAAAAGTAGCATTGTAAGATGAAACCAAACTAGACGGCACAAAGTAGATCCCACCACCCCACCACATCAATTGAATTCAACAATTCTGTATTTTTACCTATTCCTCACCAACAAAGATCACTTCCACTACTACAAGGGTATATGTTCTTATTCATAAATGGGAGGTCAATTGTTTAAGCCTCAGTTCTGTATTTGTAACAATATTTTCTTTTCTCTCTATATATACACTAGTTGTTAACGTTTTCAGAAGGTACGGATACCATTATTAATGTTTATCTAATACTCCTTTTTTATTATTATTAATATTGTCATAATCTATCATACCCATAAAAACTGATACTACAACGACAAACCAAGAACATAATATCAATGGTTCAAGCCTCAATAGAGAGAGTGTGTGTGAGTTTCTTACTTTTAAAACATAAAAAAATAAAAAAACAATAATAAAAAAATCATGGATATCATGCCTTCTATGGCTATATTAAAGTACTTTGGTTTGAGCAAACCAAAACCAAACGTGTAAGTGATTTTTTAATGATCGTAGTCATGTCATTCGCAGGATTTAATGGATGAAAGTAACACACTCGAAAGCATAATTACGTATGGAGAAAATGGTAATACATTTTTGAAAAAGGAAGTTGGACATAAAATTTATAAAACAAGAAATTGATCTCAATTAGTTTTTCAATTTTTTTTAACTACGTTTCCAAATGACTATCGGACCATATGAGAGGAGAGGACGAACTTCATCCCATAGTTGTCAGAATCCTGATTCTAACTGATAAAATCTTACGATTCTACGATTTTACCATGATTCTACTATGTTAAAATAATGATTGGACGGTTAAACCCTTCATATAAAATGCCCAAAAGCTTAATGATTTACTCCAATATCCCAATATATGGCCTAAATTTATGAGAAAATATTTAAAGACCCAATGTATTAGAGAAATTTAAAAATAATAACATGATTTAGACTTTTAAATCAAAAATTTAATATTTAATATTTTAAAAAAAGAATTAATACGTTTAGGTAAAATCTTACAATTTTATGTATCCCAAAACGATTTTACCTAGACCCCCGATTCTGATAGCCTTGTTTCATCCTCTCAAGAGAGTACCAAGTATTGTTGTTTGTGTTATAGGTTTTTTTTCATGACGTTGATAAATTTCTTCATCATCGGTACTTGGTGCCTATATACATGCCCACATGCAAAATTGGACTTTTACTAAAAACCTCTTAAATGATTCGTCAAAAATCACTACACATGTGTTTAAAAATGTTGTTATAATTATATTTAAAATCAAACAAATCTATAATCATGGAAAGATTTTCAAACTTATGCCAATGTTTTCAAATTATTGGGATACATGCAAAGTGATTTATTCGACCACAACAAATATGTAACATGATCTACCCAAGTATTGCCTTTTTGTTTATTGCACCTTATAAATTTCGACCTAAAATCTTTCTTAAAAGTAAGTTAGATATAAAATTCATAAATACACAAATCAAAGTCAATTTTTTTTAAAAAAGATTTTGGCCACGTGTCTAATTTGTATTAGATCACACCAGCAAAAAGGACGAAGTTGGTCTTCATGGGGCAGGACTTAAGTATACAAATGCACTAGCCCCATTGAGAAATATACCATATGTTGACAGCAGTGACTGTGTAGGTTTTAACTTTTAATATTAATGGGTAGAACTCAAGTCACTTGAGATTCTTGGATGAATTCAGACACTAATTTGAACTACTTTATTCAGGATGCTAATTTTCTATATTTGTCACCATTTTGTCCATCAATGTAGTTGAGGTTTCTGTTAGATGACTCTCTACTCCATAAATATCTCAAATGGGCCGCCATTGAATCACGTTACATTATTACAAGAAAACAGCCATCAACGACTTTCTTTTAAGCCACTCCTAATTACTTGACTTCCTTAATAATTACATATTTCTCTTATTCTTTGTAATTTATGAACTGTTTTAATAATGAAATACATGAAAGAACACGTTAAGAAAATTTTCATTTGTTTAATAAACCTATGGTATTAGACAATGGGACTTACAATCCAGCTATATGAAAAAACTATTGCATGCACAAGGAGTCCAAGGACCACGCAAATAATAAATTTGACATAGGAACTAATTATTCAATAAAATCAACATTATATGTCAAGTTGTGATTATCCGAATCACGTGATCCTAACGCATGTATTATTATTTTAACATATATATTTGGTTATGTATTCAATTGTGATTATCAGTATATTATAGTTCTAAACTATACAATATTTTTTTCAAACAAAACAAAAATTAATTAATTGATGTGTTTACACTAGTGTGTATAGAAGTGGCTGATTTTAAAGGAATAATGGAAGTGGAAATTATCTTACTTTTTTGCACATAATGTAACTCTACAATATAGTGATACACTACCAATGGGTGATTAGAATATTTAAGTACCTCTAACTAGCTAGACAATTAATAAACTAATTTGTCACGAGTCAAAAAAAAAACATAGAAAATAATTAAGATAGACTAGCATTTATTTTGTATTATTGTGGATCAATATTCATCAAGGATGAACTATCATTAATTTTTTCTAAAAAATTTTACCTACTGAAATTTGCAGGAGTCATCAAGGATGAACTATCATTTATTTATATATATATAAATATATATTTTTAAAAATAATAGAATTCTGAATATAAAATTTTTTTATAAGAGAGTAAGTGCCTCCATAACTATAATGTGCCTGTATGTGAACACATATATGTCTTTGGATGTATTCATATATATATATATATATGCCCTGAGACTTATTTAATAAACAGTTTAATCATAACTCCCTCAATTTTAAGTGTAAACGAAAGGAGATGAAATTTCTTAGAAATAGAATAATGCGGTAGTTGCTAGGACTTAGATCCTGAAACCAATAGCTTCGAGGTAAGTGTAGTGAAATATATTTCCTGATACTCAGGCACGGATCCACTTAAGGACCCACTGAAAGTTTTTTTATATACTTTTTACCCTAAAATATTTAGTATTTAGCCTTCAGTGGAAGTTTTTTTTTTTACCTTAAATACCATAAAATTTAGATTTATTTACAGCTAAGCCCCCACTGAAAATTTGTTTTAAACCACACTGAAATAAATATATGTCACTTATACCCCAAAAACCCACTGTAATTTTTTTTAGCCTCCATTGAGCTGGATCTCTAGATCCGTCACTGTTGATACTTATTGTTATTTTAAATAATTTTTAAATTAAAAAAAAAAATAGTATAGATTTTCATAATAGGTCTAACATATTAATTTTAAGGTGGTGAAAATAAGGACAAATCTCACAAGCATACACGGTTAAAACCAAAACGTTACTCTATTGTAGACACAGTAGGTATGATCTCCATAAAAGATATGCACACAACGGAATAAGTAAAATCATATCAATCTATTCATCTTCATATTAGCCTATCTCCCTCCCTTGCTCACCTGCAATCATTTAGATATATTATGGCTCTTGCACCTGCTTTATCCTGAAGTAATATACACACATATATATGTATACAGCATATATATATAGAAAGAGATAGAATATTGGTACATTCGAAAAAACAAGCATGAATGGGACACTCTTATTGAAACTTTCAACCATTTGTTTCCTTTCATCCTTTTTCTATTTAGGAAATTTCTACTATCTTTCCTATAAATTCTCTCCCTTCCCTTAAGTGCTCTTCAACGACTTCACTTGACTTTGATTTTTCTAAGGACCTCCTTTTCAATTGTGCATCTACTTAAGTGTGGTACCAATTAACGAAGGAGGTGCATTACACGCGTACGATGAGGAGGTGCAGTACACGCATACGCGTAGACGATGAATTACATATTAAAAACAATAAATTTAGTATAATAATAGGACAATGCTTGGGTCCTTACTAGTGAAGACCAACTTAGTCCTCACCCATTATTTGGACTAATAGAATTAAGACACTTGACATATATTAATTAAAAAATAGAAATGAGTATTACCCATTATTTATGGGATTCAACCCGGATTTGAATTCTTATTTTTTCTCTTATTCACTTTAAAAATAAAAATCTAATGGGCAGTTTAACGTCATATATATATATATATGCATGTATACTTTCCTTAAACACAAATAAGAAAAAAATCACAATCCACGAATATTATTCGATATTATGATGTGAACTTCTCCATATTTCGTAAAATCCAAAGATATATAAATGAATTGGATATAAAATATTATGAACACAAATAAGAAAAAATAAAAATAAAGTAATTGAAGTATAGAAATTTGGAGAAAAAAGTCAGAAATCTCGTGTGTGAAGTGCCGCTCACCGCACCAAATTGATGATATTACAAAAATACAAAAGATTTTATCATCCTTTGGATTCAATTGCAATATCCATAGCATATATATATATATATATATATTTATCAATCTATATATAAATAATAGTGTACACACATATATCAATCTATATATACAAATAAGTGTACACGCATATGAGACGTTAAACTGCCCATGAGATTTTTTTTTAAGTAAATAAGAGGAAAAAAAAAAATCAAATCCGGGTTGAATTCCATAAATAATGGGTAATACCCATTTATGTTTTTTAATTAATATATGTCACGTGCTTTAATTATATTGGTCCAAATAAGGGGTCGAGACCCAAGCATTGTCCTAAGAATATTATGTGCATCTTCATTACTATTCTCTCTTTTCCTTGTACCTCTCCAATGCCTCCTCTGTTTATTGGCTTCTCCTAAACTTACTCTGTTTTTATTGTTCTGATTACTTGCATCACTTTTGCTTTTTCAGACGAAATACACAAATCTCTTGTAAGCAAATGCCCAAAACCAATATTCCAAAGATGATTATGTCAATAAGATCATTACTAAGATATACTTATATAGTCTGGCTTATGGCTCTTGTACTTGCTCTGTTTCCTCAACCTTCCATTGCCAACGAAACTGATTGTCCCCCTTCTTCTTGCGGAAATATTGGTAACATCAGCTACCCTTTTCACTTGAAAGGCCATAATTCTAGATGTGGCGACGGTTACCACGAACTGGCTTGTGACAACAATCACACCATTCTCGACTTGCATGGAGTCAAATACTATGTCCAACAAATCTCTTATGAGAACCGAAAAATAAGATTAGTGGACTTCAATATAACCACTAATTACTGTTCCATTCCTCCCAATTCATTTCCATTTTCTGAGCTTCGATATGTTAATTATGATTTGTCATATTCGGATTCTTCAACATTCTTTGTGAGTTGTTCAAATCCAGTGAATGCTTTGAACTACATAGACTTCTCTTCTTGCAACAAAAGAGCAGACTCATCGTATTCCTATGTTGTACTCAGTGTCACAAGTTCCTTTGATATCGCCATCTCCTGCACCGTCAACGCTATCTATCCATTCATTCCAGATTTAGGTTCAAACCTCACTATTTCCCACATTCATCACCAGTTGCTTCGGGGTTTTTGGCTTCGCTACAACGTTTTTCCATGTTGGTTGACCTTTGATTATTTCAAAGGTCAACCAACATGGATACAAGTTTTTCGGAGGTATCAAATACATGCCAGTTGTTTATAGCACACACAAAACGGATTGTATCATACTTGTTTCTTAGAGATCATTACCTGAATATACAATATGCCGCTAATACTAATTAAATGCTTCACTCCATTGGTTGCGTGCAGGGTTAAATGTTTCGTACTCTCTCTCATATGTAAGTTTATAGTCATTCCATCAATTTGATTTCTTTAAACGATTTTAATTTTCTTTATCCCTCATTTTGATAAACTTTTTTTTTCTTCCCCTTTCCGGATGATTCTCGCATCAGACCATCTCATATGTAAGTATATAGTTATTCCATCCATTTGATTTCTTTAAATGATTTTAATTTTCTCCCTCCCTCATTTTGATAAACTTTTTTTTTCTTCCCCTTTCCGGATGATTCTCGCATCAGACTATCTCATAGGTAAGTTTATAGTTATTCCATCCATTTGATTTCTTTAAATGATTTTAATTTTCTCCCTCCCTCATTTTGATAAACTTTTTTTTTCTTCCCCTTTCCGGATGATTCTCGCATCAGACCGTCTCATATGTAAGTATATAGTTATTCCATCCATTTGATTTCTTTAAATGATTTTAATTTTCTCCCTCCCTCATTTTGATAAACTATTTTTTTCTTCCCCTTTCCGGATGATTCTCGCATCAGACCGTCTCATATGTAAGTATATAGTTATTCCATCCATTTGATTTCTTTAAATGATTTTAATTTTCTCCCTCCCTCATTTTGATAAACTATTTTTTTCTTCCCCTTTCCGGATGATTCTCGCATCAGACTATCCCAAATGTAAGTTTATAGTTATTCCATCCATTTGATTTCTTTAAATGATTTTAATTTTCTCCCTCCCTCATTTTGATAATTTTTTTTTCTTCCCCTTTCCGGATGATTCTCGCATCAGACTTTCTCATATGTAAGTTTATAGTTATTCCATCCATTTGATTTCTTTAAATGATTTTAATTTTCTCCCTCCCTCATTTTGATAATTTTTTTTTCTTCCCCTTTCCGGATGATTCTCGTATCAGACTATGCCATCCCACCCGCAGGTGAGTTGAAATAAATAACTTCCTCCCTCACATGTTAAGATTAATAAGGGCTCGTTCCAAGAAAAAACAGATTGATAAATGTGCAATATTAAAAGCAAATATAGTCCTCTGCATATAACCAATTTGTTGATCATGTACTAATATCTACCTTGTGTTCTACTTAGGAGTGTACTTAGGAAGGATTGCAATTGGGTTTTTGTGCTTGATTGTATTCGCATATAGATTCCGAAGAACGCCCTTGTCCATCGATGACTTGATTGAAAATTTTCTTCAGAGTCAAAATAATTTCATTCCAATGAGGCTTTTACGCTTGATTATATTGCTGGCATATGGATTTCGAAGAAGACTCTTGTCCATCGACGAGGCCATTGAAAATTTTCTCCAGAGTCAAAATAACTTTATGCCAATTCGGTACTCTTATTCGGATATAAAGCAGATGACCAACAATTTCCGGGATAAGTTAGGTCAAGGAGGATATGGCTCGGTGTTCAAAGGCAAGCTCCGAAGTGGTGATTTTGTAGCAGTAAAAGTATTGGCAATCTCTAAAGCTAATGGCCAAGATTTCATCAGTGAAGTAGCCACAATAGGCAGGATTCATCATGTCAATGTGGTCCGAATGATTGGATTTTGCGTGGAGGGGGCTAAAAGAGCTCTCATATACGAGTTCATGCCTAACGGATCGCTTGATAAAATCATTTTCTCGCGAGGAGAAGACAGCCTACCCTTCATCAGTTGGGAAAGAATGCAAGACATTGCGGTTGGAGTGGCTCGAGGGATTGACTACTTGCACCGAGGCTGTGACATGCAAATCCTACATTTCGATATCAAGCCTCACAATATCCTTCTGGACCAAGGCCTAGTCCCGAAAGTTTCGGACTTTGGCCTTGCAAAATTGTACCCCACGGATGATAGCATTGTCCCTCTTACAGCAGCAAGGGGCACATTTGGATATATTGCTCCAGAGCTGTTCTATAAGAACATTGGAGGTGTTTCGTATAAGGCTGACGTATATAGCTTTGGTATGTTGTTGATGGAAATGGTGGGGAAAAGGAAAAATACGAAGCCACATGCGGAGCATGAAAGTCAAATATATTTTCCATATTGGATTTATGATCATATCAATGAAGGGGATGATTTGCAGTTGGGAGATGTGATTGAAGAAGAAAAAAGTTATGTTAGAAAGATGATTATAGCTGCATTGTGGTGCATACAATTGAGGCCTGTGGATCGTCCGTCCATGAACGAAGTCCTGCAAATGCTAGAAGGGGAGGAGGAGATGCTACAAATGCCTCCCAAGCCTTTCCTTTATTCCAACAACATATCAACCCCTACAAACAATCCAATAGGAGTGCCAACTTCATCCCATGCCGAGATGAGCATAACTATGGAGGACATGTTGAGATAGTGATTTTCCATTTTTATAAACTTTATAACTCTGTTCTCATATATTGTAATACGGCCTTCTAAATCATCTGAATAATAAAGGCTTCTTTTGACTTAGTTTTTCCCTTTGCTTTTACACAAAAGAAAAGGAGAAACAAAAATTATCGCTTATATATGACTTGGGCATTAGCATTTGGAAACTATAAAACATATTATAGCAGAGCTTATCAGAAGAGACTGAAGAGTTTGTCAGTCTCTTTGGCGAAACATTTGCCTAGCTCCTTCTAGAACTGAAATAACTACTTCGACTACAAACTACTCAGCTGCTTAATTTGCAATGTGAAACTATTAGATACGAATTCGTTTCATCTCAACTTTGTAGTACTTTTGTGAAATTTTAACACAGGTGCAGGTATCATAACTCTCGGTTAATTTAATTTCTTGAACTAATGCAAGAATCATTATTGCCATTTAGTTTGTACCTTTAACTCTGTGTAAGAACATTTATTTATGTAATGACATTATTCTGATCAAAAACCATGTTGAGAGTTTTGGTGTTTTAGATTGAGTTGTTAAGTGTTAAATGTGTGTACAAAGTGGTGAAAATACAAAGAATTTTCAGTGGAACAATGACCGGAAGCGGCAATGCAATGCTTATGGCCTCCAAGTATGGCCTCCAAGCTGAGAAAACTGTTCTCGCGATCATGATGACTATTCGAAAAAATAAACTTTTCTAAGGAATCATTTGGGCAGAAGTCGTAAACAAGAGCTCGTCTAGGAGCATCAGCGCAGAAGCCAACCAGGCAGACGACATTGACATGGTGGATTGTACCGATTGTTCCTACTTCATTGATGAACTCCTCTCCATTTCCTTTCGAGTTGTTGAGGACCTTCACAGCTACGAAAACCTCGTTGGAAAGTTTCCCTTTGAACACGGTCCCATAACCCCCTTCCCCAAGTTTTTCCTTGAATTGATTTGTGATCTTTTTTATGTCAGCATAAGAATATCTCGAGGGCTTGAGTGCTCTGTAGTCCTCCAAAAACTTCTCAATCTTCGCTTCATCTTCTTTCAACATTTTGTGTGAGCGATTGACATGATAGAGCACAACTATTACAATGACTACCACAAGAAGAACTACCACAACTGAGCTCACCTTAGCTGCATTCAAAACAAACCAAGTCAATCAAGAGACATGAGGAGAAAAATAAATCAAAATGGGTGCTCAATAAACAACTTAATTTACCTGTCACAAGTAGTTTGATTGATGAACCTGCAAAAAAAAAGATCCAAAATATTAAATTTCCATACATATGCAATAAGAAAATCTCCCTAGTTCATATTTTATTCTGTAATTAAGCATAGTTCAACTATTTCTCTTTGTAGCCTTTGATTGAATGTAGGCATACAAGTCCTCTATTGAAGGAGCAAGACAATTGACTCATTGTATTTTAGATCAAATAAATAAATTGAAACCACCAAATAAGAGAGAGGAGTTTGAAGTATTTGTACCTTTTGGTGTTGGAGGCTGAGGCCTTTGGAAGCACTGAGAATCAGGATATCCATAGCCACATTTTTTGGTCTCTACATAGCATAAAGGTGAATTCGGTTTCGACCACTGCAATGTGAGGCTTTCTTGGTAATCATAATATGGGGCTCTGAGGTTACCAATCCTTGTGCAGGAAGTGATGGAATCATATTCGTAGTAACTGATGAATGAAGAGACGGCATGAATTTCATATCCCGGAACGGTAGGATTAAAGCAAGAATTGGATAAATATAAACCCCTATCTGCAGAACAATTGTATACTGCATATTCATGGTATTCTAAACCGGACAATGGGTGAAGTCGAAAAGTAGACGAAGCGGATAGATTGAGGTTCATGAGCTGTGTTGATAAGCAGCCTTCGCCATCATATAGTGATATAATTTGAGAGCTGTAAGAAATGTTCAGGACAACCAGATTTACTGAATGTGGTAGCGTTAGCACGGTTTGATTTCTGTCATTGCACATCAGCTCAAACTCGGGATAGCCCTCCTTGGCTGCTTCCGAAACCGCTGTGTGGTTGTGGCTGTGATGTTTATGTTTAAGCCAGAAGGGGAAACGGATGTCCGGACCGTACTCGCACCTCGAAACCTTGCACTTATCATGGTAGTAGCCTTCACCTAGCCTTGTTAACAATATCAGAAAAATGTACTGCAAGAGATATTTGGCCATTTCAAACTAAAATTCAGCTTGAAATATTATTTAGTATAAGTAAGACTTGCTTGACAAAAAGTGTTGATGTTAATATCTTTTCTTTCCACACCCTCTCCCTACTCCAAAGAAATTTGATGGGCCTTGAGTCTTGATGTTAAGTTTGGCCCCTCTTATACTAGTCAAGTCTTTTGTATAAACATGTCATGAAGTTTCATGTTTAGATTCATCGAACTCCAAACTAGAAGTCATATCACTACAAAATAAGACATTTAGTGCAGTCGCAACCACTAGAAGGGATAAAAACTGCAGTTACAGTCTTTAACGACAGACTATTGTGAATTGCCACCTAAAATATCGACATTAAATTTTTTTAAGCTATACTGGCGGTAATAAACCTTATTGTTATACCTTAGGTTTATAAATAAAAAGATCAACCTTTGGTGCTACATTGACAAAAAAATTTAACGAGCCACTAAATTTTCGTCACTATAAACACATTCTTTTGTAGTGAATAAAGGGCGTTCATTGCACATTTGTAATATAGCAATGAGGTTTCTGTGTGTAAGAACATTTGTGTGTAATGACGTGTTCAAATAAAAAAATCATGTTGAGTGATGAGTAATGTTGAGAGTTTATGTTTCAAGTATATAGTGAATATAGTGGAAATTTCCTAAATGGAAAAAGGATGAAAGGAAACAAATACGAGGAAAGAGAGGGTTGAAAGTTTCAATGAGTCCAATTCATGCTTGTATTTTACGTTAGTACCAATATTTTCTTTTTCTCTATATTACTATAGTGAGAGAGAGAAAAAGAAAACATATATTTTGTTTTATCTCAAATTGGGAGTTGACAGTTGACATTTGGAAGAAAAGTAGCAATTGTAAGATGGAACCAAACTAGCCGGCACAAGTATATCCCACCACATCAATTGAATAGAATTTTGCAACCGTTTATGTGACCAAACATGTTTTCAGTGTTTTGTTCAATTTTTTTAAAATGCATTAATTCTACCTAACATGTTTGACATGTTTTTAATTTTTAATTTTTATTTTCATAAAATAAATTTACATTACCAAACATAATTCCGATTTTAACTAAAAACATCCTATAACAAAAACATATATTTTGTTTTATCTCAAAGCGAAACGTCAAAATCAAAACGCATTCCAAACGGACCCTTATCATTTGTATATTTTTTTGCCTTTAAATAATTATAGTACATCATTCCCAGGAAAAGAAGGAACTATTAACTTCATTAACTCAAAATATTTCCATGGTTGAACACTTCTTTATATTGTCATGCGTAATTGACCATAATAATTTTTTTAATCATGTGTCAAAATACTATTGGACCACATCATAGGACAAATTTCATTCTCCCCGAAATGATTTAAGTATAATCCTTTGTTTTATAGGTTTTTATTTTTATAAGGACAATACTACTCCTATGTGCCCAATCAATAGAAGACAAGCGGCTAAAACTAACTAATGAGATATATATATGAGTATACATATGTATATAGAAAGAGAGAAAGTATTGGTACATTTGTAAAAACAAGGATGATGGGACACTTATTGAAACTTTCAACTCTCTCTTTCCTCTTTCATCCTTTTTCCATTTAGGAAATTTCTATTATCTTTCCTATAGATTCTCGTGCTCTTCAACGACTTCACTTGACTTTGATTTTTCGAAGGACCTATTTTTCAATTGTGCATATACTTATTGTTACCGTGTGATACCAAATAACGAAGGAGGTGTATTACACGCGTACGGTGAGAATGAGGAGGTGCAGTACACGCACATGCGTAGACGATGAGGACGGTACATACTAACAACAATTGAAACAATTAAAAACAATAAATTTAGTATAATAATATTATGTGCATCTTCATTACTATTCTCTCTGTTTCCTTGTACCTCTTCAATGCCTCCTCTGTTTATTGGCTTCTCCTAAACTTACTCTGTTTTTATTGTTCTGATTACTTGCATCACTTTTGCTTTTTCAGACGAAATACACAAATCTCTTGTAAGCAAATGCCCAAAACCAATATTCCAAAGATGATTATGTCAATTAGATCATTACTAAGATATACTTATATAGTTTGGCTTATGGCTCTGTTTCCTCAAGCTTCCATTGCCCGCAAGAAGCATTGTCCTTCTTCTTGCGGAAATATTGGTAAAATCAGCTACCCTTTTCACTTGAAAGGCCATAATTCTAGCTGTGGCGACGGTCACCACGAACTGGCTTGTGACAACAATCACACCATTCTCGAAACTGATTCTGGAGTCAAATACTATGTCCAACACATCTCTTATGAGAACTATACAATAAGATTAGTGGACTTCAATATAAACACTAATTACTGTTCCATTCCTCCCAATTCATTTCCATTTTCTGAGCTTCGATATGTTAATTATGTTTTGTCATATTCGGATTCTTCAACATTCTTTGTGAGTTGTTCAAATCCAGTGAATGCTTTGAACTACATAGACTTCTCTTCTTGCAACAACAGAGCAGACTTATCATATTCCTATGTTGTACTCAATGTCAAAAGTCCCTTCGATATCGCCATCTCCTGCACCGTCAACGCTGTCTATCCATTCATTCAAGAATTGGGTTCAAACCGCACTATTTCCCAGATTCATCACCAGTTGCTTCGGGGTTTTTGGCTTCAGTATGACCTTTATCATTTTGATTCTTCTTTGTGTAGCTATGGTTATTTCGAAGGTCAACCAATATGGAAACAAGTTTTTCGGAGGTATCAAATACATGCCACTTGTTTATAGCACACACAAAACGGATTGTATCATACTTGTTTCTTAGAGATCATTACCTGAATATACAATATGCCGCCAATACTAATTAAATGCTTTCACTCCATTGGTTGCATGCAGGGTTATATGTTTCATAGTCATTCTCCTATGTAAGTTTATAGTCATTCCATCAATTTGATTTCTTTAAATGATTTTAATTTTCTTTATCCCTCATTTTGATAAACTTTTTTTTTTCTTCCCCTTTCCGATGATTCTCGCATCAGACTATCTAATATGTAAGTATATAGTTATTCCATCCATTTGATTTCTTTAAATGATTTTAATTTTCTCCCTCCCTCATTTTGATAAACTTTTTTTTTCTTCCCCTTTCCGGATGATTCTCGCATCAGACTGTCTCATATGTAAGTTTATAGTTATTCCATCCATTTGATTTCTTTAAATGATTTTAATTTTCTCCCTCCCTCATTTTGATAACTTTTTTTTTCTTCCCCTTTCCGGATGATTCTCGTATCAGTATATTCCATCTATCCCATACCACCCGCAGGTGAGTTGAAATAAATAACTTACTCCCTCACATGTTAAGATTAATAAGGGCTCGTTGGAAGAAAAAACAGATTGATAAATGTGTAATATTAAAAGCAAATATAGTCCTCTGCATATAACCAATTTGTTGATCATGTACTAATATCTACTTTGTGTTCTACTTAGGAGTGTACATAATCATAGGAAGGATTGCAATTGGGTTTTTGTGCTTGATTGTATTCGCTTATAGATTCCGAAGAACGCCCTTGTCCTTCGATGACTTGATTGAAAATTTTCTTCAGAGTCGAAATAATTTCATGCCAATGAGGCTTTTACGCTTGATTATATTGCTGGCATATGGATTTCGAAGAAGACTCTTGTCCATTGACGAGGCCATTGAAAATTTTCTCCAGAGTCAAAATAACTTTATGCCAATTCGGTACTCTTATTCGGATATAAAGCATATAACCAACAATTTCCGGGATAAGTTAGGTCAAGGAGGATATGGCTCCGTGTTCAAAGGCAAGCTCCGAAGTGGTGATTTCGTAGCAGTAAAAGTATTGGCAATCTCTAAAGCCAATGGCCAAGATTTCATCAGTGAAGTAGCCACAATAGGGAGGATTCATCATGTCAACGTGGTCCGAATGATTGGATTTTGCGTGGAGGGGGCTAAAAGAGCTCTCATATACGAGTTCATGCCTAACGGTTCGCTTGATAAAAGCATTTTCTCGCGAGGAGAAGAGAGTCTTCCCTTCATCAGTTGGGAGAGAATGCATGACATTGCGGTTGGAGTGGCTCGAGGGATTGACTACTTGCACCGAGGCTGTGACATGCAAATCCTACATTTCGATATCAAGCCTCACAATATCCTTCTGGACCAAGGCCTAGTCCCGAAAGTTTCGGACTTTGGCCTTGCAAAATTGTACCCCACAGATGATAGCATCGTCTCTCTCACTGCAGCAAGGGGTACATTTGGATATATTGCTCCGGAGTTGTTCTATAAGAACATTGGAGGTGTTTCGTACAAGGCTGATGTTTATAGCTTTGGTATGTTGTTGATGGAAATGGTGGGGAAAAGAAAAAATACGAAGCCACATGCCGAACATGCAAGTCAAATATATTTCCCGTATTGGATTTATGATCACATCAATGAAGGGGATGATTTGCAGTTGGGGGATGTGATTGAAGAAGAAAAAAGTTGTGTTAGAAAGATGATTATAGCTGCATTGTGGTGCATACAATTGAGGCCAGTGGATCGTCCGTCCATGAACGAAGTCCTGCAAATGCTAGAAGGGGAGGAGGAGCTGCTAAAAATGCCTCCCAAGCCATTCCTTTATTCCAACAACATTTCAAATCCTACAAACACCCCAATAGGAGTGCCAACTTCATCCCATGCCGAGATGAGCATAACTATGGAGGATATGTTGAGATAGTGATTTTCCATTTTTATAAACTTTATAACTCTGTTCTCATATATTGTAATACGGCCTTCTAAATCATCTTAATAATTAAGGCTTCTTTTGACTTAGTTTTTCCCTTTGCTTTTAAACAAAAGAAAAGGAGAAACAAAAGTTATCACTTATATATGACTTGGGCATTAGCATTTGGAAACTATAAAACATATTATAGCAGAGCTTATCAGAAGAGACTGAAGAGTTTGTCAGTCTCTTTGGCGAAACATTTGCCTAGCTCCTTCTAGAACTGAAATAACTACTTCGACTACAAACTACTCAGCTGCTTAATTTGCAATGTGAAACTATTAGATACGAATTCGTTTCATCTCAACTTTGTAGTACTTTTGTGAAATTTTAACACAGGTGCAGGTATCATAACTCTCGGTTGATTTAATTTCTTGAACTAATGCAAGAATCATTATTGCCATTTAGTTTGTACCTATAACTCTGTGTAAGAACAGTTATTTATGTAATGACATTATTCTGATCAAAAACCATGTTGAGAGTTTTGGTGTTTTAGATTGAGTTGTTAAGTGTTAAATGTGTGTACAAAGTGGTGAAGATACAAAGAATTTTCAGTGGAACAATGACCGGAAGCGGCAATGCAATACTTATGGCCTCCAAGCCGAGAAAACTGTTCTCGCGATCATGATGACTATTCGAAAAAATAAACTTTTCTAAGGAATCATTTGGGCAGAAGTCGTAAACAAGAGCTTGTCTAGGAGCATCAGCGCAGAAGCCAACCAGGCGGACGACATTCACATGGTGGATTGTACCGATTGTTCCTACTTCATTGATGAACTCCTCTCCATTTCCTTTCGAGTTGTTGAGGACCTTCACAGCTACGAAAACCTGGTTGGAAAGTTTCCCTTTGAACACGGTCCCATAACCCCCTTCCCCAAGTTTTTCCTTGAATTGATTTGTGATCTTTTTTATGTCAGCATAAGAATATCTCGAGGGCTTGAGTGCTCTGTAGTCCTCCAAAAACTTCTCAATCTTCGCTTCATCTTCTTTCAACATTTTGTGTGAGCGATTGACACGATAGAGCACAACTATTACAATGACTACCACAAGAAGAACTACCACAACTGAGCTCACCTTAGCTGCATTCAAAACAAACCAAGTCAATCAAGAGACATGAGGAGAAAAATAAATCAAAATGGGTGCTCAATAAACAACTTAATTTACCTGTCACAAGTAGTTTGATTGATGAACCTGCAAAAAAAAGATCCAAAATATTAAATTTCCATACATATGCAATAAGAAAATCTCACTAGTTCATATTTTATTCTGTAATTAAGCATAGTTCAACTATTTCTATTTGTAGCCTTTGATTGAATGTCTGCATACAAGTCCTCTATTGAAGGAACAAGACAATTGACTCATTGTATTTTAGATCAAATAAATAAATTGAAACCACCAAATAAGAGAGAGGAGTTTGAAGTATTTGTACCTTTTGGTGTTGGAGGCTGAGGCCTTTGGAAGCACTGAGAATCAGTATATCCATAGCCACATTTTTTGGTCTCTACATAGCATAAAGGTGAATTCGGTTTCGACCACTGCAATGTGAGGCTTTCTTGGTAATCATAATATGGGGCTCTGAGGTTACCAATCCTTGTGCAGGAAGTGATGGAATCATATTCGTAGTAACTGATGAATGAAGAGACGGCATGAATTTCATATCCCGGAACAGTAGGATTAAAGCAAGAACTGGATAAATATAAACCCCTATCTGCAGAACAATTGTATACTGCATACTCATGGTATTCTAAACCAGACAATGGGTGAAGTTGAAAAGTAGACGAAGTGGATAGATTGAGGTTCATGAGCTGTGTTGATAAGCAGCCTTCACCATCATATAGTGATATAATTTGAGAGGTGTAAGAAATGTTCTGGACAACCAGATTTACTGAATGTGGTAGTGTTAGCACGGTTTGATTTCTGTCATTGCACATCAGCTCAAACTCGGGATAGCCCTCCTTGGCTGCTTCCGAAACCGCTGTGTGGTTGTGGCTGTGGTGTTTATGTTTAAGCCAGAAGGGGAAACGGATGTCCGGACCCAGCTTCTCGCACCTCGAAACCTTGCACTTATCATGGTAGCCTTCACCTAGCCTTGTTAACAATACCAGAAAAAAGCAGTACAAGGGAAATTTGGCCATTTCAAACTAAAAATCAGCTTGAAATATTATTTAGTATAAGTACAGACTTACTTGACAAAAAGTGGTGCACAAAACGCGATAGTTTCCGAATGCCTAATATCTTTTCTTTCCACACCCTATCCCTACTCCAAAGAAATTTGATGGGGCTTGTTGTATCTTGACTTGTCAGCTAGGTAGTTTCCAATATGTGAACAGTCTTAACACTAGTCTAAGTTTTGATATTAAGTTTGGCCCCTCTTATACTAGTCAAGTCTTTTGTATAAACAAGTCATGAAGTTTCATGTTTAGATTCATCGAACTCCAAACTGGAAGTCATATCACTACAAAATAAGACATTTAGTGCAGTCGCAACCACCAGTAGAAGGGGTAAAAACTGCAGTTACAGCCTTTAACGACAGACTATTGTGAATTGCTACCTAAAATACCGACATTAAATTTTTTTTAGGCTATACTGGCGGTAATAAACACTATTGTTATACCTTAGGTTTCTAAATAAAAAGATCAACCTTTGGTGCTACACTAACAAAAAAATTTAACGAGCCACTAAATTTTTGTCACTATGAACCCATTCTTTTGTAGTGAATAAAGGGCGTTCATTGCACATTTGTAATATAGCAATGAGGTTTATGTGTGTAAGAACATTTGTGTGTAATGACATGTTCAGATTAAAAATCATGTTGAGTGTTGAGTAATGTTGAGAGTTTATGTTTTAAGTAATAGTGGTAAAGATACAATGGAATTAAAGTGGAATTGTGGTTGGAAGCGACACTCAATGGGAAAAATGAACAAGAAAAACAGAATCAAGCAATTAAAGTGGAATTTTAATCCAATTCGTTTAAAGCAATAATCCACGCAATAATAAATATAGGTGCAGAAAATAAAGCAAGAGACGACACCAATATTTTTACATGGAAAAACCTTGGAAAGACTCCAAATAAAAAATCACGGATACGCTCTGATATCGATGCACTATGAATCAAGAAGTACACAGATTCTATGAAGTTAGGACTTACAATCACTCTGATTCGCCGTTTATCACTCGACGTCTGAAAGTCTTGAATCACTCACGCTCCACGAAGCCTCTGCTCCGATCTTCGTACTCTGACGGCTCCGCTTCTCAACGGATCAGTTTACCATAAAAATTCTCGCTCCGATCTCCGCACTCTGACGGCTCCGCTTCTCAACGGATCTATGCAACCGAGTTACACAAGATGGTGCGATGATCTTTCAATAACTAGATCGTTCAATTGTGCATAAAGATCTTCAGTGTTGAAACACAATTGAATAACCTTCACAAAATAGAGAAAACCTTGATATATGATGATCAAGCAATCTCCTTTTCTCTCTCTCTCTCTGCAAACGGATCTGATGTGTATGATAATTGCAGAGCTCTCACAAAATATAACTCACAAGTCACACCATTCTTTTTGGTTTAACTCATATATATAGAGAAGAGTTGTCCAATTAGGGTAGAGAATTCTTCCTTTCAAGATTCATATTCCCATCATTAAGTCTTCCAAATATAAACTAATATACCAATGATAGTCCAATATACAAATAATAACTTCTAACCATGTCCTTAAGTGAATATGAGTCTTTCAGGCATCATAATAATCCTTAATTAAAAATTGAAGACGGCAACTTCAAATTCTCGGTAACCGCACTTCGAGTACTCGACAATCCAATATTCTGAGTACTCGGTAACCAAATCTCAAGTACTCGGTAAACATCTTGATAGCGCGGCATAGCGCACTCATAATGCCCCAAGCTCACTGGAATCCACGCTATTGTCTGCGCCAAGGCACAAATCTTCGAGTACTCGGTAATAAACAGTTCGAGTACTCAGTAGCTCAAAATCTCAAGTACTCGGTAATACATATCTCGAGTACTCGGCAGCTTCAGAAATTATTTTATTTCCAGTGCCGCTTCCAATCAACTTCTGATTAACTCAATCCAATACTCACAACACTCAACATGATTTTTTATCAGAATCATGCCATTACAAATAAATGTTCATACAGTATGGAAAACAAGCTGAAAGGTTTCTAGGATTTTATACCTCGAGGTCTCGGTGAAATGTTCGAGATCTCGGTAAAATGTCCAAGACTTCGAGGTTGTACATTGCAGAATTTTTGGAAGGGTTTGTACTTATATGTAATTGATTCATAACCACTTTTGGACGTGAGTACAAGGTATTACTGGTATATTGGTCAATATTTATGGACTCTATGGTCAAAACACAACATCTTGGAGGAAAAAAGATCTTAACCCTAATAGGATACTATTCTCTCTCTATATATGAGTTAAACCAAAGAGAAGAGTGTGGTTCATATATTGTGGTTTTTGTGCTCTTCTATCCTTCTACATATCAGATCCGTTTGCAGAGAGTGAGAGATAAAGATTGCTTGATCATCCAATATCAAGATTTTCTATAGTTTTTGGTGATCATTCAATTGTGCTTTTACACTTGAGATCTTTATGCACAATTGAGTGATCCGGTTACTGAAAAATCATCACACCAACCAGTGCAACATGATTACATCGATCCGTTGAGAAACAGAGCCGTTAGTGCATGGAGATCAGAACGGGAAGCTTCGTGGTTTATTGATCCATTGAGAAGGGGAACCGTCAGAGTACGGAGATCGGAGCAAGAGTTTCGTGGAGCGCGAGTGAATCAAGACTACAAAACGTCGAGTGAAGGAAGGCAAGTCAGTGCTATTATAAGTCCAGTCTTCATAGAGTTTGTATATTCTTTGATTCATAGTGCATCGATACCATAGTGTATCCGTGCTTTTTACTTGGAACGTTTTCCAAGGTTTTTCACATAAAAATTTCGTGTCTCTATTGCTTTATTTTATGCACTTATATGATTATCTGTATGAAATAGTTTGTTAGAGAATTTGATTAAAATTGACTATTCCGCAATTAAAATTTTAATTTGTCAATTGAAATTACCTAGACGATCAATGAAAATAGCCTAGAGGGGGTTGAATAGGCTTTTTGTGGATTTATTGACAAATTAATAATAATTACAGAAAAGTCAATTTTAATTCAATTCTCTATCAAGATAAATCATGCAAAGATTAATCTAAGTGCAGAAAATAAAGCAGTAGAGACACACAATATTTTTACGTGGAAAACATTAGAAATACTCCAAGTAAAAGCCACAGATACGTTCGGGCATCGATGCACTATGAATCAAACAGTACACAGACTCTATGAAGCTTTAGACTTACAAATCCCTCTAGATTTTCCTTTCTCTACTCAATGTCTGACGAACTTTGAATCACTCGCGCTCCACGAAGCTCTCGCTCTCTCTCCGTACTCTGACGGCTTTGCTTCTCAACGGATCAATAAACCATGAAGCCTCCTGCTCCGATCTCTGCACTCAGACGGCTCCGCTTCTCAAACGGATCAAAGCAACCACGTTGCAATCGACAATGTGTAGATTTTTCAGAATCTAGGTCATTCAATTGTGCATAAGATCATTGACGTAGAAGCACAATTGAACAAACCCTAAATTAGAGAGAACTAGAAGATATAGAATCACTCAATGTTTTTCTCTCTCAATCTCTATCTTTGTAGAAGAATATGAATCTGTATAAAACTTGCAGAGATCTCTCAATGGCTCAAAGGCTGCCTCACATGTGTAGAAAACCTTGGTATTTATAGACAATATTATGGAGAAACCCTAAGTTCACCTTTTTCGTAATTTCACACCAAACCAAGTTAAACCCTCTTCTTTGATATATATAATGTGTATGGCACGTATCTCAATGTTAAAAGTCGTAGTTGCCTCAAAGGAAAACAAATCGGGGGCAAAACAAGAATTTCCAGCATCATAACTCACCAAGCGTGGGGCTCCTATGCTTGGAGCGCAGGGCCAGCTACGCTTGGAGCGTAGCTGTGCTAATTTCTCCTCTATTTTCTTTCTGTCACAAGCGTTAAAATGCACTTTCTAGCCACTTTTTGACTGTCACAAGCGTAGCCCATGCGTAGAAAACCCTCGAAACCAACTTTTCTCAAGACTAACGCCGTTTGAACCTCCTTGACTTGCTTGTTAAACTTCTTGAAGTTGTGGCTTGAAACAATGACATTTCTACCCTCCGGAATACATTTTCTTCTCAAACTTGCTTCCACTTGAATTCTCTTGTATTCTTCACTTCTTCAAGCTTGATATTGCCTTTGTCGATACTTGTAGATGTCGTTGAAACCAAAACAACCTATCTAACACTCAAGATGGTTATTGTCTAGAACATGTCATAAATAAACAATACTCAAAAGTTCTTACATCAATAAATCCTTAAAAAGCCTATTCACCCCCTCTAAGCTTAATTTACCATATCCTAGGTAATTTCACTGTGCTTTAACAACAAAAACATATAATTTGAGGATTGGGTTTACGAAAAAATTGGTAAAGATTGACTATGAGAGAGGCCATATGCTCCAGATATTGATAACGCAGAGTTATAGGTACAAACTAAAAATCAGCCAAGAATTATGATACCTGCACACGTGTTGAAATTTCGCAAAAGTAATACAAAATTGAGATGAAACGAATTCATATCTAATAGTTTCACATTGCAAATTAAGCAGCTGAGTAGTTTGTAGTCGAAGTAGTTAGTTCAGTTCTAGAAGGAGCTCTTCTATAAGTTATAACTTTTGTTTCTCCTTTTCTTCTATGTAAAAACAAAGGGAAAAACTAAGTCAAAAGAAACCTTTATTATTCAGATGATTTAGAAGGCCGTATTAAAAATATATGAGAACAAGAGTTTTAAAGTTTATAGAAATGGAAAATCACTATCTCAACATCTCCTCCATAATTATGCTCATCTCAGCATGGGATGAAGTTGGCACTCCTATTGGGTTGTTTGTAGGATTTGATATGTTGTTAGAATAAAGGAATGGCTTGGGAGGCATTTGTAGCAGCTCCTCCTCCCCTTCTAGCATTTGCAGGACTTCGTTCATGGACGGACGATCCACTGGCCTCAGCTGTATGCACTACAATGCAGCTATAATCATCTTTCTAACACTACTTTTTTCTTCTTCAGTCACATCTCCCAACTGCAAATCCTCACGTTCATTGATATGATCATAAATCCAATATGGGAAATATATTTGACTTGCATGCTCGGTATGTGGCTTCGTATTTTTCTTTTTCCCCACCATTTCCATCAACAACATACCAAAGCTATAAACATCAGCCTTGTACGAAACACCTCCAATGTTCTTATAGAACAACTCGGGAGCAATATATCCAAATGTACCCCTTGCTGCAGTGAGAGAGACAATGTTATCATCTGTGGGGTAAAATTTTGCAAGGCCAAAGTCCAAAACTTTCGGGACTAGGCCTTGGTCAAGAAGGATATTGTGAGGCTTGATATCGAAATGTAGGATTTGCATGTCACAGCCTCGGTGCAAGTACTCAATCCCTCGAGCCACTCCAACAGCAATGTCATGCATTTTCTCCGAACTGATGAAGGGTAGGCTCTCTACTCCTCGCGAGAAAATGATTTTATCAAGCAATCTGTTAGGCATGAACTCGTATATGAGAGCTCTTTTAGCCCCCTCCACGCAAAATCCAACCATTCAACATTGACATGATGAATCCTGCCTATTGTGGCTACTTCACTGATGAAATTTTGGCCATTGGCTTTAGAGATTCCCAATACTTTTACTGCTACGAAATCACCACTTCGGAGCTTCCCTTTGAACACTGAGCCATATCCTCCTTGACCTAACTTATCCCGAAAATTGTTGGTCATCTGCTTTATATCGGAATAAGAGTACCTAATTGGCATGAAGTTATTTTGACTCTGGAGAAAACATTCAATGGCCTCGTCGATGGACAAGACTCTTCTTCGAAATCCATATGCCAGCAGTATAATCAAGCGTAAAAGCCTAATTGGCATGAAGTTATTTTGACTCTGAAGAAAATTTTCAATCAAATCATCAATGGACAAGGGCGTTCTTCGGAATCTATATGCGAATACAATCAAGCACAAAAACCCAATTCCAATCCTTGCTATGATTATTAGTACATGTTCAACAAATTGGTTATATGGAGAGAACACAATATATGGTTTTAGTATTACACATTTATGAATCTGTTTTTTGTTCCGTCGTTATTAATCTTAACATGTGAGAGAGGAAGTTATTTATTTCAACTCACCTGCGGATTTGATGAGATAGACTGATACCAGAATCATCCGGAAAGGGGAAGAAAAAAAAAGTTTATCAAAATGAGGGATAAAGAAAATTAAAAAATCATTTAAAGAAATCAAATTGATGGAATGAGTATAAACTTACTTATGACATTGGCTATGAATTCTCCAAGGCAGCATTCAACAATGGAGTGAAGTAAGTTTAGTTAGTATTATGAGCATATTCTATATTAAGAAACAAGTATGATACAATCCGTTATGGGATGCATTTGATACCTCTAAAGAACAGCAATTATCCACATTGGACCTTTGTAATCACTGGTGAAAGAGGAAGGCTGCTCATAGTAGCGAAGCCAAAAACCCCGAAGCAACTGGTGATGAATGTGGGAAATAGTGAGGTTTGAACCCAATTCTTGAATGAATGGATAGACAGTGTTGACTGTGCAGGAGATGGCGATATCCAAGGGACTGGTGACACCTAGTACAACATAGGAATACGATGAGTCTGCTCTTTTGTTGCAAGAAGAGAAGTCTAATAAAAAAATTCAGATTTGGATCAACTAAGTGAAAATCCGTCGGATTATCGGATCGGATCGATTAATGAGTTTATCGGATTCGGATCAGTCATTTACTATCACCTTTCAAGTGGTAGATATACCTCCCACCTACAACATGCTGCTATGAAGGCCCCGGCTGCACAACACCAAAAGAGTCGCCTCTAGTTTCATCGACGGGTCAAGTAGGATCCGTTGACAGGTCTACTCTCATCATCTATGAGTGCAATGCACCTTCAGTTGACAGGTCTACTCTCATCATCTATGAGTGCAATGCACCTTCTTCATTAATTGGTACCACCATGTAACATTAATTTGATGCTTAATCTTCAAAGGTCCTTTGAAAATTCAAAGTCAAGTGAAAGCAGTAGAAGTCGTTGAAGAGCACTTAAGGGAAGGGAAAGAATATATTGGAAATATAATATAAATTTCCTAAATAGAAAAAGGATGAAAGAAAACAAATAGGAGGAAAGAGAAAGTTGAAAGTTTCAATATGAGTCCAATTCATGCTTGTATTTTTATTTGTACGAATATTCTCCCTTTTTTTTCCCTCTCTCTCTAGTACTTAAGGATAAAAGGAATTGTAAGAGCTATAAGCCTATAATCATGGTTGGTCTTATCGTTCCTCATATCTTACGTAATATTAGTACTTATCTAATACTTTTAAAATTAATATTATCCTAATCTATTATACCTATAAAGAGATTGCGATAAAAATGGGTACTACAATAACAAACCATGACCATAATATCTAAATTATTGTAGGTGGGCATGAGAGAGAGAATAATAGGAAGATGATTAAATTATTTTGACTTATTGTATTTTATTGTGTGGATAATATTGGGATAGAGAGGATGAGTGGAAATAAACGATGGGTATAGTGACAAGTCATATAAAGGAAAAGGAAAAGATTGAAACAATCACAAGTTTAAAGAAAGTAGAGATGGAACCAAACTAGACGGCACAAGTATTTTCCACCACCTCACCACATGACATTAATTGAATTCAGCAGTTCTGTATTTTTGCCTTCAAATAATTATATCATTCCCACCACCAAAAAGAAGGAACTATTGACTTTATAACTCAAAATGTTTCCATGGTTGAACACGTGTTTATATTGTCATTCGTAATCTTTTCTCTCGCATAATAGATTAAGTTCGAGTTAAATTGCATAACATCGGACTTGTTATAGTTATTATTTGAGTCATATTTTGTCATCATTTTAGTTCCTGGCCAAACCTCCCTCCTCGATGCCTCCATCCCAAAGGAGTCCAAGTTCAAATTAAATAGATTCCTTCAATCAAAATATTAATGTTGGAAATAGTTTGGAAAAAACAGTAATTAAATCCAACTTTGAGCTTAAATATTTATGGGACCCGAACTCCGATTTAAACGGGACCAAGTACTAATGTGTTCTCCTTGGTGAGAAGATCAAGTTGGTATAATTACATGTTCAAAACTATTCATTATTGAATGAGAAATTATATCTCAAAGTGACCTACTTGAACTTGGGTAAGAATGATTGTCCCACATTGAAAATAAAGTAAAGTGTAAAGGTGTTTATATATGGTTACATTGAAGGGGTGACTTGAACATCTAGAGGCATGGGAGGTGAGTTAGACATGCTAGTCTTAGCCTAACCACACACACGCGTGCGCCGCCCGGTCCGGGCCGTGGTTGTGGCGCGGTGCGGGTGGGTGGGTCGTCGGTTCTACCCATGTTATTTTTTGCCAAAACTGCAAATATCTCTTCTGAAGAGATACGTATACAGTTTTGTATGCAACCAGTGCATATACAGTTTGAACACCCTTTGGAAAAGATACCAGTTCAGTTGAGATACCTATTCATACTCTATATGTATAGGCTATTGCAGTTCATTCAATATACGCTTTATTTTTCACTCTGTCAGAAATACATATTTCCCTCTACATACTCATATACATCATATAGATACATAGGTCTGGTCTACAGTTCGGGTACAAACACAGTATTTGAGTTCACCGGTCTTCATCCTTGCAGTGCTGCAACAGTGAAGGCGATCCGTTCTATCTTGGGAGGCAATTTGTTAGGATTCCTTAAGCACCGTAGAGGGAGCAATTTTGCCTTAAGGAAACTGTGGTATCACACAGGGCTCGGATTTACTCTGTTCATTCTTGTAATTTTATATTACGCGGGTCAGTTTTTTCTTTGTATTATTGCAATACTTAAATATATATATATTTGTATGCATGATATATTTATATATATAGATATAACAGAAGCATGTTAGTTTAACAATCTTAAGGCAAAAATTTTACTGTTTCATGTTCTGTTATAGCAGTTTATATTTCAGTTCGTATATCGTACATAATTTATACATATATCTGTATATATATTTGTGTACGTATATATATTAATTCGTGCATATACTACATGCGTGATTTTGTATATCACTGATTTATACATAGTATATCTATATCTGTTATTTACGTACATGCATATACAAATTGCAGTATCTATTTCGAAATTGATTTGATATATATATAAGCATTGGAGTTTGCATATAACACTAATGTTGAATGTTGTTGAGTTTGTAGTACTTGAATTACTAAGTGGTGTTTTGGTCTGAATCAAATTCGTGCATATCATTATTCACTTCCGGATACATATTGTACATTATTTAATGCACAGTTACGTTCCTAAATTCATTACAAGTTAAATCTGTTATTGTGTATCTATATATATCTTTACTGTATTTCTGGCTTAGATACATAGGTACATTCTGTTATCATTTTACATTATGATATTGTAAATAGTGAAAATTATAGGCCCATGTCCATTTATTAGGCCCAAGGTGTATTGAGCCCATGTAAAATGTAGATAGTGAGCAGCCCATGTATTTGAGCCCACCAGATATAAGTGAGACCATCAACATTAAGCCATTCCCTTAAAAAGGGAGTAACAACCCACTACACAAGGAGAGTGGGTAGTTATTAAAAGAGTGGGTCATGACCCCATGAACTTAGGCCATGATCCACAAACACAAATGTATAAATACGGCCATTTGAGCCTGAATAAAGGAGATCTTTGATGTGAGTGAAATTTGACACTTACATTTGGCGCCGTCTGTGGGAAAGATAATATTTTTTCCACTTGCAACAAGTTTTATTTAAAAAAAAAATGGTGTCCACACGGTCAACAAACAATGAGATCAGGTTCGAAGAAGTCATGAGGAGGTTGGAGGCTGTCGAGCAAAGAAATACGGCCCTCGAGCGACAGAATGCTGAATTGCTCCATCAAGTTACTCAGGGCCATTTTCCTCTCCAAAGTCCTAATCCAGCAGAGTGCGCAGAAGAGCCAGAGCCTTTCAACTCCCATCACGGGCAAGACGCATCCGCCGCCCGAGGAGATAAAACCCCGAGGGAAGAAGAAGAGTCCTCTCACCCCATAACAGGGGGAATGCCAAGGATACAGGTCCCAACTCAGAATGACCTGCACGAAATGGCTGCCAAAATCCAGAGAGAAGTGATGAAAGATTTGAAATTGCAGACCCCTGATGATCTGGCCATCCATGCGACAACGGATATGACTCAGTCTCCATTCATCGAAGAAATTGAAGCAGCAGAATTCCCGAAGAAGTTTGTGCTGCCAACTTTTACACTATATGATGGTACAAAAGATCCACTTGATCACATCTACCAAGTGCAGACCAAGATGACTGTTTATGGAAGGAACCAAGCACTCTTGTGCAAAGTCTTTTCAACCAGTTTGACGGAGGCACCACTTCTGTGGTTCAGGAAGCAGACTCCTGGATCCATCAGCAGTTGGAATGATCTCTACAGACGCTTTATTGGTCAATACTTCAGCAATCGGAGGCAGAGGAAGACGATATCAAGCCTCTTCACCATGACCCAGGAAAAAGGGGAGAGCCTCAAGAGCTTTTTATCCAGATTCAACGTCGAAATGTCTTCTATCGATGACTGCGATCAATTTTCAGCGGTAGAGGCATTCCGTATGGCGGTCATCCCTGGCACAAAATTCCACTCTTCACTAGTAAAACGACCCCCTATCAACATCGGTGAGCTTAACTCCAGAGCACAAGGGTATCTCAGAATAGAAGAGGAAGAAGCAGTCAGACACAGAAGAGCCTCTCTGGTAACGGTAGAGGCAAAATCCAAAGAAAGGATGAAGGATCAGAGGCCTCAACGACAAGATCCATCTCGGCAAACCTCATCATCCAGAAATTCAGACAAGCGTCAACGGACGGAAGAAAGATCCACTCCGCTCAAAACCAGCCTTGGGAAGCTCTTCCAAGAAAACAAAAATAAAGGGATTTTCAGACCACCTCCACCGATCAGACAACCAATGGAGCTGAGGGACATGACCAAGCACTGTGCCTTTCACAGCGAGTATGGTCATCATACAAATGACTGCAGAAATCTCCGAAGGCAGGTAGAGGCAATGATCGCCAAAGGAGAGCTTGCAGATTACGTAATGAAGGATCAGCCGAGACCAGACAAACCACACAGGACACAGTCGAACAACACTACATCAGGGCAACCGGTGAGGGTTATCCACATGATCCAAGGGGGCGAAGAGGCGTTGGAGGCCGAAGGAAGCAGAAGGTCAAAGCTAAGAAAAACACACAAACTCAGGCGAGTCGGCGAAGTCTGCCAGACAACCCTCCTACATGGAGAATCAATGATCATGTTCTCAAAGGCTGACATACAGAATATTCAGATGCCTCACGAAGATCCTCTGGTAATCACTCTTCTGGTAGCTAATTGTCTGATCAAACGCGTAATGATTGACCCAGGAAGCAGCACCAATATCATGACAAAATGGGCCTTCGACAAAATCGGAATTGATGTATCACAGCTTCAACCTGCTCAGATTCCTCTGGCCGGCTTTGACGGACGACGCGTAGAGCCAATAGGCGTAGTTCATTTGTCAGTATCAGTAGCACGCCGAACCCTGAGAGAAACTTTCGTAGTGGTGGACGTCAAACCATCGTACAATCTACTGATGGGACGCGGGTGGATCCATCGGATGCAAGGTGTTCCTTCGACACTCCATCAGGTCATGCGTTGTCTTGACCCGAATGGAGTGGACGTGACAGATATTCCTGGAGACCAGGTAGCAGCGAAGGAATGCTACTCAGTATGCATGAAGGACCTGAACCAGAGAAGTAAACAAGTGTTGGAAGCACCAGAAGAGTCCCTGTACAACGAGAAATAGCAATTACAGTCAAACCCTATCTCAGAGGGTCAGGAGACTCAGTCAACAACGGAATCCCTAGAAGAGGTGAAAGTTTGTCAGACGGATCACACCAGAGTCACGTTCATCGGATCATGTCTCCAGAAAGAAGAAAAGGACATGCTGATTCATTTCCTCCAATCAAATTCAGACGTGTTCGCCTGGTCTCATCTCGACATGTCGGGCATTGATCCTTTGATCGCTCAGCATAACCTGAATGTTGATCCAAACGTCAGACCTGTAAGGCAAAAGCAGAGGAGGTTCGGGACAGAAAGAAACCAGATCATATCCGAGGAAGTGGGAAAACTGCTAGAAGCTGGATTCATAAGGGAAGTTAAGTACCCATCATGGTTGTCAAACGTGGTAGTAGTCAGAAAGAAGAACGGAAAATGGAGAGTCTGCGTGGACTTCACCAACTTAAACAAAGCTTGCCCGAAGGATTGCTTCCCTCTGCCGAAAATTGATCAGATGGTAGATGCCACCTCGGGATATGAAAGACTCTCTTTTCTTGATGCATACTCCGGTTATAACCAGATCCCGATGAGCCAGGCTGATGAGGAGAAAACAGCCTTTATTACCGAAGAAGGTACGTACTGCTACAAAGTAATGCCTTTCGGACTTAAAAATGCAGGTGCCACCTATCAAAGACTTGTCAGAAGGATATTCAAAGGTCAGATGGGAAAAACGGTTGAAGCCTACATAGATGATACGGTGGTAAAGAGCAGGAGGAAAGGCGACCATCTCAAGCACCTGGAAGAAGTGTTCGATGCACTCCGAAGGTACAAGATGAAGCTCAATCCAGCCAAATGTTCTTTCGGAGTCTCCTCCGGACAGTTCCTCGGACATATCGTCAACCGAAGAGGAATCGAAGCCAGCCCATCGCAAGTCAAGACTCTGATAAGCTGCGAAGAGCCAAAAACACAAAAGGAGGTCCAAATTCTGACAGGAAGGGTAGCCGCACTGAGTAGGTTCGTATCCCGACTGACAGACCGGTGCTGACCATTTTTCCAGGCAATTAAAGGCGGAAAAGGTAGCGTATGGGGGCCAGAACAGGCAGAGGCCCTCCAGAAGTTGAAGCAGTATCTCCAAAGTCCACCGATCATTGCCTCACCAAATCCAGGAGAACCATTGCATCTGTACCTTGCCATGTCAACAACCTCAACCAGCGCAGCACTAGTAAAAGATGACAAAAAGTGCCAGAAACCAGTCTTCTTCAGCAGCAAATCCCTATCTGATGCGGAAACCAGATACACCATGGCGGAGCGAGCTGTTCTTTCTCTAATCAACGCAAAGAGACGACTGAGGCATTATTTTGAAACTCATCCAATCGTTGTGCCAACCACCCTGCCGATGAGATCCATCATGTCCAAACCTGATCTGACAGGAAGAATAACCAGATGGGCGTTGGAACTAGGGACATTTGACATCACGTATGTGCCACGAACAGCTATCAAAGGTCAAGCCTTAGCTGATTTTCTCCTAGAAGCAGAGCCAGAGTCAATCCTCCAAGATCCAGACGAACCCGAATGGACGCTCTATGTAGACGGATCAGTTGGTTCAGCTGGCTCAGGAATTGGGCTCGAAATTATAACACCAGATGGGACCCGAATCCAGCAGTCAGTGCGCCTGGAGTTTCCCGCCACCAATAACGAAGCTGAGTACGAGGCACTCCTAGCTAGGCTGCGACTAGCTCAGAGCCTCTGTATTAAGAGGCTCCGTATTTTCAGTGACTCACAGCTGGTGGTGAAACAAGTTCAAGACGAGTACGACGCAGGAGAAAAACTGCAGCCCTATAAGAAGTTGGCTCAGATGGAGCTAGACAGACTTGAGCAGTATTCTCTCAGTCAGATCCCAAGGGAGGAAAATGAAAATGCGGATCGATTGGCCAACATGGCTTCAGTCAATAATCAAGACCTGACCAGAATCGCCCCGATCGACTATCTTGATGTCCCAAGCATCCATCAGACAGATGTGGTGTGCGCAATACCTTGGGAGCCGAGCTGGATGGACCCCATAGCAGAATACCTCAGAAATGGTACACTTCATGCTGACAAAGCAGAGGCTCGGAAAATTCGCATGAAGTCGGCCCGATATGCCTTGCTGCATGGCCAGTTATATAGAAGATCTTTTGGTGGACCCTACCTTCGATGCCTCACACCTTCGGAGGCATCGGCTGTAATGAAGGAAATCCATGAAGGCTCATGCGGAAATCACTCAGGGGGACGAGCTTTGGCCCATAAAGTACTAAGCCAAGGATATTTTTGGCCTTATCTTTCCCATGATACTGAAGCCTTTGTCAGAAGATGCAAAAAGTGTCAGTTCCATGGAGACTTCATCCATCCGCCACCAGAACTGCTTAACCCCATATTCAGCCCGCACCCATTTGCGCAATGGGGGATTGATGCAGTTGGACCACTTCCCATGGCTCTCAGATCAGTAAATCAAGCACTGATAGCAACTGATTATTTCACAAAATGGGTCGAGGCAGAATCTTACTCCACCATCACTCACAGGCACGTAATCAAATTCATATGGAACAATATCGTCTGTAGGTTCGGAGTGCCGAGGGTGATAGTGATCGACAATGGATTAAATCTGGATAATCAGTGGACCAGACAATTCTGTAATGAACATGGGATCCAGTTGAGAACCTCATCGGTCGCATACCCTCAAGGGAACGGCCAGGCTGAAAGATCCAACAGAACCATACTGAATACCCTGAAGAATAAGCTAGAAGAGCACAAGGGAGTGTGGCCAGACAAGCTTCCAGAGGTATTATGGTCTTACAGAACAACATCAAGAATCCCTACAGGAGAAACACCATTCTCAATGGCGTATGGGACAGAAGCAGTCATTCCAACAGAGCAGATAGTGCCGACAGCCAGAACAGAGCTGTATCAGGAAGAACTGAACGACCAACAGCTGGTTGATGGACTCGATCTGCTCGAAGAAAAAAGAGAACAAGCTGCCATCAGACTAGCAGCCTACCACCAGAGGGTCAGAAATACCTTCAACAAAAAAGTCAAAAGACGAGAATTCCTGGTGAGCGATATGGTACTGCGAAAGAAAATCGGGCTAATCAGAAAGCTCAGGGAAAATTGGGAAGGACCATACACAGTCACAGAGGTCATTGGACGTGGGGCTTACCGCCTCATGAATAATGACGGCAATATGATACCCAATTCACAGAATGCCTCACGACTGAAGAGGTACTATCCTTGATATTTATTTCATCTTTAGAATAATTAAACAGAGGCGTCTGAGCCTAGCTTCATAGATAGCTTTAAAAATTCCATGTTTGTTATCCTGATTCAGTCAGATGTTCTAATCTTTGTAATTTCACGGTTATAATAAAAGATGGTCATCCTTCTTGCAAACAAATAGCCTAAAATTAAAATAATTCCTAAGTGGTGATATGACAGAGGCTTATAAGCCTGACTCACTCCCAGAGGAATAAAATTAAAATAATTCCTAAGTGGTGAGATGACAGAGGCTTATAAGCCTGACTCACTCCCAGAGGAATAAAATTAAAATAATTCCTAAGTGGTGAGATGACAGAGGCTTATAAGCCTGACTCACTCCCAGAGGAATAAAATTAAAATAATTCCAAGTAATGAGATGGCAGAGGCTCATAAGCCTGACTCACTCCCAGAGGAATAAAATTAAAATATTTCCTAAGTGGTGAAATGACAGAGGCTTATAAGCCTGACTCACTCCCAGAGGAATAAAATTAAAATATTTCCTAAGTGGTGAAATGACAGAGGCTTATAAGCCTGACTCACTCCCAGAGGAATAAAATTAAAATAATTCCAAGTAATGAGATGGCAGAGGCTCATAAGCCTGATTCACGATAAAAAAAATATATATATAAAAAAAAAAAAAAAAATTAAAAATTGCCTGATTCGTACCATAGAAAAGTGCATATTCCATTAAATAAGCAAAAAATTGTTGTTTTGTATTACAAAATTGCCTGAAAGGCATGTTACAAAATACAGCACTACAAAAGGAATACGGAGTGACCTAAGTTTGGCCTGAACCACTAAAATCCTTTCCTAAGGTATCCACATGTGTGGTCGGAGGGAAGAATTCTATGGAGGGGTTGAGAGGGTCAGCAGGGAGATATCCCTTAAGGAATTCTGTGAAAAGATTCTGAGCATGACTAGGCTCGGGGCTGGAATATGGCCTCTGCACCCCTAACACCTTATCCATGGCATCAGGATCTTTGATCTTCCTCCTTGCTGGATCCTTCTCTCCAACAACAAAGCCCTTCCTCCAGAATTCACCAGCTACAATCCTATTCATCTGTGAATAGTGTTGGTGCATGTCAAGCCCTCCTTTCTTACACATCTCCAGGGCTGACTGAGAGATGCCGAATTGGTGTTGAAGAGCCTCATGGTCAGATGCCAGCTTCTCCTTCTCACTGGTCAGCCTGGCATTTTGCTCTTTTGCTTGAGCCAGTTCCTCTTCCAATTGAGCAACCCTGGATGGGAGGTCTCCTAGCTGAGCTTTCAGCTTTTTCTCCTGATCGTCTTTCTCAGCTAGGTCAGCTCTCAGGCGTTCAAGCTCCTTCACACCCTCCTCGTGGGAAAGGCATAACGCATTGACGCTGAAGAGAGCCTAAGAAGAAAAATGCAAGGCAAAGTGGGTCAGTAATGTATACAAAAGTAGGAATAACATGGAATCAAGCAAATACGTACCCCCAATAACAACCCCGGGGTTTTACGAACAAGGCGGGCATGCTCAGCATTCCTCTGTGCCTCAAGCTCCTCCGGCGTCCAGAGTGCTTGCGCCCGATTTATCATGGCAGACATGGAAGTAAGGCTGGAGGTGGATTGGTCAGAAGAAGCAGAACTCTTCTCCTTACCCTTATGCTTCATTTTCTTACTTGGTCTCTCTTCCCCCACCGGTCTGGTTCGGGCAGAGGAAGGATGAAGCATTTCAGGAATAGTGGCCTGCACAAGTGCAGACCCAGAAGCATCGCCCATCAAGGCGACGGTCACAGCCTGAGGATTAGGATCCAGAGGCGTGTGTACTGGATTAGTTGAAGGTGCAACCAGTTCCTCCACATCATCATCATCGTCCTCAATCACTGGTCTGATCGGATCCATAATAATCTTGTACTTGGCTCCTAACCTGGATATACCCTGCAAATTGGCAGGAGTAAGCAGGTCAGCACATGACATACGGTCCGACCAGACCTTGGACTTTAATAAAAAAATACGGGCTTCTACATCCTGAGCCACTATATCTGTATCCTTATAACCTAAAGACTTATAAACAAGATCTGCCCTGAGCTGGTCACAGCCGGAACAGAGGCAAGATTCCTCATGGATAAATGAAAAAGGGAGAAGGGCTAGATGCTTGAAAACACAGGGTATCGGCCATCTCCTAAAATAGGGGTAGAACCAAGCCCCCTTTTACCAAAACCATCTTCTCCTTCCAATATTTCTCTATTTTCTCGGTCCCTTGGCAGATCGCCCGACCCTTGAATGGGTAGAAGTTGTACCTCCCCTCACAATCTTTCAGATCTACAATCTTATAGCTGAGCAGAAGATCTGCCAGACCCAAGGATAGCTTTTTCTCTCTGTTAATCAAAATTAACATGGAAATTATCCTGAAGAAGTTTGGATTGACTTGCAGAGGGGCTATTCCCAGGGTGAAGAAGATAAAATGAAACAGAGGATGAAGAGGAAACCGAAGCATCTTTATCTGAAGGGACGACAACAACACCTCGTCCGGACCCACTCCGTCGCCCACTCTGAAGTCAAGAGAAGGGTCGTACTCCGTCAAGATCACCTCTTTTGGGATCCTACAGTCCCTCCTCAAACTTTTAAGGTTTACAGATTTTCTTTTATGACTTTCAAGTGGTTCTGCCACGAAAGGGGCTGATTCAGTGGAAGATCCAACGAGAGCGCCTCCAGGAGCATCGGTCCCAACCGGGTTAGATAAGATAGAAGTCCCGATCAGAACAGTATCAGCAACATCTGCCTGGTTATTTATCTCCGAAATAGTTGTTCTCAAGCCAGATAGGTCCGGACGACTAGGCATGGGCAAAGGAGGAGAGGATGAAGAAGATGGATTTGTAGAAGGGGGGCTGGGAACCTCAGATCCACCATACTCTTGGTGAGTCATCTCCTCGGTAGACCTTGTGACACTACTATCAGACATGATGAGAATGACAACTTACACAGAGAACCGGTAGAAGAAAGAAGAACCTCCGGCAACCAAAGTATAGTCGGCGGTCAAAGTTTGAACACTGCTGAAGATTGCTTGCAAGATTTGAAAGTGATAAAGAATGAAAATGAGGCCACACAAGGATTTATATACACACGGCATACCAACAGACATCATTAAGGCTGAAGGGGTGCGTCGATTCCCTATGCCTCGAATACAGTGAAACGACGACCGCCATTATGAAATTCGAGATCACACGTCTCTCCACAATAATGACGCTGACGTCATCAAAAACGGCTGTCATCAATCAATTCAATTAAATTCGGGTCAGGCCCACGAACCGTATGTCAGACCCAAATGGGGCTAGTGTAAATAGTGAAAATTATAGGCCCAGGTCCATTTATTAGGCCCAAGGTGTATTGAGCCCATGTAAAATGTAGATAGTGAGCAGCCCATGTATTTGAGCCCACCAGATATAAGTGGGACCATCAACATTAAGCCATTCCCTTAAAAAGGGAGTAACAACCCACTACACAAGGAGAGTGGGTAGTTATTAAAAGAGTGGGTCATGACCCCATGAACTTAGGCCATGATCCACAAACACAAATGTATAAATACGGCCATTTGAGCCTGAATAAAGGAGATCTTTGATGTGAGTGAAATTTGACACTTACAGATATATATATATATTTTCTGTATTTTCATTCTGATATATATATATACATAATTATATTCTGTTTATATATATATATATTCTGAAATTATATTCTGTTTATATATATATATTCTGAAATTATATTCTGTTATTTATATATATATAAATATATTCTGATTTTAATATCTGATATATATTTACTGGAATAGTATTCTGCTATATATCTATATAGATATATATATATATATATATTCTGGTAAATTGAATTCTGTTGTATATATCTTTACATTCTGATATATATATATACATACACTATTCTGTTAGATATATATATATACGAAGAGTTTGATATATTTATATTCTGGTTTAATAACTGTTATATATATATATAGAAATAGTATTCTGATATCTATATATTTTGATACATTATATTCTGATTATATTCTGTGATATATATATATATATATATATATATATATATATATATATTCTGCCATATATCTATAACACTGTTTTTGTATTCTGCTATATATATAATATTATATATATCTTTAGTTTTATACATATATATAGATATTATATTCTGAAATTAGTATATATATATATTTAATTATATAAATTGTTAATATAATTATATATATATTACTGGACTTTGTATTTCGGAATTATATATATATATCATCCTTGGTTGTTTTATTATATGTATGTGAGATTGTTATTATATTATTGTGTGGGAAAAATTAAACAGTACATAAAAGCAAATTTCTGTTTTTGTAACAGAAATGGCTACTGGTAATCCAACCAGAATCAATGTCCCACATGGGGAGAAGCCTGAAAAATTCAATGGCTCTGATTTTAAGCGTTGGCAACAAAAGATGCTGTTTTATCTTACTACTTTGAATCTGGCCAAATTTTTAATGGAAGCAATTCCATCAATGGCCGAGGGTGAAACTGATAAAGATAAACTGGCTGCAGTGGATGCATGGAAGCATTCTGATTTCTTGTGCAGGAACTATATCCTAAATGGATTAGATAACACACTGTATAATGTATATAGTGGTGTGCAAACTGCAAAGGAATTATGGGAATCATTGGATAAAAAGTATAAAACTGAGGATGTTGGCACGAAGAAATTCATTGTTGGCAAGTTCTTAGATTTAAAAATGTTTGATTCCAAAACTGTACTCAGCCAAGTGCAACAGCTTCAAGTGCTTCTTCATGATATTCATGCAGAAGGTATGTCTCTTAGTGAGTCATTCCAAGTGGCAGCTATAGTTGAAAAACTACCACCACTTTGGAAAGATTTTAAGAACTACCTGAAGCATAAACGCAAGGAGATGACTCTTGAAGAGTTAATAGTTCGCCTGAGGATTGAAGAGGACAATCGTAAGTCTGATAAGAAAAGTAGTGCATGGCATCCTATGGAGTCAAAAGCAAATATTGTGGAGGAAGGATCATCTTCAAAGACTAAAAAGAGAAAGTTCAGTGATGAAGGTCCAAGTAAAGGATCTAAGAAGTTCAAAGGCAAGTGCTTCAATTGTGGAAAGCTGGGACATCTCTCTAAAGACTGTCGAAAGCCAAGGAACTTCAGGAACACTAGACCCCAAGCGAATGTGACTGAGGCAGATCGACTTGCAATTGATGTAGGCGATATGAATCTTGCTGTTGTGGTTTCAGAGTGCAATTTAGTGGGCAATAACAAAGAGTGGTGGGTGGACACTGGTGCTACTCGTCACATCTGTGCCAATAGGTAGATGTTCACTACTTATCAACCTATGAAAAATGGAGAACAACTCTTTATGGGTAATTCTTTATCTTCTAAGATAGAAGGTAGTGGAAAAGTGATCCTGAAAATGACTTCTGGAAAAGAGGTGACTCTGAATAATGTGCAACATGTGCCGGATATTCGCAAGAACCTGGTGTCTGGATCTCTGCTAAGCAAAAATGGCTTTAAATTAGTCTTTGTATCTGATAAGTTTGTACTTACAAAGAATGAGATGTATGTAGGAAAATGATATCTCAGTGATGGGTTGTTTAAGCTCAATGTAATGACTGTTGTACCCACAGCTAATAAGATTAATAACACAGTTTCTTCTGCTTATATGCTTGAGTCTTTTGATATTTAGCATGCTAGATTAGGCCATGTTAATTATGATACTTTACGTAGATTAATTAATTTAAATGATTTGCCTAAGTATAAAATTGACCCAAATCATAAATGTGAGACTTGTGTAGAATCTAAATTAACAAGGAAATCCTTTCAAAAAGTTGAAAGATGTAGTGAGCCTCTAGAACTAGTGCATACTGATATATGTGATCTAAAGTTCTTGGAAACTAGAGGAGGAAAAAAGTATTTTATTACTTTTATAGATGATTGCACTCGATATTGCTATGTTTATTTGCTAAGAAGCAAGGATGAGGCTATTGATATTTTCAAACAATATAAAACTGAAGTTGAGAATCAACTTAGCAGAAAAATCAAAGCTATAAGAAGTGATAGGGGTGGTGAGTATGAATTTCCTTTTGAGGAGTTCTGTAAAGAACATGGAATTATTCACCAAACTACAGCTCCCTACTCATCTCAATCAAATGTGTAGCTGAAAGGAAAAACCGAACTTTAAAAGAAATGATGAATGCATTTCTGTTAAGTTCGGGAGTACCACAAAATTTGTGTGGGGAAACTATACTTTCTGCTAATTACATTCTTAATAAATTGCCTCAAAAGAAAACTTTTAAAACCCCATATGAGTTATGGAAAGGCTATAAGCCTTCCTATAAATACTTAAAAGTGTGGGGGTGCTTAGAAAAGGTGGCAATTCCTAAACCTAAAAAGGTGAAAATAGGACCTAAAACTGTGGATTGTGTATTCATCGGTTATGCCCACAATAGCAGTGCATATCGGTTTCTTGTTAATAAATCTGAGATTTCTGATGTACATGTCAATACAATAATTGAATCAAGGAATGCTACATTCTTTGAAAATGTATTTCCATATAAAAGGACATCAGATTCAAGCTCACAGAAAAGGTCATGTGGTGATATGACTCAAGATAGTCAGGAACCTATAGACGAATAATCTATAGAACCTAGACGAAGCAAAAAAGCAAGATTCACTAAATCGTTTGGGCCAGATTTTGTTATCCATCTGGTAGAGAATGAACCTCAAACTTATAAGGAGGCCATGTCTTCACCTGAAGCAGTTTATTGGACAGAAGTTGTGAATAGCCTATACATATAGAGTATGAATAGGTATCTCAACTGAACTGGTATCTTTTCCAAAGGGTGTTCAAACTGTATATGCACTGGTTGCATACAAAACTGTATACGTATCTCTTCAGAAGAGATATTTGCAGTTTTGGCAAAAAATAACATGGGTAGAACCGACGACCCACCCACCCGCACAGCACCGCGCCACGACCACGGCCCGGACCGGGCGGCGCGCGCGCGTGTGTGGTTAGGCTAAGACTAGCATGGTTCATGCATGGTCTAACTCACCTCCCATGCCTCTAGATGTTCAAGTCACCCCTTCAATGCAACCATATATAAACACCTTTACACTTTACTTTATTTTCAATGTGGGACAATCATTCTTACCCAAGTTCAAGTAGGTCACTTTGAGATATAATTTCTCATTCAATAATGAATAGTTTTGAACATGTAATTATACCAACTTGATCTCCTCACCAAGGAGAACACATTAGTGCTTGGTCCCGTTAAAATCGGAGTTCGGGTCCCATAAATATTTAAGCTCAAAGTTGGGTTTAATTACTATTTTTTCCAAACTATTTCCAACAATCCCCCACATGAATGGAAATTAGCAGTTCAAATTGCAGATGAAGATGCAGACACTAGTTCGAGTACAATGAAAGGTTACTGTATCAGGATAAGTAGCCTTAGAGCCTTGAACTTTCCCTTGTGAAAGACTATCGGATTTACTGGCTAATCAGTGGACGTGATGCCTTGAACTGTCAGCTGTTTGTGTAATCCAAGACAATAGACTTCACACAGTTCCCCTTCGAACACAGTTGGTTCTCACGTTTGTGTCCATTTTGGCCTTGGACACCACTTGGTTTCATGAGTATTTGTCAGAGAATTCCGCCTTCAAAAATTCTCCTAGAAGCGGCCCCTTCTACTCACATAGGTGATTCTATTAGGAGTTCTTCCTCACTTGGATTTGTCCAAGTCATAGACATCATTAAAAGCATAGCTTACCCTAAAATATGCACTGTCTCATCATAGGAATAGGAAGGAGTTTTGTTTTAATCTCCACAGTGCTTTTAACTAAGTCACGCACAATTCGGTTGTCCCTTTGAACCTAGATCTTGGGATCTCCAGTCAACTAGGTTGGGTTGCCATTATGGTGTCTTTTAACCCAGAGGCTTCAAGCCCATTCCCCTCGTTGATCTTTCAACTTGCTCTCTTGCCTTATACTTGTCAATTGATCCATCAGCCTTCATCTTCTTCTTGAAGATCCACTTACATCCCAATGGTTTATTGCCAGGTGGAAGATCTACCAGTTCCCATGTATGATTTTGCATAATGGACTCAATTTCACTATTCACAGCTTCTTTCCAATAAACTGCTTCAGGTGAAGACATGGCCTCCTTATAAGTTTGAGGTTCATTCTCTACCAGATTGATAACAAAATCTGGCCCAAAAGATTTAGTGAATCTTGCTCTTTTGCTTCGTCTAGGTTCTATAGATTCTTCGTCTATAGGTTCCTGACTATCTTGAGTCATATCACCACATGACCTTTTCTGTGAGCTTGAATCTGATGTCCTTTTATATGGAAATACATTTTAAAAGAATGTAGCATTCCTTGATTCAATTATTGTATTGACATGTACATCAAAAATCTCACATTTATTAACAAGAAACCGATATGCACTGCTATTGTGGGCATAACCGATGAATACACAATCCACGGTTTTAGGTCCTATTTTCACCTTTTTAGGTTTAGGAATTGCCACCTTTGCTAAGCACCCCCACACTTTTAAGTATTTGTAGGAAGGCTTATAGCCATTCCATAACTCATATGGGGTTTTAAAAGTTTTCTTTTGAGGCAATTTATTAAGAATGTAATTAGCAGAAAGTATAGCTTCCCCCCACAAATTTTGTGGTACTCCCGAACTTAACAGAAATGCATTCATCATTTCTTTTAAAGTTCGGTTTTTCCTTTCAGCTACACCATTTGATTGAGGTGAGTAGGGAGCTGTAGTTTAGAGAATAATTCCATGTTCTTTACAGAACTCCTCAAAAGGAAATTCATATTCACCACCCCTATCACTTCTTATAGCTTTGATTTTTCTGCTAAGTTGATTCTCAACTTCAGTTTTATATTGTTTGAAAATATCAATAGCCTCATCCTTGCTTCTTAGCAAATAAACATAGCAATATCGAGTGCAATCATCTATAAAAGTAATAAAATACTTTTTTCCTCCTCTAGTTTCCAAGAACTTTAGATCACATATATTAGTATGCACTAGTTCTAGAGGCTCACTACATCTTTCAACTTTTTGAAAGGATTTCCTTGTTAATTTAGATTCTACACAAGTCTCACATTTATGATTTGGGTCAATTTTATACTTAGGCAAATCATTTAAATTAATTAATCTACGTAAAGTATCATAATTAACATGGCCTAATCTAGCAAAATCACGCATGTAGTATATATAGAACATGATAATTAAGAAATGATTTGGGTCAATTTTATATAGAACGTAAAGTATCAGTATATATAGAACATGATTTGGGTCAATTTTATACTTAGAACAAATCATTTAAATTAATTAATCTACGTAAAGTATCATGATTTGGGTCAATTTTACACATTTTAACTAACTTTTTTAATGGAATAGAAATAAGATTTTTACCAAAGGCCTCATGAATTGGTACAGGTACCCATGGTTCGCCGTAACGGTAACGGTCACTGTAACGGTAACGGTTTCGGTGTAATGGTAACGGGTCCGTAACGGGGTTACGTAACGGGACGCGGTTATCGCAAGCGTAAATTTTTTAAAATCTTGCACATCTTACCCAAAATGTTCTAATTGGATACTTTTGGCAACATGAATGAATAAAGATAATTTTTTGGTAAATTTAAGTGAATTTTATTTAATTTTTTAAAGAATTTTAATATAAAAAAATGAGTTATTAATAAATCTAATGGTGTCGTCATTATTTGAATGTTTATGATATTATTAAATTAAATTTAAATTTAAATAAATAAAAATTTTAAATCACAAAAGATATAATTTATTTCCAACAATGTAAAATAATTTTTAAAAAGATACATGGTTCACCACCAAAATGAATTTCGTGGTGGATCTTATTGCTCTGGTTGGGGTTCATGAAAAGATTGCCAATTTTGAGCTGTATCTTCAGTGGACATTTGATTCATTATTAGTAGACCATCTTCTCTTTGTAACTGATAAGGATGATTCTGACCCTGAACATATCCCGATGAATTACTAGACTGATTGGTACTGATGCTATGCCTTTGTCCATAATATCCATAAGACATTTGAGGTTGAGGAGGCACAATGGGGTATTCTTCTGCATGAAAAAATTCATATGGTTGTGGTGGATAATAGCTTTTCAATAATTTAATAATAGAGTAACATTTATCATATTATATACATAATAGAAAGTTTTTTAACCTAAAATTTTGAAAAACTTCAAAAATGTTAACCGTTACGATATTTTTGGAACCGGTAAAAATCGGGGTCCTGGTCACTGTAACGGCCGTAACGGCCCGTAACGGTTGCGCGTAACGGGAAACGGTGCCATAACGGCCCGTAACGGTAACGACAAGCCGTAAAACCGTTACGTAAGGGCCATTACAGGCCGTTACGGCGAACCATACAGGTACCACAGAAAATTATTGGATACCACGTGGTTAAGTATGTCGTGGTATTCCAAACCAATAAGGATTATTGGTATATATCACGTGCAAGTGATAAAATACTTGCATGTAGTATTACACTCATGAATTGGTATCAGGTACCACTTAAAGTATTGGATACCACTTAAATATGTCGTGGTATCCCAAACTAATAAGGGTTATTGGTATATATCACGCACAAGTGATATAATCCTTGCGTGGATTACACTCTTTCCTTTTATTGATTTGAGTACCTTGTCGATTTATCCCCAAAATATCCGCTACCACTAGATCTGTCAACGGATCGGATTCGAATCGGATCTAGTTAAATCCAAATCCAATTTGTTAAGAAATCGGATTATCGGATTTGGATCCTAATTGGGTTATCGGATTTTATTTTCAATCCATATCCGGCTAATCAGATTCGGATCGGATTCAGATCATAATCGGATTATTGACAGATCCACTGATAAGGATGGCAAAAACCCCCGATCCGAATCCGATAATTCGACTATTTTTTACTTAAGTAATCCATATCCAATTTTCTTCATTATCTGATATCTAATCCGATACTCCTATCCGATTATCTAATTAAAAAAAATACAAATATCAATAAATAAATTTAGATTTTTTCTTGTTTTCCAAGAATCAGTAAATACAAAATTATCAACCAATACTTATAACACATGTCCATGATAAATATAAAAATCAAAAAACGAAAAAAGAATTGGAACATTATTAAATATACTACATTTACAACTCAATATATTAATAAATAGTATATAAATTTAAAGTATAAATACTGAAAATACTTAAATTATTCACACTTTTAATAGTGGTATAGATGATCAATCATTATTAATAAATAACAAAATAATTAATAATTAACATTTATATACAGGTATAATATTAAATATATACACATTAAAATATGAAATATATATTGATATATATATATTATATAATTTCGGATTGGATTATTATCGGATCGGATTAACATAAATCCAAATTCATTTTGTTAAGAAATCAAATTATCGGATTCGGATCCTAATCGAGTTATCGAATTTTATTTTCAATCCATATATGACTAATCGAATTGGATTCGGATCAAAATCCGATACAAGTCTAGCTACCGCACGGCAAGAATAAGTAGATGCTCAATTGAAAGAGGTCCTTTGAAAAATCAAAGTTAAGTGAAGTCGTTGAAGAGCACCCAAGGGAAGGGAGTGAATATAGTGGAAAGAGAATAGAAATTTCCTAAATGGAAAAAGGACGAAAGGAAACAAATAGGAGGAGAGAGAGGGTTGAAAGTTTCAATATGAGTCCAATTCATGCTTCTATTTTACGTTGTACCAATCTTTTCTTTTTTTCTCTCTCTCACTATATATATATATATATATATGGGTAAAGTGCATTAAATCCCCCTGAATTATTTTCTCTCTCTCAACTAAACCCCTGAACTACACTTTTTACACAAAACTCTCTAAACTATCCCAACTTTTACAATTCACTCCATTCCGTTATAACACCGTTAGTTAAATTAGGATAATTTACACTCAGATCCCCTAAGGTTTCGGTCAATTGCACTCGCCTCCTGAGATTTCATTTTCCTTACAATGACACCCCTTAAAGGGGAGAAATGACCGGAATGCCCTTGTGTTGTCTCCTTTATTTCATGAGATAAATATCTAGGTGGTGAAATTACCTCTATGCCCCAAGATGAAAACCCTATAATGTATATATATCTATAACAATTATTCTAAAATGTGAGGGGTTGAGAATATTTCCAAACATTTTCTTCAAAATAAAAATTAATGAATTAATATGTATTAGTTGAAGTGCAACTTTAAGGAGTATGTCAAAACGATATAAAGTAAAAGAAAAGGGGTTGAAAATATTTCAATACTTTTAAAAAATAATAATAATTAATTAATATGCATTACTTGAAGTGTAACTCTAATGAATATTTCAAAAGATATAGAGTAAAGATATACGACAAGGGGTTATAAATATTTTCATATTTTTTAAAAAAAAATTAATTAATTAATATATATTAACTGAAATGTAACTCTAATGAATATTTCATAAGATATAGAGTAAAGATATAATACAAATATATTTCGGCAAGGAAAAATAATATAACTTAAAATACAGAAATCTGTATATTTATCTATCTATCTATATATTACTAATAAAAATACAAGGACTGTCTAATATTTTGATTCATTATCATCTTTTACAATATAAAAAATTATAATAAGTAAAGTTTGACATTATTTAAAGTGTAAGGGCTTAAATTAAATTTACAAAAAAAATAATAAATAATAAATCATTTGTCATATTTTTATAAAAAAATAAAAAATTACAATAAGTAAAGTTTGTTATTATTTTACAGTGTAAGGCCTTAAATTAATTTTACATAAAGAATAATAAATTATAAGTCATTTGTAACATTTTTATACATTTATCACCTCTTACAATACAACAAAAACTATAATTAAAATGTATTACTACTTGTTTAAATTGTAGGAGCTGTATATTATTTATTTACAAAATAAATTAAATTATATGAGTTCACAAATATTTTATACATGTATCACCTTCTAAAATACAAAAAAAAAAAATCATAAATAAAGTGTATTATTATTATTTAATGTAAAATGTCACAGTACTAGTTTTAGGGAAAAAATTAAAAAAAATGATAACTTTTGGGGCCTATATTACAAAAATGACCATTTTAAAAAAATAATTTAAAGAAATATGATAATATTTCAAAAATTATCGTATTCAAAGTACTTGAAAAGTTTTTCAAATTGAGCTTAAGACACAAGAGTTGTTTGATCCATTAATTTAGCCAACATATCTTTTACACTACAGTAAGGGCACAAGAGTCATTTCATGGGATCTTCACCCCTTCAGGGAGTGTCATTGTAAGGAAAATGAAATCTCAAGGGGCGAGTGCAATTGACCGAAACCTCAGGGGATCTGAGTGCAAATTATCCTAATTTAACTAACGGTGTTATAACATAATGGGGTTAAATGCAACACTTAAATAGTTTAGGAGAGCAATGCTTAGTTCAAGGTAGTTAGTTGAGAGAGAGAAGAAAGAAGAGGGGAGTTTAATGCACTTAACCCTATATATATATATATATATATATATTACTATAGGATAAAGCAGCTCTAGGAGCCATAATCATGATTCCTCCTATCGGATTACGTATAGCACGGTTTGTAATATTTCTAAAAGTATTAATATCATTAAACAATATTAATATATTTTTGTCTAAAATTTACTTTTGATTGTCATATCCTTCAATTCACACTTCATAGTATTTTTAGAAATTGCCGATATCATTATACAATATTAATTTATATTTGTGTAACACTCAATTTTTTTTAAAGGATTTAACACTCACTTTAAGATCTATATTGTATGAGTCTCCTTAGAGGCATTGTGGGTTTGTGGTGTGTGAGTTTCTTACCATTCAAAAAAAAAATTTGTATGAGTATGATATAACATTATAGCAACCAATGTTATTATATTGTTATTGCAACTGGGACCAAAATCGATATTGCAAAACAAATTATGATGCAGGTGGGTATGAGAGACTAAGGTCTGTTTAGAGAAGTTAGTACCCCCGGCTTCTTTAAAATATTTTTCTAAGGTCCAGAAGCTTTTTTAAAAATTTTGTCAAATATCGTTCAAAATAGCTTTTCTTCTAATAAGTCAAAAATAATATTTAAAAAATCAATCCAGACAGAGCTTAATACCAAAATGAATAAATTATTTTGATTTTTTGTTTTCTATTGTGCGGATATCATTGAGACTCAGAGGATGACTTGAAATAAGCGATGGGAATAGTGACATGTCAGAGAAAGAAAAAGGAAAAGATTGAAACAATGTCAAAGTTGGCACTTGACACTTCAAAGCATTTAAGATTGGATCCATACGGCACAAGTATTTTCCACCACTCCACCCCACAAAATGAATTCAGCGTCTCTTTCTGCCTTTTTGCCCTAAAATAATTATACCATTCCTAATAAAAAGAAGAAGGAAATATTGGCTTTTATGACTCAAAATATTTCGACTGTTGAACACTTATTTATATTGTCATGTTTGAGTCAGGTTCTTTCATCATTTTAATTCAAAGCGTATAAATGTATGCAAAATTGATTCATCACTAATAATGAACAATAAAATTCATCCAAACGATAAACAATACAATGATAATTAAAACTATTGCTATATATTTTTGGATATTATCAGCAAATCTCCTTGTGATTTCAAAAAATGATCAATTTATCTCACTCCTATACAGAAAACCTCTCTGACATTAACAAATTTGATCAACTTGTCCCTTTCCCTATAATTTCGAACAAAACTGTCCCCGAAACTAGAGGAGGGTTTATTGATAAACGATATTTTTTTTATGCCAAAAAAAATATTAATGCCAAAATAAATAAAAAATTGAACTACCAATTAGTGTAAAATATATATAAAAAAAAAATTAAGTCCGAAATATAAAAATAATTTCAAACTACAAATGAGATTTTGTTTCATTTTTAACTTTATTTTTTATATTTTACTATAAACAAAAAAAAAAATTTATGCAAAAATAAAACTTTAATGCATCAATATTTTTTTTGAACTACCAATTAAGATAAAATCTATATAAAAAATTTAAGTCCAAAATATATATATAAAAAAAATTCTTACTACCAATTAGATTTTTTTTTCATTTTTAAAAATTTATTCGGACTTGTGACATTGAGTACAACATATGAATACGATGAGTCTGCTCTTTTGTTGCAAGAAGAGAAGTCTATGTAGTTCAAAGCATTCACTGGATTTGAACAACTCACAAAGAATGTTGAAGAAACCGAATATGACAAATAATAATTAACATATAGAAACTCAGAAAATGGAAATGAATTGGGAGGAATGGAACAGTAATTAGTGTTTATATTGAAGTCCACTAATCTTATTGTTTGGTTCTCATAAGAGATATGTTGGACATAGTATTTGACTCCAGAATTAGTTTCGAGAATGGTGTGATTGTTGTCACAAGCCAGTTCGTGGTAACCGTCGCCACAGCTAGAATTATGGCCTCTCAAGTGAAAAGGGTAGCTGATATTACCAATATTTCCGCAAGAAGAAGGGGGACAATCAATTTCGATGGCAATGGAAGGTTGAGGAAACAGAGCAAGTACAAGAGCCATAAGCCAAACTATACAAGTATATCTTAGTAATGATCTTTTTGACATCATCATCTGGGGAATATTGGTTTTGGGCATTTTCTTACAAGAGATTTGTGTATTTCATATGAAAAATCAAAAGTAATACAAGTAATTAGAAGAAGAAAGCAGAGCAGAGCAAGTGTAGGAGAGCCCAAGAAACAGAGAAGGCAGAGGAAAGAGAATAGTAATGAAGATGCACATAATATTATTATTTATTAATTATGTTTATTATTGTTAATATGTACAGTCTCTCACCGTCTATGCGTGTAATGCACCTCCTTCATGAATTGGTACCAGGTAATACGAAAGATTATTGAATACCACGGGTTAAATCTGGCGTGATATCCCAAACTAATAAGGATTATTGGTGTATATCACGTACAAGTCATAGTAAAATTATTGGATACCACGTAATTATGTTGGGGAGGGGGGGCAATTTTCTTTATTTCTTATATATAATTCTATATATAAATTAGAAAATAGGTTCAATTGCCCCCCCCCCCCCCCCCCCCCTCAATTTTTTTTACAAATTTTTAAAAAAAAAACATAAGTCTTTTTAATGCCCTAATTAAAAAATCTCTTTGAAATTTTTGTTTAGATGGGACTTCGGTGTATGAGAGTGTATTTATCACTCAAAATTTCTATTATGATGACTTGTATTATGTAAATACATATGAATTTACTTTTCATCTTTAAAATTAAAATTTTATGACATTACACACGCACAATATTACTAGAGTAATTACTACTTATTTAATTAATATCTCCAGAACACAAGCACACAATTTCATTATACTGGTTGAAAGGGTTATTAATAGTGATTATCAATGGCATTACACACAATGCATAGGCGCGTGATTATTTTGGATTAGTGAATTTGCGTAATTCTGAAAAGACGTGTTTATGTACGATTGACATGGCGCACTGTTGTTTATTCAAATTTAATCATAATTATTTTAATTTCAAGTAATTGTTGCAAATTATATAAATATCAATATTAAAAAATAAAATGTTTGGATTTTAGTCAATTCTATAAAGATGATTTTTATTTTATCGAAAATGTCGAGTTCAATTATAGATAATGTGTTTTTTGAGCTTAGATTTTATAATATTTACCATTTTTTGTTTTTTTTTTAGATATAGGTTAGTTTTTTTTTTTTTCGATATATGTACATATATCAAATTGAATTAGTTATATTTTTACATGTATTTAATCAATATTTGAACATTTTCAACTTCGGGCCCTTATTTTCGAATCCTAGCTCTATCCCTGATTATGATATGCCAAATAAATAAGGATGGGTTATTCCCACCGACACCCCCTCAAAAAGACCCTAATCCCACACGGACTCCCTTCATATTGAGTATTCTCACACGGACCCCCTCTGACAGACGGCCGTTAGATTTATTGATGTTTTATTATGAAATTACTAATTTACCCTTCGATATATATTTAAAAAAGGGTAAATTGCAGTAGCACCCCCTAAGGTTTCACTTATTACATTAGGGTAATATATAAAGTATGAAATTACCCATATGCCCAAAATATATATATATATTACGAATATATATATATATATATATATTAGAAAAAATATATAAATTATAAAATTCAAAAATAATATATAAAATTTGAAAGAAATATTTAAAATTCAAAAAAATTATATAAAATCTGAAAATGCAAAAAAAATATAAAATTCAAAAAAAATATACAATTTTGAAAAATTATATTAAAATCTGAAAATATATAAAAATTTAGAAAAAAATATATAAAAAGGGGAAAAATATATAGATTCAAAAAAATATTTAAATTTCAATAAACATACCTAAATTATAAAGTTCAAAAATAATATATAAAATTTGAAACAAATATTTAAAATTCAAAAAAAATTGTATTAAATTTTCAAAATATATATAAAATTCGAAAAAATATATTTTAAAATTTGAAAAGTATTATAAATTAGAAAATAAATATAATATTAAAAATATATATAAATTTCGAAATTATTTTTTTTTCAAAAAAACATATTAAATTTCGAAAATAAATATAAAAATCGCAAAAAACATAAAATTATATTAAATTTCGAAAATAATTATAAAATTCGAAAAAAACATAAAAAATTATAAAATTTGAAAATAAATATAAAATTCAATATATATATATTAAATTTCAAAAAAAAAATACTAAATTCGAAAATAAATATAAAATTAAAAAAACATTTAAAATTTATTTTTCTCTCTCTCTCTCTCTCTCTCACACACACACACACACACACACCTCCCTGCACACAGACGCACACATATATATATATACACACACACATATATATATAGATCTATACATATATATATATACACACACATATATATACGGGTATATATATAGCAGCTATATATATATATACATGGGTATATATACGGATATATGGGTATATATAGCAGCATATATATATATATATATATATATATATGTATATATGGGTATGCAATATATACAATTCCCATCTTCAATCTCTCTCCCAATTTTCCACTTCCAATCTCTCTATATATATAAATTAGGGTTAGGGTTTTGAGATGCCCAAATTGAAGAAGAAAAAGGATATGCAGGTCATTTTATATCATTTTGAGGGCAAAATAGACAATTCACAGGGTGGTTAACGACACAGTTTAACGGCGTGGAGACGGAGGGGGTCTAAGTGAGAATAATAAATATTAAGAGGATCTGTGTGAGATTAGAATATCTTTGAGGGAGTGTCAGTGATATTTACCCAATAAAAATTATATCAGGCGCAAGTGATATAATCCTTGCGTGGACTACACTCTTTCCTTTTATTGATTTGGGTACTTTGTCAATTTATCCCCAAAATATCAGCTACCACGCGGCAAGAATAAGTAGATCCTCAATTGAAAAATCAAAGTCGTTGCACTTAAGGGAAGGGAGTGAATACAGTGGAAAGATAATAGAAATTTCCTAAATGGAAAAAGGATTAATTTCAGTAAACCCCCCTATACTATTTAATTTAATCAACTAATTTCTACTGTGTTCATTTTGCCCCTTATATTATTCAATTTCATCAATATGCCCCCCACCTCTCAAAATGCCTAAACTATCCTCAATAGTATAAGGGGGTTTAGTGAATTATTTCGGGAAAAATAATATATACTTTTTGCAAAAAAAAAAAAATTCGAAAAAAAATCATATTTTGTTCCAAAATATTAATTTTTTTTTCGAAAAATATTTTTTTTGCGAAAATGTTTATATTATGTTCCAAAATATGAATTTTTTTTTTCGAAAAATAATTTTTTTGCAAAAAATATATATTATGTTCCAAAATATGATTTTTTTCTGAAAAATAATTTTTTGCGAAAAATATATATTATGTTTCAAAATATGATTTTTTTTCCGAAAAATATTTTTTTTGCTAAAAAGTATATATTATGTTCCAAAATATGATTTTTTGCATAATAGTATATATTTTTTGCAAAAACATTATTTTTCGGAAAAGATCATATTTTGAAACATAATAGTATATATTTTTTGCAAAAAAATTATTTTTCGGAAAAAAAATCATATTTTGGAACATAATATATATTTTTCACAAAAAATTATTTTTCAAAAAAAATCATATTTTGGAACATAATATATATTTTTTGCAAAAAAATTATTTTTCTAAAAAAAAATTCATATTTTGGAATATAATATATACTTTTTCGCAAAAAAAATATTTTTCGAAAAAAAAATTCATATTTTGGAACATAATATATACTTTTTCGGAAAAAAAAAATCATATTTTGGAACATAATATATATTTTTAGCAAAAAATTATTTTTCAAAAAAAAATTATATTTTGGAACATAAAATATATTTCTTGCAAAAAAATATTTTTCGAAAAAAAATTCATATTTTGGAATATAATATATACTTTTTCGCAAAAAAAATATTTTTCGAAAATATTTTTCATATTTTGGAACAAAATATGATTTTTTTTCGAAATTTTTTTTTTTGCAAAAAGTATATATTATTTTTTTCGAAATAATTCACTAAACCGTCTTATACTATTGAGGGTAGTTTAGGCATTTTGAGAGGTGAGGGGGCATATTGATGAAATTGAATAATATAGGGGACAAAATAAACACAATAAGAGTTAGTTGATTAAATTAAATAGTATAGGGGGATTTACTGAAATTAACCCATGAAAAATTGATGAAAGGAAACCACTAAGAGGAAAGAGAGGGTTGAAAGTTTCAATATGAGTCCAACTCTTGCTTGTATTTTTCGTTGTACCAATCTTTTTTTTTTTTTTTTCTCTCTCTCTCTCTCTCTCTATATATATATATATTACTATAGGATAAAGCAGTTGTAGGAGACATAATCATGATTCCTCTTATTCGATTACGTATCACATATAATATTTTTTTGAAAATTATCAATACCATTACATAATATTCATATATTTTTGTCTAAAACTTACTTTTGATTATAGTATCATCCAGTTCATACTTCATAGTATTTTTAGAAATTGCTGATATCATTATATAATATTAATATATATTTATCTAACACTCATTTTTTTTAAAGGATTTAATGTTCACTTTAAAATCAATATTGTATGAGTCTAATATAAGATTATTGCGACCAATATTGTTATATTGTTATTGCAACTAGCACCAAAACCGGTACTGCAAAACAAATTATGATGCAGGTGGGTATGAGAGACTAAATTATTTTGATTTTTTGTTTTCTATTGTGCGGATGTCATTGAGACAGAGAGGATGACTTGACAATGGCAAGTTGGCACTTGACACATCAAGGAAAATAAAGATGGATCTACAAGTATTTTCCACCACTCCACACCACAAAATGAATTCAGCAGTCTCTTTCTACAAGTATTATACCATTCCTAATAATAAAAAAGGAAATATTGGCTTTTATGACTCAAAATATAAGTAAAATCTTTAATACAGAAAATTACCAAATCAACCATCTCACGTCTCAAATAAACAAATCACCGGGGCAGCCATTGCTTTAACCTCCCTCCCACCACCACAGAATTTGTATGCAAGGAAGTCTTAAAAGGTTCTTGTATTGAGGTATACCGAAAATATGACTCCAAGTGAGTTTGTTGTATTGGATCGAGAGACTCAAATAAAAGAAAAGGAGTGGGCTTGTGGTAGAACAACTATAGTTTGTTACCTTCTATCATTTTGTTTTAAATAAATATATAAAATTCGAATTTTATATTGTGTTTTCAAATTTTATATATTGTTTTTTGAATTTTATATATTTTTATGAATTTTATATATATATTTATGAATTTTATATATATTTTATAATTTTATATGTTTTTTTTCGAATTTATATATATTTTTCAAATTTTATATATATTTCGAATTTTTTATGTTTTTTTCGAATTTTATATATATTTTTTGAGTTTTAAATCATATTTTATTAAATTTCATGGGTATTTTGGTCCAAAATTATAGGAAATGGGACAAGTTGATACAATTTGATAAGTACTAGAGAATTTTCTATATAGGAGGGGGACAAAGTGATTTTTTTAAAATCACGGGGATTTACTGTAATTAATCCTTTCTATTTTAATATTGCAGTATATAAAATCGAACCTTATAAATTTCAATTTCACATAAAAAAAGAAAAGAAAAGAAAATAGCCGTTGAAGAGGATGATCAGTCTCTCTCTTCCCTCTTCCCCCAAATTGCTCCCACCTAGCCTCAAACCCATAAACCCTTCCCGCCAAAAAGTCTCCTCCGTCCAATCCTTGAAGAACCCCAACTTCGAACATCTCAAGGACCGTCTGATCCGTCTGGCCAATGTGGGCCACCTCGACAAAGCAATCTCCACCCTCGATCTCATCACCCAACATGGTCTCGCCCCAGACCTCGTCACCTACTCTGTCCTCCTCAAATCCTGCATCAGAACCCGAAACTTTGATCTGGGAAAGCTTGTCCACACCAAATTGACCGAGTCAGGCCTCCGACTCGACTCGGTTGTGCTCAACTCACTCATCAGCTTGTATTCAAAATGTGGGGATTGGGTAACGGCTACTTCTATATTTGAAACAATGGGTGAGAACAGAGACTTGGTTTCATGGAGTGCAATGATCTCATGCTTTGCCCATAATGATATGTATTCGAAAGCTATATCAACATTCTTTGAAATGCTTGAATTCGGCGAATACCCGAATCAATTTTGTTTCTCGGCGGTGATTCAAGCTTGTTCTAACGCGGATAATGCTTGGATTGGGGAAATAATTTTTGGGTTTGTGATAAAAACTGGGTATTTTGAGTCTGATGTGTGTGTTGGGTGCGCATTGGTTGATATGTTTGCCAAGGGTTGTGGTGACTTGAATTCTGCAGAGAAGGTGTTTGATAAAATGCCTGTGAAGAATGTAGTTGCTTGGACTTTGATGATAACTAGATATACCCAACTGGGTCATGCAAGAAATTCCATTTCCTTGTTTTTGGATATGGTATTGAGTGGACTTAAACCAGACCGCTTTACGTATAGCAGTGTCATGTAATATATGGGGTTCATTTTGCTGCCTTGCCATTGAGACTGGAATATCTATAAAAATATCCTCAGATAAGCAAAATCAATAGTTCAGTTATCAAAGCAGACATTCTTTAACTCCATAAAGAACTAAAACCAATCAAATGTGGCTTTAAATCACAATAATGATAGTATAAGAATAGGAACTAACAAATCGCCGGAGGTGCCGCAAAATATTGAACAAAAGCTCAATGTCCTTGCGGTTGGTACATTTTTCAATGAGTGTCCACAACCAAGCATTCGGAGGCATAGACCTTTGCTCCATTACAGATTTAAGCATTTTATCATACAGTTCCTTCACCCCCTCTGCATAGAAACATCACAATGTAAAACATCACAGTTTTAGATCCACAAACCAAATTCAGATTAATAAAAAACAAACGCAAGAACTACTCGTAGAAGCGGCTTCAATTGAACTCGTTTCTGAAGAGTAAAATGCCCTATGCATCATTATGGAGCATGTAGGCCGTTGCAATGTATTTCTTCTGATCCGAAGAGTAAAATGTCTTTTATTGTTATCTCAAAATAGTTTTCTTTGTTCAGAACTCTCAAGAAATATTTTCAGAATCGCAAACCCCATATTCGTACGGTTTAATACCCTATAATAAGAGAAAAATCTTGAGACTCTTCTCCCTCTCCTCTGTTCAAGCTCCCCTTATTTAGACGTTCCTGCACTCCGACACTGTCAATCATGTCCTCGCTAACCCGATCGATTCCCCACCCCTTCACCTCTCCTCCTTGTTCTTATCCCTCCTCAAAACTCGCGAAAGCTTGTCACCGTCAACCCACAAGAATGCCAGAACAACCCACTCACTCACCCCCTGTAACAATGGACAAACTATGCTCTTTATCCCCCGATTTTTGTGGAGGAAGCTCCCTGAAGAATGGAAGCCTATAAAATGGAAGCATGAAACACCGACTTGATTAAAGAAGTGGTTAGGCTAAGAGAATGCCTTGCCAAAGCTGAACAAGACAACAACACCATAATTATTGAATATTTCGGGAGTACGAACATTCTGTCACTTTAAGTTGATACATCACACATCTGGAAGTTGTACTAATAACCCTCCTAATTTATAGCTTCCATCCACTAGTAACAGAATAGAGAAATAATCTTACTATGAGAAAGGTTTCTTTATTGGAGTCTTTGGAGAACATCTCATGCTGCAAGTAAATAGTAGAGAAATAGACATAAAGAGATAAAGATGGGAAAAGAAAGCAAATTGAATGATCTAGGAGAGATTTACCCTTTTGTTGGTTTTATCTTATGCATCTTGAAATTACTAGTTTGAACCTAGACCTGAGATTAAAGCCTTATTATAAGATTTGCAAAAAGTACTGACGTAAGTTATAGTCGAATAATAAAATTGAAATCAGATTTTTTTTTTTTTATTTCTTATTTATTTTTTATATATATTTGTGTTTTGGGGGCAGAGAACAAATGAAATCATAAAGATTTGTTTTGTTGTGACAGTTAAAATGAGTGCATCTAATGTAGAGGTGACTAAATTAGAGCTGACCCTTTTTATTTTCAGAAGAACAAAAACCTAAACAATCTCTTGGACTAAGATGATTAGAAATACATCATAAGCTAAAAAATCTAAACAATGAAGTCTCAATTTTCTAACACATTTGGGACAATCCAAATTGAGGGTGGCATATGATGTAATGCTTTCCAAAACTTCCATCCTTTATGTTGAAGACACCCATATCACGACGCCCACATGGGGGATAGAATAGCATGTCAGAATAATCATATGATTATGTAAATGATCAAGGATGTATTTTGATATTGCGTAGTTAGTACAAAAATTCATTCAACCACCGAAATCTGAGAGAATAGGCTAGTTTTAAATTAATTTGAGTTAATTAGTTCTTCCTAAAGCATTTTTTTGGGTTCGATCTCGTTCTCGCATGTCCTATATTAGTAATATTACTATTGATTTGTGCTCTTGAGAGTAAAAAATAAAATTTAAAACCACACCTTATGTGAACGCATATATATATGCTTTGTATGTATGCATATGCCTTGATAGACTTATTTAATAAATAGTTTAATCATACTCTGAGCCTAACCCAAAATGAGATGAAATTTCTTACAAATAGAATAATGTGGTACTTGCTAGGACTTAGATCCCGAAACCAACAGCTTCGGGGTAATTGTACTGAAATATATTTCATGATACTTATTGTTCTTTTAATTTTAAATAATGTTTAAATTATAAAAAAGGGTATAGATTTTCATAATAGGTCTAACATATTAAGTTTAAGGTGGAGAAAATAAGGACAAGTTTCACAAGATATTCCATTAAGTTTAATTGCACAAAGGGTTAAATAGAATGAGGTCATGAGATTTTAGCAATTACGTTTGCACAAAGATGAATATATATAGAATGTATAACATATTCTCCCATATATAATTATGCTTCCGACTCTGCTACTTTTGTTCATTAAATCATGTCAATGATATTATACTGGGATTCACATTCATGCTTATTCAGAAATATGCTCCTATACGTTTGATTTTCAATTCAAATTTCAAACCAAAATGTTACTCTGTTGAAGAAATAGTAGGTATGATTTCCATGCAAAGAAAGCTAATTTTTAACCACTAAAAAAGTTGGTTCCGTCGATGAGTAAACACCATGGTAGGTGTAAGGAGTCGGATATAAAATTGTTCTAACATTTTTTTCCCTTGTTGCAATTGGACTAGCCTATCCAACCTAAACTCGTACTCCTCAAAAATGGAGGCATGAGACGAATGTTTGGCGTCGCACCAGAATAAGATACAGATGGAATACGACTTAGATAACAACGGTAACAAATTGGATATTTCGTGATCAGTCCAAATTCCATGTCAGAGACAACATTTTGAGATATAATGTCTTGCCCCTGCAATAATTTAGATATTATGGCTCTTATTGAAACTTTCAGCTCTCTCTTTCCCGCTATTTGTTTCCCATCATCCTTTTTGGAAATTTCTATTATCTTTCCGATTTATTCTCTCCCTTCCCTAGAGTGCTTTCAATTTATGTGCTTTCACTTGATTTTACTTTTTCAAAGGGCCTCTTCCAATTAAGCATCGAGTTAATGTTACATGGTGATCTTGAAGAAGGTGCATTGCACTCATAGATGATGAGAGACAGTGCATAGTAACAATAATAAACATAATTAACTTTTCCTTCTACCTCTGCTCTGCCTCCTTTGTTTCTTGGCCTCTCCTACACTTGCTCTGTTTTCTTCTTCTAATTACTTGCATCACTTTTGATTTTAGATGCGAAATACACAAATCTCTTGTAAGAAAATGCCCAAAACAAATATTCCTCAGATGATGATGTCAAGATCATTACTAAGATATAGTTGTAAAGTTTGGCTTATGGCTAGACATGTCAATGGATCGGATTTTGATCCGAATCCGATCCGATTAGCCGGATATGGATTGAAAATAAAATCCGATTAGGATGCGAATCCGATAATCCGATTTCTTAACAAATTGGATTTGGATTTATGTTATCCGATCCGATATAAAATATGTTTATATATATATAAATATATATTTGATATTTTTATGTGTATATATTTAATACTGTACATGTATATAAATTTTAGTTGTTAATTATTTTATTATTTATTAATAATGATTGATCATAAATACAATTATTAAAAATGTGAACAATTTAGTATTTCAGTATTTATTGATTTTTATATTTTTTTAATTAGATATTCGAATCAGATATTCTATAATGAAGAAATTTGAATATGAATTAATTAAGTGAAAATCCGTCGAATTATCGAATTCGGATCTCGGATCGGGAGTTTTTGTCATCCTTATCAATAGACCTGTCAATAATCCGATTATGATCCGAATCCGATATTAACCGGATATGGATTGAAAATAAAATCCGATAACCCAATTATGATCCGAATCCGATAATCCAATTTCTTAACAAATTGGATTTGGATTTAACTGATCCGATCCGAATCCGATCCATTGACAGGTCTACTTATGGCTCTTGTACTTGCTCTGTTTCCTCAAGGTTACATTGCCCGCCAAACCGAAAACAAGCGTTGACTCCCTTCTTCTTCCGGAAATATTGGCAACATCATAATTCTAGCTGGGGCGGTGGTTACCACGAACTGGCTTGTGACAACAATCACACCACTCTGGACTTGTTTGGAGTCAAATACTATGTGCAACACATCTCTTATGAGAACCAATCAATAAGATTAGTGGACATCAATATAAACACTAATTACTGTTCCATTCCTCCCAATTCATTTCCATTTTCTGAGATTCCATATGTTAATTATTATTTGTCATATTCGGATTCTTCAACATTCTTTGTGAGTTGTTCAAATCCAGTGAATGCTGTGAACTACATAAATTTCTCTTCTTTGCACCAACAGAGCAGACTCATCATATTCATATGTTGTACTCAATGTCACAAGTTCCTTCGATATCGCCATCTCCTGCACCGTCAACAGTGTCTATCCATTCTTTCAAGAATTGGGTTGAAACCTCACTATTTCCCACATTCATCAGCAGTTGCTTCAGGGTTTTCGGCTTAGCTATCTGCCTTATCCGTTTGATTTTTCTTTCTGTGGTTATTACAACCGTCGTACAAAATGGATAAGTTTTGTTCTTCAGAGGTATCAAATGCATGCCAATGATGGTTGTTTAAAGCACACACAAAACGAATTGTATCATACCTGTTTCTTGGCCCTGTTCGCGGTCCGGTCCCATGTGGTCCGGTCTCATAATGGCTTTTTTGGAACTGGACACTGTTTGGTAACACGGTTCCAAAAAAACGGTTCCAAAAAAACAAGGACCACTTGGGACCAAAAGGGGTAATTTGAGACAACCAAAAACGGTGATCTCAAGTGGTCTTAAGTGGTCTTATATACAATTGTCTTAACACATAGGACCATAAAATTTGAAAAATATATATAAAATTAAAAAATATATATAATTTGAAAATAATATATAAAATTAAAAAAATAATATAAAAAATTTGAAATAATGTATAAATTTTGAAATATATATATAAAATTCAAAATTAATATATAAAATGCAAAAAATATATTTAAAATTTGGGAAAATAAAAAAATTCCAAAATAATAGAAAAAATAAAAAATAATGTATAAAATTCGAAAATAATTTATAAAATTTGAAAAATAATATAATTTTTTTAAAATAATGTATTAAATTCGAAAAAAATATATAAAATTCAAAAATAATATATAAAATTCAAAAAATAATATAAAAATTCGAAATAATTTATAAAATTTGAAATATATATTATTTTTGAATTTCTTATATTATTTTCAAATTTTTTATATTTTTTCAAATTTTATATATTTTTCATACTTCATATTTTTTTGAATTTTATATATTATTTTTTTATTTTTTTTATTATTTTCCAAACATAAGACCAAACAGCTTAAATAAGACCATAAGACCAGACAGCTTTACCAAACAGACTTTCAGAACACCACTCAGATAAGACCAGACCAGACCAGACCGGATCAGATAAGACCAGACCGGATCGCCTACCAAACGGGCCCTAAAACACTTGTTCTAAAATATTCATATCCTAATATGTTATTAGTGGAAGAATTTATATTAATTAAATTTAATTTTTGCCATCTTTTATTTATTGAGCATTCCTCAAGTTAAAGATTTATAGTGGTAAAAATTTCAGGATTGTTAGGACTCTTTGGGCTCTTTCAGTCTGATTATGTTGTATTATTTATTCATACCTACATTTATTGGCCATAATAATGGTCCCGTCTTGCAAGTTGAGTCATATAAATATTGCAATAAAATCGTCAATTTTTTATAATCATCTTTGTACATTGATGCATGACAATGAAGGTACTAGCTTTTATTAAAATAATAATTGCTTGACGCAGCCCCAAAACTTATCTTTCCATAATTTAATTTTTCCTTATTTTCTGTAAAAAGTTGAGATTTATTTAAAAAAAAAAAAAGATTGTAAAAGATTCACAAGGATGTAAAAAATGAGTGATATGATGCACGTAAAAACTATGTGGCAAGTATGTTACATACAATTTTCAAAAGTTACCCTACTTCTTTAATTCTATATGCATCTAAAATCTTATTCAGAAATTCAGTTTGCTTATTGGCAAGTGATCAAAATACTTCACTTATTCAAATATAATAGGTTCATTTAGCTGTGTCTATATATGCTCTATTTAAGAATTTGAAAAATTAATATACGCGCGTATATATGAGTCGAGACATTCGTTAGCACAACCACTATAAGCTCTTACAATCCACAAAGATAGGTGAAAAAAGATTAATTAACAAAAAAAAAAAAAAAGATAGGTGAAAAAAGATAAGATAACAAAAAGGAAAACAATACATCACACAACATACATTAGCCGGTCAAACAGGCCTTTGCAATCATTATTCAACTAAACATAACCTTTATATATATATAATTTTCCCAATTTTCATCTCTTAAAATTTTCCGTTAATGGATGATTTTATGACCATTATTCAGCTAAACTTAACCTTTTTATATATATATAGATATCTGTATAACTTTCCCAATTTTCATCTCTTAAATTTTTCCGTTAATGGATGATTTTATGACCATTAAAGGGTCATCTATGTGCATGTTTGACAGAAGGATTTGGTGCCAAAATTTTGATTTTGGGGTGGAAAAGTTAGCCCAACCCATATTTGGTAGCTTTGGTTCTGGTGCAACAATGTCAACCCATTGACACCAAATGAAGCAAATTAGGAACCATCTGAAGACATGATTTTGGATGGTGCGGTTACTATTCACAATTCATAACCATCAAATTAAAACCAACTCACAACCCCAAATTCATCATTGGTGTACCATTCTATTCTCAACAAAAGTCAACATTGTCATGCTTGTCATTTTATTAAATAAATAAAATAGAATTAAGTAAAATCAAATAAATAATAAACAAAAATAATAATTAATAATAAATAAATAAAAATTGAGTAAAATATTAAATAAATAATATAGAAATAATTAACGATTAATAATAAATAAATAAATATTGAGTAATAAATATTTAAAAATAATAAATAAATAAAAATGATAAATAGAATAGAATTAATAATAAATAAATAAATAAAAATTGAGTAATAAATATTTTAAAATAATAAATAAAGTAAAGCCAAATAAATAATAAACAAAAATAAAATGAATAAATAATTAATAATAAATAGTTAAATATTAAATAAATTTGTACAAAAAATAAATAGTTAAATATGCATATATATTTATTTAATTAAAAATTTAATTTAATTAATAGAATAATAAATATTGTAAAACCAAATAAATAATAAATAAAAATAATATGAATAAATAATTAATAAAAATTGAGTAATAAATATTTAAAAATAATAAATTGGTAAAAGAACATTGAAATTTCAAATGGAAAAAGATTATAAATTTTCAAACTACATATACGAATCAATTGAATAATTCTTGCAATATGGTGAAATATTATTATCCAATATTAATATTTAGAAAATGTTATTATAAATATATAAAATGTCAAACCATTCCAAGTTACCAAATATGGTTTGGTTTCAGTATTTCAGCCCATATTAACTTTACCAAACATGGTTTGGTTTTTCAGCTTTACTTTTTCTCATACCAAAACCATCTATACCAAACATGATTTCAGTTCAGAATAAAACCACATCAAACCCAACTCAAACCAAACCAAAATCAAAAATCAATACCGCACCAGCTGCCAAACAGACACTATATGATTTGAATTAATTATCTGTTCTCATCCTATAATGTGATGTGTGACAAGTCATTAATGCTTTTTTTGTTAATTCAAAGTAAACTTTCCATGCATTATTTGATTTTGTATGATTTCCAGCATAAGCAAACGTTTTGAATGGGTCACAAACACTCCCTCAAATTTTGTTTTTACATATATGTTATTATTTTATATATATAGGCATTGTGATTAGATAGAGATCCGAATAATATGATAAAACTGTCCTTCTCACCCCCTATGATTTATTTCTAAAGAATGAATTGAGAAATGTCACAAATACTGAATTAAAAACACGTATTTTCAAGTAATAAATCGACGAATATTATTACTATTTTTAGATGTATTGAGTCAACACTGTCCTTTACATGAGATATGACTAGTGGAAGTTTGACCAAGATACTATACCATTACTTGCCTTAGGCATGTTTATTAACACAAAATATTTTTTATTTCTATTTTTTGAAGAAATAAAATTATAATTTTTATTTCTTAAAAAAAACAGAAAGTAAAATCTTGTTTACTAAATTTTAATTTTTTTTCAAAAACAAAAATAAAAAACAAAAATTATGTTTACTAAAAAAATTTTGTTCTTACATTTTATTATTTATTATATGTATTTCTTATTATTATTTATTTATATTTATTATTTATCATAAGTTTTATTTATTTATTATTAATTTTTTATATTATTTAATTATTTTTATGTAATTTATAAATATATTTAATTTATTATTTTTATTATTATTCATTCATTAATTTTATTTAATTTATAAATATATTTTGTTTAATTTATTATTTATTATATTTTTATTTAATTTATAAAAATATTTAATTTATTTATTATTTGTATTTTATATTTATCATAATTATTATTTATTTATTTATTTATTTATTATTATTATGTATTATTTAATCTATTTTATTATTGTTTATTTTGTTTATTATTATTTATTTATTTATTTTTATTTTATTTATAAATATTTTTTATTTATTATATTTTTATTTAATTTATAAAAATATTTAATTTATTTATTATTTATATATAATATTTAAATTTATTAGTGTAAAAGACATGAATTCCCAATTTTACAACTTTGAAATTTGGTCATTTTGAAGGCGAGAGGAAACAAAAAGAGGAAGTACCATTTTTCTTGTTTTCTCTTTTCTTTACAATTAGAGGAAACGTTTCTTTAAGGGCCAAAGTAAAAAAAAAAATTGGTAAATAAAATTTTACTTTTACTTCTTCATATTATGAAATAAAAACAGAAAACATGAAATATTTCATGATAGGAAACATGCCTTATTTTATCCCACCAATCAAATGGTTGAAAATGTGACAATGTGGCTGCATATCATAGACCCTCACACTAAAATTTTATCAATATAAAAGCTACATACTAAGCTCAAACAACCAACTTGCCCATCAAAAATGGATACACTCAAAACCATTACCTTCTGTCTCCTTTTTTCTTTCCTCTCTTCCTTCTCCTACACCGCGATGACAGGCCTCTGCTCAAACGCGGCCTGTCACTTGAGTGAACCCTTGATCCGATTCCCCTTCCGCCTTCCAACCCGCCAACCCGACCCGTGTGGCTATCTGGGGTTCGGATTATCCTGTGACACCACAAACCAAACACTCATTAATCTACCAAACTCGGGACGATTCCGAGTCCAAAGCATAGACTACGGCACACAAGAAATATGGATCAACGATCCAAACAACTGCCTCGCGGCACGTCTACTCTCACTAAACCTCTCCGGCTCTCCATTTATCGGCGCGTTTGATCAAGATTTTACTTTGTTTAATTGTTCAATGGACTATAGGAACTATAGGGTGAATCCTATAGCTTGTTTAAGTGGTGATGGTTACAGTGTTTTCGCTACTTCGCATATGGGAGCTATTAGGGTTTTGTCGGGCAAGTGCAGTGTGGTTGCAACCATAACAGTACCGGTTCAGTGGCCGTTTTATGAGCAGGTCTTGTCGTCGGACCTGAGTGATGATCTGAGGCTCACTTGGGTTACGCCACAGTGTGGTAGGTGCGAGTCTAGGGGTGGAAGGTGTGGGTTCAAGAGCAATACAAGTCATGAAATTGCCTGCTTTAGTGCTCCTCAGCATGGTAAGTTCCTTAGTAATCACTTTAACTTTTTTTTTATTTTTTATTACTACTGAATATATACTATCGAACTGAAAAAATAAAAATAATCTCGTTATGATAAGACTATACATTTGACTCTTTCTAAACTCGGTAGCTTTAATCTGCCTATTAAGGTCATGTTTGGTTCACGTTTTGTTTTTTCTTTTCTACAATAGGAAAACATAAAATAAATAGTGTCATTTTTAAAAAGTATCAAAATAATTCTTTTTTGTATTTTTTACACTATTCATAAAAATAACACTGTAGCAGAGGAAATAAGTGATCAAAATAAAAAATAAAAATATTAGTACCAAACGTGCTTCCCGTTTAGACTCACAACACTTCACAATAAAAATATATACTTCTACTTTATAAAATCTACAGCACGGAAACAAAAACCCAAACCAAACCAGCCCTAAATATCTAGTTTGATATCAAGTCCGGCCATAGTGAGAGATGATTGATGACAGAACAATTTAGCTTTAAGCACATTGTTTGATTCTTTACTACTAAAAAAGATAAGAAAAAAAATGAAAGAAAGAATAAAATAGATGAAAAGATAATTAATGACAGAAAAAAGGAAAAAATAGAAATATACTTAATTACTAACTCACTCTTAATTACTATCATATATTTTTTTCAAAAGAAAATCGATTAATCGATATGTTTACAAGTGAGTGTGTATAGAAATGGCTGATTTCAAGGGTACAATGGGATTGGAAATTATTGGTTTGATCAGGACAACGGTTACTTTTTTGGACGACCTACTATCTTACTTCTTTGCACATAATATTGTAACTATAAATTATATAGTGGCCATGTATAATACACTACCCATGGGTGGTAGGAATATCTAAGAACCTCTGACTAGATAATCAAGAAAATAATGTGTCAAGAGTCAGAAAAAAAAAAAACATATAAAATAATTAAGATAGACTACAATTCATTTTGTATGATTGAGGATTAGTATTTATAAAGGGTTAACTATCATTATTTTTTCTAAATTTCTTTTTACCTACCGAAATATGCATGAGTCACATGGTATTTAAAGCTTAATGTATGATTAAACATTGAAGATATATAATGAATAAGTTCATTAATGAATTGAAACAAAATTTAATAAACAAATAGTAAAGCAACTTTATTTGTAATCCAATTGAGGTATAATCAATAAGTATTTAGTTGTAGATTGTCAACCATTTATATGAGCATTGACTTTAATCTAATAATCTATATATATATATATATGACTCTGAATTTCGCCCCATGAAAAAGAGCTTTATCCCCACCTCCCACTTCAAGTGTGCTCGACGCTTTCCCCATTACAGTCATAGCTTTGGTTTGGTTGACTTTGACATTAGACCTACACATTTTCTTTAATTATGTCAACCATACCTTCCAATATGCAATTTTAAAGTGGACATTGTAAGAAAACTTGTCTTTAGGACTTCCGAGGAGCGCTCGATACGCCATCACCATGGGGGCGGGAGTACCGGCATTGTTGTGTGTTGTTGGGCTTTTATGTTTCATTTTTGGGCGGGTCAAATCCTATGGTAGTAGGAGGAACCACTCCTCATCAGAATACACATCCACAGTTGCTCCACAGCCCACCATTGTTTCGGGCCTCGATGGACTCACTATCGAATCCTACCCGAAAACAGTTTTGGGCGAGAGCCGACGGTTGCCCAAGCCCAATGACACAATGTGCCCGATATGCTTGTCCGAGTACCGGCCCAAGGAGACCCTGAGGAGCTTACCAGTTTGTCAACATTGCTTCCATGCCACTTGCATTGATGAATGGCTCCATCTGAATGCCACCTGTCCGGTTTGCCGGAGTTCTCCTCCACGGTCACCGGAATATTCCCACTTGTAATTTTTTTTTTAATCTTTCTTAGTTTCTGGGAAAATGCATAGGGTCCAAGAAAATGTGATAAAGGGAGAGCAAGATTCTTATGTAGTATGCTTTTCAAAGAAAAAATATTATGTAGTATATTTGATTTCCCTTGTTGTAATTTTTAGTACTTGTTTTCTTCTTTTGTGCTTTCATAGGTGCCCAAAAAAGAAGATGGTCAATAGGAGTTCTTTTTTGCTTATAGTATCTTTTTTAACTTTCTTTTATATGTTTACTTGAATTATACTAATATAGGCATACATATTTTATGTAAACAGGGACTGATTCAGAAAATAATAGGGGAGGTGAGGGTAATCTTTAATAAAAATATTATATAGATTTGTGGTGGCAAAATAAAAATTTATTTGGTAAGTATATAAGGGATAATTTTAATATTTTGCTTATATTTTACTTTATTTTTTAAAAAGTAATAGAATCCGTACCTATAATGTACTTCCGTGGCTGTATGTGAACACATATATATGTCTTGTATGTATGCCTATACCTTGAGAGGCTTATTTAATAAAGACTTTAATCATCACTTCCCGAATTTTAAGCCTAAACCAAAATGAGATGAGATGAAATTTCTTAGAAATAGAATAATGTGGTAGTTGTTAGGACTTAGATCCCGAAAGGGCCTAAACCAATATTTTCGAGGTAAGTGTAGTCAAATATATTTCATGATACTTGGGGAAAATTTCAGGGACAATAAGCCAATGACATTCCCTATTGTTTCAGTTTTGTCAGGGACCTCCCATGTGGTTTGTTACCGTTAGCACATACCTCCCTTATTACTAACTGGCCGTTAAATTAATAACGTCATCAGAAAAATTTAAATTTTATCCCTAAAATACCCTTCTAAGGGTGAAATCACTTTTTTAAAATATAGATATACATAACACATATATACATATATATACTCGAGTAGGGTTCCTGGAGTCCTTCTTGGTGATCACCGCCTCCATGCCCACCGCCACCGCCTCCTGGCCGTCGTATAGGTGGCAAAAGCAGCTGATCAACTTGGCCTTGTAGAGTGAGTCGACGACGATCTCCATGCGGCGCATCACCACCATGTCGTGGAAAAAGGTCATCAGCTCCTTTGGGAGGTGTGGACGAGTCTATGATATAAATAATGTTGGTTAGTGGTTAACAAAATTTGTAATAATTTATTCCTGAAAGAAAAAAGAAGAAGAAGAAATTGAGACAAAATTTAGGGGATTTCTTTTACACTTTGGTACACTAATTTTTAGGTTTTATAATTAATTTATTCCTAACCCTTCCCTTCCCTCTTCCGGTAACTTCCCCTAATTTCTAGGGTTCAGTGTTTACATCTATATAGTACCTATATATATATATGTGGGTAGTTTGGTAATCTCACTTCAAAACCTAAGAATAACTACGTAACTTTAACCCTTCCGTTAGATGATTTAACGGTAAGTTAACACTATGGGAGGTCTTTGCAAACCTCAGAGGAGGTCCCTGACAAAGCTGAAATAACAAGAGAGGTCATTGGCTTATTACCAAACCTCAGGGGAGCATTGTTCTTTTGATTTTAAATAATGTTTAACTTATAAAAAAATAGGATAGATTTTCATAATAGGTCTAACATATTAATTTTAATGTGGTGAAAATAAGGACAAATCTCACAAGATATTACATTAAGTTTAATTGTATATAGGGTTAAATAAAATTAGGTCATGAGATTTCAGCAACTACGTTTTGCACAAAGATGAATATACATAGAATGTATAACATATTCTCCCATATATAATTATGCTTCCGAATATGCTACTTTTGTTCATTAAATCATGCCTGGTGGGTAATAGTATAGCCAGGGAAGAGCTGGATCCGAATGGGTTTAATGATATTACACTGGGATTCACATTCATGCTTACTCAGAAATATGCTCTTATACGTTTGATTTTCAATTCAAACCAAAATGTTCCTCTATTGAAAGAATTTTATTTATTTATTATTATATATATTTTTAAGTTAAGCATTACTCATGTTAGGAAAGTGTCTTAAATTTCTATTGTAATTAGGTTTCCTATTTTAGAGTTGTATTGTAAAAGGTAATTTAGAGAAATGTCTTATATTCCAAGGAGTTGTAATCCTTGTCCAATAAAAAATTGAGTTTTCTTGTTCAACAAATAATATGGTTTAACTTTATAAATAGAGACCTAGGGTTGAGACTTAGAGAAGAGAAGAGGAGAAAAGAGAGGAAGATGGTGTGAGGGTGCTGTGTGCGCCAGGTGAGCCAAAGTTGGGGTTGAACCACATTAAATATTGTGTGTTATCTGTGTAATTGAGTGTGTGAGTTAAAAAGGTGTGGATGATCTTGGCGGGATTAATTCCTAAGTGTGAGATGAGAATTAATTCCTAACAACTCACACATAGGGGTACACAAAAAAGCCGTGTAACCGTAGAACCGGTCCAAATCGAACTGAATCGATGTTTTGGTTCTGATTTTGAATTGGTTTGGTTTGATTTCAGTTTTGAATTAGTTTGGTTTAATTGGTTCCAGTTTCAAAAAAACAAAACTGTTCTTGTTTGGTTTGGTTTCATACTGTCAAAAACCGAACCAAACCGATTATATATATACATATTAAGGTCTTAATTAAAATTATAAGTTCATCCAAATAGTGTTATAACATTCACCGAAAATACCACATGCATATACATAAAAGCTCTATATTTTATAACCTCTTTCATTTCTCAGATGATCACATCCACTCTCTTTGTCAGCCACCATAAACCCTTTCCTTAGTTACCACTTGCTTGGGTGCCTTCTACAAAAAGTTTATTTCTCTCTATACTTTTGTCTTTCTCATGAAAGAATTATTCTCATGAGATGTAATATCAAAATTCGCTATTGTGTTTGAAAAAAGGTTAAATACTTATTTACTTTTTTTCTTTTTGAATTTGATAGTGCTTAGTACTTACTATTACGATATTGATTAATATGTTAAAATTGTGATTCATATATGTAATATTTAGTTTGAAAAAATATGTTTAAGAAATTGTGGTTTGGAACTGAACCAATCCGATCTTTTATGGTTTGGTTTGATTTGGTTTCTTCACTAATGGTCCCGGTTCTGGTTCCCGTTTTTGAGAAACCGTTGAGAATGGTTTAGTTCCAAATTTATCAAGAAGCTTACAAAATCAAACCGTGTACACCCCTACTCACACACCCTGCCTCCACCAAGGCTTGAACCTTGGACCTCCCATTTGAGAGTTAGGGTCTGATACCGTTTAACCATTAGAACTTTAACCACTAAAAAAGTTGGTTTTCTTGTTGAGACCGTTTTTGTTCTTGATACAAGTTTATATATTTGTTCTGATTCTTGTCTTAGACTGAATGAATGTATTTATCTTACACAATCATGATTATTCACTATGGGTTTGAACTTGGATACTTAATTCGTGATTTTCTACACAATAGTGGTAATAAAACTCGAAACCCTAGGTTGACACAGACCGTTCCTTGACAAGTTGATACAGACATGTTTTAGTTTATTTTCATGCATTAGGAGTAGATTAGAGTAATTTCATGTACTAGTCAGTTCAGTCATGAGATGGGTTGTCGCAATCCGGTTGACGATATTCCTTTTTGGGTCTTATTTAGCTATTTGCGGTACGACCTGATTCATAGTTTATGGATCGCTGTCACATGGTTCATTTTTCAACACCAAAAATTTGCCCTATGATGGCACTAAATCAGACACAAACACGTTTTGTTCCAACCTGGTTCAACCAATACACACTTGATGCCTTTGAGATACAACAAGTAATTCACTCAAAACACACACAAGGTATATATGCAGAGAATATAAACAATACCTACGAATTTACAGAAAACCACAATAATGGTTTTCCAACATTCACTATTATCATACAAATAGTACAAGGATCTCTCACTCAGGCCACACTACAACATCATACAAGCACTTTCTTATATGAATTTGTACCTATACAAAATTCCATACTTGTGCCTATATAGGCATACATACAAAACTGCCTAATTGTGTGGATGACAACCCCATCCACATAGGTTAAGTGTTGTCACCATTCAGAGGCTACCAACACTAACAATGCAGATGCACTCCCAACTGGTGGATGTCTTGGTACTTTCCTGCAGTGCCACATGCCTCTTGGTGGTTGTGTGTCTCCAAATTGCCCAACTGCTTTGTCTGAGCCACACCATGCCTTGACCAGCCTTGCACAAATCTAAGTCATACTACACCATCATGAGCCATCTATACCAAACATGAGCCAACAAGGCCCAATGCTTGCCTTTGCTGAGCCAAATGCCTTATCCCAGCTCCCCTCAAGTCTACGTGGACTTGGGAGCAATGCCAAATCTGAACACATGTCTTCACCAACGAGCATGCACCTAGCCATGCCCATTTCTTGGTTCCTCAATGCCTTGGCACATAGGCCATGTCGCGCCATGCCTATGTCTTTCGAAATCAACCATCAATGGTGTCATAACCTTGTCAAAGAAAATTTAGTATTGCCAAGACTTGATATGTGCATGGCTTGCCAAGCCACGCACATTGCATGTTCTCCAGCACATGCTAAGTCAAGGCTATCCTTGCCCAATGGCAAGTTAGCACAATAGTGGACACGACACGTAAGGCTAGCCAAGCCAAGCACACACACAAGTGCCCACATTGTCATCAACACCACACCACCATCACAAACCCATGCCATCAAGCTAAGTGTTGTCAAACCATGCCCACACATATCCATAGGCCTCCCTACATATACCTTAGCCAAGGCCTTGCTTGGTTGGCCTTGGCTAGGGTATATCGGTGTTTCACATCATGAACAAGACAAGTGTTACAAGTCAAAGCTAGGAAGCCCAGACACTCATGGGATTAAACTTGAAAGCATACTGCAAAAAATCAAACATTAAAATCCAGCACTCAAAGTTTTTGCACTAAAAATTCGTAAAATATATATAAAATTCAAAAAAATATTATAATTTATATTCATTTCGCTTTTCATTTTTCTCAAAATTTAATTTTAATTTTATATTTTTCCCGAATTTTATACATATTTTTTGAAATTTATACATGTTTTCAAAATTTATATATTTTTTTCGAATTTATATATTTTTTCCGAATTTTTATTTTTTTTCAAATTTAATATATGTTTTTCCAATTTTATATTTTAAAAATTTGTAGTGATTTGACTTGCAGTTTAGAGTTCAATGAATCTAAACATGAAACTTCATGACATGTACACATAAAAAGACTTGACTAGTGTGACTGTTCACATATTGGAAACTACCTAGCTGACAAGTCAAGATACAACAAGCCCCATCAAATTTCTTTGAAGTAGGAGGGTGTGGAAAGAAAATATACTAGGCATTCGGAAACTTGTGCGTTTTGTGCACCACTTTTTGTCAAGTAAATCTGTACTTGTACTAAATAATATTTCAAGCTGATTTTTAGTTTGAAATGGCCAAATTTCCCATGTACTGCTTTTTTCTGATATTGTTAACAAGGCTAGGTGAAGGCTACTACCATGATAAGTGCAAGGTTTCGAGGTGCGAGGAGCAGGGTCCGGCCATCCGTTTCCCCTTCTGGCTTAAACACCACAGCCACACAGTGGTTTCGGAAGCAGCCAACGAGGGCTATCCCGAGTTTGAGCTGATGTGCAATGACAGAAATCAAACTGTGCTAACGCTACCACATTCAGTAAATCTGGTTGTTCGGAACATTTCTTACAGCTCTCAAATTATATCACTATATGATGGCGAACGCTGCTTATCAAAACAGCTCATGAACCTCGATCTATCCGCTTCGTCTACTTTTCAACTTCATCCATTGTCTAGTTTACGATACGTTGAGTATGCAGTATACAGGTGTCCTGCACGTAACGATATGAGTTCATACAACCCCATTTCTTGCTTTAGTCCATCTGTTCCGGGATATGAAATTTATGCTGTCCGTTACTACGTTTATCTTTCCCTTTTTTCTTGCACAAGGATTGGTAATTACACTGGCTCAGATTTTGAAGTTTACCAAACAAGTCTCACATTGGATTGGTCAAAACAGAATTCGCCTTTGTGCGATGGAGAGACCAAAAAATGCGTCTATGGATATGATGATAGTCAGTGTTTCCAAACGCCTCAGCCTCGAAATAAAAAAAGTACTAATACTTCAAACTCCTTTATCATATTTAGTGGTTTCAATTTATTTATTTGATGTATATTCAATGACTCAATTTGTATGTAGACATTCAAGCAAAGGCTACAAAGAGAAATAGTTGAACTATGCTTAATTAGAGAACAAAATATGTACTAGTAAGATTTTATTATTGCATAAGCATGGAAAATTAATATTTTGGATCTTCTTTATTTTTTTGCAGGTTCATCAGTAAAACTACCTGTGACAGGTAAATTAAGTTGTTTATTGAGCACCCTTTTTTATTTTTTATACTCCTGTCTCTTGGTTGACTTGGTTTGTTTTGAATGCAGCTACGGTGAGCTCAGTTGTGTTAGTTCTTCTTGTGGTAGTCATTGTGCTCTATCGTGTCAATCGCTCACACAAAAACAAAATGTTGAAAGAAGATGAAGTGAAGATTGAGAAGTTTTTGGAGGACTACAGAGCCCTCAAGCCCTCGAGATATTCTTATGCAGACATAAAAAGGATCACAAATCAATTCAAGGAAAAACTTGGGGAAGGGGGTTATGGGACCGTGTTCAAAGGGAAACTTTGCAGCGAGATTTTCGTAGCTGTGAAGGTCCTCAATGACTCGAAAGGAAATGGAGAAGAGTTCATCAATGAAGTAGGAACAATCGGTACAATCCACCATGTGAATGTCGTCCGCCTGGTTGGCTTCTGCGCTGATGCGCCTAAGCGAGCTCTTGTTTACGAGTTCTGCCCAAATGATTGCTTAGAAAAGTTCATTTTTTCGAATAATCATCATGATCATGACAACAATTTTCTCGGTTGGGAGAAGTTGCAAGATATAGCTCTGGGAATAGCCAAAGGCATTGAATATCTCCATCAAGGGTGTGTTCAGAGAATACTTCATTTTGATATTAAGCCTCAAAATATATTGTTGGACCAAAACTTCAATCCAAAGGTCTGTGATTTTGGGCTAGCAAAGCTGTGTTCTAAGGAACAAAGTATTGTCTCGATGACAGCTGCAAGAGGGACCATGGGCTATATTGCCCCTGAAGTCTTCTCTAGGAATTTCGGAAATGTGTCCCATAAATCAGACGTATACAGTTTCGGAATGTTGTTGCTTGAAATGGTCGGTGGCAGGAAGAATATGGACGATAAAGTAGAGAAAACGAGCCAAATATACTTCCCGGAATGGATTTATAATCATTTAAATCAAGGAGAAGTGCTCGGTATGATGAGCATCGAGGTAGAGGAACATGCTCAGATAGTAGAGAAACTAGCTATTGTTGGGCTATGGTGCATTCAATGGTACCCTGTGGATCGGCCTTCGATGAAAGCTGTGGTTCAAATGCTAGAGAATGACAACAACATGACTATGCCACCAAATCCGTTTGCTTCTGCAGCAGAGACAAACGCAAGTTCAATCAAGCCTGCGAGAGCTTTCAACAGAGAGTTGGAAGTTATTTCAGAATAAAATAATTGACACTTATTGGAATTGTTCATATATATTTGCTGTTGGTATTGTATGAATGGTAAATGTAGGAAGGCAACATGTTATTTTAATCAGTAAGTACAATAAAGTTGCAACAATCTACAATAAAATTGTAACAATCTATATGCACCTGCATCAGTTTCTTTTATGTTTGTATTCTATCATGTATAACTTTTGGTGGCAACACAACTTCATTGTTTTCCAGTATGATGTACATATTACAAATTTTTGGGAGAATATTTCTGTTAATCTTAATAGGTATGTACTAATTCATATGATGTGCTCGGATTCATATTGATTCCAAGCTAGAAAGTTTCGTATTGGTTTTGTCAGTAAAAAGTTGGAAGTTAATAAGAACAAATATTTTGAGCTCATGATTTGATGAATGAAGCATGAACAATTCATAACTCGCTTAGACTAGTGAAAATGTTCATGAAATAGTTAAACAAGATTTGAAAACACTGAATTAGTAAAGTCGTTTGATTTATAACCAATTATTTCTGAAGTTTAATCTGAAGCTCGACTAGGAACATGCTATTGTTGGAAAAAGAAGGAAACTATCTTACCATGCCACCAGTTCCTTCTGATTCTGAGACTGAATAGAAGACAAGTTCAAGAAAGCCTAGATGGTTTTCACCAATCTTATTTTCCACTTTCATAAGTTTGTTTGGTATATATGTTAGGGTTCGCACACCCTATGTACGAAGCCGTGCACACCTGCAAATCAGAAAACGCATACAAACACACCAAACAATCGACACAAGAATATATACGTGGTTCAGCCAAATAAGCCTATGTCCACGGAGAGCACCGTTTCACTAAAAATCACTGAGAGGATTACAAGGGGGTGATTCGCCGAAATAATATTAACGTCCTCTGGCGCCGGCCTAATCTGGCTCTCTGGCGCCACCCTATTCTGGCTCTCTGCCTGGTATACCGAATACAATAGGCTACACCTATAAAGAGGTTAGAGTGGAGGACAAGTCCATCAATCCAATTAGGAATTGATCTCCTACCATAACTGTGATTGCTTAATGGATAAGTTATATTCCCCCTTAACAAAGGAGTCACCAAATATAACAAGATCCTAGTCAAATAGAGATAGCTTGGTGGCTAAGTTTAACTTTTCCTACAAAGGAGTCACCATTTCTAACAATTTTTTTAGATTAATATTGTCCTAATCCATCATACCCATAAAAACTGATACTACAACGACAAAGCAAGAATATAATATCAATTATTGCAGGTGGTCATGAAAGAGAGAATAATAGGAAGATGAATAAATTATTTTTATTTAATATATTTTATTGCGTGGGTAATATTGGGATAGAGAGGATGACGAGAAATAAATGATGGGAATAGTGACAAGTCATATAAAGGAAAAGGAAAAGATTGAAACAATCACAAATTGGGACTTGACAGTTGACAGATAACACTTGACACTTGAAAGAAAAGTAGCATTGTAAGATGGAACCAAACTAGACGGCACAAAGTAGTTCCCACCACCCCACCACATCAATTGAATTCAGCAGTTATGTATTTTTACCTATTCGTCACCAACAAAGATTACTTCCAGCACTACTACAAGGGGTATCTTTCCTTGTTCCTAAATGGGAGGTTAATTGTTCAAGCCTAAGTTTTGTATTTGTAACAATATTTTCTTTTCTCTGTATATTTTTCAGAAAGTACCGATACCATTATTCATTATAAATGCTTATCTAATACTTATTTTTTTAGATTAATAGTCCTAATCCATCATACCCATAAAAACTGATACTACAACGATAAACCAAGAACATAATATCAATTATTGCAGGTGGTCATGAAAGAGAAAATAATAGGAAGATGAATAAATTATTTTGATTTAATTTATTTTATTGCATGGGTAATATTGGGAGAGGGAGGATGACTGAAAATAAATGATGGGATTAGTGACAAGTCATATAAAGGAAAAGGAAAAGATTGAAACAATCACAAATTGGGACTTGACAGTTGAAAAAAAAGTAGCATTGTAAGATGAAACCAAACTAGACGGCACAAAGTAGATCCCACCACCCCACCACATCAATTGAATTCAACAATTCTGTATTTTTACCTATTCCTCACCAACAAAGATCACTTCCAGCACTACCACAACGGGTATATGTCCTTATTCCTAAATGGGAGGTCAATTGTTTAAGCCTCAGTTCTATATTTGTAACAATATTTTCTTGTCTCTCTATATATACACTAATTGTTAACGTTTTCAGAAGGTGCGGATACCATTATTCATTATTAATGTTTATCTAATACTCCTTTTTTTTTTATTAATATTGTCATAATCTATCATACCCATAAAAACTGATACTACAACGACAAACCAAGAACATAATATTAATGGTTCAAGCCTCAATAGAGAGAGTGTGTATGAGTTTCTTACTTTTAAAATATAAAAAAATAAAAAAACAATAATAAAAAAATCATGGATATCATGCCTTCTATGGCTATATTAAAGTACTTTGGTTTGAGCAAACCAAAACCAAACGTGTAAGTGATTTTTTAATGATCGTGCATGTAAAGCCTAGAGTCATGTCATTCGCAGGATTTAATGGATGAAAGTAACACACTCAAAAGCATAATTGCGTATGGAGAATATGGTAATACATTTTCGAAAAAGGAAGTTGAACATAAAATTTATAAAATAAGAAATTGATCTCAATTAGTTTTTCAAATTTTTTTAACTATCTTTCCAAATGACTATTGGACCATATGAGAGGAGAGGACGAACTTCATCCCATAGTTGTCAGAATCCTGATTCTAACTGATAAAATCTTACGATTTTACGATTTTACCATGATTCTACTACGTTAAAATAATGATTGGACGGTTAAACCCTTCATATAAAATGCCCAAAAGCTTAATAATTTACTCTAATATCCCAATATATGGCCTAAATTTATGAAAAAATATTTAAAGACCCAATGTATTAGAAAAATTTAAAAATACTAACATGATTTAGACTTTTAAATCAAATATTTAATATTTAATATTTTTTTAAAAAAATTAATACGTTTAGGTAAAATCTTACGATTCTACGTATTCCAAAACGATTTTACCTAAACCCCCGATTCTAATAGCCTTGTTTCATCCTCTCAAAAGAGTACCAAGTATTGTTGTTTGTGTTATAGTATTGTTGTTTGTGTTATAGGTTTTTTTTCATGACGTTGATAAATTTCTTCATCATCGGTACTTGGTGCCTATATACATGCCCACATGCAAAATTGGACTTTTACTAAAATCCTCTTAAACGATTCGTCAAAAATCACTACACATGTGTTTAAAAATGTTGTTATAATTATATTTAAAAAGAAAATTTAAAATCAAACAAATCTATAATTATGGAAAGATTTTCAAACTTATGCCAATGTTTTCAAATTATTGGGATACATGCAAAGTGATTTATTCGACCACAACAAATATGTAACATGATCTACCCAAGTATTGCCTTTTTGTTTATTGCACCTTATAAATTTCGACCTAAAATCTTTCTTAAAAGTAAGTTAGATATAAAATTCATAAATACACAAATCAAAGTCAATTTTTTTTAAAAAAGATTTTGGCCACGTGTCTAATTTGTATTAGATCACACCAGCAAAAAGGACGAAGTTGGTCTTCATGGGGCAGGACTTAAGTATACAAATGCACTAGCCCCATTGAGAAATATACCATATGTTGACAGCAGTGACTGTGTAGGTTTTAACTTTTAATATTAATGGGTAGAACTCAAGTCACTTGAGATTCTTGGATGAATTCAGACACTAATTTGAACTACTTTATTCAGGATGCTAATTTTCTATATTTGTCACCATTTTGTCCATCAATGTAGTTGAGGTTTCTGTTAGATGACTCTCTACTCCATAAATATCTCAAATGGGCCGCCATTGAATCACGTTACATTATTACAAGAAAACAGCCATCAACGACTTTCTTTTAAGCCACTCCTAATTACTTGACTTCCTTAATAATTACATATTTCTCTTATTCTTTGTAATTTATGAACTGTTTTAATAATGAAATACATGAAAGAACACGTTAAGAAAATTTTCATTTGTTTAATAAACCTATGGTATTAGACAATGGGACTTACAATCCAGCTATATGAAAAAACTATTGCATGCACAAGGAGTCCAAGGACCACGCAAATAATAAATTTGACATAGGAACTAATTATTCAATAAAATCAACATTATATGTCAAGTTGTGATTATCCGAATCACGTGATCCTAACGCATGTATTATTATTTTTAACATATATATTTGGTTATGTATTCAATTGTGATTATCAGTATATTATAGTTCTAAACTATACAATATTTTTTTCAAACAAAACAAAAATTAATTAATTGATGTGTTTACACTAGTGTGTATAGAAGTGGCTGATTTTAAAGGAATAATGGAAGTGGAAATTATCTTACTTTTTTGCACATAATGTAACTCTACAATATAGTGATACACTACCAATGGGTGATTAGAATATTTAAGTACCTCTAACTAGCTAGACAATTAATAAACTAATTTGTCACGAGTCAAAAAAAAAAAAACATAGAAAATAATTAAGATAGACTAGCATTTATTTTGTATTATTGTGGATCAATATTCATCAAGGATGAACTATCATTAATTTTTTCTAAAATATTTTACCTACTGAAATTTGCAGGAGTCATCAAGGATGAACTATCATTTATTTATATATATATATATATATATTTTTTTTTTAAAAATAATAGAATTCTGAATATAAATTTTTTTTATAAGAGAGTAAGTGCCTCCATAACTATAATGTGCCTGTATGTGAACACATATATGTCTTTGGATATATTCATATATATATATATATATGCCCTGAGACTTATTTAATAAACAGTTTAATCATAACTCCCTCAATTTTAAGTGTAAACGAAAGGAGATGAAATTTCTTAGAAATAGAATAATGCGGTAGTTGCTAGGACTTAGATCCTGAAACCAATAGCTTCGAGGTAAGTGTAGTGAAATATATTTCCTGATACTCAGGCACGGATCCACTTAAGGACCCACGAAAAGTTTTTTTATATACTTTTTACCCTAAAATATTTAGTATTTAGCCTTCAGTGGAAGTTTTTTTTTTTTACCTTAAATACCACAAAATTTAGATTTATTTACAGCTAAGTCCCCACTGAAAATTTGTTTTAAACCACACTGAAATAAATATATGTCACTTATACCCCAAAAACCCACTGTAATTTTTTTTAGCCTCCATTGAGCTGGATCTCTAGATCCGTCACTGTTGATACTTATTGTTATTTTAAATAATTTTTAAATTAAAAAAAAAAATAGTATAAATTTTCATAATAGGTCTAACATATTAATTTTAAGGTGGTGAAAATAAGGACAAATCTCACAAGCATACACGGTTAAAACCAAAACGTTACTCTATTGTAGACACAGTAGGTATGATCTCCATAAAAGATATGCACACAACGGAATAAGTAAAATCATATCAATCTATTCATCTTCATATTAGCCTATCTCCCTCCCTTGCTCACCTGCAATCATTTAGATATATTATGGCTCTTGCACCTGCTTTATCCTGAAGTAATATACACACATATATATGTATACAGCATATATATATTGAAAGAGATAGAATATTGGTACATTCGAAAAAACAAGCATGAATGGGACACTCTTATTGAAACTTTCAACCATTTGTTTCCTTTCATCCTTTTTCTATTTAGGAAATTTCTACTATCTTTCCTATAAATTCTCTCCCTTCCCTTAAGTGCTCTTCAACGACTTCACTTGACTTTGATTTTTCTAAGGACCTCCTTTTCAATTGTGCATCTACTTAAGTGTGGTACCAATTAACGAAGGAGGTGCATTACACGCGTACGATGAGGAGGTGCAGTACACGCATACGCGTAGACGATGAATTACATATTAAAAACAATAAATTTAGTATAATAATAGGACAATGCTTGGGTCCTTACTAGTGAAGACCAACTTAGTCCTCACCCATTATTTGGACTAATAGAATTAAGACACTTGACATATATTAATTAAAAAATAGAAATGAGTATTACCCATTATTTATGGGATTCAACCCGGATTTGAATTCTTATTTTTTCTCTTATTCACTTTTAAAATAAAAATCTAATGGGCAGTTTAACGTCATATATATATATATATATGCATGTATACTTTCCTTAAACACAAATAAGAAAAAAATCACAATCCACGAATATTATTCAATATTGTGATGTGAACTTCTCCATATTTCGTAAAATCCAAAGATATATAAATGAATTGGATATAAAATATTATGAACACAAATAAGAAAAAATAAAAATAAAGTAATTGAAGTATAGAAATTTGGAGAAAAAAGTCAGAAATCTCGTGTGTGAAGTGCCGTTCATCGCACCAAATTGATGATATTACAAAAATACAAAACATTTTATCATCCTTTGGATTCAATTGCAATATCCATAGCATATATATATATATATATATTTATCAATCTATATATAAATAATAGTGTACACACATATATCAATCTATATATACAAATAAGTGTACACGCATATGAGACGTTAAACTGCCCATGAGATTTTTTTTTAAGTAAATAAGAGGAAAAAAAAAAATATCAAATCCGGGTTGAATTCCATAAATAATGGGTAATACCCATTTATGTTTTTTAATTAATATATGTCACGTGCTTTAATTATATTGGTCCAAATAAGGGGTCGGGAACCAAGCATTGTCCTAAGAATATTATGTGCATCTTCATTACTATTCTCTCTTTTCCTTGTACCTCTCCAATGCCTCCTCTGTTTATTGGCTTCTCCTAAACTTACTCTGTTTTTATTGTTCTGATTACTTGCATCACTTTTGCTTTTTCAGACGAAATACACAAATCTCTTGTAAGCAAATGCCCAAAACCAATATTCCAAAGATGATTATGTCAATTAGATCATTACTAAGATATACTTATATAGTCTGGCTTATGGCTCTTGTACTTGCTCTGTTTCCTCAAGCTTCCATAGCCCGCAAGAAGCATTGTCCCCCTTCTTCTTGCGGAAATATTGGTAACATCAGCTACCCTTTTCACTTGAAAGGCCATAATTCTAGATGTGGCGACGGTTACCACGAACTGGCTTGTGACAACAATCACACCATTCTCGAAATTTATTTTGGAGTCAAATACTATGTCCAACACATCTCTTATGAGAACCAAGCAATAAGATTAGTGGACTTCAATATAAACACTAATTACTGTTCCATTCCTCCCAATTCATTTCCATTTTCTGAGCTTCCATATGTTAAATATTATTTGTCATATTCGGATTCTTCAACATTCTTTGTGAGTTGTTCAAATCCAGTGAATGCTTCGAACTACATAGACTTCTCTTCTTGCAACAAAAGAGCAGACTCATCGTATTCATATGTTGTACTCAATGTCACAAGTTCCTTTGATATCGCCATCTCCTGCACCGTCAACGCTGTCTATCCATTCATTCCAGATTTAGGTTCAAACCTCACTATTTCCCACATTCATCACCAGTTGCTTCGGGGTTTTTGGCTTCGCTACTATCAGCCTGATTCTTTTTTCTGTGGTGATGGTTATTTCATAGGTCAACCAACATGGATACAAGTTTTTCGGAGGTATCAAATACATGCCAGTTGTTTATAGCACACACAAAACGGATTGTATCATACTTGTTTCTTAGAGATCATTACCTGAATATACAATATGCCGCTAATACTAATTAAATGCTTCACTCCATTGGTTGCGTGCAGGGTTAAATGTTTCGTACTCTCTCTCATATGTAAGTTTATAGTCATTCCATCAATTTGATTTCTTTAAACGATTTTAATTTTCTTTATCCCTCATTTTGATAAACTTTTTTTTTCTTCCCCTTTCCGGATGATTCTCGCATCAGACCTTCTCAAATGTAAGTTTATAGTTATTCCATCCATTTGATTTCTTTAAATGATTTTAATTTTCTCCCTCCCTCATTTTGATAAACTTTTTTTTTCTTCCCCTTTCCGGATGATTCTCGCATCAGACTCTCTCATAGGTAAGTTTATAGTTATTCCATCCATTTGATTTCTTTAAATGATTTTAATTTTCTCCCTCCCTCATTTTGATAAACTTTTTTTTTCTTCCCCTTTCCGGATGATTCTCGCATCAGACTATCCCAAATGTAAGTTTATAGTTATTCCATCCATTTGATTTCTTTAAATGATTTTAATTTTCTCCCTCCCTCATTTTGATAAACTTTTTTTTTCTTCCCCTTTCCGGATGATTCTCGCATCAGACTATCCCAAATGTAAGTTTATAGTTATTCCATCCATTTGATTTCTTTAAATGATTTTAAATTTTCTCCCTCCCTCATTTTGATAACTTTTTTTTCTTCCCCTTTCCGGATGATTCTCGTATCAGACTATGCCATCCCACCCGCAGGTGAGTTGAAATAAATAACTTCCTCCCTCACATGTTAAGATTAATAAGGGCTCGTTCCAAGAAAAAACAGATTGATAAATGTGCAATATTAAAAGCAAATATAGTCCTCTGCATATAACCAATTTGTTGATCATGTACTAATATCTACTTTGTGTTCTACTTAGGAGTGTACTTAGGAAGGATTGCAATTGGGTTTTTGTGCTTGATTGTATTCGCATATAGATTCCGAAGAACGCCCTTGTCCATCGATGACTTGATTGAAAATTTTCTTCAGAGTCGAAATAATTTCATTCCAATGAGGCTTTTACGCTTGATTATATTGCTGGCATATGGATTTCGAAGAAGACTCTTGTCCATCGACGAGGCCATTGAAAATTTTCTCCAGAGTCAAAATAACTTTATGCCAATTCGGTACTCTTATTCGGATATAAAGAAGATGACCAACAATTTCCGGGATAAGTTAGGTCAAGGAGGATATGGCTCAGTGTTCAAAGGCAAGCTCCGAAGTGGTGATTTTGTAGCAGTAAAAGTATTGGCAATCTCTAAAGCTAATGGCCAAGATTTCATCAGTGAAGTAGCCACAATAGGCAGGATTCATCATGTCAATGTGGTCCGAATGATTGGATTTTGCGTGGAGGGGGCTAAAACAGCTCTCATATACGAGTTCATGCCCAACGGATCGCTTGATAAAATCATTTTCTCGCGAGGAGAAGAGAGCCTACCCTTCATCAGTTGGGAGAGAATGCATGACATTGCGGTTGGAGTGGCTCGAGGGATTGACTACTTGCACCGAGGCTGTGACATGCAAATCCTACATTTCGATATCAAGCCTCACAATATCCTTCTGGACCAAGGCCTAGTCCCGAAAGTTTCGGACTTTGGCCTTGCAAAATTGTACCCCACGGATGATAGCATTGTCCCTCTTACAGCAGCAAGGGGCACATTTGGATATATTGCTCCGGAGCTGTTCTATAAGAACATTGGAGGTGTTTCGTATAAGGCTGACGTATATAGCTTTGGTATGTTGTTGATGGAAATGGTGGGGAAAAGGAAAAATACGAAGCCACATGCGGAGCATGAAAGTCAAATATATTTTCCATATTGGATTTATGATCATATCAATGAAGGGGATGATTTGCAGTTGGGAGATGTGATTGAAGAAGAAAAAAGTTATGTTAGAAAGATGATTATAGCTGCATTGTGGTGCATACAATTGAGGCCTGTGGATCGTCCGTCCATGAACGAAGTCCTGCAAATGCTAGAAGGGGAGGAGGAGATGCTACAAATGCCTCCCAAGCCTTTCCTTTATTCCAACAACATATCAACCCCTACAAACAACCCAATAGGAGTGCCAACTTCATCCCATGCCGAGATGAGCATAACTATGGAGGACATGTTGAGATAGTGATTTTCCATTTTTATAAACTTTATAACTCTGTTCTCATATATTGTAATACGGCCTTCTAAATCATCTGAATAATAAAGGCTTCTTTTGACTTAGTTTTTCCCTTTGCTTTTACACAAAAGAAAAGGAGAAACAAAAATTATCGCTTATATATGACTTGGGCATTAGCATTTGGAAACTATAAAACATATTATAGCAGAGCTTATCAGAAGAGACTGAAGAGTTTGTCAGTCTCTTTGGCGAAACATTTGCCTAGCTCCTTCTAGAACTGAAATAACTACTTCGACTACAAACTACTCAGCTGCTTAATTTGCAATGTGAAACTATTAGATACGAATTCGTTTCATCTCAACTTTGTAGTACTTTTGTGAAATTTTAACACAGGTGCAGGTATCATAACTCTCGGTTAATTTAATTTCTTGAACTAATGCAAGAATCATTATTGCCATTTAGTTTGTACCTATAACTCTGTGTAAGAACAGTTATTTATGTAATGACATTATTCTGATCAAAAACCATGTTGAGAGTTTTGGTGTTTTAGATTGAGTTGTTAAGTGTTAAATGTGTGTACAAAGTGGTGAAGATACAAAGAATTTTCAGTGGAACAATGACCGGAAGCGGCAATGCAATGCTTATGGCCTCCAAGTATGGCCTCCAAGCTGAGAAAACTGTTCTCGCGATCATGATGACTATTCGAAAAAATAAACTTTTCTAAGGAATCATTTGGGCAGAAGTCGTAAACAAGAGCTCGTCTAGGAGCATCAGCGCAGAAGCCAACCAGGCAGACGACATTGACATGGTGGATTGTACCGATTGTTCCTACTTCATTGATGAACTCCTCTCCATTTCCTTTCGAGTTGTTGAGGACCTTCACAGCTACGAAAACCTCGTTGGAAAGTTTCCCTTTGAACACGGTCCCATAACCCCCTTCCCCAAGTTTTTCCTTGAATTGATTTGTGATCTTTTTTATGTCAGCATAAGAATATCTCGAGGGCTTGAGTGCTCTGTAGTCCTCCAAAAACTTCTCAATCTTCGCTTCATCTTCTTTCAACATTTTGTGTGAGCGATTGACATGATAGAGCACAACTATTACAATGACTACCACAAGAAGAACTACCACAACTGAGCTCACCTTAGCTGCATTCAAAACAAACCAAGTCAATCAAGAGACATGAGGAGAAAAATAAATCAAAATGGGTGCTCAATAAACAACTTAATTTACCTGTCACAAGTAGTTTGATTGATGAACCTGCAAAAAAAAGATCCAAAATATTAAATTTCCATACATATGCAATAAGAAAATCTCACTAGTTCATATTTTATTCTGTAATTAAGCATAGTTCAACTATTTCTATTTGTAGCCTTTGATTGAATGTCTGCATACAAGTCCTCTATTGAAGGAACAAGACAATTGACTCATTGTATTTTAGATCAAATAAATAAATTGAAACCACCAAATAAGAGAGAGGAGTTTGAAGTATTTGTACCTTTTGGAGTTGGAGGCTGAGGCCTTTGGAAGCACTGAGAATCAGGATATCCGTAGCCACATTTTTTGGTCTCTACATAGCATAAAGGTAAATTCGGTTTCGACCACTGCAATGTGAGGCTTTCTTGGTAATCATAATATGGGGCTCTGAGGTTACCAATCCTTGTGCAGGAAGTGATGGAATCATATTCGTAGTAACTGATGAATGAAGAGACGGCATGAATTTCATATCCCGGAACAGTAGGATTAAAGCAAGAACTGGATAAATATAAACCCCTATCTGCAGAACAATTGTATACTGCATACTCATGGTATTCTAAACCAGACAATGGGTGAAGTCGAAAAGTAGACGAAGCGGATAGATTGAGGTTCATGAGCTGTGTTGATAAGCAGCCTTCACCATCATATAGTGATATAATTTGAGAGCTGTAAGAAATGTTCTGGACAACCAGATTTACTGAATGTGGTAGCGTTAGCACGGTTTGATTTCTGTCATTGCACATCAGCTCAAACTCGGGATAGCCCTCCTTGGCTGCTTCCGAAACCGCTGTGTGGTTGTGGCTGTGGTGTTTATGTTTAAGGCAGAAGGGGAAACGGATTTCCGGACCCAGCTCCTCGCACCTCGAAACCTTGCACTTATGAGGGTAGTAGCCTTCACCTAGCCTTGTTAACAATACCAGAAAAAAGCAGTACAAGGGAAATTTGGCCATTTCAAACTAAAATTCAGCTTGAAATATTATTTAGTATAAGTACAGACTTACTTGACAAAAAGTGGTGCACAAAACGCGATAGTTTCCGAATGCCTAATATCTTTTCTTTCCACACCCTCTCCCTACTCCAAAGAAATTTGATGGGGCTTGTTGTATCTTGACTTGTCAGCTAGGTAGTTTCCAATATGTGAACAGTCTTAACACTAGTCTAAGTTTTGATATTAAGTTTGGCCCCTCTTATACTAAAGTCTTTTGTATAAACATGTCATGAAGTTCCATGTTTAGATTCATCGAACTCCAAACTGGAAGTCATATCACTACAAAATAAGACATTTAGTGCAGTCGCAACCACCAGTAGAAGGGATAAAAACTGTTGTTACAGCCTTTAACGACAGACTATTGTGAATTGCCACCTAAAATACCGACATTAAATTTTTTTTATACCTTAGGTTTCTAAATAAAAAGATCAACCTTTGGTGCTACACTGACAAAAAAATTTAACGAGCCACTATATTTTTGTCACTATGAACCCATTCTTTTGTAGTGAATAAAGGGTGTTCATTGCACATTTGTAATATAGCAATGAGGTTTTTGTGTGTAAGAACATTTGTGTGTAATGACATGTTCAGATAAAAAACCATGTTGAGTGATGTTGAGTGTTGAGTAATGTTGAGAGCTTATGTTTCAAGTATATAGTGGTGAAGATACAATGGAATTATAGTGGAATTGTGGTTGGAAGCGACACTCAATGGGAAAAATGAACAAGAAAAATAGAATGTGAATCTTTGTACCTCGAGATAATATTGCGGAATAGTCAATTTTAATCTAATTCGTTTAAAGCAATAATCTACACAATAATAAATATAGGTGCAGAAAATAAAGCAAGAGACGACACCAATATTTTTACGTGAAAAAATCTTGGAAAGACTCCAAGTAAAAAACCACGGATACGCTCTGGTATCGATGCACTATGAATCAAGAAGTACACAGACTCTATGAAGTTAGGACTTACAATCACTCTGATTCGCCGTTTATCACTCGACGTCTGAAAGTCTTGAATCACTCGCGTTCCACGAAGCCTCTGCTCCGATCTTCGTACTCTGACGGCTCCGTTTCTTAACAGGTCAGTTTACCACAAAGCTTCTCGCTCCTATCTCCGCACTCTAACGGCTCCGCTTCTCAACGGATCTATGCAACAGAGTTGCACAAGATGGTGTGATGATCTTTCAATAACTAGATCATTCAATTGTGCATAAAGATCTTCAATGTTGAAGCACAATTGAATAACCTTCACAAAATAGAGAAAACCTTGATATATGATGATCAAGCAATCTCTTTTTCTCTCTCTCTGCAAACGGATCTGATATGTATGATAATTGCAGAGCTCTCACAAAATATAACTCACAAGTCACACCCTTCTCTTTGGTTTAACTCATATAAATAGAGAAGAGTTGTCCAATTAGGGTAGAGAATTCTTTTCCTTTCAGGATTCATATTCCCATCATTAAGTCTTCCAAATATAAACTAATATACCAATGATAGTCCAATATACAAATAATAACTCATAACCATGTCCTTAAGTGAATAGGAGTCTTTGAGGCATCAGAATAATCCTTAATTAAAAACTGAAGTCGGCAACTTTGAGTTCTCGGTAACCGCACTTCGAGTACTCGACAACCCAAAATTTTGAGTACTCAGTAACCAAATCTCGAGTACTCGGTAAACATCTTGATAGCACGGCATAACGCACTCATAGTGCCCCAAGCTCACTGGAATCCATGCTATTGTCCGCGCCAAGGCGCAAATCTTTGAGTACTCGGTAATAAACAGTTCGAGTACTCGGTAGCTCAAAATCTCAAGTTCTCGGTAATACATATCTCGAGTACTCGACAGCTTCAGAAACTATTTTCTTTCCAGTGCCGCTTCTAATTAACTTCTGATTAACTCAATCCAATACTCACAACACACTCAACATGATTTTTTATCAGAATCATGCCATTACAAATAAATGTTCCTACAGTATGGAAAACAGGCTGAAAGGTTTCTAGGATTTTGTACCTCCACGTCTCGGTGAAATGTTCGAGATCTCGGTAAAATGTTCAAGACTTCGAGGTTATACGTTGTAGAATTTTTGGAAGTGTTTGTACTTATATGTAATTGATTCATAACCACTTTTGGACGTGAGTACAAGGTATTACTGGTATATTAATCAATATTTATGGACTTTATGGTCAAAACACAACGTCTTGGAGGAAAAGAGCTTTTGTGCTCTTCTATCCTTCTACATATCAAATTCGTTTACAGAGAGTGAGAGATAAAGATTGCTTGATCATTCAATATCAAGATTCTCTATAGTTTTTTGTGATCATTCAATTGTGCTTTTACACTTGAGATCTTTATGCACAATTGAGTGATCCGGTTACTGAAAAATCATCACACCACCCAGTGCAACGCGGTTGCATCGATCCGTTGAGAAACGGAGCTGTCACTGTACGGAGATCGGAGCGGGAAGCTTCGTGGTTTATTGATCCATTGAGAAGGGAATCCGTCAGAGTACGAAAATCAAAGCGAGAGTTTCATGGAGTGCGAGTGAATCAAGACTACGAAACGTCGAGTGAAGGAAGCCAAGTCAGTGCTATTATAAGTCCAGTCTTCATAAAGTTTGTATATTCTTTGATTCATAGTGCATCAATACCAGAGTGTATCCGTGTTTTTTACTTGGAACTTTTTCCAAGATTTTCCACATAAAAATTTCGTGTCTCTATTGCTTTATTTTATGCACTTATATGATTATCTGCATGAAATAGTTTGTTAGAGAATTTGATTAAAATGGACTATTCCGCAATTAAATTTTAATTTGTCAATTGAAATTACCTAGACGATAAATGAAAATAGCCTAGAGGGGGGGTGAATAGGATTTTTGTGAATTTATTGACAAATTAATAATAATTGCGGAAAAGTCAATTTTAATCCAATTCTCTATCAAGATAAATCATGCAAAGATTAATCTAAGTGTAAAAAATAAAGCAGTAGAGACACACAATATTTTTACACGGAAAATATTGGAAAGACTCCAAGTAAAAACCACGGATACGCTCGAGTATCGATGCACTATGAATCAAATAGTACACAGACTCTATGAAGCTTTAGACTTACAAATCCCTCCAGATCTGCCTTTCTCTACTCAATGTCTGACGAACTTTGAATCACCCGTGCTCCACGAAGCTCTCGCTCCGTACTCTGACAGCTCTGCTTCTCAATGGATCAATGAACCACAAAGCCTCCTGCTCCGATCTCCGCACTCAGACGGCTCCGTTTCTCAAACGGATCAAAGCAACCACGTTGCAATTGACGGTGTGTAGATTTTTCAGAATCTAGGTCATTCAATTGTGCATAAGATCATTGATGTAGAAGCACAATTGAACAAACCCTAAATTAGAGAAAACTAGAAGATATAGAATCACTCAATATTTTTCTCTCTCAATCTCTATCTTTGTAGAAGTATATGAATCTGTATAAAACTTGCAGAGATCTCTCAATGGCTCAAAGGCTGCCTCACATGTGTAGAAGACCTTGGTATTTATAGACAATATTGGGGAGAAATCCTAAGTTCACATTTTTTCATAATTTCACACCAAACCAAGTTAAACCCTCTTCTCTGGTATATATAATGTGTATGGCACGTATCTCAATGTTAAAAGTCGCAGCCGCCTCAAAGGAAAATAAATCGGGGCAAAACAGGAATTTTCAACATCATAACTCGCCAGGCCTTTACGCTTGGAGCGTAGCTGTGCTAATTTCTCCTCTATTTTCTTTCTATCACAAGCGTTAAAATGCACTTTCTAGCCACTTTTTGACTGTCACAAGTGTAGCTCATGCGTAGAAAAACCCTCGGAACCAACTTTTCTCAAGACTAACGTCGTTTGAACCTCCTCAACTTACTTGTTAAGCTTCTTGAAGTTGCGGCTTGAAACAATGACATTTCTACCCTCCGGAATATATTTTCTTCTCAAACTTGCTTCCACTTTCAATTCTCTTGTATTCTTCACTTCTTCAAGCTTGATATTGCCTTTGTCGATACTTGTAGATGTCGTTGAAACCAAAATGACCTATCTAACACTAAACATGGTTATTGTCTAGAACATGCCATAAATAAACAATACTCAAAAGTGTTCTTACATCAATAAATCCTTAAAAAGCCTATTCACCCCCTCTAAGATTAATTTACCATATCCTAGGTAATTTCACTGTACTTTAACAACAAAAACATATAATTTGAGGATTGGGTTTACGAAAAAATTGGTAAAGATTGACTATGAGAGAGGCCATATGCTCCAGATATTGATAACATAGAGTTATAGGTACAAACTAAAAATCAGCCAAGAGTTATGATACCTGCACACATGTTGAAATTTCACCAAAGTAATACAAAATTGAGATGAAACGAATTTGTATCTAATAGTTTCACATTGCAAATTAAACAGCTGAGTAGTTTGTAGTCGAAGTAGTTAATTCAGTTCTAGAAGGAGCTCTTCTATAAGCAATAACTTTTGTTTCTCCTTTTCTTCTATGTAAAAACAAAGGGAAAAACTAAGTAAAAAAAAAACCTTTATTATTCAGATGATTTAGAAGGCCGTATTACAATATATGAGAACAAGAGTTTTAAAGTTTATAGAAGTGGAAAATCACTATCTCAACATCTCTTCCATAGTTATGCTCACCTCAGCATCGGATGAAGTTGGCATTCCTATTGGTTTGTTTGTAGGATTTGATATGTTGTTAGAATAAAGGAATGCCTTGGGAGGCATTTGTAGCAGCTCCTCCTCCCCTTCTAGCATTTGCAGGACTTCATTCATGGACGGACGATCCACTGGCCTCAGCTGTATGCAGCACAATGCAGTTATAATCATCTTTCTAACACTACTTTTTTCTTCTTCACTCACATCTCCCAACTACAAATCCTCATGTTCATTGATATGATCATAAATCCAATACGGGAAATATATTTGACTTACATGAGGCTTAGTATTTTTCCTTTTCCCCACCATTTCCATCAACAATATACCAAAGCTATAAACATCAGCCTTGTACGAAACACCTCCAATGTTCTTATAGAACAACTCGGGAGCAATATATCCAAATGTACCTCTTGCTGCAGTGAGAGAGACAATGTTATCATCTGTGGGGTACAATTTTGCAAGGCCAAAGTCTGAAACTTTTGGGACTAGGCCTTGGTCAAGAAGGATATTGTGAGGCTTGATATCGAAATGTAGGATTTGTGAGTATTATGACTCAAGCAAATGAAGAAGTGATCTATGCATGATACAAATGAAGAAGTTGATGCATGCAATGATGCAAGTGGAGATAATGATGCATGCAATGACTCAATGTCCACTTGAAAGAAGCTTCCATGGAGTGAAGAATTTCATAACCATCTCTACCACCTCCTTTGTAGTTACAAAGTTTGTTTTCTCTTCTTCCATTTCTCAACCTATATGTATGGGTGCATACATGAGTAAATGTTAAGCTCAATCTGTGTAAAGAGAGCAAGTGTGAGGGTGGAGAGAAATGCCGAAATAAATATTTGAGCTACCCCTCCATGGACGTACCCGTTTTTTGGGGAACCACGTATAAATCATTGTGTCTATGTGTTTGTGTGTGTTTGATTAGTATTTAGGTCCAATAATTGGTATCAGAGCCATTTTTGTTCAAAATAAAGTCGCACTTTTCAAGCCTATTTTGGACCTGTTAACTCATCAAACACACCTTATATAATATACCGTTGGAAAGCCCGTTCAGAGATGAACGCAACAGTATAAAATTCAGCCCCATCAAAGCCCTCACGCGCTCCAAAAAGAGACACGCATGAATTTCCTAGGTGTCACGCGTACCATGCGCCTTCTCCGGTGAGCTCTAGTTTTTCCGGCGATGACGTCATCGAATATGTCACTGACACGTGTCACTGTTAGATCTTGACACGTGTCACTAACCAGATTGTGCCACGTGTCACTAACCAGCGATTGACACGTGTCTCAATCAGATCTTGCCACGTGTTGAAGCCAGATCTCGCTATGCATTCTTCCCCAAATGATGACACGTGTCACATGTTAGATCGTGCCACATCATCAAAGTTTTTAAAATTTACAGTTTTGTCTTTCTACACTATTTTGGCCATTTCGAGCTCGTTTTAAGTCTATTTTAAGTAAACGAAAAGTCGATCCTAGTTAAATCGACTGTTCTGAATTCAACGTTGGGCTCCGTTTTTTGAAATTAGTACTCTAATTTTGGGAAAACCTGGTTTGAAGTTTTATTGCTCCTAGTTGGTGAGTTAAATTCATCATTTTTTTTATATCTGTTATTTTAAGTCATGACTGAAGTACAGGATACCGAGCAATCAGATGCCAGAAGTACTGTTAGGAATACTGTTGGGAGAAGCGGTTCTATGAGGAGAACCATGCTGTCAAATGCAAAGTTTGAGGTGGAGAAATTCGACGGCACCAATAACTTTGGCGTGTGGCAATGCGAAGTCCAAGATCTTCTATTTTGATATGTTTCCTAGATTGCCTTGGATGCTAAGCCCAAAGATATCTTAGATGAAGACTGGACATTTGTCAATCGTCAAGCTTGTAGCACAATCCGATTGTGCTTAGCAAAAGATCATAAATATTGTGTGATGAAGGAAAATATGGCGGCAGATCTGTGGAAGAAACTGGAGGACAAATTCATGACGAAAAGTCCAGAAAATCGCCTTTATCTGAAGTCAAAGCTCTTCATATTCCAGTACAAGAAAGGTACCCCTATGATCAAACACTCAAACAATTTCAACAAACTTATTGCAGATTTACAGAATTTAGATGTTGAAATTCTTGATGAGGATAAAGCTTTGATTTTATTGAATTCCTTGCCTGAGAGCTATGATCATTTATCCACAACTTTAATGTACGAAAAAGATGAGGTTAAATACATAGATGTTACTAACGCTTTGGTAAACAATGAGTACCGGAAAAAGGATCAACATGATCACCATGACAATACATCAGAGGCGTTGACTGTAGACAGAGGTAGGTCGAACAACAGATCAAAGGGAAAAGGGAGATGGCGGTCCAAATCCAGATCACAACCAAACAAATCTGAATCATCCAGAAGACGGTAAGAGAAGGATGAGTGTTTTCAGTGTCACCAGAAAGGGCACTAGAAGAGAGACTGTCCAATTAAGGACAAGTCACATGCCAATATTGCCCGAAAGAGAGAAGACAAAGATGAATCAGCCTTTACTGTTTCATCGTCAGACACTGATCAGTCTGATAGATGAATTCTTGATTCAGGTTGTTCTTATCATATGTGTCCGAACATGAACTAGTTTTCTAGCTTCGAGGAGCTGGATGGAGGAATTATGCTAATGGGCAACAACAACACCTGTTAGACCAAAGGGATCAGAACAATACGTCTGAAGATGCACAACGGTACAATCAGAAAACTCATCGATGTCAGGTATATTCCAGACATGAAGAAAAACCTCATTTCATTAGGGGTTTTAGACTCCAACGGTTATAAGGTGTCCATGGAAGGTGGAGTTCTAAAAGTTGTTCGAGGTGCATTCGTGGCAATGAAAGGTATTTTACAGAAAAATCTGTATTACCTAAATGGGTATATGGTAACCGGAAGAGCAGCTGTGGAGAGCAGTTCTGAAGACAAGTTAGCTAATCTTACCCGACTCTGGCACATGTATTTAGGGAATGCGGGTGAGAAGGTGTTGCAAGGCTTGGTGAGGCAAGACAGACTAAAAGGTGCCAAAACTGGCAAACTTGACTTCTGTGAGCACTGTGTACTAAGCAAATAGACGAGGGTCAAGTTCGGCACTATGATTCATCGAATGAAGGCAACACTAGACTATGTTCACACAGATGTCTGGGGGCCATCCAGAATCGCTTCATTGGGAGGTAAACATTGGTTTGTAATGTTTATTGATGATTTTTCTAGATATGTCTGGGTATATACTATGAAGCATAAAGATGAAGTGCTAGATATCTTTCTTAAATGGAAGAAAATGATAAAGACCCAGACAGGCAGGAAGCTCAAGAGGCTCAGATCAGACAACGGTGGCGAGTACAAATCAGATCCCTTCATGGAAATTTATCAGAATGAAGGGATAATTAGACACTTCATAGTGCCTAAAACACCACAGCAAAATGGAGTAGCTGAAAGAATGAATCGCACTTTGGTGGAAAAAGTACGATGTATGCTATCTAAATCCGAGCTGAGCAAGGCATTTTGGGCAAAGGCATTGGCATACTCCACTCACATTGTCAAACGATTTCCTGCAACTGCACTAGATGGGAAAACTCCTAAGGAGGTATGGTCCAGATATCCAGTTTCTGATTATGATTCTTTACATATATTTGGGTGTCCATCATACTTTCATGTTGTGGAATCTAAACTGGATCCTAGAGCCAAGAAAGCTCTCTTAATGGGATATAGTGAATGAGTTAAAGGATTCCGTTTATGGTGCACTGAAACAAAAAAGATCGTCTGTAGCAGAGATGTTACTTTTGATGAGTCTGTCATGCTGAGACAGACAGCTCCAGCTAAAGAAAAGAAGAATCAAAATCTTCAGCAATAGGTGGAGTTTGAAAGTCACGAAGACACTGAGCCATCGGTTGATAATTCTGAAGATGATTCTGATAGTCAAGACGAGGACTCAATTGAGGTGGAGACTTATAGAGAAGCAGTGAACAGTACTGATAGTAAGAAATGGAAGGGAGCAATGGATGAAGAGATGAAGTCTCTACATCAAAATCAGACTTGGAAGCTAGTTCAACTTCCAAAGGGCAAGAAGATCATTGGTTGTAAATGGTTTTATGCTCAGAAAGAAGGTGTTCCCGGCATAAATCAGATCAGATAGCCAGACTAGTAGTGAAAGGATACGCTCAGATGGTAGGAATTGACTACAATGAGGTGTTTTCGCCTATTGTTAAACATTCCTCTATTCAGATACTTTTGGCTTTAGTAGCACAGTTTGATCTCGAGTTAGCTCAACTTGATGTCGAAACTGCATTTTTCCATGGCACTTTGAACGAAGAGATCTACATGTCTCAGCCATATGGGTTCAAAGTTCCAGGACGTGAGAACTGGGCATGTAAATTGAGCAAGTCACTGTATGGCTTAAAACAGTCCCTGAGACAATGGTACAAGAGGTTTGACTACTTCATGAAGAAACAGAAGTATACCAGAAGCCACTTTGATCATTGTGTTTACCTTCGAAAACTCCCAGATGGTACATTTGTATATTTGCTCTTATATGTAGATGATATGTTGATAACATCTAAGAGCAAGGTGGAGATCGATAGACTGAAGGCTCAATTGAGCTCAGAGTTCAAGATGAAGGATCTTGGCGAAGCTAAGAAGATACTCGGGATGGAGATCAAGCGGGACAGACAAAAAGGCACAGTGTGTTTAACTCAGATGAAGTATTTGAAGAAAGTGCTTCAGACATTTGCCATTAATGGCAACACAAAATCAATAAGCACACCGCTGGCCTCACACTTCAAGCTGAGTGCAAAGATGTCACCAACCACAGATGATCAGAAAAGGCAAATGGAGCATATTCCATATGCAAATGTAGTTGTGCCTTTATGTATGCAATGGTATGTACCAGACCTGACATTTCACATGTTGTAAGTATGGTCAGTCGATACATGCACAATCCTGGTAAAGGCCATTGGCAAGCAGTGAAGTGGATTCTACGATACATTCATGGTACTGTAGATATCGGTTTGAAATTCAAGAGAGAGAATACAGTGGGTAAGCATCTAGTTGGATATGTTGATTCCGACTATGCATGAGATTTTGATAAAAGAAGATCTACTACCGGTTATGTCTTCACTATGGCAGGTGGACCAGTATGTTGGAGGTTAACATTACAGTCAACAGGGGCTTTGTCTACTACAGAGGCAGAGTATATGGCTATAACCGAAGCTTTCAAGGAAGCTATTTGGCTTCAAGGGTTTACTACAGACTTGGGTGTTTTTCAAAAAACCGTGAAGGTTTTTTGTGATAGTCAGAGTGCCATTTGTTTAGAAAAGAACCAGGTCCATCATAATCGTACCAAACATATTGATGTTCGGTTTCACTTTGTTCGAGACATAGTAGATTATGGGAACATTCTACTACATAAGATCGATACTGCAGATAATCCTGCAGACATGCTCACTATATTGGTTACAGGGATCAAGTTTCAACACTGTTTGGACTTGATCAATATCTCTCAGACTCATAGCACATTGAGGGGTAACTCAATCAAAAGACTCAATCAGTGGACTCTTTCGTCATGGTGGAGATTTGTGAGAAATATGACTCAAGCAAATAAATAAGTGATCCATGCATGATACAAATGAAGAAGTTGATGCATGCAATGATGCAAGTGGAGATAATGATGCATGCAATGACTCAAGGTCCACTTGAAAGAAGCTTCCATGGAGTGAAGAATTTCATAACCATCTCTGTCACCTCCTTTGTAGTTACAAAGTTTGTTTTCTCTTCTTCCATTTCTCAACCTATATATATGGGTGCATACATGAGTGAATGTTAAGCTCAATTTATGTAAAGAGAGTAAGTGTGAGGGTGAGAGAGAATTCCGAAAATATATTGAGTTACCCCTCCGTGGACGTACCCATTTTTTGGGAAACCACGTATAAATCATTGTGTCTATATGTTTGTGTGTGTTTGATTAGCATTTAGGTCCAACATGATTTGCATGTCACAGCCTCGGTGCAAGTACTCAATCCCTCGAGCCACTCCAACAGCAATGTCATGCATTTTCTCCCAACTAATGAAGGGTAGGTTCTCTACTCCTCGCGAGAAAATGATTTTATCAAGCGATCCATTAGGCATGAAGTCATATATGAGAGCTCTTTTAGCCCCCTCCACGCAAAATCCAACCATTCGGACCACATTGACATGATGAATCCTGCCTATTGTGGCTACTTCACTAATGAAATATTGGCCATTGGCTTTAGAGATTCCCAATACTTTTACTGTTACGAAATCACCACTTCGGAGCTTCCCTTTGAACACTGAGCCATATCCTCCTTGCCCTAACTTATCCCGAAAATTGTTGGTCATCTGCTTTATATCGGAGTAAGAGTACCTAATTGGCATGAAGTTATTTTGACTCTGGAGAAAACATTCAATGGCCTCGTCGATGGACAAGAGTCTTCTTTGAAATCCATATGTCAGCAGTATAATCAAGTGTAAAAGCCTAATTGGCATGAAGTTATTTTGACTTGAAGAAAATTTTCAATCAAATCATCAATGGACAAGGGCGTTCTTTGGAATCTATATGCGAATACAATCAAGCACAAAAACCCAATTCCAATCCTTGCTATGATTATTAGTACATGTTCAACAAATTGGTTATATGGAGAGAACACAATATATGGTTTTAGTATTACACATTTATGAATCTGTTTTTTTGTTCCGAACGAGCCGTTATTAATCTTAACATGTGAGAGAGGAAGTTATTTATTTCAACTCACCTGCGGATTTGATGAGATAGACTGATACCAGAATCATCCGGAAAGGGGAAGAAAAAAAAAGTTTATCAAAATGAGGGATAAAGAAAATTAAAAAATCATTTAAAGAAATCAAATTGATGGAATGAGTATAAACTTACTTATGACATTGGCTATGAATTCTCCAAGGCAGCATTGAACAATGGAGTGAAGTAAGTTTAGTTAGTATTATGAGCATATTCTATATTAAGAAACAAGTATGATACAATCCGTTATGGGATGCATTTGATACCTCTAAAGAACAGCAATTATCCACATTGGACCTTTGTAATCACTGGTGAAAGAGGAAGGCTGCTCATAGTAGCGAAGCCAAAAACCCCGAAGCAACTGGTGATGAATGTGGGAAATAGTGAGGTTTGAACCCAATTCTTGAATGAATGGATAGACAGTGTTGACTGTGCAGGAGATGGCGATATCCAAGGGACTGGTGACACCTAGTACAACATAGGAATACGATGAGTCTGCTCTTTTGTTGCAAGAAGAGAAGTCTAATAAAAAAATTCAGATTTGGATCAACTAAGTGAAAATCCGTCGGATTATCGGATCGGATCGATTAATGAGTTTATCGGATTCGGATCAGCCATTTACTATCACCTTTCAAGTGGTAGATATACCTCCCACCTACAACATGCTGCTATGAAGGCCCCGGCTGCACAACACCAAAAGAGTCGCCTCTAGTTTCATCGACGGGTCAAGTAGGATCCGTTGACAGGTCTACTCTCATCATCTATGAGTGCAATGCACCTTCCATTGACAGGTCTACTCTCATCATCTATGAGTGCAATGCACCTTCTTCATTAATTGGTACCACCATGTAACATTAATTTGATGCTTAATCTTCAGAGGTCCTTTGAAAATTCAAAGTCAAGTGAAAGCAGTAGAAGTCGTTGAAGAGCACTTAAGGGAAGGGAAAGAATATATTGGAAATATAATATAAATTTCCTAAATAGAAAAAGGATGAAAGAAAACAAATAGGAGGAAAGAGAGAGTTGAAAGTTTCAATATGAGTCCAATTCATGCTTGTATTTTTATTTGTACGAATATTCTCTCTTTTTTTTTCCCTCTCTCTCTAGTACTTAAGGATAAAAGGAATTGTAAGAGCTATAAGCCTATAATCATGGTTGGTCTTATCATTCCTCATATCTTACGTTAGTACTTATCTAATACTTTTAAAATTAATATTATCCTAATCTATTATACCTATAAAGAGATTGCGATAAAAATGGGTACTACAATGACAAACCATTACCATAATATCTAAATTATTGCAGATGGGCATGAGAGAGAGAATAATAGGAAGATGATTAAATTATTTTGACTTATTGTATTTTATTGTGTGGATAACATTGGGATAGAGAGGATGAGTGGAAATAAACGATGGGTATAGTGACAAGTCATATAAAGGAAAAGGAAAAGATTGAAACAATCACAAGTTGGGACTTGACAATAGACACTTTAAAGAAAGTAGCATTGTAAGATGGAACCAAACTAGACGGCACAAGTATTTTCCACCACCCCACCACATGACATTAATTGAACTCAGCAGTTCTGTATTTTTGCCTTCAAATAATTATATCATTCCCGCCACCAAAAAGAAGGAACTATTGACTTTATGACTCAAAATGTTTCCATGGTTGAACACGTGTTTATATTGTCATTTGTAATCTTTTCTCTCGCGTAATAGATTAAGTTCGAGTTAAATTGCATAACATCGGACTTGTTATAGTTATTATTTGAGTCATATTTTGTCATCATTTTAGTTCCTGGCCAAACCTCCCTCCTCGATGCCTCCATCCTAAAGGAGTCCAAGTTCAAATTAAATAGATTACTTCAATCAAAATATTAACACATTTTAACTAACTTTTTTAATGGAATAGAAATAAGATTTTTACCAAAGGCCTCATGAATTGGTACAGGTATCACAGAAAATTATTGGATACCACGTGGTTAAGTATGTCGTGGTATTCCAAACCAATAAGGATTATTGGTATATATCACGTGCAAGTGATAAAATACTTGCATGTAGTATTACACTCATGAATTGGTATCAGATACCACTTAAATATGTCGTGGTATCCCAAACTAATAAGGGTTATTGGTGTATATCACGCACAAGTGATATAATCCTTGCGTGGATTACACTCTTTCCTTTTATTGGTTTGGGTACCTTGTCGATTTATCCCCAAAATATTCGCTACCACTAGACCTGTTAACGAATCGGATTCGAATCGGATCTAGTTAAATCCAAATCCAATTTGTTAAGAAATTGGATTATCGGATTCGGATCCTAATCGGGTTATCGGATTTAATTTTCAATCCATATCCGGCTAATCAAATTCGGATCGGATTCAGATCATAATCGGATTATTGACAGGTCCACTGATAAGGATGGCAAAAAACCCCGATCCGAATTCGATAATTCGATTATTTTTTACTTAATTAATTCATATCCAATTTTCTTCATTATCTGATATCTGATACGATACTCCTATCCGATTATCTAATTAAAAAAAATACAAATATCAATAAATAAATTTAGATTTTTTCTTGTTTTCCAAGAATCAGTAAATACAAAATTACCAACAAATACTTATAACACATGTCCATGACAAATATAAAAATAAAAAAACGAAAAAAGAATTGGAACATTATTAAATATACTACATTTACAACTCAATATATTAGTAAATAGTATATAAATTTAAAGTATAAATACTGAAAATACTTAAATTATTCACACTTTTAATAGTGGTATAGATGATCAATCCTTATTAATAAATAACAAAATAATTAATAATTAACATTTATATACAAGTATAATACTAAATATATACACATTAAAATATGAAATATATATTGATATATATATATATATATATATATTATATAATTTCGGATTGGATTATTATCAGATCGGATTAACATAAATCCAAATCCATTTTGTTAAGAAATCGAATTATCGGATTCGAATCCTAATCGAGTTGTCGAATTTTATTTTCAATCCATATCTAACTAATCGGATTGGATTCGGATCATAATCCGATACAAGTATAGCTACCGCACGGCAAGAATAAGTAGATGCTCAATTGAAAGAGGTCCTTTGAAAAATCAAAGTTAAGTGAAGTCGTTGAAGAGCACTCAAGGGAAGGGAGTGAATATAGTGGAAAGAGAATAGAAATTTCCTAAATGGAAAAAGGACGAAAGGAAACAAATAGGAGGAAAGAGAGGGTTGAAAGTTTCAATATGAGTCCAATTCATGCTTCTATTTTACGTTGTACCAATCTTTTCTTTTTTTTTCTCTCTCACTATATATATATATATATATATATGGACAAAGTGCATTAAATCCCCCTGGATTATTTTCTCTCTCTACTAAACCCCTGAACTACACTTTTTACACAAAACTCTCTAAATTATCCCAACTTTTACAATTCACTTCATCCCGTTATAACACCATTAGTTAAATTAGGATAATTTGCACTCAGATCCCCTAAGGTTTCGGTCAATTGCATTCGCCCCCTGAGATTTCATTTTCCTTACAATGACACCCCCTAAAGGAGAGAAATGACCGGAATGCCCTTGTGTTGTCTCCCTTATTTCATGAGACAAATATCTAGGTGGTGAAATTACCTCCATGCCCCAAGATGAAAACCCTATAATGTATATATATCTATAACAATTATTCTAAAATGTGAGGGGTTGAGAATATTTCCAAACATTTTCTTCAAAATAAAAATTAATGAATTAATATGTATTAGTTGAAGTGCAACTTTAAGGAGTATGTCAAAACGATATAGAGTAAAAGAAAAGGGGTTGGAATTGGAAATATTTCAATACTTTTAAAAAATAATAATAATTAATTAATATGCATTACTTGAAGTGTAACTCTAATGAATATTTCAAAAGATATAGAGTAAAGATATACGACAAGGGGTTATAAATATTTTCATATTTAAAAAAAAAATTAATTAATTAATATACATTAACTGAAATGTAACTCTAATGAATATTTCATAAGATATAGAGTAAAGATATAAGACAAATATATTTCGGCAAGGAAAAATAATATAACTTAAAATACAGAAATCTGTATATTTATCTATCTATCTATATACTACTAATAAAAACACAAGGACTGTCTAATATTTTGATTCATTATCATCTTTTACAATATAAAAAATTATAATAAGTAAAGTTTGACATTATTTAAAGTGTAAGGGCTTAAATTAAATTTACAAAAATAATAATAAATAATAAACCATTTGTCATATTTTTATAAAAAAAATAAAAAAATTACAATAAGTAAAGTTTGTTATTATTTTACAGTGTAAGGGTTTAAATTAATTTTACACAAAGAATAATAAATTATAAGTCATTTGTAACATTTTTATACATTTATCACCTCTTACAATACAACAAAAACTATAATTAAAATGTATTACTACTTGTTTAAATTGTAGGAGCTGTATATTATTTATTTACAAAATAAGTTAAATTATATGAGTTCACAAATATTTTATACATGTATCACCTTCTGTAAGTAACAAAAATATACTCACATAAAGATGTTTTATTCAGGCTCAAAAGTCCATATTATATCCCTGACTCATACAAACTTCCCTATTTTATTGGATCATGCTCCACAAAGTTGGGAGTCATGACCCACTTTATTGTTAACTTCCCACTACCTTTAGGTAGTGGGTCATTATTTCCCCCTCCCTAAGGGATGATGGGCCCATCCTATTACTTTGACATTGTATTGTGAGCTAATTTCTTACTTATTCATATCCGGGCCTGATCGGTGTTGGGCTTTGAAAACGTATTTTGGGCCTGTTGAATTTCACTATTTTCACTAGCCCCATTCGGGTCGGGTATACGGATCCGTGGGCTTGACCCGAATTTCTTCGAATTGAATGCTTTACAGTTGTGCCTGATGACGTCACCCTCATCATTGCGAAAAGGCGTGTGGATTTCGAATTTCAGAAAGGCGGCTGCCTGTTCCGCTTTCACCGTGTTTGTGGCCTTGGGAACCGGCGCGCCTCCTCTGTCATTTAATGTCGGCTGTTGGTATGTCTGGCTATATATAAACCCCTTTTTGGGTTTCATTTTTTATTCTTCTTGCTTTAATTTTTGTGTGTGATTTACAAGCAGTGCTCTGATCTTTACCGTTGTTCATATCTTGGTTGCCGGAAGTTCCTCTTTCATCCCGCCGGTGTTTTCTGTGTAAGTTGATATTTCCTTTTCACCATGTCTGATAGAAGTGCCTCGAGATCTACCGAAGGGACGATTCCTCAGGAATATGGGGGGTCTGACGTTCCCAGCCCCCCTTCTGCAAATCCATCTTTTTCATCCTCTCCTTCTTCTTCTTTGCCCATACCCAGTCGTCAGGACCTATCTGGCTTGGGAATAACTGCTTCTGGGGTGAACAATCAGACCGATGTTCCTGATACTATTCTTGTTGGGACTTCTATTCCATCTAATCATGTTGGGACCGATGCTCCCGAAGGCGTTCCCGTTGGACCTTCTACTAAGTCAGCCCCATTCGTAGCTGAGCCTCTTGAAGCTCATAAAAGAAAGTCTGTGAATATTAAAAGTCTGAGGAGGGATTGTAAGATCCCTAAAGAGGTGATCCTGATGGAATATGATCACTCTTATGACTTTAGGATGGGGGACGGAGTAGGTCCGGATGAGGTGTTGTTATCGGCTCTTCAGATAAAGGCGTTTCGATTCCCTTTTCACCCTCTCTTTCATTTCATTTTCTTCACCCTAGGAATAGCCCCTCTGCAAGTCAACCCAAACTTCCTCGGGATAATTTCAATGTTGATCCTGATTAACAGAGAGAAAAAGCTATCCTTGGGTCTGGCAGATCTTTTGTTTAGTTACAAAGTTGTGGACTTGAAGGATTGTGAGGGGAGGTACAACTTTTACCCCTTCAAGGATCGGGCGATCTGCCATGGGACTGAGAAAATAGAGAAGTATTGGAAGGAGAAGATGGTTTTAGTAAAGGGGGCTTGGTTTTACCCATATTCTAGGAAATGGCCGATTCCGAGTGTTTTTAAGCGTCTGGCCCTTCTTCCCTTTTCTTTTATCCATAAGGAATCTTGCCTCTGTTCTAGGTGTGATCAGCTCAAAGCGGATTTTGTTTATAAGTCTTTAGGTTATAGAGATACAGAAATAGTGGCTCAAGATGTAGAGGCCCGTATTTTTTTATTAAAGTCTAAGGTCTGGTCGGACCGTAAGTCATGCGCTGACCTGCTTACTTCTGCCAATTTGCAGGGTATATCCAGGTTAGGAGCCAAGTACAGGATCATGATGGATCCGATCAGACCAGTGATTGAGGATGATGATGATGATATGGAGGAAATAGTCGCGCCACCAGCTGGTCAAGAACAAGTGCCTCTGGATCCTCATGCTGTAACTGTCGCCTTGGCAGGCGATGCTTCTAGGTCTGCACTTGTGCAGACCACCATCCCTGAACTGTTTCATCCTTCTTCTGCCCGAACCAGACCAGTGGGGGAAGAAAGACCCAATAAGAAGAGGAAGCATAAAGGTAAGGACAAGAGTTCTACTTCCTCTGACCAGTCCAACTCCAGTCTTTCCTCAATGTCTGCAATGATAGCTCGGGCAAAGGAGCTTTGGACGCCGGAGGAGCTCGAGAAGCAGAGAGAGGCCAATCCCGACCTCCTTGTGGATCGAACTCCGGGCTTGTTATTGGGGGTATGTCTCTGTTTGATTTCATGTTTGATCCTGCATTTTTTTTTATTTAATGCTGACCCACTTTGCCTTCAAATTTGCTTTCAGGCTCTCTTTAGTGTCAACGCATTATGCCTCGCACACGAGGCAGATGTGAAGGAGCTCGAGCGTCTGAAGGCCGACTTGGCTGAAAGAGATGACCACGAGAAAGAGCTGAAGGCTCAGCTGGGGGATCTCCTTTCCAGGGTTGCTCAACTGGAGGAGGAACTTACTCAGGCAAAAGAGCTGAATGCCAAGCTATCCAGTGAAAAGGAGAAGCTTGCATCAGATCATGAGGCTCTTCAACACCAGTTCGGCATCTCCCAGTCTGCCCTGGAGATGTGCAAGAAAGGAGGGCTTGACATGCACCAGCATTATGCAAGGATGAACAATATATATTTTTTTGCAAAAAATATATATTATGTTCCAATATATGATTTTTTTTCCGAAAAATATATATTATGTTCCAAAATATGAATTTTTTTCCGAAAATATATATTATGTTCCAAAATATGATTTTTTTCTAAAAAATATTTTTTTTGTGAAAAAGCATTTATTATGTTCCAAAATATGAATTTTTTGCGAAAAATATATATTATGTTCCAAAATATGATCTTTTCCGAAAAATATTTTTTTTGCGAAAAATATATACTATTATGTTCCAAAATATGATCTTTTCCGAAAAATAACTTTTTGGAGAAAAATATATATTATTATTATGTTCCAAAATATGATTTTTTTTCAAAATATATATATTATTTTTTCCAAAATAATTCATATTTTGGAAAATAATATACTCCCTCCGAAAAATAATTTTTTTGCGAAAAATATGTATATATATATATATATTTGAATTTATAATTTTTGCAAAAAATATAATTGATTTTCGAAAAATAATTTTTTTAAATGGTTGATTTCACTAAACCCCCTTATACTATTGAGGGTAGTTTAGGCATTTTGACTCAAAATGTGAGGTGAGGGGGCATAATGATGAAATTGAATAGTATAAGGGGCAAAGTGGACATAGTGGGGGTTAGTTGATTAAACTGGATAGTATAGGGGGGTTTCTTGAAATTAATCCTAATTAAATCTATTGCCATATATTTTTGGGATATTATCAGGAAACCTTCTTGTGGTTTTAAAAAACGATCAACTTATCTCACTTCTATACAGAAAACCCCTCTGACATTAACAAATTTGATCAACTTGCCCTATTCCCTACAATTTCGGACATAACTGTCCCCGAAACTAGAGGGGGTTTATTGATAAACGATATTTTTTATGCCAAAAAAAATATTAATGCCAAAATAAATAAATAAAATTGAACTACCAATTAGTGTAAACTATAAAAAAAAAAAATTAAGTCCGAAATATAAAAATAATTTCGACAAATGAGATTTTTTTTCGTTTTTAACTTTGTTTTTTATATTTTACTATAAACAAAAAAAATTGATTTATGCCGAAATAAAATATTAATGCATCAATATTTTTTTTGAACTACCAATTAAGATAAAATCTATATAAAAAAATTAAGTCCAAAATATATAAAAAAACATTTCGTACTACCAATTAGATTGTTTTTTCATTTTTAAATTTTATTTTTTATATTTTACTATAAACGAATAAAATATTGATTTACGCCAAAATAAAAAATTAATGCCAAAATATTTTATTTTTGAACTACCAATTAGGGTAAAATATAAAACAATTTAAGTATGAAATATAAAAAAATATTTTTAACTTTCTAGATAGTTTTTTTTTGGCATAAATCAATTTTGTTTTCCGTTTATTGTAAATTATATATATATAATTAAAAATAAAAAAATATCTCATTTGTAGATCGAAATATTTTTTATATTTCGGACCTAATTTTTTTATATTTGACCTTAATTGGTAGTTAAGTTAAAAAATTTGATGCATTAATTTTTTATTTTGGCATAAATTAATTTTTTTCGTTTATAGTAAAATATAAAAAACATAATTAAAAACAAAAAAAAAATTATCATTTGTAGTTCGAAATATTTTTATATTTCGAACCTAATTTTTTTATATTTTACCCTAATTGGTAGTTCAAATTTTTTTTTTTGTTTTGGCATTAATGTTTTTCCCGGTATAAATAAATAAAAATCGTTTATTAATAAACCCCTTTAGTTTCGGGAGTAGTTTTGTCCGAAATTGTAGGAAATGGGACAAGTTGATCAAATTTATTAACGTCAGAGGGGGTTTTCTATATAGGAGAGGGGCAAGTTAATCAATTTTTAAAACCACATGGGGTTTCCTGACAATATCCCTTTATTTTTTATAGGTTTCTTGTTTTTAGTCCACATGCACATTTGGTTATCATTCTTTGGCCAATGAATATAATGTTTGTTTGTTATGAAGGAATAGAGTACTCTTTCATTCTATTCTTCTATTTAGTATATTCTTTAAAATGAGAATGGGCAATGGAAATTATCAAAGAATGAAAATTCATTCCAATATTATACTAATGGAATGGTCATTTCATTATACAAGTAAAATCTTTAAGACATAAAATTACCAAATTAACCATCTCACACCTCAAATAAACAAATCACTGCGACCGTCATTGCTTTAACCTCCTTCACCACCACCACCGCCATCATCACCTTCCACCACCCAGAATTTGTCTGCAAGGAAGTCTTATAGGTTCTTGTATTGAGGTATACCAAAAATATGACTCCAAGTGAGTTTGTTGTATTAGATCGAGAGACACAAATAAAAGAAAATGAGTGGGCTTGTGTAGGGATGGCAATTTGCCCCGCCTCGCCCCATTTATAGTTATTTTGGGTGTTTCGTTTATACTATATGGGTGAGAATGGATTAGGGAAAAAAACCCGCACATAAATGGGACGGGGACGGTTTTAGGTGTCCCCGCCCCGTTTAGGCATATTATAATATATATATAATAAATAATAAATAAATGTAACCCACTCATCCTAAACTTTATTTTTGTTGTTATCTAGATTGAAGTGAACTATAATATTAAACAATCTTCTTTTTTGTTATTATTTTCGGTAGAAAGTATTGTAATGTGAATTATTGGATAATTTGGTGGTTTATTTAGTTTTTATAATGTTAAATTTCGTGTTTTAAGTATCTGATTTTGTGGAGTTGTTTAATTTTAAAATGATATATTTGAAAATTTTAACTATTAATGGGTACCCGCGGGCACCCAACAGTTTTAAAAAACCCGACAAGGACGGGGTGACCTCCCACCCCGTTTAGTCGGTTTTGGGCGGGAATGGGGTGAGAGTTTTTTAACGGTTGTGGCCCTTGTGGGGGCAAGGGAGGGTACACCCACCCAAAACCACACCCGTTGCCATCCTAGGCTTGTGGTAGAGCAACTATTATTTATTACCATCTATCATTTTGTTTTAAATAAATTATAAAATAATATTATTTTGATAAAGACGTGGTTTTAACAAAAAAATATAATTTTAAAATTTATTATTTCAAATTTATTCTATTACTAAAGTCTAAAAGTCTTTCATATTTGTAACCAAACAACGCTAATTCCATTTCCATTTTCATTTCTATTTTAATTTCATTCCACTCCCCGCTTAAATTATTCGTCGGACTTCTTTTGTTAATATTGCAGTATATAAAATCGAACCTTATAAATTTCAATTTCACAGAAAAAAATAGCCGTTGAAGAGGATGATCAGTCTCTCTCTTCCCTCTTCCCCCAAAGTGCTCCCACCTAGCCTCAAACCCATAAACCCTTCCCGCCAAAAAGTCTCCTCCCTCCAATCCTTGAAGAACCCCAACTTCGAACATCTCAAGGATCGTCTGATCCGTCTGGCCAATGTGGGCCACCTCCACAAAGCAATCTCCACCCTCGATCTCATCACCCAACATGGTCTCGCCCCAGACCTCGTCACCTACTCTGTCCTCCTCAAATCCTGCATCAGAACCCGAAACTTTGATCTGGGAAAGCTTGTCCACACCAAATTGACCGAGTCAGGCCTCCGACTCGACTCGGTTGTGCTCAACTCACTCATCAGCTTGTATTCAAAATGTGGGGATTGGGTAACGGCTACATCTATATTTGAAACAATGGGTGAGAACAGAGACTTGGTTTCATGGAGTGCAATGATCTCATGCTTTGCCCATAATGATATGTATTCGAAAGCTATATCAACATTCTTTGAAATGCTTGAATTCGGAGAATACCCGAATCAATTTTGTTTCTCGGCGGTGATTCAAGCTTGTTCTAACGCGGATAATGCTTGGATTGGGGAAATAATTTTTGGGTTTGTGATAAAAACTGGGTATTTTGAGTCTGATGTGTGTGTTGGGTGCGCATTGGTTGATATGTTTGCCAAGGGTTGTGGTGACTTGAATTCTGCAGAGAAGGTGTTTGATAAAATGCCTGTGAAGAATGTAGTTGCTTGGACTTTGATGATAACTAGATATACCCAACTGGGTCATGCAAGAAATTCCATTTCCTTGTTTTTGGATATGGTATTGAGTGGACTTAAACCAGACCGCTTTACGTATAGCAGTGTCATGTCGAGTTGTGCAGAATTAGAATTGTTAGCTCTCGGGCAGCAATTACATTCTCAGGTGATTAAGTCTGGATTGGGTAGGGATATTTGTGTTGGGTGCAGTTTGGTGGATATGTATGCTAAGTGTGTTGGCGATGGATCTGTGGATGATTCGAGGAAGGTATTTGATAGGATGCCTGATCATAATGTTATGTCTTGGACTGCAATTATCACGGGGTGTGTGCAAAGCGGAGGTCACGATAAGGAAGCTATTGAATTATATAGAAAAATGATTCGGGGTCGAGTTCTACCCAATCATTTCACATTTTCGAGTGTTCTCAAGGCATGTGGAAATCTTGCTGATTTAGGTGTGGGTAAACAAGTTTATACCCATGCAGTTAAACTTGGCCATGCTTCAGCTGATTGTGTTGGAAATGCTCTTACTAGCATGTATGCTCGATCTGGTAGGATGGATGATGCCCGGAGAGCTTTTGATGTTCTATTTGAGAAAATTTTGGTCTCCTACAACACTATTTTTGACGGCTATGCCAAGAATTCGAATGCCGATGAAGCCTTTGAACTTTTCCATCAAATCAAGGATGATAGAATAGTGTTTGATGCTTTCACGTTCGCCAGTCTATTGAGTGGAGCTGCAAGTATAGGTGCGGTGTGTAAGGGCGAGCAAATCCATGCTCGCTTAATTAAAGCAGCATTTGAGTCAAACCAATCCGTTTGTAATGCTTTGGTCTCTATGTACTCTAGATGTGGGAACATAGAAGCTGCTTTTCAAGTTTTTTATGAAATGGAAGATCGGAATGTAATATCATGGACTTCGATGATCACTGGGTTTTCAAAACATGGATTTGCGAAAAGAGCTTTGGAAATGTTTTACCAAATGCTTGAGGCAGGTGTAGAGCCAAACGAGATCACATATGTTGCTGTTCTATCAGCTTGTAGCCATGTGGGTATGATCGATGAGGGATGGAAACTGTTTAACTCGATGTTCAAAGAACACGGAATAAGCCCACGGATGGAACATTATGCATGCATCGTTGATTTATTTGGACGATGTGGCTTCCTTGAAAAGGCTGTTCAGTTCATTGACTCGATGCCTATGAGGGCTGACATTTTGGTCTGGCGCACCTTGCTTGGAGCTTGCCGAGTGCATGGCAACACGGTGCTTGGCGAACATGCTGCAAAAATGATTATTGAGCAAAACCCAAATGATCCAGCTGCGCACATTTTGTTATCAAACTTGTATGCTTCAACTGGTCAATGGGAAGCTGTAGTGGCAATCAGAAAAGGCATGAAAGAGAGAAATTTGATCAAGGAAGCAGGGTGTAGCTGGATAGAGACAGAGAACAAGGTACATAGGTTTTACGTAGGGGACACTTCTCATTCCCAAGCACCGGAGATATATAAAGAACTAGATAAATTGGCTCTTAAAATAAAGGAGATGGGTTATGTCCCTAACACAGATTATGTTCTTCACGATGTGGAGGAGGAACAGAAGAAAGAGTATTTGTTCCAACACAGCGAGAAGATAGCAGTAGCGTTTGGTCTTATAAGCACATCCAATTCGAAACCCATAAGGGTTTTTAAGAATCTTCGCGTCTGTGGAGATTGCCATACTGCAATCAAGTACATATCGATGGCAACTGGGAGAGAAATAATAGTAAGGGATTCAAACCGGTTTCATCATTTCAGAAATGGGGTGTGTTCCTGCAATGATTACTGGTGATTATATACTGTTTCGAAATCATAGAAGTGATGGGAATTCTACATCTAGTGGATGAAACTATGTCAAGCTTATCCTTCTAGTTTCTGTCTCTTGCCTCTTCTTATCTGCAGATGAATCCGATGCATTCCATTCCTTTGTCATTTTGCAGGTATTAGAAGGCTTCTCAGTAATCTTAGGTCAGAAGAGGGGGAAAGTAATATATGGGGTTCATTTTGCTGCCTTGCCATTGAGACTGGAATATCTATAAAAATATCCTCAGATAAGTAACTTCAATACCCTGATCCTATTTTACTATTTCTTCTACAGGCATTACAGCACTTCTTCAATGAATTTTGAATATATGTCTGCTTGATTTGAGATTCTGAAAACTGTTATAAGATGGACTTGTATTTGATTCTGCAAACTCAGTTATAAAAAGTGATAAAATGGTATGTTTTCAAATAACTGTCTTTTATTGTTATCTCAAAATAGTTTTTTTTGTTCAGAATTCTTAAGAAATATTTTCAGAATTGCAAACCCAGCATATTCATACTGTTTAATACCCTATAATAAGAGAAGAGTCTCTCTCCTCTGTTCAAGCTCCCCTTATTTAGACGTTCCTGCACTCCGACACTGTCAATCATGTCCTTGCTAACCCGATCGATTCCCCACCCCTTCACCTCTCCTCCTGGTTCTTACCCCTCCTCAAAACTCACGAAAGCTTGTCACCGTCAACCCACAAGAATGCCAGAACAACCCACTCACTCACCCCCTGTAACAATGGACAAACTATGCTCTTTATCCCCCTATTTTTGTGGAGGAAGCTCCCTGAAGATTGGAAGCCTATGAAATGGAAGCATGAAACACCGACTTGATTAAAGAAGTGGTTAGGCTAAGAGAATGCCTTGCCAAAGCTGAACAAGAACAACACCACCATAATTATTGAATATTTCAGGAGTACGAACATTCTGTCACTTTAAGGTTATACATCACACATCTGTAAGTTATACTAACAACCCTCCTAATTTCTAGCTTCCATCCAGTAGGAACAGAATAGAGAAATAATCTTACTATGAGAAAGGTTGCTTTATTGGAGTCTTTGGAGAACATCTCATGCTGCAAGTAAGTAGTAGAGAAATAGACATAAAGAGAAAAATATGGTAAAAGAAAGCAAATATGGTAAAAGAATGATCTAGGAGAGATTTACCCTATTGTTGGTTTTATCCTATGCATCTTGAAATTACTAGTTTGAACCTAGACATGAGATTACAGCCTTATTATAAGATTTGCAGAAAGTACTGACGCAAGTCATAGTCGAATAATAAAATTGAAATCAGAAAAAAGATATATATATATATATCTTATTTATTTTTTCATATATTTGTGTTCTTGGGGGCAGAGAACAAATGAAAGCAGAAAGAATTGTTTTGTTGTGAGTCTTGTGACAGTTGAATTGAGTGCATTTTATGTAGAGGTGACTGAATTAGAACTTTCATGATGAATGTTCTACCTGTTCCAAAAGGATAAAAAAGAAACGACTAAAGCTTTCTTCTAACTGAAAAAGCAGCAACCTTCTTATAAGCAAAAAATTGAATTCTAGCAGAGACACCACAATAGTAATAATTTATGTCTAACAAACTGAATCTAACTCTGAAAGTAATAAAAATATTTATCTTTGGTTACATGAAAATTTTAAGCAAAAAAAATCTAAAATAAAGTTACAATTTGACCAAAAGACATCAAAGCAATTAAGCCTCAATCTTATAACACATTTGGAACAATCCAATTTGAGGGTGGCATATGATTATGTGAATCATCAAGGATGTAATGCGTTCCAAAACTTCCATCCTTTATGTTGAAGACACCCATATCGTGACGCCCACATGGGGGATAGAATAGCATGGCAGAATAATCATGTGTAATATATGGAATCAGGCCGACATCCAGGCCATTTGGATATTGAAACACATATGGAATGGTTATCTCCCAAAAATACGGTGTCCCCACCCATATTATACACTTCAACTCGCTCACCTTCCTCTAAGAGTGTTGACACCCCAATTTTACAGGTGACGTGGCAAGGAGAGAGAGTGAAGTGGACTTGAATTAATGAATCAGATGAGTAAAGTTTCAGGCCTATGTGTTGGGCTGATACAAGGGAAAAGGAAATTGGCCAAGTTGGCCAGGAGCAAACAATAGTATGCAAACCCCATCATCAATTATTTTGAAAGGGTGCAACTTTCTGTTGAAAAGAGACCTAGTGCAAAGGGGATTGTTGAAGAGATTTGTTTAAATTATAAGAGATAAAGTTGATAGGGTATAAAACTTGTAACAAACTCCACTAATAGGGAGAGAGAAGCCTAATGATTTGGATTACATGGTAACGACTTGGAGAGGAGAATGGAACCGACTCCTAATAGGACTCTACAACTAAGATCTCCATAAAATAGGGATTGGTCAACTCATTCAGGTACAACACAATTTTTTATTGAATTATCTTGATATATTTTTCGGTTGAATGAAAATAGGTAACTGAATGGGTATTTGATGACACTACGACTTCTACATCATTTTCTATAAAAAGAAAAGGGATGGCACATCGAAAAGGGGTACAAAATTTTCAGATTACTCTTCACTTTCTTCTTTACTGCTCAAGTACTAACTTGACCGTCAAAGTGAATCGGCCATCACTTCTACTGTTTTGCAGGACAGACGCCCGGCTCCGGGATCGTGCGGATTTTTACTTCAACAAAAGTCAAGGGGTGAAGATAGAGGAGCTATACCAACAGATTAGCTTATCTCCATTTGAATTCCAAATTTGTTTTTAAATTTAAACGTAGATAGGTTTGTTACCTTAAACAAATTCTTAGGGAATTTGTTACCCATGTAATTCTATAAATAAAGACCTATTTGCAACGTTGCAAGGGGTCTCACACCAATCAAACAATTCTACTCATTACTCGTCATTTTAATTTCCAAACTCTCATTGTTATTTTTATTTCTTGCAAAGTCTTTATTTTTTTCTAAATCTTTAGTTCAATTAAGCCTTGTCATTTCAATTTAAGCACTCAATTTACCTTCAAATCATTGTTTTTATTTCACTCTTGTTATCTCAATCATTCAAGTTATTTCCATTATAGTTTTTAAAGCTTTCCTTTTAATTCAAGTTCTTCAATCAAGTTGTTATTTTCGTCACTTTACATTCATCAATTTTTCATTCAAACATGCAGATTGTTTGTGTGAAATTTGAAATTTCCAATGTTACATTCTCAACTGGTTCAAGTCCTCTTAATTGAGGCATAAAAAAGTACCCAAAGTAGGAGTTCAATGTTCTCCCTCCTACGCATCGCCTGAGAAGTCAAACCCAAGGAGACTGTCTTTGCTTTCCGATTAACCTCTGGAGCCGAGGTCAATATTCCTGGCACGCTCGCGCAAATCAACGTAATCAGCTAACCGGCCGATTTAAGAGGAAATAATTTTTGGCACGCCCAGCCGGACCATCGGTTAGGAGTGATATTGGAAACATGTAGCCAAAAAGAAGATACTAAAAGAGATGTCGGATTTTTACAAGCAGACTAGTTAAACTGGGACAAATCCTCAGGGGCCGTTGATCCAAGATGAACTGGCTCCGTTGATTGAGGCTATAAGAAGCCTTAGTTACGAAGTGGGTAGTTTGCATGAACAAGTCTCGATCATTAGAAGGCCGAGTAACAAAAAATGGTCAAATGCACGAGAATCGGCAAGTCTGCTGATTACGTATCCCGTCGCTCAGCCAGGAGAATCGACAAGACAGCTGAATCAACAGCAATTTCTGAATCGGCCAATGATACATTTAGCATCGGCCAACACTCTGTTCGCCAATCTTGTTGTGAGTCAGACCATGCCTCGACCAGTGATTCCACAATATCAATCACTTGTTGTGAGGCAACAATATCATAATTAGCATGTCGCTCCTCAACCATCTTTTGGACTCGGGGGGCAAGATGTGGATAATTATCCAAAAGGTTTGCCTGATTATAATTAATCAACGGTGACATATTCGCCGATGATGATAAATCGACAACAACAAGGTTGGTCAGAATATCAACATCAACCTTCGATACACGGGGGCATCTGATGGCCAATCAGCAGTATGATGGCCCAATGACAAAGATAGATCGACTACCAATATTGAGGCAGAATCAGCAATGGCCTCTAACGTCAGTCGTTCCAATTCAAGATCCCGTGAACAAGATAGGGGATCAAAACCAATGGAGGAATAATCAGCAAAATATGCCTCACCCTAGGGGGCAACCAGCAGTAACTCCTCCAAGGGATTGAGGCGAACATGCTATAAACGGACAGCATCAGGAACTCGGCCAAGGTTTAAGACGGAATGGCCGACTGATATACCGGAAGTCTTATGTGGAACAGATCGATCTACTTCCATTCCCAAGAGGATACAAGGTGCCAAAATTTACCACATTCAGTGGAGAAGGGGCGTAATCAACAGTGGATCTCATTGACCGTTTCACAATGCAATGTGGTAAAGCCAGTGTCAACCAGTTTTGGAAGCTGAGGCTCTTCCCTAACTTATTGACGGGACTAACACTCTCATGGTACATGCGTTTGTTTGCCAATTCAATTTATAATTGACGAAAGATGGAGGAGCAGTTCCATGCCTAGTTCTCCCAAACAAAAAGAAAACCTATCAGGCCGATAAATGTGTTTATGGATCAATCAATTACGAATCGACTGGATAATGTAGTAGCCGACAATGAATCAGATGATATTGAATCGGCTGATAAAGAATCGAGTGAGACTGAATCGGCTAACGAACCAGCCGATGATAAATTTCTTAAAAAGGAATCTGTTGATGATTTATCGGTTGATAAATAATCAATTGATAATGAATCAGCTAGTGATAAATTGGTTGATAGTGAATCGGCCAAACAAACATCGGCATGTGAGAATGAATCGACTGATGATAATTTAGCTGCTGAGAGTGATTCGACTGAGAACAAATCGCCAGAATCGACTGAGAACAAATCGCCAAAAAGTGAAGTTGTCGATAGTGAAACGGCTGATAATGGATCGACAAGTAGGGGTGCATCTGCCAATGTCGAAACTTCGTTCTTTATAATTTCAGCCGATAAAGCTGAAATTATTAAAGAATACAAATACTTTATAAGATCGGCACATAAAATTTTCCATTGGTGCAATGCCGTTCTTTTAATAGAAACGGTAGGGAGATCGGCTAACATGACGTTGCATAATACTTTAATTCTGGTCGATCGTACTTACCCACCATTGAAAGAATTACAAAGCTCGAGTGGTGGGTCGTTGGATGGGTTCATTGATCCATTGGTCGAAAAATAAAATATCGACCAAGGTTTCTTGCTAGGTAGAATTGTGATCAACAATATGTTGTTGGTCAAAATAAATATCAATTTTATATTGATAAATGAATAAATAAAAGCATCAAAGCTGGTTAATTCTCCATTTGTGTCACGTGATTGCTTCAACCATGGCAGGGCAATTTCTCTACATCTCTAAATTTCAAACATCTTATCGACATGGGTGGCCGATAGCTGATAAAACATTTGAAATTAGGGGCATTGTTGACACCTCATTTTGACACCTACGTGGCAGCGGGTCCCATGGGGCCACCTCGGTGATAATGTAGTATTTCAAGATCAGTTGGCAAGGGTGGGTCAAGGTGTTGACTATGGATAAATACATCAAAGATTCCTCAGAATGAGTATTTTCCAACTAGAGTTTGAAACTAGTTTAAAAGCTTGGATAAGATTACAAAAGATCCCACATGCATCACAACTCTGTACATTTGGTGAGGAAGTTTGTTGAAGATATTTGTGGGTAGAGATATACAAGGAAGAGGTTGTTTAATTCTTAAAGAGTTCATGTAGGAAAAGACGTTCACAGGCTATTTGAAGTGATTTAAGTGGAGTCAAAGTTGTTAGGATAATATTTTCTGCTTATTTTTAGGATAATTGTTATTTATTTCAAGTAGCAAGAGGATAAGATATGTTTCTGCCTATATTGTGGGAAGTTATTATTTTATGTACTTTATAAATAAAGACCTTTATGCAACTTTGCAAGGGGTCTCGCACCAATCAAACAATTCTACTCATTACTCGTCATTTTAATTTCCAAACTCTCATTGTTATTTTTATTTCTTGCAAAGTCTTTATTTTTTCTAAATCTTTAGTTCGATCAAGCCTTGTCATTTCAATTTAAGCATTCAATTTACCTTCAAATCATTGCTTTTATTTCACTCTTGTTATCTCAATCATTCAAGTTATTTCCATTACAGTTTTTAAAGCTTTCCTTTTAATTCAAGTTCTTCAATCAAGTTGTTATTTTCATCATTTTACATTCATCAATTTTTCATTCAAACATGCCGATTGTTTGTGTGAAATTTGAAATTTCCAAAGTTACATTCTCAACTGGTTCAAGTCCTCTTAATTGAGGCACAGAAAAGTATCCAAAGTAGGAGTTCAATATTTTCCCTCCTACGCATCGCCTGAGAAGTCAAACTCAATGAGACTGTCTTTGCTTTCCGATTATCCTCTGGAGCCGAGGTCAGGTTCCTGGCACACCTGCACAAATTGACATAATCGGCTAACCGACCGATTTAAGAGGAAACAAAGAGCAATTTGAAAACCCTAAAATCAGTAGTTGCATGCTCGGAATCCTTGTTAGTTTTTGAAACCCTCAGTATAAGAAGTAAATCTCCGCTAGATGATTCGACAATTAACTCCACTTGCGGGGAGCTACTCTCCCCAACACTTCGGTTAATATCAATCCTTAATACTTATCTGACCTCTACAGTAAATTACATCATTGATGCCCAAACATCTACCTTCATCAAAGATATCAAGATGCTTGATAATTCTCACTTTATCAATGTGAGTCCAAGTTTCATCTCTTGCGCGAATAAATTCCAGTCTACTGTAATTACTATAAATGGCGCTAACAATATAGTCATTAGGAGACAAAGCAGGATCAGCCGACAATGCCACCTTCATAACCTCAAATTCAATCTCCTCAAATTCTTCTTCTTCCATAATCGGGAGAAGTTCAATGGTAGCACCAGAAAGCGGGTTTATTAGAGTAACGCCCAGAGCTTCTTTCACAGCAAACAACCAACCATGTGAGGAACCGCATAGCCTCTTTTTATAAGGCACCCGTCACTGAAAATCATATATTTTGTTCTCAGTAATGATGTATAAGCTCCGTCTTTCTTCGTTATTATCATCGCTTGGGACTATCAAGAATGGAACTTGCATGCAACCTCTATTCGCAAGAAATTTAACTTTGTTCTCCCTGGCCACACACTTCCATGGTTTACACACCGCACCAAAGCGAACATAATCAGTGAATGAAACCAACTTGTCCAAGATCATATCCAACAAGTGATTTGGGAGCCATGCCCAGTCTGACTTCTCCATATCAACCATATTTACCACTGCAATTTCACCACATCCAAGAATATAAGAAAACATAATTCACCTCAACGCTTCAACAATCTTAAACAAAAAATGATCGATTCAGTAGAATATAACAAAAATAAAACATATTGGTTAATTTGAATTAATGAGAATTATAACGTCTCTTTCGTTATACACTGAATGTAACAAACTCGCTACTAAAAATTTGAAAAACTAATCAAGTATACTAATTATCATTACTAAAATTTGATTCATCCAGTCCCAAGTCTCACCTATTAAAACAATCATAGTAATTTTATCAAGTACTATTATGATTGTTTACATATTATAAGGAAGAAGGTTATAGAAACCTCAATCCGTTGTTACGTATTCCTATAACTAAAAAAGAGAGGGTAATAATATAATTAGAAAACTAAATTTACTTAGGCATTCAAATACATGTAGTATAACAGTAATTCAGGTGATATATACATGCCTATATATATATATATATATCTAATACCTATTTATAGACACACAGATAATCAATACATACGAGTATATACAAGAGAACTGACCGAGGAGAGCAGAGGGTTTGTGGAGCTAGAGTGAAAGTGAAAGGCGCGAGAGTGGTCTTATGTTTTACTGGTGCAACACTTGAAATCTAAATAAATAATAATAATAAACCGTAGTATAGATATAGATGTAAATATGTAATATATATAGTATCTGTACTTTTCTCCTAATAGAAGAAGGAAACCAGGACGCCCCACAAATTGGGAATTGAGGTCAGTGAGATGTATTGATAGTTTACAAGGAAAGCTAGCATTTTTAATCGGTTTTTAAATTGTATAACCAAATCTACTTTATTCATTAATATATCATACATAAAAATAGTACTTAAATATAAGATTTTAACTTTTGAAAAGAAATTTATTTAAAAGTATATTAAAATTTTGAAAAGCATTATATACGTGGTGGAGGCATCTGGGAATTGTCAGAGATAAGGAGTGGGAACTGAAAAATAATAATTTAAATTTATATAAATTTTTGAAGTAATTGACACTAATGGGTGTTAGGGTTCGCACACCCTTTGTACGAAGCCGTGCACACCTGCAAATCAAAAAACGCACACAAACACACCAAACAATCGACACAAGAATATATACGTGGTTCAGCCAAATAAGCCTACGTCCACGGAGAGCACCGTTTCACTAAAAATCACTGAGAGGATTACAAGGGGGTGATTCGCAGATCACACACGCACACACACTGTGTATACTCACGCCTGTATCACCGGAATAATATAAACGTATATTATTCATAACTCTCTCTCTATTTCTGTGTACACAATTCAATAGGAGAAGCCATATATTTATAAGTGAGGATATAGAGATGGGTTTCCCAATCTTCCGATGTGGGACAAGTTAATATAACAAAGTAGTCATATTATATATATATATGTGCCAATATATAACAATCTCCCACTTGATGACTTTGCCTTCATCAATCAACTTCATTAATGATCAGTGCTCGGTGCCCTCATTTATGTCTTCAAGCTTGAAGACCAACTGAAGTTGCGCACAACTTCAGTTTCTCTGTTGTCACCACTTTGGTCAACATGTCGGCCGAATTCTCGCTTCCTTGAATCTTCTTAAGTGTTAATACTTCATCCTCTAATAGAGATCTGATAAAGTGATAACGAAGATCTATATGTTTGGTTCTCGAATGAAATGCTGAATTTTTCGCCAGATGTATAGCACTCTGACTATCACTATGCAAAACACTATTTCCTTGCTCGAATCCCAACTCTGCCAACAAACCCTGTAACCAAATCATCTCTTTGCTAGCCTCTGTCACAGCTACATACTCAGCCTCTGTAGTAGATAACGCTACAATCCTCTGTATCTGTGAAATCCAACTGACTGCTGTTGTACCTACTGTAAAGACATAACCAGTAGTGCTTCTTCTGTGATCTATCTCACCAGCAAAATCTGAATCTACATAGCCATGTAAATTCACTTCACCCTTTCCAAAATAAAGGCATCTGTTTGTGGTACCTCGTAGATATCGCAATATCCACTTCACTGCTTCCCAGTGAGTCTTTCCTGGATTGGACATGAACCTGCTGACTGTTCCCACTGCATATGCAATATCTGGTCTTGTACAAACCATTGCATACATCAAGCTACCAATAGCTGAAGCGTATGGAATACTGGCCATGTTGTTCCTCTCTGCTTCTGACTTGGGAGACTGCTTTTTGGATAATCGAAAATGACTAGCCAAAGGTGTGCTAAGTGACTTAGCATCACTCATGTTGAACCGCTTCAAAACTCGTTCAACGTAGTCAGCCTGAGACAACTGCAAAATTCCCTTCTACTTGTCTTTGATGATTCTCATACCAAGAATTTGCTTCGATGTGCCTAAGTCCTTCATCTCGAACTCTTTTGCCAACTGCTTCTTTAACTTACTGATTTCCGCAAAATCAAATCCAGCTACTAACATGTCATCAACATAAAGTAGGAGGATAATGTAACTCGTGTCAAACCTCTTGAAGTAGCAACAATGGTCAGCGTTGCACTTGATATAACCATGTCTCTGCATAAATCCATCGAATTTCTTGTACCACTGTCTTGGAGCTTGTTTCAAACCATACAAGCTCTTTTCCAACTTACACACAAGTTTCTCTTTCCCTTTCTCTAAGAAACCTTCCGGTTGCTGCATATAAATCTCCTCCATTAGGTCACCATGGAGGAAAGCAGTTTTGACATCTAACTGCTCTAGGTGCAAACCCTCTGATGCAACAATGCTAAGAACTGAACGAATGGTAGTCAGTTTCACAACCGGAGAAAATACGTCGGTGTAGTCGATTTCTGTTTTCTGCTGAAAGCCTTTTACTACAAGTCTCGCCTTGTACCTCTTAGAACCATCATGTTCTTCTTTGACTCTGTAGACGCATTTATTATGGAAAGCTTTCTTTCCTACCGGCAGCTCGGTTAGCTTCCATGTCTTGTTGGAAATAAGGGACTTCATCTCATCTTCCATTGCAAGCTCCCACTGGCTCGCATCTGCTACACTGCATGCTTCATCAAAATACTCTGGTTCACCTCCATCTGTGAGCAGCAAATAATTCATGTATCTCCGATTCGGCACATGCTGACGTGAAGACCTCCTAGGTACAGGAATAGGAGTCGGAGACTGCGGTGTATCAACCTGTTGAGTATTTCCATCTGCAATATGTTCGTCTGACTGAGTACTCTCACTGTCTTGAACATCATCTAACTCAACACACAGGATCACTCTGTGCTGTAGGCTCTGAGGTTGTTGTGTGTCTGTCCTTGTACATAACATTTTCATTGAACACTAAATCTCTGCTTCGGATCAGTTTTCGGTTCTGATCATCCCACATGCGGTAACCATACTCGTCACCGCCATAGCCAATGAAAATACACTTTTGTGACTTGGGATCAAGCTTACCCCTCGTAGTGTCACTAACATGTACATATGCAACACAACCAAAAACTTTTAAAAGTAAAGTGTTACCTCTATACCGCTCCAGACCTCTTCTGGTATTCTGTGCTCCAATGGTACTAATGGACCACGATTGATTAAGTACGTTGTTGTACTGACTGCTTCTGCCCAGAACTGTTTCGGCAACCCTGCCTGAATGTGCATGCTTCTGGCTCTCTCAGTCAATATCCGGTTCATCCGTTCTGCTACGCCATTCTGTTGTGGTGTACGTGGAACAGTTCTCTCTAATCTGATACCGTTCTCATAGCAAAATCTCTTAAACCCGGTGTCCTGATACTCTCCACCATTATCGGATCGTAATCTCTTGATCTTCAAACCCGTCTCATTCTCTATCATAGCCTTCCAACTCTTGAACACACCGTACACTTCAGATTTATGTTTCAAGAAATAAACCCATACCTTTCTGGAATGGTCATCGATGAAGGTGACGAAATAGGACTTTCCGCCAATAGATGAGACATTTGCTGGCCCCCAGACATCAGTGTGAACTAGCTCAAGCTTCTCCTTTCTGAGTTCTCTGCCGCTTTTCTGAAAACTAACCCTCTTCTGCTTACCGAATACGCAATCCTCACAGAAGTCGATATCAATCGAATTTAGACCTGGTAGCTTTCCCTTTGCGAGCATAACCTTGAGTCCCTTTTCACTCATGTGACCTAGCCTCTGGTGCCACAAATTATGATCCTCATTGTTTTCTGCAATTGCTATAAATGTGTTAGCCTTGGTGGTAGTGTACAGCGTACCTGTTTTCTTTCCTCGTGCTATAGTCATAGCCCCCTTGGAAACTTTCCACTTATCTTCACTGAAAGTGGTCATATAACCTTCACTCGCCAATTGGCCTACTGAGATCAGGTTCTTCCTCAAGTCTGGAATGTGTCTGACATCCCTCAGCTTCCATATCGATCCGTTGAGTCTGATATGTACTTCACCCTTACCAACAACACTGTAGGGTTGATCGTCACCTAGATAAACCTTGCCGAGGTTTCCAGGTGCATAGTTCTCAAAGAGCTCTCGACTTGAGGTGGCATGGAATGATGCTCCAGAGTCCAAAACCCAAGACTTTGTTTTACTCTCCAAAGAGCATATCAGTGCATCATCTGCTTCTTCTAAGACAATATTTGCCTCTGTTTTGTCATCCGCTACCTTCTGCGGGGATCTACACTGGTTCCTTAAATGACCAGTCTTGCCGCAATTCCAACATTCGATTGCTTTGGAATTTCTGGGACCTCGAGACTGTGATCTTCCCCGTCTCGACTTGGAATGGCCACGCCTTTGGTTTCTGCATTTCTGTCTATTCGAACATCTGCCTCTGGTGTCGACATTCAATGTTGTGCCACTGTTTGAAGAGTCTGACGACTGTCTTCTGATCTCTTCTGTGAGTACCATACTCACAACGGTATCATACTTCAACGGGTCTATCCCTGAAGAATTACTGATTGCAGCCACTATGGCGTTCCAGCTCTCTGGCAATTGATTAAGGAGAAAAGCTGATTTCACCTTGTCTTGAAACACTACTTCAATTGATTCCAACTGCCCATAAATGTCATTAAGCTTACTGAGATGTTCACCAACATTCCCATTCTCGGACATCTTCAGATTCGTCAATCTGCTGATAAGATGTAATGTATTTGCTCCAGACGGTTGTTCGTACATCTTCGAAAGAGCTTCCATGAGAGACTTTGCAGTCTTCTCTTTCCTGATATTGAAGGCAACAGATTTTGCCAACGTCAATCTGATCGTGCCAAGAGCCTTTCGATCTAGGATATTCCACTCCTCTTCTTTCATCGAATCTGGCTTCGTCTCTTCTAGCGGTTGATACAATTTTTTCTGGAATAACACATCCTCAATTTGCATCTTCCAATAGGTAAAGTTTGTACCATCAAACTTGTCGATCATTACTGTCTTTTCTTCTCCCATAGCTCCCACTGAGCCTATTAGAGATATTCGAAGTGCAAAACTGAGTATACGGTTGCGTCGGGGGCGGTTCAAAACCTTAAGAACGCCTCTGACCGCGTCCACAACGGGTCAAAAACGACTCCAAACGGGCCAAAACAAATTCGCACAAAAGACATAAATTTAATCACGAAGTCAGTACCTTCTCGTGGGGCGTGCGGGCGCGTCCCTGCTCTGATTGGGCTGATTCTTGCGCCAAAACGTCGGGCTTCAAATTCTCTTTCCGTAGATATATTATAAGCCTCGTTCCGATAAACGATGCTCCGGAAAATCACGCCGAATCGAAACTGCTGCTAGACGGAGCCAAAAAACTGGCCGGAACTTCAGGCGGCGCGAGGGGCGCGTGAGGAACTTTCCGGCAACGTGCTTGACACTGCTGGCTTCGTCTCGTCGAGCCAAAGCTCCTGGTGTGGTCGGTTTCTGATTTAGGGCACTCGAAAAAATCAGATCTGGACCAGATCGTCGGGCTTCGAGATTTGCTCCAACCTGGGGCTCTGATACCACTTGTTAGGGTTCGCACACCCTATGTACGAAGCCGTGCACACCTGCAAATCAAAAAACGCACACAAACACACCAAACAATCGACACAAGAATATATACGTGGTTCAGCCAAATAAGCTTACGTCCACGGAGAGCACCGTTTCACTAAAAATCACTGAGAGGATTACAAGGGGGTGATTCGCAGATCACACACGCACACACACTGTGTATACTCACGCCTGTATCACCGGAATAATATAAACGTATATTATTCATAACTCTCTCTCTATTTCTGTGTACACAATTCAATAGGAGAAACCCTATATTTATAGGTGAGGATATAGAGATGGGTTTCCCAATCTTCCGATGTGGGACAAGTTAATATAACAAAGTAGTCATATTATATATATATATATATGTGCCAATATATAACAATGGGTTGGTTATTAAAAAACATTTGATTAGAAAGAAACGTTTGTTTTATTACAATTTTACTATTTTTGTAGAGAGTAAAACAAGTTATTTGAATAATATGTTGAATTTCACATATTTGTAATAGTTCCTATTCTCATCATTTCCTCTAAAACAGTTTAATTTATGTTTTTATGATATAAATTATGTTTGATAAAGGAAATACATACATTTAATTTGGAAAATATTTTAATATGCATACATTCAAGAGGTTGGTCACACGATCGGATCAGATCCTATGAACGAACGAATTCAGCAAAAGAAGGACTATACCAGTTTGAACATTGCGGTTGTATTTTTCAAGTCTTTTATGAAGAGAAAAAAATGTTAAAAATACATATTATATAACTGTCTAATACTATTATTGTACTTTACATAAATTCTCAAATTCGTTTCCCTCTTACCAAACAAAACAACTGTATCATCATGTCTGTGTCTCAAAATTCTCATATATTTAATTTAGGACATATTAATTTTTAGCAATTTTTAAACCTTAAAACATCCGTGTATCCATGTTTCCTTGATAATTGTGAATATCTATTAATGCTATATGGTAAGGATTTATTTTTAAGATTTTCTAATCTTTTCTAGTGTAACCATTCTAAAATTGAGTAGATATATACTGCATAGTTTCTCCTAAATTAATAGGAACAAAATTATACTTTTTGTTAAAATTATTTTTATTTTTTAAATACTATAAAATTATTATAAAAAAATTCATGTACAAACCAAATATCAAATTTCAAAAAAAACAAAAGAAGAAGAAGAAAATCATTGTATTTAAATTTGAAATAGGCATTCAATTTCGATATTAGAGAAGTTTGAGAAATGAATATGTTTGGTTTGTATTTCTGAAAAATATTCTCGAAAATTCTAATAACATAAAATGATATCAGTAAAAATAAGTTAACTGAAAATAATTATTTTTATATATAGCTGAATTTTCAAAAAATTATTTTATGAAAACTGATCCAAATAAAAAAAAATTACAAATTTTTTATTTTTAATTTTCAAAAATCAAAAAATAATTTTCCAAAAACAAGCCCAAAATTGGGATATTTCACTCTCTAAAATATCACAGAAAAAACTAAGGGTGCGTTTGGAAACTAGTGTTTTCGTTTTCGTTTTTTATCTCTTGGAGAACAAAAAAATTTCTTGTTCTTGTCCTAAGGGTAGTCCAGAAACAAAAACATGTTTGGTTGGAAATTTTGTCTAAAAAATTTTCGGGAACAAAAAAAAAAACATGTTTTTTAGATTTATTTGGAATAAAAATTAGAAAACAAATTGTCAAATAGTGAGATTAAGTTTGACTTGATTGTCATCCCTTGTACAAACCAGCTACAATGTACACTTCCAAATCTTCCATACAACAATGAACATGACCACTCTACTGTTGTTCAAAAGATTAGCATACAGGAAAATATATATATATATATATATATAAATATATAAGTAGTAGCATGTATAAAGACCACATCACCCCAATTCGATTGGGGGTGTCAAGTTGTAGAGGTAAGGATTTGTGTTGGTGGTGATGTCGATTTGCAGTGGTAGGGGTTTGTGGTGGTGTCGATTTGCAGTGGTGGTGGTGGGGGTTAGGGTTTGGAGGTTGAAGATGGATGTTAAGGTTTGGAGGTTGAAGATGGCGGTTAGGGAATCTGCAACAATTAATTTTTTTTTTGCCAAAAACAAACAGTGCCGAAAACAAAGGCTCCATTTGGAAATCGTGTTTTTGTTCTGTTTTTTATTTTTTGACACTGTTTAGGAGAACATAACATGTTTGGCAATCATTTTTACTGTTTGTTCTGTTCTCAATTTGGAAATTATTTTCGTGAATAGTAGAAAAAACAAGGGAACAACAAAAACTTGTTTTTTTGTTCTTTTTGGGATTTTCCAAAAAAAATGAATTGTGGTAGAGAGGAAAAATTGTGTGAGAATATGTGTGTTTTTTTGCCCCAAACATGTTTTTTGTTTTTGTTCTTTTGGGTGAGAAAATAAGATCAGGAACAAAAATTATTCTTATTTTTCGATTCTCAAAACAAAAACAAAAACAAAAACAATGGTTCCCAAATAGGCCCAAAAAAACACTAAAGGGTGAGAAAACGTTTTTTTACTGTTCACGAAAATAAAAACCATTAAAGGCTCCCAAACGCATTTTTGTTTCCGTGAACAGTGAAAAAAATAAGAACAAAAACGAAAATACCACTTTCCAAACGCAGCCTAATTAAATAATAACCGTACTTTTATAAACTGCAATAAATATCGTAATAATAATAAAATACCATGAATATAAACAGCGATAAGGACACGAGGCCCAAGTCGGATACGCAAACTCGCGTAGCTAGACACGTACGCAAAATCGACCAACGCATCAAATCTGACGAGTCAACGGGAAAAGAAAACGAAACGCCACGTACCAGCTTCCCACCGATTTGATGGGCCCCACCTTCCCCAAACAATATACATGTACTGCCAAACTCAATCAGTTGTTCACCGATATCATTGCCACGCGTCTCCTTCATTTAATCCCAGCCGTCCACGTCTTCCCTCACTTCAATCAAAGCCATTAAAAATATATTAAATGGATGATATTTTTCTGGCTATATAGGTTTTGTATCTCTATAGCTTTCTCTTTCACTATTTCATCGGCGATAAAGTTTTCCCGGCGATCAATTTAAAGGTGTTGTCAGATTCCGATATGACAAAGCGACTCGGTGTCAGAAGTTCCAAGAATGCTCTCCGTCGAAGGTTGCAAGTCCGGCAACTAAAATCTTCACGTTCCACCAATTCAGACTTCGCCGGTGCCGTCTCCGGCGATTCTGGAAGTGTTTCCGGAGAGGATCGGTGTTTCGAGAAGAGACTGTTTCACGACGAAGGTGTTGATCCCGATGAGGCCAAAGTAGGTGATTCTTATTCTTCGGAAATGCAAGAATTGGTGATATCATTGTCGTTCTCTTCGTCGGCGTCTTCGTCAGAAAATGACGCCATTTCCGGCCGGTCTTGGAGGTCCGTCGATCAAGGGAGAGTCACGAGCGTGTCGCATGGATCGGTGTCGATTATTGGCGGGAGAAGAGAAATGGAGGATGCGGTGAGATCGGAGCTAGGATTTCTAACGGTTGATTCGGGGAAGTGCGATTTCTTCGGTGTGTATGACGGTCACGGAGGGGCAGGTGTGGCGCGCGCTTGCAGTGAGCGGTTGCACGAGTTGGTTGTGGCGGAGGTGGAAGGTGGAGGAGCTGTGGGGACGACGGAGGTGGATTGGGAGAAGGTGATGAGAGCGAGTTTTGGGAAGATTGATGAGGAGGTTAATGAAATTGGCGGGGTTGGAGCGGAGAGTGGTTCCACGGCGGTGGTGGCGGTGGTGGGAGAGGAGGAGCTGGTGGTTGCCAATTGTGGCGATTCTAGGGCTGTGTTGTTTCGAGGAGGGGTTGCTGTTCCCATGTCTACTGATCATAAGGTAATTAGACTTTCACCCCCTCCAATACTCTATATATTTAAATGTTTATGCATGAGCGAAATGTGGACCCTCTTTAAATGAATGCAAATTATAGTATATATATATAGTCAGATCTTTTATTGAATAGTTAAAAATGCTGTATGTGTCCACACCAGTGAGTATGCAAAGAAGTATGATATGTGTGTGTTTTCTTATGATGCTAATGTTAATTTGTATAATATTCATACAGATGTATATATACGAAAATGCTCACTTGCAATGTATGCACACACTTCATATTTATATATATATATATATATATATATATATATTGAGTAGGTTTGAAAAGTTTATGGCAATGGGGAAACTTGGGAGTTGGGAAATGATCCCATTCTCAATCCCTGTAATTTTGCGGTGCCTCCATAACGCATAAAGGATTAGAAAACCGGCCCTGACCCAATAGCCACCCCAGCCCTGCTTTTGCTACAATGAGAAATGTAAGGACAGAGGAAACTAAAGGAAATAAATTACAGAGGAAGGCGATTCCATAATCAATATATGTGCACAGGTTGGCTATCAATTAATCCAAATTGCTTAAAAGGAAATTTGACGGGAAGAGAAATATTTGTGGCTGTATAAAAGTTATAATATTTTGCTTCTTAGGTTGTTATTCAAACTGAATTAAGGAAATAAAAAATGAATCAAATGTGTTATGTTGCTGCCGTGGTCTCTAATCTCCCATTTCTGCCGCATAGTGTGGAAACTCTTCATGAATGTACGGTTTATCGCAATATTTGTGGCTGGATAAAGATTGTAATAGTTTGCTTCATAGGTTGTGATCCAAAATGAATAAGAAAATTAAAAATGAATTGCTGTGTTGGTCTCTCATCTCTCTGATTGGAAGTTTTTGCGCCAGTGTTTCTTTTATCATGTATGTTAATCTCTTATATTGATTATCTTCATGAATATCCTTTGATGTTCACAGCCTGACAGACCCGATGAATTGGAGAGAATTGAAGCTGCTGGGGGAAGGGTGATAAACTGGAATGGCCAACGGGTATTAGGAGTTCTTGCTACTTCCAGATCCATAGGTATTCACAATTATGCATTACTTTCAGTGCATCTGTTAATAATTACGAATCATAGATATGATTAAATTCTGCTGCATTTCTAAGTCCTCTGTAGCATGGCCTTTATTGTGAGGGAATAAGATTAGCGTTATGTATTAATTCGTTCAGTGGATGTAAAATATGCTTACTCTTAAAACTTTCCTGGAAATAGTATTGGGTCCATTGTTCTATAGAATAGTATATTGCAATGAAGTTGAATAGGCTTCTAATTGGTTTTATAAAACTCTCTGTCCAAGTACTGAGGTTGCAAATGTCCAAATTTTCTATAGAACAGCTTCTGTATGTACACCTCATGCGTAGCATTTTGTATCCGTGCTGAATCAGCTACTATAGTATTACTGACCATATGAGTTTATTTCTGAAGACCAACACAACCCTTCTATTCAACCAACCACCAATAAGATTGTAGAATGTTGGATTTTTGGTTCAATGAATCGCCCACAGTGAACTCAAAAGTCGGCACAAAATATCTGAACCATCTATACGAGCATATAGTTTGGTTTGGTTAGTTCAGGAAGCAATCGGTTTGTCAGAGAAGTCATCCCGTGCATGTAAACCACCCTTATCTCATCCAGTTATTTAGCCATTATGAAACACAATCTAACCACTAGCCAATTCACTTCCCAGGTATGTATATTACCATGACCACAGCAGAACCAACGAAATGTAGAATAGCATGTATCTGTAACTTATTCTGATTCCCTTCCGCAGGGGAGGTGATAATTGAGTCCCGAAGTGGGAGGGGAGGATTTGAGTTCCAAAATGGGGATTTCTTTGCTCGACAGAAAAGGATTAACGAATAGATTATGATAATACAATCTAGATGGATATAATATTAGTAATAGTTAATTCTTACAAAGTTCTCAAACTTTACTGCAGGGGATCACTATCTCAAACCATTCGTGATATCCGAGCCAGAAGTTAGAGTGTGCAAGAGAACCGATTCAGATGAATTCATGATACTTGCTAGTGATGGCCTATGGGATGTCGTCTCCAATGAGACTGCCTGCCAGGTTGTGAGGAACTGTCGCAAACGCCAAATGAGGAGGAGAACCCAAGAAACCGAAACCAAAAAGGAATCCAGCGCGACTATTAGGAAAAGCCCTTCCGAAGAAGGAGCAAAAGCACTAACCCGATTGGCAATATCTCGTGGTAGCTGTGACAACATCAGTGTCATAGTGGTAGAATTGAAGAAACTGGATAGATGCTCAAAGCAATGAAGTCCGAGTTTCTTTGTTCAGTTTTTTCTTATTAACTCATGCTTGTTTTCCCATAAAAGGAATGCATACAAAATGTTCTTTTCAAATTCGGGTAGCGAAAATGGTTGAGCAAAAATGGACCGATCCGTGCGCCTTCAAACTTGTCGGTTATCGTCTAATTGGTAAGATGAAAGTATCTAACCACTTGTGGGTTCTTTTAGTTGGATATTTGCTAGGCCATGAAGCTAGACAATGGTATATGTCATGGGTGACTGAGTTTTACCAAGTCATTTCCAGGGCAAGAGCTGATAGAGTTCATAGTATGGTTGAACATGGGTGTACTTTTCCATAGTGAGTTTCATTTCTGTTGAAATCTTTGGCCAGACATGTAAGCGATGTCGATGGAATTTACATGACAGTAACTCATAGGATACTTAATCTTCTTAAGCAGGAAGCAAGTTATGTTATGCATGGTGGCCTCTATGTTCTCTCACGGGACTTGGAAACTTGTAGAATCTATGCCACTGGCAAGAGTGTGACCACCTCGTGCGTAATGTGCACCTGAAGATTGCTTCGTCTGCAGACATGCACATTATGATAAACTGGACTCTCCGAATGGTGGAATGGATTTGATGGGTTTATTTTAATAGTTTATTAAACGAGCTTAAAAATTTAAATCCCAACTATTTGGCTCGTTTATAGTCCTACTCGTGGACCTCGTGAAAGGAGGTGTGGTCTCTAATCTAATCCAAAATTGCCTCTGCACAGAAAAGGACTCTTCCTTCTTTGTGGTCCATTCAAGCAACTATTAATCACACCAATATGTGTCAAACTCAGAATATTTTTTTTTTTGTTTTTTGTTATTCTAAAATGCAACTCATATATTGCCCTTTGTAGCACATGTTTCTTTCTCATTTGCTCTACATGTTGCTTGTTACTTTCTGTGTCTCATATTTGTAATTCATTTTATTTTCATTTTAATTTGCTTCTAATTAGTTGTTCAATATAAAAAGTGGGACAACAAAATGCTATATTTTGATTATTAAAAATTGTGGATATTGAATTGACTAGGATAGGACAGCTCTAGCAAAAAAAAAATGTCTAACCCCCCAAGACGATCTCTCTGGGATTTAGACTCTAAAGAGATCGTTCTTCAATTGAAGGTATTACACGAACCGAACCGACTTCACAACTTGTGTAATGTTAAGTCGCAGATTGGGCGGAGATTAGAACATACACTCTGTATACCAACCAGACAACTCTAGCAAATGTGACAACTAAAAGCAGGTCCTTTCGAGTGTGCATCCAACGACACACCCACAGACAAAGGACCAGTCTTCCAACAATTTTTAAAAAAAGGAGTGGATTTTAAATTGAACTTGTTTAACAAATGATTATATGATATAATGTTACATAATGATATCATTATTTTTAAAGATATTAGGAATCAAATAATACTTAACATATCCAAACATAACAAAAACTTACCATATTAAGGCCTGTTTGGCAAATGTTTTGTTTTGGATGTTTCTGTTTTCGGCTAGAAATTAATGCATTTTTTGAAGTAATACATGTTTAGTGCGGCGTGTTTTGTTTTGCACAATAACGTAAATAACTGCAACCTCTCAAAAAAATAAAAACACCAATTTGATATTTTTTGTATTTTTTTACTATTTGCTTCAATACCGTAACTAAAATATATTTTGGTCAAATTCAAAACATATTCAAATTTAAGTGATCAAACATGATTTTAACTTTAACTAATAACACCCTGCAAGTGGATATGTGCAAGAAAATTTAGGGGTTCCATATAAATGTGTCACACCAGCACTAAAACATGTGTTCTATGATCTTTCCATTTGAATGGTGTCATCTATTCCTATCTTCTGCACCAGTGCTTTTTCCTTTTCCATTTTATTTTGTCCCTTTTGTTTGTGAGGTGGGATTTCAATGGATTTTTTGTGATTGAATCGACTTTAGCAATTGAAATATTGGATTGGGTTAAACAACTACGAAAAAAAAAAATACATTACTAAGAATCATTTATTGTTACAATGAACTATCAAGAGAAAACCACAATATGAACAAGAATATATGCAAAAGGACCACATCTTGAGGTATATATGATCTTTAGATTGCTTACCTATAGTCATCTCCTTTAGGCACAAGAAAAGTTCCTATATACTCCAGACTGATAATTTTATATTTAGATTATTGAATATTGAACATTTATTTATCCAAACCTAATTTATTCTATTCCAATCCCTAATTATTTTCCATATCATTATTATTTAAAAATTTATATGCATTATTTTGATACTGCTAAAATAGTCCTAAGTCTCAAGTTTCTATTGAGAAATTAAATCTTAATTTCATAAAATAATGAATTATTTTCTCAATTTTATTTTTCATCAAATAATAAATAATTCTCATACATGATTGAAAGCTCTCTTTGGGACACAAAACAACTGTGCATGTATGGGTGTTGGGTGACCAGTACTTTTCACAACGATCACAACCGAAGTGACTACTCAATAATTTTTCCCTCACACATCGGGCCTTGGATCGAAGCAGAGACAATCTGTTTCACCCCGAAAAATATTGGACCTAGATTTGTTGGTAACCTAGACTCTGATATCAGTATTGGATGATCTTGAACATCTTTTATCCCAAAAATTAACTCAAATAATAATATTTTCCCTCACATTTATATACTGACCACCATCTTCCATGTGAGACAACCCAATTCAATATAATGAATTGGCATCTAATTTGATTAAAGGTAACGATGAGTACCATCTAAAGCTTACCAGCCCAACATTTATAATTGGAGTTACTGTTATTCTAAACCTAACAAGCTTCAATTTAATTTTAAAAAGTTTCAATTTAATTTGAAACTTATTTTATCTAAAAAAGCTAAGTTGCATGAAACTTGTGGTCTCTTTTAAAGCACACGTGCTTAACGTGTCCTCACTCTTTTTAATTTGAACTTTTTTTTTTCTTTTTTTATAAGATTTGAACTTTTTTCTTACATGTAATATTTCAATTTTTTGTTAAGTGAGTGATTAATGTTCATTGCTTTCATAATTAGCAAATGCATTATTTTCTTTCTTTTCAATTCATAAGGCAAGTAAAAAAACATGGAATTTTCTCTTTTTTTATCCAATTTTTTTTGCACCGTAGGAACAATAATTGAGATTGATAAGAGAATTTATCGATTGATCTCGAGACAACGTACATTTGACTATATGAAAATGGAAAGAAGATAAAATAATAGTTTCAGGATGACTTTTATATTATTTTGATTCGTTAATTTTTAATTACTCTTAAGTGACAATTCAAACATGTTAAGAACCTTTCTTTAACACCTGTAATTTTTATAAATTTCTTCTCAAAAAGCAGATTTTATTTTATAGACCTACAATAATAATACCAAGATTTTAATGATATTAATATCCGGAAAAAAATTCATGGAAAAATATTTCTGTAACAATTTTGAAAACTTTTCATGCAATACCGACAAATCAGCTTTTTGAGTTTTTCCTTTTACTTTCAATTTTACTAATCTCCATGGAACAATGGTTAAATATAATAAGTTGCATAGATATATTATATATACATACATACATGTATAAAAACTACTAGTAGAAGTTACACCAACTTAAAGAACAGTAGAGTGAGATATAAAAGGACATACAAAATGTGACAGCCAGATAATTTTATTTGACTACTAAATCATGATATTATGATACTAACAAGTAACAACATTCATGACCTCATAATTTGTCTCACTTATATATATATATATATATATATATATATATATATATCATGAATAAAGCATATATGTGGCACTTTGTTTTTATATGAAATTCATGTGTAACACATTGTTGATTTCCCCCTAGATGCCCAACATGGCAAAGTCATATTCTACCAAAAAATGAATGCATCCATTAACGTCTAGTCTTGTAGTTGAAAGGGACCGCAAATGAAAGATCTAATATTAAAATTTGGGTAAATTGCTTAAAACCCCCCATAAAATTTACTCTTTTTTCCTACTATATCCCCTCAATTATGAAATGAACTTAGAACCCTCTAAAATTTCATAAAAGGTTGCATTATAGGCTTGCCTTCAAAATTTTTTACCCTTTTACCCTAAAAACTTTTTGTATTTTCACCTTACCTTTAATCATATCCTTACTATTATAGTTTGATTTAAATTACAAAAAAACATATAAAAGACTATCTTATCTTTATTATTATATTTCTTAATTCTTTAAATTACAAAAATATTATTTCTTTTAGTTATAATATTAATTATGCCATTTACCTTTAATGTATTAGACTAAATATACTCTTAAATGTTAAAATTTTTTTTTGTAAGTTTTGATTATTTTATTTAAATCAATTAACTTGTTATTAAATTTTAATTTGATTTAAATCATAAAACTTAATCCTAATTAATATATTCATAAATAAATCCTTATATTCAACTATTTAACCAATCTCATCTCATTGTATTTTATGATATTTCTGAAAAATTAATTATTGTCTACTATGAAAGAATGATAAATGTTGATAAAGAATTTGTTCATACATAATTCTACTTCCTTCCTTGTACATTAATTGTCCAATTTTTTAACTATACTTGGTTTCAGTTAATTTTATATTTTTTAAAATTGTCCTTTTTCATTAGTTTCAAAAATAAATAAAAATAATAAATATTGAAAAGAAAGTGCTAAAAATAACTATTTATTGTTACATTAATCAACGTAGACCCCTTGAAATTTTTTTAGACTATTTGATAAAACCCTTTAAAGTCGTTATCCTCTATTCCTAAAATCATGATCTCCTCTTCCAGCTCTTATAAGTTATTTCTCCGATTCCTGAAACTCATTACCCTAATTAATATATTCATAATTTATTATTAAGTATTTTGTGATATATTTTTATGAAAAGATTGTTCCATTTGGCATGAAAAAGTTAATTAGGATAATGAATTTTATGATTTAAATCAAACTAAAATTTAATACCAAGTTAATTGATTTACAAATAAAATAATTAGAACTTATAAAAAAAATTAATATTTGAGAGTATATTTAGTCTAATACATTAAAGGTAAATTGCAGAATTAATATTCTAACTAAAAGAAATAATATTTTTGTAATTTAAAAAATTAAGAAATATAATAGTAAGGATATGGCAATCTTTTATATATTTTTTTGTAATTTAAATCAAATTATAATAATAAGGATAAGATTAAAGGTAAGGTGAAAATAAAAAAAGTTTGGAGGGCAAAAGGATAAAAAAATTTGAAAGCAAGCCCATGGTGCAAGAAAATAAAAGTTTAGGGGGGTATAATTAGTTGAGGGAATATAGTAAGAAAAGAGAATAAACTTCTGGGAGATTTTAAGCAATTTACCCTTAAATTTTTGCAACCTACAATTTCACCACATCAACTAACAGTCAACGCGTGAAAACAAGTAGTGTTTTGAAAGTTCAAGGGTCTCAAAAAAGTCCACACCAAACTCTTTGACAGAAACATATATATCTATCTAAGTTTCATTTGGTTCACACGATTATAAAAAGAAAGCAAAAAGTAAAGTAAAGAAAATAAAGGAAAAAATTTAAGTAAAAAACTTATTTTTTGTTTAATGAAAATGACATCACTAAAATAAGTCAATATAATTTGTCACATACCTCAGTTACTTGGATAGCTTGAAAACCTGAATTGCAAATAAACCACTTAGGGCATGTTTGATTTATGTCTTTTATTTTGTGTTTTTTCTCATTTTTCACAATAAAAACATATTTGACACCAATATTTTGTTTTCTATAATAGAAAAACATAAAACAAATAATGTCATTTTTAGGAAGTACCAAAATGATATTTTTTTTTTGTATTTTTTTGCACTGTTCACAAAAATAACACTATAGCGGAGGGAATAAGTGACCAAAATATTTACAAATTATACAGCAAAAATATTAGTACCAAACATGCTTCCAGTTTAAACTCACATCAATCTATAACAAAAAGCAAAAACACGAACCAAACGAGCCTTAGTTATCTAAATCTTCTTATTTCTTTGTTAGAAAAGGGTGTACAAAATATTAAACAATTTTTTTTGGGGATGTTCAAAGATTATTGATTAAATTAGGACTTTTAATATTGTAAAATAATTAGAGGACAATATGGACAATATATCAATATGGGAATGTTATTGTCAAAATTACATTGACCTCAAAATGTGTCACTATAAATTACTATGAATGACAACGTTTGAGTATATATAAGAGGAGATTAGCTTACGCGTACTTTGACTAATTTCGGGGCCCTGATTTAACAGTCGGGTAAATTTTCAGTGGCCAAGACAAAAATATAATTGGAAAAATTTGAACTTAGGACATCATGTTGAAGAATTCAGGAACTCTTTCATTTCACTCACCCATTCGGGTTTGTAATTCCACTTATATCATAGAATATTAAAATCTGCACAGTAATGTCACCTAAACCCCATTTCATTCCATTAAACAGATCAGATGATCTCAGCTTTTCAATGTACACGTACAAGTGCAATGGGTGATATAATAATTATTTTTAATAAAAGATTTAAAATAATAGTTATGAACTTGTCAAAGATGACTATTTAGTTTGTTTAAACAATTGATGAAAAGAAAGAGAAATTCGATTCAACTGTGTGATCTAATGTATGATACAAATTCTGTGTTTTTCTCTAAAAATTTGTATTTTATATATATAATATATTTGAATTTGGATGTCCATGTCAGGTTGATGCTGCTTTAACAAACACAGTGTGGAAAAGAGAGCAACCTCTTGTCCATCCTTTATTTTGATTAGAGACTTTAGCTTTTGGATAACAGGTAGGTTAGGCCTGTTCCTAATACGAAATATTTTTTGTTTTTTGTTTTTATTTTTTGAAATGAAAAAATAAAAATAAAAATTTGTTTTCTAATTTATTTTTATTTTTACTCTTAAGAAAACGTTTCTTCTAATTGTAAAAAAAAAAAAAGGAAACAAAAAAAATGGTATTTCCTCTTTTTATTTCCTCTAGCTTTCAAAATAACCAAATTTTACAGTTGTAAAATTGGGACTTTCATGTCTTTTGCATTAATAAATTTAAATATTATATATAAATAATAATAAATTAATTAAATATTTTTATAAATTAAATAAAAATAAATGAATAAATAATAATAAACAATAATAAAATAGATTAAATAATACATACAAATAATAATAAATAAATAATAATTATGATAAATAAAAAATAAAAATAATAAGAAATAAAAATAATAAATAAATTAAATATTTTTATAAATTAAATAAAAATAAATGAATAAATAATAATAAACAATAATAAAATAGATTAAATAATACATAAAAATAATAAAAAATAAAAAATCATTATGATAAATAAGAAATACAAATAATAAATAAATTAAATATTTTTATAAATTAAATAAAAATATAATAAATAATAAATTAAATAAAATATATTTATAAATTTAAAAAATAATGAATGAATAATAATAAAATTAATAAATTAAATATATTTATAAATTAAATATAAATAATTAAATAATAAATAAATGAAACTTATGATAAATAATAAATATAAATAAAAAATAATAAGAAATTCATATAATAAATAAATAAAAAGTAAGAACAAAATTTTTTTAGTAAACATAATTTCTTTTTTTTTTATTTTTGTTTTTGAAAAAAATCAAAATTTAATAAACAAAATTTTACTTTCTGTTTCTCTTAAAGGAATCAAAATCATAATTCTATTTCTTCAAAAAACGGAAACAGGAAACGTTTTATGTTAGTAAACAGACCCGATATTTTACATATTTTTTATTTTTGATTTTACATACAAGAAAAAAGAAGCAAAAGTTATTTCGAGAAGTTGATATTTCCAACTTTTTTAAGAAACGTTTTTTCAATATTCAAAAATTCTTCTAATTTTTTTGTTTTAAAATAACTTTTTACTCAAAAAATCAAAAATAACATAGGAAAAGTCAATACAAGCATGCTCTAACAGCAAAATCAAAAGCTTGAGATTGATGGGCTATTTTAATTCCAGTCAATTAAGTCACTGTAATGTAATGTGTATTGGTATTTCTTAAGCCTGTTAAAGTAAACGAAGTGAGGTGTCAAAATCATATTTTGGTAAACAAAAATTGTGATTTGATTTGCTTATTAGGATGGACTTATATATTGCACAATTATTATTATTATTACAATTATTTTATTATTATTATTTTTATTAGCTTGTAATGGTGGATCTAAAAAAAACAGTAACAACAAAAAATCACATTTTGTTTGATAGTTGGACGAAAATGTTAATTAAGTTTAATTCGTCTAATAATAATATCTATTTTTAGATTGAATTATTGATTGTTCACCTACCCTTTATAATAGAAGATTGAAAGTTCAAGATCATTTTTGACCAAAAGTGTGTTGGTGATTTATAAGTTATTAAGTTATGTTTATACTTTAGATTATATTCAATTATTATTATATTTGATCGCATAAACTTTGTTCTCTCATTTTAATATAATTTATTCTTTTAAAAATAATAATAATAAAATAAAGGAGGAAAGTGGACAAATACAATGCCAGATCAAAAGTGACGGTCTTTCAAATATTCTTCTTTCTTTTTTTATTTATAAGAATCTACTATGAGAATCACATTCTTGTGGCTTTCTCACCTTTTGAATTTTCTCTACTTTTTTTATAATCAAACCCTTAACCAATGTGTTACAAAATGCTTATTTTGTAAACATTGTTTGTGAATTTCAACTACACAAATTTTCTATAAAATCAAATTCTCGTACAAGCATTTTTCTAAATCTATTAGACATACAAATTGAAAAATCGTAAATTAAATATAATAAAAGTATATATATTTAATTTACAGTTAGATTCGGTTTAGTGAATCTAGAATCGAAACTGCAACAACATACTAACTATTCTAATAATTAAAAGAAAATTAGAAAACAAATCATAAAACAATTCAACAATTTAATTCGATTTCAATTATTCTAATATTTATTTTTGTCCTCACCATACCAATAATAGTTTATTGAAAAATAACAAAATAACTCATTTTTTCCTTTTATATCCATCCTTGATTAATGTTGTTACAACATAGAAAATAAATTTATTCACGACGCATGCAAATGTTTTGTTTTTTTTAGTATGTCTATATAGACATATGTTTAATTTGAGAATTTTTATTTTTATATTGATGACAAATATAATATAAATTAAAAATACATGTCAAATATTTTCCGGAGATTTTATTACTGTTGACACTAACATTTTATTTAGGTAAGAGACATTAATTACATTTCACCTAGGTGAGGTGCATTCAATTAAAGTAGGTGACAATATTCTTTTCCATTATAATATACACACGTATATATACCCTTTTTTTTTTCCGCACACGGGTACATTGATATATATATATATATATATATATGCACATATGTATATCTCACAGCTTGAACGTCATTAGTTTGTGATGTCTCTAAAGGAGAGAGACAGAGAGAAGCAGAAGAGTTAAAGAAATTCCATCGATTTCTCTTTCCCGCTCATTGATATATATTATATATATACACGCGTTCATATATATATATTCAACGAACACTGCCACTAAGGCCAGGTATGGTTTCTCTTTCTACTCTCTCTAATTCGTTTCCGTGAAGAATTTTGGGGTTTTATTAGTTCCAAAATTTTCGGTATTCATTAAACCCTAGTACTTTGTTTGGTTATTGAGAAAGTAGAGGTAAATATAGTGCAATGAAGATTAATTTCATATGGGTTTTTGGTGTTTGGTTTCAAATAAGACGAAAAAGTAACAACTCAAATCCAATCGAGTTGATCGGTACAGTTTTCCATTATTTCCACGAAAAAATCCAAAAAAATGTCAGATTTGTACTCATTCTCTTATTTTAAATTTTTCTTCTATTTTCTTTTGGTTTGTTAGTAACCAAAGGGCTCCTTTTTTTATTATTTGAATTTCAATGAAAACATGGGTTATTGAAATTTTTTATTAAAAATTTATTTTTCAGAATTTTGAAGCCATTAGATGCTTCAACCCTTAAAGATCCAGGGCATGCAAAAGGAAATCTTAAATTGTGGTTATTTGCACTTAATTTGAACAATATGTGACAAATTTTCGGAGATTATATTGTGATTTGATTTGCTTTTTATCTTGAAAATATGTACTGTACTGTTCTTCTTTTGGGTTCTAATATACTTTCCTTTTTTGACTGTTGACTCTGTTGGTAAAGCATTTTGTTTACTGTATTTGTATTGTCCTTTTTGAGACTGTACTAAATAATACCTTTTTCTTGTGGTAATTACCTTTTTTACACCAATCTTATTGGAGCATCGGATTTTTTTTTTGTTAGTTCTATTATACACCCATATATTTTGTTAAATCTTAAATACATCCCACCAAAATTATGAAGAAATTCACTCAATAAATATTGTCTAGTGAACCATTAATCTAATCACTCTTTCTACATTGATGTTGTGTATTTTAAGTATTGTACAAAGTCGTATATTGAAGCGAAGATTGCGTTGTTTGCTCATTTTATTCAAAAGAAATGTCTTTGGTTGTTATCATCATCACCTGATGATTAAAAGACTTCATTTGTGGATGCAGATTTTATTCATTTAATTTTTTTTTTTTTTAACTTTTGGGAAAAAATATCACTTAATGTTAGATTCATTTTATTAATCTTGGCCCAATTATTTTTTGGATCCGTCACCGGGTACGTATGAATATATCACTCGTGAGCAAGAGATCATTACTTTGTATATATGTAACTCGATAGGTAAATTTGTTATATATTGGCTAGCTTTCCTTTTTTCTTCAAGATAAAAGTGTGTTGGCGATTATGACTATATTTGTCTTATCGATTTCTGATTTTTGGTGGTTAGAGACTGGAGCTGGAGAAGAAAAGGATAATTTATGGAGGCCGACGCAGGAAGAGATTTGGGATGCCAGAAGATTATGGATGGGAAGGGGAATAACAATTGGGGCTGTGCAGATAAGGCTATCCCTTCTTGTTGTTTGAAGGCCAGGTCCTCGGATCCTGAGACTGAAGCCAAATGCCATTCAACAGTTGTTTCTGGATGGTTCTCGGAACCTCGGTCATGCTCTGGTCATTAATTTTCTACTTCTTATATGTTATGTTATGCAATTTTGCAGTACATTATGTTCTTGTTTGTCGGTGCAGTGTTTTTCTTTAGTTATAAATTATGAGTGGACTTGGGTGACTGTTTCTGACCTCTTTTCTTTCTTCTATTGTTCATTACAGATAAAAATGGCAAACGGGTGTATTTCAATAATCCCATGTGGCCAGGTATATCTTGCTTTAATTGCAGTAGCTTCATTTTCGATCTAACCTGACTTCACTATTTTTTTTAGCAGAAATATTTCATCCTTCAATTCCTTCTGTATTTATTCACTTTATACCTTGAAATGCCCTCTCTATTTGCGTTTCCCCCTTTACTATTTCACTAAGGCCCTTTTGATTAGATGGAAATAGCAAGACCGGTAACTAAATGGAAGTAAAATTAAACATTTGAAGAGTTTGAATAGCAAGAACAGGATAATTTAAGGGATGGTAGTTTTCCATAACTACTTGGGTCCCTCATAAATTTTTTCTATAAAAACAGTGAACATAGTTTTATTTCTTGAGAAATTTTATGAATCTACTTGCTGCCCTTTCATTTCTTGCTAGTGTCATGCTTCCAAAACCATGAAATGTTATCTCAAATACTTACTGAAAATTTCCCATACTTCCTGAAAAGTTTTCGCGTCAATCCAATGCATGATGGAATTGTTATTTCTAAGAGAATAGTTTTGTTTTTATTTAGTTAATTGTTGATTATCTATTTTATTTTTGTGTCAATGATGGTTGTTGGGCCTCTTAGAGCACCCCATGATCCATCACGGGGCACAATCATTACCCCTGTCCCTTCAAGCACTGGGCAATCACCTGGATAATCCTGTTGGTGTGGGCGCAAGGGATTTGAGCCCTTGACCTCCAGGAGGTGAGGTGAGAACCTCGTCATTAGGATGTCCTCTTGGGGGTGAAACAGTTTTTTTTCCCCTTTCATATACTTCACTTTTTGTATTCCCTTTAAGTTTCCACTATTAGTTCACTATCTCCAACGGAACACTCTGCTTATAGTGTTTTGAGAACCCTAAAGCTAATAATCCATTTCCCACCTCATTTTTTTGTTGTTTGTTCATCATAGAAATAAGTTCATCAATGTCTTATGATAGTAAAACCATCCATTTTTTTAAAAAAAATTCAAAATAAGAGCATCTTTATAAAAAAAACATCCATTTTTGTAAGTATATAAATGCAGGTTATTCATGTAAAGCATGTTCAAGATGTTAAATAAATATAAGAGGTTGAAGTTGTTTGAGAGTCCAAAGCAGTAGAAGTCGTGATAGCACTTAGTAAGCGAAAACTAATATGAGGTTTAATGAAACGAACAAAGATGTCTGTAGGTAAGAAGTATTGTTTGAAGGTGCAATACTGGATGGTTTTTTGTATCATCACTCATGCTTAGGGCATGTGAATGGTTCCCTTATTCAAAGGAAATTACTGCTTAGAAGAAATTAACTGATCAGGACTGATCTATCATCTTTTGTATAGAAAATAGTGGTCCTTGCTTTCCTCCTAACTTTATTTCATGTTGATTTTCTCCCAGGAGAAGCACATTCACTGAAAGTAGAAAATATTTTGTTCAAGGAAAAGTCGGAGTACCAAGAAGTACTGGTTTTCCAGGTTAAGATTTTCTACTTTGGGACTGTCTTTTGATGAGTATTTGTTCTCTTTTGTGTATTGCCTTGTCTTGTGCTCCGAGTTTGTTGACAATTGTTCTTTCTTCTGCAGTCTGTAGCATATGGGAAAGTACTTGTTCTTGATGGCATTGTTCAGTTGACTGAGAAAGACGAATGCGCTTACCAGGAGATGATAGCTCATTTGCCCCTTTGTTCAATTCAATCCCCCAAAAATGTAAACTTCTAGTATAGCAGGCTTACGTCTTTGGGTTAATATTTTACATTCAAAATAGATTATACTTGATTACATCTCTTTCTAATGCTTTTGTTGTTATGTTTTTTTATTTATCTATTTATTGAAAAATGACACCCCCATATTTATCTATTTATTGAAAAATGACACCCCCATATTTATCTATTTATTGAAAAATGACACCCCCATTACATTGGTTATCCATATCCTGTTGTTCTAGGGTAGGATTAACATGGTTCAAAACTTAGCTGCATGCCCTTTTCATATAAACTTCTTCCCTGATATGATGGGAGAAAGAATCAACATAAAATTAAGAATCATGGAGGAGACCATGTTTGAACTTGAATCCATGTGACTAGATTGGTGATTAGGGAACGCATTAGAAATTTGATCTTTGACAATTTCTGTCTTTGTCCTTACAGAAGGAAAAATGTGAGTAAACATTTTATTATACTATCCTTTTGTGGAGAATCTTTTTATAGAAAGAATTGAAAAATATTGATTTCATAAGCAGAGCTCCTTTTATGTTATTGTGTATAGTATTCTGCAATCAGTGTGTGTGAGAGAGAAAGAGATGGCGAAACACAATAAGCCTCATCCACTACCATGATTTACTGCAATATCAGTGCAAGATAGTGTGAAATTTGAAAATACCCTTATGTCCCTATTAGGTAATCTTTAGGTCATGAGAACTCCTTGTCTACGAATTGTTTGAGATGATTATTGTCTGGTTGATCCATTGCATAAAGAGATTACTTACATTGTGTAGTAGGAACAAATGGTTGATATTGCTGACTATATATTATCTCTTCATGATTCTGCAAGCATTTACCCCCCCCTACACCGACCGTAACTTGTCAGGGCTAAGGCTTTATAGTTAATGAAATTGAATTGCACAATGCAGGTTTTGGTTGTAGGCGGTGGTGATGGTGGAGTTCTTAGGGAAATTTCTCGTCACAGATCTGTGGAGCTAATTGATATCTGCGAGATAGATAAGATGGTTATAGATGTAAGTGGTGACATGATATTGATTTGATTCATTTTGTTCTGTTTTTTTTAACCAGTTCATTTCTGTTACTTGTATGTTGTAGGTTAGTAAGAAGTTTTTTCCTGAATTAGCTGTCGGTTTTGAGGATCCTCGTGTTCGGCTTCATGTTGGTGATGGTATGTAAGAAAATTTTACTCCCTCCATCCTAATTTAGTTGTCCCTTATGGGAATTCTAAGTTATGAAATTCCCAATCTATGCTTGAAATTTTAAATGGGTATACTATTTTCCATCTAAACTTTTAGTTTGAAAAATTGCAGTCTTTTTACTTTGACTTTTACAATGCAATACGAATTTCGGGACATCCAAATGGAAGACCAGACTAGTATGGTTGCTTAAGTCTTTCCTATCTGAAGTCCTGTTATGCCCCTTTCGTTGAGTGTACTAAAGTAGTTTGTGGAATACTTTTAGCAACATGGAGCTGTGTCATTAGCTATCATTGATTACATAGTGATGTTCTTTTGTTGATATTAGTTATGTGATTTTGCAGCTGTTGAATTTCTACGGCAAGCACCTGAAGGGAAGTATGATGCAATAATTGTTGATTCATCAGACCCTGTAGGTATGTTGCTGATTCATTGTTTCTGTTTCTTTCTCCTCTTTGCTTCTTGGTAGCCAGGCATGCTCATATGTGCAGATGACTATTGCATTTGTATATAATTGTAGGGTGTTATTCATGCATGGTATGTCTCTGTAGACTATGTTTGGGGTGTACCTATATTTTCTGTGTGCATCTTTTTTGTCGCTGATATCAGGATCTTATAACTTTATGACTATCCCTTTTCTGAACATCATTCTGGATTACATTTCCAAATTGTTGATTACCAGATAAAATCTATCGAGTCAAATATTTCTTGTGATTTGGATGGAAGCCTTGCTGAAATCTTTTGTGAAACTACTGACTGGGTTTACAAACTGAAAAATAGCGTGTCATTGGCCATTTTCTATTGATCACCAATCATGGTAAATATTGTGGGATTTATGTATGGTCATGGATTCTTGAATTTCTGTTGTTTCCATATTGGTTATTGAATATATGTTCGTCTGTGAACTTTCACTAGATTCACTAACTGAAAAATAGTGAGCTATTGATGTCTTTTGTAGGTTGTGAAAATTGGCAACTTTCTATTGATTGCCAATCATGGTCAATATTGTTGGATTTATTTATTTTCATGGATTCTTGAATTTCTGTTGTTTCCATATGGTAATTGATTATCTGAAGGCCATCACTTTTCGGGGGAATAATATCTTAAGGCGATGACATTTGAATGTACTCGGGTGCCCATGTTTGGTGGGTTTTATATCTTAAACTCTCAGATCAAATCAGAGTTTTAATCGATTGGGAGTTTATTGATTAGGTCCTGCCCGAGAACTTGTGGAGAAGCCATTTTTTGAGACTCTGGCAAGAGCATTAAGGTCTGGTGGCGTTCTTTGTAACATGGCGGAAAGTATGTGGCTCCATACCCATCTTATTGAAGATATGGTCTCTATTTGCCATCAAGCATTTAAAGGTTCTGTTCGTTATGCATGGGCAAGTGTTCCTACCTATCCGAGGTACAAATACATTCATCCTCCAACCTCTCTTGGAAGTGTTTGACTTGTCTCTCCCTATGGTTGATAATATATAACTAACTTCCCTGGTCGAGTTCATTTCTGGCTATGATTAGTAGATTGTAAATTCACTCTTACAAACATATGGCATAATTTGTCATTGAGTTTGGTTTCCACCGAGAATTCAGTTACAGAAGTACTTGATTTGGTTACATGTTGAGTGTTTAATTTTTTGAAGGATCTTCTTTTTAATGTGTCCAGTGGGGTGATTGGATTTCTGCTATGTGCAAAGGAGGGGCCACCAGTGGATTTTATGAATCCTATTAATCCTATTGAGAAGGTAGAGGGAGCAGTACAATATCAGAGAGAACTTAGGTTTTACAACTCTGAGGTACTCGCCCACCATTCCTTTTTCTTTCAAGTTTTACTTCATGTCTTCGATATGGGTTTTTCTTTTCTTGTTTTTTGTTTTTTGTTTTTTCTTTTTTTCACCTTGCTGAAATCAATAATTGACGTCTTATGGAATTTTATGAGTCAGAATTTCTTTAAGTTGAGCATTCTTTGGGTTTAGGAAAAAATGTCTAATATTACAAGGATAAAGATTTTTGTTAAATTAAGGACAGTAGAAAGAAGCACGAGCAAGCTCGCCCACAGACTAAGGCTAATTCTCTAGTATAGAATTGGAAAATTAACTGGTTGACCTTGTAAACAAGCATGTTTTCCCATTTGTGTTGTTCAATAGTGTTGTTTGTGCCTCTTGGCTTTTGACTCGAAAGAGTTTGAACTGTTATATCTTCAAACACACAAACGATGTTTTGATACCGTAGATATTATTTTGCTGTTTCCTCCCTTGCTAACTAGAAAATCATTACAAAGCTGGCCTAGACAATGATTTCGATTTCTTTCATCCACAAAATTAACTGGGGAAAGCAAGAAATCCGGTGAACCAATATAAAGATGTTTTGAATACAATATTATGATTGTTGATACTCTAAACTGGTCATGTAATTCAGACCCTAAACCTTAGAACAATTGCAAATATTTTAGCTCTTACATGGGTTATATAATAACACTGCTGAACATGTTGGAACTACATGACTTCTCTCTCTCTCTTTCCTTCATCGTCCATGCACACCATAACCACACTTATTAAGGGACTGAAATTTTCAGTATTTACACTATTCACCTATATATATCAATAAAATTATACTTATGCCCCACTGAAATTATGAAAATAATACATATGCCCCCCTAAAATTATATAAAAAAAGATTATGTCCCCACTCAGAAAACTTCCTAGATCCGTCACATTGCATGCAGTCACTAACCTCGCTAATAAGGTTTTGTTGTTTGATGGACAGATTCACAAAGCTGCATTTGCCTTGCCATCTTTTGTAAAGAGGGAAGTTGGTCTTCTCTGCAGTTCTGCTACTGCATCATAGAGATTTGTTTTAGAAGCTCCCATTTTTCTCCGAAATAAACGTACCGCTGCAAAAGTTGGACTAGAGGAGATGATTGCATGATTTTCATAGAGTCAGTCATGAGCTCTGATATTGTGGTTTGCACTTGAACATTTGTAATATGGGCAGTTCAAACAATTATATATCGTGATGACCTATCCATATCATCTATAGTTTTGAACATTATATTCATGGTATTGAAATGTTTTTGGTGATTTGGTAGCAGCAAAAGTGTATCTTGATCCAAGCAACATTGTGATGCTTCCCAAATATCCTGTGATGGTTTTGCTGTGTGTTTCTTTTTTTACTCAGTTTTATAGAAGCATAGTTTACTTGTATGAAACAGTTGAATATAAGGGCCATACAGTTGAATATAAGTTTTTGTTTGGTTTGCATTTCTGAAAACAGTTTTATGTTTTCTGAAAATTCAGTTATAAAAATGGTTGTTTTAAGAGAATTCATTTTTATTGTTTTTAGAAAATTGTTTTCTGTTTTCAAAATTTTCGGGAACAGTTTTCAAAGATACAAATCAAGTAGGCCCTAAGGTTTTGACAGGATCTCTAAATATTGTTGAAGGAACAATGTGATTATATTATGTTTCTAAATATTGTTGAAGGAATAATGTGATGATCTTATGTTTATCTCTATTTAGGGAATCGAAACGTTAAATACAGTATTATGTTCAACATTTTATCTATTCATAAGAAATGATATAATTTCCGCTGATGAATTTAACATGAACTATCAGTGTATCTCTTAGTTAAGCAATTCCAATATTGAAAAGTATGTCCTTAGATGAAATATTTGCTCTGTTTTCTTGGCGTAGAATATAGAGTTTGGATTAAAAGATATAGATAATTTTTTAAACAGTATAACAATAATTTTGTTTTACGGTAAATTGAAAGTTTGAGTTACAGCATAAAACCTTGCCGTGACTTTATATTGTCTAAGAAGAAAAAATAAACTATCAATTATTCATAGGCAAAAGTGCAATATACCCCTGTGCTTTGGTTCAGTTAAAAAATACCATGTTGTGCTATTTTTTGCCCCAAATTACTACCCTATGCCAAAATACCCCTTGTGTTTTTCTTAACTCCAAATCCTACCATGTGTTTTTCAAAAGTTGCAAAATATCTCTCTTGGTTATGTTTCACACAAAAATATTGATCATTTTGCCCCATTGTCTTGTAATAGCCCATTTTTAGTATTTTGTTTACTTATTTTCTCTTTTTTAATAATATAATTAATAATTCAAAACTTCACACACATGTATTTATTAATAGGGGTGTTCAAAACCGATTCGGTTTCTTTAAAATTGAAATCGGAACCGAATCGAACCAAACTGGAACCAAAATTTTGGTTCCGGTTCCGACTCATACTATCATTTTTCTTAAAAAAAGTAAAAATACCAAATATCGAAAGATAATATAATTTTATATATGTTAATATTTTAGTTTGTATACAGAATGAGAGAAAAGGGAGAGAAAGAAAGGAGGAAAAGAGCTAAGATTTAGTGAAATCCTTACTTTAATATAATGTTACTTATAATTTAACAAATTTATATATATATTTTTGGTAACTATTCACGAAATTTTTTTGGTGGCTCATTTACTTTTATTTTTGGTAGCTTTAAATAGCTTTTCACGAATTATATATAGAAACATATATAAAATTATATTGTTTTTTTATATTTGGTTCTTTTACTTTTTTGAATAACTACCGAAATTTTGGTTCCGGTTCGGTTCGGTTTTGATTCCTATTTTTTAGGAACCGGACCGGTTTTGAACACCCCTATAAATAAATATATGTGTGTGAAGTTTTGAATTATTAATTATATTATTGAAAAAGAGAAAATAAGTAAACAAAATACTAAAAATGTATTATTACAAGACAATGAGGCAAATTAGTCAATATTTTTGTGTAAAACATAATCAAAGGGGATATTTTACAGTTTTTGAAAAGCACAGGGTAGTGATTTGGAGTTAAGAAAAGCATAAGGGGTATTTTACAACTTTTAAAAAACACAGGGTAGTAATTTGTGGCAAAAAATAATACAATGAGATATTTTGCAATTGAACCAAAGCACATGAGGTATTATGCACTTTTGCTTATTCATATTCCTAAATTGATAAGATATAGTGATATATCTATTTAAAAAAAAAAAGAAAAAAAAAGAGAGGAATGTTATATCAAAGTACTCTTTTCATTCTTATAAATAAGTGTTTCAAAATAAAGTAAATACATACTAATAATAATAAATTTTAGAACAAGTTATAGGCTAACACCATTGCCAAACTACACCGTTTTGGTGCTTTGGATAAACAGATTCACTCCCTGACTTTCTATTACTATTTTAGCAGTCATATGTATTTTATTTCCTCCAAAAAATATTACTATTTTTATTCGTCCAAAAATAACAAAGATTAGTTTTTCCACCACTCATAGGACTTATATATAACTAATAAGTGACGAAATTGACTGAGTGATATATATATATATATACTGTTGGCACCCATTGAATCCATATAGACTGACACGCGCCTTCCACACTCCTCATTTTCCCATTCTCTTCTTCTTTCTCGCCCACACCTTCAAAACCATCCTAAAAGGTATGCCACAATTCAATCATCTTTCTTTTTCAACTTCTGGGTTCTTGATTTCATCCGGGTAAATTCTCAGTATCGTAGTTTTGTAATTATCTGACTTTTTAGCGTATATGTTGATTGATGATACATATACATACTTATATATGTGTGTGTGCATATATATATATGTGATTGTAGATTGAGCTGTCTTGCATGCTTTTTTTTAGTCAAGAGTGATGATTTTCCATCGGAACCCATGTTTCTCAGGTGTTTGGTTGCTGGGAAAATGATGCCCCTTGTTTGCTGTAAGAGAAAATTTTTAGGGAAAGAACATAGGAACTTGGAATTCAGAAGTTTGCTCATTTGTTTCGTTGTATAAATCAATCTTATTCGATTTCCAATATATCAGTATACCACCATTATGTTAAGCTATTAATACCCTTTAAGGCCTTTTCTATATAACTTGAAGCTTTAATGAATTTATATAAACACAATAGCCGCAAAATGTAGCTTTGCCACTATTTGATAAACCAGTGGAGAAAATCTTCGAAACTAAAAAAAGGCCCTGATTTCTTTGCTTATCTTGAAATTGTTATCCACAGTTTTCGGAAGATTATTTGGCAAAATGGTTTTCGGTTGTGCCTAATGCTTGGACAAGTGTGGATATTTTGAATAAGGTGCATCGCTGCTTGTATGATGTTCAAACATCATACAAGCAGTAAACAGGTGTTCAAACATCGTTTCAGTAATTCATGTGAATGTCTTGTTTTGTTTATCTCTGTGTTGTTTGGTAGTAAACAGGTGTCTTGGGGCTTTGGGACATGCAAACACTTCAAATCTTGCACCCAAATACCACTGTAAGGCTAGTTGTTCAACTTTCAAGCGCTTGTGTGATGCCTAGTCACAAAATGAAAGGGAGACTTTTCAGCTAAAAGTTTCTCCCGTGAGGAACTGAAATTCATCAATGGATGATGCTTTGGAAGTTAGAAGTGTAATCTAAAGGTGACTAATATAAGTTAAAGCTTCATTTTTGGGATTGGACCTTTCTCAATCCCAAATCTTTGGACGGGTTTTAACTCAAAATCTGTCTGAAAACTGTGTATGGGTGCGTGGATAGGTCCTGCGGATTAAATACTTAATATGTCAAGTGTAATATGCGATGCCACTATTTTTTGCAACTTTAGTCAATTATGATTTGAATCAAATGAAATGTGGTGAGAAAAGGGGGATTTCATCAATCTTTTAAGTAGGAAACGCAGGTGCGTTTGGAAACTCTATTTTTGTTCTGTTTTTTATTTTTTTGGCACTGTTCACAAAACTAAACATGTTTGGGAGACCCAAACACTGTTCATTTTGTTCTCAAACCAAAAACAAAATCCTTTGCACAGTGCTGAGAACATGGGAACAAAAAAATGGTGTTTTTTTGTTCTCAACTTGGATTTAAAAGAAAAAGAAAAGAGAAAAAGATTGCAGATCGACCACCACCAAATTACAGATCGACCACCACCATGCCACCACCACCACTACCACAAACCTTCGACCACCTCCACGCCACCACCCTTCGACCACCACCCCCAACCCTAATCGACCACCACAAACCCCCTTCGACCACAAATTGCAGATCGACCACCCCCATAATCGACCACCACAAACCCCCTTCGACCATCACCATCAAACCTTCGACCACCACCACGCCACCACCACAAACCTAATCGACCACCACCCCTAAATTGCAGATCGACTATGAGAGAGAGAGAGAGAGAGAGCCGACTGTATTTAGTGAACCCTAAATTCATTTGTTCAGTGAACCCTAAATGCATATATAGAGAGAGAAAAAAAAACCAATATATATATTTTTTTGCCCCAAACATGTTTTTTGTTATTGTTCTTTTGGATGAGAAAATAAGAACAAGAACAAGAATTGTTTTTGTTTTTTGGTTCCCAAAACAAAAACAAAAACAATGGTTCCCAAACAGGGCCGTTGTTTCACTATTAATGTTAAGATTTTGTTCTTCTTCTAGCATTACAAGTAAAGTAGATTTTTACTGCCAATATGGGGATATGTGTCAAACACATATCCCATACCCATGACCAAGTTGTGTTCGGTTGTACCAACATGGGGACAAAGTAGTTTGTGGTTATGGGTTTTAGAAATTATCGAAAAGTAGCACAAACCAATTGTCTTGTTGCATTGCAAATTCAAAATGCGTATGCATTTTTTAACAGCTTGTGAATTACCATTCAAAGTGCTATTGAGTAAGGGACACTATAAGTACCCCTTCTCCAAAAATCACAAACCAAAATAAAGATAGACGCGCCAGTTTGCAGATATTGCTTACACATGGTTTATTCTCATTTAACAGGGTGTTGTGTTCTCATCTTAATCAATACTTGATTATTTCTTATTTCTTTTTTAACTCAACTGGTGATTACATATGCCAGGTTTCATGGAATATGCTTTTCTAATCTCATGACATTTCTGTTGCGAATTTCAGCCAGGTTAATTGGTTTGTTGTGGATTTTTTTCAGGATCTACTTTGTTTCTTGATCAACAGATAGATGAAGCTGCGCGTGCTTTCAATTGGCATGGATCAGCCATTGTTTTCAAATTATGTATGTGAATTTTCATGTTTCATTGATAATTCTGAATAATACAAGATATGAATAAATAGGAAAAACTAAACTAACTACTTCCTAAATTAACTCCTACAATTATGCATGACAACTGTACAATGTAGGATACTAACTACAATTATGCTAGTCAGAGATATTTTCCACACTCCCCCTCAAGTTGGTTCAAAGATATTTATCATTCCCAGCTTGCTAACACATGAATAGAAAGTGGATCTTGGTAGCCCCTTTGTAAGAACATCAGCTAATTGGTCATTGCTTGAAACAAACGGAATACAAATCTGACGGCTTTCAATCTTCTCTTTGATAAAGTGTCTGTCAATTTCAACATGCTTGGTCTTGTCATGTTGAACAGGGTTACGAGCTATGTTGATGGCAGCCTTATTGTCACAATATAGCTTCATTGTATCCGTTGGAGCAATTCGTAGTTCCTTTAATAAAATCCTCAACCATGTTTACTCATATATTCCTTGAGCCATTGCTCGGAATTCAGCTTCAGCACTTGATCTAGCTACCACATGTTGTTTCTTACTCCTCCAAGTAACTAGATTGCCTCCGACAAACGTGCAATATCTAGATGTAGTTCTTCTGTCACTCACAGAACCTGCCCAATCAGCGTATGTATAAGATTCTATATGAAGATGGTAATTTTTCGAGAAGAGAAGACCCTTTCCAGGAGTGCATTTCAAGTACCGTAGGATCTTCAATACAACTTCTAGATGAACTTCACAAGGGGCATGTATAAACTGACTTACCACACTTACTACAAATGCAATATTAGGTCGTGTATGCGACAAATATATCAGCTTACCAACCAATCTCTGATATCGGCCTTTGTCTACTGCATCACTCTCAACATCAGCTCCCAAATTGTGGTTGGGATCAATTGGTGTATCTCCTGGTTTTCAACCCAACATACATGTTTCTTGGAGAAGATCTAAAACATACTTTCTTTGAGAAAAATATATTCCTTTACTCGACTTACCTCAATTCCCAAGAAATATCTCAGAGTTCCAAGATCTTTAATCTCAAACTCTTTAGCCAAGACAACTTTGAGTCTTATGATTTCATCAATGTCATTTTCAGTCACGATAATATCATCAACATAGACAATCAGGACAACAATTTTCCCATTAAGGGTGTGTTTGAAGAACATAGTATGATCACTTTGACTCTGAGTATATTCACATCGACGAACTGCTTTAGTAAAATTTTCAAACCAAGCTCGAGGTGACTGTTTAAGCCTATACAAGGACTTCTTCAGCTTGCATACTTTTTTTCTACCGAAAGTATCTTCGAATCCATAAGGCAATTCTATATAGACTTCTTCTTCTAAATCCCCATGAAGAAAGGCATTTTTCACATCGAGTTGTTCGAGGTGCCAATCCATATTAGTTGCAAGGGAAAGGAGAACTCTAATTGAGTTCATCTTTGCTACTGGAGCAAAAGTCTTTTGATAGTCAATCCCATATGTTTGTGTGAACCCTTTTGCCACAAGTCTCACCTTATACCGTTCAACCGTCCCATCAACTTTGTGTTTGATTGTGAAGACCCATTTGCATCCTACTGGTTTCTTTCCAAATGGTAGATTAACAAGTTCCCATGTCTCATTCTTTTGCAATGCTCTCATTCCTTCATAAACAACCTCTTTCCACTCCAGAACCATCAATTCTTCTTGTATATTTCTTGGAACAGAATCATAAGACAACAAGTTAGCAGCAAAGACTCTAAAAGAAGGAGACAAACATTGAAATAGGATGCAATGTACAAGGCCTGACCCCTTTCCTATGAGCAATTGGAACATCAAGATCAGAAAACTCAGACGAGTAGAGGTCCTTTTGAAAATTTAGGAACTGAAGAATTACCCGTGTTCTCCAGAATTTCTGTGGTCAGTTCAGGCGACTGGTAAGGTAGAGGAGGTTGAATCTTATTCTTTCTTGAGTAAACTTTAAGTTCACATTCTCCATCTTGTACACACCTAAGTGGGATCACAGGATCTAAAGGCGATGATTGAGAATTCTTAGGAAAAAAAGAATAAGTCTCATGATCTTTACTGGTGGATGGAACACAAGGAGTCTTGGGAATAGTAGGAGAAACAAATGACTCAAGAATGGTAATAGTAGAAGGCTTTGGAATGACAATGGGAACAAACTCATGAACAGAAGGAAGAGCAGACCAAAACAGATCTTCATTATGTTGACTCTCCCCCTGAAGAGAAGTTTTGGTGAAAAAAGAAGTATTCTCAAAAAATGTAACATCCATGGACACAAAAAATTTCTTTGTGGTAGGGTGATAACACTTGTAACATTTTTGACTCGAAGAGTATCCCAAGAAAACACACCTAAGAGCTCTTCGATCTAATTTCCCTCTATTATGGTCATGTATGTGAACAAAAACAACACAATCAAAAATTTTGGGTGGAAGAGAACAAAAAAGTTTGGATGATGGATAAATATTTTTTAGGGTGTCAAGGGGTGTCCTGAAATCCAAGACTCGTGATGGCATTCTATTGATAAGATAGGTAGCGGTAAGTATGACTTCACCCCAAAAGTGTTTAGGAACCCCCATGGTAAACATTAAAGATCTAGCTACCTCAAGAAGATGTCTGTTCTTTCTCTCAGCTATCCTATTTTGTTGAGGTGTATCAACACAAGAACTATGATGTACAATCCCATTATATGTAAGATAAGAACCTAATATGGAAGAAAAATACTCCCTCCCATTATCTGTTCGAAAATTTTGAATGGTGGCTTGAAATTGGGTTTTGATCATCTGGTGAAAAATTCGAAAGGTTATTGCTGCCTCAGACTTTTCTTTGAGTAAAAAGACCCAGCTTATACGAGTATGGTCATCAATGAATGTAATAAACCATCTTGACCCAAAAACATTATTGATACGTGAAGGCCCCCAAATATCACTATGAATAAGGGAAAAAGGTCGAGACGGTTTATACTTTTGTGTAAGAAAAGGAACTCGATGATGTTTGGCCAACTCACACACTTCACATTGAAAATCATGGACACCCTTATTTTTTAATAAAGTGGGAAATAATTTTTTCAAATATGGGAAATTCAGATGACCTAACCTTTTATGCTAAAGCTCAATTTCTTAATTGGAAGAGCTCAAGTGTGTATGAGATAAATTACCCGAACCAGTAAGTTCACCCTCAAACTAGTAAAGTCCATCAATCTCCTTACCAAGACCAATCACCTTCCCTGTGCGCAAGTCCTGAAGTTCACAATAAGAAGGAAAAAACTTAGCTACACAATTAAGATCCTTGGTGATTTTGCTAATGTACAAGAGATTACAAGAGAGTTTAGGAACATGCAAAGTTGAGTCAATGGAAAAAGTTTTAGAGATAGGAACACATCCCTTTCTAGCAACAGAGGATAGAGAGCCATCAACAACTTTGACTTTTTGTCTACCCGAACAAGGGGTGTAAGAGACAAACAAATTGCAGTGACTTGTCATATGATCCGTGGCTCTAGAGTCAATGATCCAACGATAATTTGGAAGACAAGCAACATTTAAAGTAGTTGAAAGAGTACTTGATTGAGCTAATGATCAAAAAAATGTTAGATTGGATTCGAGATGTTCTTGATTCATACTGTATCACCAAAAATATGAAAATAACAAGAAAAAAAAATCAAATGAGATCTAAAAAGATTAGAATTGTCAAAAAAAGGTATGAACCAGCTTCGAAACACTCAGAATCTGCCTTCAAAGGACCGAGCCGGCTGAAAAAAAGCCTTAACCGGTACAAATCAGAGGTGAAAAGGGCTGAAAACACACTGAACTGGACAAAACTGGTCTGAAATGGCCTAACTCGGTTAAAAAACGGCCTAAACTTGGTCTGAAACAGTAGAACTCGGTCTGAAACGGCCCAAATGCGGTCAAACTCAGTGCAACTAGGGTCAACTCTGAATCATGCGACGTTTTCCGGCAACTTGTTTTGATGATTCAAGTTGGGCTTTGCAGATTGGCGACTTGCGACTCTAACTATGGTGGTATCACTCCTTGAAAATCACGGGAACCGTGCGAACAGTTTCAGCAGTGACGGATGAGACAACGACAAGTGGCGCTGTTCCGAGAAGATTCGTGTAACGTGAAGGCTCGGGCTTGACTCGTCAGTGTCGTCTGAGTTGATGATAGCGGTGACAACAAACGATGACGGAAAAATGAAATATTCCGGCAAATAAGTGTCTGGAAAAAGAATATTCTGGCAATTAAGGCTGGAAAATGATATCCCAGCAATGAAGGCCGGTAGAAAAATGGGTAAAAAAATTTAGAGAAAAATCCGCTCTGATACCATGTGAATTTTCATGTTTCATTGATAATTTTAAATAATACAAGATGTGAATAAATAGGAAAAGCTAAACTAATTACTTTCTAAATTAACTCCTACAATTATGCATGACAATTGTACAATATAGGTTACTAACTACTATTATGCTAGTCAGAGATATTTTCCACAATGTAATAAGTTTTTCATCCTTGACGCATGATGCATGTATATAATTAGGGATTGCTGCATCAGAAATCAGCTTTTTGTCAATGAAACTAAGGTTTTCTGATGTTCTTTCGGGGAAATTGTGGCGAGTTAGAGACACTGTGTTGTCTTCTGATTTGAAAACTCACTCTTTGGATGTGCTTCCAAAGAAAATCATTTGCTATAACTGGACCTTGGAGAAGGGCCTCAGAAAATTCATTGTGCTTGTACCATTTGGTTATAACTTGATGTTCTAGCATGCTGCGATTGTTCTCTTCCTTTCCCCTTTCAGGCCTTCCTTATGGACAATTATTACTCATTTTCTTCTTGTTGAGTTTTGGTATAAAGTCATTTATGCAGAGCTTTATTGGTACGTTGAGTTGGCCAATATTGTTCAGGCATCTTAGATGTTTTTGGCATCAGTTTTACTCCTGACTTTGTATGTTTTAGTGCATTTTCTGACGCCCAGAACATTGCTCTCTTCTTCCATGTTTGCAGGTCAGTCAAACAGCTAATTCCTCAGATTTTACTTCCTCCAACCTACAGGGGAAATTCACACATTTTCCATGTAGACTTCTTGTGAAAAGGACAGTTTTTCAGAATAAGCCCTTTCAATTCTTATCAAGACAAAAGGGGAACCCAATCCTGAGGATTATTGTCTTAGCTATTCCAAATGAAAATGATGAAGTTGAAAGAGGAGGTTCACATGCTTGTGCTGATGATCTGATGCTTTCTGCTTTGGAAAATGATGAGATTTGCGAGGATCCGGATAAAGGTGTTATTGCTTTATTACCAAGCCCAGGAGCAGATGTCTCCGGAAGCGTTGAGATCCGCGGAAACCATGAAAACCTTCTTGATAAGTTGAAGGCTGTTCACTTACAGGTATTAGCAATGGAGCAGTGGAATTCTTCCCAGCTTAAATTGTGTCACAGGTATGTCTATTATGGTAACTGATGTAAATCCTTGATATTGACCCAATTCTTTGTTGTTTTCTTGTTCTACTGTAAATCGTCTAGTGGGATACGTCTAAACTACTTTTTGAACCATTTACCACCATTCAACGTGTACATACCACAGAAGGGCCCTAATTGAGAGGGTATGGAAGAAAAAAAAGTCACTTACCATCAAACATGCACCGCGTAATATTTTTATAAAGAACTTGTACCATTAAGTTACTGATGGTTGTATTTGTATAAATATGCTTCATTAGTTTTAATTGCTTGATTAACAGGCCATCATAAATGTGATGTGGCTTTAAATTATCTTCAACCTGTGATCGTACTGGCAGTGTAGGATTGATTCACAAAATTTTCTTTCCTGATATGATATTTTATTACGGCAACTTTTCTGTGGTCCACGAGGGAGGTAATTCATTGATTTTATGTCTGCAAAGACGGTGCAAGTGTTAGGTGCACTAATATTGATGTATATTTCAGAGATTTGTAGATTTCCTGCAGTGTAAAATTATAAACCACCTTCCTGAAAAGAAAAAAAAAAAGACTCAAGAGTAAAGGTTTCAAATCATTGCATGCGAAGAGGCTGTAGTCCATATATCAAACTTCTTCACTAGAAGTCACTTAAGAATCTTTTCTTTATTTTATTTTGATTATTTAGCAAATAACTAATAATCATTTCTTTGTCATAGCAGAAACTATTTGGTGAGTGCATCAAACCTTGTACATTATCTGGCACTGAAAAGTCTTGATGTTGACCAGCTTAAAGATGACCTCTCTTCCATTGGTCTATTGAATTTGGAGAACATCAATCCACACGTCCTCTCAAGTCTTTCTGCCGTTATACAGTTGTTGGAGAACATGAAATCAAACTCTCAAAGCAGCAGAGGGAGTGTTGGTGATGGAATTTCCTCTCTAAAAAGTTCGGAGAAACAAACAAGAGGAGAGTTCACTATAAATAGTTTGAGAAACAAGTCATTCTCAAATAGTAAATTATTGTTGGGTTCCCTTCAAGATGATCGAACGACTCATATCATGGTTACAGTCGGTCAAGAAGCTGCAGAAAGTGAAACCCTTATAACTGATCTTCTCAAGTTGGGAACAACCGTTATCCGTATAAATTGTGCACATGGAAACCCAAGTGTTTGGAGTGACATTATCAGAAGGGTGAAAAGAAGCTCCCAGATGCTGGAGAAACCGTGTCGAATTCTCATGGATTTAGCTGGTCCAAAGCTCCGAACAGGAAACCTGAAGGCTGGTCCTTGTGTGATGAAAATATCTCCTAAGAAGAATGCCAGCGGAAATGTGATCTTCCCTGCCCAAGTCTGGTTATCACCTTTAGGAGCAGGTCCCCCACCTGCTCATCTATATCCCGATGCTGTTCTTTACATAGATGGCGTAGAGTTTCTCAGTAAACTTGAGTTAGGTGATGTTGTTCGATTCTATGATGCCAGAGGAAAGCAAAGGACACTGAAAATTTCTAAGAAGTTCCCTGTTTTTACCGGTGTAGGTTACATGGCTGATTGTAATAGCAATGCTTATGTTCAATCAGGAACAGAATTGTATGTCAAGAGGAAGAAAGGAAAATGCCCAGTTGCAATTATAACAGATGTACCTGCTGCAGAGCAATTTGTCAGAGTGAGAGTTGGAGACTTGCTAACAATATCACGAGATAGCTCAGACGAACATCATGAGTCCAGTGGATCCACAAATGGTGCTCATAGGGTAACTTGCCCATCTGGATATCTTTTTGAATCAGTCAAACCTGGTGAGCCCATTTCTTTCGATGATGGGAAGATTTGGGGAGTGGTTCAAGGAACTAGTATTTCGGAGATCATTGTTTCAATCACTCATGCAAGTCCGAGAGGTACCAAACTGGGCTCCGAGAAATCAATTAACATTCCAGAGAGTGATATTCGGTTTGAAGGCCTTACTTCAAAGGATCTCATGGATCTTGATTTTGTTGCTACCCATGCTGACATGGTGGGATTCTCGTTTGTCCGAGATACTCGTGACATTGTTCTTCTCCGCCAAGAGCTTGAAAAGCGGAAGCTTCGGAACTTGGGAATTGTTTTGAAGATTGAGACAAAGGGTGGCTTTGAGAAATTGCCTGTCCTGGTACTGGAGGCAATGAAGTCCCCCAACCCTCTGGGAGTCATGATTGCCAGAGGAGATCTTGCAGTAGAGTGTGGATGGGAAAGGCTGGCTGATATACAGGAAGAAATTCTATCAATTTGTAGTGCTGCACATGTACCAGTCATTTGGGCAACTCAGGTGCTAGAGTCCCTCGTTAAGTCTGGTGTCCCTAGTAGAGCTGAGATCACTGACGTTGCTTATGGAAGGAGGTAAGCAATTGAATGTTACTTTCTAATATTGCTATGTGATGCTCCATTTGGTTCCTGAGAATTGTCTGGAAAGGATGGCTATTTTATTTACTAATCTTATGTGCAGGGCAGGTGCGGGGTAATTACTTTTAAAAAACAAAAATTATTTTTTTGAGTTTTTCCTTTCTTTTTTATTTGATCCTTATGAGAGGCTCGTGGTTTAGATTTGTGCCAAGGTTTCAGACAGAAAGGAAATAAGATTTTTATCTAAATATCATCGAGTAACCAATTTTTTGGAAATTCTGTTTCTGATAATTGAACACCATTATAAGTGCATTTAACATGCATTTCTCTAATCCAGTCTTTTTAATCCTCCGACCACTCAGGAAATTGTAATAATAACATACAACCGATATTTTTAGCTATTATCAATAAAGGCAATATAATATATTTTCTAAAATTCGATTTGAGTTACTAACATGGAGTTAAATTATTGTGTCAATTACATTGGTTGCAACCTCTATACCACTTGTTATGAGCGGCAAGTACTGTGTTCAAATCTGGACACTTACCTTAATATTTCGATACATGGGCCTGTTCGGTCCGCTTCAGAGGGTAGCCTGGCTACAGGTAAGGGAGTTGATGCTAGGACCATTACTAAAAAGTTACGTACTGTAGGTTTCTTGGTATCTGATATTTAACAAGAACTTCCGTTCGATTTGAACCAAGGTGGAGTGAGCTTTATCATACTAAAAAACTCCAGATTCAAATGTTTTGTTACTTTTCTCTTCTGTTTTGTCAGTGACCAAACCAGAATATTATGGCTGAGGTAGTTTTTAAGAGAAATGTCAGCATTTTTTCTGTATAATTCAATGAATAACATGCAAATATAATTTTGTATTCAAATATATATCCTAGCATGAAACTTGCACACCACCTTGTCCTTATGGGTACTTCAACTGTTGACCTTCCACTTTAGAATGTGAGGAAGTACCATTGAGCTACAAACCTTGGTGATAAACACACAAATACGTTGATTATTTTTCAACCAATCATCCTACTATTAGTGGCCTCAGGTCTACGGCATATGTAGCTTCCAACTGATTCTCTCTTGCTAACATCATTTCTTTTGTTGTGCTAGTCCATCTATCTAAGGGATGGAACTACTCTGCCTAGTTCCAAAACCATTTCCTTTTTGACAACCCCATAATCGGTCCAAGAAGCCAATTCATTGACTTCTCATTGACCCCATAATCTCCGATGTCTTAATTTGATCTTGAAGGAAACCTCTCACAGTTCCGTAGCCATTTATATTTCCGTAGTTATATTTTCGCGTTGTTTGATTTTAAAAGTTATTCGCTCTTAAATAGTCGACAAAAATATAATTTATACTCCACCATGCTTTGGCAGGGCAAGTTGCATCATGTTAAACAAAGGCAAGCATATCCGTGAAGGTGTTTCAACTTTGGATGCAATTTTGCACACAAGGTCTGCAAAGGTGAAACCAGAACTGAAGCCTCTTCTATTGCCAAAGAATTTATTTTAGGTCAGTTAAATTTCGTTTGACAAGATCACCTACTCGGGTTGTTTTAGGGTGCTGTAAATATCCTTTGATTGAACCTCACATTCTTTATGATCGTAATTTTGTTCTTTCGCTTGAGTTTTCTTATGCGAGAGAATGGTGTTTAATCGTGGTTTAGGATCATGATGGTTGGTTCATTTTTGCTTCTAGTTGCACTGTTGCAGCAATAATTCTATGCTTTCTTTACACCATGCCTTGTATTGATTATCAGATATTATATTTTGATTTCTGTGAGTATTATCTTGGATAACAATGTGCATCTCTCTCATGAAGACCATTTATTTATCACAAATCATGTCTTTTTATGTTTTTTTCCAGATTTATTCTTTATAATTTCATTTCAGGGTAATTTGGTTCTCTTTCTCTGTACAAGTTAAATTTATTCTTCTTACTGGTTCACATACTGGCTTTGTTATGTGTTAATTTTTTTTTCCTTTGTTATAATTGCAACTTTGGATTTTGGGTAAATTACACTTGCATCCCTTGATCAAATAACACGCATGTATAACATTTTAAGTTTATTGCTTTTACCTCATCTGAGATTTGTTGCATGCTCCATCACACCTTCTAGCATTTTTTTTTCTTTAGCAAACACAGTGACCAAATTAGTATAAAATGACAATTTGTCCTTAACCTTTGTATAGAATGCAATATAGTATATTACAGTGTATTGGTAATACTGACTTTTATGATCGCAAAATATATTAGTCTTAACAATTGTATTTCAGTTACATAAATAAATTGTTACTTTGATCCATAAAAAATAAATTGTGCTACAAAATTTATTTTTACTTCGCTATATTAAATGTCACTAGCTTGTCCCTGCTTTGTCCAATTTTATTCAATTCTACTTTATACCATCATCTACCTGTGAGATGTTGAGAAGTATTATTTTTGGATGATGATTATGAATTGTTATTGTCATATCGTTAATCCTCAACAGCTTCATTGATTTACATTTTATATACTGTGTTTTAGCTCTATTTTGTTATCTCCCTAAAAAAATAAAACAAAACAATATATTGGAAACAACAGATCATTTGAGTGGAATGAACCGAAATAAGTGAATAAAATGATGCTTTTTTGAACAATCTGAAGCTGTTACCAAACGTTAAATTGTTGCACCATGCAATGATCAATATAATCATGCAAAATAAATACAAGTTACAGCTCACGTATGTAAGCAAAACCCCAAAGTATCTACAATTACAAATATAAAAAATAATAATCATTACATCAATAATCACTGCTACTTAATAAAAGTATGCTTTTTTTCATGTACAACACACAATATAAACAAGGATTGTATAGCTATTTAATCAGACTGCTTGCTTCCAATTTCACATCTTAGAAAACATAGCTAAGGAAAAGATAAAATTACTATTGAGATCTAAGGTACCTATTATTTATCTTCAGCACTAAAATCAGGTTCTGCTGGTTTCTGAAGCAGAATAGGGGATATTCTCTCCGGCATCCTTGGTTTTCGTGCACCATTGCGCCGTAAAGCACGGAGCGCATTGGCCGCGAATCGCGATGCATAAATGGTGGCACCTAAACTTGGTGAGCTCCCACCACCCTGAGCTAATGCATCTTGCAACCTGTCTTCCTCCTCCCGAAGCGACTCTTCCAGCTTCTTCCTGCCATAGCGGCGCCATGCCGCCTGTATAAAACAAGCTGCCCAAGTCCTCCACTGCTGTGAGTAAAACCTGAAAGTGTGGCGGATCTGTTTGCTGTGGAGTCGTCGGAATTGAGAAGTGACAAACTTCAAGTCATCGGCCGTCAAGGCAAATGCTTCGACTTCCGAGAGGGCTTGCACGGTTCTGGTTGAGATAGGGAGGCTGGTAGAGGTATGGGGATCGAGAGCCCAAGTAAGAAGCTCCTCTCCACAAAAGTCACCAGCCTTGAGATAAACCGAGTTGAAGAAGCCAGTTCTTCCGCCATTGGTGGTTATGGTCACTAACTTGCCCCGCATTACAAACAGCATCTCATCAACAGGGTCACCCTCCCGCACGACGAAACTGACTTCTGTGTAGAGCACTGGCTTGAGACGGTCACACATTGCATCCAATAGTTGTTCATCCATTTTCTCAAACATCGGCACCTTAAAAAAATTCAAAAAAGAGAGGTAAGAATAACCCTTGATTTAGTGATTCTTCAAGAGTTAATGAAGTACCCAGATTGGACACATAATACTCAAACATAGGTATACGACATATCTCTGTAGCTTTTGGTCGGATACGCACAGAGGAAACATCCAATATTACAATTTTATTACTTCAAAACGGGTAAAATGTGTCTTATTTGACTCATCCAACTTGTTAATACATATATGTACCCGATACATGTCACAAGTACAGATAACATAGACATGAAACAACACAATAAGAAACTGAGCTGTTCGTTCGCATCTAGAAATCAGTTCACCAAGTACTTATAACTAGAATTGGTCAAGATCAAATTTGCTTTTTTAGCTCAATGTCTTGATATTTTTCATGGCAGAGAATTCGGGCACTTACCATCTCTTAGCCACATGGCACGTGAAATGAAGCAGCCAACCTGGGCAAATCATCGTCAGCAGAGCACCAGTAGTACCCAAGGGGTTCGACACAGAGAGCACATGATGATTCAACCTATTCTAGCCAACCTTGAGTTTCTTGACCCAGTCCAAACAGCCTTGCACAAAATCAAGCCATACCAGAAACTTCAAGGGCAAGAATTTTTGGGGTATACCCTACTAACCTCAAGCCTACTGTCATTTCAGTAATATCCTAGACTTAGCCCAATAGGATAGCCTCCCTACTCCCAAAGATGAGAGGAGGGGTTCAAGACCCGGCATGGGTAGTGTGTGTGTGTGTGTGTGAGTACTTGCCTGATCATGTATTAAAAAAATTAAAAATCAATGTAAAATATGATGCCAAGCATGAAAAAATATAGCCCTAGAATGCACTTATTATGTCTAAATTTCTACATTGACTACGATATTCTACATTTTTCTCGATCCAAAGAACCTGTTTTGAATTCTGAAAACTCTCCCTCCGTTCTGAATGATATTTCTCAATATTCATGCATTTAAGTTTTTAGTGAACCCAGTGTCAGGTGAACAAGGGCAGCAGAGAAGCCTAAGGGAATATCGTACTGCTCACTAGCATTCAGGTGCAATATTGCCGATTCAGATACAATCACAACACTATCTATCTCTCCATCTTTTTTTTATTATCAATTCTAGATATTAAAGTGGTCGTTTTGAGTGAAAATGCATGTACTATCAAAAAAGCTAATTGCAAGTTTTATGTAGCTAGGCAAGCCCATGCAAGTTAAACCAGTTGGGTCCAAGACTCCAAGTTCAATCTTGGCCGAGATTAAGCACACTAATTCTTCTGTCCAATATTTCCCACATTACGAAAAGCACACAAAACTTAGAGGAGCAAAGCTCAAACAACACCAGACACAGATAGACTAGACTTGTTAACAGTGGATGCTGGCATTGTGCAATGCGTAGCTTAATCCCTTACCCACTCGAACATAAACAAAATGTAAAACCAAATGTCAACAAAATAAAATATAGCATTTCATATGTGATAAATAGTTGAATAGGTATTCGGATGGTCTTTTGGTGAAAATATCAAATAGCAAAGGTATGGGTACCGGATTCTGACATAAACATGCATCTATTAGTAAGCTAATTGGAAAGCTTTATGTAGCTAGTGGACAATCCCATGCATGACCAGCTATGAAACAGTGAGCTAGATCAATTGGGTTCAAATTCAATCTTGAATGAGATTATGACAAGCTTGGAGAACCCAATCCTCAGCTAAAACTCATTTGCACCAACCAGCAGATAAGCTATGAAATACATTATGTCAACATAACTGTGAACAATACTATCAACCTAAACGATGAGTAAAAGTGGCAAAATTATGGGAAAAAAAAACTCAAATTACTTTCCATGACACATTGAACTCGTTGGACAAGACAATCATTGGGCCCAGGTAAAACCATGGAAGCAAATATATCTATAACAAAAACAAGATATCATCTATACTAATCGGAAAGGCACCATAAAAAAAAAAAAAAAGTAAAAAACCAATTTGATGACACTGAGAACTTACTCTCATCAAAAGATCCAAACAAAGATGGCGCTTGATGTCCCTCCTCAGGTCCTTGGGCAAGTTGCGAACCAGATTATCTTCATCTACACCTCTAGTTTCTTGCCACTTGTATTGCTCGTACCGCCTTATTCGCTCCCTCAGATTGTCGGGAAGCAAACGGTGGGACATCCATTGTTCTGCATCTCGCCTTTTCACTCTCATTTCCTCCAACCTTGTAGTTGTGGACTGCAGATATGTCTGTCACGAAGTACATTCAGTTATTAAATTTCCAAAGTCAACATGCCAAATAAATATAGTGTTAATGCGTTTAGCCCATCTCGTTGACCCTCTCAGACTTTCCAATCTAGTAGTCAGCCTGAACTCATACAATTTTAAGGGTAAAATACATTGACCTCCCCTAAGGTTTGTTTCGTTACACACGACGGCTATGAGCGGTGTTTATTACACTAAGTACCTCTGTTACTCCGCGACAACATCAAAATATGCCTTAAGTACCTTCACCAAAGGGTACTTTTATTAATATGTTATATCTTTTTATCATATAACTGAAAATATTTGAGTTTTTACATAAAATTTCGCACTCGAATTTGGGTCGAAGATAACGGGAGGAGGGTGTTGAGAAGGGTGTTGATATTATGCGTCAAACGTCAAGGGTATATAGTGTGATAGATAGCAAACATACCCGCCACATGCCCTATAAGAACTTAAATCTATTTTGAAAGGTGAGGAAGTAACACTAGGCTACAACCTTTCTTGGTCCTGATCCCATATTCTAAACCGTAGTATACGAAATTCTCGTATGCTTAGCAGCTATTCAACCCTAAAAAATAGAGAACAACTGAGTTCGATTGAGAAAGGTTGTAGTCAAGTGTTGTACTTCATCTATGATCAATTTATCTGTCATCACTAAAACATGAGCTAGTGCAAGCCGGAAGAAGCACAATTACATCAATATGCATGCTCAAATGTTTATTAATATAAAAAAAAAAAATAGTGAAGTAATCTGGAAATTGGGTTCTAAGCAAGTGCTTTCAATGTTTGGAATGTACTTTGTGCCCTAAAAACAACTAAAACATCTCATGATTGTCACAAATAACTAAAAGAACTGCCACATAAAAAAATTTGACACTGACCTGCATATTCCCGATGAGGAACGAAAATAACACCAAGCCGGAGATGGAAATGAAAATTGCAAAACAAATTTCCCATACAAACGTACTTGTTTTAAGGTTTTGACCTAGAGAGCTGCAAAAGAGAAACAAGGAAAAAATAATCACATATTAGTAGTGCATGGTAATGTGTAACATGTACATTTGTCGTCATGAAAGTAGGAAGCCAATACAAAGCCTATTTTGAAAACAAGAAGATATGCCTTCTAATAAGATAAGATCATCTCTATACACTGCTGAAAAGTAGAGAAGAGAACCAAGGTTTGAAACGCAAAATGAACACGAGGAAATTCCAGGCAACACGTGTGGGTGCGAGAGAGAGAAGATTGCCTTCATTTGATGTGATTAGGAACTCTTTACACAAGTACTTTCAAGCACAGAGGGCGCAAAATGAACACGAGGAAATTCCAGGCAACATGTGTGGGTGCGAGAGAGAGAGAGAGAAGATTGCCTTCATTTGATGTGATTAGGAACTCTTTACACAAGTACTTTCAAGCACAGAGAAATGGGGAATTCTGACTCATGAACATATTTCATCATAATAACAACAAGATTAATAATGATAACAATAACAATAATTATAATAATAAATAAGAACGAAAAGGCAAAAAAGGATCGCATATAAAAGACCAACTAGTAGAAGGCAGTACATCTGTGTTGCATGCATTCCCAATTCACATGGAGAGACCAAAAATAAATGGACAGAAAATGGCAAAGGTGGGAGGGAGACCTAGAGGTGGAGAGAGAGAGCTCTTTATACGGACTCATCCTGAACTATCCCTTTCTAAATAATTATTGTAGCACTATTTTCAAAATTGTAGATAGACAGGGAGTAAAATCTGAACAATAATCTCATTCTTCATGTGTGCTAAGTCATGTCACAATGCAATATCGTGCACATCAACATATAAAATCTACCTATATAAGGCATGAATTTGACCCTAAACAGGTAGTTAGGCAGCAGAAACAGCATAAGTACCATCCATAAACTACATCCTAGTATTTGATATCATTGAATGCTTCACTAACCCACACTTCAAGTTCTATGTAAGCCCGTGCATCAAGAAAGACCTCGACTGAAAACCACTGATACCCTTTTGCAACATAAAATGAATATGAAAGAGGATCTTATATGCACGTACCTCAAATTTTGTAATCCCCACCAAAAACAGTAAAAGAATTTCTGTGGAAAATCTGTTGATTCCACAACACCAGACTGAAGGGCATCAAGGAATATTCCAAAATCAAAAACCGTTGCATTTTCCGTTTGTATAGGACAAGAGTCATTCAGAAAGGCAATATATCCTGTACCATCTTCGCAATACAAAGAAGCTTTGACACAGTCGGACCGATTTGTGGACTGATTTCTACACGCTTTCTGCCAGCATACAGTTTCTCGTTCTATTGAAAATAAGTACCAAAAAGCTCCAAGTACCTACAAAAATCAATAAATGATCACAAATATCCGTTGGAAAAAGAACTTTTAGAAGTATGCGGGAAAACTCATAAGTGTAACTCGCGCTTGCCATCTGAGCCAAAATCTTAAGTTGTTTGTTAAATTACTATAAAAGAGTTCAGATATCATTTTTCAATATTCAACGTTCATATAAAACATGAAAAAATAAATCCATCATACATACCATTCAAACATTCAAAAATCATAAATATAAATTCATGTATTCAATGAAATCCTTTTTTTCTTTTTTTGGTTGTAATATTGATATAAAAGATGAAACAAACCCAAGACAACAAAAAGAAACCATAGAAAACAAAACAAAGATAAGAGGGAGAAGCATAGAAGATAAGAGGAGACGGAGAGAGAAAAATAAGACCAGAGAGCGAATGATAGGAAGAAGACAAGAGAGAGAAGCAGACAGAAGAGAGAGAGTCAAAATTGCCATATCTGCAACTGCTCTGTGACATAGGGCTTTTGTTCAAGTAGTTTGGTAAGGTGTCGTCTCACTATTTTACCTAGTTTGGCTGTAGTAGGCTTCTCTTATTTACATAAGTTACTTTTTTTAGCTTTTCTTATTTGTTTTTTTTCTAATGGATGTTCAAGAACACTTAAAAATTTCCTTTGGCTAAAGAAATACAAGTATAACGAAAAGAGAGAAAAAAATACAAGCAACACAATAAGCAACACAGTCAGGCGCGCCCAATAATACTTACAAGGCGCAGCTCAGGCGCGTGCCTAGTGCACATCGCTGCGCCTAGGTATACAACAGGCTCAAGAGCTATGCCTCATGCCCAGGCATGCCTTTAACAACACTAGGCCCGTCTATCCTATGGACACTTGTTGTGACACCGGATCAAGGACTATGCCTGCTCTAATAAACTTGAACTAGACACATAAACTTGTAATAGACACCAGATTAAGGACTGGGACTTCCCTGATAAATTTGTACCAGACCAGGTGCTTGCCACTGGACCCAAAAGCTTAACCTGGTGGACCTCAAGACCCTCCCCATCCAGATCCGAACTGGGACATGAACCTCTAACAATAACCACTTTAGTAATTGTGTTGTGTTTCCAGATATAAAATCATTTAGTTGTAAAAGTAATAACAGTAACATGAAACAATACACTAAAGGGTCAAAAATGATGAGCACAAGTCCAATTGAACTTTCCAAACTAACACTCACCAAGGTGAACACAAAGGGGTATGTGAATTTGGCAAAAAAAAAAATGCAAACCGAAGCTTGTGCTAACAAACTTACATGACTGGCAAGCATGTAAAGAAGGAGATTGAATGCAGCTCCAGCCCATGCAGTTTCCGTAAGTATGCCAGAAGCTCTTGTGACTTCTTTATACAATGGATAGATTCGAAGAACCCTCGGTATATATTGGAAAAACACTACAAACTTCAACAAATTCTTTGTATTCAAAGATGTGGAGCCTCCCATGTGTGGTATGATGAGCAGAATTACAATCTGGAAATAACAAGATTCGGTGAAATTGAGACACAAAAATCAAATTCACTAAAAACAAGATATCAACCTCTGGTCAAGCAAAACATCAGAAACAAAAGAATACCTCAAAATATCTTAGAATAAAAATTCAAAATTTTGCAACTACATACAAAATACACTCTTTAGGGCAGCAGTAAAGATATGATAGCAAAAATTGCATGTGCCATTGAGGTAAGGCTAGGGGAAGGTGAAGAAAAAAATTTAAATCGCTTGAGATATTCAAGAAAATACATACATTTGATTTAACTGAAGTTATGGCATAAAAAATAGAAAGACGCAACTTAATTCATGTAGCCAGCCTCAAATAGTTGGGACAAGGCTTTATTGAGTTAAATTTAGATGAGACTCTGACTTATTAGTACGGAAGTCGTTCCATATTTCCCCTAACAGATAGTATGTGGAGCTAACCATTTACAACTCTAGGTGACCCTTCTTCTTGAAGGATCTCATATATCATAGGATACAAACTAAACTACAAATAGGAATCCTTTTGAACCTTGTAGACACATTCAGAAAAATTGCAACAATGTATCCCACTGTTATGAAAATCGGCACCCAGACTCTTCTATGCACATGTGAAGTCATTTGTTGAAAAGGAAGCTTTAACCCAAACAACCATAAGATGAATTTAACAAGTGAAAGCAAAAAAAAAGGTATTTTACCTGTGGCAATGGAAGAACTGCAAGAATGTCGATTAAGAAGTACGAGGATAAATATCTCTTCGCTATAGCCCAAGCATCTTCAACTAAAACACCTCTCCCAAACACCCGGGAAGAGGGAGCAATAAAGCCAGTATGAAATTGAAAGAGAATATGAATTATATAAAAAATATCAGTGAAGGAGCGCAAAACACTTGCTGTGATCTGCAATTTCTGATCCAATTCAAGGCACTTCTTATCATCATTGATCACTGGAATATAAAAGAATAAAGGATCCAGAGAGACAGCAATCACACACGACAATACAAAAATCTTATTCCATTTCTGAAGAAATGGCCCTTGCGGGTCAAGAACTTTCTTTCTGGAACCCAAGTTCTTTACCAGAGCACTACTAAATGAAAAGGATTTCAATGATCCTTTAATGTTTTTAATCCTTTCAGAACCAAATTCCAAGCCGGTATAGAACTTGTCTGAAATTGAATTTATTGTTCTTCTTAGTTTCCCCGAACTGACTCGATCTTTAGCGGAAAACTGTTCCTCGGAGCTTTTCTCAGATTTGTAATCCTGAAACCTGAGAATATCATGCATTCAAGAGTCAGTTTTCATCTCTAAATCGAATGTAAGTGACATAGATGGCAGAAATGAAGTCATAACTCATTTCTAAAATCAAATTCTGACAGACAAAAGAAAGAGAAATCAATAATATAATATCATAGGGGCGACTGGAACCAAAGGTGATGGCACCTGGAATTGATAGGAAGACGTCAAAAATCAATGATTGTGATTCAAAGGTGAAGATAAATCTGATTGAACTGACTTACTTCTTCATTGCATAGTGTATTCGTTAGCTACAAACTTTATCATGTAATTTTTTCCCTTTGGTTTTTCACAAATATAATTTTTGTGCCTCGACTGCTTTAATGGTTTTCATGACTTCATGATCAACTTTGGTGTCCTTTTTCTGTGCCCTCACTGCTTTAAAGGTTTTCATGACTTCATGATTAACATTTGCATCAATGGTTGGATACTGGATAATCCACTAATTTGATTAAAATTAATAAATAGATATATTGGCGCTTTATAATTGACAGTTATTCAGAAATTCAATGAGGCAACATTTAATCACAGTTTTACACACCCTCTCTGGATCTTGATTGAATCAATAACATCTATTTCATGTAGATATTATCTTTACTTGATATCAAAGCTTCCTCAAGTACAATTTTGAATACAGGACCTTACAAGTGTGCATGTAGAGCCCGGCCGGATTAAAGTGTGGGAGCATGCACAAGCCCGTGGGTTACACCAACGAAGACGTTGGGTCCCAAGAGGGGGTGATTGTGTCGCCCCACATCGCCCGGGTATAGGTCTGGTCATGTGCTTATATGTGCATGTGTGTCTTCAATTGGTATGAGGCATTTTGGGGAGGAACCCAAGAGCAAAACCGTGCGGGCTGGGCCCAGAGCGGACACTATCCTACCATGAGTTGTGAAGCATTAGAAAAAGAAGAATACAACCATCATAACATCTAATCATTACCACCGATATGAAAGCTCAGGCACCATTTAGTGATGCATGTTTAATGGTGTGATTAACAGCAACAATACGGACCATGGATGAGGTGAAGATCATGCTGATGACAAGGACATAATGTACATATACAGTGTCAATGACAAGAATAATGGTGGACGTGAAAATGATGATAGCAGCCATTTAGTGAGGGAAAGTGGAAAATCCAAGTGGTGGCAATTAGTTATAATGGTGTTCTAGTATACTGGATGTCGTGAATAGTAATGTTAGTGTTTAAGCATAATATACTTAAGTTGAACCCTCTGTAACATGGTATCAGAGCAGGTTATCTTGTGTTCAAACCTCACCATCACCCACATTAAAAAAAATTGTTGCACATGTTGGAACTTGGACCAAAAAGAAGGCCACAAGTGAGGGGGCGTGTTGAAGCATAATACACTTAAGTTGCACCCTCTCTAACAACTTAAGCTTTTAAAGTAGATGGGTGATTAACAACTACTAGCTGGCATAGAAATGTGGTGGTTTTGACCGCCAATGAGGAGTTGTTGCTAGCGATATAGTGGCGAGTAACAGTGCAGATTGTTGAAAGAGTTGGAGAAGCCAAATATTTTGGTGCTCGTAGCAACAATATTATTAGTGCTGGCATAACAAAATGTTCAGCATCAGGGATAATGGTGATGCCATATAGTTATTAGTGAGTTCTCATGACACCAGTGGTGTTAATAGTGAAAATTGTACATTTACATTCGGTGGTGGTAATGCTTTGATCATGGTATAATGTTTGTATTACAAATGAAACATACTATGGTCTTTTTTGGTTTAAGAAAAATCTCAAAGCCTCTGTAAAAAGCTTCAACTACTACTTCAAAATCAAACCTTTTCTTCAACTTTTTTTTTTTTTTTAATGGTAAGAAATGCACACCCCCACATGAGCACCATCGGGCTCGAACCCCTAATCTCCGTTTCGGGGAGGAAAGGTGATACCATCAGGCTACAGGGCCTTTGGTACCTTTTCTTCAACTTAGTCTGCAGGAAACTGTCAACTAAATGGTTTTTCCAACTCCTTTTTTGTTTTACAATTTTCTGACAACAACTTAACATTAGAAAAAACAAAAAACGAAAAAGGAAAACGAAAAAAAAACATAGCCTTTGCTTTTGCTAAAATGTTCTCAGGCTTTTGAAAAATAGGTCAAAAAGGTAAACTACCATTTTGGTCCCTGTCATCCGAGAAATATGATCAAAGACATTATTAGCCAAAAGTAACAACTTAAAATGCAATAACGAATGCAGCCTGATCTAGTTATTATATTTTGTTCAGGTAAAAAATTTTACTTTGAAGATGCTATCTAACTCTACAAATTGTGCTGTTTGAGTTTCAATTTTTAGCAATGTTAGGCTACTACCGATCCACATAGCTATTGACTGCAGAGAGTTCAGGTTATAAAGATCTAAAAGAACTAACCTCACAAACTTCTCCTGCTGGTAACTCATAATTTTTATATCAAGTATGACACAGTGTCAAGAAATGGACGATCAATCACTACTAAACTAAAAGAAGGGAGGTTCTTCATGTGCCAAACTGCTTTAAGTACTGTAACAGAGTGCTGAAAGTCCACCCCTGAAATACGCAATACATTAGATCATATCTCTCCAAAGATTCCAATTTTATCCATATCCATTTGATATACTCTGCCAAAGCATTTCAAAAGAATTAACACACTGCACCAAATTAAACAGAGAAAATAAATCAAATTTTAGAGGAACATGTTAATTTCTTAATCTCAAGCTTACAAAGAATAAAAGATTTTGAGACATAATTGGAAAAAAAAAAATTGCAATAAGCAGGTTTTAAACAGCTTTCGGAAATGTACTGCATTTCTCAAAACAAAAGCACGTCAAGAAATGTAACTTTACATACCAAAAACATTGGACTTTAAATTTTTAATGACTAGTTGAAAACAGCATCAAAGCAAATAACAAACGTCCTTCAATTTCAAATCCCTCCAATCACTCTCTTAAATGAAATGAAAAATGAGAAATTAGATATTCATCATATGTTCCAACTCCCAAGTAGCCTTAAAATTACTAAATTGAGTCTACCCAAAAGAGTAAAGAATGAGCAAAATAACAGCACTAACACATACATCAACTCAAACAAATTACAACTGAATAAAAGTAAGATTAAGATAACACAATCGTACAAATCGTTTAAGAAAATGAAAAAAATGCAAAGTAAAAAGTCCCAAAAGAAACACATTGGTATAATTGTATTGGATGACAAAGGCAAAGTAAAAAGTCCCAACTCACAGATTATATATTTATCAAGATACTCGCAAATTAAACTCTCAACGAATTCACCTACAAAATCTCTACATCCAAAGCAAAAAAGGTGCCAAAACAAAATGAATTAAAAAATGACACAGCTAAGACAGACATTGATTTCATCGAATCAAAATTGAAACAAACTAAAAATTAAGAAAAACCCAAAACCCAGTTGTACAATTTGAGTAAAAAATGATAAATGTAAGTATAAAAAATAAAAAATAAAAAAATAAAAAAAGAGAACACGGGTATCAGAGAAATAGGCTGATCATCAAAAGTCAAAAAGTAATATTTCGCCATATTTCACAAGTATCAAAAAACAGCAAATTTAACCAATAAGGAACCACTTAGATATGGAATAAGCATAATAACCACTAAATTAAGTAATAAAATGAGAAACAAAATAGAGTGAAACCAACAAAAACATTAATTCAAATTGGTCAAAATTGAAAAAAAAAAAAAACATGGGTTAGATAGAAGAGATTGATCGTACCAAAGCAAAGAGTCTGAGAAATCACCCAAGCACTGTATCATGAAGTGGACTCTCTGTCTATAAGGTGTGCTTAGAGAGAGAGTTTTCAAAAGAGAAGAAGGGGTATGGTTAAGAGGGCAGATATGGAGGGAAGGTTCGCGGAGATTTCTAGGGCTGTGACCGTCTTTCAGTCGTTTCTGAATGTATAGTCAAATATATATGTATATATATATATATTGTGGATTAAACTTTAATAAATGAAAATGGATGTTTTGGTTTTTACAGTGAGAGAGAAAGAGAGTCCACGGGAGTACAGTTGGGGATGTAATGAACCAAGCATTTCTTGAGTTTTTGGGTCCCACTTTTCTAACTTTTCAAACCGGTGCCTCTTCTCTGCGCTTCTTTGCTATCCGGTCTTTCCGGTTACAAGTTTTTTGTTTTTTTTTTAATCTTTAATTGTTTTCTTTTTTCAGAAAATTAAATTTAGGGATAATTACAGTAATCTTCTCTCAAGATTGATTAAATTACGTTCGCACCTCTTTTAGTTTAAATAATTACTATTACAGTTCCTCCGGTTTATACTTATAACAAATACCCCTTTTGACATGGTCAAAGGTAATCAACAATTACGTTAATAATTTTTCAATCGTAAAATGACTATAATAACTTCACTTATTTGTGAAGACATTAAATAAATAACATGGGTATAAGGTAATTTTATATTTTCGGCGACAGCCGAATATGATCACATAAAGGAGAGAAAATTATAGTTATTCAAAAATTAATGGGTGTGGGTGTAATTTGACAAATCTCGAAAAGAGTTAAGCGTAATCTATTCTTTATCTATATTAAAATATTATCTTTATTTTAAATAATTAAAATATTTATTTAAAGTATTTATGAAAATATGTCTTTTTTTGTTATAATCAGAAAGGTTGTATCTTTTTGAAGAAATATATTTTTTGTTACATTCAGAAAGGTTGTAATTTTTTGGAAAAGATTTCTTTCTCTTTATAAATAAAAGAACAGACATAATGGAAGATATTAGAAAGGTTGTAGCCATACTACTTATAAAAAGTACGAATTTTTACTTTTAATAACTAAATTATTTATGAAGAAATCTCTTCTATTTTTTTTGTTATATTTGGAAAGGGTACACCCTTTTTAAGAGACATATTTTTTGTTACATTGAGAAAGGTTGTTTTTGTAAAAAAACTTCTTCCTTTTTATAAATAGGAGAGCAAACATAATGGAAGATATTAGAGAGTAGAAAATGAAGTGACGTCTTTTTTTTATTATATTCAGAAAGGTTGTAGCTTTTTGAAGATATGCGCTTTTTGTTTATGTGATTTTTGTTACATTTATCAAGGGTGTAACTTTTTTGAAAAGACTTCTTTCTTTATTTGATTATGATTTATTGAGATATTGATTTGTCCGCATAACAAATGAATTAGAAGAGATGTTAACCCACCGTTAATATTGTTACTGTCATTGTGCAATAAGCAATTAGAGATTTAAGATTTAGGTCATGTTTGGCATAACTTCTGTTTTTGGCTTCCCGCAGAAGAAAAAGAGAAGCAGAAGCTGTTTTAAGAAGCTGGTACTCCCAGCTTTTCTAAAACGTTCTTCCAATGCCCAAAAACTCTTTTAAAAATTTTGTCAAACACCGTTCAAAACAACTTTTACCTCCAAGAAACCAAAAACAGCGTTTGAAAAGTCAATCCAAACATGACCTTAGTAATGTAATATTAAGAGTTCAATCTATAATTATTATTATTTTTATATCAATAACAATTTAATCAACTAATTTGATTTATATATACATATATAAGTTTTGCCTAAATTTGATTTATATATTGGGGTTTCTAAATTCAAAGTTAAACCTTTTCAATTAAATAAATATTTTGAAATTTAACAAAATTAATTAGCCTCGTTCGTATCCGCGTGCTCTTTTTCCTAGTTATCACTTAAATTTATAAAAATGGTTGGTGCTTTGACTTGAACTACTCTTGCAGCAAAATTGCAATACAGTTGGCAAGTCAAACTTATTTTCTTCGATAACATCCAAGATTAAACGTTAATTTTAATATGATGCATTGGTAATATAAATGTCCATAGAGAACTAGAAAATTATATATGAATATAGTTGGCTGTTATGCAACTTAGGGAGGGAATGTTGGTTACTTTTCGTGTAAATCCCATTACAGGTTCTTAACAACAGTTTTTAAGGTTTTCATGTCTCCCAAGGACATTGTTAAAAAAATATTTTGCCATGCCAAATATATATATAGCATCTATAAGTCATTCACTTGTACTATTTTAAGTAATAATTAAAATTTTACACATACAGCGGGATCAAAAACCAAGGCCCGCTCTGAAATCTTAAAACATAATTGAGACCCTGGACAAGAGGTCAATAAGGCCCTTTATATATAAGATTTTGCATGTTTTAAAAAATATTAAAATAAATTTTTTTATTAAATTGATACAAAATACACAAAATTTAAATCTGGTTGGTTGCTTTAAAAAAAGTACTAACTCTGTTTATATAATATAAAAAATATATATGATCTTCTTATTCGCAAAATCTAAAATCCAATTTCATACTAAAGTAAGTGTGATTGTAATTTTTTTTACTAAAAAAATATTGTATCCGTGATTTTTATTTCACATGTCACTTTTTCTTTTAGTTATTTTCTAACTTTTAATTATTTTATTTATTTTTTAAAAAATAATAATTAAGAATTAAATGTTAATTATGTTAAAATAAGTATATTTGGACATTGAAGAATAAATATTAGGGGACATTCATAAATAAAAAGAAGGTAAAAAATTATGAAGAAAATGTGTAATTTTTCTGGTTGGATAACTTATTACAATAAATAAAAAATTAATTAACCCACTAGTGTCAGGTTATAGGGTGTGTAATTTTTAATGGGACATATTGGATTTAAATTTTATTTGGGTTGATAGAATTAAAAATCTGTGTAATTTTTAATTTGTCTAATTGTATAGCTTTCATCTAGATTTGATAGAATCAAGTTTGTGATATTTGTAATAAATTAGATTGGGCTTACCTTTTATTTGGGTTGAAAATTTTTAATTGATTAATTTTTTTAAAAAAATTACTCTTTTAATCTATTAAAAAAAATTTGAGGCCCCACCTGAACTGAGGCTACTAGGCGACCGCCTCGGTCGCCTGCCCCCAGGGTCGGCCCTGTCAAAAACTTACTTTAATTCCCTCACATAAATACCAAAATTAGATGTTAAAACGTGTTGATGTTACAATTGGGAACGATCTAATCCATCTATTTTCATGGCCCAATCTGATAAGCCCAAGGATGTTTTTAGTAGGCCATTGGGCCCACCCTAGAGAAAGGGAGGCCTTAGTGAGAATTATGGGCTCACAGCAGAAGGCCCCTTATTCCCCGTGAAAAAAGGCCACACTCCAGTTGGATGGGCACTCTTGCTAGGAACTTGGAATTGGTACCAAATTGACACGCGCGCAGTAACTGGTTACTACTCTCTCGGAAGAAGGAGGAATGTGGAGTTAGTAAGGGAAGGGGAGTAAGAGGAAGTAATCTGACAAGGCCGGAGAAGGCCTAGTCCTATTAGCTGACACCTCCTCCCTCCTTTTTTTTGATGGGTTTCAAAGGCACATTACGGGAATCTGGGGAACAAGCGGTAAGGTGGCTTGGGGCCAAGGTATTGGTCGAGGAGAGATGACTCTCACTAGACCTGGTACGAGGGGGAAAGAAGTAGTTAAGTGACCGTGCCAAAGGGAATCACATTAATTGAGGATGGGTGACTGATGAAACCAGCATTCAATGCAACTCTGGTCCTTATGCGTAAAATCTGTTGGAAGCAATTAAGTACCCTTAGGTACAAAGAGCTCTTTCGACCCAAGACCCTAAAGGCCCCCCCGGATATGGGGGCAACGCTCCCACATACCTAGGGGGTATTAACTAATATGACCAGTATAAATAGGGGTACAAAAACATTATTTTAGGGAGAAAAAATAAACAAGAAGACAGACATAAATGCTGAAAAAGGACTTTAAGGTTAAGACTGTGATTCCTTTTGGCATTAACACTGAATTGTAGACTCTCTCTTTCTCATCTTTCATTAAATGAAGGAGTCTCTTGTAACAACCTTGGACCCTCACCCTAATCAGTTTTCCCTATTTTTTTTAACCCGAATTAAAGTCACATAATCCTTGTTTACAAAAAAAGGACCACAAACAACATGACTAAAAAAAAAAAATTTAAAAGGAAGATGAACATAAAATTGATAAAAATAAATAATTGGCCTCAATTAATTTTTGAAAATTTAGATACATGTTTAAATTATATTGGATCGCCTTAGTAAGAAGGACAAACTTCATTTTTTTAGGAAAACTCAAGTATTGTCTTTGAATAAATATTTAATAATTTTAAACTTATGGAGTTATACAAATTTAAGTGTTATTCTCATGGGCTTACAAATGCTAAACAATCATTTCAATTTAAAATAACATCATATATATGTATGAGTTTGATTGACTACTCTACAATATATTTAAATAAATTTTCTGAAACGAGCAAGTCCTAGTTTAAGTTCAAGACTTAAAAGAATGAACTGAATTGCTGAGTGTTTATATATAGCTGTTTCTTAATAACTATTAGTCTAAAAAAAGTATGTGTTTTTGTCAAAGAAGCATAATATATGGCTATTATAAATTTTCATTTTTGTTAAAAAAAATCAAAAGACAAACTTTATTAAATATTGTCATTTGTATTGTTTTGGTATTTAAAAGGATGAAGATAAATACTAATTGATATTTGGATCTTATTTGTATGTTAACAGAGTTGTCTATTACTAACAAAGTTTTGTTACTTAAGTCATCCAATAAACTTTCAAAAATGAGTAAATGAAAATTCAAACCACTTTTTGTTGCTCAATTAAGTGACAGATATATATATTCATTCGAAAAAGTTTAATCAACCACTGAATTTACCCATTTATGAGATTCACTGTTGTGAGCACTTGTGTAACGTTGGGAAGTGAGAGCTCTGGGTCCGTTTGGGAAGGCGGTGTTTTTGTTCTTGTGTTTTGAAGACAAGAATAAGAATATTTTTTGTCCTTGTCTTTGTTTTCTCCACCTAAAAACAAAAAACAAATTCTTGTTTGAAATTGGCTGTTTTTTATTATAAAAAGTGAATATAATAATAATAAATAAATGAATAAATAATAAAATATATTTATAAATAATTAATAATATAAATAATAAATTAAATAAAACATATTTAATAATAAACAAATAGAATTAAATAATACATAATAATAAAAAAATGAATACAATAATAATAAAAAATGGACTAAATAATAAATTAATAAAATATAATCGTAAATAATTAAAAATGAATAATTAATAAAATAAATAATAAATTACATAAAACATATTTAAAAATATAATAAAAAAATAAATAATAAAAAAAATGAAATAAATAATAATAAATAAATAATACATAATAAATAAATATAATAATAAATAAATACTTCATAATAATAACAAAAAATGAGTATAATAATAATAAATAAATATTAAATTAATAAAATATATTTTTAAATAATTAAAAATGAATAAATAATTTATAAATTAAATGAATTAAATAATAATAAATAAATATAATATATTTAGAAATTCCAAACTGAGAACAAGAAAACACCAATTTGGTGTTCTCATGTTTTTTGAACTATTCATCCAAAGTATTTCCAAACTGAGAACAAGGTGAATAGTAAACAAGTTTGCCAAACGTGTTATATTCTTATGAACAGTGCCAAAAAACAAAAACAAAAACATACCTATCCAAACGCACCCTCTTTTTGAAGCTTACACAAGTCAATGCATAAGAGATTCGCATTTTGACCAATGACGCGCTAATTTTTCAAGGACTTTTTCCACATATTTCATGAGAAAGTATGTATAGGTTTGGGGATAGCACAACGTGATATTCACAACCAACGATCAATAATTACTTCATATGCCAAGTCAAATTTTTTAACAGTTCTTTAGTTATTTTATATTTTCAATTTTGAGTTTATTGCTTTTTGAATATAATGAAGATGAGTAATTTGAAAAAATATAAAATTATATTATACTGGAAAATTTGAAAAAATATAAATTTTAGGATAAGTAAAGTTGAGAAAGCGAAAACGGGACGGAGGAAGTATTAATTTTATCTTCTTTTTCTTTTTATTTTTTTTTACATTTCTTTTCCAAAGTTTAGAAGGAAAAAAAAAATGAAAACAAAGACTCCTTTATACATTAGAAAGGATTCATTGATTTTGGCTCTTTATTAAAGCAAAATTGACTCCTTCCACAAGAAGAGATTATTAGGCAAAATCGTGTGGATATTAGACAATCTCTTTAAAATCATAATCTTGAATCAAATAAATCTAACATCATGCAGCTTAATTAAAGTATCTCATAACATGAACTAGGCAAATAAGAGGATGGTACAAGAGTAAAGGGTGAATGGGAGATTTGTATATTGTACCATATAAATGAGAAAAGTATTATTTATTCTGGAAAATCAGATCCTCATGATCCAAAGAAACTCCGGGAAAAAAAAAAAACCCATTATTTAAGGAGACGATATTGGTTAAGTACCCCAAAACAATTAGAAAAATAGGTGTAACACACAGGAATTCAATCACTTGGCGTATAAATCACCACATGTCCCAACTGATTTGGGATATCACATCAAATTTATCCCCGTGATATCCAATAATTTTCCCTATTCAAGATGGTCATAAATGTGTACAACTGCCAGAGGTTATTGGTATGTGAATTGTTCTTCCTATCATCAAAATTCATCCTACAAATATACAATAGACGAAAATACTAAACTATAAAAATGTCATGTAAATAAGAACAGAATCACCATCGCATAAGCATAATGGCGCAAATTAAGTCAATGATGTAAAAAAGGTACACAATCTAGTTCATCTTTGGATGACAGACATGAGAAAACCACGTCACATTAACATGAAGTCCAAAGCCCTCGCACACATTTTGCCACTAAAAAGGTGATTTAAAATGATACTATAGTACATTGTAAGATTAGACCATCAACACCAATACATCAAGTTCAGAAAAAGGGCAAGGAAAGAGGAAGAACCCTAATGCAGCATGTTACAGTACATACAACTTATAATACAAATCCTTGACCAAAGTGAACCCTAACTTTACCTTGTGAAGATCCTGAAACCATTCGGGCGACTGTATGTAATCTTTTTGTGCAACAAAGTGAAAGAAGTGCTTCATCTTCCGCATCTCTCTCCAATACCACAGCAGGATGGTTTTCCATAGCCACCACCGACATTTCTAGGAGACACCATTGCAAATATGCTGCTCGTAGAAGCAGTACACTTGCGTGAAATGGTTAGTCATCTGCAGATGGGGAATGGAATGCGCAACTACTGGAATGGAATCGAAATGGTTCCTTACACGAGAAGTGAATAGAGGTCCTTGGTGCAAGGATTTACCATTATGGTTGCTCCCACTATGTTATCTGATCTTCTCTGGTTTAAATATGAACATGGAGGAAATGCCCACCTTTTAACTGATAATTCTTCTGTACCTTCAATCTGGGACGCCCTGTTCAGATAATACATCGACAGCATCAAAAGCAATTCAATTACAAGATCACCAAACTTTTACTCAAAAGGGCAAGTAAAAGCGACCTGCTAAGTCAGGCAGTGCACATGCTTATAGTTCTAGACGAGCAACAAGTGAGGCCAAAAGTCGCACTGTTACATGCAGACAGCCCTCCCGCAGAATTCCCCAAACTGGTCAGTCAATTAACCACAGCCAATGCAAAACTTGGCACTCCGTTTATCTGATCACGTCAGAACCAATACAAGTAGGGAATGGATTGCAAGTAGAAGAAATATCAACGAAACACCCTTGTTTCCATAGAGCCCCAAAAAACACCACCTTCTACTGGAGACTGCCATAAACCATTGGTGTTTTCCATCCTTGTGTTTACACCGTGAGAAACTGCAAGAGCAATTACCTCTGAATGATGGGTGAAGAGGGCTGATCTGGTGAAGAATATGAAGAATCTACTCGATAATGTTGCTTCTCATTGACACCATTTGATGATCCTTCCCCAAGGGGCACTAATTCATTAATGCCTGAGACAGGTCCAAGAGACCCAAACTCAAGTTGCTCGGCAGGAGAAACACAACCCATGTTTTGGTCGTATGGATACAGCATAACAACAGAAGGCACACCAGTGCCAGAAGGAGAACCCCCAGTAGGATTTATGACTGGGAATGGATACATGCCATATGCAACATTTGGAGGACCGCGGTGGATGGAGTTTGAAGAATTGAAGGGACCATTCTGGGAACGGTTTGAAGGATGAGAATCAGGCTTGAAACTATCTCGAGGCCTATTAGATCGACTGTTGCTTGACGTACTCCTATCTATTCTTCCATTTGGTTTCTCAAATTGATTGTGACTTTCGCCACGATTGGAAAATCGTTGCTTTGAGTTCACCCAATTACCTTCCCTGTCACCATGGTGATCCTTCCGGTCATAGCCGTAGCTCCCCCTGTTGTTCCTGCTATTTGAAGATTGCCGTTCCCTGTAATTGATCTTCTGGAAGTTAAGAAAAGAAGATTAATTAAGTTCATAACAAAATAAAATAGAATCAATATTCAAAAAGAAAAGTCATGAATCGCTAAAAGTCACCAGCATAAAACTGAAACATGAAATAACATCCAAAACAATAGCAGGAAGCTAATAAGCTGGTCTAATACAATTTTCGAAACAGCCACAAGGCTCACAACAATCAAACGCAACATGAAATGCTCCAAAGGATGCAATTCCACCAAACAAATAGGAAACAAAATATTTTCAACATTTTAGTTACTTTTATCACAGTTTGCAGGTACAAGTGGTGGCACCTAAGAGATCCAATGCGACCACACATAAATATGCAAGACAGAGGGATGCCGCCGGTCTCCAAGGAGGACAACAAATCAATGGAGTAGAACAATACATCAAACCAAGGGTGGCATATAGACGACCCCTGGCACAGCCAAAGCACAAGTAACAATGATTGAAGCACTATACTGCATATTGTCCTAACTTACTTGGGTAGGCCATCAGGCAGACATGCAAGAATTTGACAATAGTGAAGTGTTGCAAGCTCAAACATTATTATGAATTTGGCGTATGTAAGATTTGAGACTCATAGTAACCGGAAATAAAAAATATAAAAAAAAGTGTGCAATAAAATGCAGACCCTAAACCCTCTTCCTTCCCTATAATCAATCGTAATTAAGCACCGGTCATATATTTCAGATGTCAGAGGAGAAGAAAGAATTTGTCATGGTAGTAAAACTGAAGCAACAGGAATTCTTCCAGCATTTTCAATACTTCGATTGCATAAAAAACAAGCATTGTCATGTTAACAATTGCAGTTAACCAACATGCTATGAAAATTACACCTACCTTAAGATGAAATTCAAGTAAGCACCAAAATAATCAATACAGGATACATATGTACCGCATGGACAAAATAGTAAGTTGCTTTGAAAGAGATCTTCTTACAGGATTAGGCAGGTAAGTTCCAGTCCCACCCCGATATCGAGGAATTTCCTCACCATGACACTGATGACCATTAGTAGGCCTATTGGAATCAGACTGGAGAGGTGAAACAGGAATGATGCGAGGACCATAACCCATAAGCTGAGTGAAAAGGTTTGCATTTGCAGAAAGAGGTCTTCCAGGACCACCCCACGGTAAATGACCCTGCATATACATTGGTGGTACGACAGAAGAAGGATGAAGCGTGGGTCCATGAGGTTGGGGATTCTGGCATAACCGTCCATACTGCAGATTCTGCCAATGACTGGTGAAGTCGCTGTTCAAAATATCAGGCTTGTGCTCTTCAGATGGCTCAGCCAAATCAGCACCCTCCAATTTAGAATAACTCGAAACATCTGGCAGACCGCGATTCTCAGTTGAATTGAACCTTTGATCAGACTGACTGCTATGGGGATTATTAAACTCCTCGTCCCTATGAAAATGGCTTGTGGATGAGGTTCCTGGCTCAGTTGGAAGACCGTAAAATGGGAGCATAGTGACAAAAGGAACTGGCGGCCCTGTAGGATAAAAAGCAAAAGGTAACATGCCACTGTTATCAGTTGTTCTCTGCCTTGAAGCATAATTTGCAAACACTGGAGCAACAGGAAGCACTGAATTTGATCCACTCATCTGTGCTGGTTCAGTATCAGGAATCTGATGGCTACGCAGAAGTGAAGAAACAGTTCCAGTAACCTCACTTTCTGCCACTTCCGTGTCAACTGTTGAGGGTCGAATCCAGTCTCTGTTGTCCTCATCGGTCCGTGAAGAAACATGATCAACTGATTCACTCTCATATTGCCACCCATTATCATATAAAGTAGAATGATCTTCATAGGGAGTCGATTTTCTCCCCCACTTACCCGCCGTTGATTTGGTGTTCTTTGACGATGATCCATCTGATGAACTGTCAGAAGACTGTTTGGTTCTCAACGAAGCAGACTGAATTCTGGAACTGTAAGCACCAGTTCCTCCAACTTTGTTATAAGGGGGATTCTCCCCAAAGCATTCCCCAATTAAACCTCCGTTCTCTTCCACTATTGCATGGTCTTTCAGTGAGCAACCCTCAGAACTGCGTAACTGAGATGAAGGGAGAACGGGAAAGCCTGTTAAGGTGACTTTGTTATTTCCCCCCAACTGTTGCACTTGAAAACTCCCATTATCAGGATCCCTCTCTCCAAGAGAATCTGCATACTGTTCAGACCACAGGCCATGATCACTATTTTCTTGATATGTTTCTTTAAATTCCGAACTGTTAGCAATTGTTTCAACAGTTTCGTCATGATTTGAGGCAATTCCTACAGTCCGCATATATTGAGATCCTGGAGAAGAGACTAAACCTTGAGAATAATGCATATTTGAACCCCATTGGGACTCAAATGATGGAACCATGGCGGGAACCATACCAGGTGGAAATCGGTGACCATATCCCAATGAAGCCAAAATGGAAGGTGATATTGGAATGGGCAGATGAGCAGAAGCCAAATTCACGGGCGTCTGAACATGTCCACTGAAACTATGAAACCTTGAAAACTCCATCATATTAACAAGGTCTTGCTCATCCTGATGCATCTGCAGTGTCTCAGCAACAGACTGTCGATCTTCTCCCATAGCACCTAAACCAGATTCACCATGATAATTTGGAACACTGCTCAAATCAACAGCAGCATCAACGCTGCAACGAAATGAGCTCTGCCTACAAGATGGTGGGTCTTCAGCTAAAGACAAAGCACTATTGTTCTCTGAAACTTCAGCATCCAAATTTGTTCGAGTGCTACGGTCCAACCTTGTAGATGTAGTCTGCCCTTTGGTTGTTTGTGATGCCTTAATACGCCTTCCTCGGTATAAAAAATCACTGGATGTATCTGTAAGTTCAGGACTAGAATGTGTCCTTGCAAACTGATATCTGGCATGAAGTTGATTCCCCAAGTTATGTCTTGGACTGCTTCCCTTATCAGTATGTGCAATCGCATTAGAATTGGTTTTCTGCCCCATCTGATCGGAGGCCACTGAGTTAGTAAAGTTGGCATAAGGCTTCTGGCTTTGAGTAAGAGAATTGGAATGAGCATTGTTCATCCTGGATATCCGTTTCAAGGACTGGTTAGCATCCTGGGAGATCATACCGCGATAATCATGAGAAGCATGAATCACCTCAACATTAGACTCATGACTAATAGAATCCTCCTTCTCTTTCTTCTGGCTTGAATATTTCCCAGGACCATGAACAATGCGATTCAAGGTAGTAGAAAAATGATTAGGTGTGTCAGGGCGAGGACCTTTCCCATGCCTGTCCCATGTGTTCATGAAAAACTGATTGACTTCGCACAGTATATTCTCTTTTGGGCAAGCAAGTAATTTGGCCAACTGTTGAGCCCCAAAGGCAAAGGCACTACGAATCCTAAAAAAATTACCTGGATGGAAAGACAAAAGCAAAAGGTTTGTCACCACAACCAATTAGATATGAGTCATTGACAGCTTTACTGCACACGGCAGAAACATCAATAGAAATGCAGGTAGAACACTCATGTTCTGCACCCAGGCGAATAAACAAAATCATAATTTTTCAATTGCTATTGATTACAGGAGCATCCATACAACAACAATTTGTCAACTATTTGGGGTCAGCTACATCCCTTTCCATCCAAGGCCATAGACCCATAACCAGGGGCATTTGTTTCCCTCAAAATTCATGGCCACAAGTTCATTTAAATTCAAAAACTCATTTGATGGATAAGCTACTAAAGAGATGCTCTAATATAACTATATTGAGCATACTTGTACATAATTAATTCTATCTAAAAAGTCGAGCTAAACATAACAAAATAAACTTAATACTGCTTACAGACTAGGATTTTTAAACTACTAAAGCTCAAACCAGAGGGTCAGGCTTGGGTCATCTGAGCTTCTGAAAATGCTCAAAAGAGATTTTAAGAACCAAACTTATGCTGATTGATTAAACAAAGGTTGTCATTTAACCGTGATACACCCAAGAGAGAATGCACACACTATAAATTCTTATATAAGCTGTCAATTACGGTATCAACATAAGTAAAACATGCTTTCTATTTTCCGATCAAACACCATAATGCATAACTCCCATCATTATACCTCCTTTTTTTTTGGGATACTTCTTCTGTCAAGACTGTCCGGGAAATACTCATAAATGCGTATATCCAGATCTTCTCCCACCCACATTGTATAAGTAAATACCTAGTAAGCCATTCACAAAACAGTGCACATCTCATTCACAAGTATTTGGATGTTGGAAGGCCTAGTTAGCTACCTTTTTTTTTTTACATGTATAAAAAGCACTCAAACGGGGAGCGCATCCCATATACAAAAAAGGCAAGGCCCTAAGAGCCAAGCGAGCCCAAAAATTCTAACTTCTCATTAATGGAAATACAATAACGACCCCACACCTAATAAAACAAATTTGAAATAAAGAAATCTTTGATGGCCCCTATAGGGGTACCTTTGTTTCCATCGGAAATCCCTTCACATAGTTATAGCCCACTTCCACCTCCTTAGTCTTCCTACAGTACTACTACAAGTTGTAGTTTTCTCACATTTCAAAATATCTGTATCCATTTTTCACATATGATTTGTCTAAAAAAATCTATCTAGATTTTTGTAGTCCTTAGATAATATATTTACATTTTTTTAATGAGAAATTTGCATTTAAAATTCTGTCAATGATAAATGCTTCAATAATGCTATTTATTTATATTTGCATTCATATGTTCTCCGACCAATTCTGGTTGTTAAACTGATATATTTCTTTGCAGAAAACTGGTTTCTAAATTATTGTATGTTATATGCATAGTGTCATTTATAAAAAAAATGTTGTGAGTACAAAAATATTGAAGGGGAAAAGAAGTAATTTATACTATCATCAGGTCTCAACATCTGTATTTCACAAACAATCTTAATGAGTTTAGTGCTGAAAATTAAGAGAAAACGAAAGAGGTTTTCAAACTAATACATTCAACACTTAAAATTCAGAATTCGAAACTTTCAGCACTTGCGTTTACTTTTATCAAACACCACCAAAGTCGGCACAACATAAGGTGAGAAAGATTAAGAAAATTCTATGAGCTTCGGTTCTGATGCAGTCATACGTCCAATAAACTCGTTTTGTAGTCAGGTGTACATAACAAGAATTCGAGTCAGCAATACAAGCTAAAATACAACACAACATAAACTTGTTATTCCAATCTCACACATATCAGATCTCGCATTTTTTATATATTAGATCCGAGGGTTGGCAGATTTTCATAACAAAAGCCGGACAATGTACTCTTCAGTTATCTATCTAATTTTAGTCAGTTAGAGTAACGATCCACCTTCCTTGTTATTTTTTTGGCAAGTTAATTTATAAACAAAGTTCGAAAATAAAAAGGGTATAAATTCACCTACTGAATTACTAATTCAATTATTTAACGGTTATATTATAGACATTCAAATCCTATATCGTTTTAATGATATTTCCATTTTTAGTAAAACAGGGAGTTAGCTTAATCAAGAATGATTGGCCCCAATTGCTACAAATTCAACCGAACAAGCCTGAGATGGATTAATAAAAAAATTGCAAGACTTCCAACTTTAACAACCTATTTGATCATATTTTCTCTACTTCTTGTCCGAAACACTATATAAACACCTTTAGGCTCTTAATCTGATCTGAAGATAATGGATACACGAATATTTGTAAAGAGAATAAAGACTATTAGAGAGCATATATCTTTCTCTTCATCATCTAGCATGTTGTATTAAATGATGAGGTATAATTTAATGTGATGGTTATCATTTGTGGAGGCTAAAATGTAATTAACCCCGTACAACACAAAGAAGTTATAGAATGGATTGCTAGCTGAGGAGAACAATAAAAAGAGGAAGAGCAGCTCACATAAAGAGGGGACTGATAGATTGAAAACAGCAGTTCATGGAGGTACATTTGGTATACGCCTGAATCAGTGGTGAATAGGCACTTCTAAGGTTTAAAGTCTTATACCTGGGTCACAACATCTTCTATAGAGGATCTGATCTGTCTAGACTAAGTCCCGTGGTTTTTACCCGATATGACTTTCCACATAGATCTGGTGTGTCTGTATGTGATTAAATGGAGATTTTATTTTTGTCTCTAGAAAAGTAATTTCTTTGAGTTTAAGTATAATTGTTTGAATGCAAGAAATTGATTACTGACAGTTAGGAGTTAGTAGGTTCTATTCACCCCTCCTCGAGATCTATTCCGAGTAGCGTACTTTCAAGTATGAAAGCCTTGGACAATGGTACAATCCTTTCAATTAATACAGAGCATGTAAAATGTAAATTTTTCCCACAACGCCACATATTTCCAGTATATTGAAGCACAAGGAACATGGTTCACTAAAACATACTAACACGACTAGGCTCGATCAAATAAAATATTCAAAACAAACTTGAAGCACACTAAGCCCGCTTAAAATCATAAGATACTTACCTTTACTGACACTACGCCCTAGGTTGTTGTTTGTACGCAAAGGATCAATGACATTAAAATGCTTGGAAATGAAGGGTAGCTCTTGATTTTCTTGGCCACCAGGAAGACCAGTGTATGCGGCACTACAAGCATCAAGGAATACTTTGCTGAGTAACAACTCTCCACCATCTTTTCTAGGAGAATTAGCTGTATATCCCAACAAAATAAAAAATAAAAATCAGACCGTTCATTGCAAAAGTTTCAGATTGAACGTCTTTAGGAAATGATATATATATATATATATATATGTATATATATATATATATGAATGAATTAGTTCGTACCTGTCATATCAGGAAGAGACCCAATGGGTACCGGACCCCAAAGGCTGATACAAAAGTTGTCCCAGTCGAATTTACTGAAAAACTCCAAAAAACGATAGAGTACCTGCAGATATGAACTGAAGATATGAAGGAGAAACATAGATAAAGCACAAGTTGGTAACGATTAAAATATATGGGCATATTCACCTCGAGTGGTCCGGCAAAGGAATTATTAAAAACATGAAATATGTACAAAACCAAGGTTTCCAAAGCATAAGTTGAAATAAGCCCATGATGAGCACCCAGTATACGACTCTCATAGTAACACCAAGCTTTAATCAATATAATGCTGCGCTTGAATAGATGATTTTGGTTTATCAAACCGTCAACCTTAAACAGAAAATTGTCGATTAGTTAAAATTAAAACACAAGAATGGAAACAAGCGAGGGAAGGGGAGGGGAACAGATTTAACGAAAGTAACTTGAACAATCCTTTAGCATACCTCGTCCAGGAAACAAAGGGTACATAAACCACCAAGCTGGTTAAAAGATATATCCACTACAATATTTTCTACGAGGCACTTTATTATCTTCACCTGCACAGATGGTGACAGAAAAGGTGAATGGGCTGAGGATGCTAACTGAATAACCAACCTTGACTATGTATGTACGTCTCTCTCTCTAAATATATACATATAATTATATATATGCGCACATATTTATATATCCAGGACACAAAACACCTACAAAACTACTGATTTTTTGGTTTCATGTACACACAAGTTACAGACATATATATATATAAATGTATACGAAAATGATCTCTTGCTCACAGGTGAGCAAAAATTCTATTTACACCAATCACAATGACCGCTGGATGTGATTGCTATATTTTTTTTATAGTAATTGTTTTATTTACGTCAATCACATCTGACGGTCCATATGTTAAGCGAGCAAGAGATCATTGCTCTATATATCTACATATGAAGGTGCATGTTTTTTACTTTGAAAACAAAATTAAGTGGAGTTCATCATAAAATAATAAATAAATAGCAACCCAGCAGTTATCTTCGATTACAAGTTTCCCTGTAAACAAATAAAGATAAGTGAAATATACAAAACAATAAATGCAAGGAAGATTTGTCTTTTATCGTTTCTGTTGAGGAGTTAAAGTTCCATCTTACATTACCGGAATTATAATTATCATATATATTACAGATACACCCGTATCCCGTGAACAATAAAATACTTCTTAAGAAGACATAGGAAATGACCCCATAATCAGGTACAACAACACAAACAAGTATCCCGGTCAGAAGTCACATAGATGTGGCTGCCACCCCACTGTAATCTATGTAGTGGGATCCTTGACAAAGTGGCTGAATTTCCATTTTCCTAAAGTGATTTTCTGCCATTAACTTTAGTTTGGCCCAAGAAACACAAGCTTTACAGCACTCATTTAACCACCTTCAGGCATAAGGAATTTCCTTTTCCCAAGTGAATCCAATGAAGAACAATATAAATCAGAATGTACATTACTTGTGGGCTCCTATAGAAGTAAATGAATATAAAAGTCACCCAAATTTTTATAGCATCACATTATTACTCATGTCAGCAAACCATTTCAAAAACAACCCAGCTTTAAAAACTGTAGACGGTTATTTAAAAGTTTTACCAACTAAAAAATATCACCAATGTTAGATCATTGTTTCATCATTTATTTAAAACATGCTAGTACATATTCATAAAATCTTGCTATAGTGTTTTGGCCCAGCAGAGAACTACTTATCTTAGTCCTGTTTATACCATTTGTGAAACACCTTCTTGACACATCAGCATTCGTTTTGGACCCTTTGCCATGTAGTTATCACGAATAAATTTCAGTCGAAATATTTCGACCTTAAACTTACCAAATGTTACTACAACCAATGCCTTTCTTTTATCTACACCTGTTAAGCAAAGATACTTCTACAAGGGTGATGTACCCATATCGGATATGTGTTGGAGACTGATACTCCTTAGATACTCGTGGATACATGTCCGATACTTCTCAAAAGTATTAATAGTTTTAAACATTAAAATGTAATTTTTTTCAAAAATAGTATCAAGAAGTGGACATACTATATTAGGAAACAAATATTCAATTTATTATAAAATATTAACTACATATGCTTGTTTCAAGTGTTGACAAAAGGAACTGTTATGTTATATTAATGAATGCAGTTAGGTTCCAAACATTTTGAAAAATTGACCAAAGTTTAGTTTTATACATAAAAGAATTGTCACTTTTTGTCCGTATCCTGTCGTAACAGAATCCTGCTTTTTCTATATTTTTTGTATCCTTGTATCCGGATGGTATTGTATCTGCACCTCAATCGCATGCTTTGTTACTAAGACCAATTTCTTCCCGAAAAAAATTTAAAATAAAAAATACTCAACAGTTGGAATGGTTCTCAAAATCTTGATGTTTCAAAGCCTCAAAACCAACCACTATTGGTAATTTTTCCATGTATGCTAGATGAAGAAGCATATTTTTCTACTAATTTTATCCCCAAATTTATAATTATTAGTATTTTATTATATTTATTTCGAATTAGTAAATGAATTTAAAAAGGGGATTTTAACAAAATTGAAAAATTACATAAGGTCATTTTACTCGCAATAACAAATTAGGAAAATAAAGATTTTGAAGACCAACTAAGGAAATCGAGGGTCGAGATGAATTGAAGATCATCTTTGAAGATTTGGATGGTCAAAAGGTTTAAGAGTCAATATTTAAAGAAAGAAATAATCAAATTTGGAAACAAAGGATGTGATGCTCAAGGTTGATTTGCAAGATACAGACTGCTATCACACATAAAATAGACCATAACAATATCAAATCAAGAAAATCAGGAACCATAATATAAAGTTGGAAATTAAATTCAACTTATTTACTAACGCTAAGCAGTTACACTAAATATCTTATAACAAGACACTTATGCAAGAGAGAGCACACTTCCCTAATATATGTCAAGGTGCTCAACAAGACAAACCTCTGCCTGGATGTACTGAACCTCTTTCACACGGAATTCAGCATCTTCTCTCTTCTCTTCGCTCTCTAGAATATCACGGACTTCGTTAGCCCAGGTGTCCTTCAAATTTGGATTTTTACTGAATGCAGTTAGATCTATGTCCCCATCAGGTAGATAAGTTTTAAGCGGAACTGACCCAAAGGAGAACACCTGCAGTGCGAAAAAATAAATATCAAGAGAATGGCATGATGAAAATTTGTCTCTTGCTCTCTCTCTCTCTATGTCTCACTTGTATTTTACATGAGATTTGGAGTTACGTTTACACAATTCAGGATTCGATAGTTATAAGAAAATAAGGCAATCATGATCTCAAAATAAACAAAAAAGAAGTGTTAATTTCTCAAAATACAACCGTTTTAAATTTCACTTCCATCCACAGATATTATCTCCTGTGTTGCCATTTATTCAAGGAAGATAGATATAAAACACAATGGGAATCCAATTTTCATGGGACATCCAGATGCAACCTAAGACATCATTTTTAAGCATTGAACATGTTTTGCTTTTGAGCTCAATTAACATCTCGGAAATATTTTGCGGCATCAGAGAGACGTAGGTTAACGAAATAAATATCTTTAAAAGTGCTGACAAGACAGTAGAAAGTGATATGAGCTGTAAGATTATCTGCATTTCTACTCATGAATTATGATGGCCAACTACACAAAATTCAATATTTCTCTCTACCATAGAACTACTAACATAACTGAGAAGCACGTAATATGTGCACTGCCGCACAAATGAGGTTGGTGAAAGATATTGGCTTCTATTATTTACATTGGAACATGTATATGCACCAAGATAACCTGCATTAGGGAGGTAAATAAACATAAAAATTTGAATAAACCAGAAAAAAATGCTTACCCAACAAAAGCCATGGGTTTGCATAATTGAACAATAAATATTCTTTATTTGGTGGTTATTGCTACATCACAAGATGTAGAGAGAGAATCCTGGTAACAGCTTATGAGAGCCAAAGAGCGCCAGAACACAACTAGTCAGCCACAATGAAAACAAAGTAAATAAAATTTGTACCTGGCAAGAGAAGCTGCTTGTGATGAGCAGCTTCACATAATTGAAGACAGCATCTCTGCGCTCCTCAGAGGGTTGGTTAGGCTGGATGCGGGCAATTAGTTCTGCAGTCCTCTCTTCAGCTATCAACCATCTCTCTGGATCAAGCACCCTAGTCACGGAGGCTGCTTCATTGGGCAAGAGACCGTTAGGATAAAATGCGTTTGGCTGCACCCAGCCCTCATGACCACCCATGTAAAGGAATATGTTTTTGGCTCCCCTTTCTGTCCAAAATGCCGCCTCCCTAATTCCTCTCCACAAACCCTGGGGAGTGAGAGAGAATAAGTAAATTTGAGCAAGATACCCGCTAAAATTGAAGAGTAAAAAAATAACATTACCAATTGTAATGGTAATGTTATTTTGACTAGATCCATTAAAACTTTAGACAAACCTCAGTCTGGCTACTAAAAGAAGTTGGAATGACAAAGGAAATACAATAATTCATCAAATGGGTTTCTATAAATTGAAATCGCACCTCCGAGAAACCACAATCGTATAAAAATTTACTTCTCAAGTTCCTAAATCTTAATGAAAACAGCTCTCCTTCTCATTCCTACAATTTCTCTAAACAAAAAAAAAAGCACAAAAATCACACATTGACATATATTTGCTACCATAAAACAAGTAAAATCTATTCAGCAAATGAGTTTACATAAAATAAAAGCACCTCTCGAAAAAACCACCTATCTGTATTAGCGTCAGTAGGCTGCACAAGCTCTGTATTTTAACTCCCAATTATTTCAAGATTAATACTTACAAATAATAAAAAAACTGAAAAAGAAATAGCTACCCATTTCTTCCTACAACTTCTCTTGACCAAAACAGCTCAAAAAACAAACATTTACATATATATCTACCATCAGCAAACAAGTAGAAAGCATTGAGCACAATCCCACACTTTCCGTATATATACACCACACACACACACATAATTACATATATAATTGCCAGAACTACAAATCAACATTCACAACAACACGGGATTATAAAAGAGAGAGAGACGTTATGGCAAAAATAATAATTTTCACAAATTGAATCGTTTAAGCTTTGGAGAAATGAACATCGAGTACAACACCAGAAAATAAAACCCATGCATACATATATTAGGGTGAAAAAAACCCTAGACTGACTAAAATCAAAAAATGCCCAAAAATATTTGTACTTTTACGAGAATTCAACAATCAAGAACTTAAAATCACATAAAATCACTTCGAAGTCTCACGAATCGAAAGATAAACAATCAAAATCAAAATGTGAAGATTGGATTGTATTGAGACCTGTGAAGATTGGGAAAGCTTTGGTCCTCAGTGAGTCTGATTTTGGGGGGTTTTGAGATTGAGACAATTAGGGTTTAAATATGAGAGCGTAAACGAAGCAAAAAGGGGGATTTTAGTACCAGAAGGAGAATCAGGGTATACGGAGAGAGTTTTAGAGAGAGAAAGAGAGTTTTAGAGAGAGAGAGATAGAGATGGGTTTTAGAGATGAATTGGTTCTCTTAGGCAGGCCCAAGGGTGCTGTCCTACAAAGCAAATCAGGAAGCAGATGGTTTTGTGAAAAAATGTGGGAATAAACTAAAAATGGGGTTATGCATAATGTTTTATATTTTTTTTTTATTTGTTAAAAAATATATAACAAATTAATTCGTGAATATAAATTTATTTTAAACTGATTTTATACTTGATAAAAGATTTATTTTGTACAAAATTATTCATCTGGTTTTCAAGAGTGATGGTTGTACTACTATTTTTTGCAAGTTATGTAAATACACCTCGTAATTTTGAGAAAAAAAAACTGTAATTTTTCCATGTTGACAATAATTTTAGCGTTCTCATCTTATTTTAAAAATTCCTTCCCAATTCGTTCACTCTTTATTCATATAATATAATTAATAAAAAATTTCATAATATTTACCAAAAAGAAGTAACAGTAGTTGATAATAATAATGCTGATAATTATAATCTTTCATTAAAGAGACTTAATGCTCTTGCTTATTTAAAATACTAATTATTCATTTTTATTTGTTTTTAAAAATTGAGAACTAAAATTTAATATACGTCAAGGTTATAAAAAAAAAAATAGATGTATTGTACATGTTTGCCTAGATTTGAAGTCTACTGGGCTTGAGTGATTAGCGCAAGGCCTTGTTTGGTAATCAGTTTTGTCTTGGTTTGTTTTTGTTTTCAAAGACTAAACTTGTTTCTGAGTTTTGTTTTTAAATTCAAAACCAAAACCACTTAAAACTTTGGTATTGGATTTGGTTCAAAATAAAGTAAAACCAATACCAAAAAAAAGTTGGTATTTCTTGATCTTAGCTCATAATTTTTTACTTTTCTCTCTTTTTCTCTCTCTCTCTCCTATATATATATATATATATAATTCATGTACTAAAATTAAAAAATAATATATATTTTTTATTTTATAATAATATTATTAAATATATATAAAAATAATATATATCTAAATATATATAAAATTAAAAAATAATATATATTAATATATATAGAATAATATATATATTTTATTTTATAATAATATTATTAAATATATATATAAATAATAATATATAAAATTAAAAAATAATATATATTAATATATATAGAAAAATATATATTTTTTATTTTGTAATAATATATATAGAATAATATTATTAAACATATATATATTAAATATATATATAAATAATATATAAATTCAAAAATAACATATATAAAATAATATATAAAATTCAAAAATAATATATAAAATTCAAAAATAATATATATTAATAATATATATTATTATTTTTATATATAAAATAATATTATTAAAGATATATAAATTAAAAAATAATGTATATATAAATAATATATCGAATAATATATATTATTATTATATATATAATAATATATAAATTAAAAAATAATATATATATAAATATATATATAATTAAAAAATAATATATTATATATATATAGAATAATATATATTATTTAAAATATTTTTATTAAATATATATATAATATTATTAAATATATATATTTATAATATATTATTAATAATATATATATTTATAATAATATAATAATATATTATTATATATATTTAATAATATATAAAGTTATATACTTAAAATAATATATAAACTAATATATACATAAAGTTTTTGTTTTCTCAAACCAGACCAGAAAGACCAGACCGCTTACCAAACAGAATTTTAGATTCAAGACAAGACCAAACAAGACCAGACAAAACCAAACCAGCCAAAACCAGACCAGACAAACTCCTTTCCAAACGGGCCCCAAGTTTCAGGAGTGTTATTTCAACATGTGTGAATGAGGTATTTTGGATTATACATTCCTTATAGTTGTCACATTTCAACCCAAAAGCTTAAAGTTATGAATGAGTTTAATATCTACTTTTTCATCCGGATCCGATATCGGATAAATGAGCACCTTTAACAATAGTCTTCTTTTTATGAATATATTATATTATTTTTATCAAAGGGTAATAAAATGAGCACCAATTTATAATTTAGAGGTACAAAGACTTGATGAATGTGTTTAATGCAATTGGTTCCACGCACAAAAGAGTGAGATAGTGTCGTTAGCGGAGTTGGTTGGTAGGGCGAATCTTCGGTGTCTGGACGAATCGTATCCAGGCTCCGAGCGTGGGTTCGAACCCCCGCCTCTCCGCAAGTGGGTGACTGAAATGTTATAGGAGTTGTGGTGCCGGCGACTTATAACACCCTTTCAAAGGAAGAACTCCTTAGGGTTTAGGCACTAGGGAGTTCTTCCTTAGGGTTTAGGCCTTTTTAGTGTAGTTAGTTTTTTTTATTACTATTAGTATTATTGTTAAAGGATTGAAAATATAAATTTTTGGGTGCAATAAGTTTTGAATGTTGCACATTCATGGTCGTTAAATAATAGTAATTAAATTTCCTATTATGATTATTTTGCACATGTGTCAATTTAATATATATATGGAAAAAAAACATTTATCATATTCACATCTCTCACTAATTATAGTTAACAATGTATATATACATACATACATATATATATATATATATATATATGGTCTTAGGATTTACATATTAACACAAGAATAGATATAGATTGCAAACGATATAAACAATATGAAGAAGTTAGATTTAAGGCTATAAGGCTATGCCGACCGGTCTTTATCACCTAGCACTAGTTTATGTATTAAAATTTATTTTATATTAATTAAAAATATCTTATTATCTAATATAATATTATATATAATAAATTATACATTTAAACATGAAATGTTTCATGTTAGTAAACACACACTTGTTTTCTTGTTTCTGATAACAACTTTCAAAATTTATATTATTGAACTTGAGTTTTCAAAAATTATTTTACAAAACAACTTGCCAAGTAATAAATTTTATGGTTTTCTGTTATTTGCAATCTAAAGTACAAAAAACTGTTTTCATAATTCTATACCAAGCAGACCCTTAATTTCTTAAAGAAAATATATATCTAATATAGCAAAAATATACTAAAAAAATAAAACATGAATAAAAATATTAAAATTTTGAGCCTTTAATTATTTTCTCATAAGTTTGGGCCATATTGGACTAATGTCTTATTTGGATTGACTTTTCAAACATTGTTTTTGGTTTTCTGGAGGCAAAAACTGTTTTGCACGGTGTTTGTCAAAAATTTTAGAAGAGCTTCTGGAACCTTGGAAAATTGTTTTAAAGAAGTTGGGGGTACCGACTTTTCAAAACAACTTCTGCTTCTCTTTTTCTTCTGCAGAAATCAAAAGCAAAAGATATGTCAAACATGGCATAAATCATTAAAAATTTTAGCCTTTCATATGAAGAACCTAAACATCAAACCATTATTACAGCCCCAAAAAAATTTAAAATATATATTAATAAAATCATGATAAAATTATAAATTCGTAAAAAATCGCATAAAATTATAATAGAATAATTTTACGAGTTAGAATTGTGATTTTAACCACTATGTTTGAAACCATGAAGAATTGCGCAATATGGGCCGAGAGGAGTAGTCATACATAGGAAATTGAACGAGAAACAACACTCGCAAAGCCCAGAATGTTCCCTTCTCTCATTAAATATATATATATATATATATATATTTTAAATCAGAATTATAAAAGCCAAAATTCCTAGCCCATCAAAGAGAAGGCTCAATGACAATTACTCACAGACAACAGATATGTGCCTGATGAAGAAGAATAAAAGCCCATAAAAAAAGGTATTAAACCGGTCAAGTTTTTAGGTCCAATTAGCAAAGTCCAATTATCAATCCAACTCGGGGCTCAAGATAAGAAGTCCGATTAGAAAAGAAAACCCATAAATTAAAATTGCAAAAGGAAATCAAAATTCTAGAATTAAGGGATTTGATCATAATCGTAATGGGCCAAGAATCTATTTCATTCTTGTATAAATACAACATTAGAGCCTTAATAAAATCAATCGAGAGTAGAGCAAAAAACTGTATCTACAATAATAAGGGTGGATTATTAAGGATAATTTTGAATTTTTAAACGTTAAATATACCATATCAAGGGACAGACCCAATATCTGGAAAAAAAAAAATTCCTTTGCAATTTTTACCCATAAAATTTTATATTTATGAAAAAATTTCACTAAAATTACACAAAGTCCCCACAAAAATTCCCAAAAAATACTATTACGCCCCCTGTCAAATTAATTTCTAGTCCGTGCCTGCCCATATGCAATACACTTAGGGCCTGTTTGGTAGAGCTGTGTTTGTGTTTGTGTTTGTGTTGAAATAAACAAAAAACACGTTTTTTGTTTTTTTGTTTATTCATCCAAAAACAGAAATATATTTGGTAGGGATGTTTTTTGGGTTGAAATTGAAAAATTAAAAATCAATAATATAAATAATAAATATAATATAATATAATAATAATAAAAAATGAATACAATAATAAAAAATAAATATAATAATAAAAAATGGACTAAATAATAAATTAATAAAATAAATAATAAATTACATAAAACATATTTAAAAATATAATAAAAATAACAAATAATAAACAAAATGAAATAAATAATAATAATAAATAATAAATAAATATAATAATAAATAATAAGTAAATATAATAACAAATAAATATTTCATAATAATAATAAATTAATAAAATATATTTTTAAATAATTAAAAATGAATAAATAATTTATAAATAAAATGAATTAAATAATGAAATAATAATAAATAAATAAAATATATTTATAAATTAATATATAAATTAATAAATACTAATTTAATAATATAGATAATAAATATAATATAATATAATAATAATAATAAATTAATAAAATAAATAATAAATTACATAAAACATATTTAAACATATAATAAAAATAATAAATAATAAAAAAATGAGATAAATAATAATAATAAATAATAAGTAAATATAATAACAAATAAATACTTCATAATAATAATAAAAAATGAGTATAATAATAATAAATTAATAAAATATATTTTTAAATAATTAGAAATGAATAAATAATTTATAAATTAAATTAATTAAATAATGAAATAATAATAAATAAATAAATAGAATATATTTATAAATTAATAAATAATAATTTAAAAATATAAATAATAAAATATATTATAAAGTGAAGAAAGTGTAAGTGATAAACACCCCAATAAACACCAAATTCATGTTTATCCTCATATACCTTAAATTTGTCTAAAGTGAAAAAGTGTTTTTAAACACACATATCCCAAAAACACTAACCAAATAAGTTTATAAACACAAAACATATAAACAAACACAAAAATACCTCAACCAAACAGGCCCTTACTGTTTAACAGTCATTTACTAACGGATCAAGGACCACAATGACTTTTATGCAATATATTTAAATAATTAACATACAATATATATACATTATGAACTTCAAATATGTTACTTACAAAAAAGCAAAGATTTTAGTGGTATTTTCCCTTTTGAAAATTACCAGTGTTATGCAGTAGCTAGGTAAAAGGCTTTTCCTTCAGTTGGCTGCCCATCTTTGGTGAAGCCCAAGCCCAGATCTTCATGCCCACCCTATAATGAGGATGAGGAAAATCACATATTTTCAAAATAACGACTGACATTGCAATTTTTTTTCCTTCCTTCTCTTTGTGCAACTTCTATTTTATATGTCTAAAAATCATTGCTAAATAATTACATTTCAGAAATCCATTATGTATAAATATATATTGATATGATGTAATTAATTAAGATTAGTCTTTGACTAATTTGACATACCAATGGACTTTTGACTATTTGAGAGACTATAAAGGTAATTAAGAATGTTACTCAGTGAGATTTTTCCGTTGCACGTTTGGTTGAGATATTCAAGCACTAGTTATAGCAATTACTAAGTTCATGACTACTATAAATGGGTGGCCAACTAAAAGAAAATGTATGAGCACTTCTCAACTGCAAAAACATTTAATCATGTGTTTTCTCTCTATCATTATTAATTATCAATATTGACTTGACCATCGGAGTGTTCTTTGCCAGCACCACACCAGTGCCATCTCCTTGACAGTCCTCTATTTTGCAGGATATGATGTCGTCCCAAATTGTATTATTTTCTAAAGCTGGCAAAATGAGACACAATACGAACATGACATGAATTAAAAGGGTTATAGTTGATTATAAAATAGTTGAAACTATATAAGGGTCGACCCGAACACGACACGTTTGACACGATTATATATATATTTTTATTTTATTTTCTCTTCTCTAATTGGTCATGTGTTAAAATATATCAATAAATTATTACTGGATCGTGTCAAATTCAATTTAATTTTGATGATAATAGATTAAGTAGTTCGTTTTGCCAAATTTAATTAAATATATTATTATAAATAGGCTAAATGAATTACATGGGTCGACACGTGGGTCAACACGGATAACTTGTGGGTTGGGTTAGAGTTAAACATATTAGATCTTTTTCGATACGACACGATCTCAATCCGACACGAAAACGACTAACCAACACGAATTGTCAGCCTTACTATTTTCTACTCGAACATATATAATATACATATAAACACTTCTATGTCTTATAGGGTCCGTTTGGCTCACAAGAAAATTGTTTTCTTTTTTTACTGTTTACCCATTTCAAAAATAAAAACACGTTTGACAAATGTGTTTATTGATCACTTTTTTTTTTCGAAGAAAATTGTTTTCTATGAATAGTGGATAAAAGTGGTGAAAACACCAAATACAACTTTTAGTTGTTTTTTGAGTTTTTTTACTGTTTAGGGAACCACCTCCGCCACCACCCCCATCGCCGCCACCACCAACCACCACCGCCGCCCGCCACCGGTCGCCGCCGCCGGCCCCCACCGCCTCCACCTGCTGCCAGTCACCCACCGCTGCCGGTCACCGCCGGTTACCACCGCTGCCCACCAATACTATTTTATTTTTCAATACAAATTTTGATCCAAACGTTTTTTTATTTTTAGTTTTTTGCTAAAAAAAACAAAGACAAATACAGTTTTTATATTTGAAGACAAAAAACAAATACAAAAAACAGGCTTTCCAAATGCACCCGTAAGCAGGGGCGGAGGGAGGGGGGGCAGGGGGGGCCATGGCCCCCCCAGGTTATTTTTTTTTTTTTACTACTTATTATTAAAATTTGAAATTATAAGTCTACATAGGTTGGATATTTCTCACGGGCCCTCCATGATTTAAGCCTTATAAAAAATTTATAAAATGACCCAAAGTTTATACAGGCCCAAATTTGAGTGCTTTGATAGCCAAAATAAAATCATAGTCAAATTGTAATAATGACTAGTCTGCACCCTAGTCATTTCAATTTCCCATTTGGAGTACTTGTTGTAAATTTTAGTATATATGAGTACATTTTCTAAATAATTCTTTCACATTCCCCAATTTCTTTACTCTCTAGAGTCTCCACCAACACAAAGCTGCTCGTCCTTGTCTCCTCCACCATCCAAAGGCTCCTCTTTCTTGTTTCCACTACCACAACCACAACCGTAGCAGACTGAATCTGTTTCAGAAAAGAAGCCGAGCTGAGGTATGTTTTTTTCCTTCTTTTTCTTTACCTCGTTTCTATCTTTTTTTCATAAATAAATATATATATATATATATATATATATTGATCAGTATATGTGTATATAAATTGATGTGTATATTTGTTGTCTATTTAATTCTCTTGCCTATTTCATGCATATTTCTGTCTGATTGTTGTCTATTCTTAGTATTTGTTGTCTGATTGTTATCTATTGGTTATATTTCTTTAAAGTATTTGGGTGTTGATTTTTATTGTTTTGTTTGTATATATATTTTTTTGTTATGGGTGCGTTTGGAAAGCCTGTTTTTTGTATTTGTTTTCTGTCTTCAAATATAAAAACTGTTTTTGTATTTGTCTTTGTTTTTTTCAGGAAAAAACTAAAAACAAAAAAGCGTTTGGATGAAGGTGTTTTCACCACTTTTATTTGGTAAAAATTGTATTTTATGGATTTGGTGTTTTCACTGTTTTTACCACCTAAACAGTGAAAAAACTCAAAAAACAACTAAAAGTTGTATTTGGTGTTTTCACCACTTTTACACACTATTCACAGAAAATAGTTTTCTTGGGGAAAAAACAGTGAACAGTAAACGCGTTTGCCAAGCGTGTTTTTTTTTTTAGTCTGTGAACAGTAAAAAAACAAAAACAAAAAACAGGGTATCCAAACGGACCCTATAAGATAGGTCAATTAGTTAATTGTTCTGATATTATATAGTACGTGAAAATTGGGATTAGAATTTAGACTTAAAATTTTCTAATTCTCCCTTAATATTCAATATTAAAAATCAGTGACAGGAAATTGAGATTATATTATATATACTTCAACTTTTAAAAAAAATAGTGAAACAATATTACAGTATTAGTGAGTCAGTGAAAACATTTCTTAAGATAATTAATTAAAAAAATATTAAAGTGACTAATCAATAAATTATATTTCAGGTTAAGTGGTTATTTGGAGTCTATACAATGGCGAAGCCATTAAAAACTATAGACTCGTTCTTTAAGCGAAAATTTGATAAGATAGTAGATGACGCGCCTTCTGCTTCTAATTTGGATGTTTTTGCTTGTAATCTGGATGTTTCGGTGGATGACCAACATCCTCCAAAATCTCCAAGAGTTGAACATACGAAAGTAGATTGTACTTTTCTAGAACTTGATCCAGGATTGCATCGTCAAATATGGGAATATCCCCCCGATCAATGTGATGAGATTCGACGAGCTTATATCAAAGCGGTTCCATACCAGTTTATTTTGTCACAATATCCTCGTTCTGGATCTGAAACACATCCTCGTAGGTTTCAATCATCTTGGCTCCAATCATTTCCTTCTTGGCTAGAGTATTCTCCCACAAAAGGATGTTGCATATTGCTTACCTTGCTTTCTTTTTGCAAAGAAACTACCATGCGTTTAGGAAGCAATGCATTTATTAGTGAAGGATTTCGAAATTGGAAAAAAGTTAAAGGTGGAAAGAATGGTTCTTTTTTAACTCATGTGGGAGAAGATCCTTGTTCATCTCATAAAATTGCCGAGCAATGTTGTCTGGATTTAATGAATCAACCTTGTCATATTGATAAGGTTTTAGAAAGACAAACTTTGGAACAAATTGCACATAATCGATTGAGATTGAACACCTCGATTGATGTGGTCCGATGGCTTACTTGTCAAGGTCAAGCTTTTAGAGGGCATGATGAAAGGCCTGAATCAAGTAACAAGGGCAATTTCATTGAAATGATCAAGATTTTAGCAACGTATAAATATGAGGTCGCTAAAGTTGTTCTTGAAAATGCTCCAAAAAATGCACAATATACTTCACCAGAAATTCAAAAAGAGATTTTGCATATTATTGCTAGAAAAGTGAGAAGGAAGATTCGTGAAGATATTGGAGATACCAAGTTCTGTATTCTTGTTGATGAAGCGTGTGATGAATCCAAGAAAGAACAAATGGCTTTTGTCTTAAGATATGTCGATAAAGATGGTGTTCTACAAAAATGTTTCTTTGATCTTGTGCATGTTAAAGATACAACATCATTAACTTAAAAAAAAAGAACTTTCAACAGTTCTTTCTCACCATAACCTTAGTGTTCACAATCTCCGAGGTCAAGGTTATGACGGTGCTAGTAATATGCGTGGTCAATGGAATGGTTTACAAGCATTATTTCTCAATGATTGTCCATATGCATATTATGTGCATTGCTTAGCTCATCGATTACAACTAGCATTAGTTGCTGCATCTAGAGAAGTGATTCATGTCCATCAATTTTTTTCAAAGTTGAATTTCATTGTCAATATCATTGGGGCATCTTGCAAAAGAAATGACGAATTGCAATCAGCTCAAGCAATTGAAATTGAGCATTTAATAGCTCTTGGTGAACTTGAGACCGGTAGAGGAGCCAATCAAATTGGTACTTTGCAACGACCAGGAGATACTCGTTGGAGCTCTCATTTTGATTATGTATGCAGTATGATAAGGTTGTTTGGGGCAACATGTTCAGTTCTTGAAGACATAATTGAAGATAAATCATCCAATTTTTCTACACGAGGGGATGCTGACGCTGCTCATGTAGCCTTACATCATTTCAGTTTGTATTTATTTTGCATTTGGTAAAAGAAATTATGGGAATAACCAATAGTCTTTGCCAAGCTTTGCAACAAAAATCTCAAGACATTGTAAATGCTATGCATTTGGTTTCCAGTACTAAAAGTTTACTTTTGAAGTTGAGAGAAAAAGGTTGGAGTAACTTATTTGAGATTATTCAACTATTTTGTGAGCGCCACAACATTTACATACCGGATATGAATGCCCCTTATAGCAAAAAAATAAAGGGTCGATCGCGTCATCAACAAGAGAATATCACACTTGAGCATCACTATAGGATTGATATATTCTATGAGGCAATTGATTCACAGTTACAGGAGCTGAATAACAGATTTAGTGAAAAGGCAGTGGAGCTTATTATTTTTAGCTCGGCTTTGGATCCTAGAGATGGCTACAAGTTCTTTAAAATTGATGACATATGCAAGCTTGCAAAGAAGTTTTATCCTGAAGATTTCACAGAAACTGACATTGATCTTTTGAAATATCAGTTGCAACATTATGAGGTTGACATACCTAAGCATCGAGTTCTACGAAATATGTCAACAATTTCTGAACTTTGCAGAGGATTGGTAGAAACGAAGAAGTCAAAAATCTATTATTTGATTGATAGATTAATTCGACTTGTCTTGATTCTTTCCGTTTCCACGACAACCACATAAAAGACATTTTCCAGGATGAAACATGTCAAAACACAGCTTCGCAACAGGATGGGGGATGCTTTTCTTGCCGACTACCTAAGTGCCAATATTGAAAAAGAAATTGCTCTGACCTTTACTTCAGATTCTATTATAGATGATTTTTATTCTTTGAAAAATCGTCGAGCTCAACTTTTGTAGCAAATTTTGGCTAATTCTATTTTTTGATTATTCTGATGGATATTGGAATGATTTTGGTGTAAAATATATCGGTCTTATATAGTATCTTTTTGAGCAGTTTTTTATTTTTATTTTTTGTAAGTATTTTGTGAGCAGTTTTGGCCCCCCCTATGTTAAAATCCTGGCTCCGCCTCTGACCGTAGGGAATCTTTCAAAAAGTCATATGGCTTTATTTTATTTTTTTTGTTTATCAATATAAGATGGGGAGAAATATCCAAGAAAGCCTTCAACCCCCTAGAAATTGTGTCTTGGCACTTAATTGAGATAGAATCAATGTGGGTACATGTTAGAGTTGTTTTTCTCTTTTGGGTTGGGTTACACGTCTTTTAAGTTTTCTTTTCTTTCTTTTCTATGTGTCAAAATTGGAACTAAATTCTTTTTTTTCCTCCAACTAAATTCAACCCCTATAAGCTAGTGTTAATCTGAGAGTCTTAATTGGTATGTGTACTTTCTTCTTTAAGTGGGATTCTTCTTTTGAGGCACTTTTTAAAATTATTCTTCTGGGTGTTTCCTTTCTTTAGCAACGATAGAATGTTAAATTAGGATATACGGGTTGATAGCCAGGTCAGATAAGAGAGACTATAAATATATCTATATCTACATGTCATTTTCAGATGTCTCCAATTTTGACTTTACAAAATATAGAACTTTTAATCTTTTATTAATTTTTATGAATATTTGTATTTTGAGCATAATATTGCGTAAACATATTTCATCATCACTCAAAATTTTGTGCTAAAAGTAGGTAGGTATGGTGTGATTATTTACATAGCTAGTTTTTTTTTTTTTTCCTGGAAAATAGTTTTAAATTTTAGAGATTTACATTTATTACACAAAACACAGGACACTTAAAGATAAAAACTTCTAATGTAATTTTGTGAAATTGTGACCATAACCTAGAGATAGCCTAAAATATCTCTTTTCTATGAATCTAGTATTGAGCTCATTTTCTCTGTGAATCTTGTAGACAAATGATACTCCATTACTTTGTTCTTGGGAAAATAAAAAATAAAAAAATGATTATACAGATGAAAAAAATTGGGACCTCTGTTTCTCTCTAACAGAAGTTACTTTATTCTTCGGTGTGCTGACAAAATATCACTATCGGCTCCATTGAAAATAATTAATATATATAGAGAGAGTATGAAAACACAGTAGACCATTAATCACATTAATTTAACCCTTAGTGGACACCTTCTTTGTGGCTTATGGCTGTCCACAAGCTAAATGATTCTTGCTAGATTTACTTTGGTAAAATAAATTCAATTATATTATCTTACAACTAAATTGATTGCGGACGTACGATTTTGGTTGCAATTAGGGTAATAATATAATAGTTTTGGACAAAATCGATTTATTAGGATAATGATATAACATATTCAAACAAAATTAATTTTAAAAATAGTACAAAAAGAATATTTATATGTAACTTATTAAGCCACACAATATATGTTAAAGCTGTAAAGGATTGAACATATTATTCTTTCCATAAAGCCCTGTAACCATTGCTCCTATACTAGGCTACAATCGTACCACCACCACAGGTACTAGTAAAATTCATGGGGTGCCACTTAGATTCCATTAAATACCATTCTTATATCTCCAAAATTGCTCAATAATGCATCTCCAATAACGTGGTCCTGTCTCTTGCACGACACGTTATGTGTTACGCATGCAAATATGACACGGAGTGTGACATAGTGATAATTTTGAAATTTATGTGTTAGCCGAGTGCGTTGCTTGCATGCGAATGTATATATATATATATATATATATATATATATATTGTATACATATTCCCTTTGTGGAGAGTACATTGTACCAACTACCGAGTACCTGTGTGCCTTGTGTAGCTATGGTGCTCTGCTGCAGCTAAATGTGTCCATTTTTCGTTCTTTAATTGGATGGCTAAGTTTGGCTATTGGTTCATCTAACATTTGAATCAAAACTAGCTAGTGAGATATTCCCATTCCTTCTCTTAAATCATTTTGAAAACTCTGAATTTCTGAGTTTAATGGCATGTTTGATATATATTTTTGAGAATATCAAGGCCGGCCATGCCCATAGAGGATCGCCTAGGGCCTCCGGTCTAAGGATTATATTTTATTTCTTTATTTTTTATTTTTAAAATTAATGCTTTTACCGTCTTTAAAAATAATTAATTAATTTTTCAGCTCAATTCAAAACAAAACCCAATTTTATTACACAATTTAGGATCTCAAATTTTATTTTATTTTGAAAAACATTGTTTTACTATAGCTTCAAATAAAAACTAATTTATTTAACAGTCTAATTTGTACTAAATCCAAATCCAACTTCACAATTTAGGGCCCCAAAATTTTATATTCCACTTATTATTATTATAGACTCCAAAGAGAGAGAAAAAAGATCATTTTTTCAACAATGAAACTAAAATCTAATCTAAATCAAATCATTATTGTGATTAGGGATAGAAAATTCTTGTCGCACTCGCATAACGTTTTACGATTACACTTAAGGTTCTTGCGACTGTCACACTTACAAAACGACAATGTTTTTTCATGCGACTACATTTAAGCCAGACTTTCGCAACTACTGCACTCACACACAATAACAATAAATTTTCATGACAACACCAAGATGGAGGTCATTTTTTTTTTTTTTTTTAATATATTTTTAAATATATTTTTTTATAATTATATTTTAAGTTTGTAAAACCTTCCGTATAAAGGGCCTTTTGTGAAGTCTTCCGTATAAAGAATTTTACATTTAATATCACCTAAGACCTTTACGTATTTTCGAAATTCCTTGGGGGATCCATTGGAGTTGGGACCTATGTCATTTTTATACGGAAGCGTCTTAATAAAATTTTCTTTAATTTCAAAATCGAACTCCAAAATGCATCCATGTTTAGCATTTGGTAAGAAATGATCTAACATTTCTCACCCTAATCAGCAAAAACATGAACGTGAAATTATCGTAAATTGTAATATAATCATGTGACAAACTGGTGAAAAACAAAGTTGCACGTGTGCAAATATATATGGGCAAAATTGCAGCAGTACAGAGTGTACAACTTTGTTCTCGCACAGCTTTAAATTGGGAAACAATATCAAACTACTGTATCAAAATTGTTTATGGCCATTATTTTACATATATCTGTCAGTGGGACTGTTTACTGGGGCTAGTGTACAATCCCATATTTGGCATATCCGCAAATATATATATATATATACAACAACGAGTGAGACTTATATTACAAAAATAATAACTTTTCAAAATTATATTGAAAATTAAAAGAAATAACTAACAGAAATAAATTCATATTAGACAATTTTAAGTAAAATAGTTATGTATTGGAATCATAACATTAGCTCCTGCTCCGTTACATTGGAAAGATCAGAAATCAGTATATTTACAGATTTCAATATACGTAGACTTTGTTTGGATGGATTAGTTGAAAGTATCTCTCTTATAGCCAAAGCAGGGCCCCTCTAAGATTGTTAAAAATAATTGAGATACTAGGCGAGAGAGTAAATATGAAATCTTTCATACAAAATTATTATAATAAAAAATTTCATTTAAAAACATAAAATATTTTAATATGAAAAATAAATAGAGTTTTGGTGCTTTATAAAAAACACTATTCCATTTACATCAAAAGAAAATATAAAATGCAACTCCGTCGTAAAACTCAAAATATAATTTCATCTCAAAATAAAAGTGATCGTCTTACATTTTGAACAACAAAATTATCAATAAAAGTGCTTCAATCAAACTTTTTCAACATGTCTTTTTTAATAAATATCATAGCCAAACCATTCAATTTCTCGTTTTCAATAGAAATAGTTTGATCAATTATAAAGAGAAAGTAGTTAACTCTAAACGATACTTCAGCCGATTGTGTCATCTAATTATTGACATTCTCATAAAATTGTTTCTTTCTACGAATGACACGTTTTTCATGGAATAGAAGTTCAATTTCCATTTATGTTGCAATTTTTTTAACCTCGATCATAGCATATTAAAATTCACTTTTTCTATACGTTTCAAAAAATTGAATGAGTCCTCTTAGGGAATCTATGGCAACATCAATCTTTCAAATCATCTATTTGCATGATTTTACTTACTTTGTTAACCGCATTCAATACATCAAACCAAATAATCATGCCAAACAAAAACTCAAAATTATCAATTTCATATGTTGCTAAGCACTCGACATCACTTTTTGTTTTAGGGTCTTCATTGGTACTTGCTAAGTGAATTAAAGCACTTCTTAAATTTGGAGCTTGAAATTATATTGCTTTAACACTTTCTAGTTGAGCCTCCCAACGTGTTTGTGATGGTGGCTTAAGTGTAAAATCTTTAACATTATCCTCAAAAACTTTCCAACGTTTTGTAAAAGATGAGAACAATGAATACATATGCTACATAATTCCAAAAAAAGATGAAGCTTTAGAACAAGGGTTTGTCATATCACAAAGTGCAAAATTAAGACTATGACAACCACACTACGTGTAGAATGCTCTTGGATTTATCTCTAATAAATTTATTTTTTTGCACACCTTTATGGTTACCTTTCATATTAGAATCATTGTTATACCATTGTCCTCTTATATCACCAACATAAAATTCAGCATCTTTCAATTCGAGCAATGATTCTTTACACAGTGCACATCTAAAATAAATGAAATCTTCCTTTGGGTTAAAACTGTTTTTAAAATTAAATTTATCAAAGTTCACATAAACATAATTACACCCAACTAAGAAAAACCCAATTAGATTTATCAAAACAAATAACTAAATAAACTAATAAAAGAAAACCCAAATATTTTCTGTCCAGTAAATCATGAAGAAGAAAGACTAAAGAGTACCAAAGATACTTGAGTTTCATGGTTCCATAAACAAGTCCAATAGAGAAGGCTGAAACGTGAAAATATACGGACACAAAAACAATCAAAATATATAATATGAAATGTGAAAATATACCAAGGTCCAAAGCAAATATGTTTTTTTTTATTTGTTTTTCTCTTCACCTCAAGAACATAAATTTTCTGAAATAAATGTGTTTTGTTTTAGTATTTTTTTTAAGCTTAAAACCCTAAAATTAAATTAGATTTGTGCCTGATTTTTTTAAGTTTGTATTATTGGGTTGAGTTCTGAATTTAAAATTGTGTTTGTGAATTAAGTATTTATTTTTTGTTGGACCATAACTGGTTCTTTAATTTTAGGACTATATTATTAAAAAAATTATTTATTTATTTTGAGGCCCAAGGCCGCCTTGCCCGCCTTAGGTCAGGGCCAACCCTAGGTCAAAGCATAGACACTACTGTAACTTAGTTGAGTGAAAGCTTTTGACATTCTCCAAACAAGAACAATATGTTAATTTGTGATTAGATTGTCTCCCATATAATTATCATCGCAGTACCTGTGTAACAAACACAAAGAATATATTATTATTTTGAATATGATACAAATAGTACCAAAGATTAAACCAACATATCATTTTGAATATCGTATTGGTATATATCAATACTTAATAAATTTTTATCAAATAAAATAGCACTTGCATTACATAGTGATAATTTGTCCATTATTTATTACTTTAACCTTTCTTAAAATTTTAAGCCTGTGTTACAAGATTCTAGCGTTATTTCTCCTACCAACTGTATCAATTTTACGAATAATAATTGTTTTTTCTTATACAAAATATAATTTGACCTATCAATATAAATATAATGCTTATCAGATTTTCATACTAAATACTGTATTATTTTTCAACAAGAACAATAAAGATTAATAAATGTGGAATCATGGAGTCTGTGTTATTTACTCCTTTATTATTATTTTTATTATTATTTTAAAAAGGTCAAAATAAGGGATTGGACAAAAGCAAGGTGGATGACTGGTGATGGCAGATAAGAATACACCTGTGGGCTGTACGTATATACCTGTTGCCTAGGCCCACCAAGTAATTTTCATATCCAAACTATATAATATGAATTCTTATCCTATAAATCCAAGTAGATATTTCGAGCAAAAGAAAATCTTAAAAAGATTATTGATAATCTAAAGATTTTCATAAATGTTATAGTAGTACTTTTTGTTGCTTTTTTCACGTGAGACCATATATATTTTGTGACACTGTTTTTATCATCTCATTTCTTTGAACTTGCACATCCTATTTTATTTTAATTTAAAAAGTAATTATGATACTATTTATCACTATTAACATGAAAAATAATCGAACACAATTAGTGTAGGCATAAGTATTATTTTATGGTGCACTCGACTCGTAGAGGGGTCTCATTTAGGATACTGGGATAGAGCTTTGGACCTGCCCTACCGAAGTTGGCATACGAGTTGACCCAATGTGTCTGACATTGAAGCGGATTACTCATGGCAACTCAAAAGCCTTCTAAAAGTGGTCCTTTTGTGGTAGCGCACTTGTGGAGCTGAAGAGCGTACACGGGAGTAATACCTCCATGGTCTACGAGTCCTAATGACATAGCAGTTTTTCAAGGGCGTCTACCACCATTTCTACACAGCTCTAGCGGTATATGCATGTACTGCGAATGCTATTGGGGAGTGATCCATTGCACGACTGATCCGGTTATGGCCACAGATGTTGCGTAGCCGTGACACGTGGACAGCGCGACACCATCCTCATATTTTGAAGGGATTGGAAAGAGCATATGGCATGGAGGTTAGGGGTGCAGTTTAGTCATACCAAAGACTCGTAATGTGAATTTCACCCATTATTCTTAATGTGGAAGAAACTCTCCTTATAAGCCCATATTATGACTCTCATCACTTATTAGAGATATGTGGAGCATTGGTAAGACTTGTGGACCACTTCAATTATGGCAATATTTTGAGCCAAGTTATCTATAAATAGAGGGCAATAGTGCATTGCCTAGGGACCGGATCCCAACCTCATTCTCATTCCTTTTTTTTCTCTTTACTCCTTCAAGACGATTGCCTCCATTTTCTTCTTCTTCTCCCTCTATGCTTCGGCTATGGAGACTTGATTTTGCCTTTACCACATCTCACCCTTCTTCTCTCGTAAGTTTTTTTTCTCCTTTCTCTTGGTATTTAGCTACTTTAGAGGTATTTCATTATTGGGGATTTTGGGTTAGATCTATCAATGCTCACTACCCACTCTCTAGCTATGATGGGGCTACACTCTTTGCTCTTCTCCACCATCTATTTTCTCTCATTTCACCCTCTTTGCTTGAGATTTTGACAATGAATTTTGACCCATATATTCTGACTTGCTAGTGAAGCATTCTCTCCAGTTTTCCTTTATTTACAGCTTTTTCACCCACAATTAGTATCTCTTAAACCCTAATATTAATAAAAATTTTGGGTCCGCATTCAAATACTCAAATTTGAATATGAATAAACTAAGATTTATTGAGCTAAATGCAATCTAACTGACATGCTTGTGATGTATTTTGTTTTTGATGTTTTATTTTAGTTAAAATAAATCAAACGTTTTTGTTATAAGGTGTTTGTAGTTAAAATAATAATTATTTGATAACATAATTTTGAATATATTTTGAATTTGACCCAAATATAGAGGGCTGAAGAAAACAGTGCAAACATACCAGAAACATCAAATTCAAATTTTTTTTTTTATATTTTTTTCTGAAACGTTTCAAGTATATGCTTCAACAAAAACATACATTAATTTTTGGCGAACACTAAAACACCAAAATAAAAGCCAAGGCAAACGACCCTAAATAAATTAAAAAAAATGGTCATTTTTCTCTTGAAAATCCAACGAATCATAATACATTTAGTAAGGATCAGGTCAAATCCAAAGAACTAGAATACATCTGATATGGATCAGACCCCACCGATCATATTGAATTCCACCCGATCAACCACCAGATGCATAATAGATCATTGGGGTCCAGTGAGAGGTAGTGAAGCAAATGAACCGAACCGAGCCGAGCCAAATGTTCAAACTCGGTTCATTTACTAAACGAACCTAAAAAATTGTGCTTAGACTCGGTTCATTTACTAAAGGAACGAGTCCGAGTCGAGCGCTAATTTTAATGAGTCGAGTTAGTGCATGTTCACAAATAACTCGGTTCAGTTGCAACATATATTATTCTTATTAATAACCGCCTAAATTGAGTTGTTACATATTTATTTTTAACATATGTTTATTTTTAAAGTACCATGTTCTTTGAATATTGTTTTTTTTTTCTTTCTATATATGTATTTTTGAAGTAATTTTTATGAAATGATCATATCAGTCTTATAATTTTAAACAATTCTCTTCAATTTTTTATCAAATATGACACATTTATTTGGGGTTATGAGATAATTTTATTATTTTATTTAAACGAGCCGAACTCAACAATATTTAAACTCAGCTTATTTAATAAACGAATCTAAAAAATATACTCAAATTCGATTTATCTACTAAACAAACAAATAAATATACTCAAGTTTAATTTATTTATTAAACAAGCTAACATGAGTATATCTCTTAACTAATAGAATCCAAAATTACTCACAAACCGCTGGATTCATTTGCAATCCTACTGTGAGAGGACATAAGGAGGCAAGCTTGATCCATTAAGTACTGACACGGTGACACCCTTGTTTTTTACATTGGCAAAGCTATTAAAAGATAAACCGTAAGAAGGTAGGTATGTATATATATATACATATATATATGTATGTATGTATATTATACACTCCATGAATATATAATATTATATAAAAACTTATATATAATATATATGTATGTATGTATATTATACACTCCATGAATATATAATATTATATAAAAACTTATATATAATATAACAATATTATATATGTATTGAATAATAATATATTTCTGGCAATGAGATGATAGCAAGTAGAGGTGGTTTCTGGTAATGAAAGCCAACATCAGATATGGCGGTGGGTTTTGGAGGCTACTGAATCCCACTCGCGTCCCCAACCACCACTTCGTCACCAACCCTCTCTCTCCGGTCATCGGACCTTTTTCCGGCCATATCCTCCGGCGACCTTGTCGTTTTCATGGTCGCTAATCCAACCATGAATGTCAATGGATTCACCACTATGGAGTCCGACTTCATTCGGAGACACCACAACCACCACCCCACCGATAATCAATGCAGTTCCGTTCTCGTCAAGCACATCAAAGCTCCTGTTCACCTCGTATAATCTCTATTTCTATTTCTGTATCTATCTATATATACATATCTGTATCTATATGTATATTTGTATGTGTGTGTGCTATGTGTTTGTGTTTTTTATTCTAGATCGATTGATTGATTGATAGGAGGCTTTTGTGTTTAGATTTTGAATCTGTGTGGTGTGATTATTGAGTATTGTGGTATGGATTTGTGGATTTTAGGTGTTTGACTTTTGTATATTGGGTTTAATCTGAAGAGTATTGTGTGTAATTTTGGTATTGATGATGTTAGCTGAATCTGATTTTGCTTTCCGGTGTGTTTTACCTGAGTGATCTTGTGAATTTGGATGCGAAACCTCTGTTTGGTTTGTGAGAAAAGTTGTGAGAAAAAGAAAATTTGTGGCTTCTGCTGTTGTGATTTGTTTCAGGGTTTTCTGCTCTCTCAAGAGCCAAAGAGGGCAGAAATTTGAAAATGGATTTAGCATTTATCTTTGTTTGGATATGTTTTCTGAATATTAGAGTGGTATAACTTGATAAGTTCATTTCATTTTATTTTTCTTATATGTTTATTTGGGTATTTATTTCTTTGGGATTGCTAATGGGGGTTTTGTCAGGTTCTTGGGAAGGTACAATATGAGTTACAGTAGGAATTTGGATAATTTTGATTACTTAGGTTTTTTGAAGTCTTCCTTGTTTGGGAAAGAAATGTAAAGGCTAAAGAATTTTCCTTTATATGGAAAATATTTGATTATTAATTGGAAATGTACAATTCATACCCTTCAGTGCTTGTTGGCTTCTTGGTGATAATGCATTTATGCACATGGATTGCTTTAAAACAACCTCATATATGAAAATTACAAAATTTAATTACATTTTTGTTTATTTTTGCATTTGTTGTCTGCTAAATTCTTATGCTGTTTTTTGTTATTCAGGTTTGGTCTTTGGTGAGAAGGTTCGATCAACCACAGAAGTACAAGCCATTTGTCAGCAGGTGTGTTGTCCAGGGAAACCTTGAGATTGGGACTCTTAGAGAAGTTGATGTGAAGTCGGGGCTGCCCGCCACTACCAGCACCGAAAGATTGGAGTTTCTTGATGATAATGAACATATCCTCAGCATCAAAATTGTTGGTGGGGATCATAGACTCAAGGTATGAATGCAATCATGTACAAACTCTGATTTTATTTTCCTTGACAGTGCTTTATATGTATATGTGCACTTTTATATAACTATATGCAAGTATTAAAGTGATTTTAGATGAAAAGCGCAACTCAATTTGTAACTGGATACTTTGTGTTACTGAATGCAAAATTAGGGTATCCGTAAAATTCTTAAGAAGCATGTGACATGCTTTACATCCAATATGCTTAAAGATTATTTGACTAGAGTATTTAAATTTAGGTTTTGACATATTTTGTTGCATTTGTGTATCTTGCTTATCCAAAACACAGTTTGACATGTTTTTAGAATTTCACCTATGCTGTTGTAATCTCATGGAACGAAAAGATTCTTTTGTATTAAATTCATAGCCGCTAGGATGTTCATTGTATCATAATGAATTCATCTAGAAATCTTAAAATCCATGTCGTTTTACATACAAATGTGTGCTGTTGAATTTGGACCATATTCAATTTTACCCATCTAAATCCTGCTAATTTATAAACTTTATGCTAGTAGGTGCTCCCACTGTTCTTTATTTTATATTTGCATTGGTGGAAATTTTGTAGTTCATTCTGAACATATGTATATTTTTTTCATTCGGACGCATTTCAATAATCCTTTTAGTTGATTTAGTAGGTCCAATTACCCCCAAACCAACAAGTTCCGACATTGGACCAAGAAACCACCTGACACCTCATCTCTGTAACATTCACAATGGTATTATTGTAACTCATCGGCCACATTAAAATTACCTTTAGGGAGCTCCGTTTGATATCTAAAAACTGTTTAGTGATAGACAGACAAGTGGAAAATGTTGGGGTGGGTCAGAAAACTTTGGGTAGCATATTGTCCAATGGAGCTATTGTCCAAAATATGGAACACAAACTAGTTTTTCCATTGTCCTATCACCCAGTTATTATTATATTTTTTTTACTCAATTCCTCTTTCATAGCCACGTACCTTTCTCACAAAGAAATGAGAAATCTGTCTTCCACATGATAATTACCTGTTTGGCGCGTGCTGTATACCATCTGTATTATTATTATTATTTTTTGAATGGTAAAAAACACACACTCCTACACACTCACACACCCCCACATGAGCCCCATGGGGCTCGAACCCCTAACCTACCCTTTAGGAAGGAAAAGTGATACCATCAGGCTATAAGGCCTTTGGTATCTTTATTAATTCTTGACCCTTCATCTTTTGTGTATATTACATTTTAACCTCTTCAATTGGTCATTCCACCATGCAACATTCAGCTAGTTGTTACGAGAAGGAAATATCACGAGTGATTGAGAAAATTTTAACTTTATGATGGGTTGGAAGAATGCTGTGATTAGGAAAAATCTTCTACATGAAAAAATTAAGTTGTATGATGAAACTAGTGTCAGACTCATTTTCGTGGGCCGAAGTTGTGGCACTGTGAGGCAGCATAATGCAAAGGAAGTGGTGTTAGATTTTAATTCCGTAAAAGGACAATGCTTGGGTCCTCACCAGTGAGGACCAACTTGGTCATCACCTCTTATTTGGACCAATATAATTAAAACACGTGGCATATATTAATTAAAAAACATAAATGGGTATTACCCATTATTTATGGAATTCAACCCGGATTTGAATTATTTTTTTTTCTCTTATTCACTTTAAAAAAAAATCTCATGGGCAGTTTAACGTCTACATATGCGTGTACAATCATTTGTATATATAAATTGATATATGCGTGTACACTTTTATTTATATATAGATTGATACATATATATATATATGCTATGCATATTGCAATTGAATCCAAAGGATAATAAAATCTTTTGTGTTATTTCTATAATATCATCAATTTGGTGCGGTGAGCGGCACTTTACATACGAGATTTCTGAATTTTTTCTCCAAATTTCTATACTTCAACCACTTTATTTTTATTTTTTCTTATTTGTGTTCATAATATTTTGTATCCAATTCATTTATATATCTTTGGATTTTACGAAATATGGAGAAGTATCCATCACAATATCGAATAATATTCGTGGATTGTGACTTTTTTCTTATTTGTGTTTTAAGGAAAGTGTACATGCATATATATATAACGTTAAACTGCCCATTAGATTTTTATTTTTTAAAGTGAATTAGAGAAAAAAAAAGAATTCAAATCCGGGTTGAATCCCATAAATAATGGATAATACCCATTTCTATGTTTTAATTAATATATGCCAAGTGTCTTAATTCTATTGGTTCAAATAAGGGGTGAGGACCAAGTTGGTCCTCACTGGTGAGGACCTAAGCATTGTCCTCCGTAAAAAGTATTACCGCCATGGCATGGATCATGGCTCTGAACCCTGCAGTCCTTGTGGACTAGCGATACAGAGAGTTGGAAAAGTTAGACTGAGCTTGCTTACTGATTATTGATATATCATTGCTTTTACTTGTCAAAAAAAATATCAGTGCTTCTGTTTACTGCTATTGGGTACCCAGTTTAAATAATTTACTTTGAACTTCAATATTTTCTTTATCCAATTACTAATATTATTCTTTTCAGAACTATGCTTCTACTGTTTCGCTCCATTCAGAAATTATTGAAGGGAGACCCGGGACTTTGGTGATTGAATCATTTGTGGTGGATGTGCCTGAAGGGAACACCAAGGACGAGACTTGCTACTTTGTTCAAGCCTTGATCAAATGCAATCTCAAGTCTCTTGCTGATGTTTCAGAGCGGCTAGCAGTGCAGGGGCGGACTGAGCCCATTGATAGGATATAAGAGTGGGGGATGGACAGTTGTGATGGATGCTATAATTACCATGGATGAAGCTTCTTCTGAGTCTTTCGGATCGCGAAGGTTCTGGAGACAGACTGGTAGTAGCTTTTATTCCGTCATCCTTACACAGTGGCGCTCGTTTACCTTTTGTTTCCTACGTCGTCTTTCTTGGTTTTAAATTATGCTGAACTTCCTGTCTTTAATTAGTTAAAGAACCACAGCTTTTATAAAGGTTTCTAAACCCCACCATGATTTGAAATACAAAAACATTGTAGTTGTATGTATATGTGCTGGAAAAGGTCTGTTTTGTAGATTGTTTTTTGTGTTGTGCTGTAGCTTCTACTTGCAATATAGTTCAGGGAGGCTCTAAATAATAATAATTAGTATTGTAACCATCTTCATCTATTTTTTATTATCTATCAGGTTTGTGTGGATGGTTTCATAAAAGCTCAGGGTCTGCTCAGTTCGGTTTATATTTCTGAAAACAGAAAATGAAAAGACTATAAAAACATATTTTGTTCAATTTTCTGAAAACAATTTTATGAAATTTTAGTTACAAAAATTGCTATTTTCAGAGAATTCATTTTTATTGTTCTTAGAATTCTTAAGAACAATTTTCAGAAATACAAACCAAGTCTCCTAAAAGTCATTCAAATGAATGGACAAATTCTGTCATTTTGGAGTTTTTGCTGTGTTTCTTTTAAATCTTTTGCCCAAGTCACATTTGCAACTCCTATTCTTTGCAATGTTATACAAAATCAAAATCACAATCAATTACTTAACTGCCATACATATAATACTCACTCAGCAATTTCGGCGTTGTAACACATGATCTCAGATGGTTCGTACCACATTCAAGAGTGTTGAGCAGCATGGTTAGCACAAAGAATAGGTAAAACGTGAAAAAGCACAAAAAACAACAATCATCCAAGCAGGGTCAGCGTTTGGCACAAAGAATCCAAACAGGAAGGTACAGACGAAATCATATACATTAACATAATGATCATACTCGTTACGTTAAAAATACGCCTTGCAATAGTTCTGAAGCCGCTTCCACAGACAAAACATCAATTAATTTCGCTCTTAAAAGAATAGGAGCAGTTTCAACTTCGAAAATGCCTCACACCAGCAGGCAATTCGCTTGCACATCCGTCTTCTGGAGTGCATATTCCACACTTTTGTGGAAGCCCGCTATCACCGACAAAGTTTACGAGGAGATGATGCTATCGAGGCCGATAAGAGGGCGTCGGTGTATTTGGGGCGCCATTATGGTTATAATATTGCATCATCCCGTGGACCATTCCAGGTGGCATGTAATGATGCTGGTTATGCAACTGCATGGGCATGGACTGAGGTCCTGCTGGGCCATGGGGTGCCCAAGCTGCTGAAGACGGAGGGCCTGTGGGAGCTGGACCAAACTGGGCTCCGTTGTATTGATGAGCACCGGGTCCCGCCATTTGAAGCGGTTGTTGGCCTAGAAGTGATGGTTGGGAGTTCGACATAGGAGCATTTAGGATTGTATAGTCTCTGCTGCGTTCATTGTTAGCCTGATACAGTAGATCAAAGCTTCAATTACAGGACGGTGCCTCAAATTCAAGAAAAAAAACCTATTCCATGGAGACGCAACTACAACATGACTCATGAGACTATAACTGTCCAAGGTGATCGTAGTTTTGTAAAAGACTTTTAGGACACAGAAACACACTTGAGTTTAGAATATTAATTTAGCAACCAAATAAATATTATCATTTTGCCTGCTGTAGAGCCCTATAATTTATAGGCTTCATTTTAGGAGAGACATTAATTCCCAATTCAATATATAGAGAACCAGTGTATTGGATTGTTGAAGGTGTAACCATTCAATGCAGATTTCCGATGGACTAGCAATAAATAATGGAAATTTAACCCACTCAACAAGTTGATACTCGAGTAAATGACTACATAGAAGAAATTATTACCTTTATACTGAGATCAGTGTGGCGTGAAGAAGAGATGTGAAGCTTACAAAACCCTCCATCGTATATGCAATGTCCTTCAAGGGCTCCCTTGGCAGCAAGGGCAGTCTGAACATCTACAAGCACATTGCACTATCAGTAAGTCATTTGACAACTTCAGTTCCAAGCCTCGTTGTATCCAAGACATGATAAATTAATGGGTTTCATATCCATGGGATTTCAAAGTTCATTATTTTGCCTCGCATGATATTCAAAAGTTATTAATAACAATAGAGTTGTTCAGATTGTGAACGTGTTCTTGATGTTTGACACCACCCAGTATTAAGGTCGTTAAGACTCATCATATCTTATATTTCTGAGACTAAATATGCTCTCTCCATTTTGACAATAAATAGGAAATGAATCCCCGTTTGATAGACACAGCGCCGTTGATTAAGGGACAAGACAATTAATTAGACTTAGTTAATTAGTAGATTTTTTGTAGAACTTCATGGTACTATTTTCTAAAACAATCCAATGCAAAAACATTAGAAGAACAAACACATTAATACTTGTGACCATATGAAATTCTTGTAAAGGAGTGAATTCTGTTTTGGAATATTTAGAGATAAGAAAATTGTATTTACTCATTACATGTTATTTTTGTGAACCCCTAGATTGACTTTTGCTCTCTCGTCCTTGAACATTGTATACCAATAAGTTATCAATAGGGGCACTGCCTTTGCTACCCGGGGTGTTTAATAAATAAATACTAGTTTCCAAATAAAATAACAAATAGTATGAGCAGGGGCAGAGCCAGGATTTTGCTTTGGGGGGAGGGGACAGTCTCTTTTTGTAAAGACAAATTTTTCTAATAAAAATGAAGGCAAGAAAAAAAAATCACACAAAAGCAGTTATGATTTCGATACTCTTTTCGTTTACAAATATATAATTACATCTAAATTCTATAACATTTATTGAATCTACTTAGTACTCAAGCTTCACATAGAGTGCAAAAAAATAGTAACTGCTAACTCCAAATAATAATGCATAGTTAAAGTGACACTCATTTAACTCAATAATTTAATTAACAATGTGACTTAAATGTGTGGTAGATTTTTAACAAGATATCAATAGGAAAAAAAAGAGGAAAAAGATAGATGGAGAAAAAGTTGTAGAACAAGTATAAAACAAATAAATCATTTTGCATTATTCGAGTCGAGATTTTAAAATACCTTATCACTGATAAAGAAGAAATAAATCAACCACCAAAAAAACAAGAATAGGCAACAGAGCCTCAAACCACATAAAAATAATGTAAACAAGTGTTGCAAGTCATGTGAACAAAAAATAAGAACCAAGTGTTTATCTATTATATGGAAGTAAAATGTGTTTTACAGGCAAATCGAGCTGTAAGTTGGTGACAAAGGGTTGATTTTCTCTTGCTATCTCTTAGGCTCTTATGGATATTTTCGCAGACACGGGAGATTCAATAACAATGACTACCCAAACAATTGAGTTTTGAACGTGCAGATAGGCTAAAAAGATCTTTGAAGAATATTGTTTTTACAAAGTGATAATATATTGTTATTTAGGTCAATTTTTATTTTTTACTTTTTAGAAATTAATGATTTTTTGTGATTTAAATGTTTGTTTGGTATGTAAATCTTGAACGACCAATTTAGTTTGACACACCTCCTAGCACTAATTTTTGGATAGAAATTAAAGGGCAGTAATTTTTGGAAAGACAAATAAATTTGGGGGTGGGCCAATTTTATAATAAAAAATATATGTATATATATATATAAATAATTGAGGAGGGGCATGTGAACCCCCTGGGCACATGCTCCCTCCGCCCATGAGTATGAGTCAACGAAAACCTTACCAGGATACTGAATCAAAGCCTGAACTTCTCCGTTCTTATCAAACATTGCAATCTTTAGGACGGGCCCAAGAGCAGAGAAGACCTAAACAAAAATTTGTTAAAAAAAAGAAAAAAGATAGTAAAAACAAATTGAGAAGCATTGACAGAGAATATCAATATAACTACACATAAAAATGGCATATACCGTGTGCAGAACATCTAAGGTGACCGCATATTCCATGTTCTCAATGGAAGCGAGTAAAACATTACTCTCAGGCTCTAGCGTTTTCCCATCCAAACCTAAGCTGAACTGCAGTGAGTAGAAATGATATAAGGAACTATTTATACGTGCACAAATAATGCAGGAATCATGTGAATCTGCTTATGCTGTCCTGCGTGACAAGCACCTACTGGTCTTATAGTGACTTTTTTTTTCCCCATAGAATGTTAGTAATGTTCTTAGGAGAAACACAGTTGATTCATTATTTATGAGAACTGTAATATTTTTTCATTATTCTCAAAAGCAGGCGACATGCAATTGGTCACTCAGACTTTTGACCAATATTGACAATAATGCTTTCAATTACTACATCTTACCTGACCACTTGCATCTATGGCTGAAGGAGCGACTGGAAGGAGATGATTAGTGTAGTCCCTGAGTCAATAGGATGTATAATTAACATATAAGTAAGAAAAGTTCATGACAAATCTGAGCCAAAACAGTCTAGCAAAAGTCAAATCACACATACGAAATAAAAAAAAACATCATTAAATACATAAGAGAAGCAGGTAGAATTGTGTAAATGCTAAGACCATACTGAAGGGAATAATAACTACATAGTAATAATGATAATAATAACTCACACCATATCATAGACACTCAAATACTAAAAGAAATGCTTAATATACCTGCTACGATGACTCTGGAATTTCACACTCAGATCTGCGTGTGCAGAATACGTAATCTTAAGGGAACATGGTTCCAGATCTGGAATTAAATAACTAACAAAAAACAAAAACGAAAGTTAATTGATAATCACACATGCATATTGAAGGAAAATAATCCATCAAATGGTGTATGAACTACAAAGCTTTTAATATGGAGCACACAGAAGTGCCTATATAGTTAAAGATTGATGCTCCCTACTTCATGAGTTATAAGCTACCCAGTTTACCTATCCGGTATCACAACTACCAAATAAGTTGCCTTTTCTTTTCTTGACCAAAGAAAGCATGACAAATAAAAGCAAAATTAGGTAGGATTTGGAGCTTTTGGGGTGTAAGAATGTTAAAAACTCAACAGGTCACCTTGTCCGACTATCCTTTACTTTATTCTTAGTCTATTCAAACAAGGGCATAAGTCTATTTCAATCACCCTGGGTCAGTTCCCTTTATTCTATCCTAGTTTGCAACTCCCTTCCCTTGTAACCCGTTCATAACTGCCTCAGAGAAGAGGGATAGTGGTAATTAGAGGTAAATGAATACTTCCTCTTCATGTAACCATTTGTAAATATCTCAAGAACGGTGAGAACAAAGGATGACACATACTGAAAAGAAATTTTGCAATGACTGAACAAGGAGAGGAACAATGAGGTAAGAAGTACGCCTGAACCCCTTAAGTAGATCACTAATAAATGATCACCTGGGAATGCTTCTACCATCAAGAGACTCTTTAGCAGAAGAGGCAGTTTCTGAGTCGGAAAATTGAACCAAAGCCTGAAATGACCAATTATGCAGGAAATAAGAGATTATCATATATGAACGTAACATCACAAAGGAATGGAATAATCCAGTTCCTAAAATCAAGTAGAACAAAACACACACCTGGAATCCAGCTGTCTTCTCAAAGGTAGTAATCTTATGCACAAACCCAAAAGCTGAAAATACCTGCAAAAAGGTAAATAATTTTAAGAGAAACTAAAAAAATGAGAAGTCCTACAAATGTAGGAGGAAAGTTCAGTCATTTGTCCTTCTAGACAAGTATTGCAGAAGCTGGGAACAAAGCAAACCCGAAATCTCCACAACTTTGAAGAGCCAAACAGCGGTAACAAAGATCATTATTTATATGACAATTTCACATAACAATCAGCATGCCTCTTACGAGAACTATATATATATATATAAACAGGTGCAATAAGAAGGATATGTGAAACAGATATTGCCAACTGAGGTATGTCTAATTAACCTTTTGTTTGCCTACTAAATGCTAACGGTATCCTTCTTATTGAAACTTCAGTTGGCATCAAAGTCATGTATAGACTAATTCAGAAATCCCCTTAACCTCCAAAACAACGTTAGGCAGATTAGCTGAAATTTATGGGTTAATAACTGCATCCATCATATAACCAGCAGCATAAGTAACATGAGCCAAGTAAAGGCAGATATTGGTGATGCCGTTCTTGAATTTAGCTCAAAAGAAAGACGAATATAGAATCTCTCTTCTAAATCCATTCAGCGACAGTAATTCATCAATCTTACTTGAACTGAATATGGTTATATATACAATTCAAGAACCAATTCCATGTGCTGGCAAGATTGCTTAGTAACCAAAAGGGCAAGAACTAGAAAATTAAAAGAATTGTATTTGGTAAATTTACATCCTTGGTCTCTGCAAAGAATTCTACATCTTTCAAATGAACTACCATATCCAATTCATTATTTAAGCTTTCCGTGAACTACGCATTTAAAATATTAACTTAGAAAAAATGTATGATTTAGTTGGCACAACTATCAAGGCTGCAGGTCCACTTCATGCTGAGCATCCTAAACTAGCTGAATATTAATACTTCAGTAGTCATTGGCCATTAGTCAATGAAAAACCATTCCAGTGTATTTAGCAAAACTTATGCATAACTTACTTGTCTTCTAATTTTATAGTTCAGCTACTATGGGTAGTCATAGCAATAATATACTGCAAGAGAAAGCCAATTAAAAATTCCATGTGAATTCAACTTCCACAGTTTATTCAAAGATACCATAAAGCTCCAGTGTGGCTACTAAATAGAGTGAGACCAGAACCACTCCTAAGTTGGTAGAGCGGGGTTTCGTCAGTTTCTTGAGCAACCCCATCATTCTCCTATTCAAGGACGATATGAGCACACTTTTGATTCACAAATTCATTTGATAACTAACTAGATCCACATAATGTCACTCCAGGGAGAGAATCATTTATTAGAAAATACGATGAAATGATAATATGCAATATTCTAATTGCCTTATGAATAAATATGCTGCAAACAAAACATTTAAGAATAAAGCAGCATAAATGAAAGGGATACAACAGAGTAGCAATGAAAACATTTGAAACTCTAAGAATGGAAGGAAAGGAAGAGAGGAGGAAAAAGGGAAGAGAGAGGCAGCGTTAAGCAAGGAGAAAGGAGACAAACACACATGCGCTCTTTATCCTGATGCAATAAGCTGCCATCGAAGATATTTCCTTGACAAAGGCCTGCTGATCCATCCACATTAACGTCAAAAAAAAATCTTTACAAAGCATTTCCTACTGTACAACCTAACCACATCAACATCCGTCTAGTAACAAGTTTACCCCCTTTAAACATGAATAAGGCATGTGTTACTCACCAGATGTAAGACATCAATGCTAACAGTGCGGGCGTCATTACCCTCGACTGTTACCAGCAGTACATTCCCACCTACATTTGCAGCAGTTTTGCTGTTTACTATTTCTTGCCTGTTGGAATACTGTAGGTAGACGGTTTTCCCTCGTACCTGGGCTGGTTCCGAGGATGAAGCATAATATGATATCATCCCAATTGCCTGATTCAATTCTGCCTATAAGAAGATCAAGAGGCAATTAAACATTAATATCAATCATAGAAGCGATCAAAATCATTTAATCTATCTTAGGTAAAAAAGTGAAAATAAAAAAACAATAATAGCAAACTTACAAATTCAATAAAAGCTTGATTCTGGTTTGCTCCAACATTACACTTTGTGTTTACAACTCTACCAAATGGCTTTCCAAGTTCGACCAATTCCTCCGCTATGCACTCCCACGGCAGGTTTCTCAGATGGAGTACCTTAGAAGGGGGTTGTGTATAGCGGAACTGGGGCTGAGTAGACCCGGATGCCATTACGCACTATAACTTATAACAACCAACCTACAAGACAGCAACATACACGTACGAAACCATTTTACTCAAATAGTACAATACCACTCCATAATAAAGTACACTATCCTAAACACAGAGCTTTTTTATGCAATCAGTAGCATTTTAAGACTAAAATGAGCCCACATGCATGATAAGATTCATAACCTAATTTCAACATCCATTTGAATTATCTCTTCACCTCCTTTGCTTCCATGGTTAAGATAGCACTAAGTCAAGCAAAACAAGCGTTTTCCAACTAATTGGGGTTTGCCAATCAAAACCCTATTTCGCCATTTCGCGCTCTAGGTCAATAATATCACCCCCTCAAAATACAATTTATAAGCTATTCTTTGTCAAATCACAACCACAATTTTGCTGATTTTAACAAGAAGAAACCAAATCTCATTACAATTGTTGGACACAATTTCATCCACAACGGTGATATTAAATTCCTTATCATTCTTCCAATTTAAGACTCACTTTCACAGAGAATTTCAACTACAATAAAAAAACGTAATACTAATATATACAAGCATATACATATATATACACACACGCACGCACACATATTATAGACGCTCAAGCGTATTCAAAGAATTAAGAGAGATATAGAGGGCTCGATACGTTTAATAATTCCGGTTCAATTCAAAGCCAGAAAATTAAGGCAAACGAACAAGGATTGAGTATGAAACCTGAGAGAGAGAGAGAATCGAAATCTCAAAAACGTTGCGAGTCTTCAAATTTAGGGTTCTCAGAAATATCTCTTTCGCGGGGTCAGATGGGGAATAATGAAAAAAAATTGGGTGAGGTTAGCAGCATATGGAACGAATATGAAAAAAAGAAATAAAACTTTGGGATAAAATAGAGTACCTAAATAAGTTAAGAAATATAATTAAAAATTAGGGTAATTTGCATTGACACCCCCTGAGGTTAGGGTCAATGGCAATGAGATTACGGTCAACGTTTTTTTGGCACTCACACCCCATGAGGTTCCTCCTTCGTTGCAATGACACCCCCTGGGCTGGTGGAATGACTAGAATGCCCCTTTAATTATTTCAAAAACGTTGGAATCAAAAACGAAATTAACGGTTCGGTTCCGGTTATCATTTTTAAAGAACCGAAAGTATCGGTTAGATTCCGGTTTCGGTCGGAATCAAAAGCGAACCGCATCGTGAATATATTAATATTTGAATCAAAATTAACGGTTCGGTCCGGTTCTCATTTTTAAAGAACGAAAAGTATCAGAACTGAATCGTTAATTTTGATCCAAATAAAAATTTACTTTCGGTTCTTTAAAAATGAGAACCGGAACCGAACCGTTAATTTTGATCCAAATAAAAATTTATTTTCGGTTCTTTAAAAATGAGAACCGGAACCGAACCGTTAATTTTGATCCAAATATTAATATATTTAATTTTGATTAAAATATTTTAATAAAGTATCGGTTCGATTCCGATTTCGGTTACTATCGTGGGGCATGTGTCATCATCGTGGTCATTGAAATAACTCTGCAGAGAGTTGGAGAGGATCTGTTACCTTGGCTAATGACTCTGAGGCTTATCCACTTAAACTTCAGTCATACTTTATATATAAATATATATTTGAATTTTATATATTTTTTAGATTTTTATATGTTTTTAGAATTTTATATATTGTTTACGAATTTTATATATTTGTTTGAATTTTATATGTTTTTTCAAATTTTATATATTTTTTAAAAATTATATATATATATTTTCGTAATTATATATACAAATTATATTATAAAGAAAAAAAATTAAATTGTAATTTTTGTAATATATATATATATATATATTGTAATAAGGGGTGGAAGTGTAATTAGTAATTTTAGAGGGGTGAAGTGTTTGGGCATATGGGTAATTTCATACTTTATATATTACCCTAATGTAATAAGTGAAACAATTAAAGGGACTTTCTAGTCATTTCACCCCGCTCAGGGGGTGTCATTGCAGTGAAGGAGGAACCTCAGGGGGTGTGAGTGCCAAAAAAATGTTGACAGTAATCTCATTGCCATTGATCCTAACCACAGGGGTGTCAATACAAATTACCCTAAAAATTATAAACAGTAAATTTAGAAGTTTCAGATTATTATTAATTTTTTGGATAATTTACAATGACACCCCTGAGGTTTGGATCAATTTCACCTATAAGTCGGTCAAAACACTTTTTAACGGAGACATACCCTGGAATTTGTAAATTGTTGCAATAACACCCTTGGAGGCATAAAATAACTTTAGTGCCCTTGCTTATTTTAATTTTTATATAAAATGTCTATGTTACCCCGCTACACCTCACCTACTACACCAACCATCTTTATTATTAAAACAATTACAATTACAATAAAAATATAAAATATACAATATATATAATTTTAATTTAAATACAAAAATTCCAAAACCAAAATATACTAAAAAATATTTAAAAGTAAATTTTACCCCTAAAAATATTTCATCAATAATAAAATATATAAATTGATAATAAGAACATCACCTTATTTAGTTCTTATTTTAATTCTAAATACATTACTACATAATATTTCACAAAAAAAAAAGGTGTTATAACTAATAACTATTATAAGTATTACCTACCTAATAAATATACATATTAATTTTTACGAACGTAGAGAAAAAAAGATTGATATTTTTATACTATAGTCAATCAACAATTTTAGTGGAATTTGACAATATAATTATATCTATTATAAAATATAATTTAATAATAATCATTAATTTTAGTTGGAATGTCAAAAGAAGTTTGTAACATTTAAGTGTAAATATAAAGTAAATAAATTGGTATAAATATTTAAATAAATAACGATAGTAAACAAAAAAGAAAAAAAAATTCTATTGAAAAACTAAATATGGTTTTGATATTTTAAGTAGTATATAGTTTATTGGAATTTAGTAATAATAAATATAATTTGTGGGTAGTTGAAAATAATTTTGTATTAATTGGTGTAAATAGAATTCAATTGAATTTAGTAATGTTTCAAATAAACATTTAGTGTAAATTTTAAGTAGATGAAAAATGTAATTATTTTAATAAATAGAAATAAAATATTGGATAAAAAAAATTACTTAAAATATATATAACAAGAGTAAACAAAAATAAATATTATATTAAAAAATATTGCTTTGACTTTTATAAGTAGTATATAGTTGAGTGAGATTTAGTAATAATTAATATATTTTGTTGGAAGATTAAAAAAGTGTTGTAATATTTGGTGTATAAGTAAATGAATTATTATAATTATTTAAATAAATAAAAAATTTAAAATGTATGAAAAAAATAAAAATTGCTTGTACTTTTTTAATTGTATAGATATAGATAATAAGAGGTTAAGCCATGTTTGGTAGGCGGTCTTTCTGGTCCGGCCTGGTCTGGTCTAATTTGATCTGGAAAAGTCTGTTTGGTAAGCGGTCTGGTCTTACTATTTATTTATTATAATATTTATTTATGTCTTATTTCTTTCTTTATTTATTATTTCTTCACTTTATAATATATTTTATTATTTATATTATTAAATTATTATTTATTAATTTATATATTAATTTAAAAATATATTCTATTTATTTATTATTATTTCATTATTTAATTCATTTTATTTATAAATATTTATTCATTTTTAATTATTTAAAAATATATTTTATTAATTTAATATTGATTTATTATTATTATACTCATTTTTATTATTATTATGAAGTATTTATTCATTATTATATTTACTTATTATATTTATTTATTATTATATCTATTTATTATTTTTTATTATATTTATTTTTTATTATTATTTATTTCATTTTGTTTATTATTTATTATTTTTATTATATTTTTAAATATGTTTTATGTAATTTATTATTTATTTATTTATTTATTTCATTAATTTATTAATTATATTATTAATTATTCATTTTTAATTATTTATAAATATATTTTATTATTTATTCATTCATTTATTATTATTATATTAATTTTTTATTATTATTAGGTATTATTTTATTTCATTTTGTTTATTATTTATATTTTATTTTTAAAATATGTTTTATTTAATTTATTATTATTATTTATTTATTTTTAATTATTTATAAATATATTTTATTAATAAGACCAGACCGGACCACCAGGAACCACCTTTTTTTTTTGTCTGAAATGAGACTGTTTTGATCTGATTTGGTCTTACTTGATCTAACAAAAAATTTAGGACCAATGTTACCAAACATGGTCTAGTCCCATAAACACAAGACCAGACCAGATCAGCTGGAACCGAACCACCTACCAAATAGGGCCTAGTGATAAATGTGGTTGGTGTAATGAGTGAAGATTAGGGTTGAAGTAATAGGGGAACTTAGACATTTCACATGCAAATTAACATAATTAAGAGCAATTAAGTCATTTCATGTCTCTAAGGGGGTGTCATTGCAATACTTTACAAATTTCAAGGGATGTCTACGTTAAAAAGTGTTTTGACTGATCTCTAGGTGGAATTGACCAAAAATTCAGGGGGTGTCATTGCAAATAACTAATAATTTATTAGTTATTATTCTAAACAATTAATTTTCTTCTTCTTTACCACTAGGATTGATGGAATATGTTAATTGAAATCCCTAATTTTCTTAATAACTTTTATTGAACTAACTTGAATACTCGAATTTTCAAGAAATTCTAATTGACTTGACAAATATGATAAAACCCAAGATGAATTTTCTTACTTTAGATTAAATGAGTTAGATTTATCTTATAGTCTGTGTTCATATTATCAATTGTGGATGCACTGTTAAAAATCAATGAAGTTGAAATGCAATGGAACGTTTTAATTTGTTGACTACAAACTGAGTTCTCACCTCCTCTTCAAGAGAAAATAAATAATACCATTGTACTAATATTTTTTTTTTTTGGGTAATCGTGGTATCCGAGCCAGTTTACACGCACCTCAACTAATCCCTGAGATCTTGAAGTTAACGACTGAATAAATTTCCAGTGGCCCAAACGACCTCGACTAATTCCTGGGACCCAGTTAACGACTGGGTTAACCGGATCCTAAAATTAACGACCAGATAAATCTCCAGTGGCCCAAACGGCCTCGATTAATTCCCGGGACCCAGTTAACGACCGGATAAATCTCCAGTGGCCCAATTGGCCTCGACTAATTCCCGGGACCCAGTTAACGACCGGATAAATCTCCAGTGGCCCAATTGGCCTCGACTAATTCCCGGGACCCAGTTAACGACCGGATAAATCTCCAGTGATCCAAACGAATTTGTAGTTAGCGAAAATCTAACCTAGACCTAATGATTTCTCAAGTGACTTTAATATTGGTCCATTGGTAGACAAAGGTAAATTCAATCCACAAGGCAAACAAAGATCAATGCTCCTAAAAAAAAGGGTAATTTGCATTGACACCCCCTGAAGTTAGGGTCAATGGCAATGAGATTACGATTAATGTTTTTTTGCACTCACACCCCCTGAGGTTCCTCCTTCGTTGCAATGACACCGCTGGACTGGTGAAATGACTAGATTGTCCCTTTAATTGTTTCACTTATTACATTAGGGTAATATATAAAGTGTGAAATTACCCATATGCCCAAACACTTCACCCCTCTGAAATTACTAATTATACTTCCACCCCTTATTACAAAATATATATATTACGAAAATTACAATTTAATTTTTTTTCTTTATAATATAATTTGTATATATAATTACGAATATATATATATATATAATTTGTAAAAAATATATAAAATTCAAAAATATATATAAAATTTGAAACAATATATAAAATTAAAAAAAAAACATATAAAATTCGAAACAAATATATAAAATTCGTAAACAATATATAAAATTCTAAAAACATAAAAAATTCTAAAAAATATATAAAATTCAAATATATATATATATAAAGTGTGACTGAAGTTTAAGTGGACAAGCCTCAAAGTCATTAGCCAAGGTAACGGATCCTCTCCAACTCTCTACAAAGCTATTTCAATGGCCACGATAACGACACATGCCCCACGATGGTGACCGAAATCGGAATCGAACCGATACTTTATTGAAATATTTTAATCAAAATTATATATATTAATATTTGGATCAAAATTAACGGTTCGGTTCCAGTTCTCATTTTTAAAGAATCGAAAGTAAATTTTTATTTGGATCAAAATTAACGGTTCGGTTCTAGTTCTCATTTTTAAAGAACCGAAAATAAATTTTTATTTGGATCAAAATTGACGGTCCAGTTCCGATATTTTTGGTTCTTTAAAAATGAGAACCGGAACCAAACCGTTAGTTGATATATTCATGATACGGTTCGCTTTTGATTCCGACCGAAACCGGAATCAAATCGATACTTTCGGTTATTTAAAAATGAGAACTGGAACCGAACCGTTAATTTTGATCCAAAGATTAATATATTTAATTTTGATTAAAATATTTCAATAAAGTATCGGTTCGATTCCGATTTCGGTCACCATCGTGGGGCATGTGTCGCCATCGTGGCCATTGAAATAACTCTGCAGAGAGTTGGAGAGGATCCGTTATCTCGGCTAATGACTCTGAGGCTTATCCACTTAAACTTCAGTCACACTTTATATATATATATATTTGAATTTTATATATATTTTAGAATTTTATATGTTTTTAGAATTTTATATATTGTTTACGAATTTTATATGTTTTTTTTAATTTTATATATTTTTTAAAAATTATATATATATATTTTCGTAATTTTAATTTTCGTAATTATATATACAAATTATATTATAAAGAAAAAAAATTAAATTGTAATTTTTGTAATATATATATATATATATATTTTGTAATAAGGGGTGGAAGTGTAATTAGTAATTTCAGAGGGGTGAAGTATTTGGGCATATGAGTAATTTCACACTTTATATATTATTCTAATGTAATAAGTGAAACAATTAAAGGGGCATTCTAGTCATTTCACCAGCCCAGGGGGTGTCATTGCAACGAAGGAGGAACCTCAGGGGGTATGAGTGCCAAAAAAACGTTGACCATAATCTCATTGCCATTGATCCTAACCTCAGGGGGTGTCAATGCAAATTATCCTAAAAAAAACATGTATGAAAGTTACATTTCTCAAGCTAAGCCCCAAAACCAAAAGGAGAAAAAGTATTTGTGTCTTCTTTGATACTGCATGAAGATAAGGAGTGGAAACATGTAGAAACCCAAAAAAAAAAAAAAAAGTACCAAGAATAAGAGAAACCTAATGTAAGAACCATAAAAACAACCGTTTTAACAAAAATATCTCAATTCCCACTAACAAGCACATCCTTGTAAGGGGTTGAAGGAGTTACAACCATTTTCCCTTCCTCCTCCTGCATTTTCCCTTTTTCCTCCTCTCTGCTAGGAGGAACCTGGCCTGACCTATCTCGAACCAACGGAACCTGGCTTTCTCTTTCTCGAACAGAAGGAACCTTGCTCTCTCTTTCTCGAACCAATGGAACTTGGCTTTCTCGAACAATCCGAACCTGCCCTTCCCTTTCTCGGATCAATCTCTCTTGCGCCCCTCCTCGCAGCTTCTCTAGCCGCAGTCCATTCATTTGTTGCATTTTGAATACTTTTACCACATTGGTTAATCCACCAATGAACAACAGGAAGCTCCCAAACATCCCCAACCAGATCCAAGTCATTCCCTGCACAAAGAGAGAACTCATAGCCATCGACACCTACTATACGATAACCATGAAATTTAAGCAATTATAGTACTCCCTCCCTTCGTCCCATATTAGTTGTCCACTTTTGCAACTTTACTTATCCCAACCCCAACATAATTTCAAATTAACTATACTATATGATCAAAGGGCAAAGTTGGAAACACAAAATAACAAAAAAAAAATGTTTAAAAGTCAGACTTGAACAACTAATTTGGAACAAAAGGAGTACTAAATTATGATAGACATGCTAAGATGTGTCTTGACTCAACATTTAGCTCAACTCAAACTTTAAGCCATTGTCAACTATTTTAAGACCATGCATTAGAGCTCATCCTAACCCTCTCTAGTTTTTACATATTTTGTTGTAAAGCTCTTAACTCCATGTCGAACCGATCAATGGGACTTACCAATAATTCAATGCCATGATGGACGTATCCAGCCTGCTCTCGGATGTTGAGAATTGAGGCCACTACGAACAACAAACTCCCCATCAAGAACGGGATGAGAACACACTCTTGTAAAATTTGGACATGCCCATCAGCTCTCTCGTAGATCTGACAGGCGTTGTGGATTGATCCGAGCATCCACAAGGCACTCCCAGCTATAAGCATGTTCAAAGCGTGCTGCTCTAACTTATAATAACCATATCCTTTTTCTTCCTGCATTTGGCAGATTATTAACACGAAGAAATTGGAAGTACAAGAGTAGAAGGCAAAAAGAGTTTTGTTACCTTAGTAGATAAAACTAGTCACAAGCCATTAGTTACAATGCCGAGAAAGAGAGAGTACAATAATAATCTTTTATGTATAGAAGTGTAAATAGCTAAAAGAACAAAACTTGTATTAACATATATAAAATAAAGGTGTGTAGAGAACAAGCCAAGACGATACAAGAAAACTAGATAGAAGGTTAGTGTGATGGCTCCAAGAAACCATAACCTAAATATACTAATGCTCCCGGCTGAAATGAAGTCATCTTGAGTTTGTAGATTAGTTCTCGAAAACGGCCTGTAAAAGAGTTTTGGTGAAAATATATGTATTTGTTCCTTGGAAGTGACTGAATGTAATTGCTAAGTTTTCTGAAGATGATCACGAACAAAGTACAATCAATCTCGATATGCTTTATTCACTTATAAAATACATTATCGCGATCAATGTAGAAGACAATAGTAAACCCATATCACTAAGGAGCTACAAAGCCACAATAAGGCTAAGCTCAAAAATAGCATTAACAAGTGTTGCATCCTCTGTTTCATTATACGACAGAGCAACAAATGTGTTCATACGGTGCCATGAAACAAGTGAATCTTCAATGATGGAAGGATCAAAGCCCTATGGTGGAATGCCGATATGGTGGATTTCCTGCCTAAGCAACATCACTATAACGATGAAGAACGAGTGAAGACTAATGACACAAATTGAGCTCATAAAGTATATATCTGACCCTTAATGTATCACAGCATGTGAAGAAACAACTACAAAGGGAGTGGACTTCGGTGAGCCATGAACAAATTAACTGACTATATGAACCCCAAGAGAAATAACTAGTGGATAAATAATAAGATAACTAAGAGTACCAACCACTATGGTGACAAAGTATCCTCATCATGAACAGGTTCACCATCTTGTGGCTCTGGTTGGATTTAAGTGGTGTATATAGACCAACAAAGTAACCATATGAGATTGTAGTAATTTCTAAACCAACGAAGCAACTAAGAGTTGCGGAATCTTTCTTTTCAAAATTATGGAACTATTTAAGTTCCTGAATTTCCTATTTATCATCTAATGCAATGATCATGTCATCAACACAGAGCAAGAGAATAACAAAACCGTTGCTAATACGTCGGATAAATAAGGTTGAATTATAGTTGAATTTGACAAGCTGGAGGATCCAATTTAAATGATGATCAGAAAATTCATGTGAACCTTTCCTCAAGCAAATCGATATCGATTTTAAAGAGTTGTCAATGAAGTACGAATAGTTTTGTTTTTTGTTTTTTTCCTGATAATTAGGGTGTCCGGGGCTTTTGCCCCAACTAATCCATGGGATCCGTGCAAAGTCACTCCTTCACACGATTCGGGTAAAGCTCGGACTATCTCCACGTAGAGGTGGCAGATTTTACCCAAACCCACCAACTCGCCCTCAAATTTTGGGTTATTGGGTGAGTGATTTGAGATGCGGGTCACTAATGTATTGGGTTATTAACACTTCTTAATTTCGCGTGTCGTTAACGAGTTGGGTGAGGGTTCCTGCATTTACCTATTTCCCATCAATTTAAGAAACCCTAAAGCCTCTTCCCCCCTCTCGCCTTTTTGCCCCTCTCTCGCTCTCTCAGTCTCTCAATCATTCTCTTTCTCGCCTATGCTCTTCTCTCTCTCGTCCTTTCTCAAAAGTGTTAGTATATATATATGTATGTATATATACCCACGCCCCGCAAGCCCACACCAACAGAGTATTGCACCTCTACGCAACAGAGTATTGCACAAATGGAAGTTTAAATGTATATATAGTTATATACATAGACATATATATATATCGAAAATGATCTTTTGCTCCTAGGGAGCAAGATAAGAATACTCACTTTTATATTAACCGTTAGATGTGATTAACATAAATAAAGAAGTTACCATTTACAATTTAAGAATCATATCTAACAGTCAATATAAAAAATGAGTATGCTTGTCTTGCTCCTTAGGGAGCAAGAGATCATTACTCATATATATATATGTGTGTATGTGTGTGAGAGAGAGAGAGAGATAGATTTGTTTCTGGATTAATTGCATTAAGATGAGTTTCATATTGATTTTGAATATGGAACTTGTACATTTTATAGTTCAGTTTATCTATTTTCAAAACATTTTGATTTTGATTTTGATTTTTTTTTTATGGTTGTATATGTATGTTTATGTCTAAATATTTATATATTTTGCTTTAAATATGCCTAGAGTACAATATATATATTCTAGGGATGAATTTCGATGTTTGAAGGATTTAGCTGTTTGTTTTGATATCTTTTTGTTCAATCATATTATTATTATTTTTTTCTATCGATTTTAAAAAAAATAAATATATACATATAATTATTCTAAAAGTTATATATATATGCGGGTTGGGTTGACCCATTTATGACCCGACCCGTGATCAACCCATCATAGCGGGTCATGAACGAGTCAGTGACCCGTTTACTGTAGTTCAATATATGTGCAATACTATAGTATTATTTAAATATAATCTAATGTGTCACAGTATATATATCTATATATATTAATATATATTATGAAATATAAATATATATACTATATAATAAAATTATATGTATATATATATTAAACATAATATGAAATAAAATACAATAGAACTTGTTATGGCGAGTCTAGAATTGGATTCTATGTCCTTAAGACAGATTCATCCCGCTACGGTACTGACGGTCTGTATAACGTCTTGTCTCCCAGGATACAACGACTTTTCTTTCTCCAATAGCAACACTGCAAACTAGAGAAATAATGGAACCAACTTGGTGTAGTATTCTCTCCTACACTTGAAAATGATTTTTGGGATGATTTTTGCAAATGACCCGTGGGGTATTTATAGGCAATCAAGAGTTACGAATGAATAGATACATAGGTTGGAAGAGTGGTGACCGAAGAAATGCATATCTTCATACAATCACTTCAACTGTCTAACTGCATTCACAACTCTTCACTTCAACTATCCAACTGCAGACACAACTCTCAAATTTATACCTCATTCAAACATTTTTCCAACATTTACGACCCGCCCGTTAACGACCCGACCCAAACCCAACCCACCAGTTTGCCACCTCTACGTCCACAGTAGTTTCCCCAATGAATTATTTGCACCAATAGGAATTGAACATGAGACTTAATGCTTCATGAAATATTGGAGAAGTGCAACAGAGCAAATGTCTCCTTATAATCAATGTCATATCATAGTGACGGATCTAAGGATCTGTGTCAGTGGGGGCTAAAATTATTATTTTTTGGGTTTTTGGGGTATAAATGATATATATTTATTTCTTTGGAATTTAAAACAAATTTTCAGTGGGAGCTTAGTTGTAAATTATGTGGTATTTAAGGTTAAAAAAAATTCAGTAAGAGCTAAATACAAAATATCCAAATTTTAAGATAAAAAATATATATATAAAAAAATTCAATAGGATCCCCCAGGCCTTAAGTAAATCCGTCCGTGTATGTACTCATAAGTAAATTCTCTCATGATAATCTTTGCCTTTTAACGTTTACATGTCCAAGTAATTAAATATCGCCATAAAATTAATTTTATTTCTTATCTGAAAAAATTTGATTATTCGGAACCATATTGGACTAATTTCTAATATCATACAGCTTACATTTGCACAGTTGCACTCTCTCTCCATAATTCAATTCAATTTTATTTTTTTTAAATATAAATAAAAATAAAAATGCCACACTAACAGTCCAATCAACACAATATCAACATCATTATTTCATCAAACATATTATAACACCAAATCTAGAGACAGAAGGACAGAATTACTACAACATATATATATATATACATACCTGAATGAAAATGAAAAGGATCCCCACGAAAAAGAGGATAGTGCCGATGACCTGCATCACGGGGACGGCGAACTCGACGAGTCCGAGCTGGACGTCGAATTCCATCAACGGCAGCCGATAATCGAAGAGAGCCAGATGCGCAATAAGATCGTGAATATTTACAATGATTATAAGAGCTAAGGCTATGAGAAGAAGAACGAGACCCGACTTAGGCTCGGAGGAGAGCTGAGCCGCGAAGCCGCATATGAGAACGATGGTGGCGAAGACGTAGAGGCCGGCGTTCATGTACTCCGAACGGTTTCGCGCCAGCCGGGGCCCGTATACCCGGCTCTCTCGAGCCGATGCGAGTTTCACCATTTTTGGGGATGGAGAGAGAATCAAAAGAATGATATAGTATATGTAGAGAGAGATTGAGAGAGAGAGATTGAGATTGTAGGCAGAGTTGCAGACAGAGAGAGAGAGAGAGCGGTGGGTTGGGGAGGACGGGGTACGTGTCATCATGCATGGTGTTATAGGGAAGCTTTCTTTGTCGTGAACTAGACACGTGGCAGTCTTGACTGTTAGTTTGAGGGAAGAAATTGAATTTTTATTTTATTTTTTATTTTTTATTTTTTCAAGAATAGAAATTGAAGTGTTTTTTTTTCTTCATCTCTCCATTTGGAAGGTGAGATTATACAATTGCAATGGTTGTGCGCTGGAATAGAAATTAAAATGTTATTTAACAATGTAGTGCAATTTTACAGGAAGTAAAACATGGCTATTATTATGATTTCTGGCTGTTCCAAAAGGGGACACAGAATTTCCACCTCTCTGGGAGTTATTTGCTTGATTTATACATTCCAAACCTAATGTAATTCCTCTCTATCTTTCTAAATATTGCATGTCTTATATAATTTCTTTTTGCACATTTTCAAAACATGTCTAGATGCAGTTATAAAGGCATTTCTCAGCCAAAAATGCATATGTCCGAGGGTTAAACGAATAAAAATGTTAAGTTTCAATATGGGTTAATTGTGAGGACAATACTTGGGTTTTATCCCATGAGGTTCGTCCTCTTCGCTGATATGGTCTAAATTCTAATGCAGTTTGAATAGGTGAGTAAATTTTTTTATTAAAAAAAATAATGTGCATAAAACTCATAAAAGCATAAAATTCATAAAAACTAATATGACCATATTAAATTGGACCACATCACCGCATTCGTCCTCATGTGTCACTAATAGAGCTGCAAACGAACCGAACCGAGCTTTGGGTTGTTCAGACAAAAGCTTGGCTCATTCGTTTGTTAGCTCTGCTCGGGCTCGTGAGTAGACCCGTCAATGGATCGGATCTAGTTAAATCCAAGTCCAATTTGTTAAGAAATCGGATTATTGGATTCGGATCCTAATAGGGTTATTGGATTTTGTTTTCAATCCATATCCGGTTAATCGGATTCGGATCATAATCAAATTATTGACAGGTCTATTGATATGGATAATAAAAAACCCCGATCCACGATCTGAATCCGATAATTCGACAGATTTTTATTTAGTTAATTCATATCCAAATTTCTTCATTATAGGATATATGATCCGATTATTTAATTAAAAAAAAATACAAAAATACAAAAATCAATAAATATTGAAACATTGAGATTTTTCACACTTTTAATAATGGTATTTATGATAAATTATTATTAATAAATAAGAAAATAATTAACAATTAACATTTATATACAGATATAGTACTAAATATATACACATAAGCATATCAAATATATATTGATATATATATATATAAATATTATATAATTTCTGATCGGATTAACATAAATCCAAATCCAATTTGTTAAGAAATTGGATTATCGGATTCGGATCATAATCGGGTTATCGGATTTTATTTTCAATCCATATCCGGCTAATCGGATCGGATTCGGATCAAAATCCGATCCATTGACAGGTCTACTCGTGACGAACCCTAAAATTATATAGTTAGAGTCACTAATGCTTATTTGTGTTATTCTACTCCCTCCTTCCATTTTTAGTTATTCATGTTTGAAAAGTCAACAATTTTATTTATTTATTTTTCCCTTGATAATGTAGTATAATTGTGATTTTTAGTGGGGTCCATTGCTTTTGGAAGTTAATGAAAATGGATAATTTGGGAAAATATATGATAATATTATATTGGTATTCGAATCGGGACAACTAATTTGGAACAAGTAAAGTAGACATAATGGACAACTAAATTAGTACTGAGGGAGTATCTTTATTATGTAAGACACGTTTGAAAAGAGAGTGCAAAATTAACAAGATTTACACAAGTAGGACGATTAATCCCCTAAAGAGAATAAAGATCAAATTGTGTTAAAAGCTAGAGTTTGTGTTCTCTCTATCGGGTCAATTCAATTTCTTAAAAACTACAAGCAAATTAACACATAGAACAATATTACCGGAACTCTCAAACTCCCGTGTGAAAGAAGAAAGTGTTGGAAATAATAAACTTGATTATTAGTTTTAGGAGTTACATAAGTTATATTGTGTCTTAATGTGTGTGTTAGTGGGGGTGTTAGTGCAAGACAATAAAGTTAGAATAATTAATATGTATGGTAGTGAGAGTTACACCACTAATTATTATGTTAGTGAGTCTTTATTTGTATTTAGATATGAGAGTTACATATGTATTTTGAGGCCTATATAAGACTATGTAATTTACATATTTTAATTAAGTTGAATAAGAGAAATAAAGTATTTTCTCTAATTCTTCTTCATAAACTTTTCTTAAACTCTCGGTCACTATTTCCAACAAAGTGGTATCAGAGCTAGATTGTGAGAGTGAGGGGAAATGACAAACAGTTCAATTCCATTTCGAATGCCTCAGTTCACCAAAGACAACTATGAAAACTGGTGTATCCGAATGAAGACAATTTTGGGAGCACAAGATGTGTGAGATATTGTAGACAAAGGTTACAATGAGCCAGAAGATGAAACAACCTTGTCTCAAGCCCAAAGAGATGCCGTCCAAGCCAGAAGAAAGGACCAAAAGGCGGTCATGATCATCCACCAATGTCTGGATGATGCTATGCTACAAAGGGTTGCTAGTGCTAGTAATGCAAAACAACTATAGGGGATTTTTCAAAATTCTTTCCAAGGAGTGGAGAAAGTGAAGAAGGTTCGCTTCCAAAGTTTAAGGGGTGAATTTGAAGCATTGCAAATGGAGGAATCTGAATCAGTTTCAGATTATTTTTCAAGGTTTCTAAGTATTGTGAACCAACTTAGGAGATATGGTGAATTTGCCATAACGGATACAAGGGTCGTTGAAAAGATCCTTAGGTCGTTGGATTCAAAATTCAACTTCATTGTTGTCGCAATTGAAGAATCAAAGGATTTGGACTCCATGACTGTTGATGAACTCATGGGTTCGTTACAAGCCTATAAAGAAAAAGTGGTGAAGAAACAAGAGGCTTTTGAACAAGTGCTCCAAACAAAGTTTTCTTTGAAAGATGGAGATGAGAAGTATGGTGGAAACCAAAGGGGCCGAGGACGTGGAAGTGCACGTGGCCAAGGAAAAGGAAAATGAGACAAAAGTGGTCATTACATAAGCACTCACGAAGAAAAATACTACGATTCACAACAAGAAAGAGGAGATCGTGGAAGAGAAAACAATTCGAGGCCATATGGAAGAAGGTATGAAGAAATGTTACTAATAATGTAGAAGAAGGGGCTAATTTTGTTGATGGAGAAACAGAGGCTACATTGTTATTAGCATACAAAATTGAAGAAGGTGAACAAAGTGAAAAGACAATTCAAGACAAAAAGTGGAACAATGTTATGGATGAAGAAACTATGTTAATAGAGAAGAATGACGCATTTGAGATTTCATAAGCAAGAAGGAGGTGAAACTCAAAGTTTATGGAAAATATCAAGTTGCTGATAATTTCACCAAGCCCCTCAAGGTTGAAAGAATTTCAGAAGTCAATAAGTAAAATCAAGTTTAAGGGGAGGTATTGGAAATAATAAACTTGATTATTAGTTTTAGGAGTTACATAAGTTATATTGTGTCTTAATGTGTGTGTTAGTGCAAGACAATAAAGTTAGAATAATTGATATGTATGGTAGTGCGAGTTACACCACTAATTGTTATGTTAGTGAGTTTTTATTTATATTTAGATATGAGAATTACATATGTATTTTGAGGCCTATATAAGGCTATGTAATTTACATATTTTAATTAAGTTGAATAAGAGAAATAAAGTATTTTCTCTAATTCTTCTTCATAAACTTTTCTTCCTAAACTCTAGGTCTCTATTTCCAACATAAAGTTCTATACAGATAAGAGAAATTACTTTATTTAGTTCAATATACTATATTTAACATTTTTATTACTAACAAAGAGTGGTGATTTACAAATCATTTGCTATAAAATGTGTAGGTTTCCATACCTGTGTGGTGGTCTTCAACAACATCACCATCCACCATCCACATGCAGCAGCCCATGTGCATGTAACTGTCAACCAAAGCAGCCACCAACCCACTGTCGTATACAACCAAACCGCCTTCACCAAGAGTCAAGAAAGGATGCGCCGCCCATGCGCATGAAGACTTCTGTGCAAATGGTGTTTTGTCTGTATATGATATCTGTGTATATATATAGCAGTGTATAAGGGTGTGGGAGAAAATATAACTGGAAGTGTAAAACAGAGAGAGTTAGTGATACACGAGAGAGTAAGCCACAGAGTAATTCTCTGTGATGTTTGTAAGTGAGAGAGAGAGTTGTGAGGTAGAGTCGATAAAACTTGTATCCTCCCTCAATACCCGGTTTGTGTTTTAAACCGAAGATAGTGAAGCTCTCAAAGTGGACGTACCCATATTTTTGGGGAACCACTATATATCTGATGTCCATTGTGTGCGTGTGTTTGCATTAGAGCTTGTTTCGACCCAACAAAGTGGTATCAGAGCCATTAAAGCTCAAACACAGTCGAAACTTCAAGCTCTATTTCGCACCAGTCCAGAGATCAAATCACTACACCACACCTGTTTTCGGACGACCCATCACCCAAGGAAGATTTTCCCGTCAACCGCCGCCGCAACCGCCGCCGCACGCGCCTCCTGAAGACCGGCGCGTCAACATCCTCGGTGTCACGCGCCTCACGCGTCGTCTACCTCCAGCGCGCGTGAGGCCCACGCGCACCACGCGCCGGACGCGCCTCCAGCAGCCGCCGCGCGTGAGGATCACGCGCACCACGCTCCTCACGCGCTGACACGTCATCCCTGACGTCATCTTCACTGACACGTCACTGCTTACGTCAGCAGTGCCACGTGTCACAGCCAGACATTGCCACGTGTCCTGCCACGTGTCAGCTAACCATTGTGCCACGTCACCTGACACGTGTCACCACTGACACTTTGCCACGTGTACCTGCCACGTGTCACTCCCAGGTGCTGCCACGTCATCACCAAGTTTGCAAAATTACAGTTTTGCCCCTCGACGTTGTTTTGACCATTCCGGACTCATCCGAAGTCGGAATTGAGCTCAGTCAGAGTCGATCTTAAGTTTTTCGACCGTTCCGGACACAACGGTACACTCCGTTTCGCGAGATTCCACTCCGAATATATCAAACAAGCCAGGAGGGCTTAAAGATTCCGTTTCGATGGACGATTCAGGATCCGGAACGATGATCAGATTGACCGCAACCAACTATTCGTTGTGGAAGTCAAAGATGGAGGATCTTTTGTATATCAAAGATCTGTGGAAGCCGATCAAAAGGACCGACGATGCACCTGATGGCAAACCGAAGGACATGACCGACGGAGACTGGATGGTACTCAATCGAAAATGTGCCGCCCAAATCAGACAGTGGATCGACAAGAGTATTTACCAAAATTTTGCCAACGACAATGATGCTTATGCTCTTTGGCAAAAACTGGAGAAGATGTACGCACGAAAGACATCTCAGAACAAGGTAAATCTTTTGAGCCGTATGGTGAATCTTAAATACAAAGACGGCAAAAGTGTGTCAGAACACATGAGCGAATTCCAGGGGTTGTTGGATCAATTCAACTCGATGAAAATGACTATAGAAGATGAGATGCAGGCAGTATTTCTATTACACTCCTTTCCGAAAAGTTGGGATACGCTAGTTGTCTCTGTAAGCAACTCAGCTCCAGACGGAATAATCAATATGGAAATGGCGAAAGACAGAATGCTGAACGAGGAAGCAAGAAGAAAGGAAGAAGGATATCATCCGGAGTCAGAAGCTCTTGTCACTGAAAGACGAGAAAGAAAAGAATGGCGCGGTAGAAGCAAAAGCAGAAACCATCGCAATCAGCCACAGCATCGTGGGCGATCAAAGTCCAATTTCAGAAGAGACAAAACTTGTCATCACTGTGGCAAGCCAGACCATTTTATCAGAGAATGCAGGAAGCTAAAAGCCAAACAGTCTGGACAACAGACCAGAAATAGAGGTGAAGAAAGTACCTCAGAAGCAACAGCAACAGCTGTAGAAGGGCTCGTCATCGTTCAAGATGATGAGTGTGTCAACTTCACATCCGAAGATTCTACCTGGGTTATTGACTCAGGTGCTTCCTGTCACATCACTTCGAGAAATGATATGTTCACATCCTATACCAGTGGTGACTTCGGACTTATGAAGATGGGAAATCAAGGAGCATCCAAAATTACCGGCAGAGGTGATATTCTTTTGGAAAGCAGCAATGGATGCAAACTACTCCTCAAAGATGTGAGACATGTTCCAGATATTCGTCTCAACCTGATCTCCACCGGAAAACTTGATGATGAAGGCTACAACAGTCATTTTGGTGATGACAAGTGGAAGCTCACCAAATGCAATCTTGTGGTGGCCAGAGGAAAGAAGATCAACTCTCTCTACACAACGCAAGCAAAACTGTGCAGAGTTGAGGTGAATACGATTGAGAAAGAAGTATCCACCGAGTTATGGCACAAAAGACTCGGTCATATGAGTGAGAAAGGACTCAAGGTCCTTGCCAGAAAAGAACTCTTACCTGGAATGAAAGGTACTCCATTACACACCTGTGTCGACTGCATCATGGGGAAACAACACAGAGTTGCATTCCGCAGTTCCCCTCCATCTAGAAGACCAAACATTCTAGATCTCGTACACACGGATGTTTGCACCATGCAAACCAGAACTCATGGAGGTGCCCTCTATTTTGTCACATTCATTGATGATCATTCCAGGAAATTATGGACCTTTGTCTTGAAAACTAAAGACCAGGTGCTGGAAGTGTTCAAGGAGTTTCATGTAAAGGTTGAAAGAGAAACTGGAAAAAGGTTGAAGTGCGTACGTGCAGAAAATGGTGGCGAGTACAGAGGACCATTCGAGGAGTATTGCAGACGCTTCGGCATCAGACTGGAAAAATCAGTGCCGAAAACTCCTCAACATAACGGCCTTGCAAAAAGAATGAACAGAACCATCTGCGAAAGGATCCGGTGCATGTTATCTAATGCCAAGTTGTCAACTCCGTTCTGGGGTGAAGCAATGAGAACAGTGTTGACTTAATCAACCTATCTCCCTTCGTTCCATTAAACAGTGATGTCCCAGAGAAAGTATAGAGAGGGAAAGATGTTTCCTACAAACACTTGAAGGTGTTTGGCTGCAGAGCATTTGTCCACATTCCCAGAGATGAAAGATCCAAGCTTGACGGAAAGGCCAAACAGTGCATCTTCCTGGGATATGCCCATGAAGAGTTTGGTTACAGACTCTGGGATCCTATCAACAAGAAGGTCATCAGAAGCAGAGATGTGATATTTTTCGAAGATCAGACCATTGAAGATCTTGAAAAACAAAAGAAATCAGACTCACCTGAAGAGTTACCAGCTAATCTAAACCCGGTTCCCTCACCGAGAGCAGAAAATGATGGGGGAGCTATTCAAGGAGATCCAGCTGATGATGATGCAGAACCAGAACCAGTTACAGAAGAAATCCGGTTGATCCTCAAACAATGAGATCTTCCAGAGAGCGACAACCGAATCGCAAATATTCCTCCGCAGAGTACGTGATGCTTAGTGACGGGGGAGAACCAGAGAGCTATCAAGAAGCTGTTGAAGACAGTAAAAATGCGGAGTGGATGAAAGCCATGCAGGAAGAGATGAAATCGCTGCATGAGAACCACACATATGACTTGGTCAAGTTACCGCAGGGAAGGAAAGCTCTCAGGAACAAATGGGTATTCAAACTGAAGTCTGAAGAAAACAATCCACAACCAAGGTACAAGGCAAGACTGGTTGTGAAGGGATTCGGTCAGAAGAAGGGCATTGATTTTGAAGAAATATTTTCACCTGTAGTGAAAATGTCCTCCATCCGAGTTGTTCTTGGCTTGGCAGCCAACTTGAACCTAGAGATCGAACAACTGGATGTAAAGACCGCATTTTTACATGGTGATTTGGATGAAGAAATCTACATGGAGCAACCTGAAGGATTCAGAACCAGAGGAAAAGAAAATCTTGTGTGCAGATTGAGGAAGAGTCTCTACGGGCTCAAACAAGCACCAAGACAGTGGTACAAAAAGTTCGATTCATTCATGGACCAGAATGGGTACAACAGGACCACTACAGATCATTGTGTATTTGTCAAGAAATTTCCTGATGGAGATTTTATCATCCTCTTACTATATGTCGATGATATGTTGATCGTTGGCCATGACAGCAGCAAGATCAACAAATTGAAGAAGGAACTGAGCCATTCATTTGCTATGAAGGAGTTGGGACAGGCAAAACAAATCTTGGGAATGCAGATCTCTCGAGACAGACTGAAACACAAGCTCTGGTTATCTCAAGAAAGGTATATCGGCAAAGTTCTTGAAAGGTTCAACATGAGCAAAGCAAAACCAGTCAGTGCTCCACTTGCAAGCCACTTCAAGTTGAATATGAAGCAGTGTCCTTCAAGTGAGACAGAAAAAGCAGAAATGAAGAAAGTGCCTTATGCTTCAGCAATTGGCAGTTTGATGTACGCCATGGTATGCACGAGGCCTGATATTGCTCATGCAGTTGGAGTTGTCAGTCGGTATCTGTCAAAACCTGGAAAGGACCATTGGGCAGCAGTAAAATGGATCCTCAGGTATCTTAGAGGAACTACCAATATTTGTTTATGCTTTGGTAGTGGTGAACCTTTATTGGAAGGTTGCACAGACGCAGATATGGCTGGAGACAGTGACTCCAGAAAATCCACATCAGGGTATCTAATCACTTTTGCAGGGGGAGCAGTTTCATGGCAATCCCGATTACAAAAGTGTGTTGCCTTATCCACCACAGAAGCTGAATACATTGCAGTAACAGAAGGATGCAAAGAGCTCTTGTGGATGAAGAAGTTTCTTCAAGAATTGGGACAAGAGCAGGAAAAGTATGTCATATACTGTGACAGTCAGAGTGCTATTCATCTTAGCAAAAATTCCACCTTCCACTCAAGGTCCAAGCACATAGACGTCAGGTATCACTGGATCCGTGACGTGCTCGAAGACAAACTTCTACAGCTAGAGAAGATTCACACAGATGATAATGGATCAGATATGCTGACCAAGAGCATGTCCAGAGAAAAGCTAGAAGTTTGCAAAGAAGAAGCTGGTTTAACACCAGCCCCAAATTGGCAGTGAGGGAGAGATCAGGTGAAGACGTTCTCCTCTGATTGGTATGGAAGGGGGAGAATTTTAGGTTTCCATACCTGTGTGGTGGTCTTCAACAGCATCACCATCCACCATCCACATGCAGCAACCCATGTGCATGTAACTGTCAACCAAAGCAGCCACCAACCCACTGTCGTATACAACCAAACCGCATTCACCAAGAGTCAAGAAAGGATGCGCCGCCCATGCGCATGAAGACTTCTGTGCAAATGGTGTTTTGTCTGTATATGATATCTGTGTATATATATAGCAGTGTATAAGGGTGTGGGAGAAAATATAACTGGAAGTGTAAAACAGAGAGAGTTAGTGATACACGAGAGAGTAAGCCACAGAGTAATTCTCTGTGATGTTTGTAAGTGAGAGAGAGAGTTGTGAGGTAGAGTCGATAAAACTTGTATCCTCCCTCAATACCCGGTTTGTGTTTTAAACCGAAGATAGTGAAGCTCTCAAAGTGGACGTACCCATATTTTTGGGGAACCACTATATATCTGGTGTCCATTGTGTGCGTGTGTTTGCATTAGAGCTTGTTTCGACCCAACAAAATGAGCCTCAATTAAGAGGATCTTCTTTCCCCTTATGTTCTCCATTCATACATATGCTTCTTCGATTTCTCTGTTTCTTGTATCAATTGTTGTAATATGAGATTTTGATCTTCTTTAATCCTAGAAGCACTTTGACAAGTATACTATATACTAGTATACATATATACTATATCACTATTATGTAATTGGCAAATTAATTTGCATCCTTGAGTCCTCCAAAATATGGAACAGATGGTATATATATATATATATGTAGTTTCTATATCAAAAAACTGTGTATATTGTACAAGACTATTAGTATACAACGCACTTGGTGATGATGAATCTTCATCAAGAGGAAGGAGAAGAACACATGTATATATACGGATGCGTAAAACAAACGAGGTAAGATTTATCTAATAAATGTATTCGCGAAGATGATCCAGTCGAGCTGGATGCTTGAGCTTCATGAGGGCCTTCACTTCGTGTTTCCGAACCATTTCTCTCGAGATATTCAAGTTCCCTGCAATCTCTCCTAGTGTTCTATCACCTTTACCATCAAGCCCATATCTTTGTCTGATCACCAAGCTCTCCTTAGGCTTCAGAGAATCAAGCTGGGAAATAATATGTAATGGTGAATCACAAGTCCTATTTTATCAATAAAAACTGCAATTCATAAGGAAAAACATGAAAAGAAGATGTCAAATTACAAAAAAGTTTCACAACTTGATGTCAATTCCGGAGCAATATTTTTAAGCGCTCGGTTCTTCCATGTTTGAAGAAGTTTAAGCTTGCCTCAGTAACTCAATTAGATAAACAAGTTGATCGTAAACTTGATCTATTGAGCTCGAGCCGAGATCAAAAGTGTTTATAGGATGCATCTAAAAGTGAAAATCTCACGAGTCATGGTTATTTTTTTATGTGCATATATACTAGTAAGTAGTATTAGAAGTCAATATCACTCGGGTTCTAATTTTTGTCTCTAAATTCGATATTTTCACCCCTAATTCCCCCATATTGGGAAAAGAAATATGACACTCTGAGATCTATTCACCGCATTCTCTAGCTCTAGATCACGGAACTTGCTCAACGCTAACAAGAGCTTATGCCTTTTTTCTGATTGGTATTTTCAAGGTGTCGAATAGGACTCCATTTGAGCATCAGGTAGTATTAAAAAAACAGGTGAAGTGGTAGCACTAGTTCTCTGTCTATTTGAACACACAGCTACAGAGCATAGAACAATTCTTTCTTAGAGTTGAGAATCACCACTCATTTTACTAAAACCATCAAAATCTAAGCAACAACTAACAAAAAAGGTACACACAACACTAGTTAAAGCGATACGGAATGCAAGGTTGATGAAGGGAATAAGTGTTTACCACATCATCGAGAGCAATCCTGAGAAGAGCAGGTTGCTTCCACGTATCACCTCCAACGCCATCCACATCGGCAATCCCATTGATGAACTCTTCTTGTGTTGTTGCATATCTGGCATGGAGAGAGGAGACAGGTTTTGAGGCCCTCCTCACATTGTGGTATCTCTCAGGAGAGATTCCGACTTTCTTGATAATCTCTTCCTCTGTCGGCAATCTTTGAAGCTCAAATATCAACTCTATCTTGGCTCGTTGAATTTCCGCTCTCACCTGAAAAATCAAAGCTTTTAGATATCTCGGTAAACTAAGGCGTAAAGGTGGCATTTTTCCTCCTCTTCAGAAGATAGATTATGTATGTTACCATTATGCAACTTTGAAAAACAATTACAAAGGAGTACAAAAAAGATAGCTATAGAGTAAGCATACCGACTCAAGGCCAAATGGAACACGTGTAAAACTTGAGAGAGTCATGGATCGGGTTATGGCATGCCTGATCCAAAATAGACCATAAGTAGAGAGCCTGAATTTCTTTCTTGGTTCGAAACGGTCAATTGCAGTAATAAGGCCCTTCACTCCTGCTTGACAGAGATCTTGGAATGCACCAGCTGCAAACTCTTGAAAATATTTGTTGATCACAAACAAAACAAGCCGGAGATTGTGCTGCAACAAAATTTAACATGATTGATTAAGAATTTTTCGTCTGCTAAACATGGTTTACGCCACAGAACCTTCAGTGCAGTTCTATAGTATCATCTGACGTTTGGGTTCAAAAGTTGAATCTTAACGCTAATTACCCGATCTGGTTATGGAGCTTACGAGTAAGAAAATGCCACTTCCCATATTGCACTCATACGAACAAATTCTAACATAATTTATGACTATGATAAATTGTGAGCATTTATTAAATAATAACCCTATCGTTCCATTTAACTTTGGCTCTCTAAGTATGAGTTTCGAACATCACAATTGTCACCAGCGCTTTACCAGTGAGTTGAAGGACAGATTTCCTTATTAAAAATACCCACAGTTTACTAGGATTCAGTAGCCATTAGCATCTTTTCAGGATGCAACATTATGCTCTACTCAAAAGGAATGCAATCATTTTAAATGATTTCTCGATCGATCAAAGTGAGAAATAAACTTCTTGCTAAAACATAAAAGAGAAAGAACGCAACATTGCCAAAACTTTCAGGTTTCAGCTGAATAAGTAACTAACAACTACAGGTACATTTAAGCTAAAAATTAAGGAGCATAAAAAGTATTAAGAAATCATTTAGTGTTAAGAATACCATTTTGAATTCATATCAAGTAGATATGGTGAATATAATAGTAGCTACCTTAATCAGCTTGTTTCTGGCAGTTTGACCGACCTCCATATTCTTTCTAACTTGAACTGCAGTCATATTTGTTGCCTCGGCTAATTCAACATCTGTCAGTTCACGCCCGAAATCATGTTGCAAGTTCTCCTTGACTTGAATGAGTGCCTGATTTAGACCTTACATGAGTTATCAGCAAAAAAAGTAAAGAAAAGAAAAGAAAAAAAAAATTCCGTAAAAAATAAATAAATAAGAAATACAAACATCCAAATCAAGATTACGAATTACTAATAACCAAGAAAGAGTTTCTTGCTCTTTTCCTTATTTACCTTCATAGGCTGCATCAATTTGAAAAGCCATGTGTGTTCCGAAGATGGGAGAACTGGTGGTATCTTCATCTTCTTCCAGTCTAAGCTGATAAAGTCTGCGGAATTCGAATACTCCCTTACAAGCCTATTTATTTTATCATCATCATCCCCGGCATGTTCTCTTTTACGGATCGAAGCAAACACTTCATTTGTCTCATTCTTTCTCAACGCTATCCTCCTATCAAGGGTCAATCGTCGTGCTTTCTTCCTCCGATTCCTAACCACTTTGTTATCTTTCTTCACCACTTTCTCAACATCTGTCCCAATCTTCTTCCGCCGTCGCTGTTGTCTCCTCACCACATTGTCTATATCATCTAAATCGGAAACGTAACCTGTGGGACTAAGCTTGTATATATTTTCAAGTTTCGCAGCGGCTTCATTGTAATCCAATTCCAAATTTGATAGAATTGCTTCATCTAAGGAGACCGCTTTTACTCTTTCTAGAGGCTTTGAGGCTCTTCTTCGTCTCTTCTGGTTCTCTTTATGTGTCTTGATGGGTAAAACAAGTGAATCGTGGGATTTGACTAAAGCTTTGTTCTTGGTTTTATCTTGTTTGAATGCTGAAATTAACGGTCTTTTTGATGGAGCTTGATAAGACGAGAATGTCCCTTTCAAACCCAACGGAGTCCGAGAAGCCGAGCTAGGAACAGTAACAACTCCCATTCTAAGTTGTCAAATTAGGCAGGAAGTGAGGTTATGAATAAGAATTTTCTTGCCACACAGGTCCAGGAGCTGCAGACGATACATTAAAGCTCTTATTATGACTCAAATTCCAAGCTTCACTTGTTAGAATGTAATTAATAAATTTTTGGGGAAGTGTAACCCAACAACGCATTGCCTGAATGATTTCATATCTTTTTTTTTCCGAATGGTAAGAAATGCACACACCCACATGAGCCCCATAAGGCTCGAACCCCCTAACCTCCCATTTGGGGAGAAAATGTGATATCATAATGCTACAAGGCCTTCGGTATGATTTCATATCTTGCAAAGATGGGAATGGTGAATATTTCAAAATATGGTTTGGCGCAAGCCGCGCAACGCTAAAAGCTTCGATTGACATAAGCAGATTTGCGCAAGAGTAATCCCTTTATGCAAAATAATTTCAAATGCAGTATTTGTTTCCCTTCCTATATACAATATAATGTCACTTTATATATGAGTAATATCATTTCATGCAAAATAAACCCTCCACCTTTGTTATTAACTTGCTGATATTTGTACTATCAACACATAAACTTTGACAATTATAAAAATTCCCCTACTGAATTCCTAAGAAATTAAACTGACCTCAAATCCTAACAGAATCTCCAAAATTCACAAATTACCTATCATTTTCAAAAAGCCCCCAAAATTAATCATCAATCTTATCAACCATGTTATACAATCAATTGGGTTTTAGTTTCCATATCATACCCACAAAAATTCTAAGACCACAATCTAATTCATTGTAAATTTCGAAGAAATTGCAACAAAAAGTAAGCTAGTATAAACCCCAGTACTATGCATCATACAGCCTCTTTCCATTCATCAAATGGCAAACATGATGAATTAAATATGTCAAATTTGTATATATATATATATACACACACATATATATATATATGTATATAATGGAGGCGTAAATGTACAATGCTTAACTTTCCATACTTGGTGAAGAAACTCTACGATATCAAACAATTACTTTCATACTAAAATTATAATAATTTACCAAACAAATGCAATGAGATTTGTACCTCTAAAGATGGCACAAAGACCGCTGACCGTTGATGCTAACGGCTATAATTTCCCGGTGGAATATGTCTCGTGAGAATCTCAACGAAAGTGAGTGAAGTTTTAAGTAGAAATTTAACAAATTAATACGACGAATTAATGTATCCACAAGCTTTTATTTCATTTTTCCTAAATTTTGAAAATCAACGGTGAGAGTGATGGTCTACTTGAATCGACGGTTGTGGATTTGTACACGTGGAAGTGAGCGAGTGATGTGAAGTGGTTTAGGTGACGTGGCCGAGGGCATAGCAGGAATGATTGGTTCAAAAAGTCTTGCGTGGCGGCATAGAAGCGAGAGGTGTGAAATTATGTGAAGTTTATGGATGAATTTGGTGACACGTTGGAGACTTTTAATTAGACTATTTTGTGGGACCCACTAATGTCTGAAGATGAAGATGGTTACGTTGCCGTATTGTAGCCATTTGAAATTTATATATACGCATATATTATACGTATTGTAGTCATTTGAAATTTATATATACGCATATATTCCACAGCTTTATATTTTTTATTTTTTAATCAAAGGATTTATTATGTTGTGCTAGTTAAATATTGAAATCAACAGGAAATTCTTTCCTTTTTTCCTTTTTAATGGTTGAACATGATGAAAAAATAGAACGAAAATAGAAAATCTAGTTACTTAACTAATGCATAAGAATTTTAATTACTATGCACAATGTATTTAATATACCCTTCTTTGTTTTACATCGACATAAGAACAATAGGTTTCTTAGAATTTTGTAATAATTTCAGTTTTGATCTTGAATCTGTAAAACTTTGAGTAAATTAGAGCACTATTTCCATTTAGCGGCATAATAATGTTAGGGTTTTTTTACACCCGCCCAAGAGCTTATTAGGGAATCCAAACCCTCCGTTTGAAACCGTATATACTTGCAAATTAGAAAACGCACACAAACTTACATCAAAACAATCGACACAAAGATATATACGTGGTTCAGCCAAATCGGCCTACGTTCATGGAGAACATCATTTCACTATAATCAATGATAGAATTATAAGGGGATGATTCGCAGATCATACACACGCACACACACAGTGTATACACACGTCTGTATCACCGAAAATAATATAAGCATATATTATTCATAACTTTCACCAAAAAGAAGAATCTCAATCTGTATCAGATCTAGTGTTTTTGTGTTGTAGGCCCAAAAATTGGGCCCAAGCCATCAGAACCAATAAAAAGCAACAGTTAAATAAGTGAAAACCCAAGAGGCCATGAAGATCAAAGCCTAAATAAATGTAAGGCCCATGAAGCCCAGATAAGAAATCTTTAGGAGGGAAATTCAAAGTTCTACCTAACACTAATCCCCTAAAATCATGCAAATGAGTGATTTGAGGCACAAGTTGAGCGATGTAATCGATATGCACTACCAAAAATGCAAATTAGTTCTTGTATAAATAGCATAAGAAGCATCAATGAAATTAATTTCGGCTTCAATACATTTCTCTCAAATATATTTTGTTATTTCTTAATTATTATTTTTTTCTCCGTTCCCATCGCATCCTCATTCTTAAACACCCGTCATCTTGTTACAGATTTCATAGTGACCTCTTTCTAAGGTGGAATCTGTTCGGCTATCTCGAACAGGCTCACTCTTTTTGGCGCCGTCCGTGGGGACGAAAGTTCCTCAATGATCACTACAAGATCTATGGCAGGAAGCGGAGAACATTCTACTGTGCCACAAAAAGTTGCCAACGTTATTCTCTAGTGATTGGAGACCCTAGAAAGGGAAAACCAATAATTGAAAGAAAGGCTGAACCAGGCCAAACGACAAGTGCCCCCCGTTGCCGATCACACGAATGACCCGGATGACGAGGAGGAAAGTAACCGCCAATAGGAAATTTCAGTTGATCGGTCCCTGACTCATCGAAGAGACAGAGCAGAATGGTGAACTACCCGCACAGACCGTGCCCCTCGATATGATGAAGGCTTCAAAAGATCATACGTGAGCAGGTTAAAGATCTCAGAATGCAGACACCAGCCAACATGACGGTAGAATTGACGGCGAAGATGATTGAATCACCGTTTAGTGAGGAAATCAGGCGACATAGGAGGCCGGACAAGTTCCACATGCTGACTTTCACCAAGTTCGATGGAACACCGGATCCCATCGAACATCTCTTCCACGTGGAACAAATGATGACGCTGGATATAGACGATGATGCGTTGATGTACAAAGCCTTTTCGACCAGCTTGACAGGTTCTGCTCTGCTTTGGTTACTTTCAGATACTCATGGAATGCTTTTTGGCCCAATAATTCGGGAACCAGAAGCAGAAGAAGACAATATCCAACTTGTTCACGATGAGACAGGCCAAAGGGGAGAGCCTGAAAAGCTTCTTATCGCGGTTCAATTTGGAGATGGGAATGATCTCGGGCTTTGATTAGTCGGCAGCTGTGGAAGCTTTTAAAGTAGTTGTAGAGTAGGGGACCAGCTTTCACAGATCCTTAGTAAAATCCATGCCCTTTAACATGGGACAACTCAACTCAAGAGCTTAAATGTATCTCAGATTGGAGGAAGATGAGTCCACAAGAGGCCATCGATCAGCTCTCGTCAACGTAGAGGGAAAATCTAAGGACAGAATAACATAAAAAAAAATGGAAGGACCCAGAAATTACCGTACGATAACCAATCAACAACAGGAGAAGAGGTCGCGCTTTGAAGACCAGGAAACGCCTCTCAGGATGACTCTGGCCACTTTGTTCAAAGAGAATAAGTCAAAATGAATCTTTCGTCCACCACAACCACTAAGAATTGCTCTAGAGCTGAAAGATCGATCGAAACATTGAGTTTTCCACAATGATTTTGGTCATCTAACAAACAATTGTAGGAACTTGAGAAAGCATGTCGAAAACATGATTGCCAGAGGAGAACCCAGAGATTATGTTGATCGAGGAACCCGCGGCAACGATCAAACAAAAAGCACCAAGGTGAATAATGTACAACCAGTAAAAGTCATTGATATGATTCACAGAAAGCCTGAAGACGATGAGGAGAGCGGAGCCTTACAGTGTTCCAAAATGAGAAATGAGAATAAGATCAAGAGGATTGGTGAGGTGAATGTAATCAACAGTGTCCTTGTGGTGACAATATCGTTCACACATGAATATCTAAGGAGTCTCCAGTTGCCCCATAAGGACCCATTAGTAATCACGGTCATCATCTCCAACTGCCTCGTGAAGCGAGTACTTGTAGATCTTGGTAGCAACACAAATGTGCTAACCAAATTAGCATTCAAAAAGATCGGAATCAGCGTGAATCTTATTCGGTCAACAACAAATCCGCTGGCCGGGTTCGATGGAAAGAAATTCTGCCCAATCGGGGTACTAACTTTGCCGATCACAATAGCGAAGCACACTCTAATGGAGAACTTTGTACTTGTTGATGTGCAACCATCTTACAACATAATTCTGGGGAGATGGTGGATCCATAAAATGCAAAGGGTTCTGTCCACAGTACTCCAAGTCATGAGATGCATCGATCCATATGGGAGGGGCTTCGTCGATATCCTTGGAAATCAGGTGATGGAAAATGAATGTTATACAATCGTATCCCGGAGCCTGAAAAATTCGGAGTACGGACCTCCCTTATAGCAATTACCGAAACCCATCGCTCAGTCAAATGAAACCGATAAATCTCAGGAAGAAAATATTAAAGTATAACTGATCGATGGCAAAAAGAACATAATGACAAACATTGGGGTCAATCTAAAGCCAGGGGAAAAAGACCGTTTGATCGCTCTATTAAAGGTAAATATCGATGTCTTCGCTTAGGAGCATGGGGATATGCCTGGGATCGACACACAGGTAATGAAACATAGTTTTAACGTACGATCCTAAATGGAGCCGGTGCGACAACGACCAAGGAGGATCGGGGTCGAACGAGGAAATTTTGTATCAGAAGAGGTGGATCGATTACTAGCAGCAGGCTTCATCCGAGAAGTACATTACCCGTTATGGCTCTCCAATGTCGTCGTTGTACAAAATAAGAATGGAAAGTTCAGAATGTGCATAGATTTCACCAATTTGAATAAAGCTTGCCAAAAGATAACTTCCCCTTCCCAAGGATTGATCAGATGATTGACGCTACAACAGAGTGCGAACGACTGTCTTTTCTTGATGCCTATTAAGGATATAATCAGATCCTAAGGATGAAGAAAAGACATCCTTCATTACTAACAAATGAACTTTCTGCTATAAAGTCATGCCATTCGGTTTAAAGAACGCTGGCGCGACATACCAACGGCTAGTCAACCGGATTTTCAAAGAGCATATCAGAGTAACAGTTGAAGCGTATATCGATGACATGGTTCTCAAAATAAAATTCAAGAAGGACCACTTACAACATCTAAAGGAAGTGTTCGACTCTCTACGGTCACACCAAATGATGTTGAATATGGAGAAATATACCTTCGACACCACCACCGGGCAGTTCCTTGGACACACTGTCAACAAGGAAAGAATCACAACCAACCCAGTTTAGGTCCAGGCACTAATCTAGATGAGGGCACCCAAAACAGCCAAAGAAGTACAAGTACTAACAAGTCAAATTGCAACGCTCAGCAGGTTCATCTCTAAACTTTCAGACAGGTGCAAACCCTTCTTCGATGTGCTCAAATGTAGACAAAGACTCATATAGGGCCCAGAACATGAGGAAGCATTCGAGAGCCTAAAAACTTATATGACACAACCGCCGATCCTAGCGACACCAAAAGAACGAGAAACGCTGATACTCTACCTAGCAGTTTCAAAGAATGTGGTTAGTTCCGTACTGCTGAGGGAGGAGAATGGGAGCCAATTTCCCATCTACTACACCAACAAAACTCTGCTTGATGTTGAACGTAGATATTCCAATACTGAAAAAGATCATCCTGGCCTTGGTCAATCCAAAAGGAGATTACATCATTACTTCGAGTCACATGTGGTGGTCATCTCGACAACCTTCCCCATCAGATCAATTCTTGTGAAACCATACTTTTCTGGTTGAACAACCAAGTGGGCGATTGAACTAAGTACGTTCGAAATCACTTATGAACCCAGAAACTCCATAAAGGGACAAGTTGTAAATGACTTCTTACTTGAATATGAAGACGAATGAAATAACAACAAGGAGGGGCCCCAATGGAAACTTTATGTTGACAGCTCCGTGAACCACCTGGGGGCAGGACTTGAAATCGAACTAGTATCACCCGAAGGAACCAGGCTACAACAGTCTATCAGATTGAATTTCCCAAGTTCCAACAATGAAACGGAGTATGAAACATTGCTCACTGGCCTTTAATTAGTGAAAGAACTCCATGTTCGAAACATAAAGGTGTACAATGATTCATAACTAATCGTTAACTAGGTTGAGGGAAATTACATCACAAAGGAAAAAAGGATGCAAGAGTATAAAAAGATAATAGAAGAGGAATTGTCCAATTTTTAGGAAGTAAGATTCATCCGAATTCCCCGATCAGAGACCGCAACAGTCGATCATATAACAAACCATGCATCAACACCATGTGAGGATTTGGTCAGGGTGATCCCCGATCGATGAGCTCGATGAACCCTTAGTCGGAAAGAATAAGGAAACTTGTGTCATCCCCTACGAGTCGAGTTTGATTGACCTAATCCTAACTTACCTTCAAACTGGAACGCTTCCAGAAGATAGGCGGGAATCAAAAAAAATTAGAGCAGACTTGGTCAAGTATGCAGTGATCGATGACACCTTGTATCGCATATCACTCACAGGACCCTACTTGCGATGCCTAACCCCATCCGAGTTAAGGGAAGTACTATACAGCTTCATGAAGGGGTTTGCGGTAATCACACTAGAGGCAGATCGCTCTCGCACCGAGCGGTTCATAAGGTTACTTTTGGCCATATATAATTCGAGATGCAGAAGATTACGCTCGAAGATGTGATAAATGCCAACGACACACCAACATAATCCATCAACCATCGGAGTTACTATATGCCATGGCGGCACCCGTACCATTTCCTCAATGGGGTATGGACGTTGTAGGTCCACTAACTCGAGCGGTGTCGAATCAGAAACACGTACTGTTAGCCACGGACTACTTCACCAAGTGGGTTGAAGCGAAGGCCTACGTTCGAATAACACGTACATGTGATAGACTTCATACTTAATCACCACTTCGGTGTGCCAAAATACATTATGATGGACAATGGGACGAACTTAGATAATCAGTTCGTAAGAAAAGTCTTGGTCGAATATGGGATCAACCAGAACTTGTCATCAATTAGTTACCCGTAGGCGAACTGGCAAACAGAAATCACGAATTGAACAATATTCACTGGAATCAAGAGGAAATTGGAGGGCAAAGAAGAGAAAGGGCTATGGTTGGACAAACTACCTAGAATCCTATGGAGCTATCGTACTACTCCAAGGAAACCAACGGGGCTGACACCATTTGCTATAGCCTACAGAGTCGAAGCCGTCATACCGATCCAATTGGAGGTCCCAACGACCAGAACCCATTGTTTTGATCCAGAGCAGAATGGGAAATCCTCAAGATCGAGGGCGACTTGATCGAAGAAAAGAGGGAAATGACAACGATCAGATTGTCAGCGGTTAGCAGATCTTTGCTCGAAGGCAGATCAGAGAAAACTTCCATTCTCAGATACTCCAACCTTTAAACTGATCGATCAACCATCCAATTTCCCCCAATTTTTACAATTTTCCCTTTCCAATCCTTATCAGACATTGGGAGACCATCACATAACTTACGATCGGGGAGGTCACGAATATGATCAATACTATAACAGATCAGAAAGTCTACAATTCCTAAGTTCAAATTACGCTTACGATTCAACACTAACATCGAGGAAAGAACCCTAAAGAAATTGGGGTTTACCTAAAGAGAAGTCAGACCTAATTTGTTTAGCACAATATGATAAAACGGGTGCAAGTAAAATCTCAAGGCGTGCAAATAACCCACAGAAAACAAGATTTCTTTATCCCCAACGTTTTCGTAAGCCCTAAAATTACAGGAAGAAAGATATTCTTCGATAGACACATCATAAGGAATCTGAAATTCGTGTTTCCACCTCTCGGGCACATGGAGTTTTTTAGCTATTGTTTTCTAGACAGAGTTTCCACCGGCGAGTCACCAGAGTTCTCAAGCACCGGGGAAGACATCTCCCCCGGTTCGACGATCACAGCGGCTTCCTGAGAAACCGTCTTCTCGCTATCAATGCTCATGTGAGAATTAAGTAAAAAAAAAAAAGAGAATAAGGTAAAGCATTTATTTTAGTTATTTGAAATTCCCACCTTATTTGAACTAAATGGACCAGGAATTTGGGGGCAAAGTGTAGACCTAAAAATTGGGCCCAAGCCATCAGAATCAATAAAAAGCAACAGTTAAAGAAGTGAAAGTCCAAGAGGCCATGAAGATCAAAGCCCAAATAAATGTAAGGCCCATGAAGCCAGATAAAGAAGTCTTTAGGAGGGAAATTCAAAGTTCTACCTAACATTGATCCCCTAAAATCATGCAAATGAGTGATTTGAGGCACAAGTCAAGCGATGTAATAGATATGCACTACCAAAAATGCAAATTGGTTCTTGTATAAATAGCATAAGAAGTATCAATGAAATTCATTCCGGCTTCAATATATTTCTCTCAAATATATTTTGCTATTTCTTGATTATTATTTTCTTTCTCCGTTCCCATCGCATCCTCATTCTTAAACACCCGTCCTCTTGTTACAGATTTCATAGTGACCTCTTTCTAAGGTGGAATCTGTTCGGCTATCTCGAACGGGCTCACATCTGTCTTCCAATACAATAGGAATAACCCATGTATTTATAAGAGATGTTGGGGTGGATGATAAGTCAATTGGTATCATATACCAATTAGAATAAGAGTATTTAAAGATTTCCTTTTAAAATCCCGATTCTAGGTCACCGAGTACTCAGTGACACTCCCACCGAATTCTCGGTGGATGTGCAAGTGTCGCGCAATGGTGCGCAAGTCACTGGTGATTTTTCTTCAATTGCGCAAGTGCGCACTTACCGAATACTCGGTGAAGAACCCACAACAATTCTTGTTTCAAACTTCTTTACTTCAATTCTCTTTTCGATTATCGATGAAATGATTAATGCTAACAAATAAAATATCCTCACTTCCATTAGTTCTTATGGGTCCGTTTGGATACCCTGTTTTTTGTTTTTGTTTTTTTACTGTTCACAAGACTAAAAAAAAAAACACGTTTGGCAAACGCGTTTACTTTTCACTATTTTTTTCCCAATTAAACTGTTTTCTGTGAATAGTGTGTAAAAGTGATGAAAACACCAAATACAATTTTTAGTTGTTTTTTGAGTTTTTTGACTGTTTAGGTGGTAAAAACAATGAAAACACCAAATTCATAAAATACAATTTTCACCAAATAAAAGTGGTGAAAACACCTTCATCCAAACGCTTTTTTTTTATAGTTTTTTCCTGAAAAAATAAAGACAAATACAAAAACAGTTTTTATATTTGAAGACAGAAAACAAATACAAAAAACAGGCTTTCCAAACGCACCCTATATTCTATATGAAGCCTCAAAGCCTGTGGTTTCTTGGAATTTAAAAATAATTTGAGTTTTGTACTTTATCACTTATTTGTTTAATTCTAATTTTAGAATATGTTAATGCCCTTAGTAAGGGACGTATATAGGATAATGCGACACGATGTAGTGCTTAAGAAATAGAGATATACTTATGTGTGTGAATGTATATATATATTCAGATAAGATCTTGACAATTTTCATCATGTAGACCAACAAGTTATCTGGACCTCACATGGAAACTCATAAAATATATTCTTTTCTTTCATATATATATATATATTCTTTTCTTTCATATATATATATATTTAAATGTAATTTACACAAAATCCTCGAGGTTTCAGGATTTAATCACCAAACCTCTTATCGTTTGCCATTTTAGATTTTAATCAAATACCTCCCTCTAACCAATTTTCATGTCAAAATAACTTAAATTCCTATTAAACTCTCCCCCTCTCTTGTCTGGATAATTACACTTTCTCCATCTATAAAAAAATATAGGGTTATTTCCACTGACACCCCCTCAAAGAGATCATAATCCCACACGGACCTCTCGATATTGAGTATTCTCACACAGACCCCCTCAGACAGACGGCCGTTAGGTTTATTAACGTTTTATTGTGAAATTACTAATTTGCCCTTCGATATATATTTAAAAAAATCAAATAAAAATGAATATATGTAAAGACGATTTTACCCCCAACTACCCACTGACACATTCATTTCCCGTTTTCACTCTCTTTTATCTCCAAACAACCCATTTTGATATACAGACATAATTCAAGGAAGCATAAATTTAAAGTTCCTAAATATACACAGAGATTTCCGAAAGATATAGCATTATGAATGAATTAAATCCAATTCTAAACAAAAACAGATTTTTTAGTAAAACACAGTTACAGTTCAAAAAGAAGTTCATGTATTCAATCAAATACAGTTGAAACTAAGACTATAGAGTTTAAATGAAAGGACCAAATAAAGTTCTTCCAATTCCCAATTTTCAAAATCAGTTTACTTACATTTATATACTGATGAAATATGTATACACGGAATAGAAATATAACTTCCAATCGGATTTTAATCTCCTCCGGCGAGATCCGCACTCCCGATCTTCCAGAACCTCCTCCGTCGCTGCCGGAAATTACACCCTTGGTGTTGCCGCAAAAAAACGTGGCGGAGGCGGTGGGGCAAGAACATGAGGAGAGAAAAGAGAAGAGGAAGATCGCCGCCACTGCCGCCGACAATACCAGGACCGGAATGGTGACGACAATGCCTTTCGGCGACGGCGAAGATAAAGCCATGTGCGCGCTGTTAATTGTTACTCAGAAGCACACAACATCGTCCAATTTGTATACACATATATGTGAGTGTATGTTTTATATATATATGTGTGTGTGCTATACACACAATTGATTCAATTTTCTTTTGTTTTTCCTTTTTTCGTATGTTTATGTAATCTCTTTATTTTTATTTTGGTTTTGTTCTATTTGGTCTTTTTATCATTGTTAAAGTCTGTAATGTCATGTAAAAGAGGTAAAATTGACACCAAATAATTTTTGCGTTCGGCTAGTAATTACAAAAAAAAAAATAAATAAATTGAACTTGGTTAAGTAAAATAAATTTAATTTATAGGCATACTGGTATAGTAACATGCTAACTCATAGCTTCTTAGGTTCGGTTTAGGTAATGCATTATGTGGAAGTGCCTTTTTTTGGGGGGGGGGGGGGGGGGGGGGGGGGGGGTGAAAACTGATAATGCATTCTGTAAACAGTTGATCAATATGAAGTGTTATTTTGATTTTGAATGTTTACTGTTATTTTGATTTTGAGTGTTATTTTGATCTATTGCAATTTGATGTTATTTTAATGTGATAATGTATACAGGAAAACCCAAATAAATGAATCAAAATTTAGTGTAAAGAGGGAGAATATAAGAAGCTTTCTAAATTTATAAGGTAAAGGGTATCAAATTAATTTCACAATATTAAGTTAAGGGTATATAAGTCATTTTATATCATTTGAGGGCAAAATAGACTATTTATGGGATGAATAGTGGCTGACATCACTAATTAACGGACCAATATAACGGAAGGGGTCCATGTGGAAAAAAAATTCAATTTAGAGGGGGTCCGTGTGGGAATACTCAATATCAAGGAGGTCCGTGTGGGATTAGGGTCTCTTTGAGGGAGTGTCGGTGGGAATAACCCAAAAATATATATATATAATTCAAAATATATATTTAAATTCGAATATATATATATATATATATAATTTGAAACAAATATATAAAATTTGAAATATATATTAAATTCATAAACAATATATTAAAATTTGAAAAAAAAATATAAAATTCGAAAAAATATATAAATTTTGAAATATATATAAAATTCAAAACAAATATATAAAATTTGAAAAAAATATATAAAATTAGAAAAACTATATAAAATTTGGAAAATATATATATATAATTCTAAATATATATATAAAATTCATAAATAATATACTAAATTTCAAATATATATATAAAATTCAAAAACATATATTAAATTTTGAAAAAATATATAAATTTCAAAAGAAAATATAAAATTCAAAACAAATATATACAATTTGAAAAAATATATATATTTCAAAAAATGAATTTTATTTTTTTATATCACCACGTGAGTGACACGTGACAGGGTGTATGGTTTGGACCAGACACATAAGGTTGAATGGGGACTCATGTCATGTTGTGAACTTAAATCTTTATTTTTGATTGTATTATTTTAAATGGATAAAAATTAAAGGAAAAAGAGGTAAATGTGCGAAAGTTGGACAAGAAGAAGTGGGATAGGGTAAGATGGTGGGTTGATTGTTTGTCTCTTATTGGATACTAGCATCATCATTTTTTTTTCTTTACTTATTTTTTATGGGGGTAAATTTATATATGTTTTTTGAAATTTATATATTTTTCAAATTTTATATATTTTTTTGAATTTTATATTTTTTTTAAAATTTAATATACATTTTTTTGAATTTTATAATTTTTTTTGAAATTTAATATATTATTTATGAATTATATATATATATTTTGAATTTTATATATTTGTTTCGAATTATATATATATTTTTTGAATTTATATATATTTTCCAAATTTTATATAGTTTTTCTAATTTTATATATTTGTTTTGAATTATATATATGTATTTCAAAATTTATATATTTTTTCAAAATTTATATATTTTTTTGAAATTTAATATATAGTTTACGAATTATATATATATTTCAAAATTTATATATTTGTTTTGAATTATATATATATATTCGAATTATATTTTTTTTTCAAATTTTATATATTTGTTCAAATTTTAAATAATTTTTTCAAATTTTTATATATATATTTTTATAAAGGGGGAAAGTGTAATTATCCAAAGAGGAGGGGGGGGGGAATATAATATATCCAAAAAAGAGGAGTGAAACTGTAATTTATGTGAGGGACATTTAAGTCATTTTGACATGAACATTGGCTTGAGGGGGGTATTTGATTAAAATCTAAAATGTGAGGAGGTTTGACGAATGACATGGGGTTTGATTAGGGGTGCACAAAAGAACCGGGGAACCGGAACCGAACCGAGAACCGAACCGGAACCGGCGGTTCGGTTCGGTTCTTATGGCTTACGGTTCGGTTCCGGTTCCCATAATTTGAGAACCGATTTTTATGGTTCGGTTCTGGTTCTTGGGTTTCAAGAACGGAACCGAACCGGAACCGAATCGAAAACAGAACCAGTATATTATATAATATATATATAATACATATATATATGCATAGTTGATTGAAGGGACTGTTGGGCCACACATTTGTGCCAAATCCACTACAGACTTCATTAGAGACTATTGGCCCTAGCCATATCCAAATTGTAATGACTAATAAGGATTGAGGAACTTATAGTCTCATAGAATAAAGATACACGATTTGTGATACATTGATATTTGTGCAAACATAAATTAGGGTTATATATAGAACCAAGTCCATTATATAAATCATGTAGTTGAATTATCAAAACTTGATTATACAATTGAAAGATTTAAGCATAGCCAACCACTGTTATATAAGAGAATGCTTGCTTGGCCACTGTTTTATCAATTATGCTAAATGGTTATTTATTTATATCTAATGCAGATTATATTATATGTCAACGACTCGACATGCGGTCCATTAGGATTTGAAGCCGGATTCTGCCGTACCAGGTCTATCGACCATCGACCCAAAGATTTTTTTGGTTTTGTAACTTTGAAATGCAACAGCGATATAATATTGAAATAGTACTATTTCACTAAATATGCATTTGTTTTGGGTTTGTAGTAGTAAAAATTTGAAATACTCTATTTGGTTGGATTTATAACAGTCGTTTGTATTTATAACTTATATTTCATTTTGATTTTTTTTTCTTGAATGTGATATTAGGAACCGGAACCAAACCGAAGTTTTTGGTTCGGTTCCAGTTCGGTTCCTTATTGGAACAGTTCGGTTCCGGTTCCAAATTTTAAGGAACCGATATTTTCGGTTCAGTTCCGGTTCTTGTAGGAACTGGAACCGAACCAAACCGTGTGCACCCCTAAGTTTGATGATTAAATTTTAAAACTTCATGGAGTTTTATGTAAATTATCCTATATTTAATTTCAAACTCATTTGGTAGTTGAACCTCCCTGTGTTATATACTACTTTTTTACAATATACTTACTCGAATCAAGATGTGATTAATGAAGAACACTCACAACTCACAACTCACAACTCATGTTTACATATACATATCTATATAGGTTGTGTGTGTAAACAAAGGAATATTCCTACACAGCTTCACTAAAGCACGTGATTGAACGTGGTATCCAAAGCTCTTAATGGATCGGCTCCATGATTCTATAGTTTGTTATGGCTATCATTTTTATAGTTTGGTTGACTTAGTTAAAAAGATTATGGCCTGTTTGAAAATTTTGTTTTTGTTTTTGTCCTTTCAAGAACAAAAAATATTCTTATTTTTATCCTTGTTTTCTATCTTAAAAACAAAAAAACATAATTTTTGTTTGGGACAAAAAAATAAAAAACACAAATCTTCTTATTCTCCTACACACACATATGAACACACATGATTTGCAGTTGCAGATGGTGTCGAAGGTGGGGGAGAGGGTTTGATGGTGGTGGAGTTACAGTTGCAGATGGTGGAGAGGAGTTCGATTTAAGATTTGCATAATCGATTTAGGGGTTTCGATTTGGGATATTGGATGTCGAATTGAGGTTTCGATTTAGGGTTCGGAGAGTCGATCTAGGGATTCTGGTGGTGCTGGCGGGTGGTGGGATGGTGGTGGTGGCGGTGGCGGCGGGTGGTGGGGTGGTGCCGATTGGTAATGGCGGCTAGGGATTTGTGTATATATCTATATATGCATGTGTGCGTGTATGGGTCTTCAATTTGGGGGTTTGATGGTGGTCGAAGGTTTTTGTTGGGGGTGGTGAAGGGTGGGGGTGGTGGCTGGTGGCGGCGGCGTTGGTGGTGGTTGAGGGTGGAGGTGAAGGGATGGTGCCGATTGCAGAACTGTTCTTGACAATTTTTAGATTTTTTTTTTTTTATTGGAAAATCTCAAAGATAACAAAAAAATAGGTTTTTGTTGTTCCCTTGTTTTTTTTACTATTCACAAAAATACTTTCCAAATTGAGAACATAACAAACAATAAAAAGGTTGTCAAACACGTTCTGTTCTCATGAACAGTGCCAAAAAACAAAAACATAAAAAAAAAAAACAGCCTTTCCAAACGCACCCTTAATATTTATTCTAAATTTATCGGTGCAAATAATTTGTCAAACTTAGTATCATAAACTTAGAAGATGAAAAAGTAAGACCAATTATGTGGTAGAATTTATGCTTAAGTTACATATATTAAATCATTTTGTCCTGATATGAAATAATTTTATTTTAAATTTTCACTTATAAAACAGTGTAGGTTTTCTCTCTTTTTGTTAGGGGTGTTCATGGAACCAAACCGGGAACAGGGTTGTTCGATTTTGGTTCCTATTCAAAAAATTAAACAATTAAAATTTTAGATTCAGTTTCGGTTCTTACCCCCTTTGAAACCGAACCGAATCGCTTATATATATATATATTTATTTTTATTAATGTTATATTCTTAACTTTATATATTTATATATATTATTTAAAATTATAAGTTATAATTTGACATGGATTAATTAATTTTATATCAATATGTATTACAGTATATCATGATAGTCTTCTCACTCACAATGTAGTGTATACTATGTATTGTACTACTATAATTTCAATTTGTGCGTACAAATGTGTAATCTATTATTGTAATAATATATTTTTTCTTCTATTAAAATATTTTATCATGGACCAGAGAGCTTATAGAAAAAGGTTAATTAAAATTTACTATTTTTTGAAAGGTGTTTAGCTGAGTGACCTCACAAAAATATACATACTAAATTAGGTTTGTTTGGATACATAACAATATTTTGTTCTAAGGTGTTCAATTGTATTTTTTTTTGTTTTATTATTAGACACAAGTGTAATTTTGGGTTTGTAATAATTAAAAATTTGAAATACTCTCTTTAATTTAGTTTATAATTTCATTATCTTTTGATATTTGATATATATATATTTTTTTTAAAATAGAAGGAATCGGAAAATAGGTTCAGTTCCTTGCATGTTCAGTTTCGATTTTTAAAGAATCAAAAAAACCGATTCCGGTTCGAACACCCCTACTTTTTTGTGGAATATGAAAAGGTATTATTTTTTTACAAGATTTAATGGTATAACATACACATGCTAAAGAAATTAACATTTAATTGCACTCATAATACAGTATTTCGTATTAAAATTTTCTTAATTTGCTTTAATTAAAGGTAAAATCATGCGTGTAGAAAACAATATGGGGGGGGGGGGGGGGGGGGGGGGGGGGGGGAGGGGAGGGGGGCTTTTAGCCTAATTCACACAATAGGATGATTACACTCGCAAATAATTGCAAATTAAAACATGTTTATCCCCATCCTTCTCATTATATAAAAATTCAGTCTTTTCTATTAAAAAAACAAAAAAAAAAAACTGTAGTTTATTTAACAGAAAAGAGAAAGAGAGTCATTGGACTTGGTGTGCGCCACAAAAGCCGCTCGGTCTGTGAAACCTCCCATGGGCGAGCTATCAACATCAACGTGAGCAATGGTTTCAACTTAACGTCATTTGTGTGTCGTCACTCTTTCCTTTCCCTTCCTTCAACACTTATATTTTGCTTTATATATACTATATACTATATATATATATATATATATATATATATATATATAGAATAAATTAGGCTCCATCAACTAGAAGTAGTAGTAACGCGGAAAAATCTTTGAAGATTCTTGGTCTACTCTCCACAAATACGATTCTTCTTTTGACTTTTTTTCTTTTCAACTCGTAAACCATATCTCGCTACTACTGCTTATATACATTTTATATATATATATATGACGTGGAGTGATTAAGAAGGTAGAAAGAAGGAGTTTAGAGAGAGATTAATTTAGGGGGTGTTATTTTTTGGCTTTGAAATGGTCAGCAATTGGAATTTCCTCACTTGCACCTACAATTCCTATGACCATCAGACCGGTCTTATAAGAAGAAAATACTTACTTGTTTTGGTCAAACTTTCTCTTTGATTCCCTCATTTTTTCTTCATTTAAAAACACCCCCCTTGGCTACCTTATATCCAACACCACCCCTCAATTCATACTTCAAATTTTGCATCTTAATTTTCTTCACCTTTTTTTGGCTCCCCCCAAAAACCCAATTGCTAAATATCTATATCTAGATATATATATATATATTTAAAACCAATTCTAATCTTTGGACTTTCCTAGATTTAACATCACTTCTTGTGGTCTCTCTCATTAATTTTTTGAACTTGTGTATGTCATATATATATATACTAGAATTAATTTTTATCTGAGTAGTCATTTTTGTTGCTCATCTTGAAAATGGAGAAGTCAGGAGATTGGGAGCAAAAGAATCTGATAAATGAGCTAACACAAGGGAGAGAGCTAACCAAGCAGCTCCAAATATACCTCAACATGCCATTTTCATCTCGCGAAGCACACGACCTGTTACTTAACAAGATCTTAATGTCTTACGAAAACGCTCTTTCAATGCTCAAAAACAATGACTCATTAGTGGCAGAGCTGCAGCCCTCGGGAGGAGGGGCAATTGCGACATCTGAATCGCCGCATTCCTTCAGCGGAAGTCCTCGTAGTGAGGATTCTGATAGGGATGGTAGGGATCAATATCACAAAGATGACTCCAGGAAGAGGTAAATCATATAACATATATATAGTTATATATATATATATATAGTTATATAGATCCATGAGTTTGTTATGATATGGTTGTAATTTAGTTGAGTGATGGATGCAATATTGTGTTGTAGAAAATGTGTAGCAAGGTGGACAAAGCAAGTGCAAATTAGTCCTGGGACAGGGCTTGAAGGGCCTCTTGATGATGGCTATAATTGGAGAAAATATGGGCAGAAAGACATTCTTGGGGCCACATATCCTAGGTAAACAATTTCAGTCTTTTGATCTTATATAATTTGAAAACTTTATATTACCATTGTGAATTTCATTTTATTAACTGAGATTACAACACTTTTTTTTTTTTTTTTGATAAAAAACTCACACATATTATTTTCACTGAGGTTCGAACCTTTCACATTTCATTTGAGAGTACCACCCGACCATTACGCATTTGATAGAATTATGCATATTTGTTTTTTGATTAGTAGTCCTTTTCATTTTAAAGTCAACTGTTCTTACAAGTTGTAGTTGAACAATTCTTTCATTGAAATTTGAGATCCTCAATGAAGACAAAACAGCTTTTTTAGAAATTAAACCGAAGCAACTCTTTGGTCCCTTTACTTCAATGAATGGGCTAATTAAATGTTTCATTTTAATAAACTATATTAATGTGCTGTAATTAGTATGTATTCAAGAGGGATGTTGTTTTCACATAACTAGTCTATTTTCTAACTAACAAATCTAGAAAAAAGCATTAAATGTGGTCAGTTCAGTCAAGTATAATATAATCCATTGTTAAAATTGATGAATTTTCATGCAAATTTAAACATGGTTATGCTTTTGTTTCCTATTTCAGTTCTGGTTTTTGTGTTTCTTCTTCCATTTTTTTTTGGTTTTTATGCTTTATTTTCCCCATACATCAATCACAATTTTATTGCATTCTCATTGTAACTGTGAAACTATATCCAATTGTGCCTGTCCATTTTTTTTTTTTCTCATTTAACTGCCAAACACTTAATTCAATGTAAAGTGTCATGAATACAATATTGATAAGAAGAAAATATGAGGAGTGATTGATAATGTGGTATATATATATATATATATAAATTCAAATTCTAAGATGTCCTTTTTTTTTGTTCTCACACTCCTCAATCTTTGAATATGCAGAGGCTATTACAGATGCACTCGTAGAAACATCCAAGGCTGTTTGGCAACAAAGCAAGTCCAAAGATCAGATCAGGACCCAACCATCTTTGAAATCACTTATAGAGGAAGACACACTTGTACTCAGGGCTCCATTTTACCTCAACCATCACCTGATCAAAAACATGAACCAAACACACCCCAACATCATCAAAAACTAGTTCACAATCCACCACAAAACCAGCAACAACAAGAAGAAACATTCCTCAACTTCACAACAGGCCTCAAAGTCGTAACCGAAAACTTGAACACTCAACAACACTCGCTCCCTTCTTTCAGCTTCCCTTCGACAATATCTCACATTATGCCCGAAAACTTTCCTACTACTTACTCATCTTCGATGATCGAAAACAGCCTAATGGCGAGCTTTTCATCTCCCTCTTTCGTGTCCCCTGCAACGTCGGGATCAAACTACTACTCAGTGTCAACTGGTCATTTGAATTTGCATGCTTCGGAATGTGAACTCAATGAGATTGTTTCTGGAGTTACTTCGGCTACCAACTCTCCAAGTGTTGGCTTGGACTTCCCATTTGGTCCCATAGATTTTGATCCTAGCTTCACATTTGACAATTCTGGGTTTTTTTGATAAAATTTTATTCGACTATAGATATAGGAATAAAGATCCGAAGGATGATTGTTAGGCTCATTTGATGTTGGGTAGGATGATTTTGTACTGTTAAGGTAGGTAAGTGTGACATTAGTGTATTACACTAGTCTAATTAATCTTATAATTCTTTATGCTTGTAATAGCATTTCTGATTTGGTGTGGAAAAAGTCTAGAAAATATATGTAATTTGTTATTCTTAATCATGATATAGAAAATAAATGTAATTGATTTTGTATTTACTATTACTAAACCATAACGCTTCTTGAAGATAATCGAAACAGTCTTACAAAGGTGTATGCAATCATGAGATTCATATATATTGTATCTAAATATGATAGTCCCAAGTTAGTTTTGGGCCATGTTTTGTTTCGGAAAGAAGCAAAGTAAAATTTACAAGAAGGGTCAATAAGAGCTCTAAAGAAAACACAGGAAGGAAGGACCACCATGCATGAAAGGTCCAACACAAATAGAAACAGGCCATTTAAATTATGGGCCAGCATAAATAGAAACAAGACCAGTTAGAGCTCTACAGTTTTGGGCCATTTAAGTGACTTTGTAAACTTATTTTCCTACTTGCATCTTTAATCTTTAATATGAAACAGGCTTAAGGCTGAAATAGGTTTGAACTAGTTTAAGTTGTGCTAGGTAGAATTATTTTGGGGTTCGTAAAATTAAAATTGTGGAATCGTTAGATTCGTATTAATTATTTTTAAAAATATTAAATATTTAATTTAAAAGTATAAATCATATTAAAATTTTTAAAATTTTCTAATACATTGGGCCTTTAAATATTTTCTCATAAATTTAGGTTATATATTGGGTGGACTAAATCATTAAGCTTTTGGACATTTCATATGAAGGGCTTAACTGTCCAAACAATATTTTTACGTAGTAAAATCATGATAAAAATTATACAGAATCGTAGTAGAATCGTAAAATTTTACCAGTTAGAATCGGGATTCTGATAATTATGGCTGGATAAGTTACGAATGAAAATAGAAGATAACTTTTTGAGCTGAATCCAATTGTAAGCATATTGTTTTTTAAAATTAACTTTTTTGACGATTATTCAACCAAAAAACTTACCTATTTATTGGATCAACAAAAGTTCATGGTTGCACTCCCACTTTAGTTGATCACGGTTCTATTGTGTTTTTAATTCAAGTGGTTTAACAAATTATTACAACATGATTGAATTCACCAAACTTGTATATGGGGTGACAAGTCCAAAGGAATGTCGTGAGCAACTTAGCATGCATTTTTCAATATAAAGGCAGGTCGCCACCTTGGGTGGCGTAACAAAAGTGAATAGGGATTCAATTAGGAATAAAAAAAAATAACTATTTTTCATCTTGGAAAGATAACTTAATGAACCTAACAAATTAATTGCCGTTTAATCAGAATCCAAATTTTCATGAAAAGGATGGGACAACTATTTTTCAAATCAAACCCTCACATCATGAAAAATTAGTTGCCGTTTAATCAGAATCCAATTTTATGTAGTTTTGGGGTAGAATTAAGTGTAAATTTTTATATGAAAATATATTTTAGCTTGCAATCTTTTATTTACTAATTACTAGTACTACTACGATTATTATTTAATTAGAAATGTAATATTTCATGTATTGAAATCCCTGTTGATGGACTTTCAGAGTGACACTATGACCTTTTAGGGTTTGGTGGGTCAATTGATGGCTACTTGATTAAGTAGCAGTGGTCCAATAGGTGTCTAGACCCTCTTCAAATCTTACATGCGCATTCAATCAACCCTGCGCCAAAGATGGCCCAAGTTCATCGCCCCTACTACCAATGAAATTCAATGCTTAGACTCTATTTGGGAAAACTCATGCTTCTGACTTTACGCAAAAGAAAAAGATAAGTAGAAGTTGGTATCCCCTATTCTTTAAAATGTTCTTCTAAGACTTAGAAGTTCTTTTAAAAATTTTGTCAAACACCCATTCAAAATAATTTTTTCCTCTAGAAAGCCAAAAACAATGGTTGAAAAACCAATCCCAATAGGACCTTATTATGGATTATTACATCAATACACAATTGAGAATGAATAGATTTTTTTTTTTTTTTGAAAGTATGAAAGATGCTGGCCATGTAGAGGTCCTCTCGTTTTTGCCAAGTAGCTATCAGCATGTATGAGGTAAATATAGTAAGAATGGACCACTATATATGTATATGTGTATATGTATATGTGTATATGTATATATAGCAAGGTTTGTACGCTTATTTATTAGGGTAAATTGCATTAAACTCCTTGGATTATTTTCTCTCTCTCAACTAACCTCCTGAACTACATTTTTTACACAAAACTCCCTAAACTATCCTAACTTTTACAATTTACTCCATTCCGTTATAACACCGTTAGTTAAATTAGGATAATTTGCACTCAGATCCCCTGAGGTTTCAGTCAATTGCACTCGCCTCCTGAGATTTTATTTTCCTTGCAATGACACCCCCTAAAGGGAGAAATGACCGGAATGCCCTTGTATTGTCTCCCTTATTTCATGAGACAAATATCTAAGTGGTGAAATTACCTCCATGCCTCAAGATGAAAATCCTATAATGTATATATATCTATAACAACTATTCTAAAATGTGAGGGGTTAAGAATATTTTCAAATATTTTCTTCAAAATAAAAATTAATGAATTAATATGTATTAGTTGAAGTGCAACTCTAAGGAGTATGTCAAAACGATATAGAGTAAAATAAAAGGGGTTGGAAATATTTCAATACTTTTAAAAAATAATAATAATTAATTAATATGCATTACTTGAAGTATAACTCTAATGAGTATTTCAAAAGATGTAGAGTAAAGATATAATACAAGGGGTTATAAATATTTTCATTTTTAAAAAAAAAAAATTAATTAATTAATATACATTAATTGAAATGTAACTCTAATGAATATTTCATAAGATATAAAGTAAAGATATAAGACAAATATATTTCCGCAAGGAAAAATAATATAACTTAAAATACAGAAATATGTATATTTATCTATCTATCTATATACTACTAATAAAAACACAAGGACTGTCTAATATTTCGATTCATTATCACATTTTACAATATAAAAAATTATAATAAGTAAAGTTTGACATTATTTAAAGTGTAAGGGCTTAAATTAACTTTACAAAAAAATTAATAAATAATAAACCATTTGTCATATTTTATAAAAATATAAAAAATTTACAATAAGTAAAGTTTGTTATTATTTTACAGTGTAAGAGCTTAAATTAATTTTACACAAAGAATAATAAATTATAAACCATTTGTAACATTTTTATACATTTATCACATTTTATAATACAACAAAAACTATAATTAAAATGTATTACTACTTGTTTAAATTGTAGGAGTTGTATATTATTTATTTACAAAATAAAATAAATTATATGAGCTCACAAATATTTTATACATGTATCACCTTCTAAAATACAAAAAAAATATAATCATAAATAAAGTGTATTATTATATTTTAATGTAAAAGGTCACAGTATTAGTTTTAGGGAAAAATTAAAAAAAGAAAAACTTTTGGGGTCTATATTCAAAAATGACAATTTTTTAAAAATAATTTAAAGAAATGTGATAATATTTCAAAAATCATTATATTCAAAGTACTTGAAAAGTTTTTCAAATTGAGCTTAAGATACAAAGGTTTTTTGGTTCATTAATTTAGTCAACATGTCTTTTACACTAAATCAAGGGCACAAGAGTCATTTTATGGGGTCTTCACCCCTTCAAGGGGTGTCATTGTAAGAAAAATGAAATCTCAGGGGGCGAGTGCAATTGGCCGAAACTTCAGGGGATCTGAGTGAAATTTATCCTAATTTAACTAACGGTGTTATAACGGAATGGAGTGAATTGTAAAAGTTAGGATAGTTTAGGGAGTTTTGAATAAAAAGTGTAGTTCAGGGGGGTTTAATGCACTTTACCCTATTTATTATAAGGGTAAATAGCATTAAACCACCCTCAACTATACTCTCTCTCCCAACTAACCCCCCTCAACTATATTTTTGATTATAAACCCCCCAAACTATCATGATTGTTACAATTCAATCCCTCCCGTCATAACGGTAATTTAGAATAATTTACATTCAGATCCCCTAAAGTTTAGGTCAATTGCACTCACCCTTTGAGATTTCATTTTCCTTGCAATGACACCCCCTGAAAGGGTTAAGACCCCATGAAATGACTCTTGTGCCCTTGCTTTAGTGTAAAAGGCATGTTGGCTAAATTAATGGACCAAACAACCCTTGTATATTAAGCTTAATTTGAAAAACTTTTCAAGTATTTTGGATACAATGATTTTTGAAATAGAGATATCTACATATAAATAGACATAAAGATCACTAATTACAAATAGGTAAACTTTTACCTTTCAATTACAAATACATCAACTTAACTAAACTAATTACAAATGAGTCAACTTTTTTGTTTAAAGACTCAAATACCCCAAAAAAACTCCAATCTTCTTTTTCTTCTTCTCTCCCATTCCAAAATCCCCAAACACTCAAAAATAAAAATAAAATGTTTTGGAAAAAATATAAATATTTCGAAAAAATTAAAATATTTCTGGAAAAATAAAAATATTTCGAAAACAAAATGAGGAAAAAAATATTTCGGGAAAAAAAATATTTTGAAAAAATAAAATATTTTTGGAAAAATAAAATATTTCAAAAAAATGAGGAAAAAAAATATTTCGGGAAAAATAAAATATTTCAAAAAAATAAAATATTTTTGGAAAAATAAAATATTTTGAAATATTTTTGTTTATTTCTTTTTCAATTTTTTTTCTTCTTTTCAACGAAATGTGTTCAAGCCTTAGATCTCTTGGTGATTACAATGCAATATTTTGGAATCAAATGTGTCAAGAAGTATCAAGAACGAGTTGATTGAGTTGAATTTGTTTTAAAATTTGGTGTCTTAAAAAGTAATAAATCTTAGGTGAGTTATATATAGATAATTTATTTCAATATGACAGTGGACATAATCTGAATCTTACTTGTTTAGTATGAATTGCTTTGAATGCATGTCATAAAATATTTTGGGAAAAATATTTTATTTTTGAAATATTTTATTTCCCAAAATATTTTATATTTTCCAAATTTTATATTTTTCCTGAAATATTTTATTTCCTAATTTTTTTTGAAATATTTTATTTTACCCAAAATATTTATTTTTCCCGAAATAGTTTATTTTTTCAAAATATTTTATTTTTTCAGAAATATTTTAATTTTTTCGAAATATTTATAATTTTTCCGAAACATTTTAATTTTATTTTTGAGTGTTTGGGGATTTGGAATGGGAGAGAAGAATAAAAAGAAGATTGGATTTTTTTTGGGGGTATTTGAGTCTTTAAACAAAAAAGTTAACCCATTTGCAATTAGTTTAATTAAGTTGATGCATTAGTAATTGAAAGGTAAAAGTTTACCTATTTGTAATTAGTGATCCTTATGTCTACCTATATGTAGATATCCCTATTTCAAAAATCATTGTATCCAAAGTAATTGAAATTTTTTCCAAATTGAGCTTAATATACAAGGGTTGTTTGGTCCATTAATTTAGTCAACATGTCTTTTACACTAAAGCAAGGGCACAAGAGTCATTTCATGGGGTCTTAACTCCTTCAAGGGGTGTCATTGCAAGGAAAATGAAATCTCAAGGGGTGAGTGCAATTGACCTAAACTTCAGGGGACCTGAGTGAGAGGGACTAAATTGTAACAATTTCATAATTTGAGGGACCGTCACTTAGTTGAGGGGGGTTTAATGCTATTTACCCTTATTATAATCAACTGAAAATGTTGTTCAAATTGAGACAAGCTTTCGTAACTAGTGATGTATAACTTGTACTTGTTTATTGATCTAAGTAGTATAAACCCTAAAGAATTTTTGTTCATATATATATACCAATATATACTAGTTAGATCAATAAATTAAAAAGTGCAAGTTCTACGCCACTACTTATGGAAGCTTGTCTCGATTTGGACAACATTTTCAGTTGATTATAAATAAGCCCACAAATCTTGCTATATATACATATATAGTGGTCCATTCTTACTATATTTACCTCATACATGCTGCTAGGAGGGGACCTCTACATTGATATACAGGGAAAATTTTCAGATTAGGTCTGCACCATTGATGTACTAATAGCATGTCTGCTTCATGGAGTTTTGATACGGACAACATTATGCTGCACATTTAATTACCTCTATATATGATGTAGGGGATCTCCACGTCAATAATCCATATATGGCTATATATACCAAGGATTGGTAAGTTTAGATCTGCTATTGTTCAAAACCCGTTATGTATTAAATCCCAACTAGTTGGACTAGTTCAAGAGATTTGAGACGTGGTGTTTCAAAAGGATTGTATTATTCAATACTTACAGGGTGTAAATAATTCGTTCCAAAAATGATCACATGCTAAGGGTTGCTCTGCATGCATTTTGTGGATTAGTTGAAGCAGAAGTCTGAACACTTTGATTATCCAAAAAAAATCTACTAATTTAATAATCCCAACTTTTGAAAGTTAAAAGACGTATAAAAGCAACTAACGTATTTCTCTAATAGTTTAAACATGTACTTTTAAGTCCATTAAAGCAGTCATCTCGCATTGTTTCAACGAAAATACAATATTCACATATTGAGACATTTGCGATATCTCAATATTTGAGTTGTGAATGTTCCATTCTAAGTGGTCGCATGCAATATTTTGTATTTATTTATAAAATTAAATTAATATTAATTTAAATTTTGTATTATTCTCATTTTCATCTCCTCAGATTTGTCCTATTTCCACTTCCAGTCCCTCAAATTTCAAATATTCCAGTTACAATTTAATTTTTGTCCCACTGAAATTCCTTTATCCTCAAATCACTATGTAAAATGTCTAATTTGCCCTCACAAAATGCGTTTTCTTTTTTTAAAATATAATATTTGGGGGTAAGGATGTAATTTCATAATTTTTTTATAAAAAAATTATATTCAAGGACAAGGAGGTAACTTCACATATCTAAGGGGGTGTAACTGGAATATCTAAAATTTGAGGGGTCAAAGTGGGATTAAGACAAACCTCAAGAGTGAAAGTGGGAATAACCCTTAAAATTTTGTACCTCTCTCCCTAGATAATTCTTCCCTATATATTCGTGTTGTTTAAGCTCGACAATGTTTACATTCACTTATTGTCTTTCCTAATTAAGGATCCAACACTCAACTCTTTAAAGAGAAAAGATCATATATAAACCCACTAAGTCGAAATACTAATAAGAGTTTGAGAAAAAAATAAATAACACAATTACCTGGTGTATGTAGCTCACATAAATTTATCTAATAGATTGAATTCATTTGATTTGTATTAATCATATATGTATGGAGGTGCATATATATTGGGAATCCAAACTCGATCAGCCACAAGACTCCCAATTGCTACAGAAGATATGTCTAAAATATTTCACAGATTGGTACAGGATTGTCATTAACACCCTATGAGAATAATTGAATGATACATACAATAATACAACAAGTTGGCGTATATAGCATCACCCTACTCTCTAATGTTAGGTAAGGTTAGGTTAGGAAGACAATGAGAATGTCGAATTTTTGTGAGACTCAAAAATAAATACACAACTTAGGGTAGATTCAAGCATTTCAGAAACCTATATATACATATATTTATAAGCTCATATCAGACTGGGGGACCTTTGTAAGTAATATCACCTGAATCTTTCTTTATTTGGAAGAAAACTATATTTATAAGTTTACATAGTCGGCATCAGATTGGGGGACATTAGAAATAATACTTATAACCTAAATCTTTCAATGTTGGGTATTTTTTAGTGGGGGTATTGTATGTATATGCAGCCACTGTCCCCATAATTTTTTATTTTTTTTCCTATTTTTAATACTAATAAAAGTTTTTTAAAGGGAATATAAGAAAAAAAAAAAAGATTTGTCCACCCATTAAATTTTTAATTTTTTTTAGTGGGTGGTTTTGATTTGTCCCCCATTATTTTTTCTGTCTCCGTCCCTGTGTATATAAATGTATATAAGGTAGATAGCTAACCTGATCATACAACTAATATCCAAGGCACAAATCAAAACCACCGACCAGATATGGAGTAGCAGCACAATGAAGTTCTCTAATGTTGTTTTAAATTTTCACTTCATGACAGGAGTCATTAACTTCGTATATAATTTTGTCAATATGAACAAATAGAATAAAAGTGTTGAATTTCTAATGTAGTGATCACTTATGAATTTCTTATTTACTCATTTATCTATGTGTATTATTATTTTGTAATTTTTTTTAAAATAATTTTGGAAATAAAGAGTAAACTTTTGTATATTTGTCCTTTAAAAAAAAAAACTTTTGTATATGGGTAAATTTTTTTGTTTGAAACTTTCTAATTGAATGGTTAGTTTAAATTGTAGCTGTTTGTTAAATAAAACCCAGTTTTTTTTTTTTTCGGTTAAATAAATAAAACCCAGTTTCCTTTTGGAGCAGATTGGAGAGAAGTTTTTGCACAAATTTGACTTCCAAGTACTTTAAAGCCTGTACAAATTTGAGAAGGCTTCTCTAATTCTCATTTCTCACCACTCTTCACCAAGAAAATTATCTTTATATTTCCAAAGCCTTTAGATAATTTTGAAGAACTCTTACTTAATTTTATTTTTGTTGAAGGGCACACAGTATTACAATTTACATATGAGTGAATTAGGGTTTGTGTTGTTAATTCTCTGAGCAACAATCAAATTAAATATCTAAAGAATTGTTCAGGATGGAGACAATTACAGCTGCATAGTAATTGCATCTCATGTATGGACCACTCAATCTTTTAGTATCTGTGAATATGTACTTTTTACACTTCTCTGTAATCTTTTCTTGCTTGATTATTCTCATCCATGAAAATGTTAAAAGAATAAAAATGAAAAGGGGAACAAAATCTCAAGCCTGAAAGGTGCCAGAAACAATTAAGGTAAAAACAATGTAAAATAAAAAAAGAGAATGTTTTTATTTACTGGAAATAGAACTAACATATCAATTATATGATTATCCCAGCAAGTACAAGTCATGACTAATCTATGCATAACTACATAAATTAAAATTGGATACATGAAATAAAGCTCATATGAATTAGGAGGTTTATGCTAGCTAATACAAGTCATGCCTAATCTATAACTGTAGCTAATTAATAGTTTTGAGGATAAATGCCTCACTACTCTTATCTCTCTAATTATTGCAGCTGGATGAGAGAGAGAGAGAGAGAGAGAGAGAGAGAGAGAGAGAGTAATTAAAAATCCTTAGTACACTTGGCAGAATGTTTGCTGAATTTGGTGAGCTAGATCCTCTGCACTAAGTTGGCATTCAACTCCAATCTATCAAGAAATGCACATATAACCAATTATATTAGTTTCAACTTTCAATAAATTTAATTTAATCAAAACTAATACCACAAATCATTGATAATTTTTTATCAACAACAAAATAATCTAGATTAATTTATGTGGAATATGTCCTTCCCGAAACAGTTGTAGTGAACATGTATTACGGTCGCTACTAGTAAAGTACCCCCATGTTAAAAATGGATATCAAATTGTTTTTTCCCTATCTTATTACTAAACCTAAATAATGTCGCATTTTGTATGTATAATGTAACCAAAAAAAAAACTTGTTCATTATGTTGCATTATATTTAATTTTACCAAATTATCTCCCTCTTGTTCAGAATATTTCTAAGTAAAAAATGAAAATGAAACATTGATAAACAAATATATCAATTGTGAATGCTAGTTTGATCTTAGAAAGTGGTAGATATATCAAATACTACTACTACTATATACTATTTTAGACTTGCTTTACATGGTATCTGAAACTTCAAAAGGAATTTTAAACTTGTAAATATATATATATATATATATATATAGCTGCATAAATGTTGGCTTTTGTTCTTACCTTAACGGTGAACGAACTTAGCATGGTTTCATCCATGGTCTTGATGCTGACATGGAGGATTTCGAGGGAGAGGTCTTCGAGGGCGGAGATTATCTTCATAGCTTGTCCAGGTATTCGAGAAGATACCGTCTTTAGAAGAACATTTGGACCCGATAATTTGACTTCAACATTCGCAATTGCTGAGTTTGAATTAGCAATAAGCTCATGAACATTGTGATCAATGGAGGTCGTGGAAGACGAAGAAGATGCTTCGAGTGTGGCCATGGTGGGAGAGAGGTAACCTTGGTGCAACCTAGGCTTGTAAGGGCTACATGGTTGTGGGGTTCTAGGGCTTATGGGTAGGTTTAGTCTAGGGCTTAGAGGTGGCTTTCTAGGGCTAGGTATGGGTGGGGATGGTCTCGGACTTGAAACATTGAGCCTAGGGCTTAGAACTTCACTGTAAACCCTCCTTTGCTTCTTGGCCTCGAGAGATTTTAGGACTTGTTGTAGCTCATTGATATAATCCACCACCCCTTCTACTATCGAAGCTTGATCTCCCTACACAAATTGAAAATGAAGAAAATATATATATATATATATATATATACACACATAAATTTCCACAGAATATATAACATTTTATCTCAATGTGTGTGTGTGAGAGAGAGTTGGAGCCACAAACACTTCCAAGTAAAACGAAGTTCAAATTATGGAAAATTTGACGAGGACTATGAAATTATATTCTAGAGAAGAATCAATTCAAACTGTTTGGCTTTTTAGTTCTCTAAAAAACAAAAGGAAAAAATGTAATTAAATCTTTTTAACTAATTAACCCCTAAATATCTATAAAAAAAAAAATGGCTCTTGAATTAGGAGAGTGCTAACTCAAGCTACAAGCACAAAAGCCTAATAGTTGGTGAAGTTGAGAGATGAAGAATCTTCATCAAACATTCTTGTGAAGAACTAATTACATCTAAAACAATCTCAAATCTACCCATTAAAAAAAATAAAAAAAATAAAAAAAAATTTATTGAACTTACTCTTTTGACATAGAAGCAAGGCATGAGAGTCTTCAAGACAGACAAGTTGTCATTCATCTGCTTCCTCCGGTTGCGCTCCACCGTTATATGAGACACCTTCTGTGCTTCCTCCTCCGACGGTGTCGCTGTCAACTTGTGTCTCTTGCACGCCACCAAATCTCCAACCTCAAACTCAAACTCTTGAAAACCACTCAACTTTTCGGCTTCTTTGGAAGCCATGACAGTTCCCTCCAAGGGAGAAAACTCCGGGACACCTTCCAAGGCATCGAAAATGCGAAAGAGGTCCTCTGGAGACTCTGCGCCAGCCAAATCATCTTGGGCGAAGTCGGAGTGATGAGCAAAGAGATGAGATAAATTAGTAGTGGTGTCACTACCCATTTTTGGACCCTATGTGCCTGAAAAAAAGGCAAGTGTGGGTGAGTTTGGATGTCAAGATCAAGAAAGGAATGCCCCAAAAGGAGTAAATACAAGAGAGAGCTCTTAAGTCAAATGAAGTAAACTATCACAATCATCGTTTTATCTTTTTTGTTATGGGTGTCTCTATATATATTTCTTTACCGTTGGAGGGTGTTTTCGGGAGAATCACACTAAAATTCAGGGAGAAGTAAAAATCACAGAATGACAGCAACAACAAAAAGTGTGTACCAAATGAGTGGTGTTTTTTTTATATATATATATATATATCTTTTGTTTTTAATATTTTTTTTTATAATGGTGTCTTGTCGGGGGGAAAGCATCCTCAATATACCTTACATCAAGAGGTTTGTCCACTTGATGGGATGGGCCCGGCCCACGAGATAAGGAACTTGAAAGGATTAAAAAAAAATTTGGGATTTTATATTCTGATTAATTTATAAAATTTGTGTAAAACAAATCCTAATATAAATTCAAATTATATTTACTATCGTGGCCTCAATAAATTATTTATATATAATAAAAATCGAACATGAGACATAATATTTCACACCAAAATCTAAATTTTATGTATAGAATTGACTTCAAATTCAAGAAATTTTTCATGGCACCTGGTTACTTATATGTCAAGTTATCATTAATATTAGTAATACTAATATGTGCATGTAACACTTCTACATTTTGAAGCTGCTATGAGCACTTGAAGTATAACCGATTGGTTGTGTTTTCAATTATATTAGAGAATGGAATGGAAGAATTATCTAAATTAGAAAAATAAAAATTATTTTACAAGTAAACATATAAAATGATAATCCTCCAAATTTTCAAGTTAATTTTTTGAAATATTATCATTTGCCTCTACTTAATAAAAAGCCAAATAACAATTACCTATTCTATAGTTTCATAAATAACACTAATTCCCCTATCTACACTATTTCATTTTTTTTTAACATTTAGAGAGAGACAATAAGAATCGGATGACTTTTGCATATGCATTACCTTTCTACCAATAAAACTGAAGGTGTTCATTGTCAATGTACCGAACCGAACCGGAACCAAACTGGAACCCACGGTTCGGTTTGGTTTTATAGGAGTTCGGTTCCGGTTCTGGTTCTAAAATTTCAAGAACCGAAAATTTTGGTTCGGTTCTGGTTCCAGCCCCGTGGAACCGAACCGGAACCGGAATCATTTTTTTTTTATATATATATTTATTATTATTAAGCAAAAAGACTAGCAATAAACCTCCACTAATTTCAGTAACAATACAAATCCAAGCTACTTTTTATATTTCACTAATTATATATTTGGTTTCGGGTTTGCTTTAATTCAAATACTCTAGTTTATAATTATATTATTTTATAAAACTGAGGTTTTTTATAAAAAAAATAAAAATAGAAGGAACCGGAACCGAACCGAGTTTTCGATTCGGTTCCTTCCTCTTTCAGTTCTGGTTCCGATTTTTCAGGAACCGAAAAAATCAGTTCGGTTATGGTTCCGTCTGGAACCGGAACCGATTTGAACAGCCCTAATTGTCATTGCATAGAAGCATAGAATAAATGTTTATACCAAAATTCTTAATGCCTGATCAAACTTCAGATATTAAAGACCATTCACAATGTAAAGCTTCCTTAAATGTAGGGGTGTTCAGGAACCGGAACCAAACCAGAACCGAACCGAAAATTCCATAGGGGTTCGGTTCCGGTTCATGTTCCAAAATTCCAAGAATCGAAAATTTCGGTTCGGTTCCGGTTCCGGTTTCGGCCCCGTGGAACCGAACTGGAACCGGAACCAGTTTTTATTTTATTTTATATATTTTTATTATTATTAAGCAAAAAGACTAGCAATAAACCTCCACTAATTTCAGTAACAGTACAAATTCAAGCTACTTTTCATATTCTACTAATTATATATTTGGTTTCGGGTTTGCTTTAATTCAAATATTCTAGTTTATAATTATATTATTTTATAAAATTGAGGTTTTTTATAAAAAAAAAATAAAAAATAGAAGGAACCGGAACCGAACCGATTTCCAGTTCCGGTTCCGATTTTTCAGGAACCGAAAAAATCGGTTCGGTTCTGGTTCCGTCTGGAACCGGAACCGGTTTGAACAGCCCTAATTGTCATTGCATAGAAGCATAGAATAAATGTTTATACCAAAATTCTTAATGCCTGATCAAACTTCAGATATTAAAGACCATACACAATGTAAAGCTTCCTTAAATGGCTTCCTCCAAATAATTGAAATTAACTCCCTTATACAACCATTATTGGCCTTGGTGTCCTTTAATTATTTCTGTCAATTCTTATATATATATATATATAATCATGAACAACCAGAATCTTACAAGGTTCAGCCCTGATCCCTCTACAAAAAAAGGCCCTAGCTCCAGTTACATGCAGTGTTATTGTGGTTTAAAGCAATATGGCTCTGAGATTTAGTTCATTCAGTGCTATAAAAAGTTCAGAATTAATGAACTAAAGATTTGAGGGACATTTAGCAGAAACTATCTCGAGATGAACTCAAGATGGTGGTGTTGGAACTATCAGTACTTTTCTGGTATATGTTTGAAGACCTATCATTTTTTAAGATTAAATAAATTATGGTAGCAATTGTTTTGCCAATTTTTTTTATTTTATTTGTTCATTTTTCGATTAAAATGTTAATTGTAAAGATAAGAGATTATGATGTAATCATAGAGAGAAACTCAAGTTATATACAAAGGTGGCCAGAACTGCCACTCAAGGTCAGAAAAACTCTGTAACAAAACCATCTATAAAGTTCAATGCACAACAACATTATACTTTCCCATATAGGCCTTTGGGATATTGAAACATCAATTTAAAAATTAATAGAAGGGATAAAAAAGAAAAAAACAAGAAATATGTCTTGAATCACTAAAATAATATATATATATATATATATATATATAACATCTTAAATTTACTCTTTAACATCTTAATATTCAAGTATTATACAATGTTGAAATATACTCTTTAACATCTTAAATTTTTAGATCAGTGGGGCAATTAATATGGTGTTAAAATTACTCAAATGTAATTGACTCTTTATAAAAATACCCAGTGTCAGTTTTAACGTTTAATTTTTACAATTAATTGGAGACACCATCACGGAGTCGCAAACATATTATAGTGTGTATAATACTTGAATATTGTACATCATGCTTCTCTTTACTTAAAGGTTAAAAATAAACATGTTAAGTCTTGGAGAAAAAAAGTAATAAATAAATGAATACTAAAACTCTTTACTTAAAAAGAACAAAAAAAAAATAATTACTGCCAGTTAAATAGTACGTAGGTAGTTCTATAGAACATAACATGAAAACCATGTTCCAGTGGCTTCAATACAAAACACGACAAAGTAGTAAGTGTAGTGTGTGTAAGTGTGTGAGAGAGAAAGAGAGAGTAAATTATGAAGGTGATGAAGATGGCTACTGAACAGAGTCAGCAAGTTGTCTGTAATGAGTTTCACAAATATAGACATGGAGGCTATCAATGTGTAGACACGGCATCTCCGTGCTCTGCGTCGATCATTAATAATTATTATTTCATTATCATCATGCAATCAAGTTTTCAAGTGCTAGAAGATTCAGCACACACATATATTATATGTATATATATATATACATATATGTGTATTACTTAGCATTCCCTCATGAGTGTGTGTTTGTGTGTGAGAGAGAGAGAGAATTTGGGGTGCTGATGATCAGAGAGAAGTTAAGGAGGGTTCTGCATGGGGGTGCGTATATTAATGCAAATTGAACAACTTTGGATTTGTTTACATTAACTCTCTCCCTATCAATTCCAATTTTTTCCTATCACCCATCTCCTTTCACATTTATATTCTTCAACTACCTCTTTTTTCTGCTATACATACATTTATTACATATATATATATATATATATATATATATATAAAAGAGAGACGTATATAAGTCACTCTAAGGCTTTGTTTGATATAATTTCTGCTTCTGGCTTTCTGCAGAAGAAAAAAAGCAGCAGAAGCTGTTTCGAGAAGTTGGTATCCCCAACTTCTATAAAATGATCTTTCAAGACCCGGAAGCTCTTCTAAAAATTTTGTCAAACACCATTCAAAACAGCTTTTCGCTCCAGGAAACCTAAAGCAACGTTTAACAAGTCAATCCAAACAGGGCTTAAACCTAGTTAAGTCAAAACTCATGTTAAAACATTTCCTTGATAATATGTGAAAAAATTTGCTGCGCTCCTCCTAAAAAGAAGATATCGGATTCTTCCATGAGTGTTGAAAAATGTAGTGACAATATGATATATCGAGATTATTGTATCATTGTCAAATATTATACTTGTGGTATTTTTCACTTTTTAATGAGACTCAAATTAAATGATAATTAGTCAAAGGTTCACTTAATTTAGTAAGCTTAGTGTGTTGTTTAAAAAACAAATTGTATATTAAGCAAGATAATTAGTATTATGAAACAAACCTTAACAGAGCCAATTAAAATTTATCCAATATATTATCAAATCACGAATGATGTTTAATGTCTATGTACAGTTGTACAACTAGCATATAGACCCCTCCAGTCCAGTACAGCCGTATATGCCTAATATTTATTACACATACATATATTCATGGTCATGATATGTAATGTTTGTTGTCCAATTTGGAGCCCTCAGTTTTCTACTAAAGTCCAGTACCTATTTACTAGCAACCATAGCCCTTTCTGTCTCCTTTTGTTATTATATGATTTATTACCTTTTCTCTTGTATATATAACAATTATATTATATACTTCAACTATACTATTGGTGTAAAATAACACAATAGTGAGAAAAAAAATAACACTGAGTTGTACTTCAAGTCCCCATAAAATGATGTGATATTGAGCTTTTATTATTTATAACAAGTTTGGGTTAAGATGCCAAAAAGAAGAAAAAAAACCTCTAAATTGTTGCCCTTTTGCAAATAAACCTTGAACTATAAACTAACTACTCTCTATTCTTATGAAATAATGATTTGTTACAATTAAAAACATATTCATCGTACAATACAATTTTATCTATACTCACTCTAGGTTTATATTAATGAAATTTTCCTGATCCTTGAGTAAATACCATAAGAATGTAATACTCGAGAAAATACCATAAGAGTTCAGATCAAAGCATGGTGGATTATTTAAGAAGGTTTGAGGATTATCAATCAAATAATGTTTTTATGAATGCTTCTTTCCTTTAGTAAAGGAAAAAAATGTTGTCCTGTAGTTATCATCTATTTTCATTGTCCATGTATATATATATATATATATATATATATATATATATATATATATATATATTTGCCTAGGCTATATATAACTCAATGGGAGTCAGATCCTCACTCTAGGTTTATGATAGTGAACTTTCCTGGTCTTTCATATCAAGGAAATGAAATAAGAATGTAATGCACAAACAGGAAGACAGAGATAACTACTAACCCTAATTTCTGTAGTGGAAACAGCTATTTTGCCTTAGAGATGGACTCCAACACCATTGAGACAATATGCAGAGATCCAGTAACTACAATGACACCTAATTGGTCCCCTCTTCTTGCTTTGAGAATCTGATTCCCAATCCGTATGGAATCGATTACTGAAGCATCAGCAGATAATATGGAACTGCGTTGTGATCCCCCTGCAGAACGAACTGGCTGATCCTCGCACAAATTCTGACATTCCACAATTCCATGATCGAGAATATTAATACCCACCTCTTTCGAAGCTTGAATCCAGCAATCCTTTAGGAGAGAAGCTGAAGTGATTCGAGAGTTGTCCCCAGCAATGTTGACTTCTGTCAGAAACACGGCCTCCAATTGTTTCACTGGAGGAATGTGATAAGATCTCAGTTAGGCCTTTCCGAAAGAGAGCGCATTTCTGTTTGCTAAATATTAATCTAAATTTGTCAAGATCCACATTTGACACTGCATTCACCAACCCAATCGACAATCTTTACACCCACAGCTTGCTTTATTCTTATAAATACTTATCTAAAGTGAATTCAGGCATGTTACCAAACTGTGTGCACAAGTAACTAAACCATCAACTACGCTCCCTTACACTGCTTAAAATCATCGTAGACTTTAATCTCTAAATTAAGGATAAATATACAAAGGCTCGTGTTTGAATTTCTGACTAAAACAACCTTAGAATAACCACATGGAGGATACAGCAAATAGAAGAAAAGGCCATACCTGAAAGTAGTTCTCTAGCAAAACCTAAATGGTCCTTGTCACTTGCCATTGCAACAACTAAGACCAATCTTGCTTCTGGAATTGTCATTTGGAGTGTGTCCACCAAAGCTTTGGCAGATTCCTTGGTATGAGCTGAAAAATAAGAATAATGATCATGATGAGTATTGTACAATTACAATCACAGACTGAGCAGACTTTATGGACCAACATTCTCATATGTCGTACATGAGCAACAAGGATATAAGCAGATCACCACAGTTCTAAAATTGAAAAGTTACATGCTAGAACTTTGGCGTATATCACAACGGCACAAGTATAGAAAAAGAAATCAAGCAAACCTCCATCAAGCATAACAGTTGTTCCAGGTAAGCCCAATGCCTCAGTTTCAAGAGATGTTAAAAATTGGCATCTCCCGGGCAAATATGTATGCTCCAAACCAGAACGAATAGATCCATCTGAAATTCTCCACCCTGAAATGTCCAGAAAAGTACAAGTGAGACAACAAAGGGTCTTCTGCTATAACTCATAACAGGAGGCTCTCTTTAATCACCCCCCCCCCCCCCCCCCCCCCCCCCCCCCCCTCCCTCCCTCTTGCTCACATACCTCCCTCTCTTCTAGATCTGCTCCAGTGAAAATAGGGAGATGCTGATTACAAACTTGAACTCATATCTTAACTACTAGAATACTATGTGCGGTTACTAATTAAACAGTACAGGTTACTGCTTATGATTTTATTTTTTTTGTTCTTCTTGTAGGTAAACAACAGACAAACAATTTTGCCCAACACGGGATCCAACCCCATCCCTCACCTTCCCTTCAGGAAGGAGAGGCTATACTACTTACGGCAGTGACCACGTGGTGGAGCTACTGGTGGTTACAATTTGATAGTTCAAAGGGAAAGATGCACAAAGAGATAGCCAGTACACTGATTTAAAGTAGGAATGCAATTTAGGAAACCCAACCAGGTCCCGAGCCCAAACCCTACTTGAACCGAGTTCGGGTTGGGTAGGGACACCCCAATTTTGGCCCACAGCAGGTTCTGCCATCAACCCGAACCTGACCATTTCCGCGTCAAGGCGGGTTACCCAGTGTGGCCCGATTTTCTTTCTTATTATATATATATATATATATATATAGAGAGAGAGAGAGAGAGAGACTAACAATGAAAGTAAATATACATATATATTTAGAAACCGAAAAAATAGATGATGAGGGAGATAGATTAGTAGGTTAGGGACTCGGTGATCCGCAGAGAATAATAACCATTGAAAACAAAAGTATGCATGAATGGGCAAATATGATACACTACAGGGAAATTCCTCAGTTGTCGAGCTCAATAACTCTAAAAGGAAGAACGAAAAAACAAACAAAGAAATAGAAACCTTTGGTTACACATAAAGCGGTCCAATGCTAAGAGAAAACATGAAGTACAACAACAAAAAAAATAAATTAAAAAGCATCCTCACCTTGATCACGGAGACAGAGTGCTGTGCATGTGGCAGTTGCAGCATTTTGAAGTTGGTGAATTCCAAGAAGAGACAGTTTCACATTAAACAATTCAACGCACTGCACGGCTCGATATCAAGTTGTTAAGTTGGTAAATGTTTGAAAGCATCAATTAAAATTTGACATGTATCAATTCAGAAATAAGTACTTAGGAAGTCAAAATATTTGAAAATAAAATAAAATAAAAACCATACAGGAAAAAAAAAGGCAAAAATTGTGTACCAACTTAAGATCCCTCTCAGTTTGAATCACTATATCACAAGATTGACTAGTCCTGCCAGAGGATTTGCAATGGCCCTTTACAGTGCTTCTGTTTCCAGGATCAGATGCTGATACTATAGGGGAACACATTGAGGATGCTTTATCACGAAGAATGCGCTCAATAAGTGGAGCAAATGGCCCGCCCAGCACCAACTGAAAAGTTTTACCAGTCAAGTTTATACACGGCACGAAATAAAGGAGAACAACAAACATTTTCCAGCATGCATATTGTGAAATGAAGTTCAAGTTGAGGCATTGGAAGAGTATTACTTTACAGTTGATATGAATAAGAAACAAAAAGGTATGTGCTCCTATGTGAGATGGTGGAGCTTGCAGATAATGAAAAGGTAAACTTCAGTACATCATTGATGCTTGCTGTGGTTCTCTGTCCAAACCTTGTCTTTGTCATTTAATCGTCTACACTGAGACCATATGACATGTATCTGTCATATATTTACTTCTTAGTATGCTTAAGATTGGTAACTGGTTGTGTGCTCAAAAGAAATATGCTTTTAGAATGCCTATCATATTAAAGCTAAACCCATACTAATTAATGCCAAGGCCTGCATGTTCGGGAAAAACAATTTAGAACTGTCTATATTATATAACTAGTTTGTCTTTTATCATGAATCCCAATATGCATTAGGTTCCAAGAATCAACTATAAGAAGAAAAAAAAAAAGGCACTTTTCAATGTATGTTTTTGGCACACCGGACTTCTCATGGAATTTCTCTGTGTGACTATTTTTTTTTATTATTTATACATTTACATTCTTTTTAGCCTGATGAATGAGAATGACTTTATGCACTTGCTTATTTTTTAAATAACCTAACATTTTCAGTTATATTGGTTCAAATTCAAAAAGTAGCTCAAGAGTAATTAATCAAGTAAAACGGACCTATAACACCCACCCCCCTCCATTGTCAAGCACAGCACTGCGCTAGCTCTAGAACAGAGTTAATGCTCTCTAGAACAAAGTTTAGCATTACGGTCCGTATATTACTCAAATCTAAATACAAATCCCCTCGAATTTTTCCTGGCTGCAATTAACAGCACGAATAGAATTCTCCCTTGTACCACAAATACAAAATTCCATCGTGCCACCAAGATCAGACATAGGGGCTGCCAAACACTAAAAAGTGTATGCAAATGCATAAACTTAGTGCAGTAGCTACAGGCTTAAGAGTGCACATAATTTACACAAGACGCCTACAGTGGACGAGACCCCCAAAGAAAGCCCTCTTGTTTGTGTCCAACATGGTGTCCCAGGATTATTAGGCAATTAGTGGGATAAATTCCCGTCTTTGACCATTCTTTAATAAGATACTTCTCAGAAAAAGAATCCATGTTACATCTAACATAAATTACTGTGTACAAGGAATGCAATGTAACTCAGAGGACAGTACAACAATTGCAAAAATTACATCATGAACTGCAGGGGGAAAAAAACATCTAAAAGTAATATGTAGTGAGAACCACCTAACTGGACGGCCTTGCTTGATTATTCCTGATTTTGCCATTGCAATGCTCTCTAAAGAACCCCCAAGTGCAGCCAGATGTTCCTTACCAATTGTTGTTATGACTGAAACTGCAAGGTCGGAACTAGAAACGATATTAGTTGCATCACGTGCTCCACCCAACCCAGCCTGTTCAACCAGGAAACGTCAATATCAGGTTCGCTATGCTTGAGCTACTCTTGATTAACCTAGAAAAAAGGAGTAAAATAAATAAATACGAATGAAAAAAAAACACCACAGGCCAAAATAGAGCATTGTTTGGTGTAGTGACAAACAATGTTACCCAGACTCACGTTTGGGTGTCGGGTGCGGGTTCATCCGTGTATCAGATCATATAATACGGGAATTAGGCTAAAAAGATTCCAAATATCAGATGCGGGGTACCGGGACACTATAGATATTCTCTGTTTTCTGAGATGTGGATAATGCAGTCATTCATTTGCTGACATTTATATATTTATCTTGTAAAGTCATTTGTCAAAATCCCTTCCAAGAAACACTAAAATTTTGAAAGCCATAAAAACACACCTTAATAAGGATATGAAGTTTTAAGTAAATAAGTAAGTCAAAATATAATGTTATTGGCTTACAGATGTAGAGTACTGCATTAGATGCACAGCTAAATAAACAACTTTACAGAACTAAATGCTAAATGTAGATTCCTATAAGATCAGCTCTCTTGGGTAAACTTTTATCTGAAACTTTATGTACATGGCGGCATCTTTAGTCATAAAAAAATTAATCTGGTCAGAAGTAAAGAGCGAGTTTAACAATGGCCAAAGTGTGTGTTGAACACTTCTTGTCCTAGACAAACAGAAATACATAAAATAAAACATATGGTGTAAAAGTGTCAAACTAATTATATGATCATTTCCTCAACAGTCGTATCCCATGTATGAAGAGAGGTGCCCGACCCATAACCCTTGTCGTGCCCATGTTGTCATGTAAGAACAGACACCTTGGGATATCGAGGCAAGTCCAGGTAACATAGGTGGTAAAATCTCTGGTACCACACTTCATCGTAAATAAACAAACATCATGTTGTACCTGACCCATTCCACCAACGTACTTACTTAACCGGAAGCACACTAGTACTATACTATTTTCTTCCTCACTGGTAAACATAGAAATGGCTTTTATGGTTTTTGGCCTTATATGGATTTTTAAGAAACACCACAAACTGATCCCAAGTAATTGGGATTTCAATCACTATTGAGCAACTCAGTTGAAAAGCACCCAAATGGAGAATAATTCCACGGCAAAATTTAATAAAAAGTTTAGTTACCCTAAGAAATAGATTAACTAGAAATGACACTAACCTCAATAACTGCAATATCAACATTCTCGTGAGCAAAAAAGCTGAACGCCATAGCAGTCATAACCTGAATTTTTTCATTGTTGAGCATAAAAGACATGGAATTAGATACCCCATTGGCAAAAGAGCGACAACACTGTAGCATTGACAGATTTCAATAACATTAACAACATGCATGACCCCGAACAGACAAATTTTCTCTCCACATACAATGAAGAATAAGGTAAGCAAACTATTGCAGACGATAATGCCTATAATGTGTTGTCGGTAAAGAATAAGAAAAAGAATAAAGTAGAACGCGAAGTATGAATGCTGACACCAATTGAGGCCCAGGCAAGAAGATCAATATGAATAATAAAAGGCACCCCGGTGCTTGAATTGGATCCAGCTACTGTTGACAGAAACCAATCATAATGCCAGCTTAGAGGTGTCAAGAAAATATTAGACTTTATGGCTTGAATTGGCAGCTAGCCAAGGTAACCCACCCAAGACATCACAAGGTATCAGTACTCATCTTGTATATACATGAAAGAAATGAGAGCTTATGTCTTTTCTTTGACAAGTCGCATGCAGCGCTTTATTTGGAAGTACCAATTGATTATGTGTTTCTCACGCTACAGGCCCAAACTTGTACTTCCCTTCTATTAAGTGCTACATGCTGGCAGCCCTCTGCAAATCTATCATCGACTCTGTGCCTCAGGCAATTGTCCTCAATGTTCCTAAAACACCACAAACCTGTGGTCAAGCAGCCCATTCCAATGGGCTAGTGAGCTCTTAAATCCCAGAGGACTTTTTGAATTTTGATTAGTCACAACCTTGGGCTAACTCATGCCACTTTTTTCCTACTTTAAACCGCCCCACTCCAATCTAAATCCAACCATTTGAGTCACCTGACACGTGTATTGCTTCCCAGTATAAAGAATTTGAGTCTATAAACCAAATGGAAGGCCTATCGAGTGACAACCACATTCTGTATATTCACATGACAGCTGTAAGTTACAGTTGTGACTGCAATGCAACCAAATGAAGTCTTTTCAAAAAAAGAACAAGCAATAAAATTGGGCGGGTAACTAGACATACTGTAAGTTCCATATCCCTTATGCACAACCACAGTTGCCGTATGCAAACAACCACCATCAACATGCGCATGCGGAGGAAAATGACAAGCTCAAGCACGCCTCCACCGAAGTCAAGAATGGATGCGCCTCCCACGCGTGAAGAAACTCAGCCCACGCCTGTGCAAGTTGAAGCTTGTTTTTATTTGTTTCTCTGCCTATATATATGGCATGTTGTAAGGAGTGTAGAAACACAACCACAACCACAGCTTTGTTGGGTCCAAACCAATACTAAACTCAAACACACACACACACAATAGACACCAAATTTATAGTGGTTCGGTCCAATTAGTACCTACGTCCATTTTGAGAGGTTTCACTATCTTTCGGTTTGAAGAAAAACCGATAATGGGGAGGAGGATACAATCGCTCTACTCAACCTCACACTCTCACTCACATCACAGAACACTCTGTGGTTTACTCTCTCTGTCTTGCTCTCTCTCTGTCTATGTTATATTACTTGTGTTTCTACAATCCTTACAACATACCATATATATAGGCAGAGAAACAAATAAAAACAAGCTTCAACTTGCACAGGCGTGGGCTAAGTTTCTTCACGCGTGGGAGGCACAGCCATTCTTGACTTCGGTGGAGGCGTGCTTGAGCTTGTCATTTTCCTCCGCATGCGCATGTTGATGGTGGTTGTTTGCATACGGCAGCTGTGGTTGTACATAAGGGATATGGAACTTACAATTCTCCCCCTTCTATATCAATCAGAAGAGAACGTCTTCAGCTTATCTCCCCCTCAGTGCCAATTTGGAGCTGCTGTTAAACCAGCTTCTTCTTTGCAAACTTCCAGCTTTTCTCTGGATAGACTCTTAGTCATCATATCTGATCCATTATCATCTGTGTGGATCTTCTTTAGCCGTAGAAGTTTATTTTCTAGCACATCACGGATCCAGTGATACCTGACGTCGATGTGTTTGGACCTTGAGTGAAAGGTTGAATTTTTGCTAAGATGAATAGCACTTTGACTGTCATAATATATGACATACTTTTCCTGCTCTTGTCCCAATTCTTGAAGAAATTTCTTCATCCATAAGATCTTTTTGCATCATTCTGTTACTGCAATGTATTCAGCTTCTGTGGTAGATAAAGCAACACACTTTTGCAATCGTGATTGCCATGAGACTGCTCCCCCTGCAAAAATGATTAGGTATCCTGATGTGGATTTTCTTGAGTCACTGTCACCTGCCATGTCTGCATCTGTGCAACCTTCCAATACAGGTTTACCACTACCAAAGCATAAACAAATAGTAGTAGTTCCTCTAAGATACCTAAGGATCCATTTTACTGTTGCCCAATGGTCCTTTCCAGGATTTGACAGAAACCGACTGACAACTCCAACTGCATGAGCAATATCAGGCCTCGTACATACCATAGCATACATTAAGCTACCAACCGCTGAAGCATAAGGCACTTTCTTCATTGCTACTTTTTCCTTCTCACTTGAAGGACACTGCTTAATATTAAGCTTGAAGTGGTTTGCAAGTGGAGCACTGACTGGTTTTGCTTTGCTCATGTTGAATCTTTCAAGAACTTTGCCAATATATCTTTCTTGAGATAACCAGAGCTTGTGTTTCTGTCTGTCTCGAGAGATCTGCATTCCCAAGATTTGTTTTGCCGGTCCCAAATCCTTCATAGCAAATGACTTGCTCAATTCCTTCTTCAACTTGTTAATCTTGCTACTATTATGGTCAACGATCAACATATCATCAACATATAGCAAGAGGATGATAAAATCTCCGTTAGGAAATTTCTTGACAAATACACAGTGATCTGCAGTGGTTCTGTTGTACCCATTCTGGTCCATGAATGAATCGAACTTTTTGTACCACTGTCTTGGTGCTTGTTTAAGCCCATAGAGACTTTTCCTCAATCTGCACACAATATTTTATTTTCCTCTGGTTCTGAATCCTTCAGGTTGCTCCATGTAGATTTCTTCATCCAGATCACCATGTAAAAATGCGGTCTTTACATCCAGTTGTTCGATCTCTAGGTTTAAGCTGGCTGTCAAGCCAAGAACAACTCGGATGGAGGACATTTTCACCACAGGTGAAAATATTTCTTCAAAATCAATGCCCTTCTTCTGACCGAATCCCTTCACAACCAGTCTTGCCTTATATCTTGGTTGTGGATTATTTTCTTCAGTCTTCAGTTTGAATACCAATTTATTCTTAAGAGTTTTCCTTCTCTGCGGTAGCTTAACCAAGTCATATGTGTGGTTCTCATGCAACGATTTCATCTCTTCCTACATGGCTTTCATCCACTCCGCCTTTTTACTATCTGCAACAGTTGCCTGATAGCTCTCTGGTTCTTTCCCGTCACTAAGCATCACGTACTCTGCGGAAGAATATTTGCGATTCGGTTGTCGCTCTCTGGAAGATCTCCTTGTTTGAGGATCAACAGGATTTTCTTCTGCAACTGGTTCTGGTTCTGCACCATCATCAGCTGGATCTCCTTGAATAGCTCCCCCATCATTTTGTGCTCTCGGTGAAGGAACCGAGTCTAGATTAGCTGGTAACTCTTCAGGTGAATCTGATTTCTTCTGTTTTTCAAGATCTTCAATGGTCTGATTTTCGAAAAACACCACATCTCTACTTCTGATGACCTTTTTGTTGATAGGATCCTAGAGTCTGTAACCAAACTCTTCGTGGGCATATCCCAAGAAGATGCACTATTTGGCCTTTCCGTCAAACTTGGATCTTTCATCTTTAGGGATGTGGACAAATGCTCTGCAATCAAACACCTTCAAGTGTTTGTAGGAAACATTTTTTCCTCTCCATACTTTCTCTGGAACATCACTGTTTAATGGAACTGAGGGAGATAGGTTGATTAAGTCAACCGTTGTTCTCATTGCTTCACCCTAGAAAGGAGTTGACAACTTGGCATTAGATAACATGCACCTGATTCTTTCGCAGATGGTTCTGTTCATTCTTTCTGCAAGGCCGTTATGTTGAGGAGTTTTTGGCACTGATTTTTCAAGTCTGATACCGAAGCTTCTGCAATACTCCTCAAATGGTCCTCTGCACTCGCCACCATTGTCTGCACGTACGCACTTCAGCCTTTTTCCAGTTTCTCTTTCAACCTTTACATGGAACTGTTTGAATACTTCCAGCACCTGGTCTTTAGTTTTCAAGGCAAAGGTCCATAATTTCCTGGAATGATCATCAATAAATGTGACAAAATAGAGGGCACCTCCATGAGTTCTGGTTTGCATGGTGCAAACATCCATGTGTACGAGATCTAGAATGTCTGGTTTTCTAGATGGAGGAGAACTGCGGAATGCAACTCTGTGTTGTTTCCCCATGATGCAGTCGACACAAGTGTGTAATAGAGTACCTTTCATTCCAGGTAAGAGTTCTTTTCTGGCGAGGATCTTGAGCCCTTTCTCACTCATATGACTGATAAGTTCACAAATCACTATTTTAAATGTCAAAAATAAATCTTTAATTCACCATTTTATTGCATAAATGTTCTTATATATATCTTTTTATTTCTTATAGGTTTGAATTGGAAAAGATGAAGAAAATAAATTAAAGTGAATAAAGGAATGCACATGGATGGAAGATGAAGAATATAATGCACATGGATGGAAGATGAAGAATATAATGCAAATGAAGAAAAGAAGAAAATGACTTGGAAAACATCAATATTCAAAGAAAAAGAAAATAAAAGTAGATCCAATTTCACTTTACAAGATGTCATTATATTCCAAATTTCTCTATAAATAGGAGAGTAGTTAGATCTTGTGAGGAGTTAGATGGTAGAGAGTGAGAAATTGTAGAGAGTTTAGTCTTGTATCAAGTTTTTATTTTGTTGTAATCTATTTCTTAGTTAATGAAAATTTCTTCTATCATCATGTTTTATTTCTACATCATTATGCTAGCTTAAACATCTTCTCAAGGGAGTGATGAAGTCACCTTGGGTAAGATATACATAATTTTATTTTATTTCTTATTGTTTAATTCTCTTCCCGAAATAATTCTTTCAAGTGACAAAACCTACAATAGAGGTTGAAAATAGAGGAAGGATTCTCCGTGATTACCAATCAATGGAAATACGGGGAATGCCTACCACTATTTATATTTATTTATTTTTAAACCAAAACATTAGAGGGAGGATTTTCCGTGATTACCAATTAATGGAAATACGGGGAATGCCTACCAATATCTATGTTTATGTTTAATAGGTTGGAGGAGAATTTGCAATAGAAATATATAATATTATTTATATAGACCCGGGTGGTGGATTCTCTTCCCTTGAGATTTCTTCCACCATTTGATAATTTTATCTAATTATTTTAGTTTATTATTCAAAAATTCAAGAATTGTTTTAAGTGATTTCTTTTTATCTCGAAAATTATAGTTTTGGATCCTAGTCTCAAACCGATTTCTAAGTTGAGAGTGGTTCGACCCTACTTATTGCTATACTATTTTAAGTAAAGTATTTGTAGGTATTATAAATTTTGTTGACAGGAGTTTGGTGAAGCAACGACAAAAGAAACAACAAATCATCAACCGTCAATGACCGAGTCTTTTATGCCATAACTCGGTGGGGACTTCTTTCTCCATCGTATTCACCTCAACTTTGCACAGTTTTGCTTGCGTTGTGTAGAGAGAGCTGGTCTTCTTTCCTCTGGCCACCACAAGATTGTTTTTGGTGAGCTTCCACTTACCATCACCAAAGTGACTATTGTAGCCTTCATCATCGAGTTTGCCGGTGGAGATCAGGTTGAGACGAATATCTAGGACATGTATCACATCTTTGAGGAGTAGTTTGCATCCATTGTTGCTTTCCAAAAGAATATCGCCCTTGCCGGTAATTTTGGATGCTCCATGGTTCCCCATCTTCATAAGTCCGAAGTCACCACTGGTGTAGGATGTGAACATATCCTTCCTTGAAGTGACATGACATGAAGCACCTGAGTCAATAACCCAGGTAGAATCTTCGGATGTGAAGTGGACACAATCATCATCTTGAACGATGACCATCTCTTCGTCGGCTGTTGCTGTTTCTGAGGTACTTTCTTCACCTTTGTTTCTAGTCTGTTGTCTAAACTGTTCGGCTTTTAACTTCCTGCATTCTTTGATAAAATGGTCTGGCTTGCCACAGTGATGACAGGTTTTGTCTCTTCTGAAAGTGGACTTTGATCGCCCACGATGCTGTGTCTGATTGCGATGGTTTCTGCTTTTGCTTCTACCGCGCCATTCTTTTCTTTCTCGTCTTTCAGTGACAAGAGTTTATGACTCCGGATTATATTCTTCTTCCTTTCTTCTTGCTTCCTTGTTCAGCATTCTATCTTTTGTCATTTCCATGGTAATTATACCATTTGGAGCTAAGTTGCTTATAGAGACTACTAGCGTTTCCCAACTTTTCGGAAGAGAATGTAATAGGAATACTGCTTGCATCTCATCTTCTATAACCATTTTCATAGAGTTGAATTGATCCAACAGCCCCTGGAATTCGCTCATGTGTTCTGACACACTTTTGTCGTCTTTGTATTTAAGATTTACAATATGGCTCAAAAGATTTATCTTGTTTTGAGATGTTTTCCATGTGTACATCTTCTCCAATTTTTGCCAAAGAGCATAAGCATCATTGTCGTTGGCAAAATTTTGATAAATGTTTTTATCGATCCATTGTCTGATTTGGGCGGCACATTTTCGGTTGAGTACCGTCCAGTCTCCGTCGGTCATGTCCTTCGGTTTGCCGTCAGGTGCATCGTCGGTCCTTTTGATCGGCTTCCACAGATCTTTAATATACAAAAGATCCTCCATCTTTGACTTCCAATATGAATAGTTTGTTGCGGTCAATCTAATCATGGCTCTGGATCCTGAATCTTCCATCGAATCGGAACCTTTAAGCTCTCCCTGGCTTCTTTGATATGTTCGGAGTAGAATCACACAAAACGGAGTATATTGTTGCGTCCGGAACGGTCGAAAACCTTAAGATCGCCTCTGATTGAGCTCAAATCCGACTTAGGATGAGTTTGGAATAGTCAAAACAACGGCGAGGGGCAAAACTGTAATTTTGCAAAGTAGGTGATGACATGGCAGCAGCAGGGAGTGACACGTGGCAGATGACGTGGCAACGTATGTGGGTAACACGTGGCAGGACACGTGGCATAATAGCAAGGTGACACGTGGCATGGGGTGTGACGTCAGCAGTGGCGTGGCGCCTGGATGACGTCAGCAATGACGTGACAGACCGGGTGACGTCATCGCTGACGTGTCGACGCGTGGGTGCGCGTGGGACTCACGGACGCTGAAAGTTGAAGGCGCGTGGTCCTCACGCGCGCTAGAGGTAGACGGCGCGTGAGGTGCATGACGCCGAGAGCTGCGACGCGCAGAGTTGCAGGTGGCGCGTGGAGGCGCGTGCAGCGGCGTTTGCGGCGGTTCTCGACGGGAATGTGTTCTTCCGAAGATGGGTCGCCCAAATATATGAGTGGTGTGGTGGTTTGCGAAGAATTGTGCTTCGAAATAGAGTTTGAACTTCGACTCTGTTTTTCGAATATAGGCTCTGATACCACTTTGTTGGGTCCAAACCAATACTAAACTCAAACACACACACGCAATAAACACCAAATTTATAGTGGTTCGGTCCAATTGGTACCTACGTCCACTTTGAGAGGTTTCACTATCTTTCGGTTTGAAGAAAAACCGATAATGGGGAGGAGGATATAATCGCTCTACTCAACCTCACACACTCACTCACATCACAGAACACTCTGTGGTTTACTTTCTCTGTCTTGCTCTCTCTCTGTCTATGTTATATTACTTGAGTAGAGCGATTGTATCCTCCTCCCCATTATCGGTTTTTCTTCAAACCGAAAGATAGTGAAACCTCTCAAAGTGGACGTAGGTACCAATTGAACCGAACCACTATAAATTTGGTATCTATTGTGTGTGTGTGTTTGAGTTTAGAATTGGTTTGGACCCAACACATACCCACTCCATGAATTAGTCCTCCAAGAATTAATTGCAGAAAATCTCTAGTAACTCAATTTCATTACCTATTCGCGGAAACTTCTTCTTTCACTTGCATTATCACTAACACCCCTTTCATGCACAATAAAATACTAGTAAATTGTGCTGTGTTCAGTGGCTGATACCTCAAAATGACTGATACACCAATTTTCCAGTTTCACTGCCCGATCAAGAATCTTTTTAATCCTTTGGAAATGGCGATTCAGTGTCTTCGCTGACATTAGCTCACCTGATGTTCCCAGTGATATGCGTTCCCTGATAGTCTGAAGATGTGGGCTGCTCAAAGAAAATGAAGCCTGTGGTCATAAAGATAGAAGATGAAAAGGCATTGTCCTTGCATCAACAAATGTTTGAAACTTGCATAACCCATGAAGACGCTTGGGGGAAAAGTGATATATATATATATCATACCTGGTATAGCAACCTACGGAATACCCTTCTGCCCGTAATATATTGGAGAGAAATGCAGCAGTAGATCCTTTCCCTTTGGTCCCAGCAATGTGAACAGTCTACATATAATATCGAACTAGTAAGTGTATTTAAACCAACCTAACAGAATTATTACCAAGCTAAACTAGGTGATGACAGAGATGGTGTCATCCTATGAAGAATGTATATACTCCCGAAGGTTGCTGTGCCAGACGGCCAAATACATATCCTATTATGGGCAAAACATCAATAATGTTCGAATTTTCACCTTCATCCAAACATTAAGCACCTATTACTTATTTATCATTATTTTTTATTTTTAACTACGGAACTATATGAATAATAGAGAAACTTCATAAAAGAAAAATTAATGATTTATATTAATCACTTAATGGGAAATGCCCATAATAAATCCAAGAGTGACTAATCCTGCAAAATCATGCTCTTTTCTGACAAATCATATTTCATCTACTAGTAAGATTATCAAAGATTTTGTATTTACGATTGAAATGATGGAAAAGGACATAATGCTCATAAGTTGAAAAATATCCTAAGAGGGTTTGATACTTATAATGTTTGACAACAACTTAAATTACCAATAAACAAATTAATTCACAAAAATCAATAATTTTTGTTTAATCATTAGTCAAAAAAAAAAAATCAACTTCAGCCCAGACACAGCAACATAAAACCGAAAAACAATTAATTTTCTTTCTAATTGATCAAGCATTTCCTCAAACACTAGCTGTGCATTTCAATCAATGAAAATTTTCTCAGAAACCAAACACAATTCGAGAAAATATTTTCCCGGGAGAAAATCTTCAGACCTTGAAGTTGGATTGAGGGTTCCCAAGTAGTTCCATGAGCCGTCTCATCCTTCCGAGATCAAACCCATCATCGGAATCGGTTCCGGCGCCTTTGGGGACACCGGACTTCTCGAAGTTTTTGAGATTGGCCAAGTAATCCATCAACTCTTTCAATTCCGGATCTTCTGAGGAGGTACAAAGGCCTCGGATAAACCCTAGATTGTTGACAAGTGTAGGAGTTGTAGATATTAGGGTTTCTCTGTTGGTGTGTCGCCTTATATGCCTCCAAATATTCATTTTCTCTCCCGTTGTGTGTGAGTGAGGTTATTGAAGACTGATCTTCCCTACTCTATCTATCCATCTATATATATATATATGTGGTCTTTGCAGCTAATTCAAATTATTCTTTTGCGAACAACAATATTGCTACTAATTTTCAAGTTCACTTGTAATCTTTTTGATAAGTTAATTCAATATAATTCAAAGGGTAAATTATACTTTTATCCCATGTTATTAATGTAAATTACATTTGCACCCTTTATTGTTTTGCTAATTACACTTTTACTCCTTATTTATTTCACTTTCACTCACTCAATCAAAATTTGATATGTGAAATGACTAAATTACCCCTAAGGGACTGTTTGGTTGGGGTGTTTTTATGTTTGTTTATGTGTTTTATGTTTATAAACTTGTTTGGTAGTGTTTTTGGGATATGTGTGTTTAAAAACACTTTTTCACTTTAGGCAAATTTTAGGCATATGAGAATAAACATGAATTTGGTGTTTATTGGGGTGTTTATCACTTACACTTTCTTCACTTTATAATATATTTTATTATTTTATTATTTATATTATTAAATTATTATTTATTAATTTATAAATATATTCTATTTATTTATTATTATTATTTCATTATTTAAATCATTTTATTTATAAATTATTTATTCATTTTTAATTATTTAAAAATATATTTTATTAATTTAATATTAATTTATTATTATTATACTCATTTTTTATTATTATTATGAAGTATTTATTTTTTATTATATTTACTTATTATTTTTTATTTTTATTATATTTATTTATTATTTATTATTTTTATTATATGTTTAAATATGTTTTATGTAATTTATTATTTATTTTATTAATTTATTATTATAATTTATTATTTAGTCCATTTTTTATTATTATATTTATTTATTATTATTGTATTCATTTATTATTATTATTATATTATATTATATTTATTATTTATATTATTAAATTAGTAATTATTAATTATTAATTTATAATTAATTTCTAAATATATTTTATTTATTTATTTATTATTATTTCATTATTTAATTCATTTTATTTATAAATTATTTATTCATTTTTAATTATTTAAAAATATATTTTATTAATTTAATATTAATTTATTATTATTATGCTCATTTTTTATTATTATTATGAAGTATTTATTTGTTATTATATTTACTTATTATTTATTATTATATTTATTTATTATTTTTTATTATTATTTATTTCATTTTTTTTATTATTTGTTATTTTTATTATATTTTTAAATATGTTTTATGTAATTTATTATTTATTTTATTAATTTATTATTTAGTCCATTTTTTATTATTATATTTATTTTTTATTATTGTATTCATTTTTTATTATTATTATATTTTATTTTATTTATTATTTATATTATTTATTTTTAATTATTGATTTTTAATTTTTCAATTTCAACCCAAAAAACATCCATACCAAACATACTTCTGTTTTTGGATGAATAAACAAAAAAACAAAAAACGTGTTTTTTGTTTATTTCAACACAAACACAAACACAGCTCTACCAAACAGGCCCTAAATGTGGGTACCTTATTTGTTCACCCATAAAGATGTGAAAAGACCAACTTACCCTCATTTTTATAAGAAATGTTTTTTTTCCGAAAACAATTTAAAAAATATAAAAAAAAACTTTCAAAAAAATTATTTCTGGAAAACAATATTTTCGGAAAAATATAAAAAAAATCAAAAAATATATATTTCTGGAAAAAAAAGTTTAGGAAAAATATAAATATTTTGGGGAAAAAAAATTCAAAATATATATATTTTTCCCGAAATATATATATTTCAAAATATTTATATTTTTCTGAAATATTTTTTTTTCAGAAATATTTTTTTTGTATTCTTTTTATATATTTTTTATATTGTTTTCTAGAAATTAAAAAAAAATGAAAAAAAAATCTTATTAAAGTTGGGTAGGTTGGTCTTTTCACATCTTTATGAGTGAGCAAATAGATCCTCACACATATTTAGGGATAATTTAGTCATTTCACATCTTAAAATTTGGTTAAAAGGGTGAAAGTGTAATTAGCAAAACAAGAAGAGGTGCAGGTGTAATTTACATTAACAATAGGGGATGAAAATATAATTTACCCTAATTCAGATATCACTTAGAAAGCCCTAATAAGTCCCGCTCAAATTGATATAAAAATTTAAGTGACAAAAAAAAAACACTTAGGGTCCGTTTGGATAGCAGAGTTTTTGTTTTTGTTTTTTTCCTCTTGAAAATCAAAACTCTTTTTGTTTTTGTATTTAAGGTAGTCCGGATACAAAAACATGTTTGGTTCAAAATTTTCTCCGAAATTATTTTTGGGAAAAAAAAAAAACACGTTTGGCAAACCTTGTTTTTCAGAAAATTTGATAACAGAAACAGAAAAACACGTTTGGCAGCGTCTGTGTTTTCTGGATTTTTTAGAACAGAAACAGAAAAACACGTTTGGCAAGTTGAATTTTTTTTAAAAAAAAAATTTTACTAAAAATTTGATGGTTAATAGTTTTTATTATTATTATTATAGAATTATGTTTAGCTATTGGTTTTGATAAAATTAATACCAATAAATATATGATGGCATAAAAAATATTGACACGCTTATACATATAAATACCCAACATATTCTACATATATATTACCCCATAAATGTCAACAATATTTTACAACATCATGTCATACGACTAGGTTCTCTTCATTTCAGTACAATAACAATAAATACAATTAAAATGAGAATGCACATAAGAACCAACAACGAACTGAGGCAGATACAACCAGCATATAGCATGTACTTTTGCCGATTCTGTTCATGTTGTATATGAGCAACAACATTGCCCAAATTAGTGTTACTATCCTCTGGTTCATGATTGATTTGATGTTCGGCATTTATTCTATCCACCCATATAAAAGAATCACGGTGATCCTACAATTGCACATGAAAGGAGACCAATTATAAACTTCAAAATATATAATTGAAAATTTGATTAAAATGGTAACCTTAAATCATACCTCCCAATCTGGACATCGGTAGAAGTATCGTCCATAATTCGCCTTTGTGTGGGCCTGATAAAGAATCATCGGTCCGTTGCCACAATTACAAGGTGGCCCATGGCCATGAACTCCGTACATGTCTATTTATTTATTTTATCACAGTCCATCAAAAATTGTATTAGAGTCATCCAGTACTAGTAAAGTAAGAAAAATAAATGGATCGCATATAAATATGGTACATGCTACAAATACGAAGAGTCATACACAATAACATATCCTAAGCACGTCGATTAGCCCAAATGGCCTCAGTTATATCATTGCGAAACGCCTGCATATATTGGATGCCGAGTTGACCTTGTAATACCTCGACATCATCAACATCATTTTCATCGCCGCCATCCCCTTCACCCGCGTTCTGGGCCCCATCCCCTTCACCCGAACTCTCGAATTCTCTCCCATCAAATATGTTATCCGATTGTCCAAGTATCCTTATGTAGTTGTGCAGAGCACAACAACACATGACAATTTTAACTTGAGTGGGAAAGTTGTACAGACGCATTAGCCTAAGCACTGGAAACCGTTGCTTAAGCATGCCAAAGCACCTCTCAATTACAGTCCGCAGTGAAGAATGTATGTAATTGAACATTTCTTCTTTCCCTTTAAACCTTGTAACTGTCTGAAATTCAGGCAAGTGATATCGTTGTCCTCGATATGGGGCTAGAAATCCCGGTTGATTGGCATAACCGGAATCGACCAAATAATATTTACCTATTTACAAAATAAAAAAAATATATTAGAATAGGATACGAAATTATCATTTGTAATAAACACGAAATATATTGGTTTAACATATGTATTTACCTGGTGGCGGTTTAGGAAACATCCATTCCTCCCGCGCAAGACATTCGTTTAGGATTCGGGAATCATTAGCCGACCCTTCCCAGCCTGCTATGACATAAGTAAATAACATATCAAATGAACAACATGCCATAACATTCTGCGTTGGATACCCTTTCCTCCCTCTATATGTATATACCCTGTCGGCTTCTATATGGGCAGGCACATGGGTGCCGTCTATTGCACCCACAGCATTCATGAACGGGTGGAACCTTGCCCCTTTGCTCAAAATATGTTGAGAATGTCCAGTCATGTCAGGAGGGACAATGAGTTCATTCCCAAGAAGTTGTACCACTTGAATTACCCTGTGTATGTGTCGGTTTATTGTTTCAGTTGAATGCTGAAATCTTTCAGCTAGTACCCCGTTTGTTCTTGTATGGCTTAGGGTTTGTAAGAAAATCGCAACTTGTTCAATTACTGATACTCTTCTAGTATCAGTTAACCCTAATTCCTTTAACTTGTCACATAATTTATCGAAGGCAAATGGTTGCATTCGCAAGTTTTCATGACATCTATCAAGATGGCCATGTAGTAACTCTTTAACATAATCAGAACCTTTCAACATCGAAGTCCTACACGAAACTCGTTCATAATCCATCTCTTGCATATACTCTTCCATCATTAAACACATGGCATGACAACTATGTTCTTCTTTAGAGTCATCATTAACATAAGGTACTAACAGCTGCCAATAGGAGTTCAACAGGTAACGTTGTTCATCGCTCATATTGTTCTTTATTTACCTAATAACAACAACACTAATTAATCATACAAAAAGAGTAAATCTTAAAAATATGACATTACAAACTTTTAAACAAATCATCACTAAGAAAATCATAAAAAAACACACGAGACTACTATTATCCAAATAACACACGGTATTACATGAATCCAAATTCAACACAGGGTACAGTCATCCAAATAAATCCAAGTTACAATCATCCAAATAAAAACAAAACAACAGGGATCCAAATAAATCCAAACTACAGTCATGAAAATAACACCATCACAGTAAAGTCATCCAAATAACACGAAACATAGATAATCCTAAGCGAGATTGTTGGCCCAAGCAATTTTCTTATCATCTGCAACGGTAATAAAAAAATGCTGAAATGCCTCAGATTTTTCCAATGCAATCACTGCCTTAGCATATTGCTCACTACTTATGCTGTCCAGGTTCCCTAAGATTTCAACACATTGCATAAACTGATTGTACATGTTCTTAGGGGGGGAGTTCACCTCATCATTATGACTACTCTGAGGTTCTACTGTAGGAGTTGACCTTGTAGCAGAGTTGTTAAAGGCACTAACGACAGTCTGGGTTGATTTCTCGAATTTCTCATCTCTTGCAAGTGACGTCTCCTTAATGACATTCATGAAATCATACATGGATTTAATAAAACGCTCATCCTTCATTTTCTTGCGTTTTGGGCCTCCAGACCGCACAAAGTCGTCAGTATCAATGTCATCATCTACTGGGCGGGTGGAGGACTCTAGTTCAGATTCCGGCCTCATAGTGGAAGGTATGGCAAAGTCACCCGTAGCTTCACCGTATTCATCTATGACGCTCCATTGTCTATGGTATATGAACGGCTTATTCTTAAATTTGCTCTTGATCACGGGAATTTTCTAAAAAAAAAAAAAAAATTAATTATTAATTTAAAAATAATAATAATTCACCATATTCAATAAATTGAATTACTAATTTTTCATATTACTACGTACCTTATCCAAACTGTCCCAAAGTTCAGGCTCCATGGTCACCAACCCAACAGTAGGGTTAAAACCAACTCCTGTGTTATCCTTCACCCTTTTAAACTTCCTCCAATGAGGTCTTTCCCTATTAAATTTTGACTTAATTTTCTGACCCACGTATTCATTTCCAAACTCAGCTTGCATGGCATTTGTCACATTATCCCAACCTGTTTTGGAAAAAGTACCATTTCCTGTCCCATGAGCAAGATTGACTTGGTCTTCTAATAGATTTAACAACATCTCATATTGAGGTTTACGCCATAGTTTACTGTCATCTCCCACCCCCCCAGCCGTACTTTCAAACTCAGTAGCTTGTGAAGCATTGCTATCCATCTACATTTACACAAGTAGAGAATAACCATATAACCAAAACTATATCATAGGCTTCAAGAGGTTTAAAGCTAATAAACAAACTTTATCTTTTCCATATAGTTTTCTGGGTATTCATTTTCTTGTTATATTATGTTAATTTCTTGCTCATTTTGCAACTATTTGAAAGAGGAAAAAAAGTATAAATTGTGACATGAAGCAGTGAAATGCGTCGCTTCTGCTTTAGTCTTTTTTGGGAATGTCAAATGATGAGATTTTTATTTATGTTTTATTTGATACGTTTTTGGAAATAGCATATTGTTTGTTTCAGCTAAATATTAAATTGGTAGGCCATGGCTTAGATTCTGGACTTGGAAACCCTGTTGCCTAAAATTACCATCACCATAAGAAACAAGCATAGTTTACCTAACTTGGTAGGCCATGGCTTTGTATTTGTTTTCAATTTTACTTTGACGTCAAAGTGTTATATCGTGAAATAACAATTCCGCGTAATTATTGTAAATATATAATGAATTGACACGAGAGAATTCCAGTTCAAGGTTGTGGGGTCCTTTCTTAGTTTTCGGGTCCTATCGAAGGCAGGCTTGACACGCCTCCCCTTCCTCTTATCCTTAGCGATTCTCTAATTTGTATTCTAATTGAACAAAGCCAATTCTGTAACTACTTTTCAGTCAGCTAACCAAGTACTTGTTATGAGTGCCTATATAGCCAAGCTTGAAACTGAGGTCTGTATATGTCAATTCTGTAACTATTTATTCATTTTCAGTGCTTGTTTTCTGAAATTTCTTACTACTTGTTAGGTGTATAACAACTGCATATAGCTATTGCTTTTGCAAAAAAGAAAGTGGGCTGCAGTAGTACATTTGTGTTGTGTGAATACCATTTACATATACAGCTGCACTACTCTGTCCATCCAGAAGACAGTTTCTTGAAGACAGTAAACATATACATGAATGCATGATTAAAATGAAATGGATTTCATCCTATTTGATTAAACAAATAAATAGGAGATGCAAAAAAATTTAATAATTAAATAACTGAGCCAAATATTACCTCCTTACTGACTGACGTTGAAGACCAGAATACTCTTTAATCTTGAATACAATGCTTTTCTCCCCTTGCAGTGTTTGTAAAAGGCCTACCAAGTACAGGGGCTTAAGCTTTGATTCACAAAACTGCACAGAAGATGGTGGCAAAACTGAATATTAAACATAAATGTAATACTTTTTGTGGGATGGATCTGTTTTTGCACTAAAGACTATACATCAATAAGATAAAATCAAATCATGCACAGTTAGCAATTTTATGTGGTAAATCAACTCATGCCCAGTGACATTTCTGTCTATTAGAAATTATTATATAGTTTTAGATTATTCTGTTCACTCAATTGACAAGTTGTACAAATGAATTTGATTCTATTTATATGAAAAATAAATAAATGAAAGAAAATTTTAAATTTATTATTATGAATTTTTTATATATATATTCAATTCCACAAATGTTATCTCAAAAATATTGTTGACCTGCATCAGTGTTGAGATTAAAATATGATTACATTTTAAGAATAAATTCAATTTAAATTATAAAAAAAAATAGGGAGTATTTTTTTTTCCACCTCAAACAAAAAAAATAACTACTGAAACCATGAAAGAACACACTAAAAATATTTCATGTCATATATAATGTATTATTGAGCCACCCAACTTGGATTAGAGGGCTGTAGAACACTCACAGATACATATATTTTTGGGCACTGTCCTAATTAGAAAAAAAAACCCCAGCTACAACTCAACGAATATTTCAGAATTAAAGATTTCAAAAAATTCCAATTTTCTGAAAAGCCAAGAAAAATTTAAAAATCTTTCTACTCAATCATTTGTTTATGTATATATTTCTGGTGATTGTTGGATACCCATTAACTTCAAATTCAAGTTCTGACTGTCCAATTTATCATCATTGAGATTTCAGGAGGCACAACATATATCTTAATATATACATATACAAATCTCTATTATGTTTATATCTGCACTGAGGCTCAAATCATATAACTTTGAGGCATTTTCAATTAGCATGTAGCAGAATTCTTAAGGGGATACAGGGGATAACACAGTCATGAAATTTGTCTATATTTGCAACAGGGACTCAAAATTTAGTAATTAAATTGATGGCATATACACTACTACCAGTTGACAGAATCAGTGCATTATGGATCTACTCTCAATCAATACAAGAAACTAAAAAATCAAATGCATATAACTTGAACAAGAGAAACCTAATTTGAAACCCAAAATTGAACCCTAAAGCCGAAAAGCCCTAATTTGAAACCCAAAATTGAACCCTAAAGCCGAAAATCCCTATTTATATTCAGAAAATCCCATTCGATTCAACAAGAAAATCCTAAATTCGAACAAAAATTTGAAACTACAGAAATTTAAGAAGAATAGATCTATCACATATACATATACATATACATATACATATATGTATATACATAGCTATACATATATACACATATACATATATATTTCCACCCAAATTCGAAATCGAACACAGTAAAGAGAGGAAAACGGAAAATCGCAGAGAGAGAACGAACCTTCAACGCTTGTATAGACCGAAGGTGAGTCTGGAGAGTGAGGCTTTGTGGAGAGACGAGAGAGGTATCGAGCTAGGGTTTGTGGAGAGGCGAGAGAGGCGACCAGCTAGGGTTTCTGGAGATGCGAGAGAAGCGACCAACTAGGGTTTGTGGAGATGCAAGAGAGGCGACCGGCTAGGGTTTGTGGAGATGCGAGATAGGCGACTGGCTAGGGTTAGGGTTTGTGGAGATGCAAGAGCGGCCACCAGAGAAGAGACGAAAAATAGTTTCTCAGATTTGAAGAAAAGTGTTTGTAAGATATGTTTTTATGATGTATGTATTGTACAGTAATAAAACAGCAGATACAATTAAAATCTGTACTTGAAATTGGGTGAATTTTGGGACAATTTTTTTTACTGTGCTAGAGAAAGAAACAGCCTTATTTATTTGCCAAACATGTTTTTATTCTTAAATTGGGTGAACAGTAAAAAAATAGTACAGAAAACAACCTATCCAAACGGACCCTTAGAAAAAAATACACCTATATTATTATATATGGCTTATTTGTGTTCAGTGTTCACCCTAGCTCCCACATTGAGAGGAGGGACTTATCACAACTCTTCAGAATACATAAATGCTAAAGTTGTTACACCTATGGGTGGTGCACAAAAATAATGTAGAACCGGTCCAAACCGAATCGAATCGGAGCTTTGATTTTGGTTTTGAATTGATTTGGTTTGGTTCCGGTTCTCAAAAAACAGAATCATTCTAATTTGGTTTGCTTCCGATTTCAGACTGTCTGAAACCAAACCGATATGAATTAGATATACATATATATATATATATATATATATATATATATATATGTATAACTCACTTATACAATTACATTATATTTAACAAAATTATAGATTCATATAAATTTATAATATCAAATAAATACAAATTAATGTATTGAATAAAATTTTAAGTTTACCCTAATAATTTTTTACCATCCAAATAAATATTACACGCATATACATAAAAATTCTATAGTTTATAGCATCTCTCATCTCTTACATCCATTCTCACCGTCGGCTACTATAACTCTTCTCCTCATTACTACCAGCTTTTAAGCTTTCTACAAAAAGTTAATTTTTCTCCCCCACTCTATAGATCTCTAAATATGTGTTGTTTCACACACAAACATAAACTCATAACTTTTATGTTTTAACTAGTAGACATTTAACAATTATATTAACTGAAGTCATGTCTGAAATTCAAAAAAATAAAAATCATGAAAACTCCATGAACAATCTCTCTATTTTTTTTTTCTCTCTCCCCCTCTCTCTCATCCTCTTAGAGCATATATGTGTGAGTTTTGGGGGGTGGGGGTGCGTGTGTGTGTGTGTAATTTTTTATTTTAAGAGTTTTGTTTTTAGTTTTGAAATTGGCAAGATTGTTTTTCATAATTTATATTGATGTATGTTATGTATAATTTGAAAGAACATATGCTTACAGAACCGTGGTTCGGAACCGAACCGTTATTTTATGTTTTGGTTTGGTTTGGTTCCATAACTAATGGTTCTGGTTATTGTTTTCAAGGAACCGTTGATAATGATTTGATTTCAAAATTTTCAAGAATCATACCAAACCGAACCGTGTGCAGCCCTAGTTACACTTATCAAATATATATGAATAATGAGTATCATATTTCAGGGTATTAATCCAATAATGGGGCGAGGGAGGCATGCAAATAAGTTTTGGCTATTTGAAAACCCCTCTATGATTTTCAAATTATTCAAAAAAATTATGTGGTTTCAAAAACCCCTCTATGATTTCTAATTTGATCAAATACTCCACTATCCTCTATAAGATTACGAAAATACCTTTCAACGATCTATGAAATGACCTAATTGCCCTTAATTAAAAAATTTAAAAACAAATTATATATATGTACCTATATATAATTGTATATATATATATTCGTATATATCATTGTATATATATACATATATATCACTATATATATGTATGTATATATCACTATATATATATATATAGTGATATATAAAGAGAGATTAGAGAGAAAGATATATAATTATAAATTGAAATTGGGTTAAAATTTGAATTTGGATTTAAATTGAAATTGAGTTTGTAATAAATGAAATGAATTAGAGTTTTGGAGTAAATGGGTGAGAGAAAGTTGAATTTAAAGGATTTTTATGGTGTAAATTTGAAAAAATAAAAGTAGAATTTAGGGTTAGTTTTTTGGGTATGGAATGATGGTAGAGGCACGAGAGAAGGGAGTCATTGAATTCTTAAAAAATTTAGTTGAGGACAATTAGGTCATTTCACATATTTAAGGGTATTTTCATAATCTGATATATGTCGGGGGGGTATTTGATTAAATTAAAAATTATTTAGGAATTTTTGAAATCATATGAATTTTTTTGAACAATTTAAAAATCATAGGAGGTTTTCTGATACTAGTCCATAGGTTATTCGTACCCTATAAATTGCAATTTTAAATCAGTTTGCTTTTTATCAAACAATGTTAGCCGTGAACACCAGAACAAGATGAGATACCCAATGACTCTCACCGTGTGCGGGTGTGTCATGTTTATCATATTGTCCCACTTCGTAATATTTTGGAATGTACGGTTAGAAAATATAAATTTTTATTTTTAAAGTCGGTATTGTTGTTACACCATTATTAATTTACTGCAAATATTAAAAAACAAATAGTTTAAGAGAGAGAACACCTGCAAATACAAAAGAAGTTCGTTCATGCAGTAAAAGAAAATTCATTTGATTCATGCCAACAATAACAGCTTCAAAACTCTAATTGAAAAAATAAATATAAAAACAAAAATAAAATGTCAAGTGAAAAAAGTTGAGCCAGTACATGCATCTAATTACAAAAACCGAAATTTATTCGACAACAAAGACAAACAAATGTAATCAAAGAGACCAAAGAAAAGCACCCATAGCATATTTCCTCTTCTGCTCAACATTGCCATCAAGTGGAAGCCCATATTCAGAGAGAAGGCAATCAATCTTCCATTCTGGCATTTTCTCATAGTCTGTTTTGGAGTACCTTGGATAATGCAATGGCATTTGAAACTGCCCATTCATAGCACCTCCCACTCTCACTGCTTTTCCTCTAGCAATTGATTCCATATATATATATATATGTATGTGTATGTATGTATATATATATATGTGTGTGTGTTTTGTGTGCAAGTTTTCAATCTGCCTATGTTGGTGTATATATATAGGTGATGAGTTTCTTGTGCAAGTTTTTGTATGGGGACGGCAATTTATTGCTGAGAAAACAAAGCATCTGGTATTGAAATCTACAAAGATTCCTTTTTTTTTTTCAATGTTGCATTACAGCTCTTCATTGTCTTTTAAATAGATTCAAGGGTAAATTGCACTAACACCTCTAAGATTTTGATCAATTCCACCTGGATGTCGGTCAAGGAGAGTGTAATCCCAACACCCCCTGAGATTTGCATTTTGTTGCAATGACACCCTTTTGAAGCATAAAATGACTTTAATGATTTTAATTTGCATGCAAAATCTCTAAGTGACCCTTATGTCTATACCCTACACCACACCCACTATACTAATTACCCTTATCACCACAATCTTTATTATTTATACACTATAATAATACAAACAATTTTAATAATTTCATACATTTTAAAATCTTTTATTATTTAAATAAATATAATTATTTATTTACATAACATTTACACCAAATGTTACAACACTTTTTTCATCTTCCCACAAAATATATTAGTTATTACTAAATTTCAATAACTTATATATTATTGATAAAAGTCAAAGCAATATTTATTTATTTTTATAGAATTTTTTTTTTAATTTACTCTTGTTATTTATATATTAGAAATCTTCACACCACGAGTTCTATTCTTTTGAACTTTCCGCTAAATGCATTAAATACTAATGAATTCAACTAAACTATATATTTACATCAAATACAAAATTCTTTTTAACTTCCAACGAAATATCAAGTATTACTAAATCCCACTAAACTATATAATACTTAAAAAGTTAAAGCAATATTTATTTATTTTTATAATTTTTTATTTTTTTTATTTACTCATGTTACTTATCTAAATAAATAGGAGTATACTTATTTATACTTTAATATTACAAAACTTTTTTGAGATTCCCACTAAAATTAGTAATTATTATTACATAACATTGAATAATAAATATAATTATATTATCAAATTCCACTAAAATTATTTATTATTGCCAAAATATATACTATTTATAAAGAAATATAATTTTTTTATAGGTTCATAAGAAATAATATATATGTTATTAGGTATGTAATACTTGTAATGGTTATTAGTTATAACTCTTTAGTTTTTTTTTCGTGAAATATTAATATAGTAATCTATTTAGAATTAAAAGCAGTAATTAAATAATGTAGTTTATTTTATTATCAATTTAATAATTTTATTGTTGATAAAATATTTTTAGTGATAAAATTTATTTTTAAATAGATTTTTCATTTTAGATATTTTTGAATTTTGTATTTAAAATAAAATTGTATTTATATATTGTATGTCTTATTTATTTATTGTAGATTTTTTTATCATAAGGGTGATGTAATGGGGCGAGGTGTAGAATTTAATCAAGGAGCAATTTGGATATTTTACTTGCAAATTGGAATAATTGAGGGCACTAAAGTTATTTTATGTCTCAAAGGGGTGTCATTGCAACAAAATGCAAACCTCGGGGGGCGTTGGGACTACACTCTCCTTGACCGGCATCTAAGTGAAATTGACCAAAATCTCAGGGGGTGTGGGTGCAATTTACCCTAGATTAAAACTATTGGTAAAAAAAAAACATATTCTTCCAATGAAAAAATAAAGTTTTGAACATCTAAATAGAGCTGACTTCCTGCAATGCTTGAATCAGATCATATACATGGAGGAGCATCCAATAATTCTAGTTAAGTCATATCAAGCAAGTCATCCATGTTGGGTATTATTTTTTTTGTACGCATGCTTTGATTCAATTTAATTTAAACATTACAATTAGGTTTTCATTTTCTTTTAACATTTTATGTTTTATTTCTTTTATTGAAGAATATTTGGGTCCTCCACTGTAAGAATAAAATTCATCATCTCATTGTTGTGATCTTATATAATTTAAATGTCGAAGTATTTTTTTAAAAAAAAACTATGCATGTACAAAAGAATCTATATAAAAAAAGAATTCGTCATACCGTTAATGTGATTTAATATAATTTAAAAAAATAAAAAATATATATATGAATAAAAAAAATTCATAATAAAATGACCTCAATTTTTATAAAATATATTTTTATTAATTACATATATAAATCGTATTGAATTACATTCATTGAAAAGAATTAAAAAATTACGTGATATTCCTAAAATCATGTTCATTATTGATCAATAAAGGCTAAAATGGAAAGAGAACCAACCAAAGGCTAAAGAAAATTTGGTTTGCGTGATGGGATTTTCTTTAATTCGATCAAATCGAGAAAACAAATATTTATTGAATATTCATTCGAAATGTGGTTGCAATTGAGGGAGGTTATTGTGGTCGTGTTATGCATTTTCTTTAGGGTCAAACTTTGTCAAGTGTGTATGAGTAGTTGTGGTTAGGTCACCAACCTTATATATCTTTACAATTTTTTTCGTCAGTTTTTTGTTACACACATATATATATATATATATATACGTGCAGCTTTGGACTCTAGAAATCTTAGATATCATAAAAATGAAGAAAACAAATAATAATTTCACTTTGCCCCTGATTTTAACACTACAGTATTTCTTTTCTTTCTTTTTTTTTCCTCCTTCTTGATAGGAAAAAAAAAATCAAAGAGATGTAGAACTTTATAATTCAAAAAGATATAGAAAAAAGTAAAAAAAATTAATTATACTTTTCACTTAAAATTTTCACTATTTAATTTTCTATTTATTCAATAGTACCTCATTTTACCTTTTGAAACAATGCATCAAGTATGTTGTTTGATAACTCAGTTCAACACTTTTTTTTTTTTTTTGTTAACCGAATTCAACACTTATTCAAACAAATATATTTGGTAACAATAATTTGAAAATCACTCAAAATAATTAGTGCCATAAAATTAATAAGGTCATAACTTATTGGGTTAGTTTTTGTAAAGTCTGAACAAAAATGTAAAAATTATTTTTCAATTATAATTAAATTTTCAATTCTATTAAAGCACCTAAAGTCGAGTAATTACAATATCAAGGGCCTTAACCCTTGAGAAGGCCTATGACTCTATGAGTAGTATATTGCAGAGGACAAAACTGTCAGTGGCAACAAAAACGGCCCAAGCGACGATCCTAGGAAGACAAATGAGCACACATTGGTAAGCTGTTACAAAAGACTTAGACAATTAAGCCCAACGAAAAGAAAAATATGAGCCCATATGGGCCCAACCCTTACATTGACCACGGATTAGGGTTACTTACCGACGAATTACCAATAATAACTTCATTAATTATAGGACAATACTTGGGTTCAACCCATGATAACCAAGTTCGTCCTTTTTGCTGATGTGGTCCAATACAAGTTGGACACGCTGTCAAAATCTTTTAAAAAACACATATTTAACTTATATTGGACCATATCAACGTGAATGACAAATTTGGTCTTCATGGGACATGACCCAAATATTACCCTTAATTATAAATGCTAAAAGCTTAAAATTCAAAAAGACCGAAACAATAATCCCAATTTTTAGTACAACTTGAAAACTTCACCGGATAATATTCAATACCAAAGGCCTAATGGCCAAGTGGTATGTAGGATACCCTAACTCTCAAATGTTAGGTATAGGTTTCAAGCTTTGGTGGAGTGTGTGTGAGTAAAACTTCAACAGATAAGAAATAATAATAATAATAATCAAATTGTAAAATTTTATTATTTAATTTTTATTGTTATAAAAAAGAACCACAATTTCAAAGCAAAGTAAACATTTTCAGGGCAATTCAGGGAATTTAAATTATTGAAAAATATTAGTTAACCATTATCAATGGACAGAAAGAAGATATAACGTGATTCATTCAACAAATCAAATAAGGGAAACAATAATTAAAACGTCTATTTCGGGAAAGTGTTAAATGAATTGTGGGTCCGTTTGTCGATATGGAATTGGAGTATGGGATTGAAATTGGGACTCTTAATTCCAAATTCATTTTGGATGCAACAAAATACTTTCAAATACACTAATTTCATATGAGAAATTGTGATTTCTAATTTTATATTTTCTCCAAATTTTACCTATTAAATATTCTTTTTCTAACAGTAAATTTTTCATAATCATAAATATACATACATATATATACATAATTACCTATATATAGACACGTTTATATATATGTGCATATATATATATGCACTCATTTACACATATATACACATCCACAAACATACATATATATACATATACGTACACATACATAATTATATTCAAATTGAGTTTGTGATTGAAATTTAATTACACTTGAATTATAAGACACATCTAAATAATAAATTTGAAATTACATTTGTGAAATTGAAATATCATGAAATTTCAATTTCAATTCAATTCTAAATCCGAAAAACTTTAACTTGTATTCATGGAATGAGAATGCCCGAAAAAATCCCATTAGAAAAAGAAATCAAAAGGGATAGTGACCATGGATATAGGTCGGCTGATTAAAACCGAGGCGGATATCATTTTTGAAATATATATATATATATATATATTTATATATGCCAGCTATAGAATCATCAACGAAAATTCAAAAAGTTGTACATGTACACAGGTAGGGTTACGGATCTAGTGTGTGTCACGTGGGGGAAGAAAAAAAAATTCTTCGCAAGTTTCTTTTATGAAATTCTATATTAATGAAAAAATCCCACTAAATTTTCACAAAATCCCACCGAAATTATAGAAAATATCATTACACCCCATTCAGATTAATTTCTAGACATGTAATTGGTGAGAATTTTATTTTAGGAGCAGATTACACCCATTTTACAAAAGATATCAGGAGAGGGATAGCATAGAAGGTAGAAAAAAAAGGGTATAATTGTATAGTTTGCGCAAAATATCTCAAAGTATTTAACAATATTCTTCTAGATATGCCGAAGTCTTAACCATTAACAATATTCTTCTAGATATCTTTTAGATATGCCAAAGTACTAACCAAATTTTTCTTCATATATCATATACTAAATTGAAGATTGAAGTGTTAAAAGGTTTAGAAAATCACTAAAAGGATAACAAATATCAAAATATATATTATTTACATTGCATTGTGGTTATATATTTTTTACTACTTTTATTTCATTTTATTCAATCGTAGCAAATGTATTATTATATTAAGACGGAACGAGTAACACTTGATATTGGGACGGAACGAGTAGCACTAGTGACAGATAAAAAAACATACAACGTTTAGAAATTTGAATAGTGGATATGTAAATTCAAATTTAAAAGTAATGTTCTCATTCCAAACAAATAGATTAACATTTAATTCAGAATATTTTATTTAAATAATAAAAATATATAATTCAAAAACACAGCATCAATCAATCTGTCGACTGATGAATCATAAATGGAAAAATGAGTGTTGGCAACAACCAATCATAGACATTCACAAAGAGTGACTCACATGGATTGTGGGCCCCACCAGTTAATGGGATCCAATATTCGAACGTAACACATATTTTGTGGACTCCCTCTTCTTGTCTCTCTCTCTCTCCTCACCTCCCTATATATATATAGGTACAAGATATAACAATGTTTATCATCATTCATCACTAATCTTCCCGTTAAGAGAACTCCGCCTCCTCTCAATCTATACATATATAGAGAATAATATATATATATACATACATATATAATAGAGAGAATGGAGGTTAGAAGGTCTCCGATCTTTGCACTGGCAGTTATTGCTCTCTTCTTCGTGGCTGCTGCAGCCCAATCCCCTGCCCCGGCTCCTGCTCCTGCTCCAACCGGCGACGGTATATATATATATATATATATATATATATATTTGTTTTGTCACACACAATTTTTTAAAATAAATGACTTATGTGTATATATGATGGGTTTGGTGGCAGGTGCATCAATAGATCAGGTGATAGCATATGTGCTAATGATGGTGGCTTTGCTGCTCACTTATCTGATTCACTGATTCGAAAATGGAGTTTAATTGATTTATTATTTTTAACTTTTTTGTATGGGTGGTGTGTGGTGGATTCAAATTTGAGGGCATCGACTGAGATTGAAGTCTGTCTGATGAGTTCTTTATGTAATGTTCTATTTTTCATAATGAACTCTTTTTTGGATGTCTCTGGTTATTCTCTTCTTGCATAATTATGTATTGCTGTGTGAGAATTTAATCTTTACAAGGATAGGTTTGGAATCAATTTTTCTTCTTTAGCACAAAGTGTGAACCATATAAATTCTTAATTTACAAAAAAAAAATTATAATAATTTTAGTGTAATTGGGTGATTAACATAATATTAAAAATATTGTTTTCAAAACTCACCGTTATTCACATTAAACGTAGAAGAAGGTTGGTTAGTGCGTATTGAAACATAAAAATATTTTGAGAGAAAAAATAAAAAAATGTTATAGGATGTATACGTAAATTACAGGCACAATTAGAACTGATAAAATGTGTCAAAATGTGTGACAAAATGAGACATGCTATGAATTAAAAGGATTATAATTGAAGCTGTATGAGGTCGATTCATAAAAATATAAGAGTTGATCCGAACACGACACATTTAACACGATTATATTTATTTTTATTTTTATTTTTTTCTCTTTTTTAATTGATCATGTGTTAAAATATATTAATAAATTATTACTGGATCGTGTCAAATAATTTATTTTATGTTAAATTATGTTAAATTTAATTTAATATATTATAATAAATAGACTAAATAAATTATATAAATCGACACGAATAATTTATAAATTAGATTAAAATTAAACATATTTAATATATATATAAACCACGTCATTTTTAACATACACGATTTTAACCCCACACCCACGTATGGCCAGCTGTACCGGCACAATCAAACAAACAAGAACAATATTTAATATTTTGGGACCTGTCAAAGTTTTCATTAATCCATTGTGCACCTATCATTCTCTATTTGGGCTTTTAGTGATTATGGTTAGTCGTGCCACGTTACACAGTCTCATCAATCAACCTCACTTTAATCCTAACGACAATGGGATGACAGCTTGTTTATTGTTTAATGTTAGTGTTTATTGTGTTCTTTACATAAGATTCAGCATCCACAACTCAGGAATTGAAAAAAATTAAAAATAAAAATGAAAACTTGTTTAGGGTACGTTTGGATACCCTATTTTTTGTTTTTATTTTTTTACTGTTCACAAGACTAAAAAAAAAAACACGTTTGGCAAACGTGTTTACTGTTCACTGTTTTTTCTCCAAGAAAACTGTTTTCTGTGAATAGTGTGTAAAAGTGATGAAAACACCAAATAGAACTTTTAGTTATTTTTTGAGTTTTTTCACAGTTTAGGTGGTAAAAACAATGAAAACACCAAATTCATAAAATACAATTTTCACCAAATAAAAGTGGTGAAAACACCTTCATCCAAACGTTTTTTTGTTTTTAGTTTTTTCCTGAAAAAACAAAGACAAATACAAAAACAGTTTTTATATCTGAAGACAGAAAACAAATACAAAAAACAGGTTTTCCAAACGCACCCTTAACCTTATTGTGGAGTCAATTCACTCACGCCTGGAGTCTAAAACAGAAAGATGTTTAATATTGATGTTTTTATTATAAATATATATATATATATGGTATTTTTAGGCAAATGGAAGTCACGATGATGATCAAAGGCGACGACAGTGGTCGGAAGTGGCGACGGTAATGATGGTTGTGGCAGTCATAGTGTAAAAATATACATATATATTTTGAGAATAGTAAAAAATAAAAATAAAAAAAACCTTATATTTTTTTTTGCAAAAAAGATTAAAAAAATACAAATATTTTTTACTATTCAAAACAAAAACGAAAGTACAAACATGTTTTTGTTTGAAAAATAACTACAATAACAAATAAAAAACAAAAAACATCAAACAAAACACAAAAAAAAAATAGGCCTCAATCATCGGAAGTAGGGGTGTTCAAAACTCCGGCAAATCCGTAAATTCAATCCGTCCAATCCGATCCGGATATATTGGATCGGATTTTTTATGGATTGGATTGGACATGAATCCAAAAACATCAAATCCGATGTTTTATGGATCGGTTATGGATTGCATTTACAATAATCCCGTTAATCCAGTACTGTTCATATATATTTCAATATATTATAGGGTTAATTTCATTTACACCCCCTGAACTTTGTTCAAAAGACATTTTGACCCCCCAACTCTGCATAAATGCATTTAGACCCCCTAATTAGGCAAACTTTCATTAGTTTCACCCCCTGACCACTTTTGGGCGTTCACTAGGTAGGAAAACACAAATTTGCCCTCTACCAAACAACTATATTTTAAATATAAATCTATCCATTTACAGGAATAAGGATATCCTTATTCAAATTGAGGGTTAAGGTAAAACCCATCCCCAAACACCCTAATACTATATGGGTTAATTTCATTTACACCTCCTGAACTTTGGTCAAAATGCATTTTAACCCCCTTAAAATATTATTTTTCGAAAATCAATTAAATTTTTCGCAAAAATTATAAATTCAAAAAAATATATATATTTTTCGCAAAAAAAATTATTTTTCGGAAAAAATAATATATATTTTTTGAAAAAAAGTTATTTTCGCAAAAAAATCATATTTTGGAATATAATAGTATTTATTTTTCGCAAAAAATTATTTTTCGGAAAAGATCATATTTTTGAACATGATATATATTTTTCGCAAAAAAAATCATATTTTGGAACATAATATATAATTTTTTGCAAAAAAAATTATTTTTTGAAAAAAAAATCATATATTGGAACATAATATATAATTATTGCAAAATAATTATTTTTCAGAAAAAATTCATATTTTGGAACATAATATATACTTTTTCGCAAAAACAAATCATATTTTTGAATATAATAGTATATATTTTTCGGAAAAGATCATATTTTGAAACATAATTTATATTTTTCGCAAAAAAAATCATATTTTGGAACATAATATATAATTTTTGCAAAAAATTAATTTTTCGAAAAAAATTCATATTTTGGAACATAATATATACTTTTTCGCAAAAAAAATCATATTTTGGAACATAATATATACTTTTTCGCAAAACAAAAAATCATATTTTGGAATATAATAGTATATATATTTTTCGGAAAAGATCATATTTTGAAACATAATATATATTTTTCGTAAAAAAATCATATTTTGAAACATAATATATAATTTTTACAAAACAATTATTTTTCGGAAAAAATTCATATTTTGGAACATAATATATACTCTTTCGCAAAAAAAAATAATATTTTGGAATATAATAGTATATATTTTTCGCAAAAAATTATTTTTCGGAAAAGATCATATTTTGAAACATAATATATATTTTTCGCAAAAAATATCATATTTTGGAACATAATATATACTTTTTCGCAAAAAAATATTTTTCGAAAAAAAAAATCATATTTTTGAACATAATATATAATTTTTGCAAAAAAATTATTTTTCGGAAAAAAATCAAATTTTGGAACATATTATATACTTTTTCGAAAAAAAAAATCATATTTTGGAACATAATATATATTTTTCATAAAAAAAAAATTCGTGAAAAAATCATATGAGGGGGGTGAAAATGATTTATTAAAGATGTCATATTGGTGCCTAAAACAAGTTACATGGTGAGGGGGTCAAAATGATTTACTAAATTGTACAATTTGACACCAAACTCAACCTACTCTTGAATGAGGGGGTCAAAATAATATAAAACATTACATAAATGGGGCCAAAATTTTACAGATAAGGGGGGAAGAAGTAGGGATAGGGATAAGGGCATTTTAGACATTTCACACACTGCCAACTTTGAAAATGTACTAAAAGTTCATAAGGGGGTCAAACTGATGAAAGTTTGCCTAATTAGGGGTCTGACTGCAATTATGCAGAGTTAGGGGATCAAAATGCCTTTTGAACAAAGTTCAGGGGTGTAAATGAAGTTAACCCTATATTATATTAATAATATATTATTTTAAATTAAACTATAATATCTTATATAAATAATATATTATTCTAAATTAAATCATAATATATATATATATATATATATATATATATATATATTAATGTTAAGAAACCCACACACCCACACCACACACCACACACCTAATGCCTCCTAGGAGGCTCGAACCCCTCACCTCCCCAATTGGGGATACTATTGTAAACATATAAGTCATTTATAATATTTTCATACATTAAAACACTTACTATTGCAATTTTTAGAAAAATATAATAGAAGACTTTATATTAGTTATTTACTATTATAAAATAGTAAGGCTTCTAAAATATTTTTATACATTTATTCCATCTGAAAAATTATAATTAACTTTTAATTTAATAAAGATTTTAATAACTAAATTAAAAAAATTACTCCTAAAGTTGTTGAAGCCTTGATTTGTGCACAAAATTGGTTACGTGCATCGCAAGTGCCGATTCAAATTGAAGTACAAATGGACGAAATTGAAGCACTCGACTCTTTTGATATTAAATCAAGTATGTTTATTTATTCACTATATATTAAGTATATTTTATTTATTCACTATAATTTATTTATAGTTATTTGTTAATAATTAACTAAATTAAGTTTTACTTTTGTAGCCATAACTATTGTTTGAGGAGTTTTTAAAGTAGTACCGCACTTTTGAATCAATCCGTTGAAGTTTCCAGATGCTGCATGGATATTTTGTTTATTTACTCCAACTTTTTTATTTTTATTTTTTACAATTTGCTATTGTAACATTATCACTTGTATGACTTGTATGTTTATTATCTATGTTTGTGTCAATTTACTACTGTGACACTATCAATACAAGTCACCAGTATTTTTTATTATCTATATTTATGTACAATTTACTCAAATTTATTTTATATATTTTTTTATCAAGTATGTTTAGTATTGCTATATGTTACAGCCTACTGTGACATTCACTTTTATTGGTGAAATTTTCTTGTCATTCTCTTTGCTATATTTATTTTTTAATCTTTGAATCTGTGAATCCGATCCGAACCAATCTGGCTCATTGCGGTCCGATTTGAATTGGATCCGTTGGGCAAACGAATTCAATTGAATCCATAAATGATGAATCCGGTATTAGTGGATTGAATCCAAAATACCTTCAATCCAGTCCAATTCGATCCGTGAACACCCCTAATCGGAAGTATGTTTGTTGACATAAAATTTGTTCTTCGATCTTTCGAAGTACAAGATTGAAAAAGAATGGCTTTTACGTTGTTCCCTAATAAAATGATTTGGCAGTTGGTTAGTAGATCTATAAACGGATCAGATCTGTCCCGATCCGAATCCGATAAGCATAATCCGATTTGATCCGATTCGATAATCCGACGGATTTTTGCTTCCTTAATCCATATCCGAATCTTTAATATTCGGATATCTAATCCGATAATCCGATCCGATTATGAATTTTTTTAAAAATAAAATTTTAAAGAATATTTTTTTTTATTATTATTTTATGACACTAAAAATAAAATAATGTATTTATACTTATAATGCATCAAATAACAAAAAAAAAATTAGAACATAATTAGAGATACTAACACCATATTCAACTAATAACATAATTATATATATTAAGTATACGACATATACTATTCAACATTTATTTATTAATAAATAATAATATTGTTGATCAATTATTATTAATAAATAACAAAATAACTAATAATTAATTTTATATATAGTTATAGTTCTAAATATATATACATAAAAATATTAAATATATATTAATATATATACATAGATATATTATATGATTCGGATTGGATTATTATCGGATCGGATTAGCATAAATCCAAATCAATTTGTTAAGAAATTGAATTATCGGATTTGGATCCTAATCGAATTATCGAATTTTATTTTAAATCCATATCCGACTAATCAGATCACATTTAAATCGGATTTAAATCAAAATTCAATCCATTGACATGTCTAGTGGCTAGTGCTTCGTTGAATACTCATGTGGAGTCAACATTATATCATATGAAATCCTAAACAAAATATGGATAATTACACAAACCTTCCTTGAACTATGATATAATTGTAAGCAATTTTCCTAATATTTTAATAATATCACAAACCCTGTTAGTATCATTGCGATATTGATCCAGCAAGAAATAGTAATGAAATGATGCATATACCCTATTATATTTTGAGATATTTAGAGAATCTTCTAGAGGATGGTGAATTTACTATCTTGCCCTCAAATTGAAACTTTTGTCCTTGAATCACCAAATAATGCTTCCACAAATGAGAGAAAGTAAGTATTCACAACCTTCTCAAGTGAGTTTATATAGAATAGCAATGAGGGCAAAACGGTCAACCAAATTTAAGGTATTCAAAACAAATGTAAGAGTAACAATGTAATTGCACGGATAATAAATGTAAAATAGGAAATTTGATCAAAAAAATTAATTTTTTTTACTGATAAAGTAACTTTTCAGCATTGACCTCGGACGAAAGAGGTAAATGAGACACCAAAGTTAGAATTAAGAAAATTTGTGACATTATTAAAATGTTAGGAAAACTCTTTACAATTATACCATACCATAGTTCAGGGAAAAGTTTGTGTAAGTATCCCAACAAAATATTTAGAGGACAGTGACTTTTGCTAATATGTCTGGAAGGGTGACACTTGTTAACGTGTCAACATGTTAGTCCCATTGTGCTCTGTTGCTGGAACAAGAGCACATGCATAAAAAGCTACCTAATCTTTTGGGAAAAAAAAAAAAAAAAAAAAACTTTTGAAAAAGTTTTAAAACAAACTTATCCTCTTTTGCTTTTTTATCTTTTGAAAAAGTTTTAAACTACTACTAGTACAACACATGAAAGAATGGATGGATAAGACCTTCTTAGGGCCATTTGGTTCAATGGATGGATAAGACCTTCTTAGGGCCATTTGGTTCGTGATTTTTCCTTTCGTGTGATGAATTTAAAATTTTTTTTTACAGATATTTTTGTTGTGTAATTTGTAAAAATAAAAAATGCAAAAGCAATTTTTTTTAGTGAGTTTTATAGAAAATGCAAAAGGGTTAAGTTTCATTAAAGATCACTTTGCCCTCTCCTATATAAGAAATTCTCCTGTACTTATTAAATTGTATCAGCTTGTCCCTTTCCTATAATTTTGGAACAAATTATCCCTGAGATTTAATGAAAAATAATTTAAAATTCGAAATAATATATAAAATTCGAAAAAAACATATAAATTTTGAAAAAATATATAAAATTTGAAAAAAACATATAAAATTTGAAAAAAATATATAAAATTCAAAAAAATATAGATAATTAGAAATATATATATAAAATTCAAAAAAAATATAAAATTTGAAAAAAACATATATAATTAGAAAAAAAAATATAAAATTCATAAATATATATATAAAATTCGTAAACATATATATACAATTCGTAAAAAATATATAAAATTCAAAACAAATATATAAAATTCAAAATTTTTATATTTTTACTTGTATTATCTTGTAACCTTAATATATTATCTTGTTTTTACATCTTTTTACTTATTTCTTTGAATTATATATATTTTTACGAATTATATATGTATTTTTTCTAATTTTATATGATTTTTTTGAATTTTATATGTTTTCTTCGAATTTTATGGTTTTTTTTAATTTTATATATATATTTCAAATTTTATTTAATTTTTATATGTGTTTTTCGAATTTTATATATATATTTTGAATTATATATATATATTTCAAAATTTATATATTTTTTCAAATTTTATATATATATATATTTTCGAATTTTATATTTTTTTTACGAATTATATATATATTTCAAATTTTATATGTTTTTTTGAATTTTAAATCATTTTTCATTAAATCCCGCGGTATTTTGGTCCAAAATTATAGGGAAGGGGGTAAGCTGATACAATTTGATAAATGTAGGAGAATTTTCTGTATAGGAGGGGGGCAAAGTGATTTTTTTTGAAACCATCGGGGGTTTACTGAAATTAACCCTTGTAAAAATGACACTATTTGCTCAATGTTTTCAAAGAGTAGAAAAAAAAGTATTGAGTGCAAAACATACTTTTGCTGCGTGTGAACCAAACAAGGCCTTAGTGAAGAGATTGTCTATCTCTTACTTTATGTTTGATTGAATAGAATAAATAATAGAAATGATCAATGGTACTAATACCTTATTATTATTTGGTTGAAAGGAAATAATTCATGATTTTTATGTAAGCTTTACAAATATACTCTCAATATGTACAATATAAGCAAATTGTCAAGAACAATAAAAATGTCAATTTGCATAGTTTGAGAGAAATTAAGTATTTTCTCTCTTAATCTTCCGTATTGGACAACATTATAAAAAACAATGAAATAACGTGATCTGAAAATCACCTGCCACTTGAATTCCCACATCGTTCTAGAACAACATCATAAAATTGAATTTGTGATATACATCAGTTATTTATTTTGGGGGTGGGATAGGATTGTCCTCAACAGAGCGTTACGGTTAATTGTAATATTATTATTTCTCTATTGAAATGGAATGCTTTCAATATTGCAGTATGGTGAGAGTAGTAATGTATGGGCCTGCTTGGTTGTATTTTTTATAATAATTTTCTGTTTTTTGAAAACTGAAAATCATAAATTGTACAAAAAATCTGTTTGGTTGAGTTTTCTGAAAATTTAATTATAAGAATATCAGTTTTCAGAAAATTTCTTTTTATTGTTCTCAGAAAACAGTTTTTAGATATACAAATCAAGCAGACCCATTACTTGTCTTTTGGAAGGTAAAGAGTAAATTCAGCAAAACTGAGACCAACTCATCTAAAATTGCTTGCTTAGAGAGCTAAATATATGGAAATTCTTCAAACTATTCTCTGTGTTAAAGAGCCAAAATTGGAAAATTTCCTGCAAAAAAAATGCCTCGAGAAGAGCACCTACCTTGTTCAAAACTGCTCAACTATGTGCCATCTATCCACATAAGAACTGAGTAAACTTCCTTCAAACTATTCTCTTTGTCAAGCAGGATGCTGTGCTATACAGATTCTTGTCATGAAGTTGCATACCGGTGATGTAGAACATACTTGACAACTTCATAAAATGAAACCACAATTCCGACCGAAGGACCTACACGGCCAACTCGAGGACCAACACCTGTAAACAATCCCTTCATCCCACCACCGCTGCACAAGACACATTCTAATTTCAGGTGCATTCAGAGAACAAAAACATGGGGTACATGCAAAACCAGATCAATGTAAATAGCGTGTAATTCTCAAGGAGCTAAAGAGAATGAAAGTCGTTATTTTTTTATTGCATTTCTTTGGTACCATGTCCCTAGTAAAACCTCAACAGGCTAAACAAATGTAATACCCCGTGGCTTTGACCCACCATTGTTATCATTTCAGGTCCTCGACAGTTTCAACCACAGGGTTGAGGGTTCATCTCGTTCCTTCTCGAGTTGTTCAACTAGTCACACTATTTCAATATAGGAACTCAATTTATTATTAACTTTCAGACTTATATTTTCAATTATGGTTTTAGGGGTCCATAGATGTGGGATTCCCGAGTTGTACCCTTTGGGGATTTGATTTATTCGTTTTATTCTTTTATGAGAAAACTGAATATTTGAGACTCCATTATTTCTTAAATATGTCTTTTGATTATGTACTTGTTTATTATTGAGTGTTGATGCGCCTTAGTTTTCGGTATAGGCCTGGCCAACCTATGTTTGAAAGTTAGGGGTATCACAACAAACCTACCCATTGATTCATAAGGAACCTACTAGTATACTATGTTCATCTTGACCTTTCATTTTGATTACATAAGTGAAATATGGATTTGCTATAAATAAAATGTGAAGTGAAATAAACTAGAAATTTACCTCCAAATCTCCTTTAGTGTTTGTCTTGTCGTCATCGTCAATGCCCTGCCAGGATCCTTCTGAAGAACAGCGGAAAAAAGGTTAGAAATAAAATAACATGAAAGAACGGAAAGCAAAAGAAAAGAACAATATGATTATACCAAAAATGTGTTACATGACTTACAGAAATCTGCATAAAATTGAACTTTCTTTTGATAATGTTATAAGCACTTTTTAGTTGTCATTTCAGGATTATTTTTGGTACAAAAAAAATCAGATTTTAGGTATTACCCAATCTAATTTGAACGGCAACACAGGCAGGGAACTGATGCGCTAGCAAGGGAAATTTACCACTGTATTTTGAATGCATAGTGGATATTGTTTATGCAGCTGCAACTAGGACAACATATAACATGTATATGTGTATAGATATATATGTCCGTATATACACTGATGTTGATGTGGGTTTATGAGAGCATGCATGCTTGAGTAAATATCTCGTGTATACATACAGAAAGCATAAGCGCTGATTACGAGCAGAGATCAAGCTAAAATACTAAAACCACCATCAAAACTATGTTTTGGAGACAATAATTACACGAAAACGTGCTTTTTTCGATGTTCAACACATGATAAATCCAAATGATAAGGGACTGGTAGCTAGTAACAGAAAGCTTTGCACTATCGAGAGAATATTACCAAGAAAGAGAAAAATCACATATAGCAGTTACAATATGCCTTTTATGGTTATGCATCATCCTATATTTAGTTGAAATAACATGTGATACATACATGCCATTGGCAGCTAGACTATAAGCTCTTTGGGGTACTCCTCTTAGGTCTTTAATTTGAGTCTAAGAGAACCTGGGTTTAGCTGATGCATGTAGTTCACAGCAGTGCATCTGGAGTTTGAAAAACATTCAAGAGTCTAAAGTGGCTACCATGTGGTTTAATTATCGTTACTTAAAGATAAGAACAAAACCTAAAGATGCGATATCTGTGCAATATCACACATTCTATCCCAAGAAAAAGAATATGCAGGAATTGGCATCCACTTGACAACTAAATTAAGGCGCATAAAGGACATCTACATGTGCCAGTGCCACTGAACAGTATCCTAACAGAAGATATAATAATCTACATTCTCTCAAATTCAAAAATAGATGTCTGTTCTTGAGGGAAAAACAGGAACCTCTATCTGCCTTCGAGTTTTTGCAACATCTAGCGGACATGTAACAGCAGCAGCAAGACTTCCTGCAATAAAACCAGCAGAGAAATTTGCCCCAAGGATGCTGGCTGCGTTGGACTCCTCACCTACCAGACTAAGAAGTCTTCTCCTGATCTGTATTTATTAATAGTTCATTAATATTTGAAAATTTCAAAAAATTAAAAAAATATCAAATCTAGAGAAAAGCCAGGTAGTATTAATTCTCACTGGTTCGAGGGTTGACCAACAGATTGCAGAGAAAGGGACATCACGAGCAAGCTGCGCCCCAAGGCCAGTCCATAGGGCACGGTAATTTTGCACTACAATGAGGAAATACAAGCCATTCACAACAGGAGATGGCAAGACTCGGAGTACAAAATAATGGAAAATGAATGAAAAAGAAAAGCATGCTACAAATGGATGACATATTTTTGAGCAATGACTAGGACTTCCTAAAAGTAAAAACGACTAATAATTTTACTGGATTTTCACAAATTCAAATATTCATCTTAAAGTCTAATAAATTTTGTTTAGTATATATAAAGTTTTCTATGGAGAACTAATTTCATCTTCTATATATTTCAAAATACGGGAATCTACAAAAAAAGCCCAAGAAAACAGATTTTTAGGTTCGTATAGTTCCGGATATATTTTTGTACACATTACAAAGACAGCACAAAGAATCCTCACAATTCCGGGCCAAATACCGTGTGCAACATATAAGCTACAGATTTGACATGGAAGATTCAATTTAAAGTTGCAGTGAACGATGTTTCAACCAAATTAGAAGACAAAAAATTGAATTTCGAAGAAAACTTCAACTTGATGGCAAAGACAAAACCTAACACATAATTTAAGTTATTTTTCCAACTTTAACACCTTTCATGAATGAAACCCTCTTCAGTGATTATCCATTTTTGAACACAAACACCAATGAGTGGAAAAAAAATCCATCATTAACAATTCTGACTAAATCAATGAGAGGTAGAGTATCGTAGTCATAGCTTTCTAAACCCATGTTTCTGCTACTATTTACATGGAGTTTTTGTTGAACCACTTGATTAGAAAGAAAAAGTGAAGAAGGAAATACAAACTCAATAAACACCTAGGCTAGATAAGAGCCACTTAGGGCAACTAAATGTAAACCAAGTACCCATTTCATCCAATATATAGCTACATATAGAATCCCCACCAAACTATTTACCTTACAAAGTCAGCCCAAGACAAATGGCATGTTAGGAATACTACATGAAAGCTGGCAATTCCCTGTCAAAGATAGTGTGTATTATAAGCTACAGAATTGACGTTTATGGAATATAGTGAGCATTACCAAAGGCTTAGACACTAATTGTAAAATGTAGAGCCTGTTACCCAAGACTTGGGTCTTGGATACATTAGAGCGCATGGGGGTAAAGGAACAAGAGGGTGGAGGAATAGGTCTTATACGTATTAGTTCCAGTTACAACGAATTATCAATTTACTCGTCGTGATTTAAATTTCATCCACACAATCATATTAACATAGAGAAACAAATAGCGAGACAAGCACAATTTTTTTACATAAACAGGGAAAACTCGTGCGACCTAGTCTATTCATGCAATCCACTAAAAGAAAGAGATAAACAACCATGTTGCTAGATTTCCATTCAGAATCCCTAGTTACCTCTTAACTCATAGACACCAAAGCATCCACGTAAATTTACAAGTGATCCGCTTCATGAACAAAATTAACTCTTCAATGTTTTTTGTGATGATGTGGCCCGAAACAGAATTCAGGTCGCATTGCGACCCAGTTGACCCAAAAATTGAGTTTTGTGTGGGCCCAAGCCTATTTAGTACTCTCTTGTCTTGTAGCCCAGTATATATAAGGGCATCTAGGGTTTGGAGTTGTTAAAAGAACAAGAAACCTAGAGAGCGAGAGAGCTAGGGTTTGTGTGATGTAATTTGTAATCTCCTGTTTTTGCATGGTGAAAACTTTCACGGGATCTCCCCAGAGGACGTAGACACGACTTGTATCGAACCTCGTAAATACTTGTGTTCTTTGTGTGGCGCGCTTAATTTTATGTCGCGGTTTCGTGTTGATTTGGTGCATTTCCCACAATACTTTCCATGGCTAGTTCAATCCTCTCTCTTTGTTTATTCACTTGACTTACTCCTTTTTTTTTTTTTGGTACTCATAACTCCTCTAGGTAGGGCCCTTTGGAGCCACTCTAGCCTACAAACTGAGGGTGCAGCGCTCCGCCCCATAAGATGCACCAAATAGGATGGTCTCATTGGGTAAAACTTTCGAGAACATGTATTTATCAAGGTAATCTATGTTAAACCCTAGAATGAGGAAGAAGGGAAATTCTCTCTAGAAAAAATGCTTAAAAAAGCTCACATCATTACCCTGAACTAACTACACCCCATATTAACAACCAACACAGGAGACCATTGTAGGTTGGCAAGTAAAATCTTTTCAAAAACCTGATTTGAAAGTTTAGTGTTTCCACATGGTCTGATTGATCGAGCTGTCAGTAGACAGACACCTATGGGAGGTTCCTTAATCATCTGAGCCAAGAACTGACATTTTGAATTACAAAAAAAATTCGATAATGATTTGATTTGCATTAGACTTTAGTTAATTCGGTTGAAAATTTGATATTTTTTTGTTGAGTCTAGAATAATAGTACCTGAACTATAAAATTTTAGGGCCCTAAATTGTGAAATTAGATTTGGATTTAGTACAAATTGGGTTGTTAAACAAATTATTCTTTTCTACCTGTAGTAAAGCAAATTTTTTTTTTTCAAAATGAGGCCCTAAATTATATAATTATATTAGGCTTTGTTTTGAATTGGGCCGAAAAACTAATTAAGTACTATTTTTTTTATATAAAAAAAAATAATACACAAAAAAATAAAATTGGGGCCCCCTGGACCCGGAGGCCCTAGGCGACCGCCTAGGTTGCCTTGCCTCAGAGTCAACCCTGGTCAACATACTTGTCTACCGACAAACATTCTCCTAAAAAGAACTTGGTTTTAAAAGCTTTTTCCTGAAAACATTAGTTTGAAAACTCATTTTTCAAAAGCATGTTCAGGAAAAATACTTTAAGCCTATGTTTTCTATGGTCCCCCAGGGTCTACACTAGTTGAAGACTAATGATTAATATGTTGACACATTGCAACCCAATTTTTAAAACCATCGCCAACATAAACATCGAAGTTCCACCATGAATTTCCTAACACATAACAAAATAATCCCTTTTGAAGGAAGTTAACACTTTCTAAAAGGATATGTCAAGCTCTTCGTGTAACAAGATATGTGGTGTTCCGTGTTCGAATAGAAGGGTATAATAGTTGTAGAGTAAGCGCTGACGAACACGCTGTGCTATGCTGTGCTGTGCTATGCTGTAAGCTAAGCTGATAGCAAAGATAAAACTCAATCATCTACCTTCAAGGGCCTAGTAGCCTATTGGTATCTCTTCTATCTTCCAAAGGGGAAAAAAAATACAGTTTAGTAGTTATGTTCAAAACTCAATACTCAATTCAGCAAAAACCTGTTATCAACAACTTGGGGGTAAGATACATGAATCATATTTTTCCAGAACCTTAGTCTTACTAACTCTATCCACATTAACTCTAGCTTTCCTTTCCCCTAGCTGTACCATCCATTTGAGCTGTAACCCCTCTTAACTCCTCTTAACTGGAGCAAGTAGTGGTGTCCTTTGTACATCACCAAACCATCTTAATAATTTTTTTCTCAATTTATCTCCAATTGGTGCCACTAACCATTTCACGAATGTTCCCATTCCTAATTTTATCCTTTCTTGAGTTGATGCACATCCATCACAAAATCCGTTTTTCTACCACACTCGGTTTATGCATATTTTTTTCTATGCAACTTTTATACCTTCACTAATAAATCACTTTTCAGTATTATCAATCATTTAACGCACACACCAACACATCACACACACATGCACACCCAAAAAAAAATCATTTCCAATGACAAATCAGACAAAATTGATGTAAGCAGAACAAGTAGCTAATAATGGCTCTGTAAACCACCATTTCTGGCTTTATCCACGTGGAATTTTTGTTGAACTACTTGACTAAAAAGGAAAGGGTAGAAGGATAGACAAAATCATTAATCAGATGGGCTAGATAATAGGCAGATATGCCAAGTAAACGTACAACAAGTACCTATTTCAACTCTCTTTCATTGGTCGTAAATCTGATACTTTCAAACACCATAGATGCTGAAATCCAGTAGAAGTATCAAAGCAGAGAAGAAACTTACAGTTGTTCTGAGGTTTATTTGTGGTCTTGACAGTAGAGATGACCTCAACTAAAGTCTTAAAGACTCCAGGAGGCTTCTTACCACTGTGGATCTCCGCCTGATAAAAATAATGAGAATTTGGAAAAAGGAAATAAATAAATAGATAAATAACATAAAAAGATAAAAGAAGAATATGTTTGGAAGCTGTCCCTAGAAGCAGTCTGGTAATTATGGAATAATTCAATTCTAGTAAAATATTAGTAATTCATTAACTTTGCAGCATAGTCACTAGGAACAAACAACCAGAATAACATAAAGGAAAACAATTAAATACTGATTTTTTTAGTTTGTCCTCTAAAGTATCAAGGATCAAGTCATTATTTTTCTTCTTTGAATTAAAGTAATAAAAGATTGAAATAAGCAACCTCGGCTTCCAAACTCAACATAAAGACGGAAAACTTGTCTGAAGAGATGCATAATGCACTTATCATAGCCTTCTGAAGCAATTTAAGACATTTTTACACCATGAAAATATTAAATAATAAAAATAAACAACATAAACAATACCTGCATCCGGGTTCTAGCAAGTTCAATAGGGTAGCAGGTTGTACAAGCTAATGAGCGTGCTAATGCACCTGCCACTAGAGGGGCATAGGGTTTCATGACAGGAGCATTTTGGGCTGTGAATTCCTCTAACCAGTTGCGGAAAATGTCATAGCATGGAAGGTAGATCCCCACCTGCTTACGAAACAAGACAGACCAATTATGTAAGTGCACAACAAGAGTGACTCGAATCATGCATACATAACGAAATTATGCATTTTGCAAATACAAAAGAGCGGACCATGAGTCAAGAAGGAGCATACAGTTGGTACAGCAAGTGCTACAGCTGCATTGGTGCCTCTCCATAGCCTTGAAAATCCTTCCTGCAAAAGTCGACTGCTGTTAAACATCCATCAACGGTTGAAGTGGATGCAGGACAGAAAGATGAATAATTTAACAGCATATCTATGTACTACCCATAAATGCGTATATGAACCTTTGCCCACAAGGTTGCGCCAAACAGTTGTATCTGATGGAGTGAAACTTTGATATGGGAAATACATATATTAATCTGACAAATAGTGAAAAAATAAATCCACAAACCTGTCGAACAATTTTGTAAAAGACATCCAATGTTCCCTTGTACTGGAAACAATCAGGAGGACAAATCACCACAGTACCATGCATGCCAGCACGAGTGCATGATGGAGAACACCTTAGATCTGTAAACAGCTAGCAAACACATTGCACGGCAAACATAAGTTTAATATACCACTATAAAATACAAAAAGAAAATAATAATAATAATAGAAGAAGAAGAGCTGTGATTTGGCAGAAGACTGCAACAAAGCACACAGGTAAGCAGTCTTAACACATATAATATGAAAAGTAGTCAGAATGGAGATAAAATTTCCTTAACAGTACTATATGAACCTTACAATTGGCTGACTGGTGGAGTATGAGGATAGGGTGCTGAAAAATACGTACATGAATCTTCACTAATTAGCAAAGAGTTAAAGGTCCTCAAAATTGTAGAAAACAAACCAGGTTACAAGTATAAAGAAACAAACCAACCACAGTTGGAGAAAGAAATGGAAATAATTACACGTAGATTATGTGGTACCACCATTATGCAGAAATTTCTAGGCATACACCCCTCCTCCCTCCTAACAAACACATAGATGATGAAATACATTCCACCAATCTTTCCCACAGGCAACATCATTGTGCTAACAAATCATGATAATAATTGCATTAGCATAAATAAATTATTAATAAAAAAATAAAACAAGCACAAAAGGACACACAAACGTACCATGATATGGCTATCTTGATGATGATAGAAAAAAATGCTTTCCACAACAAAATACAAATCCAACTCAACAAAGGGGAAATTTTGATAATAACAGTTAATGGAGTTCTTTCTTTGTTATATCTCTTTTATTTTCTAACTCTTTTTCTTCATTTTTGCTACAACTTCCAAAAACACCAGCATGTGCCATACTTCCCAGGACAGAACAGAGACAGCAATGGTGGTTGAGAATCAGGTGCTGACGGAACGATGACAACGGGTACATAATGTTTCATCTTCCATGTATGTGTGCATGTATACATAGACCAATATAATTTTGTGTATACAAATATATATGCTTGTAAAACATATCATATTTCTAAACAAACGTGTTTAAGCCAAGCCGATCCTGAACAGAGACTACCCAAACTCGCTTGAACACGAGCTGAGACTGAAGAAGCCTCTGACTTTGGTGAGCGAGCTTGAACAACCCCAAGCTCGGCTCGGTTCATTTGCAGCCCTAACAATGATGGTTGGTCTAATAGTTGTTTTAGGACCCTTAAGCTAGTGATCGAGATCATGATGTGTTTTGCACTTATGTTAGACGTAGGCGTAGAGATATATTAATAGGAATATTTTAGACTTTAGTAATGTTTTATTACTTTAGGGTATTTTAATACTTTTATTATTATTTAATTGTCATTTTAATTATATGAGTTATTATTTTTATTTAGGGTTTTAGTTGCCTATAAAAAGGCTCTGATGTAATGGACGTCTTTAGTTTTTGGAAGAATATTGATATATCGTTTCTTTTCTCTGCTTCTCTCTCTTCTCTTTCTTGTTTTCTTACCCCAAACTCCATCTCTTCTCTATCTCTTCCTTCTATTTCTTCTATCTCTCTCTTCTATTTCTCTTTTTCTTCTATTGCATTCTGCATCAGCTAGGATGGGTGAAAATGGAGAAATTGCCTTGTGTGATAGGCATATCCCTCTAAGAGTGAAAGGTTAGTTATACGGATAAAAGAAATCAATTTGCTTAAAATTAGGTTCTACGTTTAATCATTTCTGTTTTGTAACTTAAAAAAAAAAAAAAAAGAACTAAAAAGAAACGAAAAGATGAAGGGATTGTATTTTCAAGAAATTTAATTAATGAAACAATTACACGGGTGTATGCCTACGGTTGATTTTTACATTACTGTAGTAGTTCTAAGCTAAACCACTCCTATCCAACACATACTTTGCTCCGGGTAGAACTTTCAATCAGTTTAGAGATAAAATTCGTGAATCCAATTGCCCAACATAGAGATGGGACCAAGTCTTACTTATCAGTTATTTAAATCCTAGTCAACTATTTGATCCCATTTCTCATAAATTCTTTTATTGATATCGCCAAAAAAAAGGGGAAAAAAGCTATACTCTGCAAGAATTACAGCACCAAGGCATCTCCGGGTAACAAAGAGCATTATAGACATACCATGTTTGGTCCAAAAAACGCCATGCGACTCGTAATATTACTTAGTGGATGCGAGTAAGGCGCCCCAGCAGCCTGTGCTTGCAACCTTGTCTGCAATTAGGGTGAAATGAAACTATAATCAAATACTTAAATTCTACAATCTGAGTACATTACACGAAGTGAGGGGGGAGGGGTTGTTGAAGGAGAAGCAATTTTAGTTATCTCAAGTTCAAACAATGCAAACAGAATGATCCAATTCAATATTAAATTCAACTCAAAGAAACCTATGACAGCTACATGCACCTGTTTCGCCACTCAACCCTATCTAAAGCTGAAAACGTCATATTAACTAAATCGTACCATACTCTTTCTACAAAGAAAAAACCATGAACAAATTAATCTAATGTTGAAAAGGTGCACCGAACAAGACAAAAAGTATCTAAGCTAAACCAAAAGAAACACAAAAAGGTAAACAACCTGACATCAAATTTTCCGATGGAATCGACAAGACTGTCGTAGATTGGTTCACCATCCAACAAAACTCAAAATCATACATACTCAATTACACAATGCGAGAGTGCTTGGCCAACACACACCAATTGGCTTCAGTTTAAGAGTGACCATCTCATCCTCATTAGTAGGATGAATGGCTTACCTTAACATGGGTATCTCAACTCCAGTGATTAAATAACCTACACTAAAAACAAACTCATACATGCCAAATATATGAAAAACTGAGTGCAAAATTATATTATCCCAGAATCAACTCAACCAGATCCTATCAAATGAATGGTCCACACACGGATAAAAATATTCTTTCTCTTTTAAATATTTGGAAGTCAATGTTCCATATTAATAGCTACACTTCACCAATTTATAAATAACAAGCACAGTATGAAGTAGATTTCCACAACAATTAAACAAAACATGCCAAAGTTAATAAAAATAACAACAAACATAAAACATAATACCTTGGCACATGTCAAAAATACAATAACACTATTACAAAATACAAAAACCAAAAAAAAACACATACTCGCCTTGGCTACATCAAGAGGATTGACAAGTATAGCGGAGAGGAAGGCGGCACCGGCGGCGGAGACGGCTCTCTCCGGGAAACCCAATTTGCCATCAGAAATTTCTCGGGAACGGTGAGGCTCTGGCTGAAAAGCTTCAATTCCTTCACTTACCACCGATTCTGACATCAACGAGACGTTGGTGTCAGCCCCAATTCTCGAAGATTGCTCTCTTTGGGTCTCATTCGATTCCTCTACCATCCCTTCCACTCTTCTCTCTCTCATTCTCTCTCTAAACAACACAAATTGATCAAACCCTGATATGGGTAGTCAACAATGATGAAGAATTAGGGTTTTTTAGGCAAAATTATATAAATGGACATTCCTAAACTTTGACTCAATTTTACAGAGAAACAAAGTAGAGTTGTGATGGAAATTATTTAATTCTCAAATAAATTTAGAAAAATAAAAATTATAGAGACGTTAAATATTAAATACCTGTGTGATTCTAGGCTTTGATTTTGATTTGTGTTGATTTTGAAGTGAAATCAACGTAATGTTTTTATTTGGAGAACCTTGGAGAACAAGAAAGGAAGCGGAGGTGTACTCGGCGTAAAGAGTGAGAATAAAAATTGGGAAACAGTGAGTTGTGGATTTAAGGGCGTGTTTGGAGTTGAGCCAGAACCGCCTTTTTGTTGCAACACACACATACCTCACCAAAACCGACTTCTTGTTGCAACATGGTTTAATCAAGGTGGTCTTTGTTATTTATTAAGGAATTAAAGCTATGAAAATCTCTAAATTAAATTTTGATTATCGATGTACAATGTAGAATCGTATCGTACGATTTTACACCCAAAAACGATTTGAATTGCACCAAAATTGTTCATATAGGTAGAATAAGAGGAAAATCGGTAGAATCATGTAACATCCAATGATTCTAGGGCAATTCTGCAATTTTAGGGAGTTTTTGAGCTAAATTAGATAGAATCGTGGTAAAATCGTGTATAATCGTAACAGTAGAATCCTATAATTCTACAATTTTTAATTTAATTTAATTTATTTTTTTAAAAAAAGGTAGACCTTTCACATCACTTTGTATTCATTTATGTATGTTTTATTTTATACTTAGGGTTTGGTCATCCATATGAGGTCCAAAATGTTAATAATTTAGTCAAATATCTAAATATGTAGCCAAACTTATGAAAATAATAATTAAATGTCCGATATATTGAAAAACAATTAAGAACCTTAATATGATTTAAATTTTCAAAATAAAATATTTGATTATTATGTTAAAAAAAAACTTTAATACGTTTACTCGATTTAAAAAAAAAAAAATTGGTAATTGTATCATATGAATTAAATATTTTTCTTTGTTTATTTGTATGATTTAGGGAATGAAATTCATGAAATATATTATGATGAAAAATTTGGTGAGATGAACATTCATGGTGTTGTTAAATGATATTTGTTTAGACTTGTAGAAATTGTGTTTTAATTTTAATTTTTTAAGTAAGTAGTAATATGAGATAATTCAATACTTGCACGTTCTAGGATTTAAGGGTATTTTTATTTATATAAATTATTATGAATATTTTTTATTGTATGATAGATATATTATTGTTTAAGGAGTTAAATTAAATTATTTTTATAATAATTTTGTAGAATCGTAGACCCAAAACGATTCTACCTACAATTCCGATTTTGACAGTCTTGATAGAAGGACAAGACTCAAGAGAGGTTATATGGGCCTGGGCCTAGGCCCAAGGCAGTCTGATGGTTGCCTAGGGCTTTTAACTTTAAAAGGATCTCAATATTTGATTTTTTTTTATTATTCTCTTAATTACCGAGAAAACATTTTATTTTATTTTTTTGGGTAAATGAGAAAACATTTTATTTCTAGTATCCAATTATATTTAAACTCAAATAAATACTCAAATGTTGATAAAAAAAAATTTAGCCTAATTATATAAGGATCTCATATTTTAGCCAAAAACCTTTCAAAATTTTAGGGATTTCGGAACGAGGAGCCGGAGGTGTGGTCATATTCTATTAGGTTATATTTGTGTAACAATTACATATATTTCTTCTCCAAATTATAAACAAAGTAATTGATAAAAATAAAAATGAAAGAAGATAATGAGAAAAGAGTTTATTATAAACGGTAGTAAATAATATATCTCTCAACTTATCTTGCCTCAAACGAGCACTTAGTATACATAACATTTAAAAGTAAAAAATGAAAAAGAAAAAAAATAGAAGCTTAGGCCAAATATGGATTACTAAATATTGAAATTCAAATGACCTTAAAGGCTGTGCACTATATAGTGGGAATAATACGTATAGAGACCTTAAGGCCACAAAAAGGAAAATTATACGCGCAATAAAAACTTCACTACACGCACTGTTTTCCAACAATATTCATCAATATATAAAATACTAATATACAATGTTACCACGCAAAAAAACAAAAAAAAAAAAAAAAAGGAAAGAAAGAAATATCAAAAACCAAAAGTAAAAGGGAAAAACTCTTCCTTTATCACTTATCATCCATCTTCTGATCTTCATCATCATCACTACCTCACAACTCTTATTTGTTGGAGATACATAAAAACTACAGTACATTACACAACCCTAAAGGTGGCATTATTCAAATCACTCATGTGCCATTTATTCACCACACACACACACACATATAGATATATATCTATATATTCTAGGTCAAGTGCAAGACTTGCCGCCCAAACCCCCCCTCAATCAAATGATGCTAATCCGCCCGCACTCGCCGATCGCCTGCCGGTCATCTGAGTTTGACTATCCAATGGGCCCGAGCTCAACGATGGCCGGCTGGTCATCTGTGCTTGAGGCTCATCCTTGCTGCCATCCTCCCCTGAGATTTCCTCCAACGACCGCCCTTTCGTCTCCGTCACCAAAAACGTGCAACAAAACCCTAACATGTTTGTAAACGCCAACAACATCATCGCTTTCTTGATTCTCTTAGGGTTCCCGCTCAAAGTATAGCTCTGCACCCCAAACGCGGCCACCATCGCCCCGGCCTTGCCACAAGCAGCACTCAACGCGTGACAAGTCGACCTCAGACGCGTCGGGAACAGCTCAGCCGGAAGCACGAATGTGGTGCTATTGGGCCCGAAGTTGGCGAAGAAAAATGTGAGTCCATATATAGATGCAAAGAGCCATTTGTGCTCTTTTGTCTTGAGGTACTCGTATTGGATTCCCATGATGAGCATGCACACGGACATCATGAGGAAGCCTATGAGTTGGATGTAGAAGCGGCCGATGCTTTCGATGAAGACCACGGTGAACCAGTAGCCCGGGAAGGTTCCGAGCAAGGCAACCACGAACATGGCGCGCGAGGTCTCGAAGACTTCTCTTAGAGCGCTCACTTCTGTGTCTTTGTTTGTAAGTCCCATCACTGGAAATATATCCTTTTGAGCTAGGTTTTGGCTGTAGAATGCTATGTCCAACAAGAACCATGTGCTCATGGTACCTATTTCAAAAATACAAATAATCAAACTGTCGGCTCTAACAATTATAATTAAAAATTGTTCAATATTTTTTTATTATTCAATGCCTCATGAACATAAATAGTATGTTCAAATATATATAGGAAATTCATATCATACAAACTTTTGTGAGTAGAGAATGATGTTATGGCAATACCACAAGAAATAAAGGCTTCAGTGGCAGGAGCGGAGCCAGGAAAAAGTTTCGAGAGGGGCCATATATATGCAATGTTGTATGAATTTATTTATAAATAATATATTTTTATGGGCTCTTGAAGTCATTTTTGAAAATTTTAGGAGGGGCATATGCAATTTTGTACGAGTTCATGTATAAAAATATGTATTTTTATGGGATTTTCAAGAAATTTTGAAAATTTTAGAAGGGGCCATATATAATTTTTTTTGAATCATATTTATAATATATACATTATTGTGGGCTATTAAGTAAATTTTCAAAAAAGTTTGGGAGGGGTCATGGCCCTCATAGCTTGTACATGGCTCCGCCCATTTTCAGTGGTGGTAGCAACAACTGCTAAAAGGAGTAAAAACTGCAGTTATAATTTTAATGACGAAACTGTAAATTACCATATAAAATCATGACATGAAAAGTTTTTAAAAACTAGTATATCTTAAATCTCCTAAATAGAAAAATCTACTTTGGTACTATGGTAAGAAACTAATTAAAACAAACTATCAAACCACATATCATTTTCAAATAATCAGGTTAGACAGGTGATTGAGCGTACCTATTAAGTGACGTCCATGTCTACGGAAGAACTCCCTCGAGAGTAATGTGTAGTCATTAGAGGCCTTAAACTGGGTCAACTTCTCCCCATCAGCCTGGATATCGATTTTCAAAACCCTACCCATATCAATAGCGGCTTGTTTGGCATTACCTTCAATGAGAGCCGTGTACCGACCAGTTTCCGGCATCTTCATCCTCCAATAATACGTCAAAAGCGCCGGCAAAGCCCCGAGCATCAACACGATCCGCCACATATAGTCCCCCTCGGGTTCCGTCGACAGAACGTGATTATCACTAAATTTCGGACCCTTAAAATGCATCAGAAATATCTTGGAAAGAGACATGGACACTAGTCCCGCGAAAATAATACCAACTCCTTGCATTGCAAAGACCGCCGCGATAAATTTCCCGCGAGTCTTCTTATTTGCATACTCCGACATGATTGTGGCCGAGAGAGGGTAGTCTCCCCCGATACCAAACCCTAGCCAGAACCTGAAGAAACACAGCGTCGTTATGACAGACTTAGCGGACGAACCAAAGGACAGGCCGGAACATATTGCACAAACGACCATGAGAATGAGCGTGACACCGTAGACCTTTTTCCGGCCTAGCTTGTCCCCGGCCCAGCCAAAGGCGAGCTGGCCGGTTAGGGTTCCGACTAGGGCAACTCCAATGACGAAGTTGTTGACGTTGACGGGGAGCTTCCCGGGCTTGTGGGTGTCAGGGTTGTAGTAGTAAAGGCGGCCCAAGAGCTTCGAGACGGTGGAGATACAGAAGAGGTCGTAAGCGTCGGTGAAGAAGCCCATTCCGGCGATGACAATGGCCGTGACATGGTACCATTGGGTGCGAGCAGAGTCCAGTGCATTGAGCACTGCAAGATTGCTTGAAGACATTTTTTATGGGGTTGTGTTTCTTGTTGTTTTGGTGATGAAAACTTCTTGGGGGTGGGTGATGCAATATATAGTTGGATTTTTGGCGGGAAGGATAATGGGAGAGAATTAAATTTAAGAGACGTTAAAAGCTAGGTTTTGGGGGGTTTCAACAAGAAATTTGGAGAAAGGATATCTCAGTATATTCTTTTTTTCTACTTAAAAAAATTAAGCTTTTATGTCTTAATTAGTAGGAGACAAGGTTGCAAAGTCATTTTCTGAGAGTCCAGAAAATAGAAAAAATAAATAGTTGAAGATAATCAAAGAAGAATTAAACGCACCAAAAGTCAATTTGGGTATATATGTTCTTGTAAAAATCAGAAAAATTATGGGCATGCATGTGTTACCACCTAGGTAGCACGTACGAGGACATGAGAACGGGTATGACATTATATGGAATTTTGGAATTTCTTGATCCGTTATTTTAAATTAAATTAGAGATTAATAGCTAGAGAAACAGATTTATATTAAGTAAATAATAACTGACATTGTTTAATAATGAATAAATAATCATCAACTTAATTTCGTGTTATGGTCCATAGTACTTTATGTAGGACAATACTCTAGAGTAGAAGTGTGAGAGGTCAAGTTGTGTCAAAAAGTAGTTAATTATTTGCCAAGCTCTTAGAATAGATAAATAAATATAAATACATAGGAAAATATTTCTTGCACCGAATTACAAAAAAGAATTGAAACAGTGAATCCATATCAACGGTTGAATAGATAAGTATAAATATATTTAGGTTCCACAATCATCTATTTAACAGTAAATATTTATTCATTTTCCCAATTCAGCTTAATAATTCGGTGCAAGTATCAAATGCCCAAATATACATGAAATATGTTAAAAAATTATTTTGAGATGTACTTAGTAATCCAACAAAGTATATATGGCTTAAATTTGAGTATTTTAAATGTGATTATGATAGAAAAAATTTCTGCCTTTTCAAGATACGGTTTATTCTTTTGAACCTTAGGTTTCATCAGCTACAACCTGTCATTGGATTTGTTTGGTTCTTTCAGTATTTTGTTTTTATGTTGGTACTTTTGAAATTAGTTAAGTACTTTGTCCGTCCAATCTGAGAAATATTGCCAAATCGGTTTGTCTATTATTAACGGTAAAGACAAGGTCATAAATCATAATCAAGGTCTTCATCAATTAACGATTGAATAGTGTAAAAAGCTGGTTTGACTTATCTAGTTAATCAGGTGGGTAATCTGAGGAATTATTTACAATAGTCCTAAGCCGGTTTACCAAGGGGGGCTACTGCACAATTTTTTGTAAATTTTTTTTTGTAGCCTAAAAAATTATATATATTATAAATATGTATATAAAAATTACATATGCCCCCTACCAATTTTTTTTAAAATTCATTTGATAGCCTAAAAAGTTAAATTTTATCAATAAATTTATAAAAAATTGCACTTCCACCCCTATTTTTTAAAAAACATTCTTCTAGTAACCTAAAAATATATAAATTTTATTAATAAATTTATAAAAATATGCATTGGCCACCCTAGACAAGTTTTCTGGTTCAACCCCTGGTCTTAAGTTAAAGAAGGAAATAAATATTCGGTTTCATGTTCGATTTTTATTGGATGCAAATAATTTATTAGAATAACGATCGTTGACATAATTTGAATTTTACCTTGTTCGTGTGGAGCTGCTTGAACTCGATGAGCTAGCGGCTTGAAACAAGCGGCTTCTTGAGCCGCTCGAGCTCGCCGTATTTGAGCTCAATCGAGCTCACTTATGGAGGAGTTTAGCCGAGCTCAACCCCAATCGTGGAAGATAATTCTAATTGATCAATAAAAATATGTTTTCTTAGTTTAGACAATCTATCATGAAAGGTAAAAGCCTCTAAATAAAAGCTGCAAAAATATAATAGAAGAAAGTTTTTGTATACATTGCAAAATATATAATAGGATCATGGATCTTGGATTTTCAATTAAATTTGTCATTCCTTTTTTTATATCTCTAGTACCCAAGTGAAAATAATTTATTCAATTTCTTATCCAAATCATGATCGCTATACTAGATTTTGAAGTTTTCATGATAGTGATACATAAAAATATATTCGCGGTGTTAGCTTTTTGGTAAAAATTTTAAAAAATTATGCTGAAAATAAATAAATTTACTTTTTCATATTTTGTATCCTTTTAAGTAATTACAACCATATTAGGATTTTAGTTTATTTGTATTAGACATATTTTTCACTATTTATTCGGTGGATGAAAAAATGGTGGGTGCTGGTAGTTTAAAAATTAAAATAGTTATTTTGATATGGTTGAATTAACAAGAATGAAAACTTGCTCAGTGATAATACAAAAAATTTATTTATCCTTTCGAATCATATGTTTTGTTTGATAAATAATTCATTCTAACGCAAATTTACTCTTCCTTAAAAAATAAATAAAATTTTAAGCAACAAAATCATGTTATTATTGTTGAAATTTAAATAATAAAATTCAAAATAATACAACAACAAAAATCTCTTTAGTTATCAGTTAAGCATTGCAATGCTCAAATATCAAAATGAGATAAGAACAAAATCAAAAGTTACAATTATGAACCATACTACTTAATATTCATATTTTTAAATTTTCAATACTTAACTTCCATTTTATCAACAATACCTAATTAACAAAATCAAATACTAAATTAATAACAACTTGATATCAATTTCAGTCATTGAATCAAGTGAATCAAAAGCAAATTCCATTATTTGAAAAAAAAAGAAAAAGAAAAGCAAATTCCATTATCACTTTAATTTATCCCCCAAGTATTTTTATTTATTTATTAAAAAAAGAAAAAAAAGCAAAAGCAAATGCCGAGAAGGAAAAGAATCAAAAGCCTGACCTACTCAAGTGGGCGCATGTCTATATTCTTGATTTTGCGGGAAAAAGATAAAACCTATATATAAAAATATATATATACATTTCCGTATATCTATAATTTCTATACACAAACACCACAAACGCAAAAACAGTGACGAACCCCAAACCCTAGAAATCGTTTCCTGATGAAATGGGAGATGGAGATCGAAGAGATCGAAGCGGTGCTCGAGAAGATCTGGGACTTGCACGACAAGCTCAGCGACGCAATTCACTCCATTTCCAGAGCTCACTTTCTCAATTCCATCAAATCTATCAGAAATTCCGATGATTTGTTCCTCAATCGGAGCTCCGAAAAGAAGAAGCCCAACGATTCCGGCGACAATCATCACCGGACCGGGTTCGTTTTCGTCAAGGATTTCAGGCTCGACGACGACGAGTCGGCGATTCAAGAGGCCAAGAGTCTTAATGCCATCAGAGCTGCCCTAGAGAACCTCGAGGACCAACTCGAGTTTCTCCATGTAAGTCGCTTTTCTAGGGTTTATATATATATATATATATATATATGTATTTATGTGTTTGTGGTTGTGTTGGATGTTATTCTCTCCGTTTTAAATGGTTTTGTTTGGTGTTTGGTTACTGAGAAAGTGTAGGAAAATAAATGGAAGTTGAATTTTGAATTGTTAGCTTTCGTTATATCTCTCATTTTCAGGAAGATTTAGTTCATTTGTTCAATTATATAAGTTAGGTGTTTCTACGCTCATTTGAATTGTGTATATGCAGGCTTTTCTTTCATTTTCTCTGAAGATATTAGGGTTATGAAGGATGGTGTTTTCGATTGGTTTGTGTAGCTTTATACAAATGTATGCTCGTAGATTGGGATTTTTTTTGTGCTTTTGGAACCTAAGATTCTGTATGATATATTTGTATATTGTTGTTGGCTGAGGCATGAATTTTTTAGTAAATGAGGGCTACATTGTAATGAGTATATTTGTATAAATTAATGGGAAAAAAACCCCCAAAGTCCAATAAAATGGTGTAGCAGCTATAAATGATAGGCTCACCCATGGTAATCTAGAGTCAAGCTTTGAAGCTTTTGATGAACCAGCAAGCTAGGTGAAGAAATCATTGGAAGTAGATGAAATTAAGGACTCTCACAACTAGTAATTCACTTTTTCTTTTCCTTCTGTGTCGCATAATAGTCAGCTTCAGGAAGTCGAGGGTTATTGAACTGTGAATTTCATGATAAAAATACGTAATGCTTTAGGCACTTGTGATCCTTAGAGGTTAGAAACTTGGTGTTGAATATCTGTTGACAATTGAAAGATAGACCCCTTAACTTTTTAATACAATTTTTTTACGATTCAACCCTTCTGGTTAATTGTGGAATTTTAAGTATGAGGCTTTACATTGGAGGGGGTTATTATCAGCACATACCACTATCAGTGTTTATGAAGAAGCAGAAACCACGGGCTTCGTTTTTTAGGTTTTCCAAATGAAAAGCACTTTATGTTCTATTTTATGATCACATTTTCTCATATTGAGTAACTTATGTGCTGTTTACCCTTTTTTTTTGGTATTAGTCCTGTATGAACTTACTGGAACTGAGTGCAACTTACTGGCACTGAGTGCATTTCATACACAAGAAAATGGAGTGATATAAATCCTGTGAAATTCTAGCTATTCTGCCATAGCTCATATAGTCACAAATATCGATCAACTAATTTCTACTATATAGTTGCAACTATGAAGAAAGATATGCCAATTCCTTTTTGGAAATCTTGACCCCATCTATTTTTCTTCATTCCAATTAATCAATCAATTTATTTTCCTTTATTCGGAAGTAAATATGTATTAGAAGACACATCCGGAAAACTATAGAACAGCCACCAAAACACAACTACATGCTCAGGGAACCCAAAATTCAACTATGTCATTCATTTTAGATGTTTCTTGTGGGGTTGGGGATTCTCTCTCAAGTCAATTGTGTATGTTAAAAATAATTCTCCATGAACTGTACTTTTTCTTCTTAATCTCTGTTTTTTTTTTATTCTTATTATTTAATTTCTCAATATCCGGATACACAAGGATATGTGGGATACACTGGGGATCATTTTTGTATTAAAACGTTTTGCATATCTGATGTTTTTTCCCTCCCTGCAATGTTGCCATTGTTGTTGTGACTATTTTATACATTTTTGTAATGGATTTTATGGAACATATGGCTTATTAATCTAAGTTGATGATTAACTGAAGGGTTTAAAAGTTTAAGTTTATGGTTTTTACTCATGAACATTTTAATTATAGCATTTAAGTTCCTAATATTGTAGGAAACTGACAAAATGTATTTTTTCATAAATAGATGTGCTATTTCTGATGTACCTGTATCCTGTTTTTTGGATTTTTTTGTATTCCTGTGTCCTTATTGTCTCACAACTGTACCCTGTAGCTACATTGGTCATAGGATTATATCCTAAGTTTATTATTTATAGTGTGTATACTGCTTTATGCTCACTGGGGAACAACTGGACAGTACTGTGTGTGTGTGGGCGTGTATTTGTCTATATTAAAAAAATTGGAAGACTAGTTTTCTGTTCATGGATAAACCTGTACCTATTAATAAATAAACTTTGGATGACCAGAAGACTACAATTAAAAAATGGTAGAGTGTGCGTGTGAAATGTACTTGGCAATGACCTTTTTGTAGGTGATTCTTGGCAAAGTGGAAAAGGGTAGGAAAAATGTATGGTTTATGAACGGTAAGAGGTAGCAGCAATTAAGGATAAGGGGAAAGGATGTTCGTTAGGATGGTTTGGATAATTTGCACAATTTTCACCAAAGAAAATTATTAGATTGGAACAGAAGAATGATGCTATTAAAGTTGAAGGCAATACTAAGACAAGGGGAAAGTCAAAGAAAATGTTGTTTTAGTTGTTTTACATAATTTGGAAATGCCATGAATTATTGTGCTATAGAAGCATTAAAGTGAACTACTTAGAAAGGGACAAATGAGTTCTTATCCAAAACTTCTGGGAGCTGAAATAGGGGCTTTCTTGAGTTAGTCTGCCGCCTCTATATTAGTTGGTGCTATTTAAGAATACTTTTACATTTTTCCTTTTGGTTTTTTATAGAAAGTATAAAAGGTATGGCAGTTGTAAATATATGCTATATAGTTGAAATTCATTTTGAAATCTATTTGTTGCTTTTGTGCGGAGATTTCAGATATTATTCAATTACTTACTCTCTGCTTGTGTTCGTCTATATTAATAGATTGTAATGCACTTGGAGTCATTTTGATGTTCTGTTTCGCAGACTGTACAAATACAGCAACGAGCAGAAAGAGATGCGGCAATTGCACGCTTGGAGCAAAGCCGTATTGTGCTGGCACTCAGATTGACTGAACACCAAGGTCAGAATTACAAAGTCATCGAAGAAGCTCTAGCTTTTGTGGGGGATGTACATGATGCAGGTAGATTTGTTTCACCTGAGAACCTTTATGTTGGTGCAGAACGTAAATCTGGTGAGAATTTTGTATCACCCGACGGGAAGAGGTCAAAAAATCTCGTAAAAGTTCTTTCGTCTAGTTTTGACTTTGTCAAAAAATCACTGAAGTTAGATAATATGGGTGGGATATTGGGAAATGCTGCTTTGTTTGCGGTCAGCATGCTTGCATTTCTGCATCTGCATCAGGTAGCTTGTAAGGACAGACAATTTCTAACCCTTCCACGGAAGCATGAAGATAATATTTACAACAAAAATGTGAAAAATATTTCTCGGGCAGAGGGTTCTTCATCAAGTGGTCATGTGTCCCATTTGGATGTCTTGCTGGCTAGGGGTTAGTTAAAGGTTTGATCTTCTTTTCCGAAAATTTCCATGTTGTAGGTGCTTTAGCTTTGTCTAGATATGAGGGAGGCTGCTGGTGAAATCATTGAAAAATGTCCAGTGTCTTGTAAGCTTGTGCCATGGTATGTCAGGTAGGTAGCACGGTTTGTTTCTTTTTAGTTGCTTAGAGAGTTTTGACTTTTACTATATCTGACCTCGGGAAATTTGATCGTGTATATTCCAAATGTTTCTCGTCTCATGGTATCAGATACCTGATATATTTCTAAATGCATTTACTTGTACAATTCATTTTATTGGAGCATATATGGAAAAATATTAAGGGGGTTAATCAGCCCAATATGCTTTTATTACTTACCTGTCTGAAGAGTGTTGATTTTACAGAATGGTTGTTCATCTTCTGCAACTATATCACTAGAGTAATTTTCTTATTCAATAGTCCTCTTACCACTGTTAAGAGAGAGTGCTGTAGAGAACTGTGTTTGTTCAAATAGTTGTGAGATACAATAAATATTCAGGGAGGTTGCGACTCTCAATTAGAAAAGTAGGAAGTTATTTCCCATTAGAGAACCCTTAAGTTGGTTGCCAAGTTTTGTGTTTTTTCTTCGTTCTTTCTGTAGCTGGTGTCCAATTGTTTTTTTGTGTTGTTTGATAATCGGTAATTTGGTGGACGAAAGATTTGTTTGGTTCATCGGACAAATTTGTCACAAAAAGAATCTTCAAGGCGCAGAATCGAAGTTGATCTTTGCATATTGGTCCTGTGTAAATAAAGAGTAGCGCATGCATGACTCGTAGTTGTTACCAGTTGAAGCCACTTTATAGTGTGTTTTCCAGAATGGTATTGCATTACAACCAGTGGATTGACTGAGTGCAGGTCTATGAAATGGATATATAGATCGTAAAAATGGAAATGTTGGATCTGTTTGTTTAATTTTTAGGACAGTTCTAGAGTTGGAAAAAAGTGTTTTGTGATGTCGCTTATAGTAGTACACTGTTAACTCTTGTGGTATTTGTGTATCACGCATATCACCTTTCATTATGTGAAATATGTTGTGCAAATGTAGAGTATTTGTGTGCTTTTATCAGCTTATTGTCACGCCCTGCCTTATGAGGTTACGCCACGAAGGCGCCACACAGGCGCCACGCAGACGTTTCGTAGGATCTTACTTGGCATCCTACATGGCATCCGGAATATTCTAGACTTCTCCACACTTCTCCGGAATTCTCTAGAGTATTGTAGAGTTGTCTAGACTTGTATAGAATTGTATATACTAGAATTGTATAGAACATTCTAGATATGGAGGATTCTAGAAATCTCTCCACCTTTCCTTGTAAAGGCCCTTGGCCTATAAATAGAGGAGGGAGCTCATTTGCTCACCATCCACCCAACAATCCAAGTATCCATTCAAGCAATACAAGTTCAATTGCCTTCTAAGCTCTCTTGCCTACATTTCTCTTCTTACACACCAAGCTTCCGCATTCACCTAGCTTTAGTTGCTCACTAAGCTAGAGACCCACAAAGGCTTACTTAGCACTTCTCAAGCATCTTAGAGGTGTCTAAGGCCGCACGGTCCTTTGGAAACACCAAGTCCGTGACATTATGTACACCTATAGATATAAATAACTTGCACCATCTTTTTTATGTAAATTTATTTCTGAAGGGAAATGACTCGCATTGGTCAATTAAGATATACATATTGGTCTGTTTTTATATATGCTAGTTCATGTCAAAGTTTGTACCCAATAAGAATCGAACCTGAGACACAACGCTTCCTGATGCACCAAGTTCTAGTCTTTTGCCAACTGGGACACCCGTGTCGGTTTTGTATACACTCTTGAGCTTACCATTATATTGAAAAGAATGAAAGCTGCCTGAATTCGTCGGTATGGTGGCATCTTTTTAATTTCAGCTTATCAAAACTTAATTTCATCTTTTTAATGGACAAAATTTTCAACATGAGTTGGCCAGACATGAAACCTGTTATATCATATGGTAGCTGTGAGATGGAGAGGCTGTGATGATTGGGTCGGTGGTACGGCTTTGAAATTGTGACCAAAGTTTGTGCCAGTAAATAAGGATCCGAGTTGAATTTTTTAGCTCAATGTGGCCCAAACTGGGATTTTCACAACTACCCTAAACCTCAAATCTCTTTATTTATTGACTTTAATGAGTGATTTTACTAACAATGGACCTAGTAATACCCTTTTAGCTGATGGGATGGCAATGGGCCTTTCCGTGGGCCATACTGGGCCTCAGATAGAGTTGTTATTGGACTGAGTGCTGAGGTATTCGGTGGACTCCATGTTTCATGGTTTGACCCAAACTTCTGTGTACCAGATGCATCATGCATGTGCTCATTTGCAAAAGTCAAATTCTACATATATATATATATATATATATATATATATGTATAGAACTATAGATATATATTTTTGTGCTTACTGATTCCAGATTTGTTCCGAAAATTCTAAATTTGTTTTTGGTGCTAATTAAAATAATAATAATAATAATAAAAGGATGAAGCTATGTTATAGTTGCCATTGACATGTCCCACAAACAAAATGGATTATGGATGGTTTGGTTGCGCGGATTTAGAATTATATTGGAATTGTAATGTCATGATATTTTAATTTCACAAATGTAATTCGAAATACATTGTTTGTTTTGATATGTTTTAGAATTCAATTCCAAACACAACCCAATTTGAATGTAAAAGATCATAACTTTAAAATTAAATTAGACAATATAGATAAATATATATACAGTAGTGTTCTCTTGCTCCCAGAGGAGCAAAATAAGCTATACTTACTTTCAATATTAACCTTTAGATTTAATCTAAGGATCATAATTTGAAACCACTAAATCTTTTCGAAACCACTCACTTTATATATAATTTCCAAATTTAATTTCCTTAATACCACTCATACAAATTTAAAAAAAGGTAATTCCTTAAACAAAAATAGCAACCAAACATATACACGCACTCCTTTATTTTATTTTTATTTTGTCAAACAATATACTGCACATTTCCTATATATGCCTCGGAAATTCCAATTAAAAATAATAATTGAAACTTGTTAATCAAACTTTTATAGGAATAAGCCATCAAAATTTTCTAAGAAACAATACATTAATGGTATCTTTCTTTAAAAAATATCTACTCAACCAAACAATATATTCATGACATCTCAACCCATGTATGTAATATATCAACCACAAATAAGTAGAGATTTATATAAATCTTCAAATTATTATTATTATTGTTGTTGTTGTTGTTGTTATTTTTTTTCATTTGAAGTTGAGAAGGATTTTGACTTGAAAATTCGCTAGCTTTGTCTATAATGTTATATAGCATGAGAGAAACAACCAATTTTTTTTCCTTCCTCAAAGTTCTATTCTTCAATATGAAATTAAAACAAAAAACAAGAAGTTAAAAAACTGTTTTTGATAGATTTAATAATTTTACTCTTTTTATCACTAGTTTTGTCTATAATGTAATATAGCAATAGCATATTGGCATGAGAGACAAAAACACTTTTTTTTTTTCTATCCTCCAACTTCTATTCTTCAATATTTAAGGCATGCAAGTAAAAAAAAAACAAGTAAAAAACTGTTTTCAACACATTTAATTGATTTTAGTCTTTTTACACACTAAAAATCAATCCATAATATTTACCGAAAAAATATATTAATTATATTATGGATTGATTTTAGTCTTTATATACACCATCATATTATGGATTGATTTCTTCTTTATGAATAAGTATCAAAAGACTAAAATCAAATTCAGTAAAAGAATAAGTAGTGTATATGTTTGGTTGCCATTTTTGTTTAAGGAATTATCTTTTTAAAATTTGTATGAGTGGTATTAAGGAAATTAAATTTGAAAATTAGATATAGATTAAGTGGTTTTGAAAAGTTTCAGTGGTTTCAAATTATAACCTTTAGATTAAATCTAAAAGTTAATATTGAAAGTGAGTATCTAAAAGTTAAGATTAAATCTACTGAATATATATAGATATAAGTATACAAGTAAATGTATGAATATATATACGTGTGTATGTATGTGTGTATATATGTGTGAATTTATATGTATGTGTATTCATATTTATATATATATGCATCTATGAGTACAAATATATGCATATACGTGTATATATCTGTGTGTGTATATGTTTATATATAAATCTGTGTGTATATGTATATATATATAGGCGTATGTATATATATTAGTATTTGTGTATATATATGTATGTTTGTGGTTATGAAAAGTTTGTTGTTAGAGAGAGAGTATTTAGTGGGTCATGGTTTGGAGAAGATGTGAAATTGAAAATCACAACTTCTCTTGTGGAATTGCATTTTAATTTCAATTCCAAAGTATTTTATCACATCCAAATAATAGATTTGAAATTAGAGCTCTCAATTCCAATTCCAAGACTCCAATTTCATGCTCCGGAGTTTTATCCAATGAGATTGATGAATCAAAAACATTAACAAAACAAGGTCAACTTGTATTTGGTAAAAAATGCCAAATACCAAAACCATAGCAAACAGAATGTCGGAAAGTTGTGTTTTTTTAATGTTTATTTGCCTTTTTTGACTTTGCTTTTCTACTATTTCTTACTATAATTAACACTAAAAGTAGGATTATAGCAACATAATTAGCCTTTTTATATGATGCTGTGTGTGTACACTTTGTTTGAGTTCCTATTGGATCCAAAGACTAACCAACCATGCATGTCCAATTAACAAACAAGTAGTTAAATTTTCTGTGGAAAAGAGAATGAAAGACAAGAAAAAACATTATGTCCATCTCTTATTCTTGTTTCTAATCTTTATCTAATCAGAATCAGACATCAAATCTTCTATTCGTTAGGAATGTAATATATTTATATCTATATGTGGGGTTCAACTTTAAAAGACATTTTTATTTATGTACATTGTTATAATAATATGTATACTAGCTTTTTACATGTGTGGATTTTCTTGGTCTAATTTTCTCAGCTTGGTTGAGCAATTTGTTCAGTCAACTCCCAACTTTACAGGTATATGCATTAGTGTGAAAAAAGCACATGAATAACACATAAATATAATATCAGTACGAAATTTTTAGATGTTATACCATTTTTTGGTAGGCATGCATGTATGAAAAGCATGAGTGACAATAAATCTTGAAATATCATAGTACGAAGTTTTCTTTTCGTTTCTTGTTAATTATTGTTTGACAATAAGATGTCGGCTCCATAGTTTGCGGTCAAGGTATCGATGATTGTTGTTGTGGTTGATAATATATAATAATATTTTTGTTTCAGACAATATCAATATTGAAAGCGAATATTGAATTAATATCGGTGATACATAATAATATCGGCACATTCCAAAAACAATTACGATCCGAACTATGCATAACTTATCTAATGACAAGTCGTACCATTCTTGAATTTTCAATGTCAAAGTATGCTGAAAAATAAGTCCTTTCATTTCTGACGACAATAAGTTCAGGCCATATAATTGGTATAATGTGTATAAAGTCCTTTGGTAATTAAATTACATTTTAGTCGATCCCTTAATTTGCTAGTGATTTTCAACACATTGATATTTCTAATTTTCAAGTGATGTACTTTAATAGAAAATTTTCCTATTTGACATTTTTCAAAACATTTCTGATGAAAATGATTTCATTGAGAAATTAAAACCAGCAAAATAAATGACATTGCACATTTCTAGCCTAGTAAGCAATCATAGCAATGAATGTTTCCCTTGGAGATTTTTGGATTGAAAAACAACAAAATGATACAAATCCATCTCTGATAATTTTATCCTACTTTAATTACACACATATATATATATATACATACACACGTTATCCCGATTCTTATCCCTGCTTTTATTAGTGACTCTGCTTGTTACTAATCACTCTAATCATCCAATTTGTGTATGGTTTATTTTTCATATAATAAAGTAATTGTTCTGAAATATAAAATTCAGGCCAAAATTTTTAGGGGCTGCTTAGTTTGTATTTCTAATAATAATTTTCTATTTTTTGAAAACTGAAAATCAGAAAATTATAAAAAAATCTGCTTGATTCAGTTTTCTAAAAATTCAATTACAAAATTGATTATTTTCAAAGAACTCATTTTTATTATTCTTAAAAAACTCTTCTTTATTATTAGAATTATCAAAATTAATTATCAAAAATGCAAATCAAACAGTCCTTTATATTATGTCCAATTTCATCTTGTTATATATTATATAGGACTGTACTGTCTACATACACAGATACCACCCACAGAGGGCTCAAATATGGTCGCACCCATACCATATGTAATTTTGGCGCCCACCACACCTTGTCGGTAGGTGAAATGGTGGGCCCAATGGGCCTTTCGTATTGGGCTCCCAAGTCCAACTATAGCTTACATTAGTATGTAAGGCCATGATCTGACCACAGCCACGTGGCTGATGATTAAGGCTGTTGACCCCACCTCAGCATCATAAAAAAATTTGGGTGCCTAAGGAGGCCCATACACATTTCACATGTTACACCACTCGATCAGTCGGATTGTACAAAAACAAAAGTCTACCTTGCAATTTACATGCATATATATATATATATACACCACACGTATATGTATATATGGCAATTGAGGTTTTTAGTTCAAATTAGTTGCCGAAAGTGATCTGATGTAAAGCACCCATGGTTGGTGGCTGAAGTGTGGACACGTGGTGGTTGCTTAGCCATTGGATGATTAAAATGGTCAGCGCATGATAAGATGGTTGTACTGAAAAGCGTTTTGATAGGGCATTGATCAAGCATGATTTGGTGGAAATACATTTTTCCATAAATATATGGGTGCGTTTGGAAAGCCTGTTTTTTGTATCTGTTTTCTGTCTTCAAATATAAAAACTGTTTTTGTATTTGTCTTTGTTTTTTTCAGCGAAAAACTAAAAACAAAAAAGCGTTTGGATGAAGGTGTTTTCACCACTTTTATTTGGTGAAAGTTGTATTTTATGGAATTGGTGTTTTCACTGTTTTTACCACCTAAACAGTGAAAAAACTCAAAAAACAATTAAAAGTTGTATTTGGTGTTTTTACCACTTTTACACACTATTCACAGAAAACAGTTTTCTTGGGAAAAAAAATGTGAATAGTAAACGCGTTTGCCAAACGTGTTTTTTTTTTTGAACTTGGTAAATAGTAAAAAAACAAAAACTGTTTTTCCGTATCCAAACGGGGCCTATATATATATATATTTAAGGTTAAGCCAAGGATGGTATTTTCATGGGTCCTTGTTATGTCTTTGTGAGCGTCACTCTCCAAATCATATAGGTTTCATTCACATGGTGTGCAAATACTTGAGTATTCAAATTTAGATATGAATTTCACATTATAGTTAGCTCAATTTAGAGTTGATATAATAGCATTTGAAATTTAAAAATCAATCCAAGATAGCCACAAAATTTTATATTAGGTGAAAAGTTCAAAGTTACAAATGTATCAAATTATTATCCTCTAAGCTCCTCACCTTCCTTTTTTTCGGTTAGTGTTTTCTTTTTCTTTTGTTTGCCTAAAATATAAATAGAGTTCTCTTCTAAAATTTTAATTCTAATATTTCTGTGTGTGTAAAATAGTACTTCATCCGTTTTAAAATAAGTGTTCAGTTTCGAATCACAATACAATATAATCTTATACGTTTTTCAACTTATCATTCTTCATTAACTTTAAAAAATAATGGATTCCACTAAAAATTAAAATTATATTATATTTTCAAATAACAAAATCGAAAACACAAGGGACTGCTTGACTTGTATCTCTAAAATTATTCTTGAGAATTCTGAAAATTATAAAAATGAGTTCTCTGAAAACTGATATTTTATAACTGAATTTGCTTAAAACAGTTTTCAGAAATCACAACCAAACAGATTTTTGTACAATTTTCTGATTTTCAATTTTAAAAAAACAAAAAACTATTTTCAGAATTTAAAACAAACAGACCCAAAATATTTTAAATTTTTTTGAAAAGTCAAATGAAACACTTATTTTGAGAGGGGGAAAATAATTGCAAAGTCTGAAATTAAGGGCTAAACTAATATTTACATGCAAAGATTGATCGAGTTGATTAGATACGTATAGGGTATATATGATTATATGGACATTAACGGATCTGAACACAGAATCTAAAGAAGTCCATTAAAATCTAAGAGAAGTGGACTCAAAGAGGGCATGAAGTGTAGAAAGTGGGGACCAAACCAAATAAAGCAAAACAGTGGCCTCAGGTGCTGTCGTTGTTCATTAAATTGCATTACAACACTTGCAACTGTGTGTATATATATGTGTGTCTTTTGCAGTGTGTGTTTGTGTGTGTAAAGTCGGCTCTGATGTACGTTGGGTTCTCACTTTCAGCTGTTTCCTGTTAAAGCTTGCAACACCAACACATGCATCCTCATTACTATACTCTTTTGCTCTTAGCTTCAACCACAAGTGAAAACGAATAATTAATTCTAATACTATTACATAAATTAATTTGAAATTGAAAACGAATAATTAATTTTAAAATAAGAGAACACTTTATTCAAAAGTATCATAACACTCCTTTTCTTCAATTTAGATGTGTAGTCAAATATGCATGTATATATGATCACTGTTTGAAACAAGTGTGAAGTATGGATGCATTTTTAGTATTATTATGTTATTTTATGTTTCTATGATAGAATTAAAACTTGTGAAAGTGGGAAAATCTGAATATGGTTTTGTTCTGTGTGTCACATTTATAGGAAAAATAATACTATTAATCTTGAAAGAGTCTATTGATATGGTATAGTTTTTTTATTGCAATTTTTTAATGTTTTTTTCGTATTTTGGTTACTCAGAAAATTGATGGTATAAAAATTGAATGAAAACCTAGCAATAAATAGGACTTTAATTTATCAGGTCTGCGAAAATAAGCTTTTATTTTTGTACATTAGTGATGTGATTTTAATTTTTATATATATAGTTGCATATACATATACATACTAGGGAGTGACATATTTGTCATTTAACAAAGTAAGGAAGTGTGTGCCCTCGGTTCTTCCCAGTCCTCACATAAATATGCAACAGAGAGAACAGAGTACTGACTGAATACAATGAATATAATACAAATCTGAGTTATTTTACGTACTTTTTACTAGATACAGTGTATGTTATATCGATTTTTTCTTTTCTTTTTAATTTTATTTTTATTTGTAATTTTATTTAAAGGGGTTGTTCTGAACAGGCCAGAAAATAGTTAATATTTGTTTGGCTTTTGTATGAGACTTTTGCTGATATTAAAGGTCGCAGAAGTCATGAGAAAGTGACCAACACTTCATTTTGAATTTCAACTGATAGCCATCTAAAGGTCTGTTTGGGCTATACCACAATGAATTTTTTTCTTTTTTTTTTCAAAAATTAACACGTATTATATAGAAGGTACTAGATAAGCCACATTGATATTTCTTTCCGATCAATATTTGAGTCGAAAAAATAACCCAACCACAAAAAATCATTTTTTTTATTTTACTGTGCTCCCTCAAAAATAAATTACTTAAAATTTCAATGTTCAAACTTTACAGCCACACAACAAGAGTCATCAAAAAAGTGTAGTTGGACTACCAGCTATGAAGCACGGACATTTTATCTAGGGTTGTTATACTCGTATCAGACACGCGAATATGTCAAAAATTCGTGTTTGACACACTATAAACGTATTCTGACTTTTTTTAAAAATTGGACACTTAGTGGACACTCGGAGGACACGCGATGAGTCGGTTGATTCAATGAAAGATAAAGGTCTTATGAAGCCGATAATTTAATGGATCACTTATGGAATTTTTAGACCTCTAATTTACTCATTGGCTTTGAAGATACTTGAATATTTATGTTCCTATTAGAACACATATTTATTTATCCACTATTTGAAAATGAACAAGATAATATCACAAAAAGCCGAAAATTTGATATTTATATCTTTCAATCAAGAAAATTTTCATCATATAGCGAGAGAGAGATTATGATGACGAATGTTGGGGAAAATACATTTGATTTCTTGAATAATAGTAGAATGGAGAATTTTGAACATGTCAGACATTTCATTTAACTTATTTGTTTATAAATTTATTTGATTTTCATTATTTAAAAATAGTGATAAAAATAGTATTTGTGTAATATCAAGTAATATATATATAAAATAAATTATAAATTTTTATAGATGTCCATGTACGTGGTGTGTCTTAATTTTTTAAAATAAAATTTACCGGATCACTCTATGTGTGTCGTGTCATATGACTCATATCCGATATCAATGTCCATGTACGTGCGTCAAAGACTAAAAGAGTATTGCAAGTGTCCCAGACAAATGAATAATTAACTCTTGTTTTCTGATACACACATTAAATATTATTTACCAAAATTTAACTTATTCTTTTATCACTTTCACTCACTTGCCAAAAAGTAATCAGTCCCAGTTATTATTACACCCAACTTGCAATTGCATATATGTATATGGGTATATGACCCTTTGTCCTACCGGTGAGTTACTTATCACAACACTTTCATCAACTATGGTGCCAAAAAACTACTACTGTAACAGAACATATATATATATATTCATATTGCATACTTCAATATAAAGCAGGTCACGTGAAGAAAGACCATCATGAAACAGTGCCAAATTTAGCATGAATATGAGAAACTATATAGTATACATATAGTATTATGGTATATGTATATGGTATATAAGCAATATATGTAACGCTATATATATGGACAATGATTAGGTGATGATATTGCACAATCTGTGTGTCTAACCGTGACCAACACTATTGGGCAATGCCAGTCATTGTGTCACACACCACCTATCACTTGCTCTGTGTTTACAGTTAAAAATCAGATTCATTTTCTGTGTGTTTATAGTAAAAACTGGAAGCAAAATTTTTTTCTCATCCTCTGTGGCTATATGAATCAGCTTTTGCTGTCCTCTGACGAGGACAAACATTCTCGTCTTTAACAACAGGATTCAATCATTTCAACTTACAGATATTTTCACTCTCTGTTTTTGTTTCTGTTTTTATCTCTATATATGTGATGATAACTTTTATTTATTTATTTATTTATTTTTAACAAAAAAATTGATGCACTCCCACTTTACAAATTCATGTATTTTTTATTTTTTGAATTAGAAGTATAGACACTAAAAATACAACATGAATTTTGTTTGAAATGAATTGTATATGTATTCACAATTATATATGAATATGTTTTAATTCTACAATGAGAAAAAACATTAGAAAAATTGTTCTTTGTACACATCTTTGTTTCGAGGCCTCTACTGATTTACAAATAGAGTCCTCTTTTATGTTCCAAGACCAAAATAAATAAAGCAAGAGAATTAAACACCATGGGTAATAAATATAGGAGTAACAAGTAAGAAATAGTGGAACTGACATATTAAAATATATTGGTGCGAGAAATTAAAGAAGATACATAACTACTTGTAACAATAATATTAATGTAATTAAAATATACGTTTATTGTATTACCTAAATTAGGACATTGAAAAGGAAATTCTATCACCTCTTTAAAAAACGTTGAAATTGTATTACTTTTTTAAAAACGTTTCGAAGCAAAAGCATTTGCTGTACTACTTTATTTCACTCTTTCACCTTGTGATTTTACAAACAATTCACATTTTCAAACTAGAATAATCCAATTAATGGATAATTGCAAGCTCATATGTCATATATATTAGGAAAAAGTGCAGAATACCCTAATTATTTTCAAGTGAGCAAAATACTCATGTATTATAAAAGATAGCAAATAAGTCACTCTAGTTCTCAAAATTGAGCAAGTTGTCTCCCTGAACCCGATTTTTGAATGTCAAATTACAATTGTACTCATGTTTTAACATTTTGTAAAAAAATAAAAAGAGAAAATTACACAAATTACTCCTGAACTATGACCTAATTATAGAGAGTACCCCTAACGTTTGAATAATATCAGTTACTACCCCTTAGAACAGTCCCAGTCAGATTTGTGCGTGAATTTACTTAAAAGCCCTTGTTTTATATTATATTTTAGGGTTAATTTCAAGAAACCCCCTATATTATCCAGTTTTATCAACTAACCTCCACGGTGTCCACTTTGCCTCAAAAATTATAAATTCAAAAATATATATATATTTTTCGCAAAAAAATTATTTTTCGGAGGGAGAATATTTTGGGAAAAAATAATATATATTTTTTGAAAAAAATTTATTTTCAGAAAAAATCATATTTTGGAATATAGTATATATTTTTCGCAAAAAAAATATTTTTTAGAAAAGATCATATTTTGGAACATAATAGTATATATTTTTCGGAAAATATCATATTTTGGAACATAATATATATTTTTCGCAAAAAAAAGTATTTTTTGGAAAAAAATACATATTTTGGAACATAATAAGTACTTTTTTGCAAAAAAATCATATTTTGGAATATAATATATATTTTTCGCAAAAAAAGTATTTTTCGGAAAAAAATTCATATTTTGGAACATAATATATATTTTTTGCAAAAAATTCATATTTTGGAACATAATATATATTTTTCGAAAAAAATTCATATTTTGGACCATAATATATACTTTTTCGCAAAAAAAATTAATTTTCGAAAAAAAAATTCATATTTTGGAACATAATAAGTACTTTTTTGCAAAAAAATTCATATTTTGGAACATAATATATATTTTTCGAAAAAAAAATTCATATTTTGGAACATTATATATAAATTAAAAAAAATTAGGGTATTTAAGTAATTTTGTATGCAAAATTGGAACATGCAATGATATGAGGGCAAAAAAGGAAGTTCACTACAAAAACAGCCTTTATTGACCAATTCTGGCGTTGACTTTGAACATAATGGGTTAAGTGTTACAACATAGGTGGTTTTGAGGGTAGTTTATGATATTATTGAAATGTAAGGGGTACCGCGTGCAATTAGGTCATACTTTAGGGGTAGTTTGTGTAATTTCTCCAAATAAAAAATAATACATAAAAAGACTAAGATACCCTCATTAGTCTTATGTTCATTTGTTACCTAAACACCATACTTCATGGGTGTATTTTACAATTTTGCGTATGTAAAATTCTATTTTGCGAGGGTGAATAGGTTTTTTGTGGATTTATTGACAAATTAAAATTAATTGCGGAAAAGTTACTTTTAATCCAATTCTCTATCACGATAAAACATGTAAAGATGAATCTAAGTGCAAAAAATAAAGCAATAGAAACACACAATTTTTTTACGTGAAAAACCTTGGAAAGACTCCAAATAAAAACCACGGATACGCTCGGGTATCGATGTACTATGAATTAAGAGATATACAAACTCTATGAAGTTTTAGACTTACAAACCCCTCAAGATCTGTCTTTCTCTACTCGACGTTTGACAACCTTGAATCACTCGCATTCCACGAGCTCTTGTTCCACTCTGTACTCTGACAGCTCCGTTTCTCAACTGATCAATGAACTACGAAGCCTCCTACTCCGATCTCAGCACTTAGACGAATTCGTTTCTTAAACGGATCTAAGCAACCTCGTTTACAAGGTGGTGTGTTGATTTTTCAGTAAGGGATTATTCAATTGTTCATGAGGATCTTCGATGTAGAAGCACAATTAGATAATTATCCAAAAATTAGAGAGAACTAAAATATGTATGATCACTCAATTATTATTTTTCTCTCTCTATCTCTACAGAATAATATGATATGTAGAAGAATTGTAGAAATCTCTCACCAAAAAGCTCTCCCAAAATCTGTAGAGACTCTTCCTATTTATGGAGTGAGTTAAGGAAAAGCCTAAGTTTACCCTTTCTCGTAATTTCACATCAAACTGAGCAAAACCTTTTGATATGGTATTCAATATGTATATATCATGTATATTAATGTATTAGAGTTGCAGTCACATCAAGAGAAATCAAATCGGGGTCAAAATCAAAATTTCACAACTTAATTTCACAATCTTCCTACGCGCGGCGCATAGGCCTTTTTTTATGGGCGTAGAAATGGCATTTTCTAACCACTTTTAGCTATTGAGTCCGTAGGCTGATCATGACAAAATTCATGAAAATCACTTTTCTTGATAATAGTGTCGTTTAAACCCCCTCGATTCTATTAGAATAATTCTTGAAGTTTCGGCTTCGAAAAATGTCGTTTAAGCCCTCCAAAATGCTTTTTTCGCTCAAACTTGCTCCTTCTTCATTTCTCTTGTATTTTCCACATCCTTTAAACTTGATTTGAATTTGACGAAACTTATTCATGCATTTGCTCGACCACTTTAACTTTCCTAAACCTACCCGACCTTACAAGTCACTCAACTTGGTTATTATCCAGAACATGTCAATAATAAACAATACTAACAAATGTTCTTACACTATTATATTCGTGTTAAACATGAATATATATTTTTTAATTTATCTAATAATAATTCGTATAGTTTAAAAAAAATTAATAAAACAAATTCAAACATGTATCCAAATAGATAATGAGGGATCTAGAAAATTATTTTAGGATGACAACGAAAATAATTTTTATTTTAGCGGGAGTTGAGCAAAAATACTATTTTTTTGAACCATCACAATAAATAAATAAATTCAAAGATAATTCTATTTTTTCAAAAAAACAAGTAAAAATATAATTCAAAGAATATAAGAACTAATTTTTAGATCCCTAAAATATAATTCAAAGAGTAAAAATTATTTTCGTTGTCACCCTAAAATAATTTTCTAGATCCCTCATTGTCTATTTGGATACATGTTTGAATTTGTTTTGTAATTTTGTTTTTAAAGTATACGAATTACTATTAGATAAATTAAAAAAAAAAAGTTTATTCATGATTAGCACAGATAAAATAGAATTAATTTTTTTAAAACTTAATAAATCCAAAAAATATAATATTACATAGGCAAAATTGTAAAATACACCCATGAACTGTGGTGTTTGGATAACAAATGAACATAGGATTAATGAGGGTATCTTAGTCTTTTCATGTAGTATTATTATTTTTATTTTTATTGTTTTACAAAAGGTTAAAAATGGGTATAATTGTAATTTGGTATCTTAGTCTTTTCATGTAGTATTATTATTTTTATTTTTATTGTTTTACAAAAGGTTAAAAATGGGTATAATTGTAATTTGACATTCAAAAAGTGTGTCCAGGGGGGGAACTTGCTCAGTTTTGAAAACTTGAGGGACTTATCTGCTGACTTTTGTAGTACAAGGGTTATTTTGCTCACTTGGGGATAGTTGAGGATGGTATTTTACACTTTTGGCTATAAATTAATATATTGTACTTCCTCTGTCCCAATTTAGTTATCCAATTTGTCTACTTTAATTCTCCCAAATTTGTTTTCTAGTTTTTAATTCCACTAAAAATATTATCGTATACTTTATCAAATTACCACTTTCCACTAAAAAGCAAAAGCAAACCTTAATTATATAAGGTCTAACATCCAAGGACGATCTCCCTGATACCTAGACCCCCAAGAAATCATGTTTTGAGGATGTTACACGAACCAACCATACAACTCATGTAATGTTAAGTTGCAGACTTACGGAGGGGCAGAGATTCGAACCCATACTCGGTATACTGAATACTGTTCGTCCAGTCATCGAAGGTTCATCCTACTAACCAACTTCGCTACGCCCGCACAGACAACCTTAATTATATATATAGGGGCAAAATTGAAAAGAAAATAAAATAAAAAATTCTTTAACTTTTCAAACATGAAGAAGTAAAACCGACCGAGGAAGTACCATTTTTGGTTGAGTTGAATATGTGTAGTCAGAGTCAAACTACATGACATGCAAAATAAAATTTAACCAAAATATATTTATTTACGTCTTTAATTGAAATTGACTTACCAAAAAATAAATAAAAATTGACCTTATTCAGCGAAATAAATCTCATCGGTTATGTGTGCAATACCCCTATTCTGGCACGGACCCAGAAAAGTGTGTTTGTGGGAATATAATGGTATTTTTTATAATTTCAATGGGGCGTTGTGTAATTTTAATGAAGAGCCTTATCTAAATTCCAAATTCCATAGGCATAAAATATAAAAAATAAAAAAATCAATGGGGGCATTGGCCCCACAGGTTTAAAGGTAGGTCCATCCCTGCCCTATCTGTTACCAAATGTGTGTACAAATCTATTCTGATTCAAAAATATTGTAACTTACCCCCAAAAAAATATGAAAATTTTAAAATTCCCCTTCTAACCTAATAAAAATAACAAAATATTGATTTAATAAAAAATAATCTATAATAAAAATAAATAATATGATTACATAAAAATAAAATTGAATAAATATAATAAATAAAATAAAATTAATAAAATTAATACATAAATAAATATTAATTAATTAAATGATAAAGAAATAAAATAAATAAATAATCTGAAAGAATAGGCTTATTTTTTTAAACAAGATAATTTTAATATTTTTGAAAATAAATTTGTAATTCTTTTGTTGATGATTTTCTTAAATATATTTTACATAAACATATTTTCTAATTGTTTTTTGTAATTTTATTATTATTTTTTAAAAATAAACTCATATTAAGGGTATTTCAGATAATATACTTCACAAAATGGGCAATACGCACACATTTTCGAATAATAGAATTTTAAAGAATCACAAGGGATTATACGTACTATATGCATACTATAGGGGGTAAAAGCTCGCCATCCAATCATATATGTATATATATGTTAAAATAAAATATTTATAATTTGATAGGTATTGGTGTTGCACACACAATTGTGGTGTCCACCAAACTAAGGTCTTGTTTGACATAATTTATGCTCCTCACTTTTTGCAAAAGTAAAAGAGAAATATAAATTGTTTTGAGAAACTAATACCCTCAGTGTCTTTAAAACGGTCTTCCAAAGTTCAAAAGGTTTTCCAAATTTTTTATCAAACACCTTTCAAATCAATTTTTTCCTTCATAAAATCAAAAATAACGTTTGAAAAGCCAATCCAAACATATCATCATTGTGTCTTATGGCTTTGAGCCAAATTGGTTTTATAAGGGGTTTTCGCACACATGTTTAAATAGAATTAATTGAGTAATTTTTTACATTTATTTAGTTGGTTGGATCATTCTACAGTGGTCCATATGAATGTACGAATTTATTTACCTACCTACAAAAAATTAGCCCCACTCAAAACTTTTTTACTTCTAGTTTTTAAATGTTGTTTTTGTAACTATATATTTGTCCCCTCTTAAAATAGTTTAGAAAAATACTTACTTTTGACTGTTGTGGTTTTCCAATGATTTTTGCTGTCAATTTGTCTCACTCATTCTGTTCTCTTCCAATCTTGTTTTTTCTCTCCTTATTAACAAATCAAATATAAAAACTAATCAGTATTGTTCAATTTCTTTTATTTCCTTATCCTCCCTCTTCTCCTAAAACGAAGAAGTCTTACTTTATGGACTAAACTCATGTTTGATAGGTGGTTATGATTCAATTTGGTTTGATTTTCAGGAATCATACATGTTTGTTTGGACTGATCTTAAAATTTGAAATTAGATCAAATTTAACAAAATGTGATATTTTTGGAACTAGTTTTTTGGTGGTTCCACATGGTCTGATCTGGTCTTGGTAACTAAAATCAAAATTTTGAGACCAACGATTAAGACCACTAAAAACTAAAATTGAATAAAAATAATAATAATATACAAAATAAATAAAATAATAAAATATATTTATAAACAATTAAAAATTAAATAAAAATATTTAAAAACTAAAATTAAAATAATGAATAATAAACAAAATGAATTAAATAATACATAATATTAATAATAATAAATGAATATAATAATAAATTAATAATATAAATAATAAATTAAATAAACATATTTAAAAATAAAAGAAAAATAATGAATAATAAATAAATAAATATAATAATTAATAAATTAATAAAATATATTTATAAACAATTAAAATGAATAATAAATTAATAATATAATAGTATAAATAAGAAATTAAATAAGACATATTTAAAAATAAAATAAAAATAATGAATAATAAAATAAATGAATTAATTAATACATAATAATAAAAATAAAAATGAATAAATGAATAAAAATATTTATAAATAATTTAAATAAATAAATAATGAAATAATAATAAATGAAATGAATTAAATAATGAAATAATACTAAATAAAATGAATTAAATAATAATAAATAAATAATAAATGAATCTAATATATTTATAAATTAATATATAAATGAATAAATAATAATATAATTAATAAAATATATTTACAAATGAAAAAATAATAAATAATTTTTTTATTTTTTTAAAGTGAAAATATCAAACTAGAATGTTTAACCAAATATGGTCTGGTTCAATGTTTTTGAAACCGTTATCATCAGACCAGACCGTTTATCAAATAAATTTTTAAGTTCAGAATCTAGAAAAGAACAGATCATAACAGACCGGACCGGATTAGATCACACCAGATCGCGTACCAAACATGACCTAAGTTCATCTTCTTTACCTCAACGACAAAGAGTCTAAATGGATACCAAATAATTGTGGTTTGAGATCTTATTGATATTTGTTGAAGAAAACATTTTATGTTATCGTTTATCATGGTAGATCCTTTAGGATTTCAAGAAACTGGATTTCTAGCTCACATGAAAAGAATACCCAAAATTGCTAGAAATAGTTTCCTCAAATTGGGACATATACATTGTCCAACTAATAATATTGATTTTACGATATGCTTATCTTGCTTAATGATTTTTTTTTTTATTTAAAAATGAGAGATAAACCATGAAGTCTTGAACGGTGTAAGTTATTTGTAGGGTAATTTGCAGTCACACCCCCTGAGGTTTGCATCTATTTCACCTAGATGCAGATTTTCGGAATTTTGACACAAACACCCCCTGAGGTTTGATTTTGCTTGTCATGACACCCCAAATGACGAAAATACCCTTCACAAAATTCCAAAATATTAAGGGTAATGTGAAATGACATTTATGCGTCAACCCCAAATATATAAAATTTTGAAAAACATATATATAAATTCAAAAATATATATAAAATTCGAAAAGAAATATTTAAATTTTGAAAAAAACATATAAAATTAGAATAAAATATATAAATTTCGAAAAATATATATAAATTTCGAAAAATATATATAAATTTCGAAAAATATATAAATATAATTCGAAAATATATATATATATATTTTGAAAAATATTTAAATTCGAATATATATATTTCAAAATATATATATATATAATTCAAAAAATTATATAATTTCGATAAACATATATAAATTTCAAAATATATATAAAAAATTCAAATATATATATAAAATTTGAAATATATATATAATTCGAAAATATATATATAAAATTTGAAAAATATATAAAGTCGAATATATATATATTTCAAAAAAAAATTAAAAATATATATATTTTCAAAAACAAAATTCAAAAATTTATATAATTTCGAAAAACATATATAAATTTCAAAATATATATATAAAATTCAAAAAAATATATAAAATTTGAAATATATATATAATTCGAAAATATATATATAAAATTTGAAAAATATATAAACTCGAATATATATATATATTTCAAAAAAAATTCAAAATATATATATTTTCAAAAAAAAAATTCAAAAAATTATATAATTTCGGAAAACATATATAAATTTCAAAAAATATGTATATTTTTTTTTATATATATATAATTTCAAATTATATATATATATATTTTCGAATTATATATATATTTCAAATTTTATATATTTTTTGAAATTTATATATGTTTTTCGAAATTATATAATTTTTTGAATTTTGGTTTTGAAAATATATATATTTTTTATTTTTTATTTTTTTTTGAAATATATTTATTCGAATTTATATATTTTTCAAATTATATATATATTTCAAATTTTATATATATTTCAAATTTTATATATTTTTTGAAATTTATATATGTTTTTCGAAATTATATAATTTTTTGAATTTTTTATTTTTTTTTGAAATATATATATTCGAATTTATATAATTTTCAAAAATATATATATATATATATTTCAAATTTTATATATTTCTTGAAATTTATATATGTTTTTCGAAATTATATAATTTTTTGAATTTTTTATTTTTTTTGAAATATATATATATATATATTCGAATTTATATATTTTTCAAATTATATATATATATTTTCGAATTATATATATTTCAAATTTTATATATATTTTGAAATTTATATATGTTTTTCCGAAATTATATAATGTTTTTAATTTTTGTTTTGAAAATATATATATTTTGATTTTTTTATTTTTTTTGAAATATATATATATATATATATATATATTCGAATTTATATATTTTTCAAATTTTATATATATATTTTCGAATTATATATATATTTCAAATTTTATATATATATATTTTTGAATGTTTTTTATATATTTTGAAATTTATATATGTTTTTCGAAATTATATAATTTTTTGAATTTTTTATATATATTTTTCGAAATTTATACATTTTATTCTAATTTTATATATTTCTTTCAAATTTTAAATATTTGTTTTGGAATTTTATACATTTTTTCGAATTTGATATATTTTTTTGAATTTATATATATGTTTTTCGAAATTTTATATATTTGGGGTTGGGGCATAAAGGTCATTTCACATTACCCTTAATATTTTGGAATTTTGTGAAGGGTATTTTCGTCATTTGGGGTATCATGGCAAGCAAAACCAAACCTCAGGGGTGTTTGTGTCAAAATTCCGAGAATCTGCATCTAGATGGAATAGATGCAAACCTCAGGGGTGTTTGTGTCAAAATTCCGAGAATCTGCTTCTAGGTGGAATAGACGCAAACCTCAGGGGGTGTGGCTGCAAATCACCCTTATTTGTATGTGAAGAAAAAGAAAAAAATAGTATTGTCACTTACACTAAAAATATAGGTGTAAATAGGGAAATTCAACAAACCCAATATTGATCTGGCCCGTATATGAATAATTGACCCAATACTGATTAGGACAGGCCCATCATCCCTTAGAAAATGGGAATTAACGACCCACTACCTAGAGGTAGTGGGAAGTTAATATTAAAGTGGATCATGACTCCCTATTTTGAGGAGCATGATCCTTTAAAAATAGGAAAAGCTTGTACAAGAATGAGAATATAAATATGGTCATTGGGGCATGAATAAGACATGTTTTTGGGTGAGTGAAAAATAGCACTTACATTTGGCGCCGTCTGTGGGAATTGAACATTTTTTGTCCACTTACAACAAATTTATTTTATATTTACAAAAAATAAAATGGTGTCCACACGGTCATTAAACAATGAAGTCAGGTTCGAAGAAGTCATGAGGAGGTTGGAGGCTATGGAGCAGAGAAATGCGTCCCTCGAGCAGCAGAATGCTGAATTGCTCCATCGAGTGACTCAGGGCCCTTTTCCTCTCCAAAATCCCAATCCAGCAGAGTGCGCAGATGAGCCAGAGCCCTTCAACTCTCATCACGAGCAAGATGCATCCGCCGCCCGAAAAGATAAAGTCCCAAGGGAAGATGAAGAATCCTCTCACCCCATAACTGGGGGAATGCCAACGGTGCAGGTCCCGACCTAGAACAACCTGCAAGAAATGGCTGCCAGAATCCAGAGAGACGTGATGAAAGATTTGAAATTGCAGACCCCTGATGATCTGGCCATCCATGCGACAACGGATATGACTCAATCTCCATTCACAGAAAAAATTAAAGCAGCAGAATTCCCAAAGAAGTTTGTACTGCCAACTTTTACGCTATATGATGGTACAAAAGATCCACTTGATCACATCTACCAAGTGCAGACCAAAATGACTGTTTATGGGAGAATCCAAGCACTATTGTGCAAAGTCTTTTCAACCAGTTTGACAGAGGCACCACTTCTGTGGTTCATGATACAGACTCCTGGATCTATCAGCAGCTGGAATGATCTCTGCAGACGCTTTATTGGTCAATACTTTAGCAACCGGAGGCAGAGGAAAACGATATCAAGCCTTTTCATCCTGACAATGTGGAAATGTCTTCTATTGATGACTGCGACCAATTGTCAGCGGTAGAAGCATTCCATATGGCTGTCATCCCTGGCATGAAATTCCACTCTTCACTTGTAAAACGACCCCCTGTCAACATCGGTGAGCTCAACTTCAGAGCACAAGGGTATCTCAGAATAGAAGAGGAGGAAACGGTCAGGCAAAAAAGAGCCTCTCTGGTAACGGTGGAAGCAAAATCCAAAGAAAGGATGAAGGATCAGAGGCCTCAACGACCCGATCCACCCCGGCAAACCTCATCATCCAGAAATTTAGACAAACGTCAACGGACGGAAGAAAGAACCACTCCGCTCAAGACCAGCCTTGGAAAGCTCTTCCAAGAAAACAAAAACAAAGGGATTTTCAGACCACCTCCACCTATCAGACAATCGATGGAGCTGAGGGACATGACCAAGCACTGCGCCTTTCACAGCGAGTATGGTCATCATACAAATGACTGCAGAAATCTCCGAAGGCATATAGAGGCAATGATCGCCAAAGGGGAGCTTGCAGATTACATAATGAAGGATCAGCCGAGACCAGACAAACCACACAGGACACAGCCCAATAGCACTGTATCAAGACAACCGGTGAGGGCTATCCACATGGTCCAAAGAGGTGAAGAGGTGTTGGAGGCCGAAGGAAGCAGAAGGTCAATGCTAAGAAAAGCATACAAACTCAGACGAGTCGGCGAAGTTTGCCAAACAACCCTCATTCAAGGAGAATCAATGATCATGTTTTCGAAGGCCGATATGCAGAATATTCAGACGCCCCACGAAGATCCTCTGGTAATCACTCTCCTGATAGCTAATTGTCTGATCAAACGTGTAATGATTGACCCAGGAAGCAGCACCAATATCATGACAAAATGGGCCTTCGACAAAATCGGAATTGATGTATCGCAGCTTCACCCGGCTCGGATTCCTCTGGCCGGTTTTGACGGACGATGCGTTGAGCCGATAGGCGTAGTCCATTTGTCAGTATCAGCGGCACGCCGAACTCTGAAATATGCTTTCGTCGTAGTGGACGTCAAACCATCGTACAATCTGCTGATGGGACGAGGGTGGATCCATCGGATGCAAGGAGTTCCTTCAACACTCCATCAGGTCATGCGGTGTCTCGACCCAAATGGAGTGGACGTGACAGATATTCCTGGAGACCAGGTAGCAGCGAAGGAATGCTACTCAGTATCCATGAAGGACCTGAACCAGAAAAATAAACAAGTGTTGGAAGCGCCAGAAGAGTCCCTGTACAACGAGAAATAGAAACTACAGTCAAACCCTTCCTCAGAGGGTCAGGAGACTCAAGCAACAACGGAACCCCTAGAAGAGGTGAAAGTTAGTCTGACGGATCACACCAGAGTCACATTCATCGGCTCATACCTCCAGAAAGAAGAAAAGGACAGGCTGATTCATTTTCCCCAACTAAACTCAGACGTGTTCGCCTGGTCTCATCTCGACATGCCGGGCATTGATCCTTTGGTCGCTCAGCATAACCTAAATGTTGATCCAAATGTCAGACCGGTAAGGCAGAAGCAGAGGAGGTTCGGGGTAGAAAGGAACCAGATAATATCCGAGGAAGTGGGAAAACTGCTAGAAGCTGGATTCATAAGGGAAGTGAAGTACCCATCATGGTTGTCAAACGTGGTGGTAGTCAGAAAGAAGAACGGGAAATGGAGAGTCTGTGTAGACTTCACCAACTTAAACAAAGCTTGCCCGAAGGATTGCTTCCCCCTGCCGAAAATTGATCAGATGGTAGATGCCACATCGGGATATGAAAGACTCTCTTTTCTTGATGCGTACTCCGGCTACAATCAGATCCCGATGAATCAGGCTGATGAGGAGAAAACAGCCTTCATTACCGAAAAAGGTACGTACTGCTACAGAGTAATGCCTTTCGGACTTAAAAATGCAGGTGCCACCTATCAAAGGCTTGTCAGAAAGATATTCAAAAGTCAGATGGGCAAAACGGTTGAAGCCTACATAGATGACACGGTGGTAAAAAACAGGAGGAAAGGTGACCACTTCAAGCACCTGGAAGAAGTGTTCGATGCGCTCCGAAGGCAAGAGATGAAGCTCAATCCAGCCAAGTGTTCTTTCGGAGTCTCGTCCGGACAGTTCCTTGGACATATCGTCAACCGAACAGGAATCGAAGCCAGCCCATCGCAAGTCAAGACTCTGATAAACTGCGAAGAGCCAAAAACGCAAAAGGAGGTCCGGATTCTGACAGACCGATGCAGACCATTTTTTCAGGCAATTAAAAGCGGAAAAGGAAGCATAAAGGGGCCAGAACAGGCAGAGGCCCTCCAGAAATTGAAGCAGTATCTCCAAAATCCACCGATCCTCGCCTCACCAAATCCAGGAGAACCATTGCATCTGCACCTTGCCATATCAGCAACCTCAACCAGCGCAATACTTGTAAAAGATGACAAAAAGTGCCAGAAACCAGTCTTCTTCAGCAGCAAGTCCCTATCTGATGCGGAAACCGGATACACCATGGTGAAACGAGCTGTTCTTTCTATAATCAACGCAAAGAGACGACTGAGGCACTATTTTGAAACTCATCCAATCGTGGTGCCGACTACCATGTCGATGAGATCCATCATGTCCAAACCCGATCTGACGGGAAGAATAACCAGATGGGCGTTGGAACTCGGAACATTTGACATCACATATGTGCCACGAACAGCTATCAAAGGTCAAGCCTTAGCTGATTTTCTCCTAGAGGCAGAGCCAGAGTCAATCCTCCAAGATCCAGACGAACCCGAATGGACGCTCTATGTAAACGGATCAGTTGGTTCAGCTGGTTTGGGAATTGGGCTCGAAATTATAACACCAGATGGAACCCGAATCCAGCAGTCAGTGCGTCTGGAGTTTCCCGCCACCAATAACGAAGCTGAGTACGAGGCACTCCTCACTGGGCTGTGACTAACTCAGAGCCTCTGTATTAAGAAGCTCCGTATTTTCAGTGACTCACAGCTTGTGGTAAAACAAGTTCAAGACGAGTACGACGCAGGAGAAAAGTTGCAGCCCTATAAGAAGTTGGCTCAGATGGAGCTAGACAGACTGGAGCAGTATTCCCTCAGTCAGATCCCCAGGGAGGAAAATGAAAATACGGATCAATTGGCCAACATGGCTTTAGTCAATGATCAAGACCTGACCAAGGTCGCCTCGATCGACTATCTTGATGTCCCAAGCATCCACCAGTCAGATGTGGTGTGCGCAATACCGTGGGAGCCAAGCTGGATGGACCCCATAACAGAATACCTCAGGAATGGTACACTTCCTGATGATAAAGCAGAGGCTCGAAAAATTCGCATGAAGTCGGCCAGATATGCCTTGCTACACGGCCAGCTATATAGAAGATCTTTTGGGGGACCCTACCTTCGATGCCTCACACCTTTAGAGGTATCGGCCATAATGAAGGAAATCCATGAAGGGTCATGCGAAAATCACTCAGGGGGATGAGCTTTGGCCCATAAAGTACTAAGCCAAGGATATTTTTGGCCTTATCTTTCCCATGATACTGAAGCCTTGTCAGAAGATGCAGAAAGTGTCAGTTCCATGGAGATTTCATCCATCCGCCACCAGAACTGTTTAACCCCATATTCAGCCCGCACCCATTTGCGCAATGGGGGATTGATGCAGTTGGACCACTTCCCATGGCTCTCAGATCAGTAAATCAAGCACTAATAGCAACTGATTATTTCACAAAGTGGGTCGAGGCAGAATCTTACTCCACCATCACTCACAAGCACGTAATCAAATTCATATGGACCAATAACATATGTAGGTTCGGAGTGCCGAGGGTGATAGTGATCGACAACGGATTAAATCTGGATAATCAGTGGACCAGACAAATCTGTAACGAACATAGGATCCAGTTGAGAACCTCATCGGTCGCATACCCTCAAGGAAATGGCCAGGCCGAAAGATCCAACAGAACCGTATTGAATACCCTGAAGAAGAAGCTAGAAGAGCATAAGGGATTGTGGCCAGGACAAGCTTCCAGAGGTATTATGGTCTTACAGAACAACATCAAGAATCCCTACAGGAGAAACACCATTCTCAATGGCGTATAGGACAGAAGCAGTCATTCCAACAGAGCAAATAGTGCCAATAGTCAGAACAGAGCTGTATCAGGAAGAACTGAACGACCAACAGCTGGTTGATGGACTCGATCTGCTCGAAGAAAAACGAGAACAAGCTGTCATCAGGCTAGCAGCCTACCACCAGAGGGTCAAGAACACCTTCAACAAAAAAGTCAAAAGACAAGAATTCCAGGTAGGCGATATGGTATTACGAAAAAAGATCGGGTTAATCGGAAAGCTCGGGGAAAATTGGGAAGGACCATACACAGTCACAAAGGTCATAGGACGTGGGGCTTACCGCCTCAGGAATAATGACGGCAATATGATACCTAATTCACAGAATGCCTCACGACTGAAGACGTACTATCCTTGATATCTATTTCGTTTTTAGAATAATTAAACAGAGGCATCTGAGCCTAGCTTTATTGATATCTTTAAAAATTTCCATGTTTGTTATCCTGACTCAGTTATATGTTGTTATCTTTGTAATTTCTCGGTTATAATAAAAGATAGTCATCCTTCTTGTAATCAAGTAGCCTGAAATCATAATAATTCCTAAGTAGTGAGATGACAGAGGCTCATAAGCCTGACTCACTCTTTCAGAGGAATAAGTTTAAAAATGATTCTCAAGTAGAGGGATGATAGAGGCTCATAAGCCTGACTAACTCTTTCAAAGGAATAAGATTAAAAATAATTCCTAAGTAGTGAGATGACAGAGGCTCATAAGCCTGACTCACTCTTTCAAAGGAATAAGTTTAAAAATAATTCTCAAGTAATGAGATGACAGAGGCTCATAAACCTGACTCATTCTTTCAGAAGGAATAAGATTAAAACTAATTCCTAAGTAGTGAGATGACAGAGGCTCATAAGCCTGACTCACTCTTTCAAAGGAATAAGTTTAAAAATAATTCTCAAGTAATGAGATGACAGAGGCTCATAAGCCTAACTCATTATTTCAGAAGGAATAAGTTTAAAACTAATTCCTAAGTAATGAGATTACAGAGGCTCATAAGCCTGACTCACTCTTTCAGAGGAATAAGTTTAAAAATGATTCTCAAGTAGAGGGATGATAGAGGCTCATAAGCCTGACTCACGCTTTAAAAAAAAAAAAAAAAAAAGGTATTGGTAAAAAAAAAAAAAAACTTGTCAGCCTGATTCACATCAGAGAAAAGTGCATATTCCATTAATAAGCAAAAATTGCTATTTTGTATTACAAAATTGCTTGAAGGGCATGTTACAAAATACAACACTACAGAAGGAATATGGAATAACCTAAGCATGGCCTGAACCACTGAAATCCTTTCCTAAGGAATCTACATGTGTGGTCGGAGGGAAGAATTCTATGAAGGGGTTGAGAGGGTCAGCAGAAAGATATCCCTTAAGGAATTCTGTGAAAAGATTCTGAACATGACTAGGCTCGGGGCTGGAATATGGCCTCTGTACCCCTAACGCCTTATCCATGGCATCATGGTCTTTGATCTTCCTCCTTGTTGGATCCTTCTCTCCAACAACAAAGCCCTTCCTCCAGAATTCACCAGCTACAATCCTGTTCATCTTTGAATAGTGCTGGTGCATGTCAAGCCCTCCTTTCTTACACATCTCCAGGGCTGACTGAGAGATGCCGAATTGGTGTTGAAGAGCCTCATGGTCGGATGCCAGTTTCTCCTTCTCACTGAATAGCTTGGCATTCTGCTCTTTTGCTTGAGCTAGTTCTTCTTCCAATTGAGCAACCCTGGAAGGGAGGTCTCTTAGCTGAGCTTTCAGCTCTTTCTCCTGATCATCCCTCTCAGCTAGCTCAGCTTTCAGGCGTTCAAGCTCCTTCACACCCTCCTCGTGGGCAAGGCATAACGCATTGACACTGAAGAGAGCCTAAAAAGGAAAATGCAAGGCAAAATGGGTCAGTAATATATACAAAAGCAGGAATAAGACATGGGATCAAGCAAAGACGTACCCCCAATAACAACCCCGGAGTTTTACACACAATGCGGTCAGGGTCAGCATCTCTCTGTGCCTCGAGCTCCTCCGGCGTCCAGAGTCCCTACGCCCGAGTTATCATGGCAGACATGGATGTAAGGCTGGAGGTGGACTGGTCAGAAGAAGCAGAACTCTTCTCCTTACCCTTATGCTTCATTTTCTTACTTGGTCTCTCTTCCCCCACCGACCTGGTTCGGGCAGAGGAAGGATGAAGAATCTTAGGAATAGTGTCCTGCACAAGTGCAAACCCAGAAGCATCGCCCGTCAGGGCGACGGTCACAGCCTGAGGATCAGGATCCAAAGGCATTTGTCCTTGACCAGTTGAGGGTGCAGTCAGTTCCTCCATATCATCATCGTCGTCCTCAATCACTGGTCTGATCGGATCCATCATGATCTTGTACTTGGCTCCTAACCTGGATATACCCTGCAAATTGGCAGGAGTAAGTAGGTCAGCGCATGACATACGGTCCGACCAGACCTTGGACTTTAATAAAGAAATACGGGCTTCTACATCCTGAGCCACTATATCTGTATCCCTATAACCTAAAGACTTATAAACAAAATCCGCTCTGAGCTGGTCACACCCGGAACAGAGGCAAGATTCTTTATGGATAAATGAAAAAGGAAGAAGGGCTAGATGTTTAAAAACACTAGGGATCGGCCATCTCCTAGAATAGGGGTAAAACCAAGCCCCGTTTACCAAAACCATCTTCTCCTTCCAGTACTTCTCTGTTTTCTCAGTCCCATGGCAGATCGCCCGACCTTTGAAGGGGTAGAAGTTGTACCTCCCCTCACAGTCTTTTAGACCCACAATTTTGTAGCTAAGCAGAAGATCTGCCAGACCCAATGATAGTTTTTTCTCTCTGTTAATCAGGATTAACATGAAAATTATCCTGAAGAAGTTTGGATTGACTTGCAGAGGGGCTATTCTTAGGGTGAAGAAAATGAAATGAAAAAGAGGATGAAGAGGAAATCGAAACATCTTTATCTGAAGGGCCGACAATAACACTTCATCCGGACCCACTCCGTCGCCCAATCTGAAATCAAGAGAAGGATCATACTCCATCAAGATCACCTCTTTTGGGATCCTACAGTCCCTCTTCATACTTTTAAGGTTCACAGATTTTATTTTATGAGCTTCAAGTGGTTCAGCCATAAATGGGGCTGATTCAATAGAGGGACCAACGGAAACGCCTCCAGGAGCATCGGTCCCTACTGGGTTGGATATAACAGAAGTCCCAACAAGAACAGTATCAGCGACACCTGCCTGATTCTTCACCTCCGAAATAGTTACTCCCAAGCCAGATGGGTCCCCACGACTAGGTACAGGCAAAAAGGAAGAAAGAGAGGATGAAGAGGATGGATTTGCAGAAGGGGGGCTGGGAACATCAGACCCCCCATATTCCTGAGGAATCATCCCTTCGGTAGATTTTAAGGAACTAATATCAGACATGATGAGAAGAGAATGGAAACTTACACAGAAAACACCGGCGGAAAGAAAGAAGGAACTTCCGGCAACCAAGATATGAACAGCGGTGAAGATCAGAGCATACTTGTAAATCACACAGAAATTGAAACAAGGAAAATCAAAATGAAGCCCACAAAGAGTTTATATAGAGTCAGACATACCAACAGCCGGCATTAAATGACAGAGGAGGCGCGCCGTTTCCCAAGGCCACAAATATGGTGAAAGCGGAACAGGTAGCCGCCTTTCTGAAATTTAAAATCCGCACGCCTTCTCGCAATGATGAGGGTGACATCATCAGGCACAGCTGTAAAGCAATCATTTCAAATTAATTCGGGTCAAGCCCACGGATCCGTCAACCCGACCCGAATGGGGCTAGTGTAAATAGGGAAATTCAACAGGCCCAAAATATGTTTTCAAAGCCCAATATTGATCTGGCCCGTATTGAATAATTGGCCCAATACTGATTAGGACAGGCCCAACATCCCTTAGAAAATGGGAATTAAGGACCCACTACCTAGAGGTAGTGGGAAGTTAATATTAAAGTGGATCATGACTCCCTATTTTGAGGAGCATGATCCTTTAAAATAGGAAAAGCTTGTACAAGAATGAGAATATAAATATGTTCATTGGGGCCTGAATAAGACATGTTTTTGGGTGAGTGAAAAATAGCACTTACAATAGGATTTTGTTTCAAACAAATTAACACTCATATAAGATTATTTCTTCAAACAAACACTCCTCGTAACTTTGCTTATATTTATGAGATCTTGCTTGGTTTATATTTCTGAAAAGTGTTATTGAGATTTTGAAATTGTTTTTTTATTTTTCTGAGAATAATAAAAGAAAATTATCTGAAAACGGACATTTGTTTCTAAAAGTTCAACCAAACAATTTTTTTGTATAATTTTCTAATTTTTAGTTTTAGAAATAAAGAATTATTTTTTAAAATACAAACAAAGAATAAAATTCATATGCATACGATCTCTACTCTCTGTTTGTAATGGGTGGATATTTCGCGATTCAACCAATTTATTTCTAACTGATAGATACTTCGCGGTTCAACAAAAAAGGTTAAACTGATGGGTATGGCTAACATCCAGGGGCAACCCTGAGGTAAGGCGATTTAGGCATTCACCTAGGGCCTTCGAGTTCGGGGGGGCCCTATTATTTTTTTGTTTTTTGTATTATTTTTTTAAAAAAAAAGAAAAATTAGTACTTCTATAGCCTATAAAAAAAGTTTAATTAGTTTTTTAGCCAAATTCAAGACAAAGCCTAATATTATTACATAATTTAGGACCTCAATTTTTTAAAATAAAAATTTCTTTAATGTAGGTAGATTTTTTTTGTTTGTTTAACAACTCAATTCATATTAAATCCAAATCCAATTTCACAATTTAGGACCCCAAAATTTCATAGTCCAGTAACTATGATTATAGACTCAACAACAACAACAAAATAAAATAAAAATAGTAAAAAAACTTCATCTTTCAACTTAATGAACTAAAGTCTAATCCAAATCAAATCATTATTTTGATTAGGGGTTAGAAGATTGTTATCGTACTCGCACAATATTTGACGATTAAACTTAAGGCTCTCGTAACTGTCGCACTCATACAATGCCAATAATTTTTCACTCAACTACACTTAAAACTCTATCGATTACCGCACTCACCCAACATTAATAATTTTTTACGCACTTACTGAACATTAACAATCTCTTACAATAACAACAAGATGGTGATTGTCTTCAAAAAGTTTAATATTAATATATTTAATAATTTTTTTGACACTTAAAATTTTTTTAAGCGTATGAAGGCATTGGACAAATGGGTACCCTCTAACATTCTTCCCCATCCGTACATGCACAACACCTTCGTTGCGGTCTGACCACCCTGCATTCCCGACTTTGGACCCGAATCCCCGGTCCGGGTGCGGAGGACCCAATCGGGCGCTTGGCGTGACACCGGATAATCAAAGACTGAGTCTGACTCTGATACCAATTATAACGGATGGATATTTCGCGGTTCGATCCAAAAACTTAAATTGATGGGTACGGCTAACATCCACCCATTATAAACATTTTCTACTTACTATTTTTATCCGACGTGAGACAAATGAGCAACCTCTAACATTTTTCTTCTTATTTTAGGTACTGTTTGTGTCCAATGCTTGTGAGTTTGTCCTTTCCACGTGTGATTTTAAACTAACACTAGAAAAAGTGCTATTCATGAATGGAGATTGAGTTGTGTTTGGCCTATGAACATGTTAAGTGCATGTGCTACTAGGTTTTGCAAAACAATATGTATGATTTTGTTTCAAACATAATTATAAGGACACTTGTCTTTTTATTTCTATTCTTCTTTGAGTGATTGTTAAGTTTGCTCTAATGAATGCTAACCCCGCTTTAGATTCTATCCAATGACAAAAACAATACAAGCCTCTCATTCATTTCCATCCATCATGAGATCTTTTTCATTTACTAATTGTACACTGAAAAGGCATGTCAGCCACACAGCAATCACTTTTAACAAATATTTCTAATTTTTTTTTCCAATTTTTTTGGGAAGACATGTGCTAGATGGTCTTGTTCTAGATTGATTCAATAAGAAAGTGATTGGATATGTATATAGATGGATGTTATTCTTAAGTATTATTTTAAGTTTTTAGATCCAACTGTAAAATATTTGACATGTTATAACATGGAAGTATGTTATGCCCACCCCAAATATATTTGTCACCCATATTTGTAAAATGCTTATATGAATGCGGCGAAAGCTCAATTTGATTCACATTGCATCACATTTCAGACGTTTCATTTGGTTGATGTTATTGTTTCATTTTTTTTTTATGTTCGGTACAGTAGTGTAATACTAGTCGAAAGCATGGGTAAAAGTAGTACCAAAACATTTATAAAATTTCATTTTGATTTTTTTTTTTTTTACTGTTTCTACTGTTGGCCTTTAAAATCAATATTTTTGAATTCTTTGTACCATTATGGCGATTGCAACCACAATGAAGCAAATAATGACTGTATCAACACATCCTTTCATTTCAATTTATGCAATAAAATTATGATACCAAATATGCTTCTCATTTGTACTCTGCAACAAAAGTAAAAAACGCAAAACACAATTAAAACAGTGCCTATATATACATATGTACAAGTACATTGTAACTTGCAACACATACACTTAAATTAGGTGTACAAGGCAGTCAGAGTCTAGGACTGTGAAACACGGTGGAACCAGTTTTTGCACGTTGGGTTTAAGGTAGAAATAGATTTCAAGCACTGCGTGTAAACTAATCTTTCTATCATTGTTGGAATGTTTAGGTGACCATAAGGTTCAATTTCATATCTACTGTTTCATTTGACTCACTACAATAATTGCTAAATAAAGTCAATAAAGAGAGATTGATCATCTACCAATTTCATGGAGCTTAAAATTCCTTACACATGTTGTTTGCAAAAATTAAAGAATTATATTTAAATTTATAATAAAGGTGACTATCTTTTCTTGTTTTGTGTTTGGTACTCAATATTTAATGAAAACTTAGAAAGAGGGAAAACTGAAAAAGTAATTAAATTTTTAACCAAGAGAATGTTTAAGACCTTTAAAATTGAATCTGAACGAAAAAAAGATGAAATTATCTTTCTTTCCAATTTAGCCTATAAGCTCACCCCCTGATTTCTCCCTTTCTTTATCATGTGAAAAAACAAATTAGGTTAAAAAAATGGACGGTCAATTGTTGAATATGGATGAACTATCAAAATTTACCAATATGTATATTATTGTATAAATATCGAAAATGCTATTTTTATGGTTTAAATTAATTGTCCAAGTCTGACTTTTATATATATATTTTATATTATTTTATATTTTCAATTTACCCTTTAATAGTATAATATAGTTGTAATTTTTAGTGGAGCATTATATTGTATTCGAATAACATAATATATTCACCTAATTCTGTAATAATTAACAATACATTATTAAAAAAAATAGAATTTAATGAGAGTTGAAAAATGACTCAATTATTTTAGCCATTTTCTGAATCAATTTAATACAGATTTTCCCAATATAGAAACTTAGGACCGTCCCTTTAAATTGCATTGAATAAAAGGAAAGAAATCTAACAAAATCAAAACCTTTTTGATGGAGAAGAAATCTCACATCAAAGCCCTTTTCATGGTAATACTAGCTAAGCTAAATACTCCTTCGTATTCACACTAGCACAATATGTGAACTAATAGAAACCGAGTCAAACACAAATACCGCAAATTGCGCCTACCCTCGTGCACCTAAAAAGAATGCCACTGCACATATACACTACCATACATCCATCACTCTATACACACACATATCACACAACACAACTTGATATATATATATATATATATATATATATATTACACTCTCAAAAAGCGTATGATTGACAAGGTAAACAAAATCTCACTATTTGAACAAGAATAAATATTGAAAAACACTATTATATTATATAGATTAAAAAAGGAAAAAATAGCCGGGTTTTGCAACCATGGGTACAAAATTTTGTCGATTCAAAAATCGACCAAACACACTCAATAACATAGATCTCTAAGGCAAAGTAGTTATAGGATCCAAAGCAAAATAGTGATTGAAGTCTTCTGATGAATAATCTTCGTCTTGCCACGTCAACGTGTCATTGAAACTGTAGATGCTATCACCAACCATGTGTGTGAAATCACAACCAGCCTCTTCAAAGATGTCATCAAAAATGAACTCCGGCGGCGATGGAAAATTGAATAAATCGTCACAAACCGACGATAAATCACACCCGCCAACGAAACCGTCATGTAATAAACTAGTTTCACCTTGACACTCTTCAATTTCTTCTGACAATGTCATATCATGAACTTGGTGAACCGGTTCACAGGCTTCCTGAACCGGTTCCTCCATTTGACTTGCTTTCAATTCCTTGAAAGGCTGGTTCTGTTGCTCCGCTTCTTCGCCGGACTTGGTTCGGAAACGCAGAACCGAAGTCGGAGAAGACAAATTGTTCGACTCCTCGCCGGACTCATAGCCGGAAACTGACGTCACATTGACCACCACTTCCTTCTCCTCCACCTCCACCTCCGGCGGAGGTATCCCGAAGTTCGTCAGAGCGTCCGGCCCGCGGAGCTTAATAGCAGCGTTGTCATACACCATCGCCGCCTCCTCCGCCGTGTCGTAAGTCCCCAACCACAGCCTCACGCGCCGCGCCGGGTCTCTGATCTCCGCCGCCCACTTCCCCCACGGCCGCTGCCGCACCCCGCGATACTTCTTGACGTTTCCGGCGCCGACAGTATTGTTTGCTTTCATCGGTCTCCGGTTCGCCTGAAGATTTTCTCCGGCACAGGCACCGAGAGCCCTCTTTTTACCGTTACCGACCACCACACTACTTTTGACAGCAGTCGCCGTCTCTATACTTATTTCATTCACATACCTTTTCACACGCTGTCGAACAAAAAGCTGATCTTCTTCGTCACCAGACGAGTCAGTAGCGTCAGGATCAGTCACCGAAACTCGTACGATTCTCTGAACGCCGTCGGGAAGTACTTTCCTGCCATCGGAAAACTTCTTCGCCTTTGTACTCGAGGGCTTTGTTAGCTTTTTCGTAACGTTTCGGACTTCGGTGTATTTAATCGGACACAACATACTACGATTATGATGATCCATGTTGATGATAATCTCTCAAATTTGCATTGAGAGTGACAAAGAGTTATGGGTGAATTTTGATGATGAAAATAAAGAGTTGTATCGGAGAAGCCTAACGAAAGGCACGCGCGGATTCAGAAAATCTGACTAACCACGTTAAAAAAGGTGGGTTTTGAAGAAAGTGAATGAGGGTAGAGGAAGAACAATTTGGGAACTTTTAAGGGGCTAAAAGAGTGGAGAGGGCTTTAAAGGGACGTGTGGTCTGAGGAAAGGAAAACGAAATCAACCGAAAAAGGAAAACGAATAAGTATCTAGATATGGTACTGTGTTTTTTTTTCCGGTGGATTTTCTCGGAAAATTTCAAGATGGGAAAGTTTAGAGAGAGAGAGAGAATGGAGGGTAGGAGCAGAGTGATGAATTTCAGTTGCGGTGGAGACCAACACTGAAATCGCTGTTTTATAGGATCCAACAGCCGAAATTGGTAAGCCCCAAATATAATATTGTGAGACCATTTATTATAGATTTTAATGATTTTACTAATTTTCCTTTTTTAGAAAAAAAAGAAATATATATATATATATATAAAAATATGTATATATGTTTTGAGAGGGAAAGTGACATGAGTAACCGGTGGTGGGAAGAATCCGGCGACGACAGAGACAACACACGGCTCGCCGCATTTGGGATAGTCCGAGATGTTGACACGTGGCAGATGTGGGCCTGGTAAAGGAGGGGTTGGTCCAATGAATGAAAATCAAGTGGGGTTGAGTCAGCAAATAAATAGTTTGTTGGAATTCGTGTGGGCGGTCACGTGAGAGCCAGGATGCTCGGGGTCCATTAAAGTATGTCGGTCAAATTAAAGGGGATTAAAACTATCTCACAACTTTGATCAATTATAACAGTGGTTGATCTCCGTCCGTTTCAGTTTTTCTGCTAAATCTCTCTATTCCAACGTGTCATTTGCGGTTAATCACAAGTGAAGAAGTTTAATTTTTTGAGGGTAATTTAGTCAGAGTACTTGCTAGTAAATTTTTTTCTATCATTATTTTTCAACTTTTTATCAATTATTTTGGTTTCCAATTACATTGTGTCAATTTATATGAAAAACTATTTAAATAATATTCACTTAATTATTCTCGAGAATATGCATATGTTTTATTAAAATCAATATTTGTGTCCTTCCTTCATCATCTCCACTAATATGGTCAAATATAAATCTCTTTAAAAATGAAATTGATAATTCTTGATTTTGATAATTTTATGTCTATTTTTATTTTTTAAAAATATTTAGTCAGATGTCCAAATCGTATTTAAACACATTAACAAAATGACAAACTTCATGTTCATGGAATATAATTCAAATATTATTCTTTTATTAAACTTGTAGCTTTTACGGCTCGACATATACAAATTACTTTCTTTATATTTATATTAGTTTAGCCTTGTTTTTTATTGTGATGTAGAGTAACTTAAAACAACACTTGCAATTCCAGACAAATTTTAAACATTTGATTAATGGTTAATCAGAAAATGAAAAAGTTTAATTTCACGAGGGTACTTTGGTCATTTCACTTATGTATTATTCCGATATTGACATTTTTAAAACTCGTTGTATTTGTTTTTAGTTTTTATCTTATTAAAATTACTTTTTACAGCTAGGCATAACGTGGCGGGCAACCTCAAACTGGCCGCCAATTATAATTCGATTTTGTAGGACTCTGTACTGGCTTTGTTTTACAATTCCTACTATCGAGACATTACTATTACATCCTAAAAATTACAGCCCGTGTCATACACGGTTCAATTTAATACGGTAAACATTCGCGCGTGTATGAAACGTAGACACGTAGTGCGTGTGATTCAATTTATTGAAGTCTACAGATATTACCTAATTGTCTACCTTGTTTCCCAGTAAAATCGTTATTAACAGTGATCTGTTACCGCAATGTGGCTCATCATGAAGGGTCCAGTCCAGACACGAAGACTCATGAGTTGGTCTATCACATTTTGAAATGTTGATCTATAGTAAAATTATATTCACATATATTTACAAAAACAATATATATATATATATATATATATATATATATATATATATATATATTATTTTATTTGACTTTAATTCTGTCCAATACTCTAGGAAATTCTATGAGAACTGATTGACCAAATTTCATCTCGTGCTATGACCCAATCACATTAGTAGAGTCAGATTAGTACCAGTTTAATTTTGATCCATCAAATCTTGATTGTGAACAGGTGGATTGAATTTTTGTTAATATGTATATATTACATATATATAGTTTTTGTTTTAATAAATAAATTAATTTAAATATTTTAAAAAATATCCATAATTAAGCAATAATAACAATATGATTGGAAGATTTATAGGGATTTATGTGCTTAATTAGTACCTTACCAAACCAATTCGAGGTATAAAAATTGTAAGTTTGATTGTATAGTTGTTGGTTATTTCTCCAAGAAAATTATTTTTGGCTTTAATACCGTTCAAAAAGTCCTTCTAAATATTTTTTTCAAATATCGTTTAAAATAAAAAATTTCTCCAAAAAATCAAAAATAACGTTTGAAAAATCAATCTAAACAAGGCGTTAGTATTGTTTCAAGATGCAATATTTCATTTGAATTCTTATTATTTGGTATGTAAATCTTATATTCCCAAGATGTAAAATTATTCAAGATCCTTCATGAAAACAATATTAATCAATTCAACGCTCAATAAATAGTGATAGAATCTAACTACAAGTAATAGCCAATAAGTGAATAATTTTTCCATTTATGAAAAGCCTATAATTTGTATAATCTTGGGATTTCAGAATAAAATAATTTAAAGACTTGGAATAAGAGGTTGTTACATGGTCTAAACCAATGAAAAATGACACACCACTAAAATAAAGATTTTTTTTTTACATTACGCATTAATTCTGATTGACCAGGACACATGATTTACTAATATGTATTAATTTTTCACCTAAAATGAAGACTAAAGTAATAAACTTCAATGTTTAGTTGTCAAGATAATATATGCGACATTAAGCAATGACTCAACAATTTATTACAAATACAGATCAAAACAATGTGTATGCCTTTGTAATAATTAATGCATTCACTACAAAATGTCCTATTAATTAATTTATGAGACTGAAAATATCTCTGAAAAAACATTAAATGCAAACATTTGAATCAAGGCTATTTTGGTAACTTCCTCAAATGAAGTTTTCAAAATTAATAATTCATTTTTTAGGGTAACTTGATCTCTAAGCGATAAGCAAACATTCCTCAAAAAACGCATAAAACAAAAACAAACACTGCTATTTCAATTTAATCACAACACCAACACTTCAAAAACTAGAAAATTTTGTTATCCACATGAGCACAACTATTATGCAAATTAAATTGTGTTTGTTTGTCAATCAATGATTGGTTGTTAAGTTCTCACTTATCACAGAGGTTCATTTTGGATTTGCCGTGTATAGCCTCTTGTTTTGGCTTATTTATGATTTTGGTTGTGCGTAGATATGTCATATTCATATATATATATTTATATGGGAAAATATCATTGACCTCCCTTGAGGTAAGGACTTATTGTATGCGGTACCCCATAATTTTAAAATCTTTTAGTTACCTCCCTCAGGTTAGCTTTTTCTATCACTTTCACCCCCTCCATCCAAAGTCACCGCGGTCAAGGGGTAAAGAATCCTAAATACCCCTCAAATTCATATTACAGTTTACCCCTTAAATTATTGAATTTCACAATCCCCACCCTAATGGGTAAATTACAATTTCACCCCTAAAATTCGAAAAAATATTTAAAATTTTAAAAAATATATAAAATTTGGAAAATATATACAAATTTTGAAAAAAATATAAAAAATCAAAAAAATATATAAATTTTGAAAAACATAAATACCATTTGAAATATATATATATAATTTGAAATAAATATATAAAATAAGAAAAAATAAACAAAATTCAAAAAATATATATAAAATTCTTAAAAAATGTATAAATTTCGAAAAACATATATAAATTTCAAAAAATATATATAAAATTCGAAATATATATATAAATTTAATATATATATATTCGAAAAATATATAAAATTTGGAAAATATATATAAAATTTGAAAAAAATATAAAACATCGAAAAAAAATATATTTTTCGAAAAACATAACTAAAATTTGAAATAAATATATAAAATAAGAAAAAATAAACAAAATTCGGAAAAAATATATAAAATTCTGAAAAAATGAATAAATTTCGAAAAATATATAAAAATTTCAAAATATATATATATAATTCGAAACAAATATATTCAAAAAATATATATAAATTTTGCAAAACATATAAAATTTAGAAAAATATTTATATAATTTGAAATTTGATGGTTCAATCTTTCAAGCAAAAAATTGCATAATAGCTAGCTTCTCCCATCAGATTTATTAGATTTCTTTTTGATGGAATTTTATATATATATTTCAAAATTTATATATCTTTTTCGAATTTTATATATTTATTTCGAATTAGATATATATTTCGAAATTTATATATTTTTTCGGAATTTTATATATATATTTCAAATTTTATAAATGTTTTCTAATTTTATTTCCAATTTTATATATATTTCAAAATTTATATATGTGTTTCAAAATTTATATATATATTTTTATTTTTATGTTTCAAAATTTATATATTTTTTTCAAATGTTATATATATATTTGAATTATATATATATATTTAAATTATATATATTTTTTAAAATTTTAAATATTTTTTAGAATTTTAGGGGGTGAGACTGTAATTTGTCCATTAGGGTGAGACAATGTGAAAATTCAATAATCTAGGGGATTATTGAGGATAATTTTGTAATTTTACATCTACAAAAAAAATAACTAATATATTTAAAAATTTAAGGGTACCCATGCAATTAGGCCTCAATTAGCCTTACCTCAATGAAAATAAGTGATATTTTCCCCATTTATATATATGGTTTGGGTTATGTAGGCCATTGTCAATTTGTCACTCAAACAGTCAATAGCTACACTCTGTAGACAGTACCCTACCCAACCCAACACAAGTTCGTACTAATGTCATGCGTAACATGTTCGGGGGTAAAAAATCTCAAAGGACACTGGAACTAATTATGTGCAAGTGTGCTCACATGATTTAGTGGAGTACTCAGGGTGAGTCACATCACATGCGTGTTTGTAGAAAAATCCATCAAATATCTACTTCTTGAAAATAAAATTCCCTTGTATAAAAATTTATTATCTCCTTTACATATTAGTTATTTATTATTAAAATTTTATTTGTTTTAAAATATTTATTTAATTTAAATTTTAATATAATTTAACATTTCACTTTCTCCAACTATTATTTTTTCATTAATTTTAAACAAATATCGGACCTTACTATAATACTATATCATTAAAAAAAAATTAAAAATTACACACTAGTCAACTATCAATAAAATATTAAAAAATTCAAATTGGATAACATCAAATTAAAAAAATATTTTTATAATTATACTTTTAAACTTTATAACCAGGCAAATTATTTGTTGCAAAGATAAAAAAACATTTTTAATAGATTATATTTTTCCTTTAAAAAAATTATTAGCATAAATATGGTATGAATTACTTCAAAAATCCAAAGGTCCGCAACTAATTTCAACACATATTTCCTAGCAAGTAAATCCATATCAACATTTAAAGTACTTTCATGATTAGTTTCCTTTGACTGTCAGATATATACTGTATACACACACTCTTTCAAAGTGAAGAAAGAACATTGGGCCACTACAAACATCAATCTAAATGTAACACTTGTAATATAGGGTATTGTTTTTGTGAGCCACTACAAACATCAATCTAAATTTATATCACATGTTTTATATATAGTTGTATATATATATATATATGGAAAAACAATACACAAAATTCAAGTTGGGTACGTATTGGCTCTCTTGGAAGGATTAAAAACAAACAAATAAATAAATAAAATTGGTCCTCCCATTGAGCCAAGTGAACCACAAGACAATCAAGGAAGTACATCGAGCACGACAAATCACCGGGGTCTACAATTACTCTAAGTACGTCTAGCTATATAACACACACATATATATATATATACTGATATACACCATATTAATTGAAGTTTGTTTGGTTTCTAAAATAACGATATACGTACTTGAGTTATTATTATACTCTATATGAGTTTGGGTGGTCGCTAAACCAAGCTTAAGATAAACTAAGTCAATGAGCATCAAGTCCAAGATTTTTCTTTGATTCTCTAGTCACTACTCACCAATCTGCTCCTTAATCATGAATAAGTTAATTGGGTCATCAAGCCCTATAAACCCTTGATTAGAGTGATAACCAGCTATGCATACTCGTTGTGTTTCTACACCAGTGCATGTGTTTATTTTTTTCATGCATATACATATACAAATACTAAGACCACGTAGAAATTGGGTAAAGTGAAAAGAAAAATCCTCAACTATTGCCTATGCGCAAGAAATTCTCCCTCAACTATCAATTTGGTGCAATTAATCCCCCTCAATTAATAAAAGACACATTTATGACTAAATTAAATTAAAAAATCACAAAATATATATAATTTGAAAATATATATAAAATTCGAAATATATATTAAATTTTGAACAAAATATATAAAATTCGAAAATAATATATATAATTCGAAACAAATATATAAAATTCGGATAAAAAAAACATATAAATTTGAAATATATATATATTTCAAAAATCAAAATTCAAATATATATATATTGGTAAAATGTCATATCTTTTCTAATGAATTGAATCAAACTACTTACCACCAATATCAATTAGTGGTCTTCCTATATATATATTTTGGAGTTTCCGAATTTTTTCAAAATTTATATGATATTTTCGAAATTTATATGATGTTTTTGAATTTTATAAAAAATTAAAATTTATATATTTGTTTCAATATTTATATATATTTTTGAATTTTATATAATTTTTTCGAGTTTTATGTTTCGAATTTTATATATTGTTTTCAAATTTTTATTTTTTTGAACTTTATATATTTTTTGAATTTTATATATTTTTAAAAAAATTATATATATATTTTTATTTTTGTAAGGGTAAAATTGTATTTTTGCATTGGAAAATCTTTTGGAGGGGGTACATTGCCCTTAAATTGATAGTTGAGAGTTTTTTTTTGCTCTTTTTATAGTTGAGGGGAGTTTCTTGTTTATTGGGTAATAGTTGAGGGGGTTATTTTGCACTTTACTCGTAGAAATAAGGAGTACTTTCTTTTTTTTAGCGGATCTATTATGGGTATTTGGGGAATTGCTCAATGTATGTGGATTCTAACCTTTTGTTTTTACAAAAAAGGACATTTGACTTAATTTTGAATTCGAAGATAAAATGGATCGTTAGGAATTTATTTAGAGGATCACAAGGTTGTCAGAATCCCGATTCTACGATTCTGTACAATTTTAATACGTTTTTATAATGATTTGACGGTTTCACATTTCATATGAAATGCTCAAAAACTTTATAATTTAGTCTAATATCCCAATATATGGCCTAGATTTATGAGAAAATATTTTAAGGGACAATGTATTAGAAAATTTTGAAAATTCTACTATGATTTAGATTTTTAAATTAAATATTTAATTATTAATATTTTAAAAAAAAAAATAATACGAGTTGCTAGAATCTATAATACTCCTTACAATTTTACAATTCCGATTCTACAAACCCTAAAATAATTTCACCTAAAATCCCGATTCTGACATGATTGACAAAAATTTAGGCCCAAATTGATTTTTTGTAGGAAAGGATTGAATTTCCCCAAGACCATTTCTGAAACAGCTCATTAACTTTTGGTGCATGAAGACACAAAATATGAGTTCACCATCGATAAGTAAGAGAAATTAACCACACTAATCATATTAACTCTTGGATGTGATTGGTATGTTTGTTTATGTTAATTGTTTTATTTACAACAACTACCTTCAATGATATATATGTTCGATATGAATGAGTGAGGAAGAGACCGTTAAGCTATAAACACATATTATATCATACTATAATATTTCCTGTGTCCCAAATTAGTTATTCAAATCTAATCTTTAAATTTATTTTTTGTTATTTTGTGTTTCTAATTTTGTCGTTATATAATATAGTATAGTTGTAGTTTTTAGTAGAGCCCATTAATTTTTGAAATTAATGAAAAAGAATAATTTAAAAAAGTATAAGATTATATTATATTGAGATTCAAAATTGTACAAGTATTTTGGAACAAATAAAATTAAAAAAATAAACAACTAGTATGGAACGGAGGGAATAACAAATTTAGCAAAAAATCAAGGATCGCCCAAGGCCTATGCAACCCAAGAGGTCGGTCGTCTAGGACCTTAGGGTCTCAAATTTAGACGGCCCCCAAATATTGAACTTTTATTATTATTATTGTTATCAAGGCCATATTTGGCATATTTCACTCTTACACAAAAGAAAAAGATAAACAAAAGTTATTTTGAGAAGTTAGTACCTTCTAAATTTCTTCAAAATGATCTTCCAATGCCTAAAAATTATTCTAAATTTTTTATCAAATATTGTTCAATATAGCTTTTCACTCTAGAAAGCCAAAAATAAATTTTGAAAAGGCAATCCTATCAAGGCCTAACACCTAACCAATTAAAGCTCACTATGTTTCAAAATGATATAATAAGAACAATTTTGTTCATTATTCTCAATAATTAAAAAGATAATACTTAGGTCCTGCACGTATGGACCAAGTTCGTACCCCCGCATTTCCTTCCAAAGTTAGAGGGAAAGTATGGAGTTCTCCCAACACAACAAAGGAAAACCAAACAATATTTATGCAAGAAAGAGTGAAGACATTGAATATATACAGTAAGGGAAATACTGAGGAGGTATTCATGGTGATTAATTATTTTCGAAAAACTAAATCTAGGTTGGAGAAATAAAAAATATTAAAAGTAATATATGCGACTATTTTTTAAAAAACTAATTTGTTGGGGGTATAAATTATACTATAAGAGAGAGAACAAGAAATAGTTAGAAAAAATGATTTAAACGGAATATAGAAGAAATAACGAAAACCAAAGGAAAGAAAACCATGAGTTAATTAATCCCTATGTTTCTCAAATTAATCCCGAAAAAATAAAATAATGTGCTTAAGATCTATTCTAAAAAGAAGGGCCACCACCCACACTAGTCTGAAACTTTATAATGGTGTTTCTCTTAGTGAGTGAGAACAAACTCCTAAGCTCGCATTTTTATGTGACCAAATTAATACAAGGCAACTGAATCCAATAAGCAACAAAATTCATCAATTTATACAAGGCAACTGAATCCAATAAGCAACAAAATTCATCAATTTAAACCAACTAAAATCTCAATAATTGTTATCTTCGATGATATATGTATATATATATATATATAATATAAACAAGTCACATGCTTCACTTTGAAGCAATAGATGTTGGTTTCTCTCACTATATATATGCAGGGATTGGGTTGGGTATATAATTATGGTTGCACCACATCTCTCGCTATATTTGACCGCAGCTCTAACATTGTAACCATACGTTTAAATATAACCATTGTGATCTTGAAAAATGTGAACTGTTTTCTAGTACATTGAATATAAAATAGATATTTAATACGGGCGGGTGTGGAAGAGTTCTTGGGTCCTTCACCATAAGATCTTGTGTTCAAATCCTTTCAATCATCGGAGATTAGTCGAGGTACGCGTAAACTGACCCAAATCACCCTGATTACCAAAAAAAACATAAAATATACATCTTATTGTTTCAAAGAACACACTACTTTTCTTTTTTTCCGGTAAATAGAGCACACTACTTATTTTAACTGCATGCCAAGGTGGGCAACATAGACACTATCTTTCCTATAATTATTAGCATACGATATATATTAGGGGTGGACACGGACCAGATTGGAGATATTTTATATATAATCCACTAATACCGAATTCTTATTTTTTGGAATCAATCTAATCCATTGGTCCAACGAAACCAATCAAAATCGGACCGTTGTGAGCCGGATTGATTCGAATCAGTTTTGCAGATTGAAACACAAAATTGCATCACCTAGATTGAAAAAACAAATTCATATACTACACATATATGATATGAACCACAAGAACAAGTTCATAATAGAGCTATTGTAATATTTTTTTTTGTAAAGTCAAGCAAGTTTAGTATTAATAGGAAATGCTTAAAAGTCATACAAAGATAGTAAAATATGAGAGAAATTCAAATTCATACAATGCTCCAAGAAGACCCACAATCACCAGTTAATGACAAAGATACTTGGAGAAATCCAAGTTCATACGAAACCCCACTATAATAGCCAATGAATCTGGGAGAAATTCAAGTAATCATACAAAAATATATAATTTAAAAGTTATTTTGATATGTCTGTTATAATAATACTAAAAGATAATCAACCAAACATTGAATGAATAAATAAATATATTTTTTTAGTATTTATCATAAATAAATATTATATAAGAATACTAAATATTCATACAAAAGTACCTTTTTAGTAATATTCATAATATTTTTTTTATTTCAATAGATCAAGTTCTATCTTTTCTTATTCTAATATTTATTATAACAAATATTTTAATTGAATAAATATAATGCATTCTAGTTAAACTAAGTTATATAAATATTTAAGCATGAAATTAAAATATTTTAAATTTGGGTGTACATCTATCTCTCTTTGTAGTTGTTGGATAATTCAATTATACTTCATTTTTAAGGAAGATATATGTCTTTAAAAAATAAATTGTTAATTGTACATTTTAATTATAGTCCTTTAAATATAATTTATTTTAAAATTTTAAATTTGAGCGTACATTTATCTCACTTTGTAAGGATTCAAAATACTTTAATTATAATTACTTGCTTGAAGAAATGCATATATTGAAACAATATATTATCATAATGCATTTTAATGATACTTATTTGAATGTAGTTTTTCGAATCTTATATTTTAATCATTTTTATTTTTATTATTTAGTAGATAAATGTATAGAAATAAAAAAAAAAATGTCTTACATGTTTTTAATATTATAGATAATTATTTAGAGTAAAATAAGATATTATGATTTAGTTTAAACTAGTATATTAGTAATATAAGATATAATAATTTAGTTTAAGATGACATATTATTTGATATATATTAATATAAATATATTAAAATATATATGAACAGTACCGGAATTGACAGATTATTGAAAATCAAATCCAGAACCCGATCCATAAAATTCTGGATTCGATGTTTTTGGATACATGTCCAATCAAATTCATAATCAAACAAATCCAATATATTCGGACCGGATTGGACGAATTTGATTTTCGGATTCGCCGAATTTTTGTCCACCTACAAGAAAAATGTTACAATGTCTGAATTTCACGATGGAACTGAGTAATGCTAGCTCGGGGATTACTATTGTACAGTAATTAATGATATTAAATCTTTTTTCTTTCACAGTAGTTAACAATATTAAATATTTTTTAGTGTTTGGTTCATAAATGTCACATTACTAAATCATAAACACAAAATTTATTTTGATACATAACTCACCCATACATATAGTATATGTATATATATTGAAAAATTCTTATCTTCTTGTGCACAAGGGTTTTTGTTACCCAGTGGCTCAATGATATTTCTTCTTTTTTTCAAGATTGGGAAAGGTGAGGGTTCGATTATTCTAGAAGATAAAATGGGTGTGGAAAAAAACTTAATTTTTTTAAAAAAATAATAATTTTAAAAAACAAAGGCAAAAGTTTAATACTTCACATATTGCGAAAATCATCTAACGAATTCTGTTTGATTTGCATTACTGAAAAGTGTTTATTATTTCTGAAAAGTGAAAATCAAGAATGTATCTCAAATTATATAAAAAAAATAACAAATATGAAGATAACAAAATTAAATTTATTATATTTGTCAATATGCAATTTATCATCTAATTTGTAACGAAGTTACATAGGGTGAAAAGGGGTGAACTGGCGCAAGTTTAACACCAATATTGATCGAATTTGTTATAACTATATAACGACTATTATTACTATCAATATTGCAGTAGACCCCTCATAGAATCATTCACATATATTTTTATTAAGGGCCTGTTTGGGAATGGGTTTTAGGCCTTGGTTTTGATTTTGGTTTCAAATTTGAAGACCAAAACCATGTTTGGCCCAAGTTGATTTTTAATTTGAGAGAAAAATCATTCAAAAACCAGCCATTATTGTTGACTTTTTTTCTCCTCCTCTCTCTCTCTCTCACGGCCTACCAAAGTTGACTCTTATTCTCTCTCTCTCTCTCATTATATATATATGTTATTTCTCATTTTATTTATTTGTTCAAATTATATATATATTATTTTGATTTTAATTATTTTTTTCATATTGATATATCCAAAATTTATATTAATTTTTAAAATTTATTTCTGTATTTTTTAAATTTATTTCTTTATTTTCTGTAATATATATTTTTTGAATTTAATAAAAATTCATAGAAATTTAAATATTGTTTTCTCGAATTATATATATATTTTTTCTTATTTTAAATATTTCTTTCAAATTTTATATATTATTTTGAAATTTTATATGATTTTTGAATTATATATATTTTTTCGAATTTAATATATATTATTTGAATTTTATATATAATTTTCATATTTTAAAATATCTTTTTCAATTATATATATATTTTTCTGAATTAAAAAAAATAGAAATTTAAATATTGTTTTTTGGGAATTTTATATATATTTTTAATTATATATATATTCATTTTAATATTTTTTTCCAATTTTATATATATATTTTTCAAATTTATATATTTTTAATACATATTAGTATATATATATAATAATATTTGGACCAAGACCAGACAAGATTACCAAGACCAAACATAATTTTATATTTACCTAAAATCACTCAAGACCAGATATGATCACTAAAATCAAAATCACAATACCAAGACAAAAACCAATTTCCCAAAGGAACCTTACCTGGACAAAACAAGAATAGTGTATTCATTTATTTTCACGATTTCACGATATGCAATTTGTAAAGTGAGACAACTTATATATAATCTAGTATGAATATGAGGTTTTAATGAGATACGCATTGCACGCACACAAAATAAATAAATAGGGAAAGACAAGATTGGGGAGGCATGTAAGGATCAAGATAAAGACGATATATTTTCTTGATTTAACATGTATTTTCATTTAATAAAAAAAACAATAGAGATTTTTTGGTTATCTGTTACCGTTTATTAAATTCACTTTTCATGTTAGAAGTGGGTAAAACGAAAAGAACAATGTTTGGGTCTCCCCATACAAATTTTTTGACATATGGTTCAAATTATCTGAAAATAGAAATGAGACCTTAAAATCTATGGAAAAATGAATTGACTTCAATTCTATTTTTCATACTAAATTTCATTGAATCACATTATGGGATGAACTCCATTCCCCTAAATATGCTTCAATGAATACGCTCAAGAGCCATTTACTTAAAAAATATAAAGAATAAAGAATAAAATATTTAATATTTTTTTGGGATTTTATCTAAAAAAAATATGTTCATACTTAGAGTTGTAAAGGAACCGAGCGCTTATTTATTTAATAAGTGTATCAAGTTCGAACAATTTTTTCCAACTCGTTTCATAAATGAATCAAACTCAAACAAATATGAGCTCGACTCGAAAATATTCACGAACAAAGTTTGTTAAAAGCTCATTTATATATTTACATACATATATATCTATTATAAATTATTATGTAATATATAATATATATAAAGCTTAATTTACTTTATATAAATTTAATCTAATGTATGACAAAGTTCTCACATAATAAACATATTAGGGTAAATACTACTGACACCCCCTCAAAGATACCCTAATCTCACACAAATCCCCTCGATATTCACTATTCCCACTCGGATCCCCTCAAAATTGAATTTTGTCTCACAAAGACCCCCTCCGTCTCCACGCCGTTAAACTGTGCCGTTAACCACCCTATGAATTGTCTATTTTGTCCTCAAAATGATATAAAATGACCTGCATATCCTTCTTCTTCTTCAATTTCGGCATCTCAAAACCCTAACCCTAATTTATATATAGAGAGAGATTGGAAGTGGGAAATTAGGAGATAGATTGAAGATGGGGATTGTATATATTGCATACCCATATATACATATATATATATATATATATTACCCGTATATATATACCCATATATATATGTGTGTGTATATATATATATGAATAGATCTATATATATGTGTGTGTGTATATATATATATATATATGTGTGCGTGTGCGTTTGTGTGCAGGGAGGTGTGTGTGTGTGTGTGTGTGAGAGAGAGAGAGAGAGAGAGAGAGAGAGAAAAAAAATGAATTAAATAAATTTTAAATGTTTTTTTAATTTTATATTTATTTTCGAATTTAGTATTTTTTTAAAAAATTTAATATATATATTTTTTTAATTTTATATTTATTTTCAAATTTTATATTTTTTTTCGAAATTTAATATATATTTTTAAATTTTTATGTTTTTTGCGATTTTAATATTTATTTTTGAAATTTAATATGTTTTTTTGAAAAATTTTTTTTCGAAATTTATATATATTTTTAATATTATATTTATTTACGAATTTATAATATTTTTTAAATTTAAAATATATTTTTTCGAATTTTATATATATTTTGAAATTTTAATACAATTTTTTTTGAATTTTAAATATTTCTTTCAAATTTTATATATTATTTTTAAACTTTATAATTTAGGTATGTTTTTTTAAATTTAAATATTTTTTTGAATCTATATATTTTCCCCCTTTTTATATATTTTTTTTCTAAATTTTTATATATTTTATATATTTTTTTCATTTTCAGATTTTATATATATTTTTTGAATTTTAAATATTTCTTTCAAATTTTATATATTATTTTTTAATTTTATAATTTATATATTTTTTCAAATTATATATATATTTTTTCTAATATATATATATATTTATATTTATATATTTTTCGTAATATATATATATATATATATATATATATATTTATATATATATTCGTAATATATATATATATATATTGGGCATATGGGTAATTTTATATTTTATATATTACCCTAATGTAATAAGTGAAACCTTTGGGGGTGCTACTGCAATTTATCCTTTTTTTAAATATATATCGAAGGGCAAATTAGTAATTTCACAATAAAACGTCAATAAATCTAACGGCAGTATGTTAGAGGGGGTTCGTGTTAGAATACTCAATATCGAGGGGGTCCGTGTGAGATTATGATCTCTTTAAGAGGGTGTCGATGGAAATAACCCAACATATTAAGTTCAATATTATTATTATATTAAAAAATGATCAAAGATCTTGATCACTAACAAATAATTCAATTTATGTGACTATTGTTAAGAGTAATATATGTTATAATTGAACCGAATCGTTCGTGAACAAACTCGAGCTCGACTCGCTAAAATTAACGCTTAATTCGGACTCATTAGTTTAATAAATTAATCAACTTTAAACATAATTTTTAAACTCATTTAATAAATAAATAAATTCGAACATGGACCCGCAGGATATAGTAATGGGTTAGTAGGGTCAAACAGTGTATTTCCCACCAAGTAATTAAGAATATCTTCCGGAAAAGGACTGGGCTACATAAACCGGACCGTTAGGCTGTGTTTTGTCCGGAGACTTGACGACACTGTGAGTGACCATGGGCTCAGCCTCCCCCTTTAGTGGGCCCCACTGACACCTCACTCCCTGCAGCTTTATTTTGGGAGTCACCGGTCACCGGCGCCGAACACGCTCCCCAGTAATCACATCATGCCACGTGTCCCTGACGTGCCTTTATTTGGACAAATCCATATCTATCTTAAACCTTGTTTTACTAGTATGGGTTTGGTACTTTTTTCATTTTCATTTTTTATTGTTTTATTTTTTTGGCACTTTTGTACTAGATTCCTCAGTGCTCTGAAAATGAGAGAAAGGGAAACATGAGTGGGTACTTTTAATGCCTCAAAATTAGGGATTTGGTAGAGAAAATCTGTTTTATTTTTTATTTTTAAGGTGTGAGTTTGGTTAGCGGTTTGATTTTGGTTTTTCTGATTTGGTTTTATATTTTTGAGATTAGATTATGTTTGAGAAGATTGGACTCTCAAAAATGAAATTAAACCATCAAAACCAAAAACCTCAAAAAATTGATTGTTTATAGTTTTCTTTCACTTCCATCGCCACCGTCGCCGCCACCACAAGCCACCGTCGCTGCCACCACCACCACCACCACTTCCGCCACCCCCACCACCGACGTCACATTAATTTTAATGTGACGGTATATATGTGTGTGTATATACAATTTAATTATATATATATATATATATATTCAATAAAATTTGAAACCAAACCAAACTGCTTATCAAATCGAATTTCAGACAACGACCAGATTAGATTGCTTTCCAAACAGGCCCGTAAGATTGGACAAAAAAAAATGGTTGGTACTTGGTACATTAATTTTGTTAGGTTATTTTAAATTAAATCCTAAAAAACCATGAAAATGGCAAACATATAGGAGGGTTTGGTACCCTTGTGTTGCACATATGGAATGCCATTGTTGACTTGTATTCAATGATTGGTGTATTTGGTGAAATGTGCGTGGAGACTTATGTTGCGATTTGATACATATGAAAGAAATGAAATATAATGATCTTTAACTATGAATGAAATGAGAAAGATAATGAAATGGAATAGACATTCTATTATCTTGTTTGGTTTCATACATGAAATAATATTAGAATAGTATGCTTATTATCATTATCTTGTTTAGCTAAACGATCATTATACTTTGAATGAAATATTTTTTATCTAGAATACCCCTTACAATAAGTTTTTTAAATAAAGCGTTATATATCTTTTCATCGTTATTACGTTTATGTTTGAAACCAAATTCTCATTTTTAAGCTTAGTTTACATCAAAATACATTTTGAATATATCTTTTTATGTGATAAATATTTTATTATTGTTATTACAAGTAAATTAAGGTTTTCATTGATTTTAGGATATACTGTATTATTTTTTATACTTATTTTCTATCATGTTATTTGTTGCTATTATTATGCAATATCTAAAGTGTTTTAGATAAACATAAATTCCACTAGCAAAGAGTTCTTGTATAAGAAAATTTATTTGACTTTAATTTTCTTCACAAGCCAGCCAACATATACGTAAGTTTATATAAGTTGCCTATAATATATAAGAACTTCATTTTAATTCAAAAACAGTACATGTATATACGCATAATAATTCGTTTCTATGCATATGTATATTTTGAGTTTTTTCTTAAGTAACAATACACGAATATACACATAATAATTCGTATATATATGTATGTATATTTTTTATTTTTGGGTAAGTTAGAAAATTCATATCGTTTATTTTTGTTAACAAGTGATAATTAATTAAGCAGGGAACAAAAATGTTGTTCTTTCATCAGTATATTTTAGCCAAAAGATGACAAAAGAGGCAAGTTCTCACAAATTCAAGTAGAATAAAAAATATGTATTCGACAAAGCATACCCAAATTCAAGCAGAGGGAAAAATATATATACGCAACAACAAAATGCATAGAGTAGAGATAGAGATAGATAGATAAGAGATTTTCATTAATATATGTATAAATAAAAAGATTAAAAATATCTCAACTAGATAATTGGTGATAAGGTTTGTTTGAAAGAAATTTGAGATATTTATAAAGAGATATATAAAAAGTTGAGAAGGAAGCACCAAAAGAAGTGGGAAGTAACAATAATTTTATTGCAAGGGATGCTTTGGAGTTTTATTGGAAAAGTTGAATTTTTTTTAATCTTATCAGAGATGGAATGCGCATTCATTAGGGAGGAGAGTAGAATGCCAAAAATATTTTTTGGGAGAATGATCATTTCAAGAGAATAACTTAAATGATCTTTCCATCTTAATTTTGTGTACCAAATAAAAAATGAGTTAACTAATGGAATGAGCATTCCATTTCACTGTATCAAACAAAACATTAACTCAATAACCTATATTTTATTATAAATAATCTCAACTATTTTTATTTATTCCCCTTGACCATATTTACGCAATAACTTATATTTTGATGAAAAGTCAACTCATTCAAATTCTATTTTAAAAAGCAAGGAAATTCCTTTGAATTATAACTTGCATAATCTCTAACTTCATTTATTTCATAGGTCTGTTTGGATTATATTTTCAAAAATTAAAATTTTTTTTTAGAGTAAAAAAATTATTTTGAATAGTATTTGACAAAATTTTAAAATGAATTTTTTTGTGTCATGCATGGAAGACCGTTCTGAAATTTTTTTAATATAAAAGTTTCTCAAAATAATTTCCATTTCTCTTTTTCTTATATGTAAAAGTAAAAACTGAAAATTTGTCCAACAAAGTCTTAGGGTGTGTTTGATAGCACTTATTTAACATTTAAGTATGAAAAAATTCATCACTTATTCAATTAAGTGTGTTTGATAAGAAATTTGAACACCACTTAAAACATTAAGTATCACTTAAAATGAGGTAACATTTTAAGTGATAGGATCAACACTTAATACTGAAGTTTGAAGACTGAAAATTAACAAAAATATCAGAAAATATAATTTTTGTAAACACCACTTAAAACCTTTAATACGTAAAATTCATATCTTAAAATTTTCAATTTTATAAAAAGTGATTTGTTACAAACTAGGAGCATTAGTGATTCACATTACACCCCCTTAACAATTCTTCTTTTGAGTTGCCATTTATGGTAATGTCTTACGAATGATTAGATAGTGACTTATGCCATAATTATTAATTAACAAAGTTTTAACCCATCATTAAGTTAACATCACTATCCAACCATCCACCTCAACATCTATATTTTTTCTATACATACACGTGTTTCCTACAAAATCGGCTATATCAACCGATTATGTCGATTTATGCGGGCGTGCCAGAAACCTTGACCTCGGCTCCAAAGGTTGTCGGAAAATAACTATAGTCTCCTTTGATTTTGACTTCTACAGGCGCACGTGAGAGAGAGAACATGGAACTCTCACTTGAGGTTCTTTTCTGTGCTTCAATTAAGAGGACTTTTAACAGTTAAGAATGTAACATTGGAAATCACAAATTTCACACAAACAATCGACATGTTTGAATGAAAAGGTATGAATGCATATTGCAAAAATATTAACTTAAATTTAAAAGGGAACTTTGATGGTTTGAAAGAAAATAAAATAACAGGGCAATGAATTAAACTGACAATTGAAATAAACGAGATTTAATGAAAATAATAACTTGTAAACAATAAAATGAAAGCTTGAATTTACGTAATAAAACTAAACTTAAAATAAAAGACTTTGAAAAGTAACGACTTTGCAAGAAAATTAAAAACAAGAGTTTGAAATAAAGTGACAAGTATATTACTTGATTTGTTTGATTGGTGTGAGACCCTTTGCAAAGTTGCATAAAGGTCTCTATTTATAACATTACATGATAACAAACTTATCTAAAAGTTTGTTTTAAAATAAAATAAAATAACAAACTTATCTAAAAGTTTGTTTAAAAATAAAATAACAAACTTATCTAAAAGTTTGTTTAAAAATAAAATAACAAACTTTTAGATAAGTTTGTTATCCTATCTAAATTTAAACTAAAGATAAGAAACAATTAAAATTTAAATACAACTAAATCTAGAACTCCTCTAATTTATTTGACCGGTTGATGCAAGACTCTACTTCACTTTGAACTATTTCCTTCCTTATCTTGAACAATGTTGCATGAGTAGAACTCTTTCATCCCTTATCTTGTGATAGTCTTTGAATTTCAAACTCTTAACTAACCAATAACTTGATAAACTCTTTATCTTGTAGCATGTTTATCCTTTCCTCTTCAAAGATTCTCTAGACTTTATTCATCCAATTGAAGTTGATGAGCTGTGAGTACCATCACCAAGTTCGGCCCAGACTACCTATTCTCTTCTTTCGCTACATCATATGCCAAATTGGGATGACAATATACCCAAAAACACTTATTTATCTTTATTTTAAGTTGATATAATAATTGGACATTTATCAAGCCTAATTAATCAACCTAAATTATTATCTTCTTCTCTTTTAATTTCGGACCAATGAACTAAGCCTGAAACATTACTCATTCATTAGCCCAATTCCATTACAACTCCTTGTCACTTTACTTACAAAATTGGGGTGTCAACAACACGCAAAAAGAATTAAAATAAAAAATTAAATAAAATTGAAGTAATAGTCAACATGTCATTCTTGGTCTTGAGTAGAGACAAGATCTCCAAGTACATAGAACTGATTAGGGTTAGGTTTAAAATTAATGAACCAGATTTTAGGGGACCATGCTCACCCCCCACTCGTGGGCACGACCCTTTTGCCGCATTTTAATTTAATCATAATTTTAAGTTCTTATAATCATATCAGATACGAGCATACATGAGAATTGACACGTCCAAATAATATATTAGACAATAAAAGCCACACACGACATGAGTCACCATGTTCCAATATTATATTCAACTATATAACTAAAATCAGACAATACAACTTTAAATAATCGAATATTTTTATAGGGAAGTAAACCATATAGTAAAAAAATAAAATGAAGTTCTGGGATTCCTAGGCACTGCGCTTCCCTTCTTACTTTCTGAGCTTCTGTGTGTAATATTATTTACTCTTATCATCAACCTTGTGTGACATTAAATAATGATCCCACGACATAGTATTTGCTCAAGTGATGGCTATATAAACTTATATATAATTCTCTGTCTCTTATATAAATATTACATTTTAATGATGCTTCATTGACAATATATATTGGAATACTTGTATGGACGGATACAAGTGGGGGCCCACTGAACTTTTTTCTAAAAAATTTTATATTTATGAAAAACTCCTATTAAAATATCACTATGCCCTTACAAAAATACCACTATATCTCATTAAAAGTAGAGCTCTTAATTTCTGATACGACACGTTTGACACGATAATATTTATTTGCTGATTTTTTATGTTTTCTAATTGATCATGAATTGAAATATATTAATAAATTATTATTGAATTATGTCAAATTCAAATTCAATTTTATTTTTTATTTTTCGTGTTGGATTGTGTCATATTTAAAATGTTTGATTTTCATGTCGACTAGTATTATATTATCTTGTTGACACGTGGGTCGACCTATTGAGATGAATTGACAACTCTAACTGAAAGTATAGAAAAATATTATTATGCCCCCACATTTGTATGATCTTGAACAGTTGATTTAATTTTTAATAACAAAACGGCAAGTAGAGGTAGAGGAACTTGTGTGTCACATACACATGGAAGAGGCAAGAATCAGAAGAGGAATTAAATAAGAGAAATGTGAGATATCCAAAGTACATCACATGGGATTCATTTGAAAAAAAGAAATGCAATTTGTATAATTTTAATTAAATCATATTTTGACCATGAAGAGTTGAGTTTATTATTAAGGGCTAACATGCCACATTTTCTCTCTCGACTCTTGAGGTTATACTGATTCGGTGAACTGACTCCTGGGAAGTCCAATGGCTAACCTATTGTCATTAATGCTTCTCATAAATATCTCTCTAATAATAATTACAGTGTGAGATATGTACTATAAAAAATGATCAAAGTTCGGAATTTGAGCACCAATTAATGTGTCAATAGTTAAATTAAATGTGTACATGCCGTAGTGGTTCGTGTTTTGCCCTTGAATGACCGATGTTTTTTTTCTTTCCAAAAATGGGTTGTGCATATATTGTTATTTAACGTCAATATTCATCTAATACTTTATTATAAAATCGGTATTATTCAAATTTGTTATATGACGAACCATACACTTTCTTTGCAATAATCGTGCTCACGTTTATTGGAGATGCAAAGAAAGTCGTTCTAGCATGGTAGCATTATTCTTATACACATATATATGTATATATATACCACGTACATATTGGAACTTTGGAAGGCCTTTTTCTTTTTCCCTGTCCAAACAATATTCAAGAAACACACTGTTGGACTTATATATACATTTTCGTTTCTTAGTATAGAAATTGTGTTACTAATTAGTAATATTTGGACATTTTCCATTCTATAATGCACAAAAAAGTAGTTGAAGCGTGACAATGGTGCTATTCTGATTTTAAACCTGGTCACCCTTGCATTACGAGTTTTGGTGCATGTTCTATTCTAATATCAAGATCATTATTTTGATTGTTTGGGCTTGTATTGACAAATTCAACCAATGGGCTTCTATTGATAAATTCAACTAATGGGCTTCTATTGATAAATTCAACTAATGGGCTTCTACTAACAAACTCAACTAATGGGCTTCTATTGACAAATTCAACTAGTGGGCTTCTATTGGCAAATTCATCAACTCACATTGAAGTCCAAATACAAATGAAAATTGGGCTTGGTTGGATCGGAGCACGTTTAACCTATTCTATGACTATTTTATTTTTGAACTATCAATTAGGGTGAAAATTTAAACAAGGGTTAATTTTACAAAACTCTCTTATACTATCCAATTTAATTAACTAACTCCAACTGTGTCCACTTTGTCCCATATACTATTTAATTTCATCACTATACCCCCTCCCCTTACATTTTGAGTCAAAATACCTAAACTACCCTCAATAGTATAGGGGGGTTTAGTGAAATCAACCCTTTAAAAAAATTATTTTTCGAAAATCAATTATATTTTTTGTAAAAATTATAAATTTCAAAAATATATATATATATTTCGGGGAAAAAAATATTTTTCGAAAACATTATATATTTTGGAATATATATATATATGTCGAGATATATATATATATTGGAAAATGATACTCCCTCCGTCCCGCAATAGATGTCCAATTTGGACTTTTTAATATTTTATTGATTTAGGTGGACTAGTGTGCAATTTTCAATTTTGCCTTTAATGATATAATATTATGGTGGGTCAGGTATTTGTTTAAAGTTAGTGGAAGAAGGATAGCTGAGGAAAGTGGGAGGTTAAATTGCATTGGAATTCGAACTGGATAAGTATTTTGGGACAAGTAAAGTTGCAATAATGAACAACTAATATGAGACAGAGGTAGTATATATTTCGGAATATATATATAATTCGTCAATAATATATATTTTCCAAATTATTTTAAAAAAATATGATTTTTTTTTTGAAAAAATATTTTTTTTTGCGAAAAATATATATTATGTTCCAAAATATGAATTTTTTCTGAAAATTATTTTTTTTTGTGAAAAATATATATTTAAGAAAAAAATTTATATTATTCTCGGAAAAAAATAATATATATTTTATGCAAAAAAATATTTTTCGGAAAAAATCATATTTTTGAACATAATATATATTTTTCACAAAAAAATTCATATTTTTTGAAAACAATTCGGAAAATATATATTATTGACTAATTATATATATATATTCCGAAATATATATATTTTTTCCGAAATATTTATTTTCTATATTTTGAAAAATAATATATATTTTTCGCAAAAAAATTATTTTTCGAAAAAAAATAATATTTTGGAAAATAATATATATTTTTTACAAAAAAATTATTTTTCAGAAAAAATCATATTTTGGAACATAATATATATTTTTCTCAAAAAAAATATTTTTCGGAAAAAATTCATATTGTTTTAAAACAATTCGGAAAATATATATTTTTGACGAATTATATATATATATTTGAAATTTATATATATTCTTTTCAAAAGAAATACATTTTTCCGAAATATATATATATATATTTGAAATTTATAGTTTTTATGAAAAATATAATTGATTTTTGAAAAATAATTTTTTTAAAGGGTTGATTTCACTAAACCCCCTATATTGTTGAGGGTAGTTTAGGTATTTTGATTCAAAATGTGAGGGGAGGGGGCATAGTGAGAAAATTGAATAGTATAGGGAACAAAGTAGACATAGTGGATGTTAGTTGATTAAATTGAATTGTATAGGGGGTTTTTATGAAATTTACCCTTAAAACAATTTAAGTATAAAATATATATAAAAAATTGACTTTCCAATGAGATATTTTTTTGGAATAAATCAATATTTTTTTTTGTTTATAGTAAAATATATATATAAAAATTTTTCATTTGTAGTTCAAAATATTTTTTATATTTTACCCTTATTGGTAGATCAGTTAAAAATATTGATGCCTTAATTTTTTATTTTGACATAATTTTTTTTTTATAGTAAAATATATAAAAAAAAATTAAAAAAAAAAAAATTCTCATTTGTAGTTCGAAATATTTTTTACATTTCAAACTTAATTTGTAGTTCAATTTATATATATATTTTACCCTAATTACCAAAAAAAAAAAAGATTTTGGCATAAAAAATTAAAAATAAATCGTTTATCAGTAAATCTCCCTCTAGTTTCGATGGCAGTTTTGTCCGAAATTCTAAGAAAGGGGGTAAGTTGATACAATTGGATAACGATAAGGGATTTTTTTGAAATAAAGGAGGATTAGTTGATTCATTTTGAAATCATAGGGGGGTTTACTGATAATAACCCTAATATATATTCCTATCCAAACATGGATCTATTTCTCAGTTCTGATCCATTTTTTGAAATTCAAAACAAAACTGAATTTCAAAACCCGTTAAATAGAATTTAAAACTTTAATTTATCCATATAATTATTTTTAAAACTAAATATCAAATGGGACGAGATTTCAGTACAGTCCATTTAATGGATTATGGTGGCAACGCAAACGTGTGGAATCCCATATTCTTCTTGTTTTAGTTGGTGAACAAAGCGAAATAAATAACTCATAAATTTATCCCAAAATTTTAAGGTTGAAAGTCTATATTTTTTGGGACAAATTTTAGAAAATCCTACTTTATTTAAGTTGAGATTCTTCGGATCAAAGTGTACATAGAAACCGAGAAACTGGTTCCTTCAACTTCTTTAAATTGAAAAACCATACAAAAACTGGCCATGAATATATAATGTTTATTGGTATAGGTCCATAATAGAGGGTTATGTCAAAAAGACCTCTTTACCCATTTAGTAACATCCCACATATGCACAAAACCCCGACCATAATATTTACTTATTTATAGAAAACAAAAAACAATCGATTTATGGTTGTAGGGGTAGTCGCCATGTGGCCGGGGCTACATGACGTGATAAGAGTGCTTCCCACGTGTCCGAGCCCACATGATGTAATCGAAGAATGAAACAAAGAATCACAAGCTTGAAATGTTTGAGTAGGAAATAACATCGCTCGAGGTAATCCAAGAAAATTAAGGAAGGATTGGTCTGGAGGTTTGAGACAAGAACACAGGCTTGAAAAAGAGTTCAATCAAAGGATGGAGAGATGAATATCTCGAGAATTACAGAGTTCCAACTACTAGCTTGCAAAAGAGGCTAAAAACAAGTACACGAGGAAGGAGTACACCAAAGTTGGGTAACTTGTACGTCAGGGACTTGAACGAATAGGCAAAGGGATGCCTTTTTGTCCGAAATTACTATCAAGCCCCCCCTCTAGGCCTATAAGGGTCTGTTTGGTAGACATATTTTTGTGTCTGTTTATGTTTTTGTGTTTATAAACTTGTTTGATTTAGTATTTTTGGACTATGTGTGTTAAAAAACACTTTCTCACTTACCCAAATTTTAGGCAGATTCCAATAAACATGAATTTGGTGTTTATTGGGGTGTTTCTAGTAGATCCTAAACTTAAAAGTTTGTTTGTATTATTATTTATTTATTAAATAATAATAAATAAATTATTATAATTATTATAAATTATTAAACATGAATTTGGTCTTATTATTTATTTATTATTTATTATAATATTTATTTATGTATTATTATTTTTCTTTCTTTATTATTTCTTCACTTTATAATATATTTTATTATTTATATTATTATTTATTAATTTATATATTAATTTATAAATATATTCTATTTATTTATTTTTTATTATTTCATTATTTAATTCATTTTATTTATAAATTATTTATTCATTTTTAATTATTTAAAAATATATTTTATTAATTTAATATTAATTTATTATTATACTCATTTTTTATTATTATTATGAAGTATTTATTTGTTATTATATTTACTTATTATTTATTATTATATTTATTTATTATTTATTTCATTTTGTTTATTATTTATTATTTTTATTGTATTTTAAAATATATTTTATGTAATTTATTATTTATTATTATTATTATTTATTATTTAGTCTATTATTTATTATTATTATATTTATTTATTATTACTGTATTCATTTATTTATTATTATTATATTATTAATTATTGATTTTTAATTTTTTTAATTTCGACCCAAAAAACACCCCTACCAAACATACTTATGTTTTTGGATGAATAAACAAAAAAAATAAAAAATGTATTTTTTTTGTTTATTTCAACACAAACACAACTCTACCAAATATGCCCTAAAAATCACCCTTTCTCCAAGAAAAGGTGGAAGAACTGAGAGATCAAACTCATTAATTCCTACTATCTATATGCCATGAACGATCCTCGGTCTCTTCCTTATAAACCAATCATTTCTGAGTTCCCTTATAACATTCTTTATGTTTGTTTGCGTTCATTATATTGATTTCCTTTTGACTCTCATTATTATCTCATCATTGTGATATTTAGTATTTAGAAAATAACCCATACAATAGTTAAAGTGTTAAAGGGGTAAAGAATAAAAACGTAAATAATATATATATATACTTTTCTTGGAGGTGCAAAGTTTACTTCAATTCAAAATATTAAACTCGATCAAACTTTTGTATAATAGTTTGGATTTGGAATTTAGAACGTTCAAAATATAATAATTCAAAATGATTTTATATACTTTTACTTTTCCACCTTTATTGTCATTATACAATTCTAAAACAACAATATAAAGTTGAAAAAATTAAAATCGTGAAACAAGACTGAACCAAATCAGTTTTCATGTTTTGGTTTGCTTTGGTTCCACTATCAAATGTTTAGTTTGTTTCCAATTTTTTTTATAACTTTATTAACCGTTTGGTTCTAAATTAACGATCCGTGGGCAGCCCTACTATTCTCTTTATTTATTCATCTAAAATTATTAATATCTAGCGAAAATAGATTTTAATTTAGAATTTTATAGAACATGAAAATATTAATAATAACAATTATAAAGTGATACAGGTTCTTATACTCCTATCTTTTTTCTAAAATAATATAACAGTGATATAGACATAGACATGGTTAGAGGTAAATTTAAGGGTAAATTGCAATGACATCCTCATCCTCTGATATTTAGGTCAATTGTAGGTAATGGCCGGTCAAAATAAGTGTCATCCCAACTGTCACGCCCTGCCTTATGAGGTTACGTCACGTAGGCGCCACACAGGCGCCACGCAGACGCTTCGTAGGATCCTACTTGGCATCCGGAATATTCTAGACTTCTCCACACTTCTCCGGAATTCTCTAGAGTATTGTAGAGTTGTCTAGACTTGTATAGAATTGTATAGAACATTCTAGATATGGAGGATTCTAGAAATCTCTCCACCTTTCCTTGTAAAGGCCCTTGGCCTATAAATAGAGGAGGGAGCTCATTTGCTCACCATCCACCCAACAATCCAAGTATCCATTCAAGCAATACAAGTTCAATTGCCTTCTAAGCTCTCTTGCCTACATTTCTCTTCTTACACACCAAGCTTCCGCATTCACCTAGCTTTAGTTGCTCACTAAGCTAGAGACCCACAAAGGCTTACTTAGCACTTCTCAAGCATCTTAGAGGTGTCTAAGGCCGCACGGTTCTTTGGAAACACCAAGTCCGTGACAGTTGGTATCAGAGCACGGTTCGTGAAGGATCACAACCTACTTGTAAGAGAGTATGGCAGAGATAAACTCAACCATCACCCCAGCCGTGGAGGAGCAAGAACGCGGCAGGGAGAATCAACGCCCACCCACTAACACCAAGGCAAGGTCGAAGTCCAAGTCTAAGGACGCTCAATCAAGCCTTGAGACACGCATCGATGACATAGAAGGCACTATGGCCATCATGCAGGAGCCTATAGTGGAGACTCACCAACGCTTGGAAGAACTGGAGTCCGATGACGCCGACTTCCAAGACACCATGAAGGGACAACTCAATGCCCTTGATGGAGACCATCGCAAGGAGCTACGCTCTCTTCGCGACGAGATAGCCACCCTACGTGGTTATATGGATCAAGAGCTTGGCAACATTCGGACATTCATGGCAGACATGCGTGCCGATTGGGCCATTTGCAAGCAAGCCGTAGCAAACGGCGCCACTGCTACTTGGGAGGCCGGAGCTCCCAGAATCGACGTCCCTAAGCCCAAGTGCTACAAGGGGGAACGTGTTGCCAAGGAGGTAGAAAACTTCCTATTTGGCATGGAACGATACTTTGACGCCAAAGGGATAGTGGATGAGGCGACAAAGATCAACACCACCACCCTCTACCTAGTGGACGATGCTATGCTATGGTGGAGGCGTAGACATGGCGATATCGATAGAGGTACACTTTCTATTGATACTTGGGCTGATTTCCGTAAAGAGTTTAAGAGGCACTTCTATCCTGAGAATGCCGAGGAAGAAGCTATGGGCAGACTCCGCCGGCTCAAACAAACAGGGACCATCCGAGACTATGTCAAGGAGTACACTTCTCTCACCCTTGAGATCCCTGAGCTCTCAGAGAAGGAGTCTTTATTCTTCTTCATGGATGGCCTACAACAATGGGCCAAGACATAACTAAGACGACGTGGAGTGAAGGACCTTGCCACTGCCATCACAGAAGCGGAGGCATTGATCGATTTCAGCTCCAAGAAAGACTTTGCCAAGCCCAAGGACAAGACCCGGAACTTCGGCAAAGGTGGGGGAGACAAGGGCAACACTTCTAATGCCACCAATACTGCCTCTCACAAAGAAGGTTTCCGGAGAGATGGAGGCAACAAGCCCCATAAACAACCACCATCACCCTGCTTCAAATGTGGTGAAATGCATTGGACACGGTTTTGCCCAAAGAAGAATACCGCCAATGCTATGACGCTTGAGCAGGAGGCACACATGGGTTCGCTTCAAATCCTCAATGCCATCAAGGCAAAGATGGAGGCCCCTAAGGCAGCACCTAAAGAGCTCATGTTCGTTGAAGCAACCATAGGGGGGACGTCTACTAGAGCCTTGGTAGACACCGGCGCCTCCCACAACTTCATAAGCATCGACGAGGCCAAGCGACTAGGCCTCAAGTACACCAAGGAGGACGGTTCCATGAAAGTCGTCAACTCAGCAGCCAAAGCCATATATGGCACTGCCCGAGGCATACATGCCCACATAGGCCAATGGAATGGCCTCATTGATCTCTCGGTGGTTCCCATGGACGACTTTGCCTTAGTCCTTGGAATAGCATTCTTGGACAAGGTAAAGGCCTTCCTCATCCCCTACACTAACACCATGTGCATCATGGAGGGAAATACCACATGCATGGTGTCGGTCGAACGAGGGGCTAAGATTGAGGCTCGCTCCCTATCTGCCATGCAATTCAACAAAGGGGTACAAGAAGGGGGAAGTTAGCTACTTAGCCACCCTACTCGACTCACCAGAAGACCCCTCAGAGTCTTCCCCACATGAGGACATGCCCACGGAGATCCGCTCAGTACTACGTGAGTACGACGATGTCATGCCCTCGGAGCTACCGAAGAGACTACCACCCCGAAGGGAGGTAGATCACAAGATCGAGCTGGAACCAGGTTCCAAGCCACCATCCATGGCACCTTACCGCATGGCACCACCAGAGTTGGAGGAATTGCGGAAACAGCTCAACGACCTACTCGATGCGGGCTACATTCGACCATCGAAGGCCCCTTATGGCGCACCTGTCTTGTTTCAACGCAAGAAGGATGGGTCATTGCGGATGTGCATCGACTATAGAGCTCTCAACAAGGTGACCATAAAGAACAAGTACCCCATTCCTCTCATCGCAGACTTGTTAGACCAACTTGGGGGAGCACGCTACTTCACCAAGCTGGACTTGCGCTCGGGGTACTATCAAGTACGTATTGCGGCAGGAGATGAGCCCAAGACCACATGCGTGACAAGGTATGGCGCTTATGAATTCCTAGTCATGCCATTTGGTCTCACCAATGCACCAGCCACATTCTGCACTTTGATGAACAACCTATTCCATCCCTACTTGGACCGCTTTGTGGTGGTATACTTGGACGACATCGTCATCTATAGCACCACCTTGGAAGATCATGTGCAACACTTAAAGACCGTCTTCCAAGTTCTCCGGGAGAACGACCTCTATGTGAAAAGGGAAAAATGTTCATTTGCCCAACAAGAGGTGATGTTCCTGGGCCACAAGATAAAGGATGGGAAGCTCTTAATGGATGAAAGCAAAGTGCAAGCCATACGGGACTGGGAGCCACCCACCAAAGTGCCCGAACTACGATCATTCTTGGGCCTTGTCAACTACTACCGCCGCTTTATCAAACACTACTCAGCACGAGCCGCTCCTTTGACGGACATGCTGAAGAAGGGACGCATATGGAGATGGACGGAGGAATGCCAAATTGCCTTTGATGACTTGAAGAAGGCAGTGATGGAGGAACCCATACTTTGCCTACCGGACCACTCTAAGCCTTACGAGGTACACACTGATGCCTCGGACTTTGCCATTGGGGGAGTTCTCATGCAAGAGGGACACCCCATAGCCTATGAGAGCCGCAAGCTCAATGATGCCGAGCGGCGCTACACGGTGCAAGAGAAGGAGATGACCGCAGTCATCCATTGCCTTCGCACTTGGAGACACTACTTACTTGGGGCACGGTTCGTGATCATGACGGACAATGTTGCCACTAGCTACTTCCAAACACAGAAGAAGCTTAGCCCTAAGCAAGCACGGTGGCAAGATTACTTGGCCGAGTTCACTTATCGCTTGGAGTACAAGCCAGGCAAAGCCAATGTCGTAGCGGATGCCCTCAGCCGCAAAGCAGAACTCGCGGCCATTAGTCGACCACAACACCCTCTTATGGATCGCATCAAAGAGGGACTACAGCATGACCCCCTAGCCAAGAGTCTCATTCAACTCACCAAGGATGGCAAGACTCGCCGCTTTTGGCTTAGGGATGATCTTCTCCTCACTACGGGCGACAGGCTATTTGTGCCTAAGTGGGGGAACCTGCGAAGGGAACTCATCAAGGAGTGCCATGACACCATGTGGGCTGGACACCCAGGAATGAGGCGCACACAGGCAATCCTTGAGGATTCGTACTACTGGCCCCGGATGCGTGACGACATCGAGGCCTATGTACGCACTTGTCTTGTTTGCCAACAAGATAAGATAGAGCAGCAGCAGCCGGCCGGTCTACTAGAGCCACTACCTATCCCAGAGGGTCCATGGGCGAGCGTTTCAATGGACTTCATCACGTGCCTACCCAAGTCTAATGGGTGTGGCAGCATCATCGTAGTGGTGGATCGATTCAGCAAGTATGCCACCTTCATACCTGCCCCTGCAGATTGTACGGCCGAGCAGACAGCAGAGATCTTCTTTGACCATGTGGTCAAGCAATGGGGGTTGCCACAAAACATAGTGAGTGACAGAGACCCACGTTTCACAGGCCGCTTCTGGACGGGACTCTTTCAGAAGATGGGTACGGGTCTCAACTTCTCTACTAGCTTTCACCCCCAATCCGACGGACAGACGGAGCGTATCAACGCGCTTCTGGAGCTATACTTGAGGCACTATGTTAGTGCCAACCAGCGGGACTGGGCCAAACTCCTTGGAATAGCACAGTTTGCCTACAACTTGCAGCGGAGTGAGGCTACCAACCACAGTCCTTTCGAGATAGTGACCGGGCGACAACCCATGACGCCTAACGCTATGGCATCAAACGGAGATGGCAAGAGCCCGGCAGCTTACAGATTCGCCAAGGGATGGCAAGACCAATCCGACTTGGCAAGAGCCTACCTAGATAAGGTAGGCAAGAAAATGAAGAAGTGGGCTGACTCCAAGAGAAGGCCCCTAGAGTTCATGGAAGGAGACTTGGTCATGGTCAAGTTGCTACCCCAACAGTTCAAGTCTTTGCGAACAGTGCACAAGGGGTTAATACGACGTTACGAAGGTCCCTTCCCAGTAATCAAACGAGTTGGAAAGGTCTCCTATATGGTGGAGCTACCACCAAAGATCAAGATTCATCCAGTTTTCCATGTCAGCAAGCTCAAGCCTTACCATGAAGACAAGGATGATCCAACTCGAGGCATATCACACCGAGCTCCTACTGCCGTGGTCACTTCCTTCGATAAGGAAGTAGAGTGCATCCTCGCCGACCGACAAGCGAGCAGAAGCGGAGTCCCCAAGTACACAGAGTACTTGGTGAAATGGAAAAACTTGCCGGATAGTGAAGCAAGCTGGGAGCATGAAGACACACTTTGGCAGTTTGCAAAACACATCCAGCAGTTCAAGCAGAACGCGACGAGGACGTCACGAACTTAGGTGGGGGAGAATGTCACGCCCTGCCTTATGAGGTTACGCCACGTAGGCGCCACACAGGCGCCACGCAGACGCTTCGTAGGATCCTACTTGGCATCCGGAATATTCTAGACTTCTCCACACTTCTCCGGAATTCTCTAGAGTATTGTAGAGTTGTCTAGACTTGTATAGAATTGTATAGAACATTCTAGATATGGAGGATTCTAGAAATCTCTCCACCTTTCCTTGTAAAGGCCCTTGGCCTATAAATAGAGGAGGGAGCTCATTTGCTCACCATCCACCCAACAATCCAAGTATCCATTCAAGCAATACAAGTTCAATTGCCTTCTAAGCTCTCTTGCCTACATTTCTCTTCTTACACACCAAGCTTCCGCATTCACCTAGCTTTAGTTGCTCACTAAGCTAGAGACCCACAAAGGCTTACTTAGCACTTCTCAAGCATCTTAGAGGTGTCTAAGGCCGCACGGTTCTTTGGAAACACCAAGTCCGTGACACAACGCTCCTTGAGGTTTCAAAATTGTTGCAATCACATCCCCTAAATAGGCCTCACACCCTATGAAAAGACCTTAATACCCTCGATCTAATAATGAAAGTTAAAACCAAGTATAATTGCATATTTTGATGACCATAGTACCCTTTTGTACACAAAATATGATGCCAAAGCAACAAAACACAACAAAAATCATTAATTGTAATAGTAAAATAATATAGATAAACATTAAATTAGTTCAATTTTATTTAGATAAATATTAAATTATTTTAATTTTTCTTAAATAACCATAAATCATATCAAATTAACAAGGTTAAATTTTCAGATTTACTCAAGTACATGCAATTATCTACTTTAACTTAAAACAGATTAATAACATCCCCATTTTTTTCAATTTTACTTAGATAAATTAACATAAAGTTAGTTCAACATTACTTACATAAACATAAATAAATTAAGAACAAATTAACAAAATTTCCAATTTTTTGAAATAAGCATAATACTTAGATAAGCATAAATCTTATCAAATTTTAAAAAATTCCAAAATTTATATCCATTAAATTATCAAAATAACTTAAATTAAGACCAAATTAATGCAAGTCCCAATTTTAGTTCAATGTTACATAGATAAATATAATACTTAAATAAATATAAAATTAATTCAATTTTACTAAGATAAACATAATCATATCAAATTACCAAAATTTCAATTTAATATATTAATTCCATCTCATATCAACATGTAATTAAGTAATTTAATTTCCCCTAAAATTTCAATTTAATTTAATTTCAATAAATATAAAATCATATTAATTTTAACAAAATCCCCAAATTTCACATCCACAAAAAAAATAAAATGAAATCAAGTAGAATATGAGAGAATAAGGAAATGATACTTGAAGCTTTTTAATAGGATTTTCTGTTGAGATTGATCAATCATAATATATATATATAAAAGAAAAATGGGGCAGATTTGTATACCTTTTAAGTCATGTGTTTTGCACCATTTCTCTTAATTTTCTTGTTTAAACTACTGATCACCTCCTCATTCTTCTGTTGGTCAGCTTCTAATACAAACACATGTTTCTTCAGGTTTTCATTCTCCACAGCTTTCTGAATTCCTCATAAAGTCTCTTAGTGGGGGAACATGTACGGTTGGTGGATGGGGTTATTATGGACTTTTAGCATTCATGATATATATATATATAATAAAATTAATTATTTTAGTCAAGGGTAATATAGACATTTCAAGGCCCAGGGGTGTCAATGTCCAAAAATATATTGACCGGTCACTAACTGCAATTGACCTAAACTTAGAGGGTGTCATTGGAATTTACTTAACTTGGATTGAGACTGAGAATGGGCTTAACCCATTGACCCATTTCTACCAATAATCGACAGCTAATCGCCGACGACTCAGAAACGTTCGAAAATGAAGCAATCGAGCCGGCGAGTCCAAATCGACGACAATGGCGAAGAAGGCAGTCTCAAACTGAGACCGTCGGGTAGCAACGTCTCGGAAGATCAAGAGCCGTTCATGGGGATCAAGGTCCGTAGAAAAGCCTCGCTTCACAGGGATTACAGGGGTGACTATCTCGACGTCCCTTCGCGCCCATACCTCATGAAGATTCTCGAGAAACAAGGTAATCAATTGCTACCCAGTTGGGTGACATTTCTTCAATTGATTTTGTCAAATACAAGTGATTGTGGATGATTTATTGTTGCATTTTTTCTTTCCTTCTTTTGGGTGAATATTGATGTAAATTATAAACCATGTTATTTGATGAATCGATTTGAGAACTTTGGGGTTCCAACATTTCTTATGAATTGTGGAATTAATTGGGTTTTTGTGTGAATGGTAAACTATGCTGTTTGATGAACCGAGTTGAGAACTTTGGGGTTCCAGTGTTTCTTATGAATTTTGGTATTTGGTTTTTAGTAGATTTGGTGTGATTTATATACCCTGTTGTTTGATAAATCGAGTTGAGAAGTTTGGGGTTCCAATCTTTATTTATGAATTTTGTTTTTGTTTTTGTTTTTTTGTTTTTTTGGGTGTGTGTGTGAATGTTGGTATGATTTATATACCTCATTGTTGGATGAATTTGGTTGAGAACTTTGGGGTGCCAATGTTTCTTATGAAATTTAGAATTGGGGTTTTTGAATTTTGGTTTCATTTATATACCCTGCTCTTTGATGAATGTAGTTTAGAAGTTTGAGGGTCCAATGTCTATTATGAATTTTGGAATTGGGTTTCAGTTGATTTTGTGTGAAGTATATGGTAATCTGTATGATGAATGGAGTTGAGAACTTTGGGGTTCCAGTGTTGCTTATTAATTCTGGAATTGGGTTTTAGTGAATTTTAGTGTGAATTATATACTAGGTCATTTGATGAATGAAGTTAAGAAATCTGGGGTTCCAATATTTAGATTCTCGTGAAACAAGGTAAATGAATGATACCCATTTGGGTTTTCAATATCCCATGGATTTCCTTAAGATTTAGATGACTTATTGCTCATTATTTCGGTTTTTAGTGGATCATGGTGTAAATCTTATACCATGTTTTTTATGAATAGAGTTTAGAAATCTGGGGTCCCAATGTTTCTTATGAATGTGTTTACACTGGAATTGATGGTTGGTTTGAAATGATCTGGTTGGTGGATTACTTGTATTCATCCATCATATTGATAATCTATTGATACCCAATTTGGTTATCAACATCTCTTGAATTGATTTTGTTTGGTTCACTTTTGCTGAATACAAGTGAAATTTGGGTGCTGTATTATTGATTGATTTCGCTTTTGAGTGAATTCTCCACTTTCTTGGTTGATAAATCTGAGTTATGAAATTTGGGGTTCCATTGATTCTTATGAATGTGTTAATGTTACTTTCATTTGATTTCGTATCTGGGTCACTTGGTATTTGATTCATAGCATTGTCTAGGATCCCATGTTTACAAACTATTGTGCGAATTGCGCAGTTTTGTTGGTAGGCGATTTCAGGCTGGAGTGGTTGTGTGAGTGGTTAGTAGCTTACTGCTGCGTATGATGATCACTTTGATTTGTTTGAGCTAATTTGACTGGTTTTCCGATGTTACATTCATGGGTGGCTTTATTTCTAATGATTATAGGTTTTGGTCTTCTTCCCAATTGTATCTTCGACACTGAACACAATATACGAATTCCCAGCCTAATAGTTTTAGATAAAGCCGCAGAAGAAAATATATTGGCCATTTCAAATGTAAAGTGTACCACATTCATTTGGTTGGCAGTTTTGAATATTTTCTCAACTCCATGTTAGGAATATAGAAAGAAATAAAGAATAAATAGGCTTATTTGGAGAACAAATCTGTTTTCAGTTTTCAAATAATATATTTGCCAAGTCTAGTTCTACTTTTGAGAGTAGTTGAGTGCTTTAAGTTAAGGCCATGGAAAGCTAAGTGCATGCTTGTTGCAGTTGTCTGACTATACTGACAGAGCAGAAAAATAAAAATAGTTCAGAACTTTTTTGGAAAGCATATAATCTCACTTTAATAAGAAAATAAAAATAATAATGAAAATTGGTTTCAGAGGAGTGTCTTCTGTAATCATTAACAAACATGTATGTTTAAGACTTTATGAAAAGTGGTTTGGAGAATCGACCAAGCAGACCCTAAAGATTTGAGATATTACTTGTTCCCTTCTTGAAACTCATTGGCGAGCAAATACAGGATTGATGAGTCATGGTTTGAAGTGTATTTGAGGATTGAAGTTGGGAAACTTGTGGTTGTAATTTTATTATGTGTCAAGGACATAAATATTGAAGTGACACTCTCTCTAACAAGTTAAGCTCAATCTCTTGAAGTATTTGGCTGCTTATGGTATCAAAGCCCAAAGTGTCGAGTTCAAACCTGACAGTGACCCTGAAAATTAAAATTGAAAATAGGTGATGCACCCAATGAAGGCCAATGTGACGGGGCGTGGTGAGTGATTTATATATGTGTGGAATAAAATAATGTTGTAACTCATATTGAAACAAAAGAAACAAAATAGAAGAGTCACATGTACACGTTTTCGATAAGTATGTTTTATATGTATACTTCAACAAAATTTGGAATTAGTGGATATGCTTGTACTTGTTAGGTTCAGGTCAGAGTGTCCGACAGGCACGGCATACTATTTCAAGAATCTCATAACATAGCTTAACTTTGAGAAGCATCACGAGTATCTGATGTATTTATCGCAAGATGCAAGTAATCTTAACCACTTCAACCGCTGCCAAACCCTGATAAGTACTGCTCTGCTAGAAAAACATAGTGTCTGCTCGCGATTTTTCGGTTGTTTTTTGGCGTTTATACCTTGTTACATTCTTATGTCTGTATTCTGTTCTACAGGAGACAAGCAAGTTCTCTTTGCAGATAAAGTTTTGAAGTTTACTGGTTCAGGGAAGATGAAACAGCGTATTTTGTTAATTACCGACTTTGCCATGTACATAGTTGATCCCGAGACCGATGCACTTAAAAGGCGGATAGCCCTGGCAGCTGTTGATAAAATTTGTTTGAGTGAACTAAGTGATAATTTCTTTGCAGTTATCATCCCAACTGAGTATGATATACTCATGGCTAGTACTCAAAAGAGTGAAATTGTTACTGTTATAGGGGATACTATCAAGGTCGATTCTGAGTATGAGCTCGACGTGGTCTTTTCTAACAGGTAATTAGAAAGTTGTGCTGTGCTCATAACAGTAATGTTGTATATCTTTTCTGTTTTCTTTTTCTCTTTTCTTACATGGTAAGCATTGTATACGATATGTGAAAGGAGAGTTCACCACGTTTTATACGATATTAAAAGCCCAAGGCACACTAAAGCGCCAAATTAAGATATTGATATATGCAACAGAAACTAGTCCCCTTCAGAATTAAGTCATGTTTCAGCGTCAATTCATCTGGTTTGATTAAGTATTTGCGTGCATCTTTTCATCTGCATATACATGTAGTTTATACAATTTACAATTCAGCATTATTGGTTCAGTGGAAGTTTCTTTGGTGGCATTAGCACTTACAATATATCTACAGTATGAAAATGTTTTTAATGCCCCAGTTATATATATTTTATCATTTTCTGTGATTCATCATTCATTGAACCACTGCCTAATTCACCAACCCGCCTACCCCTCCCAAAAAAAAAAAAATAGCACCTTTTTATTTTTGAAAAAAAGAGAGGAAGTTCTAACTGCACGTGGGTCCAATATTTGCTACTGCTGCAGCTTTGAGTATCATGCAGCAGCTGATCTGGTGAAAGAAATTACATTCGAAGAAGTTGAAGGTACGTCATTCCATTCATTAAGAAACGATTTGGTCCTTGTGAAATTATCAGAAGTGGTGTCACACCTTAGTTGGGGCAATGATGATATCTGTTAACAACCATGGCCATCTTTTTGGTCCAACACGTGAAACAACAATTTTTCAACAAAGGGTGGCGGTGAGGTTTGAACACGAGACATTTGGCTCTGATACCATATTAACAACCATCTACTCTAAAAGCTTAAGCTGTTTGAGATGGTGTAACTTTAATATTTAATCCTCCTGTAATATCATATGTTGCTGAAGATTTCGATATGTTTGAATTACAGGTGGTGTGAAAACAAGAATTGCAAGAAAGTGAGTTGCAGTTTATGTCATTGTTATGGATTAGGGTTGGAGATGGTTGTAAAAAGTTGACTGATTATCATTGCGAGCCGGCTAAAAACACCCAAATTTATTGCTTTGTTGTGTCATATTGAGGCGGTGTGTGTAATTCTTCGGCTCTAAAACAAATTTTTATGTAGATGTGATTTTTGAGATCTTGAAATTCGATATAAGTTGTTTGCCAATGAAAAACTTGCTCATGACATTGGTTGGTTGGGTACAACTTGATGGTTTCTGTCATTGTACAAGGTTCAGCAAAAAAGGAGGGAAGGCCAATACAGTAACTCAGAATTCTGGTGATCAATGAAAACTTTTTCTGTTCACTCTCCCTTTCATGACTACATTTTTCACATATTAGGTGTGGAAGTGGTTGGTAATGGTTGGCATAATTAGTCAAAAACCACATACCAACCAAACAAGGCACTATGACTAACTGAACCTGAATCAGCTGAGTAACATGATTTTAGGCACCATTTCAAAGAAAGTACAGGTTCTGAAGTAATTCAAACAATGGACCTAACCCTTCACACAACAGACTGCCAAAGAATCAAATCTGAACAACTACTTCCTGTGGGGAACCTACTTCAGGCACTGGTGTTGTAACTTCCGATTTGGACTCCGAGGATAGACTGTTTCTGGTATTGACGCGTCGAATATCCTCCACCATCTTCAAAACATCGACCATATTTGGTCTCTTCTCGGGCATTTTAGTAGCGCAGGCCAACGCTATCTGCAACAGCTCGACCATCTCATCCTCAATGCAAGGGTACCTCAAAAGCTCTACGTCGAACACTTCTGCTGTCCACTCCTCTCGGACAACAGAATGAACCCATTTGACCAACGGGAGAAACTCACCACCACCCGTGGCAAATATTGGGGACTTTCCGGTGAGAAGCTCAAGTAGCAAGATTCCGAAACTGTAGACGTCAGATGCCTGCGATGCTTCGTGGGCATCTGTTACTTCTGGCGCCCGGTACCCTGTGGACTGCAGGACTGGTGGAGCCATTGAGCTCATTAGGGTTGCTAAACCGAGGTCAGAGACGCACCCGAATTGTTGGGGGTTGAGGAAAATGTTTGAGGCTTTTATGTTTCCATGGACTAGTTTCCCACCATTTTGTGTGTGGATATAAGCGATGCCTCTTGCTGCACCAATTGCAATGCCTAGTCTGGTTTCCCAGTCCAATGCTGTCCTGTCCTCACCTCTTTTCGCTGCGAAAATGAGAATATAGTTACATACTGAACAAGATATATATAACAATCAAATGCACACATATATATATATATATATATATATATATATATATATATATATATATATATAACACAACATATATTAGTGATTGAGATTGGAAGTTTTTAACTCACGGTGCAACATTGCAGACACACTCCCCTGATCATAGTAGTCATACACCACAAGCTTTTCATCCTTGGAATAGTAATAAGCAGTCAATGCAGCCACATTCTCATGCCTAATACTCCCCACAATCTCCATCTGCTCCTCAAACTCCCTTCTTGCCAAACTCAATTCCTTCAATCTCTTAACCACCACTGTGGTTGCGTCCTCTAGCGCCGCCTTATAGGTAGTCCCGAACGTTCCCTTCCCAAGCACCTCAGCAGAAGCCCTCAACAAGTCCTCGAGGTCAAACGCAAGATGACCCCCATTGAAAAACACGAGCCTCGCGTTCCCATCTTGGCTCCCGGACGCCACCTTCCTTTCAGACCCTTCCGTCTTCTGGGACAATGCAGAGAACCCCTTTTTGCCTCCTTCCCTCAAGTACCACACAATCAACACAACACCTAACACCAAAAACCCGAAAGCAGAACCGCCAATTATGATCCCTAGCTTTGCAGATTCCCCAAACTTTTTCGACTTCTTCAAATTCTGATCATTCGATGGAAGAACAGGAGAGGGCATCTTTTCATCAGTAGAAAGATTGTTACCAACAAAAGCCCATTTTGGGAATCTCTCAAGAGACTTGGGCACACTGCCACTAAACTTGTTATAGGAAAGATTCAGAAGTTGCAAACTAGGGATGTAAAGCTCGGGAATTTCGCCAGAAAGCGCGTTGTCAGCAAGACTAAGAGCAGTGAGGTGTGTCAAACTCGAAACAGAAGAAGGGATGGTTCCGTTGAAAGAATTATTCGAGAAATTGATAACGGAAACATTTTTCCAAACCGAGAAATCCGAAGGCAAGGGACCGGAAAAATTGTTGGACTCGAGATATATTGCAGATAAATTTCCTAGCTTGGAAAAATCAGGAGGGAAAGGACCAGACAAGGCATTGGAGCTGAGACTCAGGACATGAAGAGCCGAGAGACGACTCAGAGTGTTGGATGGAACGAGGCCACGAAAGCCAAATCCATCTAACCGCAGCGCGATGATTCGTGATTTATCATGATTGCAAGTCACTCCGGTCCAGCTATGACATGAAGAAGTAGTCTCCTTCCAATTGAGATGCTGCGAATGAGCAACGTTGCGAAGAAAATCAAGTAAAGCTTGCTTATCTCCAATGGGTTCCGAGATTGCTAGCAAGAAAAGAGTTCCAAACAAGAAAATTCCCGGGAAAATGAGTTTGAAGCTCATTTTTCTCAGTCAATCAAAATGATCAAAAAGCCCAAACACAAGAGCACTTGCTTGTGACTGTATCTGTATCTGCAAATTCTTTGTAGTCAACAAAGAAGAATCATATAGAAATGAGACCTTAATTATATAACGTTTAATTTATGATTTTCTAGAATATAATGGTAGAGCCGTCAGCAGATAAATTTGATTATTTATATGCATTAACAATAACTTAAGAGGCTTTAAAAAGTTTTTGAAGTGTTTTGGTCAAAGAAACAAAGGGTAGTTTGGTATTGGTAGAATATAAAATGGAGCTATGCTGTATTTTACTGACCTCTCATGAAAGTGCCCCAATCGTTTACTTCTTCTGTTTGGCAGGTGAGAAAAAGAAGTCTACCAAGAAAAGTTTGTACTACTTTTATAATCTTGTAGTTGTATGAAAAGGAATATATACCCCAAAACAAGAAGAAACAAAAATCATTTGTCACGGATAGCTCTCTCTACTCATTTTCTAGTGTCACACATAGGCTTCACTTTCTCACTATTGCTATTATTCCCACACCATAGGCCGCGAGCTTTTGACCCGTATACTATGTATAACGTGCATATAATCCTCCCATGATTCTACCCCAATTTTTTTAATTAAGATCGAATTGCCCCCATTCTCTATTTATTTGTTGATCATCGAATATGCTAAATGACATATATGTCATTTATTTGTATTTATTAAAAATAAAAAATAGTATAATGTAAAAAGACGAAAAATATGCCCTTGGTTAAGTGATATATTTAAAAATTTCAACTGTTAACGAGTACCCGCGGGCACCCGTGAATTTAAAAAACCCAATGGGAACAAACATAGAGCGACCTCCCACTCCGTTTAGCCGAGTTTTACCCGAAATGGGGTGGGAGTTTTTTAACAGTTGCGGGTGCGGGGCGAACAAGGGTTAAGTTGCAAAAGCTTCAAAAAATTTGGTTCCAATACATACATTTATAAACTAATGGGTATTATAATTTATATGCATAATATTTATATTATAGGTTTTCAGCATTTTCAGCGCTTGTCCCCACTTATGATTAATACCATACATATTATTTAGTAAAACAACTTAGACTTTTAAGGAAATAAAAACTTCATTTTGATAATATATGTCGGGTTTCATAATAATATACCCTCAAAAATTCCGTGACCTAAAACATATATAGTTCACAACTTGGCTTTAAGGAAATAAAAAAGTTCAATTTACAAATAAATCTCGAATTTCGTAATAATATGCTATCAAAGTCTCTGTGACCTAAAACATGAACTTTCAGGTCCGATCGAGTCATTCTTTAGTTATCTGATCGAAATCAACACATAACTAATTTTTTTTATCTCTCTATATATATGTAGAGAGAGAGAAAGAAGCTTTAGTAGCGGGTGGTAATGATAAGGTGGTACTGTTTAAGCTTGGAAAAACAGAAATGATTAGATAATGATAATGATTGACAAATCAAAGAGATATATTAGTATATATTAGTCTGCCAGTCATAAGGTCGAATACTAAATTTCATGGGAAGACAAAAGCTAAACCGCTACCAAGAATTTGAGGGCATGTAGTGGGTGAAGACACTATCCCACAATCTATGCTATTTTTTAATGGAAAATGCAATACTTAGGCCATGTTTGGTAGGCGGTCTTTCTGGTCTGGTCTGGTCTGGTCTAATCTGATCTGGAAAAGTCTGTTTGGTAAGCAGTCTGGTCTGGTCTGGTCTAATCTGATCTGGAAAAGTCTGTTTGGTAAGCAGTCTGGTCTTACTATTTATTTATTATTTATTATAATATTTATTTATGTATTATTTATTTCTTTATTTATTATTTCTTCACTTTATAATATATTTTATTATTTATATTATTATTTATTAATTTATAAATATATTCTATTTATTTATTATTATTTCATTATTTAATTCATTTTATTTATAAATTATTTATTCATTTTTAATTATTTAAAAATATATTTTATTAATTTAATATTAATTTTTTATTATTATACTCATTTTTTTATTATTATTATGAAGTATTTATTCATTATTATATTTACTTATTATTTATTATTATATCTATTTATTATTTTTTATTATATTTATTTTTTATTATTATTTATTTCATTTTGTTTATTATTTATTATTTTTATTATATTTTTAAATATGTTTTATGTAATTTATTATTATTATTTATTATTTAGTCCATTTTTTATTATTATTATATTTATTTATTATTATTGTATTCATTTTTTATTATTATTATGTTTTATTTAATATATTATTTATATTATTAATTATTCATTTTTAATTATTTATAAATATATTTAATTATTTATTCATTTATTTATTATTATTATATTCATTTTTTATTATTATTAGGTATTATTTATTTCATTTTGTTTATTATTTATTATTTATATTTTATTTTTAAAATATGTTTTATTTAATTTATTATTATTATTATTTATTTTTAATTATATTTTATTAATAAGACCAGACCGGACTACCAGGAACCACCTTTTTTTTTTGTCTGAAATGAGGCCATTTTGGTCTGATTTGGTCTTACTTGGTCTAATCAAAAATTTGGGATCAATGCTACCAAACACGGTCTGGTCTCATAAAACGCAAGATCAGACCAAATCACCTACCAAACAGGGCCTTAACTTTTCAATAAAGTTCGTCTGATGTGTGATTTAATACATTTTTGACATATCATTAAAATGATTGATCAATATTGTTCCCTCCAAAAATAATCGGCCGAATGAATGATTGATTCTTTTCTTTTCCCACTACACGCCCTCAGGTGGGCTTTGAAACTGGGCCGAAATTCTTTTACAAAAAGAACCCATCTTCTTGGCCCAAAGTATCATCACAAGGCCCAAGCTCCATTCCATTTACTGGCCCAGTTCTTGGCCCACCTTCCCGGCCCATTATACATGCCATGTCATCATCTCCTTGCTCCAGACTGTATTGGTTCAATTGTGGTGTCAACATATATTAATTTATTTTTTCATAAAATTTCTGTCTAATTTTCATTTTGATTTTTTTTTTTTTTGCCCCATGTTGAATGTGTTTTGGACCACATAGTAATCTTCTTTTCTAAGAAACCATCATCAATGGGATACTCCACAACTTTTTTGCCTTGTGGAAAAATATAATGCAATACTTGTTATGAGGTGATAGGGTCTAAGTCATTTGATCCAATGACAGGATAAGAAATTATTAGTACAAAAATTGAATTAACACCTTTGCATTCTAGCAAGTCCTTTGTGTGTCATATATTTTATTCCATGTGTACCTTTTAGCTTAATTTCTTGTTTTATTAGTAAATTCTTTCCTTTATACTCGTCATACCATTTTTGCTATTATTTCATAACAAACCTTGTTATATATATATATATGGTTTTTTAGTACTTGAAAAATTATTGACCTTTAAATGTAAAGGTACTTTGATTTTATATTTTTAGTATTTGAAAATTTGCTATTAAAAGGTCTTTTTGAAATTTTAAGTCAGTATGTGTTTTTGTTTGGTATTTTTTGTTCTTTGTTTGATACTGTAGCACTTTACGAATGGTGCGTTTGAAAAGCCTGTTTTTTGTATTTGTTTTCTGTCTTCAAATATAAAAACTGTTTTTGTATTTGTCTTTATTTTTTTCAGCAAAAAACTAAAAACAAAAAAACGTTTGGATGAAAATTTGTATTGAAAAATAAAATGGTATTGGTGGGCGGATGTGGTACCTTAAACAATGAAAAAACTCAAAAAACAACTAAAAGTTGTATTTGGTGTTTTCACCACTTACACACTATTCACAAACAATAATTTTCTTGGGAAAAAAAAAAGTGAACAGTAAATGCGTTTTCCAAACGTGTTTTTTTTTTAACTGGGTGAACAGTAAAAAAACAAAAACTGTTTTCTCGTATCCAAATGGACCCGAAGCAAAAACATGTTTGACAAGCTCTACTATGTTTTGAACCGTAAAAAATACTTCCAAAAAATGTACATCTTTTGCAAGCAAAAATAATATAATTTTTTTTTTTGTTTTTGCACTACGTGCTCAAAAAAAAAAAAAAAAAAAAATATATATATATATATATATATATATATATATATATATATATCTACAGTCCCAAAACCACCACCACCACCGCCGTCTTCGACCATCACTTTCCTTTGTCCCAAAATACCATACATATATAAATTATGCATATATTTACATTAAAAGCATCATCCAAACATGCTTATGTTTTAAACTCACAACACTTTATAAACTCAAACATGTACTTATGTTTCTTAAATTTCACAGCACAAAAACACAAACACGAACTAAACATGCCCTTACCAGGCACAGAGCCATGTTATGGCGTTAGGGGGCAAATGTCCCCCATGATTTATTTTATTTCTAATACTAATACAAAATGTTTTAAAAGAATTATAGAAAAAAAAAAGAGATTTGTGCCCTCATTATTTTTAATTTTTTTTTTTACTTATTGCCTCTAATGAGATTTATCCCCCACTAAATTCTTTTTGCCCCGTCCCTGGCCCTTACGATTTGAAAATTAGTGATAAGTGTGTAAAAATGCATTCATTATGATGTGAATGAGTCGAAATACTCATTCCTCATTCTATAGTGAACCATTTCTCTAGGAATTGGGACGTGGCTGAAGTTTTCGTGAATATACGATTATTGGAGAAAAAATTAATATACACATCTAGTGTCGAAATTGAAATTGAAATTGAATTTGAATCTTCTTTCACCACAATGGGCATCACAAAAGCCCCTGAAATTTCACCAAATAATCAGATTACCCTATGGCCTATAAAATAATCCCTTAACTTTTTCAAATTGATCAATGTTCCCCTTAACCATACAAAGAGTTAATTACCTTGACACCCCCTGAAATTTGCTATATCTTCAATCACACCCCTCAAGTTTGACAATCATCATTTATACCCCTTATTTTTTCAAACTCACATCATTTACACCCCCTTATACCTAAAATACCATCAAAGTTGAGAAATTTGGTGTTTGAAAAGAAAGTTCTGGGGTTCTCCTCCTCATTTGGCGTTTGCGACAGTTCCTCACAACCTGGCATGCTGCCTCATTGGACACAACATCCCATAGGCGATCACTAGCAAGTATCAGGAATTCATCTGAAGCAGTTCTCTTGCATACTCTAACTTCTGCCTGGGATACCATGAATGGTTTGTGATAGTGATCCCCTGCAATCAAGTTTGAGAACTTCGTAAGAAATCATTATGAAGATTATTATATCCATTTAACAAATTAAGCAAGTAAAGAAACCCACACAACACCCAATTTGGGACTCAAACACACACACACCTCCCACTTTGCGGAAGGGAATCAAAATAAGGTACACATACAAGCAATTCTACATTCCTATGGTTCTGCTCTGGTCATGGTATTCTACACACCTGGGAAGCGAATTGGGTCGGTGGTTAGACTGTGTTCCATAATTTTCATTACCCTATAAATGCCAAGTAGTTGGATGAGCTCAGGGTGGTTTGCATGCACGGGATGACTTCTCTGACAAACCGACTTGCTTCCTGAAACCAAACTAAACTATGTGCTTCTAGAGATGGTTGAGATCATTTGTGTTGATTTCTAAGTTCACCCTGGCCAACTTATTGACCCGAAAGTCCAACAGTGCTCCGATCTTATTGGTGGTTGGTTGAATTCAAGGGTTGGGTTAGTCTTCAGTAATAAATTCATATTGTCAGTTAATACTACAGTAGCTGATTCAGCACGGATACAAAATGCTCGACATGAGGACACACACAAATGTTGTTCTATAGAAAATTTGGAGATTTGTAACCTCGGGACAGAGAGTTTTAAAAAAACCAATTAGACTCCCTATTCAACTTCACTGGCATAGAACATTCTATTATTTGCTTGTGTGTCATCAACAACCGAATAGAGGAGCTAGCATACTTCGATTGAGAAACCAATGCAAAGTCCTTGAATTTTAATATTTAGAAAGACTTATTTGTATGCCGATGAAATTAATACATTACATGGTTTTGCACAGAATGGACCCAATAAATAATTCCAGGGAAGTTTAATAATAAACAGATTGGACAACACTAATCTTATTCTCTGACAACAAAAGCCATGCTACAGAGGACAACCTAGATTTGCAGCAGAGGATTTGATCCTATCTGTTATTCATAATTATTAACAAATGCACTGAAGGTAATGCATCATTGTGAATACCTATAGATCTGGAAGTAGCAAGAACTCCTAATACCCGTTGGCCATTCCAGTTTATTACCCGCCTCCAGAAGCTTCAATTCATCAGGTCTGTTAGGCTGTGAACATAAAAGGATATTCATGAAGATAATCAATATAAGAGATTAACATACATGATAAAAAAACACCTACGGAGAAACTTGCAATCAGAGACGAGAGACCAACACAGCAATGGAACACATTCAATTCATTTTTAACTTTCTTATTCATTTTGGATCACAACCTATGAAGCAAACCATTATAATCTTTATCCGGCCACAAATATTGCAATAAACCATAAGTTCATGAAGACTTTCCGCACTAGCAGAAATGAGAGTAGGAGAACACGGCAGCAACAGAAACACATTCAATTCATTTTTTATTTCCTTAATTCAGTTCGAATAACAACCTAAAAAGCAAACTATTGTAAATTTTACACAGCCACAAATATTTCTCTTCCCAGCAAAGTTCCTCTTAAGCTTTTTTTTGGGTCTTGCCTTCCGCTTTTACAAAATAGTTTTTTCCTCTAAAAAATGATCTCACACCTCCACATGGAAACACAGAATTAAGGTTCAGCTCTAAACCCCAAGTCCATGAAGATTTCTGCAATATTCTGAAGAAATGAGAATCACTTTATTTTGGATTTCTAGAGAGAGACGCCATGTAATGAAATGGGACAAAAGTTACAATAAAAGGCTTAGAAAAACGCTTATCACCCTCACCAGGAGAAGCCCAAAATATCCATTAAAGGAGCTCAAAGTCAACTCCTACTATCTCTATATGCAACACAGGCACACATATATACACACGCACACCACACATACACAGACCATTCGCATGCTCACTGCTATAGAAACCTACTGCTTTTTACTTACTTTAGAGTTAATGAATAAGGATGACAAAATTTCTCATCCCGGCCGGGATTCGCTCTGCTCCACCCTGCCCGCTTAAAAGTGTTTTGGGGATTATCTAAATGAGGCAGGATGGAGAATAATTCTAATAATTCAGCTGGTTTCGGTGCCGGAGAAGGGGCCCCGGTTATACTATGTATTTACAACTTCACCCTTGCATGTTTTTACATATTACTAATAATTTTCTACTATATATAGTTTCACTTAAAGAGAAACCCTGTTTCCTCAACCAGCCAAGCATATTGAGAGGAGCACTATTTACATCAATGGTTTTTGTTCACTTGGTCATTGTCACTATCGACCCTCAATCACCAACTCACTCAACTCTAATCGCTGTCATCACGAGTGTAAATTACTCACATAGGACATATAGGTACATAATTTACTTTTGAAAATGTATTTTGGGTTTGTTCACTCTAGATTCTGATATTCAAGACTCCCTCTCCTTGTAATCAGTCACTCCATTTTTTCATCTTCTCCTCTTCTGATTCTCTTCATGTACAACAGCTGTTGTTACGAGGTGTAAGTATGCATTTCCATTCTTAGTTCTAATTTGTTCTAACTCACAGCAGTGAACCAATGTATTCCATACTAGATTGATTATGGGGATGCTTTCCTCAATAACTTATTTCCCTTAGTTTACTCTAATTTGTCCCTAGATTTTTCCTTGTAGGCAGAGCAGGTAGAAGTGGCTATGGGGTCAGGGGCTGATTTTGCAATCCGGTTATGGAGGCACCAAAATTCGGGGATTGAGAATGAGTTCATGTCTCCCAAGCCCATTGTCATATTCCTTTTCTTTGAACTACTCAATATATACTTAAAAGTGTGCATACATTGCAAGTGAGCATTTTCGTATAAATACATCTATAATTATAGAAAGGGTAAATTACACAAATCATCCCTCAACTTTGACCTAATTACAGACACTACCCCTAATGTTTCATTAATATCAGTTACCACCCCTAACTTTTGCTCCGTTGTAACATTTTGCCCCCTCCGGTAGAAGTCAACGCCAGAAATTTCAAATATTCGTCAAAGCTGAATTTTTTGGAATTGAAAACCCTATTTTACCCTTACTACCCATACATTTACATTTTAACCATTACTTTTGTAATGATAATTACTAGAATACCCCAACTTAATTCACCATATTATATTCTATATGTTAATTTGATAAAACAAAAATAATGTATAAAAATATATAAAATTAGAAAACAAAATATATAAATTTCGTAAAAAATATATAAATTTCAAAAAACATATAAAATTTTGAAATGTATATATAATTTGAAAACAAAAAATAGAATTAGAAAAAATCTATATAATTTCGGAAAAGATATATAAATTCGAAAAAAATATATATAATTAGAAAAAATATATAAATTTCGAAAAATATATAAATTTGAAATATATATATAAAATTATAAAAAGTATATAAAATTCAAAAAAAATATGGATAATCATATTTAATGAACCATCTTATTAGAATTTTTTTTCCGAATTATATATATATATTTTGAATTTATATATTTTTCCGGATTTTATATACTTTTTATAATTTTATATTTTTTTTCGAATTTATATTTTTTTTTTGAAATTATATATTTTCCGAATTTTAAATACTTTTTATAATTTTATATTTTTTTCCGAATTTATATATTTTTTCAGAAATTATATATTTATTCACTATTTATTATATATGTTAATTGCATATATATGTTATATATGTTATTATAAATTTGAAAGCTATTAGTAGTGGGAACAAATTTGATAAAATTTATATTTTGTATTATCCAAAAGATAAATTTTTGAGGGTAATTATGTAAATTCACGTGGCTCTAAAAAACTTTTGAAATATTTCCACATATATGAGGGTATATCAGTCATTTTCCTACTACTAATAGCTGGATCACTATTCCGATGCAGTTAAAGGGGTAGCTGATATTAATGAAATGTTATGGGTAGTGTATGTAATTAGGTCAAAATTAAGGGATAATTTATATAATTTACCCTTATAGAAATAACATTAGAACATTTGTAGTAAAATAAATTAGCATAAAAATATTCAATAATTACCTTATGATAAGTGGACATAGAAACCGCAACCTGGTCACAATTGGCAACCACCAGTAGGGTTGCAAATGAACCGAGTCGTTCGTGAGCAGACTCGGGTCCGGCTCGTTAAGAGCTCGGCTCGTGCTCGTTCATTTAGTAAACGAACCGAGCTTGAATACAATTTTTAGACTCGTTTAGTAAACGAGCCGAGTTTGAACATTACTAAGCTCGGCTCGCCAAGCTCGTGAAAAAGCTCGTCTAAGTTAAATAGTAAAATTATATCATATTTGACAAAAGAAAATGTTCAAATTGAACAAATTATAAAGATTAGTGTGAAAAGATTATAGAAATTAGGCAGCCATAACATAAAATTAATTCATAAAAAATTATACTAGTGGAAATATGTTAAAATAGACATGCAACAACTCAATCCAGACAACTATTAGGAAGAGTAATATATATTGCACAGAAACGAGTCGTTCGTGAGCAAGCTCGGGCTCGACTCGTTAAATCTGGCGTTTGGCTCGGGCTCGTTCGTTAAGCAAATGAGCCGAACTTGAACACATTTTCTAGGTTGGTTTAGTAAAAGAACCGAGCTTGAACATTCTAAAGTTCGGCTCGGCTCGGTTCGTTTGCAGCCCTAACCACCAGCTCCTCCTCTTCCACCACCGCCGTGGAACCACGCTCCAACCATCCCAATCTCATTAAACTCCTCATCAATTTTCCCAAAACTCGCTCTCATCACCTCCTCCCAATCCACTTCCGTTCCCGCCACAGCTCCTCCACCTTCCACCTCTGCCACCACCTACCCGTGCAACCTCTCACTGCAAGCAAGCGCCACACCTGCCCCTCCGTGACCGTCATACACACAGAAGAAATCGCACTTCCCCGGTTCCCCCAATCCACGGTCAGAAACCCTAGCTCCCATCTCACCGCATCCTCCATCTCGCTTCCCCCGCCAATAATCGACACCGATCCATGCGACACGTTCGTGACTCTCTCTCTCGGTCGCCGGACCTCCAATACCTGACGGAAATGGCGTCATTCTCCGACGAAGAGAACGACAAAGACATCACCAATTGTTGCATTTCCGAATAATGAGAATCTCCTCCTTTGGGCTCATCGGACTCCACGCCTTCGTCGGGAAACCGTCTCTTCTCGAAACAACAATCATCGCCAGAAACACTTCCAGACACGCCGGCGACGGAGCCATCAAAGTCTGAATTCGTGTGCCGGACTTGCAATCTTAGTCGGAGAGCATTATTTGACTTTCGTACAGCGACTTGTACGTGTCTAATGGCTAAATGCAATAAACTCCCCGAACTATGATAAGTTTTGCAAATAACCCCCTGAATTATAAATTGTGCAATAAACCCTCCTAAACTATTACATTTGTTGCAAAATGCCCAATTTTCTTTAAAAAGTTTCATAAATGACATAAATACCCTTTCTTTAATGAAGGTTATTGATGTCCGTTGGGGTGTGCTAAAAATATGTGTTAAAAACGGCCTCTTATGATGGTTTAGGTTTTACCTATCGCAAGTGAATGAATCGTATTGTAGTATAGTTCAGCTTGTGAAAGGTTATCGATCCCACAGAGACTAAGTCGTATTCTGAATTCTCGTAAAATAATACTCTTAAATTGCTATAAAAATATGATTTGTTGATTTTGATTTCTGAACTAATTAATTAATAAAACAGTAAAGATAGATTAAGACAAAAACAATAGAAATAAAATATAGGGTTTTCATACTCCACCACTAACCACATAATATAATTCTCAATTCACTCGATTGCAAGAGGATGATCCATAAACCGTGAATCAGATCGTACCGTAAATAGTTAAATACGACCCCAAAAAGGAATATCATCAACCGGATTGCGACAACTCATCTCATGATTGAACTGACTAGTACATGTCAATTAAATTACTCTAATCTACTCCTAATGCATGAAAATAAACTAAAGCATGTCTATATCAACTCGTCGCATGACTTGTGTCAACCTAGGGTTTTGAGTTTTATTACCACCATTGTGTAAAAAATCATAAATTAAGCATCCGAGTTCCAACTCATAGTGAATAACCATGATTGCGTAAGATAAATATATTCATTCAGTTTAAGACAAGAATCAGAATAAATATATAAACTTGTATTAAGAATAAAAACGGTATCTTATCTACTACAATTATCACAGTATGGTCATAATTTCCCCTCGTTACAATTGAAAACAAATAAGAACTACATTACTTGGCTAGGATTTTGCTAGAAAACCCTAGATATCGAGTTAGTTGTTCATGGTAGAAGGAGACTGCATCGTTGATGTAGAATCGTCCTCCATGGTCGTCTTCCCTGGAAATCTAGGTCTTGAATGGCTCCTCCCTTTGAATGATATGTGAATAGAAGCTCTGAAAATTATATGAAGAAGAGTCCCTTAAATCTGTAACAGACCTTGGTATATATAGGCAAATGTGAGGGAAACCCTAACTTGTGTTAGACTCCTATTGAGAATAGGATTCCCCTTTAGTATGATTTCTTTCCAAACTGAGTAAAATCATTCAATTTGATGTATAATAAGTCTAAAACATATATTTAGAGGTGGTGGGGTCAACTCGGATCATTCCGAGTCAAATTAGGATTTTGGCCCGATTATAAAATTTACAGTTTTTTCTACAGGACGTCTCTCACTCTTTTGATCATATTGGATCTACATACATTGGAGGGAGGCGTATAATATATCGTTGGAAATCTGACTTCAAGCTCTTGATGATAGGCTCAAGAATCACCTTATTTGAACCTTTTTTGACCGATATATGATATCTCAAAGTTTAATGAAATTTTGTGCTGAAAACACTGTTCATGCCGCACCGTAGCTTTAAGCGTAAAACTTCACTTTTTGACCACTTTTTGCTTCTGTAAGCGTAGGTTTAAGCGTAAATTTTTCATGAAAATCATTTTTCTCCGCAATTGTGCCAAAATAACCATCTTGATTCCACGAGACTTTTTGTTTGAAATAACGGCTTCGGAAAATGCCGTTTTTGCCTTCCGGGAGCCATTTTGTCTCGAAAACACCTCTTTGACTCTCCTCTTGAATAGAAACAAACGTGTACTTGGTTAATTCACCAAAGTTAGCTATATTTCTTCATTAAGCTCCTGAAATATGCTTAAACACACAAACGACATAAAAATACTAAATAATGAATTGTAAAGAGGTAACAACAGTAAGATAGGGACTTAAAATTGATACTTTTGAGCACCTATCAGTTACTTAATACAATTTTCTTATTAACCTTAAATTATGAAATAATTGAGAGTAATTTGATGACATCTTCTCCATTCAAATTTGTATAAAAATTACACATAAGTTTAAAAAATCTAGGTCTTGAATAATTCTTTTAGGTTGTTTAAATAAGAATAAAATAAAATTCTAAAATGCTTAGTTAATTAATTAAGATTATTTATATATATATAACAGGAGGAAATCAAAAAATGTTTATTATCTAAATAATTTGTGATTTGCTTATGAATATATTTGTATACAAATAAATTTTCATTTGGTATAAAAAAATATTAACTAGGATAATGAATTTTATTATTTAAATCAAACTAAATTTTATTAACAAGTTAATTAATTTAAAATAAAGTAATTACAACTTATAATTTTTTATTTTTTTTTACCATTTGAGAGTATATTTACTTTAATACATTTAAGGTGAATGGTATAATTAATATTCTAACTAAAAGAAATAATATTTAAAAATAATTTAAAGTATTATCAAAATATAATAGTAAGGGTATGATAGTCTTTTGCAATAGAATTGGGACAAATTGCAACAAATTGATAGTTGAGGAAGATTTGTTTTAGTTCAGGGGGGTTAGTTGCGAAAGTGCAATAGTTCGGGGGGTTTATTGTTCTCTATCCTTGATATTTATAGATTTTTATTATTAAGTTTTAATATTTTGGGTTTGAGATTAAAAAAAAGAAAGGGCAATTATTCAATTATTTTTCTTTTGATTTTTGAAGGCTGAAATATCTTTGTAACATTGAAATTAGAAGTGTGCACATCTCGTTCCGGTTCGATTAAAATCGTATTGAAGGAAATAGTTTTTTAAAACACTGTTCCATTATTTTTAAAATATATTACTAATACTTTGTTCCATTGTTTTTAAAATATATTACTAATACTTATTTATATTGTTTGCAGAATAAAAACATTTAATAAAATGTAATACTACATATAGAATGACTAATGTCATTAAACATTTTAAGCCAATGTGAGTCTGTGACTAGTGCAAGTAAACGAAGCCCAAGCCCAATGTATCGGCCCACGGTGTGACTGGGAGACAAATACTTTTCGCGCCAAAGTAAGTTCGTTGCTGCGCTAACAATATTCACACTTTCCTTACGCTCTCACTCGTATATAAGCAGGGGTCCGTACTGCACTCTGATCAGATCTCGGCATTTCACATCCCATCGCTGATGTGAGTTAACTTTACTATTCTTCTCTCTCACACACAAAACACACATATACACACACTCAAATATATATGCGAAACACAGAGATCACGAAGGTCATCTTTCTACCGTCATTGATGTAACTCTATTCATCTCTCTCTCTCACACACACACTCGCACACACACATACATCCAATCGCGCGCGCACAAACATATATATCGATGAGAGTCTGCTTTTTGTAATGTGCAGATCTGCTGTCTCCAAGCTATACACAGATCTATTGCTGGCTCAAGCTTTGACTGAATTTGGTAATTCTCTCTCTCACACACCAAAACACTCACAAATACACTCAAATTTACACATACAAACACATTCAAACATACACTCGCGCACACAGTCACACATAAATCGATAAGACTCTGCTTTTTGTAAGGTCAGATCTGCTGTCTAGAAGCTGATCAGTTTCTGGCTCTACGTTTGACTAATTTTGGTACTTTCTCTCTCTCAAACACTAAAACACACACATATACACTCAAATATATATATATATATATATGCAAACACACACACCAATAGATCAACTATTTTGGGACGATTGACTCTCTTCTAATCTCGCTCTATCTCACAGACTCATACACATACAAACACACACATCAAGATCGAGATGATGTGTGTGGTACCTTCACTGCTCTCTCACGTGCGCGCGTCAAGGTCAAGAGACTCTGTTTTGTGATTTGTAGAACTGTTGTTGCACACGGTTCTATATCTTTATCTTGGACTTCGATTTGTTACTCATTCGATGCACTCATACCTGTTTCTTTAAAATGTTGAATTATTTAATTTCTATAATTTTTTAATTTTCTATTAAATGATCTCTCTAAGTCTTGAAAATTATGGATTAAAACTCAATTTCATCTTATTTTTCTGTGTCTTGAAAAGGTTTTATTATTTAATTTGTATAAATTTGCAATTTGCAATAAGATGTAGAGACTCTGTTTTGTGATTTGTAGAAGTGTTGTTTGCACACGGTTCTATCTCTTGATCTTGGACTTGGACTTGGATTTGTTACTCATTCGATGCCCTCATACCTGCACTGTCTCTGTGCAAAATTTACATTTCATCTTATTTTTCTGTCTTTTAAATGTTGAATTATTTCATTTCTATAATTTTTCAATTTGCTATTAAATGATCTCTCTGAGACTTGAAAATTATGGATTAAAACTCAATCTCATCTTCTTTTTATGTGTCTTGAAAAGGTGTTATTATTTAATTTGTATAAATTTTCAATTTGCAACAAGAAGTTCTCTCTGAATGTTATAAATGTGTATGGTATATAATTTGTGTATATTAATAAGTTCATGTAAATGCAATCCTTGGAAATTGTGATGCATTTTGCCCAAACTTTTTGCAGAGATGGATATACATATACATATACATATACTACCACCTATGCCTGTGACTTTTGCGACAAAACCTTCTCTGCCATACCTAAAGTCATAAAACATCAGAACTCCTCCAAGCATAAGAATCAAGGACATGTCTGCAAGCATTGCCGTTTCCACTACAAGACTAAGCCAAGCCTCCTCGCACACCGCAAAAGAGGCTGCCATTAACACATGTCTTCCCTTTCCAATCTGTTCACCCAAATGGAATGAGGATGTTATGGTATAAATATACATATACATATACTACCACCTAGTAGTTCTATTCCTGTTTCTTCTTTTCCTGAAACTGATATTGCTTTGTAATACTTTTACTGCTACTTTGTAGTTCTCTTCATGTTTCTTTCTTTTCATCTCACTTGTACTGCTTTATAATATCCCTATCAATAAGAGTCATCAGGTACCTTTACTAAATCTTTTGCCTTGCTTGCTTATGTTTTGGCTTTTGTTTTCTTATGTTTTCATTTAGTTTAGGGTAAATTGCTTAAAACCCCCCTGAAGTTTACTCTCTTTCCCACGGATACCCCCTCAACTAATTATACCCCCCCGAACTTTCATTTTCTTGCACCATGGACTTGCTCTCAAAATTTTTTATCCTTTTACCCTCCAAACTTTTTATATTTCCACATTACCTTTAATCCTTTTATAGGGCAAAAAAACATATAAAAGACTATTCTACCCTTACTATTATATTTCTTAATTCTTTAAATTATAAAAATATTATTTTTTTTAGTTATAATATTAATTCTGTCATTTACCTTTAATGTATTAGACTAAATATACTCTCAAATGTTATTTTTTTTTTTTTTATAAATTCTAATTATTTTATTTGTAAATCAATTAACTTGGTATTAAATTTTAGTTTGATTTAAATCATAAAACTCATTATCCTAATTAACTTTTTCATGCCAAATAAAACAATCTTTTCATAAAAATATATTAAAAAATATATCACAAAATACTTAATAATAAATTGTGATTTATTTATGAATATATTAATTAGGATAATGAGTTTCAAGAATCGGAGAAGTAGCTTACAAGAGCTAGAAGAGGAGATCAGGATTTCAGGAACAGATGATAACGGCTTTAAAGGGTTTTATCGAATATTTTAGAATTTCTTCAAGGGGTCTACGTTGATTAATGTAACAATAAATATTTATTTTTAGCACTTTCTTTTCAATATTTATTATTATTTTTTTATTTTAATTAATATAATATAGTTGTAGTTTTTATTATTTTTGAAACTAATGAAAAAGGACAATTTAAAAAAATATAAAATTATCCGAAACCAAGTATAATTTAAAAATTGGAAAATTAATGTACGAGGAAGGAAGTAGAATTATGTATGAGCAAGTTCTTTATCAACATTTATCATTCTTTCATAATAGACAATAATTAATGTTTCAATTACGATTTTGAAATATCATAAAATACAATAAGATGAGATTGGTTAAATAGTTGAATATAAGGATTTGTTCATGCTAGTTCAATTATCAAATAAAAAAGTATTAAAATAATAGTAATTTCTGGGTTTTTTTTTAACAAGTCAGTTTCATGTAAATCATGGAAGTTGATTTTTAGTTATTTAAAATCTTGTTTCAGCACGCACACAATTAATTAAAAATCCAAATCCATAAATATCTACATGGTGTCGAGACCAACTAATCACAAATTGAAACCAAAAAAAAAAAAATCACCAACTACAACATAACTTTAATAAAAATCACTAAGATCCATAAAATAAAATGAAAAATCATCAAACGTGTTATCCTCCCAACAATGTGTACAAAATAAAATCAAAGAAAATAAAAAACACATGTTCAGATTCAACAAGCTAGCCAGAATCTGACACAGTGTTCAACCAACATAACCAAATATATATAAAATCATTAGAAAAATAAAATATAATAAGTTTTAATTACCGAAAAAAAACAAAAAATAAATAAATAAAAATGAGCACTAGGGTAATGAGTTCTAATTATTTTATTTGTAAATCAGTTAACTTGTTATTAAATTTTTATTTGATTTAAATCATAAAACTCATTATCCTAATTAATTTTTATTTTTTGCCAAATTAAACTTTCTTTTCATAAAAATATATTCATAAATTGTGATTTATTTATGAATATATTAATTAGGATTGAGTTTTATGATTTAAATCAAACTAAAATTTAATAACAAGTTAATTGATTTACAAATAAAATAATTAAAACTTACAAAAAAAAATTTAACATTTGAGAGTATATTTAGTCTAATACATTAAAGGTAAATGACATAATTAATATTCTAACTAAAAGAAATAATATTTTTGTAATTTAAAAAATTAAGAAATATAATAGTAAGGATATGATAGTCTTTTATATGTTTTTTTGCCCTATAAGAGGATTAAAGGTAATGTGGAAATACAAAAAATTTAGAGGGTAAAAGGGTAAACAAATTTGAGGGCAAGCCCATGGTGCAACCTTTTATGAAACTTTAGGTGCAACCTTTTATAAAATTTTAGGGGATTCTAAATTTATTTTATAGTTAAGGGGATATTCGTGAGAAAGAGAGTAATCTTCATAGAGTTTTTAAGCAATTTTTTAAACAGTTCATGGAATAATCAAACAAGGGGAGATTACAAAATAGTGTTGTTATAGACTTGGACTTATAGTATTATTCCATATAACTATATATAAGAAGTCTTTCATTTAAATTCCATTGCACGTGTTACTGAAACATGGTGATTTTATTTACCCAAAAGAAGAAACATGGTGATTCTGCACAAGCCCCACACACCTACACCACATACTACATAGTACATACACAAATTCATATATATATATACACACACAAATCTACACACCAATCTCAAACAGTGTTACCACTTCTCATCTGTCATTCACACCTATGTGCACTGTTGCCTTTTCCTAGAAATTAGTGTCTAATTTCCTTGTAAACTAATATTTTTTACTTTGTTATACAGGAATCATGGATACAGGGGCAATACACTACAATATTTAGATGAAAAAACAAGATAATAGTATGACTAGGACAACAGAACATTAATTTAGTAGATAAAAAAAATGTAATTTATTTCATGTAATTTAAATAAAATTATGGATCAAAACGCCATTATTAATATATAATTTGAGTTTGTTTCACCAACAATGTAATCTAAATAAATATTCAAAGTCAAGGAAACATGATACATGGATATTTTAAGGTTCAAAAATTGCTTAAAGTATGTTTCAAATTAAATATGGAAAAAGACTTAAAATTTAGTACCTTAATAAGTAATAAGTCTTATATTCGATTCTAACCGGGTGTAAATAATTCGTTGGGGGCCACGACCAAGAATTTAGTCCGAGTTTTGCCCTATCCGTGTAGAGGGATCACTTTGCTGTTTGCATGGATCCCGTGAAGTAGTTGAGACAAAATCCCTGAACACTCCGGTTATTAAAAAAAAAAATTGTGTAAAGTATGAGATACATTATTGAAGTATTCGGTAAATACCACTTAGGAGTTATAAAATATGAATACATTAATAAGGTATGATTCATTTAAGAAGTATTGAATACGTGATATATGGATGATGATATAGTATTAAAAAGGAATGAATTTTGGATTTTATATTTTATTAGAACTATGCTTTATTTTCTGATAACGTAATTTTAATTCTCTTTATTAGGTATTGTATAAAAAAATTCTGAAAGATAACTTACAGAAATGCCAATATGGATATAATTCAAAAATCTTTTGCACACATATAGGTAGGGCTGCAAATGAACCGAACCATTTGTGAGCGTGCTCGGGTTCGGCTCGTTAAGAGCTCGGCTCGTGCTCGTTCATTTAGTAAACGAATCGAGCCTGAGCACAATTTTAAGGCTCGTTTAGTAAACGAGCCGAGCTTGAACATTACTAAACTCGGCTCGTCAAGCTCGTGAACAGGCTCGTCTAAGTTAAATAGTAAAATTATATTATATTTGACAAAAGAAAGTGTTCAAATTGAACAAATTATGAAGATTATTGTGAAAATATTATAGAAATTAGGTGGTCATAACATAAAATTCATTCATAAAAAATTATACTAGTGAAAATATGTTAAAACAGACATGCAACAACTCAATCCAGACAACTATTAGGAAGATTAATATATGTTACATTGAAACGAGTTGTTCGTGAACAAGCTCGGGCTCGGCTCGTTAAATCTAGCGTTCGGCTCGGGCTCGTTCGTTAAGCAAATGAGCCGAGCTTGAACACATTTTCTAAGCTCGTTTAGTAAATGAACCGAACTTGAACATTCCAAAACTCGGCTCGGCTCGGTTCGTTTGCAGCCCTACATATAGGTAAGGGTTCCAAATGGGCAGTTGGGCTGGATTCGGACAGGGTCAAATTAGCCGATCAAAATAGATTAAAATTAAAATTTTAACCCGTTTGGGTTGGATCAAAACGAGTCGGGTCAACTGCTTAACCGTGTTTTGAATTCTAGATATAATTTTAAAGAAATGTTTTGTTAATTTTTCTATTTTAATTAATTTCAATAACTTGAAGATAAAAGGGTCCAAAGTTGATTTTTTTCTTTCTTTTGAAACTAGGTATTAAAGGCTTTGGCCCTACTAATCCCAAAACACGTACACGGTGCTCCCTCACGATTTATAAAATTTGGATTATATTCGTAGACGTAACCCATATCTAAGAAGAATCAAACTTCAGACATGAGGCTTTTTGAGGCCCAAACTCCAAGTCTTTGTCACTTGAGTCAAACTGTGGTTAAGTTGACTCGTTTTAAAAATTTCGACTCATTTAATAAATAATTTAAGTTTGATTTTTAAGTACTTAAATATTTTTTTTTTTAAAAAATCAACCTGTTATTAAGCATCTAACACGTGTTTTAACATTTTTTCTCTTTATAAAAAGACTTGATCCTTCTTTAGCTATTCGGTCGCTTTCAGGATTAGATCCGTGTGACTGAATTCACCGACATTCAATCAGTTTTCAAATCAAATGTCTCAAACAGAAGTTATATTGAAAACATAGTACGAGAAGCTTAACCAAAAGTACAAATTGTTTTAGAGCAAATTTACACTACAACAAAAAGAAAATACGACACTAAAATGTTTAGTAGCAAATAGATAAAAACAATGCCATTAATTTATTTTTAACAACATATCTTTTATCCTCTGGTAGTTGGAAAATTGGTGACTATTCCTACTTTTTTTTTTTCGTTTAATTTTTGTAACAACACTTTCTCAATTGACCCAAGAAATTTCTGTGTGTGAAACAAAGGACTCTTAAATTTTACTCATATAAAATCAAAATATAAATTATGGTGAGGCAGATCCAAAGTAAAAGAGGGACCCAAAATTTTATTTAATAAAGGATAATTTAATAAAATATATAAGGAGAACATTTGAGTGAAAGAATGCAAATGGGTTATGGGTATTTTGAACCAAAATCATATTTTTTTCTCATAATTATTTTTATTAATTGACCTTTTATTTGCAATACTTTTTTAAAATTATCATATCTGTAATATCAATTCCAAAAGTTATTATTTTTTCAAAAAACAATTCCCTTTTATATTTAAGTAATATTTTATGTAAGATATATGAATGATTAAATTAGATGTGATTGTACAAGTATACTACAAGTAGTTATCAGTTTCCTTCTTGACTTCTTTCTCATTAGGAAAAGAATACAAATATTGTATACATAAAATATTCTTATATATATATATATATATATAACTGTCGCACCAATAGATCTGGCCTCTCACTTTCTCTTTAGCTCTGCAAAAGCCTCTCTCCTCTTCATCTCCCAAGGTCAGTTCTCTCCTCTCTCTCCTAGGGGTTTTATCGATGTTTCAGTTGGTTCCACAGGGTTTTAGTCTATTTAACCATTTGTATTGGTTGATCTGTGGATATATATGTACATGTATTAGATATGTTCAAGTATATACAGGTGTTGTTTTGAGTGAATTTGTGCATATGTAGTTTGCTAGATTTATGTGTTCAAAGTATATGTTTTTTTCATAAACTTTGATTTCTGTAGGTGGGTTGATCATCTATGTATGTTCTTAAGTTCCTATTTATGTGTTTTGATGCGATTTCAAGTTACAATCTAGTAAGAATAATGTTTCTTTGCTTTTGTGACAATTGAGAATTTCATACATTCGGTATTGGGCACTCCTATTTCGGTCTCAAGTTCAAATTGCTCTTCTATGGTCCTTTAAATTCTTTTTAAAAAAAACTATCTTATTTATTAAACTAATAATACATCCATGTTTGAATTTATATACCCATATGAATATGTATATGTATAGAGTTTTTTTTTTTTTTTTTGAGTGGATTTGGGTATGTGTAGTGTGTTAGATCCATGTGTGTAATGTTCGTGGTATTTTTTTTTCATGAATTGATCCTCTAGTGCTTAAGTTGATGTATATGTGGTTTTGGTGCAATTTCAAATTTCAATCAAGTTTGTTCGCTTTTGTGAGCGTAAGAATTTCATAATTTCAGTATTGGATATTGTTATTTCGGCGTCAAATTTTAAATTGCCCTTCCATGATGGATTAAATTCTAGAACGAGTTATCATATATATTGGATATGGCAGTACAATTTGCATAGAAAAGTTGGGAATAATCCAATAATGCAAGGGCTTGTTATTATTTAGTAGTGAGCAAAAAGAGTTTAATTATTTTTAAAGCCTTCTTTTAATACTTTTCTTTCATAGAATTAGCTACCTACCTATAGCATAGTTCTATTCTTTCTGAAATTTCTTTTTAATTCCGTTCTTTTTGTAATAAATTAGTTTATTTAACTTTTAGTTATTGGAAGTTTCGTCGCTTGTAGTATTAGAATCCCAGAATATTAGTGTTTCAAATTTCATTCTCTTATTAGTAAAATTATGTGTACTTTACTGATTTTAAATTACTGTAAGTATGATTTACATAATTTTTTGTTTTTATTGATAGTAGAAAATTACTCAAACTTCACTTCAAAATTCTCCTATGTATGTAAAAAAAATGGAATTTAAATATGATTCAACTTTAAAAAAGTATTGAAAACTATATATACCCATGGATTTATGTAGTCTTCAAGTGTTGTTTCTATTACTCATCTTTATAGCAATCTATCTATCTATATATATATCAGCTGCTATTTCACTTGTATTTGAATGCTCAAATAAATTCAATTATCTAATTATATTATTACTCTCTATTTTTGGTTATATGAATACGCAACAACTGATCGAAGTTTTTATAACTTTTCATTCTTACTTATTATATGTAAACAATCAATAATACTTAATAAAAATACCACATTTTTTTTAGGGGAGCCTTGTTTTTTTTGGATTCCTCTAGCATTCTAGTCTAACACGTGAAACAACAATTTTTCAACAAAGGGTGGCGGTGAGGTTTGAACATGGGACATTTGACTCTGATACTATGTTAACAACCAACTACTCCAAGAGCTTAAGTTGTTAGAGAGAGTGTAACTTAAATATTTATATCCTTCAACAGTTTTCTTATATTCTTGGATGTGTTGAAATTGTAGTTATAAATTTGGGTAATATGGAGGAGTCAGATTGGCCACGGCTCCCAAAGCACTTGTTAGATATGATCGTGGACAAGTTGGTTTCCTTCACTGACTATGTTCGCTTTGGTGCGGTGTGTAAACAATGGAAGTGTGTGGCCGGGCAGAACAAAGTTAAATTCCTTGCGAATAGAGGTTGCATACAAGTTCCATTCTTGATGGTCCCGAGCGAAGACAATAGCGAAGAAAGACGAAGCTTATACAACATTACTCAGAACAGAATATATGATTTTCAACTACGGGTACCTTATAAAAAGAGGCTTTCTGGTTCCTCATTTGGTTGGTTATTTGCTGTGAAAGAGACTCTGGGCCTAACTCTAATAAACCCATTCTCTGGCACTATCATTGAACTTCCTCCAATTGTTGAAGAGAATGAATGTGAGGAAATTGAGTTTGAGGTTTTGAAGGCGATACTGTCGGCTGATCCTGCGTTGTCTCCTAACGACTATGTTGTTACAGCCATCTACACTAATTGTAGTAGATTGGCATTTATTCATGCAGGAGAGGAAACTTGGACTTACATTGATAACGAGATATTTATCGACATCGTGGATAACTTTGAAAGAGAAAGATATATGGGCTTCCATGATGTCATTCATTATAGAGGCCACATCTTTGCAGTGGATGATTTGGCTAGAGTATTAAGAATTGATGTTAATAGAAAAGTCGGGGACAGTAGCTCCCCGCAAGTGGAGGTAATTGCACCGCGCGCTTGTTCTTGTTATTCTGAGCCGAAATATCTTGTGGAATCATCTAGCGGGGATTTACTTATTATACTAAAGTATTTAAATACTGACACTAACACTGGTGCCGAGCATGAAACTACTGATTTTAAGGTTTTCAAGTTGCTCTTAGAGCAATGTAAGCAAGTTGAAGTGCAGGATTTGGGTGGAGACACCCTCTTTTTGGGAGAGAACCATTCCATTTGTGTTTCAGCATCGAAATGGCCTGGATGCCAGCCGGATTCCATTTATTACACAGATGATTATTCTGACCTGGTAACATATCCAACATGTGGGCGTGGCGATATGGGTATCTTCAACGTAAAGGATAGAAGTTTTCGAAAGCATTACATCCTCGATCCCTCGCATAATCATATGCCACCCTCAATTTGGATTGTCCCAAATGTGGTAGAAAATTGAGACTCAAACTGTTTTGCTGTCTTTTGGTCAATTGTAAATTTATTTTAGATTTTTTGCTTATAATTTTCGTGTAATTCGGCGGTAGATCTAGTTTGTGAGACATAAATCAATATTATTGTGGTAATGGAAATATTTCTGTGCTAGAATTCAATTTTTTCCTTAGAAGAAGGTTGCTGCTTTTTCTCTTAGAAGAAAGTTAATAACCTTTTTTCCCTTTTGGCATTATGAATCATATTCTGTAAAATAAGGGTTGGAAATAAAACTCAATCATAGTTTTATGACATTCATGAAAGAAGCGTATGTGGTTCTCATGCTGATCATGTTTATTTAATCAGTAGATAATTTGATTGATTTTCTTGGATAGCTTTATATTTACATGTTTGTTACGTTAGTTCTTTAAACCATGTGAACATTATTTAGATTTATTTCTTGTAATTTCAGGGCATCAGTTAGTGTATCTGCTCATATTTAGCTACGATAATTAGAACACCTTACCAACATGTGCAAATGCGTACATATATGTGCTCTCTCTCAAAACAAATACATACATCTGTATATATGTGTTTATTATTAACTTGAAACCAACTCAAAAAAATTAAAATTTTAATGTGCATGTTGCACTATATTATTAATAATGCTAAGTGTTAAGTGTCTAGTTAAATCTCGAAACACTCCGCATGATAGAGTATCTAATAATTTTTTTTTACTATTTTAATTTTTATAGTAAATGCATGCTTATTAAATGGCCAAAAAAAAAAAATAGTAAGTGCTACTAATGTGTATATTTGCATACATATAGAAAAAAATTACTTTTATTATTTTATTTTTGGGCAAATAACTCTGAAAATTATTTTAAAACAGTCTTAATAGTGTTTTTTTTACTATATTAATTTTTATAGTAAGTGCATGCTTATTAAACGACCAAAAAAAAAATTTAGTAAGTGCTACCAATGTGTATATTTGCGTACATCTATAAAAAATATTATTTTTTATTATTTTATTTTTGGATAATACACTATCGTACACTAGTAGTTTTTTTCTATTTTAATTTTTATAGTAAGTGTATACTTATTAAACGATTGAAAAAAACTATTAGTTACATAAAGTAAAAAAATTATTAATTAAAGTTAGTCTAGCATACTGAGTGAGTGTTTTGAGATTTAACTAGACACTATACTATTAATAACACTTAGCATTATTAATAGTATAATGCAACATGCACATTAAAATTTTAATTTATTTAAATGTATAAGGAAAGGTGTAGATATTAAAGTTAGCTAGTACTCTCTCCGTCCCAAAATAAGTATTCACTTTTCCTTATCCCAAAATAAGTGTCCACTTTTGAAAAGTCAAAGCACTTTATTTGGTCAATTTAACCTTCAATCATTAAAGTTATAAAACATATACACTATAAACCATCGTATCACTATGGTGGGATAATGGATAAAGTTAGTATTTTATTCACTAACATTACAACAAAAATCATTCTCTTGAAAAGTTAAATTTCCCAAAATGGCCATATAATTTGGGACGGAGGAAGTACTTCTTAAATGAATAAGAATATTATATAAAAAGAAGGGATAGTTACAGTTTCACCCTCGAGAATTATAAAATTACACAAACACCCTTATTGTTCTGATAATTACAATTTCACCCCTCAGAGTAATCGCATTTCATATAAGACGATCGAATATGCGAAATTACTTATATATCCATTCTTATTTATTATTTAACGAAGGTATTGTATACATTTCACCAAGAAAGAAAAACTATTGATGTAAGCGTTGACTGTGCTGAAAGTTCACTAGAAGGGAATAGTGGGGATAAAAGTGTAATTATTTAGAATGAGAAGGGTGCAGGTATAATTTTACAATTTTCCAGAGCGTAAAACTATAATTATCCCTAAAAAGAAAGAAACAAAATATATAGAACGAGTTACATCTGAGAGAATGCTAATGCACCACATATCATAATGCGCAATAGTAATTGAAATGTACCCACTGCTTGTGAAGCTTGCACTTATGTCCACAGGAGTGTTCATGTGCAGGGAACAATCTTCCTCAGATGCGCATTAGGTAAGAGGTGGTGGCACTCTTGCCCCTAGCATAGATTGTACACGTTCCAAGTCCCACGAGAAAACATAGAGGTCACAGTGCATCACATAACTGCTTCCTGCTCAAGCAGATTAAGTATCATATATATGCGTTAATGTGATGTAAATTCCATCGACAGCACACACATGGCTGGCCAAAGATTCAACAGAAAGGGAACACACTATGGAAAAGTACTTGCATGTCTAACTATACAATGAACTCCATCAGCTCTTGCCCTGGAAATGACTTGGTAAAACTCAGCCACCCATGACCGATACCATTGTCTTGCTTTCTGGCCTAGCAAATGTCCAACAAAAATAAGCCACAAACAGGTGGTTAGATACTTTCATCTTATCAATTTCACGATAACCAACAAGTGATTGGAGGCGCACGGATCAATCAACCACTTTCGCTATCCGAAATGAAAAGAACATTTTGTATGCATGCCTTTTATGGGGATAACAATCACGAGTTAACAAGAAAAAAACGAACAAAGAAACTCGATTCCATTACAGTGCATCTACCCGGTTTGTTCAACTCTTACCACTATGACACTGATGTTGTCACGGCTACCACGAGCAATTGGGCTAGTGCTTTTGCTCCTTCTTCAGAAGGGCTTTTCCTAACAGTCGCGCTAGATTCCCTTCTGCTTTCCGTTTCTGGGGTTCTCCTCCTCATTTGGCATTTGCGACAGTTCCTCACAACCTGGGATGCAGCCTCATTGGACACAACATCCCATAGGCCATCACTAGCAAGTATCCGGAATTTATCTGAAGCGGTTCTCTTGCACACTCTAACTTCTGGCTCAGATATCACAAATGATTTATGGTTTGAGATAGTGATTCCCTGCAATCAAGTTTGAGAACTTCGTAAGATATCATTATGAAGAATATTATATCCATTTAGATTGTATATCCATCATTTCTTCATTTAACAAATTAAACAAGTAAAGAAACCCACACAACCCCCAATTTGGGACTCAAACCCACACCTCCCACTTTGCGACTCGAATAATCACATTCCTTGCGAAAGGGAATCAAAATAAGGTACACATACAAGCAATTCTACATTCCTATGGTTCTGCTCTGGTCATGGTATTCTACATACCTGGGAAGCGAATTGGGCCAGTGGTTAGACTGTGTTCCATAATTTTCATTACCCTATAAATGCCAAGTAGTTGGATGAGCTCAGGGTGGTTTACATGCACGGGATGACTTCTCTGACAAACCGACTTGCTTCCTGAAACCAAACTAAACTATGTGATTCCTAAGTTTTATGTGCTTCTAGAGATGGTTGAGATATTTGTGTTGATTTCTAAGTTCACTCTGGCCAACTTATTGACCCAAAAGTCCAACAGTGCCCCGATCTTATTGGTGGTCGGTTGATTTCAAGGGTTGGGTTAGTCTTCAGTAATAAATTCATATTGTCAGTTAATACTAATACAGTAGCTGATTCAGCACGGATACAAAATGTTCGACATGAGGACACACACACAAATGTTGTTCTATAGAAATTTGGACATTTGTAACCTCAGGACAGAGAGTTTTAAAAAAACCAATTAGACTCCCTATTCAACTTCACTTGCATAGACCATTCTATTATTTGCTTATGTGTCATCAACAACGGAATAGAGGAGCTAGCATACTTCAATTGAGAAACCAAATGCAAAGTAAAGGCATTAAGCCTTGAATTTTTTTAATATTTAGAAAGACTTATTTGTATGCCGATGAAATTAATACATTACATGGTTTCACACAGAATGGACCCAATAAATATTTCCAGGGAAGTTTAATAATAAGCAGATTGTACATCCACTGAACAAATTAATACATAACACTAATCTTATTCTCTGACAACAAAAGCCATGCTACAGAGGACCTAGATTTGCAGCAGGATTTGATCCTATCTATTATTCATAATTATTAACAAATGCACTGAAGGTAATGCATCATTGCGAATACCTATGGATCTGAAAGTAGCAAGAACTCCTAATACCCGTTGGCCATTTCAGTTTATTACCCGACTCCAGCAGCTTCAATTCTCTCCAATTCATCAGGTCTGTTAGGCTGTGAACATAAAAGGATATTCATGAAGATAAACAATATAAGAGATTAACATACATGATAAAAAAAAACACCTACACAGAAACTTGCAATCAGAGACGAGAGACCAACACAGCAATGGAACACATTCAATTCATTTTCAATTTTCTTATTCATTTTGGGTCACAACCTATGAAGCCAACTATTATAATCTTTACACATCCACAAATATTGCAATAAACCATAAGTTCATGAAGACTTTCCGCACTATCCGGCAGAAATGAGAGTAAGAGACCATGGCAGCAACAGAAACATATTCAAATTCATTTTTTGTTTCCTAATTCAGCCACAAAAATTTCTCTTCCCAGAAAAGTTCCTTTTAAGCCATTTGGAATACTCAATAGCCAATTGTTTTTTCTTGGACTTACCTTCCACTTTTACAAAATAGTTTTTTCCTCTAAAAAACGATTTAACACCTCCACATGGAAACACAAAATTAAGGTTCAGCTCTAAACCGCAAGTCCATGAAGATTTCTGCAATATGCTGAAGAAATGAGAGTCACTTTATTTTGGATTTCTAGAGAGAGGCACCATGTAAGGAAATGGCCCAAAAGTGACAATAAAAGGATTCGAAAAAAGTTTATCACCCTTACCAGGGGAAGCCCAAAAAATCCAAGCTTAGAAGAAAACCAAGCCCAACTGTCCTATGAGGTGATTAACCGTTAGTAAAAGAAATGTAGAACACTAGGATCTAAATTGAGTAGCAGGGAGAAACATATCCTATGCTACAGAGGCCATATACTATGGATCAGGTCGACGCGGAAGGCAGAGGGGGCGAATGATGAAAGGTGTCAAGTCCCATGCACTTCGGGCATGCTTCAACATAATTCCGACCACACTTCAACATCATTTTGACATTCTTCGACTTTAACTTGGTCAATGAAGAAGGCCAAGGCTGGCTGAGAGACTAGACCAACTTACTCTATTCAGTTATGCTATTACTTGAAAATCTTCTTAATCAACGAATTATTCCATTAAAGGAGCTTGCAAGTCAACTCCTACTATCACTATATACAACACAGGCACAGATACACACACACACACACACAGAGACGGACCGTTAATGTGATGTGAATTCCATCGACATCGCACACACGGCTGGCAAAAGATTCAACAGAATGGAACACACTATGGAAATGACTAACTATACAATGAACTCCGTCAGCTCTTGCCCTGGGAATGACTTGGTAAAACTCTGCCACCCATGACCGATACCATTGTCTAGCTTCTGGCCTAGCAAATGTCCAACAAAAACAAGCCACAAAGGTGGTTAGATAGCTTCATATTTATCAATTAGACGATAACCAACAAGATTGGAGGTGCACGGATCAATCAACCATTTTCGCTATCCGAAATGAAAAGAAAATTTTGTATGCATTCCTTTTATGGGAAAACAAGCATGAGTTAATAAGAATAAACTGAACAAAGAAACTTGACTCCATCACATTGTGCTTCTACTCGGTTTCTTCAACTCTACCACTATGAAACTGATGTTGTCACTGCTACCATGAGAGATTGCCAATTGGGCTAGTGCTTTTGCCTTTCTTCAGAAGAGCTTTCCTAACAGTCACACTGGATTTCTTTCTGCTTTCAGTTTCTTGGGTTCTCCTCCTCATTTGGCGTTTGGGACAGTTCCTCACAACCTGGCATGCAGCCTCATTGGACACAACATCCCATAGGCCATCACTAGCAAGTATCAGGAATTCATCTGAATCGGTTCTCTTACACACTCTAACTTCTGGCTTGAATATCACATATGGTTTGAGATAGTGATCCCCTGCTATTGAGTTTGAGAACTTTGCAAGGTATCATTATGAATAATATTATATCCATCTAGCTCGTATATTCATTATTTATTCCTTTAAAAAAATAGGCAAGTAAAGAAACCCACACAACCCCCAACTAGGGACTCAAACCAGTACCTCCCATTTTGGGACTTGAACCATCACCTTTTCTGTGGAAGGGGTTGGGAATAAGTTATACACGCATGCTATTCTACATTCCTTTAGTTCTACTCTGATGCTGATTCAACGCGGATACAAAACGATAAACATGAGGACACAAACCTGGTGTCCTATAGAACATTTAGACATTTGCTACCTCAGCACTCGGACAGAGAATTAAACAATACCCACCAATTACAAAGACTATCCATTTTCTGTTGCATAGCCCATTCTATTATTTGTTTGAGTGCCATCAATAACCGAATAGAGGAGCTAGCATTGTGACTCGAATTTTAATATTTAGAAAGACTTATCTGTATGCTGATGAAGATACATTATATGTTTTTTTCAGAGAATTGACCCAATAAATATTCACAGGAATGTTTAAGAGTAAGCAAATTGTGCATCCACTGAACTAATCAATGCATAATGCTTATCTTATTCGCTGACAACAGAAGCCATTTTCCACCACAAATTATAAGAAACCAATATCAGTGTGTGACGGAGTACATGGATTTGCAGCAGGATTTTTTCATATCTATTATTTGTAAATTCTGTGAATGCACTGAAAGTGACGCATAATTTTGTAAGTACCTATGGATCTGGAAGTAGCAAACTCCTAATACCCCTTTGCCATTCCAGTTTATCACCCTTCCACCAGCAACTTCAATTCTCTCCAATTCATCAGGTCTGTCAAGCTGTGAAAAAAGAAGAAGGATATTCACAAGGATAATGTTACAAGATATTTGCATACATGATGAAAAACACCAAGCCAAAAGCTTCTAATCAGATATAAAAGACCAACACAGCAACATAACACATTCAAGGGTGGCAAAAACTTCTAATCCTATAGCCGAAGAGCCCTCTGTCCCACACATCTATCCAGAAGCAAGTGTAGTTCACCGGTTCCACCAAATGCTCCTATCTCTCGGCAAAGATCGTGTGAGTGTGCAGTTATGCTTCGCCATAGAATAGATCGACCCAGTTCCCAAGCTAATGAAGTCAATTCCTATAAGAAACCAGTTGGCAGTCCATTTTCTGGCACATACAATCCTAATTGGAGGAACCATCCTATGAAGCAAACTATTATAATCTTTGTCCAGCCAAATACTGCGATAAACCATAAGTCCATGAAGAGTTTCTCCAGTGAGAGATTAGAGACCACGGCAGCAACAACACATTCGATTCATTTTGTTTCTTTAATTCAGTTTGAATAACAACCTAAGAAACAAACTACTGCAATTTCTATAGAGCCACAAATATAACTTCCCCCAGCAAAGTTCCTTTTAAGCAATTTGGAATACATAATAGCCAATTTTGTTTTTCCCTAAAAGGTAAGACTTTATAGCTAATTGTTTTTCCTTTTTTTTTTTTTTTTTTTTTTTTTTTTTTGGTGCTAACTATCACCTTCTATAAATTAGTTTTTTCCCCTAAAAAACGATCTCACACCTCTACATGGAAACAAAGAATTAAGGTTCAACTCTAAACTGCAAGTCCATGAATTTCAACAATATGCAGAAGAAATAAGAATCACTTGTTTTTGATTTCCAGAGAGGCCCCATGCAAAGAAATGGGACAAGAGTGACAATAAAGGATTAGAAGTCTAATCCAACCCAAAAAGCTTATCACCCTTACCAGAGGAAGCCCAAAGGAAACCAGCTTAGAAGAAAAACTAAGCCAAAGTGTCCTAAGAGGTAGCAACCGCTAGTAACAGAATTGTAGCACCCTACCATCCACATTGAGTAGCATAGAGACAACACAGGTTTCACTACAGAGGCCAAATACTAGAGATCAGGTGGGTGTGGAAGGCAAAGGAGGCAAATGATGGAAGACGGCAAGTCCCATGCACGTCGGGCACACTTCAACATTATTCCAACCACACTTAACATGATTTTGACATTTTAAACTCTAGCTTTCAACTTGGTCAATGAAGAAGGCCAAGGCTGGTAGAGAGACTAAACTAACTTACTCAATTTAGTTGTGCTATTACTTGAAATCTTCCTAATCGCAAAGTTATTCCATTAATGGAGCTCATAAATTAACTCCGCTATCGCTATATACAAACACCCACCCCCACAGACTGTTCAAATGCTTACTATGTAAAAACTTACTGCTTTTCATAACTTAAGATTATGGATGACCAAATTTCCCATCCTGGTGGGAATTTGGCCCGCCCGCTTAAACGGGGTTTGAGGATTATGTAAATGAGGCGGATGGGGTGTAATTTTAAATATCGGCTGGTTTCGCGGGGCTGTCCGCCCATTATACTATCAGTTTTACAAATTTACCCTTACATTTTCTTATATATTACTAAAATATTCAACTATTTACAGTTTCACTTAAAGACAAACCCTAGTCCCTCCTCCAGCCAAGCGTATTGACATAGCACTATTTACAACGACAGTTATCGTTGACTTGGTCATCGTTACTATCGTCCTCGTGGATGACTGTAAATTACTCACATATAACATATATGTACATATATTTACTGCTGAAGATATAGTTTGGTTGTCCATCTTAGATCTGATTCTCAAGACTCCCTGTCCTTGAGATCAGTCATTCAATTTTTCAGCCGTTGTTCTGAGATCGGAGTATGCATTTCCACTTGGCACTTGTTCAGTTTTTCTCTAACTTGAGGGCATTGATGTATTACACATTAGATTGATTATGTTATTGCCTTCCTCCGAAATTCATTTCCTTGAGTTTCCTCTATCTAAGTTTGTCCCTATATTTTTCATTGTAGGCACGGCGGGGCAGTGGTGGTTAAGGAGATTGAGAATGGGATATGTCCCATCTCCCAAGCCGCCCCACGGCCATATACTTTTTACTTAAACTACTCAATATACACTTAAAAGTGTTCCTACATTGCAAGTGAGAATTTTCGTATATATATATCTATATTTGTAGAAACTAACACGAAAATCATAATAAAACCCACATACACATCAGACTGTTTTGCATCATCAATATTGTAGCACGTACTATTCAACAAAAATCTGATTATATACATTCCAACAGAGTACACATTCCGCTAGGGAGAATGTCTCACCATCCCATATGTGATTTGAACTTGATCAGAGACCTCCCTGTGGTTTGGCAAAAGGCCAAGGGCCTCCCCTGTGGTTTGAACTTGATCAAAGACCTCCCTGAGGTTTGCAAAAGTTTGCATACCTCCCCGCCAAGGACCTCCCCTGTGGTTTGAACTTGATCAAAGACCTCCCTGATGTTTGCAAAAGTTTGCACAGACCTCCCCGCCAAGGACCTCCCCTGTGGTTTGAACTTGATCAAAGACCTCCCTGAAGTTTGCAAAAGTTTGCACACCTCCCCTGGTGTTAACTTGCCGTTAAATCAGCTAACGGAAGTGCTAAAAATACATAATTGTCCTAAGGTTTTGAAGTGAAATTACAAAACTATCCAATGTTCTTTCTCTCTCTACAAATTTTTAGCACTTTGTTAGCTGATTTAACGGCAAGTTAACATTAGGGGAGGTCTGTGCAAACTTTTGCAAACCTCATGGAGGTCTGATCAAATTCAAACCACATGGGGAGGTCCTTGGCCTTTTGCCAAACCACAGGGGAGGTTTCTGTAAATTACCCAAATATATATTTATATATTATCCGTATGTCAATTAGTAGTAAAATAACATTTGCAGATCCAAAAATTACCTTATGATCCGTATACATGAGAACCGAAACCCCTCCTGAAGACAGGACAGCCCTAGAATCGCCACAATTGGCAACCGACAGCTCTTCTTCTCCCATCACAGCCACCACCGCCGTTGAACCACTCTCCGCTCCAACCCTCCCAAAATCATTAACCTCCTCATCAATTTTCCTAAAACTCGCTCTCATCACCTTCTCCCAATCCACCTCCGTTCCTGCACAGCTCTCCGTCTTCCACCTCCGCCACCACCCAACCGGTCACTACAAGTGCGCGCCACACCTGCCCCGCCGTGACCGCGAAGAAATTGCAATTCCCCGAATCCACGGTCAGAAACCCTAGCTCCGACCTCCCCGCATCCTCCATCTCGCTTCTCCCGCCAATAATCGACACCGATCCATGCGACAAGCTCGTGACTCTCTCTCGGTTGCCGGAACTACAAGACCTGCCGGAAATGGAGTCGTTCTCCGACGAAGACGCCGGCGAAGAGAATGACAAAGACATCACCAATTGTTGCATTTCCGAAGAATGATAATCTCCTCCTGTGGCCTCATCGGACTCCACGCTTCGTCGCGAACCCGTCTCTTCTCGCAACAACGATCATCGCCGGAAACACTTCCAGAATCACCGGCGATGGCGACGGAGGAGCGGCGAAGACTGGATTCGTGTGACGGCGATGATTTGAATCGCCGAACTTGCAATCTTCGCCTGGGGAGGTGGGGCCCGGTGAAGAGGTGGGGCCAGTGAATCGGTGGGAAGTTGGCAAAGATTGCTGATACATACATGTCTAGCTTTTGGTATTTATAGTTTTTTATTATGAAGTTTTAATATTTTGGGTTTGTGAAACAAGAAGAAGCAATTATTCCATTAGTTTTCTTTTGATATTTTAAAAGGCTGAATAACTTTGTAACATTGAAATTAGATCCGGTTTGTTATATTACTAATATACTTATTTATATTGTTTGGAAAATATTAAATGTAATACATATAGAGTCGACTAATGCCATTTAACATTTTAAGACACAGGCAATGTGACTAATGGTTGTAAACGAAGCCCAGCCCATCGGCCCAAAGTGTGACGGGGAGACAAATGGTTTTGGCGCCAAAATAAGTTATTGTTGCGCTAACAGTATTCACACTTCCCATACACGCCCGCACACACACACACATATATATATATGCATACTGCATACAGGGTACTGTACTCTTCTGCATTTCACAACCCATCGAGTGCTCTTGGAGCTGTGAGGTACCTTCTCTCACACTCTCTCTCACACACAAAAACACACACATATACATACATATACACATATATATGCGAATCACACACACATTTCTTCTGCAATTGATGTGAGATGTGACTCTCTTCTCTGTTTTTTGTGATTACAGCTCTGCCAATACAGATCTGTTGCTCTGATTCGGTACCTTCTGTCTTCTCTCGCTCTCTCTCACTCACAAAAACACATATGAGCACACACACACACATATATATATATATATATATACAACACATGCATTACTTGTAGTAATCAGATCTGCTGTTACTCTTCTGACATCTATTGAATCAACTCTCTGCGATATATATATATACACACACTTACACCAGGAATAGATCCACTTTCTTTCACACACATGCGCGGTACACACAGATATATGGATTCTCTGTAACTGAATCAATAAATTTTGTGATTTTCAGATTTGGTGTCTCGCTCTAGGTTTTGACTTGGATTTTGACTTTAATTTGGTAATTTTTTAATTTACTCCTTCTATGCACTCGTACATGTGTATGTATGTAATTTTTCAATCTTCTAAATTTATTGCATCTTCACTTTCCCCTTCTCTTTCTCTGCTTAAATTGTATTTATCTTAATTGTCTAATTCACATAATTCTTTAATTTACTATAAATTATTCTAACTCTATAATTAGGGTAATTCCTGAATTTGCAATAAGTTTTTCTTGTGTTGTAATTGTGTAATTGAACCATGTACTGTAGAATTTTCTCTTTGTGTCTTGTAGATGTGATCTGTTTAACTTTTGTGTCTGGTAAATGTGTGTGGTAATTCTTGTCATGAGTCATTGGAGTATTAAAGTCATTCTTTCTTCCTTGAAGACCTTATAAATCGAACTCGGTATGAGAAATTTTAAGCTGTTATTAGTTTCTTATGAGATTAGTTACAATGTAACTAGTGTGTAACTCATGTTTTGTGTTTCTTATTCCTTCATTACTCGGTATACTTGGAAGTGACTAGAAGCTTTTAGGGTCAGTAAGAGTGAGAAAATTTAGGTGTTACAATAATTGGTGAGAAAATTTGAGGGTGTCTAAATTGGTAGCTGTGAGTGAAAACCCAGACAACAGTGGAGTTGCAACTCATAACTTAGTAGTTGCAAGATTAGTATAATTGAACTAAATGTTAGAGACTCATCAAAGATTGGTTCAAGAAAATTAAAATGGTGGGTGCAAAATTGCAATACAATCATGTATTGATGATGTTTGGGGTGTTGATGAGTGTGGTATCAAAAGGGTCAAGTGTGGGAGTGAATTGGGGGACTATGGCAACACACCAATTGCCAGCAGATAAAGTGGTGGATATGATGGAAGAAAATGGGTTTGAAAAGGTGAGGTTGTTTGAGGCAGATGAGAAAATAATGGGGGCTCTGATTGGGAGTGACATTGAAGTCATGTTGGCAATAGCCAATTCATGTTGCAGCAGATGAGTGAATACCCTGGTGCTGCTGCTGATTGGGTTGATGCCAATGTCACTAGCTATGCCTACCCTGGTGGAGTCAATATCAAGTTCAGCCTCTCACTTTCGTGTTATATATATATATATATGTGTGTGTATTCCCACTAAACATCAAATTCATGTTATTTCCGGATTTTTAAGTTAAGCCCATTTTAATTTGTTGCTGTTGGTTTTGTTCTATAATTTCCTTTAACTCAATTGTATGTCCTTTCTCTGGTTTTTGTTTCTTGGTTTTTTATTGAGTTTTGGTTGTCCCATGCTTCTTTTTGTGTGTGTGTGTGTTTTTTATGTACTTAATTGTGTTCAGCTTTAGCTGCTTATAGTTTTTCCACATTTTTTTTTCGTAATCTTCAAGTTCAGTCAATCACTTTCTTTATCTTTGTTACATCTTTTCTTTTTTCTTAGTGAATATCAAATTCATGTTATTTACTGATCTTAAAAGCCAATTTCAATTTCTTGCTTTTGATTTTGTTCTATAATTTCCTCCAACTCAATTGTATTTCCTTTCTCCGGTTATTGTTTCTTTATTTTTGTTAGAGTTTTGGGTTGTCCTATGCTCCTTGTGTGTGTGTGTGTGTGTGTTTTCAGCTTTTGCTGCTTATAGTTTCCCCACATTTTTTTCATAATCTCAAGTTCTTAACAAATTTGAGCTTATGAAAACATTTCCTTTAGACTTTTCCATGTGCTTTAGATCGGGTTTCCACCAATTGTTAGGGTTTTTGATTCCTTGCTCTTTTAAGCTTTTTGTTAAAAGTCCTTTTCATTGTTCTAAAAGATTTTACTTTTTGAATCAAATTTTCTGTTCTCTGACATTGGCGGGTTGGTGTTGCTCTTCATTATGGTTGAATTTTGATCATAGTACTGTGTATAAGCTGCTTATAAGATTCTAATTCACAAGTCGTTTGAGAACTGAAAAGATATAGCAATTAGGTTATTTTCGTACATCCCTGACTTACGAATGACATTGTAATACAAAATGCTCCACAGTGGTGTTATAAAACTGAATTGCCATTACTATTAATTCTTTCAATACTTGGGATTGTTATCTTTCTTTCGATTGACATGGTATTCGAGACGTATAGCTTCAGAAGTATAAATTCATTGGCCACATTTTTCCGAGTCTCTCAAAGTATAAGCTATCATTGCACAGTGATGAACACATGTTGACGGTCAGAATTTTGTATTCTGTTTTATACTTGCTGGATGTGTTGAATGTTGTGATGTGAAAGTAACTGTGATGATCAAATTTTTTCAGCTGATGGAGAAGCAAATGTGCAAGACCTGTGATGGAGTTGTGGTCTCTTTTGAAAGCGACGAAAAGGAAGAACCTTGCAAATGTCCAGCTGACCTTGTAGTCCCTCAGTATGCGTGTGGAATGTGCAGCAGGAAGTTTGATGAGATAAAGGGCGTTATTACGCACCACAATTCAGCCAGGCATAAGAACCGAGGTCATGTCTGCCACATCTGTGGCTTTCGCTACACAACCAAGGCAAGCCTTACCGCCCACTGTAAGCGAGTCCACCCCAACTCTAAAAAGAATTAACACACTTCTCTTTCCAATCACGATGGAAATGTCACAAGTATGTTTGACAATTGTATTGGAGATGTTTTGATCATTGTACCTACTAGTTCTTCCTATGTTTCTTTCTATCATCACCTGCAACTTACTGCTTCGATAGAAGGCCAATAGTACATCAGGTCCAATAAATTGTCCCCATGAATTATACTGCAATTCGGATATTCTTGTTTGTTTTTTCATTTAGTTGTTGGATTCAATTTTAAATAGTTATGCAACGTTCAAAGAAGTAGAGATTACATGATATTGATGTTTATATACTTTGACTTGTAGTATTGCATAGTAAGGCATATTAAGCAACAATGGTTGCGTTTGGAAACTGGTGTTTCCGTTTTTGTTTTTATTTTTGTTTTTTTCACTGTTCACGGGAACAAAAACGCGTTTGGGAGCCTTTGATGATTTTTGTTTTCGTGAACAGTAAAAAAACGTTTTCTCACCATTACATAATTGAAAACACCAAAATGGTGTTTTTATTTTATTTTCGGCACTGTTTGTTCTCAGCCAAAAAAAAAATTAATTGTTGTAAATTCCTTAACTGCCATCTTTAACCTCCAAACCTTAACCTCCATCTTCAACCTCCAAACCTTAACCTCCAAACCCTAACCCCCACCACTACCAACACAAACCCTTACCTCTGCAACTCGACCCCCCCAATCGAATTGGGGTAATGTGATCTTTATACATGCTACTATTTATATATTTATATATATATATATATATATATTCCTGTATGCTAATCTTTTGAACAACAGCAGAGTGGTCGTGTTCATTGTTGTATGGAAGACTTGGAAGTGTATATTGTAGTTGGTTTGTACAAGGGATGACAATCAAGTCAAACTTAATCTCACCCTTTGACAATTTGTTTTTTACTTTTTATTTCAAATAAATCTCAAAAACGTGTTTTTTTTTTGTTCCCGAAAATTTTTTAGACAAAATTTTCAACCAAACATGTTTTTGTTTCCGGATTACCCTTAGGACAAGAACAAAAAAAAAAAATTTGTTCTCAAGAGATAAAAAACGGAAACGAAAACACTAGTTTCCAAACGCACCCAAAAGAGAAATGAAGATTTTTTGTTCTTTCTTAAATAGTATGAGTTTACATATCATCATTCACACCCGTGTTGTCGGTCAATAATTAAATGAAATATCCAAAATAACTTTATACAAAACATACTCTTATAATCCAGGATAACACTATCTAAGTTTCCAAACACCCTTTATTCTTTCTGCTAAGTTTGTTATATTAAAAATATATATAAATAAAATGTATATTACACGTAAATATAATATAATATGATAGTAAATGGCTTTTGCTAAATTTGTCCTTGGGGTTTTTTTAATACTGTATCAACAGTGTGTAGCCCAACTAACAATGCCATTAATTAATGGAAGAAAATCTCTATTAGTTAATTTTTCCAATTCTAAAGTTTTAGTAATACCTTTTTTTTATTAATATTTTGTAAACCTGTTGAATAACATTGTTCTATGTATTCAAAATTTAAATTTAACAATATTAACAAGGGCATGGAGGATATTTTAAATATGTAATATTATACATATAAATTCATGAAAAAATGATGTCGATATCATTTTCATACATAAATTCTTCAGATATTTTTATTCATATGAATATAAAAAAATATGGTTTGAAAAAATCATAACATTTTATTATGCTTGAATGTTCTTTACTACAAAGATGGATTGGAATCGTGATTATAATATTTATTTTTATTTCTTTCATTTATTTTAAACTATTAATTTTCATTGGAATGTAATTTTTTCCCATCTAGTTTCATCACCAAATTATTTAATTTTTTCTTGAAAGATTTATCACCAAATTTGAATATTACATTTTGTCCATCAATTTATTATTTTTTTCTTTTTGAAGAATTGAAAGATGAATTATTTATTGTATTAAATTATTCCTTACATTTTGTATAGGTTTGCAATTGCACCCTGAATTTATGGTACATTGGTTCACAATGTAATAATTAAGTATGGATTTTGTGGATATATGTGACATATTCTTTATGGCACTTGGTAAAAAAACAGCACACAGTAGTGATAAAATAAAGTTAGTGTTATTTATTCCAAGGGGTTAAACTGATAAAATAAAGTAGGGATTTGGTGCCAAAGCAAATGAAATTGGCGCCAAAATAACAATCAACAGTAAAAGTACATTGAGGGAGTGTAATTGATAAAAGAGTTATTATCAGTAAACCCCCAATGGTTTCAAAGTGGATCAACTAACCCCCTCCATTTCAGAAATCCCCTATCATTATTAAATTGTATTAATTTGCCCCATTTCTTACAATTTTGGACAAAACTGCCCCCGAAACTAGAGAGGAGTTTACTGATGAAAGAAAAAAATATATTTATGCTAAAAAAGCATTAATGCCAAAATAATTTTTTTTGGGAAACTACCAATTAGGGTCAAATATATAAAAAAAATAGGTCCGAAATATAAAAAAAAATATTTTGAACTACCGATGAGAATTTTTTTCGTTTTTAAATTTCGTTTTTTATATTTTACTACAAACGAATAAAATATTGATTTACGCCAAAATAAAAAATTAATGCATTAATATTTTTAACTGAACTACCAATTATGGTACAATATAAAAAAATTTGGTCCGAAATATAAAAAATATTTCAAACTACAAATGAGATTTTTTTTCATTTTTCATTATATATATATATATATTTTACTATATACGAAAAAAAATTTGATTTATGCAAAACAAATATCTAATTGGTAAGTTAAAAATAATTTTTATAATTTCATACTTAAATGTATAGGCAATTAGAGTCATTAGACGCATACAACTCAAAAAAATAAAACAAAAACTTGGGCAAGGGGAAAACTTCTACTCAGGCACAGTATCTTCTTCTTTGGAGTTTGGTCACAATTTGATGTCCTATATAACACCTATACATATATATATATATATATATATATGGGTAAAGTGCATTAAACCCCCTAGACTATTTTCTCTCTCAACTAACCCCTTGAATTACACTTTTTACACAAAATTTCCTAAACTATCACAACTTTTACAATTCACTCCATTCTGTTATAACACATTAGTTAAATTAAGATGATTTTCACTCAAATCCCCTTGGGTTTCGGTCAATTGCACTTGCCTCCTGAGATTTCATTTTCCTTACAATGACACCCCCTGAAGGGGAGAATGACCGGAATGCCCTTATGTTGTCTCCCTTATTTCATGAGACAAATATTTAGGTGGTGAAATTACCTCCATGCCTCAAGATAAAAACCCTATAATGTATATATATCTATAACAATTATTCTAAAATGTGAGTGGTTGGGAATATTTTCAAACATTTTCTTCAAAATAAAAATTAATGAATTAATATGTATTAGTTGAAGTGCAACACTATGGAGTATGTCAAAATGATATAGAGTAAAAGAAAAGGAGTTGAAAATATTTCAATACTTTTTAAAATAATAATAATTAATTAATATGCATTACTTGAAGTGTAACTCTAATGAATTTTCAAAAGATATAGAGTACTAAAGATATAAGACAAGGGATTATAAATATTTTCATATTTTTTTTAAAATATATTATTTAATTAATATACATTAATTGAAATGTAATTCTAATGGATATTTCATAAGATATAGAGTAAAGATATAAGACAAATATATTCCGGTAAGGAAAAATAATATAACTTAAAATACAAAAATCTGTATAATCTATCTATCTATATACTACTAATAAAAATACAAAGACTCTCTAATATTTCGATTCATTATCACATTTTATAATATAAAAAATTATAATAAGTAAAAATGGTCATTATTTAAAGTGTAAGGGCTTAAATTAACTTTATAAATAAATAATAATAATAAACCATTTGTCATATTTTTATAAAAATATAAAAAATTACAAAAGTAAAGTTTGTTATTATTTTACAGTGTAAGGGCTTAAATTAATTTTACACAAAGAATAATAATAAATATTAAATTAATTTTATCCATGTATCACCTTCTAAAATACAAAAAAAAATATTATCATAAATAAAATGTATTATTATTATTTAATGTAAAAGGTCACAGTATTAGTTTTAGGGAAAAATTAAAAAATGATAATTTTTTAGGCCTATATTACAAAAATGACAATTTAAGAAAAATAATTTAAAGAAAGGTGATAATATTTCAAAAATCATTGTACTAAAGTACTTGAAAAGTTTTTCAAATTGAGTTTACACTAAAGCAAGGGTACAAGAGTCATTTCATGGGGTCTTCACCCCTTCAGGAGGTGTTATTGCAAGAAAAATAAAATCTCATTAGACGAGTGCAATTGATCGAAACTTCAGGGGATCTGAGTGCAAATTATCATAATTTGAACTAACGGTGTTATGACGGAATGTGGTTAAATGCAACACTTAAATAGTTTAGGGGAGCAATGCTTAGTTCAGGGGGGTTAGTCGAGAGAGAGAAGAAAGAATAGGGGGGTTTAATGCACTTAACCCTATATATATATTTATTTATTTATTTAACAACACTACAGAGTGGGATATATTTTGGGGATATTATCAGGAATCCTCTGTGATTTTTAAAAATGATCAACTAACCCCCTATAGTTCAGAAAACGCTCTTATGATTTCAATTTTGATCAATTTGCCTCATTCCCTCTAATTTAAGACAAAAATGCTCCTTATGAAATCAGGTTTATTGATATGAAACTATAGGGGGGTTTAATGAAAGAAATAAATGGGTTACCTTCATTTACACTCCCTGGGGTTTGTTTTATCTTCAATCAGTATATTTTACGATAAATAATATTTTTTTTATTTATTTAAGCCAAAATAAAAAATTAATGTCAAAATATTTTTTTCGAACTGCCAATTTGGGTAAAAAAAAAAATAATGCTCAAAAATTGGTTTAAGCCGAAATAAAAAATTAATACCAAATATTTTATTTTGAACTTAATATCAGGAAAACAATCATTTTTTTTACCAAATTTTTTTTTCCAAACTACCAATTTTTTTTATGCCGAAATAAAAAATTAATACCGAAAAAATTATATTTTTATTTTGGCATAAAATATATATTTTTACCGAATTTGTTTTTATATTAAGTTCAAAAAAACAAATTCGGCATAAAATATTAATTCTTTGATAAAAAAATTAATATTTTATTTACCAAATTTGTTTTTTATATTAAGTTCAAAAAAAAGATTCCAGAGAAATTTTATTTTTTCAATATTAAATTCAAAATAAAATATTTTGGTATTAATTTTTTATTTTGACATAAATAAATAAAAAAATTGTTTATAGTAAAATATATATAAAAAATAAAAAACAAAAACAAATCTAACTCGTAGTTCGAAATATCTCCTTTATATATTTCAAACTTAATTTTGTATATTTTACCCTAATTGGTAGTACGAAAAAAATATTTTGGCATGAATTTTTTATTTAGTCATAAATAAATAAAAAATATTGTTTATTGTAAAATATATATATATATATATATAAATCGTTTGATTGAAGATAAAGTAAATCTCATGGGTGTAAATAAAGTGAACTCATTTATTTCTATTAGTAAACCCCCCTCTAGTTTCATTAGGTGTATTTTTGTCTTAAATTAGAGGGAATGAGACAAGTTAATCAAAATTGAAATCACAAAGGAGTTTTCTGAACTGGAGGGGGTAGTTGATCATTTTTTAAAGGGTTTACTTCAAGAAACCCCTTTATGTTATTCAATTTAATCAACTAACCTCTACTGTGTCCACTTTGCCCCCTATACTATCCAATTTCATCACTATGCCCCCTCCTCCTCACATTTTGAGTCAAAATATCTAAACTATCCTTCCTTAATAGTATAAGGGGGTTTAGTGAAATCAATCCTTAAAAAAATTATTTTTCGAAAATAAATTATATTTTTCGTAAAAACTATAAATTTCAAAATATATATATTATATATATATATATTTCGGAAAATATGATTTTTTTACAGAAAAATATTTTTTTTGTGAAAAATATATATAATGTTCCAAAATATGATTTTTTTTTCCGAAAAATATTTTTTTTGCGAAAAAGTATATATTATGTTCCAAAATATGATTTTTTTTGCGAAAAATATTTATTTTTCGAAAAAGTATATATTATGTTCCAAAATATGAATTTTTTCTGAAAAATAATTTTTTTTGCGAAAAATATATATTATGTTCCAAAATATGATTTTTTTTTCCGAAATGTTTTTTTTTTTTTGCGAAAAAGTATATATTATGTTCTAAATATATGAATTTTTTTCGAAAAATAATTTTTTTGCGAAAAATATATATCATGTTCCATCATATATATATTTTTCCAAAAAATGTTTATTTTGTTCCAAAATATGATTGTTTTTTGAAAAATATTTTTTTGCGAAAAAGTATTTATTATGTTCCAAAATATGAATTTTTTTCCGAAAAATATATATTATGTTCCCAAATATAATCTTTTCCAAAAAATAATTTCTTTTGCTAAAAATATATACTTGTAGGGGTTCGGATTAATTAAATGATATGAAGATAGTTTCCACACAAGTTCGTCAGTCAAAATAGCAGTGCTTTTGATCGTTTTACAGAGAAATGAAAGAGAAATGGAAGAGAAAATAGCAGTTACAAGTGATTGCGAAATACCTTATCTCTCTATAAATTTCTCTCCCTTGATCTCCCCAAAAAGTCCTTTAAACTGAATCCTTGACCTCCTATTTATAGGCGCGGGTTTAGGCATAAATTACTATCACGTCATCATATCAATCCGCGAAGTAGATCCGCGCTTTAGCCTCCATAATCTTATCCAAGTCGCGGTTTGTTCGATCCACGACAATACCAATCCGCGATCAAGTACGTTACTGATCCGCGGATTCCTTTATTTGCTTGTCATAGTTTTCCTGGGTCATGTCCTTTTATGCATATTTTCCTTTTACATGACCCTGAGCATTACTTGACGCATCCTAGGGACTTTACTTTGAGTGATTTTGATGAATAAGGTCGCGACCCACTATTCATCATCCCAAAGCATTTCCCAAGGCTAGTCAAAATAACACTCCCTACGCGATAAGCTCATAGGGTCGCGAAGATTGACTTTTGGCTATGACCTCCTTTGTCAATCCTCAACGATCACCTCTTCGTAGAGTGTTTATCACGTGTCTGATCTCATTTAGAGATACCCTGGAGTCGCGGAATACAATCCGCGGCTCCCCTGGTGGCCTTTTCCAACTTTCCCTTATTGTATGCTTTGGATTCGCGGATCAAATCAACGCGAATCTCCCTTTACATTTTTTCCCTTTTACACTTTAGTACTTAACAAGTACTAAAGAGTAAACCATAAAGACAACCTTTGCTTTCGCGGATTATATTAACGCGGGAATATATGCATACTTTTCCATACCTTGTTTTCTATTTTTGGACCTTTTGTATGACTCCTACCATTTTTCCATGTCAAAATCTGTCGTTGATTTGTTAATAATCATCCCTTATGATGATCCGCGATATTTGAACTTGCGGCAACCTTGGCGTCGGTTCGGCTTCCGCGGGTATTAATTGCACCCCCTATGTTTTCGTGCCCCCTCCCTATATAAGTCTCCCTTGTCCATTTCATTTCACTTTTTCCTTCTTTCCTCCATATTTTATGCTTCTATTTTCCCTGAGTTTCCTGTGTTATTCCTTCTTCATCGTTTTAGCCTCAACCCTCTTTTTTCTTCGCGGTCTTAGTTTCAAGTCCGTATTTCCCTATTTCTCTGTTTTCAATGGCCAAGTCCTCTACCCCTAAGCTCTTAGTTCCTCCATCTGGGGCTATTCCCTTTATTCCCCTTCCAACAGAATGGAGAAAGGCTCCATTTTTTGAGGCTTCTCATCACCATTTTTGGAGTTCTATAGAAAACCTTCCTCCCGCGGGAGACATTACTGATGAACCAATGCTTATCCATTCTGACGGTGAAGCCCCTTTAGCCAATATTCCACCCACCTCTCTTCTTCGCCTACTTATTTAAAGAGGCGATGTCCCCTATTCTTTTATAGAATATGAAGGGCATGTTGCGCCCATTACCCATTGGAGGATGTGGTCAAGCCATATACTCAGCCAGGACAGACACCACGAGACTCTTCGTAAAGCGGGCTTGTTAGACTCCATAGAGTTATTTTCAGACTTGTCCGTCCGTCGGGACGCGGATGCTATCAACCTTATGGTGCCGCAGTGGAGCTCTTTTTCCCATACTTTTGTAACATCCTGGGGAGAGTTTACCTTTACTTTGGAAGATGTCTACGTGCTATTCAGGCTCCCAATTTTTGATTCGCAGTCCCTCGATGTGTTTCCTTTCAATGAAGAAGACCAGGCGATTCACTCCCATCTCCAGTCTTGTGCGGCCTATGCCGCAAAAAGGGGTAGTCGCTTCAAAGATGGTGTCATACTTGACGAGGCTCCTATTGTAAAAAGCATGAAGCTTAAGTACTCAAACTGTCACGCCCCATTATTCCTGAGACTCCTGTCCGGATAATCAGCGAATCCCGAGGTATGACGTCACTGAAAATGACAACCAAAATCAAAGATAACACCGAAATACATGGAATAGGAATGAAAATGAAGTATTCCATGCCACCTGAGTGATAGAAACTCAACAAAGAAATCTAACAAAAATCCGGCAGAGTTTCGTTTGTAAATGGAACATCCGGACAACCCAAAAACAACACAACAGAAATACCTGCCCATAAAAACAAAAATAGAATCAATGGCACGCAGCCCAACATTCCAGAAACCTACTAGGGCCGAGGTAGTGGAAAAGAACACCAATACCTCTACACAACCCTTCTAAAATCAATAGAGCCCCAAATGCTCAAAATGAAATTACAAAGAAAATCAGATGGCGATGCCGAAAAGGTATAAAGGCACCCCAAAACAACAAATACCGACTGAGCCACCAAGCTCAAATAAGGATACATAAAACTCGATGGTAGTGCCGAACAGATACAATGGCACCCCAAAATAATAAATACATGAACTAAAAATACAACACAAGGGAATTTGCCAACAACCTGGCTCCCAAGAGAATAAAAGAACGCACAAGTATGACTATGGAAGGAGGAATAAAACTACCATCCCAAATCACCCGTATCGTCGCTGCCAAACATAAGCCATGCTACGTCCACCTGCAAACCTGCAACCTGTGTGGGGGTGAGCACAACCTCGGGGGCTCACCATAATATCAAAATATCACACTCATAGCCGTCTAGAAAAGGTTAACCATCCCGTGTGCATGCATCAACCCTAGGTCAGTCAATCGTCTCATATGGCACCCCGCCAATCCGAGACCCCATCAATAATCTCATCACTAACCTCAAGTACACTACGGATATCATAATAACTACAAATCAACGAAGATATAAACAACACATCTACGTATATATATATCGTCCTGTAAATAACTAAGCATGTCACCTAGGCCTATAGACAACCAGTCCGAACACCACTCTCATCTAGAGATACAACAAGGATTAACTATCTACCATACCGTGCACCTAGCACGCTGCTCAAGGTTCCTAGGAGGTAAATAGATCTCTCACTAGGACTACCGAAAGTAGATCATCATAACTATTCTTCTACTTACAATAACCAGTGAACCAACCCGTTCACTCGAAGAAACATTAAAAGGAAATGTATTATCTCCACACCGGATTCGGTAACCAACCGAACTATCTCTAACTCACACTGCCTATCTAGGCACTAGAAAGGGTTATTGGAGTCATTTAGTCCCAAACAGAGGCCATGGTCCTCGGGTTTTTAAAGAAAAATGTTGAACCCCGAAGGATTCAACCGGTTTTTAAGAAAAAGTTAGGACCCGGTCAAATCTTATTTGGTTCCAATGCCTTCGAACCTAACCAGAGTACTAGAAACCGCACTATGTGTGCATAAATCAACAATATGTCACATACCCGAAATATGACAGGAAGAGCATCAGAGAATATAAGCATAAGGACCGCACTAACAGCTGAGGCCCTGAAATACCCAAGGAATAACCATAGGAGAAAGAAGAACTACTAGAGTTCAAACCGAAAACTATTTTAAAATCACTTTTAAACTTCTTTCAAATTTGGTCCTAAGACCTTTAACATTTACTTAAAAATTTATAAAAAATAATCTTGAAGGAATGCCCAAACAAAACCGAGCACAGGAAGGAATCCCAGACAACAAGCTAGGAGAAATCTAGATTTATCGACCTCTAACGATGCCGAGATCTCAGAAATAACATTGGAATTTCTAAAACAGGGGGCAACCCATGCCCTAATTCATCGATTGTACAAAACAGTTTCAAATGGAATTTTCTGAAATTTCTTTCAAAAACGGATTTCTACCGATATTCTCGATACTGAGAAATCAAAACATATTTTATAAAACAAGTATTTAAACTTCAGTTGTACATGTGAGTTTTCCCGGCCCATATAAAAAGCCTCATCCCGACCAGACCGATCCAAGAAAGGCCCGAGATGACGATCCAACCACTGCGCCAACACCATAACCCGACTGACACGTCAATCCGGAAAAGCTGACTACCAGGTCCATCTAATGGCCCAACCCGAAGATCAGTCTGGAAAGAACTGGAAGATTCTAGAAGAGACTTGCAGCTCAAGATAATGGCATAGTGTAAGGATAAAATAACTGACGTGTAAAGCAAGGATAATATTCCAAAATTGAAAATGTTTCCCTAATGGGCCAAGGGCCCATAGGAAAAATGTATATAATCCAATGAAGAGTAATGAAAAAAGGATCTTTTGTGTTGTGCAAATTTTGTATCTACACAATGGCGCCGTCTGTGGGAAATTAGGTCATTTCGCCGACCATCTTCCTACCTCAAAAAGCTGAGCAAAACCTAAATACCACCATCAGACCTTAAAAATCATCTTCTCCATCCAAACCTGACCATGCCGATAACCAGATCCCAGTCAGAAGTACAGATCCCCGGCGACAAACAACCAAGTGCCCCACCAACGATTGAGCACCTCTTGCAGCAGCTCATCGAAGTGGAGAGACGAAGCCAGGCCGCCGAAGCAAGAAGCCTGGCGGCGGAGAGAAGGAACGAGGAGCTCTTGATGAGATTGAATCAGGCGACTATCCCTCCGGTAGTTCTGGATCAATCACAGATTTAAGAATAAGCTGAACCACAGGAGGAGCACGATGAAACCTCTCACCGACCAGGCGAAACCCCGGCCGCAGGCAAAGTTCCCGTCACCGACGAGCCTTTGACATCGCAAAAACTTCAGGAGATGATGGCGGAGTTCCAAAAGAAGGTCATGAAGGATCTGAGGACCCGATCTACCGATGGCCAGGCCCTCCAGGCCTCTGCCGACTCAGTTCAGTCACCATTCACTTTAGAAATCACTCGGGAACCCTTCCCCAAGAAGTTCGTCATGCCCAGATTCACTCCCTACAACGGAACGAAGGATCCCGAGAAACATATTTACCAGATCCACCAAAAAATGACCATGCATGCCGAGAACGAGGCCTTGCTGTGCAAAGTATTCTCGACTAGTCTCGTCGACGCGCCACTCCTTTGGTTCAGGAAGCAGCCGCCGAGATCCATTGGTAGCTAGCAGCAACTGTCCGACCTCTTCGTGGCCCAGTACTTTGGGAACACGAGGCAAAAGAAGACCATCTCAAGCCTCTTTACCATGACTCAGGAAAAGGGCGAGTCCCTCAAGAGTTTCCTATCCAGATTCAACATCGAGTCGTCTTCCATCGACAACTGCGACCAACACTCAGTCGTGGAAGCCTTCAGGATGACACTAATTCCGGGGACCAAGTTCCACCAGTCACTTGTGAAACGACCACCCTCGGGAATCAGAGAACTCAATTCTAGAGCTCAGGGTCATCTAAGGATCGAAGAGGAGGAGGCTACCCAACTGAAGAGAGCAACATTGATCAATGTGGAAATCAAGTCCAAGGATAAGGCTTCGGATACAGCCCGACAGACGATTAATCGCAAATGCTCAAATCCCCCAATCCCCGCTTCATCTCAGTTTCCTCAGCAGCCCGAGAGGTGTGCCAGATTCGAAGAGAAGATCACTCCATTGAAAGTGACCCTCGCCAAGCTCTTCCAGGAAAACAAGGCCAGGGGAATCTTCCAAACTCTTCCCCCAATCAGGCAACCACTCGACCAGAGGGATAGATCAAAGCACTGTGCCCTCCATAGTGATTTCGGCCATACGACAAATGATTGCCGGAACCTGAGGTGCCAGGTCGAGTCAATGATAGCCCGACGAGAGCTGAAAGACTATGTCCAGAGGGATGGTCCAAGAGCCCATCAACCCGCATAAAACAACCAACGGAATCAAGCCCCAGCTTACCTGGTCAGAATCATCAATATGATCCACGGAGGTCCCAACCCACGAGGCGGAGAAGGGTCGAGACGATCACAAATGAGAAGAGCATATCATGTCAACAGGATAGCCGGGATAAACGAAGTCCACCACCGAACGGGGCAGTCTCAGATACTTTTATCCCAGGATGACCTCCGAGACATCTAGGTCCCACACGACGACCCATTAGTCATCACTCTGATGGTCTCAAGATGTCTTGTCCGAAGGGTCATGGTTGACCCATGAAGTAGTGCCAATATCATGACCAAGAGGGCTTTCGATAAATTGGAGATCGACCCGAGGGATATTGTGACTTCCCAAAATCCAATTATCGGGTTCAAAGGAAAGCAAGTCGAACCCCTCGGGGAGATCAGCCTGCCCGTGTCAGCAGCCCAGAGAACTCTGCCTGAGACCTTTGTCGTGGTGGACGTGAAGCCCTCATACAATCTGCATATGGGAAGAGGATGGATTCACAGGATGCAAGGCGTACCATCAACTCTCCATCAAATGATGAGGTGCATCGGGCCAAATGGTTACGACATAATTGATATCAAAGGGGATCAGGTAACGGCCAAGCAATGTTACGCCGTCACTATTAAAGGAATGAAGGATAAGCCCGTCAAAAGAGGTCCCGAGAAGAGGATCAAGATCTAGACCCGCATCCCAAATAACAACTACAGGACGGGGAGTCGGGTCCCCCGATCGTCGCAGAACCTCTGCAGCCGGTATTTATAATGCCCGACAAACCCGACAAGGTCACCTATGCAGGTACAAACCTCACCACAAGTGAATTAAATGAACTGACAACATTCTTACAGGATAATCATGATGTCTTCGCATGGGAACATACTGATATGCCCGGCATCGACCCCTCCATAGCCCGACACACATTACATGTTGATCCAAATATAAAACATGTCCGACAAAAACAGAGGCGAATGGGAGGCCAAAGGAACCAGATCATAGCTGACGAGGTATCAAAATTACTCGAAGCCGGGTTCATCAGGGAAGTTCAGTATCCCAAGTGGTTAGCCAACGTGGTGGTCGTGCAGAAAAAGAACGGGAAGTGGTGAGTCTGCGTCGACTTCACCGACCTAAACAAAGCCTGCCCGAAAGACAGCTTCCCCCTACCCAAAATAGACCAAATGGTCGACGCTACCGCGGGCTACGAGAGACTTACTTTCCTGGATGCTTACTTGGGATACAACTAAATCCCAATGGACCCGACTGATGAGGAAAAAACCTCATTCATTACCGAGATAGGTACTTATTGCTTTAAAGTTATGCCTTTCGGACTAAAAAATACAGGAGCCACATTTCAGAGACTGGTGAACAGGATCTTTAAAGGAATGATGGGCACAGTGGTCAAGGCCTACATTGATGATACAATAGTCAAAAGCAGAAAGAAAACCGACCACTTGGGGCATCTCCGAAAAGTGTTCGACACCCTGAGGAAACATGGGATGAAACTTAATCCGGCCAAATACTCATTCGGGGTGTCTTCGGGTCAGTTCCTCGGGCACATTGTCAATCGATCAGGCATACAGGCCAGCCCGACCCAAGTGAAGGCTTTGCTCGAAACAAAAGAGCCAACCACTCACAAACAAGTCCAGATTCTGACCGGAAGAGTTGTAGCTTTAAGCAGATTCATCGCAAGACTGACCGACCGATGCCGACCCATCTTCCAGGTGATCAAAGCAAAGAAGGGAGAGGTATGGGGACCCTAACAAACCAAAGCCCTATCCCGATTGAAAGAGTACATGCTAAAGCCTCCCATTCTTGCGACACCCGAGCCCGATGACGTCCTACTCTTGTATCTGGCAGTATCATCACTGTCAACAAGTGTTGTACTCATCAGAGAGGACGGGAACCTCCAAATGCCCATTTTCTATACAAGTAAGGCATTAGCCGATCCCGAGACTCGGTACAGCAAACAAGAAAAGTTGGTTCTATCCCTGATCAATGCCAAACGACGTCTCAGGCATTACTTTGAAGCTCACCAGATCATTATCCCCACTACCACTCCTTTTCGTGTACTTATGGCGAAGCCCGATCTCTCTGGCAGGATCTCCAAATGGGCCATTGAGCTGGGGATTTATGATATAACCTACGTTCCTAGAATCTCGATCAAGGGGCAGGTCGTGGCCGATTTCCTATTAGAAGGAGAAACCGAGGAAGCTGATCAACCCGTTGAGTTAGAAATGTGGAAGTTATTCGTGGACGGCTCGGTGAGCACCAATGGAGATGGCGTTGGGCTGGAAATCCATATTCCCGAAGGGACCAAGTTACAAGCCAGCCACTAACAACAAGGCAGAATATGATGCAATCATATCGGGACTAAGATTGGCCAAAAGCCTGCAAATACAATCACTATCCGTATACAGTGACTCCCAGCTAATAGTCAGGCAAATAACTGGTGAGTACGAGACCCGAGACCCCAAAATGGAATCTTATAGAGCGCTGGTACTCAAGGAGTCTGAAGGTTTTTCAAAGTTGACATTCAGCCAAATCCCTCGGGAAGAAAACACCTTTGCTGACCACTTAGCTAATCAGGCGTCTGCAGCTAGTGAGGATATGACCCAAGTAGTACTAATCGACTTCATTACTACACCAAGCATTCGAGAGCCCAACGAACTGATATGTCTAATTCCCCGAGAGCCAAGTTGGATGGATCCCATCATTGACTACCTCAGTGTCGGGATACTACCAACTGATAAGGCAGAGGCAAGGAAAATTATAATGAAGTAAGCCAGATACTTGATCATCCAGGGATAGCTCTACAGAAGATCTTTCTCGGGTTCGTATATGAGGTGCGTAACTCCTTCCGAGGCAGCGATAGTGATGCAACATATACACGCTAGAGCTTGTGGAAATCACTCGGGTGCCCGATCTCTTGTCCATAAAATCATATCCCAGGGTTACTTTTGGCCCTACCTGTCCCGGGATGCCGAGGAATATGTACGGAAATGCAAAGCCTGTCAGATGCACTGTGACACTATACTCCAACCACCGGAATTCTTGAACTCGACAATCGTTCCGCATCCTTTTGCCCGATGGGGAATGGACATAGTCGGACCACTCCCAAAAGCCATCAGGTCAAATACCCATGTATTCCTGGCCACTGATTATTTCACCAAATGGGTTGAAGTCGAGGCCTATCCTTCTATAAAGGGCAGCCATGTAGTCAAGTTAATATGGAAGCACATCATCTGCAGGTTCGGGGTGCCTCAGACCATCATGGTGGACAACGGCACAAATTTAGATTATGAACCTGTCAGGTCGTTTCTTGCCGAGCATGGAATCGATCAGAATACCTCCTCGGTAGGGTACCCGTAAGCCAATGGACAAGCAGAAAGGACCAATCGTTCCATCTTCAGCACCCTGACAAAGAAACTTGAGAAAGCCAAAGGAGCATGGTTGGACAAATTACCATAGGTACTGTGGTCGTATAGAACCACTCCCCGACAACCAACCGGTGAAACACCCTTCGCTATGGAATATGGGGTGGAGGCCGTAATCCCGACGGAGTATGTCGTCCCGACATTGAGGTCACTGGCCTAGAACGAGAAAACAAATAACCAACTCTTGGCTCACGAGCTCGACCTGTTGGAAGAGAAGAAAGAAATTGCCGGGATAAGACTGGTAGCTTACCAACAACGGGTCAGGAATCACTTTAACAAGAGAGTAAAAAGAAGGGGATTCCAATTCGGGGACATGGTCCTTAGACGAAATATTGGACACGTGGGCAAGCTCCAAGAGCCATGGGAGGGACCCTACACCGTCACTGAAGTGGTAGGACGCAGGGCCTACAGACTACTCAGGAACTCCAATAACAGAAGGGAGCCCAACACACAGAATGCATCCCGACTTAAGAGGTATTATCCATAGAAATACTTTGATTTGACCACTGTAAAGAAAGGCCACTAGAGCCCAAAAATTGCAATAGAAGCTCCATTTTTCCCCGATCATCTCCACGAATATGGAAATCACCTCCATGATAATATCAGTTTGAAAACCTAAGTGTTGAATCCTCTCCATGGGCCCAAAGTGCCGAGAGATCTTCACAGACCCACCAGTGGTCGGGTTTTACAAAATATTAGTTTGAAAACCTAAGTGTTGAATACTATCCATGGGCCCAAAATGCCCGATAGATCATCACAAACCCACCAGTGGTCGGGTTTTACAAAATATCAGTTTGAAAACCTAAGTGTTGAATACTCTCCATGGGCCCAAAGTGCCCGAGAGATCATCACAGACCCACCAGTGGTCGGGTTTTACAAAATATCAGTTTGGAAACCTAAGTGTTGAATCATCTCCATGGGCCCAAAGTGCCTGAGAGATCATCACAGACGCACCAGTGGTCGGGTTTTACAAAATATCAGTTTCAAAACCTAAGTGTTGAATACTCTCCATGGGCGCAAAGTGCCCGAGAGATCATCACAGACCCACCAGTGGTCGGGTTTTACAAAATATCAGTTTGAAAACCTAAGTGTTGAATACTCTCCATGGGCCTAAAGTGCCCGATAGATCATCACAGACCCACCAGTGGTCGGGTTTTACAAAATATTAGTTTGGAAACCTAAGTGTTGAATCCTCTCCATGGGCCCAAAGTGCCCGAGAGATGATCACAGGCCCGACAGCCGTCGTTCTTTATTGTTAATACCAATTTATTATCGTATCAAAAGGCGTACAAAAAGAAACAAGTATAGACCATACGGGTCCTTAACAAAATATGAGTAAATAAATTTATATATATTGAAAGGGCCCCGGTGGCCAAGGCTGATACAATGATGTGTTGTTAAGTTGTTACAAATACAAGATGAAAGGAAAAATAGGATAAGGGGCAAAAAGCTAAATAAAGAGCCCTATTCCACCACGGGAGGATCTCCATTCCCGCCTGAGCCTTTGGTCCCGAGGGACTGTCCTTCGGTGGCTTCAGGCTCATCCAGGCCAGAACGAGAAGGCGGAGCGGGCAAGGGATCCTGAAGGAATTCGCCAAAGGCCAGGTCCTTGGGTTCGGGCTCGGGATCATCATATGGAGGCCCCACTCCTATACTGAGGTCAAGATCCTCAATAGTCGGGATCTCCCTTTCCTCTTCAGGCTTTTGAAACTCTAATATGCATTCCCACCAACCCTACTCATAATGGTATTTGCAGGTTAGCTCAAAGCGAGAGATCATCTTATTACCACCCTTGTGGCACATCTCTACCCGAGATCTCTCTATGCCTAAGGCGTTCTCAACCTCGACCTTCTCCACAAACAACTGCCGCCCCGAAGTCTTTAAATTCTTGACTTCTTCAGTCAGGGCCTGCACTTAGAGAGTTAGAGCTTCCCGAGCCTGGGCCTCCCGATTAGCCATCTGCTCAGCCTCCCGAGCCTTGCCCTCAAGTTCTGAGATCGTTGCCTTGGCAGCTGCGAGCTTTTCCTCAGCTGAAATAGCCCTATATGTCAGGGATTGAATCTTGTCATTAGACTTCTTGACCTGCTCCAGAGCCTTAGCACACCCAGCTTTATGGACCTGAACATCCCGATTCAAGGCACTTATGATCCGGGTATCATCCTCAAGCTTGCAGTTATACGCCTGAGTAACATGAAGCATCTGAAAGAAGAAGTGTTAACACAGAAGATAAAGGGAAAATAAAATAAAAACTAAGTATAAAAAGTATGTTACCCTCATTCCAAGCTCGGGCCCATTCAAGGCTAAGCTCATCCTGTCGTACCGCCCCATGGCCAACCTATCGGCAGCTTTTTCGATCTCCCTGTGATCTTATTTCCTGACCATTTGTGAGATAGCAGTATGCAACTTGGTAGGTCGGGATGAACCTTGACCCTCTTCATCAGACTCTAACTCCCGAGCATCCGACGTCGAGGCAGGAACCTCCAATGCCATACTGAGGCTAGAGCCGGGCCTGACTGCAAGATTTGCCTGAGACGGATTTCGATCCAAGCCTGCAGAGCTCGGGACCAGAACATGATCATCCCCGACCTCGAACGCCCCCGATGCAGCCGTGTGCGGGTCATGAGAAGGCGGAGGCGGGGGCATGATCGGAGGATGCTCTGCCGGAGGAGGAGGAGGAAGGGGCATGGCAGCTAGGCCTCTAGTCGAACCCGCTGATGAACTGACTGCAGGGTTCTTAGGGACTGGTGGAACATCAACCCCACAAACGAAGGATATGGAGCTAGTGTTGGCCTTTTTAGCCTTCGTAATTGAAAGCTTGGGCATGGTAACCGCTTTCCTTTTTACTGGCCCCCCGACATATTTTTATTGAGTTTTTTGGTTGCTGATGACTTGGACTTCAATCTCTTCGATCCAGACGTAGTTGCAGCAGCACCCGAGGCAATCACCGGCGCAGACGCTCCCGATACAAGCTCCTGCAATACAGATCCGGTCAGGCAACCCTGACTATCCCTTAAATCCCAACTCCATACTCTGGTCTGCAACAGTTCAAATCAGGATCTTATATACCCGACTTCCCTTTTCTCCTGAGGAGCTTGAAGGAAACCCATCACTAACATACCCAATTTATCATTACACAGATCGCAATGGCATGAAGCTCGGGTATGAAAACTCTTAAACTCGGGAAGTCGGGTTGGTTGGAAAACATGGCTGACAGGTATGTTTATGGCGTCGGGATGCCTCCACTGACCACTCACTACTATCATTCTTTCTTTCCATCCCTTATTGGAGGTCAGGACGTTGTCACATATTTTCCTCTTAACATACGAGGTTAGGTTGTACCGACCCCTATTATCCTTATGTTCCTGAAGTTTATACGAGAACAAAAGCTCGGCCAAACCTAAGTCTAGGTTCAATTCTTTGTTGATCAGTAGGATCATGGCCAGGATCCTATAGAAATTGGGACCGACTTGAAGGGGGGCCAGACCCAAAGTCGCCAATGCCAAAAGGAAGAAAGGGTGGATTGGAAATTTTAGTATGGCAAGGTGGAATGAGGAGAGCAATATATCCCCGTCCTTTAGCCCCTCACCAATCCTAAAGTCTTTGTCCCGAGGGTAATGTCTAACCTTCACCCCTTCGGGAACCCCGAGGCTCTTAAGTTGAGTGTCTTTCCTGTACTTGGCCGGGAGAGGGTCAGTGCAAAAATTCTCCTCTTCCTCAACACCCTGACCCTGATCATTCCCATCATCACCCTCTACAACTTGACCCCCAACATCCTGACTAACTTCTGGTGGGCTAGTCCTAGTGACTCGGGTAATCTCTAAGGATGGGGTGCTTATTGAAGCTTCGGGATTGGTGATTGTCAAATCGGTGTTTGTCATTTGCAGGTCATTAACCAACCTAGTGTCATGGTTCCCCGACATATTTGAGGAAAGGTAGAAAAGTGAGAAAAATGACTTACAAGAAGGTAAAGAAGATTCTGGCAGTCCCCCTTGTGTTTCTTCTCCGGCAAATGATTTGTAGAAACCGGTAACTGTACCAACAGGCAAAGACGAGTGCGTCCAATCGAACACTTCGCAACAGGACTCAAAACACTCCACACAGTGAAATACTCAACAAAGATCACTGAGATTTGCATAAATCAATGAGACAAACGGGAGTTATGTGGATTTGAGTATGGATTTGTGATTGCAGGTAATGCTTGGATATGTTACAGAGAGAAAGTGATGAAGGAAGAACAGTCCGAAAATGGTGCAAGTGTGGCCTATATGAATTATATAGGATTTACAGGCATGACGTTTCAGCTACCTGGGTCAGGGCATCGGACCGACATGACCCGGCCCATCTCACGCAGACCTAGGCCATCTCAGCCACAAGTTCAAAATTGCAAGTGATTGCTACAGCTGTTGCATTAAATGCGTCTCCGTGTCATCAGGTACGCGTCCTGCGTACCAACTTCAAGGACTTTTTGATGGGCCTCACGATTCTTTCATCTAATGGGCCTATTTAAAAACAGGCCCATGAGTTAAAAGAGGGCCTGTGTACATGTGAGTTTTCCTAGCCCATTTAAAAAGCCTCATCCCGACCAGACCGATCCAAGAAAGGCCCGAGATGACGATCCAACCACTGCGCCAACACCATAACCCGACTGACACGTCAGTCCGGAAAAGCTTATTACTAGGTCTATCTAATGTCCGACCCGAAGATCAGTCTGGAAAGAACTGGAAGATTCTAGAAGAGACTTGCAGCTCAAGATAATGGCATAGTGTAAGGACAAAATAACTGACGTGTAAAACAAGGATAATATTCCAAAATTGAAAATGTTGCCCTAATGGGCCAAGGGCCCATAAGGAAAATGTATATAATCCAATGAAGAGTAATGAAAAAATGATCTTTTCTGTTGTGCAAATTTTGTATCTACATCTGTCTTTCCAAAAATAGTTAACAAGTCTCGGGGTAAACAAAGAATACGTTTTATAAAAATCCCCAAGCTTTAAATTATCAAAACTTTGAATATTCGACTTCAAAGATCCGAACCATAATCGAGGATTCAAGAACAGGATAAACCATGCCCTGAATTCACTAACCTCACAAGAGTATTTACGGAAATGGATTTTCAATAAACACGGCAAGGAACCGTCTATAACTCATACAATGTCAAAGTGGGAGAATGAGCGATAAGCTCAAAATCACAAAAGCCAGGGGAACAGGAATACTTCACACTACCGGAGAGGTCTATCCATCATCTTGAGATGACACTAGTCACCAATCACAAAGGCCTATGTGGCCAAGATCACAATTTCAACTAAGTCTCAATATATTGCTACCCAGCTCAACTAGAGCCTAACATACGGGGAACCCTTACGCTCCAAGATCACTTTCACTTTTCACCTTTTAACTTTAAGTTTTCACGGTTTCCTTTACAATAGGAAATTCACAATTTAATTTGTAATTTAATCACGGTAAAAATCTCAATCACAAACACCGTGCACTAGCGCCCAAGAGAATAATACGAATCTCTTATTAAAATTCAGATATAACCTGCTCAATCTCAATAAACAATAATAACAAATAATCTCAACAGCAATATCCATGAAATGCCAATGCTCATGACCATGCAAAGGCAACTCAAATGCAACCCTGTCTATATGAGGGTCAAATAAATAACCAGGAATCTCAACCCGACCACTTAGGGGTTAACAGGCTCGCACCAGGAAGGGTGAGTGTCGCCAAATAGAATATGGAGACCACAAGTCCGTCTGGAACCAGCAAGTGAGACATATGTCCTCACTCCCAAAGTCTGAGGATTCGAGAGATACTAACTCCCAGAGTGCCAGTCACCCACTGGCCAGTTGTTGCGACATTCCAAACAATCCATACATATACATGATATAAATGAGGCATGCAACTTATACCGAAACAATATATATGCTACAGTGCTGAATAAATGCAAAATGCCTCCATATGAATGTAATATGTTCAATAAAACGGCATAAAAGCCAAGCAATCTCATTCAAAGCATGCTTCATAATTTAAATTATACAGTAAATCAATTCCATTTATCACAGAAATATTCGGGTTCTCGATTACCCAGTCTTTATAGATTTTATATGCCAGCATGCTTTTAATTTAATTCTCAATAAAAAATTTTTTTTAGTCCACCTCAGGGACAATTAGACAATTTAATTTTCCTATAATTTACGAGAAAATCAACAACAAGGGAACTAAAATCAAATCTAAGTTTCTGACGTCCCTCATTCTCGTGGATCCCCTGACATATTTTTAATTTCAATAAAGTATAAGTAATAAGGAAAAAAATTCAATTAATCGGATCTACATCCACATACACCTTCTATAAACCTATTTCGAACTCAAGGGGTACTAAACCACCTAAATCGATTTAATTTAAATAGGTTTATAATTATTTTAAATCCGAGAAATAATTTATTTAATTTCTCCAAAGGAATTTTCAACTCCGACATCATTTAATCCATTTATGGGTATTCCGTAAATTTTATATAAATCCTAGATTTCCGTCTATCACTTGAAATTTAATTAAATATTTTTATTTACCCATAAACATACAACGGAGATTAATTAACATTTTCTACGCACTATTATTGAGTGTCAGATATGCGTATATATATAAAAATATATATATGTAAATTCCCAGCTATTATAAAGCTTACAAACAGTCCCAATTTATCCGACAGAGAATGGTACCGGCGCCCGAATATAGAGCCCACCAACCAAAGTCACCCGAAAAATATTTCGAATATATCAAAACATTCGTCTCGACGACCTATACGATATATACGAAGCCCATCAACAATTGGCTAATAATTTTGAATAGATCTAATATAACTCAAACAAAAATTCGAACCTATAAATCGAATTTCCAGACAAATCGCTCAACGGAAAATTACGAAAGTTTTACACAGTCGTACCTGACATCTAGGCGAAGCTACCCTCAGAATTTCAGCCCAAACCGAGGTTGGGAAGCCGACCAAATCACCGGTCGAAGTTCCGGCCAGAACAGTTTCTACGCGAACTGTAGCTGCGCGAATTCCAGCTGCACCTGCGCCACCACCAGCCATCGCCTGTAGCTCGCGACCACCACTTGCGACCTCCATGTCGCTACCGCCCTCCTTTGCACATCTCTACCACCTATTACGGTGACCCAACTCCCCTCTCTCGCGCGCGACCGAGCACAACTCTGCTCAATCCATCACTTTCTTTCTCTGGTCGTGAATCAACAAGGAGGAGAAGAGAGGAAAAAGGAAGTCACAGATCATGGCTGCGTGAAGAGATGAAGAAGTAGAGAGTGTTCTGCGTGTGAGGGTTTAGAGCAGGTGAAAAAGCTTCGCGAATACCTTACTTTGACTCTCCACAATCATAAACGTGTATATACATATATATATATATATATATATTTTCCATTAATCTTATATATACATATAAATACCCACATATATATATATTCTTCCAATTAATAATATAGGTATAATAAATCCCGAAAGTGTACCGAGAACCCCCAATTAAAATCACACGAGCCCGTAAATATAAACGGGACGCCCAATTAATAATATAACTGAAATAAATAATCTGGGGTATGAAACCCATATATATATAATCTGAAATAAATAACTGATCGACCCGCAATTAATATCACGCGAATTCGAAAATTCTACAGATAGCTAATAAATAATATAAGTCAAAATAAACACTCCAGGTACGAAACATAACCGTCAGAACACCGAAAAATCCCGAACTCAACTCTGACAAAAGATTGGTCTCAGCCCATCCATCCCAATTCTCGGTCTGCTAAATTAATAATCGAAAATCCTTGCTAATGGCAAACTCAGAACCCGTCGCCTCAAGTGCGAAAAGCGAAAAGAAATCATTTAGCCTCAATTAACAATAAATAATAATAAAGGGAAAATCATAAGATAATCCCTAAACGACGACATGCGTACTCGGAAAATCTACGAGTCGCCCGATAAATAATACCAGCGAGGATAAATAATTCGAGGTACAAAATCCAACTACCGGAACACCGGGTACGTACAAGACCCACCGAATAACTACAAATAACTAGGGCACGAAAATAATCCAAAACAATAACCAAGTATATCCACATCAACACCTAGGAGCACTTAGAAACACAAAAGAAGTAAGCACACCAAACAAACAAAACACGTACGTACTAATACAGAGCACGTAAATCAAATCAGGCACATAATAATCCCATCACAAGGGGAAAACAAAACGTCGAACCCCTAACGCACTAAATGCCGAACTCGCACATCAGCATCGAAGCCTTAGACGTCGGACATACTAAGCATGTCGCCACCCAATCAAAACACCAAACGTCGAGCGTCTAAATGAATCCATGTAATCGGCACTAAAGCCCACGTAAACCTCTAGCCATGTCCGAAACACAAAACATCAACTCAAGTAACGTAATCACGAAAGAAATCCCACGAAGTCACCGAAGAGACAATTGCAGAGTCATGTTGTTGAATCCAGAACTCACATCAACATTTCACCAGTTCGAAACAATACATTCACCATCAATTCTCGTAATTGTCAAAGAAGTTCCACGAAGTAGTCAATAAGACAATGGCCGCGTCATCCCGTCGTATCAAGACATAAACGCGAAAAATTTACACATGAAACATTAAGAATAACCATGATGTCATGAACAAGTGACGTCATAGCCGAAATTAAATTAAAAAATAATTCCAAAAAAATGGAAAAATAATATGGGGTGTTACACAAACTGGTGCCATCACTTCTTCAGGGAGTATGAGTCGAAACTGCCTCTCCTCCGCGGTCAAGACCGCGAATCTGTACCTAGCCCCGAATTCAACGGCGACTATGAACTGGCAGGTTTTTTAGTCTATTGGTTGGACTGGTACATTTTCCAAGGACGTCCTGAAGATGGACCAAATAAACTCGTGTTTTTTATGGCTTCCATAGCATCGCGGGGAATCAGTCTTCCCTTAGCTCCCCTCTTTTTGGGTACCCTTTATTCCCAATTAGATATTCTGTCCAATGATTTTTTAAGATCAGTTGGTAGATACGATATTAGCACCCACATTCCTTGTCTTTTCCTTATGTTATTTATTTTTGAAAGATTTCCTAAGTACGCCCCCAAACCTCTCAGTTTTCCTTCATCCTCAAACACTACTTCCATTAGTCCCAGATCGCGAGCTGCTCGTTGGTCTGACCTTCTTTCCACCAAATGACTTGAAGATTTTATTGACTTCACTCGGAATTTTTCCTGGAGACCCTATTCAATGCCTCTGGATGGCATCTATTTTCCTTCTTTTTATCCCATGGAGGAGCAGACCACTTATGGTTATCAACACCATGAGGAACTCATCTTTGCTTCTTTTTCATTTGAGTGTTGCTTACCTATTTTTGACGAGTCTTTCTCGCGGACCACAGTCTACAATCCTTCGCGTGTGGCTCGTCAACTGGGTTTTGAGCAGGCAGTTCCAGTTTACGTTGCTCATCCCTTAGGTGATTCCCTTGATAATTATGACGCGGTCTTAGTGAGGTACCGCGAGGAGTTTGATAAGAAATATCAGGAGTTCTCTTTTGCTATTTTCATTCCCGCGAGATCTCGAGTAGGTGGCCGGACCGCGGCTTATGTAGATTTTTGGCTCCAAGTCACGACAGACTTCCAAACATTTATGATGGGTCCTCCCAGGCCAGTTGCTCCTGTAAATGTCCTCGCGGGAGACTCCTCTTTGAAACTACACAAACCTCACGGCTCTCGTGGCTTCTATAGCAAGCTGGCCCTTCATGCTTCTAATAGTCAAGCACCAACCAGTTCAACTCTGGTTTCTAAAAAACAGAAAACCTTCAAGGACAAAAATGGAAAATCCAAGATTCCTTCTTCCGTGCCTAAACAAAAACGTTTTGAGCGTGTTGAAGTTCCCACCGTAATTCCGGTTCATGAGGAACCTATTTCAAAACGCTTGGTAATGATCTTATAACTTTGTATTTTCTTTATTCTTATCCTCAGTCACTGTTACCAACTGCCTAAAACTTATTTATTTGTTTTCAGAGATCCGCGAGTTCTACTGCCACATCACCACAGATCGTTCGGGTTCCTCCTCCAATAGATCCCTCACTAGCGACTGATTCTTTCAACAGAGGTTCACGGATCGAGATTTCCGCGGGTGATTCCTTGGATTATATTCCGTTATCTCAAAGAGGAAGAGATCAAAGAGCTCAGATTCTGGAAGCTTCTACTCATACTTCTGAAGATGATGAGGTAGATACTATTCCTTTGATTCGCAGAAGGTTGAATCCTTCTGCTTTGGTCCCCTCTCCTGACAGATTTGGAGTTGGATCTCTTGCTTTCAGTCACCTCAAGGCGAGGATAAAACTGTTGATGTTAATGAAGCCGGATCCTCCCCTTCGTGAATGGAAGAGTCTTCTCCGCGAGTGGAGGAGCCCTCTCCGCAAGCGAAAACAAACTCTTTGTTGGATACGGTCACACAGGCCATGGAGGATATTCATGCTTCAAATCCCCTATTCTCAGGTAACTTCTAACTGATAAAGGCCAACCCAATCTCTATCTTTCCACGCTTCTTTCATGCTTATACATATAGTTTACAATTTCTCAGGACGCGAGACTGGGGAGACTGGAAGGGTGTGGATAAGGAAGCTGATCTTTCCCTTGATGCTTCTGATCATGAGGTGGTTGTGATCCTTTTGGATTTTCTGGATCAAGGACAGAAGGCACAAACAATTTCTAATGTCGCGAGAAGGGTTTTATTGTACGACTCGGATGAAGGAGATGATCTTCCCATCTCTACCCTTATCCGCGACGCTGCTCAACCATCCAACACAAACTTACCCTCTGATGATCAAACCGTGGACTCAACAAATCCTGGTTATGCGGAACCGAATGAAACCGCGAAGCTGCCAGAGACGCTTGAAGGAAACGATGCCAACCTTGTTTCAGAAGGAGGTGTCGCAGTAGTGGCTGATCCTCAAGCTTCTAATTCTGATACAGATGTTCAGCACATGGAGCCTCTTGTCTGTGATATTGCTGCTGAGATAGCAGCCACTTTACAAGATGGGCCACAAATTCAAAGGTCGCTCTTTGGGAGCCTTGTTGCAAATATAGAGACCATTGTTGAATCTTCTGTTGGCGCGGATCAAGTTCCACATGTTCCACCCGCAAACGAAGGTAAACTCTTTTTATGTACTTAGTCTTTCTCAATAAAATTTTCTATACGGTGCTGACTTGTTGATAATTCCATCTTTTTTCGTAGATAAGTCAAACAGAAGTCCCGAATCCTTATTTCCTGAATCCACGTTCGAGGATCCAGAAACACTTCTTAATGAATTCCCCTCGCCCCCAAACACTTTACAAAACCTGACATTCCCCAATTTTGAGTCTTTTTTCCTTCCCATTCACCCTTAACAGCTACCTATGCATCCTCATCAACCTCCTTTACAAACCCATACATCCATCCCTGACATCACATCCGCGCAACATATGCAACCTCATCAACCTCCTTCACAAACCCATACATCCATTCCTGACACCACATCCGCGCGACATATATAACCTCATCAACCCCCTTCCCAAGCCATTCCCGCACCTTTAGTTCAAAATCCTCCTCAGCAACATCAAGTCTACTAGCGTAATTTCTTATGCTACTCAGGCGATATGGCCATTTTGGACCGCGTTTACAGTAGTCATCCAAAGACGTTTGCTATTATGGAGCTTTATGATCCACTTCTCCAACCAACATTTCTGCATATCATCGCGGATACATTTGTTTCATTGATGACCACCTGTATACAAGATCTTTCCTCCACAACTCTGCCTCTTTGTCGCGCCCACATCAAAGATTGGAAGAACATGAAAATGGACATGACTTGGTGGGAAGTTCATCTAGAAAAGGTTGAACGTTTACATGCAAAACATTGTGCGGAGGTCAAAGCATTGAGTGAGTACCAATCTAGCATAACAAGAGTGGCAGAAGTCCGTGCTCTTCTAGTTGCTACAGAACAAGATACCCTTTGGCTTAAGGAATCCGCAGAACATTCCATGCATTCCCGCGAGCTACAAGAGGAACATGAAAATCTCCATATCTCCTCTCTTGTTAGCCGCGACTTGTACTAGTGATTATTTTTGATGTACTCAATACACATTTATATATAAAATCTTCATATACATTGTGCTGATGTCGTACATTTTATCATTTATCATCATTCACCTTTTTTTTTATGTACACGTATCTAAGATTGGTACAACTTGATCCATTTCACATTAAGAGGTCCAGCTCTCTCGCGGGTAACTTCATGCTCCATTCTGTAGTACCCACTGCTACCTTCACTTATAATCACATATGGACCCTCCCACTTAACTTCAAACTTTTTTACCCTTTGTCCCCTCATGATTGCTAGTACTACTTTTAATAATCTGTCTCCCTCTTTGAACCATTTGTATCGTACTTTTTTATTATAGCTATTTGTTTGTCATTTATTGTACTCTATTTGATTCACAAATGCTTCTTTTCTTGTTTCTTCCAATTTTTCTATCTCCAGTAGCCTGTCTTCCAAATTGATTTTGCATGCCAGCCTTTTAGCAGCCACCTCTAGCTCCACAGGTAGCATATCGTCGACTCCATAGACTAGTGCATAAGGGGTCATGTTTGTCGCGCTCCGGTAGGCGGTTCAATGTGCCCATAGTGCTATTGGAAGTTCTTCTGCCCACTTCTTCTGATTATCATGCACCAGCCTAGACATGATTCGAATTAACACTTTATTAGAGGCTTTAGCTTGTCCATTTCCTTTTGGATAGTAAGGCGTGGACTTGTGATGAATTACTGAGTATCTCCCCAACAAATCCGCGACTTTACTATTGACAAAATGAGTCCCATTATCCGACAGTATCACCTTCGAACTACATTGGATAGTAAGGCGTGGACTTGTGATGATGTTTTCCTTTATGAATCGAACTACATTGTCTGCCGTCATCCGTCTCAACGGAATAGCTTCCACCCATTTGGTGAATAATTCAGTTGCTACTAAAACCCACGCATATCCTTGAGCCTGCGATGTGATTGGTCCAATTATGTCAAGTGCTCGTGTGTGGAAGGGCCAGGGGGTTGCCAAACTGTGCAATTCAGTTCCTGGAGCATGAATAAGATCCCCGTGCACCTGACATATATGATATTTTCTGACAAAATCACTGCAATCCCTTCCTATTGTTAGCCAGTAACACCCGGATGATATTAGCTGTTGGAACATCTTTCTAGGGCCTTGGTGACCGAACTCGTGAGTTTGTTTCAATACTTCCCCTGCCTCCTCTTCGCTTACACATCTTATTAGCTTTCCTTCAAAACTTTTGCGGAACAATTTTCCCTCCTGTAGGCAAATCCCGAGGCCAATTTCTGAACCGCGGTTGGTCTTTTGCACACAAAACTCCTTTCAGATAACGCACATACTTGTCCTGCCAGTCTATCATATCTGCCACATTACCTTCGTTTGCGGCGGGATGTGCATTACAGTTCTAACAGCTGTTTTGCAACTTTACTGCCTCATCCTTCATACTTGGCCAAAAGAAACCTTCTCGTTTCAAAACTCGATAGAGACTGACATCCGCTTGACCACATATTTTCTCGTGGGATTTTCATAACAGTTCTCCTATCTCTTTTATTGCCACGCATTTGGCTAGAATTCCTCCGGTCGCTCTGTAATATAACACACCTTTTATGATCTGGTATTCTTGTCTCAAGGCATTGTTATCATTTTTTAGTAGAGCCTGTACTATTTGTGCTCTCCAATCACGCTCTTCGTACACCTCTAATTCCTTCATGTTACTGACTACAGAGTGAGTTCTTTGCACTATTTGCACAGAAGACTCTATTCCTTGAAAATATAGCCGCGAACCCAATGTTGCCAGTGCATCGGACCGTCGGTTGCCCTCTCGCGGCTCGTGCTGAAAACTCATGGTCTCGAATCTTTTTATCATCTGTCGGAGGCGGTTCTGTAAGACACCAAATGAGGTTCCTTGACAGCATACTCCCCCTTAACCTACTTAATGGACAGTTTGGAGTCTCCTCTTACATGAAGTTTTTTTGCCTTCAACTGTTGGGCCATCATCAATCCCAGCGCCAATCCATCATACTCCGCAATGTTGTTGGTACAAGGAAAAATCAAGCTTGTAAGCCATGACTAATTCTTCTTTAGTTTCCTCATTCTTTAGTACGAAACTGGCCCCGCCTCCCTTTTCTGTGGATGAACCATCGAATTCTAAAATAAATTCCGCGCTTTGTGCCATACTCGCTACTCCCACCTCCTCCACTTTGGGCTCAGCTTCCCCAGGAAATAAAGCTAGCAAATCTGACAGGGCCTGACTTTTTACGGCTTTCGGTCTGGAGCATGTGATCTCATATTCAGATAGTGCTAACAACCATCGAGTAGTTCTTCCACGGAGTATGGGTTTTGTGAGTAGATAACGTATGGGGTCACTTTTGGTGACAAGCTCCAACGGATATGCCAGTAAGTAATGTCTGAATTTCTGAGCCGCGAATACTAAAGCGAGACAATGCTTTTCCAGCGATGTGTATTGCAACTCTGGTCCCTTGAGTACCTGACTGATATAGTAAACATGTTTTTCTTCCCCTTCACGTTCTTGGGCCAACAGAGCTCCCACAGACATATTGGTGGAAGTGAGATACATTATCAACGGTTTCCCTGACTCGGGCGCTACCATTGTTTTTGGTGATGCCAGAATCCTCTTGATTTCTCAAAGGCCTCTTACTGCTCTTCTCCCCAGCTATATACAGAATTTTATTTCAATAAAGGCATGAGTGGGTGAGTTACCTCTGTCAGTGCTGGGATAAACCTCCTCAGATAAGATATTTTCCCCATAAAAGTTTTCAACATTTTGCGAGTCGTGGGTGGAGCCATTTCTAATACTACCTTAGCCTTTGTTGGGTCCATGTCAATCCCCTATCGATGTACGACACACCCCAAGAACTTTCCTTCTGGTACTCCAAAGGCGCATTTGAGGGGATTCATCTTTAAATTATACTTGCGACATCGTTGCAGTACTTTTCTCAAATCACCCACATGATCCTGCACGGCTCTGGATTTTACCACCAAGTCATCCACATAGTCCTCCATCGTTTTATGCATCAAATCATGAAATATAGCTGTCATGGCGCGTTGATACGTAGCACTGACATTTTTAAGTCCAAATGGCATGACCGTATAATGAAAATTCCCCATTGGGGTACGAAAAGCAATTTTCTCTGCATCTTCCAGCACCATCTTAATCTGGTTATACCCGCTGAATTCAACCATTAACGAGAAAATTTCATGTCCTAAGGTTGCATCCACCATAGTGTCAATGTTGGGCAGAGGGAAATCATCTTTTGGGCAGGCTTTATTTAGATCGCGATAATCTACACATACGAAGATCTGCCCAGTCTTCTTCTTCACAGGCACGATGTTTGCGAGCCAAGTCGAATGTTGGGTTGGCTTGATGAACCCTGCTTTCAGCAATTTTTCTACCTCTGCCTTAATTTGTACCTCTAGATCGGGATGAAATACTTGTTACTTTTGCTTCTTTGGCTCTGATGCGGGATGCATATGGAGATGGTAGCTTACCAATCCAACATTAAGTCCCGATATTTGACTATAATCCCAGGCAAAGACATCCCAAAACTCCTTGAGCAATTCTATCAGAGCACTCTTTGTTTTGTCGGGCAGCGTATTGCTTATGAAGATAGGTCGCGGATCTGTGTCATCGCCTATGTCCACTTCGTATAAACTATGCTCCGGTCGCGGACTTGTTTTGAGTGTTTCAGGGTCAGTGACCAACTTTCTTTGTATATCTACTTTATCTGTCCTGGGGTCAGTGCCAACTGTGCAACCTCCTGACCCCCAATCCCGTTATAATTTGTACACTACTCGTCCATCGGGCATTTTGACCCGCGAGCATCTCACCTCATTGAGCTTCCGCTTAGCTGAACTTCCTTCTTCCAATTTATTCCATTCTGGTAATGGTATAGCAAAAACGCCGGGCCCATCTTCCTCACTGTACTCTGAGAAGTAGACTGCGTCTACGAAATGGGCCTCTGATGCACAGAAAGGGCTCTTAGATGCCTTTACAGTCATTATTCCTTCTCCCCAATTGGCCTTCATCACTTGATGATAGGATGATGGTACTACACCATATGCATGTAGCCACGGTCTTCCCAGCAACAATTGATATGAGGGTTCTCCTTTGATGATATGAAACTTGGTAGGTCCCATGATCTTCCCAATTTTAAGGTCTAATGTCGCGAATCCCATAGTGGCCTGCTGGTCTCCATTGAAATCAATAACTGCAATGGTATGATTCATGATATTGCTTTCAGGAAAATTGATCATTCACAAAGTGAACAACGGGATTAAATTGACTGACGCTCCCCCATCCAAGAAAGATTGTTTCATCTCCTGACATTTACAATAACTGGTACATATAGAGGCCGATTGTGGAAAAAAGGCACTTGTCTATCTGCTTCAGAAAATGTGATCTTACTGGAGGTTTTCTCATGCGGTGGAATCATAATAGTATGGTTAAGGGCGGCAACTGTTTGCTCTTTCAAGAATTCATTCACGTGTTCCTGTATTGGGAGCTCATTGAAGAAAACATCTATCTTAGCATTCTCCCTTCCTTCGTGTGCTGTCGGGCATTCATACTTGACGACATTTGTTGTATCCTCAGTACTGTCTCTGGTGGCCACTACAACTACATGTGCAGGGAAGGGCTCATGAACTACATTATTTGCCACTTCCAAGTCTCTTGATGCTATTTTCCGGTGTACCCATCCGCGAAACGCCCAACAGCCCATCAGGGAATACCGCACAGCCCTGTGATAGGGACAGTAGTTGTTTTTCATCCTTTCCTCTCTTTGCGGCACCCTTTGCACTGGAGGTAGCGATATGACATGATCTGTGATCCATTGATTCAGTAAAGCAACTGCCTCATTTTCACTGAAAGGTAAATGAGGTGGTTCAGATCTCCTGACACGCTCTTCCCTGGGTCTTTCATTCTGCGTCGTTGCTACCATTGCTACCCGCCTAACACTGACATTTGGTCATGTTAGGGGAGCCAAAACTTCTCCCAATCTTCGGGCATTATCAACAAGTGCAGAAAAAGTTTTGAACTCGTGATTGACTAAATGCACTCTATATTCTCGCAGCATTCCTTCTATACAAATTTTGATCAATTGCAGTTCGGAAATTGGTTCATGGCATTGCAAAGCAGCCTCGCAAAATCTCCTGACATAAATTGCCACTTCTTCCCCAAAGCGTTGCCTTTGCCTTGTAAGTGAAATCATTGAAACCTCTTCGTCTGACTGGAATAATTTGGTGTAGAATTTTAGCACCATATCCATCCAACTGGACACTGAAGCCAGAGCGAGACCAGTATACCATGTGTATGCAGTTCCAGTTAGAGACTTGGAGAACTCGCTAAACTTCAAATACTCGTTGTTTCTGTGGGGTCCCATAGCATCCGTGAACCTGGATATGTGCTCTCTTGCATTCCCCTTTTTGCCATCAAATTGATGAAAGCTTGGTGTTCCATAATCTTCCGGATAAGGCAAAAGCCATAATGCTGGGATGGTACGGTGGGGCAATTTCCACCTCTTCTATTTCAGATTTCTCGTTCAAGATAGCCCGTAGTTGCTCCTTGGTGATATATGACTCTTTTTTCGACGCCTCTGATCGTGCCCATGGTGCCTCCCGAAAAAGCTCATGTGGTGATAATTCTGGTATGGCTTGATTATCCATTCGTGGTGATTCAAGATTTGGTACTGAAATGCGCGAGGCCTCCATGAAATGAAATATAGCCTTTTGCGTTTCTTGGATGCTGAGAAGAGTTTGTAACAAAGCTGATGGCAATTCTACTGAATTCTGTACTGGCTCTACCATCGGAGGAGTTTTTGCCTGATTGCCTTCGCGCTGGTGGGACTGGTTCACCTCCTTACGTCTGTGTTGTTGTTTCCTCTCCAGCTTGCTCGGTGTGCCGGGTCGGTGGACGACCTCTCCGGCGAGTCTTACGAGGCTCTACTTGTGTAGAAGACATCTTCTCCCTAGCAGAGTCGCCTTTAATGTAGGGGTTCAGATTAATTAAATGATATGAAGATAGTTTCCACACAAGTTCGTCAGTCAAAATAGCAGTGCTTTTGATTGTTTTATTGCTTTTGATCGTTTTACAGAGAAATGAAAGAGAAATAGAAGAGAAAATAGCAGTAACAAGTGATTGCGAAATACTTTCTCTCTCTAGAAATTTCTCTCCCTTGATCTCCCCAAAAAATCCTTTAAACTGAATCCTTGACCTCCTATTTATAGGCGCAGGTTTAGGCATAAATTACTATCACGTCATCATATCAATCCGCGAAGTAGATCCGCGCTTTAGCCTTCATAATCTTATCCAAGTTGCGGTTTGTTCGATCCGCGACAATACCAATCCGCGATCAAGTAGGTTACTGATCCGCGGATTCCTTTATTTGCTTGTCATAGTTTTCCTGGGTCATGTCCTTTTATGCATATTTTTCTTTTACATGACCCTGAGCGTTACTTGACGCATCCTAGGTATTTTACTTTGAGTGATTTTGATGAATAAGGTCGCGACCCACTATTCATCATCCCAAAGCATTTCCCAAGGCCAGTCAAAATAACACTCCCTACGCGATAAGCTCATAGGGTCGCGAAGATTGACTTTTGGCTATGACCCCCTTTGTCAATCCTCAACGATCACCTCTTCGTAGAGTGTTTATCGCGTGTCTGATCTCCTTTAGAGATACCCTGGAGTCGCGGAATACAATCCGCGGCTCCCCTGTTGGCATTTTCCAACTTTCCCTTGTTGTATGTTTTGGATTCGCGGATCAAATCAACGCGAATCCCCCTTTACAATACTATTATGTTCCAAAATATGATATTTTCCGAAAATTAATTTTTTTGCGAAAAATATATACTATTATATTCCAAAATATGATTTTTTTCCGAAAAATATTTTTTTTGCAAAAAATATTTATTATTTTTTCCAAAATAATTCATATTTTTGAAAATAATATACTCCCTCCGAAAAATAATTTTTTTGTGAAAAATATATATATATTTTTTTGAATTTATAATTTTTGCCAAAAATATAATTAATTTTCGAAAAATAATTTTTTTAAATGGTTGATTTCATTAAACCCCCTTATATTATTGAGGGTGATTTATGCATTTTAACTCAAAATATGAGATGAGGGGGCATAATAATGAAATTTAATAATATAAAATACAAAATAGACATAGTGAAAATTAGTTAATTAAACATAATAGTATATGAGGTTTCTTGAAATTAACCCTTTTTAAATTCAGAAGGTTTCGTGATAATATCCTATATTTTTCTAGTGGTCTATCACAGAAAACAACTCTATTGTCCACTGTTATTCAATTTATAGTTGTTCCCCAATTCGTGCTCTGAATTTTAGCGCCTTCAATTCTTGTACCAAGTATTCAATTACTTGGAATTAGTTCTAGCAACGGTCTGAGGTTATTCTGTACACGAAGCACGATGGCAATCTCCGGCAACTCTCAGCCCAAGATCGTCACCAGTGACGAGGGTTACATTCTTGAAGATGTTCCTCATTTGTCTGATTACATTTCTGATCTTTCTGTAAGCACTCTCACTATGTGTTCTTGATCAAGAAGAGACTATTTCACTCAACTTCGGATGAAACCTGTTTTTGGGTATAGAACTGACATAGTCAGTGTATATATATATATACATACATGTGGGTTGGGGTGGGGGTTGAATCATATCAAATTTTCATTGTAAACCGACAAAATTTTCTGATTGATTTGGTTTTTTACTTTGGTGTATTTGTAATTAGCAATTAATTTCACCCATGTTTGGCTGCTTAAAAAAATGGAGGAAAGCGTAAGAAAAAGAAAAGATTTCAATGTCTTGTAGCGTGTTAGTATTTTATATAGGGTAATTTGCATTGACACCCCCTGAAGTTTGTATCAATTGCAGCAAGATGACTGTCAATGCACAAGTTTGCAGAGACACCCCCTAAGCTTTCAAAAGTCTTGCAATGACATCCCTTTGGGCCATGAAAAGTCAGATTTGCTCATATTTAATTTCAATAATCTTCCTTCTACTATTGAATTTAATCAACTAACCCCTCTTATATCCAGATTGTCCACTGTGCTTTCCAATTTAATCAATTAACCCCTCCTATATTCGGATTGCCTCCTATATTTTTTAATTTCAAAAATTATAAATATATATATTTCAAAAATAATATATAAAATTTGAAAACAATATAGAAAATTCAAAAAAAGTATATAAAATTCAGAACATATATAAATTTTGATTTTTTTTTTTTATAAAATTTGAAATTATCATATAACTTTCGAAAACATCATATAAATTTCGAAAACATCGTATAAATTTCAAAAAATATATATATATATATATAATTCAAAAATATATATATTTTTTGGAAAAATATATATAAAAAGACCACTAATTGTTGTTGGTGTAAGTAGTTTAACTTCATTAGAAAATATATGATATTTTACCAATATATATATATTTTTTCTAAATTTATTTATTTTAATTTTTTTTTTCGAAATATATATTTTTTGAAATTTATATATATATTTTCGAATTTTATATATTATTTCTAAATTTATATGTTTTTGAATTTATATATTTCTTCCGAATTATATTTGTATATATATATATATTTCTTTTTGAATTTTATATATATTCAAAATTTATATTTTTTTCAAATTTTATATATATATTTTGAAATTTATATACTTTTTTTGAATTTTATATATTATTTTTGAAATAAATAAATATATTTTTAATTTTATATAATTGTTTTAAATTTTATATATATATTTTCGAATTTTATATTTTCTTTTTGAAATTTGATATATATTTTTGAAATTTTATATATATTTTTTGAATTTTATATATATATTATTTGAGGGTGGGGGTAATATGATTGAAATTAAAAAATATAGAGGGCAATCCGGATATAGGAGGGGTTAATTGATTATATTGGAAAGCATAGTGGACAATCCGGATATAGGAGGGATTAGTTGATTAAATTCAATAGTAGAGGGGAGTTTATTGAAATTAAATAAGGGCAAATCTGACTTTTCATGGCCCAAAGGGGTGTCATTGCAAGACTTTTGAAAGTTCTGGGGGTGTCTCTGCAAACTTTTCGTTGACCATTATCTGGCTGCAATTAATCCAAACCTCAAGGGGTGTCAATGCAAATTACCCTTTTATATATTATAGAATAGTCGAAGCTGAATTGTTGTATTTGGTATTGCTTTTGTGACTTGTTATTAGGACTTAGGATTAAGGAATTTGACCCTGTTTGGCTGCCCGGGAAATGTAAAAATTGTCCCAAAGGCTAAGGTTTAAGTCAGAGCACCCAGTGATGCCACTAGTCCAAGTCCCTTCTTTGTGAGGTGGGAGTAAATATCAGGTTTTGACAATTAAAGAAGATTTCGATGCTACACAAATATAAAAAGAGTATGTGCTTTTGTAAGGGTGGACACGGATCGGATTGAAGATATTTTGGATTCGATTCATTATTACCGAATTCATAATTTATGAAACCAATCAAATTCATTTGTCCAACGAAACCAAATCAAACCGGATCGCGGTGAGCCAGATTGGTCCAGATTGATTTCGTGTTTTGAAACAAAAAATTATATTAACTAAATTGAGATAACAAATTCATTTGAAATTCTTTATATACACTGCATAACCACTTGTTAATTGTAACACCCCGTGTTATTTTTCTTTTTCCTGAAATTATTTATAATTTTAAGGGTTAATTTCAGTAAACCCCCTATACTATCCAGATTAATCAACTAACCCCTTGTCGGTCCAAATTGCTCCCTATACTATTCAATTTCATCAAATTGCCCCCCCACGTCACATTTTAAGTCAAAATACCGAAACTACCCTCAATAGTATAAGGGGGTTTGTTGATTCAACCATTTAAAAAATTTATTAATTTTGTCCGAAAACCTGCAAAATATGAAAAAAAAAAAAAAATTTGAAATTTTTTTTTTTTCACATGTTGCAGTTTTTCGGAAAAAATATAAAAAAAAAAAAAATTTTGAAATTTTTTTTTTTCACATGTTGCAGGTTTTCGGAAAAAATATGAAAAAAAAAAAAAAAATTTGAAAATTTTTTTTTTTCACATGTTGCAGGTTTTCGGAAAAAATATGAAAAAAAAAAAAAAATTTTGAATTTTTTTTTTTTCACATGTTGCAGGTTTTCGGAAAAAATATGAAAAAAAAAAAAAATTTTGAAATTTTTTTTTTTTTTCACATGTTGCAGTTTTTCGGAAAAAATATGAAAAAAAAAAAAATTTGAAATTTTTTTTTTCAGATGTTGCAGTTTTTCGGAAAAAAAAAAAAAAAAAAAAAATTTTGAAATTTTTTTTTTTTCACATGTTGCAGGTTTTCGGAAAAAATATGAAAAAAAATTTTTTTTTTTTTTTTTCCGAAAAACTGCATGTGAAAAAAAAAAAAATTCAAAATTTTTTTTTTTTTTATATTTTTTCCGAAAAACTGCAACATGTGAAAAAAAAAATTTCAAAATTTTTTTTTTTTTTATATATTTTCCGAAAAACTGCAACATGTGAAAAAAAAAAAATTTCAAAATTTTTTTTTTTTTCATATTTTTTCCGAAAAACTGCAACATGTGAAAAAAAAAAATTCAAAATTTTTTTTTTTTTTTCATATTTTTTCCGAAAACCTGCAACATGTGAAAAAAAAAAATTTTCAAAATTTTTTTTTTTTTTATATTTTTTCCGAAAAACTGCAACATGATAAAAAAAAAAATTCAAAATTTTTTTTTTTTTCATATTTTGCAGATTTTCGGACAAAATAAATAAATTTTGAAATTAATAAATTTTTTAAATGGTTGAATCAACAAACCCCCTTATACTATTGAGGGTAGTTTTGGCATTTTGACTTAAAATGTGACGTGGGGGGGCAATTTGATGAAATTGAATAGTATAGGGGGCAATTTGGACCGACAAGGGGTTAGTTGATTAATCTGGATAGTATAGGGGGGTTTATTGAAATTAACCCTAATTTTAATTCCAGTAGTGACGTCACTTGTTCATGGCGTATTATTTATTCTTGGTATTTGATACCTGTAAATTTTTCGCGTTTAGTTTAAAGTCGACTGGACGATATTCCGATTTCTCTTTGACGACTACGCGAATTCTTATTCTCGACTACACGGTATTGTTTCGATTATTTCGGTTACGGTATTAGTACTTTTACGGATCCGGTATGAAGCGTACTAATTTACTTTCTCGGTGTTCCGATTGTTGGGTTTCTAACCCGGTGTAATTCTTTCGGACTAATTTGGTTATTGGGCGTCCTGCGGACTTACGGGTTGACTCAATATTATTTGGAGGCTTCCGATAATTATTGGAATTTATTATATATATATATATTGAAGTTGGGTCATTCTGCAATTATGGATAATTTGAGAGTTAATTTTGCAATTAGTACATATATATATGTATACTTGTACACACAACCACAGACATGTTCCCTACTTCTCTGCACGACTACTCTCCTTCACACGCAACAGACCTAGCTTTCCTCTCCTCTCCTTCTCCTCTGCAGCAGCAGCAGCTCCCTCACACCTCCATACTCATCATCTTCGACCGATTGAGAGAGAGAGAGAGAGAGGCCGGCTGAGGCGAGCGCGGCTATGGAGGGTTGCCGCAGCAGCAGCTGCGGCTGGAGCTGGAGCAGCGGCGGCCGAGCAGGGTCGGCGACCTGGAGCGGGCGACGAAGGTGGACGGCGGCGGCGCTGGTGGCGTTGGAGAGGCGCGCTGGTGGTCGCGCAGGTGGTGCGGCGGCAGCAGCCGCGGTGGACCAGCTCGTGCGGCAGAAGCGCAGCGGTGCAGGTTCGGCCAGAACCTTCGGCCATTGTTTCGGTCGACTTCCCGAGCTCGGTTTGGGCTGATTTTCGGAGGGTAGCTTCGCCTATATGTCAGGTACGACGTGTAAAAATTTCGTAATTTTACGTTGAACGGTTTGTCGGGAAATTCGATTTGAAGTTTCGAATTTTCGTTTGGGCTATTTTAGATTTAACCTAATTAATTAACCGATTATTAATGGGCTTCATATATATCGTATAGGTTGTCGAGACGGACATTTCGATATATGTTAAAAATATTTTTCGGACGATTTTGGTCGGCGGGCTTCATATTCGGGCGCCGGTACTGTGCTATTTCGGGTTGTTCGGTAAACGTAAATTAGGTGGGAAATTATATTTCTCACTCTGCATTATTGAAGTAGTGTAGGGGTGCAAAACCCTTATTTAATTTAATATAGATATATTAAATTATTAATTTAAATATCTATAATTCGTTTAGAATCGGAATTGGACTTAGGAATTAATCTAAGAAAATTAATTAAATTATTTCCTATGTAATTAAATAATTTCTTATCTGAATCGAATAGGAATAGACGACTTAGAAATTCCCTTGAGAATTAAATGAGTTAGTAGAAATTCGTGAAAACTTAGACGTTGTGCTAGGTTCCCTTGCGAGACGTGAATTAATTGCTTTAATTATTTTAAAGGCATGATAAGGGAAATTGAAATATTTTCTAAAGAATTAAGGAAAATATATTTGTGAAAATATGAATTGTATATGAATTTGTTTTCATATGATTTAAATGTCTTTATTGTATTTTAAAGCATGTAAAGAGATTTTGAAATTTATGTTGATATTATGATGTGGATATTGTACATAAATATGATGCATTACATATTTATGTTGAGACATGATTGTCATTTAGACCTGGATGCATATTGAGTTGATATATGTGGGTTGTGAAATCATGTGGGGGTGTCTTTGTGTCGAATCGTCGCAACAACTGGCCAGGTAGAGGTGTCTCCCACCTATGGAACTAAAAAGCCAGAAGGTGATATAGGGTTGGTTGCTGCCCCATCGTGGTGGTATGCGCCACTCTCGGGTCCTGAGTATATTGCAGGAAAAGGTGTCTCCCACCTACGGAATTTGGATATAGGGTTGGTTGCTGCCCCATCGTGGTGGTATGCGCCGCTCTCGCAGGGGAATCGAAAGTAGGGCTCTCGTGCAACCGCCTTCCTTGTTGAAAGTGTAGTGTCAAAAACACTTGGGAAGAATCGGTGCGGTACTCTTTCTCCTTGTAAATGGGTGGAGTGCGTATTCGTTAACCACGTGATGTGGGCAAAGGGTGGTGTATGAGTCACATTGTATTTGCATGGCATTTATGTGATTTCATTTGACATGTATACGTGATATTATTACATGTGATGTTGGAGCAGGTTTAATACGTGTTATTATTGCCTGTTGGATTTTGGAGCATGTTATGTATGAATATTGTAAATTAAATTCATATTTTATAAATGCTCAGTTGATAATGATTAACGTGGAAGAAAATGATTACATGAGGTAATAAATCAAGTATAATGAAATGTTTATTTTTATACTTGTGAGTATATATACTTTCGTACCCTTGGGGGAGGTTAAGTATATTCGTGTAGTGATCTCTTTGGGATGATTGTGGTTAGTCGTGTGACCGTGTTGGAGATTGAGGTTAGGGATTGACTTTAGTATCAATTGATGTTTGAGGCCTTAGAGTAGGCGGTGATGAGATTGTGTGAGATTTGGATTGATAAGAAGAGGTTATGGTTGATGTGATTTATTAAGTACTCGAGGTACTGTAGTTTGACAGACTTGGTTCTAGTGCTTAGTTCATTCCCCTAAGCATTTTCCTTACTGTGCTTTGTATACTAGTACATGTCCTTGACTTATCTGTCATTCCTTGAGTTGTCGGTTACGGCGTGGTGCCGAACCTCTTCCATGTGTCGTCATTTGATTTCGTGGGGTTGGAAACGGATAGTTGTGTTTCGTGAATCCAACGTATTGTCTTCCTTCATTGTTCTTTCGGGACATTATAGGAATCCTTGTAGTGGTGTTCATTCTTATGTGGCTGTCATTTTGAAAACGGTGTTTTCTAAACTTTTTGTATTTAAAATGAAAAACCCGTTTTCGCCTACCCCCGTAACAACTAAAAGTTTTAACACTTTATAAAATGATTTTAGGATCTTCTTTGAAAGGATTTTTAACTCTAAAAGCCGGTGATGGCAACTGACGGAGACCGGGGGCAAGACGGTCATTTTTACTATGTGGTCTCTTAAAAGGAAAACTATTTTTATTACTTTCTTGGGATTCTGAGATTTCGAGACTTCTTTCTCAATATCTCATCCTGTAGAGTTTTGAAAGGTGTTCCATTGTTTCACCTTTGCTTCCTATCATTTCTAAGTCTCGGGTATGAGGCTTGGTGTTGTTCAGTGCACACATATAGTGTTGCCCTTTCCTTTCTTCTTGGTTCTTGATGTCACCACTTTGGTGATTCGAGTTGTTCCACATGTTAGGGGCATGGATACCGAGTGGATTGGATTCCTTGTCCAGGTGTTTTCACTAAACACTTGTGGTGTTCTTTACCTTGACATTGTTGTCTCGGTTATCTGTTGGTTTAGCATTGGAAAGTCTTTTCCTTCGCTTTGCTTTGGTGACCCTGAGGTGGTCGTTCTTGTGAGTTGAGTTCGTGTACTCTTAGTGATTTGATTGGGTGGTTTTCCTCGCCTACAGTGAGAGTGTTAGTGATGTGATTGACCCTATTGATGATAGTATTATGAGGTCGATTTGAATTATGGTATGGTGATATGATTGAGGTGATCTAGCCCTTGAGAGGTAGATTTTTCTTAGGAATGTGATGAGGTTTGTTATATATATATATATATATATATAGATGATGATTGTGTTAGTACGCAAGGACGTGAGTACTTTTCCTCCTGTGTTATCGGGGAGTGAGTTATGAGTATTCCTTGGTGCTAGTGATGGATTTTGATCCTTGTGGATATTAGAGGTGAGTGTGATTCCATCTGTTTGGAGTTTCTTGTTAGCGTCGTGAACGCTGGATGATTTGTTAGGATTGGACCTAGGTGTTGTGTATCTAGTGTACGTTAGTGACAGTAGTGTAGACTACCGTTGTTGGTACCTGGAGTACGAGTCTTAGTTGTACATTACAGACTCATGTTGTGTATTTATATATATATATGTATCCCCGTTATATATATACTTACGTACGGTAGTATATGAGTGTGCCTTGAGTTTTGCGTGGATGGGATTAGTTGGGCTATATATGTATCTTGCTAGATAGTTTGGCATTACCTAAACTACCAGAGGATGTGGTAGTTAGAGTATCTTTTCCCACTGAGCTTATTTGCTCACAGGGGAATTTCATTTGCCCCCTGGTATTCCACGCCAGGTTGCAGGAAACATACGGCTATGAGCAGGATGCAGTGCAACGACAGTTTTCTTTAGTTTCTTGTTACAGGTTTTGGAGTTGCGTTGGGGGATGCGGTTACGGATGCAGCACGACTGGTTTTGGGGATGGTAGTTGTCTTCTGTTAGCTTCCTTACCCATGTTTTGTGGGATTGTTATGTATTCTCTTTTGGGAGTCAGTCTGTTGGCATATCCCTGTTGATGTATCATTTAGTTCCTGTATTTATTCTTTCTGATGGTTATTGTATCTATTCTGCACAGCTATGTGCTTTTCTGTATTTTTATTCGAGCACTTGTGGCTCTGTTGATATTAGAGGGTTTGGAGGGGTTTTGGTTTCTTTCCACTACCTCGGCCCTATTAGGATTGATGAATGTGGGGCTTGGAAGCCATTGTGATTATTGAATTGCTATTGGCAGGTTCTTGTGTTGTGGTTGTTGTCCGGATGTTCCATTTACAAACGGAACTTTGCCGGATTTTCGTTAAATTTCGCTACTTTGTTTATTATCCATTTGGGTATTAAATATACCATTTCTATCATCAGCCAATATGTTTTCATGGTTAATGATGTCTTAGTTGGTCATTCATGTTAGGAATCACATCCTGGATTCCTCGGATGTCCCTGTTCGGGAGTCTTAGGAATTTAGGAGCTTGTCAGTTGGTATTGGAGGATGCTAGTGAGTTTCTAGCATTCTACTTGACATGGAGTATATTTTTATTGTTATTCCATGTGTCTCTTTGTTGTTGTTGACTCTAGTAGTCGCTTGACTAGCGTCATCCCTTGGAGATTCGCTGATTCTCTAGATTTGAGTTTCGGGAATCTTAGGGGCGTGACAGCGTGGTATCAGATCATTTTACCCTTTCGTGGGTATTTGATGATTGAATGTCGTTGGTTCTCATTTCTTTTTACTTCCGCAATCACTCCCTTAGCTCTTAGGCTCGGGTTTCGGAGTCCTAGGAATTCGGGGCGTGACATTAATGCAATGAAATAATTCAAATATCAATTAAGCCGTTGTTGAAGACAATAGAAGACAAGCCGGAGCCGTGAGAATCGTGATGAGAGAGCTTAGAAGTTGGGGCGAGCTGCGGTGAGAGAAAGAGAGGGAGAGGTGGTTGTGCCGTTTCGTTACTTTTGTATCAATATACTTCTATGTTCTATCTAGAGATTTTTAAAGTTAGACATGCTCACTTGAGTTTCTTGTGCCATTGAAAAATTAAAAATTATTATTATAAAATATGTTTTCTTTTACTTTCAAAATTAACACATTTTTTATTTTTGTGTGTAAATAAATATATATAGAAAAATAGATATAGTTGTAAGTTAATGGATCAATATTCAATGAAATTATAAAATAAATTGTTAACTATTTTTTTGCTTTAAAATATTAATTTAAATGTGTAAATATTTTTTAAAGGCTTCACACTTTAAAATTAAGTGAAAACTAAAATCATATTTTGATTTGAAAAACAGAATGCATCAAAAGAAAACTATTTTTCTCCTGCTATTTAATATGGTGATAAATGTTTAACAATAATAAAATAATCTTAAAATAATAATAATGATTAATGTGTAGAAATATTATAAATGACTTACACTTTTATAATAGTACTAGTCAATAGCATATGTTAATGCACTATACGTGGCATAAAATTTGACTTATATTATAATGTTAAATGATGAATATTTCACAATATGAAATACTTTTTTTAGTAATAATCATAGTATTATTTTTTAATTGAATAGATCAAGTGTTGTTGTCCTTTAGAAGATCTATCTTTTATAATAGTAATTATTTTAACAAATATTTTATTTTGAATAAATACAATGCATTCTAGTTAAACAAAAGCCCTATTTAGATTGATTTTTCAAACGCTGTTTTTGGCTTTCTAGAGCAAAAAGCTATTTTGAACGGTATCAGAAGAGCCTCCGAGCATTGGAAGAGTGTTTTAAAGAAGCTGGGGGGTACCAGTTTCTCAAAACAGCTTATGCTTATCTTTTTCTTCTGCGGAAAGCCAAAAGCAGAAGCTATGCTAAACAGGGCCTAAGTTATATAGATATTTAAGCATGAAATTAAAATATTCTAAATCTGAGTGTCCATCTATCTCTCTTTGCAGTGGTTGGATAATTCAATTATACTTCCTTTTTTAAAGAAAAAATATAGATTTTCATTATTTTTAAAAAAGTAAACAAATAATACATTGTTAATGGCACTTTTAATAATAGTTCTTTGAATATAATTTATATTTAGATTTTTTAAAAAAATGGATGTACATCTATCTTCTCTTTGTAATGATTGGAAATACTTCAATTATGATTACTTTCGGGACTTTTAATAGCTCTGACTATCGTTTACCACTCGACGTCCGAAAGTATTGATCCACTCGCGCTCCACGAAGATCTCACTCCGATCATCGTACTCTGACGGTTTCGCTTCTCAATGGAACAATCTTTCACGAAACTTCTTGCTCCGATCTTTATACTCCGACAGCTTCGTTTTTCAACGGATCGATGCAAACACGTTGCACTAGGTGTTGTGATGATTTTTCAGCAACCGGATCATTCAATTGTGCATGGATATCTCAAACATTGAAGCACAATTGAATAACCGCCAAAAACTAGAGAAAACCTTGATATAGGATGATCAAACAATCTATTTTTCTCTTTCTCTGCAAAAATGGATCTGATCTGGAATATAAACGCAAAACTCTCACAAAAGCCATACCCACAAACATCTCTAGTAATCTCTCTTATTCATAGATAGAGGAATCCTACTTTAAGTAGACTTGTATCTTTCTTGGACTAGGATTTTGAGTAGACTTGTTTCCTTCTTGGAATATGATTCCTCCTTGAGTGTTCATCTTGTAATCAGGAGTGAATCTAGTCAATCTCTAGTAATCCCTCTTATTTATAGAGAGAGAAATTCTACATTGAGTAGACTTATTTCCTTCTTGGACTAAAATCATTCCTTGAGTTCCTCTTGTAATCAATAGTGAATCTAGCCAATTTTGGTGTAAATATACCTTATATATGTGCTAGAATGTGTTAGAGTGTGACCCAAGTCAGTCGAATTACACTAAAACAAGAATTTGGGTATTGCAGATATGTGGCTAACGCACATGACTGCGTATATGCGCCCGGTTCAGTGTGCATATACGCCCGAGTCACGCACCCTCCCTTGCGACCTCTTTTGCGCCTGTTTGTAGAGCTGGCTAAATGAGACACAACACGAACACGGCATGAATTAAAAGGGTTAGGGTTGACCATAAAAGGGTTGAAGTTGTATAAGGGTCGACCCGAACACAACACGAAAATATAAGAGTCGACCCGAACACGACACGTTTGACACGATTATATTTATTTTTATTTTTTTCACTTCTCTAATTGGTTATGGGTAAAATATATCAATAAACTATTACTGGATCGTGTCAAATTAAATTAAATTTTGCCGTTAATAGGTTAAATAGTTTGTTTCGTGTTAGATTGTGTCAAATTTAATTTAATATATTATAATAAATAGACTAAATGGATTATATGGGTCGATACGGATAACCTGTGAGTTGAGTTAGGGTTGAGCAGATTTGACACATATATTAACCAAGTCTTTTTTGACACGACACGATCTTAACCTGACACAATCTTAATCCGATACAGACACGACCCACTGACAAGAATTGTCAGCCGTACCTGTTTGCGCCAAAATCCACTTTCCAGCCACTTTTTGCTTGCTGCATGCGCCCAAATTCGACCAAAAATACCAAAATCTGATTTTTTTTCAATTCTTGGTATTTTCGAACGCCATTTGTTCATGTGGCACGCCTATCAATAGATAAGACTTGTATAATATATGTTTCTCCCTTCGCGATGCGTTTCATGGTTCAAATTTCCTTCCTCTTCATTTCTCTTTGATACTTTAAACTTAATTTGTGTTTGGCGAAACTTGTCGATGCCTTTTGACGTATTTGCACCGCCACTTTAATCTCCTAAATCTACCTGACCTCACAATCCATTCAACATGGTTAGTTACTAGAACATGCCAAAAATAACAAGTGTTCTTATACACTTTAATGATGTTTATTTGAATGTAGTTGTTGGAATATTATATTTTAGTTATTTTTATTTTTTAGTAGATAAATGTATAAAAAAATAAAAATGTCTTACACTTCGATAATATTACAGATATAAATAAATTATTATTTAGTGAAAAATATGATATTATGATTTAATTTTAAATAACATATTAGTGATATAAAATATAATAATTCATTTTTAACTAAAAAATTATTTGAAATATATTGATATAAATATATTAAAATATATATGAACATTAACGGATTTGACCCAATTATTAAAAATTAAATCCAAAATCGATCTGTAAAATACCGGATTTGGTATTTTTGCATCCATGTCCAATCCAATTCATAATGAAACCGGTTCAATATGTCCAGACTGGATTGGTCAGATTGGATTTTTCGGGTTCGCCGGATTTTTGTCCACCCCACGGTATCATGGGAAAAAAATTAAGAGAGAGTGAGTGAGATTATATGAGTCTCATGTATTATGGGTGAAATATCGGTCAAATATGGACTTTTTTTTTTTAATGGTAAATATGGACCGTTTTACTCTCTATAAAAATGGTAAAATTTATTAAACCCGTTTATTCATATTTGAAAATGGTTCATCCAAATTCACAAGAAAAGAAATTTGAGCAGAGATAGGCTGGTTAGCCGTTCATGTACGGTTTTGACACACATAGGGCCTATTTGGTAGAGCTGTGTTTGTGTTTGTGTTGAAATAAACAAAAAACACGTTTTTTGTTTATTTGTTTATTCATCCAAAAACAGAAGTATATTTGGTAGGGATGTTTTTTGGGTTGAAATTGAAAAATTAAAAATCAATAATATAAATAATAAATAAAATAAAATATAATAATAATAAAAAATGAATACAATAATAATAAATAAATATAATAAAAAAAATGGACTAAATAATAAATAATAATAATAAATTAATAAAATAAATAATAAATTACATAAAACATATTTAAAAATAACAAATAATAAACCAAATGAAATAAATAAATAATAACATATATCACAATAAAACATGTGTTGGTATACATATTAAAATAGATAACTTTTCATTTATATATGTATGCAATAGTCGCTATACGAATTTTATATGTTTTTTTCAAATTTTATATAATTTTTACGAATTATATATATATATTTATGAATTTTATATATTTTTTACGAATTTTATATATTTTTTCGAATTTTATATTTTTTTACAAATTTTAAATATTTTTTTGAATTTTATATGTTTTTTGAATTATATATATATATTTTGAATTTTATATATATTTTTTCAAATTTTATATATTTTTTTGAATTTTATATGTTTGTTTTTAATTTTATATATTTTTTACGAATTATATATATATTGAATTTTATATATTTGTAAGAATTTTTTATTTTCGTTTTTTTGTTTTTTTAATTTTGAGTAAGAGGCGGGTTAACTTGGTTTTAGATGAGCTGGTTTTAAAAAATCAAAACCAAACATGGTATGGTCTTCAAATCAAAGATCAGACCAGACCAACAAGCCCAAAACTCATCAACCAAACAAGCGTGTCCCATAATAGATTGTTTTAGCCATCTCAAAATAAATGTCTCATTTAAAAGCTCAAATCACTTAATTTTATCATATTATCAATATAAAATATAATAATTGTCCCTATTTAAAAGTCAAATTCACTTTATTTTATGACATTACCAAATACAAAGTATGAAAGTTATAAAACATCTCCACTATATATCCATCAATGACCAGGGCCGACCCTGAGATTGCTAAAAAAATTTGGGGCTCTAGGCGAGATTAAATATGAGGTCCCTTTTACAAAAATACTAAAAAAAAAATAATTAAGCATAAAATATATTAATTTAAAAAACAAAGAAAATAAATTGGGTCTTGGTGCATTATAAAGAATATTATCTCGTTCACATGAAAATAAAATATATAACGAACTTAGTTACAAAACTCAAAATTTTGCCAAAATATTAGCATAAAATTATAGTTATTTATAACATAAAATATAAAAAATACAACAATATATCACATTAAATAATTATTGTAACTAGTGTGGATGAAATCATTTTGTGCATATATATAAGCGGATGCGCCGATTGAATAAACTTTTAAAAAAAATTGTCATCTAATGAATTAATTATTTCTTTTTTCAGAAGAAAAAAAAAGATAAGAAAAGAAAATGTGCAAAAGCATGGATGGAACTTGAATTTTGTAGGTGTCAAATTGAAGATCTTTAAAACTTGACAGAAATTTTTGAAGTTGCCTAGTTAAGTTGTCTAGTGTATCAGTGGTTTTCGGAGTGGGAATTGTTTCATGAAAATTATAAAATAAAAACAAATATATATATTCAATTTCTTAAGCATACATATTCAAGAAATTAAAATATGAATCTACAAATATATACATATATTAATTTCTTACTCACGATTATATGTGTTGGCCACATATTGACACCTAGAGGGGGGTGAATAGGGTCAATGACAAACTTTGAGACTTTTTCGGTTTGACTTTATTTAGAGAAAAATAAGCATCACAAGACTCTAGTCAAACACTTAGTGGTTCATATAATCTCTTAAGTGACTTTCACATTTCATACTTGTAATCATGCATTAGTAATTTATACAATTGAATACATGCATCATTGATTCAAGTAAAGGTGAATTGTTCTATTAACCAAGTAAACAATTCGACCAAACATGTTGAAGCACTTATCTCATAATGATAATACATGCATTATGGATTCAAGTAGCATATGAAACAATTCAAGCACCAAGTGAATATGTTATTCAACTAAACATGTAAAACACTTTCATCATATATAAACTTAATGTATAAAGTGTTATTTGTCATGAAAAATATATTTGTAGAGTTTTTACAAAGTGATTAAATATTAAGAGCATACATAAACCCTTAAAGAGAAGGTTGTGTTGAATATGCATTTTGTTAAACACTTGGGTGTACATATGGAATTTCAATGCTATTGTTTGTGGAATGTGCATTTTATCAAACACTTGGTGAGCACTTGTATTATAGATAAATAAGAGAGTAGAAGTTATAATCTACACCTTATTTAATAAAGTTCACAATTTAATTCACTTCAACTATGCATTTTCTAACCACTTCGTTAATACACAAACAGAAGCAATTTCATAGCATTTATATATATAAGGGTCAAGATTATAAATGACAATTGTTTTTATGTTATGGTATGGTGAAGATACATTATATCAAACACTTGGTGTGCAACTAGATTATGGCAAACTAATGAGCAAGTAGAGAATTTATAATCTAAGTTATAATCATGTTCACATTGCAATTTACTACAACCAAGCATTTTCCCAATCCCCTCATGAATATTTAAGCACACACAATTTCCAAGCATTGATAAATAAAGCTCAAGATTGAAATGAAATTGCTTGTAATGTAAAGAGTTAAGGGATAGAGAAAATGCAAACCAAGACACCGAGTTTTTACATGGTTCAACCAAAGTTTTGGTCTACATCCATGCCTTGAGAAAACCTCTCAAGGATTCCATTATCGTGTTTTTCTTGCGGGTGAAAAACAAACCCTTACATGCTCCTTCTTTCGGGTGAAGAGCCAACCTTGCTCACTCTTGCGAGTGGAGAGCCAACATTCGAACACTCTTGCTTCTGGGTGAAGAGCCAACATTTGCTCACACTAGCGGGTGGAGAGCCAACCTAATCATCTCTTTTCAACCTTTACATAGCTTCAATAAGCCCAACTCATGCCAAGACAATTTCTTGATCTTTCACTCATAAAGAATAAGAATTGAATTTGAGTGTATACAACATATCTCTCAATAGATGTATATAGAAAATCAAAGTTCACTTCCTCACATACTTAGAGTCATAAATGAAATAATCAAATGAAAAGCTCAACTCAATATGTGGAAGAATGAATCACGAGAAGATGGTATGAGTGATGCACAATGGTGTGATTCCTATAGGAGAATTTTCTACCCAAATATGAATTCAAAAATGAAGCACAAATGGTAGATTTCAATACAACTCCTATCCCTCTCTTCTTCAACTCTCTTTTGGCTCATATATGGCATATATATAGAGTATGAAACAATTCTAGCCGTTTGGGGGTGTTTTGGATAGTTTAGAAGAAGTTTGAATCAAAAAATAGTTGTTGGAAGTCATTCCAGGCTGAGTCGGTCAACTGACATGCTTCGTCGGTCGACTGACAAATGTCAAAAAAATTGCCCAAACGCCTCTGGTGGATTCGGTCGACTGACCATTTAGTGTCGGTCGACTGATTCGGATATGTTCTGTCCAGTTCCACTCTTTTGGTCATAACTCGAGTTCTGTAAGTCGGATTGAAGAATTCTTTAGCTTTTTGGAAAGCTGACTTAAAGATCTTGATTTTAGGCTTTTGAATCGCTCCATTAAACCCATTTTTGAGTGATTTATAGTCGTTTGAATATGACGGTTCATTTCAATCTCTTAAACCACATAACGGTTTTTCGGGAAATCTTTTGGGATATTTCCGAAATGACTTAGAGACATTCCTAGGATGTCTTAGAGACTTATTAAGATCCTTGACATTCCTAAAAATAATATTGAGATTATAAAATAATATTTTTATTTAAATAAATTCTCAATATTTGACAAAAAAATTTCATGATTGAAACAATTTTGTTCAAAGCTTTAATACATGCCTAGAATCCATTTCAAGTTATATGAAATTAGTTTAGGTTCTAGGACAACCTCTTTGTTGAGTTCTTTCATAGTTTATGAAAACTTGAACTAACTCAACTCTAGCAAATACTATATATATGAATGTATCATCAATGATGTTCATAGTCTAATACTAATGGTTCAAGGACTCATGAATGATGTAAATGATATGCATGGTCCTATATGTTAATTTGTCAAGAGTTGAGCTTTCAAATAAGTTATTTCAAAAATAACTTTACATTTAATCTAGCACTCACCCAAGACTATTTTACCCAATTCTTTGATCTTCAATTTCTTTAAGCTTTGGGTTGATGCCTTCATCCTTGTCTCCAATGTCTTTTGAGCTCTAAACTCTTTTGCTTGATCTTCTCATGAATTCACTAGCTCTCTTGAGTTTATCTTGAATCAACGACCTATTAAACATAACTCAAGTAAACATTAAATTCGCCACATTCAATAGTTTGTTATCATCAAAATGTCATGTTTACCTATGGTGAAAATCCTTGGGTCAACAATATGCATCTACATATATATACATATATATATCAATTTCTTAAAACAACTTAGTAAAAAGAATATTAAAATATATTCAATCACCATTATCAAAATATATATATATATATATATATATATATGTTCAAGGCAAGAGAGTACCATGTTGGAGTCGGTTGTTTATTGCTTCAACCGAGAATGTTCGTGTCGCAGGTCGCTTGGAGTTGAAAAGACGTTAGTTTTTTTTTTTTTGAAATCAATCCTGACAAGTGGCAGCCCTAATAATATATTGTGAGCTGAATTTGGCTTAATAGAGTTATAAGAAAATGGGTTAGCCTATTGGATTTCAATTTGTTTGGACTTTTAAGTACAAATTATTTTGGGCTCATATTACTTAAAGGAATTTATAAAAAATTATAAGAGATTGGTTATCCTGTTATGTTTCATCTTCTTTAAATTTTAAATACAAATTATTATTTTTTGGGCCCATATTATTTAAAAGAAAAAAAATTTTGGAGCTCCCTTGGGCCTGGAGCCGTAGGCGCCCGCCTGGGCCGGCCCTACATTGACCATGACTAAAATTTATATTTTCTTCACTTTCACTACAAGAAAATCGTCTTCTTAAAAAGTGGCATTACTCACAAAGTATTATTTATATATAAAAGGAATTTTTTTTAAAAAATGACCACTTTTGTGATTCATATTACAAAAACGAAAAATTCTAGAAAGTATTTAAATGAAAGGGTCAATTAATAAAAATAATTACGAGAAAATAAAATAAATAATTTTGGACCAAATTACCTTTAACCCATTTGCATTCTTTTACCCAAATGTTATTCTTCTATATTTTACCAAATTATCCCTAATTAATCTAATATTTAGAATGAATATTGTTACCTTTCTATACAGTATAATCTCACAAAATATCATCTGGGTCGTCTCTCTCCTTCAACTACAAGTCTATAATAATGTATTCCTCTTCTACTTTGGATCTGCCTCACCATTATTTATATTTTGTTTTTAAACTAAAAAATTATAAGTAGTATAGTATTTATGATTTGTCAAAAAAAAAATGTCATCAAGAGTTAAAAAAGATAGTAAACATCTTGTAAACATTTGTTTTATTAAAAAAGATTATTAAAAATATATGGTTTTTTATTTGCACAAAATTTTTAAAAATATGATTAGCACAATAGTAATAAATACTTTTTTACCCATAAAAAAAAGACATCATAAAATTTTTATTTCATCAAGTAAAATATATGACTAATATTTGACCCGAAATGTTATTTTTGTTTACTCAAAATATCAAAATTTTAGTGCTTGTTTGGCAAACGGTGTGGTATTGGTTTTTTATTTTGGTTTGGTTGGAGTTGGTGTGGTTTTATTCTGAACTGAAACCATGTTTGGTGCAGATGGTTTTGGTGTGAGAAAAAGTGAAACTGAAAAACCAAATCATGTTTGGTAGAGTTGGTATGAGCTGAAATTCTAAAATCAATCATATTTGGTAACTTGGAATAGTTTGACATTTTATTTATTTAAAATAACATTTTGTAAATATATATGTTTTAAAAAATAAAATATTTAAATATTTAATTTTTTTGAAATATTTAATTTTTCATAAATATTTAATTTTTTCAACATATTTATAGATAAAATATTTTATATAAGATATTTCAAAAAAATAAAAGATTTTGAAAAAATAAAAGATTTCAGTAAAAATACATATAATTTGTATATTTTTTAAAAAATAATAAATATATTTTTATTATATTTTATTTTTTCTAGAAATATTTGTTTTCCCGAAATATTTTATTTTTTATGAAATATATTTTTTCGTTTGATTTTTTTGAAATATTTTATTTTTTCATAAATATTTTATTTTTCGAATTTATATATATATATAATATTATAAATGAATTGGTTTGAGTAAAACAATGGTACACCAAATTGAATTGGTTTGGATTAAAGAATAGTTTTGGTGTGAGAAAACCAAACCAACTCCATCCAAACCATCTATCTCAATGGTGTGAAAAATGATGAATTTTACTCCAATGGTGCAACACTATTGTTTCAACACCATGCTTGTCAAACATGATTTGATGCACAATTTTCAACCCAAACCCAAAATAAGGGCTCCAAACCCTTTACCAAACAAACACTTAGTTTCAACTCAAATGTACTGGGAACGAGTTTTCAGATTTCAGGAAAATGATATTGATTTTACTCTAAATTTTTTATCTCATCAACTAAAATATTTGACATGTTAAACTTTGACTCATAAAGTCAAACTTAGAGATAAAGAGAGAGGAAAATAGAAAGAGTAAAAACAATTGGGTAAATACCACTGACATCCCCTCAAAGATACCCTAATACACTAACAAAATTGACTTTTAGTGACGATTCTTTTCATCACAAAAACTTAATATTTCGTTGCTAAAAGTTATTTTTGACGAAAAAATATTTGTCACAATTTCGTCACTATATAAACGTATCGATTGATTAATAGTGACAAAATAAAACTTAGTCGCTATTGATACAACTTTTTAGTGACGAAAAATATTTTGTCAATGTTATTAGGATATTAGTGACTAAATGTTTTCGTCACATTTAGCTACCTTTTAGTGACGGATTTGCTTTATCACATCTAATTGCCTTTTAGCGACGAATTTTTTTCTTCAGATCTTGCTACCTTTTAACAACGAAATTTTTTCGTCAAATCTTGCTACTTTTTAGTGACGGAATTTTTTTGTCATATCTAATTACCATTTAGCAACAAAATTTTTTCGTCACATCCAATTGCTTGACGAAAGATTTTCGTCACATTTAGTTACCTTTTATTTGGCGAATTTGGTTTGTCACATTTAGTTGCCTTTTACCAACTAAATATTTGTTAGCTTTAATCGGCTTTAACAACCAATACTTTGTCAAATTTAATTAGCTTTATCACCAATATTTGCTTGCAAGTTAAAGAGTAACAAATAACTTTTGTCACAAACTGAAGTAGAAAAAAATATTATTTTATTAAATAGTGTCGAATATGTTCATCATGGCAAGCCAAAAAACTGCAGGAAAATACTAAATAATCTAAAAAAACATGAACTTTAAAAGAAAGCATCCAAGCTAGATTATTTTCCTTAATTCAAAATTTTTGATTCTAAAACTCCAACTACAGTAGTTTGGTGCAGACGCGGCAGTTGTCCAATTTCCTCCCTCACTTTTTCTTTCAAATGCATCCTCCAGTGCCTTGTTCTTTTGTCGGTCCACGCCTTTTAACAGGTGCTTTAGAACCTACAAAATAATCCCATTGTACGATACAATTTAGAGTTGCAATTATAAATTAGATTATGAACTTACATTGATCATCTTTTGGCATAAGTTGCACTTGATTATTGTCACAGTTGTTGGTGGTCGTCATCACCCTAGTATGACTAGTAGAGCCATGTATGCACTTGAGCAAATAAAAAGTAAGATAGAAAAGCTAAAATAAAACTACCTTTCTTAAAAATTTAATCTCTTTTAAATGCAATGGCGATACATATATATGTTAAAAAAAAAAAAAAAAAAAAGATTATGACGATATCAAATCAAATTTATAAAATTTAATTATTATTGGGATTTAAAATGTTAAAATAATTCAATAAAAATTAATTTCAAGTCTAAGTGAAAACAATAACAACAAAGGATCACATTACAGTAAAAATGTTGATAGCATATTCATAAAAAAAAAAAACAAGAGGAAATTATTAAAATTCTAAACTAAAAAAAGTTAACTGAGTTATTTTCTTACTCAGAATTGAAACTATTTAAAGAAAAAAATAATAATTTCATTCTCATGTTCTAGTACTAACTTAGGTGAAAAGGAAAAAAAAAAAAACTGATCTTAAGCTAGGCTAGTACTAAAGTACAAAGGGAATAAAAACCCCTATTGCTAGGCCATATCTACATAAATCACACAAAATGGCAGCCAAACCTTACACAGTCAACTTTCTTTCTACTAGCTCTAATGAACATGTTCATGTTCTGTTTTTGACCCATGGCCCCAAAACAAATTGCTCCAATGATCAAGTCTCCACACACATCTCTGTCCCAAGTTGGACTCCCAACCCATAAAGATTTGAAGTAAACAACAGAAAATAATCGCAATTTTGGGGGATTGTTAATTTATTGAAAAACCATATTCTCCCTCTCAAATTTTCACTCTCATCACCCAAAACAACACACAAAACAAATGAATGAAAATAGATATAGATTTGAGAAATCTAAGGCATATACAATATAAAATTTTCAATTTTGCATAGACACAATAAAAGGTTGAGGAGCCAAGCACTTACAGTATAATACCACCCACAATCTCAACAAATTGCAAATAAATGAACAAATTAAAGATATGAAGACTTACAAAATCAATGCTCAGGTTGCCAGTTCTCCTGCTTTGATTCGGGCAGAGACAAAAGGCTGGAACTTGTTGCTTTCAATCTTAACAAAATTGTAAATTTACATAGGAATGAACATGTACTAATTACAATATATGTTTATATATATATATATATATATATATATGTATGTGTGTTCGCGCGTGTGTATGTGCGGGTGTACCTTGTTGCAATTGAGGGTCATGTTTGCCGGCGAGTTGGAGGTTGCTACTAACGAAGACAAGCATGCCGCCGGCTGGGCCCGAGGGACGGACGGACGATGGTGTTGGGGATCTTGGATAGCACTGTAACAGAGGCGGCAGTGGTAGGTGTGTCACCAGTCTTTCACAAAATTTAATAACAAATAAACCCTAGGTGGTAGATTTAGATACGTGAGTATGGTAACCATAATGTACGCTTAAGATTTTCAAAATATTTTAAAAGTTCAATAAAGCATTTAAGCGCGAGAATAAATCTTTTTGAGAAAAAAATTACTTATGTTAGGGGGGAAATAAATTCCGTAAGCATACTTTTTCCCTACTTACGAGATAGTTTTTTTTTTTTTTGTTATAGTTCAAACATTCCTTGTTAATATATAAAAATAATAAAGGGACTTTAGCACTATGTGAGAACAAATATATAAATTAAAATATTTGACGAAAGAATGAAAATTAGTGAGAAAAAAATATAAATACTTATTCATGGGTCAGAACACACTCCGTAAATATAATTTGCATTCAATTATTTACGGGATATTTTGTCTCATGTTATAGTCCAAAAATACCCTGTAAATATATATATATATAAAATTAACGAAAATTTTAAATCTTCGTAAATACTTGTGTTGGCTTTGAAATTTACTTTCGGTAAACAATTCCAAAATTGATGATAACAAATCATTGAATAGTGTTTGATACTAATGAATTATCGAGTTTATATTTTCAGCAAAAGACAGATGAACGACTCGGAAAACAAACTCGGAAAGGAAACAACTCGGAAAGCAAGAACGGAAAGAAAGCTTGAACTAAAATGAAAAGTCGTGAAAGAAATTGAAGCGCATATGGAAAATCAATTAATTCAATGGCAAAGGCGAAAGTCGAAGACTCAAGACTTGGGGTAGATAGGTCGGGGAGCGATCATTGTAACAAGGTAATTTTATGCGTCAATTTTATCATATAAGCTCAAGTATAAAATGAACCGAACTCAAATGGAATGAAAAACGCTTTACCGAACTTAAACGGAAAGAAAAATATTTTTATTAAATATTTTTCAAGTTGTAGTTGACTAGAAAAATCCTTTGTATTCTCTAGTAGTCGACTAAAATAATCAGTAGCTACATGTTTTTCATCCACATCAAAGTAGTCGACTAAAAGAAATTTGAGTCGACTAGACTACAAGAAGTAGTCGACTAGAATTCAATGTAGTCGACTAGATGAACCAATGTAGTCGACTAGAACTCAATCTAGTCGACTAGTTGGAGAAATGTAGTCGACTAAGAGAAAGAAGTAGTCGACTAGAAGCACGTCAAAATCCTGCAGTTTTTCAGAAAACATTTTCCATGTTTTGTGGATTGTGCTTAATGGTGTTCAAACGGCTCTTGACTCTAATAATTCAATACTCATTCTCCTAACCCTAATGCAATGCTATATATAGAATGAGATGTGTAATATTGAAGGTTAAGAGATTGAAATACAAAGAGAAAGGAAAGCTATCAAAAAATTCTGCAGAAATTTTTCTCTACAAAAGCCATTGAAACCAAGCTTTGAAAAGTTGATTTTCTTCAAGTTTCTTTGAAAATCAAAAGCTCTAGTATCTCTTCTCATTCTCCAAACATCATTTATTGATTATATCTTTTGAGAATATATTTTTAGAGCTATTGAAAAATCACCAAAAACACTTGAGCTTATATTGATTTATCTTCCATAAAAACCTTTAGGTTTTGAGTGTTTTTGTTCTTGAGTGATTTTATTGATTACATACGAATTTGTGATCTTGGACAAGTGAAGTCCACCGATTGTTTAAGAGAGGGTTGTTCTCTTGATTGAGAGACAAGCTCGAGAGGCTTGTGTTGTAAAGGTTTGTCATTCCACCTATGAAGAAAGGGCCATAGTGAAAGGATCGGGAAAAGTCTCAAAAAGGGGTTCTTGAGCCGAGGAGTAGGAGTTACCGAACCTCGTAAAAATCACGGTGTCAATCTTTCTATCTCTTTCTCCTTACTTGATTAATTTGCATGCCATAATTGCTTGAATATCTTGTATGCTCATTTGTCTTGAAATTAATTGTTCGAGAAGTTTAAATTGAATCATCTACTTGCTTATTGAGAAATTGATTTTGTGTGTGTTCCAATTTCGAAAAGAGTTAGAAATATTTTTTAACACCCTATTCACCCCCCTCTAGGGTTAATTAGTGACTAACAATTGGTATCAGAGCCTAATCTCTATTAATTTTAGACTTAAACGTCTTAGAGAACGATCATCTCATCTAATTTAGTCACTCACGTTGAAGGACAATCGAATAATAGGCCCCTATGGTTTGATGGATCAAACTATAGCTATTGGAAAACTAGGATGATAGATTTTCTTCAAGCTATTGACTACCAAATATGGCAAGTTGTTCTTGAAGGACTATTTGTATTGACCAAAATCGTTGATGGAAAAACCGTCCCCAAATTACCAAATGAATCGGATAATGATGACCGAAAGCTTATGTCCTACAATGCTAAAGCCAAAGTAAATTTGAATTGTGCATTGAGCCCAAATGAATTTAATCGTGTATCTACATGTTCTATGGCAAAAGAAATGTGGGATAAACTTGAAGTAACGTATGAAGGTACATCTCAAGTTCGAGAATCAAAAATTGACATACTCATGCATGAATATGAATTATTTGCTATGAAAGATGATGAAAATGTAAACTCTATGATGTCTCGTTTTACAAATATTTTGAATGGACTAAAGCATCTTGGTAGAATTGTTTCTAGATCCGATGCGTCACGAAAGGTGCTTAGAAGTCTTCCGGTCAAATGGGATGCAAAAGTAACGGCAATCAAAGAAGCTCATGACCTCAACACCATGAGTCTTGATGAGATTTTTGGCTCTCTACTCACTTGGGAAATCACATTAAAATCTCGTGAGGATGACATCAAGCCAAGAAAGGGGATAGCTTTGCAAGCCTCCACCAAAAATGAAATCAATGAGCTGAGTGAAGAAGAAGAGGATGAAGACATTGCCTTGTTCACCCAAAAATTCAAGAGATACCTTCAAAGGAAGAAAGCCAATGGTGGAAGATTCATGAAGAGAATATAACCTAAAGGCAAGCCGAGCAAAAGAGAAACCCCAACGTGTTTTAATTGTGGAAAGCCGGAACACTACAAAAGTGATTGTTTCAAGCTCAAAAAGGAAAATGAGAAAAGACCAAGCAAGATGGAAATGAATGTCACATGGGATGACTATGACTCATGCGACTCGGATGAGGATAAAAATGGCGAGGAAACGGCAAACATTTGTCTCATGGCAAATGAAGAAGAGGTACATGTAAATTCATATGTTGTAGATAAATCAAAACTATCATATGATGAACTTCTCCTTGATTATAATAATTTGTAAGATGCGTTTGAAGAATTACATGATGAATTTGAAAAATTAGCTAGAAAATATATTCTTCTTAAGAAAGCTAAAACTCCATGTAACTTCACTAGTTCAAACTTAGAAATTTCTTGTAATGACAAAAGCATTGAGCTAGAAAAGGAAAATAATCGGTTAAAAAATATTATAGATGATCAAATAAATGTCTTAGCTAAATTTACTAAAGGAAAAAAGAACCTTAGTATTATGTTAGGAAGACAAAAAGGATCATTTGATAAATGTGGTCTAGGGTATGATGCCTTTGACAAAGATGCTATCATTTTGAAAAAGAGAAAATCACTTAGCTCTACATTTACTAGACAATCATTTCATGCATCGTCAAATGATTATAAACATGTTACTTGCTACTATTGCAATAGAAAATGACACAAAACAAATGTATGCTTTCATAGAAAGAAGAAAATTATGTCAAAAATGATTTGGATTCCAAAAGGGACTATAGCATGCTCACATAGAAAAAAGAATGTTGTAACGAAACAAATTTAGGTTCCAAAAGGAACTATTGCTTCTCTATCTAACCAAAATGGACCCAAAACAGATTGGGTACCAATAAAAGTTACTTGAACTTGTTTTGTAGGTATGCTTGAAATCCGCATCAAAAGAAAAGTGGTTTCTTGATAGCGGATGCTCTAGGCATATGACGGGAGATAAATCAAAGTTTATCTTACTAAAACCATTTGGAGGAGGAAACGTAACTTTTGGAGACAACTCTAAAGGCAAAATTATAGGAATTTGCTCAATCGGTATTTCCTCTTCTCTCTCTATTGATGATGTGCTTTTAGTTGATGGTTTGAAGCATAATTTGTTTAGTATTAGTCAACTATGTGACAAGGGCTATGATGTTATCTTTAGGACAAATGCATGCATAATCGAGAAAGATGGGAAGCAAATGTTCAATGCCAAACGAAATGGAAATTTGTATACGTTGTTGCTATGTGAATTGCATGAACAAGATGTTAAATGTTTTGTCACATCTAACGAAAATAGTTGGTTATGGCATAGACGTCTAGGACATGCTAGTATGAATCTCATTCATCGTTTATCCAAAAATAATTTAGTCAAGGGCCTCCCAAAGACTAAATTTTCGAAAGATAAAATATGTAGCGCATGTCAAGTAGGCAAGCAAGTAAAGTCCTATTTCAAGAGAAAGAAAGACATTACCACTTCTAGACCTTTAGAGTTACTTCACATGGATCTTTTTGGTCCGAAGAGAACGACTAGCTTAGCCGGGAAACTCTATGTACTTGTTATAGTTGATGACTACTCTAGATATACTTGGGTTCACTTTCTTGCTCATAAAAATGAAACTCACTCCATTCTTGAAAGATTTTATAGAGTCATTCAAAATGAAAAAGATTTGAAAATCAAGAAAATTAGAAGTGATAGAGGTAGGGAGTTTGAAAATCAAGACTTACAAAAATTATGTGATGACCTCGGTGTTTCTCATGATCTCTTAGCCCCTAGAACCCCTCAACAAAACGGTGTAGTTAAAAGAAAGAATCGATCTCTACAAGAGATGGCTAGAACCATGTTAAATGAGCACAACCTACCCCGAAGCCTTTGGGCGGAAGCGGTGAACACCGTTTGCCATATAATTAATCGTGTTATTATTCGGATGAAGTTGGGGAAAACGCCTTATGAGTTGTGGAATGGTCGAAAGCCCAATATTGGGTATTTCAAAGTTTTCGGGTGTAAATGTTTTGTGTTAAATGATAAAGATAACCTTGGAAAATTCGACTCCAAATCGGATGAAGCAATTTTTCTAGGATATTCTACAAGGAGTAAAGCCTTTCGTGTTTTTAATAAACGGACTTTAACTATGGTTGAGTCTATTCATGTTGTCTTTGATGAATCACCCTCATCACCATCACCTAGAATTGACCTAGAAGACGATGAGGTTGTTGGGATTGAAGATAATTTAAATACTCTCAATATCTCCAATTCATCAAGTAGCCAAAAGGAAATGAGGGAAGTTGAGCATCAATCCAATGATGACTTGACCAACTCAATGCCTAAAGCATGGAGGATTGTTCACAATCATCCTCTTGATCAAGTCATAGGTAATCCATCAAAAGGGGTTAGTACTAGATCTCAACTTAAAGATTTTTGCAACCACATGGCTTTTGTATCGCAAATCGAACCCAAGAAATTTCACGAAGCTCAATATGATGATTCTTGGATCGTAGCAATGCAAGAGGAACTAAATCAATTTGAACGCAATCAAGTTTGGCGTTTAGTTCCTAGACCCGAAAATCAAACTATAATTGGCACAAAATGAGTTTTTCGAAACAAAAAGGATGAGAATGGAGTAATTATTCGAAATAAAACAAGATTGGTAGCTCAAGGATATAATCAAGAGGAAGGCATCGACTACGATGAGACCTTTGCACCGGTAGCTAGATTAGAAGCAATTAGAATGCTTCTTGCATTTGCATCATATAGAAATTTCACTCTTTATCAAATGGATGTCAAAAGTGTTTTCTTAAATGGTGTCATAGAAAAAGAAGTTTTTGTGAAGCAACCACCCGGTTTTGAAAATAATCTTTTTCCAAATCATGTTTTCAAATTGGCTAAAGCTCTATATGGTTTAAAGCAAGCTCCTCGAGCTTGGTATGAGAGACTTAGCGGGTTTTTAACTCAAAATGGTTTTACAAGAGGGAAAATTGACAACACACTTTTTACAAAAACCATTAAGAATAATTTGTTGATTGTCCAAATTTATGTTGATGACATTATTTTCGGCTCAACAAATAGTTCTTTATGTAGGGAATTTGCCACAAGTATGCAAAACGAATTTGAAATGAGCATGATGGGTGAGTTGAATTTCTTCTTAGGGTTGCAAATCAAGCAAAGCTCGGATGGCTTATTCATTAGCCAATCCAAGTACACTAAATATTTGCTAAAGCGATTTGGTATGGAGGCTACCAAACATGCCATAACTCCTATGAGTTCCTCGATTAAGATTGATAAAGATGAAAAAGGTAAATGTGTTGATATTACTAATTATAGAGGCATGATCGGTAGTTTGCTTTATTTAACCGCTAGTAGACCGGATATAATGTTTAGTGTATGCCTATGTGCCCGGTTTCAATCATGTCCTAAGGAATCTCATTTGCTTGCGGTAAAACATATTTTTCACTACCTAAGTGGTACAATTAACTTAGGGCTTTGGTATCCACGTGGAACTTCAATTGATCTTATTAGTTATTCGGATGCCGATTTTGCGGGATGTAGAATTGATCGAAAAAGCACAAGCGGCACTTGTCATTTTCTAGGACACTCACTTGTATCTTGGTCAAGTAAAAAGTAAAATTCCGTTGCATTATCTACGGCCGAAGCCGAATATGTGGCAGCCGGTAGTAGTTGCGCTCAAACTCTTTATATTAAGCAACAACTACTTGATTTCGGTCTTACTTTCTCACACGTGCCTATTAAATGCGATAATACGAGTGCGATTTGTATTTCAAAGAATCCCATTCATCACTCACGCACCAAGCATATAGAGATTAGGCATCATTTTTTACGTGATCATGTTGCTAAGGGTGACATTGAATTAGTTTTTATTGACACTAAAAATCAATTGGCGGATATTTTTACAAAACCACTTGCGGACGAATCTTTTTCTAAAATTCGTAGAGAAATCGGAATGGCCATGGATTTTGATGTTTTGCGTTAAATTCTTTCATGATTTTTATTTTTCATATTTGTGCTATTTTTACCCATATATTTCATTATTTTTAACCTATTTTTGTCATATTTTGAACTTTCCTTGTTCTAGTCGACTCAACCATTGCCAGTTCAAAACCTCCTAGTCGACTACTTCAATCAGTACTGCACTATTTTGAGCATTTTCATCAGCTAGTCGACTACATGCCCTTCTAGTCGACTGAAACTTCCATTCTAGTCGACTAGTTCAATGCCTTAGTCGACTCAAACCTCATTCTAGGCGACTCAAACCTAGACCTAGTCGACTCAACCCTTCCTCTAACCGAATCACCCAGCCCTAGTCGACTCAACCCACTATAAAACCTAAAACTCCCTTCATCTTCTTCATCCACCCCCTTTCACCTTTCACACACCTTCATCTCCTCTCCTCTCATTACCTCTCATACTACCATTTCTACCTACAAATCATCACCAATCTTCTATTATTTTTATATTTCCATCATCCTCCACCCATTTCCCTCACCCTATTTCTTCATTCTCACTTTTTCACATATATATATACACCATCATATATCTATATATTTGTGCATCATCTTCTACAATGCCACCAAAGACTCGAGGTCTACACCGAAAACGTTCACGCATTGATGGAGGCCAAAGCTCCACCAATCCACGCATACATACGGTTGTAGAGGAAGAGGATTCGAATGAACCTCTGCTTTTTGAAATGCTTCTTCTTGATGATGATGATAGAAATCGATTCATCACTGTTTTTTATCATCGTGCTCCTACACCGTGCCGTATTGTCACTCAAGATTTATGCACTGAAATTCGGGCTCGCACTTTCGAGTTGTTCCGAGAAATTGGTTGGGATGTTTTCATTTCTCTTGACATTCCGGTACTTTCGCGAATTGTCAAGGCTTTCTACGTTTCTCTTGCAAATCACAAGGAGAAATTCCTCCCTCATCTTCATTTCAATTTGTGTGGTAATGACGTGACTGTTGATGACGGCGATATCCAGCGCATTTTCTCACTTTCGAATGACGGTATCCGCCATTTCTCTAAGGATTGGTATAAGGCTGATGGGTTCGACTGTATAGAAGCAGTTCGGACTATATGCGTCGACAAAGAAATTTCGCAGAATACCGGTATTCTCTCTTCTATGCTACTTCCCGAGGCTAGATTAATTCATAATGTTATTACTTACTCTATTTTGCGTAAAACTGGTAGTCGTAGCAGTGTATCTCGTATGGAGGCTTTTTTGGTTTACTGCGTTATGACAGGAACCCGCGTTGATTTAGCTTATATTTTCCGTTCCGTGATCCTCACATGTCAGCGCAAGCCATCCGGCTCGCTTTTCTTTCCTGCACATATCACATATCTACTGCAGCGGAAAGGTTTTTCATTTTCAAATGAAGTGTCTGAACATCACCCTATTTTTCTTGACACCACACATGTCAAGCATATGCACATTTCTTCGGATGCAGAAGGAAACTTCATTTCTGAGGGTGCGCCTGCTCCTCGTTCACGCCCAGCTCCTACCTTTTCTGCACCGCGCCAGGAAGCCTCTTCCTCGGTTCCTCCATTGGACAGTGCTTCGGCTTCGCAGACTGCTCTTCTCAACCAAATTCTTGGGATTGTTCAGAACAATACGGAGCTACTTAGGCAGCAGGAACAAATGTTTTAACGCCTTGATACAACCGTGAACCAAAATACGAAAGCTATTCTAATAATCAATGAGCGTCTAATTCTGCTTGATGAAGGAATGTTTAGCCGTATTACAAATCTCGCCGGGTCACTTGATGACCTTACTCTTGGACTCACGAACCCTCGTTCACGCGCCCCTCGACGCTGACAAAAAGGGGGAGAAATTATGCTATTGTACTGTCATGTATTTCATTATCCGACATTAACAATTTCTGTTTTTGTGTGGCTTGTTATGATCATTTGCGACTTGTTTGTTATTTCCATATTTTCATTAGTATAAACGGCTTGTATTAAATCGAACTATCTATGAAATGTTGTTTATTTTTGTTATCTCAAATGTGCGCCTATTTATATATTGTATCAAAATGTCCATTAAACTGAAAATTTCATTTACTAAGGGGGAGCATTTGAACAAAATATTATGCACATGTTGAGGGGGAGCATCACTTGATATTTCACCAAATGCCAAGCAAACACAAAATTTTTTGTCATCATCAAGGGGGAGATTGTTGGCTTTGAAATTTACTTTCGGTAAACAATTCCAAAATTGATGATAACAAACCATTGAAGAGTGTTTGATACTAATGAATTATCGAGTTTATATTTTCAGCAAAAGACAGGTGAACAACTCGGAAAACAAACTCGGAAATGAAACAACTCGGAAAGCAAGAACGGAAAGAAAGCTTGAACTAAAATGAAAAGCCGTGAAAGAAATTGAAGCGCAAATGGAAAATCAATTAATTCAACGGCAAAGGCGAAAGTCGAAGACTCAAGACTTGGGGTAGATAGGTAGGGGAGCGATCATTGTAACAAGGTAATTTTATGCGTCGATTTTATCGTATAAGCTCAAGTATAAAATAAACCGAACTCAAATGGAATGAAAAACGCTTTACCGAACTTAAATGAAAATAAAAATATTTTTATTAAATGTTTTTCAAGTTGTAGTCGACTAGAAAAATCCTTTTTATTCTCTAGTAGTCGACTAAAACAATCAGTAGCTACATGTTTTTCATCCACATCAAAGTAGTCGACTAAAAGAAATTTGAGTCGACTAGACTACAAGAAGTAGTTGACTAGAACTCAATCTAGTAGACTAGTTGGAGAAATGTAGTCGACTAAGAGAAAGAAGTAGTCGACTAGAAGCACCTCAAAATCCTGCAGTTTTTCAGAAAACATTTTCCATGTTTTGTGGATTGTGCTTAATGGTGTTCAAACGGCTCTTGACTCTAATAATTCAATACTCATTCTCTTAACCCTAATGCAATGCTATATATAGAATGAGATGTGTAATATTGAAGATTAAGAGATTGAAATACAAAGAGAAAGGAAAGCTATCAAAAAATTCTGCAGAAATTTTTCTCTACAAAAGCCATTGAAACCAAGCTTTGAAAAGTTGATTTTCTTCAAGTTTCTTTGAAAATCAAAGCCTCTAGTATCTCTTCTCATTCTCCAAACATCATTCATTGATTATATATTTTGAAAATATATTTCTAGATCTATTGAAAAATCACCAAAAACACTTGAGCTTATATTGATTTATCTTCCATAACAACCTTTGGGTTTTGAGTGTTTTTGTTCTTGAGTGATTTTATTGATTACATACGAATTTGTGATCTTGGATAAGTGAAGTCCACCGATTGTTCAAGAGAGGGTTGTTCTCTTGATTGAGAGACAAGCTCGAGAGGCTTGTGTTGTAAAGGTTTGCCATTCCACCTGTGAAGGAAGGGCCATAGTGAAAGGATCGGGAAAAGTCTCAAGAAGGGGTTCTTGAGCTGAGGAGTAGGAGTTACCGAACCTCGTAAAAATCACGGTGTCAATCTTTCTATCTCTTTCTCCTTACTTGATTAATTTGCATGCTATAATTGCTTGAATATCTTGTATGCTCATTTGTCAATCTTTCTATCTCTTTCTACTTGCTTATTGAGAAATTGATTTTGTGTGTGTTCCAATTTCGAAAAGAGTTAGAAATATTTTTTAACACCCTATTCACCCCCCCCCCCCCTCTCTAGGGTTAATTAGTGACTAACAACTTGTTTTACGACTATCTTATAAAAGATCGTAAAAAATTAATTTTAGGAACCTATTACAAGGAGTCTTATATCAACCTCGCAAAAAGTATTTTTTACGAACTAAAATATCGACTTCCTGTAAATAAAATGTCTTAAAAATCCATTTTTTTCTAAAGGAAACAATTAGGTTTTGCGGAAATATATTAGCTGCTCTTTATTTATTTTTATTTTTTTTAAACGTACTCTTTATTTTTGTTTTGTAAAATTATTATATAAATAATAATTATTTCTCATTAAAAAATAAATATTCATCAATTTCTATGATTATCTATTTATTGATCTTATATAAATGCTATAATAATAATAACATCAATTATTCAATGATTAAGTAAAACAATATTTTATTCTATGAATGTAGTTTTATTTTAATCCAAATAATTAAATATTGAGGTTTTTATATGACATATGTTTGAGATATATAGTGAAGTATTATCTCTAACAATTCATCAAGTCATTGAATATTTTAAACTAATAATTGACTGCATTTATAAAAAATATTTTTATATAATTTTCGTGTACAATATTTCAAAACACTTTTCACTCTGGGACAAAGCTCGTGGTGATCAAAAACTCATTTCTACCACAATCTAAGCACGTAGTTAAAATTACTTTTTTTATACAAAAATAATTTTGAGAATAAAAAGTGAAAATTAAAAATCCCTTTATACCACGGGCAATAATAACCTATAGTGGTAAATAAATTCTACAACGGTTTTCAACTTGCCGTGGTAGAAAACTATGTTTACACCATGGAATTTTCATCACGGTTCTAAGCTAGTCGTATAGAAAACCTGTGGAAAATAAATTCTACCACAACTTTTTTATTACATGCATTAGCTTGTGGTGGAAAGTGTGTTTCTACCACAGACTTTCAATCACAATTGTAAGCTAATGGTAGAAAACACCTTTCGACCACGACTTGAGCAACATGTGGTGAAAGTCAGGGCCGACACTAACCATAGGCAACCTAGGCGGTATAATTGTTGGTAACTTTCACCGCATCATCTCTAAAAATTTTACCACTGACCATAGCATTTTCATGACTAGTACGCAAAAGCACCCAAACGCAAACAACCCGCCAAAATCATTTACAAAGAAATGCATAATTGTTGCAAAAAAGAATATGATATTGGTGACAAAACATTATTTCGTCACAAAAACCCTCCTTTTTCGGTGACAAAATATATTCGTCAGCAATAATCTCCTTTTTCGTGACGAAATTATAATTCGTTGCAAAAAGTCTCATTTTTAGTGACGAAACAAAGTTTTGTCACCAAAACTCTCATTTTTTGTGACGAAATTATATTTTGTCACTAAAACTCTCCTTTTTAGTGAAGAAATATTTTTTGTCATAAAATTTCGTCAGTAAAGATCGATTTTGTTGTAGTGATATCACACAGACCCCCTTGATATTCACTATTCCCACTCGGACCCCCTCAAAATTGAATTTTATCCCACAAAGACCCCCTCCGTCTCCACGCCGTTAAACTGTGCCGTTAACCACCTTGTGAATTGTCTATTTTGCCCTCAAAATGATATAAAATGACCTGCATATCCTTCTTCTTCTTCAATTTGGGCATCCCAAAACCCTAACCCTAATTTATTTATAGAGAGAGATTGGAAGTGGGAAATTGGGAGAGAGATTGAAGATGGGGATTGTATATATTGCATACCCATATATATATATATATGCTGCTATATATACCCATATACCCGTATATATACCCGTGTATATATATATATAGCTGCTATATACCCGTATATATATATGCTGCTATATATACCCATATTACATACCCATATATATATATACCCGTATATATAGCTGCTATATACCCATATATATATATATATATAGCTGCTATATATATGTATATACTTTGCTATATTGAGAGAGAAGAGAGGGGAAGAAGAAGAAATGAAGAAGGAGAGAGGAAGAGGAAGAGGAAAAAGGAGATGAGGAAGAAGGAGAGAGGAAGAGGAAGAGGAAGAAGGAAAGGGGAAGAGGAAGAAGGATATTTTGGTAATTTCCTACAAAAATGTTAATAAATCTGACAGCAGGGGGTCAGAGTGAAAATAGTAAATATTGAGAGGGTTTTGTGTGAGATTAAGGTATTTTTGAGGGGGTGTCAGTGATATTTACCCAAAACAATTTGTAGCTTAGAATGCAACAACATAACAACGCCAAAGCTTCAAGGGAGATTTTGGGTTCGATGAATGTGACGTGGAGTCGGTGACAAAGGATAACAACCAGACAAAGGACTTTTGATTATTTGAAGACATTAAGAGTATTTTTTTATTATATACTTCCTCTGTTCTAAATTATAGGTCCATTTTGGAAAATTCAATTTTTAAGAAAATGACTTTTGTTGTAATGTTAGTGAATGAAATATCAACTTTACCCATGTACCCACCATAGTGATGTGATGATTTATAATGTTAGTGAATCGTTGAAAGTTAAATTGACCAAATAAAGTGTTTTGACTTTTCAAAAGTGGACACTTATTTTGGGATAAGGAAAAGAGAAAAGTAGACCTATAATTTGGGATGGATGAAGTATTATAAATGAAGGGCAATAAAGTTAAAATTGTTAAAACTTGCTTGGGAGTATTTTGATCCTCAAATTCTATCAACATATGAAATACATAATTATTTTACTTAAAGTTATCAAATATATAAGAATATTTGTAAATTGAATCTTTCCTTAAAATATTTTTTCTACATTGTCATATTTGTAATATTAACTTCAAAAATTGTCAATTTTCATAATTTTCCAATATAAAACTACTCCTGTGACTTTTGAAAAGAAATACATATAAAAGTATATTTAAATATTGACAGGTAACTTTGGAAATTAGAAGAAAAAAAAAATTATAAAATTTTTGGAAGTAATTGACACTTATTAGTATTTTATTTGAACATATTCAATATAAATGCAATATAATTATCGGGAATATATATATCTATATATAAAAATACAATACCCATTTGTTATTCCTGAATAGCCCTGTTTGGTATGCGTTTGTGTTTTGTGTTTGGTATTGTAGCACTTTTTCCAACAAAACATGGTTGACTGATATTGTTTTGTTTTAAACAGTAAAAAACTTTAAAAAAAATACCAATCTTTCCTAACAAAAAAAATATTTTTTTTTGGTATTTTTTCACTATTCACTCAATATATTTGTGTATATATGCATTTATCTACGCCGCCGCCTCTGACCACCACCACTTCCCTTTATCCCAAAACACCACTGTAAATGACAAAATTCTAGGGCCAACAAGTGGAAGACCCAATGATAAAAGCCCAACAAACAAGAGGATCAAAGCCCATTAGAAGAGAAGCAAGTCTATCTTAATGGCCCTCGAGCCAAACGAAATGTAAAGCCCTATTAGATTAATTAATCTTGAGGCTAAAGTTAAGGGTTTGGCTAGATAGGAAAAAATGTAAATTAAATCTCTAAATTAAAGGGATTTGATCCTAATCATGATGAACAAAGACTCATATATTTTGTATAAATAAAGGCCTTGGAGCCTCAATAAATTTTTCTTGAGTGTGTGTAAAAAAACTACATCTACACTTTGGCGTCATCTGTGGGAACGAATGTTATTATCAATCTTTTCTCACCCCATATTCGGTTTTTCTCTTTTTTTTTTCATTCTTTCTTTTTCCTTCGATCTCCCATTTTTAAACATCTTTTAGGGTAACCATGGTAGATACAAGGTCCTCAGCGACGTTGGCCGAAACAAACGCTCAAGCCCTCCAGATTCAAGCTATCATGGAAAGGTTGGTAGCCGTGGAAAGAAGGAACGAGGAATTAGAATGTCAAAACGCAGAACTACTCCAGAGGCAAGGTTTGGCCCCTAACCCGGCCAATCCAGAAGACCGGGCCAATACTGCCAATAATGACGATGTGATCCCAGACCCTTCTCGAAATGATGGAAATCAGAACAATGGACGGGAAGACACGGGAAGTAGAGTGGTTGATGATCAAGAAGATGTCACCAACCAGAGACTCGGGGATTCTCCAGTCCAAATCCAACCCACGATGAAGGATCTGGAGAACATGGCTGCCAAGATCCAGAAGTAGATGTTGGAAAGCATGAAAGCCCAGGCTCCTTCAATGAAAGATTTAGCGGCCCATGTAGCTATTAACATGATTAGATCGCCATTCACATATAAGATAGATCAGGCAGAGTACCCGAAGAAGTTCAAGTTACCGACTTTTACCCTTTATGATGGAACGAAGGATCCAACATATCACATCTACCAGTACCAGACCAAGATGACCGCATGGAAGAAAGATGAGGCCCTTATGTGCAACATGTTCCCCACCAGTTTGACATAAGCACCTCTCTTATGGTTCATAAAGCAACCCCCTAGATCCATTGATAGTTGGAATAAATAGCGCAATACTATGGCAATCATAGGCAGAAGAAAACTATTTCCAGCTTATTCACTATGACCCATGAGAAGGATGAAAGTCTCCAGAGTTTCCTATCCAGATTCACTAGAGAGATCTCCTCCATAGATCAATGGTACCAACTTTCGGCGGTAGAGGCATGCAGAATGGCTCTGATCCAAGGCACCAAATTCCATGCTTCTCTGGTAAAAAGGCCCCCAAGTAATATAGAGGAGCTAAATTTCAGAGCATAGGGTTATCTCCGGATTGAAAAGGAGGAGACGGTCAAGCGCAAAAGGGATGCCATGGAAACTGTAAAAGCCCACACCAAGGATTGCATCAAAGAACAAAAACCAGCCTGCCAGGCTCCAGGATCTTCATCGAGCAAACTTACCAACAAGAAACAAAGGGTGGAAGATAAGGAGACTCCTCTTAAAGTGGTTTGGGAAAGCTTTACCTTGAGAAGAAGAATAAGGGAATTTTCAGATCCCTTTACCCATGAGACAACCTATGGAACAGAGGGATATGACGAAGCATTGCGCCTTTCACGATTGCAGGAATCTACGCAGATATGGTCATCCCTTTACCCATGAGTATGGTCATCATACTAACGATTGCAGGAATCTACGCAGATAAGTGGAAACAATGATCTTACAAGGAAAACTAGCTGAATATGTATAAAGGGACCAGGCATGGGCCGAGCATCGGCCTAAGGCCCCTCAGAATAATACCCAGATAGGACAACCAGTTCGGGTGATCCATATGGTCTAGGGTGGCGATACGTCTAGGGAGACAGAAGAGGTCAGGAGATCCCAGATACGCCAGGCTCACAAACTCAAGAGGATTGGCGAGATTTGTCAGACCTCTAACAGAAAGGAGGAGCCTCATATCAGCTTCTCCGAAACTGACCTTAGGAATGCGCAGATGCCACACGAAGACCCTTTGATCATATCGTTCTTAGTCTCTAACTATTTGGTCAAAAGAGTCATGGTAGACCCTGGAAGTAGCACAAATATCATGACCAAATGGGCCTTTGACAAGCTTAGAGTGGACATCAACTAGATGCAACCCCGCTAGAAACCCACTCGCCATATTTGATGGGCGACGGGTGGAGCCGATTGGGGTCATCCAGCTGCCTACGTTAGCCGCCAGAAGGACACTCAAAGAAATTTTTGTGGTGGTGGACGTTAAGCCATCATACAACCTCCTTATGGGCAGAGACTGGATTCACAAGATGTAGGGCGTACCATCAACTCTCCACCAGGTGATAATGTGTATGGATCCCAATGGGGTGGACATGATAGATATCCCAGGGGATCAGGTAGTAATAAAGGAGTGTTACACAATGTCAATGAAAAACCTTAGTGCTTGGACTAAGTCAAACGAGGAGGTTTGGGAAAGCTCCAAGCAGAGGGATAAATAACAATTACAGATTGACCCTATTGAGGAGGGTCAGGAAAATCAGGTTACTACAGAGCCGCTTCAAGAAGTGGATATCAGCCCCACTGGCATTGGCAGAACCACATTCATTGGGACCGCCTTAACTACCGTTGAAAAGGTAGATCTGATAAAATTATTGCAGGACAACATGTACATATTCGTCTGGTCACACCTGGATATTCCAGGCATAAATCCTTCAGTGGCACACCACAACCTGAATGTTGACCCTAAGGTCAAACCCGTCAAGCAGAAACAAAGGCATTTTGGGGTAGAAAGGAATCAGATCATAGCTGAGGAGGTCAGAAAGTTATTAGAGGTCGGGTTCATCAGTAAAGTCAAATATCCCACCTGGCCCTTTAATGTAGTTGTCGTCAAGAAGAAGAATGACAAATGGAGGGTCTGTATCAACTTCACCAACTTAAATAAAGCCTTCGGCCATGTTTGGCAGGCGGTCTTTCTGGTCTGGTCCGGTCTGGTTTGGTTCGGTCTGGTCTGGTCCGGTCTGGTCTGGTCTAATCTGATCTGAAAAAGTCTGTTTGGTAAGCGGTCTGGTCTTACTATTTATTTATTATTTATTATAATATTTATTTATGTATTATTTATTTATTTATTTATTATTTCTTCACTTTATAATATATGTTATTATTTATATTATTAAATTATTATTTATTAATTTATAAATATATTCTATTTATTTATTATTATTTCATTATTTAATTCATTTTATTTATAAATTATTTATTCATTTTTTAATTATTTAAAAATATATTTTATTAATTTATTATTATTATACTCATTTATTATTATTATTATGAAGTATTTATTCATTATCATATTTACTTATTATTTATTTATTATTATATCTATTTATTATTTATTATTATATTTATTTATTATTATTATTTATTTCATTTTGTTTATTATTAATTATTTTTATTATATTTTTAAATATGTTTTATGTAATTTATTATTTTTTTTATTAAATTTTTTTATTTATTATTTAGTCTATTTATTATTATTATTATTATTATTATTATTATTATATTTATTTATTATTATTGTATTCATTTTTTATTATTATTATGTTTTATTTAATTTTTTATTTATATTATTAATTATTCATTTTTAATTATTTATAAATATATTTTATTATTTATTCATTTTTTTAATTATTATTAGGTATTATTTTTTTCATTTTGTTTATTATTTATTATTTATATTTTATTTTTAAAATATGTTTTATTTAATTTATTATTATTATTATTATTAATTTTTTATTATTATTTATTCATTTTTAATTATTTATGAATATATTTTATTAATAAGACCAGACCGGACCACCAGGAACCACCTTTTTTTTTGGTCTGAAATGAGGCCATTTTGGTCTCATTTGGTCTTACTTGGTCTAACCAAAAATTTGGGACCAATGCTACCAAACACGGTCTGGTCCCATAAAACGCAAGACCAGACCAGACCACATGGGACCAGACCACCTACCAAACAGGGCCTTCCTAAAAGATTGTTTCCCTATGCCAAAAATTAACCAGATGGTGGACGCTACAGCAGGTTATGAAAGACTCTCATTCCTAGATGCATACTCCGGGTACAACCAGATACCCATGAATGTAGCGGATGAGGAGAAAACATCTTTTATCACTAAAGAATGTAAAATTTGTTATAAAATAATGTCTTTTGGACTAAAAAATACAAGTACTACTTACTAGAGGCTTGTAAAGAAGATCTTTGGCCACCTGATGGGTCACACTGCGGAGGCATATATTGATGACACCGTGGTTAAAAGAAAAGTGAAGGAAGACCACCTCTAGCACTGAGAGACATGTTTTAAGCAGTCAGACTCTACGGAATGAGGCTCAATCTCTCTAATTGTTCATTCGGGGTTTCGTCCGGCCAGTTCCTAGGCCATATCGTGAACAAAACAGAGATTGAAGCAAGCCCTGCTCAGGTCAAGGTCTTAGTGCACACAGAAGAGCCACGGACCCATAAAGAAATCCAAACCCTCATTGGAAGGGTGGCTGCGCTAAACAGGTTTATTTCCAGGATCACGGACAAATGCAGACCATTTTTTCAGGCCATAAAAGCAGGGAAAGGCAACACATAGGGACAAGAGCAAACTAGTGCGCTTCATAAATTGAAGGAGTACCTTGTAAGCCCTCTAGTACTAATTTCTTCAGAGTTAGGGGAGAAGCTACATCTGTACTTAGCAGTTTCAGTTTCCTCAACAAGTGCATCACTGGTCAAGGAATAGAAAACTTACCAGACCCCATTCTTCTACACCAACAAATCACCATAGACCCTGAGACAAGGTACACTACCACAGAACGAGTAATTCTATCATTAGTCAATGCCAAGAGAAGACTCATGCATTATTTTTAGGCACACCCGATCATTGTCTCAATGTCATTCCTCATCAGAGCAATAATGTCCAAACCTGACCTGACTGGGATAATTGCCAGATGGGTAATTGAGTTGGGAGCTTTCGACATCACCTATGTCCTTAGGACTGCCATCAAAGGGCATGCCCTAACTAACTTTCTCTTAGAAGCAGAACCAGAGCTCGATTACCCAGAGCCAGAGGAGCCTAAATGGAGCCTATTCGTTGACGGGTCAGTCAAAGTCTCAGGGGCTGGACTGGGTCTCGAGGTCATAACGCCAAATGGCATGAAAATTCAACAGTCAGTGCGTTTAGAATTCCCAGCTTCCAATAATGAAACCGAGTATGAGGCATTACTAGCAGGACTCAAGTTATGCCAAAGTCTTCAAATCAAATACCTCAAACTATACAATGACTCCCAACTTGTTGTAAGATAGGTCAATGGAGAGTATGAGGCTAGAGAAAAGCTAGAACCATACAGAGCCTTGGTTCAGGCAGAGCTCGGTCATTTCGACCAATTCACCTTTCAACAAATTATGTGAGAAGAGAATGAATGTGCAAACAGACTCACCAACATAACATCCTCCAACACTCAGGACCAAACCAGAGTGGCTCCCATAGACTACCTAGAAATCCCAAGTACACAACAACCAAGAAGTGTATGTATAATTCCATGGGAGCCCAGCTGGATGGACCCCATTGTGTCCTATCTAAGAGATAGAGCACTGCCTAAGAGCAAACCTGAGGCACGAAAGTTCTGCATGAAATCTGCCAGGTATTATTTGATTAACGGAAAATTATACCGAAGGTCTTTTGGAGAACCATACCTCAGATGCCTTACTTCTTCCGAGGCCAGAGCCGTTATGAAGGAAATTCATGAAAGAGCATGTGGCAACCACTCAGGTGGAAGGTAACTTGTTCACAAGGTACTGAACCAAGGCTACTTCTGGCCTTATCTTTCCCAATATATAGAAACCTTCGTTAAAAGATGCCATAAATGTCAAATCCATGGTGACAACATTCGCCCTCCACCAGAGCTATTCAACCCTACACTCAATCCACATCCTTTTTCCCAGTGGGGGATTAACATTGTAGAACCACTTCCACAAGCACTAAAGGAGGTGAAATTAGCGCTGATCGATATGGACTACTTCACCAAATGGGTAGAGGCAGAATCATACTCAGTGATCACTCACAGACATGTGATCAAATTCATTTGGACACACATCATATGCCGTTTTGGGCCCCTCAAATTCATAATGATCGATAATGGTCTGAACTTAGACAACAAATGGACCAGGGCTTTTTGTGAGCAGCATGGTATATAATTCAGGACGTCTTCAGTTGGATACCTACAGGGGAATGGACAAACTGAAAGAACGAACAAGACTATTCTGAATAATCTCAAAAAGAAATTGGAAGATGCCAAGGGACTCTGGCCATATAAACTACCATAGGTTTTATGGGCCTATAGAACTATCCTAAGGTTTCCTACTGGAGAGACTCCATTCTCCATGACATATGGAGTAGAAATTGTGATCCCAACAGAAAATGTGGTCCTAACCATCAGAAGTGAAAATTATCAAGAGGATCAAAACAGCCAGAACATGATACATGCTCTTGACACTCTTGAAGAAAGGCGTGATAAGGCAGCCACCAAATTGGCTGAGTATCATCAAAGGATAAGAAGAAGCTACAACCAAAGAGTAAATAGACGCAAATTCCAAGTAGGCGACATGGTCCTCAGGAAAAATATTGGAATCATAGGGAAGCTTTGAGAAAATTGGGAAGGACCCTACATTGTGATAGAAGTCATAGGTAAGGGGTTTTACCGATTAAGGAAGTCTAATGGGCGCATGGAGCCCAATTCCCAAAATGCCTCCAGATTAAAGATGTATTATCCATAATTAGATTCCCAGTTCTTTGAAATTATCAAAGGAAATTTATGCCCACATTGTTTGTTATTTTTTTTGATTCAATGAATAAAAGAGGCTGGAGCCTAAGCATTCATTTTCTCAAAATACATATTTTAGCAAACAATTAACAAGGTGTTGTAGTAAAATTTAAAAGAGGAATTTATTCCTAAGTTATAAAAATGGTAGAGGCGTACGCCTAACGCATTTAAAAGAGAAATTTATTCCTAAGTTATAAAAATGGCAGAGGCATGCGCCTGACCCATTTAAAAGAAGAATTTATTCCAAAGTTACGAAAATGGCAAAGGCATACGCCTGATCCATTAGAAGGAGGCATAAAATTATTCATAAAGATTGAATCCCAGAGGCATATACATATTGATAAAACAAAATCAGTTAAAGCATTCAAACTTTAGTTGAATTTAAAGTAAAAACAGCTTGCCAAATAGAAATTCTCATTAAAACATGTATTACAAAAAGTTTGCTAAAGGGGCTGTAAATGTTATAAATGCTTAAGGGCAAGAAAAACAACTAAGTAAGAGAACATGGGGAGTTAAGGTGGTCCAATTGTGGAGGTGATAGTGCCATGGATGAGATATATTGCAACTCAAGTGGCCCTACCAACACCCCTTGGAGTTGGGTCACTGACCCCTAAACTCTGGCCCAAACGAATTTAAGATCTGCGTACGAGGAAGAGCTGGAGCCTCAGAGCTCTGGGGGTCAGCAGCAGACGTCCCTGCAAGAAACTTCAAAAAAAGCTCCTCGGTTGACATAGGATCACGAACCTTGTAAGGAGGTGTAACCCCAAGGTGGGCATCCATGGCATCAACATCCTTAGGATTCCTCTTTTTAGGTTCTTTCAGGGCCTTTAGGAAGCCACTGTGCCAAAACTCACCAGTGACACTCTTATTGAAATCTTCATAGCATGAATACATGTTCAACCCCCCTTGCTTGCACATCTCTAGCTCAGAATGGGCAAGGGTCAGATGATGTTGAAGATCTTCAATCTCAGAGTTAGCCTTGGCTCTGCTTTCCTTCAAGGTTGCACTCTCTTCCTTCAAGGTTGCACTCTCCTTGGCCAGAACAGTCTCCCTCCCATTAGCCAAAACTAATGTAGCTTTGAGGCGGGTCACCTCATCAGCGTGTTGAGCCACCTCATTAATGTGGTTCTAGTGCGTGTAGCACAGGGCTCCCACAGTGTAAAAGGCCTGCACAAAAATACACAAAGAAATAGTGTCAAGACACTAAGACCAAAACAAAATGAGTGAAATGCAAAAGAAAAAAACTTACCCTCATCATCATGCCCATAACTCTGTCGGGCAACCCAGGACCATCCAGAGCCTCGAAGGCAGTCAGGTTCTCATCTGACCAAAGGGACTTAGCCCTTTGAGTCATGGCCTCCATGGTAGTAAGGAGGGGACTATACTCACCCCCTTCACTTGTTTTCCCTTTTAGCTTTTGCTTTTTAGAGGACATTTCCTCTACTGTAGGACGGACGTGGGTGGAGGGGGACTGGGGCAAGGAAGGGGCAGTGGCCCGAGCTGGGGCAGACCCAGATGTTGGGGCTGCAGTGGTGGCTCGAGGGGTGGTCCCTGGGGTAGAAGACTTTGGTGGTGTCTCCAGATCGCTATAAAAAAACTTAGGATGGGTCAGGCGAAACCTGTCTGCTGAGGCACATAGGCTGGATATGTCCTGCAAATTAGCATGAGTCAAAAGGTCAGTGCATTGCAATCGCTTAGACCAAAGCTTTCTTTTTAATAGCTTGACCCTTTTATAAACCCTATTAATGGAAAGACCTTTTGCTACTAACTCCAAAGGACTCGTATATATATTCGGCCCTATGGAGGTCACAATCAAGGCACAAACAAAAAATTGTATAGTCGTGAAGAAGTTTGTAAGGGTTAAAATTCCTAGGGCCAAAAGTACTGTGGATGGGGAAGGAAATAGAGTGGGGGAAGAACCAATGACTGTTAATCATAACCATCATCTCTTTCCATCCCTTTTCATAATCATTTTTCCCCTTACAGATGTGTCTGTCTTTAAAGGGATAAAACATGAACCTCCCCACACAATTGGAGAGCTCCAAAACCTGATAGCACAGGAGGATGTCATCAAACCCCAGGTGAAGCCCATAGTCGCGGTTTCCCAGGATTAGCATTGAAACGATTCGAAAAAAGTTGGGGTTAACTTGCAATGGGGCTAACCCCAAAGTGAAGAAGATGAAATGAAAGAGGGGTGGAGAGGAAACCTAACCAATTTCACTTGGTTATAAGAAAGAAAAGGTCGTGAGGACTAACACCCTCACCCTGGGTAAAGTCCAAATCAGGGCAGTAGGCCTCAAACTTCACACTGGAGGGAGGTTTGACCAGTTTTCTAAGAGATTTGATGTTTGGGGTTTTGCGAAGATTGGCTGAGAGTCTATCAGGATTATATGGGGGAGGTTCTTCGATGTCATCGGAACGTTCGTCCTCTTGAGGGAGGACAGGGATTTCCTCGGTATGGCTCTCGACATACTCACCACGAGACAAAAGGGGCTATTTCCAGAGCTGGCTCGAGATTCAGACATTGTGCAAAAGAAAAGAGAACTCCGAAATAAAAGAAGGAAACACTTACAAAGATAAAATAGATCACCGGAAAAGGTAACCGGAGAAGGCAAAACAAGAAATTGCAGAGAGCAATGATGTGAAGACTTGTACTCAACAATTTTCTGAAACAATGAAGATTCCAAATGATAGATGAAACATGTTATATATAGAGGTGTGGGGGTATGTCCAAACGACGCACTTAATGAAAACTTAGGCATTGTGACTTTCCAAGGCAAACTGTCGCGTCGATTGAGAGGTTCAGCCGTCAGATACAATTCAAAAGGCGCACGAAATCCAGATCATCATTACCATGATGTCAGCAGATAACCCACACTTGCATATATACATACATTTATAAATATCCAGAAATAAATGGGCATTTTGTGGAAACCTAACATTTGGATCAGGCCCATGAGGCATTGGCCCAAATCCAAAGGGGGCTAGTGTAAATGATAAAATTCTAGGCCCAACAAGTGGAAGATCCAATGACAAAAGTCCAACAGACAAGAGGATCAAAACCCATTAGAAGAGAAGCGAGTCCATCTTAATGGCCCTCGAGCCAAACGAAATGTAAAACCCTATTAGATTAATTAATCTTGAGACTAAAGTTAAGGGTTTGGCAAGATAGGAAAAAATGTAAATTAAATTCCTGAAATCAAGGGATTTGATCTTAATGGTGATGAACAAAGACTCATCTATTCTGTATAAATAAAGGCCTTGGAGCCTCAATAATTTCTTCTTGAGTGTGTGCAAAAAAACTGCATCCACACTATCTATATATATATTTACATCTAAAGCAATACTAAACATGCTTATATTTTAAAAGGTAATTTGCATTGACACCCCCTGAGGTTTGGGTCAATTGCACCCAGATGCAAGTCAATGCAAATTCGGTCCCATAGCCCCCTGATGTTTCAATTTCGTTGCAATGACACCCCTGGGCTGGTGAAATGACTAGAATGCCCCTTTAATTGTTTCATTTATTACATTAGGGTAATATATAAAGTGTAAAATCACTCATATGCCCAAACACTTCACCCCTCTGAAATTACTAATTACACCTCCACCCCTTATTACAATATATATATATATATATATTACAAAAATTACAATTTAATTTTTTTTCTTTATAAAATTCTAAATAAACACATAAAATTCGAAACAAACATATAAAATTCGAAAAAATATATATAATTTGTAAAAAATATATAAAATTTGAAAAAATATATAAAATTTGAAAAAATATATAAAATTTGAAACAATATATAAAATTTAAAAAAACATATAAAATTCGAAACAAATATATAAAATTCGTAAACAATATATAAAATTCGAAAAACATATAAAATTCTAAAAAACATATAAAATTCAAATATATATATATATAAAGTGTGACTGAAGTTTAAGTGGACAAGTCTCAGAGTCATTAGTCAAGGTAACTGATCCTCCCTAGCTCTCTGCAGAGCTATTTCAATGGTCACGATGGCGACACATGCCCCACAATGGTGACTGAAATCGGAATCGAACCGATACTTTATTAAAATATTTTAATCAAAATTAAATATATTAATATTTACATCAAAATTAACGGTTCGGTTCCGATTCTCATTTTTAAAGAACCGAAGGTATCGATTCGATTCCAGTTTCGGTCGGAATCAAAAGTGAACCGCATTGTGAATATATTAATATTTGAATCAAAATTAACGGTTCAGTTCCGGTTTTCATTTTTAAAGAACCGAAAGTATTAGAACCGAACCGTTAATTTTGATCCAAATATTAATATATTTAATTTTGATTAAAATATTTTAATAAAGTATCGGTTCGATTCTGATTTCAATCACCATCATGGGGCATGTGTCGCCATCGTGGCCATTGAAATAGCTCTGTAGAGAGCTGGAGAGGATCCGTTACCTTGTCTAATGACTCTGAGGCTTGTCCACTTAAACTTCAGTCACACTTTATATATATATATTTGAATTTTATATATTTTTTAGAATTTTATATGTTTTTCGAATTTTATATATTTGTTTCGAATTTTATATATATATTTTTAATTTTATATATTGTTTCAAAAATTATATATTTTATATGTTTTTTCAAATTTTATATATTTTTTACAAATTATATATATTTTTTCGAATTTTATATGTTTGTTTCGAATTTTATGTGTTTATTTAGAATTTTATAAAGAAAAATAAATAAATTGTAAATTTTGTAATATATATATATTTTGTAATAAGGGGTGGAAGTGTAATTAGTAATTTCAGAGGGATGAAGTGTTTGGGTATATGGGTAATTTCATATTTTATATATTACCCTAATGTAATAAGTGAAACAATTCTAAATAAATGGGTATTCTAGTCATTTCACCAGTCCAGAGGGTGTCATTGCAACGAAATTGAATCCTCATAGAACTATGAGACCGAATTTGCATTAACTTGCATCTGGGTGCAATTGACCCAAATTTCAGGAAATGTCAATGCAAATTACACTTTTTTAAACTCACAATATTCTACAAACATAAACATATATTTATGCTTTTCTAAAATCCACGTAAAAAAAATTGTCCTAGGTTTGCTCGGACTCTAAATTTGCCTTTTTCTCATTAGGGAAACAGCACGAATACTAATATATTGTATATATACATACACTGTTACACACACACACACACACATATATATATATATATAAAAGCGTGCACCAACAAGTCTCGCCTCTCTCTCTCTCTCTCTCTCTAGCTCTACAAACCCTCTCTCCTCTTAATCTGCCAAGGTCAGTTCTCTCTCTCTCTTTTAGTTTATATATGTTTTATCTCTGTGTATATATATATATATATATATGCATCTGTATTAGATTTATGTATGAATGTATAGAGTTTTTGTTTTGAGCGGATTTGGGTATCTGTAGTGTGTTAGATCTATCAGTGTAATGTTTATGGTTTTTCTTTCATGAACTTCGATTTCCGTAGGTGGATTTATCATCTAGTGCTTAAGGTTCTATATATGAGGTTTTAGTGCAATTTCAAATTTCAATCAAGTTTGTTTGCCTTTGTGAGCATAAGAATTTCATAAATTCAGTATTGGGTACTCTTGTTTGGGCCGTCAAGTTTCATATTGCCCTTCCATGATGGATTAAATTCTGGAAAAGGTTATCATATTTTTTTTTTGGATATCGCAGTACAATTTGCATAGAAAAGCTAGGAAGAATCCAATAATGCAAGCAAAGAAAAGTTAGGAAGAATCCAATAAGGCAAGGGCTTGTCAATATTTAGTTGTTTAGCAAAAATAGTTTATTTATTTTCAAAACAATCCTTTAGTACTTTTGTTTCAAAGAATTAGCTACCTACTTATAGCATAGTTCTATTCTTTCCGAAATTTCTTATTAATTCTGTTCTTTTATAATGAATTGGTTAATTTAATTTTTATTTATTGGAAGTTTCGTCACTAGTAGTATTAGAATCCCACAAGATTAGTGTTTTGAAATTCATTCTCTTATTCTTATTTAGTTTGTAGTAAAATTATGTGTACTCTACTAATTCTATATAATTGTAAGAAGATTTATATATTAGTTTTTACTTTTGTCGATATGAGATAATTACTCAAACTTCAATTCAAAATTCTCCTATGTATATATAAAAAATAAAATAATAAAATTTAAATGTGATTGAACTTTTAAAAGTATTAAAAATATATATATCCATGAATTTATGTGAATACGTAACAACGGATCGAAGTTTTTAGAACTTTTCATTCTTACTTACTATATGTAAACAATTAATAATACTTAATAAAAGTACCATAATTTTGTTTATAGATGAGCCTCGTTGTTTCAGATTCGGTAATTCAAACTTTAGTAATGATAATTAATTTTTACCCGTAGTTTTTCAAATTTTTAGTAGCCCAGTTTGTTGGATTCAGTGTATGATGAAAAAGCTGTTATACTTCTAATTGATTCAAGTTAACTAGTGTGTTCTAATTTTGGTATATTCTAATGAATCGATCATTTTTTGTTAAGATTGCTGAAGTGATGAGGGGAATTATGTTTTCTTATATTCTTGGATGTGTTGAAATTGTAGTGGTAAATTCCGGTAATATGGAGGAGTCAGATTGGGCATGGCTCCCAGAGCACTTGTTGGATATGATCCTGGACAAGTTGGTTTCCTTCACTGACTATGTTAGCTTTGGTGCGGTGTGTAAACAATGGAAGTGTGTGGCCGGGCAGAACAAAGTTAAATTCCTTGTGAATAGAGGTTGCATACAAGTTCCATTCTTGATGGTCCCGAGCGAGGGCAATAGCGAAGAAAGACGAAGCTTATACAGCGTTACTCAGAACAGAGTATATGATTTTCAACTACGGGTGCCTTATAAAAAGAGGCTTTCTGGTTCCTCGCATGGTTGGTTATTTGCTGTGAAAGAATCTCTGGGTCTAACTCTAATAAACCCGTTTTCTGGCACTACCATTGAGCTTCCCCCAATTGTTGAAAAGAATGAATGGGCGGAAATTGAGTTTGAGGTTATAAAGGCAATATTGTCAGCTGATCCTGCTCTGTCTCCTAAGGACTATGTTGTTACAGCCATTTACGGTGTTTGTTCTAGATTGGCATTTATTCGTGCAGGAGATGAGACTTGGACTTACATTGATACAGAGAAATTTATCAGCAGCTGTGATAACTTTGAAAGAGGGAGATATATGAGCTTCGATGATGTCAATCATTATAGAGGCCAGATCTTTGCAGTTGATGATTTGGAAAGAGTATTAAGGATTGATGTTAATAGAAAAGTCGGGGACAGTAACGCCCCGCAAGTGGAGGTAGTTGCACCGCGGGGTCGCTCTGCTCGTTCTGCTCACCCTCATCAGAAATATCTTGTCGAATCATCTAGAGGGGATTTACTTATTGTACTAAGGTATTTAAATTTTATTTATACTGACACTGATATCGAGCATGAAACTACTTGTTTTAAGGTTTTCAAGTTGGTCTTAGAGCAATGTAAGCAAGTTGAAGTGCAGGATTTGGGCGGAGACACCCTCTTTTTGGGAGAGAACCATTCCATTTGTGTTTCAGCATCGAAATGGCTTGGATGCCAGCCAGATTCCATTTATTACACGGATGATTATTCTGAGTTCGCAACGTATCCGACATGTGGGCGTGGCGATATGGGTGTCTTCAACGTAAAGGATAGAAGTTTTCAAAAGCATTACATCCTCGATCCCTCGAATAATCATATGCCACCCTCAATTTGGATTGTCGCAAATGTGGTAGAAAATTGAGACTCCTGTTTTGCTGTCTTTTGGTCAATTGTAACTTTATTTTAGATTTTCTGCTTATAATTTTCATGTAATTCAGTGGTAGATCCAGTTTGTGAGACATATAAATCAATATTATTGTGGTATTGGAAATATTTCTGAGCTAGAAATTCAATTTTTTCCTTAGAAGAAGGTTGCTGCTTTTTCTCTTAGAAGAAAGTTAATGTCCTTTTTTCTTTTGAAAGTTACCAGGGTTTTTTCTCCGTTGGCATTATGAATCATATTCTGTGAAATCAGGGTTGGAAATAAAACTCAATCATAGTTTTATGACATTCATGAAAGAAGCCTATGTGGTTCTCATGCTGATCATGTTTATTTTATCAGTGCATAATTTGATTGATTTTCTTGGATATATACCTTTATATTTATATGTTTGTTAAATTAGTTCTTTAAACAGTGTGAACATTTTTTAGATTTATTTCTTGTAATTTCAGGGCATCAGTTAGTGTATCTGCGCATCTTTAGCTATGATAGTTAGAACACCTTACCAACATGTGCAAATACATACATATATGTGCTCTCTCTCAAAACAAATACATACATTTGTATATATGTGTTTGTTAGAGTTGATTTATCAGTCAGCCAGCTAGCAGCTTCTCTCTTTCAATTTTTCCTATCAGTGTATATTTTCTTCACATAAGGGCCTTTAAGACTTTATATAATCAATCAGGGCCGGCCCTGGGAGCCCAAAAAATTTTACGGCCCTAGGCGAGAAATTTTTTTTGAGCCCCTTCACTTCATGCGATGCAATTTTTTTAAAAAAATGTAAGCATTTTATAGATTCAAATTTCAAACGAATGGCAAAAGCACTACATAATTACTTTATGCTTCTTTTGTATAGATTTCACATATTAAAACATAGAAATATGAAGGGTATGAAAATAATGATTAGTACAAGATACTTTTGAAATAAAAATTGAATTTGAACTTATTTGTAAATGCTTGTCAAAAGTAGGACTTATGTGTCCTAGTAAAAAAATTTAGAGAGCAAAAATACTACTTTAAAGGAACTTTTTCCTATTGTAAGTGTAATATTGGTTGAGTTCTAATTTCTATTGGACTATAACTTAAAAAATTATATTTGGACCTCTACTAATACAAAGGGAAAAATAATAATTTTGGGTCTCTTTATATGCATTCAAAGTTCTTGTATTAGTTTTAAGTTTTCTTTGGATTGAGTTTGTTTTAATTTAATTATTGAAAGAATGGGTTAGATTTTATTAGTTTAACATATGAATTGACATTGGGTTGGATAAAAAGTTTTTTATGTTTGGGCCTATACTAACATATATATATATATTTTATATTTTAGGTATACTACTAATATAACAGAAAAATAATTTTGATGCCCCTGAGGCCCTAGGCGGCCAGGGCCGGCCCTGTAATCAATGCATGTTATCAATTGGGAATTAACTAACACATAGACTGAAATTTAGCAATCTATCAGTACATTTGGTAAACACTCAAAGAATTGTAACAGTTAAAAGTATAATGGAAGGTGTAAATATTAAAGTTAGCTATACTATTTAAATGAATAAAGTATAGTATATAAAAAGAAGAGATAATTATAATTTCACCCCTCAAAAATTATAAAATTACACCAACACCCCATCTCAATGATCTTTATCATTTAAATGAAGGTTTTATACATATTTCACAAAAGAAAAATTCTTGAGTCTTGACGTAAGCACTGACTGCACAGGAAGTTCACTAGAAAGGGGCATTGTTACAACTTATTAACTATGTTGTGGTTTGATAATAACTATGTAATTATGAAAATAAGAGGGTGTGAGTGTATTTATATGATTCTCAAGGTGGTGAAACTGTAATCATCCCTAAAAAGAAAGAACCAAAATATCTAGAACTATTAAAAAGTCTGTACACTAGAGAAAGGGTAAAGTGCAACTAAACCCCATAACTATACTCTCTCTCCCAACTAACCCCTTAATCTTTCAAAGTAGCACAAAACTCCCCAATCTATCCTATAGTGCTGAATTCAAAAAAGCAGTTTTACTAATTATACTTCCACCCCCTCCTATTTTACTAATTACACTTCCCGCCCTTGTTACAATATATATATATTACGAAAATTACAATTTAATTTTTTTTTTATAAAATTCTAAATAAACATATAAAATTCGAAACAAACATATAAAATTCGTAAAAATATATAAAATTTGAAAAAACAAATAAAATTCAAAAAATAAAATAAAATTTGAAACAATATATAAAATTCGAAAAAACCATATAAAATTCGAAAAAAATCATATAAAATTTGTAAACAATATATAAAATTCAAAAAAACATATAAAATTCTAAAAATATATATATATAATTCAAATATATATATATATATAAAGTGTGACTGGAGTTTAAGTGGACAAGCCTCAGAGTCATTAGTCACGGTAACGAATCATTTCCAGCTCTCTACAGAGCTATTTCAAGGGTCACGATGATGACACATGTCCCACTAATTTCCTCTCACAATTTTTTATTCAACACTTTTTTTTTTCTCTCTACCACTTTCCTCTCTCCATCACTATCATTTTTTCTCTCTATAAATCAATATAAAATAAAAATAAAATTTATATAAATAATATTTTAATCAAAATTATATAAAATAAATATATTAATATTTTAATCAAAATTATAATTCAAAATAAAAAAACTAATCGATTAACTATACCGATAAAAGGGTCCACTGGTACCCAAATCTAGGGGTGCACACGGTCCGGTTCGCTTCCAATTTTGACCGAAACTGGAATCGAACAGATACTTTTGGTTCCTCAAAAATGAGAACCGAAACTGAACCGTTAATTTTGATTCAAATATATTACGATTTACTTTCGATTTCGATCGGAATCGAACCGATACTTTCAGTTCTTTAAAAATGAGAATCAGAACCGAACCGTTAATTTGATTCAAATATTAATATATTTAATTTTGATTAAAATATTTTAATAAAGTATCGGTTCGATTCCGATTTCGGTCACCATCGTGGGGCATGTATCGCCATCATGACCCTTGAAATAGCTCTGTAGAAAGCTGGAGAGGATCTGTTACCTTGACTAATGACTCTGAGGCTTGTCGTCTTAAACTTCAGTCACACTTTATATATATATATATATATATTTGAATTATATATATATTTCAAATTTTATATATTATTTACGAAATTTTATATGTTTTTTTTTTTGAATTTTATATATTTTTTCGAATTTTATATATTGTTTCAAATTTTATATTTTTTTTTGAATTTTATACGTTTTTTTAAATTTTATATTTTTTTCACGAATTATATATATATTTTTGAATTTTATATGTTTGTTTCGAATTTTATAAAAAAAATTCTAAAGATAGATATTGCTTTATACTTTTACAGATATCAAAAGCATTCATTTTGACTTTCAGCTTCCGCTTTGGACTGTAACAACTAAGAGTACACCGAGAAAGTGCGTCTTACTGACAATTTTTATTTCCAAATTTTCTTCAATTATCATATTTCACTTTATAATCAACATTGACCAAATTACCCCCTTTCCATTAGGTTATTGTCAAATCCATTAACTGCAATGTAAAATTACTAAATTGACCCTTACTTAATTACAGAAATGACTAAATTAATATTATATAAATTCATAAGTATACATATATACACGCACACTAATTAATGTTTATTTATATATACTAGCAAAATATCTAGTTTAATGAATCATCTAATGAGTTAATGAGTTTGAGTATAATCATCTAAATATCTAGTTTAATGTTATATTATTTACAGAATATTATGTTTCATGTCAAAAACGATGTAATATAATCTTAAAAATGATACAACTAAACAGTAAAATTGGTCCATAGTTGAAATATGAGGTTGAAAGCAAAATAAGGATTCTACCAATGGACCACCATCAAGTTAGAGAGAGACAAGATGAGACTTGTGAATATGATAAGTTGTAAACACATGTTAAATTAAATTAATTAATAATTTACAATAATAGCACCTATTGTTTGTGAACAATTCATGTAAAAAATAAAAAAATAAACTGAATTGAAATTTTTTACCAAGCGTACTAACCAAGGACTTGGCAGCAGTAATCCATTTTTTGGGATCCTTTCCTAACATTTTCTTCATTAGATCCTTTTGCTAAAGGATATATAGAAGGCTATGAGCTCAAAAAGAAGACTATACTAACATAATTTTTGTTCAAACATATTTTTAAATGCATGGTCTATTACTATGCGAAACTGAAATATAGATTAATATGAAATATTTAAATTTAGGGTCTATTCGTATACCAAACTGAAATATTACATTAAAAATTAATGTCACTTTTGATAATTATTTAAAATATCTTAATTCAAAATAAATTCATTTAATATATCACAACTGAAAAATTCCATGGAAAATGAGGGTCACTTGGTGTAGTTAATTTTTTAATTTTCAAGTTTAGAATTTAACCACTCTAAAATGAATAGAACATCATTGAATTCATCCAAAACTTTGGCAACTACGAGGCTAAGTAATATTTTATTTAGCACCCGTTCTTTAAGATTTATATTTTTTTTTTCTGAAGAAAAACTAAATAGTACTTCATTGATTGGTGTATCTCATAATCAATATATCAAATTATAAACACATCTAAAAAACCCCTAAATCTTTAGAATGATTTTAATCAACAAATTAAAAATAAATAAAAATAAAGATAAAAAAAGTGGAAAAAAATAGCAACAAAGTATACATGAATGAGATACATGCAATACCCTCATACAAACTTAGAGACTACTTTCTCCTTCCGCATTTTTAGGCACTTGTCTATTTGAAAATAATCTCAACACATCCATTTCTCCACCCTAAAAAGGAATAAATAGTTGATAATTAAAATTAGATTTTAAAAAAAATTAACAATATAAAAATTGTAATCTTTGTAGGGATACGTGTTGTTGCATCTCGATCACATGTAACAATTGAAACTTTGGAATTAATCCGAACAAGAATTTAAAGAGGGTAAAGATGGGCGAATTAATGAGTAAAGGTTAATGACTATCTATTTCGGTTGAATAGGACTCGCAAATGATTTGTGTAAGGAAATCCAAATTAATGGATGTAACTTTTTTAAATGTCAGAAAATGAAAGAGTGGTTGTTACAAATGTCAATTAACTCATGTGTGTTTTATTTTGATTAAATATATATATATATATATATATATATGGAAAAAATAAATTTCTTAATTTCTTAAACTCCCAAGCTTATAATAGCTAAGGTACTAATAAATGTTTACTTAAAAAAAAAAATATTTTTCATACTTAAAACATATGAAATATATATAAAAAAAATAAAAAATATTCACATTTTTATAAATAGCAATGATATAGATAAAGATTTTGATATATATAAAAACATATTGATATGGACTAACTTTTCTTTGCCCTTTTGGATTCCAATATTTTTAACTTATTCATAACTATATTAAATTCTTATAAGAACATTAATAATAATCAAGATTAAGTCTAAAAGACATTAATCATGCAACATCACCATGCATTTAATATTTAAAATAATTCAATTTTTATTTTAAATAAATTTAAAATATTATATTAAAGTGGGGAGAAATAATCCAAGAAGTTTACACTTTTAGAATAGTATAAATATATAGGAATTTGTATATTTATATGAAATAATGATAAAAAATTCGAGATGATTACTTTAGTGAAATTATATTCAAATAAAATTTGAAAATATTAATGCCTAATGACGTGAGATCCCTATTTTAACCAATAATTTATTCTCTTCACCTCTTAATGAACAGATTTTCATTATTTGATCTAGTTAAAAAAATTATCTATTTGTTATTGGTATTATTATTATATAATATTTGAGAATTGTAGTAGGTTTGAGTAAGTCTGAAGAAAAAAAAAATTCAAACTCTCAGTCCCATCCTTCTTCAATAACGATTCAGGAAAAAAAAATAAAATTACGATTCTACAAACTCTCCCTTTTTATTAGGAAAATAATGCAAAGACTTTATATAATACAGGTAATTTACAGAGATCTTCCTCGAGGTTTGTCAAAAACTCAGAACCTCCTCTATTGTTTACCTCCCCTGTGGTTTATAACTATTTGAACATATCTCCCATGTTGTTAAATTACCTAATGGGAGTGAAGTAAAAGTATAAAAATACCCCTAAACATATGTTTTTATATTTCAAACTTATTTTTTTTAATATTTTACTATAATTAGTAATTCGAAAATAAATATTTCGGCATTAATTTTTTATTTTGGCATAAATAGAAAAATAATCATTATATATAAAAAATTTTAAAATGAATTATATATATATTTTACTATAAACAAATTCTTTTTTTATTTATGCCGAAATAAAATTTTAAAGTTGAATTAAATTTTTTTGGAACTACCAATTAGGGTATATTATTTTCTCACTTTTAACATTATTATCTAGTTATATAGATAAGAATATAATATTTTTTTAACTATCAATTATAATAAAATGTCAAAAACTTTTAAGTCCAATATATAGAAAAATATTTCGAACTACCAATAATTTTTTTTTTTGTATTTTAAAAATATTTTTATATAACGATTATTTTTTTATTTATGCCAAAATTAAAAACTAATGCCGAAATATTTGTTTTCAAACTACAAATTATAGTAAAATAAATTAAGTTTGAAATAAAAAACATATGTTTAGGGTATTTTCATACTTTCACTTCACTTAGTTAGACAATTTAATGGCAGGGGAAGGTATATTCAAACAGTTGTAAACCACATGAGAGGTAGTTGACAAAATTTTCAAATAGTAGGGGAGGTCTTTGGTATTTTGGCAAACTTCAGGGAGATCCTATAAATTACCCTATAATATATATATATATATATATATATAAATATTTATATATATATATAAGCTCACCTTTACCCTTGTTAATATCGCTTGGCTTCGCCAGTTGTGAAATTTAAGATTATTGACAACTTCTGGTGAGTTTTTTTTTTTTTGTTGAAAAGAACTTCTGGTGAGTTGCTTCTATTATTTTCATCTATTGCAATTCCATATTAGCTTTTTATTATTTAATGCTCCTCATTGATTTAGGTTTTTTTTTTTATTTGTTTGAAAAGTTTCACAGTCTCTACAAATCCTCTCTATCTCCTCAACAAACCGAGCCAGAGAACCCCCCTGTGATTCAAGGTCAGTTCTCTCTATCTCTCCTATGGTTTATATGATTTGTATATGTCTGTCTGTCTGAATATATATATATATATATGTATGTGTGTGTGTGTGTTTATGTATGTCTGAATATATATATATATATATATATATATGTATGTGTGTGTGTGTGTTTATGTATAAGTTTGTATAGATGTATTGTTTTGAACGGATTTGTGTATCTACCTCTTTCATGTATATGTTTTTTATTTTCCATGAACTTTCCGAATTGTAGTTGGATTGATCATTATTCAGAAACTTCTTATTATTTTTTTCTGTTGTAACAAAAAGAGTTTATTTAATTTTTTTAATTATTGGAAGCCTCATCACCAATTCGCTTACCCCCAAAAAAAAAGTTTAATCACCAATACTATTAGAATCCCCTGACATTAGTGTTTCAAATTTCATTATCTTATTTTTCTTTAGTTTTTAGTAAAATTATGTGTTCTTAACTAGTTTTATATAATTATAGATAGAATTTATATAGTTATTTCCTTTTTGTTGGTGATAAAAAGTTATTCAATCCTCATTTTTCAATTCTCCTACGTATGTCTATATATTTATGTATACCATGTATTCGAATGCTCAAGTAAGTACAATTGTTTGATTATATTATTACACTCTCCTCTTTGGTTATATGAATGTAACAACGGATCGAAGTTTCTATATCATTTCGTATTACTTATTAGGTGTATAACTTAATAAAAGTACCATGATTGCTTTTATAGGCGAGACTTGTCGTTTGGGACTGGGTGAATCAAATTTTAGTGATGATTATTAGAGTACTTGAGTAGTTTTTCAAAATTTGAGTGGTGAGTTTGTTACATTAGTGTATGATGAAAGAGACATTATACATCTAATTGAGTCAAGTTAACCAATGTGTTTTATTTTTATTATATTCTGGTGAATCAATCTTTTTTTATCTAAGACTGTTAAAGTGATGAGGTAGATTATGTTTTCTAATATTGTTGGATGTGTTGAAATTACAGCGGTAAATATAAGTAATATGGAGCAGTCTGACTGGGCATGGCTCCCAAAGCACTTGTTGGATATGATCCTGGACAAGTTGGTTTCCTTCACCGACTATGTTCGCTTTAGTGTTGTGTGTAAACAATGGAAGTGTGTGGCCAGGCAGAACAAAGTTAAATTCCTTGCGAATAGAGGTTGCATACAAGTTCCATTCTTGATGGTCCCGAGGGATGATAGTAACGAAGAAAGAAGAAGCTTATATAACATTACTCAGAACAGAATATGTGATTTTCAGTTACGGGTGCCTTATAAAAAGAGGATTTCAGGTTCCTCTTATGGTTGGTTGTTTGTTGTGAGAGAATCTCTAGGAATAACTATGATAAACCCGTTCTCTGGCGCTACCATTGAGCTTCCTCCCATTGCTAAAGATAGCGATTACGCGCCTAATATTGAGTTTGAGGTTACGAAGGCGACATTGTCGGCTGATCCTAGTTTGTCTCCTAATGACTATATTGTTACCGTCATCTATGATTGTTGCAGCAGACTGGCATTTATTCGAGTAGGAGATGAAACTTGGACTTACATTGATAATGAGAGATATATCAACCTGAAAGATGTTTTTGATAATGAGAGATTTATGGGCATCCTTGATGTCATTCATTATAGAGACCAGATCCTCGCAGTTGATGATTCTAAACGAGTATTTAGGATCAATGTTAGTAGAAGTGTTGGGGAGAGTAGGTCCCAGAAAGTGGAGCTAATTGCACCGTGGATTTCTTTTATTGTTCAGTCTCCGCGGAATTATCTTGTCGAATCATCTAGCGGGGATTTACTTCTTGTAGTAAGGGTTTTAGAAACTAACGACGATTGCGAGTCCGAAACTCTTGAGTTTAAGGTTTTCAAGTTGCTCTTAGAGCAAGGTGAGCGAGTTGAAGTGCATAACTTGGGTGGAGATGCTGTTTTTTTGGGAGATAACCATTCCATTTGTGTTTCCGCATCCAAATGGCCGGGATGCCAGCCGGATTCCATATATTACACAGATGATTATTTTGACATTCTACTACATCCCCCATGTGGGCGCCGCGATATGGGTGTCTTCAATGTAATGAATAAAAGTTTTGGAACGCATTATATCCTCAATCCTTCGCATAACCATATGCCACCCGCAATTTGGATTGTGCCAACTGTGGTAGAAGATTTATTGTAAATTTGATTGTTATGATATCTTTTGGTCTTTTCTTCGTATAATTTTCATGTTTTTTTTTTCGGTATATATATATATATATATATATATATATATTGAATGGTTTTCCGTATAATTTTCATTTGATTAGAAGTATCCATTTTTGTTCCTCTAAGAAGCAAATGGTAGATCCAGTTTTGAAAAAATTATTGGGTACAACGGTGATACCTAATGACGTGGTATCACCAATTAATAAAATCAAATTTTTTTTGTACATGTGTTATATCACTTACTAACTTAGCAACAAGGCAAATATGAAAACTAAATAAACTGAAAAAAAAGAAATCTCACACATTCAGGATTCTTCCCAAAACAGTCGTCTCCCTCTGCTCCAAACATTCATTCCCAAACCAGTTCCACTCCCTTTCTCTCCTCCAAACCCAAAAGCTCAAATAAAATAAAAATTATGTCTTCATCTTTCTGTTAATCTAACTCAATGGAAAATGGTGGAATCATGTTTGCCCTTGATTGCCAAGAAAACCAAAAGAAAGTGTGCATCTGACTGATATTCAAGTACCACTAAATTTATTATTTTAAATGATTCTGATTTTGTATATTAATTTTCTGGCAATTTTTTTTTAAGAAACCTCACTTGCCCCTGTAAGATATATGAAACTATTCTTTCCAGCCTTACTCAAATAGGGGGTGGGTTGAACATAGGCTCAAACATGATTTGAAGGGTCCTAGCTACGCCACCATGTGTTCAATACAAAATGTGGAAAGCTGCATGGATGACAAAAAGAGGAATAGAATAGACATCTATGTATCCTTTATCATCTCCCGATTCTTTTTTATATCGTTATTATTTGCTCTCTCTAAAAAACAATTGACAATAACATGTAAATTTGATGGAAAGATGAAATTTTTATTTTCTTTGAGCTTTTGGGCTTGGAGGAGAGAAAATGAGAGGGACAAATGTTTGGGGAGAGGGACGAATCCTAATCTGTGAGATTTTCCTTTGTTTATTTATTTTTTTATTTAGTGTTTCTGTATTTGCCATATTGCTGAGTTGGTAGGTGATAATATGACACATATACAAAAAAGATTTGATTTTATTGATTGATGATATCATGTGATTCCAACAATGTGGTATCACTATTGTTGTAACCAATAATTTCTCCCAATTTTATAAGACTTGTAATGCAATACTATTATGGTACTCTAAATATTTCACTGCTAGAATTACTTTTTTTATTTATTTATAAAAAAGTAGTAGTTTTTCTCCAATAAAAAAGTTATTGTCCTTTTTCCTTTCTGTACCTTTATTTCTTTTTCCTCTCTTGTGACTCGTATCCCTTAAATGAGGGTCGGATGCAATATATTTAACATTTGTAAATACATACATATATGGGTGTTTTTAGACTCTCTTTAAATCTCTCATCAATATATATTTTCCTTACATATGGTGTTAGGACTTAATTTAATTAGTGTATGTTATCAAAGAAGAATTATTTGCTACTGCAGAATTAAATTTATGTCTTTTGTTTCGTTTTTTTACGAAGAAGAGTTGTATTATATACACCCTCTTAACTTACCTTCACCAAGCTCGACAAGCGAGGTGTCAACTGTCTAAGAAATATTAGCATGTTAATGAGTTGATTTACACCTAAATAATTCCATTAATGATGGAAACACAAAAAAAACATTTTTTTAAAAAATATTATACCAAAAAAATTGCCTCAAAAGAAATACTTTTTATGAATATTGTTCAAACAGAAAAAATAATAATAATAATAATCTTCAATTTTTTTTTTTGGAAGTTTAAAGTGAAAAAGTAGGAAAACACTTTGGGCTTAATTGGTTTGTATCTTATAAAACTGTTCTCGATAATTCTGAGAACACAAAATTATTTTCTGAAAAACAAGCATTATTATAAGGGCAATTATCAGAAAATCCCCCTATAATTTTCAAATTGTTCTAAAAAACCCTTGTGGTTTCAAAAAAACTCCTATAATTTCCAGTTTAATAAAATTCCCCTGCCCTCTATAATATTACAAAAATACCTTTCAAATATATGAAATGACCTAATTGTCCTCAACTAAAAATTTTAAAAAACCAATTATATATATGTACTTATATATATATTTGCCTATATATCACTGTATATATATATATATATGTAGGTATATATCACTATATATATATATATGTATAAATAAGTATATATATATGATTACATATATATGGTGATATATAATTATAAATTGAAATTGGGATTTAAATTGAAATTGAATTTGTGATAAATTGAAGGAATTAGAGTTTTGGAGTAAATGTGTGAGAGAAAGTGGGTTTGTGATAAATTGAAGGAATTAGAGTTTTGGAGTAAATAAGTGAGAGAAAGTGGGTTTGTGATAAATGGAATGAATTAGAGTTGAATTGGGTTAAAATTGAGATTTAAATTAAAAGTGAGTTTGTGATAAATGGAAGAAATTATAGTTTTGGAGTAAATGAGTGAGAGAAAGTGAGTTTGTGATAAATGAAAGAAATTAGAGGTAGGAGAGAATGATATAATTGTTTTTATTTTTTATTTTTTAGTTGAGGGCAATTAAGTCATTTCATATATTTGAAGGGTATTTTCGTAATCTTATAAAGGACAAGGAGTATTTAATTAAATTGAAAATCATAGGATTTATTTTTGAAATCACAATAGGTTTTTTGAACAATTTGACAACTACGGGAGAGTTTTCTGATAATAGTCCTTATTATAATTGAGTTTATTTTCAAAAAACTAAATCAAACAAAATTGTTTTTAAGAATTTTATAATTTTTAATTAATAAAAAATTATTTTTTAAAATACAAACCAAGAGCTCTTTTTTTTTTTTTAACTTTCTCTTCTCTTCATTAAATGAAAAAAATACTTTCAAAAAAGACAAAGCAATATTTTATTAAACATAAAAAAGAGACCCGGCCCAGGGATGGATCGGGATTCTACCCTAGCCTGGATTGGGTCCAAATTTGGCCCGACCCGTCCAATCCAGAATCGGGTTTACTCAGGTTCTTGTTGGGCCGTTGCAGGCCTACTCAACTATGGATTTTTCATTATTTGTTCTAATTAATAATTAATTGTTTACTGTTATTTTTAGGTTTGAGTAAGGACTGAAGGAAAATCAAACTCTCTGAGTCTCATCCATGACTCTACAGACTCTCCCTTTCTGATTAGGAAAATAATGCAAAGAGTTCATATTTTCTGTGTGTATATATATATATATACCCATATATATTAGCTCACCTTTACATTTGTTCATATCGTTTTCTTTCGACAGAGGTGAAATTTCGGATTATTGCGAACTTGTGAGTTGCTTTTATTATTTATTTATATATATATATTTTGAACGGACTATTATTATTTATATTTATGGCAATATCATTCATCATCACTCATGTTTTAATTGACTTTTTATTATTTAATGCTCCTTATTTCCGTTTTTTTTGTTTTTGACGTTTCATATAAATCGACTCTCTCAATTCTCTCTAGCTCTACAGAGACTTCTTATTAATTCGATTTATTTATTTTTGTAATAAATTAGTTTATTTTTTAATTGTTGGAGGTTTCATCACCAATTCTCTTACCCAAAAAAAAAAGTTCATCACCAATTCTATTAGAATCCCACAACATTATTGGAATAAAAAAATTTCGGATTTGAAATTAGAATTGGAAAAAGAATTAGATTGGAAGGGAAAATGAATTATATTTTGTGTTTGAGATAAATGGAAATTTAGTTATAATAAAAATATTTGTGTACAATAGGTATGTGTATAATTAGTTGAAGGACAATTTTTGTAAAATAAGAGTAAACTAATAGGCAGTTATCAAATCCGTTCATTTTTTTCATGGATTTGGCAAAACTATAAAAAATTTGGTCAAATCCAGTCAAATTCCAAAATTTTAAGAATTTCCATTTTCTAATCCAATTTCCATCACTGATTTTATATACTTGTAAATATAATTTATATAATTTGTTATTTGGTGACAAAAAATATTTAATAAACCTTAATTTCAGAATTTTCCTATGCATGTCAAAACAAATAATATAAAATAGAATTTAAGTCTGATACAGTTTTAAAAAAAGTTATAAGATATATGTCTATTATTTACATAGTATTAAGTAACTTTTCATTTTGTTTTATTTTTTAAATTTTGTTTGAAAAGTACGTTGTATAACTTTACTTGATTTATATTAATGTAGGTGTGTTACTCAGGTGCATGTACGTTCATTATACACACACATAGGTAATTCACCTTTACCAATTGTTCTTATCATTTTGTTTGCCAGTTGTGAAGTTTTTGATTATTGCAATCTTCAGGAGATTTGTTTTTATAATTCATCTTTGTAGCATCGTAAACAGTATATATATATATATATCAGCTGAATTACTATTATTCTATCATGTATTTGAATGCTTAAGTAACTACAATTGTCTAATTATATAATTACTCCCCCCCTTATTGGTTATATGAATACATAACAACGGATCGAAGTTGTTCGGGACTGGGTGAGTCAAATTTTAATAATGGTAATTAGTTAACTCAAGTTTGCTACATTGTACATTCAGTGTAGGTTGAAAGAGATGTTATACTTCTACTTTATTAGAGTTAACCAAATGTGTTTTATTTTTATTATATTCTAGTAAATCAATAATTTTTTGTTTAAGACTGTTGAAATGACAATGTAAATTTATATTCCTGGATATGTTGAAATTGCGGCGGTAAATATGGGTAATCTGAAGGAGTCTGACTGGGCATGGCTCCCAAAGCATTTGTTGGATATGATTCTGGACAAGTTGGTTTCTTCACTGACTATGTTCTCTTTGGCGCGGTATGTAAACCATGGAAGTGCGTGGTCAGGGAGAGCAAAGTTAAATTCCTTGGAAATAAAGGGTGCATACAAGTTCCATTCTTGATGGTCCCGAGCGATGATAGTAGCGAAGAAAGACGAAGCTTATACAACATTACTCAAAACAGAATGTGATTTTCAGTTACAGGTGCCTTATAAAAAGAGGATTTCTGGTTCCTCACACGGTTGGTTGTTTGTTGTGAAAGAATCTCTAGGCATAACTATGATAAACCCGTTCTCTGGCGCTACCATTGAGCTTCCTCCAATTGCTAAAGATAGCGACTACATTGACGTTGAGTTTGAGGTTACGAAGGCGATATTGTCGGCTGATCCTGCTTTGTTTCCTAATGACTATATTGTTACCGCCATCTATAGTAGTTCCTATAGACTGGCATTTATTCGAGCAGGAGATGAAAGTTGGACTTACATTGATAAAGAGACATATACTAACCTCATTGATGTCATTAATAAAAAGAGAAATTTGAACATCCTTGATGTCATTTATTATAGAGGCCAAATCTTTGCAGTTGAAGATCGCAAAGGAGTAATAAGTGTTGATGTTAATAGAAGTGTTGGAGAGGGTAGCTCCTTGCAAGTTGAGCTAATTGTACCACGAACTATCTCTGTTTTCGCTCCGCAGAAATATCTTGTCGAATCATCTAGCGGGGATTTAATTCTTGTACTAAGGGTTTTAGAAACTAACGATGACTCCGAGCATGAGACTACCGAGTTTAAGGTTTTCAAGTTGCTCTTAGAGCAATGTGAGCGAGTTGAAATGAAAAACCTGGGTGGAGACGCTATCTTTTTGGGAGATAACTATTCCATGTGTGTTTCAGCATCCAAATGGCCTGGGTGTCAGCCCGATTCGATATATTATACAGATGATTATGCTGGCATTCTATTGCATCCCCCATGTGGGCACCGCGATATGGGTGTCTTCTACCTAAAGAATGGAAGTTTTGGAAAGCATTACACCCTTGATGCTTCACATAAGCATATGCCACCCTCAATTTGGATTGTCCCAAATGTGTTAGAAGATTGAGACTTCATTGTTTTGATGTCTTTTGGTCAACTGTAATATTATTTCTGATTTTTTGCTTATAATTTTCATGTACAAAAATATTTATTTATTGCTTTTGGTGGTAGATCCAGTTTGTTAGAAATAAATAAATAATATTGTGATATCGGAAATATTTCTGTGCAGGAATTCAATTATTTTCTTATAAGAAATTTGTTGTTTTTTAGTTTTTTTTCTTAGAACAAAGTTATTATTGTTATTATTATTTTCTTGAGAATCTTAGTCGGTTAGTAAGGACCGAGGAGAAAATCAAAATCTCAGTCCCATCCTTTTTCAGTTAGGATTCTACAAACTCTCCCTTTCTAATTAGGGAAATAATGCAAAGACTTTATAATATATATAGAGAGATATAGATATAGCTCAGCATTACCATTGTTTATATCGGTTTACTCTGCAAGTTGTGAAAGTTAAGATCATTGAAAACTTCTGGTGAGTTGCTTTTATGATTTATATTTATAGCAGTATTTCATTAACCGGTCATGTTTGTATCTCTCCTTTCCATTTATACTTTTCCTGCTCTTTAAGAAGTTGTTTAAGTGATTCTTATTTGGTGTGAACTTTATGCAGGCAATGAGATAATCCAACATTTGCTGTTCGTTTGCGTGCGTGAGGTATGTTTCTCTCTTGTACTTGTCACCAGTAATGATATTTTTCATCTGTAAATCTCAAGAGTGTGAGTTCTAAAATGTCTATATTTTTGTCATTTGATATAGTGGGCATAATAGAATTTTTGAGATACAGTTTTCTCTAACTGTCGTGTTATTATATTATAAGCCCGTGAGTACATCCTGTCAAAAATTCATTTTGTTTCATTGGCAAATGCTAAGGTTATGAAGTGCGCATTTGGTTTTGGACCATTGTTTGGATGTTAGATTTTGGTTGTCTTTTGATGTTTTCTTATGTTAGGTTACCAATGCTCATGTTTTTTTCGGTCAAATAGGATTCTAGAAACTGGTTGACCAACCCTCGTTTACTGATCTATAAAGCAAATCTGCAATTTCTAATTTCAGTGCATAGGTTGCTCCACCCTGCTATTTAGTAGAGGACTAAATTTTCAAAATGCAGAATTTCTTTCAGAAATTGGCAAACTCAAAATGTCAAAATGGTCAGTATTTTTGTTTGACTGGGATAATTTTGCTCAATAACGAAAACTAGAAAATAACAAACAAAAAGTGAAAGCATAACTTCACAGGGGAAAAAGAACCTGAAATAGGTTAATTTTTCAAGACAGGCCAACACAGAAGTAAATAAAATTAGGTGGAAAGAACTAGACAGAGTGTGAACAACATGGATTCTGAAAATGTGATGTACTTAGACTCTAATACTAATAAATCGTCCTTTCCACTAATTTTTGCTTGGTAGGGAATAAAGCAAATGGATTATGAATCAAAAGTACTATGTCAAAACTACAGTTGCAACAACTTTCCTAAAAGGGCTAAGAGAAGAGAAGAGAACATGTATGACTGGTATAAGTGCCGCATAACATTCACGGTTGGATTCAGAAATGCATAGGCCTCATGCATTTTGATCTTGTGTACCCCTCTGTGAGGAGGACAAGTGAACAACAATGTGCTAGAAAGGAGGGTTTTAGGATTCTTGTCAGGTGTAAATGTACCCCTCTTCCTAGTTTGTAAGAAGTCTCAGTAATTGATGGAGAAGACACATGTATTATCCTTTTATTGGTGCGGATATGTGTGGTAGTATGTATCTAGAGAGTAGAGATGTTGGGGTTAGGGGTTATATAGTCCCCAAGGATAAAGCGGTAATCGTTACTAGTACCAGAGTGATGATATCATAACCATATACATATGGATCAGGTCCTTAAACATAGGCCAGATATAGGCTCTTGTAAATAATAAAATGTTAGTGAAGAAGAAAATGAAACAAGAAGAGCACAAAAGGTAATTACACGGTTCAACCACTAAGGCCTACATCTGCGGCACAAAGAGCCCAAAGGGCTTTATCAATTTTATAATGCTCTCTCTTAGTTCTGGCTACAAGTGGTCACCTCTATGTATAGGTGAAAACATAGAAATGTGCGACAAAAATGCTCAGGAAGAGTAATAAAATTACTCCGGTGTTTCTCTCATATCAATATTCAATCAGGGAGTATTTCTGGGCCTTAATCACTCTGATAATGATATTCATTAATATATTTTGCAATATAAGCCGGCTCCATGGTGGTGGAGGCTTATAGCACTGACCAGTGCCCATAAGGATTTAGCGGACTGTTTGTAATAGTGTCAGGATGACTCCTTAGATTACTCAGGTTCCATTCGGTGCCTTTTCCTGCTAAGTGTAGTTAGCAACTGCTAGGACCTCCATTACGGTGTTCCGGAGTCGAAGAAGGATGTACAATATCCTCTCCTATCTTATCAGCAGATTGTTACTTGAAAGTCCATGCTCCTGAAGCACCAAATGTAGTTTATACCCTTAGGATTCACCTCCAAAGTTGCCATTGCTGTGGCCGTCGTCACTCGAATAAATGAAAGGGAAACCACCACTTCCATGATCACTGTTAACTAATGATTGACAAACTTTATTCAAAGAGTCAGAAGCATGAGAAGTGAAGGGAGCAAGGCCATGAAGCTGACTAGCATGGTTACTTGTTGAAGTTTAGTGTCATGGTGTGGTCCTCACCGTCATTGCCTTCTAACGAGAATGGTCCTGAGACTCCTGACGGACCTGACCATCAAGTAATGCATCTTCCCTCTCCTCTGAAAAAATCGGGTGAAGAAATCCTCCTCAAAATTGCAGTTAAGGCTGATGGGGCTGAAGTTATTGTAAATTTCCTTTTGACTTTCCCATATGTAAATGCCTCAACTTTGTATTCCTATTATAAGGATTATGCACCAATTGCTGAAACTTGGCATGTTTCAGTCTATTCCTGACCTTTTATATGGATTAGGCACCAGAAGTGCTTTTGCAATTGGGTCGTCTGGCTCTGAAATTTGACTGCAATAGGTTGAAGCTCATGAGCTCTACAGCCATAAAGTAATCATAATTCAACTGCAAGCACAATAATTAATTTATTAATCAGTTTTGAAAGGAAAATAGGAACTCCATCGTCTAAGTTGAAGCCTAAATTAATTGATTACTTGGATTAGGATTTGTAACTGCCTCTCTGCAAAGGGAGTGCCTGAAAATTCTTTTTGCCTGACAAACTCTTCACCTTTGTTGTGGTGTGATGATGCACCGTATGAGGAAAACAAAACCTGGTACAGAGCGTAAAATATACGGAATGCATTTAGTAGCATTGTTATATATCGTTTTCCAGGAGAAGAAAGATGACGTGACATATTTTTTGGCAGAATGTTTGTAGAAGGTATATCTTATTTGCATCGTTCCAAGTCCAAATTATGGAAAGTACTACTTTCATGCTTTCTATCTAGTTCTGTATTTTTTTAGTTTTATTTTACATACATTATGATGTATGATCCCCAAAAAAATTACATTAGCCTTTCCAAAGGATGTACTTATGTATAAGAAATGTTGTGTTTTGATAGGTTTGACATTATTTTGGGGATTGTGCCACAACGTAATTTTGTAGATATTTGGAGCTTATTGTTTGCATCATGGAAAACTTGTTTTGGTGGAGCATATTAAGGTTTAAGTATTTATTACATGAAAAACTGTTATGAAATTTCTAGCACGGTTTCTAAAGAAAGAACTCGAGACCTGTTCTTGACTAACTACAAACAAGTTTTATGCATCCTCATCATCTTTGTCTTAATCTGATATGAATGGAGCTGGCCTCTTGAATATTCCTTTATATTACGTGCATTTCCCATACTAATTTTAACTTTTCAAATTCATTTTTGATGACCTTGCCCCATGATGTTTTTGGACGTCCTCTCGGTCTCTTACTTTCATTTACAACTAGTCTTTCTTGCTTCATTGGCATGTACTTGGGTTTTCGGGCATCTGAGTCCAAACCATCTCAGTCGACTCACTCTAATTTTGCCACCAATGCGCAAGTGGGTCTACACCCAAATTTTTCTCAGTCTCTCATTATTGACCTTCTCTCTTTTAGTCACTATACTCATCCATTTTAACATTTTCATTTCCGTAACATGAAGGCATTGATCTTGTCCATTTTTTTATGCCCAACACTCTACTCCATACAACTTGGTCTAATAATGGTCATTTTTAATTGACCTTATAGCAGGAGTGCAATTCTTATATTAGCTGGTATTCTCCTAGTTAGATCACTTTCCATGTCACCATTTGTATTATCGACTCTAGGTACTTGAATTGGTTGTCTTTGAGTATCTTTTTGGTTTTGAAGTACTTCATTACATGAACAATATCTGAATCTAATTTACACTCATGTACTCAATCCCAGGTTTATGGTGAACTCACTAGTTGAAAGATACGAGTACGATCTTCTAAAAATATTCTAAATGTTTTATTTTTACAAAAGCGAAAAAGGGTAACACTCTAATGAATGCCAAAACAAGCAGGACTTCATTTTTTTCATGCAGATCCCACCTTTTATCTCTTTTTGCAAGTTTTCTTTGTTCAGTACCAAAACAAGCATACTGCTTACATAAACCTGCATTGCCTGCCAGAAATAGATGTGCGTGTGTATATATCTGTCTCTCTTTTTTTATCCTGGTTTATTTGCTCTAGTGTTGACTCCTTGCTGGTGGCTGTGGTGGATTTTCCTCCAAATTTAGAGGATGGTGAAAAATGGCTGCCTTCTGATATCTAGGAAGAAAATCTCTCTGATAGATTATGTCTGATGTTCTTGCTGACAGCATTGCTAAAAACTGTGCTGCATGGGTTTTAGATGAGCCCATCCTACTGATTTGGATAAAAAAATGTATACTTCAATTCAGTCTTCTTTTCTTTTGTTGTAAGAAAGTTCTTATTAATTATACTTGTGAAGCTTTATTAACCTTGCTCATTCTACTTGCTTTACCAGTTTACATTCCTATTTCGTTGCAATGAGACTTCTGTTTTATATATGGGTAATCTGAATAGTGGGGGTTTTGTTGAATGATCTAGGGTTTTCTTGGTGCTAATTGTTGGGTCGAAACAAGGTTCAAATGCAAACACACACACACAATGGACACCAAATATATAGTGGTTCCCCAAAAATATGGGTACGTCCACTTTGAGAGGCTTAACTATCTTCGGTTTGAAATATAAACCGGGTATGAGGGAGGATACAAGTGTTTCTCTCAACCTCACAACTCTCTCTCTTCTTCACAGAACATGCTCTGTGGTTCTCTCTACCTCTAGCTCTCTGCTATTTCTTATAGCTTGTATATCTTCACAACCCTACAACATCACATATATATATAGGCAGAGGCATATGATACAGACAAACATCCACTTGGACAGGCGTGGGATTTGTGTAGTCTTCAAGCGTGATCACAACTCAACTGCTATTCTTGTCTTGACTCAGAGCATGCGTGGCTTGAGTTTCTTGACTTTGCATGATGTTGATGTAGAGCTGGCGGCTGTTGTTTGCATGTGGCAGCTTCACATGTGGTTTGTACACATACGGCTGAAAGTTGCATGGGATATGGAAACTTACAATTCTCCCCCTTCCATATCAATCAGAGGAGAACGTCTTCAATTGATCTCCCCCTCACTGCCAATTTGGGGCTGGTGTTAAACCAGCTTCTTCTTTGCAAACTTCTAGCTTTTCTCTGGACAGACTTTTGGTCATCATATCTGATCCATTATCATCTGTGTGAATCTTCTCTAGCTGTAGAAGTTTATCTTCGAGCACGTCACGGATCCAGTGATATCTGACGTCGATGTGCTTGGACCTTGAGTGGAAGGTTGAATTTTTGCTAAGATGAATAACACTCTGACTGTCACAGTATATGACATACTTTTCCTGCTCTTGTCCCAATTCTTGAAGAAACTTCTTCATCCACAAGAGCTCTTTGCATCCTTCTGTTACTGCAATGTATTCAACTTCTGTGGTGGATAAGGCAACACACTTTTGTAATCGGGATTGCCATGAGATTGCTCCCCCTGCAAAAGTGATTAGGTATCCCGATGTGGATTTTCTGGAGTCACTGTCTCCGGCCATGTCTGCGTCTGTGCAACCTTCCAATAAAGGTTTACCACTACCAAAGCATAAACAAATATTGGTAGTTCCTCTAAGATACCTGAGGATCCATTTTACTACTGCCCAATGGTCCTTTCCAGGATTTGACAGATACCGACTGACAACTCCAACTGCATGAGCAATATCAGGCCTCGTGCATACCATGGCGTACATTAAGCTGCCAACTGCTGAAGCATAAGGCACCTTCTTCATTTCTGCTTTTTCTGTCTCACTTGAAGGACACTGCTTCATATTCAACTTGAAGTGGCTTGCAAGTGGAGCACTGACTGGTTTTGCTTTGCTCATGTTGAATCTTTCAAGAACTTTGCCGATATACCTTTCTTGAGATAACCAGAGCTTGTGTTTCAGTCTGTCTCGAGAGATCTGCATTCCCAAGATTTGTTTTGCCGGTCCCAACTCCTTCATAGAAAATGACTTGCTCAATTCCTTCTTCAACTTGTTGATCTTGTTGCTGTCATGGCCAACGATCAACATATCATCGACATATAACAAGAGGATGATAAAATCTCCATCAGGAAATTTCTTCACAAATACACAATGATCTGCAGTGGTTCTGTTGTACCCATTCTGGTCCATGAATGAATCGAACTTTTTGTACCACTGTCTTGGTGCTTGTTTGAGCCCATAGAGACTCTTCCTCAATCTGCACACAAGATTTTCTTTTCCTTTGGTTCTGAATCCTTCAGGTTGCTCCATGTAGATTTCTTCATCCAGATCACCATGTAAAAATGTGGTCTTTACATCCAGTTGTTCGATCTCTAGGTTCAAGCTGGCTGCCAAGCCAAGAACAACTCGGATGGAGGACATTTTCACTACAGGTGAAAATATTTCTTCAAAATCAATGCCCTTCTTCTGACCGAATCCCTTCACAACCAGTCTTGCCTTGTACCTTGGTTGTGGATTATTTTCTTCAGACTTCAGTTTGAATACCCATTTATTCCTGAGAGTTTTCCTTCCCTGCAGTAGCTTGACCAAGTCATATGTGTGGTTCTCATGCAATGATTTTATCTCTTCTTGCATGGCTTTCATCCACTCCGTATTTTTACTGTCTTCAACAGCTTCCTGATAGCTCTCTGGTTCTCCCCCGTCACTAAGCATCACGTACTCTGCGGAGGAATATTTGCGATTCGGTTGTCGCTCTCTGGAAGATCTTCTTGTTTAAGGATCAACCGGATTTTCTTCTGCAATTGGTTCTGATTCTGGTTCTGCACCGTCATCAGCTAGATCTCCTTGAATATCTCCCCCATCATTTTGTTCTCTCTGTGAGGGAACTGGGTCAAGATTAGCTGGTAACTCTTCAGGTGGATCTGATTTCTTCTGTTTTTCAAGATCTTCAATGGTCTGATCTTCGAAAAATACCACATCTCTACTTCTGATGACCTTTTTGTTGATAGGATCCCAGAGTCTGTAACCAAACTCTTCATGGGCATATCCTAGGAAGATGCACTGTTTGGCCTTTCCGTCAAGCTTGGATCTTTCATCTCTGGGGATGTGGACAAATGCTCTGCAGCCAAACACCTTCAAGTGTTTGTAGGAAACATCTTTCCCTTTCCATACTTTCTCTGGAACATCACAATTTAATGGAACTGAGGGAGATAGGTTGATTAAGTCAACCGTTGTTCTCATTGCTTCACCCCAGAACGGAGTTGACAACTTGGCATTAGATAACATGCACCGGATTCTTTCGCAGATGGTTCTGTTCATTCTTTCTGCAAGGCCATTATGTTGAGGAGTTTTTGGCACTGATTTTTCAAGTCTGATGCCGAAGCGTCTGCAATACTCCTCGAATGGTCCTCTGTACTCGCGACCATTGTCTGCACGTACGCACTTCAGCCTTTTTCCAGTTTCTCTTTCAACCTTTACATGAAACTCCTTGAACACTTCCAGCATCTGGTCTTTAGTTTTCAAGGCAAAGGTCCATAATTTCCTGGAATGATCATCAATGAATGTGACAAAATAGAGGGCACCTCCATGAGTTCTGGTTTGCATGGTGCAAACATCCGTGTGTACGAGATCTATAATGTTTGGTCTTCTAGATGGAGGGGAACTGCAGAATGCAACTCTGTGTTGTTTCCCCATGATGCAGTCGACACAGGTGTGTAATGGAGTACCTTTCATTCCAGGTAAGAGTTCTTTTCTGGCAAGGATCTTGAGTCCTTTCTCACTCATATGACCGAGTCTTTTGTGTCATAACTCGGTGGGGATTTCTTTCTCCATCGTATTCACCTCGACTCTGCACAATTTTGCTTGCGTTGTATAGAGTGAGCTGGTCTTCTTTCCTTTGGCCACCACAAGATTGCATTTGGTGAGCTTCCACTTGCCATCACCAAAGTGACTGTTGTAGCCTTCATCATCGAGCTTGCCGGTGGAGATCAGGTTGAGACGAATATCTGGAACATGTCTCACATCTTTGAGGAGTAGTTTGCATCCATTGCTGCTTTCCAAAAGAATATCACCTCTGCCGGTAATTTTGGATGCTCCTTGGTTTCCCATCTTCATAAGTCCGAAGTCACCACTGGTGTAGGATGTGAACATATCCTTCCTCGAAGTGATGTGACAGGAAGCACCTGAGTCAATAACCCAGGTAGAATCTTCGGATGTGAAGTTGACACACTCATCATCTTGAACGATGACGAGCCCTTCTCCGGCTGTTGCTGCTGCTTCTGAGGTACTTTCTTCACCTCTATTTCTGGTCTGTTGTCCAGACTGTTCGGCTTTTAGCTTCCTGCATTCTCTGATAAAATGGCCTGGCTTCCCGCAGTGATGACAGGTTTTGTCTCTTCTGAAAGTAGACTTTGATCGCCCACGATGCTGTGTCTGATTGCGATGGTTTCTGCTTTTGCTTCTACCGCGCCATTATTTTCTTCTCGTCTTTCAGTGACAAGAGCTTCTGACTCCGGATGATATCCTTCTTCCTTTCTTCTTGCTTCCTCGTTCAGCATTCTGTCTTTCGCCATTTCCATGTTAATTATTCCGTCTGGAGCTGAGTTGCTTACAGAGACAACTAGCGTATCCCAACTTTTCGGAAGAGAGTGTAATAGAAATACTGCCTGCATCTCATCTTCTATAGTCATTTTCATCGAGTTGAATTGATCCAACAGCCCCTGGAATTCGCTCATGTGTTCTGACACACTTTTGCCGTCTTTGTATTTAAGATTCACCATACGGCTCAAAAGATTTACCTTGTTCTGAGATGTCTTCCGTGGGTACATCTTCTCCAATTTTTGCCAAAGAGCATAAGCATCATTGTCGTTGGCAAAATTTTGGTAAATGCTTTTGTCGATCCATTGTCTGATTTGGGCGGCACATTTTCGGTTGAGTACCGTCCAGTCTACGTCGGTCATGTCCTTCGGTTTGCCATCAGGTGCATCGTCGGTCCTTTTGATCGGCTTCCACAGATCTTTGATATACAAAAGATCCTCCATCTTTGACTTCCACAATGAATAGTTGGCTACGGTCAATCTGATCATCGTTCCGGATCCTGAATCTTCCATCGAAACGGAATCTTTAAGCCCTCCTGGCTTTTTTGATATATTCGGAATGGAATCACGCGAAACAGAGTGTACCGTTGCGTCCGGGACGGTCAAAAATCTTAAGATCGCCTCTGACTGAGCTCAATTCCGACTTCGGATGAGTCCGGAATGGTCAAAACAATGGCGAGGGGCAAAACTGTAATTTTGCAAAGTTGGTGATGACGTGGCAGCAGCAGAGGGTGACACGTGGCAGTACACGTGGCAAAGTGTCAGGGTGACATTGGCAGGTGACGTGGCTGACTGGTTGTATGACATGTGGCAGGACACGTGGCAGAGGTTGGGCTTGACACGTGGCACTGCTGACGTCAGCAGTGACGTGGCACGAGTGATGACGTCATCGCTGACGTGCTAGCGCGTGAGGCTCGTGGTCCTCACGCGCGGCTGGGGTTGGAGGCGCGTGCTGCGCGTGGTTCTCACGCGCACTGGAGGAAGAAGACGCGTGGCGTGCGTGAGACCGAGGCTCTGGACGCGCCGATCGTGTGGTGGCTCGTGGAGGCGCGTGTGATGGATTTTCCGGCTGTTTTCAACGGGAATGTCTTCTTTTTTTGATGGGTCGTCCGAAAACAAGGGTGGTGTGGTGATTTGATGACTGTAATGGTTCGAAATAGAGCTTGAACTTTCGACTGTGTTTTTGCCGGTAGGCTCTGATACCACTTTGTTGGGTCGAAACAAGGCTCAAATGCAAACACACACACACAATGGACACCAAATATATAGTGGTTCCCCAAAAATATGGGTACGTCCACTTTGAGAGGCTTAACTATCTTCGGTTTGAAATATAAACCGGGTATGAGGGAGGATACAAGTGTTTCTCTCAACCTCACAACTCTCTCTCTTCTTCACAGAACATGCTCTGTGGTTCTCTCTACCTCTAGCTCTCTGCTATTTCTTATAGCTTGTATATCTTCACAACCCTACAACATCACATATATATATAGGCAGAGGCATATGATACAGACAAACATCCACTTGGACAGGCGTGGGATTTGTGTAGTCTTCAAGCGTGATCACAACTCAACTGCTATTCTTGTCTTGACTCAGAGCATGCGTGGCTTGAGTTTCTTGACTTTGCATGATGTTGATGTAGAGCTGGCGGCTGTTGTTTGCATGTGGCAGCTTCACATGTGGTTTGTACACATACGGCTGAAAGTTGCATGGGATATGGAAACTTACACTAATGGAGGTCCCTGTGATAGGAATTTATTTCCATTTCAATCAATATCTGGATCCAAACCTCCTTACAGTTCTGATTCATATATTTAAGCTCAGATAGGAATCTCGAGAGAATCCATCAGTGTTCATTTATTAACTAATGAACTTCAAAATAATTGTTATTTAAGAGCGATCACATCATCTGGTAAAGAGAAACGGCTGGGCTACATACATCATGCATTTCATGTGGAAAACAAAAAAATGGCGATCCGTGGTTTCTTTGCTCTCTTTGATTAATGTATTTAATATTTCATTCACTTAAATTTTTGCACAGTACTGGACTTGAGCTATTTTTGGAGTTTTGTTGATAATTTGTACTATTTTCTATGTCATAGGCTGAGCAGTAACAACGGTTTTGAAGGAGAAACAAAATCGATTATGGCCACTTGGATTGAATGAGGAAGTAAAGGAGTTTGTTTGTTCTAGAGGTACTGGTGTCTTTCTTCCCCCATACGCTAAATGTGAAGGAATCTGAAATACTTACAGGGTCTGGGGTTTTCCTTTGATTATGGCCACTTGGATTGAATGAGGAAGTAAGCTTTTTTTTTTTTTCATCTGCTCTCTCTTTCTCTTTCTATATAGGACTATCTAGGTTATTTTTCTAATTCTGTATTTTCTTTCAATAATACCATGGTCCCCGATCATCGTGTAAAATATTTGCCGTCGGTCATTTTTTTTTTGTAAAGTACTGGCGTCAAGTTTTACCCATAAGCCCATTTAAATTCTCCATACCGAGGACGAACTGGTAAGGCTTGATGTAGACCTTGCCTAATTGATGGAAATACATTTAAAACTGATTTATCCTACATGACTGGGAGCTTAAATAGAACATAATCGAGCCACCCTTCAGTTACAAGTAGATTTCCTAATTAGATGTTGAATTCCAATGGTCTGTGTTCTTTCCGGTCCAAGTACGGAGTTGGCATCTACATTCTTTATGATAACACTGACAGATCATGTTTAAAGTTACAGAGTATAAAGAAGATCACTCTCATCATTATTTTGTTTACAACCGTTCTGCAACTTGTTATTACATGATGCATCATTTGATTTGTTATCAAATGTTGCATCATAAGAGTTAGGTGTGTACCAGTGATAGACTCATGCGCTTCACACAGACACTTAACATCACGAGTATAAGGTTAGAAATATTAACATAATCTCCTCTCCTTCTAAAGGATAAAGTAGCAGGTTCAAGTCTCACTAGCAGCATTGTCGGGGAATTATTTTACAGGACCGAAAAAGAAGACCTTATGAGATGCAACTCATGGATTCTTCAAGCAAGTGAATCTCAAATTTATAATTCTATGTATCAAAATTCTAATAAAAAAGGTTTAAACAGCTGCAGTTCAACATCAACGTTCTAATCAACTTGTGGATTTTTGGTAGGTAAGCAACAATGAAACACACTCCCCGCGACACTTCCTAATGTGTAGTCCAAACTGTTCACCTCTCCTTTCAGGAGTAGAGGTTATACCACCTGCGCCGATGGCCTGGTGATGTTCTACAAGGAGACTTGGTAAGTGGGATTTTGAGTAAGTGTTTATTGTATACCTTTTTTAATTGACAAATTGATGTTTTTAGACCCCTATAAACGTCTATAAGTAGTAGAGATAGACAGATATTGACCTAAAAGCTTAATTGTGATTGTGGCCTTCAAGAAAAATACGATGTAATTAGAAATATTATTACGTTTGATGCCATACATAGAATTCTAATAAGTTAACATAAAATAGAGAAACAGACCAGTGTTGTTTAAGTAGGTGATATTGGATTAGCTCCTGGGATTTCGGGTTGTTTTACTCTCTTTCAAACAATTGACTTTTCCAACCATTTTTGCTCGTGCTAGTGTCTGAGAAATTCTTGGCTCCGTAATGACGCGCCCATCAGTGTCCCATGGTGGAGACTTTGGCATGATGGGGGTCCTTTGTACCTTTAACTGTGTTGGACCAAGGCGACTCCCAAGCGAGGGCAATAGCGAAGAAAGACAGCTTATACAGCGTTACTCAGAGCAGAATATATGATTTTCAACCATGGGCGCCTTATAAAATGAGGCTTTCTGTTTCCTCGCGTGGTTGGTTATTTGCTGTGAAAGAATCTCTGGGCCTAACTCTAATAAACCCATTCTCTGGCACTACCGTTGAGCTTCCCCACAATTGTTGAAGAGAATGAATGGGCGAAAATTGAGTTTGTGGTTATGAAGGCGATATTGTCGGTTGATCCTGCTTTGTCTCCTAATGACTATGTTGTTACAGCCATTTACGGTAATTGTTCTAGATTGACATTTATTCGTGCAAGAGATGAGACTTGGACTTACATTGATAAAGAGAAATTTATCAGCAACTGCGATAACTTTGAAAGAGGGAGATATATGGAATTCCATGATGTCAGTCATTATAGAGGCCAGATCTTTGCACTTGATGATTTGGAAAGAGTATTAAGGATTGATGTTAATAGAAAAGTTGGGGACAGTAACGCCCCGCAAGTGGAGGTCGTTCTGCTCACCCTTATCAGAAATATCTTGTCGAATCATCTAGCGGGGATTTACTTATTGTACTAAGGTATTTAAATATTATTCACACTAACACTGATGTCGAGCATGAAACTACTGATTTTAAGGTTTTCAAGTTGGTCTTAGAGCAATGTAAGCAAGTTGAAGTGCAGGATTTGGGCGGAGACACCCTCTTTTTGGGAGAGAACCATTCCATTTGTGTTTCAGCATCGAAATGGATTGGATGGCAGCCGGATTCCATTTATTACACAGATGATTATTCTGAGTTCGTAACGTATCCAACATGTGGGCGTGGCGATATGGGTGTCTTCAACGTAAAGAATAGAAGTTTTCGAAAGCATTACATCCGTGATCCCTCGCATAATCATCTGCCACTCGCAATTTGGATTGTGTTAGAAAATTGAGACTTAACTGTTTTGATGTCTTTTGGTCAATTGTAACTTTATTTCAGATTTTTTTTGTTTATAATTTTCATGTAATTTTGTGGTAGATCCAGTTTGTGACACATATAGATCAATACTGTTGTGGCATTGGAAATATTTCTATGCTATAATTCAATTTTGTGGTATTTTTCTCTGTTGGCATTATGAATCGTATATTCTGTAAAATGAGGGTTGGAAATAAAACTGAATCATAGTTTTATGACATTCATGAAAGAAGCCTATATGGTTCTCATGCTGATCATGTTTATTTTATCAGTAGATAATTTGATTGATTTTCTTGGTTAGCTTTATGTTTATATGTTTGTTACATTAGTTCTTTAAACCATGTGAACATTTTTTAGATTTATTTCTTGTAATTTCAGGGCATCAGTTAGTGTATTTGCTCATATTTAGCTATGATAATTAGAAACACCTTACCAACATGTGCAAATACATACATATATGTGCTCTCTCTCAAGACAAATACATACATGTGTATATATGTATGTTAGAGTTGATTTATCAGTCAGCTAGCTGCTTCTCTCTTTCAATTCTCCTAACAAGCCACTACTCGGGCTCGTTTACAGCCCTACATGTGGGCCTTAGGACGTAATATAATCAATGCATGTTATGAATTGGGAATTAACTAAAATTAACTAACACGTATACTGAAATTTAGCAATCTATCAGTACATTTGGTCAACACTCAAAGAATTGTAACTGTTAAAAGTATAATGGACGGTGTAAATATTAAAGTTAGCTATACTATTTAAATGAATAAAGTATAGTATATAAAAAGAAGGGATAATTATAATTTCACCCCTCAAAAATTATAAAATTACACCAACACCCCATCTCAATGATCTCATACCCATGCTTATTTATCATTTAAATGAAGGTTTTATACATATTTCACAAAAGAAAAATTCTTGAGTCTTGACGTAAGCATTGACTGCATAGGAAGTTCCCTAGAGAGGGGCATTGTTACAACTTATTAACTATTAGAAGCTTAGATAATAACTATGTAATTATGAGAAAAAGAGAGGTGTAAGTATATTTATATGATTCTCGAGGGGTGAAATTGTAATCATCCCTAAAAAGAAAGAACCAAAATATCTTGAACTATTAAAAAGTGTGTACACTATAGCAATAGATTTTGACTGTAGATAGATATTGCTTGCTATAGATAGATATTGCTTTATACTTTGACAGATATCAAAGCATTCACTTTGACTTTCTCCTTCCGCTTTGGACAAGTACACCGACAAAGTGCGTCTTATTGACCATTTTTATTTCCTACTTCCCGTTTTTTTACAAATCTATTAGTGCAAAATAAAAAAGAAATTTATATTTTGTAATTACAAATTATTTGCAATAATTTACAAGAAAAGAGCAAAAACTGTTTTTTGGAAAATTTTCATGAAAAACCCATTTTACCAATTGATTTTTGTTAAAAGAAATTAAAAAAAATCTTCGATTATCATATTGCACTTTATAATCAATCTTGACCAAATTATCCCTTTCCATTAGGTTATTGTCAAATCCATTTGTAAAATTACTAAGGGTGCGTTTGGAAAGCCTGTTTTTTGTATTTGTTTTCTGTCTTCAAATATAAAAATTGTTTTTGTATTTGTCTTTATTTTTTTCAGCGAAAAACTAAAAACAAAAAAGTGTTTGGATGAAGGTGTTTTCACCACTTTTATTTGGTGAAAGTTGTATTTTATGGAATTGGTGTTTTCACTGTTTTTACTACCTAAACAGTGAAAAAACTCAAAAAACAATTAAAAGTTATATTTGGTGTTTTTACCACTTTTACACATTATTCACAGAAAACAGTTTTCTTGGGAAAAAAAAAGTGAACAGTAAACGCGTTTGCCAAACGTGTTTTTTTTTTTTGAACTTGGTGAATAGTAAAAAAACAAAAACTGTTTTTCCGTATCCAAACGGGGCCTAAATCAATTCTTACTTAATAACTGAAATTACTAATTTAGTATTATATAAATTCATAATTATACATATATACACGCACATAAATTAATGCTTATTTATATATATATTGGAATTTGTATAATTATATGAAATAATGATAAAAAATTCAAGATGATTACTTTAGTAAAATTATATTCAAATAAAATTTCAAAATATTAATGCCTAATGACGTGAGATTCCTATTTTAACCAATAATTTATTTTCTTCACCTGTTAATGAACAGATTTTCATTATTTGATCTAGTTAAAAAAACTTAATTGTAGTAGGTTTGTGTAAGCCTGAAGAAAAAAACATCAAACTCTCAAGTCCTATCCTTCTTCAATTTCGATTCTACAAACTCTCCTTTCTGATTAGGAAAATAATGAAAGACTTTATATAATATAGAGTAATTTAAGGGACCTCCCTGAAGTTTGCCAAAACGCCAAGGAGCCCCTCTACTGTTTGAAAATTATCAACCACATTTTATGTGGTTTGCGCATATCTTCCGTGCCATTAAATTAACTAACGGAAGTGAAGTAAAAGTAAACATATGTTTTTATATTTCAAACTTATTTTTTTTATTTCGCATTAATTTTTTATTTTGACATAAATAAAAAATAATCATTATATATAAAAAAATTAAAAATGAATATATATATATTACTATAAACGAATTCTTTTTTTATTTATGCCGAAATAAAATTTTAAAGTTGAAATAAATTTTTTTTCCTGAACTACCAATTAAGGTATATTATTTTCTCACTTTTAACATTATTATCTAGTTATATAGATAAAAATATATATTTTTTAACTACCAATTATAATAAAATATAAAAAGTTTTAAATCCAAAATATAGAAAAATATTTCGAACTACCAATTAATTTAATTTTTTTCTATATATATAACGATTATTTTTATTTATACCAAAATAAAAAATTAATGCCGAAATATTTATTTTTGAATTACAAATTATAGTAAAATATATATAAAAAAATAAGTTTAAAATATAAAAATATATGTTTGAAGATATTTTTGTACTTTTACTTTACTTTTATTAGGCAATTTAATGACTGTGGAGGTACGTGAAAACGGTTTTAAATCACATAGGAGGTAATTAACAATTTTCAAACAGTAGGTGAGGTGGTTTGACTTTTTGACAAACTTGAGGGAGATCGTGTAAATTACCCTATAATATATATATATATATATAAGCTCACCTTCACCCTTGTTAATATCGCTTTGCTTCGCCAGTTGTGAAATTTAAGATTATTGACAACTTCTGGTGAGTTGCTTCTATTATTTTGATTTATTGCAATTCCATATTAGCTTTTTATTATTTAATGCTCCTCATTGATTTAGGTTTTTATTTTTATTTTTATTTGTTAGGAAGTTTCAGTCTCTACAAATCCTCTCTCTCCTCAACAAACCGAGCCAGAGAATCCCCCGCGATTCAAGGTCAGTTCTCTCTATCTCTCCTATGGTTTATATGATTTTTATATGTCTGTCTGTCTGTGTGAATATATAGATATATATGTGTGTGTGTGTTTATGTATAAGTTTTATAGATGTGTTGTTTTGAAAGGATTTGTGTATCTACCTGTTTCATGTATATGTGTGTTTTTTTTCCATGAACTTTCCGATTTGTAGTTGGATTGATCATTATTCAGAAACTTCTTATTAATTCAATTTTTTCTGTTGTAAGAAAAAGAGTTTATTTAATTTTTTAATTATTGGAAGCTTCATCACCAATTCGCTTACCCCAAAAAAGTTTAATCACCAATACTATTAGAATCCCCTGACATTAGTGTTTCAAATTTCATTATCTTATTTTTCTTTAGTTTTTAGTAAAATTATGTGTTCTTAACTAGTTTTATATAATTATAGATAGAATTTATATAGTTTTTTCCTTTTTGTTGGTGATAAAAAGTGATTCAATCGTCATTTTACAATTTTCATAGGTATGTCTATATATTTATGTATACCATGTATTCGAATGCTCAAGTAAGTACAATTGTTTGATTATATTATTACTCTCTCCTCTTTGGTTATATGAATGTAACATATTATTACTCTCTCCTCTTTGGTTATATGAATGTAACAACGGATCGAAGTTTCTATATCATTTCGTATTACTTATTAGGTGTATAACTTAATAAAAGTACCATAATTGCTTTTATAGGGGAGACTTGTCGTTTGGGACTGGGTGAATCAAATTTTAGTGATGATTATTAGAGTACTTGAGTAGTTTTTCAAAATTTGAGTGGCGAGTTTGTTACATTCAGTGTATGATGAAAGAGACATTATACATATTGAGTCAAGTTAACCAATATGTTTTCTTTTTATTATTTTCTGGTGAATCAATCATCTTTTTGTCTAAGACTGTTAAAGTGATGAGGGAGGTTATGTTTTCTAATATTGTTGGATGTGTTGAAATTACAGCGGTAAATATAAGTAATATGGAGTCTGACTGGGCATGGCTCCCAAAAAACTTGTTGGATATGATCCTGGACAAGTTGGTTTCCTTCAGTGACTATGTTCGCTTTGGTGCGGTGTGTAAACAATGGAAGTGTGTGGCCAGGCAGAACAAAGTTAAATTCCTTGCGAATAGAGGTTGCATACAAGTTCCATTCTTGATGGTCCCGAGCGATGATAGTAACGAAGAAAGAAGAAGCTTATATAACATTACTCAGAACAGAATATGTGATTTTCAGTTACGGGTGCCTTATAAAAAGAGGATTTCAGGTTCCTCATATGGTTGGTTGTTTGTTGTGAAAGAATCTCTAGGAATAACTATGATAAATCCGTTCTCTGGTGCTACCATTGAGCTTCCTCCCATTGCTAAAGATAGTGATTACGCGCCTGACATTGAGTTTGAGGTTACGAAGGCGACATTGTCGGCTGATCCTACTTTGTCTCCTAATGACTATATTGTTACCGTCATCTATGATTGTTGCAAAAGACTCGCATTTATTCGAGTAGGAGATGAAACTTGGACTTACATTGATAATGATAGATTTATCAACATCAATGATGTCTTTGATAATGAGAGATTTATGGCCATCCAGGATGTGATTCATTATAGAGATCAAATCTTTGCAGTTGATGATTTTGAAGGAGTATTTAGGATCGATGTTAGTAGAAGTGTTGGGGAGAGTAGCTCCCCGAAAGTGGAGCTAATTGCACCGCGGATTTCTTATGTTGAGTCTCCGCAGAATTATCTTGTCGAATCATCTAGCGGGGATTTACTTCTTGTAATAAGGGTTTTAAAAACTAACGACGATTGTGAGCCCGAAACTCTTGAGTTTAAGGTTTTCAAGTTGCTCTTAGAGCAATGTGAGCGAGTTGAAGTGCATAACTTGGGTGGAGATGCTGTTTTTTTAGGAGATAACCATTCCATTTGTGTTTCCGCATCCAAATGGCCGGGATGCCAGTCGGATTCAGTATATTACACAGATCATTATTTTGGCATTCTACTACATCCCCCATGTGGGCGCCGCGATATGGGTGTCTGCAATGTACTGAATAAAAGTTTTGGAACGCATTATATCCTCAATCCTTCGCATAACCATATGCCACCCTCAATTTGGATTGTGCCAACTGTGGTAGAAGATTTATGGGAAATGTAATTGTTATGATGTCTTTTCTTCAATTCTAATTTTATTTTAATTTGGATTGTGCCAACTGTGGTAGAAGATTTATGGGAAATTTGATTGTTATGATGTCTTTTCGTCAATTCTAATTTTAATTTAATTTGGATTGTGCCAACTGTGGTAGAAGATTTATGGGAAATTTGATTGTTATGATGTCTTTTCGACAATTCTAATTTTATTTTAGCTTCTATTTTTCCGTATAATTTTCATTTGGTGAGAAGTATCCATTTTTGTTCCTCTCATAAGCAAATGGTAGATCCAGTTTTGTAAGACTTATAATGCAATACTATTGTGGTACTGTAAATATTTTACTGCCAGGATTACGTTTTTTTCTTTATAAATATTTCACTGCCAGAATTACATATATTTAACATGTGCAATTTCATACCCGACGTGCATTTCGTGTCATTGCTGAGCCCCGGGCCTCGATAAGATATTCCCTTCATTCTTCCTCTATGTTGTTTACGGAATCTGGTTCTTTTGGGATTATACTTGATGGTTGTTTGTCAATTCCATCTCTACTATAGAACTGGATGTAATAGTTTCTCTTCATTGTGCGTTTTTTTGTCTTTTTCAATCTCTCATCAATATATATTTTCCTTACATATGGTGTTAGGACTTAATTTAATTAGTGCATATTATCAATTTGGGATGTATAAGCAGCTATTTATTTGCTACTGCGGAATTAAATTTATGTTTTTTGTTTCGTTTTTTAGGAAGAAGAATTGTATTATATAGGTCCGTTTGGAACCCTGTTTTTTTTTTGGTTTTGGGAACAAAAAAATAAGAACATTTCTCGTTCTTGTCTTTATTTTCTTACCCTAAAAACAAAACACAAAATTGTGTTTGGGATCATTTCTTACCCTATTTTTGTTCTCACACACAAACACACACAATCGGCTGTCTCTCTCTCAACAAAAAAATAACAATTTCTTATTCTCTTGTTTCCTACACTATTCACAAGGTTTATTTCCAAAACAAGAACAAAAATGAATAGTAAATTGTCCTCTCAAACATGTTCTCTCCTCGGTGTCAAAAAAACAAAAAAAAGAACAAAAACATGATTCTCAAACGGACCCACCTCGTAACAGACCTTCACCAAGCTCGACAGTAATTATACACATATCCACGCACACTAAATTAATGCTTATTTGTGTGTGTATATATATATGAATTTGCACACTAAATTAATGCTTATTTGTGTGTGTATATATATATGAATTTGTATATTTATATGAATTTATGATTAGAAATTCAACATGATTACTTTAGTGAAATTATATTCATTTATGTATATAAAAATCTAAATTCTATCGAGGTCCCTGTGTGACCACAAATCACATAGTTATACAATCAGCAATTTCTGGAGGGGGTGGGGAGTGTGGCAGTGCAGTTAAAGCCTGTTCACTGCCAGTTCAGTATACCATATCAACAAATCTGTAGCCGTTAAAGCAAACATCTTTGGAGACATAGATGCTTTTTGTCTTCTCACTTCAAGAAAAAACAAAACTTAGTATATATTTATATATAAGTCGTGTTTGTTGTCTCATTATAAATAATTAATAGCAGCTTATTTTAGTACGAATCTCAGATGTTTTAGGGCCTGAATCTAATAGAATGGTACTCCATTATACATTATGTCCAGAAAAAAGAAAATTTCTGGACATTACAATGATAACTAAGATACAAAATTTCTTCAAAAAACCAATAAAAAAGGGAAAAAAGAAAAGCATCGCTTTGGATATAAATCAACTCACACTAAAAAATGGTGCCAAACACATTACAAGCAGTTGAAAACTAGAAACCTCCTAATCAAACAAAATAGTTCGAATTACGCATTTGTGGATGAAAAAGTAGGAAATTACATGATTATATTTACTTTGCTAATCGGAAAAATAATGCAGTGAGGTCAACAAACAGAAGCAGAACCAAAATTTGAGTAGATGAACAAATCCGACAAACGTTATAACACAATACACAAATCACATATAAAGAAAATGATGCGACAAGTTAACAACTAAACTTACACATAGTCTAAAGCATTGTACATCACAATCACAACTGTTTCACTAAATCATATATAATAATCGAGAAATTAACCACATCCCTTATTCAAACACACGGTAACATGTGTCATGTAGTACCTTCAACGACCAAACTAATACAAAAGCAATACAACTCATCACATAACTGAAACAATATTCATAAACATTATATCAGTATAAATGGAACATCAAAACTGAAAACACAATAATTAATGTTTGATTCAGTAATGAGGTCTAAAATCAGTTCGAACAATGAAACTAACAATAGTTAATTAAGACAAAATAAGAACAAAATTAGGTTAAATTCAGCTATTATACCTAAACTGCTGGGGTTTCGTGTTGAAAACGATCATACATATATAATGGAGAGAGAGAAATTTTGGAAAATATTAGAATCTGAATATTTAAAACATTGAAGATCAGATCCAAAATATTCATAAACAGTACAAGTTGTAGGGGTTCGATTGAAATAAATGATTTAAAGATAGTTTCCGCACAAGTTCGTCAGTAAAATAATGGTGCCTGTGCTTTTATTGCAATTTTTTATTGCTTTACAGAGAAATGGAAAAGAAAATAACAGTTGCAAATGATTGCGAAATACTTTCTCTCTCTAGGAATTTCTCTCCCTTAGTCTCCAAAAAGTCCTCCTGAAGTGAGCTCTCGCTCCTTTATTTATAGACGTGAGTGTCTAGTAGATCCTCGCGGATTGTCATTGCCACGTCAGCACTTGTCTCGCGACATGGATCCTGCCATATCAATCCGCGCCATAAATACCCTGCACAGTATCATCTCGCGCCCTCGACTACGCGATGCTGATTCGCGTAATCCCTTGCGCGGATCATACTGTACCCCGTGCCCTATGATCCGCGCCGTTTCATCGCGGATCTGATTTTTCCTTAGCCAAGGAACCATGATGTTATAGCTTTCCTGGGTCATGACCTTTTTCATGACCCTGAATACTATCGGCCTCTCTAAGCTTTTTCCTGGATCATGACCTTTTGCATGCAACCTTGGGCCATTTTCCCAAATAAATAAATCCTTTGGGCCAATCTCCCAAAATAAGCCAATCCTCGCGGATTACCCTTTTCGCGAGTCACCCCCTTTACATTTTTCCCCATTGTGCTTTGATACTTGGTCAAGTATTAAAGTGCAATAACCTGTGACTCGCGAATCAGTATACCTTGTATCATTATCTGTGAGTTGCTTTTCCCCATGCCATTTTTGCTTTTTCCCTCGCGGATGAAGTATGTTTACTACATCTCGCGACCTTCCCTCCAATCCGCGACCTTCCCTTACCAGTTTTTCTGTTTTTTGGCCAATCTTGTGCATGTACTTATTTTGACCTTTCCCATGTCCTTCTTGTTTTTTCCAATCTGTCCATATCTTTGGATCCGCCACTTTTTTCATGCGCTTGGCTATGTGACTTTTCGCCTTTCTCGCGCATTTAATGCACCGTTTCGATTTTCGCGCCCAACCCTTATATATTTCGCTCATGTCATTTTCACCACTCATAACTTATATTTTCCTCAGAGCTCTTCTTCCTAACCCTTTCATCTGCACTTCCTTCCCCGCATCTCATTCCCTTCGTGCATACTCATCCACTTTAACAGCTTTTCGCAAGTGTAGTTCCAAAATGACAAGAACTTCCACTCCCAAGCTTCTCGCACCTCCGTCTGGGGTTACTACATCTGTTCCAGATGCCTCAGAGTGGAAGAAAACACCATTCCTTGATTCTCAAGATAACTTCTGGGAATCCACTCGCACACTTTCTTCTCAAATCATTGCAAATTCTCCTCTTACCCTTGACCCAGACCATGAAGCAGAACCTATCTTTATCCCTCCTCTTTTTGTTCCTCGCCTTGCTATTGAAAGAGATGATGAGTCATTTTCCTTTATTGAATATGAAGGACATGTAGCCCCCATCACTGACAGGAAGATGTGGTCCAGCCATATTCTTAGTCAAGAGCGCCATCGTGTCATTCTTGCTGAGGCTAGCATTCTTGAGTCCATTGAGCTTTTTTCGGACTTCTATGTTCGTCGCGACGTAGAAGCGCTGAATACTTTGGTTTCGCGATGGAGCACTTTCTCTCATACATTCATAGCTTCCTGGGGCGAGTTCACACCCACCTTAGAAGATGTGGTGGTTCTATTTCGGCTCCCTGTCCTTAACTCGCGCCCTATCAAGGCGCCCTTAGTTGAACCAGAGGATAAGAAGATCCTCAACCAACTTCGCGATTGTGGCAAGTATGCCTGCAAGCGCGGCAGTTGGTTTAAAAAGGGCGTACTCCTTCCTGAGCAAGCCAAATCAAGTTGCCCGAAGCTGTCATACTCAGCTTGGTGCCATTATTTCTTTCACGAGTATTCCTTGAGGAAGCCAGCTCCTGGTCAGGACCGCGAGTCCGCTCCTGGCCCTCAATTCAATGGCCCTTTAGAGCTGGCAGGCTTCCTCACGTATTGGTTTGACCGTTACATTTTCCAAGGCAAGCCAGAGGATGGTCCCAACCGCATGGTGTTTCTACTAGCCGGCATGCTTTCGCGAGGAGTGCGTATTGCCTTGGCCCCACTCTTCCTAGGTACCTTGTACTCACAACTGGACACTCTTGCGAATGACTTCGCTCGTTCCTTGGGCAAGTATGAAATCAGTACCCACATTTTAGGTACCTTCCTTACCCTTTTCCTTTTCGAGCGTTTCCCCAACTATGCTCCTATTCCTACTTCCTTTTCTCCTCAAACCTCAGAAACCAACACCTCTATCTCTTTAAAATCGAGGGCTACCCGCTGGACCTCTTTCTTTTCCTAAAAAACCCTTGCATCTTTTATTGACAATTTTTTTGAATTTTCTTGGCGTCCATACGCCACTCCTCTCGCCTCTTGATTTTCTTGGTTCGCTTTATGTTTATATGTTTGTTACATTAGTTCTTTAAACCATGTGAACATTTTTTAGATTTATTTCTTGTAATTTCAAGGCATCAGTTAGTATATCTGCTCATATTTAGCTATGATAATTAGAACACCTTACCAACATGTGCAAATACATGCATATATGTGCTCTCTCAAGACAAATACATACATGTGTATATATGTGTGTTAGAGTAGATTTATCAGTCAGCTAGCTGCTTCTCTTTTTCAATTCTCCTAATAAGCCACTACTCGGGCTCGTTTACAGCCCTACATGTGGGGTCAGGATCCTCTGCCCTAAGTGCAGTTGCGGTAAGTTAAACGTAGCAAAATTGTAACCAAGTACAACATCCTTTGTAAGAAAATCAGCAAAACAATAATTTATTGATTTTTCATTTAATTAAATTAATAAATTATTTATTCTTTTTATAAAACACTAACGATGTGAAGCTCCGTGTATAGGCGCCTATATAGATTTTCTCACCCAAAATCATCTCTCTCTTTCCCAAACCATCTTCTCCAAATCTACTCTTATGTTGATCTCCATCTTCTCATACAAACCCACACACATATGTATATATATATATATGTATATCTAAGTCCATGTACCAAGACTTCTCATATTTTTCATCTTCAACTTTTTATTTTCTCAATCCATTTATCTTTCAAACTTTTACATATAAACACACACATAGATTAATACATAATAATATATATATATATATATATATATATATATTATGGATTCATATATATATATATATATAAACTTCTCATCTTTTCCTGGTATCAGTTTTTGGCATCAAACTTAAAACCATGTTGCAATAGTATTCATAAGAGGTGCAACAACTTTTGTATCAAAATAACAGTTGATATATGTGCAGATCTAAATGGACATGCAACAATCATAGAACCAAACTTAGTAAATATTTTTACCAAGTGCAACAAATGTACTACAATAACCAACAAATTAATTATTTTAGAACCCCATTAAAAAAATTGTATAATTAAAGTTTTTATTATTTTTTTTAAAAAAAATTATATTCACATTTGCCACGGATTTTTTCCGTAGTTAATAGAGTTATTAGATACGAAAATTTTTGTAGTAAGTAGTAAATTTATTAGCTACGATAATTTTTGTAGTTTAACCAACTATTAAAATTTTTCATAATCAGTATTATTAGCAACGAGATAATTTTGTCTATATTGTTTTAATTATCCGGGACAAATATATTTGTAGTTAATACTATTATTAGCGACAAAATATATTCGTAATAAAATACATATATTAATAAAGAAGTATATTCGTAGTAAAATACATATATGGATCAACCACAAGTTTGGAGATAATATAGGGTAACATTAACAATACCCTAAACCATGACTTTTTTAAATGTTTTAAAATTGGTTCTAATTGAACCCCCTATGTGTAAGGATATTTATGGAAAGTGATATAATAAAAAACAATAAACTTTTAACAATTATTAAACATTAATAGATAATTAAAACAATGAAATGCAGCAATGCTAGTGCCCAATTAACCATTAATTATACCAATTGCAGTTATATAAAATAAATTTATTGCACTAGTCGGTTGTTTCATGTGTTGCACTATTTATGTCATATGCAACAACTTTAGTACCAAATTTAGCAGTAATACATAGCATCCAAATTTACTCATGAAACTTATTTTTTAACCAAATCTCTACAAAATATATGTCTAAATAACATTGCAAACATGTGAATTTGATTTGCTAAATTTGGTAGTGACCATGTGGAATCTGGTTAGACTTTTGTTGAATTTGGTACTGACATTGCTACGACATTGGAATACATATGTTTCTATTGTTGGTTAGGCATAACTATGATAAACCCATTCTCTGGCGCTATCATTGAGCTTCCTCCCATTGCTAAAGATAGCGATTACGCGCCTGACATTGAGTTTGAGGTTACGAAGGCGACATTGTCAGCTGATCCTACCTTGTCTCCAAGTGACTATATTGTTACCGTCATCTATGATTGTTGCAAAAGACTGGCATTTATTCGAGTAGGAGATGAAACTTGGACTTACATTGATAATGAGAAATATATCAACATCAAAGATTTCTTTGATAATGAGAGATTATTAAGCATCCAGGATGTGATTCATTATAGAGACCAGATCTTTGCAGTTGATGATTTTGAAGGAGTATTTAGGATCGATGTTAGTAGAAGTGTTGGGGAGAGTAGCTCCCCGCAAGTGGAGCTAATTGCACCGCGGATTTCTTATGCTGAGTCTGCTGAGTCTCCGCAGAATTATCTTGTCGAATCATCTAGTGGGGATTTACTTCTTGTAGTAAGGGTTTTAGAAACTAACGATGATTGTGAGCCCGAAACTCTTGAGTTTAAGGTTTTCAAGTTGCTCTTAGAGCAAGGTGAGCGAGTTGAGGTGCATAACTTGGGTGGAGATGCTGTTTTTTTGGGAGATAACCATTCCATTTGTGTTTCCGCATCCAAATGGCGGGGATGCCAGCCGGATTCAATATATTACACAGATCATTATTTTGCCATTCTACTACATCCCCCATGCGGCCGCCGTGATATGGGTGTCTTCAATGTAATGAATAAAAGTTTCGGAATGCATTATAACCTCAATCCTTGGCATAAGCATATGCCACCATCAATTTGGATTGTGCCAACTGTGGTGGAAGATTTATCATAAATTTGATTGTTATCATGTCTTTTTGGTTAATTCTAACTTTATTGTAGTTTTTTTTTTTGGTATAATTTCATTTGGTGAGAGGTATCCTTTTTTGTTCCTCTCATAAGCAAATGGTAGATCCTGTTTTGTAAGACTTATCATGCAATACTATTGTAATAGTGGTACGGTAATAGCAGAAACCGGAAAAGAATTCTAATTTTGTAGAGTTTGGTTAGCTGGAAATTGAAAATTTTGAGAAAAATCAGTTTCTCGCATACCCAAATTTTTCTCAAAATATTTATTGCATAAAACACGAAAATTTTATTTTCATATTAACCAGTCTTATTACCGATATGTATATATTTTTATGAGTGAATGACGCTAAATACCCCTATGGTTTTCAAAAACCCCCATGACTCACTTTGTGCATATAACCCTCTATACTATTCCAATTTTGTGCACTTTGCACCCTTGTGACACTGTTCCGGTAAATTTTTTTGCCAGAATCATGTCACGTGACTTACACATGTTATTAAATTTTCTAAAATTCCCAAAAGACCCTTACCCATTTACCAAGCTACCCTTCTTCTAAAATATCATATACTGGTAAGATTTTGACCCTCATTAATGGCTGAAACTAAGCAAGATTCAACTATTGGTCTGTATTTGCAGAGAAAGATACATATATACATACACAATATATAAAATAAGGCAAGTTGTTAATTACAAGCAAAGGACAGGTTAGATACTTACAACGGAAAGCGAGGCAAATGTGGAGGAAGCTTTGCGTTTTTTGCTTTGGAGAGAGTTCATAAAAGGGTTGTGTGCTTTGAGCATAAGCCTCTTTCTCTCACTCTATCAATTTTTTTTTTAAAAAAAATTAGTTATCCCAATAAGATTTTCGAATGTGCTCTGTAACAACTGTTAAAGCAAATATTGTAAATTTAAATTAGAAGAACTTTTTTGAGGAATGTGAAGATGAAATGCTAAAAGCAAGACTCAAAATTCCAAAAACCCATATGAATTCAGGGACTAATTAGAACCCTAGTCCATGAAAACCCCAAGAACTAACTCTTGACGCCAGATTTTGGGCACAATTTTTTGTTATGATAATATGTTAAATATTCAACTTTTCTAAAAGTTTAACATAGAAAAGGTATCACTCGAGTATTTATATATATTTCAACAAGGGTAAAGTGCACAAAACACCCCTAATGTTTTGATTTTGTGCAAATAACACCCCTCCGTGTTTCTAAACACCCCTGAAGTATCAAATCTGTGCGAGTTGACCCCCTCAAGCTGAGTTTTGGTGCCTGAGGTGTTAAATTACTTAAATACCCTTATATTTATATTTTTGAAATTTAAAGAAAATATTGATATATACGAAATACCATAAATGACCCTTGCCTAAAAACGACGTCGTTTTGAGAACTCTTCTCTCTCCTTATGCTCTGCTGCTTGGAGCCTCTCATTCACTACCTCCATATCCTGAATTGTCCCACGATGCTGCTGCTGCAATTCGATCACCTCCTTCATCATCGAACTCTTCTCTCTCCTTAACATTACTATAGACAAGAAGAATTTCCATTTCAAAGGAACACACAAAATAAACAGTATGTTAACAAGCTCATTTCCACCTGTTTTTCCACAAAATTCAAAGAGAGCAAGACAAAACCAAGCAGTAAACAATAAGAATGTATATACAAGCTCAATAGCACAAAATTCATTGCAACAGAATGAGAGACAAGATCGCAAGCCGTCTGAATTTGAGATATTTGATATATAATTACATTCAGTAACTACAAAATTTGGCCCTAGCAGCATCTACAAGGATTGATCATTGTCAAAATTACAAAGATGAACAATTAAATACAAGGAAGCAAAAAAAGAAAAAAAAATACAAGAATATACATAAGAAGCAAATTGACAGGGGAAAAAATATACATAGGAAATAAGAAAACTAATTAAAAAGTAAAAAATTACATAGAGACCAGATCAGCCATTGCTAGATGTGCTCATACAATACCCACATATGTATTCAGTTGCCGAACAAAGCTTGAGAAATTGTTGTGTTTGAAATTCCGAGGAAGGATTTGCCTGGCGAACTCCATAGGATCCCAAACCATAAAGCTCTGCCCAGTGGAGCTCCAAGATATTATTGGGTCCAAAATAGGATCATCCACAAGATCGAAAGTTTTTGACAGAAATGGAGGGACTGGACTTCCCTGTAGACATTCAAGCGGCTGAGGAACACCCAAATTCTCTCCCTCACAATCCTAACCTGTTTCAACTGAAAGCTCATTCGATATAGACCCCTGTGTATATGATGATAGTCTTCTCTCAGGAAATTCATCGAACAGATAGGGTTCAGATGAAGAAGACCCAGCAAAACCCATCGATACAGGGAATGGTTGAGAAGGTGAAAGGATGACCGACCTTTGGTCGTAGAGGTTGCATTTCCTGGTGGCTACGCTGCCTGAAGTGGGACTCACTTGAGCTAGATATTTTGTAGAGAGAGAGAGTGAGAAAGAGAGGGTTTTCCAGAAGAAAAAAAAATTAAAAAAAAAACCAAATCGAAAGAGGAATGGAGAATGCTTGATGTCTTACCAATTTTGTAGAGAGAGAGAGAGGGAGAGGGATATATAACATACCAGATTTGTAAGTGATAGATAGAGGTTGAGAGAGAACAAAAATGGTGCCCTATGGAAGGAATGAAAGAGGGATTTAGGGTTTATGGAGTGTATAAGAGGGCATTGTTATATATTGGTATATATATATAATATGACTACTTTGTTATATTAACTTGTCCCACATCGGAAGATTGGGAAACCCACCTCTATATCATCACCTATAAATATAGGGCTTCTCCTATTGAATTGTGAACACAGAAATAGAGAGAGAGAGTTAGGAATAATATACGTTTATATTATTCCGGTGATACAGGCGTGAGTATACACAGTGTGTGTGCGTGTGTGATCTGCGAATCACCCCCTTGTAATCCTCTCAGTGATTTTTTAGTGAAACGGTGCTCTCCGTGGACATAGGCTTATTTGGCCGAACCACGTATATATTCTTGTGTCGATTGTTTGGTGTGTTTGTGTGCGTTTTCTGATTTGCAGGTGTGCACGGCTTCGTACATAGGGTGTGCGAACCCTAACAAGTGGTATCAGAGCGTTTTCTGATCCTAACAAGTGGTATCAGAGCCCCAGGTTGGAGCAAATCACGAAGCCCGACGATCTAGTCCAGATCTGATTTTTTCGAGTTCCCTAAATCAGAAACCGACCACACCAGGAGATTCATCTCGACGAGACGAAGCCAGCAGTGTCAAGCACGTCGCCGGAAAGTTTGTCACGCGCCCCCACGCGCCGCCTGAAGTTCCGGTCAGTTTTTTGGCTCCGTCGAGCAGCAGTTTCGGTTCGGCGTGATTTTCCGGAGCATCGTTTATCGGAACGAGGCTTATAATATATCTATGGAAAGAGAATTTGAAGCCCGACGTTTTGGCGCAAGAATCCGTCCAATCAGAGATGGGACGCGCTGGCACGCTCCCCGAGAAGGTACTGACTTCGTGATTAAAATTCTGTCTTTTGTGCGAATTTGTGTTGGCCCGTTTGGAGTCGTTTTTGACCCGTTTTGGACGCGGTCAGAGGCGTTTTTAAGGTTTTGAACCGTCCCCGACGCAACCGTATACTCGGTTTTGCACTCCGAATATATCTAATAGGCTCAGTGGGAGCTACGGGAGAAGAAAAGACAGTAATGATCGACAAGTTTGATGGTACAAACTTTACCTATTGGAAGATGCAAATTGAGGATGTGTTATTCCAGAAAAATTTGTATCAACCGCTAGAAGGGACGAAGCCAGATTCGATGAAAGAAGAGGAGTGGAATATCCTAGATCGTAAGGCTCTTGGCACGATCAGATTGACGTTGGCAAAATCTGTTGCCTTCAATATCAGGAAAGAGAAGACTGCAAAGTCTCTCATGGAAGCACTTTCGAAGATGTACGAACAGCCGTCTGGGGCAAATACATTACATCTTATCAGCAGATTGACGAATCTGAAGATGTCCGAGAATGGGAATGTTGGTGAACATCTCAGTAAGCTTAATGACATTTATGGGCAGTTGGAATCAATTGAAGTAGTGCTTCAAGACAAGGTGAAATCAGCTTTTCTCCTTAATCAATTGCCAGAGAGCTGGAACGCCACAGTGGCTGCAATCAGTAATTCTTCAGGGATAGACCCGTTGAAGTATGATACCGTTGTGAGTATGGTACTCACAGAAGAGATCAGAAGACAGTCGTCAGACTCTTCAAGCAGTGGCACAACATTGAATGTCGACTCCAGAGGCAGAGGTTCGAACAGACAGAAAGGCGGAAACCAAAGGCGTGGCCGTTCCAAGTCGAGACAGGGAAGATCACAGTCTCGAGGTCCCAGAAATTCCAAAGCAATCGAATGTTGGAATTGCGGCAAGACTGGTCATTTAAGGAACCAGTGTAGATCCCCGCAGAAGGTAGCGGATGACAAGACAGAGGCAAATATTGTCTTAGAAGAAGCAGATGATGCACTGATATGCTCTTTGGAGAGCAAAGCAGAGTCTTGGGTTTTGGACTCTGGAGCATCATTCCATGCCACCTCAAGTCGAGAGCTCTTTAAGAGCTATGCACCTGGAAACCTTGGCAAGGTTTATCTAGGTGACGATCAACCCTGCAGTGTTGTTGGCAAGGGTGAAGTACATATCAGACTCAACGGATCGATATGGAAGCTGAGGGATGTCAGACACATTCCAGACTTGAGAAAGAACCTGATCTCAATAGGCCAGTTGGCGAGTGAAGGTTATGTGACCACTTTCAGTGAAGATAAGTGGAAAGTTTCCAAGGGAGCTATGACTATAGCACGAGGAAAGAAAACAGGTACGCTGTACACTACCACCAAGGCTAGCACATTTATAGCAATTGCAGAAAGCAAGGAGGATCATAATTTGTGGCACCAGAGGCTAGGTCACATGAGTGAAAAGGGACTCAAGGTCATGCTCGCAAAGGGAAAGCTACCAGGTCTAAATTCGATTGATATCGACTTCTGTGAGGATTGCGTATTCGGTAAGCAGAAGAGGGTTAGTTTTCAGAAAAGCGGCAGAGAACTCAGAAAGGAGAAGCTTGAGCTAGTTCACACTGATGTCTGGGGGCCAGCAAATGTCTCATCTATTGGCGGAAAGTCCTATTTCGTCACCTTCATCGATGACCATTCCAGAAAGGTATGGGTTTATTTCTTGAAACATAAATCTGAAGTGTACGGTGTGTTCAAGAGTTGGAAGGCTATGATAGAGAATGAGACGGGTTTGAAGATCAAGAGATTATGGTCCGATAATGGTGGAGAGTATCAGGACACCGAGTTTAAGAGATTTTGCTATGAGAACGGTATCAGATTAGAGAGAACTGTTCCACGTACACCACAACAGAATGGCGTAGCAGAACGGATGAACCGGACATTGACTGAGAGAGCCAGAAGCATGCGCATTCAGGCAGGGTTGCCGAAACAGTTCTGGGCAGAAGCAGTCAGTACAGCAGCGTACTTAATTAATCGTGGTCCATCAGTACCATTGGAGCACAGAATACCAGAAGAGGTCTGGAGCGGTAGAGAGGTAACACTTTTACATTTAAAAGTTTTTGGTTGTGTTGCATATGTACATGTTAGTGACACTATGAGGGGTAAGCTTGATCCCAAGTCACAAAAGTGTATTTTCATTGGCTATGGCGGTGATGAGTATGGTTACCGCATGTGGGATGATCAGAACCGAAAACTGATCCGAAGCAGAGATGTAGTGTTCAATGAAAAGGTTATGTACAAGGACAGACACACAACAACCTCAGAGCCTATAGCACAGAGTGATCCTGTGTGTGTTGAGTTAGATGATGTTCAAGACAGTGAGAGTACTCAGTCAGACGAACATATTGCAGATGGAAATACTCAACAGGTTGATACACCGCAGTCTCCGACTCCTATTCCTGTACCTAGGAGGTCTTCACGGCAGCATGTGCCGAATCGGAGATACATGAATTATTTGTTGCTCACAGATGGAGGTGAACCAGAGTATTTTGATGAAGCATGCAGTGCAGCAGATGCGAGCCAGTGGGAGCTTGCGATGGAAGATGAGATGAAGTCCCTTATTTCCAACAAGACATGGAAGCTAACCGAGCTGCCGGTAGGAAAGAAAGCTCTCCATAATAAATGGGTCTACAGAGTCAAAGAAGAACATGATGGTTCTAAGAGGTACAAGGCGAGACTTGTAGTAAAAGGCTTTCAGCAGAAAGCAGGAATCGACTACACCGACGTATTTTCTCCGGTTGTGAAACTGACTACCATTCGTTCAGTTCTTAGCATTGTTGCATCAGAGGGTTTGCACCTAGAGCAGTTAGATGTCAAAACTGCTTTCCTCCATGGTGACCTAATGGAGGAGATTTATATGCAGCAACCGGAAGGTTTCTTAGAGAAAGGGAAAGAGAAACTTGTGTGTAAGTTGGAAAAGAGCTTGTATGGTTTGAAACAAGCTCCAAGACAGTGGTACAAGAAATTTGATGGATTTATGCAGAGACATGGTTATATCAAGTGCAACGCTGACCATTGTTGCTACTTCAAGAGGTTTGACACGAGTTACATTATCCTCCTACTTTATGTTGATGACATGTTAGTAGCTGGATCTGATTTTGTGGAAATCAGTAAGTTGAAGAAGCAGTTGGCAGAAGAGTTCGAGATGAAGGACTTAGGCACATCGAAGCAGATTCTTGGTATGAGAATCATCAGAGACAAGCATAAGGGAATTTTGCAGTTGTCTCAGGCTGACTACGTTGAACGGGTTTTGAAGCGGTTCAACATGAGTGATGCTAAGTCAGTTAGCACACCTTTGGCTAGTCATTTTCGATTATCCAAAAAGCAGTCTCCCAAGTCAGAAGCAGAGATGAACAACATGGCCAGTATTCCATACGCTTCAGCTATTGGTAGCTTGATGTATGCAATGGTTTGTACAAGACCAGATATTGCATATGCAGTGGGAGCAGTCAGCAGGTTCATGTCCAATCCAGGAAAGACTCACTGGGAAGCAGTGAAGTGGATATTGCGATATCTACGAGGTACCACAAACAGATGCCTTTATTTTGGAAAGGGTGAAGTGAATTTACATGGCTATGTAGATTCAGATTTTGCTGGTGAGATAGATCACAGAAGAAGCACTACTGGTTATGTCTTTACAGTAGGTACTACAGCAGTCAGTTGGATTTCGCAGATACAGAGGATTGTAGCGTTATCTACTACAGAGGCTGAGTATGTAGCCGTGACAGAGGCTAGCAAAGAGATGATTTGGTTACAGGGTTTGTTGGCAGAGTTGGGATTCGAGCAAGGGAAGAGTGTTTTGCATAGTGATAGTCAGAGTGCTATACATCTGGCGAAAAATTCAGCATTTCATTCAAGAACCAAACATATAGATCTTCGTTATCACTTTATCAGATCTCTATTAGAGGATGAAGTATTAACACTTAAGAAGATTCAAGGAAGCGAGAATCCGGCCGACATGTTGACCAAAGTGGTGACAACAGAGAAACTGAAGTTGTGCGCAACTTCAGTTGGTCTTCAAGCTTGAAGACAGAAATGAGGGCACCGAGCACTGATCATTGATGTAGTTGATTGATGAAGGCAAAGTCGTCAAGTGGGAGATTGTTATATATTGGTATATATATATAATATGACTACTTTGTTATATTAACTTGTCCCACATCGGAAGATTGAGAAACCCACCTCTATATCATCACCTATAAATATAGGGCTTCTCCTATTGAATTGTGAACACAGAAATAGAGAGAGAGTTAGGAATAATATACGTTTATATTATTCCGGTGATACAGGCGTGAGTATACACAGTGTGTGTGCGTGTCTGATCTGCGAATCACCCCCTTGTAATCCTCTCAGTGATTTTTTAGTGAAACGGTGCTCTCCGTGGACGTAGGCTTATTTGGCTGAACCACGTATATATTCTTGTGTCGATTGTTTGGTGTGTTTGTGTGCGTTTTCTGATTTGCAGGTGTGCACGGCTTCGTACATAGGGTGTGCGAACCCTAACAAGTGGTATCAGAGCGTTTTCTGATCCTAACAGGCATTTCCGTAACTGGTCATGGGTATTTTAAGCATTTAAGTAAAATTCAATCACATTTTTCGCACATAACCTATTTTTGGCCATAAAAGTGATCGGAGGGGGTCAACTCGCACATATTTGATACTTCAAGGGTGTTTAGAAATACGGAGGGGTGTTATTTGCACAAAATCAAAACATCAGGGGTGTTTTGTGCACTTTACCCATTTCAACAATACAAAACAAATGCTGGCAACCATGATATATATATATATATATATATATATATATATATGATGTAGGCCACTTTTTATGCTCCTAAAAAACGCTTCCCATCATAATTTGTCCAAAAATTGTAAGCTTGAAAACATCATAAAATACAACTAAGAATACAACTTTTCTGTTGTGAAGCTTTGATACTCCGAAAATGGAATGCCGTACATCATTGGCTGCTCTTCCATTACTTCCTTCAAGCCCCTCCTCAGAATTATCATCTTTTGATAAAATTTCAACTATAAAAACTGCAAATTATTCTCAAATTCCTTCATGGGTATCACTCAAATCCAATAATTCTTCAGTCGAAACCCCCCAAATTCAACAAGGTCGAATCGAAAACATACACTTGGCCTCTCTGTCAAGACAAGGCAAGCTCATGAATTTCTCAAAGAAATGGATGAGTCCTCTGTTTCTGTTAGTCCTCGCTCGTATCAATGTTTGCTTGAAACTTGTGGTGAATTGAGATCTTTATCTGATGGAAGGAAGATTCATAATCGACTGGGAAGAAAGAGTGAAAATTAGGGCTGTTATGACACACCACAGTAAAAGCAAAAAATTCAACCAAAAATGATTTACGCAAAGTGCAGGTGAGAGACTGGGAGGGTGAGATGAGGAAGACGAGGAGGCAGAGAATTGGGATTAGGGTTTGCGGAGAGAAGTGCAGGTTAATTATTGTGGTTGGATTAAAATGTCTTTTAACATTCCAGTATTATTTTTATAAAAATATAAAATACAAAATTAAGGGTAAGCTAGTAAATTCCTATTTCAGGCACGGAAAAGAACTTGGAGGGAATATTCGCCCAAATTATTAAGTATAAGGGAGTTTAAAAAATATGAGGGGTTTCGTGCCCACTTCTCAAATCATAGGAGGGTTTTTGCATTATTTGCTCATATTTTTATAGATATCTTTTCTCTCAAAAAGACTTCTTATAATCTTAGGATTCTTACCAAACAAAATAATTTTGTAGCATTTTATTTAGTTAAGACTCTTTCATATATATATTAATGGTTAAAATATTTATATTATTTTTTCTTTCCTTACAGTTTTGGGCAGTTTTTTCTTCTTCCTATGTTTGTTTAAATCTATACATTTAAAAAATGAACTTAAATTTATGGGTCGCGTGCGTTAAATCTCCTGTAATATGAATATAGTGCGTATAACACCCTTCTGGTTTGATTTTACCCTAATTTTTTCATTTGTGTGCGAATTGACTTCATTTCGTGTTAAATGACATATATGTCCTTAGTATAATTTGAAAAACATATATAAATTTGAAATATTACATAAAATTCGTATATATATATATAATTTGAAAAAATATCTAAAATTCAAAAAATATATATTAAATTTCAAATTTAATATATAAATTTCAAAAATATATATATAAAATTCGGGAAAAATATTAAATTCAAAAAATATATATTAAATTTTGAAAATAAAATATAAAATTTGAAAACATATATAAATTTCGGAAAAATATATATAAAATTCGGGAAAAATATACTTTTATTTTCTACTTTTTTTGACTTTAAATGTTGTTTCGGTGTATTGTACTTTGGTCACTTGTGTTTTTTATATTTCTATTTGCACAACTGTTTGAATTTTATATTTTTTTTTACGAGTTTTATATATTTGTTTCGAATTTTTTATGTTTTTTCGAATTTTATATATATATTTTCAAATTTTATATATTTGTTTCGAATTTTATATATATATTTCAAAATTTAATATATTTTTTTCAAATTTTATATATATTTTTTGAAATTTATATATTTTTTTACGAATTTTATATATTGGTTTCGAATCTTATATATATAAATTTTGAAATTTTTATTTTTTATATATATATATATTGGTTTCGAATTTTATATATATAAATTTCGAATTTGAATTTTATATATTGGCTTCAAAATTTATTTTTCGAAATATATATACATATATATTTTTTGAAGAAAAATGGTAAAATGGGTATTTAAGAGAGTATAAAAGTCATGTGAGCTGCACATGACCGGAAAGAATGGGGTATTCGCATGTTTTCGAAACTTGCAAGGGGATATTCACACGTTTTCGAAACTTGCAGGGGGTGTTCGCACATTTTCCAAAAGTGTTGGTGTCAATACACATATTTTTAAAGTACAGAATATTATACGCACCATATTTATACTATAGGGGTGTTTTCTATACTTAACCCTAAATTTATACCTAAAAATAGAACTAAGAATTAGTTTCAAGAGTGTTATATTTGAAAGGGTATTGCTGGTAATCAAAATCATATTCCTTTTCATTTCTTGATATCCAAACTAACAAAACAACATTTCCCTTTTAGGAATATTTTTGCTAGAAAGCAAATTTTCATTTATTTTCCGCAAAAGTGCAAAATACCCCCCTCAAATATCCCCAAGTGAGCAAAATACTCTCTGTATTATAAAAGTGAGCAAATCAGTTCTTCAAATTCTCAAAATTGAGCAAGTTGCCCCCTAGACCCGTTTTTTGAATGTCAAAGTATCATTATACCCATATATTAACCTTTTGTAAAATATAAAAATAAGAGTTAACTTCATTTACATCCTTGAGGTTTGTTTGATCTTCAATTAGATCCCCTCAAGTTTGACAAACTTCATTTACACCCCTAATTTTTCAAACCCACAATATTTACACCCCCTAATGCCACTTAATATCTAAACTACCCTCAATAGTGAGATAAGTGGTGTTTGGAAATAAAGATTCAATTTTTTTACTACCTTCAAATTTTATTATCTCTATCCACTTTTAACATTATTATCTAGTTATATAAATAATTATATATATATATATATATTTTACTATAAACAAAATTATTTTTTAATATATTCCGAAATAAAAATTAATGCTATATTTTTTTTCAAACTATCAATTAGAGTATATTATTTTCGCACTTTTAACATTATTATCTAGTTATATAAATTATCATATATATATATATATATTATTATAAACAAAATTCCTCAATTGACACCTAAAATTCGATGATTTTAAAACACATCTCATGTTTCAGTGATAAGGGCTCAAACTACCAAGCGACAGAGTCGTGGCTTCAGATACTGAGAATGACCCATTTGGGCGTAAAGAAATATAAAAAAAATACTTCGGCATTTATTTTTTTATTTCGGCATAAAAAAATTCGTTTATAGTAATATATATATATATATATATATGGACAAATGACGCTAAACACCTCTATGGTTTCAAAAGTGTATGGAAAACACCCTTCTAGTTCATTTTGTGCAGATAATCCCCGCTACTATTCCAAAAGTGTGCACTTCGACCACCTTAACAATGTTCCGTTCACTTTTTTAGTCGGAATCCAATTACTTGACGAGCGCAAAACACCCCTATAGTTTCAGAAATGTGCAGAAAACCCTCATTTCCAGTCACCGAAAAAGGGTTTAGAGGGGGTTATTTGCACTATTTACAAAGTATAGGGGTGTGTCATTTGCCCATATATAGAACATATAATTTATATAACTAGAAAATAATGCTAAAAGTGGGAAATAATGGATAGAGATAATAAAATTTGAGAGTAGTAAATAAATTGAATCTGTAACACCCCGCTCCAACAGTTGGTATAATATTGTCCGCTTTGGGCCCAGCTCGCACGATTTTGCTCTTGGGCTCCTGCCCAAAAGGCCTCATACCAATTGGAGACAACACTACACATATAAGCACATCCCCAGACCTATACCCGGGCGATGTGGGACATCACAAAATCTTTGTTTCTAAACACCACATATCTCAACATTGAGGATAATTTAGATATTAAGAGTTTGTTTGGTAGAGCTGTGTTTGTGTTGAAATAAACAAAAAACACGTTTTTTGTTTTTTTGTTTATTCATCCAAAAACATAAGTATGTTTGGTAGGGATGTTTTTTGGGTCGAAATTGAAAATTAAAAATCAATAATTAATAATATAAATAATAAATAAAATATAATATAATAATAATAAAAAATGAATACAATAATAAATTAATAAAATAAATAATAAATTACATAAAACATATTTAAAAATATAATAAAAATAATAAATAATAAACAAAATGAAATAAATAATAAATAATAAGTAAATATAATAACAAATAAATACTTCATAATAATAATAACAAATGAGTATAATAATAATAAATTAATAAAATATATTTTTAAATAATTAAAAATGAATAAATAATTTATAAATAAAATGAATTAAATAATGAAATAATAAAAAATAAATAGAATAGAATATATTTATAAATTAATATATAAATTAATAAATAATAATTTAATAATATAAATAATAAAATAATAAAATATATTATAAAGTGAAGAAATAATAAAGAAAGAAAAATAATAATACATAAATAAATATTATAATAAATAATAAATAAATAGTAAGACCAAATTCATGTTTAATACTTTATAATAATTATAATAACTTATAAATTATTATAAATAATTTATAATAATTTATTTATTATTATTTAATAAATAAATAATAATACAAACAAACTTTTAAGTTTAGGATCCAGTAGAAACACCCCAATAAACACCAAATTCATGTTTATTGGAATATGCCTAAAATTTGGGTAAGTGAGAAAGTGTTTTTTAACACACATAGCCCAAAAACACTAAACCGAACAAGTTTATAAACACAAAAACATAAACAGACACAAAAACATGTCTACCAAACAGGTCCTAAGTGACATTAGGGGATATAATTGATGTGGGTTTGAAAAAATAAGAGGTGTAAATGAAGTTTGTCAAACTTGAGAGGGTTTGATTTAAGATAAAAAAAAATCTCATGGGTGTAAATGGAGTTAACCTTTATTTTTATATTTTTACAAAATGTTAATATATGAGTACAATTATAATTTGACATTCAAAAAGTGAGTTCAGAGGACAACTTGCTCAATTTTGAGAACTAGAGAAAGTGATTTGCTCACTTTTATAGTATAAGGGGGTATTTTGCTCATTTGAAAATAATTGAGAGAGATATTTAACACTTTTGTCTTTATTTTCATTTCCACTTTCCATCTCATTTCCATTTCTGTTTAACTGAATGGACCTTTTGGTTACCTTTATATCTTTTTCCTCTATTGTGACTCATACCATAAAATGAGGGTTGGCTGTAAGATATTTAACACGTGTAATTTCATTCCCGACATGCATTTCGTGTCATTGCTCGCCCCCGTCTTCTATGTGAAGAGTATATTTTCGTATATGTTGTTTTCGGAATCTTGTTCTTTGTGATTATAGTTGATGGGTGTTTGTCAATTCCATTTCTATTCTTCCTATATGTTGTTTACAGAATCTGGTTTTTGTATTATAGTTGATGGTTTTCTTTTCATCGTGCATTTTTTAGAGTCATTTTCAATCCATCACGATCTTTGCCAATCCTTCATAATCACCAATTACATCCATGATCGATCACTGCCAACCACCACTATCAGTCACGCCTCTACCACCAACCACAGCGGACCATCTCTCCATCACCTTCACGTGTGTCAGCACCGCCGGTCGCTTCCTCTACCGACAAAAAGAAAAATGTTAACCAAACATGATTTTTTTGTTTCTTATTTATAAAAGTATCCAAAACTTGAACAATTAACAAAAGCTACACATCTTTACCCATACACAAAAATAATACATGAACACAAATCATATTTTTTGATAAACAATAATCAACAGACATAAATATTACCAAATGGACCCTAAGAAAACAAAATTTTGAAATAACTTCATAAAAATTTTCCAATTCAAAACAATTATTTGAAGGGTATACTACAACAAATATGGTCTTTAGCAACAATTTTAATTGTTTTTATAAGTCAAGAAATTGTTGTCATAACTTCTTAACAGCATTTATATGCTGTAATTTTAATTGCGGCCACAACTAGTATCGCTATTTTATAACAGTACTTTTAAGTGCTGCAATAAAAGATAACACTTATCTGTAACACTTAAAATTGTTGTAATAAAAGACAAAAAAACGTCTATTTTCATCTAATGGAGCTTCTGACCAATGTTAAAATTACGGCCATTACCTAACGGGGAAGGACTAAGGACCAGTGACTGTTCACTTTCAATTTTCCAAAGCATGAAAAACCAAAAAGAAATAAATAAAATAAAAAGAAATAACCCCCAAGGTCTTATAAAACACCAGATCCAAGCCCACATTCTAATCTCTAAGGATAAATAATGTGAAATGTTACATATCAGACAGTAAGTAGTAGTTCTCTATTTTCTTATTAAAACTTAAATTGTATTCCAATTACTCATTTAAGCGTGGGACTAATCAATATCACACACTCAGGCGACATTATAATCAAGGAAGGGAGGCTTTAAAAATGCGGTACTTCTAAGTCCTCGATTCTCAACAGTAAAGTAACCAATACAAAAAAATGGTCATCGGACAAAGAAAGTCTAGACCATGAAGGGTAGAAGACAAACACAAATCCTCAAAATCATCTTAAATTACAAGAGTCTTCTGTGTAAAACTTATTATAATTTCACTAAAATTTATCAAAACTCACTCGTCCTTGCTCATGTTGTTCAAACTCTTGTTTGATTTAGGAAGGTTCAAATTTAAAATTTTTGTTTCAAAGAATTTAGTTTTATGTACCTTGTTTTCAACTTCATTTAGCATCCTCAAAATCATTCAGTTATCATCATTTTCTATGTGCAACCTAATATAAAAAATTTACAAGAAGAAATTCATGACGATTATAATAGGGTAATTTGCACTGACACTTGAGGCTTGACTCAATTCCACCTAATGGTCGGTCATAGATACACCTCTTGAGGTTTGTAAAGTATTGCAATGACACTCCTTGGAGGAATAAAATGACTTAAGTGTCCTTGATTATGTTAATTTGCATGCGTAATGTCTAAATTACCTCATTCCCTAAACCCTAGACTTCACCTACTACACAAATCTTAATTTACTCTTGTTATTTATGTTTTAAGTAATTTTTATTTTTTTATACAATTTTTCAGGTTTATTTATTAAAATAATTATAATTATTCATTTACTTAACATTTACGCTAAATGTTACACACTAAATGTATTAAATAGTACTAAATTCAATTAAACTATAGGCAAAAGAGCATAAAATCCACCTATGCTTTTTAAGGGTTGCAAAATACTCCCTATGCTTTTTTTTGCCCCATTTCACTACCCTCATCTTTCTAAAACAAGTAAACTACCCCCTTTACACCACTATATGCCCAAATTACCCCCGAAGGTTTCATTTTATCATTATCAATTATATTAAAATTTAAACAAAATATATAAAATTCAAAAATATATATTAAATTTCAATTTTTTTTTATAAAATTCGAAAATAATATATAAATTTCGAAAAAACATATAAAATTTGAAACAAATATATAAAATTCGAAACAATATATATTAAATTTTGAAAAAAATTATAAAATTCGAAATAAATATATAAAATTCGTAAATATATATATATATATATTAAAATTTAAAAATATATATTAAATTTCAATTTTTTTTATAAAATTCGAGAAAAACATATAAAATTCGAAATAAAAATGATGTACCTAAAAATATAAGAAACTATATTGTTGCATGTTTTACCTAAAAATGATGTATGTTGGCATGTTTATTCTACTTTGAAGAGACGAAAAATGTGAATAACAAACCCATAAAAATCATGTTTTAATATTAATTTTCTCTCTTATCTAGTGGCTCATGATTTACAGTTCCCCTAATGGTATTGAGTGAATTTGCATATCCAATAAAATAATTCATTTTGTTTGTCCTATTAGGATCACAAAGCACCCCCAATGACATATAAATTTCAAAAAATATATATTAAATTTTGAAAAAAATTATAAAATTCAAAAACAAATTCAAAAAATATATATAAAATTTTAAAAATATATATAAATTTTAAAAATATATATATAAATTTAAAAAATATATATAATTTGGAAAAAAATATAAATTCAAAAAACATGTTCGCCGAATTTTATTTTATTTTTCCAAAATTTATATATATTTTTTGAATTTTATATATATATATTTTTACTAATTTTATATGTTTTTTTCGAATTTTATATTTGTTTTCAAATTTTAATATATATTTTTCGAATTTTATATATTTTTTACAAATTTATATATTTGTTTCGAATTTTATATGTTTTTTCACAATTTATATATTATTTTCAAATTTTATAAAAAAAAATTCAAAATTTAATATATATATTTTTGAATTTTATATATTTTGTTTAAATTTTAATACAAATGATAATGATATAATGAAACATTGGGGGTAATTTGGGCATATAGTGGTGTAAAGGGGATAGTTTGCTTGTTTTAGAAAGGCGAGGGTAGTGAAATAGGGCCAAAAAAAAGCATAGAGGGGTATTTTGCAACCCTTAAAAAACATATGGGAGTTTTATGCTCTTTTTCCTAAACTATATTTACACCAATTAATACAAAATTATTTTCAACTTCTCACAAAATATATTAATTATTACTAAATCCCACTAAACTATATAAACTTAAAATACCAAAGTCATATTTATTTTTTATATAGACTTTTTTATTTTTTAATCTTGTTACTTATTTATTTATTTTATACTTATACTTAAATATTCCAAAAGTTTTGACATTCCCACTAAAATTAGTAATAGATATAATTGTATTGTCAAATCCCACTAAAACTGTTAATTGGTTATAGTATAGAAGTATAATTTTTTTTTCTATACCTTCATAATAAGTTATATATATGTTATTAGGTGTGATACTAATAATGGTTATTAGTTAAAACCCTTTAGTTTTTTTTTGGTCAAATATTTATATAGTAATATATTTAGAATTAAAAGCAGTAATTAAATAATATGATTTTTTATTGTCAATTTATATTTTTTATTATTGATGAAATATTTTTAATGATAAAATGCACTTTTAAATAGATTTTTTAGTATACTTTAGATGTTTTTGAATTTTTGTATTTGAAAATAAAATTATATATATTGTGTATTTATTTATTTATTGTAGACTTTTTAATAATAAAGGTGGTAGGTGAAATGGGTGAGATGTAGGATTTAGGTCCGGGGGTATTTTAGACATTTTGTATGAAAATTAAAATAATCAAGGACACTAAAGTTATTTCATGCCTTCAAAGAATGTCATTGCAATATTTTATAAATATTAGGGGACGTTTCTGTAAAAAAGTGTGTTGACCGATCATCAGATGAAATTGACTCAAACCTCTTACCCACTATAATGTACCGTAACAGGAAAAAGGCAATCAAAGTTTTCCATAGAGCATAGCTATAAATTTTCTTTATTCCAAAACATAAAGGTGTAAAGTTGTTTATACGTATTCCACTGTTATTTTGTACATCAACATCCAAACAAGGCCCAAAGAATATTTTAATCACTCATTTGAAGTTGTTTTTCACCTAAGGCATAACAACTAATTTTTTATTTTTAGCTTGCATTAATAAAATATTAAAATCGGTTTCATTTGAATGATTCATTTCACCTAAGTTGGTGTCAAACAACCTCTCATTAGCCTGCATCCCAAACAAGGCCATTAGAATTGAATGCTTCATTTCATTTTATTAGTATCAAACATCTCTTCTTCCTTTTTTTTTCTGAAAATGTTTGAAGAAAGTACTTTAAGAAGAGAATGACACGAAATAATCTATAGAGATTTACCCACACAAGCTGAACAGAGATGAACATAATAGAATGACAAAATGTATGAATAACTGTGCTTACATAAGCTGAAGGCCAAGAGACAGTAGCTCCAGCCGCATCTCCAACAATTTTGAAACGTGTAGAAGCGACATATAATGGTTCATCTCGCATTATTGTCACATTAACACATACATCCCAATTATGATGTTCCAATTCAATGCCCCTTACTTTTGAAAGCGGGTTCTTACTCATAAGAATTCCTTAGGCAACTATCACATCCGACTTCTTAAGACTTATCAAAAAAACTTCATTCATGCCTTGACAAAACAAAAGAAATATTAAGCATTAGGACCCAATCTGTCTTGTTACATTCTCACCTACAAAAAATACCCTAGGTTTCATGATAAAAGTAATAATAAAAATGGACGAATAATCATGTATATTAAGAAATGAAATTGTCCCTTTCTACATTATATAAAAAAAAATAGTATTTGTTGTCTTTTCATACGCTGAGAATGAGCACTAAATTGATCAGGTGGCATAGATTCGGGGCGGAATCATATCCAATATTCATCCAATCCTACCAAAAAATAAGTTTACTAAAATATTAAAAATATAAGGTACATGAGATTTTATCATTTTGCAATGAAGTTACCTGTTGAGAATTAGTAGGATTAGTTTCAGGTGTCCATTGTTCAGTATGAACAGGTTGGTTATGATTATCTCTAGCATCCATTCAGCCACTTAATTGAATTATCATTTTCTTCATTTCTTGCATTTCTCTTTTCAAATTGCACACTTCTTCTTCAGACTCCTTTCTAATATTTGCAGCCATCTTCATTAACTTCACAGGACCAGGTAATATGCCCCAAAGATCTGATAGAGAAGGCCTAATCCATAAGTTCGAACCAAGCTATGTCCATTTTTGCCAACCACTTGGGAGAAGATGTCATCTCCACTAGCACCTGATAGTGACGTTTATGGTTATTGATTTTCAAGATCCTTGAGCTTAGCCTAGATGAATTGGCAAGTGTTTGCATTATACAACCACAAATTAGAATAAGCAATAATTTTGACGAATTCAACAGTAGAGAAAAGTATTATTGAACCTTTCAACATTGACCAACTTTATCATTTAATTAGGGCTACTTTCCAAAGCTGACATGTAATTGTAATGTAAATTTGATGTCCAATTCATCAGTGAATAAAGATGAAAGTAAAATGTCAACTCCAAGGTCAAGCTCAAGGTCATTCTTGCAATCACTCCTTGTTTGGAAGAAAAGAAAAGAAAAGAAAATGTTTGAACAGCCTACTTTATTTCTACAAAGAGGAAGAAACACAGGCATCATTGTATGCAACAATTAATACCATTTCATCGTTTAGTAATTGAATGCAATGGAGACAATCTATGAAATATAAAGAACATATACAAAAGTATGACCAGACTCACTTAAAGAGGGCCCCTTCCATTGACTACCTAGAAAGAAATTCTCAGTTGGGTCTAACCCATATCTCAAAATTAGAACTATCCAAACCAAGGGCACTATAATTTGATGACCTTCGAAAATTTGGTCATGTAGTACCTTCAACGACCAAACTAATACAAAAGCAATACAACTCACCACATAACTGAAACAATATTCATAAACATTATATCAGTATAAATGGAACATCAAAACTGAAAACACAATAATTAATGTTTGATTCAGTAATGAGGTCTAAAATCAGTTCGAACAATGAAACTAACAATAGTTAATTAAAGCAAAATAAGAACAAAATTAGGTTAAATTCAGCTGCTATACCTAAACTGCTGGGATTTCGTGTTGAAAACGATCATACATATATAATGGAGAGAGAGAAATTTTGGAAAATATCAGAATCTGAATATTTAAAACATTGAAGATCATATCCAAAATATTCATAAACAGTACAAGTTGTAGGGGTTCGATTGAAATAAATGATTTAAAGATAGTTTTCGCACAAGTTCGTCAGTAAAATAATGGTGTTTGTGCTTTTATTGTAATTTTTGATTGCTTTACAGAGAAGGGGAAGAGAAAATAACAATTGCAAATGATTGTGAAATACTTTCTCTCTTTAGGAATTTCTTTCCCTTAGTCTCAAAAAAGTCCTCCTGAAGTGAGCTCTCACTCCTCTATTTATAGACGTGAGTGTCCAGTTGATCCTCACGGATTGTCATTGTCACGTCAACACTTGTCTCGCGACATGGATCCTGTCATACCAATCCGCGCCATAAATACCCTGCACAGTATCATCTCGCGCCCTCGACTACGCGATACTGATTCGCGTAATCCCTTGCGCGGATCATACTGTACCCCGTGCCCTGTGATCCGCGCCGTTTCATCAAGGATCTGATTTTTCCTTAGCCAAGGAACCATGATGTTATAGCTTTCCTGGGTCATGACCTTTTGCATGCAACCTTTTTCATGACCCTGAATACTATCGACTTTTCTAAGGTACTCTTGCTTAGAACGGTGTAAATAGGGTTGCGACCCACTATTTACATATCCCAAGCATTTCCCCTAGATTCCGAATAGTACTCTCTACGTGAACAGCATATAGGATTATGAGTTCAAATGTGAGCTATAAACACATCAGTCCCTCATACCTCTCTTTGTATAATGTTAGATCTTGCGTACAAACCTTATTTGGGCCATTTTCCCAAATAATCTTTTATCTGGGTCAGTTTCCCAAATAAATCAAACCTTAGACCATTTTTCCAAATAAATAAATCATTTGGGTCAATCTCCCAAAATAATTCAATCATTGCGGATTACCCTTTTCGCGAGTCATCCCTTTACAGAAGTCAATCCATATATATGTATATACATATATCAAATTCACCTTAATTTTGATACATATATCAAACACTACTGGCTTATCTTCTGGACATGTAGCCTTTTTTGGGTCGTTCCCTGGCCCAAACTTTGTATATTCTTTTGTTTTGATTAATATAATTTATTTACCGAAAAAAAAAAATTCACCTGAATTGCTGAATCGATTTTAGGGCAGTTGAAAAGGAAAAATCAGCTCCACTGATCTTGAGATCGTCAATTATTAACTCAATAGCTTGGTTTCTAGAGTTCGATTTGGGTGAATCGATTGCACCATATACACTTGGCTCACTCTGAATGAGAGGAGTGTGTTTGGACAGTGAGAAAGTGAAGAAGGACCGAGAAAGATGAGCGAGAAAGTGATTCGGGGTTTATTCACACTCCAAAATCACTTTTTACCCCTTTTTTTTTTTTTTAATGTCATTCTATTCCTAAGCTTTCACATAAAATGAAATCGTAAAATACTTGTCCATTGTTTAGAATGATTATAGTTTATAGGCACCGACAAGGGTCTACCCGTGTGGCACACATGACGGAGGAGACATGTGTTCACGTATCGAACAATGGGTGAGTCAATTGATTCCATGCAAAAATAGAAAATTTATGAAGCTGCTAATTTAGTGGATCACTATAAAACTTGAATACCTCTAATCCAATATTTGATTTTGAAGATACTTGAACGACTTTGTTCCTCCTCATCTTGTGAGAAAAATTGGAGCATTCATTCATTTATCCACTATATAGAGAGGAACAAGATATCACCACAAAGAACTAAAGATTTTGTATTTATACATTCTAATATTTGTCTTCAATCAAGAAATTTTTTACAATATAATAAGGGAGAGACTAAGATGTTAAATGTTGGGTGGGATGCATTTAATTCCTTGAATGGTAATGAAATGAAGAATTTTGAACATATCAGACATTTCATTTAACCTATTTGTTTATTTGTGTTTATAAGTTTATCGATTCTCATTATTTAAGTGATAAATGAAATATTTGTAAAATATAATATGTATATATATAAAAAAAATTATGTTTTTTTATAAACGTGTCGGAGGCATGTCGTGTCCTACTTTCTTAGAATTTGTCGTGTTGCCGTATCTGTATCAGTGTTTCATATATGGTAGTTGCCCCGAAGATTTTATTAATAAATTATGTCCAATTACTCAAAAGTTATGACTAATGTAAATATAAAGATTAATTGGGTGAACTATTAATTTTTTAATAATAAATTACCTTAATTAGTTATAAATTACCTTAATTTTTAACCAAATATTGAAAGTGAAAAGGGTAGAAATGCCTCTTCACTTGTCCAAAGTGCAAAATAAAAATGGATTAATTTCATTTACACTCCCTAAACTTTGTTCAAAATGCATTTTGACACCCTCAACTTTGCATAAATGCAGTCAGACCCCTTAATTAGGCAAACTTTCATCAGTTTGACCCCTTATGAACTTTTAGTACATTTTCAAACATGACAGTGCGTGAAATGAATAAAATGCCCTTATCCATATTCCTACGTTAATATATCAATTTGACCCCTTAAATTTAGGGGGTGTAAATAAAATTAATTAAAAAAAATTGTTTACATGTTTAATTAACGCAAGTATTTACTAAATTATTTGCATTTTTCAAAAAAAAATACTAAATTACGCACATAAATAATATTTTTTGTTCCAAAAATAAATTTAATTTTACTGTTTATGTAAATGAAAATATTTAATTTGTCCATTATAATATTCAAACATACAAATTTCTATTTTAATAAGGAAATAAAATATAAAAACACTTTATTCATATAGAATTAATAATAAATTTATATTTTTTAATACATTATTCAATTCAATTAATATAATTTTCTCTCTCCACCACCACCACCACCTCCTCCAAAAAATAAAAAAAATATATTATATTTTAAATCGAAATAAAAATATAAAATATTTGCATTTTTCAAAAAAATATTAAATTACACACATAAATAGCAATTTTTGGTCCAAAATAAATTTAATTTTACTATTTATGTAAATGAAATATTTAATTTGTCCATTGTAATATTCAAACGTACAAATTTTTATTTTAATATGGAAATAAAATCTAAAAACACTTTATTCATATAAAATTAATAATATATTTATATTTTTTAATACATTATTAAATTCAATTAATATTTTTTTTCTCACCACCACCGCCACATTATTCAATTCAATTGAAGTAGTTTATTGATTTCCCAATTCATATACCCAATTCTATATGTATATGTAAATGTGCATGTGTGTGTATATATAGAGAGAGGAGGGGGGTAGGGGCAGGCAGAGATGGGAGGTGGTGGGTGTGTGAAAATTAGGATTAGGGTTAGGGTTTAGTTTGAAAGAGGGATTGAAGAAGATGAGTGTTTGGCGATGAGTTTAAACCAAATCCAAAATTGGAATAAGAATATCCTTATTCCTGTAAATTGATAGATTTAAACTTAAAATAGAACAGTTTGGCAAAGGGCAAACTTATATTTTCCTTTTAAATTAACGCCCAAAAGTGGTCAGGGGATCCAAATGATGAAAGTTTTTCAAATTAGGGGGTCTAAATGCATTTATGCATAGTAAAGGGAACCAAAATATATTTTGAATAAAGTTCAGGGGATGTAAATGAAATTAATCCAATAAAAATCCATGAATAAAGTTTGGTGTTAGAATCAAATTTTAGACTTGCAATGAAATATGGCCAAATCTCAGAGGTTTGTCATTGAAATTTATCTGATGGCATAAGAATTATTTTATAATTGAATGATGTGATGGATTATTTATTATTTTTAGGATAAAGTGCAATAAACCCCCTAAACTATACTCTCTTTCCCAACAAACCCCTCTAAACTTTTAAAATGGCAAAAAATCCCTTTGCCCAAATTATTTTATAAATGACCATAATGCCCTTTCTTATTGAATTATATTTATGCATTTTTCTTATTAACATACATTATGGAATAATTTATACAAATTTGATAATATATACTCCATGAAAAAGTTTAAATTTAAGGTGAGAATTTTTATACATTAAATCAAACAAAAATTTAAAAATTAATAATTACATCTTATACATTTTTTATTACTTTTGAGAATATACTTAATGCGAATACAACTAAAGTGAATAATAGAATTAGGGATGTCCAAGAACCGAACTGGAACCGGGGTGTTCGGTTCCGGTTCCAAAAATCAAATAACCGAAATATTAGGTTCGGTTCCGGTTCTTACCCCTTTGAAACTGAACGAAACCGGAACCGAACCTAATATATATTAGTGTTATATTATTACCTTTATATATATATTTATATTATATTTAAAATTATAAGTTATAATTTGATATGTTTTAATTAACTTTAGGTTTGTAATAATTAAAATTTTGAAATACTTTCTTTAATTTAGTTTATAATTATATTATTTTTTTATATTTGGTGTTATTATTATTATTTTTTAAAATCGATTACGGCCAGAACCGGAACCGAACCGGTTTTGAACACCCTAGGTAGAATTAACATCTCAAAAGATCAAAAAAATATAATGGCATAATTAGAAGTATAAATTTTTTTATTAAAAGGGTCCATTTATATATATCACAAAAAAAAAAATTTGTTATTCAAGTAATTTTTATATCTTAGGGGAAAAAAAATTATTTTAGCATTTAAAAATTTTAAATTTAGGGTGAGAAGTTTAATACATTAAATCAAACAAAATTCTAATATCAAATTTATTACTTAAAAATTCAATAATTACCTCCTATGAACTTTTGTATTATTATTTTTAAGAATATACTTGACGCGAATACGATTAAGGTGAATGGTAAAATTAAAATTTAAAAGATAAAAAATATAGTGGTATAATTAGAAGAATGGAAAATTTTATTAAAAGGGTAGGTTGGTCTTTTACAAGGGAATGGGGGCTAATTGCACCAATTTGATAGCTTAGGGGGGTAATTTTTAGTTCAGGGAGTTAGTTGCAAAAGTGAGATAGTTTAGGGGGGTTTGTTGCACTGTACTCTTATTTTTAAGTCCACAATGGTGGTGTCTGGTAAATTTCTTTAAAAACTCACTAATTCACCATTGAATAAGTGTTTTTCTTAATTGTTTGAAGAGTCCTTTGTCATGGTGTTTTTCTTAATTGTTTGAAGAGTCCTTAGTCATGGTTCACAATTATAATTTTGGTAATTATTGTAATAATAGTATAATACACTTTGATCTTAAATACAAATTTAATAAAGTCGGACCAATTAAAAGAATTACAAATCAGATTGTTGTCGTGCATCGATAATTTGTGAAAGGCAAAACTTGACTCAACCCCATCGTAATAAACTTGTTCTAAGCCCAACATTTCTAGTAATAATTTAAACTGGCACAATTATTTAAAAATAAATTTTAGTGACCTCTTCTATGATTTTACTAGTAATAAATTTCATATAAGTAAAGTATTTGTGATTTATTACAAGGACCTTTCCAAATTTTTTTATAGAATAAATTAGGGAATGTATTTTTCATTGTTTTTCAACGTTTGAGCAGGAGGGAGTTGAGGGGTTAAAGTTGAGGAGAGGGTGGGTCAGAGGGAGGATGTAATTGTAATAAATCTCAAAAGAATCCCCTTATATGGAATTTGTCCAAAAGCCTAAGGACGTTTGTGCATTTTACCCGTTCTTTAAACCCACCGACTTACTGGTCAAGAAATAGCTTTTCCCGCTCAAACCCATTTCAGCTTTCGGAGCAGTGCAAATTTTCTCTCTCTAGATATCGCACCTATACGCAATACACAGACCTGTATATATAGAGTACTTATATATATCGTAAATCGACATACTTACACTTTTCTCACTGTAACTACTACGATCAAGCGAACCTCCCTTTCAAGACAAAGCTAGGTATTATTCGATCACTTCCATCAAATCTATCATTTTGATTAGATTTTTCAATTTTATCTTCAACAATATATCTTTTGGAGAACAATGGTTTTGATTCATTCCTGTTTTTGTTTTTTTATTTTTTTGTTCTGATTCTTAGGGTTTGCGACATCCCTATTTCGAGATTTCTCTGCGATTCAGGTCCAATACTTCTCCAATCTCGAATTATGATTAATTTTATGTGTTTTGAAGATAATTATGACTCGGAATCCCAAATTGTGATATGTGTGTGTGTGTGTTTTATGTGAATCGGTTCAAGAATTTGATGCGCGATACAATATCTGGGAATTGCGATAGGGTATATGTAGGAACTATTGCGAGTTGTATTGTTTTTATGAGGTGTCTCAATCTATAGATTAATCTTGAATCGTACAGTATTTGCGAATAGTTTGTATATATTATGTGGTTGACGGAATATTGTGTGGCATGGAAAAATTAGTAGTTTGTTGAAACTTGACATAGGGATTTTGAGTTCTCTGGGTGCTCTGCCTTCTTTGGAGATGTATTATTTTGAGTGTAAACACAGTCCCCTGCTTTGCCCCCTTTAAGTTTTTGAGATTTTGGTGAACTGAATTCCAATTGGGTGGTGTTTCTAGTCAGTTTATATGGAGTAATATATTTGGAATATTTAATTTTGTTTATGCTGCAGCTATTGGGTTGTAAATCCTTTGGCAGTGGGTTTGAACTTGTGTAATGGCTATGTTCAGATGTGATGTATTAGAAGATTGTTTTATCTTCTACATGTTATCTATATTTTGAGTTCAAGTTGTGCAGCAGCAGTAGTATAGTGCTTGCACTCAAATTGTTGTATGTAACTTGAGGAGTTACACTCCTCAATATTTTGAGTTCAAGTTGTGCAGCAGCAGTAGTATAAAATTACCTCTATTTATTTAGGCAGCCGATTAGGGGCAACCGAGACTTGAACCAATAGGGATTTCTTTGTTGGAAGTGTTTTTAAATGTGATGTTTACCATGTATAATGTTGTATGTAACTTGAGGAGTTTTTCATGTTTGTGCATTATTTCAACATGTCTAACAACATAAGCTGGTTGAACTCTGCATGGGTATCGATGACCTAGGTGTGAGTTGGTTTAAGCTCGACCTTGACCTCAACCGTTGTTGGGTTACTCTAATTGTGCCCTAAGTAATATTTTAAGGGATTTGTGTCCAATGTGTAAAAGACTTGAGATATAATGCAAAAAGTTCAAAAATCAAGATATAAACAGGAGAAAGGCTAGGGGTGTCTTAGGTCCTATTTGGATCGGCTTTTCAGAACTTGCTTTTGCTTTTGGCTTTCTAGAGAGAAGTTGTTAACTTTGGGATAGAAAAAAAGTATCGCAGTAGAGGAATGTCCAAGGGTTGGCACCGGTAGGATGGCTCGCAACGAAAATTAATCATAGAGTAATGTGTAAGCATCCCAAGTTCATCCTAATGAGGTAAACAGATCAACAATGGAGTTCCACTTTCTCTGTCTAATTACTCTGGAATAGCATCAAAATTAAAATATGTTAAACAACTCAATACAACTATCTTAAATGTTACTGATTTCCGGGGGGGGGGGGGAACTAGTTAAACAAGGATTATACAAGTTGGAAGAATATAGCAGATGGATAATTAACATTTTAATGGGATTTACACACATATACGGTTCAGATTTTCAACAATAAAGAACCTTGTCCTCGAATATAATTTTTCAAAGCCAATACTAAATAAGAATGGACAAATATGTATGATGGGAAAACATGAAATAATCCTCGAACCACAGCTTTCTATGCGTCTCATTTAAGCTTGTTCGGTAAAATTGTTTATTTCATGGATTAGGAAGATAAACAACCAAAACAATCTGGAAGTGTTGAAATAAATTTCTTTGGTCCACATTAGCACCCAATTTATTAATCCACAACAAAATAATAAACAAAGAAAGACTAATTCAACTCATACACTGCTTATTATAGAGGAACTATACCCACTCTGATCATCCCAGTATTTTGACCAAAGCATTGTACCACCATGCTTCCATGACCTCTTTATCACCGGAATAATCTCCGAAGTCAACACATTCGCTGGAATAAACCCACTTCCGGCCTCCTGTGGAACCGCCGGCAACCCCAAGAACACATACCTAGCTCTTATGGATGTGCTCAAACCCTTCCACGAACTTAATAGGTTATCACTATTACTAGAAGCGTATTGACAACGAGGGTTGTTATAAAATTGAACCCAAACATAGTTAGAAAGGCCTGTGTTGAGTGCAGTCCCTAGGAAGTTATTAGGAAATGGACGATGTGGTGCACCTGCTAGGTACACTTTTCGACCATACTTACTATAATCTGACAAATATCTTGCAAGATCATCCCAATGTTGCGTTGATCTGAGCTCAATGTCGAAATCAATCCTGCCAATGTCGCGTTTCCTAGAGGTCGCGAAATCGCACGTCCCCCTAAAAAGTTGTTCCATAGATAACATGTGATTTTTTTGCGTCCGCTTTGGACGCCAGAGAATAGTTTCTGACGCCTCCACCGAGGGAGAGCATGACCTTAATCTCTCGTTGTTGGCAGGAACGTATGTCATCGCTCACAAAGGCGCAAGCGTTGAATGCAGGGTTGTAGTGGCCGGCTAGGTTGATCTCGGGGGTTTGACCGTTGCCAAATACGTTGAGGAAGGCGATATTGATGTAGGAATATCTTCCGGTGGCGCATGTTTCGGCTAGGGGGGCCTCATTGCCGTTTTGGCCCCAGCGATGCCACTGACGAAAGAGGTGTAGACTAGGGTTAGGGATACAAGGAAAAGGAGAAGAGATGTGGGTTGATGTTTGATGGCAATTGTTGAGTATTGCTAGTACAAAAATATGAAGTGAGTTGTGTGTTTTTGTAGTATCAAAGACAAGAAGAGAGAGAGTTGTTGTGGAGTTGATATTCTATTGAGTGCCTTTGTCCCAACTCCTAAGTGTGTTGTTTATGGCCTTTTTGGTAAGAATAAGTCAATAAGCCACATTTTCTGTGGCTTGTTTTGAACCCTTAGCTTCACGCTGAGTTTTTGCACGTTGTTTGATTTGCATCTTAATACGTTATTAATTTGGTTTGTATTGTATCAAAAAAATGATTTATATTTTAGATGATTTGACTCATCAATGAATTCATAAACTTGAATCCTTAGGCCCTATTAAGTTGTGAGAATGTTCAGGTACGACTTTTGTTAGTGGTGTAGTTTTCTATTTAATCATAAGTTCAGCTCCATGGACCAATTCAGACTGCCACTCCAATTAGCTTCCTGATAGTTTTGGTAGTGGGAGAAGATCAGTTGAAGGGATGAGATTTGGAGGTTATGAGAAGATCCCATATGTGGAGAAAAGTTCTCATGTTCCTCTGGGAGAGGAGGATGAGATGGGTTGTGACCAGTAGCGGAGAAGCATTGGTGGCTAGGTTTGGTGTACCCAGGTCAAGGTGCATAGAAGCTTGGTTGGTGTGACCATAAACACATGGGGTAGAATTTTGATATATTTCCAAGTTACGGTAGGAAAACAGTACTCGCTCCGAAACAACAACTCTTTATTATATTCTAAAAAGCGTCTAAGAAAGAAGTATATATAGTAGTTCGAAATTTTATTTGCCTATTCCTAGGATTAGTCAGCCTTGTTTGGGTCCTCTCTGCCTTACAAAACATTGAGCTTAGGAAGTCATTAACTTTGACTAATAAGCATTACTTTTATAACATAACTAATGCAAAGGGTTTGTGGTGTAATCTTTAGGTGATGTATTTAGGAGAGGCATCACTTTTGGTGGACATGATTTTCTATTCACCTTTTTAACATTTTCCACTCTTTGTTCTTTCATATTTCTAATATTTATCTATGTATTCTGTAACATGCATTATTTATAATGCTTTCTTTGCAACTGGACATAAAACTATTTTTCGGGATATTTCAGAAAAATGGCAAAACAAATCTGTTCCGACTGCCAAGGCAGCATTGAATCTCTGGACGGCGATGAAGTGGTTACTATATGTGTGTGCCGGGATGAGGACAGGAAACCGGCATTTCCCTGCTTTGTCTGCAACACGATGTTCACGGAATTGAAAAAATTGAAGGCTCATCACAAGGCGAGCCACAAGAACAAGGGTCTGAAGTGTCATCTGTGTCCTCTGGGCTTTGAAAACCGCCCGAACCTTGCGTGCCACATCAAAAGGCATCACCCCAGCGCGAAGAAATAACTATATCCCTACATGTTCTTCCTTCACGTTGTATTTTGCTTATTTTTTTAATTCCTCTGGAGTTATTTTTCTGTTCATAATTCCAACTTTCTACCTTTTCCTAGACTTGTCATACAATAGGAAAATCAGGTGCTTCATGTTTTTATGTGCTTTAAAGAATAATATTTGTGAGTGTACCCTCTTGTGCCCCACAAACACACACACAGAGACATGCATACATGCTAGTTTATACATATACATATGTGGATTTATGCATATTTAGTTGTTTCTGTGTATATATCTTATTCTGTATATTAGAATTCATGGTTACCTGCCTGTCTAGTAAATCTTACTTACCATGCAATAGGAAAATCAGGTGCTTGTCATTATATAGTTAGAAAAATGGTTGATTTGTGGAATATAACTTGAAAATTGTTGGTAAATAGGAAGCATGGTTTTGAGCATGGAATGTCCATTGCTAATAATCTGATGTCTTTTAGAATTCGATGATCTTCCCAACCATTTGTATATAATCTGTTTAGTCTGCTTTGGTAAGTCCGATTCCAGTTGTTTTGCTCGGATAAAATCAGTAATGTGGCTCAAGTTAACGAAATTTCGATCTAGTGGTTTTGATAACTGGAACAAAGTTTTGAATCCACTTAGTTACAAAATGAATGAAGAGAGAGTGAAACAAAACAGAAAATCAGGAACTTGAACACCCTTGCTCTGCATAAATCAGAAGAAAAAGTTGCCGCCTGCGATGCACTGAAGCATCCATATTTTAATCTCATTTGAGAATGCAGTTTGGGTGCTTTGATTTGCGGTTATAAAAGTGGTTCTTTCTCCCCTGCCGAAACCCATTATCATTTTACTTACAAAGAAATTCTGGCTATCAAACGCAGCATTGGAAAATTTGAATTCCATTTGATAGGTCATCATTTCCTGATTGAAACAATTTTCCTAACATGCTTAAGTTCAAACAGAAATATATCACCTAGTAACACTACTCTCAAGAAATACTCATCATTTACCAGTTACCAGTTACCATTTCCATAATATAATGGTAATTTGTAAGTTCTTGTTTGCCAAAAAAAAAAAAAAATGTAATTGAAGGTGCGCTCAAGAACTACGATGTCACAATTGTGCATTGAATTTGTGAAACAGTTTACTATTAATTGTGTTGATCCAGAGGCCATTGAAACAAATAAAATTAAAATGAAGTGGTTATCAAATCTTCTTATACTACAGCTCCACAGCCTCCACCAAATTATTGATATAGTTTTCAATATAAATTTCAATCTAGCATCCATTATACTTCCAACTTCTATTGTGAATTGTTTCTCAAATTCAAGCACTGATTTGTGAGCACTAACATATTCAGCATAGGACCAGATTTGAGCGAAGGCAAAGTTATTACTTAGGGTAAAGTGCACAAAACCCACTCAACTATCGCCCAGGAACAAAAAAACTCCCATCAACTACAAAAAAAAAAAAACCCCTCAACTATCAATTGAGTCCAATGTATCCCCTCAATTCATAAATGACACATTTGCCCCTAAATTAAATTTTGAAAAAGTATATAAAATTAAAAAAAAAAAATTAATTCCGAATATATATATAAAATTCGAAACAAATATATAAATTTTGAAAAACATATATAAAATTCGAAAAAGTATATAAATTTCGAAAAAAATATAAAATTCAAAAAAAAAATATAAATTTCAAAATATATATATATATTTCAAAAAATAAAATTTGAAAAAATATATTTATTGGTAGAATGTCATATCTTTTATAATGAAGTGAATCAAACTACTTACCAACAACATCAATTAGTGGTCTTCTTTTATATATATATTTCCAAAATATATATATTTGTTTCAAAATTTATATTTTTTTGAATTTTATATATTGTTTTCGGATTTTATATATTTTTTTCGAATTTTATATATTTTTTTCGAAATTTAAAAAAAATTCAAATTTAATTTTTTTTTCAAAATTTAATATATTGTTTTTGAATTTTATATATATATTTTTCGATTTTTATATATTTGTTTCGAATTTTAAATTTATTTCAAAATTTAATATATTGTTTTTTGAATTTTATATATTTTTTAAAAAATTATATATATTAATTAACCCTTAAAATAATTTATTTTATTTTTGTAAGGGTAAAATTGTAATTTTGCAATGGGGATGGGGTAAATTGCACCCATTGGGATAGTTGAGGGGTTTTTTTTGCCCCTTTTGTAGTTGAAGGAGGTTTTTTGCTCATGGGACAATAGTTGAGGGGGGTTTTATGCATTTTACCCTATTACTTATTACTAATCTTATAGGACGCCATTATAAAGGGAAATTACAGTTTCACCCCAATAATTAAGATCATATAAGCCGACCGGAGATGTAAAATTACATGTATACCCATATTTATTTATTAAAGAAAAATTACTGACATAAGCATTGACTGCATGTTGATTGTGCCGGAAGTTCACCGGAATGAAGTATATGTTATAACTTACTAACTAGATAAGTCAGGTTCGATTCTTACTAGGTGCAAACAATTTGTTAGGGCCATGACCAGGGATATAGTTCAAGCCTTACCCAACCTATGTGAAGGGATCGCTTTGCACATGTCCCGTAGATTAGTCGAGGAGGTGAAAGTATAATTATTATTAAAGAGGGATTGTGAGTGTAATTTTACAATGAGTGGATGAAACCATAATTATGGCAACAATAGTATAGACATGCCTTGCATTATTGCATATGATTGGTCAACGTTGACCATTATGTTCACGATATATCCCCTAGTTTTCACACCAAAACATAGTATGAAATATAGGCCGGCCGGTTTCTTAGGCCGCGGTTATTGGTTCGGACCTGTATATTGGTTGGTTCCGGTTCATACATCCGAACGGTCAATATTCACTGAAATGGCCTGTTCCAACCGGTTTCGATCAGTTCTAAATTTTTCGTATCGAATTTTTTTTAAAAAAAAGAATCAAATTGTAATTTTCTAATTAAATTACACAATAATAAAATACTTTTGAATTTAATATAATTCACACCTAAAATAAAAAATATAAAAGCTTTTTTGGAATCTCTTTCAAAAAATTGTGAATGTTGTGCATTGAAGTGCTTTAAGGATAAAAGTAAAAGCAAAAAAAAATAATATTTTACTAGATGATCTATTAATGATGAATCAAATATCCAATGAAGATACAGTTCAAAATTGGCAATCCTCTCATGAACCCGAAAATCCACCGCGTAATTCATTTTGATGGTGAATCATGTACTTATTCTAATTATTTTGTATTAATTTGGAAGTAAAATATATCTTTTATGATTTGAATATTTATTTGTTTAAATTTAATACTATGGAATAGTCTCATAAGAAAATCAACGACACCTTTAAATTCATTAATAAATCATTCCGTGTACAAAATGTCTTTAAAAAATAAATAGAATTCATTTAAAATTATCAAAAAATCATCAAACTTTAATTGTGTTGTCAGAAGTACCATATCAGTACATTTTGGCCACCATGTGCAAGTTTTTAAAAAATTCACGATTGTGATAGCTAAAATCGTTACGAAACCCCGATACTGACCCGATTCCGTTACACCGATACCGAAACCGATACACCAACCAAAATTATTTTTGTGAACCATGCACCAAATGGGGTTACGCAAAAACATACCAAATGGGGTTCCGAAAGCAGCACCGAAATGGAAGTAGTTTCAGCCCATAATTAGAGGGTATGAATGAGGAAATCAGAAACTGAAATGAGGGATTTGGAGTGGAAGAGAAGAAGAGGAAAGAGATTGGAGTTTTGTTGAGGGTATTTCAGACTTTAAACAAAAAAGTTGATTAATCTATAATTAGTTTAGTTAAGTTAATCAAATTAGAAATTAAAACTTAAATGTTGATCAATTTGTAATTTATCGTCCCTAACTTTACCTACATGCACAGAGCCACATACAGGGGATAAGGGGGCAGTTGCCTCCTTTGAAATTTTAGTTTTTTAAATACTTTTAATAGTAATACAAATTATCTTAAGGGATTTATAGCAAAAAAATGATATTTGACCCCTATTAAATTTGTTAAAATTTCTGTTTATTGCCCCTCAATTTCAAATATTAGATAAAATTATTATGCTAAAAATAAAAATATCTTAAAATTATATGTAATATATAAATTAATTTAATAAATTATTTAATGGAATCCTAATTTTCTTCTTATGGTCTATCTAACCCACAACTAAGAGCCCACAAGACCACAACCAACATCCCAAAACCCATTTAACCCAACCTACAATAACTTCTAATTTAATTAAAACACAACCCACAAGGCTATAAACCAACATCTCAAAGCTCATTTAACCAAACTCACTATAACTTTTAATTTAATTAAAGCACAACTCATAACTCACTTGTCTAATTGAACCCTAATTTATTTGATACAAAGAAAACTTTACATCTCTCTCACGGTAAGCTCTCTCTTGACGACAAGAGCGGAGCCATTATTTGGCTAGGGGGCCATGGCCCCTCCCCAATATCATTAAAAATTTTTTTAGCCTAAAAAATTATATATATCATAGATATCTTTATAAAAATTGCATATGGCCCCTCCAAGATTTTTTTTAAAATTCCTTTGGTAGCCAAGAAAATATAAATTTTACCAATAAATTTATAAAAAATTGCATTGCATCCTCCAATTTTTTTTTAAAAAAAAATCCTTTAACAACCTAAAAAAATATAAATTTTACCAACAAACTTATAAAAATTATATTGGCCCACCTATATAATTTTCTTGGCTCTGCCCTTACTCGGCGACAAAATTTCTTTTAAAAGTTGCCCTCCAATAAAAAAATTTCTGGCTCCGTCTCTGTCTACCTATATGTAGTTTTCCTAAAAAGAAAAGAAAAGAAACCCTAAACCCCCAAATTATCGCGATAAATAAACAGTTTTCTAATTTTGCAAACCCAGATCTTCTCCGTAAGCTCCCTCTCTCTAATTTCTCGCCTTCTTCTTCTTCTATTTCTCTCTCCCCCTCTCTTCATCTTCCATTTACTCTTACTTTCTACATATCTGTATATGTATACATCATACATGCACAAATTTACGTATGTGTATAATAATTGTATATCTGTAGTGAAATAAAATATCTGTCTCTCTCTATAGAAATACTCTATTATCAGTTAGAATTACCACTATGATGTACAACAAATTGTTGGTTCTTATATACTATAGCTCCACCAAATGATTAAATGATATTGCGCGGATTAGTTAGACATAATTGCAATACCGAATGATTATCAATTGTTAGATGAATAAATATAAACATATATGTGTTCCACATTTATGCATCTTATGAACATTATCACGTAGGTCAAACAATTCTGCTTATATTTTCGGTGCAAGTATCATTACTCTTAATATAAATTTCAATTTAAATTTAGCATCCCTTCCACTTCTAACTTATATACTAAAATTCTTCATAAAATCCGTACACTAATTTGTAAGTACTAACCTCACTCAAATATGTTTATATTCCAGATTTGAGTGAGGTCAGAGTTATTACTTATTTATAATCATATACGACGCCGTTTCTTTACTGATTGTATAAACTACAAAATATACAGGCCTTGCTTCTGATTGGTCCACGTTGACCAATATGTTCGCGATATATCGCCAAGTGTACACACTAAAATCGAAATAAAATAAAGAAAAAAAAAAAGAAACACAGAGAAATGGAAAACGAGAAGGAGAGAAGAAGAAAATAGAAGAAAAGAAACCCTAAACCCCCAAATTATCGCGATAAATCAACAGTTTCCTAATTTTGCAAACCCAGACAAGAGAGATCATCTCTCTCATTCTCAGTAAGCTCTTTCTCACTCTCTCCTTCTTAATTTCTCGCTATTTTCTCTCTTTCTTCATCTATTTCTCTCCCCCTCTCTTTTTACTCTCACTTTCTATATATCTATCTATATATATGTATACATACACAAATTTGTGTATGTGTATAATTGTATATCTGTAGTGAAATAAAATAGCTGGCACATTAGAAGGCGAATTGCTGGGAGAATACAAGAAATTTGAAGTTTTCGATTTTATATTTATTTTTTCTTAGCAACCAAACGGAACCTTAGTGGTTTAATTCGGTTTCAAAATTGGGTTGGGGAGCTGAGTTTTTGATTTTTGATTAATTGCTTGGTAGATGTAATGTTTGTACTGTTTGTTTGTTTGTTTGCTGAGAAAATGTAAAAGAAAGTGAACATGTAGTTGGGTTTTGTTTCTAACTAAGTATACTAAGGAATGGCAGCATTACACGGTTTACACCAGCTAGATCAGCTAGGATTAATCAGCTTTATATATATATATAATATATATTTGAAGAGATTATTATATATATATATAAGTGTACTAAAACCTTCCATTTTGAAGAGCTCAGGTTAAAGTGGCAATTTTAAGCCATCATGAGGATGAGAGGAACTTTGTGAGTATCGGAAATTCTTTTGAAACATAGGCTGCTTAGTTTGTATTTACGAAAACAGATTTCTGTTTAATCAGTTTTAGTTTGTTTGGTTTAGTTTTCTGAAAATAATTTTTAGAAAACTCAGCTATTAAAATGAGAATTCATTTTCATTGTTCTCAAAAACCTGTTTTCTGTTCTCAGAATTATCGAGAACAGTTTTCAGATATACAAACCAAACATGCCATAACCTCCAAGATATGAACCTGCAGCCTTAGAGAATGAATCACATTAATAACGATCTGCTTGGCATTCTGAGTAAAATATAGAGGCCCCCATTGTGAAGATTAATCCATTCGGCGCCAAATTGCCATATAGCTGCCATGAAAACAAATTTCAGAACTTCGCGATCCGGTTTGAGTACTCCTGGCAGAGGGAGCAATGAACAACTTGATTAGTGGTTGAAAGCTTTCCTCAGGTAACAAATTACATTAAAAAAGATGAAAAAATCATTCCCACAACCCCCAAGCAAACACACACTTGAATAGTACATGTTCCTGCTCATCAGAGTCCCTTAAATAGTGGTTACATATAGGAACTAAGTAGCTAACTCTATTCTGGAGGTTAAACAAGGTAGGCAGTTTATATGTACAATGTTTTGGTGGCAAAGTTTTTTTGGAGTAAAAAGGTCGCTCGATTTTTGTCTAGTACCCAACTTGAAGCATAGAATAATATAGCTCACATATACTTGGAGTAGTAATTTGATCTAGTGCTGATTCATGTCAAGCTGTTTCATTTCAGTACAATTCTGGAATATTTTCTATCAGTGGCATTATATAGTAATTTGCTGATCACTCTTTTTGTGTTTTTTTCCCCGGAAATGTATTTCTCTTGTAATTATGTTGCTAGGATTGCTGTATGGACCGTATGGTTGAATGTGGTTGGTGCTTGTGAATGTAAATTGTTAAATGTGCCGTTTCCATCCTTTAAGTTCCTTAATCAGTATTGTATCCCATAATTTAGTGCTGCAACGTTAAAGCATTAAAATCGTCTAACTTTTCTAGGAATGATTCTTGAGCTTTTCCTCATCTTCAATTTATTCTTGACAGTTGTTTATTTATTTCTGTAGTTTGCTTGTTCAGGTCACCATTGATAACAGCAAGGCATCAACGTCATCAGTAAGTCCATGCAGTTTTTTATGTTACAAATTTCTGTTGGAATATCAACTGTGCTGAGTTGTCATGTCTTGTGTTATTACTACTATATGACTTTACGACTGGCCCACTTGATTACTAGTCGGTTTTATATGATTTCTATAGCTTCTACAGTGTTAAGTTTGCTATTTTCTGCTTCCTATAATTTTTGCTGTGTTGAGTTTGCATAGATTCTCTTGTAGTAAGATCGTTGTTGTTACCATCTGAAAGATTTTACACGGTTGAATTTTACTAAATTTAGAGTTGTATTGATTTCTTGATTGTGGAATTACAATCCACAATCTATGTGATATTCTATATATATATACATATATCTGTAGGCCGAAAATATTTGAATGAATGATTCATGACTAGGATGTTTTGGTGCAGTCTCACCACTAGTTGAACCCAGTCAAATCCATGTTTACTTACTTTAGTAATCTGGGGTCATTAGGATTAACAATCCGTAGTACTTGTTGGCATCAGAAACTGAATTAAAAAATAGGTTTGTACGTCTTCTGAGGAAAATTTTTAAATCGAAATAAATCTTGTGGCAGTGGTTGCATGTTGATAAAAGAATTACTTATACTCATAACAAGTTGGTTGTATGTTTATTATCTGGCAGTGGTCAGAGAAAAAGATGTTTGCTGGGAATATGCTGAGAAGTTAGATGGGAACAAGGTGAGATGCAAATTTTGCTTTAGAGTTTTGAATGGGGGGATTAGTAGGTTAAAACATCATTTGTCTCGACTTCCCAGTAAAGGTGTAAATCCATGTAGCAAAGTAAGGGATGATGTTACTGATAGGGTGAGGGCTATAATAGCATCAAAGGAGGATGGCAAAGAAATTTCTACTGTTAAAAAGCAAAAGATAGTAGAAGCTAGATCTCCTGTATTTATATCTGTAAATAGACCTCTTATGGCCATTGAAGCAGCACCTCCGATTCCAAAAATATTTCCTTCACAAACAAGCCCTTCCTTTGGAAATGATCAAGAAAATGCAGAGAAAAGTATCGCCTTGTTCTTTTTTGAAAATAGGCTGGACTTCGGTGTAGCTCATTCTTCAGCTTATCAAGAAATGATTGAGGCAGTAGGAAAGTGTGGACATGGATTTAGAGGTCCATCTGCAGAAACCCTAAAAACTACTTGGTTGGACAGGATCAAGTCTGAAGTGAGCTTACAATCAAAAGACATTGAGAAAGAGTGGGCTACAACCGGATGTACTATAATGGCAGAAACTTGGACAGACCACAAATCAAGAGCTTTAATCAATTTTTTTGTTTCATCACCCACCCGAACATTTTTTCATAAATCTGTTGATGCATCTTCATATTATAAAAGCACAAAATGCCTTGCCGATTTATTTGACTCTGTAGTTCAAGATTTTGGCCCAGAAAATGTTGTGCAGATAATAGTAGAAAATAATCTCAACTGTAACAGTATACTGAACCATATCCAGCAGAACTATGGAACTATTTTTGTATCACCTTGTGCTTCCCAGTGTCTCAATGCAATCCTGGAGGAGATTTCAAAGCTCGATTGGGTCAATAGATGTATCTTGCAGACACAAACTGTTACAAAGTTCATATATAACAATTCATCGATGCTTGAGCTGATGAAGAAGTTTACTGGAGGACAGGATGTCATTCGGAGTGGTGTTACTAAGCCAGTTTCCGACTTCCTTTCTTTGCAATCTGTATTGAAGCAGAGGTCAAGATTGAAACATATGTTCACCAGTCATGAGTTCTCAAATTCACCTTACGCAAATAAACAACAGAGTATAACTTCGATGGGTATTCTTGAGGATAGTGAGTTCTGGAGGACAATTGAAGAGTGTGTTGCTGTTTCCGAGCCTTTCCTGAAAGTGCTGAGGGAAGTATCGGGAGGAAAACCTGCTGTGGGGTTTTTATACGAGTTGATGACCAAGGCCAAGGACTCGATAAGGACATACTACATCATGGATGAGATTAAATGCAAGACGTTTTTAGATATTGTAGATAAAAAGTGGAAGAATCATCTGCATTCGCCTTTACACGCTGCAGCAGCATTTTTGAATCCTAGTATTCAGTATAATCCAGATACTAAATTTATTGGATCCATAAAAGAAGACTTTGTCAGAGTTCTGGAGAAACTACTCCCAACCCCTGACCTGAGACGAGATATCACAAATCAAATTCTATTGTTTACAAGGGCTTCAGGGTTGTTTGGTTGTAACCTTGCAAAGGAGGCGATAGATACGGTCTCACCAGGTATGTATTATGTACTATTGCATCTTTACACCAGTAGCGTGATTAAAAAAAATTACAGTAGACATTGTTTCATTAGAACTTCTCACTGACTGAGTGGAATGGTGCAACTGTATCCTCGGCATTTGTTGCAATCACCATCTTTATGCCAACATTATTTCCTGATGTATAAGGGTTCGATCCTTATAATATTACTTTTCTATCCTGGGTTAGATTTTTCCCTGTTCATATCAGAATCAATTAGGACACGCTGTTCTATCCTCACGCTAATTGAACAAGCTTCAGGTGGAATTAAGTTCTTTTTTCTCCCCATACTCAAAATATTTGGACAACATAATCTTAACTCTTAAAGAATATGAAAGATTAAATAACTACTCCCTGATCTGTTTGGATAGGTCGCAGGCATCTTTATTTTAAGCAAAAATATTTGCTTTCGGTTCTGGTAATAATGTAGATCTTAGGAGTGTTTCTTACGAAAGCCTTGCTTATCTTTGTTATTAGTAGGTGGTGTTTGGATTCCTAAAATTTCAGAAATTTTCGTTTAGTGTCTTAATGCCTTTTTTACATATGGATGGGTTCGGCCACATAAATCTTATTTTTGATTTCTTTCCTCTTAATCAGCGTCATTGCTCTTTACGAATACTACTCTACAACTTTGACATACATATTTATGTACATGTTTAAAAACCCTCATCCTGCATTGGAGCACATTCAAACGATTATTTGTTATAGGTGTTAACAGATTGCTTATATAATATAGGGCTTTGGTGGGAACAATATGGTGATTCTGCACCCACACTGCAACGAGTTGCGATTAGAATACTCAGTCAAGTTTGCAGCACTTCCACGCTTGAGAGGCATTGGAGCACATTCCAGCAAATCCACTCCGAGAAGCGCAATAAGATTGATAAGGAAACATTGAACGACCTTGCCTACGTAAACTACAATCTCAAGTTAGCAAGATCGATGAACTTGAAGCCCCCAGAAGCAGATCCTATTCAAGCTGATGACATCGACATGACTTCAGAGTGGGTAGAAGAGAATGAAAACCCTAGCCCCACTCAATGGCTTGATCGGTTCGGTTCCACCCTTGATGGAAGTGACTTGAATACAAGACAATTTAGTGCTGCTATATTTGGCGGGAGTGACCACATATTTGGTTTGTGAATCATGCAATCCTTAAACTTCACATGTTGTACTGTAGGTGTTTTTTGTATCATGTTTCTATGGGTTACTAGCAGATTTTGTAACCATGACAATTGTGCTTTGTGTGGGAGTAGATGTATAAATGTAGTTGTGTTTGATATATATGGTCTCGCCTTCTTATATGTACATGATTTGTCATCTCTAATCTGGAAGCTTAGTAGCTCGGAGATTGTTAGGTTGTGACAATTAGTGTCGGTGAGTTATGACAAGACATGAATATTTATTAAATGGGTCAATACAAGTACTCAAAGACATTAACGCAAACACGTTGTGATAACTATATTGAATAACACAACTCGCCTAAACCCATTTAAAAAATATATTAGGAATTTAAGATTGGACACGACAAATAAATAGCAACACAACCAACAAATAGAAACATGACGACAAATTATGCAAAATTATTTTTGACTCAAACATTACATATTGACTCAGATTATTTTAATGTGAAAAGTCAAACACGATATATATTTTTTCGAACATTACATGTTGACTCAGATTATTTTAACATGGACACAGGCATTTTTGTAAATGAATTAGTGAGTTAAACAAAATCACAATACACAACTCTATCTCACACTGGTTTCAAACATGGTTGGCACGTGATCGCCTTTGTCTGGTAACCAATGATTGTCACGTGTGACCCTCTCTCCCCCTCTCACAGTGTTTTCAGTTTCCATCCAAAACAATTCTTCCCGCCATTTCTGCTTTCCCGCCAAACAAGACCCCAATTCAAACTCCAATCTCTCTCTCTCTCTCCATCTCCAAGCGCACGTTAGCATTTTCACTCTGCAACAAAACCAGTATTCGATCCCCAAAACTTCAAATCTCTCTCTCTCTCTCTCTCACACATACACACACATGGCAGACCCAATCGACTTCTCAAAAACACAGCGAATAGTCCTCCTCATAGACCTCAACCCCCTCCTCCACCTCCAAAACCCTAACCCTAACCCTAACCCATACATCACCTCCATCCTCACCGCTTCCCGAATCCTCCTCACATTCCCTTCTCTCTCCGCCTCTCTCTTCGCCTTCAAGCTCTTCTTCTCCTCTCTCTCCCCTCTCCGCTCCTCCTCCGCCCTCCACCGCCTCCTCCCCAAAACCCCCTCCCCTTCTTCCCTCTCCTTCAACCACCCTCCCCAAACCCTAATTTCTCTCACTCAAACCCTAAATTCCCTCTCTACATCCCCAATTTCTCCCGATTTCGACAATTCTCCGCACCGGGCTTCGCACACGGCCAGCTCCTTGGTCCAGCTAGTCCACGATTATGCTTGGGAGTCCCAAATTGAAAACCCATCAGGTACATTGCAAAATTCACCAATTGTTCGATCGAATTTGATTATTTTGTTTTCCCCAATACCTAGGTCATGGAATTGTTTATCTGAATTTATGGATTTGGAAATAAATGACGAAGCTTTGATGCAAATAGATGTGTTTCATAGGAGATTTGTTAATGTTTTTGGTGCTGTGAATGATGCTTATGTTGAAAGAGATATTCATTTTAGCTGGATTGATGTTGTGTGTGAATTTGACCTCAATGAGGAGAATAGTGAGGGAGAAGAATCGACGTTGCAATTAGGGTTTTTTGAAAATGGGATTAGGAGGTTGGGTTGGGGATTGTGTTCTAGTGAGTCAATGGTTTTGGGTTCTGCTCTGATTCCTTTCGGATTGATTTATCCGAGGATTGGGATGTCTTTTAATTTTCTGAATTCTAGTAATATTTATAAGAGAGTTCATGGACGATTGGGTCTTGAGATCTCGGATGTGAGTGGGAAGCCTTTGGAATGCAAGTGCTGTGATCTTGAATTGCTGAACACCAGCAAGTCATCTGGGGTTAGATACGATGATGTTATGCATAACTTAGAACATAGAAATACTGAAATCGGAGGGCATGATGAAGATGAAACATTTTGGGGTCGTTTTAGTGATGGAACTATTAAGCTGCATGTGAAGGGAGTGAAGAGATATGATGAGGTTGATAGAACCAATTTTTGCTCATACAATAACATTCTAGTACGAGGAATCTCGAGAGAAACTGGGAAAAGCAAAAAGAAAGGCTCCGGTGCTTTTTTTGCAGATAGGGTTCTTGAATTACTATCTAGGGAAACAGGGGAGTTCGTTCTGAGGGAAACCATACCCATCTGGCAAATTTTGCTGAGCTTTCTCCATAGAGAAGGGTGTTTGGCTTTGGTGTCTGTTACTAATGGTAATGGAGATTCCTGCACGGGTATTCTCAAGCCTTTCACAGAAGGTTTGGCGCTGCTTTTTATTAGAAAGGATCAAAATGTGCATGGTTCTGTTGGCTTGAACTTTGCAACTATAGGAGACGAGAGCTGCAAACCTAAAGCTGATATGAACGACTTAGCTGAAACAGTTGATTCTCAACTTGGGACTTCTCCATCCAGAAATTGTGTGACACTAGGGGATGGGAAGCGGAAAAAGAATGAGAAGCATCTACATCAGGACCTCACATGGAGCGCCTTCCATAATGCAGCCTTCGAATGCTCTAAGTTGGAATTGGAGAAGGTTTATTTTTCCAGAAAATCTCATAACTCAAAGAAATTGAAGTTTTTGAAATGCTGGATGAAACAGGTCAAGAAATCTAGCAATTATTGCCTAACCATACCAGATGAATCCAATTCACATCAGCGTGTTGCAAAGGAAATAGATCAAAGGCTTAGAGGAATAAACCAAGAAAGTGAAAGACCTGTGGCTTCAACTACATCATGTGGAAAACACAAGGGAATGGCTTTCCTTTCATGCTCAGAAACTTCAGAAGCCTTCTTGAGTGATCTTCCTAAGAAAATCCAACAAGGCCTGGAATCTGAAGGAGTGGACTTGCAAATTTTGGCAGAGCGTCTTGTGGACTTGACCATTTATTGGTTATATCAAAAGCACAAAACAGATAACAGCATGGATGCTCAGACCCCCGTGATAAAATCAGATGACACTTGTGGTGGGCTAGTTGGTGCTGAATTAGTAAAACTTGTACTGAAGGACCCTAGGGAATTAAAGGAGTCCCGCCTGAATAATGATCCTTCCTTTCAACCGTCTGATACAAGATCTACCAGTTCCATTTCCGACAATATAGTTAGAGAGTATCCTTTTTTATGATTGATCATTAGTGCTTTCAAAGGCGAATAATTTGTCTGTGGTAAGATGATTTTGATGGATTTATAACAATGTTTCCTTAATAAACAAAAAGATATGAACTGCAGATTTTGCTACGGATGGAGATATTAAGATCAGAGGTTGCACGGAGTATCGAAGCGTCATTAAGAAAGAAACTTTTGAGGCAAATTTGCTCCCTTTTAGAAATTATTCAATATCTTCTGGAAGGAGGCTGTCATGGTCATTTGAGCCTCTATGATTATGTCGAAAGGACCTTAACAAGCAGGTACATGTTGCTTAATAAATCCTTGCTCTTTTGGATTATAATGCTACCATACTTGATGAGATTTGCCTTTTCTTTTTTCAGAGTGAGTTAATGCAGTAAAGCATCTCTTCTTCATATATATAAATATATATATATATATATCTTTCTTAAAATATTTTTGGCTCATTACTAGGTTTATTTACTGGTTTAATTATGCAAAAACAAGCTACAATGTAGGTAAGCTTGCTGCTGATGCAGTTTCTTGATCCGATCTGACGGCTGTACGATGCCCTTCATAATGGACTTACTCTATCATACAAAGTTGTAAATAAGAAGTTAGTAGTGCCAATCACAAACTCTAGACACCAGTAACAGCCTGTCAAGAGATTGTAGTTAACCTGTCTACAAATTATCGACTTTTTTTTTTCATATTGTGAAATAGTATACATATATATATACATTCACGGAGAAGGAGTTTTGTGCTTACAGTAGTATTTTTTATTATTTGATTTTGTTTGAGCAGTCATAATATATATTTATATATATATAGGTCTGATATTGGATGTAAATATTTCCATCCTTGTTGGGTTATGCCTGACTTGTTGAATGCCAAAATTCTTAAATAAACTCTAAAGGATTTTTGACTCAACTGAAGGGCCCCTACAATATACAGACGGTATAGCCGGTTTGTCTGTGATCTACATATTTTAGATTACTAATGAGATATTGAGCAAAATTTTAATCTCTTTTCATCCCTACTTTAGCCTTCCATCCTTCCACCTATTGAAGATGGAATGTACATAATTTCAATGGCTTCCATTACTCAGAAGACTTTCCTTTCAGATATGTGCTCCATTTTTTTTTCTTGTGGTTATTGGCATTGAGAAGTTTCTTTCAAGGGAGTGAAGGAGAGCTACTAATTATGTGTTCTTTTAGGTCACATATGTTATTATGTTGTCCTTGGTACATAGGGATTCCTTTCAAGCGATCGAAGGGGAGGACATTATGTTTGTTTGTTTGTCTGTTTAGTTTGCTTTTGTTTTTTTTGTTTTTTGTTTTTGTTTTTGTTTTTTTGTTTTAGGTTTCTGATTGCTCGTGGGGTGGGGTAGATATCTCATTGTGTTGACATGCCTTTCATGTTAGGTTTTAGTTATGATTCCTTTGAATGATTCAAACTCATGTTAGATGGATCCAATTGTGTCAAAATGAGGGAATCACACGTTCATGTTCCTAGCTAGGTTGAACAGTTAACAATGTTGAATTTGCTGAAATGCACCATTTTTTTTTGCTAATTGGTGCTAGTGGAATGCTTAATTGCCTGTTTCATTTTCCCCGATGTCATTTTTAAGAATTTTCTTTTGGAACACTCAGTTGTCAAATGGTGATGATCTTTGCCAACCAACCTCTTTGACCTAGTATCTCCTACAATACTCATCATCACCTGAAGAAAAGCTGGATTAGAAATGATTCTATAATTACATAAGAAAAATGACTGAATTAGGAAAGGCTGGTCTATCTTGTGTTCATGATGTCCAGCTAATTTCATAGTATGCAACTAATATTATCATAGAGCATATTATTGTTACGATCCTGATTTATTCCAAGTCATTTGGTAAGGTCTTCATACAATCTGATTCTTTCGAAGTGATTATGAACTTTTGTTTTCTCTTCTTTTTAAAATCTGGGTGCTTGCATCTCATTAATCCCTGAAGGTAGAAGACCAGTGTAAGTAATTAATGTCCGAATGCCTATAATTTCAGGTACTATCGCACTCTTGAAGATGTGATAGTAAGAATATATGCACAAATGGATCTATTGCCTTTTGGAGATGAGAATGACTCCCCCAATGTCCTACTCAACAGTGAGGACAGTAACCAATCTTGGAGAAATAAATCAGAGAGGGATGAGATGGCTGAAACTAACAAAATTCATGCATCAATCTCAGCAGAAGACGAGTCTTCCCAACCCACAGAAAACAATCACGAGAGCCCTCACGACATCAAGAGAGAGGAGCATGCCCGCAAGTTAACTGAGGCTCGGGAGAGAAGAGAGAGGGCTCGGAGATTTGTATCTTTCACCAGCTGGGTGCCAGATTTGCAGAGGGTTTGGGCTCCAAAGCAGCCTAAAGCAATGGGAACAAAGTCCGTGTCTTTTCGGAAACAACCAAAAAGAAAAGAACGAAGAAGAGCAAGTTATGATGTTGTATGCGAGACCCCACTGACCAGTACAAAGCATTCATATCCTCGAGGAAGCATCATAAGTGATGAAGAGCACCAGGATCTAGGGAACAACTTGTCTAGTTCCGTCTCTAAAGCTTTGTTTCAAGATAGCCTGTGATACAATCATGCAAGGTCCTACTCCTGCAACATAGCTTAACCCCTCCTTTAGGGAAGGGACTTGCACACACATTTGATGTCACCGATTTAGAATTTTATATGTCATAAGAGAAAGCTCAATGTATGTGCAGTGTAACTTTGCGAGCCTACACAACAATCCAACCTATACACTGAAGTGATGTCAGGTACAAATGTAATACATTTTTTAGAAGGGATGTTAACCATAAAGTTTGTACTCTGTTTCTTACCTTTTTGGTATGATTTGTTAAATAAAATGGTAGATAATTAATGTTGTGTATCCTTAATATCGATAATTATCGCTCTAGTTGTGTTTTAGTTTTACTCGTTATGGAATTTTAATTTGTATTTTGATACTGGATACATTTTGCAGTTCAGTTGTAAAGGTTTTCAATCAAATTTCACTCAATTTTTTTTATCTGTAGGAGACAGTGAAAAATTGTCCATTCATTCTTGCATCACATTCCAATCCATCCTTCACTATGTTCCAACAACATTTCCATCTTCCATTAGTAATATAATAGTCCTTTGAGGATTGGATCGTATTATGAGTCATGACCAAAGAGTCTTTTACAAATGGTGGAAGTCAATTTCTGGATCTAGATTTGGGTGCGTTTTTTTTTTTCTTGGGTTGCATATTTGGGAACTCGCCTCCAGAAAGCTTGTGATTGGTAGTAGTAGAAGTCTATGGGAGGAGTGAAGCCACCAAAAGGGGTAATGACCCACCATATTGTCCCCATCAGGATTAGGACACTTTGACATCAAGCCATTTGTGGAAAGCTTGCCCCGCTGGCATAGCGGAGTTGGTTGGTAGGATGAATCTTTGATGCCTGAACGAATCATATCCAGTGTACCTAGTGTGGGTTCGAATCACCGCCCCTCCGTAAATTTGCTACTTAACATTACATGAATTGCGGTTCATATAACATTCTTAAAGGAGGATCTCTTTAAAATCTTGGTAAGAGAGAGATCATACTTGATGTTAGACCATTTAAGGAAAACTTGTCATTCTAGTCTAAAGTTTAAACTATTAAATGTTATATATGTTAAATGTGATACCACGTCATCATCAGGGCTAATGTAGTATTACAATTCACAAATTAATATATGCATTTTATTTTTTAAATAAATTAAATATATATATGTTATGTATACCGAGTGTGGGGTCCTGTGAATTGAATCACCTCCTTTTATAGGTGGTTCCTTTTGCCTATATATAGGCTTTTGTTCGTTCAATTGAAATTGCATCGAAACAATCAGTTTCATTTCTTTCTCTATCTCTATTTATTATCTATCTCTCTGTCATCATCTAGCCAGATTTTCTTTTAGTTGATTGGAAATAACGTACTTCTTACCAAACCCTACTATGTAGTAAAAACTTATTCCTTAGAATTTTACTTTCCAATATATAATATTTATTATAATATATTAGATATATATATATATATATATTCATATTTGTCTTGACCTTATATTTGTATTACACTAGAAAAATGTTTGCATCTATGGGTTTGCGATAGTTGCAACTAAGGGCCCGTTTGGTAGGCGGTTCGGTCTGATCTTATCTAATTCGGTCTGGTCTGGTCTTATTTGGGTGGTGTTCTGAAAGTCTGTTTGGTAAAACTGTCTGGTCTTATGATCTTATTCAAGCTGTTTGGTCTTATGTTTGAAAAATAATACAAAAAATAAAAAAAATAATATATAAAATTCAAAAAAATATATTAAGTATGAAAAATATATAAAATTTGAAAAAATATAATTTTTTTGAAAATAATATAAGAAATTCAAAAATAATATATATTTCAAATTTTATAAATTATTTCGAATTTTTATATTATTTTTTGAATTTTATATATTATTTTTTATTATTTATATTATTTTCAAATTTTTTATATTTTCTCAAATATATATATATATATCTAATTTTGTATATTATTTTTGAATTTTATATTTTTTTCAAATTTTATACATTATTTCCCATTTTTTATATTATTTTTCAAAACTTATATATTATTTTTTAAATTATATATATATTTAAAATTTTATATATTAATTTTGATTTTTATATATATTTTTCGAATTTAATACATTATTTTAAAAAAATTGTATTATTTTTCAAATTTTATATATTATTTTCGAATTTTATACATTATTTTTTATTTTTTCTATTATTTTGGAATTTTTTTATTTCCCCAAATTTTAAATATATTTTTTGCATTTTATATATTAATTTTGAATTTTATATATATATTTCAAATTTTATACATTATTTCGAAAAATTTATATTATTTTTAAAATTTTATATATTATTTTCAAATTATATATATATTTTAATTTTATATATATTTTTCAAATTTTATGGTCCTATGTGTTAAGACAATTGTATATAAGACCACTTAAGACCATCATTTTTTGTTATATCAAATTATCTCATTTGGTCCCAAGTGATTCTTGTTTTTTTGAAACCGTGTTGTTAAACAGTATAATCATTATGAGATCAGACCACATGAGACCGGATAGCGAACCAAACAGGGCCTAAATTTCTCTATTGCACTTGACAGGTTGGACAACTGTATACATAAGTCATAAGTTGGCACTATACATTGTGACCAAAGCTCCAACTTGTGCGACTATAAATAACATGTAATCTATCAGACATGTCATAGTTTTATAGATTCCAATCTTAACTCCCAACAACAAATGAAAACCGTCACAAACCCTTTTCGTCTTTCGCGCCATTTTTCAACAGCCTATCAGCTACAAACCCTAGTTTCATCTCTTGCAAAACCAAACTTCACCCAACAAAACACAGCTCTTACCGAAGACATCTGCAGTCAAATCTTGGACAAAAACCCAGATACCAAAACCCTGAAAAAACTCCATTGTAGGATCTTCCTGGATCAGAATCTCAACTCAAATGCATCCCTTTGCATCAAACTGATGAGGGCTTATTCCGCCTGTGGCGACCCCAATGCCACCCGCCATCTGTTCGATGAATTTCCCGAAAAGAATGTAATTTTCCTTAATGTCATGATTAGAAGCTATATGAACAACCATATGTACCATGATGCTCTTATTGAGTACAAAAACATGTCTAGCTACAACATTGGTCCTGATCATTATACTTACCCTTGTGTCCTAAAAGCGTGTTCCGAATCCGGTAATTTGCCGGTGGGGCTGCAGATTCATGCTGCAGTCGAAAAAGTGGGACTTGATTTGAATCTGTTTGTTGGGAATGGTTTGGTTGCTATGTATGGGAAATGTGGTTGTTTAGTCGAAGCTCGTCGCGTTCTTAATGAAATGCCCTATAGAGATGTGGTCTCTTGGAATTCGATGGTTGCAGGGTATGCGAAAAACGGGCAGTTTGATGATGCATTGGAGGTTTGTAGGAAAATGGAAATTTTGATGGTGAAGCCAAATGCTGGTACAATGGCTAGCCTTTTGCCTGCTGTAACTAGTACGTCTTCGGACAATGTTTTGTTTGTTAAGGAAATGTTCGCGAAGATGGTGAAAGAGAGTTTGATTTCGTGGAATGTGATGATTGCGGTGTACATGAATAACTCTATGGCTGCTGAAGCGGTTGAACTTTATTCACAGATGAAAGTTCATGGGATAGAACCGGATGCAATCACTATTGCTAGTGTCCTTCCTGCTTGTGGGGATCTTTCAGCTCTTCTGCTAGGAAAGCAGATTCATGAGTATGTCCAAAGGAGGAGGCTTCGGCCAAATTTGTCAGTAGAGAATGCATTGGTGGATATGTATGCAAAATGTGGATGTTTACAGGAAGCAAGGAAAGTGTTTGATGGAATGCGGTGTCGGGATGTTGTGTCGTGGACTTCGATGATCTCTGCTTACGGCAAGAATGGGCAAGGTCGAAATGCTGTTGCTGTGTTTTCGAAAATGCAGGAATCTGGTCTCGCCCCTGATTACATCGCATTTGTTTCGGTTCTTTCTGCTTGTAGCCATGCAGGATTATTGGATGAAGGAAGATACTGTTTTAAACTAATGACTGAAAAGTATAGGATGGTGCCGAGGTTAGAACATGTTGCTTGCATGGTTGATCTTTTTGGGCGTGCTGGGCGTGTAGATGAAGCTTACAATTTCGTAAAACAGATGCCAATGGAGCCTAATGAAAGGGTTTGGGGGGCCCTATTGAGTGCTTGTCGGGTTCACTCTAACATGACCATTGGGCTTGTAGCTGCAGATAATCTGTTTCAATTGGTTCCCAAGCAAGATGGTTACTATGTTTTGTTATCAAATATTTATGCTAGGGCTGGTAGATGGGACGATGTATCAGCCATTAGATCAATCATGAAGGGCAGAGGCATCAAGAAAACGCCTGGTATTAGCAACGTTGAGCTTGATGATCGGGTCCACACCTTCCTCGCTGGTGATCGATCACATCCACAATCCAAGGAGATTTATGAAGAGTTAGATGTATTAGTAGGGAAGATGAAAGAATCAGGTTATAACCCTGAGACGGAGTCTGCCCTTCATGATGTGGAGGAGGAGGATAAGGAAAATCATCTGGCTGTTCACAGTGAGAAGTTGGCTATTGCCTTTGCTATTATAAATACCAAGCCTGGGATGCCGATCAGGATTACCAAGAATCTTCGTGTTTGCAGTGATTGTCATATTGCTGCCAAGCTTATCTCGAAGATTGCTGAACGAGAAATTACTCTCAGGGACACGAATCGATTTCACCATTTCCAGGATGGGGTTTGCTCCTGCGGTGATTATTGGTGAGCCAATGGGGAGTACTTCTCACTCGCAGCAATTCATCAAGTGAATCCTTTGGGGTGAATTGCATGGTTCTTCCATCATCTGAACAATTCGTGAAGCTTTGTTATGTGGTCACTACAATTTTAGTGATACAGCCATTGTAGAGGTTTTTTCCTTTGCTACTACTGCTGCATTCTCATTTAGCTTTGTGATAAACAATTTTTTTACGCTGAAGTCTTGCAGCTGAGGCACAGATTTCTCTCTTTCAAGTAAGTACTTACTGTACAAGCTGGTTCTAAAGGCTTCAGTGACTGAACTCGAATAAAGCTCGAAGTCAACAGCAACAATGGATGGAGGCATCGGATATTTTGGCATTTAAGATAATGGGAGGCTCTGCACTCATGAACATCACAATGAGATCAACTTGCAACTTCTTATCAGCAATCAATCTCTTGTTCCCTCCCGCCTCAACAGCAGAGACAATTCCAGCAAAGAAAGAAGCATTCGACTCAATTTGGTGCCACTGGGTAACGTTATATGGACATGTATATAGATCCCCTTTTCTGAAATGAGTTATCTAGCTAGATAGTCCTTTTCTCAATGTACTATAGCCTACTAGGTAATGTTTCAGATGCTTTAATGATTTATTGTGGGTTTACAAGAATCCATTGTGTCACTCAATAGTCCTTTTAAATTGCCCAGAAGTCTACTTTTCATTCTTGGATTGTAAGATGAGACACTTGATTGATATGCGTTTTCCATACATTTATAAACATATTTCAGGAAGCTTGCTTCCTAGAAATCAAATTGTTCAAAACAAAAGCTTTCCCATGATGAGGTGGGTATCGTACGCTTGTTTCATTTTGGTTGCCATATTATCTCTCCTTCTCACGGCGGAAGGGTGACTTACGAAAAATGTTTAACCTGATGCTAGTCTTTCTACTAAAATATTTATCCAATTCGTTAGTCATGCGCTGAAATATATTCTCATTTTTTCCAAAGCAGAACCTCTGCTCGATGGAAACAATAGTCCAGCCTCCAAGCTGTTGTAGAAGAAGGAACTCATAAAGCCCTAGACGTTGTGCATCATTTTGTCCCAGGAAACTCCTGCTACTAGGTCCTTTTCTCTTCACCTTCAAAGTCGGCTAGCTGGCTTTGGAAGCTAGCATGTCTTGTTCCTGCCAGTTACGTTTTCATTGAATGGTAATTTCCTCAAACCTTGTATGTTACTTTCCTCGTAATATCTATCTTTCACTCTGTCGATTTCCCAGGGAACTTATCCACAGTTGTCACCATCGAGTTAGAAGCAAATGGACAGTTGGTGCCTACTCGAACAGTCACATAATCAACAGCGACGTAAAATCTCTTCATTTACTCAATTGTCTGATTTCCATTGTCATGTCGCTGTTCAGAATGTAGAATGCTGGTCCTATCCAATCCGGACAGTTCTTGAATCTATAGTCGAGAGATGCTGAAACTGCTGGAGGATAATTTAGATGAATATTGATCTTCACATCTGAGAATGGTTCAGGCCAATACTCGGATGAGCTAGCCTGCTCACTCGTACGATTTATTTAATTATAACGGCATCAATTCAATGATGCTCATCTAGATGGCACTGTCCCAACTGTCTCTCTTTGATTATGTTTGTGTTGAATTTTATAAAAATAAAAAACAAAAAAAAAAACAAGGAATCTCAATAAATGGAAAATGCTGATAGTCTTCTACTAAGTGCAATAGAAGGAAATGAATGATAACAGTTTCTTCTTGCCATTAAGACCTCTCCCAAGCATGATATTGTATGATCAAAGCTATATATGTATATGTGTATATATATATTTAGTTCATCTATCGAAAACTGTCTAAGATTTCCTTCTAGCCAATATTTTCCTTGTACATAGATCCATTTTTGAAGCATTTGCTTGAAGTAGACATGATTATATGGAATTGCTATTTTCATTCAACTCAGTCTGCAGATGAGAAAATTTCTTCAATTGACTACACAACTATGATAGACACTGGGCTCCACCATCTATGTGAATGTGTCTATTCTATTGTCACAAAGTGTAAAAAAAAAAAAAAAAAAAAAAAAAAAACAATTATTCAATTTATAAAATATGTAAAGCTTCAATAGTCCAGATATAGTGGAAATGTCATAATCAAATAAGGGCTAGTAGCCCAAAGAAGAAGAATTCTAAGGACTAACTTGAGGAACCAAAATAAGACAAATAATAAAATACAAAGAGACCATCGAACACAAAGAATTCTTCTTTTCAAAAATGTTATTTTTCATCCGTCCCACAATACTTGTCTAATTTGAAATTTTTAGCATTTTATGGATTGAGGTTGACTAGTGTGCAATTTTCAATTTTGCCCTTAATAATATAATATTATGGTGGAGTTCGGTATTTGTTTGAAGTTAGTGAAAAAAGAGTAGTTGGAGAAAGTGAGTGGTTAAATTGCATTAGAATTCAAAACTGAATAAGTAATTTGGGACAAGTAAAGTTGCAATAGTGAATAACTAATATGGGACATAGGTAGTATGATTTATATGTTATTAGAATGATTGAGAATATAATATAGTGGAATAAGAATATATATATATATATATATATATGCTAACACTATTCTATGGATGAATTGGGTCAAGAACATCAAAAGAAAAGGAGCCGCCCCATAAAGCACGCCGGAATGATGGGGCTGCACTGCTCTGAAAACCCTATTGATACCTTTCATTTATTTTTTATTTTGTTACAAACATTTGACTTTGATTTAGTCAGCAAATCCTTTAATTTGACATATGAAGTATAAGTTGACAGCCAATTTTTTTAAAAAAAAATAAATAAAATGGTCCATGAATACGGCCCATGTTGAGCCCACATCTAGTCAGCTCGGCTTTGGCTTGTGACCACTCGAAATGAGTTTGGATCCTCCGCATTGAGTGCAGCTGCTATACGAGAAATGCAGTAAGATTATAACAAGGTGCAACATCTTTTGTAAGAAAATTAGCAAAATAATAATTTCTTGAATTTTCATTTAATTAAATTAGTCATCATTATTTTGCTAATTTTCTTACAAAAAATGTTGCACCTGATTATAATTTTGCTGCATTTCTCTTATCGCAACTGCACTCAGTGCAAATTATCCAAACCCTGGTCTCTCGTTGACCCTGAAAAATACTTTTACAATTTGCATACTATAACTTATATCAGATAAATTTAAATTAATAATGTGACAATACATAATTCTATCGATATTTATAGATGGAGTAAACTGTATATATAAATATAGATAGAATTATGATTGACAAATAACCAACCTTATTTAAAATTTGGAAAATAATTTACTCTGACATGTATTATTATAGAAAAAAGTTAAAAACTAAAACTAAAATAAATAAAAATAAATAGTGAAGTAGGTATTATCTATGATGGAATTTTGACTTTTTTCGAGTCAATTTTGACATTGGATCTTGGTGCAAGTCCCAAATGATATTTTATTTAAATATTTGTGCGCAGAACGTGAAAAAGGAATCTTAAGAAGTTCTAATATACAATTCGTAATCAGGACGTTTGAACAAATAAACTTCATCTCAGTTGATAAATGACCTTAACGCCTCGTCCATGAAAACTTAAAATCATTTGATCACTGAACCACTTTTGTGGGCTATGAATCACGGACATTTTGTATAGGGTTATTATACTCGTGTCGGATACGCGGATATATAAAAAATACGTATCCGACACGTCAAATGGTGTATCATAAATTTTTTTAAAATTGGACAATCAATGAACATACTGAGGACACACATGTGTCTGACACGCGGTGGGTCAGTAAATTTCATAAAATATAGAGAACTTATAAAACCGTTTATTTGGTGAATCATTTATAGAACTTGAAAACCCCTAATCCAATATTTGGCTTTGAAGATACTTGAACATCTTTGTTCTTCCTCATCTTTTGAGAGGAATTGGAACACCTATTTATTTATCCACTATATAGAGAAGAACAAGATATCACCATAAAGAGCTAAAAATTTGGTATTTGTAAATTCTAATCTTTCTCTTTGATCAAGAATTTTTTTACAATATAACGAGAGAGACTAAGATGTCAAATGTTGTGGGAGATGCATTTGATTTATTAGATGATAATGTAATGAAGAATTTTAAACATATAAGACATTTCATTTAACCTATTTGTTTATAAGTTTATTGATTTTCATTATTTAAGTGATAAATGAAGTATTTGTGCAATATAATATGTATATATAAAAAAATATAATTTTTTTATAGACGTGTCGGAGGCGTGTCGTGTCCTATATTTTTAAAATTTATCGTGTCACCGTGTCCGTGTCTATCATATTCGTGTCACTGCTTCATAGCTTTTAGGTGAACATAAATCATTTTTTGTTTTACAAACCTTTAACTTTTAGAAGATAATGACTTAGATTTTAAAGTAAGTGATATGAGTGAAAACTGATGACAAAGTCTCAAACTAATCTATTAGTCCCTCCTTCCATATTTGGCTTTTCAATTTTTTTTTAATATTTTGTGTTTTTTATTTTCTCCTTTGATAATATAGTATAATTATAATTTTTAGTGGGATCTATTATTTTTTGAAGTTAATAAAGAAGGATAATTTTGAAAAGTATATGATAATATTGTATTGAGATTCGAAATTGGACAACTATTTGGGACGGAGGGAATATTCTTTTTAAAATATTTTAAAATTTAAATTATGTCTATGATACAATACCAATCCAAATTATCAAGGTATTGAGGTGCAAAATCAAACAAACGACCAAAAAATCAGCTTGGAGCTAAGTTCCAAACAAGCCACAGAAAAAGAAAAAGTGGCTCATTGACTTATTCATATACCAAAAAAGCCCAAAAACACCGCACTATAGGAGTTGGACAAAGGCACCCAATAGAATATCAACTCCACAACAAGTCTCTCTTCATGTCTTTGCCACTATAAAACACACACAACTCACTTCATATTTTTGTACTAGCAACATTCAACCATGGCTATCAAACATCAACCCACATCTCTTCTCCTCTCCCTTGTCTTCCTAACCCTAGTCCACACCTCATTCGCCGGCGGCATCGCCATCTATTGGGGCCAAAACGGCAATGAGGGCACCCTAGCCGAAACATGCGCCACCGGGAGATTTTCCTACGTCAACATCGCCTTCCTCAATGTATTTGGCAACGGCCAAACCCCCGAGATCAACCTCGCCGGCCACTGCAACCCTGCATCCAACGGTTGCGCCAGTGTGAGCAACGACATACGTTCGTGCCAACGACGAGGGATCAAGGTCATGCTCTCCCTCGGTGGAGGCGTTGGAAACTACTCAATAGCGTCCAGAGCGGACGCAAAAAATGTCGCGCGTTATCTATGGAACAACTTTCTAGGGGGACGTGCGGTTTCGCGACCTCTCGGAAACGCGACATTGGACGGGATTGATTTCGACATCGAGCTCGGATCCACGCAACATTGGGATGATCTCGCAAGATATTTATCAGCTTATAGCAAGTATGGTAGAAAAGTGTATCTAACAGGGGCACCACAATGTCCATTTCCTGATAACTTCCTAGGGACTGCACTCAACACAGGCCTTTTTGACTATGTTTGGGTTCAATTCTATAACAACCCTCCATGTCAATACACAACTGGTAATAGTGATAACCTGATAAGTTCATGGAAGGTTTGGACCACATCCATAAGAGCTAGGTATGTGTTCTTAGGGTTGCCGGCGGCTCCGCAGGCGGCCGGAAGTGGGTTTATTCCGGCGGACGTGTTGACTTCGGAGATTATTCCGGTGATAAAGAGGTCATGGAGGTATGGTGGTGTAATGCTTTGGTCAAAATACTGGGATGATCAGAGTGGGTATAGTACCTCTATAATAAGCAGTGTATGAGTTGAATTAGTCTTTCTTTGTTTATTGTTTTGTTGTGGATTAATAAATTGGGTGCCAATGTGGTCCAAAGAATTTTTTTTGCAATACTTCCAGATTGTTTTGGTTGTTTATATTCCTAATCCATGAAATAAGCAGTTTTTCCGAACAAGCTTAAATGAGAAGCATAGAAAGCTGCGGCTCAAGTATTATTTTAGGTTTTTCCATTTGTCCATTCTTATTTAGTATTGCCTTTGAAAAATTATATTTGAGGAGGTTTTTTATTGTTGAAAATCTGAACCGTATATGTGTGTGACCATATAAAATGTTAACTATCCTTACACTACTACCCTCTACTATATTCTTACAACTTTAATAATCCCTATTTAACTAGTTTTTTTGGCAAATCAATAACATTTAAGATAACTATTGAGTTGTTTACCATATGTTAATTTTGATGTTATTATGGAGTAATTAGACCATAATTGTTAGAATCTCGATTTGGTAAAATCTTACAATTTTGCTACGATTTCGTACAATTTTATCACGATTCTACTATGTATTAGAAAATTTTAAAAATTCTAATATGATTTAAACTTTTAAATTAAATATTTAATATTTAATATATTTTAAAAAAAAATTAATACATTTATGTAGAATCTTACGATTCTGTTTACAATTCTACAATTCTGATTCTACGGACCCTAAAACGATTCTACCTAAACTCCCTGACAGCCTTGAATTAGACAGAGAAAGTAAAACTCCATTGTTGATCTGAGAACTCCCTGACAGCCTTGAATTAGACAGAGAAAGTAAAACTCCATTGTTGATCTGTTTACCTCATTAGGACGGACTTGGGATGCATGCTTACACAATACTCTATGATTAAAGTCTAGTTTGGTAAAACTTTTGCTTCCAACTTTACACACAAAATAGAAATAAAAATCATTTTACAAAGCTGGTACCCCTAACTTTTTCTAAACACTCTTCCAAGGCCGAAAAGATCTTCTAAAAATTTTGTCACACACCAATTAAAACAACTTTTTTCTCAAGCAGGTTTTAAAAAGCCAAACCCTAGGCTTTCTCCCATTTATATCTTGATTTTTGAACTTTGTGCATTATGTCTCAAGTCTTTTTTACACATTGGACGCAAATCCATTAAAATATTGCTTAGGGCACAATTAGAGTAACCCAACAACAGTTGAGGTCAAGGTCGAGCTTAAACCATGTCACACCTAGGTCATCCATACCCAAGTAGAGTTCAAACAGACAGATTGAAATAAAACACAAACATGAAAAACTCCTCAACTCACATACGGCATTATACATGGTAAACATCACATTTAAAGCACTTCCAACAAAGAATCCCTATTGGTTCAAGTCTCGGTTGCCCCTAATCGGCTGCCTGAATAAAAGCCCTAAATTAACAGAGGTAATTTTGAGCCACTAATTTGTACTATATTACTGCTACTGCACAACTGAACTCTATAACGTGGAGAAGATAAAACAATCTTATAATAGCACATATGAACATATCCATTACACAAGTTAACCCCTTTGGTGAAATAAAATTTATTATTCCAAATATATTAAATAAACTGACAAGAAATACCAACCAATTGGAATTTATTTCACCGAAGGGGTTAACTTTAAATCTCAAAAACTTAAGGGGGCAAACCAGGGGACTATGTTAACACTCAAAATAAGACATCTCCAAAGAAGGTAGAGCACCCTGAGAAGTCAAAATCCCTATGTCAAGTTTCAACAAACTACTTTCACAGCTTACAGAATAAGCTTGGGGGAGAAGGATGCCGGGAATAAACATCCACGGCCTAATTGAATACTGAATAATCCAAACCAGCAAAAATAATCCATGTCATAGATAAATATGATTATAAGAATAATAATCAAAATGGCTATCCGCTACCATTTCACAGCATCCTGTTAAAAAAGAGATTTTCCCGAGACCAGGTTAAGAACAGAACATAAAGCCTTTCCATAGGGTAAAACAAAGACATGTCAAGTACCATGCACATGTAACTCTGAACCACTAAGAGAGTAGCACACATGAAAAGACAACAATTTCTGGCTGATAAAGCCAATACCATCTCAATGTTTGTCCATTAAAACCAAACAACTGTACTAGCATTAGATTCTTACAGTCTCCTTCTCAAAGTCCAAAAGCATAATCAACATGCTTACCTAGGTTGGGGAATTTCCTGTCCATAACTTGTACCCAACTGACCAACTCCATTCCTGAAAATTTTTGAAACATAAACTTAAGCTAACACATTTATGTAAACCAAAACTGGAAACCTACAAAAAAGTACTTGGTCTTCCGCTCCTATCCAACTGAAAACCTACTAAATCCACATACTCTGCAATCCTGTACGTACATCCACACTAAAATTGGGGATGGTGCACTCTACAATTGTTCCCAACATGTCGGGAAGTGTGGACCTAACGCAACAAATGAGCTTTCAATACACTAAAAGTCTACAAAGGATGGACAAGGTTCAAACTTCTTGGTTTGATTAAAGTGAAAGACAACTTACCAAACTTAACTCGAATGTACTGAATTAGTACCGGTTATATGCTTTCCCATAATCATCACTCCTTTGACGCTGGAAATCGCTATATGTGTCACGAGGTCTTGAAGGAGGATAACTTTCGATAGGGTTAGGGTACCTGCCCCTTGAATCCATTGGTAAATTGGCTCCAGCATAGTGAGCATTGCCTGCAGGACTATCATACTCGGCATAACTAGTGTGCTTGTAACTACCAAACCCGGAATGAGACATCTGCTGGCGTGCCCACTGTTGCCTTCTTTGGGAATCAAGTTGAAGAAACTCTTCCCACTGTTTTGCATGCATTCCCCTTACAGCAGCCAACTTGTTCATGTAACTCTCCCTCAGGTCCCTAACGGCCTTAAATCCGTAGAAGTCAAATGTCAGAAATAGCAAAATTTCAAAACACAACAGAAAAGCCAACAAAGAAATGCATTTTTATTTTGTTCACAGATAAATGAAAACCCAAAAGAGCTCGTCTCAAAAGAATCCAGGGTAAAATACAACATTGTAAGAAAAAAATTCAAACCTCACGATGCTTGAAATTCTCTTCATCTTCTTCCTTGTCACGAATTCTTCCAAGATCAATTGCCTCCCTCTTATGTTCCAACTCTAAATCCTCTAACACCTGTGGGAAGGAAGGGTTTTCAAACTTACGGCCAGATTGCATGTCAGATCCTCGTCTTTCAGACTCCCATCCATCTGACCTGTATGCCCCCATACTGTGACTGTGATTATCATAGGAATTATATGAGTTGCCTGTGTAAGGAGGACGTGCTGGAGATGTTGAATGGCTTGACCGACCTCTAGCTCCATCATTACCATAAGCTTCACCAAAGAGTGTATTAAGCACTTCAGTTCTAGATGTCTTGTATAGATGGCAGCTTTAATTATACATTCTATCTTAAATTCTCATAGTGAACCCATCTGAGGCAAACAATTCTGGACATGCTTTCAGTAAATAATTTCATTTTCGAGAGAATCCGTTCAATTCAGACCCACCCATGAAAGAAACTTCAGAATCGAACACATAATGCTTGAACATAAGAACTTACCTCTAGCTGCAAACAAATAATAAGCAACAAACTTTGTTAAAAAAACATAAAAAATCCCAACAGATACGAAATCTCACAGGTGAAACCGAGAAAATAAATAGGGACCTAAAGAGCTGTGAGCACCCAGCTTCCAATGATGCACTACATATCAAAGTTGCACCTACCTTTTGGAGAATTTCTTGATAGTTTCTGGAGATCCTCTCGAACGCGGTTTTCCACAACCTTATCCTGTCTACCAAACCTATGATCAAACTGTGATGCAGAATTTGGAAAAGACCTTTGAGAACTAGAACGTCCTAACCGAGAACCGGAAACAACAGGACTTCTCCGCTCAGGAGACCTGGACCTGGTCATGTGGGAACTAGAACCCTTGTTGTCACCCTCTTCTTTAATTTTGTTCACAGCAGCCACGCCCTTTTTCAAAATCAACCTATCCTTGCCACTGACAATAATAAATTTTTCCTCTACTTTGATTTTGCAGCCAATCTCTTTTTCGATCTTCTGTACCACTTTCTCTGTAAAAAGGGCTTTCTCATGTTTTTCTCTTGCAGGTACTCTTTCAAAGAACTCTTGAGATTTATAATTTGCTCCAAGGGTAGAAGGGCACCCCTGTAAGAACATATATCAGCAAACATGAAAGCAAAAAAGGGGAAACAAATAAGATATCAACAACATATTTGAAAATATGTGCCGCCAAATCTTATATCAGCAATATAAAAATCTCTATATCATGCACTCCTCTTATTGTTAATAGAGAATAAAACTCAAGATACCACTCCCAGTTTTAAAAAGTATAAAATAAAGATTGCCCGACAAAAAAAATAAATTGTGCCCACATGCACACAAGCACTCTGGTTGTGGTGTTCACTTCAACCTCACGAGCACTAAACAAAAGCTCAACATAACTACCCAATTAAATCCTCCCGCATTTTGATTTGTATAAGCATTTCACATTGACCATGAAATTTATGAAAGTATAATTTTTCCCTATATTCTATCCACCAAGAGGCATAGGACCACTGGAGCTTGCTTCCCATTATTGAGTTTCATTAATGATAATGCAAATTCTTGCCTCGTGTGGGTTCTTCTGCTTCAGCACTGGGCACAAATGGCAAAAACCCTGTTGTGTTTGTTCGCATTTCACAAACATATTACCCTTCAATTGAATTTAGAGAACATAGTAGGAAAAATGAGGCGAAGTTTTTATCCCAATCTCAACTTGGATCTACGTTGGTTTATTATTTCCCATTTAATAATGCATGCAGGAAGAGAAGCAAAACTATTATCTTTTGGTGTTAAGAGTCTCAACAGATATATAGTCTCCTCACTTGGCTGCACCTGAGAAGTGAGAGCTACTGAAAACAAACAAATAAAACTGCTGGTATGGGAAAAACAAAAACTTGTTTCTGCATGTTTAAAAACATTCATGCATGATACCATCTAAAAGTTTTATTTCCATGGGACTTACTGAGATGCATCCCAATACAACACCAAGTATACCTGAGTAAAGTGGCCTGATTCGCCACATAGTTTACAGATCATCTCTTCTTCTTTCTTCTTCTTCCAGTTCCTCTCAGTTGCTTTAGATTTTGCTTCCCAAACTTTAGCTTCTCTACTAGTAAAATCAGTTGGGACAGCATTAGGATCTCGGGCCTCCTCTTCCTCATCAGAATCTGCATGGGACCTTTTGTGCGTTTTTGCTTTGTCTTGTACATCAGTAGTCAATCTTGGAGGGCCGGTATACTCCTTGTAAAGTTCACTAAAATCATCATCAATATCTAGGTCTGGTCTATCGGACATTATAAAAAATAGCTATATGCAACTCCTGCATTTCCAAACATAACCCATACCACATCACCATCAGGGCAGGGAATAGAAATAGGAAACAAACAAATTAATAAATCCACATAAGCAACAAAAGCTCATCATATGATCATAATAATTCAATTTAGTAATTCCAGGGACTGAGGTACCCAAAATTTTCAGCTCGGATTGCACAGACCACAAAATCATGCCATTGAACACCATACATAGTTTTTAAAGGCGCTAGAGGTCCTCTGGAGCCTAGGCGCTAGGCGAGGCGCACGCCTGAGTGAAGAGAGGCGCACAATGAAAAATACAGTAAAAAAAATAAAATTATTTCAAAATTAATTATACTCTATAAAAGGCACAAATGTTGTCAAAGGCACTCTTGCCCACACTTGAGGCGCAAATCTTGCGCCACAAGGAGCCTGGAGCCTAGGCGCACGCCTAAGCGCGCCTTTAACACAACACTGAAACCATAGACTGTCAAGAATTCATAATGGCTCTTGTAATGATTTTCTCTCTCTCCTTTTTTCCTTAGTAAAGTCTCCGATATGCGTAACTTACGTGGCCCATAAAATAAGAAAGTAAATTCCCTTATCCTAATATATGCACCCATGGATGTGCGATTTGCTACAAACAAATAAGGCCGAACCCAAGTAGTGGGGAAATAGAGGCTTTGATTGTTGTTTGTGTTGCTACAAACAAATAAATGTCAGTTAAAAGAAACCTCTATAAGAGCTACATCTGAAATTTTACTTTAAAAATTCCTGCTGCAAGTGAAAAAACAGTAGTTTACAGCAAAATGTCTATATATGTTTCCAGACCACAGGAAGTCTCTTCAACAGAATTCATTTAAAATGGAAATAAATACAAACAAAATGACTATGAAAGAATTATACATTCCCACGTCCAACTGGAAAATTGAAGGATTCGCTAAAATCAAGTGTTCAACGGGTAGATAATATGCATGCATGAATGCGTTAATAGCAAGAAAAAACTCAAGAGAGATCCCTCATGCAAAGAGCCATGAGCTATCTATGCATAACCACAAGATTGAGATATTTTTTGAGCTGTATATAAAAGTTATTAATCATTTGATACATCATTTTTATGAAAAAAGAAGTCACATCTCTTATCATGCTTACCATCAAAGCTCTGCCAAACATAAACAAGCAGGCAACATATGACAACAGGGGATGAGAAAGAAAGATCTGTTTGAATTTTCTATTTTTCTTAAGTTAGGTGATGCTCTAGAAAAGTAGGAAGTGATCACAATCCTATGGGTTTTATTAATTGATTTGTCTACTAAGCATGGTATGAGAACCCTCCTTATAAGGTGATCAATGGCTGTAAGGATACAGTTCTGGAAGGATCAGAAGTATTCTTTTTTATTAGTAAGATGGATTTCCTTTTCATCTCGATCCAATGCTTTTTTTTATGCTCTAATATTTTATTTTCTTCTTCAAAAGGATCAATTTAAAGAAAAGATCAAACTGACATCTTCTACTTCAAAAAACTGGTTTAATATCACCTGACATTTACAGTATTTCTTGTTTAATTCAAACCATGATTAAATAATTTAACTTATTTTCTCTTACCATTTTGCTAAATTAAGAGGAGGAGGAGGGGGGGATACAAACTTCAATGGATAAAGAATGAGAGTATAAACTGGGGCTATCTAAGGCAGATTATTTAGTCTGAAAACAGGGAAGAGAAAAGTAACTACTTGAACACCCATTATTGTACTCTTCTCCTAGTGCAATATTTCAAGTCCTCGTGCACATATTTCAGCACTCTCGTGCACCCGTTACTTAGTTCTTTCTTCTTCTCAATTAATGCATCATATTTTCCCACATATTTCAGCACTTTGCGACATTCTTCACCTCCCCCAACTATTCTATTATCAGTTATCCCTTAATCTTAAACCTCACTCACTAATCAACCCGTTAAAAAATACGAGTTTTATGCTTTAGTGGTCACTTAACATAATCTATATCCAGTTTGCCCTACACCCTTTCCGAATAAAATAAAATAAAGGTGCAATGGAAATTTCAATTTGGAAAGAGAAATATCAATTACCCAAACTACATAAGCTAGAAATTCCAGAAATCACTGTATGCAAATATCGATGCTAATTATACGACCCAAACCAGCACAGAATCAGAAACGTTTTTGAAAATTAAATCACCATAATGGAATTGAAAGCACAATTAGAATTTTAAAGCAACACTTTCATAAAACCCTAGAAACAAAATCTACATAAACCCAATATTTTTTTTTTAGACAAAAAGAAAAGTTATGTACAATGCAATGAGGGGTTTATCAAGAATATATTCCATCGAATTCATTAAATAAAACAACCTTGATGGAAAAAGGTGAAACTAGTTCCCAGTGCCTTGAGTCCTTCAGAACTGCCTCTCTGCCTCTCCTACATATACATACGTATATAAATACATATAATATATGTTTAATTCCATAAAATAAGGTGACTTTTGTTTAATTAAAAAAATAAAGAACAGATGAATAACCCTAATCTCAGCCAGAAAATCCAATATGTGTATGTGTGTGTATTGTGTGTGTGTGTGTGTGTGTGTGTGTGTGTGTGAGAGAGAGAGAGAGAGAGGGACTCACGATGAAGAAGTTGAAACAGCGTCGAGCTTAGGAAGGAGTGAGTGGAAATGAAGAGAGAGATGTATGAAATCGGTGACGGAGAGGCGTCGATCGCATCAACACCATTCTAGGGTTTGTTTATTTAGTTTCGATTTATGTCTTGCGAGAATGGGGCGGGTTCAGTATTATGTGGGTATCCACGTTCAGTATTTTATTATTTGGGTCAAGTCTATATCCATTTCACGTCTGGGTTGATGGAGCCAAACTTTGAACTTATTTGGTATAACTCGAAAATTGGAACTTTAATTACGGTTTGGGTATAATTTTTTTCTCTTCTTTTTCAATATAATCCTTTGGGAAATTAGGCCTAAGTTGCGTAATTGGCTAAGTAGGTTGCTGTATATTTGAACCGTTTTATTTTGAATAATTAATGGAACAACTGTATTATATAGATGGGGAGAAAATTGAGAATTTGAACTGTCCCATTTTTTTCATTATTAAAAGAGTGATTATGAAGGGAAACAAAAAAAAGCTAGGAAACCTATAATTTTATATCAAAATTACATAAATACATATACTTTTACAACTTTTTATATAAAAATTACACTATTTTTTTAATAAAATAAATATTCGCTTATATGCCCTCTAGTATTTTTTGGGTTTGTTGTGAAATTATCCTTTCGCGTGGTTTAATTTATATTGTCAAAATTGTAAACTTTCATCAAAATTTGTTTATTTTTATTGATTGATTTCAATTGAATGTAATGAAATTGATTTTAAATTATTAAAGTTATTTTTTTTGAAAGGAATTATTAAATTTTTTAAATTATTAAAGTTATTTTTTTTTGAAAGGAATTATTAAATTTATTTTGAGTTATTCCCAACATCCCCTTGCAATAGGCGTATTTCTATACGGACCCTCTCAATTTTTAATATTCCCACACAAAAAAGTTAGACTTATTAACTTTTTTTGGAAAATTAGGGATTTGCCCCTTAATATAATTTTGGGTAATTTGCATTGACATCCCCTGAGGTTTGGCTTAATTGCCGCCAGATGATAGTTAACGAAAATTTTGCAGAGACACCCCCTGAGCTTTCAAAAGTCTTGCAATGACACCCCTTTGGATCATGAAAAGTCAGATTTGCCCTTATTTAATTTCAATAAACTTCCATCTACTATTAAATTTAATCAACTAACCCCTCTTATATCCGGATTGCCCTATATGTTTTCCAATTTAATCAACTAACCCCTCATATATCCGAATTGTCCCCTATACTTTTCAATTTCAATCACATTACCCCACACCCTCAAACAATATATATATATATATATATATATAATTCAAAATATATATATCAAATTTCAAAAAAATATATAAAATTTGAAAATATATATATATAATTTAAAACAATTATATAAAATTATAAATATATATTTCGAAAATAATATATAAAATCCGAAAATAATATATAAAATTCGAAAAAAGTATATAAATTTTGAAAATATATATAATTCAAAAAATATAAATTTTGAATATATATATAATTCAAAAATAAATATATATATACATATATAATTCGGAAGAAATATATTAATTCAAAGACATATAAATTTAGAAATAATATATAAAATTTCAAAAAATATATATAAATTTCAAAAAATATATATTTCAAAAAACAAAATTAGAATAAATAAATAAATTTAGAAGAAAAATATATATATTGGTAAAATATCATATATTTTCTAATGAAGTGAATCAAACTACTTATCCGGATTGCCCCCTATACTTTTTAATTTCAATCACATTACCCCCCACTCTCAAACAATATATATATATATATATATATAATTCAAAAAATATATATCAAATTTAAAAATATATATATATAAAATTCAAATATATATATAATTCAAAACAATTATATAAAATTATAAATATATATATTTCGAAAATAATATATAAAATTTGAAAACAATATATAAAATTCAAAACAAATATAAATTTTGAAACAAATATATAAATTTTGAATTTTTTTATAAAATTTGAAATTATCATATAACTTTTGAAAACATCATATAAATTTCGAAAACATCATATAAATTTCAAAATATATATATAATTCAAAAATATATATTTTTTGGAAAAATATATATATAAGGACTACTAATTGTTGTTGGTGTAAGTAGTTTGATTCACTTCATTAGAAAAGATATGATATTTTACCAATATATATTTTTTTTTTCTAAATTTATTTATTTATCTAATTTTTTTTTTGAAATATAATTTTTTTGAAATGTATATATATTTTTTTGAATTTTATATATTATTTCTAAATTTATATGTTTTTGAATTTATATATTTCTTCCGAATTATATATATTTATTTATTTATTTTTAAATTTTATATATATTCAAAATTAATATTTTTTTCGAATTTTATATACTTTTTTCGAATTTTATATATTATTTTCGAAATATATATATATTTATAATTTTATATAATTGTTTTAAATTATATATATATATTCGAATTTTATATTTTTTATATATTTTTTTGAAATTTGATATATATTTTTTGAAATTTATATATATATATTGTTTGAGGGTGTGGGGTAATGTGATTGAAATTGAAAAGTATAGGGGGCAATCCGGATATAGAAGGGGTTAGTTGATTAAATTGGAAAGTATAGAGGGCAATCCGGATATAAGAGGGGTTAGTTGATTAAATTCAATAGTAAAAAAAAGTTTATTGAAATTAAATAAGGGCAAATCTGACTTTTCATGGCCCAAAGGGGTTTCATTGCAAGACTTTTGAAAGCTCAGGGGGTGTCTCTGCAAATGTTTCGTTAACTATCATCTGACTGCAATTAAGCCAAACCTCAAGGGATGTCAATGCAAATTATCCTATAATTTTTTAAAACATTAATAAAAATCCCTTTTGTGTTAAGACCTTTATACTCCTCATACCTAATCTCTTGGATCTCTCTCTGAAAATTCCCAAACCCTAGCTCTCTGAAACCCTAACACCTTTAATGCGATCGCATTGTCCTCTACTCCAAGCTTCTCTCCCCCTTTTATTGCACTTGCTCCGAGTTGACTCGCTTCGTCCGCTTCCTCACGACCCAATCTCACCTCACAAGCACGTCCTTTGTTTCTTCACTGGCGACCCCCTTCTTAGGCGACCATTTCCCTCCAACATCTGCAAATCGACCAAAATTGGCGCAAAATGCTTTGCAACACTGCTTTTTCAATCACCATTACAACAATATTTCCATTCCCGACCACCGCGGCGGCTAGTATTAGGTCATTAGAGGGAAAATGATTATATTACCCTTCAGTTAATGAAAAGAACATTTTATCCCTCACTTGAAATTTTACAATGAACACAAATGCCCTTCTATATATATAGATGAATGTAGTATTTTTAATTTTTCACATAATCAAAAAGTGATAATTGTTCCTAAAAAAAAATTTATCAAAAAAATAATAATAATATTTATAATTTACTATAATTAAATTTACCAAAAGAATTTTATATATATTTCTAGTTTACGGTAATCAAATTTACCAAAGCAATTCGAAACAACCAAATTGGGGAACACAACCCATAATAAAGCAACAGGCATGCTCTACTTCAAATTCCTAGTACTATTTTTCTTTTTCAGAATTTAATTTTTTTACTTAAAATTCATCAAAATATTGGTTAATTTCATTTGCACCCCCTAAATTATGTTCAAAATGCATTCTAACCCCAACTCTACATAATTGCATTTTACCCCCTCATTAGGCAAACTTTCATCATTTGAACCCCCTGCCCACTTTTGGGCATTGACTTAGAAAGAAAAGACTCTATTACCTTTTGCCAAACACCCATATTTCCCATTATAAAACTATCCTTAATAGGAATAAATGGTATAGCTTAAACACTACCCAAATTAACACCCACTATTCCTATATCCAAATACCCAACCCATCTCCTTTAACCCCTCTTCCAAACCAAACCCTAACCCTAACCCTAATCACACAGACACACATATATATATATACATATATACACACACACGCATATATATATATACATGTACATATATATACACATGAATTTGGAATTGAGTATGTGCAATAAAAAGGGTAATGAAATAGATCGGGTGGTGGTGGTGAGAAAAAATATATTAATTGAATTGAATAATGTATTAAAATAAATAAATTTATTATTAATTTTATATGAATAAAATGTTTTTATATTTTATTTTCATATTAAAATAGAATTTTGTATGTTTGAATATTACAATGGATAAATTAAATATTTCATTTACATAAATAGTAAAATTAAATTTATTTTGGACAAAAAATTGCTATTTATGTGTGTAATTTAATATTTTTTTGAAAAATGAAAATATTTCATATTTTTATTCTGATTTAAAATACAATATATTTTTTATTTTTTGGAGGTGGTAGTGGTGGTGGAAAGAGAAATTTAGATTAATTGAATTGAATAATGTATTTAAAAATATAAATTTATTATTAATTCTATATGAATAAAGTGTTTGTATATTTTAATTCTTTATTAAAATAGATTTTTGTATGTTTGAATATTATAATGGAAAAATTAAATATTTTCATTTACATAAACAATAAAATTAAATTTATTTTTGGACCAAAAATTGCTATTTATGTGTTCAATTTAGTATTTTTTTTTAAAAAAAATTGCAAATAATTTAGTAAATACTTATGTTAGTTAAGTACGTAAACATTTTTTTTAATTAATTTCATTTACACCGCCTAAATTGAGGGGTCAAAATGACATATAATATTACATATATGGCGCCAAAATTGCATAGATAAGGGGGAAGAAGTAGGGATAGGGATAAGGGTATTTTAGTCATTTCACACACTATCAGGTCTAAAAATGTGCTAAAAGTACATAAGGGAGTCCAAATGATGAAATTTTGCCTAATTAGGGGGTCTGACTGCAATTATGCAAATTTGGGAAAGTTAAAATGCATTTTGAACAAAGTTCAGGGGGTGAAATGAAATTAACCCTCAAAATATTCCTTTTACAAGAACTCCCAAATTTTAGGAATGGCAATAAAACCCGCCCCACCCCGTTTATTCCGGGTTTGGGGTCCCGATTAAGTTAATCGGGCCGAAAAAAAAATCCCCAATTATATTCGGAGCGGGTATAGGGAATCTTTGCTCCGCCCTACTCCGATTAGCCGTCTCGTTTAAATTATTGACTAAAATACCCTTATATATTAAATATTACAAATATACCCATATACATTATATCTATTACAAAAATACCCATATATATATTTTAACATTATTTTTGTGTTTAGGATTATTTTAAATAATTTTTTTTAAAAAATAAAAATAGTAACCGAAGTGCGGAAAGGAGCGGGGCAGGAAAAAATAACCGGGTTCGGGATGGTGAAGGTGATCCCCGCCCCATTGCCATTCCTACAACCTTTTGGGAAATAATCATCTAACAAAATATCAAACCAAACAAAACCAACTCAACCACAACTCTTAGGTGCTGTTTGACACATGGTTTTAGTGCCAAATTTATGGTTTTGGTGTGGAAAGTTTAGCCAAACCCTTGTTTGATAGCTTGGTTTTGGAGCCAAAATGTGAAACCATGGTATACCAAATGGTTGATTTTCCACACCATCTCTTGACATGATTTTGCATGGTTTGGAGCCAAAATGTTAAACCATAGTGTGTGTGAGTGTGTTGTGTTAAATATATATATATACACACACACATAACCATATTACATATATATTTATTTAATTAAAAATATCATTTAATTAAATTAAATAACTAAATAAAAATTACCAAACAATAAAAATTAATTATTAATTAATAATAAATAAATATTAAGTAATAAATATTTAAAAATAATAAATAAAGTAAAACCAAATAAATAACAAACAAAAATATTATAATTATTAATTAATAATAAATAAATAAATAAATATTGAATAATAAATATTTAAAATTAATAAATAATAAACAAAAATATTATAATAAATAATTAATAAAAATATAATAAATATTTTAAAATAATAAATTAATTAAAACCAAATAAATAATAAACAAAAATATTATAAATAAATAATTAATAATAATTATTTAAAAATAATAAATAAAGTAAAACCAAATAAATAATAAACAAAAATATTATAATAAATAATTAATAATAAATTAATAAATATTGAGTAATAAATATTTAAAAATAATAAATAAATTAATACCAAATAAATAATAAACAAAAATATTATAATTAATTAATTAATAATAAATATTTAAAATAAATAAATAAAATAAAATCAAGTAAATAAGAAACAAAAATATTATAAATAAATAATTAATAAAAATAATACCAATTCTACAAAATTTTATTCCATACCAATTTTACCGAACATGATTTGATTTTTCAGTTTTATTTTTTATCACAAAAAAAATATATATACCAAACATGATTTCAATTTAAAATAAAATCACACCAAACCCAACCCAACCCAACCTCAATAAAAAAAAAGAACACAGTTGCCAAACAGGCACTTTGAGGTATTGACACAAAGTTATAATACGCTAAACCTAATCCTAACCCCCAAATCTCCAATAACAAGATATATACTGATTTTTATTTCAGGAAGAGGCTGTGACAATTTTCATATATATAGGCCGCCGACTCCGGTGACCATGGTCTCCCACCACCACAACACCGTGAAAAACGCCACCATGGTGAAAATAAAACGCTTTCAATTTTATTGATGACCGGATGAATCATGAAGAGAATCACAGAAGATGATTATGCTTTGAAGATGAGAAAGGTTTGACTAAGAGAAATCAAGGAGAGATTTTGGACAAAGATGACTCTCTCAGTCTCTCTCTCTATATCAGACTTTTTTTTGAAAGGATGGAGTTAGGTTAAAGAGTTGTTAGGTTAAAGAGTTAAGTAGGGTTAGGTTAGTTTGATTATAGTTAGTTTAGAAGGTTAAATTGATAAATGCATATTTTAGATATTTTTGAAATAAAATTGTAATATAATATGATGGGTAAATAGGTAATTTTAATTTCTCGGGAAATAACTTAGAGGGCGGAAAGTGTAATTATTCAAACAAAAGTGGGAAAGTGTAATATATCCAAACAAGAAGGGCTGAAATTGTAATTTCCCACATATACAAATATATTATTTAGTTTAAATTAAAAATTAAAAATTTTCTAATTTTAAAATTAAGTCAAGGATATATATAGATATATTATTAATTAAAATTAAAATTTCAAAAAACAATTTCTAATTTTAAAACCAAGTTAAAGATATATATAAATATATAATTTTGTTCATATTAAAAATATTATAATTTTTTTTAATTTAAAATGTCAAGGATATATAAATTAATTAACTAATTTAAATTAAAAATTAAACAAAATTAAAAGAATTTTTAATTTTAAAATTATGTCAAAAATTGGTTGGAAATTTGAAGAAGTCAATGGGGGTATATATAAATATATAAGGCAAAGGCCATTAAGGTAAATTCACAACTTTAAGTTAGGGGAAAAAAGTAAGAAGAATATAAGATATAAAGCTATATTGGTCATTTTATACCATATGAAGGTAGTATGGACTATTTACTGAGTGACTAGTGGCTGATATCACCAAACTAACGGCATAACTAAATGGCGTGAACAGGGAAGGGATCTTTGTAGGACAAAATTCAAACGTAAGGAAGTTCGTGTGAAAATATTGATAATCGAGGGGGTCCGTGTGAAAATACGCTATTTGCAAGGGGTGTCAGTGAGAATAACTCATTCAATTTTATGTTAGAAATTATTTGAATCATTGCTTGTGTTTAATTTACTCATTTTTTGCCTAATTAAAAAAATAATTTAATGAGACAATTTGAGGCGATTTTGGGGGGACGGTTTTGGGGGGTAAAGGTAAAATTTAAATAGGTTTGAGGTGATTATGAGAATAAGGGTCTGCTTGGTTCGTATTTCTAAAAATAATTTTTTATTTTTTGAAAATTGTAAATAAATCTGCTTGATTCAGTTTTCTTGAAAACAATTTTTTGAAAACTTAATTAAAAAAAGACTATTTTCAGAGAACTCATTTTTATTATTATAAAAAAAATATTTTTTGTTATCAGAATTTTCAAGAACAGTTTTAAAAGATACAAACCAAGCAAACCCTAACCTTTTTCCCATTTGGATTAAGAGAATTAAGAAAACAGCAAATTTTCCCTTGCCTAGTACCAATACTAAACATATTTGAGTGAAGATAGAGGGTGAAGTTTGGAAATATATAACGTTAGTTTAGTTTTATACTTATATAATTACTAACTATGTGCATAATCCTCTTAACAACCAAGACATATGTTAGATTTTTTTTTTTTTTAAAGAACCCGATGTGCGAAACCATTTCATTTTGTTTAATTAACAAATGCTAATTTTGTTGCTTTAGCAAAACTCTCACTTTTTTTTTTCTCTCTTTTGCCATTTTATTAAATGAGCCTCTATAAATCTGCTTTACCAACCATAGGTCCATATAGGTGCTGTTTGGCACATGGTTTTAGTGTCAAATTTATGATTTTGGTGTGGAAAGTTTAGCCCTACCCTTGTTTGGTGGCTTGGTTTTGGAGCCAAAATATGAAACCATGGTGTACCAAACGGTTGATTTTTCACACCATTTCTTGACATGATTTGCATAGTTTGAAGCCAAAATGTTAAACCATGATCTGTGTGAGTGTGTTGTGTTATACATATATATATATACACACACACATAACCATATTACATATATATTTAATTAATTAAAAATATCATTTAATTAAATTAAATAACTAAATAAAAGTTGCCAAACAATAAAAATTAATTATTAATTAATAATAAATATTTAAAAATAATAAATAAAGTAAAACCAAATAAATAACAAACAAAAACATTATAATTATTAATTAATAATAAATAAATAAATATTGAGTAATAAATATTTAAAATAATAAATAAAGTAAAACCAAATAAATAATAAACAAAAATATTATAATAAATAATTAATACAAATATAATAAATATTTTTAAATAATAAATTAATTAAAACCAAATAAATAATAAACAAAAATATTAATAATAAATATTTAAAAATAATAAATAAAGTAAAACCAAATAAATAATAAACAAAAATATTATAATAAATAATTAATAATAAATATTTAAAAATAATAAATAAATTAATACCAAATAAATAATAAATAAAAATATTATAATTAATTAATTAATAATAAATATTTAAAAATAATAAATAAAATAAAATCAAGTAAATAATAAACAAAAATATTATAAATAAATAATTAATAAAAATAATACCAACTCTACAAAATTTTATTTCATAGCAATTCTACCAAACATGAATTGGTTTTTCAGTTTTATTTTTTCTCATACCAAAAACATCTGCACCAAACATAATTTCAATTCAAAATAAAATCACACCAAACCCAATTCAACCCAATCCAAACCAAAACCAAAAACCAACACCATATAGCACCGGTTGCCAAACTGGCACCAAGTGTATTGGCGATTCTCCAAAATTTTGGACTCTACAATTATTTAAATTTTTTTTTTAACCATAGAAATGTCTTTCAATATTTGATAAGGTATAAATACATATAATTTACTAATAGATATGTCGGAAATCTCAAAAGTGTACATTTTTTATTTGGTTTAATTAGCTAGAAAAATATGTTTGTAATTTGATACTAATATAATTTGTATGCAAATTTTCAAAATATCATTTTCATCATTGTGCCGTAGTGGTATAGCGGTTTTCCGTTCTGATTTATTATTGTAATGGACATTTTACTTAGAACCAAACTGAAAAAAATAAATAAAAACATTATAAAATATATTATCGCTCAGAATGCTCATGGGAACCATCGATCCTTCGTACTATCACCGCATTATCAAAATTCCGCTGCCCCAATTTCCCCTAGAAGATAAAATATTTTGGGGGTTTTCAAAAGATGGGAAATTTTCGGTCAAGTCAGCCTATCATCTAGCATTTGAAATGCGACATCCGGGTTAGTCTTCATCTTCACCACCGAGCTTTTGGAAATCTCTTTGGAAGATAAATGCCTCAGAAAAAATGAAGCATATGTTGTGGAAGTGTGCCCGAAACCAGCTGCTAGTTCGAGCTCAATGAGCAGCAAAAGGAATATTAATTGATTCTTATTGTCCTATCTGCCTCGCCGAAGAGGAAATCATTGAGTACATCTTCTTGCATTGTTCTATTGCGCAACAAGTTTGGAAAATGTCTCCTTTTGGGTTGGATTTTTGTCCGACTAGATCAAATAATTGGGTTAGTTGGTCGAGGGAGCTTTGCAAAATCTGGGAAGATGTTGGGGAAGCACGGGAATCTAAGGCTGCTGCGGCCTTCTTTCATTGGCAAATTTGGACAACAAGAAATGAATTTATTTTCAACGACATTTCCAGATGAGCAAAGTGCATTGTAGAAAATGGTTTGATAGCGCATTCAGAATTTTCTCATGCCTTTCAACCAACTCAAAAATTGCATTCTAGCCACGACGCATTTTCTCCGCCTCCTCGTTGGACGCCTCCAGATCCAGAATGGCTGAAGATAAATACAGATCTGAGGACCTGATGGATATGATAGAGCGGCTTTAACCCATTTCTGGTCTCATGTTCGTAATGCTATGGTGGCAGAGTCGCTGGTCCTTCTCGAAGCAGTGAAATTTGTTGCGGCTAAAGGCTTCCAAAATGTAATTTTTGAGACTGATGCCAAAACAATTGTTGATGCGCTAACGGATATTAACTCTGCCTGTTGATAGTGTTCTTTTGGAGGAAATTAAAATCTTATTAATCACTCATGCAGGTTTTCGCATATCCTTTTCTCCAAGAACTACCAATGGAGCGGCTCATGAGTTGGGAAAATATGCTCTTCTCCACCAAAAATCTAGTGTGGTTAATTGTTATTGTGAAGATAGATGCTTTGCGAGATGGAAAGAATTTGTAAACTCAGAATGTAATCACTGATTTTTGTTTAATATAAGCTTGCTTGCCAGGTTAAAAAAAACAAAAAAAGAAAATGAGTTGCCTTATTGCCGTAGATGAAAAGTATAAGTTGATGGTGGATCTTGACTTTTGGTTTTGTTTTTTTTTCTTCCTGAATGAATATTTAGTATAAAATATAAAAATAAAATTTATGGTACGATGATTCTCAAGGATAAGAAAAGTGAAATCTTAAACAAAGCCAAAACTAAAAGTGTGAAGCATCCTTTTTTTTTTTTTTACAACCGTGACTTCGATTAATTCACGGGATTCGTGCAAGGCGACCCCCCACACGGATCGAGTAAAGCTCGGACTATGTCCACACGGTCGTGACCCTAACTAATTGTTTGTGAAATTATCTAGAAGACGGTGAATTAAGCCTAGAGGGGGGGTGAATAGGTTTTTTATGAATTAATTGACAAATTAAAATTTTAATTGTGGAATAGTCAATTTTAATTCAATTTTATCACAATATAAATCACACAATAATAAATATAAGTGCAGAAAATAAAGCAAAGACAACACCAATATTTTTACGTGAAAAAACCTTGGAAAGACTCCAAGTAAAAAATCACGGATACGCTCGGCTATCGATGTACTATGAATCAAGAAGTGCACAGACTCTATGAAGTTTTAGACTTACAAATTATTCATGTTCTGCCTTTCTCCACTCAACGTCTAACGGTCTTGAATCACTCGTGCTCCCTAAAGCTCTCGCTCCGATCTCCGTACTCTGACGGCTCCGCTTCTCAACGGATCAAATAACCACGAAACCTCCTGCTTCGATCAAGATGGTGTGATGATTTTTCAGCAACTAGATCATCCAATTGTGCATAACGATCTTCGGTGTAGAAGCACAATTGGAAAAACTCAAACCAAGAGAGAACCGCGCGCAAGTGTGCGCAAATTTGCAAAAACTCTTTGGAGGATTTTACCACTTTTGCGCAAACCGTGCGAATTTTCGTAAATTACCGAGTACTCGGTGGAATAAAATACAAATTTTTTTGAACTTGTTTCTCCTTTACATTGCCACCAACCGTTGTTCCACTGCACTCCTTTGTATTTTCACCACTTTATACTCATCATATAACACTTAACAACTCGATCTAAACTCTCAACTCTAATATGGTTTTTTATCAGAATCATGCCATTACGTAAATAAATGTTCTTACAGTTTGCATTTAGCAGAAATCGAATATGAGACCTTATGCTTTTTGAGGCACCAAGTCCCAAGTCTTTTCCAACTAGGTCAACCCGCTCAGTTGTGAAGCATCCTTTTCATTACTGCAACAGATAAAACTATTAAATCTTCTTAACAGTTAACATATTGTAGAATGATAAGCAAATTAGAGGTATTTTGATAGTGGCAATTGATCAGATGATTATAGACTAGAAAACTTCTAATTAAAGATAATTAGATAGACTAGCTTCTTCCTTGCAAGTATGATTAAATGTCATCTCAATTCAAAAAATCAAGGAAAATTATGATAAATATTTTTTTAAAAAAAAGTAAAAGAAAATAAAGGGATGACCCATTGGAACTTGTGAAAACAGTATAAACAACTTTCATCACAGGGCTAAAGATCAAAAGGAAAATAACTTGATTGTGCAATTCTCATTGATTGCTTGCTCTTCTTACACCATATTCTGAAAATTATCATCCTCGAAACGTCCTCTATGCAGAAAGAAACATTAATTTCTGCATGTTGGTTGCTGTGATTATAGTGATATTGTGGATGGAAATGATCCTTGTAGTTGTAGGTGATCCCGTGAACTTATCGAGGTGAAAACCCGGGACACCAAGATTATTGGAAAAAATAAAACATAGGGAACATTAAAAAAAGACAGCCGCAGCAAGATGGTATGCAAAACTCGACCTTATCCAGTTGGGAACTTGAACAAAATCAGTTTACCAACAGAGCAACCATATGTAACCGGAAAAAAAAAACAATATATAGAATAACATTATGATAGTTTTGCACTTTTGATGACTATATTTCAAGTGCTTGAAAGATCTCCATACTGAAAATTCAAAACAATATCAGTTTACCAACAATAGGAACAATATTAGAGCAATTTTCGTGTCGAAATGACCTAAATGTCTAATCTCAATGCCATTTGTTTCAATCTCCATACTATTTGAAGTGATTTGCCCAGTGGGGGTAAAATAAATTGAAGAGTAATTTTGAGAGCCCATGTTAAAGGCAATTGGAATATTATAAATTTAGGAAACTTTCAATTATCTACCTAGATAATTTGTTTCTACTTTGTATTTTATGAGATTAAGTAATTTGAAATAGGGTTAATTACAGCCACACCCCCTCGAGACATGTCAAATAATAGGTAGGTCCCCTGTCGTTCGATAAATTACAGCTAGACTCCCTCAAGTCGATCGACGTATGTTTTCGGTGACTGATAATGTGAAATTACATCTTTACTCATGCTTATATTTCATTTAAAAGATCTAAAAAATTTTATTTTGTCAATTACTTATTTACAAAGGTAATTTTGGTCATATTATAAACTTTAAATAAGGGTATTTTGGTCTTTTCACATGTTCTTTATATCTACTCGAGGGTATTTAAGACATTTCATGTAAGATCCTAGAATTTTGTTTAACAACTTACATGTTATTAAGAGTATTAATCTAACCTGGGCCTAAATTTCAATATATTATTGAGTTGATGAAATAAAATATAAATTCAAAATTATTACAATGAGATTTATTGATTAAGGCTTCGTTTAGATTAAATAGAGATAAAAGAAAAGAAAGGATAATATTAGTTAAGAGAGAAAAGAAAAGAAAGAAAAAGATAGCAATGTTTAAAATTCATGTTTGGATAAATTATGATGGAAAAGAAAATGAAGGATAGTATTTTTGTTTGGATAGGGAAGAGGAGAGTAAAGAAAAGAAATTGTTATAACCAATTTACTATTATATCCTATTAACCAAAAGTCTTAAGTTTCTATTCTCAAAATATTAAGGTTATATTTGGTATTATAAAAATATCACTTAAGTGCTATCATTTCTCTCCAAATCTTCTCATTTTTGGAAGGTTAGCATTTAAGGGATTTGGAGGGATAAGGAGTGATAAGTTATCTCTCCAAATCTTTTCTTTTCTCTCCTCATTAACAAACCAAACATCAGCATTAACCGAGTTTGACCACGCCGGTAGGGGTATCTGTTACAACTTACAAACTTGAGGGGGTCTATCTGTAATTTACCAAATAATATGGGATCTACCTATTATTTGACATATCTCAAGGGAGTCTACCTGTAATTAACCCTTTAAAATATGACTATTTTGTTAAAATTTCTTGCTTTAACAAGTTTTCTGTTGTACTCTTCTATATTCGTGATTTTTTTCTAGCGGGGAAATGATTCGTTTGTGATAAATAACAGGAGAGAAATGGAGTTGAAGATTCTTCTATATGAATTTAGTGTGTTATAAGAGAGTATAAATAAATTTTTCAAGACAGTTGATTTAGCAGCGTTTTATCGAGAGCCTTGTCATACATCCACCATTCCTTGTAGAGATGGAATATGAGAACTCTCATATTCCATTCTAGATAGTGCAAATAATTTGCTGGAGTCAGGATCACGACATAACCCGAGCGATTTGTGTGGTGAGTCGCTTTGCACGTGTTCTGTGAACTAGTCGGGGTGAAGTCACCGAGGTCCCCAATTATTGGAAAAATAAAAAAAGTAAAAAACGAACATTGAGAACATTTATACATCTACATTCTTACATAAACAAAAAGAAGACAAACGACAGCTGCAGTGAGGTGGTGTGCAAAACTCGACTTTGTCCTATTGGGAACTTGAAGTAGCATACACTGAAAATCCAAAACAATATCAATTTACTAACAACACAACTATTTATACAAAAACATATGCTAGTGTTGCACTCTTGATGACTATATTTCAAGTGTCATTCAAATATTGAAAGATCCATCATTCAAACTAATGGAAAAATTGCAGCTAAACTAAGAAAAAGGGTAAGGAAATATTTAAGTAGCTTTAAAGCAGCCTCCTCAATTTGGAAATCTTCACTGTTGTTGTCACATAAAGCCAATCCTTTATCTTGGTCAATAGTACTAGAGGGAAATATTCCCAAGAACGTTTGAGCAGTGAAGCGCCAAAAACTCCACCAAATCCAACCCCAAAACCAAGCCCCATGTTGATATAAAATCTTTCACTTATAAGCCCATCCTCACCTCCATGGATGATGTTACCTTTTACCGCCATTGATAACAGAAGGACCAACGTTTGTTTCATCTCCGGGGCACTTATTCAGAGTGAAAGACCACAAAGTTGAGAATTTCCCTCTTATGAAGAGGCATCAAAACTCTGCAATTGAGTGCTAGATGGGATTCTCCCAATCAAGTTATTGTTTGATAAATCCAAGAGAGCAAGAAAACTTAAACGAGCAATGCTTGTAGAAATGTCACCCAAAATCATGTTTCTAGACAAGTCTAGACGTTCTAGCATTTTCAACTTGACAATATCTTCAACAATAGGTCCAGTCAAAAGATTTTCCGATAGATTCAAAGAACCTAGTCCTCTAAGATTTGAGACCTCTTTTGGAATTTTTCCAACTAAATTATTGCGAGAAAGATCAACGCTTCTTAATAGAGCTAGACTGTTTTTGAATTCGATCTCCCATCCTTTCCATCACACTATTGCATTATCTTCATACTCCAAAAATAATAAATCGTACCATCATAGCAAAAATAAGAAAAAGTAATCCTTCCTTATGATTTATTTCCCCAAACCAAGGCAGTGAAATTGTTGACACATTGAGGTATAGCTCCAAAAATGTTATTTTGAGAGAGATCCAAGATTTGGATAGAGTTAAGAGGGCATAGACTCATAGGTATGTCTCCGTGGAACATATTCCATCGCAAACTAAGTACAACTAAATTTGCCAGGTGTGTCCCTATCCATGTTGGCATTGTTCCTTGCAATTTATTTTCTCCCAATTCAACAATTTCCAAATATCCACAGTTCTTCAACGATGAAGGCAATTTGCCATTGAAATTGTTGGAAAGTAGGTGCAACGTCCCAATTTGATAGAGGGAGCCCATAGAGCTATTAAATTTCCAGGAAAAATTGTTGTTTGCCAAATTAAGAATGACCAATTCTTTCATGACCATCCAACAATCAAGAAGCTCCCCCGAGAATCGATTGTATGAGAGGTCAATAGAGGTGAGGAACTTGATAGTTCCATTACACAAGGAAGAAATTGAGCTTGAAAACAAAATTTTTGAGAGATGTAGTATTGACATGTTAGGAGGAAATAGTGCTATTGAACCCTCGAAATGATTAGAGCTCAAATCTATTGTTGTATAAAAAACTGTCTTCAATGACAAATCAGGTGATTGTTCTGAAGAGGCAATGAACCACCAAGTTGATTGTCAACTAAATTCAAAATCTAAGTGTCTAATCCGCTTAGTCATTTCATTATTACGAAAATTCTGAGTGTCTCATTATATTTTTTTAGAACAAGTCATCATCCACCCTACCAAAGCAGGAGCGGGATGAAAGTCCGTCCGGTCTAAGAATATTGTCTGACACGGATCCTCCAAGTTAATTTTTTAATCCGCTTATGTCCGTTGCTCCATCTAATGGTGCACAAATCTTAAGGTCCTCATGTGGTGTATTGTGCGCTGTTAGATGGAGGAACGGACATGATCGGATGAAAAAATCAACTTAGATGATCCCTGTCCTCCCATCCCTAATGCACCCAACAATCATATCCATCTCTTTTCCGAAATCCAGCAAAAAGAAATACCAATTATTATCGGGTTAATTGCTCAATTCTGAGAAGATCTGGTCTGTTTCATAGTGTCAATACACCAGTTTTATGTTTCAATCTCATTTTTCTTTGGACAATTTCATTGCAGTTTCCGAATTACCATTAGCATTCTGACTTGTAATTTATTCTCTAATGTCTTTACTTTCCTATTCGGTTTTCAAGTGAAGTGGCCATAATGAATATAAAACTGCTATATACACAATGATGAAAATGATATATGGAGAACTTGCACTCAATTGCATTAATTGTGACAATGTCCCCGAGACTGTATACAATACTCATTTTGAATTGCCTTCCATGCCACACCCATTTCTCATACAAATAGTACTAGAACACAACTAATTCAAGAACAAGGAGAACATCTCGTATTCAATTTTTACTGGTGCAAACAATTGGTTGAATTCACGACTACGGACATGGTCCAAACAATCAGTGTGGAAAGTCGCTTTGCACGGATCCCGTGGACCAATTTGTGTGAAATCTCCGCACACCCCAATTATTTAAAGAAAAGAAAAAAAAATTTGGGAACATTTATGCATTTAAATACTTACTGAAGAAAAAAGAAGACGGTTGCAGCTAGATGGTATGCGAAACTCGGTCTTGTCATGTTGGGAACTTGAAGTAGCATATACTGAAAATCAAAACCATATCAATTTACCAAGAGAGTAGCTATTTATACACAAAAATTTGTTAGTGTTGCACTTTTGACAACTATATTTCAAGTGCTTGAAAGAGTGTCATTTGAATATTGAAATCAAAGAAAATACTTACCTACTAGTTTTGAAGCATCCTCCTCAGTCTGGCCATATTCACTGCGGTTGTCACATAGAACCAATCACTTATCTTGTTCGATAACATAAGGCATAAATATTGCCAATAATGGTTGAGCAGTAAAGTGCCAAAAACTCCACCAAATCCAACCCCAAAACCTAGCCCCATGCTGATAATAAACTCTCGATTTATAAGCCCATCCTCAGCTCCATTGATAAAAGAAGGAACAACATTTGTTTCATCTCCAGGGCACTTATTGGGGAGTGGAAGCCCGCAAAGTTGAGAATTTCCCTCATACGAAGAGGCATCAAAACTCTGGAGTTGAGTGCTAGATGGAATTTTCCCAGTCAAGTCATTGTTTGATAAATCCAAGAGAGCGAGAAAACTTAAACGAGTAATGCCCATAGGAATCTCACCTGAAAGTTGGTTTCTAGATAAGTCTAAACATTCCAACGTTTTCAACTCCCCAATATGTTCAATTAGATGTCCAGACAAACGATTTCCCGATAGGTTCAAGGAACCTAGTCCCGTAAGACTCGAGATTTCATCCGGAATTTTTCCAACTAAATCATTGCCAGAAAGATCAATGATTCTTAATAGAGCTAAACTGTTTTTGAATTCGAACTCCCGCCCTTTCCATCGTACTATTGCATTATCCACATATCCATATTCACCCAAACGCTGATCATACGTAATATTATCAAAATATTGAAAAACAATCTTTCCTGCTGATTTATTTTCCCAAACCAAGGCAGTGAAATTATTGAAACACTGAGGTATAGTTCCAGAAATGTTGTTTTGAGAGAGATCCAAAATTTGGATAGAGTTGAGATGGCATATACTCACAGGTATGTGTCCGTGGAACTTATTCGATCGCAGACTAAGTACAACTAACCGTGTCAGGTGTGTCCCTATCCATGCTGGCATTGTTCCTTCTAATTTATTTCCTCCCAAATCAACAATTACCAATTTTCCACAGTTCTTCAACGATGAAGGCAATTCGCCAGTGAAATTGTTGGCGCGTAGGTGCAACGTCTCTATTTGATGGAGGGAGCCCATAGAGATAGGAATTTTCCCGGAAAATTTGTTTTTTGCCAAATTAAGAACTCGCAAATCTTCCATGACCATCCAACAATTAGGAAGCTCCCCGGAGAATTGATTGTATGACAGGTCAATAGACTTGAGGAACTTGCTAGATCTATCACATAAGGAAGAAATTGAGCCCGAAAACATATTTTTAGAGAGATACAGTACTGACATGTTGGGAGGAAATAGTGCAAGTGAGCCCTCGAAATGATTGGAGCTCAAATCTATTTGCGGATCAAAAATTGTCTTCAATGACAAATCAGGCACCATACCTTTAATCTGGTTGTAAGAGAGATTGAGGTAATACAATCTAGGAGATAAGTTCCAAAACTCCTTCGGGATAATTCCAGAAATTCCGGAATTAGAGATATCAAGCTGGGAATAATTGTTTTGAGTTTGAAGCCAGTTTGGAAAATGAGGTCCCAATGAGCAAGACCGCAAGTTTATGAAACTGAGTTGAAAAGGAGGATTCCAATCAGCCTTGAAGTCGAAAGCCAACGAGTTATAAGACAAGTCCAACTCCTTCAAATTGTGGAGATTTGAGAAGTGGGATTCGGAGATTTTACCTTCTAATGAATTCGCAGACAGATCTAGGATTTCAAGCATGAAAAGTTGGTTAATACTCCCCGGGAGTGGTCCGGTCAAGTGATTGCCCTGAAGATGCAACTCTGTCAATGAAGACAATCCGGTAAGATCAGGTAAAGAACCATTCAATTGAGTATCCCCAAGATACAAATACTTCAAGGATGAAAATGTGGTGATACTTTGAGGCAATGAACCACCAAGTTGATTCCTACCTAAATACAAAATCTCTAGTGAGTTGGCTGCAGCCCCAGACAAGTTTCGAAGCAACATTGAAATCTGCCCGCTCAAGTTGTTAAAACCAACATATAATGATTTTAAGCTACTTAAGTTTGCAAAGGATTTCGGAAGTCCACCTTCAAATAGATTGTAACCGAGATCAAGATGGGCAAGCGAATTCAAGTTTCCGAAAGCATCAGGGATAGGACCTTGTAACTCATTAGACTTAAGGTATAAATCAGTAAGGCTGGTATTGAAGTTGAACAACCAACTGTATATTGATGAATTCAGAGAATTGTAATAAAGATCTAGGACAGAGAGAGACGTAGATGAATTAATCAATGGAAAGGAAGGAGGAACGATGAGATTACAAGCACCTAAATGCAGTTCAGTTAGAAGAGGCAGCTTATTGGCTGCTTCCATCCAATCCCCCCCTACTTTGCTAAGATTAACTTGGCTCATATCAAAGTATCTCAATGATGAAAGATCATTAAGCCACTGAAAACTTTCCACATCCAGCAATGAATTGAAGCTTAAATCAAGAGTGCGCAATTGTGAAAGATTTCCCAACTGATTTGGAATTGTACCGCTAAATTCATTTTCGCTCAAATCAAGAGTGCGCAATTGTGAAAGATTTCCCAACTGATTTGGAATTGTACCGCTAAATTCATTGAAGCTCAGATCAAGAGTGCGCAATTGTGAAAGATTTCCCAACTGATTTGGAATTGTACCTATAAACACAAGTAGATGAAATAATTATGAGTCATAATTATTGTAAGCCAGGTGCAAATATAACATTGCGTATAAAACAAGTAGATGAAATACTGAGCAACCAATGAATTGTGGGATGCGGCTCCCCTCATAACTATTGTAACCCAAGTCCAAATATAACATTGCATACAAAACTCATAATTACTCATTTTTCCTAGCTACAAGTAATTACAATAAAATTAAGTTATTAGATTGTGCAATTTTTCCTATAAGTAATTAGAATAAAATTAAGTAATTAGAATGTGTAATTTTTCCTATTAAGTAAAATAAAATTAAGTGTTGAAGGTTTCGCATAGGAGGTGATATAGCTCTACATTTTACCTCTAGCACTTTATTTTTTTTATTTTAATAATTAAAAAATAACAAATTCACCCTTCATCACCTGAAAAAAGTTTTAACTACACTGGCAAAGATTGTAAGAAAAAACAAAAAGGAAAAAACTAAAACAAAATCAATGATGGTGGATGCCTAAGATTAATATATATATATATATATATATATATATATATATATATATATAATGAAATACAAGGACTAATTTATTAATTATTCATTGTTTCATGCACTCAGACTCTCAGTCAAGGTTCTGAATTTAAAAAATAAAAAATGAATTTGACTAAAGGGCTAATTAGTACATCAAAAGAATACTGTTAAGTGCAAAACTATTTTTACCCTCTCTGTCGTCAAAAAAATAGTTCTACTTTTACATCACCCAAGTTTGAGAATGTTTTTCTCAAAAAAAAAACAAATAAATAATTGTTTGAGAACGTTTTTGGGTATAAAGATGGTGCCTTTTTTAGTGTAGCGTGTATGGTTTGTTAATAGAAATTATTCTCAAAATTAATGATCAAAATTTATTTTACTAACTTTTTTTTTACGACTCATGGTCGAAATAGTAAAGATAATTGAAGTATTATTTCCCATTTTTGTAATTCTAGAAATGAAGGACTAATGATCTTACCACTCAAAGAAAGATAACCATAATAATGTAACCTCAAGGGTCGTAGGGAGCGTGAAGATCGAGGACTATGACATGATCGGTCCGGTTGCTACATCGAACTCCTCTCCATTTGCAGCAATCTTTCATCTCCTCTGTTGTGTTCCCCCAAGAAGAGAGAAGTCCATAATCATCAATGACCCTATCTTTAAACTCGAGGAGAGCTCGTCTCTCGCGATCTATGCACCTCACTTGAGCAGCTTCTTCTTCAGCTCTTGAAGTAGTGAATGATCCAACACCTGCTTTCATGTTTGTGACCAACATTATTGAAACCACAACCGCCATGTAGAAATGTTTATACAACAACATCTCTCCCATTGGTATAAAATTTTGTTTGCAAATAGATTCTCTTATAGATAGATTAGAGAATCACATAGCAAGATAATGAGCGAGAGAGACTATTTATAGGCAACCAACAAAGATTCTCAAGTGTACGTTGTTCACGTGAATCATCAGGAGGACAAATGTTCAAGCTTTGTTATTTCCACTATCCCAACATTGGACCCCACACTCATATCAACATATCTATATATTATATGTATAACAGCGATCACTATTTTCAGAAAATGTTAATGTAACAATCACAATCAATGAAACAACAAAAACACTAAAAGTTGTTGTAATTACTAGCTAAGTCATGACATGACAGTTATTTATACAACTATTATACTACATTTTTTTCATTTTACTATGCCAAACTAGTATAAATTACAAGACCACGATTTGCTATCTTACATTAATTGCCTGGGACGTTGAAAGATACAATGTTCTAATGTTTAATCCCTAAATTTCAATTAGGTGTGTATTGAAAACCAAAATTCCAGAGCAAATGAATATAAATTTGAATAATGATACAAAAAAAATGGGGGTAGATGATACAAAATTTAGTTAATATGATTTACTATAAATTGATTACAATATGATTGATTTTATGATACTGTTTTCCTCTTTGTCATCACTTCTTTGTCATCACTACGTAATTTTATTTTACCTAGTAACCTTGATTAATGATCTGAACATGTGCTACTATACCAATATGCTTCTCATATTCTGTTTTATTCATATGCATCAAATAGAATTCAACAATATTTTGATTTAATATCACAAATGTTATTAAATAACGAATGAAAATTGAAATCAGAAAAATAAAGTTTCACTTCATTTAAAGAATACTTATTTGGAGTGCAAATCCCAATTATATTCTCCTACCTCTCATCTTGTCTGAAACAAAATCACAAGTCAAAATCTTCACAATATCTTCAAACAAAGCCAACTACTTTAAAAAGGAGTCTTCCCACTATAATTACCAAATGCAATAGTAGCAAATTAGCAATGCTCTGGACTTGAAATATGGGGTACACGTTTTTTTGCTTTTAAAAAGTAAATTGTAATGTCTTCTCTTTTATTTATTTTTATTGTTGATTTCTTAATCTCTGTTTGAGAACAATGAAGGGAAAAAAGGAAAGCAAAAGTCAAGGTCCACCACTTACCCATCTCTGGCCTCATGAGTCACATGTTTTTACCCAAAACAAACGGCTAAAAAGCACCAGTCAAAGTCTTGAATGGCCCATAGGCCAATACTTTCTTCATGTATAATTATTAGGCTTGTCATGATTCAGAACATGAGGGTACTGTCTTTGGAAGATTATGATTGGAAAAGACCAAGTCAGCAATAATTGTCTCCATTCAAACATAATTAAATTTATTTTTATGTTAAAAATTATTATGAGTACATCAATTGAATCATTGCTTGGTTTCTATATACATCAAAATATTATATTCATTTACTTATATTTTCCTTGCTCATTAAAAAAAAAAAAAAAAGGTTTAATGGCGCGGTTTTGGGAGAAATGGGGGCGGTTATGGGAAATAAAAATTTTCATTGATTTTAGTTATGGGGATTGAAAAAATTACCCCAAACAGTTTCATGACCATCCCGATTCATGATATTAATTAGTGATTGGCTGAACCAGTGAAAAAAATTGGTAGCATTAGCCAAATAATTACTATGGTTCCAAAATCTACTATAACACATATTATCAACTATAAATGATAGATGTTGCAAAAGAACTCTATAGACCATTGATTGAGCCAAAAAAATTGATGCTAAACTCTTGAAGATCAACCATTATAAATTCTCAGATAGACAATTGATTGAGCAATTACATTACATACAGTTTCAGAGCAAATAAATTTGAATAATGATACACAATCTAGTTAATGGGGTTTGAAAATATATAAATCGACAACAATATCATAAATTAAATAAGTTTTATATTGCTTTCCTCTCTTTATCTTCCTTTATTATATCGACAACAATATAATTTTAATTTAATTTCACAAATGTAACCGAAGAAATAAAAAGAAATTGAAATCAGAAAAATCAAGTTTCAAGTCATCCATTTATGACCACATGCATCTCATCTTTTCTGAGAGGAAAGGATAAAGAAATCACGAGTCAAGGTCTTCCATATTAATTTCTTTATACAAAGCCAACTACTTTGAAAAAGGAGTTTTCACTAATGCAATAGTAGCAATAGTCTGGACTTAAATATGGGTACACCTTTTGTGCATATTAAACTGTAATTGTAATGTCATCTCTTTATTTTGATTTAAATGTTGATTTCTTACTCTCTTTATTTGAGAAAAATGAAATTAATTGTTGAAACCCAAGGAATCCAAGTTACTGAACCATCCCAATTAGGTCTCATTTACCCTTCAAATCGCTTACAAAGCTACAAAAAATACATACGTTATACTTCAATGAAAAATAATAATAATAAATAAATATAAAAAAAAAAAATGGAAACCATATACACATCTGCCAAGGTCTTTACAATTTCTTCAAACAAAGCCAACTACTTTAAAAAGGAGTCTTCCCACTATAATTACCAAATAAAATAGTAGCAAATTAGCAATGCTCTGGACTTGAAATATGGGGTACACGTTTTTTTGCATTTTAAAAAGTAAATTGTTATGTCTTCTCTTTTATTTATTTTTATTGTTTTATTTCTTAATCTCTTTGTTTGAGAACAATGAAGGGAAAAAAGGAATGCAAAAGTCAAGGTCCACCACTTACCCATCTCTGGCCTCATGAGTCACATGTTTTTACCCAAAACAAACGGCAAAAAAGCACTAGTCAAAGTCTTGAATGGCCCATAGGCCAATACTTTCTTCATGTATAATTATTAGGCTTGTCATGATTCAGAACATGAGGGTACTCTGTCTTTGGAAGATTATGCTTGGAAAAGACCAAGTCAGCAATAATTATCTCCATTCAAACATAATTAAATTTATTTTTGTGTTAAAAATTATTACGAGTACATCAATTAAATCATTACTTGTTTTCTATATACATCAAAATATTATATTCATTTACTTATTTTTTCCTTGCTCGTTAGAAAAAGAAGAAAGTTTAATGGTGCATGGGAAATAAAAAATTTCATAATTTTAGTTATGGATTGAGAAAACTGTCCCAAACGGTCTCATGACCATCCCTATTCATGATATTAATTAGTGATTGGCTGAACCAGTGAAAAAAATTGGTAGCATTAGCCAAATAATTACTATGGTTCCAAAATCTACTATAACACATTATCAACTATAAATGATGATGCTGCAAAAGAACTCTGTAGACCATTCATTGAGCCAAAAAAATTGATGTTAAACTCTTGAAGATCAACCATTATAAATTCTCAGATAGACAATTGATTGAGCAATTACATTACATACAGTTTCAGAGCAAATAAATTTGAATAATGATACACAATCTAGTTAATGGGGTTTGAAAATAGATAAATCGACAACAATATCATAAATTAAATAAGTTTTATATTACTTTCCTCTCTTTGTCTTCCTTTATTATATGGACTACAATATAAATTTAATTTAATTTCACAAATGTAACCGAAAAAATAAAAGGAAATTAAAATCAGAAAAATCAAGTTTCAAGTTATCCATTTATGACCATATGCATCTTTTCTAAGAGAAAATGATAAAGAAATCACGAGTCAAGGTCTTCCATATTAATTTCTTCATACAAAGCCAACTACTTTATTGAATTATTGAAAAAGGAGTCTTCCCTAATGCAATAGTAGCAATAGTATGGACTTAAATATGGGGTACACCTTTTTTGCATATTAAACTGTAATTGTAATGTCCTCTCTTTATTTTGATTTAAATGTTGATTTCTTACTCTCTTTGTTTGAGAAAAATGAAATTAATTGTTGAAACCCAAGGAATCCAAGTTACTGAACCATCCCAATTAGGTCTCATTTACCCTTCAAATCGCTTACAAAGCTACAAAAAATACATATGTTATACTTCAAAAAAAAAAGAAAAAAAGATGGAAAACAAAAGTCCAGTTCCACCATATACCCATCATAGGCCTCACAAGTCTCATGCACCAGTCAAAGTCTTGAATGGCTATAAGGCAGCTATGTTTCTTAATCAGTTACAGTAAGGCCAAGTTGCATATGAGACTCACTTTCTTCCTGGAAATTTCTTCTATGCTTGGAAAAGACCAAGTCTTCAATAATAATAAAAAAAACCGAAATTAAAAAAATAAGAACATTAAAGAATTAATTACAGGTCAGAACGTTAATGGAAACCATTGACCAAGAAGGAATTCGGAAACTGCAATCGAATTGTGAAAAAAGAAAAGAAATCAAAGACTAGACCGTTGTGGACAATTTTATAAAAGGAAGATGAAATAAAAGCCATGAAAATAGGAATTAGTCCCAATTCCTTTTTAAAAAGATTTTTTGCCAGTGTCCTAATTGTATTGGACCACATCAATGGAGGACGAAGAAGTTGGTCCTCATGGATAGGGACATCAAAGTCTTGTATGGCTCTAAGGCAACGCTATTTCTTAATCAGTTACATCAAGGCCAAATTGCATATGAGACCTCTCATGGAAATATCTTCTAAGCCTTGGAAAATACCAAGTCCATTAGCATTCTGACCTGTAATTTATTCTCTAATGTCTTTACTTTCCTATTCGGTTTTCAAGTGAAGTGGCCATAATGAATATAAAACTGCTATATACACAATGATGAAAATGATATATGGAGAACTTGCACTCAATTGCATTAATTGTGACAATGTCCCCGAGACTGTATACAATACTCATTTTGAATTGACTTCCATGCCACACCCATTTCTCATACAAATAGTACTAGAACACAACTAATTCGAGAACAAGGAGAACATCTCGTATTCAATTTTTACTGGTGCAAACAATTGGTTGAATTCACGACTACGGACATGGTCCAAACAATCAGTGTGGAAAGTCGCTTTGCACGGATCCCGTGGACCAATTTGTGTGAAATCTCCGCACACCCCAATTATTTAAAGAAAAGAAAAAAAAATTGGGAACATTTATGCATTTAAATACTTACTGAAGAAAAAAGAAGACGGTTGCAGCTAGATGGTATGCGAAACTCGGTCTTGTCATGTTGGGAACTTGAAGTAGCATATACTGAAAATCAAAAACCATATCAATTTACCAAGAGAGTAGCTATTTATACACAAAAATTTGTTAGTGTTGCACTTTTGACAACTATATTTCAAGTGCTTGAAAGAGTGTCATTTGAATATTGAAATCAAAGAAAATACTTACCTACTAGTTTTGAAGCATCCTCCTCAGTCTGGCCATATTCACTGCGGTTGTCACATAGAACCAATCACTTATCTTGTTCGATAACATAAGGCATAAATATTGCCAATAATGGTTGAGCAGTAAAGTGCCAAAAACTCCACCAAATCTAACCCCAAAACCTAGCCCCATGCTGATAATAAACTCTCGATTTATAAGCCCATCCTCAGCTCCATTGATAAAAGAAGGAACAACATTTGTTTCATCTCCAGGGCACTTATTGGGGAGTGGAAGCCCGCAAAGTTGAGAATTTCCCTCATACGAAGAGGCATCAAAACTCTGGAGTTGAGTGCTAGATGGAATTTTCCCAGTCAAGTCATTGTTTGATAAATCCAAGAGAGCGAGAAAACTTAAACGAGTAATGCCCATAGGAATCTCACCTGAAAGTTGGTTTCTAGATAAGTCTAAACATTCCAACGTTTTCAACTCCCCAATATGTTCAATTAGATGTCCAGACAAACGATTTCCCGATAGGTTCAAGGAACCTAGTCCCGTAAGACTCGAGATTTCATCCGGAATTTTTCCAACTAAATCATTGCCAGAAAGATCAATGATTCTTAATAGAGCTAAACTGTTTTTGAATTCGAACTCCCGCCCTTTCCATTGTACTATTGCATTATCCACATATCCATATTCACCCAAACGCTGATAATACGTACTATTATCGAAATATTGAAAAACAATCTTTCCTGCTGATTTATTTTCCCAAACCAAGGCAGTGAAATTATTGAAACACTGAGGTATAGTTCCAGAAATGTTGTTTTGAGAGAGATCCAAAATTTGGATAGAGTTGAGATGGCATATACTCACAAGTATGTGTCCGTGGAACTTATTCGATCGCAGACTAAGTACAACTAATCGTGTCAGGTGTGTCCCTATCCATGCTGGCATTGTTCCTTCTAATTTATTTCCTCCCAAATCAACAATTACCAAATTTCCACAGTTCTTCAACGATGAAGGCAATTCGCCAGTGAAATTGTTGGCGCGTAGGTGCAACGTCTCTATTTGATGGAGGGAGCCCATAGAGATAGGAATTTTCCCGGAAAATTTGTTTTTTGCCAAATTAAGAACTCGCAAATCTTCCATGACCATCCAACAATTAGGAAGCTCCCCGGAGAATTGATTGTATGACAGGTCAATAGACTTGAGGAACTTGCTAGATCTATCACATAAGGAAGAAATTGAGCCCGAAAACATATTTTTAGAGAGATACAGTACTGACATGTTGGGAGGAAATAGTGCAAGTGAGCCCTCGAAATGATTGGAGCTCAAATCTATTTGCGGATCAAAAATTGTCTTCAATGACAAATCAGGCACCATACCTTTAATCTGGTTGTAAGAGAGATTGAGGTAATACAATCTAGGAGATAAGTTCCAAAACTCCTTCGGGATAATTCCAGAAATTCCGGAATTAGAGATATCAAGCCAGGAATAATTGTTTTGAGTTTGAAGCCAGTTTGGAAAATGAGGTCCCAATGAGCAAGACCGCAAGTTTATGAAACTGAGTTGAAAAGGAGGATTCCAATCAGCCTTGAAGTCGAAAGCCAGCGAGTTATAAGACAAGTCCAACTCCTTCAAATTGTGGAGATTTGAGAAGTGGGATTCGGAGATTTTACCTTCTAATGAATTCGCAGACAGATATAGGATTTCAAGCATGAAAAGTTGGTTAATACTCTCGGGGAGTGGTCCGGTCAAGTGATTGCCCTGAAGATGCAACTCTGTCAATGAAGACAATCCGATAAGATCAGGTAAAGAACCATTCAATTGACTATCCGGAAGATACAATTTCTTCAAGGATGAAAATGTGGTGATACTTTGAGGCAATGAACCACCAAGTTGATTCCCACCTAAATACAAAATCTCTAGTGAGTTGGCTGCAGCCCCAGACAAGTTTCGAAGCAACATTGAAATCTGCCCGCTCAAGTTGTTAAAATCAACATATAATGATTTTAAGCTACTTAAGTTTGCAAAGGATTTCGGAAGTCCACCTTCAATATGATTGTAACCGAGATCAAGATGGGCAAGCGAATTCAAGTTTCCGAAAGCATCAGGGATCGGACCTTGTAACCCATTTCCAAAAAGGTATAAATCAGCAAGGCTGGTGTTGGAGTTGAACAACCAACTGTATATTTTTGATGAATTCAGAGAATTGGAAGAAAGATAAAGGACAGAGAGAGACGTAGATGAATTAATCAATGGAAAGGAAGTAGGAACGACAAGGTCACAAGCATATAAATACAGTTCAGTTAGAAGAGGCAGCTTATTGACTGCTTCCATCCAATCCCCCCCTACTTTGCTAAGATTAACAACGCTCATATCAAAGTATCTCAATGATGAAAGATCATTAAGCCACTGAAAACTTTCCACATCCAGCAAACGATTTCCGCCCAAATGAAGAGTGCGCAATTGTGAAAGATTTCCCAACTGATTTGGAATTGTACCGCTAAATTCATTGAAGCTCAGATCAAGAGTGCGCAATTGTGAAAGATTTCCCAACTGATTTGGAATTGTACCTATAAACACAAGTAGATGAAATAATTATGAGTCATAATTATTGTAAGCCAGGTGCAAATATAACATTGCGTATAAAACAAGTAGATGAAATACTGAGCAACCAATGAATTGTGGGATGCGGCTCCCCTCATAACTATTGTAACCCAAGTCCAAATATAACATTGCATACAAAACTCATAATTACTCATTTTTCCTAGCTACAAGTAATTACAATAAAATTAAGTTATTAGATTGTGCAATTTTTCCTATAAGTAATTAGAATAAAATTAAGTAATTAGAATGTGTAATTTTTCCTATTAAGTAAAATAAAATTAAGTGTTGAAGGTTTCGCATAGGAGGTGATATAGCTCTACATTTTACCTCTAGCACTTTATTTTTTTTATTTTAATAATTAAAAAATAACAAATTCACCCTTCATCACCTGAAAAAAGTTTTAACTACACTGGCAAAGATTGTAAGAAAAAACAAAAAGGAAAAAACTAAAACAAAATCAATGATGGTGGATGCCTAAGATTAATATATATATAAATTAAATACAAGGACTAATTAATTATTTATTCATTGTTTCATGCACTCAGACTCTCAGAGTCAAGGCTCTAAATTTTTTTTAAAAAAAAAAAAATTGACTAAAGGGCTAATTAGTACATCAAAAGAATACTGTTAAGTGCAAAACTACTTTTACCCTCCCTGTCGTCAAAAAAATAGTTCTATTTTTACATCACCCAAGTTTGAGAATGTTTTTCTCAAAAAAAAAAAAAAAAAAAAATAGTTGTTTGAGAACGTTTTTGGGTATAAAGATGGTACCTTTTTTAGTGTAGCGTGTATGGTTTGTTAATAGAAATTATTCTCAAAATTTATTTTACTTTACTTTTTTTTTGTTTACGACTCATGGTCGAAATAGTAAAGATAATTGAAGTATTATTTCTCAATTTTGCAATTATAGCAATGAAGGACTAATGATCTTACCTTTCAAAGAAAGATATTTAAACTCCAAATAGTCCAAGGGAGCGGGAAGATGGAGGACTATGACATGACCGGTCCGGTTGCTGCATCGAACTCCTCTCCATTTGCAGCAGTCTTTCATCTCCTCTGTTGTGTTCCCCCAAGAAGAGAGAAGTCCATAATCATCAATGACCCCATCTTTAAACTCGAGGAGAGCTCGTCTCTCGCGGTCTATGCACCTCACTTGATTAGCATCATCTTCTTCACCTCTTGACGTAGTGGATGATCCAACACCTCCTTTCATGTTTATGAAATATATTATTGAAACCACAACAACCAACGTGTAGAAACGTTTATACAACATTTCTCCCATTGTTATAAAACTTATTTGCAAATAGAAACTAGAATAAATAGAGAGAGAATCACTGAGCAAGATAATGAGAGAGAGACTATTTATAGGCAACATTGGACCCCAGACTCATGTCAACATATATATATATATATGGGCAAATGGCGCTAAACACCCTTATGGTTTTATAAGTGTGCGGAAAATCTCCCTTTAGTTTATTTTGTGCAGATAACCCCTACTACTATTCCAAAAGTGTGCACTTTGACCCCCTTAACATTGTTTTTTTTTTGAGTTGTAAGAAACTCACACCACACCCACAATGCCTCCTAGGAGACTTGAACCCCCTTAACACTGTTCCGTTCACTTTTTTTGCCAGAATTCAGTCACGTGATGAGCGCAAAATACCCCTATGATTCCAGAAATGTGCAGAAAATCCCCCTCTTAATCACCGAAAAATGGCTTGGAAAGGATTATTTGCCCTCTTTGCAAAGTATAGGGGTCTTTAGAAACTATGAGGGGGGTTTTCCGAACACTTTTGAAATTATAGGGGTGTTTAGCGCCATTTGTCCTAAATATATAATAAAATAAAATAAAAAATAAATAAGAAAATGAATACATAAAATAAAATGAATAATAAAAAGAAAACTATGCTATATACCAAGCTAGTATACATTACAAGAGTACGATATAGTCTAACCATTGCTATCTTGCATTAATCACGTGGGACCAGTTGAAAGACACTATGTTCAAATATTTAATCCCAAAATTTTAATTGCTTGTGTATTGAAAATAGGGGTGCACAAAGAAGCGAAGAATATGATGGAACCAACCTGGTTCGGTTTCAAGGTGGCTCGGTTCAATTCTGATTTTAAAAATTAAGGAGCCGAACAAAATCGGAACCGAATTAATTTTTTAATATTTTTACTTTTATATTTTATTAGTATTATATTTTTACTTATATATAATTTAAAAGTTATAAGTAAATAGTTATAAGATTATAATTTTAAGAGATATAATTTTGAAATAATTAATTTTATTTCACTAATTATACAAATAATTTGGGCTTGTAATAGTTGAGATACTTTATTTAATTTAATTTATAATTATATTATGTTTTCATGCTTAACGTTTTAAATTTTTTTGAAAGCCAATAGTAGGAACCGGAACCGAACCGAAAAAAATAGTTTAATCTGTTTGGTTCGATTCCAATTCTCATTTTTAAGGAACCAAAAATAACGATTTTGTCCCGGTTTTGATCAGAACCAAACCGAACCGAACTGTGTGCACCCCCTAAATGAAAGCCAAAATTTCAGAGCAAATAAATTTGAATAATGATACACAATCCAGTTAATGGGGTTTGAAAATATATAAATCGACTACAATATCATAAATTAAATAAGTTTTATATTGTTTTCCTCTCTTTGTCTTCCTTTATTATGTCGACTACAATATAATTTTAATTTAATATCACAAATGTAACCGAAAAAATGAAAGGAAATTAAAATCAGAAAAATCAAGTTCCAAGCCATCCATTTATGACCACATACATCTATCTTTTCCGAGAGAAAAGGACATTGAAATCATCAGTCAAGGTCTTCCATCTTAATTTCTTCCTACAAAGCCAACTACTTTGGAAAAGGAGTCTTCACTAATGCAATAGTCTGGACTTAAATACGGGTACACCTTTTTTGCATATTAAACTGTAATTGTAATATCCTCTCTTTATTTTGATTTAAATGTTGATTTCTTACTCTCTTTGTTTGAGAAAAATGAAATTAATTGTTGAAACCCAAGGAATCCAAGTTATTGAACCATCCCAATTAGGTCTCATTTACCCTTCAAATCGCTTACAAAGCTACAAAAAATACATATGTTATACTTCAAAAAAATAAAATAAAATAAAAAGATGGAAAACAAATGTCCAGGTCCACCATATACCCATCATACGCCTCATAAGTCTCGTGCACCAGTCAAAGTCTTGAATGGCTATAAGGCAACTATGTTTCTTAATCAGTTACAGTAAGACCAAGTTGCATATGAGACTCACTTTCTTCCTGGAAATTTCTTCTATGTTTGGAGAAGACCAAGTCCGCAATAATAATAAAAAAACCAAAATTAAAAAAATAAGAACATTAAAGAATTAATTACAGGTCAGAATGTTAATGGAAACCATCGACCAAGAAAGAATTCGGAAACTGCAATCGAATTGTGCAAAAAAAAAAAAAATCAAAGACTAGACCGTTGTGGACAATTTTATAAAAGGAAGATGAAATAAAAGCCAGTAAAATAGGAATTAGTCCCAATTCCTTTTTAAATTTTTTTTTTGTCACGTATCCTAATTGTATTGGACCACATTAATGGGAGACGACGAAGCTGGTCCTCATGGATAGGGACGTCAAAGTCTTGTATGGCTCTAAGGCAACGCTGTTTCTTAATCAGTTACATCAAGGCCAAGTTGCATTTGAGACCTCTCATGGAAATATCTTCTTAGCCTTGGAAAAGACCAAGTCCACAATAATTGCCTCCATTCAAACACAACTAGCTCAGAGAAAACAAGCGATGGAATCTTGACTGAGTGAGTGGCTGAGCCAGTGAAGAAAATGGGCTACATTAGCCAAAACATTACACTGTGGTTCAAAAATGTAGTATAACACATTATCAACTAAGAAACACCAAGTAATTGGCCTAATCGGATAAACACAATCGAAACTTCTACTGAATCAACTCCATCCAACAATCTCCAACCAAGTAAAACTCGATGAAAAAATAAATAAAATACTGAAACCTTCATAACATTGATGTGACCCGAACTGAATGATCGGCTGACCCTGTCAAGAAAATGGGCAAGGTAGGGTGCCAATCTACCGTTGTAATAGCTGCAGTATGAGGAAGAGTTCCCATTCCATTTGTATTACCTCGAACCTGGTAAATGAAAATTTGCATCAGAGAGAAATTACTACATATATCTTGAACGCATGGCAAAGGCCCGAAATTATGATAAGGTCAATGGGTCGGCGGGAACAAACAAACAGTAGCATAAAACCAGATCAAACACATTGTGCGTTCGACAAATGCATCAATACAAATATTTAGGCACACACACGTGTGCCAGTGTGGGGGAGAGAGGGAAGGAAAATTACGTGATATATGGGAGCTCTTACTGAACCAGATGTTACCAGAAGTCTTCTTCCATTAGCATCTAAAGCCATTTCATGTCTACAAGAAATTGAATCCTCACGGTTGCAGAACCTGCATAATGGAACACAATGGTGTCACCACAGTTCTTTCTCCATAACTTTATACACAATGATTCTGAAGATTCATTCAAAGAGTAAGTAAATTAAATAACTAAATAATAATAAAAATGATTAAGAAACTATGCTTTGTACAACTAGAGCAAACCTAGTGCACGAGGCTCCCGCCATTCAAGAGTCTAGGTTTCTATGTTTCAAACTCATCACCTCCGAGTTACAATGGAGCAACCTTACCGTTGAACCATGACTCCCCCTCTACCCATACAAAATAACTTTCACGCGATATTAATTACATATACCATAAAGAACGAAGATCAAACCAATTTTACAAAAATAAGAGAGACATTGTGATGTGAAACTTAAAGGAGATACCTTATTTTTCGACTAAGACATGAGATAGCTCAATAAATAGATGAGTGATAAGCCAATTAAGCAAGCAATCTCAATATCCCTTAAAGGAATAAAATCACTTAAAATGCGATAAAATGAAATTTTATCGAAAAGGACTTGTATACACTAAAGAAAACTTGAATTCAGACGATCATCAAAACTTGAACTAAAAATTCTCATCTGAATATCATTGGTGCTCAACTTTTAATAGTAAATTTAGATTTATAGCATTTGCCGTCAACTTGGGATTCATAAGGGGATTCAGGGTGGGCAGAGATGGGGCTCAGGTGATGAGTTATTTTTGGAAGAGGGTTTGGCGCTAGAAGACTCCTATAAGAGGGGCCTTCTTTGCTTCCACTGCAATTTTGAGTAAGATCTTGATGGTTGACAATCTAAGAATGAAATGACATGTTACTGTCAATTGGTGTTGCATGTACAAAAGGGATGGTGAGTCGACCATCTTCTTTTGTATATCCCGTCGGTCACAGTTGTTGTAGGCCTATTTTTGCTTCTTTAATATCCAGGGGCTCCTGCATCAGTCCTCTTGAGTCTCGATCGATGCTTGAAGAGGGTGCTTCATAGGGCTCAAGCCCGTGACATTTGGAGGCTGGCACCCTTTTGCATTTGGTGGCGTATATGGAGAGAGCGAAATAAAAGATCTATTGATGGGAAAGAATCTTCTATTGGGGCTTTGAAATTTCATATTATTAGCTCCCTTTTTAGTTGGGGGATGGGGAAGAATTCTGAATCAACAGAGGAGATGGGAATTTTATTTTGGCTCCTTGGTATTGTCTCCTTTCTTGGCTTCGGCCTTGTGTAGATTTTGGGATGTGTTCTCGTTTTGAACACTTCTAACAAATTTTACATCTCAGAAGAGAAAATATATTCCTAAGACAGTTGAATTACGGGATCACTATTCCAAAGATTAAAAAAATACAGATTAGATGATAGACTTAACTAACTATTATAAAACAACTTTCCGAGAATCCTGACTTGGTAAATTTATGACTAGTTCAGTTTGAACCGACCACTCAACTAACTGCTTTCAGTATAACACATTAATTGAATCCAAAGCTGAAAGGGCCAAGCAAGACGAGTACCTGCTGCAATTTCTTGACCAAAGGACTTTACCTTGGTTTTGCAAGCTCCATTCAAATATCTGATAGACAGAAAAGTATCTAGTGAGATTCTCCAGAATCAGATTATCAAAATATAAAGAAAAAAGGCTAGTGGAGTATATAGTATGTTATGAAATTTCATGCTGAAGTAACAATTACTCCGTTGGATAAGCAAATGCCAAACCGGAAAAAAAATGATAGAGATAGAAGGGTTACTTGCCTTTCCATCTATGTCCAAACTAAAAATGCTGGTTTCATCAGGCCCAAAAAGAACAGAACTGATCGCGGAATCATGGGCTGGCCACCCAGTAATTTGTAGTCCAGCAGACATATCTTTCGCTAAGTTAAGGTGTATATTGATCTGTTTATGTATGCAATACACTAATCTACCTATAGATAAATCATACATTTAAAGACCAAATGTATAATCCCCCATCCTGTAGCAACTCTTCCCCCACCCCACACAAAATAAGACAAGAACGGGCGAGGAAGAAATAAAGGATACAAACTCATTGGCTAACATAGCGGAACCAGTGGGCTTAACACTCAATTGAAGAAGAACAATATCGGCCTAGCCGCCTAGTTTAAAGCTAAAATTCTAAAAGGATACCAAACATGTGAATCATTCCATCAGTGGCAGCAGCAGCTAAAATTTTCCCATTGTGATTGAAGCACAAGGAAGTAATCGCAGGTGGATCTTTACCAAGAGGAAGGACTGCCTTCAATGAAATTGACAAAAAAAAGTAAGGCTTAGTAATTCTCATTGAAAATGATTCCGACACTGACATACGAATTTTGGGGATTAACAAGCCATACCATAGCCTTCCAAGTCTTCATGTTCCAGACAGTTAGTGATGCAAAACCCAACTTATCTATATAACTTGTCCCATGCCTACAAGGACGATGAGGTTGTAAGTAGTTTTTGTGCAACCATATTTAAGGAACAAAGAAAAAAGTGTAATGATGACACAATGGAACTTTCAAAGCGGGGTTAACATCCACAAGTATTAAACAAGTCTCCGATTACCAATTTATGGATACACAACAGCTGAACCAAAAAAATTGGCGCTAAACTCTAGAAGTTCAACCATTATAAATTCTCAGATAGACCATTGATTGAGCAATAGGACACCAATCAACCGTCTAATAACTATTTGGCGATTGCAAACATGTAGATTATTGATAACAAAGTAATCCTTAATAATTCAAAAACAGACCCAGCTTCCAGCTAACATAACATGCTCATCCTCAGTCTGTATTTTGATATCAAGTCCCAAGACGTGTCACACTTCCATATATGAACATTAATTTATTAATCCAAAGAAATCCTTCTTATTTCCTCTAAACAATTTCCATCAGTAAATTAGCATGCCTGACTCTGGAGAATGCTAGCAACATGAGACGGAAGCCTATCAATTGACGCTTCAGTGCAAGAAGCAACATACTTCAATTCGGTAGAATAGTAATTTTTTTTTTTTCGAAAGTTAAGCATTTACTCACACACACTGCCTCCACTGAGACTCGAACCCTGGACCTCTCATTTGGAAGTAAGGGTCTGGTACCGCTGGGCCTAATGGCCTTTGGTCGCTAGAATAGTGATGATAGAAGTAAGATCATCAAGTAACATAATCACTTAAGCCCAAAGTTCAGATTATAAACACTTTCACAGAAAGAAAAAAAAATAAAAAATAAAAAGCCTAAGCAGACAGTACCCTCTGGATGCCGCTGCAGAAACAAATATTGGTTCCACGGGGCTGCATTTCAGATCCAAGACACTGCAGTAAAATATTATGTGATTATTAATAAGCGGAAGATGTGACAAGTTCAAAGGCTAAAATTTATTTCTTGGTTTGTTAGCAATTTGAAGTTTGCAGATAAGAACCTGGGAAATGCTTCTGTGGTATTGAGATCACATACAACTCTTTTTGCATCAACATTCCATGCCTTAATGCCTCCATCAGCAGTACCTATGAGAAGCTTTGGTGGAAAAAAAAAAAAGATGCAATCATTAAAATCTAGTTCCCAACAATCAAAAACATCGATCCAGGATGGAAATAGCATCCAAAATTCTTACTTATTAAGTTACATACCAAACGATCTGATTTGCAATCCCACTCAAGTGACATGATCTCTGCCCCACAATAGATGGTCGCATTTCTTGATGCAGGGATTGACGAGTCATATGTCCAAATCCTTCAATATAACACAACCAATCATAACCATGTTGCTCTAGCACATATGAGGTTTTTGAATATGACATTCAATATTAAATAATGATTGTGATAAAACATAAGGAGCTGAGTATCCTCAAGAAAGCATATAAAGGTTGGCGCTCTAATCAGTGCACCACCTCAAGGGACTGAAATAATCTAAGGGCCTGTTTGGTAACGCTCCCGCTTCCTGCTTTTGCTCCTGCTTCTATTACTGTTCACAGAGCAAGGCTGTTTGGTTGGTTGCTCCCACTTCCAAAATCTGGAAGCAGGCTGGAGCAAAACCTCAAATTTGGAAGCAAGACTCACCTTGCTTCCACTTGCTCCCATCACCATTTTTAGTGGGGCCCATTATAAGTTGCTCCCAAATTCTCCCAATTGCTCCCAAATTCTTTGCAACATGTTAGGTTTGCTTCAAGGTGTATAAAATTTAAAAAAAAAAATTAATTCCGAAAATATATATAAAATTCCAAAAAATTATTTTTAATTTCGAAAAATATATAAAATTCGAAAAAATTATATAAATTTTTAAAAAATATATAAAATTCGAAAAAAAATATAAAATTCGAAAAAAGTATATAAATTTTGAAATATATATAAAAATTTTGAAAATTATAGAAAATTCAAACAATATATATATAAAATTCAAAAAAAATATAAAATTCAAAATATATATATTTCAAAAAATAAATTTCGAAAAAAATATATAAATTTCGAAAAATATATAAAATTAGAAATAAATATATAAAATTCCAAAAAAATATTTTAAATTTCGAAAAATATATAAAATTCAAAAAATATATAAAATTCGAAAAAATATATAAAATTCGAAAAAAGTATATAAATTTTGAAATATATATATAAATTTTGAAAATTATATAAAATTCAAAAAATATATATAAAATTCAAAAAAAATATAAAATTCAAAATATATATATTTCAAAAAATAAAAGTCGAAAAAAATATTTAAATTTCAAAAAAGATATAAAATTTGAAAATTATATATAAATTTTGAATTTTAATTTTTTTTTGAAATTTAATATATTGTTTTTTGAATTATATATATATTAATTATCTCTTAAAATAATTTATTTTATTTTTTTAAAGGTAAAATTGTAATTTTGCAATAGGGATGGGGTAAATTGCACCCAATTAGGATAGTTGAGGGATTTGTTTTGCCCCTTTTGTAGTTGAGGGGGGTTTTGAGCTCATGGGGCAATAGTTGATGAGGGTTTTATGCACTTTACCCAAAATAAAATATTATAACCACAGGTCTTGTGCAATACAATATTATAATTTAGAATTTATCTACAAAAAATTTTATAGTTTACAAAAATATAATTATTTTTATCCAAAATTATAGTTTACAAAAAATAAAAAATTTATTTACAATATCCAAATGAGAGGCCTTGTGCAATACAATTTTTATTTTTTTTAATTGTAGAACTTATTAATTTCTTATATTCAATCTAAAATCCAAAAAAAAAAAAAAACAGAATCTCAAATCATTTGAATTCACCAAACATGTTTTGCTTTCACATTTTAGGAAATCAGTAGTTCCACCAAACATGCTCTGCATGCTTCAGCTTTCATTTTTCTCATATCAGATTCATCAGCACCAAACATGCTTCCGCTTCAGAAAAAACTTGTTTCGCTACGCTTCAGCTTCCAAACCCGTTTGAAAGCAGGAGCGGGAGCGTTTCCAAACAAGCCCTAAATCTCAACCATGTTTTGCATTAGCCGACTACATAAATGCGCCAATTAATTGAATATGAATGGTTGAAATACCCAACTAATTTTGAACCCAGAAAAGTAATATTGATCAAAAGATCAAACAATGCATTATAGTCTAACACCTGGAATGGACAGCTAAATATATTTGAGAACATATTTTAGCATGTTAGCTGCACAACAACAAATACCATCCTTGTAAAAAGTTATAACTCCCATATTATTTCTCTAGTAATTTTAGCATTATTCCAGCTTTCACGAAAATACCTGACCGTGCCATCCACAGAAGCACTTGCAATATTGTTCCCGGAGGCAGAAAAGCAGCAGCAACTGATTGGACTTGTGTGACCTAAGAATGTCTCCTAAGAATTATCGTTTGCAACAAGATAAATAGATTCAGTAATACATCAGAGAGCAAGAAAATAAAGGTGGTGCTGAAAGATATGAACATCGAAGAAAAAATTAAACAGGAAGAACATGAAATAGATGTAGTTGGGCTACTAATGGCCGACATCCATGACACACAAAGCCCAAAGGGCTACATGACTTTCCAAATGTTCTCTCTTAATTTTTGTATCCAATGATCACTTCTTGTGAGGAGATATGTGATCACTAGGCTATAGGAGAGATTCCAAAAATCACTCGTATCAAGCATCTATCAAGTGATGATCCAAGAACTTTAATCACTGATGTAATAACTTTCCAACACTCATCCAGTCGTCCTCAAGTAAGTACAGCAACGTTATCTAAGTGTCTAACTTGAAACTAATTACAAAGTTGTCAAAAAGATCCGAGACGGGTTCATCACAAGATCGAAGATGAGTTGATCCTGAGATCCAAGGCGAGTAGAGTATCTCAAGTATGATAAACCTACTTTAATTCCATGTTAAAATATAAGAAATTTGAAGAGAAAAATCCAACATGAAGAACAAAATGTGCAACATCTACGGTCTACATCCATGACACACAAACCCCAAAGGGCTAATAATAGTCTATCTGAATTTTTGTATGCAATAATCACCTTTATTCTTAGATGAAGGAATATAGACGTGCGATAAACATAATATATAAAAAAATACTAAAAGCACTCATATCAACATTCTATCAAGGAGTTATATAAGGAATTATATCACTCCTATAATGATATTGTCCAACATGTAGTTAACAAGATAACAAAACACAATACACAAGGCACAAAATATAGAGGTTGAAGAATGATACTTCCAAAGAAAGAACAAAACTCAAAATACGATTGTGTAACAAATTTTACCTGAAATTCTACTTTCACTTCTGGAAGTTCTTCTTCCCCATGCATTTCACTGACAGTTCCTGTTATAGCAGAATCAGTAATGACCTTATAATATTCACACACGAATCTAAGATACATATAGGAGTTCAATACAAACTAAAAGGTGCCTTATTAAAGCTACAGCTATAGCCACTTCAGGTCAACAAAAAGGATCTCCATAAAGCAAAAAAAAAACATGGTTGTAGTGATTGTGTCCCGACTTCCAGGGGAAATCCCCACTACATAGTGATAATATAGTTGCTACAAAAACATTAATCAAAGAAGACTTGAAGAACCTCAAGTGAAAATCATTATGAAACTATAATCCTGGTCTTCTAGAATTTTCATTTATGAAACTACAATGCTGGTCTTCTACAATTTTCACTAATTAAACTACATTCCTGATCTTCTACAGAACATCTACTTCTTGCACAAACTTCCATCTATAAATCCAAAGATTAAAAATTAAAAAGATTAAAGAATAATAAAACAGAAAACAGAAAACTTCATTACATTACACTAAGACCAAAAACGTAATTTTGCGTTTATAAACTTCCAAATCTCCAGTAACTTCATAAAGAAAGAACGTTTTTGGTACTAAACCTGCCCCTAAACAGGATGCATCCTCCTAAGTTATTTAACATGTCTCCCTCTTATTGACATTCTGTAAGGGAAGTATTTAACATGGAAACAATTTTTGGCAACCCTCTAAACTTCTGTCAGAAATCAAGTAATGCAGTAACCAGAGGCAAGAGGAAACTTAGATTTTGTTGCAATCAAAGTGAAGCTTCTCACCTGCCCCTAAACAGGATGCATCCTCCAAGTTAGCACATTCATCTCAACCAAATCTAATCCCAACTACATGGAGTTGTTTCAATGAACCATGTTTTTAAACTTTCAGCTTATACTGTGTTTAAAGACATGACACTGACAACCATCCCTATTATACCTTTCATGATACATCGGACACTGCTACAGCATGACTTTGATCATTACTTTACCAAATACTTGAATCTAACCCCAGAAGTGCCACACTTGAAAATAGCTTTATGAAGCAATTAGTCTTACTTTTACACACACGCCATAGACAATTTCCCTAATTCAAAGACAACCAATCACAGGAGCATCACTTTGTTGCATCCATGCGAGGAGAGAGAATATATACAAACATTACTTACCAATATGAATACTATCGTAGAAATTTTGAGGGGCAGTTGTTGCTCCAAAGTCTCCAATATGATGATTCACTTTAGAACATGAACCATCAGCGAAATAAGGTGGACCTGATTCTGACGAAAGTTCAGCAGGTTCAGCAACACACCAATGCTTAGCCAACTCTGGTTCACCAATATTTGGGCTTGCAGAAGCAGAAATTTCACATGAAACATTGGGCACGACATAACTTTCTTCATGCTCACCCATTAACAGACTCCCACTTGCAGTATTCCTTGTAATGTTCGCTTCGCTTGTGCTTACTTCCATCACTGATGAAGCATTACTGATATCAAAAAATGTTGTAAGAAAACCACTAGAGTACAAAAAAGTTTCAGTTCTAAAAGTCATTACCTCTTTGACCGACAAAACTGAGCCTCTTTCTCCTCCAACAAAGCCTGAAGTTGTGCCAATTTAAGATTAAGTTGTTTAATGTCTCTTTTAAGACGGTTTACGGTATTTCTCTCTGAACTGATCTTCAATAGGGCGGGGATGCGTTAGTTAGCTAAGGAAAAGCTCCATGGAATTCAAAAGTTCCTTTCTTTTTACCGATTCTGTAAGTGATTATAATAGAAATGTATATACAATATGTAGACAGCATCCATCAATATGTTATCATGCAGACAGAAAGCCATGTTAGGCATACCAATAACATTTATATCAACCTGAAACCAAGTTCTTCAAGCCCACCATCATATGCAAATAGGCAATATCATCTTTAAACACACCATCATATTTAACCGTTATTCGGTCCAGTAACCACATTGTTCCTCTTTTTTTGTCTCATTTTGGTATCGCTTGATCCTCAATCTTCGCTAGATGCATATTTGGATTCTTAATTTTGCTAATATACTCCATATATTTTACTGACTACTGCCACTTTGACCCTCTTGAGTCTTGACTCTAGAACCTCTCAAGCTTTAATCAGAATATATCCCTCCTAAATACCCACCATGCTACGCGAAAGATGAACTTCAATAAGTAGAGCCTTTATGCAAAAAAATCTGCCTTGACACCTTGTTACCAGTCATCTAAATAAGTAAACAACTTTGACCTCCTACACAGCACAAATTCGAATAAATAAATAAAATCAATACTGATGTTTTAAGTTTAGTCATTCTCCCACACACAAAAAAAAATTGTTTGCTTAATTAATTGAATAGCATGGTAATTACAAGACTACAATACCCTTATTTGTGTGTGGTAGAATATTATCGAGCAACCTATCGAGAACGAACTTGATGTTTACGATTCAGTTAATTTGATTTTCTAGCTAAGTTAAACCATTCTATAAAGAAAAGTGTGTTTATGCAAGATATGATATCTCAAAGCACTTCAACACTAAGTAGGAATGTCACATAGACCCTAACGCCTTCTTGCTTACATCTTTCTCTATACATTTTTACACTGTAAATTCTAATTCTACAAAAATATATGCCGAAACATATTTGTTTCCTCTAACCTTCCTAGAGTTACCATATGTTTGTCTCTATAAAGATTCCTATCAGACTTCCGTTCAACAAAGAAACTTCAAAGTTAAGGAACCTGTTCACCTTTATCTAATTTAATCATCTTTCACCAACACAATCCAATCCTTGCTCTTGCATACATAAAATGGTAATAATCTCAAAATTAGTTAACATAGAAAAGTTGTTTTCCCAACCCTCCCTAAAGTTACCATATTTACAAGTCTAACGGATCCCATATGACTTCTGTTCGGTAAATTTTCAAAGTAACGAACTAATTCACTTCTCTCTAATTTAACATCTTTCACCAAGACACTCAAATCCTCACTCTTAACACTAAAATCATTAACATCTCTAAACTCATTAACATGGCAAAGTTGTAACTATTACGTTCCCTGTCCTTCATACTTCAAATAAAAATCGCCGTTGCCCGACTGTAAGGGATGCCAATAATTGACATGACACGGCTTGAACACAACACGAGAAAAGGGGATTTAGGTTTCCTTAACCGTTGTCGGGGTCGTGTCAACTAGTTTAGGCCCATTTAAAGTGTGCAAGTAAAGATGTCACATTCGTGTTTAAAATGGTCCTACAGTATCAATTTTATTTCAATGTATCTTACTATGTCATGTCAGGTCTTGACTCTTGACCCATTTATTTAACGTTCACGTGAGTTGTGTTTACACAGGTCGTGTCACGTTTTATGTACGTGACCCTATTTCACAACATGACACCTATATAAGACAGATTTACAACGACGAAGTACAAATGTACCTAGTGAAAATGAAGGACAAAATAGAGCATATAAAAGTTTATTCTCAAGGATATGGGTACCATTAAACATCTCGCTCAAAAAATTCCTAACTGAAAGACGCAAGGCATCAAACCACTCCTGTGAAAAGTATACACGAAACTGTGGATCCAAGCTTGGGTTTTTCAGATAGGGGACAGCTGGCAGGAAGATATAAAGGTTCCATTAGAGAGAATAAGTTCAAGAGAAGAAAGAAAGCAGAAGTAAGATACTATATATAGATAGATAGAGATATGTAAAAACACACCAAACCATGAAGTCCATTCCTGGTCCTTTTGCAACAAGTCCCCACCACTTATTCCAAAAAACTCGATTACTTTGTCTTTCCTTCCCAGTCGTGTCGCATGGACAATATAGTAGCGTAGAATAGAAACCTCCAATTTTGATAATATTGCAAATAATACTGTCTCAGATGATGAAGAAAAGCACTGCTTGAAAAATCCCAGCAAGCCAATTAATTTTTCTGCCTGAAATCTTGGAATATATACTGAAAATATTAAGTCTAATATCTTTTCCACTTGAAATCCTTTGCCGATATCAGTGCTTAGCTCTGTCTCAAACGCTTGCAAACTATTCGTAAACCCTCTAAAGACAAGAAACTCCCTTATAAGCTCCTCGGCATAATTCATGTTCTCCATCGTGTTCCAATACCATTAATCAAGGTATACCTTCAGGCCATAGAAAGGTTCAGTAGCCCATGCTCAAGTTACAAATTTTGTGTGCAACACACAACTTGACCATCAAATTTCTGCAAAATATCACATTCACAGGTCCATGATTAGACTACCATTATGGAATTACTAAGACAATCTGATTATACAGTGAAATGATATGCCAGATATCTTTTTTGTTGCAACAAATAAATTTGGGTGAAAGTGACTGCTCCACTAGAAACCAAATAAACTCTGGTGTGCACACTGCCTAATACAATACCATTGACTGCCAAATATTATTGAAATTTTCTGAGACGCGAAAACCCCAAATAAGTTTTTGAAAATACAATTAATAAATCATTTATTGGTTAAAATTTTTGCACCCTGATTTTGGTGACAGAATAACTTTTTGAAAAACCTGTTGTACCAAGTAGTTCAAGTTTACATATGAGATACAACGTCAAAATGACTATACCACTATTTGTAAACATACACCAATTGATACATGAATCAGTAGAGTAACCCATAGTCTATTTACAAGTGCACATGCAGTTTCAGGTTAAAGAGTGGAGTAGAGAACCATCATCTTAACGTAACTATCCCTTTTAAAGGGGAGATAGCATGGCCCTTACAATCCAGAATTCTGATTATTAAGAGATTCTCAAGATGAAAAGAAAACAATTTCAAATGCCATTTTTGTTCTTCAGTATTATGGTATTTGACAGGAGTCTCCAATAAATTCTCCATGCTTTGGCCAATGTAAAAACATATTTTACACCAGATATAGGATTCACACTCCTTCAAATCATTCACCAAAAGTCCTTCATGAAGATCTCAAACTTACTAACCCAGAATCCGTCTTCTCATTCCAAACAACAATACGCAGACTCTCTCAACACCATATAAACAATTTCAGCTTCTGGGTTTTCTGATTTAAAGAATTTCACACATTTTCATGCCTTAATACATGACTAAAGTGAATCAAACAGTCCTAACCAACGGAAAAGAAGAGAAAACAAACTACATTTCCAGCGCTTCTCCAGAAATTATAAAGTAGGCAACCAATGAAATATAACTAATTTCCTATTATTTGCCCTGTTAGATACAAAAATTACTTGTTTTTTCAAATCATTCACCACATGTTCATAATAAAATTCACACCTCATGTAGGATTCGCATTTCTCTTCATCATTCACCACAAGTTCACAGAATATTACCTCTTCTCACTCCAAACAACAAAAAATGAAAACTCTCTCTTCACACCAAATGCACAATTCAGATGCTAGGTTTTATGAATCAATGAATTTCATATGTTTTCATGCCCTAACACATTGCTAAATTGAACCAAACAGTCCCAAACAAAGAAACAGTACAAGAAAACAAATCAGATTTCAAAATAAAAAACGCAGGCAACTAATAAACCTATACATGAAATTTCAAGAAGCCTAATACGAAACCCTAGGAGTAAGCAAAACCAAATCGGTCATACGCAACACAAAGTACGCCAATTAACATATATACATAAATATACATATAAACACATAATATCAAGATATAAGTAAATTAGAAACTGAATTGAAATAGAAAGTAAGTGCAATGCAACCAACCTTATTCAATTGGAATTGAGTTAGCTTTCGATTCTCTCTCTCCGAATCTCGTTATCTACTTCGCCCCTTAACGTTCACCAAAATCACCACTCTCTCTCTCTCTCTCTCTCTCTCTCTCTCTCAAATCTCTCTCCCTAAAAATTATTAGGGCATGTTTGTGTTTGTGTTCAAATAAATAAAAAGTATTTTTGTTTTTTTTTTTTTATTTATTCATCCAAAAATATAAGTATGTTTGGTAGGGATATTTTTTGGGTCAAAATTAAAAAATTAAAAATTAATAATTAATAATAAATATAATATAATATAATAATAATAATAAATGAATACAATAATAATAAATAAATATAATAATAAAAAATGGACTAAATAATAAATAATAAATTACATAAAACATATTTAAAAATATAATAAAAATAATAAATAATAAACAAAATGAAATAAATAATAATAATAAATAATAAATAAATATAATAATAAGTAAATAAATACTTCATAATAATAATAAAAAATGAGTATAATAATAATAAATTAATAAAATATATTTTTAAATAATTAAAAATGAATAAATAATTTATAAATTAAATAATGAAATAATAATAAATAGAATATATTTATAAATTAATATATAAATTAATAAATAATAATATAAATTATAAAATATATTATAAAGTGAAGAAATAATAAAGAAAGAAAAATAATAATACATAAATAAATATTATAATAAATAATAAATAAATAGTAAGACCAGACCGCTTACCAAATAGACTTTTAAGTTTAGGATCCAGTAGAAACACCCCAATAAACACAAAATTCATGTTTATTGGAATATGCCTAAAATTTGGGTAAGTGATAAAGTATTTTTTAACACACATAGCCCAAAAACACTAAACCAAACAAGTTTATAAACACAAAAACATAAACAGATACAAAAACATGTCTACCAAACAGGCCCTTAGAAATTGCCTGAAGGCTGTCAAAATTACTTTTGTAACCTTGATTACATCTTTTTTTAAGGGTAATTTACACGGACCTCCCCTGAGATTTGGCCAAATTACACCGACCTCCCCTTGGGTTTTAACTTTGTCACAAACCTCCCTTAAAATCCAAATGTTATATCAATGACACCCCAAATATCGATAATACTCTTGAGTATGTAAAATATCCTTTATGTCCATGAAACTGGTTTGTGAAATCAATGATTTATCTGCATCTCTTCCAAATATAAAATTAGTAAAAATATATATAAATTTCAAAACAAATATATAAATTTTGAAAAAATAAATATTAAATTTTGAAAAAATTATAAAATTCGAAAATAAATATATTTCAAAAATATCATATTAAAAAATACTATCAATTATGTAGATTTGCATAAACAATTGTTTTGTATTCCGTAATTTAAAATGGGAAAAAGCAAGATGGTTGTAGATACAATATTTGCACAAAAAAAAAAAGATCCATTCTCATTACTCTTCATTGGATTATATACATTTTCCCTATGGGCTTTTGGCCCATTAGGGCAACATTTTCTCTTTAGGAATTTTGTCTTTACTTTACACGTCAGCTATTTTGTCGCTATTCTATAACATTATCTTGAGCTGCAAGTCTATTCTAGAATCTTCGAGTTTCTTCTAGAATGCTCTTCGGGTCGGGCCACAAGATAGGCTCGGCGATCAAATCTCGGGACTGGCTACAAGGCTGACGTGTTGGTCGGGTTATGGTGTTGGAAAAGTGGCTGGATCATCATCTCGGGTCTTTCATAGATCGACCCCGTCGGGATGAGGCTTTTATATGGGCCGGGTAAATTCACATGTACACAGGCCCTTTTTTAGCTCATGGGCCTTCTTTTCTATATGCCCATAAGATGAAAGAATCTTAAGGCCCATCACAAAATCCTTTGACGTTGGTGCGCGGGACGCGTGCCGGATGACGCGAAGACGCATTAAATGCTGCAATTGTCGTAATCATTACGATTTTGAATTTGTGGCTGAGATGGCATAGGTATGCGTGAAATGGGCCTGGTCATGCCGGTTCGGTGCCCTGACCCGGGTAGATGAAATGTCAAGTCCATATAACATGTATATCATTCTCATATGCCATACTTGCATTATTTTTCAGACCGTTCTTCCCTTCAACACTTTCTCTCTGTCATACACTCAAGCATTCCGTGCAACCTCAAATCCACCTCCAAATCCACATAATCCCCGGTTGGTCTCACCAATTTCTGCAAATCCCAGTGATCATGGTTGAGTATTTCGTTGTGTGGAGGAATTTGAGCTCTGCTGCAAAGATTTTGACCGGAAGCACCCATCTTTGCCTGTTGGTACAGTCGCCGGTTTCTGCAAATCACTTGTCGGAGAAAAACACAAAGGGGGGGAAACTGCAGGAATCTTCTTTATCTTTTTGTAAGTTATTCTTCTCACTTTTCTATCTTTCGTCAAGTATGTCGGGGAGTGATGACACTAGGTCGGTTAGCGACCTACAACTGACCGACACCGATCTGACCGTTACTGACCCTGAAGCCTCAGTTAGCACCCCATCCGTAGAGATTACCCGAGTCATTAGGTCTAGTCCACCAGAAGTTACTCAGGACGTTGGGGGTCGAGTTGTAGAGGGTGATGTTGGGGTTGATCAGGATCAGGGTGCTGAGGAAGAGGAGAATTTTTGTACTGACCCTCTCCCGGCGAAGTACAGGAAGGACGCTCAACTTAGGAGCCTCGGGGTTCCCGAAGGGGTGAAGGTTAGACATTATCCTCGGGATAAAGACTTTAGGATTGGTGAGGGGCTCAAGGACGGGGAGATATTGCTCTCCTTATTTCATCTTGCCATACTTAAGTTTCCCATTCACCCTTTCTTCCTCCTGGCACTGGCGACTTTGGGTCTGGCCCCCCTTCACGTCGGTCCTAATTTTTATAGGATCCTGGCCATGATCCTCTTGATCAATAAAGAAATGAACCTAGACTTAGGTTTGGCCGAGCTTCTATTCTCGTACAAACTTCAGGAGCAAAAAGATAATAAGGGTCGATACAACCTAACCTCATATGTAAAGAGGAAATTGTGTGACAACGTCCCGACCTCCAACAAAGGATGGAAAGAAAGGATGATAGTAGTGAGTGGTCAGTGGAGGCATCCCGACACTATGAACATACCTGTCAGCCATGTTTTCCAACCGACCCGACTTCCTGAGTTTAAGAACTTTCACACCCGAGCCTCTTGCCATTGCGACCTGTGCAACGATAAGTTGGGCATGCTAGTGATGGGCTTTCTCCAAGCTCCTCAGGAAAAAAGGGAGGTCGGGTATATAAGATCCCGATTTGAACTGCTACAGGCCAAAGTATGGAGTCAGGATTTGAGGGATAGCCAGAATTGCCTGACCAGATCTGTATTGCAGGAGCTTGCATCGGGAGCGTCTGTGCCAGCGATCACCTCGGGTTGTGTCGCGACTTCGTCTGGATCGAAGAGACTCAAGTCCAAGTCAAAGTCATCAGCAACTAAAAAGCTCAAGAAAAATATGTCGAGAGGCCAGCGGAAAAGGAAAGCAGTTAACATGCCCAAGTTTTCAATAAAGAAAGCTAAACGGACTGACATTGGCTCCACATCCTTTATTTGTGGGGTTGATGTCCCTCCAGTTCATGAAAACCTTCCAGTTACTACATCAGCGGGGCCGACTGAAAGGCGAGCCGCCACGCCCCCTCCTCTTCCTCCGGTAGAGCATCCTCCGGTCATGCCCCCACTTCCACCTTCTCAAAACCCTCAAACGGCTGCATCGGGGACGGTCGAGGTCGAGAATGATCATGCCTTGGTCCCGAGGTCTACAGGTTCGGGTCAGAGTCAGAATCCATCTCAGACCGATCCCTCAGTCAAGCCCGGTTCAAGCCTGAGTATGGCACTGGGGGTTCCTGCCCTGACATCTGATGCTCGGGAGTTAGACTCTGATAAAGAGGGTCAATCTCGACCTACGAAAGTGCAAACCGCTATCTCGCATTATGTCAGGAAACAGGATAACAGTGAGATAGAGAAAGCTGCTGAAAGTGGGAAAGATGTTCCCCATGGGCCCCGGTTCAGACTGGATACTAGGAAGGGCCATCCATACCTATCCGTGGGGGATCATACGATCGGGAACTCGGAAGCCCTTCGGGAGATGGCCCTGGGGGTATGGACCCCGGCCGATAGGTTGGCGATGGGGCGGTATAACAGGATGAACTTAGCCCTGAATGGGCCAGAGCTTGCAATGAAGGTAATATATATTTATTTATATATATATATATTTTTTATTTTTTTTTATTTTGTGTTATCGTTCTTTTTCCAGATGTTTCACGCCACTCAGGCGTACAATTGCAAGCTTGAAGATGATGCTCGGGTCATAAATGGCCTGACTCGGGAGGCTCAGGTCAATAAAGCTGGGTGTTCCAAGGCTCTGGAGTAGGTCAAGAAAGCGAACGACAAGATTCAGTCCCTGACATATAGGGTTGTCTCAGCTGATGAAGAGCTCGCATCTGCCAAGGCAACTATCTCAGGACTCGAGGGCAAGGCTCGGGAGGCTGAGCAGACGGCCAATCGGGAGGCCCAGGCTCGGGAAGCTCTAAATCTCCAAGTGCAGGCCCTGACCGAAGAAATAGAGAAGTTAAAAACTTCGGGGCGGCAGTTGCTTGAGGAGAAGGTCGAAGTCGAGAACACATTGGGCGTGGAGAGATCTTGGGTAGAGATGTGCCACAAGGGTGGTAACCAGATGATATCTCGCTTCGCGCTGACCTGCAAATACCGTTATAAGCAGGGTTGGAGGGAATGCATATCAGAGCTTCAAAGCCCGAAGAGGACAGGGAGATCCCGACTATAGAGGATCTTGACCGCAACATAGGAGTTGGGCCTCTGTATGATGATCCTGAGCCAGAACCCGAGGACCTGGCCTTTGGCGAATTCCTTCAGGACAACTTGCCTGCTCCGCCTTCTCGTTCTGGCATGGATGAGCCCGAAGCCACAGAAGGACAGTCCCTAGGGACCAAAGGCTCAGGTGGTAATGGAGATCCTCCCGCGGTGGAATAGGGCTCTTCTTTTAGCTTTTCCCCATTTCCCTGTTCTTTCTTTTATCTGGTGTTTGTAACAACTTGATGTTGCTTCATTGTATCAACCTTGGCCATCGAGGCCCTTAATATAAATTTTATATTTTCATATTTTGTTTGGGATCTGTGTAATCCATACTTGTTTCTCTTTTATACAACAATAAAAGTCGGGACTCTGAATTGTGACTTGGTAATAATAATAATAACACCAGACAATAACAATCGGGATTTTGAATTGGGACTTCCAATAAAGAACGAGGGCCGTCGGGCCTATGGACACCACTTAATTTTTTGAAATTGATATTTTGTAAAACCCGACCACTGGTGGGTCTGTGAAGATCTCTCAGGCACTTTAGGCCCATGGAGAGGATTCAACACTTAGGTTTTCAAACTGATGTTTTGTAAAACCCGACCACTGGTGGGTCTGTGAAGATCTCTCGGGCACTTTGGGCCCATGGAGAGGATTCAACACTTAGGTTTTGAAATTGATGTTTTGTAAAACCCGACCACTGGTGGGTCTGTGAAGATCTCTCGGGCACTTTGGGCCCATGGAGAGGATGCAACACTTAGGTTTTTCAGACTGATGTTTTGTAAAACTCGACCACTGGTGGGTCTGTGAAGATCTCTCGGGCACTTTGGGCCTATGGAGAGGATGCAACACTTAGGTTTTTCAGACTGATGTTTTGTAAAACTCGACCACTGGTGGGTCTGTGAAGATCTCTCGGGCACTTTGGGCCCATGGAGAGGATTCAACACTTAGGTTTTCAAACTGATGTTTTGTAAAACCCGACCACTGGTGGGTCTGTGAAGATCTATCGGGCACTTTGGGCCCATGGAGAGGATTCAACACTTAGGTTTTCAAACTGATGTTTTGTAAAACCCGATCACTAGTGGGTCTGTGAAGATCTCTCGGGCACTTTGGGCCCGTGGAGAGGATTCAACACTTAGGTTTTCAAACTGATATTTTGTAAAACCCGACCACTGGTGGGTCTGTGAAGATCTCTCGGGCACTTTGGGCCCATGGAGAGGATGCAACACTTGGGTTTTTCAGACTGATGTTATCATGGTGATTTTGATACTCGTCGAGATGAGAAATGGAACTTTTATTGCAATCTTTTAGGCTCTAGTGGCCTTTCTTTATAGGAGTCAAATCAAATTATTTCTAGGGATAATACCTCTTAAGTCGGGATGCATTCTATGTGTTGGGCTCCCTTCTGTTATCAGAGTTTTTGAGTAGTCTGTAGGCCCCGCGCCCTATCACTTCAGTGATGGTGTAGGGTCCTTCCCATGGCTCTTGGAGCTTGCCCACGTGTTCGATCTTTCGTCTAAGGACCATGTCCCCGACTTGGAATCCTCTTCTTTTCATCCTTTTATTGAAGTGATTTCTGACACGTTGTTGGTAAGCTGCCAGTCTTATCCTGACAGTTTCTCTCCTCTCTTCCAGCAGGTCGAACTCGTGAGCCAAACGCTGGCTATTCATTTTCTCATCCCAGGCTACTGATCTTAAAGTCGGGACGGCATACTCCGTCGGGATTACGACTTCTGCCCCATATGCAATGGCGAAGGGTGTCTCACCGGTTGGTTGTCGGGGAGTGGTTCTATAAGACCACAAAACCTCTGGTAATTTGTCCAACCATGCCCCATTGGCCTTCTCAAGTTTATTTGCTAGGGTGTTGAAGATGGAACGATTAGTCCTTTCCGCTTGTCCATTAGCTTGTGGGTACCCTACCGAGGAGGTATTCTGATTGATTCCGTGCTCGGCCAGAAACGACCTGACCGGTTCACAGTCTACATTTGTGCCGTTATCCATCATGATGGTCCGAGGCACCCCGAACCTGCAGATGATGTGATTCCATATGAACTTGACTACGTGGCTGCCCTTTATAGAAGGATAGGCCTCGGCTTCAACCCATTTGGTGAAGTAGTCGGTGGCCAGGAGTACATGGGTGTTTGACCTGATGGCTTTTGGGAGTGGTCCGACTATGTCCATCCCCTATCGGGCAAAAGGATGCGAAATGATTGTCGGGCTCAGGAATTTCGGTGGTTGAAGTATAACGTCACCGTGCATCTGACAGGCTTTGCATTTACGCACATATTCCTCTGCATCCCGGGACAAGTAGGGCCAAAAGTAACCCTGGGATAGGATTTTGTGGGCAAGAGACCGGGAGCCTGAGTGGTTGCCACATGCTCCAGTGTGTATTTCTTGCATTACTGTCTCTGCCTCGGAGGGAGTTACGCATCTCAGGTATGGACCCGAGAAAGATATTTTGTAGAGCTGTCCCTGGATGATCGAGTATCGGGCTGACTTCATTCTGATTTTTATTGCATCTGCCTTATCAGTGGGTAACGTCCCGACATTGAGATAATCGATTATGGGATCCATCCAGCTCAGCTCTCGGGGAACTAGACATATCAGTTCGTCGAGCTCTCGAATGCTTGGTGTAGTGATGAAGTCGGTCAGTACTACTCGGGTCATATCCTCACCGGCTGCAGACGCCTGATTAGCTAAGTGATAGGCAGAGGTGTTTTCTTCCCGAGGAATTTGGCTGAACGTTAACTTTTGAAAACCTTCGGATTCTTTGACTACTAAGGCTCTGTAAGATTCCATTTTGGGATCCCTGGTTTCGTACTCTCCGGTTATTTGTCTGACTATTAGCTGGGAGTCACTGTATACGGATAGGGATTATATTTGTAGGCTCCTGGCCAATCTCAGGCCCAATATAATTGCCTTGTACTCTGCCTCGTTATTAGAAGCTGAGAATTGTAATTGCATTGAGGCATGTAACTTAGTCCCGTCGGGGGTATGGATTTCCAGCCCGACGCCTGCTCCATTGGCGCTCACCAAGCCGTCTACGAATAATTTCCAAGTTTCTAACTTGACGGGCTGATCGGCTTCCTCGGTTTCTCCTTCTAACAGGAAATCGGCCACAGCCTGCCCCTTGATCGAGATTCTGGGAATATAGGTTATATCATAAATGCCCAGCTCAATGGCCCATTTGGAGATTCTTCCGGAGAGATCGGGCTTCGCCATAAGCACACGAATAGGAGTGGTAGTGGGAACAATGATCTGGTGAACCTCAAAATAATGCCTGAGACGTCGTTTGGCGTTGATCAGAGATATAACTAATTTTTCTTGTTTGTTATACCGGGTCTCAGGATCGGCTAACGCCTTACTTGTATAGAAAATAGGCATCTGGAGGTTCCCATCATCTCTGATGAGTACAACACTTGTTGACATTGATGATACTGCCAGATACAAGAGTAAGACATCATCGGGCTCGGGCGTCGCAAGAATGGGAGGCTTGAGCATGTATTCTTTCGGTCAGGATAGAGCTTTGGTTTGTTCGGGCCCCCATACCTCTCCTTTCCTTGCTTTGATCGCTTGAAAAATGGGTCGGCATCGGTCGATCAGCCTTGCAATGAATCTGCTTAGAGCTACAACTCTTTTGGTTAGAATTTGGACTTCTTTGTGAGTGGTTGGCTCTTTTGTTTCGAGTAGAGCCTTCACTTGGGTCGGGCTGGCCTGTATGCCTGATCGATTGACAATGTGCCCGAGGAACTGTCCCGAAGATACCCCGAAGGAACATTTGGCCGGGTTGAGTTTCATTCCATGTTTCCTCAGGGTGTCGATCACTTTTCGGAGATGCTCCAAGTGGTTAGTTCTCTTTCTGCTTTTGACTACTGTATCATTAATGTAGGCCTCGACCACTGTGCCCATCATCCCTTTAAAGATCCTGTTCACCAACCTCTGAAATGTAGCTCCTGCATTTTTTAGTCCGAAAGGCATAACTTTAAAGCAATAAGTACCTGTCTCGGTAATGAAGGAGGTCTTTTCCTCATCGGTCGGGTCCATTGGAATTTGGTTGTATCCCAAGTAAGCATCCAAGAAAGTCAGTCTCTCGTAGCCCGCGGTAGCATCGACCATTTGGTCTATTTTGGGCAGGGGGAAGTTGTCTTTCGGGCAGACTTTGTTTAGGTTAGTGAAGTCGACGCAGACTCGTCATTTCCCATTCTTTTTCTACACAACCACCACGTTGGCTAACCACTCGGGATACTGAACTTCCCTAATGAACCCGGCTTCCAGTAATTTTAACACCTCGTCGGCTATGATTTGGTTCATTTGGCCTCCCATTCGCCTCTGTTTCTGTCGGACAGGTCTTATGTTTGGATCGACATGTAATGTATGTCGGGCTGCATAGGTGACCTTGTCGGGTTGGTCGGGCCTTACGGATACCGGCAGCAGAGGTTCCGCGATGATCAGGGGACCCGACTCCCCATCCTGTAGTTGCTATTTGGATTATAGGTCGAGATCCTGATCCTCTTCTCGGGACCTCTTTCGATCGGGCTTATCCTTCATTCTTTTAACAGTGACGGCGTAACATTGCTTGGCCGCTACCTGATCTCTTTTGATATCAATTATGTCGTAACCGTTTGGCCTGACGCACCTCATCATTTGATGGAGAGTTGATGGTACGCCTTGCATCCTGTGAATCCATCCTCTTCCCATAAGCAAATTGTAAGAAGGTTTCACGTCCACCACTACAAAGGTCTCGGACAGAGTTCTCTGGGCTGCTGACATGGGCAGGCTGATCTCCCCGAGGGGTTCGACTTGCTTTCCGTCAAACCCGGTAATTGGATTTCGGGAGGTCAAAATGTCCCTTGGGTCGATCTCCAATTTATCGAAAGCCCACTTGGTCATGATATTGACACTGCTTCCTGGATCAACCATGACCCTCCGGATAAGACGTCCCGAGACCATCAGAGTGATGACTAATGGATCGTCATGTGGGACCTGGATGTCTCGGAGGTCATCCTGGGAGAAATGTATCTGGGACTGCCCCATTCAGTGGTGGACTTCGTTTACCCCGGCTATCCTGCTGACATGATGTGCCCTTCTCATTTGTGATCGTCTCGACCCTTCGGCACCTCATAGATCGGGACCTCCGTGGATCATATTGATGATTCTGACTGGGTGAGCAGGGGTTTGATTCCGTTGATTGTTCTGTGTGGGTTGATGGGTTCTTGGACCATCCCTCTGGACATAGTCCTTCAGCTCTCCTCGGGCTATCATTGACTCGACCTGGCACCTCAAGTTCCGGCAATCATTTGTCGTATGGCCGAAATCACCATGGAGGGCGCAATGCTTTGATTTATCCCTCTGGTCGAGTGGTTGCCTGATCGGGGGAGGAGTCTGGAAGATTCCCTTGGCCTTGTTTTCCTGGAAGAGCTTGGTGAGGGTCACTTTCAAGGGAGTGATCTTCTCCTCGAATCTGGCTCGCCTCTCGGGAGGTGGAGGAAACTGAGATGAAGCGGTGGTCGGGAGATTTGAGCGCTTGCGATTAATAGGTTGTCGGGATGTATCTGAAGCCTTATCCTTCAACCTGACTTCCACATTGATCAATGCCGCTCTCTTCTGTCGGGTTGCCTCTTCTTCTTCGATCCTTAGATGACCCTGAGCTCTAGAATTGAGTTATCTGATTCCCGAGGGTGGTCGTTTCACAAGTGACTGGTGGAACTTGGTGCCCGGAATCAGGGCCATCCTGAAGGCCTCCACGGCTGAATGTTGGTCGCAGTTGTCGATTGAAGACGACTCGACGTTGAATCTGGACAGGAAACTCTTGAGGGACTCGCTTTTTTCTTGAGTTATGGTAAAGAGGCTCGAGATGGTCTTCTTTTGCCTCTTGTTCCCGAAATACTGGGCCACGAAGAGGTCGGACAGTTGTTGCCAGTTGCCAATGGATCTCAGCGGCTGCTTCCTGAACTAGAGGAGCGACGCGTCGACGAGACTGGTCGAGAATACTTTGCACAGCAAGGCCTCGTTCTCGGCATACATGGTCATCTTTTGGTGGATCTGGTAAATATGCTCCTCGGGATCCTTCGTTCCGTCGTAGGGAGTGAATCTGGGATGACGAACTTTCTGGGGATGGGTTCCCGGGTGATTTCTAGAGTGAATGGTGACTGGACCGAGTCGGCAGAGGCCTGGAGGGCCTGGCCATCGGTAGATCGGGTCCTTAGATCCTTCATGACCTTCTTTTGGAACTCTGCCATCATCTGTTGAAGCTTTTGCGATGTCAAAGGCTCGTCGGTGACGGGAACTTCGCCTGCTGTCGGGGTTCCGCCTGGTCGGTGAGAGGTTTCGTCGTGCTCTTCCTGTGGTTCGGCTTGTTCTTGGATCTGTGACTGATCGGGAACTACCGGAGGGGTAGTCGCCTGATTCAATCTTATCAAGAGCTTTTCGCTCCTCCTCTCCGCCGCCAGGCTTCTTGCTTCGGCTGCCTGGCTTCGCTTCTCCGCCTCGACGAGCTGCCGCAGGAGGTGCTCGATCTTTGGTGGGGCACTGGGCTGTCGATCACCGGGGATCTGTACCTCCGATTGGGATCTCGTTATCGGCATGGTCGGGTTTGGACGGAGAAGATGATTTTCAAGGTCTGGTGGTGGTGTTTTGGTTTTGCTTAGCTTTTGAGGTAGGAAGATGGTCGGCGAAATGACATAATTTCCCACAGACGGCGCCATTGTGTAGATACAATATTTGCACAACACAAAAAAGATCCTTTCTCATTACTCTTCATTGGATTATATACATTTTCCCTATGGGCTTTTGGCCCATTAGGGCAACATTTTCTCTTTAGGAATTTTGTCGCTATTCTATAACATTATCTTGAGCTGCAAGTCTATTATAGAATCTTCGAGTTTCTTCTAGAATGCTCCTCGGGTCGGGCCACAAGATAGGCTCGGCGATCGAATCTCGGGACTGGCCACAAGGCTGACGTGTTGGTCGAGTTATGGTGTTGGAAAAGTGGCTGGATCATCATCTCGGGTCTTTCATGGATCGACCCAGTCGGGATGAGGCTTTTATATGGGCCGGGAAAACTCACATGTATAATGGTATTAGGCAAATAGTTGTGCAAATAGCCAAAATATACAAGTATATATTAATTAAAACTTTAAAGAGCCAAAATACAACTTTGCTATGAAAATATGTGCATTTTGCCCCCATTATGACATGAATTGTCTGAAATACCCTTAAAATAATATTACCCTTAATGAAAAATAATTTAAATTAAAATATATATATATATATAAAATTTGAAAACATATATAAATTTCAAAAAATAAAAATAAAAAATTCGAGGAAAAATATTAATTTCGAAAATAATATATTAAATTTTGAAAATAATATAAAATTCAAAAACATATATAAATTTTGAAAAACATATATAAATTTCGAAAAAATATATAAATTTTATATTTTTTTTGGAATTTTTTTTTTTAATTTTATAATTTTTTTTGAATTAAATATATATATTTTAAATTTATATATGTTTTCGAATTTTATATATTTTTTTAAAATTTAATATATATTTTTGGAAATTTAGATTATTTTTCATTAAGGGTAATATTTTTCTTTTCGAAATTTAATATATATATTTTTTCGAATTTTATATTTATTTTCGAATTTTAGATTTTTTTTTGAAATTTAATATTTATTTATTCAAAATTTATATATTTATTTTGAAATTTATATATATATTTACTAATTTTATATTTGGGTTAGATGAGGGCAAATCAGTCATATCACAAATCAATTTCATGGACGTAAAGGACATTTTACATATTCAAGGGTATTATGGGTATTTGGGGTGTCAGTGATATAACGTTTGGATTTTAAAGGAGGTATGTGACAAAGTTAAAACCCGAGGGCAGGTCCGTGTAATTTGGCCAAACCTCAGGGAGGTCCGTGTAAATGACCCTCTTTTTAATTAACCTTACAAACACTTTTGTATTAATATAAAAACTAAATATATATTATATTAATTAATAAAAATGTTGTATTTTGTTTAATTCTGACATGCATTAAATAAAAGATAATATTATTAATTCTTTGCTATCATCAAATAAATTAAGATAGAGTTGAAGTCATCGATGTAATAGAAAGAAAAATAACATAATATTATAGTAATTCTGCAAATTAGAAGTTATTCTCCTTAATTGGGCAAATCATGAAAAAATGATCCAACAAATAATGAGAATTTTTCTAAAGCATTTAATTTTGAAACAAAAAATTACTTTGATTTGGTAACAATTCCTCGTTTAAAGGGATTTCTTTACTCTACACATTAATTAAGTATTAATGTGTATACATAGAGAAAGTAACCATTTATTGCTCAGAAACAAGAAAATACATACTCGTTATATATAATTTTAAGTTTTAAATGATTATTAGTTCATTTATTTATGATAATCGATCAAATCTAACTGTTATTTGTGAGTCTAAATTTTTTACTCACAAGTAATTAAGAGATCATTTTCGTATACATTGTATTTTCAAAAACATTTTGGATGAAATCAAAGGTCAAAACAACATTAACCAGTTCTTAGTCTAAAAATAAATAAATAAATAAATTACAGTCCCAAAAATGGAATTAAAATCGTATCCCATATTTACTTCAATGCATGATCATCTAGGTGACATAGTGGAATAACTACATGTGGCGCGAGATGAAGAAAGATGGGTATTGATGGTGAAAGAGCTGGACTGATTCAACTCTCTCTTCATGGCTTTGTATACATGATCCAATCCTTCTTCAATCAATTCTAGAACAGTTTGGGGCATTGGTGGTACATTGATCTCAATTGATCCTTCCAACATCTTCACCACTTCCCCCATTGAAGGCCTCATGTAAACCTCATCTTGGATGCACCAAAGTGCTGTTTTCAAAGCCCTCACCACCTCTTCTTCTTCCACGGCTCCTCCTAGTCGTCTATCGGCAACTTTTATCGGTGTCCCATTCGTCAACTCCTGAAAAATCATCACTCATATGTTCAAAGATTATAATGTAGAAGATTGAGACAAAATGTAGATTGTTTTTGGTGTTTTTGATAAACGGCATTCTTGTGAAAAGCGACTTTATGGGACAGCTAAGGCGGATTATGAAGGTTATTGTAACCCCTAGTATTTATTGAGCCTCAAGATTGAGTCTTTTTAAATTGAGACAACGTGTCATAGTTAAAAAAATATATTAAAATATATTATTTCCCTCTCATATTAAGAGCAACCGATGCAGTCTATTTGTTGTGGTTGACTATGACATGTTTGGCTAGTCAGTCATATTTGTTTCTTTTTTCCTAATCTATCGAAATAGTCCGTATATAAGAGACATGAGAGTAGACTGAAGAGAGTGGGGCCCACCTCACCAGCCAAATGACGGGCTAAATTTGGCCAGCCTTGTAGCGTTCTTTCTCTCGCTAAAATCTTAACCAAATGACTAAACAGGTTCCTACACTAACTGCTCTAATAGCTCATTTTTAGGGAACTGAGTTTGTTGCATCGATACTACATTAATTTTCATCATATCTCTTTTGTTGTTTTATAAGTGAAGTATGTTATAAAGGACATAAAAGAGTAATTTTAGAAAGTTAAAAATTATATTACATTAGTACGAAACTGGACAAGTATTTTTAAAACAAAACAACAAAAAAAAAGTCTAAAAAACGGACTATAAATATGGGACATGGGAATAACATGTTTGCTTAAAACCAAACAATAAAAGCACATCATTATTCAATCCAATTAAGCTATGGTTTTGAAGATACCTTAAAAGCCCATCCAGGAAAGAAGAAGTCCTCTGCATCAAAGGCCATGTCAAGGTTTCTCCGGCCACCAACGATCTCTAGGAGAAGCATTCCATAGCTGTAACAATCGGCTTTTACAGTTATCGGGCGATTACTAACCCACTCGGGGGCTAAGTAACCTCTAGTCCCTCTGATCATAGTGACAACATGTGAGTGTTCTCTCCCCATCAACTTGGCTAGCCCGAAATCAGAAACTTTCGGACAGAAATTCTCGTCCAATAAAATATTTTCGGGCTTGATGTCGCAGTGTATTATTCTGTCCCGGCATTGCTCGTGAAAATATGCGATTCCTTGTGCTGTACCAATGGCTATGAGGAAGCGAGTTGGCCAATCGAGAATTCTGTCTCGGCTAGTGTATGAAGGAAATATCCATTTGTCCAAGGAACCATTCTTCATGAACTCGTAAACTAGTAGCCTGTCAAAAGGATCACATTATAAGAAACAATTCAAAATTCCCAAAATCAAATTTCTAGTTTTCTCAATCTTACAATGAGAAGAATTTAATACATACATATATATATATATATAGCTTTAATGTAATGATCACATGCTCAAATTATACAATAAGCACACTAGGATCACACTTTCACAAAGAAATTCAAAATCAGTATATACTAACAGTACTATATTTGTTATAGTGTTCTTGAAATAAGATAAATTGTTGTTTTGGATTTATATATTCTATATATGCATATATATATATACCTTTGTGACCCTTCTGAACAGTATCCACATAAACGAACCAAGTTAATGTGATGCATGGAGCCAATAGTGTTCACTTCTGTTATAAACTCTTTCTGCCCATGTGGCAAAACCCTATCAAGCTTCTTCACAGCCACCAATGTTCCATCACCTAAGCTTCCTTTGTACACACTTCCAAATCCACCTGCAAAAAACATAAACCATTACTTAATAATGTTGATATTCAATTCCAACTTAATTAAACCAATGTCCTCTGTTTTAAACTCCCCTGTTTTCACTACCACAATTAATATAGTAGTATAAATTATATATAGGCCTTGTTTGGCAGAATTTTACCTTCCACCTTCTCACAAAAGAAAAACCATTTTAGATTTTTCGAAATGTTCTTCCCAAACTCTTGTCAAACACCATTTAAAATATTTTTTCTTCGAAAGCCAAACGCATTTTTTTGAAAAGTTAATTCAAATAGAGTCATATACCTATTCCAAGCAACACGGAAAAATTATTGGTCCTGCATTGCAAATCCCGGTAACTAAAATTCATCGGAGCACCAGACAGAATCAACGAGCTTTCAAGAGCCCTCCTCAATGATCTCCTTCTATGCACATAGATATACAATAAGCAACAGAGAAGCCCTATAAGCACAGTCATGGTCAAAACAATGGGAATCACCAAAACTTTCTCGCCCTTTGATCTTGCCCCCCCTTGTGGTGTCAACGAAACACTAGACTCAACCTTCACAAACAACGTCGAACCGGTGTCCTCAAATCCACCAAACTCCAAACTCTTCAAAACCCAACAATAAGTCTTCTCATCATCAAGCCCATAAACAGATGCAACACATTCGCAATCCGACAGACAAGCATCCCCGCATTTCGACACACTCGTTATGTCACTGAAATTTGCTATCACCGATGACTCGGAGTAGTAATAATTGGTTTGCTGAACCGTCGCAATCTTGAAGTCTGTTGATGTCAGATTCCGCTCACATTTTCCCGCCAAAGATGAATTCCCCGAGCACCGGACATCGTTGCCGGCCTTAGAAGTCCCCGGCAGGCACGTGCAAGTAGCGTTTGTCTTGCTTCTGTCCAAATTACACATTCCATTTCCACATATACCCGCAATGTCACACGGGTTCGACACTGCAGCCCATTCCGGGACCCACTGCCGGGACCCATTGACATCGTCGTCCCATCTGTACAACCGCAAATTACCGTTCCCTTCGAGGATCAGTCGCCGGATAATCAAAGGTTTCGCCATGGATTGGTTTGGAGCAGAAGGAAGACCGCCGTAGTCATTATCATTTTTGTACACATAGACAGCGCCATCGGAGGAGGAGCCATATACTATCCCAAAGCTCCCTGCTTCGTCCAGGACCGCGACGACATCGCCGGTGACATTCGAAATGTCGGGTCCAGCCCAGTAGGAGTAGTTGGAGGTGTAAGATTCCAACGAGGCGTTGTAAGATTCCGGCAGGTTGTAGGTGAGTGCGAGGCTTAGTGAAGTGGGCTGCTGCAACATGTTGAGTGTGTAGTAACCACCGCCACCTGATTTTGAGTTTGCTGACGTCAGCATTAGAGTGGCTGTTAGTGGTTGGCCGGGGAGGAGTGTGTCGGATGGGTGTGAAAAGCTTTGCCATGCAATGCGTTGGGTGGTGGTGTAGAGGATGAAGTTGCCGTTTTCTGACATGGTGGCGTCGGCCACATCGGCCGCGGAGGTGTTTGATGTCCAGATGGTGGCGGCGCCGTCGAGGAGGAGGAGGTTTCCGGTGGCGTCGAGCTCCAAGATTGCATCTTTGGTGACCGGAGAGTTTCTATTGTTGAGAGAAAATGAAAGGGTTGGCTAAGTCATGTGACTTTGGGAGGTATATGCATGCATATTAGGCCTGCAAAAGCTTTAGTAAAGACTAGATATGGACAAAATGATTTGTGATTTTTGTTTTTTTTAAAGGTCGGTTTGGTTGGGCAAATTTGGAATTGAATTGAAATATCATGATATTTTAATTCCACAAATATAATTCCAAATACATTATTTGGATGTGTTTTAGAATTCAAATATAATTGGAATTGAGTCTCAAACCCAACCCAATTTAAATATAAAATATCATAACTATAAAATTAAATTAGATAATATAGATATATATATATAAGTATAAATATTGAAGTAAAAGTATGAATATATATGTATGTGTGTATATGCATGTGTATGTGTGTGTGTATACATGTATATATGTATGTATGTATGTGGATGTATATATATGTGTGAGATTAGATGTATGTGTTTATGTATGTATATATGTGTATGTGTATGGCTATATATGTGTGTATGTGTGTATATATATATATATATACCCTTTATGAGTACATATATGGTATGTATATGTGTGTGTATATATTTTTATATATATGCCTGTGTATATATATATTCGTATATATATAGGTGTGTGTATAGGCATATGTGTATATATAAAGGTATTTATGTATATATATGGATGTATGTTTATGGTTGTGAAAAAAATTATTCTTAAAGAGAATATTTAGTGGGTTAAGGTTTAAAAAAGATGTGAAATTGAAAATCACAACATCTCCTTGTAGAATTCAAATTATGAAAATAATATATTTGGAATTGTAGCCCCCAATTCCAATTCCATGATCCCAAACGAACTCTAAATGAAATAATATATGGTAACCAGGAACGGAGGTACATAGAAGGCATGGGGGGCAATTCCCCCCTAGAAATTTTTTTTTTATGCAAAATTCTTTACCATTTTTGAAAAAAAATATTAATATAGAAGGAAAATAGCACAATTGTCTACATAAAATTAGCGAAAATTAATTTTGCCCCCTCAAATTATTTTTTGCCTCCGTCCCTATGGTAACCATCAAATTATTTCGAAGCTTCTTTTTTTAAGTCAACAACAGCTATCTAATACATTACGTCTGCATGAGAAATTGAAATTTATTTCATGGAGGATGAAAATTTTATTGTTTGAAAATCACACATAATGTTTTGGTGACATATGATAAAAACTGATGTCAAATTCATACAATCTCCATTTGTTAGGTGTGGTGTGTTTGTTTGTATTTTTTGACTTTGTGTAGCGGCTGTTTGTGAAGAGGGTTGGTGTCAATATCAATAGGACCGATTTCAAGTTGAGTTTTGACAAATAATACTGAAAAGTCAACTTACCATTTATGTGCACAAGGATAATGCCAAATTAAATGATCTTATCCTGTACGGTTATATTTATACGAGATCACATAATTCTAGTACCAAAAAGTGAAATTGTAACTAGTAAGCTCATCATTTAAGATGAATTTTTGTATGTATTTCATTTCACCTTATGTATTATTTTTCATCCATTAATTGTATGTATATTTTCAAAAGTCTCTTTTTATAAAATAAAACAATTATTTTGAGACCTGCGAGTACCTAATGCTTATTGACTACTTTCTTAAAAAAAAATGCAATAATAGTGAATGAACCATAAATTAATCACAAAAAAGAATAAAGGTACGTTAGACAGCAAACAGCATCCCCTTATATTACTATATTTGTGTGTATCTATCTATGCAGAATTCATAAGTAATGTACTCTCACTTTTCATATTTATAACTTATTGGTCATCACTGTATATTTGTGAAAAAAAAAATTAATTTCTCCTTTGAAGTAAGCAAATAAACAAATATATCTAAACAAGGATTCGTATGTATTATCAAAAAAAAAAACAAGGATTCGTATGTTAATTTGAAATTCCATATTTAGATGTTATAACATTACTTCAATGATCAAACACACTTCTGTTCATTTCAAACCTCAGGACAATTGAAGCGTAGCTAAGCTGCTAAGTGCAGTGCGCACACAAACAAAAAAAAAAAGTAAACAGGTGGTAATGATTATTCAATCATGTTCATGCATCACTTTTATTCATATATATATATATATATATATAGCTGGAACCAAATATTAGTAAACTACCCGTAAAAGATAAAATCAGTTAGTTGTCCTCAGTAACTACTAGTACTACTTAATTATCAAAAAAAATAAAATAATAATAACTAGTGCTATTGGAAAGGTAAGCTTATGATCATATAGATATATATTTATGCATATGTATATATATATATATAGCTTAATTAAAACATTAACCAATTCAAATTTCACGTCGGTACAGAATTGAACTTACATATCAGCTGACCAAACAATAGTCCGATCTCCGGGAAGTTGTGCGAACCAAATAGCCAACTGAAATTGATCATGTGAATCTGTATAAGGCGTAAAACCAAATGCAAATGTTCCATTCTCTGAAACCCATGCTTGGACCTCATGATCACTAGCTAGCAACCTCGAACCCAATCCGATCCGACTCGACACGAGACCATTAAGCTCAGCCAAAGCGAAGAAGAAGATCAAGGCCAGAGAATAGGAAGCAAAACAAGCCATTGTGAGTTTTACGTGAGCTAAGTAACAAGACCTCTATTTTTCTTAGTTATATAGAAGTTTTTTTTTGTATGTCTTATTTATGAGAGTGATTGAAAGAGAACATGGGTTTTGTGGGGAAGAAAAATTGAAGATCATAACACGTGTACCGTGGTGGTTGAGCTAAAAAGTTGGAAATTTTGAAGTGTATGGGAGTGGTCGGCCATGACTTTGATATGGAGCTAAAAGGGTATTGGATATAGTGGCACGTGTATTATCCTTTGTGGGCTTTAAGACGAACATGACTTTGATCTACGCGAGGGTACATACCTCAAGTCTCATGTTCACATCCAATTTTTTTAGTTCATGTACGTATGGAAGCATTTTTAGGCTATTCTTAAAAGAGAATAAATATATATATATATATTGACACTTCCCAAAAGAATCATTGAAAAAAAGGGTAAAGGGCAAAAAAAATTCCAAACTATTAAGGGCATGTTTGGTTGAAGGGTTTCTGTTTTTGTTTGTGTGTTTTAATTTAAAATACATATTTGATTGGATTTTTATGTTTGTGTTTTCAAACCACATTAAACAAACACTTGCCTCTTTTAGTACAAAATGAAAAAATCAAAATTTGGTGTTTTTTCATTCCACTATTTATAAACATGAATTTGGTCTTACTATTTATTTATTATTTATTATAATATTTATTTATGTATTATTATTTTTCTTTCTTTATTATTTCTTCATTTTATAATATATTTTATTATTTTATTATTTATATTATTAAATTATTATTTATTAATTTATAAATATATTCTATTTATTTATTTATTATTATTTCATTATTTAATTCATTTTATTTATAAATTATTTATTCATTTTTAATTATATAAAAATATATTTGTATTAATTTAATATTAATTTATTATTATTATTATACTCATTTTTTATTATTATTATGAAGTATTTATTTGTTATTATATTTACTTATTATTTATTATTATATTTATTTATTATTTATTATTATATTTATTTATTATTATTATTTATTTCATTTTGTTTATTATTTATTATTTTTATTATATTTTTAAATATGTTTTATGTAATTTATTATTTATTTTATTAATTTATTATTATTATTTATTATTTAGTCCATTTTTTATTATTATATTTATTTATTTATTATTGTATTTATTTATTTTTTTTATTATTTATTTCATTTTGTTTATTATTTATTATTTTTATTATATTTTTAAATATGTTTTATGTAATTTATTATTTATTTTATTAATTTATTATTATTATTTATTGTTTAGTCCATTTTTTTATTATTATATTTATTTATTATTATTGTATTCATTTATTATTATTATTATATTTTATTTTATTTATTATTTATATTATTAATTTTTAATTTTTAATTTTTCAATTTCAACCCAAAAAACATCCCTACCAAACATACTTATGTTTTTGGATGAATAAACCAAAAACCTGTTTTTTGTTTATTTCAACACAAACACAAACACAAACACAGCTCTACCAAACAGGCCCTAAGCTTTTGCAAGAAATTCCTTTAATCTAAAAATTACCCCCCAAACTATTTAAAGCATACATTTTACCCCATAGTTGTAATATGAAAATATACTTCCATCCCTTCTTATTTTACTAATTACACTTTCACTCTTTATTACAAAATATATATATTACGAAAATTATAATTTAATTTTTTTTATATAAAATTTGAAATAAACATATAAAATTTGAAACAAACATATAAAATTCAAATATATATATATAATTCGTAAAAAATATATAAGATTTGAAAAAACATATAAAATTTGAAAAAATATATAAAATTTGAAACAATATATAAAATTCGAAAAAAACATATAAAATTCGAAAAAAACATATAAAATTTGTAAACAATATATAAAATTTGAAAAAACATATAAAATTCTAAAAATATATATATAATTCAAATATATATATATATATATATATATATAAATAGTGACTGAAGTTTAAGTGGACAAGCCTCAGAGTCATTAGTCAAGGTAATAGATCCTCTCCAGCTCTCTGCAGATCAATTTCAAGGGCCACGATGGCGACACATGCCCCACAATGGTGACCAAAATTGAAATCGAACCGATACTTTATTAAAATATTTTAATCAAAATTAAATATATTAATATTTTGATCAAAATTAACGGTTCAGTTCCGGTTCTCATTTTTAAAGAACTGAAAGTATTAGTTCGATTCCGGTTTCGGTTGGAATCGAAAGCGAACCACACCGTGAATATATTAATATTTGAATCAAAATTAATGGTTCGATTCCGGTTCTCATTTTTAAGGAACCGAAAGTATCTGTTCGATTCCGGTTTCGGTCAGAATCGGAAGCGAACCGGATTGTGTGCACACCTAGATTTGGGTACCAAGAGACCCTTTAATTGGTATAGTTAGTCGATTAATTTTTTTATTTTGAATTTTATTTTATATAATTTTGATTAAAATATTATTTATATAATTTTGATTTTTTATTTATTATTTATTTGTAGATAAGAAAAGTGATAGTGATGGAGAGAGGAAAGTGGTAGAGAGAGAAAGAAATAAGTGTTGAATAAGAAATTGTGAGAGGAAATTAGTGGGACATGTGTCACAATCGTGGCCCTTGAAATAGCTCTACAGAGAGCTGTAGAGGATCCGTTACCATGGCTAATGACTCTAAGGTTTGTCCACTTAAACTTCAGTCACATTTTATATATATATATATTTGAATTATATATATATATTTAGAATTTTATATGTTTTTTGGAATTTTATATATTGTTTATAAATTTTATACGTTTTTTTTCGAATTTTATATGTTTCTTTCGAATTTTATATATTGTTTCAAATTTTATATGTTTTTTCAAATTTTATATATTTTTTACGAATTATATATATATTTTTGAATTTTATATGTTTGTTTCGAATTTTATATGTTTATTAAGAATTTTATAAAAAAAAAATCAAATTGTAATTTTCGTAATATATATATATATATATATATATATTTTGTAATAAGAGGTAAAAGTGTAATTAGTAAAATAGAAGGGGGTGAAAGTATAATTAGTAAAATTGCTTTTTTGAATCCTGCAATATTGGGGATAGATTGGGGGAGTTTTGTGCCACTTTAAAAGATTAGGGGATTAGTTAGAAGAGAGAATATAATTTGGGAGGATTTCTTGCCCTTTACTTTTGAAAAAAACATCAATAATTGTCACACAAAATATAGAAATATTAATGGGGATGCAAATATGCAATACAAAATATATAGTAATTTTTTGGGGGAGGCATTTAATTCATTTGCGTCACGGTACGAACTATGCATGTTTTGCAATTAGACTATTTATTTTTGTTATGGCTGTGAAAACTGTGTAACAGATTCATATAACGTCAAATCTAAAAAAGATGATTATTTATATCGGTATTTTCCGAAAATATTACAAAGATGATACGAATCATGAACAAAAATTGAGCATAAAACTGGTAAAATGAGACACGACATGAATTAAAAGGGTTAGAGTTAACCATAAAAGGGTTGAAACTGTATAAGGGTCGACCCGAACACGATACGAGAATATAAGGGTCAACCCGAACATAACACGTTTGACACGATTATATTTATATTTATATATATATATATATATTTTCTTCTCTAATTGGTCATGAGTTGAAATATATCAATAAACTATTACTGGATCGTGTCAAATTCAATTTAATTTTGTTGATAATAGATTAAATAGTTCATTTCGTGTTGGATTGTGTCAAATTAATTTAATATATTATAATAAATATGCTAAATAGTTTACATGGGTCGACACAGATAACATGTGGGTTGGGTTAGGGTTGAGCATATTTGACACGTATATTAATCAAGTTTTTTTCGACACGACACGATCTCAACCCGACACGAACACGATCCACTGACACGAATTGTCAGCCCTACTAACAGATATATTAATGAAGGAAAGATCACTTTTATGTTTTTTTTAGAAGAGGAAAGATCACTTTCACTTTTTGCATTCTTTGTATTATATATATATATATATAGCATCGGCTCTCTATGCAATCATTCTGCTGAAATAAAAGATTAATCGTAAATACTAAAATAATAAATAATAAAAAATACACATAATTTATCGTGGTTCGGTCAATGTGACATAAGTTCATTAAAACAATCTTTGTATTTTTTTTTATCACTGAATTAAAATTACAATAATATATATATATACACTTGATCACCCTTGGACCAGGGGCATGTTGTAACTTCCTTTCACGAGCCATAACAACACATTCACTTTCAGAATCATGAGAAACAGTTCCACTTAAAGTTGATTATGATTTGGTATAAAGTCAGAGCTTATCTATATCTACAACTCTTCTCAACATATCACAGTCTTATATATGCTGTATGGCCATTGTTAAAGGACCAGCTCAGCCTACTAAATCACCTGTAAGAAATTTGAGGCCTTGATTATGAAATTGTGACCCAAAATTTAGCGCGCGCATTAATAGTCTGATAGAGCCCTGGCATGTAAGAGCTAATCTCAAACAAATGTCAACCCTTTGACATCACTGAATGGAAATCTACCGCTTGTGTGTAGACCTGTCAATGGATCGGATTCGGATCAGATTAATTAAATCCAAATCCAATTTGTTAAGAAATCGAATTATCGGATTCGGATCATAATCGGGTTATCGGATTTTATTTTCAATCCATATCCGGTTAATATCGGATTCGGATCATAATCGGATTATTGACAGGTCTATTGATAAGGATAACAAAAACTCCCGATTCCCGATCCGAATCCGATAATTCAACGAATTTTCACTTAGTTAATTCATATTCGAATTTTTTTATTATAGAATATCTGATTCGAAAATCTAATTCAAAAAATACAAAAATACAAAAATCAATAAATACTGAAACACTAAATTATTCACATTTTTAATAATTATATTTATGATCAATCATTATTAATAAATAATAAAATAATTAACAACTAACATTTATATACATGTACAGTATTAAATATATACACATAAAAATATCAAATATATATTTATATATATATAAATATATTTTATATCGGATCGGGTTATTATCGGATCGGATGACATAAATCCAAATCCAATTTGTTAAGAAATCGGATTATCGGATTCGGATCCTAATCGGATTATCGGATTTTATTTTCAATCCATATCCGGCTAATCGGATCGGATTTGGATCGGATTCGGATCAAAATCCGATCCATTGACAGGTCTACTTGTGCGTGGTTCAACTATAGATTTGAGCAAGGGACAAAAGAAAAATAATGTTTAATTTATGAAGGATTGATCAATTTTAGCATTTATGATTAATTTTAGGACCCACCTATGATTGAAATTTGAAACTCGGACGCCAATAAAAGAAAAATGAAAGCAAACCAGACATAAGAAATGTAATTGATTGTGACCCCAAAAAGGATCGGAATAGAAGGGAATCGAAAAAAAATTATTCTTAACTCTAATTGGGGTCGCATAGCGTGTTGCCAACGGTTGGATCACAAGAAATATACCTCAATTGTAATTAGTGGGAGGCGGAATTGAACACGAGCGTCTACTTTGTTCCCAATGTTTTTACGGGTGATAAAGAATTAGGATCACATTTAAGAAGAAAATACAATAACTCCAATTATTTTTCTTTAACTACTAATAAATATAAGTAATATTTTTGTTTTATTATAAGGTAGAGAGTATTATTTTTTTCCCATTATTTTTTGAAGAGTTTATATTTGACTAAAAATACTAGTAATTAATTATGATTGTAAGTATTTATTTGATATTTTTCAAGTTGTGATTTTCCTTAAAGGGATTGGCCGGGGTGATCCATTTAGATGTCGCCTCTCTTATACATTACTACGTGTTAGTGGCGCTTTTCTTAAACATGTATTTAGACTTATCAATGGATCGAATTTTTATTCGAATTCGAAGCCGGATATTGATTGAAAATAAAATCTGATAACCCGATTAGGATCCGAATCCGATAATCCGATTTCTTAAAAAATTGAATTTGTATTTATGTTAATCCGATCAGATAGTAATCTGATCCGAAATTATAATATATATATATATATATATATCAATATATATTTGATATTTTAATGTGTCTATATTTAGTATTATACTTATATATAAATGTTAATTATTAATTATTTTATTATTTATTAATAATGATTGATCATCTATACCACTATTAAATGTGTGAATAATTTCAGTATTTCCAGTATTTATACTTTAAATTTATATATTATTTATTAATATATTGAGTTGTAAATGTAGTATACTTAATAATGTTCCAATTTCTTTTTTCGTATTTTGATTTTTATATTTGTCATGAACATGTGTTATAAGTATTGACTGATAATTTTGTATTTACTGATTCTTGGAGAACAAGAAATAATCTAAATTTATTTATTGATTTTTGTATTTTTTTTAATTAAATAATCGGATCAAAATATCTGATCCAATATCAGATAATTAAGAAATTTGGATATGAATTGACTAAGTAAAAAACAATCGAATTATCGGATTCAGATCGTTGATCGGGGGTTTTTGTCATCCTTATCAGTGGACTTGTCAATAATCCGATTACGATCCGAATCCGATTAGCCGGATATGGATTGAAAATAAAATCCGATAACCCGATTAGGATCCGAATCCGATAATTCGATTTCTTAACAAATTGAATTTGGATTTAACTAGATCCGATCTAAATCCGATCCGTTAACAGGTCCACATGCATACATGCATATTTCTTTTTCAAAAATTACATACATGCATGTTCTTTTAACAAACAATATTCTTCGGACAATTCTTCTGAGGATTCTGAGTGTGAAGAGCAATATCCCCATAATCTTTTAATTGGTTCATTCTATCTCCAAGATTCTTCCACATGATGATGATGATGCAGACATCGAATCCCTCTTTTCTATCGATGATGAAGCCAATGTTGATACTATTATGGCTTTCTCATTTGTTGTTGCCTCATCAGATTCTTCGGACAATTCTTCTGAGGACCGGATACTCCTTCTCCAAATGCCCTTCCCATATTTTCATCACGACTCCCAGAGATTAACATGATATCTCCTTCAGCTTTCCAAAACATAGATACACATACATATATATGTATTAATAGTATTATGCTTATTTCTTTAGACAAGAAGGGTACAAATTAACAGAGCAATTAAAGTATTGAACGGGTTCAAACCAATATTCAATACAAAGTAGAATTCTAATTACATATAACAGAGAAAATTATTTACGTAGGATTCATGTAGGGGATCGCTTTCCACGAGTCACATGGATTAGCGAAGAATTATTATTAAGTTGAATAAAAGATGAAATAAAAATGTCTCATTTTATTTTTAGGTGTTTTTAACTAAATATATATACATATTTTGTTTAAAAATTATAAAATGGAAAGTGGGCATGTGGTTGAAAATCGAAATTCTTTTGTGTTCACATGGATTTCTCTATAGAAGAACTGTTTGCTACCGGGGGGGTCCTAAACTTTATTGATTTTGATGATGATGATGGTTACAGAACTGTGTAAGAGGAAACAACTGTATAGAAAGGCTAGAAGACACTTTTTCTCTCTAGAACTTTCCCTCTTTAAGTTATGAAGTCCCCCTCAAATGAGACCCTGGCCTCCTATTTATAGATTTTGGGTCAGGCATAAGTTAGTGTCATGTCAACACCAACCCGCACCAGGCTATCTTTATTATGCGACCCCCCCACCCTTTCGCGACCTTTCCTTAGCGAAGTCCTTCTCGCGACATGGGTTGTGAGACCCTTCTCGGCCTCTTCTTATGGCAACCCCATTTCCCTTGGTTTATTTCCATTTCTCTGTCCCGATATCATAGCATTTTCCTGGGTCACAACCCGTCATGCACGTGTCCTTTCTGTGACCCTGAGTGTGAGGGACCTTTCTAAAGTACTTTGCCCTTGCGATCCTTCACTAATCTTCTCAAGGTGTTCCTTTAGATTTCCTCAATCACTCCCTATGCGAGTAGCACATAGAGCCTTTGGGTTTTGATCATTGTTAAGCCTTTGATCAAACCCCCCAAGGGTCACCTCTCTTCAGTGCCTCCATTCGAGTATTACCTCACCCATACTTTAGGCATGTTCCCAGCCTTTGGTGCCCTTATTTCACCACCTTGCAGCCTTATCCTCGTATTTCCCTGCAGCTTCGCGAGCTACACTTTACATTTTGTCCCTTTGCATTTTAGTACTTAGCCAAGTACTAAAGCACAATTATCTTTTAGAAATCTACAACATTTTTCTCAATCAAGGTTTGATCATCGAGAGAGATAAAAATAAGAGATTATTTATTTATTTATTTTAATTTTTTTATGCGATAATTGAACTTTATGTATAAATTCACGAATTTCTAAAAATTGTGCACTTTGCCCCCTACCAGTCACCGGTCGGCCATCTTTGGCCATGAAAACATTTGGCATTTATAAAGATGAAATGCCTATATTACAGTTTATTAGGTCGTGAGCGATTAACCCTGTAGTATCGATATAGTACATATAACCCCTTATTGTTCTTTAGGACCCCAATATTTCAAAAAATGGTCGTATTGCACCTAATTTTATTTACACCCCCTGAACTATGTTAAAACGTCATTTTAACCCCCCAATTTTGCATAAATAAAGTCAGACCCCTAATTAAGAAAAAATAACTCATTTGCACCCCCTTATGTACTTTTGGTACCTTTTCAGACCAGATACAGTATTAAATACCTAAACTACCCTTGATACTATCCCTATTTTAATATATTAATTTGACCCCCTCAATTTAAAAAAGGCTGATTCAGAGGGTGTAAATGAAATTAATAAATAAAAAAAAATATTTACATATTTGACTAACACAAGTATTTTCATTTAAAATATTCATATTTATATTTATCAAACTTGTAAACTAACACAAGTTTTCATTTTAATTTTTGATCTTGAAATATATTTGACTTTACTAATACATATTTTCAATAATATTAGACACATTTCACAAAATAAATAAAAATTATTTTATTTTAAATAAAAATAAAAATATAAAATATTGGGTTAATTTCATTTACACCCCCTCAGGTTTGCTTTTATTTCAATCACACCCCTTAGGTTTGAGTACTTTCATTTACACCCCTGATCACTTTTGGAACTAAAATGCCCTTACCTAAACACCCACTATCCCTATTCCTAAATATATATATATAATTCGAAATATATATATAAAATTCAAAAATAATATATAAAATTTGAAATATATATATAAAATTTGAAAATAATATATAAAATTCAAAAAATATATATATAAAATTTGAAAATAATATAAAATTTGAAATATATATATAAAATTCAAAAATATATATATAATTCAAAATATATATATATATATAATTCAAAAATATATATAATTGTTTTCAAAAAATAATATATATATATATTTGTTTTTGAAAAAATAAAATAATTTTGTGTATATTTTTTATTTTCTCGAAAACAATTTTATATATTTTTTATTTTTCCAAGCCATCATGGGGATCATAGGGAAGCACATGATGGTGTCACTTGAGAAGTTCAATCTAAACCACTTAGTTTGTCAATATATCTTATGTGCTTGCTTGGTGTTGTATTGAAAAAAAGGTAGTTGGGGGACAACTGCATCATTTGTCTTTAAAGAATCAAAGCCTCCATGGTTTATATGTACACCTGACACCATTGGTTGAAACTTAAGTGTTGTAGTCTCACACTTCCTTTCTCTATTGCGTCTTGTATACCCTCACCATTTATTTTTTCAAAAACAATTTTATATATATATATTTTGAATTTTATATATATATTTTGAATTTTATATATTTTTTTTCGAATTTTATATATATTTTTTCTAATTATATATATTTTTTGAATTATATATTATTTTCGAATTTTATATATTTTTTGAATTTGATATATATTTTTCGAATTATATATATATTTAGGAATAGGGATATTGGGTGTTTGAGAATAGGGATAATGGGTGTTTGGGTAAGGGCATTTTAGTCCCAAAAGTGGTCAAGGAGTGTAAATGATGAGAATCTCAAACCTTAGGGGGTGTAAATAAATATACTCAAACCTGAGGGGATGTGATTGAAATAAAAATAAATCTAAGGGAATGTAAATGAAATTAACCCTAAAATATTTAAATTCACCAAAGAATACTAAATTAATTACACACATAAATAATAATTTTTGGTCATAAAATAATTTTATTTTTATTTTTTATATAAGTGAAAGATTTTAACTTGTCAATTGTAACTTTTATTTTATTATTATTGTACAAGTATTGAAATCATACACATAATTTTTTAAATAATAATAATATAAAAGAATATTTAGTAGTAAAAATATAATAACTTATTATTCAAACATATAATTTTATATTTTCATATAAATTTAATAATAAGTTATATTTTTTAATATCTTATAATTAGATATATACATAATATACATTTATATACGTTGAATAATCCCTAACATGGCTGCCGTCGTCGTCGCCGCCACCACCACCACCCGTTATATTTACTCCAATGGTGTTAATAGATCCAAGAAGTGGCTCTTCCAAAACAACCTCCACTTTCTACAGCAAACGCAAGCCCATCCCTTTACTCTCAAACCCCTATCTCGACATCACCACCTTCATCTTCTCCCGGCACCACCGTCTTCATCTACGCCGCCAGCAGTTGCCGCCTCTCCTTCTAGGGTTAGGGTTAGTGGACAGTAATTAACCATCATCTTAACCCTAAATTTAATTATCCTAATAAAATTTCCATCGTTTGATACCAAAATAGGAACAAAATAAATGAAAAAAAGTAAAAAGTAAAGCACAATTGGTATCAATTCAAAAGATACTTGCAAATATATGTATGTATTTGTGAGTGTGTGCGCATATTCTGACAAACCGAATAGAGTTTTTTTTTTGGTTGGTAAATACTCACACACCCACATGAGTCTCGTAGGACTCAAACCCCTAACCTTTCCCACACTCACACTTTGGGGAGGAAGATGATACCATTATGGTACAAGGCCTTTGATAAAACCCAATAAAAATTTGCATACAGAGAATTGTATATGGTAAGCTAAGAGCCTAAGAGTAATGAGTCGTGTGATGAGTGAATCTAATTGAATTGAAATAGAGAGATTGCATTGTAGAGGCGGCGGCGGCGGTGGCGGTTGGGATTAGGGTTAGGGTTAGTGTTGGGGTTGAGGAAGTGAGTGTTTGAGTATAGAGATAGAGAGTGTTTGGGTAGTGTTTAATTTATCTCAGTTATCCTTATCAAGGATAGCTTTATAATTCAAAATATGATTGTTAGGCAAAGGGCAATATCGTCTTTTCCTACATAATTAATGCCCAAAAGTGATCAGGGGTGTAAATGAATTAATTTTCCTTAATTCAGGGTTGTAAATGCATTTATACAAAACGGGGAGGGGGGTCAAAATGTCAACATAGTTCAGGGGGTGTAAATCAAATTAACTCTTTTTCGTTTACGGATGAGTCAAATGTCTAAAATACCCTTAATATATATATATATATATTTTAAAAATAAATATTGTAAAGTGACCATAAAACCATTTTTTATATCACAACCCTTCGTACATATTTATATATATATATATATATATATATGTCATATATACCAACCCGTTTATGATAAAAAATAAATGAAAATTAAATATACCTGTTTATGTTAGATTAGCAAAAAACACTTGACTAAAATATTTATATGGTTATGTAAAATATAAAAATATATATAATCATACTTTTATAATAAATTCAAAGTGTAAGATAATATTAAATATATACCTTGATAAATTTATTTAAGTTTTCAAATAATTATTCTAAGAACGTCTCTAAATGTTCCCAAAAAATGTTATACTAGTATAGTTTTTTAATAATCAAAAGAAACAACAAAATAATTTATTTATTGAACTAATAATCTTAATACGCGCACTATTTGAAATATTGGGTTTCAAGAGAACAACATGAGCTTATATGCACTATATCAATGTTACAGGGGGTTAATCGCTCGCAAGTCTTTAAAAAATAAAATAAAATGATATTAAAGATATAATCAATCGTAACCCTTATTAAAATATTGAAGTCTAGAAAATAACATAGAATTATATACTCACTATATCGAGACTAAGGGCCCGTTTGGTAGGCGGTCCGGTCTGATCTTATTTGGTCTGGTCTTGTCTTATCTAGGTGGTGTTCTGAAAGTTTGTTTGGTAAAGCTGTCTGGTCTTATGGTCTTATTCAAGCTGTTTGGTCTTATGTTTGGAAAATAATACAAAAAATAAAAAAATAATATATAAAATTCAAAAAATATATTAAGTATGAAAAATATATAAAATTTGAAAAAATATAAAAAAAATTAAAATAATATAAGAAATTCAAAAATAATATATTTTTCAAATTTGATAAATTATTTCGAATTTTTATATTATTTTTTGAATTTTATATATTATTTTTGATTTTTTATATTATTTTCAAATTTTTTATATTTTCTCAAATATATATATATCTAATTTTGTATATTATTTTTGAATTTTATATTTTTTTCAAATTTTATACATTATTTCAAAAAATTTATATTATTTTTCAAAACTTATATATTATTTTTTAAATTATATATATTTATATATATTTAAAATTTTATATATTAATTTTGATTTTTATATATTTTTTTCGAATTTAATACATTATTTTAAAAAAATTATATTATTTTTCAAATTTTATATATTATTTTGGAATTTTATACATTATTTTTTATTTTTTCTATTATTTTGGAAATTTTTTATTTTCCCAAATTTTAAATATATTTTTTGCATTTTATATATTAATTTTGAATTTTATATATATATTTCAAATTTATACATTATTTCAAAAAAATTATATTATTTTTTTAATTTTATATATTATTTTCAAATTATATATATATTTTTTAATTTTATATATATATTTCAAATTTTATGGTCCCATGTGTTAAGACAATTGTATATAAGACCACTTGAGACCATCATTTTTTGTTGTCTCAAATTACCCATTTTGGTCCCAAGTGGTCCTTGTTTTTTTTGGAACCGTGTTGCCAAACAGTGTCCAGTCTCAAAAAAGCCATTATGAGACCGAACCACATGGGACCGGACCGCGAACCAAACAGGGCCTAAGGGTGCGTTTGGTAACAGTGCGGTGCGGTGTTATTTTTTGGTTTTGGGTTGGGTTGTGTTGGATTTGGTTTAGTGTGGTTTTATTTTAAATTGGAACCATGTTTGGTGCAGATGATTTTGGTGTAAGAAAAAATGATGCTGAAAAACCAAACCATGTTTGGTAGAGTTGGTATGGGTTGAAATTCTGAAAGCATACCATGTTTGGTAACTTGGAATGGTTTCACATTTTATTTATAAATATTAAAATATATTTAATATTAATATATTAAAATATATTAATTTTTAGGAAAGATAATAAAACTATAATATTAAAATATATTAAATTTCCAAAAATATATTTTAATATTAATATATTAAAATATATTAATATTAATATATTAATTTTTAGGAAAGATAATAAAACTATAATATTAAAATATATTAAATTTCCAAAAATATATTTTAATATTAATATATTAATTTTTAGGAAAGATAATAAAACTATAATATTAAAATATATTAAATTTCCAAAAATATATTTTAATATTAATATTAATATATTAATTTTTAGGAAAGATAATAAAACTATAATATTAAAATATATTAAATTTCCAAAAATATATTTTAATATTAATATATTATAATATATTAATATATTAATTTTTAGGTAAGATAATAAAACTATAATATTAAAATATATTAATATTAATATATTAATTTTTAAGAAAGATAATAAAACTATAATATTAAAATATATTAAATTTCCAAAAATATATTTTAATAAATTAAAATATATTAATATTAATATAGTGCAACTATTTGGTTTTCGTTTGGGATGAGATGGTGCAACCATTTGGTTTTGGTTGCTACACTACCGCAACACCAAAAATTATCAATTTACATGGTTCCAAATTTTGATCATTTGGTGTCAATGGTGCCAATACTGTTAACCCAAAACCATTTTACCAAACATGAGTTGGTACCATATTTTCATACAAAAATCAAAAAAATGGTACCAACTCATGTTACCAAACTGGGCCTAAGGGGTTAATTGGTCGCTACTATTAAAATTCCTATGCGTAACAGATAACTAAAAGTCAGCTACAGCTGCCGCGGGTCATGAGCTGCCTCCGCCTTTGAATACCAGTAGTGAAAGGAGAAGTCAGAAATTAATACATCCTTCACCAATTTTCGTCATCTTATATCCATTCCACATTAATACATGGTCAACTCAATAAAATAATCGACCTCTAGAATGAATGTGCCCGATTATAAAAATATAAATAACTAAGATTTTGTACATGATTTGCCATATTGTATATTACTCGCTTAGTAATGTTTTTAGGAAACATCAATATCATTGAACAACACCATACTCATACTGGTTTAATAATCACTTTTAAAACTCATACAATTCGAATTCATAACATTATTATGGTAACAAAAACTGGTAAGAGACTGCGACCTATCAATCTTTGATCAACCCGCTTTATAAATAATCTTACATACACCAATAGATCAAAGAAATTTGTTGTTTCATTCATTTACATGTCAATTTATCAAATATCTCATATTAACATGTCATCTATAATATTAGTACATCTCTAGACTGATTGGTTTGGAATCCCAAATTTTGGTTAAAGTATGGATACATATATGCAAAAATGCAAGACAACCGACCCGGACGGATAATGGGATGAAAGAGTTCCTGAGTCCTTCACCATAAGGTTTTAGGTTCAAATCCTCCCAATTACGTTTTCGTCAATTAATCCGGTAGTTAACTTCAGGACCCCAAAAATTAGTCTAGGTACGTGTAAACTGACCCGAATTTTTCCGGTTACCGAAAAATATAAAATGCTAGACAACCTTGAGGAAGCATATGTTAATTAAAGTTGCTCATGCAATATTTGCTGGATCGAGTCAAGTGTGTTCATCTAGTTGGAGAAGTCATTATTTTAAAAGCCTCTTTTTCAAAAGCAACAGTTGTTTTCATTAACTTCCCAACGCGGTTTGTAGATGAGAAGATAGCCACATTTAAAAGCCTTCTCAACTAGTTAGTATCAATTTTAATCATATAATATAGTGGCGCTATATCTATATAAACCGTCCTTCGAGTCCTCACTTCTCATCAAATTAATCATAAACTCATCTTTCACTATTATTATTCATTACTTGCAAAGATGACTAACAAGTTTATTGTTCTTGTCCTTCTTGGTGCTCTTGTGTGTAGCACTTATGCTAGGGAACTTCTGAGCTCAAAGGGTCGTTTGGAAGATGAGAAAAATTTGTATGGACACCCGAGATATGGTGGAGGGTTAGGTGGTGGAGGCGGTGGTGGGTTCGGAGGCGGTGGTGGTGGTGGATTAGGCGGAGGTGGAGGTGCTGGTGCTGGTGGGGGAGCTGGTTTTGGTGGAGGTGCTGGTGGAGGAGCTGGTGGGGGACTAGGGGGAGGTGGTGGTGGAGGGTTCGGCGGAGGAGGTGGTGGAGGAGTGGGTGGTGGGTCGGGTTTCGGAGGTGGGGCTGGTGGTGGGTATGGAGGGGGGGCTGGACTCGGTGGCGGAGCTGGAGGTGGTGGTGGAGGAGGGTTTGGTGGTGGCGGCGGTGGAGGCGGGGGACTAGGAGGTGGAGCCGGTGGTGGATATGGTGGAGGAGCTGGTGGTGGAGTTGGAGGTGGACTGCCTTGAGAATATATACAAGCTGCATTGCAAGCATTCTTAGTTTCAATGTTTATATAATTATATGAAAGATTGGTTTTGTATTATGATGTGTTTGCTGTGTTGCTGCTTAGTGCAAGTGTTCTAATTAATCTTATGATATTATTAAGTACTAATAAAAAAACTCTTTAAGCACAATGCATGTGTAGCTACATTATTTAAAGTAAAATTTTAACTCTATGCACTGCAAATTCTTTTTCCCAGTAGTAACAAAAGCATGGAATTTGTCTTTTAATTTCAGGGCTTTTGATGATTATATCCATAAAAGTAGCATTTGCAGTTAATGGACTTCATTATACAGTTTTGTGTTTAATTTATGGAAAGACATTATTTTGTGCCGGTGAGAGAGGCTTAGATCTCTCAAAGTTTAGGATGAGAGCTTCAACTTCCTGCTCATTCTCTTCCCCTTTCTTAGCCTTGAGTGTCACTTTTTATAGGTCAAGCAAGAGGTAGACGTCACATGTGGGTTAAGAGTGATTAAAAGAGATCACTCTCACTGATAGTTATAATGTGATCTTAATAAAATTGCGGTTAAGTTGTCCAGGAATCAAAATGGTAATCTTTCAACAACAAGTCATTAGTTTAATTAATTCAGCGATAGGGTTGTAAACGAACAGAGTGCTTGATGAACTACTCGAGCTCTGCTCACTAAAAGTTCGACTCATGTTCATTTACTTAATAAAATGGATCAAGCTCAAACAAAAAGAATATGCTCGTTTATTAAATGAGTCAATCTCAAACATTCATGAGTTCGGCTCGTTTTTTCTTGAACAAACTCATTTAAATACATGTTTGAAGCTCGTAATAAATTAATAATATACATACATATATTATATAATTAAGAATTCCACTCCTAGCATTAATGATGCTGAACATAATAGAGATTATTCTGCAGGCTAGTGCAATAGGTAATTTGCAAGGAAAAAACAGGAGAATTCGACCCAAAATTCAGAGATCACTCTGGAATTCAATAAAATTATTTATAATCAAGAATGACAAAAAACAACCCACAAACCAGGTTAAAATAGCTGAAAATCGACCCTTAATGGGATTTTACAAAAAATAGCAAAACCCTAAAAGTCTTATCAAAACGAAATACGGAAAGAAATCAAAAGATTGCCAAAAATCGGGTTATGGCCAAAAAATAAAGATTACCATAAATAACAAAAATTAACTAAAAATAAATATTTGAAAAGGAAAACAACGGATTTAGGGCTCGAAACGAGGTGCACCCAGCTACGCTATGTGGCCATGACTTGCGCGCCGAAATTAGCTTTCTGAATTGGGGTCACGGCCGCGAATCGGACACTTTTAGCTACAGTTATGGCCAAAAAACCGACACGTGCACGGAAACCGCCTCAATTAGGTTAGATCACGATTTCTTGTCATTCTTGCGTTGATCCTCCCGCTCCAGGTAATCCAGCGCCATCAATGAGTAATCTGACAGCTCGGCATCGTCTAACTCGGATCCCCCTGCATCAATTAAGCATAGAAATCTCTCATGTGCGCAATAGACTCTATCACACTAGGAATTTGTTAACGTTCCCTAAACCAAAAAGGTTCATCGATGAAACTGCATTAGAGGCGCGACCCACAACAAGGGAAGGGGGAAAACTTATTTGTTGTAGCCCTATTTTAGTAGATTAGACTTGGTAAGCATAGGCTATTGAAGTAGGCTCGAGTCAAGAAAACAATCCACATAAAAAAAGGCTTGTTAAATTTAAGGGTTAATTTTAATAAATCCCCATATATTATTGAATTTAATCAACTAACCCCTCTTATATCCGGATTGCTCTCTATACTTTCCAATTTCATCACCTTGCCCCCTCATCCTCACATTTAAGTCAAAATACCTAAACTACCCTCATTGTATATATTTCAAAAAATATATATATATTTTGGAAAATAATTTATATTTCGGAAAACAAATATATATATATATATATATATTGAATTATATATATTTTTTTCGAAATATATATATTTAAAATTTAATATATTTTTTCTGAAATATATATAATTTTTGAAATTAATATATATATTTTACAGAAATATATACATTCAGGATAGTTTAAGTATTTTCACTGAAATGTAAGGGTGATGGGGCAATGTGATGAAATTGAAAAGTATATAAGGACAATCCGGATATAGGAGGGGTTAGTTGATTAAATTCAATAATATATTAGAATTTTTTTAAATTAACCCTATATTTAACACCATCTAGGCCCTGCATGAAAATTATTCTAATACAAATATATAAGTGAAACACATATCGGATCAAACCCATTTTTCTAAAGTTATTATTAACAAATTAATCTACCTCAATAAAACACTATTCCCTTAAAACCTTTTTTTTTGGTCATTGGTTGGTACAAGAGCTCTGAAAACAGATTTGTCTCAGTCAACCATCCCAGCACCCAGGTGATTGGTGGGAATGACAGTAGGTAATGAAATTCTTTCAACTATTTTAACTTTTAAAATATTAGTGAAGTTTGAGTTAGAAATCCTGCTCAATCAAGCAGTCTGATATACAAAGGGTAAGTTTGGAAATTCTGATTTTTGTATTTGTTTTCTGTCTTCAAATATAAAAATTATATTTGTGTTTATTTTTGCAAAAAACTAAAAATAAAAATTTTTTTGGATCAAAATTTGTATTGAAAAATAAAATGGTATTGTTGGGCGGCGGTGACCGGCGGTGGCGGGGAGCGGTGGTGGTGGGTGACTGGCGGCGGGCGGCGGTGGGGGCCAGCGGCGGCGACGATCGGAGGTGGTGGGGGTCGGCGGCGGCGACCAGTAGCGGGTGGTGGTGGTGGTTGGTGGCGACGGCGGAGGTGGTACCCTAAACAGTGAAAAAACTCAAAAAAAGAACTAAAAGTTGTATTTTGTGTTTTCACCACTTTTATCCACTATTCACAGAAAACAGTTTTCTTGAGAAAAAAAAAGTGAACAGTAAACACGTTTGCCAAACGTGTTTTTATTTTTAAAATGGATAAACAGTAAAAAAGAAAACAGAAAACAAGTGAGCCAAACGGACCCAAAACATATTAATTGCCCAATTCAAAGATATTCATCCTATTAACTGATCATACCAAATAAAATACGTAATAAATCAAATGGCTTTTCTTCTCCTATGTTGACTTAAAGGGTTGTTTGTAAAAGATGAGAACTTTGCGGGTTATTTGTAAGGATGGGAACTTTGTTAATTGAAAACTATCCCACATGATAGTTCAGGAGGAAGAGGTGTGTGGGTAAGACTATAAATAGAATTTTCTATCGACATTTGGAAAGTGGTGAGTTGCCTTGATTATTGGTGACCTACAAGGCAACTTATCACAATTAGTTCAAAAATTCAAATAAATGTAGTGAAAATAAAATAAAGAGCATGTTGTTTAAAATAAAAAAAGAAAGGAAATGCTTATTGAGTCGGCTTGATCGAGCTCGAGCCGTCGATGAAACAAGCAGCTTGTCTAGCTGGCTCGAACTCGATTGAGTAGTGAGCGAGCCGAGCTCAAATTAGGTTGTTCACGGCTCGATCGAGCTCGAGCCGAGTTCAAGCTCCCCTATACGGAAGCTGAGCCGAGCTTGAACACTTCTAAGCTCAGCTCAGCTCGTTTATCCAGCGAAAGCGGCTTGTCAAGCTGGCTCGAGCTCAAACTAGGTTGCTCACGGCTCGATCAAGCTCAAGCCGAGTTCGAGCTCCCCTGTAAGGAAGCTGAGCCCGAACACTTCTAAGCTTGGCTCGGCTAGTTTATTCAGCAAGCCCTAAACTTCAATCACATAACTAAGTACCTCTTTGGATCCTAGTAATATCTGAGTATTGCTTCCAACTCAGTCTTTAATATTCTCTTTACTAACTTAACATTTATCACATGTTCGTTGAATGTTGACATTTGACAAAGCTATGTGGATCGTTATTGGTGACACGGTGAAGCTGTGTGGTTAAAATATAATAACACATACAATAACCCCGCTCACGGGTGCCGTTGAGTGTAATGAAGGGTGCTCGTGCATAATATAAATGAATGTATATTAACAAAAATAAAAAAGACATGCATAATTGTATCGAGTTCTATAAAATTCATGTAGTACCAAACTTGAGGATATTAAATGCGTTTTTTTGGATAACGAGTAGTGTAAAATGTAAAATTTCTAAGTAAAAAAATTGTAAAGTCGAGTACATAGGTCCATTGAGAACTAGTGGTTGAAAAATATAAATTTTTTGATAGTGAAAATTTTCTCACTAAATAATTTGTGAAGTCAATTTCGGGACGTAAGTTTTTAAGGAGTGAATAATTTTAAGATTTTGTAAACATAAAATTAAATTGTACAAGAAAAACGTGTCCATCAAGAATAAAATTGTTGAGAAAAAAAAAGTGATACTGTTTGTAGAGAGTGAGCAACTAAAAAAATTTAAGTGAAAATTTGAAATTTTTGGTGAAGACGTTTTCCAATAAAGAGTATTCTTGCCAAAAAAAACATCTGAGATTGTCCTTGGGAGGCGTGTTTGTGGAAAGCGAGTAGTCAAAACATTTATAAATAGTGAATTAATGAGTTGTAAGTAAAACATGTGAAAGAAATAAAGAAGGAAATATGTGAAAAAAATAAATAGTGGAACAAAATGAAACTGCTCAATCAAATTTGAATACTAGAGGTAGGGATGGCAATTTGGCCACCCCCTTTATTTAAGGGTTTGAAAATATTTTTAATTTTGTAGGGGTGAATATGATATTAAAAATTGAACCTGTCATGTGTTATGAAGCAAGTATGAATTTTAATAGATATCTGTCCCGCCCCACCTCATTTATACTCCCTCCGTCCGGAATTACTTGTCCAATTTGGATTTTTTAGCATTTTATGGATTGAGATTGACTAGTGTGTAATTTCCAATTTTGCCCTTAATAATATAGTATTATGGTGGGGTCCGGTATTTGTTTGAAGTTAGTGGAATAAGGGTAGTTGGGGAAAGTGAGTGGTTAAATTGTATTGGAATTTGAAATTGGACAAGTAATTTGGGACAAATAAAGGTGCAAAAGTGGACAACTAATATGGGACAGAGGTAGTATAAATTTATCTTATTTGTTTGCTAGTGTATATATTAAGCCCCCATATTTAGGTTACTCTTTGAATTTTTAGTATAATATTAGTAGTAAACTTTTATTGTGATATTTAAACTTATTTTCATATATTTGGTTAGGATAAACTTCTTCATATTTAGGTTACTCTTTGAATTTTTATTCATGCACCTAGTCTTAACTTATATTGGCAATATTTGAATTTCTAAATTTAAATTTTTGGGGTTGATATTATTTTATAATTCATTTTAGTTTGTATGCTCTATTACTTAGACAAGAGGAAATTATGTTTATGTTATGCAGTTAGTAATTTTGCTTATTGATTCGAAACAGATGCTGAAAATTTTTGTGTTAATGAGACGGGGCGAGGCGAAGCGGGTAAGGGTTTAATAAAATTTTAATGGGGCGGGTATGAGTTAGAAAAAGGTAACCCGTGAAAGGTATGATATTTAAAAAAATTAATAGGGCGAGTACAGATATAGGCAAATCCGATTCGTACCCGCTCCATTGCCATCCCTAACTAGAGGGGTTTTTTGAAAATTGCCCATAATTTTTTTTAATATATGTATTTTACAAATTTATTTATTTTCTTTAAAACCTCATACAACTGGTTAATAATAATAATTTATTTGGAAAGGCATTTTTCTTACAACATTTTTATATATATATATATATATACTAAAATAAAAACCTAACCCCCCAAAATTTTAAATAGCACGATCAAAACGAATCGGACGGTGCTGATTTGATCAGATAAAAAAGGCCGCCAAATGAAGAGCCCTAGGGTTTATGAGTCCGGTTCACTCCACACATCTCCATCTTCTCTCTCTAACCCCATGAGCGACCCATCTTCATCGTCGTCCCCTGGGGTTCGTCACCTCACAGTTCTCGGCGAGTTCAAACCCTTCGGCCTAGTCGCCGAAGCCCTCGACGGAAAACCCGCCGACAATGTCGCCGACCACCACTTCCACTACTTCCTCTTCCACCCCCAAATCGCCGGCCAAGCCGACGAAGACGACGACAACCAGTCGGATTCCACTCATCGAAGCGACCACGAGCTCTTCATCCGTGGGAATCGGTAATTTCATCCCCATTTTTCACTTCCACTTTTGTTTATTTATATATTTTTTGATATTTATATAGATTCATATATATTCAAAATATTGTATCCGAATGTGCCTATTTGATCACCAAAGACTTAATTTTTTTTTTGAAAAGGTAAGTCAATATTATAGAATCAAAACACAAGGCCTAAGCCTACACAATAACTATAATGTAATTTTCAATAACTATAATCAAAACACAATGCCAAAGACTTAATTATCTTTATTAAATGTAATTTCATCGAATTTTTCACTATCAACTATAATGATTTAATTTTCAATTTATGGTTTCCTACTTTTTCAACATCTCCTATGCAAATGTGACGGTTGTTGATCACCAGTGACTATAATTGTACGAATGTGAATTTTGGGTTTTTTTTTTGTCCCAAATTTGGATGATTATATGCATTTGTAACAGGATAATATGGACGATAGGTTCGCGGGTGTACAAGAGATTCACCTTGCCCTCCTCTGTCATAATGGTATTTTAAGTGGTTTTACTTGTTCTCGCTCTCTCTCTCATGCGAAAACCATTATAATAGATTGCTGTTAAACAATAATTGATGATCTTTTACTTGACTTAATTACTAGTTGGTAGTGGGTTGTTGAAAATATGATCATTGTAGATATTGGGTTCTTGTTATTCTTGTCAATTTTTAGCATGCCGATCGTCGTTTTTACCCTACCCCGTCATTTTCCTTTCCTCCCCCCCCTGTAATGGAAAACGAGTTGCTCAAATTGGAGACATTACTGATACTGGTTTGATAACCTTTCATCTGTCATTATTCGCTAACAATGATTTTTTATTTATTTTTGGCAAAGGATTGATATTTGTTATTGTTATTTCTTGGGTTATTTCCTTGTTCATCATTAAATGATTGGTTTCTGATACTTTATGAAGTTAAAAAGAAGAAAAAAGATTTTGAGTCATTTAATGTAGCCACCAAATGGAAGCATACTGGCTCCAAGTTGTTGACTGCAGGTGCAATGGAATCCTCCATGCAAGGTGGCTAAGTTTTTGACCCAATTGAAAATTCATTCACCAATAAGAGAATGGAAGGGGATCCTTTAGTTCTTTATGACATTACTTGTATGTCTTATCATTTTCTAGCAACCCATTTTCTAATTATTATCACTTTTCGTTTAGATCCAAGCCTTTTCCTTTTCATGTATGCAAGTTAGTCTATTGATCATCTCCCTAAACACTTTCATCTAATATATTACCTACTGTTTTAAAGTTACTCCAATTTACTGACTTAGAACTATTTGAAAATTACTTAAATTCACATTCTAGGTGTGTTGGTGTCGTTTGGGTGATATGTCTGAAGCTCTTCTTTGCGTCTTGCAAACTAATAGTTTGACTATTTATAACACATCAGGTGAGTACACAGAACGTAGTAATGATAGTTTACGGTGTGTTATTCTATCTCTTTACCCTCTTTTCTATATTTACTTTATACTGCTTTTTTGCATTGGAGCGATGATAGTTCATTATTTGTTGTTTTGTTTATGTAGTTTTGTTTCCCCCGCTTATAAGGTTGTGTGTGGTTATTACAACTTCGTGTTGGCAAGTCTCGTGACAAACTCGGAGTATGGAATTCTAGTTTTATTTTCAGAAGTTTGTGTGATTTGTTTGGGTTAGAATATAGCTGGGGTCCATGTCCTATGGCGAGAAAGCAATTGAGGATCAAAAGGGTAAACTGGAAAATCTATCTATTGAATTACTAGTTCACTGATTGGGTTCAACATATCACAATCATGCAGTCACTTGAGTGATAGATAAGTGATTTTTCAAGAGTTCGTTGTGAGTGCATGTGATATTTTTATGTAGAATATATTTGACCTGATTTTTTCATAAATATGAAATGCTTCTATCAATTAAAATTCACATTAAATTTTTTTTTTTCCTTCTAAGTCTTTGTGCTTCATTCGTAAGCTTAATCGATTCACAGATGGAAAGTGACTTTCGATTGAAAGTGTGCTCAATTAGCGAGCACAAATTTTTATTGAGCTCTCTCAATTGGAAAATACTACAGGACTCGTTGTTGGCTGTAATTATGGGGTTTTAGTTTTGTTTAGGGTACTGTCTTTTCACATCATTTAGAAATTCATACTCTTGGAGACAAAATTTATACAAGGAGCATACAGGCACACATAGTGGATAGATGCGTATTCTATCATATAGCATCTTACATTGTATTATAATTTACTATTTATAGTCTTGATCATCAACTCGTGAATCAAACAAATGAGGGTAACAATTTGTATTTGTGTGATTTTCATGTCATGTCATGACATTAGTATCTTTCTATATGGGTAGATAGGAGCTTGAAACAATTATTATTTGTTTCGAAGTAATTTTGACATGAGCACAATATGATTGTTTTAAGTAACACAAAGCAACTCGCATAATCCGTTATTATTTGTTTCGGGGTAACTTTGACATGAACTCTCTAAAATTTCAAGAGCATAGAATTTAAGATGCTGGAAATTGTAAATACATTTATTTTTCGCTTTCAATTTTTCTTTCATAAGTTGGTGTCAAACTCTGGAAATTTTTTAATATAATGGGACTTGGATATTGTCTTCTGCAGGTGATGTAGAATCAGTTCCTCTTTCTCGCACCATCTCTTCTATATGGCCTCTTCCATTTGGTTTACTACTCCAACAATCAACTGAAGGGAACTTATCAACACATCAATCTTTTTCATCATCAAGCCCTTTTCTAAGCGGACGTGACATATCCCATCCAAGAAGGGATATTGGATATAGTCCTCAACACAATTTCACCTTGGCAAATTCATTTGATCGTATTATAAAGGGAACTGGACCTTTAATATCCTCACATATGATTTTGAAAGATCCGCTTGAAGAACCCCAGGTATGCATCATCTTGAGAGTTCTTCTAGAGACACTTTATGAAAACAAATTCAATAATTTTGATGAACACCAATAAGCTTGAAATAAAGGTCTTGTGTGAATATTTGTTTGATACTCGCATTTCATGGATATTCTGAGAACATGTCAACTCTTTATTTTATATATATATATATACAAGTATATATTTATATTCATAACAAATAAGTTGAAATTTTTAGCACGTGAACTGATTGAAATGGTGATGGAATCTTCAATTGGCACGATTAAGGACTTGATCATTTCTTCTCTTTTTGGTGGGGAAGGGGGAGATAATGGTAATATATTGATGAGAAGTTAGAGTTTTTGGGCTCTCTTAGCTCTTAGGGGTCCTCCTTTGTATTTGGGTCGCACTCCCCTCTCGGGTGCTTTTTATATTGTTTCTTACTTATAAAAAAGAAGAAGTTTAATGGTGGATATATATTTTGTTTATATGGGGGTCATTGTATGGTGCAGTGGTGAATCTTGTTATATAATTTTTTTTTTCTTTATGATATTTCTCTAATATCATCTTCCACACAAAACAGTTCTAATTTAAATATTTTAGAGTATTAATTAGGGTTTATGTTTGTCTTAAATTACAGTTTTTTTGGTAAGGTTGCAGTACATCATTCATGTATACATATATCTTTATGTTTCCATGCCCTCAACATGTCCATACCTTGTCCTTCAGTGTGTGTCACTTTGTGTTTGTGTACATATTTGTGCAACTTAAATTGCACATTTGTACTTCACTCTTTTAGATTTATCGTATGTTATCATGGTTTAGTTCAAATAAAATGATTAATTTTTTCAACGGCGCTCTCAGTGTACTTATATTGAAGAAAGGGGGAAATTAAACATTATGAAGGAATTCGATGAAAGAACTATATGGACTAGTGATCATATTCCATTAATGGCTTCATATAACAAAGGTTTATTCCTTTACTTCTGTCTTTGTTTAATATGTTGTTTTCCCTTTGCAATTAGATTTGTTTTCATTGTATATTCCTATGTTCTTTAGTATATTCGTTATGTATGACTTTGTTTGCAGGAAAGATGCAACACTCTGTGTGGGTCGCAGAAGTGGTAAATTCTAAATTATCTGATGTAGCTCCTGCTGGAGTGCTATCAAAGCAATTCTCATTCCGAAGGATATGGCAGGGGAAGGGCACACAAATAGCAGCTAGCAAGGTGCGGTATTGGTTCCTTTTTATCCCATGAATCTTTGGGCATGTATGTTTGTCCTTTATTACTTAATTAAATATGATTGTACTACTTATTTTCAGTGTGTGATGGCAAAATCTTTGATCTTCTTTTCCTTATTGTTTCCTGAAATGGTTTTACCAGGTTTTTCTAGCCACTGATGATGATGCAGCTCCTATTATTTGTTTTCTTCTTCAAGAACAAAGTAAGCTGTTGTCAGTGAGACTTCAAACTGTAGAAATAAATAGTGAGATCCTCTTTGACATTAAACCCGACATGAGCTGGAGCATACCTGCAATTGGGGCTGCGCCTGTGACTGTAACTCGTCCAAGGTAGAATAATGGTTATCATATTGTTTTATCCTCGGTGATTGTAATCATCTTATTGACATGTCTTCCTTTGCTTTCTTTGTCATAATTTAGGGCCAGAATGGGAGCACTACCTTTTAAAGACATCATTGTTCTGTCTTCAGAAAATACCCTTCTTCTTTATGTAAGTTGCTTACATCACTGCCTCAAAGTTATTGATTATCAATTTGTCAGCCATTGATACATTTGTTAATTGCCACCTTTGGTAAGAAACATAGGTTTCTCAAATCCTTTTTTACGGTGGGTTCAAATAAAAATAAATAAATCTTAATTTGACTTGTTTATAATCTTCTGAGATGATCTTCCTACCTGGATATTCTTTATTGGTGGATGCACTGGGGATAGAAAGAACTACCATAACCAAGTGTTTTGATAAATCTTGAGAATAAAAAATTTTCTATGGATTTTTTTTTTGGCTGAAATGGTTATATGTGCTAAACTGCTAACCTTTCATCCCTTTTACTGTTCTTGGTGGGCAAGGACTTTTTTTTTCCGTGTCAAATGAGGGTTGCAATCTTTAGTTCATTGTGCAAAAGATTCATTTGTTTGTTGGCCAAATAAACATCTTGTTCATGTTGCCCATGAATTTTCATCTGATGCAATTTTTCCTACTGCATCTCCACCACAAAAAAAAAAAAAGAAAAGAAAAAAAGAAAAAGAAAAGAAAGATGTTGAAGAGAAGTTCTCTAGTGGATAATTTCTCTAGTGGATAATTTTGCACATCTCAAAAGTCTATTCAGCGTATTATCTTTTGATATGCTGTGGGTTAACCATTGTAGGATAGTGGTGTATTGTTGCATTGCATTAAAAGGGATGGGTGGTGTTAGGAGTTGAATTCTTACCGTTGACTAAAAAGGAAAAGATTCTGTTTTGATTATTATTTTCTTTTATTTTTTTTCCCTGAGAGTGCTCTTATCATTAGTTAACTTTCTATACCTGTCAGGAGTTATTGCTTCTGTAATTTTGATTTGTCTTTTACTGAGTCTTATGCTGTTTCTAATTTGCAATTATGATCCCTTTGCAACTGCAGTCTGGGAGGCAATGCTTGTGTCGGTATTTGTTACCTTCTTGTTTGGCTGAAGGTCAGCTTTTAGATAATTTAAAGCCTTCGGAAATGGCATATGGTATGCATGATATGAAAATCATTGGGTTGGCTGATGCTGTTGAGGGCCGTGTCAATGTTATGGTAAATAATGGACAGGTACTTCAATCCACACCTACGTTTTATGTATTCTTTGCTATCTGAAGTTGTTGTACTCGTACATGGAAATTCTAGTTAATCACCATTGGTCACTTTTTCTCCCATTTGTAAGATTTCTTTTATTATCTCGCTATGTATGAGTGGGTGTTTGTAATAGCGCTTTTGTGCTTTTGATTCATCTCTCCTACCTATTTCTGCTTCAACCACATGGTACCATGATGAGTTGTTTGAATTTGCTGTTTAGCTCAAATTACATAGCTGCAGGCAATTTGTTGCTCCGTATGTACTGAAGGCATCTTTCTATTTTTGTGCTTACCTATTTAAATATATGCTTATATATCCACCCACTTATAAAAAAAACATGCTTGTATAGCTACCCATATATAAACGAATTTAAATTATGTATTGAAAACTAATTACATGCTTAATACTTGTTTCTGATGCATTTTCTAAGAATCAGTAACTTATTTTTGTAACTCAACCAAATAGGGGAAAATGCAAAAGACATCTCCTCTCCTTTTTTTTGGCATCTACAATATTTTATGAGGTATTTTATTATGGTGTTAATGAATTACAGTATGAAACTTTGAGCAAGAGTGATGGGAACGCCGAATGCGTAAGACGAGAGATGGAAGTGTCGGCAAATCAATTTGGATTTATGCGGGTTGGTCTTGGTCACTCATGGAGGCTAGTTATTTATTGTAGAGGGGGGGGGGGGGGGGGGGGGGGGAGAGAGAGAGAGAGGGAAGAAGAAGAAGAAGAAGCGAGATTTCCATATGTTTTTGTTGATTTGGAAATAGCCTATGAGAACGTACCAAGAGCCCTAATTTGAAGTGTTTTAGGGCAGAAAGGCAGTTTTTTTTTTTTGGCATCTACAACTAGATTATTATGTATGAAGACATATGTAGAAACGGATGCTTTAACACAGTAAACAACATGCATGATGGTTGTGTGACTATATTTAAAACGCTTTTAGGGCGAACAAGTGAATTCCAAATTACTGGATGGTTAAACCAAGGGTTGCATTAACTCCTTACCTTTTTGCTTTGGTTATGGAGGAGCTAACAAGACAGATCCGAGATGAGATTCCATGGTGTATGTTATTTGCTGATGATTTTGTTCTATTTAGTCTAGAAAAGGAGTTAATGCTAAATTGGAGGTTTGTAGAGAAACTTTAGAAGTAAAAGGTTTATGAAATTGAAATAAAACTGAATATTTGGGGTGTAACTTTAGTAGATATAGAAACACAAATGATATGTGAGGATTTTGAATATTTTGGGTTTAGAGTTGTTATTGGGAGTCGATGGAGTTGGTTTTTGTCATCTGTGGATAACTTGAGGTTATGTGGTTTATGCCAGCTGTTTTGGGCTGCATTCCCCTTTTGGGTGCTGTTCAATGGTCTTACTATAAAAAGGGTTCTTGCGGAAAAGGATTCGAGTTTGGGTGCAATTAAGTTAAGCAGAAGAGTGGCAGATTTTATGTAACGCCCCAAACTCCCTAGAACCTGAATTATGTAGGTGGACCTATACTGTGTATACATTCTGAATGCAACATGTGTATCATACTATCATATGCTATAAATTGAATTTCTGATGTTTTTCATTTTGATTCATTTATAATTGAATATAATATATGATGCTGGTAGATTGAATTATAATTCCATGCGTCAGTCATTCTGAAGTGTGCTGGCCTAGGGTTGCGTGGAGTTTGAATAAATAGATTGATATGGAGAAGTTTAAGGCTAATTTAGTGAGAGGAAGAGGGATGGCAATGTTGTTTAAAGTCAAACTTAACCAGGTCAGGGCCTTGTCGCCCATCCTTTCCTTCAGAGTTCTTCCTTTTATACTATAGGTCCTATTTATATCGAGATAAAGAAGGTGGTGCTCAGGTGGCATATCTTTCTGGTTTATCATTAATGCTTGCTTCTCCCTTGAAACTACAATGTCTCCACATGCCCTTGGGGACATTGGTCGGACTAGAGACTTGAGCATAGTGGACGTCTAGATGTTATAGGGAAAGCTGAGGTGGTGTCTTCTCTTGCTAGCTTCCACCAAGACAGTGATAAGTTTATACGATAGGAAGTAACTTATGTTTGTTAATTATATCATCATGGGTGAACTTAGGTTGCCACATCATGAGGCATATGTCCGTATGTAAAGTAGATCTCCCTCTCTCTCTCTCTATATATATATATATGTATGTATGTATAATGTTTCATATGTCACACCCCCCAAAAAGAAAGGCGTGATAAGATCGAGTTTTAAACTAACAAACCAGATTGATCCAAGACTGTTTCCCTATTTAGGCAGAATCAAAACACCAAAACCTCCAGGAGTAACAGCAATGTAGATGTACACAGAACAAACTTATCATTAACATCAAGTTTTTGTACATACAAAACAGGAGTCATAGCCTCCATTTCACACTAGTAGAATACCCTCTACAACAGACAACTAAACAACTAAGGCATCTTCTACAGCAGCCCCAAAACATTAGGCTTTTCACAAAAGTGACAGGAGTCATAGCCTCCATTTCACACTAGTAGAATACCCTCTACAACAGACAACTAAACAACTAAGGCATCTTCTACAGCAGCCCCAAAACTCTAAGAAGTGCTTCATTGAGGTTTTATGCACATGAATCTAAACTGATGCAAACTGTAGTAGAAAGACTTGCTCAATGGTCAATATTTTCAGAAAAACTAAAATAATGGTTGAAGTAACACCTCTTTCCTTTTGGAAAGTCAAACCAAGTCCCCTTTGAGACAATTCACCAAATAGAACTGCTATGAACCAGAAATTATTTGGTGCTGTTTTCTCCTCCTTTAAGCCCATCAAGAACCAACTCCAAACCCCCATATCAATGGGTCCCCCACGTGGGTATAGGGCAGTTCGTCCTCCCGGGTGTTCAATACCTGTAATCTCAATACAACCATCTGTCCCAAAACCCTTGCAACTCCACCCAGGGTTTTGTATAAAGATTGGTGAGGTAAAATTTCTGAGACACAAAAGAGTGCAGAAACAACCAAGCCACTAATTATAGAGAACCGCTTAAGAAAATGAGCTTTCAACACAAGCAATAGGAAAATAAGTGGATTCTTGATAAAATAGCTCAACCTTTGTAATAACCTCTATTGTCTCATTATGCACAAATTCAGAAATAGGAGATAGTATGGCAACATGTTTATTTCATCAAATTTCAAGAATAACCAGTAATACATAACATAATAAATAGGGAAGAGGAGAGGGAATATATTCAATTAAATCTCACAATGATTCACAAGCTAGAGAAATCCCTACCAAACAGTTAGGCAGAGGAAAATACAAAGGTTTCTACAGCTGCCTTCTTCCTTTTTCTTGCTTCACTCCTTGGCTGCCTTGTTCAATTCTGAAATTTTTGTTTCTATCCCTTTTACTCTCGTGTCCATGAGAAGAAAGTACCTACAGGGTGTAATTCTGTGGTGACATGTGTCCCTAAGTTATGCATGCTTAAGACACCTGTTTTATTACCCCCTTGTATGGCTGCCAGCTGTCATCCTACTAAGATGATCTTATACAGAATTGCAACTACCCCCTCACTATCCAAGACAATCACTCAATGGTCCTTCCACTTGTCCTATACTACTATGGAGGGAAATACTCAACAAATAAATTAAAAGTCATGCAGCTTAAGAAAAAAATAATTCAATTGCCAATAATGCATGAACAATTAAAGAATAAATAAATGACACTTGGTGCCTCTAATTAATTCTTGTTATGAAATTAGGCATTTATCGAAGGAGAAATGTGTAACACATAACACATATGGAGATAAACTTAATTGAAATTTAAGCAATTAAGTGACTAAGCATGAATAAAATGCCTAAATTAAATTAAGGGTGTCACATCATATGTACGTATAAATATTATGTGTATATACTCCGCTGATTCTTATGTTTAAAGGAAAATTGGATGTTCAGCTGGACAGTTTTTGATGTGCATCACTGCTATTTCAGTAACATTTTACATATGGAAAATCTCTAGAATAATCATGGTGACATTGGAGATCATAAAAGTCTGGATTTAAGGCCAATTATACGAGCTCCTTGCACTTTCTGGGGAGGGTTATGGGGCTCCTTTGGTAGGGCGGGTAGATTCTGTAGGGGCAGCCATCTGCACTCAGACTCCCCTCTTTGTTAAATCATTTCAAGCAGAGTTCGAATGTACAAGTGTATTTTCTTACAGTAATTCAACAGAAAGAACACTAATGACATATAAAATGCTTATTAGAAATTGTAATATGCCAATTTGGTACGTTCTAGACAATTCGAACGTGAATCCATTAAAGATCTTGCTCTGATATTATGTAGATGTTTATATGCATTCCATTGAAACTGCTTGGTAGCTAGCTATTCCATGACATTTATTTATTTTTTCCGTTCTATTTCTTTTTGTCCAGATTTTTAGATGTACTTTGCGAAGAAGCCCTTCTTCTTCTTTGGTAGATGACTGCATCACTGCAATGTCTGAGGGGCTCAGTTACAGATTTTATAATCATTTTCTTCTTCTCCTTTGGGGTGATGGTGATTCAGCCTATTTATTTTCGGCAGATGCTAGTGTTGGTGCAGAATGGGAGTGTTTTAGTAATATTATTCTGAAACTGTGTAGAGAGTGTGGACTCAATCCTCGAAGCCCTACAGTTTCTGCTCAGCATTCATCATGGGAGTTTCTTATCCATAGCAAATTTCACAAGAAATACTGTGAAACTAATTTTATATTTGGGATTTCTTCTAGAACCTCACTTGACCTGCAGGACTCTGATGTTTCTAGACCATATAGGGATGGTATACAAAGCACTGAGAAATCATTTTACGTTGAGCTTTTGATGGAGATTTTGGATTCTCTGCATGCAGTATATGAAAGTTTGAAACTAGACAATCTTCGGAAACGGTAAGATCTTCATATTGCTTACGTACTTCTTTCTCAGTTGAGACTCTCTTGTGTTGATTTTTGCTGCGATTTTACTGTTTCATTGTCCCTTCTGCATTTTTTCGTAATTGCTTACTGCTTACTGCTTACTACTGTCTTCTGTTGCATCTATGGCCGCCGAAACAAGAAAATTTGCACTGATCTATGTTTGATTATTTACCATGATGCTATTTCTTCACTTAATATTAGGTATGATGGTACACAAGTATACTTGTTCTTCCTTATGTGAAATTACAAATAGATGGCATGTAATTTAGAAACTTGACCAAATTCTACTCGGTGAGAACTTTCCTGCCTTCGGAAGGTATAGGTACTTGTGGCGCATTGAATTTTGAAGTGCTCTTGTGCATAGTGCATATACTATATGATGCATTTTCTCACATTTTTTGTTATAAGGAAGCGTGATACAATGCCATATTAACAGTGTAACGACCTACCATTTTCTGTATATTTGTGAGCCTTTTAGGGGTATGCAGAAATTGAAAATTAATGCCTTTCAAATTTTTTTTTTTGAAAATTACTGATGACAACCTTCTAGGATCAAGCCTGCTGTGTAGGTTATTTGAGTGGGAGGGGGTCGACAGGGTTGGGTTGTGCTCGCTTGAGGTGGTGCATCCATCTTGGGTGGGTGTTTGGAAAGTCATCTGGTAAGGGTGCTAATTCTTTAAACAGAGTTGTCTCATGATGAGTGGGAGGGGGTCGACCTTTGGAAGGATGTGTGGTGTGGGCATGCTTCTCTATAGTTCATTTTTCCACATTTATTTCGGATAGCTATAGACAAGGTGGCATCGGTGGTCCACTTCTACTGTCTTAATACTGGGATCCGCCAGAACCCCAATCTTTTGCCGAACTTGCCCAATTCTTCTTATTGGCTTGGCTCACCCGAAATAAGTATCTTCAAAATTTGAGAATCCCAACAAATCCCTCATTGTATTGTCTTTTCTTTTTGTTAGCCCATTCATAAAATAAATGAGACTTTAATTACAATTACTCTGTTTTATCTAGGACAAAAGGTACATTTAGAATTGTATAAGTGAAGATTAGTTCCGTATCATTTAGTGAGCATCTTGTATTTCATAAAAATTGGGGGCAATATAATCTTTACGTAAGGCCATCTTATCCAACTATCAGGCATTAAGATATGCTTCAAGTGTGGATGATTATCATAAGAGATTCCCAACATTTCATAAAATTCCCATTCTTGAAAATCCACACTTTTCCGGACCCAGAAAACAGGCGGAATTCTAGGATTTCTCCTTGGGGCAAATACTCTTATGCATACCTCTTCTGGTTGATCCACACCAGACTCTTCTAGTCTTCTTCATTTTGTGAGACTATTCCAGGATTCGGAGGTAGGAGATATTTGGAAATTGTAGTTGTAATGTGTAGAGGGTTGGGGGGGGGGGGGGGGGGGGGGGTTGACCTGGGATTTGGTGTTGGATGGAGTGCAATCATTTGATTTTTTAGGTGCATTCTCTCTACAGGAGCTTGCCGTAGGTTCATGGGAGTTCTTTCCCTTGGAAGGCAATGTGCACGCCAAGGCACCTGTCAAGATGTTTTTTTTTCTTTATATTTTGACTGTGGTACTAGAGATGATTTTGACTATTGTAATTCAAGGGTGGGTCAGATTTTAGTCAGTTGATGTTGCTTGTGCAATGGTAAAGAAACATTTGGTCTTCTTTTCTTGCATTGTTCAGTAGCTCGTGATTGTTGGGTGATGGATTTATCCATGTTTGGGTTATGATGCATCGCTGCAGAGCATTATGGAGGCAGGTTGGAGATACTTGGATAGTGGCACCCTTTTTGTCTTTGGTGGGGTCTATGGCTAGGGATGAACACGTGGGCCTTTGTTGGAGTTGTGTCTGACTTTGGTGCTCAAGTTCTCTATTCTTTGTACTTCGTTTTCCGGACTCGGATGATATTGTAATCCATGATCTACTATGTTTGGGGATGCTTTGATTGTATACCAGACCCTCTTGGTCTAGCTTTGATCTTAGGCTGCAGTCCCCTTTGAGCGCTCTTTGATGAAATCTTACTTGTTGATTAGTTAAAGTTACTATTCAGCATCTTGATTCTGCTTCTTTGACTATGCTCCATATTATGCATTGCATCATGCTTATGCTTCTATTGCTACTATAGGAGTCTGTATACTTTCAAACAGTAGGCCACACTGTGAACCAACGCCATTGGATGACCTGTAACGCTAGATTCACCTCTCTAATATTACAACAGACAATTGCACAGATTAAAGGCTTCTGTGCCCCTGTAATTTCTAGATAAGAAAAGAATTAAGAAAGAGATGAACCTTTAAATGTCTCTCTTTCTGCAACTTATCCATTGTATCAAAATGTTCATTATATTTAGGGAATATACTTGTTTATTCGTATGGATTGAGCAAAAGAAAGTGATCCCCAACTCTTCATATTCCTGCAACTTATAGGCAACGGCTTCTTGATTTTGATTTCCATAGATGCACAATTTAGAGATATGAAAGTGAGAAATCTGAGCGTCATCTCTGCACTTACAAGATTATGGCAGTGTTCATAGTGGAGAAAATCATTGGTGGTGTTTGTAATTCTAGCTGTTGATATGTGGGTGGATTGGGCTTGAACTGGTAATTGAGGGGACAAACAATTATGCTTTCATATGTTGCATTTTGTACTATTGATCCATTAACGCATCTTTCTAATGGGTCTTAGTGGCATGGAGTTTAATTTCCCAAAGAATGGGTATGAAAGCTGAAGAATGGCCAGTGTTGTTTACCCAAATTTTTATTGTGACAGAATATGATTACTTGCAGTAGTTATTTCCAGGTCTACCCATGATAATATCTAGTTTTTTTTTCTTTTTTTCTGGATTTTCCTAACTCCTTGTACACAATATGCTTGTTTATAACGTTATGCATGTTTACTCTTATTCATATATGATCGTCTCTTATATATGTAGGCCTTACAACCGATTTGCATTCTGTCAGTTTCATATCCTGTATATGTGTCTGTACCTTCTAGTTCTCACCTACCTACTACAGAGACGAGTTGCAGCTTTGGCTAACATATCAAATAGTTTTTAAAATGGTTCCCCCCATTGATGTTCTTATCTTGATCAGGATTGCATAAATGAGAGAGCAAATTTTGGGTTAAGGTTGCAACTTCTGAATACGTTTCAACTTATGATGTCTATTGTGCTCTGAACTATATATATATGTGTATATAAAATTTTACAGGGACTTGGGACTTCTTGCGATTCTCTTATGTAATGTATCTGAATTTCTGGGTGAGGAAAACTATTGGGACCATTATATTCGTGATTTTCCTGGTCTGTCCAAAAACTTTGGGATGCGCCAGACCTCATTTTCACAGAAATCTCCACCCAGTTTATATAGATGGCTTGAAAGCTGTTTGATTCATGGATGCAGTTCTTCTAATATTAGCGACCTTCCGCCTCTAATATTTAAAGAGGGAACATCTGTCATGAGCTCGGCACGAAAGATAGTCTCATTCTATAGTCTGTTAACTGGTGCGGAACAGTCAGGTAAGAAGCTGTCATCTGGTGTTTACTGTAACATTGCCACTGGATCATCTGCTACTAAAGAGGAGCTAACAATCTTGGCGATGGTGGGGGAGAAATTTGGATTGCCACAGCTAGACTTGCTGCCTGCTGGGGTCTCTCTTCCTTTACGACATGTAAGTTAAGTTTTAGTTGCTTTTGATTGGTTTTGTGGGAGGTGGTTTGTATAGTCTTCACCTTTTTCTTTATTTTACTGTGTTTTTGCCTGTGAAAGTGATATAGTATACTTATGGAATCCGTTTACAATTATAAGCAAGCATGTTACAGTTTTTATGATACCAATAGGATCATAACAATCCGCCCATTGTGTATGGTTACAACAGCTACTCCCAATTGTTAGCTGGAGTGTTACCTGTCACTCCTAAGTAGGGAATTGCAGAATCTGGTTCCTATTGAAATGTCATCGTTTGCATAATAGTCGCAGGAAAGTAATGGTGGCTACTGGGTACCTCATGATCATGATCACCATTGTCATCCTTAATGCAAAACCGTACCCTATGAATTTGATTGTTTGCCACTTTCCCAGAACCATACCCCCCATGAATTTGATTGTATCCCATGAAGTCATAGCATTATGTGGGTGTGTTTCACCAACCTCATTTTTTCTCCCCTAAACCATACCTCCCATGAATGTGATTGTATTTTTTTTTTTCGCTTTTCCCCCGCAAGACCACTAAAACCTCCATTTGGATACTGTGCCCCTATTTGCACCTAAATCCTCTTGCAGTAGTTTTAACAATTAGCCTGGTTTCCAACTTTGAATGTCGTAGTTGTTTACTATTTGCGGTCAGTGGTAGGCCCACTACGGGATTGCCCTTGGAGTTACCTTGATGCTTTTTTGATCCCTTTCATTAATGAGTGTTTTACTTTACTAATTCATCAAAACAATATTCTCTGTTAATTCACAGGCATTGGATAAGTGCCGGGAATCTCCTCCTTCTGACTGGCCTGCTGCTGCATACATTCTTCTTGGTCGAGAAGATTTGTCCTTGTCATGTTTGGCTCAATCAAGCAAAGCTAAGGAACTTGAACCCCAAACTGGCGTGAATTTGATTTCCATGTCTACACCTTATATGCTGCATCTTCATCCGGTGACGATTCCTTCCTCAATTCCTGACAGTATTGGATCTGAGAACACTAAGTTTGAGGATACCGATTCTGTTGACGGTTCTACCACAGATGGTATGGAGCATATCTTTACCTCTAGCACACAGTTGCTATATGGACGTGACCTGCGATTAAATGAGGTTTGTGTGCTTTGTTGCATAAAGCCAGTAAGATATCAAAAACATGTTATGAGCAAGCAGTAAATTGTGGTTATAAATTTCTTGTTTTTATTTTTTTATTTTTATTGATATGCTTAATGTGCTTACTGAAGATTGAGATGGCATTCAGATCTTCACTTCTTTCTTTGATGCTCATATTACGTTGAAAAGTTGCACATCAGGATTGATCTACTTGCTTGAATAATAGCTTAAATAATGAGAGCAAATGGTTGTTGAAGTAGGGAAACTCAGCAACAAATTCCTTTCTCTTTATTTTGAACATTTTGTGTTATAAAATATGTCCAAATACCATCTGTAGTTTATATCAACTGGCAAGAGCAGAGCCAGGATTTTATTTCAGTGGATCGAATTTTACCATGATGTCAATTTTCAATTCCAATAAAAAAAAACTAACCTTACCACACATTATTTTGGAATTTAAAGGTGTATAGTTCAAAGAAAGTGATTCAGTAAATGTAAAATCCTCGCTGCAACTAGTTTATACTAAAAGTTTTAAAACAGAAATTATTGATTCCATTAACAATTAGGAACTGCTTGTTGAATTGATTTTAGTTTTATCAGGCGAAGGTAACATTTCCTGGTTTAATGCTAAATGTTTTAGCTACCAAATGATATTGCCAAAGTTACCCAGTCTGTCCTAGCACTTTCTATTAACAGGACTACATTTGTTATCGCCTTATTTGTTAATGTTTTTTATTTTTATTTTATAGAAATTTATTTCTGATTTTTAAGTATTTACACAGGCCCTCACTCTCCTTCCTAAGGATTAACACAGCTCAATGGTAGTGAACTTTTGTAATTTCAGCAGTATAAGCCAAAAAGATTTGCTTTTTATTTTTCTTTATCTTCTCTTGTGTTTTTTCTTCCCCAGTGGGGTTTACTTGATCCCACCAAGCCCCCTGTATCTCTGCTCAAGCATTCGAGTAGGACTCTTTTTGTTCCCCATTCCTTGAGGTCCGTATCTTCTAATGCTTAAACATGACCCTTGGCTTCTTCAAAGGGACCAAGCCTTACTAGTAACCATGTTTTTCTATTTGATATGCCAATTGTGGAGATTATTGCTTCCACCATGCCGTATTTCCTGGTCTTCTTTCCAATTTGGGATGTCCCAAAACTCCCATCCTCAATGTTAATGAGTATTTACTTCCTGACATGCAATTAAGTTTTTCGAAGTTTACCTAAGCTAATGTTACTTTTTTTTTTTGATAAGTAAGAAATAGTATAAAAACACTCAAACATGGAGTGCATCTCATCATACAAAAGAGGAAACCCCTACGGTCCAAGAGAACCTAGAAACTCTATCTTTTCATCTAAAGATTTACAATTGCGCCCCTCCACCCAACTAAATAAAAAAGAAATAAAAACATCCTTCAAGCAACCCATTGGGGACTCAAGCCCCTCGAAACATCGGCGATTACGTTCAAGCCACAAGCACCACCATAAACACAAAGGGGCCACCTGCCAAAAAGATCTAGCATGAGAAGCGGCTAAACCTCTCCACCAAGCATGAAACACCTCCGCCACCGAGGCCGGCATCACCCAAGAAATCCCAAATAGCCCAAGAATCAAACACCAACAATCGTAGGCCACCGGACAGTGCAATAAAAGGTGGTCAATGGACTCACCATCCTTCTTACACAAAAAACACCAATTGACTACAAACAATACCCCTCTGCCTTAATAAATCCATCGTAGGGATACGTCCCCACGCCGCCGTCCATGCGAAAAAAACAACCTTGAACAGGGCTTTGGTTAGCCAGACCGCCTTCCAAGGGAGCAACGAGCCAACCCGAGGCACCAAGCATCTAAAAAAAGAAGAGACCGAAAAACCCTTTGGAGAAGAAGGGGACCAAACAAGCGAGTCCGACCCAATGCCAATACCCGACAAAGAATACAACAACTCGAACAACCCTGAAACCTCCTCTAACTCCCAATCATGAAAGGGAACCGTGAACTGAACATCCCAAACAATCTTCCTGGTATCAAGGTGATAACAGTCGGCTACAGAGATAAGACGGTTACGAGCAATCCTATAAAGTAAAGGAAACAAAGAAGCAAGGGTACTCTCCCCACACCAGGAATCGGACCAAAAGCAAACAAAGCGGCCATCACCCACTCTGAATCTGATAAAAGTAACAAAAGGGTCCCATCCCCGCCAAATATCCTTCCACACACTCAGACCTCGACGGATACCCACCGGCCTGGAGCACCAACCACCAAAAGTCTCCCCATAACGACAAGAGATCACTCTCCTCCATAACCGGTTCCTCTCGTTCCCAAAACGCCATAACCATTTCCCTAACAACGCCTTGTTGAAAGGAATCAGCCTGCAAATGCCCAAACCACCATCCTGAAAGGGGCGACAAACAACATCCCACTGTACAAGGTGGAGCGAAGAGCATTCCCTGCTCACCCCCCCCCCCCCCCCCCCCCACAACACACACACACACACAAACCGCCTTTGGATCATCTCAATCCTTTTGGCCACCGAGCACGGAATCCGATAAAGAGAAAGAAAATACGTCGGAATGTTGGAAAGCGTACTCTTGATCAGAGTAAGCCTCCCACCTTTGGATATATACTGCCTCTTCTAACCAGCAAGCCGCCTATCCACCCGCTCAACCACCGAATCCCAACATCGCTTCCTCGAACTTGACGAACCCAACGGCATACCCAAATAATCCGTCGGTATATGACCAACCTTGCGTCCAAACTCCTCAACCAACGTAGTAATATTACCCACCTCACCTACCGGAATCATCGAGCACTTATGAATATTCACCTTCAAACTTGAAACAGCCTGAAAACAAATCAAAATACATCGAAGATGTCGCAACTGAACCTCATCTGCATCACAAAAAACAAGAGCATCATCGGCAAAAAACAAGTGCCATATGTCAACAAACTGAGACGAAGCATCTCTAACCCGGAAACCATGAACAAGACCAACCTCAGAAGCCCTCGTCATTAACCTACTGAACGCCTCCATCACTACCAAGAATAGGAACGAAGATAATGGATCACCCTGACGCAAACCACGGGAACTCCCAAAAAAACCTGCAGGAGAACCGTTCACCATCACTGAGAACTGCACCGACGAGATACAAAACTCAATCACTTTTTCCACTTATCCCCGAAACCCAATCTTTTCAATATATACAGAAGGAAACCCCAGTGAACATGATCATAAGCTTTCTCAATATCCAGCTTTACCATCACACCCGGAACCCCACTCAAAGTCCTAGCATCCATAATCTTACTAGTAATAAGAGTCGAATCAAGAATCTGCCGGCCACCAACAAAAGCATTATGAGAATCAGAAATAACTCCATCAAGGACCCCTCTAAGGCGAGAGGCTAACACCTTAGCAATCAACTTGTACACACAGCCTACCAGACTAATCGGTCTGAAGTCCTTAATGTTTTTCATATCCCCAATTTTGGGGATTAAAGAGATGAAAGAAGCATTAAGGGACTTCACAAAAGCCCCCTCATCATGAAAGGCCCGGAAGTACCCATAACATCCTCACGGACAATAGGCCAACACTCTAGAAGGAACCGCGAAGTAAAACCATCAGGTCCCGGAGCATGATCACCGTTACACTGCTTCAAAGCCCTCAAAACCTCCTCCTCAGTAAACGAAACCTTCAGCATAACCCGATCCTCCTCGGAAATAGAGTCAAAATGCAATCCATCCAGCTGAGGTCTCCACCTCTCCCTCTCACAAAAGAGCCTCTGGTAATAAGCAGGAATACCCTGACGCAACTCCTCCTCCTCGGACAACAACGAACCCTCAATAGAGATACACCCAATATGATTAATCCTCCTGCGAGCATTAGCCATACGATGAAAAAACTTAGTATTCCGATCACTATTCTTCAACCATAAAGCCCGAGATTTCTGCCTCCACGAGATCTCCTCCTGGGACGCTATTACATCAATATCTGACAAACACTGCTCCCTCCTCAAACTCCTTATCACATCCACCCCCCCACTCAACTCTGCTCCGTCAATGTCACCAATCTCAGAAAGTAACCTATTCCTTTTCCATTCCAGATTGCCGAATACCTCCTTGTTCCATCGAATGAGCTTTGACTTCAAAGTACGCAACTTAGAAACCAGCACAAAGCTCGAAGACCCCAGGAGACCAAGAATAGCCCACCACTCCGAAACACGATCCTGAAAGCCCTTCGCTAGTAACCACATATTTTCGAACTTGAACGGAAATCTCCCCGAAGACATGCCGCCACAATCTAAAAAAAGAGGGGCATGATCCGAAGAAAAGCAAGAAGCAATAGACTGAATAACATCCGGAAACCTCTCCTCCTAATCACCTGAAATAAAAAAACGATCAATTCGGGAAAAAGTCAGAGAAGTTCTGCAACTAGACCAAGTAAAAGAAGCCCTAACAAGAGGAAGGTCATGGAGCTCCTGTCTATCAATAAAATCCGCAAACACCTCCATAGCACGAGTCCATCTCCCACCAGAAGATCGCTTAGAAGGAGCCCGCACAACATTGAAGTCCCCACCCACACATCACGGAAATCGCCAATCCTCCCTAACCACACTAAGTTCCTCCCACAACAACCGCCTCACCCCATCATCAATAGGCCCATAGACCCCAAAAAAGGCCCATCTAAAACCATCCTCCACCATCGAAAAAGAGCAAGAGATCGAAAAATGCCCTTTTCGCACCTCCAAAAACGACACCACATGTCTATCCCACATCACAATCACTCCTCCCGAAGCCCCACAAGAATCCAACGAAACCCACTCCACAAATCTACTCCCCCAAATACTCCTAACCATCCTATCATTCATAACACCCATTTTTGTCTCTTAAGGCAAATGACATGAGCATTCCATTTACCTAAAGCAAATCTAACCACCTTTCTCTTATCCGGGGGCAATTGAGACCCCGGACATTCCACGAAATAAGGTGTAGCTTCATATCAAACAGACAAATACCCCACCTCCCTCCTCTTCCCATCCCCTCTACCACCATCCCACACTCCCAAACCCCCTTTCCTCCTATCATAGTTAACACTTGATGCCAAACCTCGGACCTCCCTCACACCCTTCCGATAATGATGCGGACGATGCACCACCAATGCCTTCTCATCACCACTCACCTCCTCTTCCCTATTCCCCACCAAAGCCACCAACATAGCCTCACCTTTCTCCTTTTGATTACCAAAAGAGACCCCTATCTTCTCAGCCACACGCACCACATTTTCCTTAACCCAATTATGATTGATAATATCCGAACAATCCATAGCAAGAGGAGAGGATGAATATGTTCTAAAATCTCTAAACAGCCCAAATCCTCCTTAACTTCAATTAACCCCAATTCCCTTTCACACCCCACACTGATGCTAGTCAAAACCTCACTCTCACTACCACAATCATCCGAAACAGTGAAGCACGAACCATCACCAACACTGGAATAACCACTCTACAAGTCGTCCATACGGCTCAAACCTACAACCCCATCATCCCTGCTCAAAACCACCTCCCCAGAAACTGCCACAGACTCCTTGTCATGCTCAGAATCCACACCCTCCTCTAAAACAGCATCATTCGCACCCTTAATACACCCTCAGCTAATGCTACTTTAGATGGGTAATTTTGAATTTTGGAAGGGGACAAAGCATAAAATGCTTGTCCCTGTACAAAGTTGGAGTGGGAAAGAAACTCATAATTTTGGGAGAGCTGGAATATATCAAATCTTTAATATCATTCTTGTATATCACGGGGGTCCGTTTGATTGCAGCCCTTCTTCAAATTTATCTCCATGCCCTTCATATTTCCCATATCATTTTCTTTCTAACAGTGTCACGAGTTAATTGTCATCAGGCAGAGATAATTGAATAGTTGGTACTTAATTTATATAAGTATGGCCTTCTTCTAGCTATGGTTACTATGAAATCTAGTCTTAGATTTGATTCTTATCATCCTACTTGATTGCTGTTTACAAATTTGTAGGTTAGACGTCTTTTGTGCTCTGCGAAACCTGTGGCAATTCAAACATCTGTTAACCCTACTGCATCTGACCAGGACCTCCAGCAGGTATTTGCCCCATTTTACTTTGTTCTTTTTCCTCAGGCCAGTTGATTCGTTGATATGAAATTAATTCTTCTTTGGGTATTATTAAAATGCTCTTATGTTCTTCAGTTAGATGAAGTGGAGACCACTACTTTTTAAACACTTTTTATTATCACACTATTTAGCCTTGGAACACTAGTACTCTATTGAACTTTAAATCCGTCGGTGTGCTTTTAAAGAAACTGAGACTTGCAATGATATAGGTGTTTCAATTGTTTGTGACTGCTTGATTTCCTTGTGGGTCAAAATAGATCCAATCAAATCTTCTTCATTAATAATTGGCTTAATCTTTATAAGAAAAATTTTCTCAGCAGAGTGAACTGCTGCATAATACGGAAAATTCTGTTCAATGGAACTCGGCTAATCCAGTGTGCTTTGCAGTTCTTAATTGTGTAGGTTTCGGTATATTCTTGTGCTTCAGCGTTATCGAACACTGCACTTTTTACTTGGCTAAACAAGCTTGTTCAAATTATTGGTTTGGCTACGTTCTGCCCTATGCTGCCATTTTGCTCTTCCTAAGGCCAATATTTTTGATGAATTGATGACTATCATTCAGGCATTTAACAGTCCTGTGATTTATTTTGATCCGAAGGGCTGCATGTACAAATTTTTTGTTAATACAATTTGTTTAATTTTTTTTATTTTTTAAAAGAAGAGTTAAGAACTGCTGCCTCGAAAGCATTTCGGTAATGCTAAAAATTAATGGCAGCATTTGTTAATGAACTTCCGTACTGCAGTGTAGTACATCATCATTCACTTATTGGTATAATTTGATATCTGATTTTATCATAAATGATCTTGCATGTCTTATATAATTCTGTTTAATTGAGAAGCATTCAATATAGCTCACTAATTAATTTGTTATGCACGATACCACACTTAGTGGTACCGTAACAATTTTAACCACATTGTTGAATAAAGGACCATCCTTTCCATTCCAGAAACTTATGAAGTATGGAATAATTTTGTACTGTAATATGTGTGAATTTTTTATGAAGTTGACATATATTCTGAGTGGTTATTTTTCCTCTCACAAGAAATACTTTTGGTCACTATGCTATGGTCTTTGGTCTGATAGGTTTTCTATTTTATACCTATAGGCTCAGCTGTGGCAACTTGCTCAACGGACTACTTCTCTTCCTCTTGGCCGTGGGGCATTTACTCTTGCAACCACCTGCACTCTTTTAACTGAGGCACTCCTCTTACTGTTTACTTTAATCTGTTATGTAGCTTTGGTTGAAGTGCAGTTGATTTTATGCGACGATCGATATTTACTTATGTAGAATTAGCTAAACCTTTCCTCATGTGAGAGAATAGAGCCATATTTTTTATTCAGTGTTGGTTTGATTGCAGGCACTCACTGTCCCAAAGCTTGTTCTAGCAGGCCGGTTGCCTGCCCAACAAAATGCAACTGTATGTTAATAATTGTGGTTGGTGTGTTTATTGTTGTGGTATCATTGTGTTCTGTTTCTCTTTATATAGCTGTGTGGGTATTTTTCTTATTCGGAGCGAACTTTTTGTGCTCTTACTTTCACAAGTTGAGAATAATGTATTTATTCATTGTGCTGTTATATCTCTCTTGAAATGAGACTTTTCATGTTTTTGTTTTCCCTTTAAAAAAATCAGCTTTCAAAGAATAATGGTCCTTCCTATTGTTGAAGGATTCAAGTATTGAAGTTATATCCTTTCTAACAGCTTATGCTTTTAAAGTTGATGGTGGTTAACATGGTACCAGAGTAAAGCAAGTTCGTGTGTTAAAACCTCTTCATTACCTTTATAGTTAAGGGTGAATATCACAGACATCCCCAAGGTTGCGCAAATTCAGCATGTATAGACCATCAGCGTCTATTACTTTGACCTCTCTTGAAATTTCGGCCCGTATACTCAATGATCTCTAACATTTTTTTTTTGTGTGAAATTTAATAAAATGACAATTTTGCCGTCCCCTTGTAATGCAGACCAAGTGGAAGGACTTTCTTTTGAACAGCCCAAAAAATTGGACTGAAATTGCATCATCAGGACCGATGTAGTTTATTTGGTTCTAAGTCAATCAGTTCTATCTTAATGTCTTATATTATGTTTACTTTAAACTCTATCTCAGATATTTATGTCATTCTGCATTTATTTAGTGTCACGTGACTGTAAAGTGGATCACGTGACCATTTAACGGGATTTTAGTCATTTTGAGCATCTTTGGTATTGTTGGACAGAATAGTAGCTCTTAAAAAAGATTTAGGATATAGTCTTTGCTTGGGCCTTGTTTGTAGCTTTTAAAGGGGATGTTCCAAGTTGTTTTGAAATGATATTTTGAAAAAATTGAGCTTGTTTAGCAGCTATCTACTTGTCACTTTATTTTGGACCAAGTTGTGGGTATTCAAGTGATTCTCTTGCTTGATCTTGCTCTCTGGTTTCCTTCTTTGAGATTATTTCCCCTTTGTTGATTGCATTACCTTGTATAAAATAATAATTTCACCATCCTCTCAGGAAGTTTGTCATAATTACAGGAATCTCCCATATCATCTTAAAATAACTATGACCAACCAAATCCTTATAACACGGACCTTCTTTTTCTAAATTTAATTTCTTTAGATATTTTGAATTCTACCTCCATAAATCTATATAGGTATATCTATATTGATCCAATACCATACTGCAACCTAGTAATACAGTCTAACAATTAACCACTGGCGAGGGCAATTCGTGAAGTTGATATTGGAACTTATGTTAGACCAAAAGAATGCCACATGTAAACAATTTAAACATTGAAGTAACACTCTTTAATATGTTAAGATCTTAAAGTGTACGTGGTTAACACCTATTCTCTGTCTCATGTTTAGGGATCTATTAGCTCTCTCACTTGTTGTCTTTGTAGGTGTGCTTGTTTGTCGGCGTGCATGTATATAAATGCCATCTTTATGTTGGAACAATTTTCTTTGTTAGCTCTTCCACCTGTTCACATTGTTTATCGCTTGAGTGTTAATGTACTCTTTCTTTTGTTGGCTTTCATAGTTTTTCTTTCTTTGGCAGGTTAACTTAGACCCAAATATAAGAAATATACAGGAACTTAAATCTTGGCCTGAGTTTCACAATGCTGTAGCTGCTGGATTAAGGCTGGCCCCTCTTCAGGTTTATCTAACTTTCAAGATCATAGTTCTTTCTTTGGCTCTACTAGTTCAAGTAACAGTGACACTATTTTTCCGTTTTTCTAGAGCTTTTTATAGCTGGTGCTTGGTTTAGTTTATATGAAGTTTAATTTATTCCTTTTTTTTCGTCTGAAGTTTTAGTTAATGCTTTGATGCATTGTAATTCATTCACTCCGAATATGGCGAATTTCCAAGTTTTCTCATTCTTTTGGAATATGTAGGATGATGCATTTTGGCTTTTCATTTGCAGGGAAAATTGTCAAGAACGTGGATAATCTATAACAAGCCTGAGGAGCCAAATGTCATTCATGCAGGACTTCTCCTTGCATTGGGGTTGCATGGACATCTGCGTGTTTTATCTATAACTGATATCTACCAATACTATTCACAGGTTTAGTAGTCCATGGTTTTGACCTGTCAATGCTGTCATTGTCTTATGTTTAATTTTGTAAGCGCATCTCCTGGCATCTTTTATAATCTGATTAAATTTTTTTATTATATTTTCTTGTAATTTGGTGAATATTTTGGGGTTCTGTTTGTTTTATTCACACAACTCTTGCTATAACTTTTGCCTTCTAATTTGGCTATCTATATTCCTTTTGTTGGTTTTATTTATTTGACGATTTCTATTTCTGTTTGTTTGCTCTTAGAACTATTACCATAGCCATTTCTTCATCCTAGAGGATATAAATACTTAATTTACACACTTCCTAAAAACGTACGCTTTTAGATTGGATGGTTCAATATGTTATCGGAGCAAAGGGCCCCAAGTTCAAACATCAGCGTCATCCCTAATTAGTTAAAAAACATGTGTTGTACCGCATACAGGCCTCATGTGAGGGGTCATGTTAGAGAACATAAATAGGGAAGTAACTCAGCTTATTGTTAACCACCCATCTATGCTAAAAGCTTAAGCTGTTAGTGAGGGTGTAACTTATGTATTTATATTCTCCAACACGCCCCCTCACGAGTGGCCTTTGTTTTTTGGTCCAACTTCCTGCTGTGATACCATGTTAACCACCCATCTACTCTAAAAACTTAAGCTGTTCAAGAGGGTGCAACTTACGTATTCATATCCTCCAACACTTATAAATTAGATGCTTGTTAACAGTTCATGTAACTTCAATAACTACAGTTAGATGTTGCATGTGGTTCATTGTGATATAAACAATTACGGTGGCAGGATGCAGAAATATTTCTGCAATAAGTCTAATGTACATTCCTCACCAGGCACATGTAGTTCCCTATCTCACATGCACCTCCCACTTAACAATAGAATTCCGGAGGGGGGAAGAGTTATCACAAGAATTCATGGATTAATCTGAACCTATATTCGCAGTGATGTTTTCAGAAATGCATCGCCTTTGTTATGACTTCTTCCTAATACCTGCCATCTTAAAGCAAATCACAATTCTAGTTCATTGAGACGCTATATGTAAGTCAAATCTATTAGTTGTTTTCATTTAATAATATCAACTCAGCTGTTGTACTTCTTGGTTCATCTCATAAGTTACTGTTTTTGCTCTCTCTTCCCTCACGCTCACACATGTACTCGCACACAATTGTGCAGCACTTATGTATTCTACATGAATTTTAGTGTTTAGCTTTCTCCGTATGTATCACACTATGTTTTTTTTTTGTTTTTTGTTTTTTTGTTCACTTATAGGAACATGAAAGCACAACTGTAGGATTAATGCTTGGCCTAGCAGCATCTTATCGGGGGACTATGCAGCCAGCAATATCAAAGGTAGATTACATACTTATTTGACTTTCACTTCTTTTCCTTTCTCAAATTTATATTATTCACCAGTTAACTATGTTAGTCTTGTTCTCAAATTCTAAACTTGTACTGAAAATGGGAAATGGTGATCTATGCATTTTTGGATTGAAAAGAAGTATAAAACATGGATTCTTGTTTTATTGGTGGTAGTCTTTTGCTTCGTATATTTTATGCAGTCTCTGCCGTGTAAACCTCCTAAATTTGGAGTGGCTGTGGCAGAAGTATTTTTAAGTTTAGCTAGGCCTTATCAGAGGGAATAGTCTACTGTATGATTACGATGGAACTGCATTATTGCTTGCTATTTGTCTTCAGTTTTGGGTTTATTTTTCTCCCAACTTCCCTGCCCCCCACAAAAAACAAAAAACAAAAGGAAAAGAAAAGAGAAAGCCTACTGGGGTTGGTTATGAACTTGTTTCCTGTGCAGACTCTTGGCAGTCTTATCTTTACCTTGCTTTTCACATTCCTTGTGAATTAGCTATGTTTCAAACTTTCTACTGAAAATTGGTGAAATAAATTTTACACATGATTGGATATTAGTATTATTATTTTTGGATTCTCTTATCACTCTGATGGTACAGATAGATTCAAGCCAATTTGCCGTTGTTTTGGGTTAAGGTTAATAGCTTATTGTCAGCCGTTTCTCATACCTTGAAGGCTTGTGATCATATAATACTCTTTTACACTACGTTATTATGCCATGCATTTCTTCCCCACAAGTTTGACTATTGATATTGCTCTCTGGCAGTCTCTTTATGTACATATACCAGCTCGACATCCGTCATCCTTTCCAGAGTTGGAGTTACCGACCCTTCTGCAGGTATTCATTGCTTTTTTTATTTTTTTACTATATATTTTTCGGTAAATAGGTATTCATTGCTTTGCTGCTGCTTACGTATATGTGCTTCTCAAATTTGCCTCGAATAGCGTTTTTTCTTTTCTTTTTGATTGGGGTGCTACTAGTCACTTTTGGATATGTATGTATATATATATTTGCAGGCATCTTTCTTTATGCCTTGCCAACGCTTTTTTCTAATATCAAAATACCGATTTTCATCTTCTTAAACATTTATGAACTTCTATAACCAGTAAGGATGGATATACATATTTGTTTTAACCTTAGTGGAGTTTGGATATTTTATTGTATTTTGTTCTTCTTGAATGTATAATCACAATTGTCCTCATGACTGGTATGTTAGTGAGTCTAGTGACTAGCTACTCTGACAGCAGTTCTGCTCACCAACCTGATGAAGATTTGGTAACTTTGATTATAGTGGCAATTTTATGAAACCTGAAATTCCACTTTCAACTGTTTTTTTTTTTTTTCCAATTATTTTTCAGTCTGCGGCGCTCATGTCAGTCGGGCTTCTTTATGAAGGATCAGCTCATCCCCAAACAATGCAAATTCTTCTGGTATTTTACTTTTCTTTTCTTTCTTTCTGTTCTTGTTATTAGTCATGTCATGTTTAAATGTAACATTTTCCCTTTAACTTGTATTGTCATAAAATCTTGTTTGGGGAGTAATATAATTAGTAGGAACCCCTAGATAAGCGTCTGCTACTTCTCAGCTTCAGGACAAGATGGATGGCTTCATTGAAAGATTTAGAAATATGACAGAGAAACCAATTGTTACTTGGAAGTGGTTGGAAATTTCCTCCATCAAATTGGGGGGACTGTTGCATGCTGATTTCCCTTGCCCGTTTGTCTTTTCTCTGCAGAATTTTCATCTTCCTTTTTTCTAGTCTGAACCAAGTACTTCATATGACAATCATCCACTTGGTTCTAGTCTTGGCCACTGATTGCTTGGTATAACCAATCTCCAAATACATGTTATGGGTATGGCAAGATACGACAATAAAATAATAAGGTATTATACTTCATATTTGTATAAATTTTGATATGTTTTTCCAAAGATTATGAATCACGAATATGTTCATAAATAATGACAATTAGTTGAACAGTTGGAAAATGGGATTTGAACACGGAAGCAACTCAACGAATTGTTCTTGCAGATATCAATATTTTCAAGTAGACGATAGGATGAATTTCTTTAACATTATATCTTAGCCATATGTAGAGATTTGGAGTCCTATACCTCTTTGGGATGTTGGGGAATCACAAACCAAGATGTAGGCTTTTGAATTTATTTTAGCTTTACCTTCCAGCTTCTTCTTCACCTCTGTCTCTAGCCTTAAGATTATCACTCCTATCACCGCCTCTTGATTCCTTAAGTCTAGGTTGGTTGGACGCTTAGCGAGAAAGCGGATAGCATATATACATCTGTGAAAAATGTGCTATAGTATGATTCCATACTAGGTTTTGAGTTCTTATAAGACATTGTGACCTAGAGTTCATTGGTTCAAAACAAGGAAATAGCCTCTCTGCATGTGGGGGTAATGCTGCGAAAATATGACCCATCCCAGACCCAGCAATAGCGGGAGTCTTGTTTGTCCTTATGACACCTATATGTTGGGGAACAAAGGAGTAATCTTATCACTCCTTGCTCTCTACTTTTTTATTCCACTCTAACTTGGCTTTCAAACTTGGGATAGGAGTGAGGATGTATTAGGCTTATTCTCTACTTTGCACCTGTGGTCTATTTACCCTTTCGTTTTCATAACCCTATCAAATGAACTAACAAAGCTTCAATATTGTAAGAGTGGTTGCAGTCCAGTTTGAGACCATGAACTTAATTTACTAGATGATATTTTCCCAATTAACCACTAGAGATGAAAAATCTATCATTTGAATTTAATTGAACCTTTATTTGACTAAGTAATCCCATTTGAGCAGACAAATATTTCCTTGATAAAATAATATATTTGATAAATGAATACAATCAATATATATATACTCCAAATTCTCTAATTAAACTAATCAAGTCAAGTTAACATTAGAGTATAGAGGGAATCTTGAGAGCATATGGTCCAATGCAAACTATCAACAGTTTCACAAAATACCTCGATCTTAAGGTTTCGTGCCCACTAAAGTAAATCAAAGCAACCGCTAATCAAAGGAAAGAGTTCATTTTCTCTCATGCTTGAGAGTCATTTGTCATAACATTGATGAGGAGCAATTGCTACCAAGACTTGCACATTCTTTTCTACTTATCGACAATTGGGTCCAACATTCATGGTTTTGATCCCCATCCAAATGACTGAAGAGTTAGTCATCCCAACTTATCTCGTCAAACATGTTACATTCTTTTCAATTTAGTTTCCAATTTCTATTACTGAAGGTAGGGCTGCACAAAGAACCGAAGAAACGGACCGGACCGAACCGAACCGGAACCGATGGTTTGGTTCGGTTATAAGGTGGTTCGGTTCAGTTCCGTTCCAGTTTTGAAAATTAAAGAACCTAATGGTTTGACTCGGTTATAAAGTGGTTTGGTTTAGTTCCGTTCCAGTTTTGAAAATTAAAGAACCTAATTTTCTGGTTCGGTTTTGGTTCTTAACCATGTAGAACCGAACCCGATCGTAACCAAATCGGTATTTATATATATTTTATTCGTATAATATTTTTTCTTATGTATAATTTAAAAATTAAAAGTTCATAGTTATAAGGTTATAATTTCATAATATATGTATATCACTATATCAAACCCTTCCTTAAGCTCAACCTAAGGTTATAATTTTTTGTAACTATCAAGTGCAATTTTTTTGCTTGATTATTATATGTGTAATTTTATGCGATGTAATTTTGAAATAGTTACTTTCCTTCCACTAATTATGCATTTGACTTTGGGTTTGTAATAGTTGAGACACTCTATTTAATTTAGTTTATAATTAGATTATGTTTTTTACATTTGATGTTTTTATTTTTTGAAAGGTGATAATAGGTTGCATTTAACGGTTTGATTTCGGTTCTCATTTTTAAGGATCCAAAAATAACGATTCGGTTTAGGTCCGAACCGGACCGGACTGTGTGCAACCCTAACAAATGGTGAACAACTTCGTTAACAACCTATCTACACGAAAAACTTAAGATGTTAGAGGGGGTCAAGGGTGTAGCTTCAATCTTGTTGTTGAAGAATATTATATTTTATATTGTTATAATAAATTAGGGTTTTGGCCAATAGATAGGCCCATCTATGATTAGACCAGGATTAGGGTTTGTAGCCGCCACACCCTAGTTGCCTATTTTATCTTGGCTTGTTCTCCACTCCAATTTTCTCTTATTTATACATGTCATGTCTTTTATTGTAATACATTGAATCAATATAATTATTTTATTATCTTCTTCTTTTATTTTTCTTGATTATATTTATATTTTACATGGTATCAGAGCCTACCGATTATTGGTAGTGCTTTCGGTTTATCGTCGTCTTTGCTGGGGATGACACTCCATCTCGCATTCCCGGCGGCAATCTTCAATTAAAATATTTATATATATATATTATATTATCGGTGGGATTTGTCTTTCACCCCACCAGAATCCATTTGGATCTTCGGATCAAATTTGTTTTGGATCTTCGGATCAACTTGTCTTGGATCTTCGGATCAACTCGTTTCGGATATTCGGATCAACTTGTATTGGATCTGCGGATCATCTTGTCTTGGATCTTCGGATCAATTCGTTTTGGATCTTCGAACTAATTTGTCTTGGATCTTCGGATCACCTTGTTTTGGATCTTCGGATAAACTTTTCTTGGATTCTCGAATCAACTCGTTTTGATTTTTCGGATCAACTTGTGTTGGATCTTTGGATCACCTTGTCTTGGATCTTCGAATTTACTCGTCTCGTATTCTAGACATAGTTTCTGGTTTCACGTTGGACAAGCTAAAATTTCCGTGTCCACTTGAGGGGGGCTGTTTAAGAATATTATATTTTATATTGTTATAATAAATTAGGGTTTTGATCAATAGATAGGCCCACCTATGTTTAGACTAGAATTAGGGTTTTTAGCCATCACACCCTAGTTGCCTATTTTATCTTGGTTTGTTCTCCACTCCAATTTTCTCTTATTTATACATGTCATGTATTCTATTGTAATACACTGAATCAATATAATACTTTTATTCTCTTCTTTTATCTCTCTTGATTATATTTATATTTTACACTTGTAAATCCTTCAACCAATTTAATGATAACTCAATATTTATGATTTATATTTCCCTTGCATGAAAACCATCATACACCTAAATCAGACAGCGGAGTCTTAGGGACAACATCAATTTGACTCATAAACTGACTAGTACAAGTATTCATCGTATATATAAGTGAAGCATTTAATCACACCTATTTCATTAAAAAGACATGCAAATTATATCTCATCTCATTGGCTTGATGGGCACATAATCACCAAAGGAAACACCAAAATTTGAAGGACCAAACTCAATACATCCAAATGGTATCCTACCGTAGGTGTATCCGATGTTTAGGTAAATTACACTCCCCTCCCCTCTAGTCAGCTCAATCCTCAAAATTTTCCCCTCTCCCAAAATCACACCTCTATCAAAGTCAAGGATGGTCAAAGCTGCCAGATGATAAAGCCTTGACATATATGAAAAGGCCAATTTGAAATTTATCGACAATTTTAGATTGCTAACATTATCATTTCATGTCTTTGTCAAAGTCAAAGACGGTCAAAGCCATTAGATGTGGATGTCTTCATAAATATTCTACGGCCAATAATATTTTTTCACAATTTCAGATTGTTGACAATATTAGGCTGTGATTGTGACAAAAGTGTGTTTAGGGGAAGTAAATGATATTTCTAAAGACTGAGGGGAGCCATTTGAGCTTTTGATCAACTAGTGGGGAGGTGAGTGTAATTTTTTTCTAAAATTAACTATTTTCACAAAACAAAATACTTCCTCGTGAACATGTTCCATGCCTGCATAAATGTTTCCTAGGCGATCAATCTCTCTGTCGATCAAAAAATCCTCCTCCCAGGGGGATCCCTGGGATGCACTATTTCACTCTAAAGAGTTGTACTAGGGGAGTATTTACTGTATTTTATCATGTAAGGTCCCCCAAAACTTCTTTCTGCATGTAAAAATTACTTTTGGGAATCAAACTAATATAATTACGGCATTTGGAAAGGGTGATTCCGTAGTGGATGATCATTGGTGAGGGCATCATTGTGTCGATTTTCCTTTTCACTTTTGTCCATAAATATAACTAAGGTAACCTTGAATGATGAAATAATTCCATCTACAATCTCATAGATATTATCAAAATAACACTCAATGAAAAATCAATTCCATCTTCAATCTTTGGATGTAACTAACACTACCTGACTTTTGACCTATTTTTGAACTGTTGAAAATCGTCAACAGAAGTACAAACTCAAGTTTTGTTCTAAAAAAACGCCAACAATAGTTCTGGTGATCTAGTACACATTGAGGGTAATACTAGAGGAAAAGAAGGAGAAAAACTAACATGATACGATAGCATGTTGATCGACTGAGATATACCCTTAAATTGAGCGGAGTGGAAACATGGAATGCATGTAGCCTACCTGAATAATTGAGAAAATGCTTCGTGGTTGTAGTTGTGAAAGCTAGAGATCCAACGTACCCAAAAAATTGTGACTTGTGACAATGCAGCCTTTTATTTTATTTTATTTACTAATCTCTTAGTGACAATATTAGCTGCTTGTTTCATATGAGAAATTTCGCACATTGCTCGACTTGCTATTGTTCACATGCATTTCTCTTGTTAAACTGTTAAAAAAATGTTGGTTTCACATTTCCTTGATTGTGAAAAATATGATGGCAGTCATCTTCAGAAGTTGATTTAGTAATGTTTAGTGTTCTGTATGTATATATTGTTTTGTGCAGCATATTTGACATTTTCAATATTTCCTGGACTGTCATTGACATGCTCGTGGCTTTGTATGCTTGCGTATCTTTCATAGGCAGAAATAGGCCGTAGAAGTGGAGGAGATAATGTCCTTGAGAGGGAGGGTTATGCAGTTTCTGCTGGATTTTCATTAGGACTTGTGGCATTGGGTATGGCCTTTTAAATTGACAATATCTGTGAAATTTTTTGTAGTTGGGTAACGGTGTCTTATTCAATTGTAGGTCGAGGGGAAGATGCAATCGGGTTCATGGATACATTGGTTGATCGATTGTTCCAATATGTTGGTGGCAAGGAATTTCAAAATGTATTTGCTGTAGGAGACTTTTTTATTCTATGTTCTTTTTTTTTTTTTTTACTAGTTTTGGTTTTATATAGTTATTTTTCCCTTTCTAGAGCTTATTGTGTATAACCTAATTTCTGTTGAAGTTGAGATACTTCTAAATAGAATTCTATATTTATTCAGCTGATTAGTTATTTTATTTTTCTTCCGCAGGAAAGATCCCTTTTCTTGGCGGTAACAGACGAACAAAATCGTGGTGCCGGTCAGGTTTTGTTCAAATACTTTATTTTTTCTGGATATCGAGAAGTCGCTTCTCATTTAAAATCTCTTTTCTACAGCATCTAGTGTTGCAGTATACTCTCTCTCTCACACGGTACTAGTGTTGACATTTTAGATGATGGATGGTACCCCGGTCAATATTGACGTCACTGCTCCTGGTGCTATAATTGCTCTGGCTCTAATGTTTTTCAAGGTAACTATATGCAGAATCTAGTTTATAAATATTAATGTAATTGCTTTGGGGAAAAATATTTTATTTAGTATAAATGTAATAGATTTGGGAAAAAATAAGTCTAACCTTTTCAGAAAAGGTACCACAGCTTATGTCCTTTACAAAATTCAGAGTGCATCATTTTTTTGGTCTTCAAAAATTTGTTCTTTAACCCTTTATGTTTTTACAGACAGAATCAGAGGTGATGCAATCTAGACTTTCTATTCCGCGCACGTGTTTTGAGTTGCAATATGTGAGGCCAGATTTCATAATGCTTCGTATCATTGCTCGCAATTTGATAATGTGGAGCAGGTGACAACAATAATCCATTAAGTGAATTAAGTATAATAACTGCCTGACAAGTTTATGCATTAATATACTTTGTAACTTTTAAGGGTTCATCCATCCAAAGATTGGATTCAATCTCAGATTCCTGAAATAGTCCAAAATGGTATCAAAAGCCTTGGTGATGAGATGAGTGATATTGATGAAAAGGATGCTGAAGCATTTGTTCAGGCATATGTCAATATAGTTGCTGGAGCATGTATTTCGCTTGGTAGGTCATCATTTGTGCTATTTATTGAAGTATGTAGTTTGCTATTGGGTTTGTTATTTTTACCTACTTTTTGTTTTGAAGTGTGATTTTGATTGTTTGGCTTCCTGATGTTAAAGTTTTGTTTTTTACAGAGGTTTTTAATGCATTCATAAAAATTGTAGTTTGAATTAATATATTAGAAGCATGCTGTGAAAGTTGAAAAATGTGTATGTGCGCATGAAATCATTTGATACAAATTTAAGCAAACTAATTAGTGCACTTGAGGGTTGAGAATTTAGGATAATCAAATAGAATAATAGAGGACTTGACGGAACAGAAAATCATCCATATGTAGAATAAATTACATACGTACATTTTTAACTTGAGTCAAATGGCTCATTCATTTCACGTAAAAATAATCTGATCTGAAACAAAATCATAACTTAACATTTTAAACTTGAAAGCTCAATATCTTTATAAGCAATAATCTACTAGAAAGTGTGTTAGTATTATAGTAAAAATCTGTTTCTTTCGGTAGGGAAATTTATGTTTCTATTAATTTAATGAAATGAGTCTATGTAATTGTTATGCGTTTTTCTAAAGAATTTCTGATGGGTTTTTTTGCATTTATTATTTTTAATGGTAAATTGTATTTTGGTCAGAGTTGTTATAAAATGGAGAATTAGAATATTATTTTTATTTTTATCTTTTTGGGCAAGTTGAGAAAGAGAATATAAATGGAAAAAGGTAAATATATACTTGGTAAAGAATTAGAAAGGCAACAGATTTAGGAAAAAGGTAAATTTCTTGAGTTTAAATACATGGGTTTCTTATATTGGCTACGAATATGTGGATATAGTCAGTCTAGTGTGTCTCTGACATAAAATATCAATTCTTTACAAATCATTTATTATTCTTATGGTAGGCTTCATCAATTCTTGAATCAACCATGTAATTTTCAAAATTCTTCTGTGATGCTCAAAGGCCACCTGAAGGCAAATGCTGGTGGGCATATTCGCCCTAATTTTATTTGCCTATAACCTTAGCAATTCATTTTTATACAGTATGTAATGCAATCAGCTAGAAAAAGTACAAAATTTGTAAGGGATATCAGAGAGCAAGATCAAGCTAGAGAATAGCTTAAATATACACAATTGAATTACAAAAGAAATAGTGGTAGAAAGCTGCTAAGCATGCTGAATATATTCAAAATATCATAAAAACTTGCTGAACGTAGTGTGGAACAACTCAGCCACAATGGATGCCCTGAAAAGATTAAATCCTAGCACTTCATATAACTATATATGAAATAGTTTTCTGACTGGCAGACTAAAAGACGTTTAAAATGAATAAATAGCCCCTAAATGGTCAACTGACTAACTTAATAAACACTCAGAAGTTTTTGAAGACGAAGAACAAGCAGCACACCTCTGGTTCAAGATCAAACTCTAAGAGCCCTTGCAGCGACTTTTCCAAGGAGAGTTAATTAGAGGAAGCTTCTTGCTTGTAAGATAGGTGAACAGCTACAGTGAAGGCCTCGAGGCTGATGGAGTCGTGATTGGTGACTGGTGATGATGAAGGCCTCAACGCTGAGGGAGATACACTGGCTCTGAATTTAGCTAGAACTCTCTGATGCCTTTTTTGATTAAATGAAGAGATTCGGCTTTTTAGGGCATATATATAATAAGGGTATACTGTAAAATTCTCAATATCGATGTGGTGGGGTAGGGTGACCTTCCCACATTCTTTCCCTGCACCCGTGTTGGTTTTCAGTCCTAAAACCTGTCCCTGCAGAAAGCCCTTGAACGGGCCCCAAAACCGTTTTAAGCAGGGCGCAGAGGGTACCTGTTGGGGCTGGGTGTTTTGCAATCCCTACCTCTGAGCACTATTGCTTCTACCTCGTCGAGATGAAATCTCCTGAAGGACAACAATTTTGGTCTTAGATTTGGGGATCCATTGATTCTCTGTGCACTTGTACGTATTGTCATATATTTTATGTTAATTGTTTCCTTGAAATTTGGAAGTTGTAGCTGTTGTTACTTGATGTTTTGATTGATTTTGTTCATGTTTGTTTAGTTTTTATCACGTCCCTTACTAACAACTGTTTTGGCAGGATTGAGGTTTGCTGGTACAAGAAATGGAAATGCTCAGGAGTTGCTTTATGACTATGCTATCTACTTTCTGAACGAGGTCTGACCTTCAGATGGGATGCTGCCCAATTTGTATATTTCAACACATTTACACAACTTTTTTATGTCAACACATCTTGTAGTCTTGTAGATGTGAATTATTTGTGCATTGTATGGCAGATCAAACCCGTTTCTGTTACAAGTGGAAGTACATTCCTGAAGGGATTGTCCCACCATGTTGACCGGGGCACATTGGAAACATGTCTTCACCTCATTGTCCTTTCTTTGTCTGTGGTTAGTAGGTTTTTGTTATTATTATATAAGTTCTGATTTCCTTGATTTCCAAATATTAACTATAACTGGTGGGCTCACTTCAATATTGTGGTGAGCAGGTTATGGCAGGTTCTGGACATCTACAAACATTTCGGTTATTGAGATTTCTCCGCAGTCGAAACTCTGCTGATGGGCATACTAATTTTGGTACTCAAATGGCGGTAAGGTTTGCTGTAATCTTGGCATAGAATTCTCTGTTGTCCATAGCAAACACCTAAAATCTACGTGGCTTGTACAATTTATGATTAAAATCTAGTGAAAAATAAGCTATATGATTTTTGTCTGGTTTTGACATATTAATGTTAATGTTGACACTACTGCATTTATTTTAGGTAAGTTTAGCTATTGGTTTCTTGTTCCTTGGTGGTGGAATGCGCACATTTTCGACTAGCAACAGTTCTATTGCGGCATTGTTGATATGTCTTTATCCACGTTTACCCACTGGACCAAATGACAACCGATGCCACCTTCAGGTACATCGACATCCGTAGCGGATGAAGGAAAGCGTCAATAAATCTAAAATTAGTGCTCAATTTTCTTCATTTCTTTTGCTTCTGTAAAATGTGATCCTTCCAAACATTGTGAATGGCTTTGATTATTCAATTCAGTAACAGAGATCCTTTTCTGAATCATATGGGAAAACAGGCTTTTGTCTACTGATTTCTCGTCATATGTTTTCATAGAATTGAAAACAGGAAACTGAGGCAAACCGGCTATAAGCTTCTTCTTTTCCTTTTTTCTTCTTTTTTTCTTCTTATATTTTATGGGGTGTTTATAATAGGATCTTCACTAGCAAAAAAGTAAAATTTATAAGCTTCTTGCTCTCATGTGGTGCAAAGTGGGATGCTTCTCTCCCTTTTTGTTTCCTTTCTTGGTAAGCTGTTATTTTATTTCTTTAGCTTTCAATTTCTTGACGAAGAATGTTTTGCAGGCTTTTAGGCATTTGTATGTCCTTGCAACAGAAGCCCGTTGGATTCAAACAGTTGACGTCGACACGGGTCTGCCAGTTTATGCCCCTCTTGAAGTGACGATAAAGGAAACTGAACACTATAGAGAGACAAGTTTCTGTGAGGTCACCCCTTGCATTCTCCCAGAACGTGCCATTGTAAGTTGTGCCCATCTGTTCTTGGGCTCAAAATGCGTTCAATCATTCTCTTCTATGATGCTTGAAAACGTCCATGTAGAGTACAAAAGATTCCTCCTTTATTAACTCCATCATGAACTGATGCTATTTGTTAGTCGTTTAAAATACAGTGTTAACTGTGGAGAGAAGTATTTGACTGCTGGCATGTTCCATATAGGACATATCAGAATAAAATTATTTGATAAACTCGTACCATATCAACGCAAGGACAATGATGATGATAGAAAGACAGCATACTGTCTGTCACTTTGCACTTGAGAATTCATAAAAAACACAACTTTGAAACTTACAACGTTGTTTGAAATACTGCTGCAGCTAAAGACTGTCCGTGTCTGTGGTCCTCGGTACTGGTCTCACGTCATACATCTTGTTCCTGAAGGTAGAATTAATGCCGCTTCTGCTATGTGTTAATATATTGAGATGTTCCAACAAATTCAAACTTTTAATCTTCTACAGAAAAACCTTGGTGGAGTCCTGGAAACAAGAATGACCCATTCAACTCTGGTGTTCTCTATATCAAGCGAAAAGTAGGAGCTTGTTCATATGTGGATGATCCCATAGGATGTCAGTCACTTCTATCACGTGCGATGCACAAGGTTGTGGTCTCATTTATCTACCTTATTGAACCTTCTTAACTCCATTCAATTAGTTGGTTGAAAGAAGAGTCCTTGATCCAGGTGTTTGGTTTGGCAAGTGTGAGAGCCTGCACACCAAGTACTAATAATTGTATTGGAGCTGGCGGACTTACAGTTGATGAGTTGGTCAGTACGTTCTCATCTGATCCAAGTTTAATTGCGTTTGCACAATTATGCTGTGATCCTTCCTGGAACTGCAGGCAAGTGCATGAAACTCTCTGTAGATATTAGTTTTATCGTTGCAATCTTCTCCTTTTGTATAAGCATCTGTAATTCCGTCAATATTTTGGTTTTTTAAATGGTTCCCTTGTCTTTCTTTTTCTTAGTTGGTCTGGTTTTTCATTTTTATCAATGAATATGTTTAAACTTGAGAATCTTCCCAATGATATTTTCTATTAGATGAAAGCAAGTGCATAATGGTTTTATCAAATTTTCAGTTTTCTTTGTTGGGTAGGTGGCAGACAAATTTACTAACCACAAACCTTGAGATTATCAGTTTCCGTTTCTGCTTTAAGCTTTCTATGATACTCTCAATTCCAAGTGGATAAATGCATGCAGCTTGTGTTAGGAATGGTATCAGTGAACCTATTAATTATCTCCATGAAGTGGAGATTGGCCCTATGTTCTCATTTGATCCATGTTCAATTGTGTTGTACAATTATGTTGTGATCCTTCCTGGAACTGCAGGCTAGTGCATGAAAATCTCTGTATTGTAATGCCTTCAATATTTTAGTTGTGAACCTATGTTGTTGTTATTGCCCCAATCCTCTCCTTTTGTCTAAGCATCTGTAGCGCCTTCAATTTTAGTTTTTTCAACAGTTCCATTGTCTTTCTTTATCTGAGTTGGCCGTGTTTTTATTTTTATCAATGAAGACGGTGAAACATAAGAATCTTCCCAGTGACTGTTTTTTACTAGATGAAAGCAAATGCGTAATAGAAGAAAGTTTTCTTTGTTGGTATGTGGCAGACATATTTACCAAGGCATTATCCACAAGTCTTGAGATTATCAGTTTCTACATTTGGGATTGTTGATATTTGTGATTTGAACTTTCTGCTTTAAGCTTTCTTTAATTCTTTAAAGTCCTAGCAGATAAATGAGTACTGCTTGTGTTAGTAATGGTTACAATGAACCTATAAACAATTTTCATGAACGGGGAGATTGGTGCAATGCAGTGTCAATAATTTGATTGTGATTAACGTGGAAAAGTCAACAGGGGATTTACAGATTTTTTGTTTTTCTTTTAGAAAATGTTGGTTCCTTTTCTTTTGTTTGAAAAATTGAAGTATCAGAATCATTGTCCTCCGTGGAAAACTTATTTATTTACTTAATGTAAAGCTGGCTTTCTGTGGTAATTATTTTCATTGTTAGGTACTTTGTAGTGATTATTCATCAAACATCTCTGCAGATCTGATGTTGATTTCCGGGAATTTTGCTTGCAAGTGTTATTTGAGTGTGTGAGCAAAGACAGACCGGCTCTCTTACAGGTGACCGTGACTTAGCATATACAAGCCTGCAATCTCATTTGATTGATTTAGTATAAATTGTTTATCTATTAAGCAATGGTTGTTATTGAAGTTAATTCCTTTGTGACGGAGAAGTACTAGCATTCATTTGTAACTTAAGTATCTAAATGATATGAAATCTCAAATGTCTTCCGCTTGTTCTTCAATCCGACAATTCTGGAACATGAAATATTGATACTTCACTATTTTTTCCGTTTAAGTTATATCAGATGTCAGTTTTATATGTTAAATTGATGGATTTTTTTTTTTCAACTCTCAAGTCATAGTTTTTATTTGGTGGAATTTCTTTTCATACTCAGTTTTTACGTGAAATATGCAGGTTTATTTGTCATTCTACACAATGATTGGGTCTATGACTGAAGAGGTTGCCAGTAATAGTTCAATTCTTAGCGACTCACTTTTTATCTCTAGTTTGAAGGTAATTTTCTTGTTTCCCAGTACTTCCTTCTACAAGCATTTTCTTCTTAAAACGAATTTCTTGTTGAAATACTTTTTTGAGAGCTAAATTTTCTATACTTCATGCTACCAGCACATATGAAATAAATTGCATGATGCCAATTCCTGATTTTATTGGCGTTAGAGTAGAAATAAAACCTAGGTTGGAAGCTATAAAACCTAGGTTGACCTAATTTGTGTAGAATTGAATGGGATGTAGTTATTTTGTGCATTTCCCATATTTGATTGGATACTGTGGTGGCTCAGGCCTAAACCACTAAGATAGCCAAGTGATTCTCAACAGCTGGTGAACAAGCGAAGGTTTCATCCCATTATCACTTGCTATGCTTGTTGATGACATGTGTTGATGGTAGCTATGGAGGAATACTTGGATTTTGATTCTTTTTTTCCCCATCTTTTCAGGATATCTTCTTGTTGATCTGGCACTTCTAGTGCTGTCCATGAGAACTAATGTCCAAACTGCAAAATGCATTCATGCTAAAAATGATTATCTACAATTTTTTCTTATATAGTGTTTGTAGTTGTTATTTTGTCTAAAGGGCAATATCCTGTCTTCAAATTGAAGAATGTCTGTTTGAACAATAATGGGGTATTTGCACATTCTGTATATAACGGGGTGATTTTTTGCACATGAAGCATGGTTAAATCTTGCAAGTTAAATTTTTTTTTATTCACTTATTTGTTCAACAGCCTCTGTTGACATTGTTTTTGTTTCTGCATGTATAGTAATAGCCACTCGATTTAATGTTCATGTCCTATTCATGTCCATTCAGCTTGCTCTGGCATATAATGAAGCTCTGCTAAGTGGAAGATTGACGACTTCAAGAGGAGCCATTGTTCAATCTACTTTTATAGGTTCCCTCAGAAAGCGAGTGGAAGAGCTTTTAGATGATTCACAAGGTCTGAAAAATGCTCTCTCGAATTATATGAAATCAGGTAGGTGGCCCAACGAGGAAACTCAGGGGGGGAAGCTTTCATCACGGCTTTCTTGGTATCTCCAGTGGTATGGAATACCTGCATCATCTGTAATAGTTACAGCTGTGAGGAAAATCAAACCTAAGCCGGGGCACACATCTTCCGTTCCCTTGTTGCGTTTGTTATTACCAAGAACTCACATCAATGTAATTTGTGAGATCGATAGACTTTGGTTTTCTTCCCAGGCTGATGTCTGATGCCTGCACTAATGGATCTTTAAGATGAGCTCTGTTTACATACTGCCCTTTCTGCGTCTTCAGTAACTTCTTCCGTGTTGTGTTGAAATGGACAAAAAGGCTTTGGACTTGAGTTTTCATCAGGATGTTTTCTGCAGCATACTGGAGAGTTTGCAGCTGTGTACTCTGGACTTGCATCCGACTGATGACCTAAAATAACTCAAAAATACTCTAGACTGAAGGAAGCAAAGCCAAACTGCAGTTTGATATCGATCTAGTGTCACTGGGATGTGTCTGTTTAGAATGTAAAACAGATGTATTGGACTAGAATATAACAAGCAACATAGAGTTGTACATGTATGCATTGGTGTTGTAGATTTTTTTATATTGTAATACGAAACTCTGATGTCAAAATCCTAATCAGTAGTAAATTTGTATGTAAATGCTGATTCTCAATGCACTAGTATGGTTCCCATAAACTGACACTATGCTTATACAGGGAAGGTTCACCCTAGTCACTTGTTCACACGCTGGTGAGTTATGAACTTATGATATACAAATTAATTATTTTTTTTTAATGGTAAGAAACTCACACACCCACAATGTCTTCTAGGAGGCTCGAACCCCCACCTCCCAATTGGGGGGTAAGGTTACACTATTGCACCAAATGTGCGCTGGTTATGATATATAAAATTGAAAGCTGCAATCCTGAAGAATATTAGTTCCTGACTAAGTAAATACGAATAAAAATTTCATTGAAAGTTAATTTTCAATTCTGCTCGAGTATTAATTTCATTTCTCCTTTTGGCTGCTGGGAAATCTTAGGCAATAAGAAAATGAATTAATGGAAACGTGTTATCGATAATATATGTTAAATCAATGTCTACCAAACTAAAAGGGAAACAACTTCCACTATTCTGATGTAGTAATTTCGCTCAAATTGGATTTGGAAGTATGTTTTCCTACATCTCATGACAAGCAAAACAGGGCTTTCCATTTCCATTTCAGTTTGAAAATTTGCTTAATATTTCTATTTGGTTGTATCTAATGACAAGAAAACAATTAAATAATAATGCATGATTGAAAGAATAAAAACAGAGAAGTTATTAAACAAGTTATTAACTCTTTTATTGAAGAGATAGATCGAAACATACAGATTTTAACATAAGATTTTATTATCCACATATTATCAATTTATAGATGAAAGTTGTAGCTAAAGGTAGGAACTGTATTGTGGCTAAAATTGATCTCTGATATATAGATGAAAGCTCAAATTCAGCTACATATACACAAATGCAATACGTAGATATCATGTTTGATCTACAAATGATACCATAATCTTCCCAAACAAGGTTTGATCATATACAAATCTCAAGGTAAAAAAAACTCAAAACTAATAAAAACTACTGGACATAATGCCATCAAAACAGATGTCATGCATCGAAGTATGCCATCAATTTCTGCAACCCAAGCATGTAAGCGGCAAGGAGAAGAAGATTTGCAACCAATTATGCCATGAAAGAAGAAAACTCCTAGCAGGATGACACAACCTGTCAATGTCGTCTACGCTTATACTCGACTTGGTTTCCGTCTTTTAATATGTCATCTGCAAGCATCAAGTGATACTGATAAGCCACATTATACATCAGAAAGACTGAATTGAGCATGGTGTCTGCATTGAAACAGAAGGATTTAGAGAACACAGACAGATGAGATAGACGAGTGGGTCATTCTTTCTTCAATTATTAGGGGAAAATTAAATTAAATTTGAATGAAGGGAAAAGAAAAAAGAGATGTTGACTCGTACAGACAACATTAGAGTTATGATATCAAGGGTTATAATTCTTAAACAGAACTTCATGAACCAAATTTTAATTCAAAATGCTATAAAAATTGAATAAAAAATAAATATAGTTTAAACTATATAAATTCAGAATCCTTGTATTCCTTGGAAACTGCATATTAATTCTTGTCATGCCAAATGTGGTAGACATTTGAGGTCCTTGACGAAAGGCCAGCTTATTAAGGGTGGTTTGTATAGAATTACCCAAAAATGGAGAAGCAGCCAATGAAACGCAAGAGTTCAAGGTATTGTTGCTAACTTGGAGACACATTTGCTACTAATGTAGGAGCAGTTTCGAAAAGGAACAGAACAACTAAAGAACAGGGGGTCTTGATCTTCAATATGGTGTCTATAGATAACACAACTTATGATATGATAGCACCATATCTAAGAAGTTAGTCCTCAGTAAATAGGTTGGATTGTATATCCAACAACAGAATAAAGCAATAATATTGAGTTGCTGCATCTTGTATATGAAAATTGACATTTGACAAACAATAATAATATAGTTGTTCTTGTAGATTTCAAAATCCAATATACTTTCATCAAATATTGAAGGTCATGGAACAAAATCATACAATATCCAGATATAATGACCAAAAACATTGAAGGTTAAGAAACAAATCCATACCGTATGCTCCTAATGGTAAAAGATTGCCCGTGCGAAAACTCAATAGCGAAACTCTCCGCAAGTTCCATTCCATCCAAGCACTGCTGATTAATCACTCCCAACCAGTTCATAGTCCACAAGCATTAAATTCTGAATCGACGAGACAACGCTATAGAACAATAATAATCTCTACTTTCAGTCTTCATTTTTTGTTTTCAATTTCATATTTCCCGTACCTTCTACATCTGCCACATCTCAGTATACATAGTGCGACTCGAAGAGCTGCACTTACATATTGAACTTCACTTGCTCAGTATAAGGGCAGAACCACTTGATTATATAACCAAAACTAACAATTTTACATCTTTTGTACATCAACGACATTTCATTGGTCGCTTGAAAGAACATTCTTTATTAGAAAATCTGTGCATCAACCTATTGTAAGTAGCAATATCAGGTATGAATCCCTTGTCCAACATCTCATCCACTAGACGTTCCCCTTCCTTCCTCTTACCTTCCTTTGCATACCCCGAAACCAAAATATTGTATGTCATGCCATCCGAGTCCATGCCCTTGCTAGAGGCCAACAACCTCAATCTATCTGCTTCAACCACTTTTCCAGCATTGCACATATCTTGAAGCACACAATTATAGGTCACGCTATCCGGAAGAATCCCCTCCTTCAACATATTTTCCACCAATTGAAATGCCTCCTCGACTCTTCCCAATCTCCTCAAACCTTCAACTAAAGCCGTGCAAGCAATCAAGCTCGGAACATTGCCTTTCCTCCACAACTCATCCGTTACCTTCACCGCTTTGTCAACATTCTCACCACCCCCATCCCCACAAAGCCTTTCAACTATACCAAAATAGTCGTACCCCTCATCAGGCAGAACACCTTTCCTTGATAAATCAATCAACAAATCACACGCCTCAACAACCCTCCCTTCTTTACAAAGCCCACCAACCAAAATGTCACAGGTGACTTGCGAAAACCTGCAACCCAACTCAATCATCTCATACGCCATCCGAACTCCCTCATCAATCCGCCCCTCCCCGAAAAACCCCTGAATCAAAGTATTAAAACTAACCACATTTGGACTACAACCCTTAATTCTCATCTCCTTAAACAATTCCAAAGCAAGCCCAAATTCCAAATTCCTACAATAACTACTAATCAATATGTTAAATGTATAAACATCAGGTCTGACTCTATCCACCTTAATCATCCTATCATAGAGTCCCAATGCTTTGTGGTGCTGACCATATTTCACAAACCCATGAATCAATATATTGTATACAGCAACATTAGGTAACCCATCAATCAATTTGAGCATAAGATCGAACGCAATGAGAGCATCATCAAATCTACCAACCCTAGAAAATGAATGTATGGCGAAACGGAAAATGGGTTCAATTTGAGGGCAAGAGAAAATACCTGTGGAGCAACATTAAGTAACCCATCAATCAATTTAAGCATAAGAGCGAAAACAATGAGAGCATCATCAAGTCTACAACTCTAGAAAAATGTATGACGAAACGGAAAATGAGTTCAATTTGAGGCACAGAAAATACTAGAGAAGAACATTATGTAACCCAACAATCAATTTGAGCATAAGATCGAACTCAATGAGTGCATCATCAAATCAACGAACTCTAGATAATGAATGTATAGCGAAATTGAAAATGGGTTAGATTTGAGGGGAAGAGAAAATACCTGGGGAGCAGGGGCAGGGGTTGGAGGCGATAAATTGGAGGAGGAATTGGAGGGCGGGAAAGCGGTGGGAGGTGGCGAGGGAGCGGACCATCCATTCGAGAGTGGTGTGGTCGTGGCGGAAGGAGTCGCGGGCGGCGGCGTAGCGAAAGAGGTGGAGGTCGAGGTGGGAGAAGGAGGGGTGGTGGTGGAGGTGGTTTTTGAGGAAGGAGAGGAGGTGTTGGGGAGTGAAGGAGGGGGTGAGGTGAGCATTCAGGAATTGGGTGAATGAAGGAGGGAGAGCAGGGGATGATGATGATGGTGGTGGTGGCGGTGGTGGTGATGAGAGCGCTTGTTGATCTACTTTGGGTCTGGTTTTGGGGAGTTTCTTCAACATCATCACACAGACTGTAAAATGCAACAGTACATAGTTCATTCCCCCATTTATTTATTTATTTAGATAACCACACTTCCACTTAATAATTCTTGAAACACTAGTAATAATATTTATTGGAACACTAGTCGATACATTTTCTCAACTGAGCTACCGTTCGGCTTAATTCCCCCTTCTTTATGAAATATTATAAACCCTATTTTTGACTTCCCTATTTCTATTTATTAAATGCATAGAAACTATAATTTATTAATTTTAAGCCGGCACAATTTTTTTTCATTTCTCCTATCAATTCTATGTGTGGAAAATGGTTGGGCTAAATGCATAACCAACTTATTTTGATACTCCCTCCATCTCATAATAGTTCACTTTATCCACGTCTTGTAATAGTTCACTTTCTCAACTTTACTTGTTTCAAAATATTTGTCGAGTTTCGAATCTAATATAATCTTATACTTTTCTAAATTATCTATCTTCATTAACTTCAAAAAATAATGGGTTCCACTAAAAATTACAACTATATTATATTATCAAAAAAATTAAAAACACAAAATAACCAAAAAAATATAGTGAAAAATCACACTAACAATTAATTTAGGACAAAAGGGGTATAATTTTTTTTAAGACATCGGCATATAATTTTCTGATAATATTCAAGGAACCAAGAGAATTCTTGTTTTTGAGTCATGTGGGTTACCGCCTTGAGAACCCCATTTTGGTTCCCCAATTATTTTGGGAACTTTTGAGTGTGTACATGGTGACCAATATATCAACGCACTAAATAATGATTACTCTCTTCGTCCCAAATTAGTTGTTTACATTTGATATTTTAATAATTTTTTTGATATTTTGTAGTTTTTAGTGGGCCCATTGCTTTTTGAAGTTAATAATGAGGGATAATTTGGGAAAGTATGTGATAATATTGTATTGAGATTCGAAACTGAACAACAAATTTAGAACAAGTAAAGTAGGCAAAATGAACAACTAATTTGTGACAAAGGAAGTACTTGTTATTTGAATTTATTTTTCTTTACATAGAGCTCGACGATAACTCGGGAATCATATCAAGAACTTTCATGTAGATTGTCACAAAATTTTCAACTCGTTAGTTCCTTCACAATATATGGCTTATCCGAAGTCTCACTGGTTTAAAATTGGCTATGGAGATTCCGCGCGATCTATGGAGATCAACCAACATATACCCATCCCTCAACTCTAAGAGTGACAAACAACCCTCCCTTTCGTTTACCTTCAACTCATTTTCGCGCGTTTTTATTCGTTAGCTAGGGGACTTTGCTAACCTCGACTTCGATCCAAGACAACCTTATTGAACCTATTCTTAGTCGGAGTCCTTTTTTGTGGTAGTTTGTTGTTTCTGACCTTTGTATTAGCTTAATCCTCTAGCTAATCGGGACTATATTTCCATAATTGAGATATGTGTTGGATCATGTTCATGCACATTTACGGTACTATTCAAAACATAATATCTAAAAAAGAAATTAATTAAAATGATATCCAATTTAAAAAATGGTATATGTTGTGGTAAACTCGCATGGAAATGTATCTCAAGTCCCTTTCCGGTGCTCATGCCCCGCTGCACAAGCGGGGTATGAGTTGTTGTGCGGATGACCAATTCTAACACAAATACACACACCAATAGACACAAGATATTATAGTGGTTCCCCAAAAACACGGGTACGTCCACATTGAGAGTTGTTTCAATAATTTCGGTTGAAAACAAATGGTGTTCGGGAGGAGGATACGAAACCGGTATCGACTCGACTCAACCACACACACTCTCACTCACACAGAAACTCACAAGGTTTCTTTCTTTCGTGTATATCTCTCACTCACGTATATCACTCTTGTATATCACATATATATTACAACCCTAACTTAGCTCTTCATATACTGCCATATATATAGGTAGTGAAAGAGGAAACAAAGATGATAACATTCATGTGCTGGCAGCTGGCAGAGAATAGAGAGTGAGCAACTTGACCACTTCTTCAATTTACGTCATGGCATGCATCATGCATGAGAGTGATGGCTTGCCCACAGTTTTAGAGAGAGAGGTTGCATGCAACAGTAGCTTGTTTGCATGCATTATGGTGGTATGGAATATAATTGTCAATTATCCCCCTTCCATACCAATTGGAGGAGAACGTTTCCCGCTGCGCTTCAGTTGATGTCCATTCGGGCTATGTCTCTGCATAGCTCCAGCTTATCTCGAGTAACAACTTTAGTCAACATATCAGCAGGGTTCTTGTCTGTATGGATCTTAACAATCTTCAGTAATTGTTGTTCCATCACTTCGCGTATCCAGTGATAGCGAATGTCAATATGCGTCGTAAGAGAATGGTACATTGCATTTTTGCTCAAGTCCAGAGCACTCTGACTGTCACAATGTACTTTGTATTCCTTCTGAATAATACCCAGTTTCTTGGAGAAATCGCTTCACCCACAACATTTATTTGCCAGCTTTCGCTGCAGCAATGCATTCTGCTTCTGTTGTAGATAAGGCAACACACTTCTGCAATTTGGACTGCCATGACACAGCTCCCCCTGCAAAAGTAAATAGAAATCCCGAAGTAGATTTCCTGCTATCAATGTTGCCGGCCATATCTGAATCTGTATAGCCTTCCAAGATTGGTTCTGCTTCCCCATAACACAAGCATAGTTTCGATGTACTCTTCAGGTACCTCATAATCCACTTGACTACTTCCCAATGGTCTTTGCTTAGATTCGAGAGAAATCTGCTCACAACGCCTACAGCGTGAGCTATATCCGGTCTGGTGCAAACCATTGCATACATCAAGCTTCCAACCACTGAAGAGTAAGGAATTGATTCCATCTCTTCCTTTTCTTTCGTAGAAGAGGGACACGATCTCTTGCTCAGGTTGAAGTGATTAGCCAGCGGAGTACTGACTGGCTTGGCATTTCCCATTTTGAACTTGGCAATCACCCGTTCAACATACTTCTCTTGTGACAACCACAGTTTCTTGGCTTTCCTGTCACGAACAATCTTCATGCCCAAAATTTGTTGAGATGGGCCTAGGTCCTTCATATCAAAGGACTTGGACAGTTCTTGCTTCAGTTTGCTAATCATATTAGCATCCTGTCCAACTATCAACATGTCGTCAACATACAACAATAGAATAACGAAATTACCATCCGGGAATTTCTGAATGTAGACGCATTGATCTGCAGAAGTTCTCTTGTACCCATGACCCACCATGAATGAGTCAAACTTGATGTACCATTGCCTCGGAGCTTGCTTGAGGCCGTAGAGACTCTTCTTCAGTTTGCATACCATATGCTCTTTCCCTGTAACATGAAAACCTTCTACCTGGTCCATGTAAATTTCCTCCTGTAGATCTCCATGGAGGAATGCTATCTTGACGTCCATCTGTTCAAGCTCAAGGTTCAGACTAGCTGTCAATCCGAATATCACTCGAATTGATGTCATTTTCATAACTGGTGAAAATATCTCGTCAAAGTCAATGCCTTTCTTCTGTTGGAATCCTTTGACGACCAATCGTGCTTTGTGCTTTATCGGCTTTCCGTTGGAGTCTTTCTTTAGCTTGAACACTCATTTGTTCTTCAATGCTTTCTTGTCTTTCGGAAGTCTCACCAAATCATAAGTTTGGTTCTTCTGCAAGGAACTCATCTCTTCTTGCATAGCTTCTACCCATTTACCTTTGTCTGTATGAGTAGTTACTTCCTGAAAGCATTCTGGCTCTCCTTCATCAGTAAGCAAAATGTAGTCTGACTCTGGATATCTCGTCGACGGAATCAGAGGTCGGCCTCTTTCAGATCTCCTTGTCTGAGGCTCTGGAGGAGCTACTTCTGATTCTGTAGCTTCTGGTGGAGGGGTTAGTGGCTCCCCCTGCTTAACACCTTCAGGTTCCTCCTCTGCTTCTGGAATTTCATCCTGCAGTTCTTCATTTTCGGGGATGAACTGTACTGGTACAGGATCTGGGATGATATTTGTAACACTGGAACTCGCACCGCTGGACTCTGTGGTTTCTTCAGTGTCTTCGTATGTCTGGTTCTCTTGGAACACAACATCCCTGTTTCTGATGACTTTCTTCGCTTCTGGATCCCATAATCTGTATCCGAATTCTTCGTCTCCATATCCGATGAAGATGCATGGAGTTGATTTCAGATCGAGCTTCTGTCTTTGCTCCTTGGATACATGTGCAAATGCCTTGCACCCAAATACTCTCAGGTGAGAATATGAGGGATCTCTTCCAGTCCATACCTTTTCCGATACTTCGAACTGGAGCGGTACTGATGGTGATTTGTTGATCAGGTAAACGGCGGCTCTAACGGCTTCACCCCATAATGGCTTTGACAACTTAGCCATACTGATCATGCTTCTGGCTCTGTCCATAATGGTCCGATTCATTCTTTCGGCTACACCATTATGTTGCGGGGTACGTGGGACCGTCTTCTCATGTCGGATACCGCGTTCAACGCAGTATACTCGGAACTCATTAGAAGTGTACTCGCCTCCATTGTCTGATCGAAGGCACTTCAGCTTCTTTCCAATTTCCCGCTCAACCATGGCGTGGAATGCTTTGAAGTAATCGAGTACCTGGTCTTTTGTTTTCAGAAAATATACCCACACCTTTCGTGAAGCATCATCAATGAAGGTGAGAAAATATTTGCTACCGCCTCAAGAATCAACTTCTAAAGGACCACACACATCAGTGTGAATCAAACTCAACAACTATGATCTTCTGTTGGCAGTTGAGTTAAAAGAGACTCTATGTTGTTTTCCAAATAAACAGTGATCACAAGGGTTTAAATGAATACCTTTTGATACTGTGATTAGCTTCTTCCGAGCTAATGTAAGCAACCCTTTCTCTCCCATGTGACCGAGTCTTTTGTGCCACAAATTTGGTGAAGTCTCATCTTCAACTGCATTAAGACTGTCAGAAATCACCTTCACATGGGTAGTGTACAAAGTGTCGTGTATCTTTCCTCGGGCAACAATCATGGCTCCTTTTGTCAGCTTCCAGATGCCATTGCTGAAGTAGTTGCCATAGCCTTCCCGGTCTAAAGTTGTACCGGAAATAAGATTGAGACGCAGATCTGGCACATGTCTCACATCTTTTAAGACCATACTGCATCCAGTAGAGGTCGTGATCTGGATATCACCGATACCCACGATCTTCGAGAAACTTGTATTTCCCATTCTCACTGTACCAAAGTCTTCTGCTTTGTACGTGGTGAAAAAATCACTGTGGGGAGTGGCGTGATAAGATGCTGCTGTGTCAATCACCCACTCGGCTTCATTGCTTCCAGCGTGAAGGCATACCTCTTCATCGACTGAGCATATAGTGATATCTCCTGCAACAGTGACCAGTGTGTTGCCATCTTCATTCTGTGGCTGGTGGCTGCTTTGACCTTGCTCCCTTTGGAGTTTGCGGCAATTCTTTTTCAAATGTCCCGCAATACCACAATGATAACAAACATAGTTATTCTTTTGTGGATTTTTGTCATTGCTGGGTCGGCCGCGGTTTTGGGACCTTCCTCTACTTCTGCCTCTACTTTTGCCTCTACCAGTTCCGTAAGATCGTCCGTGACCTTCGGTGACAAACGCATGTGTTTGATTCATGTCGGTTTCCTTTCTTCGGGCTTCTTCACTGAATATGGCATCCTTGACTGTTGCCATAGAGAGTTTGGGGGCTGAGTTACCGAGGGAAACCACCAGTGTCTCCCAATTGGGAGGTAAGGAACTGAGCAGAAGTAGTGCCTGAGTTTCATCGCCAATATTTAACTCTACAGATGCAAACTGGTTCACCAGGCTCTGAAACTCACTGGTGTGTTCGGCTGCAGAAGCTCCGTTCTTCAGCTTCAAATTTACTAGTCGCATCATAAGAAGTACTTTGTTTCGAGCTGTCTTGGCTTGATACATATCCTCGAGCTTCTTCCAGAGCTCGTAGGCGTTGGTCTCTTGAGCAACATGGTGGAAGACACTGTGGTCAATCCACTGTCTGATTTGGCCAATCGTCTTTCTGTGCATCTTGGTCCAATCTCTTACCGCAACTAACGTCAGCTTTTCGCCTTTGTTTTCTAACGGGTGTGCCAAATCCTTGCAATTTAGCAGATCCTCCATACGGGGTTTCCATATGGAGTAGTTCGACGCAGATAATTTAATCATGGCACCGGATCCTGAATCTTCCATCGAATCGGATAAAATGTAAGCTCTCCTTGGCTTCTTTGATATGTTCGGAGTAGAATCACGCAAAATGGAGTGTACCGTTGTGTCCGGAACAGTCAAAAACCTTAAGATCGCCTCTGATTGCACTCAAATCCGAGTTCAGAATAGTTGAAACACTGGCGAGGGGCAAAATTGTAATTTTGTAAAGCTGAGGGGCAAAACTGTAATTTTGCAAAGCTGAGTGGCCAAAGTATAATATTTGCAAAGCTTGCGCGCGTGCTGCGCGTGGGATTCACGCGCGTTGCAGGGGTGGCGACGCGTGAAGCGCGTGGGCCTAACGCGTTGAAGGTTGATGACGCGTGAGGCGCGTGGCACCGAGGGCTGTGACGCGCGGACCTTCAGGCGGCGCGTGGCGGTGCGTCCGGCGGATTTTCCGGATTTTCTCGACGGGGATGTGATCCTCCGGAGATGGGTCAGCCAAATATGTAGGTGGTGTAGCGTTTTTGCGTAGAATTGAGCTTCGAAATAGAGGATAAACAATCGACTCTGTTTTTCGAAAAAACAGCTCTGATACCACTTTGTTGTGCGGATGACCAATTATAACACAAATACACACACCAATAGACACAAGATATTATAGTGGTTCCCCAAAAACACGGGTACGTTCACTTTGAGAGTTGTTTCAATAATTTTGGTTGAAAACAAATGGTGTTCGGTAGGAGGATACGAAACCAGTATCGACTCGACTCAACCACACACACTCTCACTCACACAGAAACTCACAAGGTTTCTTTCTCTCGTGTATATCTCTCACTCACATATATCACTCTTGTATATCACATATATATTACAACCCTAACTTAGCTCTTCATATACTGCCATATATATAGGCAGTGAAAGAGGAAACAAAGATGATAACATTCATGTGCTGGCAGCTGGCAGCTGGCACAGAATAGAGAGTGAGCAACTTGACCACTTCTTCAATTTACGTCATGGCATGCATCATGCATGAGAGTGATGGCTTGCCCACAGTTTTAGAGAGAAAGGTTGCATGTAATAATAGCTTGTTTGCATGCATTATGGTGGTATGCAGTCTTAGAATAGCTTGCCTCCAACTCACTGTAAAATCTTCGGTCACACTTTGTCTTCTTGCCCTTCTGCATGTATATCTAAAAGGCTAAGTACTGAATATTACTTTTAAGAAGTGTCATTTGAACATTGATAGTTTTATACCTTAGGTTTAGACGTGGCATTTAGTCTACATTTCTCAAACTTAATTGAAACCGCAATAACTTATTTAGGCTGGAAATGTTACAAGTCAATGAATCAAACAAAGCTCGTCGTCTAATGAAGGTTTAGAAACTATAATCTGGATTCATAAGACTCTTCCAAGACCTCCTGACTAGCAATGTTAAAAGGAAGAAAGATCTCCACTCAAGTGTTTGGGTTCTCTTAATGAGTTGTATTTACATATATTTTTTTTTAGGATTATTTGTGAAAAAATTCCTGTAATTTCATACTAGGTGCACAAAACCCTCATTTGATACAAAATGTGTGTACAGATCCATTTGATTTTCAAAATGTTGCAACTTACCCCATTTTACTTTAAAATAATATAAAATCCCTAAAATACCCCTTCTAACCTAATAAAAATAACAAATATTGAATTAATAATAAATAATGTATAATAAAATGATAACGAAATAAAATAATTAAATAAAAATAAAAAATTTGAAACAAGCCGGCTTAATTTTTTTTAATCATAAATAAATAAAAATAAAAAAGTTTGTAAAGAATAATCTTTTTTTTTTCATTTTTTTAATATTTTTGAAAATAAAATAGTAATTCTTTTGTTGATGTTTTTCTTAAATATATTTTTTATGAATGTATTTTCATTTATTGTTTTTGTTTTTGTAATTTTATTTTTTTTAAAAAAAAATTACACTGGATTAATTTGTTTAATCAAATGTTAAATAAATAAAAATAAAAAGTTTTTAAAAAATAGGCTTATTTTTTTTTTCAAAATAATTTAATATTTTTGAAAACAAATATAATTGTTTTGTTAATGATTTTTTTAAATATATTTTTTATAAACATATTTTCTGTTTTTGTTTTTATTTTTGTAATATTTTTTTAAAAAACTTATTCTAATGGTATTTCAGACAATTCATGTCATAATAGTGACAAAACGCACATATTTTTTAATAATAGGATCTCAAAAAATTACAAAGGTGTTACATGCACTATATGTATGCTACCGGGGGTTAAATGTTGCTAACCCTTTTTTTTTATGATGAGTTATTCTTTATTAGGTGACAATTATTGCAATTGTGCTCCAAAATTTTAAAATTTAGCTCCTTATAATTATTACTCTTTTACATATATATATATACATATACAAGCTTACTTTTCGGGGGGGCTCCAACATGCTCTTTCAGCAGAAAGCGGCATATATAATTATAGGTAGAATAGATTATGCTGTCATTTCCACCAAAAAGCGGGAATTTATATGTTTTGGCTTTTCACAACTTCCCATGTCACAAGTGCTGCACTATGAGTCTATGGCTGCTGATTTATGGAAAATCAACCCAAAGGAAAAGAGTAGATCAGTACCTTTATTCTGTGACAGAAGAGATGATGCTTTGTATTACATGTCAAACTATTGCTTTTACTTTCTTAATGTTGTTTGAAAATTTGGAAATTTGGTAACCTTAAAATTCAAGTTGATGCATACATAAGTGTGTTCAATCTTCAATTTTCATTATTGCCCACTTCCAATTTACATTGCTTTGCATGGATATAGTAAATTCATTGTGTCCATCAACTCCCTCTAAAGATAAATAGGCCACATTTTCTGACTTCTTGGTAATAGAAGATAAAGTATTACTGAAGTACTGTATGTAGACGAAGCTTGTGGTGACTGCATGGTCATAGTGTTGAAGGATATAATGTTGGCGTGAGTTGTCAATGTGTTATCTTTGATAACTAATTAGAGGAATTATATGATAGATTGTTATTTGAATTCCTTATGTCAAGGGATATGGACTATTGTTTTCTTTAGATAGTTATAGTCATTTCCTTTTTGAATCCCTTCTGTCAAGGGATATGGACTATTGTTTTCCTTAGATAGTTGTAGTCATTTCCTTTTTCTCTCCTTGTAAAGTTATATATCAGTGTATTGGTTGTTGTGAATGATATACAAGAAATATATTCTACCTTTTGTCATGGTATCAGAGCAGCAATCCTTGGACCTCTGCTACGACTAAAACAGAAGAAAAAAAATCACATAGCTTCAATCAGAAAATATGGAAGACCCTCCTACCAGCGTGGTGCAACAAGGAGGAAATTCCATTGACTCCATATTAGAAGATTTGACAACAAGGATGACAAAAGTTTTATTGAAAAACCAGACTCAATCCCACACATCAACCTACGATCTCCCTACTGCACAGATCAACATCAAGTTGGATGGCACCAACTATGCCTTATGGTCCCAGGTTGTCGAGATGTATATCTCTGGCTAAGACAAACTGGGATCGATATATCAATGGAGACCTCCCACAACCTCCACCAACAGATCCAAGTTTTCAAAAATGGAGGATCGAAAATGCAATTGTCAAAGGATGGCTAATCAACTTTACGGATCCACCCTTGATTAGCAATTTTATTCGCTTCTCGACTACAAAATCGGTATGGGATTCTATTGCTACTACTTATTTCGATGGAACTGATTCTTCTCAGGTTTGTGATTTAAAAAGGAGGGTGACTAGAATGAGACAAGGTGGAGGATCCATTGAAAAATACTATAATGATCTGCAAGGCTTATGGAGGGAGATTGATTTCCGTCGCCCTAACCCGATGAAGTGCGTTGATGATGTTCAGAAATATATTTCAATTCAACAACAAGATAGGGTCTACATATTTCTTGACGAACTAGATGACAGATTGGATAAAGTTCGGAGTGATGTACCATAACTACAACCGTTTCCTATGGTTGAACAAGCCTATGCCCACATTCGGAAAGAAGATATTAGACAGACAGTGATGATAACGGGCACAGAGACTACCACCGGCGTTGTCATGGTGTCTAAGGGAGTTAGGGTAGGACAACCACAACCACTGACTCTCCAAACTGTCAAAAATGGGTTGGCTTCTACGGGAACGGGAAAGCAAAACATGACCTCCAAGGTGAAAGTGCAATCTAAGGGAGGTGGTTGCACACACTATGGGAATGCGAAACATAATCGTGAGACATGCTTTAAGTTACATGGCTATCCGGAGTGGTGGAACGAGCTCAAGTCCCAAAAACAACGCGAAGTTGCTGCGAATGGAGGCTCGAGATGGGTAGCCATGATATCAGCCGAACCTTAATTATCCTTTATTGCTCAAGAAGAACTCTCATATGATCCAACCACCATCAACAATCAAGGTAACTATAGGTATGCATTACAAAGTTCTAACCATGATGATTACAATGGCTGGATAATTGATTCCGGGGCAACCGACCATATGACATTCAATTCGAGTGATTTTATCAAAATCACTCAACCAATGAGGACTAGTATTTCCAATACGAATGGAGTTACATATCCAGTTACAGGGGCTGGAACTGTTACTCTCTCACAATCACTCTCTTTATCTAATACAATACTAATTCCATCTTTTTCAAATAAATTGATGTTCGTAGGTCAAGCCATTGAGGGATTAAATTGTGTTGCTCTAATCTACCCAACTTTTTGTCTTTTTCAGGATATTCTTACCAAGGAAATCATTGGGCGTGGTACTAAGAAAGGGGGGTTATATTACACGGATGACTTCAGTTATAGTAAAACCAATGCTATGAATAATACCACCAGTAGCAAAGAGAGACAAATTTGGCTATGGCATCGCCGTTTGGGACATCCATCCTTTTGTTATATGAAGTACTTATTTCCAGGTTTATTTTCCAATTTACATGATCAAGAATTTAAATGTGAGACTTGCATTTTAGCAAAAAGTCATTGTGTACCATTTCCCATAAGTTCGAATAAAAGTGATATTCCTTTTGCTCTAATCCATTCTGATGTATGGGGACCCTCCCCAATCACTACTTTATCTGGTATTCGTTGGTTTGTAACATTTGTAGATGATTGTACTTGAATGACTTGGTTATACTTGTTGAAACGTAAAGATGAAGTTTTTGGTGTGTTTCGGTCCTTTCATGCCATGATTAAAACTCAATTTTCAGTGAAATTTCATATTCTTCATTCAGACAATGGTAGAGAATATACCGATCAGGATTTTCAAGTTTACTTCCAGATTCATGGTCTTCTCTATGAAACCTCGTGTACTCAGATGCCGCAACAGGATAGAGTTGTCGAACGGAAAAATAGGCATATCCTTGAAACAACATGTGCTCTCTTGATTGGAGCGCATATGCCGAGTCGGTACTGGGATAATGTTGTCATTGCCGTAGTCCACCTACTAAACCATATGCCTTCTAAAGTGTTGAATTTTGACACTCCACTACATGTCCTCTCTTAACACGTCTCCTTACTGAGTGTTTTGTTGATTTCTCCACGAATCTTTGGTTGCATTGCCTTCGTTTATATCCATAAAAATCAGCGTACTAAACTTGATCCTTGTGCAGTTCGTTGTGTTTTTTTGGGATATGCTACAAATAAAAAGGGGTATCGTTGTTACAACCCCACCACCAAGCACACATATATCACCATGGACTTGACCTTCGTGGAATCTAAGACTTTTTTCTCCCTTTCTGTATCCAACTCTTCTCTTCAGGGGGAGATGCGAGATGAGGAGCAGAATTGGTGAATTGGCTTATTGAATACACTCGAATATAGACAAATGAGGAGCATGAGGGTGCATCTGTTATGACACCAACTGTTGTAAAAACAAATATTGTGGCCGAAGACATTGAACTACCAGAAACTGAACCCCTCTACTCTCCAGTACCCGAAGACCCATATCCTGAGAATATTCCTGAGGTAAGCTCTCCTTCTACATATTATCCTAGTAATGATTTAAATACTTATGTGGGTTACAACTTACCTTTCAGACATAATCGCGGCAAGCCACCAAATCGATACTCACCAGAATTCGAAGAGAGAAGATCTAGATACCCGATTGTAAACTATGTATCCACTCAAAAGCTGTCAGAACCTCTCAAGCCATTTGCACATAAGTTGTCCTCATATCATGTTCCAAACAGGGTTCAAGACGCCTCAACAGACCCAAAATGGGTTCAAGCAATTAAAAAAGAGATGGAGGCTCTATATAAAAATAAAACATGGACCCTTGTCCCATTGTCGAAAGGAAAACAAATAGTAGGGTGTAAGTGGGTGTTCTCCATCAAATACAAGGCAGATGTATCTATCGAAAGATGCAATGCGAGATTAGTGGCAAAAGGATATACTCAGACTTATGGAGTAGATTATCAGGAGACCTTCTCACCGGTGGCAAAACTGAATACCATCAGAGTTTTGTTATCTCTTACAGCAAATTTAGACTGGCTGCTACACCAGTTTGATGTAAAAAATGCATTCCTTCACGGTAACCTTGAGGAGGAAGTCTACATGGATATTCCACCGGGTATACTACATCCGCTGAGATTGGGTTGTATGTAAGTTACAACGAGCACTATACGGGCTAAAACAATCACCCTGCATGTGGTTCAGCCGTTTTAGCCTGGCTATGAAAAGTATGGGTTTCAACAAAGTTACTCAGATCATACTTTGTTCTTGAAACACCGACTGGGAAAATTAATTGCTCTTATAATCTATGTAGATGACATGATTATTACAGGAGATGAGGTGGAAGAGATCACTAGACTTCAAGAACAGTTGGCAACCGAGTTTGAAATGAAGAACCTTGGAGGACTTAAGTATTTTTTGGGAATTGAAATGGTAAGATCAAAACAAGGTATATGTCTCTCTCAAAGGAAATATGTACTAGACCTACTATTAGAAGTTGGGTTATTGGACTATAAGCCTGCAGATACTCCAATCATTCAGAATCACAAACTTAGAGAGCATACTAATCAAGTGCCAACAAATAAATAAAAATATCAAAAGCTAGTCGGTAAGCTAATTTACTTGTCCCATACTCGCCAAGACATTGCCTACGCTGTAAGCATTGTGAGTCAGTTTATGCATTGTCCGAATGAAGATCACATGGACGCAGTAGTACGTATTCTTTGTTTTTTAAAGTCGTCTCTTGGAAAAGGGTTGATGTTCTCCAAGAATAACCATTGTAATATTGAAGGGTACACGGATGCAGATTGGGCTAGAAGTGTTGATGATAGGAAGTCTACGTCGGGCTACTTTACTTTTGTATGAGGTAATTTAGTCACATGGAGAAGTAAGAAGCAAAAGGTGGTATCATTATCAAATGTTGAAGCTGAGTTCAGAGGAATGGCCAAAGGTCTTTTTGAGCTTCTCTGGCTTAAAAGATTGTTAACTGAAATTGGCATGGCTCCTAACTCAGAGATAAATCTGTTTTGTGACAATAAAGCTACCATTGATATTACACATAACCTAGTCCAACATGACTGTACTAAACACGTCGAAGTGGACCGACATTTCATCAAACAAAATCTCGAAAATAGGATAATTTGTTTTCCGTTTGTGAAGTCTGAAGACCAACTAGTGGACATTCTCACAAAGGTTGTGTCAAGCAAAGTTTTCTGCAACTCACTTGACAAGTTGGGCATTAGAGATATCTATGCACCAACTTGAGGGAAAATGTTGGCGTGAGTTGTTAATGGGCTATCTTTGGTAACTAATTAGAAGAATTATATGATCAGATTGTTGTTTGAATCCTTTCTGTCAAGGGGATATGGACTATTGTTTTTCTTAGATAGTTGTAGTCATTTTCTTTTTCTCTCCTTGTAAAGTTATATATCAGTGTATTGGTTGTTGTGAATGATATACAAGAAATATATTCTACCTTTTGTCATATAATATTATGAGTACATTATTTCTAACAACTTAAGCTTTTAGAGTAATTGGTAGTTAATAACTTAATATGGTATCAGAGCCCAGATTACCATCAAATCAAGGCCCAGTAATTTCCTAGAGAAATAGGTTATTTCTGCTTCGGCCCAAAGCCCGATGTGATGGGTAGATTGTTGGGGTTGTCCCACATAGGTTGTGGAAGGGGGTCATGGTCAGTATATAAGTGTGAGCAGGGACAAAGCCAGAAAAATTGGCAATGGGGACAATCTATGACATTGAGGACTGTAAGAACACTTGTTATTATTGTTTATTATTGATATGTTCTAGACAATAATCATGTTGAGTGAATTGTGAAGTCGGGTAGGTGTAGAAAAATTAAAGTGGTCGAGCAAAGGCATGGACAAGTTTCGTCAAATTCAAATGAAGAAGAAGCAAGTTTGAGCGAAAAATGCATTTCTGGATGGCATAAACGACATTTTTTCGAGCCACAACTGTAAGAATCATAACAAGGGAATCGAGGGGGTTCAAATGACACTATTCTCAAGAAAAATTGGTTCCAAGGGTTTTGCTACGCATGACCTACGCTTCCAATGTCTAGAAAGTGTTGTTTTGACGCATGACCTACGCACGGCCAAAATGGCCCTACGCATGACCTACGCACCATAAGTAGGAACTCCTACGCAGCAAGCAGGGTTAGGCGTATATTTGGTAAACTCAAACACTAATTCGTTTCAACTTCTATAAACTTGGGTTACACTCCAACATATCCTAGCACGTATAAAGAGTATATACACCAATATTGGTCAAATTCACTCCAAATTATAAGAGGATTAAATAAAGGAGAAATTCTAGTTCAAAAAAATACAAATTTACTCAAAATATGATTCTCTTCTCTATAAATAAGAGGAGTCTTTACATAATTTTGGTGTAGCTTTTGGTGAGAGATCTCTGCAATTCTTCTACAGTTTATATACTTCTACAGAGAGGAAATTATTGAGTGGTCATATATCTTCTAGTTCTCTCTTCGGGTTAATTCAATTGTGTTTCTACATCGATAATATTATACACAATTGGATGACCTAGATTCTGAAAAATCAACACACCACATATTACAACTTGGTTGTATAGATCCGTTTGAGAAACGGAGTCATCTGAGTGCGGAGATCGAAGCAAGAGGCTTCGTGGTTCATTGATCGGTTGAAAAACAGAGCCGTCAGAGTACGGAGCGGAGCGAGAGCTTGGTGGAGCGCAAGTGATTCAAGTCTGTCAGACGTCGAGTGAAGAAAGACAGATCAAGAGTGATTTGTAAGTCTAAAACTTTATAGAGTATGTGTACTTCTTGATTCATAGCGCATCGATATCCAAGTGTATCCGTGATTTTTACTTGGAGCGTTTTCAAGGTTTTTCACGTAAAAATATCGTGTGTCTCTATTGCTTTATTTTCTACACTTAGATTAATCTTTGCATGATTTATCTTGATAGAGAATTAGAATAAATTGACTTTTCCGCAATTATTTTTAATTTGTCAATAAATCTATAAAAAACCTTTTCACCCCTCTAAGTTATTTTCCTTAATCACCTAGGTAATTTCAAGGACAATTTGAAATTTGATTGAGTTTATGATAGTAATATCTGCTATGTAGAATGAATTAAGTATATATGGATTAGATGTTAGTGCTTTAAGTATTTTAGTTGAATCACAAGATATCCAATCATTATAATTTTTGTTGAATTGCAAATTATTAAATCCATTTACAATTGTTATCAGATTCATTATTTATCTCATGTCAGGGTAAACATATATACCACCCAAAACGATTCAGATTGCTACCTCGAGTAAGCATGCATAATGGTCATATTATAACGAGTAAGGTTGTGGATCTGGATTAAGAATAATGTTAGAAGTGTCCTACAAAAAATTTTAGATAGAAATTAAATTAAGAATAAACAAAATAAGAGTTCATTTCATCAACAAATAAATTATTGAACCCAAAAGCATCCTATCCTTCATTATAAGCTTATAATGTAAAATATTGATTTTTGCACACTAGAAAGTTTGGGTCACTGGATAGCTGAATTGATTGTTAATTCCAATACCCCCAAAATTAATAGAGATGCGCGTAAATTAACCCGAATACCACTACCCTAAAAATAAAAAGTGATCACAATAACCTAAAAAAAAAAAATTTTAAGAAAACATTCTTTTGGAATTTGATTGAATTTATGATAGTTTTGATACTTCTCCATTTGCGTTTTGTCTTTGAGGAGGAACACTAGTGGGGACCGATTGGTTTGAAGTCACTTTCTATTACTAGTGTTTGTCCCTCAAATGTTGGGTTGTGCATGTTTCTTTCTCCGACACCCCTTAGGACCCTTGTCTCCTACATTTGTCTCTTTACATCGTTTGCAAATTATTATTTGTTCAGTTCTAATTGAAAATGACTTCACTTTCTGAGCCATTAAAACTTGAGAACAGTTGATGCCCACAACCACTCACACTGCTAGTGGATGTAAAATCCGGAAATCCCCTTACCAAGAGAACTTCTGTTATGTATGTGTGTGTATATATATTTCCTTCATGATATCTCATTTGCCTCTCAAAAGGTATATTAGGTTATGGTTCCTATGAGACTCATGGGAGGGAGTATTTACAATATCTAACTTCTGTGTTTGGTAAAATATCTGAATTTAGCCTCCCTTTGAACCATTTTTATATACTTGCATCTTTTTAATCAGGCCGACCTGAAATCCCAAAAATAGATCGGTCCCTGGGCGACAGCAAATGTAAGGCCCCTTTAGATGTAAGGTTTTACGTCCTTAAAAAATTTTAAGTGCAAACAAATTACTCAAAAATAAATTAAATTTATTAATATTTAAAAAATGAAAAATAAAAAATAATTTTCATCTTGGTGTTGTCATGAAAATTTGTAATTGTTAGGGAAGTATAGCAATCACATGACAAATTGTTTCCGTTGTGCAAGTGCAGCAGTTACGAAAACCTTAAGTGTAGTCACCAAACATTGTGCAATTGCGAAAAAAATCTTCTAGATATAATCAGAATAATAGTTTTATTTGAATTAGACTTTAGTTTCACTAGTTAAAAATTTGATTTTTTTTTTTTTTTAGTTTATAGTAACTGAAATATAAATTTTTGGGGCCCAAAATTGTGAAATTGAAATTTTAAATTTAGTACAAATGCGATGTTAAATAAATTATTACATTTTTTTGGATTTAGAGTAAAATAATTTTTATTATAAAAAAAATAAATAAAGCCATTAAAATAAAAAAAAATAATAAAAAAAAAGGTGGTCACCTAGCCTCAGGGGGGCATGTTTTTATCAGTAGCTTGCCTATATATACATATATGATATATAGTATTATTATAGTATCCTTTTATGACTTTGTCAGTCTTAAACCTTTTTTTTCCTTATTATTTTCCATAAAAATGACCCATTTTGAACCGAGAAGGCAATTACCTGATTTTGGTAGGTCCAAAGTCTGTGTTAAATTGTAGAAAATGTAGCAGCTGGGTGCATGCTAAATACTTCCATGGCATGCAAATTACGTCATACTAAATAGATTAAATTAATTTGTCCCTATTGACATTATTATAGCATCATATAGATTATAGACTAAAATACATTAGATTAATTGGTTCCTATTGACATTATTATAATATCATACGAGTATTATATAGAGAGCCCCATTTGCAAATAATATTGTGGTATAATAGTAATACGTATTTTTATCATCTTTCCTGAGCTTTGTCCTGCAGTAGTTAGGATGTATGCATCATAAGAGTGAAAATTTCCCTCTAAACCTGCATATACCTAACCAAAACTGTTAATTATATATTAATAGTTTCTGTCTAGAATGCATATATAGAGTAATAAAATAATGAAAGGATATAACTCAAAACTAGACAATACACCAAATTAATAAGATTTCCCCCCATAAATTCTCTTGCGGTAAAAGGATATTTTTTTTGTAATTAATAATTAATCTATGCAAAATACAAAAAATTGTGGTGAGGTCGTGACCATAACTCATAAGGCATAAGTATGTAAAACATTATATTTCAGTATATACATGTACACCATGGTTAATCCGGTCACGATATCGGTTTTGATGGCGGTTGAAGTATCGGTGTAATATCCTGGACGAATGGGTGGGATGGAAGAGTTTGTAGGTCCTTCACCATGAGGTTCTAGGTTCAAATCATCTCAATTACGTTTTCATCTAGGCCACTGGAGGTTTATCCCAGTAGTTAACTTCAGCACCTCGGGGATTAGTCGAGGTGCGCGTAAGCTTACCCGGATCACCCCGGTTACCGAAATAGGTACAAAATAACAGTATCGGTATTTTTCAAAAGCGTTACAAATCAAACGATGCATACCATATCGAATGATACTGTGATACAGCAAACCATGGCACATACCTACCCAAAAAAATTGTCAAATTTTTATTTTGAATTGCAGTAGTGAAATGTGTGTGGTCAAATAAGTATCCCAAGTCTTGAAAGCAGCTTTGAATATTTAATAGAATGCGCATGAACCTGTTTCCAATTATCATTAAGTCTCATAATTGCTTCATTTTCTATGTTAGGAGTGAAGTTATAATAATATGAAATAATATGAAATCATACTCATGGTGAACTTCAGAAAAACATGAAATGAAAAAGTCAGTGTAAACTAAAGATGCAACAGTACATTATGGTTGCTTGTGGGCCTCACATTCCTATCTCTTTCTCCTTTTTTTTTCCTTTGTCATTATTAAAGATGATTGTCTCTAGTCACACAACCACATATATAACTATTAGAGGATTATACATACATATGTGTGTCTATATATATATATATATATCTGTGATTGGTTAGTAAACCTAAAGCCATCTTTTGAAAGCCTTGTGTTAAGCAATGGAAACTACTCAATCTCTCTCCATTGAGAGCTTCTCATATGGTTGGTTAGTAAACCTAAAGCCATCTTTTGAAACCCTAGATGGTTCCCTCAGAGCCTCCATTGATGGATCAGATGAAGCTTCCTTCATTGAAATGGACCCAAACTTACCACCCTCAAAAAGATTCTTTATAGGTTCACAAGAATTCAATTTTGACCTACCTTCATCAAACTACCCTCTAACCCTAGTTCATGCTGATGAGCTCATCTCCAATGGCTTCCTCATGCCTCTAGTCAAAATTGAACCATATAGGGCTTCTAAGTCCGCTCCCACCACACCTATGTGTTCCCATGCTCAGAAAAATGTGGGTTCAGCTGGTAAGCTTCGTTGTTCATCGCTGAGGCGGTGTAGAAGATTATCGAAACGATTTTTTCAGAAGTATTTGGATTTTATTACTCCACTCTATCGTAATTTACGTGAACAAAGATCTGGCTCGCGAGCTGAAAGGGTGGTTGGGAGAATGCAAGAAGTGAAGAACTGGATATATTCACCAACAGCATCTCCGAGGGCTAGTGTAGCTCAATCCGCTGATAATTGGCGCCGCTCCTGTGATTCCGAGAGCTCAATACATGATGCAGTGCTCCATTGCAAAAGATCCATTGGTATGTCAAAATATTTCACGGGTTTACTGTTGAAAGATTTAAATATTAAAGTTACGTTCTGTTTTAAAATAATAAAAAAATAGATTAGGATTTAAATATTAAAGTTACGTTCTGTTTTAAAATAATAAAAAAAAATAGATTAGGATTTAAATATTAAAATTACACGATCTATTGAAATTAACATTTGTGGATATGAAAATTTTGCGGAATTTTGATATTTTTTTGTTTGAATGATGTAACTTTCAGGTAAATAAAAGAAAGAATTAATGGAGCCAAAAAAAGGAGATGGACAAGCAGAGAGAGGAAATGAGAGGTCTGAAGAAGATCACCGGTCACTTCTTTGTCCTCGTCTTCGTCTGGAAAATAATGTGTATTTGTCTTTTAGGGAAGTTGAAGCTGTACAGATAATCGGCCATGGATAATATTCTTCCATTTGGGCTGTGAGGAAGAAGATAAATTAGTTATTTTTTATTTGTCTTTTTCGACGTGAAGAAATTTCCTAGTAGCTAGAAGGAATCTCTTAATTTCTGTCCTGTGAAGTTTTATTTATTTATTAATGAAATCAGAACTATTTTAAATATACAAATGAGTCGAACTATATGAAATTTTATCACTATTGTTCTTGCTAGCTCAACTTGGAGGTTGGACCACATGATTAAACTACATGGAACAATTTACCCCTATTGGTACCTTTTTAAAGAGGCTAGCTGCAAAATCAGTGTTTTTTTTAGGGTTTAAGCTTTTGAAATACTTTTGTTCTCATTTATGCTCACAGATGCAATCTGTTAGTATTGCAATATGTGTGTGCATGGCACAAGTTTTGAAGCATATATTATGAATACTACAATTTTGAAAACGTATATCTTGAAACAAGTTAATTAAATAAAATAATTATGTATTTAACTACTTTGAGTGAAGTAATTATGTAGTTGACAAGTTAATATATTTTAAGGGGAAAATTAATCCAAACAACTTTTATATTTTCCTAATACCACGCCTCTCTTAATTTGAATATTAATTTGACTAGATTTTCCTTTCCTGGTAATTATATCAATTAATTGACATTTCAATTACATGTTTTTTAAAATTTTGTCACATTTGTAGTATATGATCCCAAAGTTATTATTTTTAAAAGTCTCTAAAATACTGGATCCCATACCAAATTACAGTCACAAGTATATTACATATATTACACACCTTCTGCTGCAATAAAACCAAGCCTGGGATTAAAATATTTGGAACCCATACCAAATTGACAATATTTTACTACTATAGAAGAGCGCATGCCATGGTTTGATTTAATATATATATATATATTGTTATGACAATCATTAGGAATCACGTTTCTTTATTATTGCGCTGTCTCTCATCTCCATGTTAACATGAGTTTTTTATCTACAAAATGAGAGAAAAGTACTTGCTAAATCTCACTAGATTAAATCAAATTATGTAATTAGTTTAAATTTACAGGAATTTCTTCCAAGCTCAAGTATTTTCTTCTTTTATCCCTATGAAGAAAATTCGAGTAATATTTCTTGTAAACTCATTACAAATATATCATATTAAGAGACTTGGTGATTACTATTCCACCCATGCAATAAAATATTCATATACAAGTTATCATGGTGCATTAAACTCCATACAATTTTGTATAAAGATTTTGGGTATTAACCCAAATGGTTGACCATTTTGAAAATTCAATGAATATAATGTCTTTTTTTAATACAAACGTTTCGAGAAATTTTTGTATGTTTTAATTTTTAATTAAATAAAACTAGTTAGAGGATTGCATTCCTAATCCAACAAGTGAAAAAGGCTTCCACTCAAAAACAGTCTTAGGTAGCTCTCAAGTTTTGTATTTGTATTTGAAATTGAAATGATTCCTTTCATAAAACTACAATAGTCATAGCTAGTCCCACCACGAGGACATCACGTGATACCTCACATTATGGGAATCCTTATCTTCTCTACTTTCAGTGGTTTGATAAGAATGTAGGCTCAGTTCTGTCCATTCACGACCCTAAAGGTGTTTTTGCAATCTAATTAATTTAACGTATGAAAATAATTTTGCATTATATAAGTGTTCTTTTATAGCCCACTTTGGCAAGTGGTTTGATATAAGTACAGTAATTTGCACTAACATCCCTGAGGTTTGCATCTATTCTATCTAGGTGCTGATTTTTAAAATTTTCACACAAACACCCCCTGAGGTTTGGTTTTGCTTGTCATGACACCCCAAATGACCAAAATGCCCTTCAAAAAATTCGAAAATAAATATTTAAATGTGAAATGACCTTTATGCTCCAACCCCAAATATATAAAATTTCGAAAAACATATATATAAATTCGAAAAAATGTATAAAATTCGAAAACAAATATTTAAATTTTGAAAAAAATATATAAAATTAGAATAAAATATATAAATTTCGAAAAATATATATAAAATAAAAAATATATATAAAATTCGAAAATATATATATATATATTTTGAAAAACAAAATTCAAAAAATTATATAATTTCGAAAAACATATATAAATTTCAAAATATATATAAAAAGTTCAAAAAAATATATATAAAATTTGAAATATATATATAATTCGAAAATATATATATATAATTTGAAAAATATATAAATTCGAATATATATATATATATATTTCAAAAAACAAATAAAAAATTCAGAATATATACATTTTCAAAAACAAAATTCAAAAAAATTATATAATTTCGAAAAACATATATAAATTTCAAAAAATATATAAAATTTGAAATATATATATAATTCGAAAATATGTATATATAATTTGAAAATATATATATATATATATATAATATATACATATTTTTTGAAATTTATATATGTTTTTCGAAATTATATAATTTTTTGAATTTTGTTTTTGAAAAAATATATATTTTGAATATTTTTTTTTGAAATATATATATATATTCGAGTTTATATATTTTTAAAATTTTATATATATATTTTCGAATTATATATATATTTCAAATTTTATATATTTTTTGAAATTTATATATGTTTTTCGAAATTATATAATTTTTTGAATTTTGTTTTTGAAAATATATATATATATTTCAAATTTTATATATATATTTTAGAATTATATATATATTTCAAATTTTATATATTTTTTTGAATTTTTTATATATATTATGAAATTTATATATGTTTTTTTGAAATTATTTAATTTTTTGAATTTTGTTTTTGAAAATATATATTTTTTTAATTTTTTAATTTTTTTTTTGAAATATATATATATTCGAATTTATATATTTTTAAATTATATATATATATTTTCGAATTATATATATATTTCAAATTTTATATATATATTTTTGAATTTTTTATATATTTTTTGAAATTTATATATGTTTTTCGAAATTATATAATTTTTTGAAATTTGTTTTTGAAAATATATATTTTTTAAATTTTATATATATTTTTTGAAATATATATATTCGAATTTAAATATTTTTCAAAAAATATATATATTTTTTCGAATTTTATATATATTTTTTATTTTATATATATTTTTCAAAATTTATATATTTTATTCTAATTTTATATATTTTTTTCAAAACTTAAATATTTGTTTTTGAATTTTATACATTTTTTCGAATTTATATATATGTTTTTCGAAATTTTATATATTTGGGGTTGGGGCATAAAGGTTATTTCACATTTAAATATTTATTTTCGAATTTTTTGAAGGGTATTTTGGTCATTTGGGGTGTCATGACAAGCAAAACCAAACCTCAGGGGGTGTTTGTGTTAAAATTTCGAAAATTAGCACCTAGGTAGAATAGATGCAAACCTCAGGGGGTGTTAGTGCAAATTACCCTTATAACTAATATAATAAGGATTATTTGCAAACCTTATGCATTATGTTTTTCTAATAATAAGGCTTTTGTACGAACCTCAACCACCGAGATGCTGTGCTAATCTTTGAAGAAATAAAATTAAATAAATAAATAAAAACAGATACAAACATTTTATGTCATAATCATGTTTATGAGAGCGTGGTAAATTTTTTAGAATGTTTATATAGGATTCAACATGATAAGAAATTAATAAATTTATGCCGGTTTAATCAAAAAAATTATTTTTATTTTTTGTATCATAATGATAATCTCAATTTTTTGATGGTTGCATTGTTGTTAAGTTTTTCGTTAAAATGTATTTGAAAGTTATACTTATAAACGAGTTACATGATTTGTTTACTTTAAATGAATATGAAATAAGCCGTGGTCGAGTCTTCCAGTAAAATCATTTGACTTTTTATTTAACGGTTGAATGATTCATGTCTTCTAACAATTTAACAAACGAATCATGTTCAAATTAACATATATGGGATGACAACAGGTGCGGTTCTGGGCAGGTGTACCCTTTTTTATTTCCGCAATCGTTAAGAAACTTCCATCTCATTCCCGCCCAAAATTGGTTAAACGAGGTCGAAGGTCACTCCATCCCATCCCATCGGGGTTTTTTAAAATCGTTGAATGCCCACGGGTACCCGTTAACAGTTGAAATTTTCAAATATATTACTTTAAAATTAAACTCCACGAAATTATATACTTAAAACACAAAATTCAACATTATAAAAACTAAATAAACCACCAAATTATCCAACAACCCAAATTATATTACATTTTACCGAAAAAGAAAAAAAAATTAAAATTTTCCAATATTAAATTCACTTAAATGTAGACAACAACAAAAATAGAATTTAGGACTAGTGGTTTACACCTTATTTTTTGTTTACTATATATATATAATTATTATAATATGTCTAAATGGGGCGGGGCGGGAACACCTAAAACCGTCCCCGCCCCGTTTATGTGCGGGTTTTTTCCCCCATCCATATAGTATAAATGGGGTACCCGGGATGGGGCGGTGCGGGGCAAATTATCATCCCTAATATACACGTAATTTTTTTTTTGAATGGTAAGAAACTCACACACCACACTCACAATTCCTCTTAAGAGGTTCGAACCCCTCACATTTTCAATTGGGGGGGTAACGTTATACCATTGCAACAAAAAATATATATATATTTAAAAGGTAAGAAATTCACACACACTGTCTTCACTGAGACTTGAACTTTGACCTCCCATTTGGGAGCAACGGCCAGTACACACAATATATTTGGCAACAATATAACTTGTCAATAATTACCACCATATTATAATTTGAACATGTGTAACACCAAATATGAAATTATGAATCATCAACAAATCGCTAAATGCTTCTTTATATTGTCGCTAGGGAAAATGTTCGGGTAGGAAAAATTCTTAGATTCAAGATGCAACCATCCAGACTGACGATTTAACGGAGTTGTAAAATTACGAGTAAGTGAAAAGGAATATATCTCGAGAGATTCTTAACTCATTCCATTCCAATGACTGGACAAGTAACCAATGGCGAAAATTTTCCTCAATGTATAGGCCTTATGATGAGTTCCCTAGGTACTCCCCAGGTGGCCTATTTTGACAACCTCTTGTGACATTCCTAGGTCCAAAACCTATTATGTCCCAAAATTTAGTTTCACGGCATTAAAATTCAGGTTTCTGTTTTAACCAATGGGTAAATTACACTTTCACCCCTATTATTTGAATATATTATAGCTTTCTCCATACTCTTTGGATAAGTACAATTCCACCCCCTCAAAATCATCAGTGTTTCAATCCGATAATCGAGAAAAGGAAATTACCTAATTATTCACAATAATTCATTCTATTTTTATTCCAAAATAATTTATATATTATTTTTACTAATATACCCTTAGTAAACCTAACATAACATAACCTAAACCTAACCTAACCAAAAAAATATTTCTAAATTGTTGAAGACTTATTTTTAATCTATATGTATATATATGATGTATATATATGTAGGGATGGCAACAGGTCGAGTTTGGCTAATACCATTATCATTCCATTTAAAAATTACTAATATCAAATCCGTCTCAAACCCGCGACAGGTTATAATCGGTAATACCATTACCACCCCGTCGGTATAAACGGGTTCCATCAGGTTACCATCGGTTGTACTAAATTATTTCTAATAAATTAGAAGCACAGTTGATTTACTAAATTATTTGATGACAAATTAAGTTATAATGCGTTTGATAACAAATTAAGTTATAAACCAAGTATCTCTCTTTTATTTTAGGCATATATTCTCTTTTACGTTATATTTAGACAAACAAATGTATATATACGTATATTGACTGAAATTCTTCCAATATATATATATATATAGATGTCAACACCAAGAATCAGATTAATGAATTATATATAGACAAAGACGCACATATATATATATATATATATATAATTAAAATTAAAATCGTAAACGGGTTGGGGTCAAGTTACCAACGGGTTTTTTAGAAAACCCAATCAGGTTGGGCCGGGCCGGAACCCGGCGGGGTCGGACCATTTTGTCATCCCTATAAATATGTGTGTATTTGCATGTTAGCATGGATGTTAATTTTGGTAGGAATATTCATGAGCATTGTATGGAGATGGGGTTTGGCTCGTATTTATATATTTAGGTTCAATCTTCTAGGATTTTGAAAATTTCTTTTACATATGAATTTGGTTCGTCAGAGGCGTAGCCGAGGAATGAGCGGAAGGTTTCGGTGTTGGATATGATGAGGTCGGTGGTGGGAGAGGTGTTCATGGTGGGTTAGGTGTTTCGGTGTTGGAACAAAATTGTTTGAGAAGATACAGAGGGAGGATCACATGGAGAAAGAAAAAGGACCACAAGGATAATTTTGTCCATAAAAAAATATAAAGATAGGGTAAAAATATCATTTTACTTCTTTTAGGAAGGTCAAATAGTTAGGTTTTTACATGATTTGAAGGGCAATATAATTATTTCATGTCTAAAAATGAGATGACATCATCGTTGACCGGTGTTAACTGTGCCGGAAGTTTGAAGGAGTGGGTAAAGTGTAACCAATATCCAAACTAGATGGGTCAAACTATAATTGTCCAAACTAGAGGAGGTCAAAGTATAATATGTCCAAATAACTTGGGGTCAAAGTGTAATTTACCCATCCACCCATCATGTACGAGAAGTGAGTAATAGCCCAAATTGGTCGACCCAATATTAGCTGGAGATATATATGTATATGATAACCAGTATTTGCACAAGTCACGAGATTGATCACATGTCAACTACGAGGAAAGGGAGACAGAGACAAAATATGCTAGGAGAAGTGCCAAAGATTGATGATAAAGCTTTTATGTATGTATCTACTTCTTTTTGTCTTCCTTGTTGTACTTTTCTCTTCTCCTCCAAGAAGAGCCACAACCCAATTGTCCTTCCCTTGTTGCTATTTCAACTAAGGATGAGGGGACCAAACCTCATTCTTGCCATTTGTTGATCATGTTGATCCTTCAGTCACTGTTGCTTCTAACAAGAGACAATAGTTGAGTCACCAATCAATGCAATGAATTGCAATATGAGAAATGGGAATCTTTATTGACATCTTGAAGTTGTAGAGGAACAAATTTTGATTATTGAACCAAATTAGGTTAATCTCAAGGCTGATAGCTAGCATTGTGAAAATGAGATCAAATCAAATTAAGGAAGGAAAAACCCAAATACACCAGAAGAATTCAAGTTATTTGTTATGCTAAAGATAGAATAGAGAGGTTGGAATTAACTAACGCGTGTAATGAGGTAGCGTTGCATAGGTCAAAAAATTTATTTACCCAAAAAAAAATAGAGGTTGGAATGTGAGAAAATTTCAAGTTATACATTGTGGATGTTGCATATCACTAACATGAGCTTGAGAAAATACTTTAAGAAAATGAAAAAAATAAAAAATATATATATAAATATTTTATTTGTCCATATATTTTTTATACTATAATAACAACACACCAAAGTCCATTTTTTTTTCTGCATAAAGAAGATGATTTTATCCAAGGTTGAGATTTAAGAGGCAACATTTTGGTGAACTATGGTTCACAAAAATTCATTTTAGAATACAAATAGACATGAAAACAAAAACAGAATTCAGACAAATAAATTGTTGTAGATGTCGGAAACGTATAGCCTGATATTATTGTTACACATTATAGGACGACAATAAGTAATAATGCATGGGACTCTCACTCTTCAGACCTTGTGTTGCAATGAACATCCTTCAAGTTATAGACAGGGTCAATGTCAATGAGTTGGTTCGCTAACTACATCCGCGAAGATAAAAATATTGTATATATCGACACACACACAAAAAAAAAGCCATCACAATTTCAAAACAAGAAAGAGACGTTAATTAATTTAAACATATTTGAAATTATGCCCTAATTGTGAACATGAAGGGAACAACTTCATTAATGTACCTTGATAAAGGGAACCACAACATTCCCTGTACTATCTCTATAGCTACCAGTCTTTGTATCAATGTCTCAACAAACATTAGTACGTACTAGCTCATGCTATGGAGTGAATTCTCATGCTTTTACTGGCTTTGAAGTAGAATGAAGCTTTCTGATTTTTTGAGGTTTTTCATGAACCTCATATTTGCATGTGTATGTATAAGATACATTACGTCACCTTCACAATACCACTAAGGAGAAAAGCAATGGAAAAGAGGAAGAAGCATTCATTTTCAATGTCTCTTTACTCTTAATATCTTGTGAGAAAAGTGGATAGCCAAGTCTTGATCTTTCGTTATTTGTTTTTCGCGATTGTTCCTCGAGTTGGTAAAAATTGATTGTCATGTAAAACGTATACCTTATTTTGTTTGGTTGGAAGGAAGAAAAGGGTTGTGGACATCAACTTTTAAGAGTGCATTTTAAGGGCATTGACAGTTGTTTCGAATTGATGATTCTATTTACAACAATGAAGATTTTGTTGAGATTGTGGAGCCTGAATCACATTGGAGATGGGAGATGTTTATGTTGCTATTTCGGGGACTTAGGACGGGAGTCGAGCTTCCTGATCAACTCGCGGGGTTCAGGAATAACGCCGCCTCGATTTTTTTACTAGTTATTGACTATTACGTGCCTTGATATTTAATATGCCTGTCTATGAGTATTTTCCATGTTTGTATTTGTACCCTTTATATGCCCTACATAATTATGCATCAATTTCTCTTATTTTTGGGTATAAATAGAGAGAAAGGGAGGAGATAAACTATAATTATCCTATATTCATGGTGATATATATATATTAGTGTGTTCCAAGAAAGTAACCCTATATTTTGGATGACTCGCGTAAATCTCTGTGTATTTTGTTTGTAATTATTTTAGTAATTAATGTTTTTTACTCTCAACAAATTTTAAGGCCCTATGAACCTTAGACTGTCTATAGTGTGAACAAATTTTAAGGCCCTATGAACCTTAAACTGTCTACAGTATGATCTTCCTTGAAGACCAAATACAACCAGTAAGGCCATGAATAAATAAATATTAAATAAGCTTAAATAAAAAGGCACAAATAAATTAAAATGATAAATAAATAATAAATAATAAATAAAATAACTAAATAATAATAAATTAATAATAATTAAATAAATATTTAAATATTAAATAAAGTTGTACAAAAATGAATAAATAAATATTTAAATTAGGTCATTTAATTTTTATTAATAATTAGTTCATAATTTATTAATTTTAATTTTTTTCGTTACCAAACACATTTTCAGTTTTTTGCTTTCAAAACTTCCACAGCACATGAATTTTACCAAATATGTTTTACTTTCTATCCAAATGAGAGCAAAGCAAATCACAATTTTTATTTTGTAAAAAATAAAATCACAGCAAAAAAGAAAAATCACAGCATTACCAAACAGGGCCTAAGGATCCGAAGTTGCTAAAAGTTTATGTGCTTCATTAAAGCTAGTGCTGACAATTCATGTCGGTGTGTCGTGTTCGTGTCAGGTTGAGATCATGTCGAGTTAAAATTGTGTCGTATCGAAAAAGACCTGGTTAATATAAGTGTTAAATATGTTCAACCCTAACCCAACCCACATGTTATCCGTGTCAACCCATGTAATTCATTTAGTCTATTTATTATAATATATTAAATTAAATTTGACACAATCCAACACAAAACGAACTATTTAACCTATAATTAGCAAAATTAAATTGAATTTGACATGATCGAGTAATAGTTTATTAATATATTTCAACTCATGACCAATTAGAGAAAAGAAAAAACATATATATATATATATAAATATAATCGCGTCAAATATGTCGTGTTCGGGTTACTCGTGTCGTATTCGGGTTGACCCTTATATTCTCGTGTCGTGTTCGGGTCGACCCTTATACAGCTTCAACCCTTTTATGGTCAACCTTAATCATTTTAATTCATGTCGTGTTCGTGTCGTGTCTCATTTTGTCAGCTCTAATTAAAGCCGAAAACACTAACTTAGGTCTTGTTTGGTTGGCGATTTGCTTCATAGTTTATGTTTTCAAAATTTGGACCGAAAGAGTGGTCTTTTCGTCTATTTCAGTACTGTAGTAGGCTAGTAGCCTAAAAAATAAAGGGTTACCTGCGAAAAAATTCCATGTAGTTTCATACTAGGTGCGAAAAATTCTCATTTGTTACAAAATGTGTGTATAAATCTATTATGTTTCAAAAATGTTGCAACTTACCCCCAAAATGATATGAAATCCCTAAAATACCCCTTATAACCTAATAAAAATATCAAATATTGAATTAATAATAAATAATCTATAATAAAAACAAATAAATAATAAATAAATAAAATAATTAATAATAAATAAATAAAATGATTACATAAAAATAAAAATGAATTAATATATAAAATAAAATGAATAGATATTAAATGAATAAAGAATAAATTAATAAAAATAAATAATTGATAAATAAAATATAAATATAATATAGTAAATAAAATGAATAAATAAATAAATATTAATTAAGTAACTAATTAATTAATTAAATTATAAAAAAATTAATAAAAAAAAATTGAAAGAATCGGCTTATTTTTTAAACAAAATAATCTTAATATTTTTGAAAAATAAATTTATAATTCCTTTGTTGATTATTTTCTTAAATATTTTTTATAAACATATTTTTTGTTTTTTGTTTTTGTAATTTTTTTTAAAAAACTTATATTAGGGGTATTTCAGATAATTTAATTCACAATAGAGACAATTCACACAATATGTATATTATAGGGGGTTAAAAGAATCACATGGGATTATAATTACTATATGCATCATACAGGGAGTTAAAAGCTCACTACCCAAATATTAATCCCACTTCAATCTATGTTTATCATTTCGACTCTGCAACAACAAAAATCGGCTAAAAGCAAAAACGCTGAAAATGAAATGCAATCCAAAGAGAGCATTAGCTAGCCCTAGATACCAAAGGTTCAGGTTGCAGTAAGTTCCACAAATGCTTTCCTATAGCTGCGAAATTTCCAACTGATCGATCAAAACATACTATAAATCCAAGCCACCTCTTATTCATGTAGCAACATATATCACCAGCCCTCATCTATAACACTAGCCCAACTATATAGAAGTGGGTAGCCCAACAGTCATACAATAGTCTAATAGATGTAAAAGAGGAGTCTCAATTAAATAAGCATGCCATACAGGCCCAATAAAGTCAAAAGTAAGCAAGCAACTAGGGTAACTAGGGTTCCACACGGTTCAATTTGGTAGGGTTCTTAAAAAATTTGGAACTAAATCATTATCAACCGTTCTTTGAAAACAAGAACCAGAACCATTAGTTAAAGAACCAAACCAAATTAAACCATAAAATAAAGGTTATGTTCGGTTCGGTTCCGTAAGCATATTCTTTCAAATTATACATAACATACATCAATATAAATTATGAAAAACAATATTGCCAATTTCAAAATTAAAAACAAGACTCTTAAATAAAAAATTACACACACGCACGCACTCCCACCTCCATCCGCACCCCCAAAAACTCTCACACATACGCACTAAGAGGATAAGAGAGAAAAAGATTGTTTATGGAATTTTCATATTTTTTTTATTGCGTTTTTTTAAAAAATTTCAGACATGGTTTCAGCCAAGAGAATTGTTGAATGTTCACGAGTTAAAACGTAAAATTTATGAGTTCATATTTGTATATGAACCAACACATATTTAGAGATCTATAAAAGGGGAGAGAGAAACTAACATTTTGTAGAAAACTTAGAAGTCAGTGGTAATGAGGAGAAGAGTTATTGTGGCCAGCGGTAATAATGAATATTAGAGATGAGAGGGCTATAAATTATAGATTTTTTATGTATATGAGTGTAATATTTGTTTGGATGGTAAAAAACTATTAAGGTAAACTTAAAATTTTATTTAATATACTAATTTGTATTTATTTGATGTTTTAAGTTTATATGAATCTATATTTTTGTTAAATATAATGTAATTATATAAGTGAGTTATACATATAGATTATATCTAATTCATATCGATTCGGAACCAAACCAAATTTTGAACGGTTTTATTTTTTGAGAACCGGAATCAAACCAAACCAATTCAAAATCTGAACCAAATATATATTTATTTATATATATGTTATTATGATAGATGTGGATGGATTTTTTTACTTACTGTAAAACAAGAACAAGTATATATATATATATATATATTTATTTATTTATTTATTTACCATACTCGTCCAACTCCGAGTCCTGCCTTAAAGTCAGGTTAATTTAGAGTTTCACAATATATAAATTAAATTTCTAAATATAATCCTAATTCTAGATCATCTTTTTTGGATATTATGATATGAATAATAATTTAACATTAATAATTTAACGTGAAAAGAACAAAAATACAACTAAGAATCCATCTTGAAAAAAATAAAGAAAAGCTTATAATTAAAATATTTGGCAAGTTGAAAGTGCAATAAGTTTAGACCCTTGTTTGGGGCTGCAAACGAATCGAGCCGAACCAAATTTTGGAATGTTCAAGCTCGGTTCATTTACTAAACGAGCCTAGAAAATATGTTCAAGTTCGACTCATTTGCTTAACGAACGAGCCCGAGCCAAACGTCAGATTTAACGAGCCGAGCCCGAATTTGTTCACGAACAACTCGTTTCAGTGCAACATATATTAATCTTCCTAATAGTTGTCTGGATTGAGTTGTTGCATGTCTGTTTTAACATATTTTTACTAGTATAATTTTTTATAAATGAATTTTATGTTATCACCGCCTAATTTCTATAATCTTTTCACAATAATCTTCATAATTTGTTCAATTTGAACATTTTTTTTTGTCAAATATAATATAATTTTACTATTTAACTTATACGAGCATGTTCACGAGCTTGGCGAGCCGAGCTTAGTAATGTTCAAGCTCGGCTCATTTACTAAACGAGCCTAAAAATTATGCTCAAGCTCGGTTCATTTATTAAACGAACGAGCACAAGCCGAGCTCTTAACGAACCAAACTCTAACCTGCTAACGAATGACTCGATTCATTTGCATCCCTACCCTTATTCTCATATTGGAAGAGAACTTAATCGGTAATGCTTGATTTGACACTCAATCCATCTTTTTTAGTTATAATACTTGACATGACTAACAAAGTAATTTGACCTCAAGTTGCACAATATGAACGTGGCAAATAATGTAATACAATCCATTTACGCAAAGTTTAGCTTTTGGACTTATTTGGAGGATGTGATTTCATAGTCTTCATAAAGTCACACACTTAAAATTCACAACTTTCCTATTACATCACATAACTTGGTTCAGTTTAAAACTGCGATCACCCATTTCACAATTCATGTGGGAATCGGATATTGGGTCTGACAGAGATAATTTGTTTCTCGGAAAAATTATTGGGCTAGACTTATTTATAATCTGAACTTTAATACTAATGTTCGATTATTTTAAGCTTTACTCAATTTCAAAAATTAGCTTAAAAATTAAAATTTTCCCTCATACTTATAAACCACCACCAACCTTGTGGAATATCCCAACATACATGTATATAGAAAAGCAAAATTTTCTTGGTAAGTCTCACTCCTAACTTTTTTGGGTTCTAATTCTAAAGCTTATGTGTCTCTTCTTTTTTGTTACTCTAAAGTCTAAAGCAATCATATGATCACGTTCACCAAATCTTAGCCCTTAAAATAAACCAAGTGACCAATAATATGGCGAATTAAGCTTTCACATAAAATCATCTCCACGTAATTGTTGCTTTCTTGGATCGTGACAGTGCTTAACCTAATTTATGGTCTTGCAAAATTGGTTTTTATTTTTCCTTTGCATAAGAGAGATGGGTACGAAAAGTTAATAGTTTAGTGGAATGATGAAATGGCAAAAAGCAATTAATAGTCTTGGAAATCTATTGGGTTTTGGTGGAGGATCTTTTGGTTTTTGTTGGATTTTCAAAGATCCACTCTCTTAAAAATGTACATAAAAAAGTTTATATTCATGAGTCAATATTCAAAAAGAAGGTCATTTTAGAGTCTTTACCAAAGTTTTTGCTTTCTTCTTGATCTACTTTTGGTTGGGTCACTTGGGTGCCAAGGTTGTTACTTCATAAACACAACAGGGTACAAAACACACACGTGTGTGTATACATATATATATATGTATATATACATAAGAAGGTGCCTATACGAAATTCTTTTCACAAGTGAGAATGTATGTAACATGTTGTGTCTCGGTTACATCTTGTCCAACAATGTTTGAAAAGTTTGTCCGCTTAGTGCCATAAAATATGAGAATCCATTGAAAAAAGGAAGAAGGTTTAGGAATTAGGAATCAAAAAGTTGAAAAAGAAAAAGAAAAAAATAATAATTGAAGATTTATTTCCATTGTCGACTTTTTGAAGTATAAATACTTACCGTACCCAAAATAATAATAGTAATAATAATTGAAGAGACTTGATCCTTGATTAAAATTGAGGTATTTATGTAACTTTTAAAATAAATATATGTTTGCAAATTATATTTGTTTGATTTTTATGTCCTGTGACCCCTTGGCCAACAAAACATGAAGTTCATCCGTCTTGATGAGTGTCAATAATTAAATAATTAAAATATATTAATTCAGTCTATTTTCGAGAAATAAAAAATAAATCGAGTAAACTAAAACTTTAGTTTTCAGTAATCTGAATATAAGAAATTCAGGCTCTTAATACTCGATTATGTCTCGCCAAAGAAGGAAAATGTAAAAATAAAAATAAATAAAAGTACCAACAATATCACTACATGAATAAAACCTGTTCCTGTCTCTGTCCCCTCTATTTAATTTGTATCTTCTTTCGCTTTGAATCTGAAGAAATTAATGGGTAGAAACACACACTTCAAGCAACTCTTAATCCAGCAATGAATGAGTCCCATTTGTTGTTTTTTTAAATAAAAACCTGTTTTTAATGAGGTGAGAGGTTTTAATAAAATTGTCCATCAAATGGAAGGAAGCTTCCTATGAAGGTGGAGACGGCCTTTCTCATAAATACAACTATACTATATATATGTATGTATATATGTTATAGTCTTATAACAGCCTAATGAAAGCAAAACCCCCATTGAAGGCGTCTCTTAACTTTCTAGTTTCTAGTTGCACCATCTCACACCAATCAAATTGTTGGCTATGTAACCCACCAAAAGCCTAATGATAATGCTATAGTCACAAAATCTTTGTTTACATATGGGCAAAGGACATCATTGAAATTGACAAAATTAGGTTCTGATTATTTCTTCAACCACCATGTCACATAAGGTTACAAAAAATTCATGAACACCATGTGCATTATTATTATGTAATGGAATACAATATGTACATTTGGATCAATAGCATCATGCACCATTTGTGGTGGTGTGGTGTGTGTTGAATTGCAATTAATTTGAAATACCACTAATTATTTATTTTAAGGATCTCATTTTGCCTAACTTATTTTTAAATTATTTCTTTATGTCGTACACATCCATTGTGATGATTGTTGAATTTTGGTTTGATGGTATTAGTTGTTTCTCTTCATGGTACACAAATGAGACATCCCACAATTTTCCATCACATTAAGTTGACAAGAGCGTGTACTTTGAATTCAATGAAAAAGTGATTATGTATAAATTGACTTGATGATATTGTTAAAATTCTGATCATATTATAATTGTTATTAAAATCATATTGAATTTTTGATCTGGTATCATATCAAGCGTTCGCTTAAATGTTATTCACTTAAAGAGAAGTACATGTCGAATTGGTAGGGTAGTCCAATCATAATGATCCAGACCGTTGCAATTGAGTTTGAGTGAAAGAGTATTAGAGAGCATGTCTCACATCAGATTCTGATGAAAAAGTGATTGGTATAAACGATTGATGTTAATCTCATTCTTTTTTATTTTATTTAAATTATTGTGTATAAGAATAATATAAAAGAACATTGTAGATTAAGTTCCTTAATGCCCTCTGATGGAATGTGTCACAATTTTATTATTATTATTAAAAAAAATTATCATAACTCAGAATGCACATAATAAAATATGATAGAAAAATATAGACATTATCAAAACAAGGGGAAAGGTGAAACAAAGTTTATTATTTCATAATTTGCATCATAAATCACCAATGAAAAAAAAATAAAAATTTGTACCCCAAGTGACTTTTAGACGCCCACTTTACTAAATGAACATGTTCCAATAATAACGATCGAAACATTGCGATTGAATTTGAGTGGAAGAGTATTAGAGAGCATGTTTCACATCAAAGTATTGGTATAAATGATTGATGTTAGTTTCACTCTTATTTTTTAATTTAAATTATTGAGTATAAGAGTAATTTAAATGAATATTGTAGATTAAGTTCTTAATGCCCTCCGATGGAATGTGTCACAATATTTTTTTAATTATTATTATTATTATTATTATTATTATTATTATTTTATCATAGCTCAGAATGCATGTAATAAAATATGTTAGAAAAAGAGAGGAAAATATAGACGTTATCAAAACCAGGGGAAAGGTGAAACAAAGTTTATTATTTCATAATTTGCATCATAAATCACCAATGAAAAAAATAAAATAAAATTTGCACCTCAAGTGACTTTTTGCCGCCCACTTTACTAAATGAACATGTGATATGTGACGGACTTAGTAAAGTGGTCATCTTTGTAGCTAAAATATAACACCTCAAAAGAGCCAAAATTAAAAAAAATGGGTTAATTTCATTTACACGCCTTCTGATTTGTTCTTATTTTAATTAAATTTTTTTATATTTAAAAATCTTCATTCACACCCGCTCATGGTATGAAATATCTAAAATACCCTGATCTAAACATTCTTAGATTAATTTAATCATAGAATAATATTAACTCTATATCCAAACATTCTATACCCAAACCCTAAACCCAATATCCAAACACCCCCACCCCAGTCGCGCCCTGCCGCCACCACAACCCACCCCCAAACCCCACCCTGCCACCGCCACCCACCACACCACGTTGCGCCGCCACCACCAAACCCCACCCCCACCCCTGACACACACATAGAAATATATATATATATATATATATATATATATATATATATATAACACATCTGCAGTTTTAGTTTTTTTTTCTTTTCTGGAAAGTCACATATGCAATTTTACACACACATATGTATGCACACATATAAAGTAACATATATGTTACTATTTTTTTATTTTTTATTTTCAGCTTTAATTCTTTTAAGTTTTTATTTTTCAGCTTTAATTTTATTTAATCTTTTATTTTTCAATTTTAATTTCAATAAATACATCATAATTTAAATAATATTGAAATCACTTGGTAATTAATATATATATATATATATATATGCATGCAATAGATAGGAGTTTTGGTGAAGGTCCCACCCCAGAAAAAAAACCGAAAACTTGAACAAAAATTTGTTAGAAAATTTGCTATTTTTTTCAAGTTTCCTTTAGTTATATATATATATATATATATATATATATATATATATATATATATATATATTTCACGCCAATATAGTATATTAGTTCCAATAAATATCTCATAAATATATGTATATTTAAATTATTTTTTAAGTGTTTATCTTTGATTTTTATTTTTTTAACATTTTCTTCATTGTATATTTGTTCACTTTTTTTCTATATCGAATAAATACATCATTATATATATATACTAATTTTTATTTTTTTATTTTCAGATTTCTTGTATTATTTTAATATATTTTTATTAGTTTTTATATATGTTATTTGATAAATAAATTAAAAGAATATTTGAGTAAATTATAAAATGATGGGGTCAAATTGATAAAAAAAAAAAAAAAAACCCCATCCTTATTTTCAAACACAACATGAATGGTAGTTTAAGTATTAAAATAAAATTTCAAATCTCAGGAATGTAAATGATGACACTTTCAAATCTCAGAGGGTGTAAATGAAAATTCTCAAATATAAATTTTTTTGATTAAAATAAAAGCATACATAAGAGTGTATAAATAAAATTAATCCTATAAAAAAAAAATTCCAAAATGTGTACTAAAATGTTATATATGAAAAATAAAAAGCAAAGAATGTTTGTCTAGACTAGCTAGGGTCACTCTAGTTTAGTGCTATTGCTTTTGAATAATCAATATATATATATATATATATATATATATATATATATAACTATTCCCTCCGTGCAAAAATAAATGTTCATTTTAGTTCTTTTTTTGTCACAAAATAAGTTTGAAAAGTTAAATATTTTATTTGTTAATTTATTACTTTAACATTTAAATATTAAAGTTATAAAATATATATATTATAAATCATCACATTATTATAATCAGATCATGAATAAATTGAATATTTTATTCACTCATACTATACTAAAAATTATATTCTTAAAAAATTGTATTTTCGGAACTTATAATTTGAAACAGTACTAATTTTTGTTTTTGGGAAACAAAAAGAAGCTGTACATGCGGCCAGTGATGCTTGGTGATAAAGTAGAAAAAGTAAATATTGTAGTGGCATTACGTGTAACCCACAAATCATAGTGTTGCACAAACATTAGAAAACAAAGCATGTGATGCTGATCTGGAAAGAAACCCTAGAGGATTAGGAGGGGGGCTCGTAGTTGCCAGAGGTATCTATATGTAGGTCACATCGATCATGTACCAAATACAAGAACTCAAAATCCTTTTTCTTCTCAGATTCTCATATCATATGCCTCTTTTTGATAACTTGATACGTACTCTAAAAACACTTCCAAGCTCAACTGTCATTTCCTTTTACTCAATTGGGAAACGAAAAAAAAAACCTTTCACAATTTGTAATAAAATTTAGTTATTTCATCCAAGATTTATTAGGTTAAAAATTTAAGGGTCTATATGATTTGCATTACTAGAAAAAAATTTCTACTTTTAAAAATAAAAAATCTAAAAATTATTTGATTGTGTTTTCTGAAAAATAATTTTAAGAAACTCAATTATACAAACGTCTGTTATCACATAATTTTCTTTTATTGTTCTAAAAAATAATTTTCTATTTTAAAGATTATCAAAATTAAAATTTGAAGATACAGACCAAGTAAACATTAATTATTTTTTGATTAATCATTTTCTTATATAAGATTTTAATTTTTTAGTGTCTACAAATTAATATTCAAAGATTTATATTTTAATGAAAAAATATATGTTCATGCTAAAAATTTATTTAAGTCACAAATTATTTTGTCGTAAAATCTATGACAATATAATTTTTTTTTTCTAGTGACCATGTCCAAAAGTGTGCAAAATATGGTATTTTAATAAAAATAATAATATTAATGCTAAAAATATTTGTTATCACAAATTCATTTTGTAGTAAAATTTGTTACACAATCTAATGGTTATTTTTGTAGTGGAATACCCATAAAGTCAAACTTTAGCTAGGGATGTTGCTGTTCTGATTATGACTTATTTTCTTGAAGGAAAGAAAATTTGGACATAAGTAATCTTTGTTTGATTAGTGATTATTTTGAAGACTTTTTGTTGGAATTTGTTTTGGATATTAATTTATTTGTTCAATCAGAAAAGAGAGAAAAATATAGAGTTATATTATTTTTTTTTGTGAGTGAAATACCGGATGAGTCGTTAAACTGATTTAATCAAACCACATATAAATCTATATATCTTTGTTTTTGTGGTGTATGTGATTTTGTTTGCAATTATGTGTGTAATTTTGAATAAGAGGTTGTGAAAACCCTAACAGTTCCCTTTTAATATTGGTATTGGATTACTCAACAAAATCTCACAATTAGAAACATGGGGGCAATGTATGGATCCCCACTCACCATGCAAAGAAAATTCAAAAGAAGAGCAGAGAAAAGGGAATCCCACAAAAAGAATGGCTTTTCTTGTGGGTTCTCGACAAATAGGACTATTTTATTTTCTTGCATTAATTTTGTGGAGTGCACACTTGAATAAAAAGCATTTTATGAATATCAAATAGAAAAATGGAAAAAGTTTTGGTAGATCATTGTCACAGATATATATATATATATATATATATATGTATATGTATTCTAGATCGTGTCAAGCATTGTCCGACCCTCTTGTTGCTTGGTTTGGTTAAAGTTGGGCTCCCTCACTACAATACAAGTGAAAAAGCATTAGGGTCTTCTCAAGATTGTTTGCGAATAATGTTGTCCATTATTTCCCATCATAAACTAACCCAAGTGGGATGATAAGATGTGTGCGTTGAAAGGTGCATAAGCAAAAAGAAAGTAGTAGTACTTCAATATGGCACCAAATTGAACAAACCATTGCCACAAAATTCGTTTTATTTTATATACGGTATTGTTAGTACATTAATTTTCGTCTTTCTGTCTTTATTCTTTTTATTAATGAGGTCTTATTTTTTCCGATACAAAAAGGTATTGTAAAGAAATCAAAACATATATTGTATTGTTATTTGAAACTCCACAACTATTATGAAATAACTAAAGTTGCAAAAATAAATTATTAATGTTAGAAGAGGGAAGTATAAATAAGACTCTACCAGTGAAAAGTTATCATACTGTGAAGCTAATGTACTGTCGTGATTCATTCTCACTTCTGAAAGAGGTGAGTTTTATCTTGGAAAATGGAGAATTAATGTGAAACTCCTTCAATGAGATTAAGGGTGTGTTTGGATACTCTGTTTTTGTTCTGTTTTTTGTTTTTTGGTACTGTTCAAGAGAACAGAACATGTTTGGCAACCATTTTTACTGTTTGTTCTGTTCTCAATTTGGAAACTGTTTTCGTGAATAGTAGAAAAAACAAGGGAACAACAAAAACTTGTTTTTTTATTCTTTTTGGAATTTTTCAAAAAAAAGAATTGTGGTAGAGAGGAAAAATTATGTGAGAATATGTGTGTTTTTTTGCCCCAAACATGTTTTTTGTTTTTGTTCTTTTGGATGAGAAAATAAGAACAAGAACAAGAATTATTCTTATTTTTTGGTTCTCAAAACAAAAACAAAAACGATGGTTCCCAAACGGGCCCTAAATAACTTCCATAAAATAAAATAATATATCAATAAATAAAGGGGTTAATTTCATTTACACCCCCTAAACTACGCTAAAATATTATTTTGACCCCCCACTTTTGCATAAATGCATTTACAACCCTTAATTAAGAAAAAGACACTCATTTATACCCCTGATCACTTTTGGGTGTTGACTATGTAGGGAAAGACCATGCTGCCATTTGTCAAACAGGTATAATTTGAATTTTAAAGCTATCGTGAGTAAGGATAGCTGGCAAACCCTATTCCAAGTTAGTAAATCCTTGAACCTATATCCAAACACCCATTTCCACAACTTCATCTCTCTCTCTTCACTAAAACCCACGTTCGTTTACATCTCTCAACCGTTCGTTCTCTCTCATTTGAAACTTATCAAACTTCTCATCCCATTCTTCGTTCGGAAAGGGTTTTGATCTTCTCTCATCATGAATACCCATCTCCTGGTCAGATATTAGACGAAGAGGGGATCGGTTTGAAGAGAAATATTGTTCAAGTGTTTGGACTTTGAAACCACAAAGAGGTAACTCATCTAACCTCTCTTTTACGTTCTTTCTCTACTCTCAAACATGATTTTACTTTTCTGTTGAATGCATGCGAAAAAATAGGATTTTTTCAGATGTAGATCCAAGTTTAGGGTTTTTAAAAAAATTGATTTGAATCTGTGATGTAATTAGTCCATAAATGGTGATTATTGTATTTAAATTTGTTTAATTTGTTAGTTTGTGCACATTAACATATGTTTTAGAGTTTTCGGTTCATGGTATTCTGTAAAATTAAAGTTTTAAAAAATTGATGTTAATTTCTTATTTAATTAGTATAAAATTATAATTATTGATGTTAATTTGATGTTATTTAATTAGGGTTTAAATGATTCTTTATGATCTGAGTGCATGCACGATTAGGGATGGCAATGGGGCGGGGCGGGGCGGGTATCACCCGCCCCATACCCGTACCCGATTATTTTTCCCCGCCCTATACCCGTCCTGTCCCCCCGTTTAATTTTTTATTTTTCCAAACCGACCTGACCTGCCCCGGTTAGCTCCCCGCCCCGATTACGTATTAGTTTTATTAAAAATATATTTTTTAATAATAAAAAATAATATTATTTTATTTCTAATTAATATTATTATTCTAAATTTTTTTCTAGAATAAATCTATATGAAATCAAAATCAAACAATAAATCTATAATTAAGGAGAATATTATATGTATATCAATTTATATGTATATCAATTTATATATATATATATATATATATAAATTTATAATTAAGGAGAATATATATATGTATAAATTTATATATATAAATTTATAATTAAGGAGAATATATATATATGTATATAAATTTATATATATATACCTAATCGGGGCAGGTTCGGGGCGGGGCGGGGGTGCCCCATACCCACCTCGATTATAATCGGGGAATTGATACCCGCCCCATACCCGCCCCGATTAGCTAAATGGGGCGGGGCAGGGTGGATAAACGGGGCGGGTTCGGGGCGGGGCGGGTTTTTTTGCCATCCCTATGCACGATGTGTTGAATGCTTCTTTGTAATATCTTTTTTGTTTATTGTATTTTTTTTCACGTTTAACAGTGATGGCAGATCCCTTATTTACTCATGACATATATGTTCATTATGAGGGAACTACTGTTAGTATAAGAAGGGTAGATCCTGACATGTATAGTATATTAGACTTTCTTCAAGACATTAGTGAGACATTTCTTAGTGAGGAAGCTAGGGGTTTGCATATACTATTTATTGTGTTTTACCTGGTTTGAAGGGTAGTTGAGACTGGCAAGCAAGTTATGGAAATGTTCTATGAACATATAGGTGTAAAAGATATCAATTGTTTTGTTAAGCTAAGTGAAGTTAAACCCTTAGCTGTAATTGAAGATGATAAGTCTAATGTGGGGTTTAATAATGAGTCTAATAAGGATGTTGACATGAATGAGGGGGAAGAAGAGCCTGATGTAGATGAGGAAGAATGTAATGAGAATGAGAAATTAGTAGATTTAGAGGAGGAAGATCTAGTTTATGGGCTTAGGGAAGAAGAACAAGATCGGGTGGCAGAAGGTGACCCTGATGTGGTCATATCAGATTGTCCTAGTTCAGATGAGAAATTTAATGCTAATGAGGACTGCAATGTGGAAGATGGGTTGTCTAATTATAAGTCAAATGATGATGTTTATTCTGACTCAAGTTTGGAGGAGGTTGGTGTGAGATATCCAAAGAGGGGCAAATCAAAGAGTAATCCATGGAGAATCCATTGTCAGACAAAATCACATTCATGATTAAAAAGTACCATGGAGAGCACACCTGTGTGAGGATTGATAAGAATCCATAAATAAAATCTACATGGATTGCAAAATGATTTTTAAAAAAATGAAAGCAAAACCCACAAATGACAATTGAAAACCTAATGGACCAGCTGCAAAACCCATAAATTATAATAAGTGTTGTAAAGTTGTCAACTTATTTTGAATTGTTATGATGTTGACTAAACTTAGGTTTGTGATCATTTTGAACTATGAAATTATGTTTGGATTATTAGGTGTTGTATGGTGTTATGAAAACACTATTTGAACTGTCATGATGAAATGTAATGTTATTGAACTTCTTTTGTGTAATTTTGTCGGTGTATTGAACTGCCATGATGTTTTTGTTGAGAAAATAAATAGCCAACTCATTTACTTGAAACAAATAGTGTAAATAGATAAAAAAAATACACATGTATAGAGTAAGTTTGAAGGAATAATTAGTTATTTCTAGAGCTTTCAATCTTGACTAAATTATTTTACTTTTGGCCTTCAATTCTTCTACTTTTTCATACAGTGCAACTAGCTCTCCATCACTACATGAATAATCTTCAACCTGCATGGGATTACACCATCCCCAAATGCTGCATTTTGTATTTTCATAAGCATAATACAACCTCCATTTGTTGGAATTTTTGTCATTTTCGGTAATTTTGACTATAGCAAAATTTTCGCACTCACACATCTTATTTACTACTCCCACTTCCATAGTTTGTTTGAGACATGAGTATAGATGAAGAGAAATATAGAGATAAAATGATGGAAAGGAAGTGAAAAAATTGTTACAAATGAGAGTCCAATGAAAGCTATTTATAAAGCAAGCTTTGTGACCGTTTGAGGGGGTGATAATGACAAACCCAAACTCAAAATATGACCGTTTGTACAATATAGCCGTTTTAAAAAAAGAAGGGGCTAAATTGATTAATTAAAGTGCTATGTTTGACACCTTAAACCAGTTACATTATGAGGGGGTCAAAATGATTTATTAAAGTAGTCAGTTTGACGCCAAAAATAACCTACTACAATGAATGAGTCAAATTGATATATTATTGTGCATAAATGGTGCCAAAATCACATAAAAATGGGGAAAAAAGTAAGGATAGGACCAAGGGTAGTTTAGGTATTTAACATGTCAGCTATGAAAAGTTACCAAAAGTACATAAAGGGGTGCAAATGAGTGTCTTTTTCTTAATTAGGGGTCTGACTGCATTTATGAAAAAGTGGGGGGTTAGAATGATGTTTTAACATAGTTCAGGGGTGAGTGAGGGAGAGAATGAATTTGGTAAGAGGTTCGGGACCCACTCTGTTGTGGCGGTTTAGAAAGGAGACGTGAATAAATCTGGTGATGGTATATAGTATAAAAATGAAAACACGACCTTTTGCAACCGTCCACATAAAATTATAAAATGGAAAAGAAATATTTTTTTATTTTCACACTCCAGACATATTATATGGTAAAAGAGAATATGGAAGACAGATAAGTTAAGTTACAGAATAAGAGCAAAAGCAAGAGCGCAGAATATAAAATTCTGGTACCTTTCCGTAAAAAAATTTCACTTGACTTTATATACAAGAAAAAAATAAGCAGAAATGATTTTAAAAATTAAAAATTATTTTGAAAAGTAGATACCTTAATTTTTTCGAAACCCTCTTTAAGGGTCAATTTTTTAAAATAAAAAACAATTTCTGAAAAATTGATCCAAATAGATCCGTGTGTATAAAAAATAAAGAATATGTTAGAATCATAAGTTACTTCACTTATTTCATTTTATTTTACTTGAAATATAATAACCATAACATATTCTTCAACTTTAAATAAATGAGACCTAAGAAACTCATATGTTTAAATTAGGATATTAAAGAATTTGTTTAAATTTTCGTGCATGATTACAAATTATTATAAAATAATGCACGTCCTAATTAAATAAAATAAATACTAAGTTTGGATATTGGATACACAACAAACACATGTATATATGCATGTACATGCATTCTACACACTCTTAATATTTGTAGAGTTAAGAAATAACAAGTAGAGATTAATTAATTAAATTCTGTCCAAAGTTAGTGGGCAAGGTCAATTATTAATTTATTGGAGCCAAAGAGGTTCGTAAGCCCAAGATTCCAAGAAGTCCTCACCCCATAGCATCTATCCATGGAGAATGGAGAAATAATATTTTGTTATATATTTAATATTTATATATAGTGGCCCTTGTTGTAAAAATATACACACATACATCAATATGTGAGATTATACATTGAGAATTTGAGAGATAGTTTCTCTTCTCAGGTTTGTGCCTCATCTCTTAAAAGGTTGAAGGGCTTCAAGAGTTTGAAAAGCTTACTCAACGCTTTTGATATGATTTTCTTCACTTTCTATATCATCATTATAATGCATTTGTAATTGTTTCTACACAAAAATGAAGACTTGAAAACCTTTTAGCTTCCAAAATAAATATGAAACTTTAATTTCCATTACTTGTAACATCGTTATGATCTCATATTACTTTCAAGATCAAGAGTTTTGATTTTAGATTGATAAGAACTTTGATATCTTTATAAAGTAGGAATTTAACTGAATTAAATCCATCTCTCACTATTTTTTATTCAGTTCCACTAATTTAAGAGTTTTGTTCACTTTCAATATTTTGAGAACAATTAAAATTTATTTGATTACGAGTTATTATATAATAAAATTGAACCAAATCATATGCATCCCTAATATTTGCTCAAGTAGGGCATGTTTGGTTGGTGGTCTTGTTTTGGATATTATGGTATTGTCTTGCATTTTTGAGATCAGACCATATTTGATAAGGTTGGTCTAAAAAATTCAAGACAAAACCACAAAGATCAAAACCCCTCAAAAATCTCCTTTTCCAAAATTAACAAAATGTTGGTTTTTGTTGGTCTTGTATTTGCTTATACCACTACCACCGCGGCGAAGGCCGCCGCCACCACCGCCACCGACGTTAATGTGACGGTATATATAAATAATAAAATTTGGAATTAGATTAAACCGCTTCCCAAATAAAATTTTAGATCAACGACCAAATCAAATCAAACTAAACCGCTTTTCAAACATATCACAGTGTAACATATGCTAAGAAAGTACTGAAAGCTTCATAAAAACAAAAACATTACGAATACTACAGGGCCAACCATGGCTAGAAATATATCGTTGGGCTGGGGTTAAGTTTCCGATGAATCTAAAATTCCGTAATTCAAAGAAGAATCTCTGAGATTCATGGAATTATGAGTAAAAAACAAACATGCCGCAACCTGCATGTGCACTGTAACAGAGATTATCAATGGGTAAATTAGCAGTGCCCAGAAAGTCAAAAAGTGAACAGTATCATTTCAACTTGCGTCCTGCAATATATGTCTACATACACATATATAATTATCTATCTATATATATATTATATACACACACGTCTATATATAGTCGGAGATGAAAGCAGAGCAGGTTATATATATATATATACACAGGCACACACCTATATATTCTCGACCAACGTCTTACTCGGAGATACGCATTTCTCGTGCCTGAAAATCCACCTGTCTCCTTCATACTCCATTCCCTTATCGTATAAAACCATTCCTTCTCCTCTATTGCATCATTCTCTTCATCTGTATCTGTTATATGTATATATATCTATATATCATATACATATAACAGATACAGATTCAACCCTTAGCCTCATCATCAAACACCAAAATTACACTGTTTGATTTTTGATCTTATATATATATATATATATATATATATATATATATTATATGTGTGTGTTTGGTTTTAAGAAATTGAAAAGAGAAAATTGAGAATAGATTGAGAAATTAGTTGAGATCAGAGGTGAAATTGGATATAATTAGGGTTTTAGGGTTGTGTGATTTGGGGGAGATGGAGCAGAAGAGCCTTTTGTTGTCAGCATTGAGCGTAGGGGTTGGGGTGGGGCTAGGGTTGGCCTCAAGCCAGACTGTGAGCAAATGGAGCGGTCATGGCTCGTCGGCCGAGGGCATTTCCGGCGACCAGATTGAGAAGGAGCTTCTCAGACTCGTCGTTGACGGCAAAGACAGCAAGGTCACCTTTGATGATTTCCCTTATTATCTCAGGTATAATGGAGCAAACTATTATCATTTATTTATTTATTATTATTGTCCTGTTTTCTAGATTAAGTGGTTCATCATTTAAATAAAAATTTCTAAGAATTTTTTTTATTAGTTGAGCTGGTATAATCTCTGGGAGTGAGGGTTCTGTGAATATTTGTCCTCTGTTCAGATGGGTTCGAGTACCGAGGTAGATATATATGGGTGTGCTTGAATATTTGCCTAAAAGGAAAAAGGTGTATTCAGTATTCTACATATTTGAAGAATATTGATAAAAATGATAAAGAATGATACAATATGTATTTCTGTGTAAATAATATGTGAATACAAGTATATTTGTTGCTTTGTTTGCATAAAACTGAAAAAAATAAATTTGTTAGTCCAACCGGTACAAGTTCTCGGGAGGTGAAGAATTTGAGTCATTTGTACCAATTTCTCTGAGGTGAGGGGTTAGAGTACACCAGGTGGGCATTTGTGGGTGTGTATCTATCGTTTTCTAAGAATGGCATAGCATGTATTTATGTGCAATGATGTGTATGTGCCATTTATATTGGTAGTTTTGTTGTGATATGGAGTAATTGGATCTATAATATCCCAATAATGGGTAAATAAAAAATTGTTAGTCTGTCACATACTCCTTTGGGCCCTTAGAATAGTGTAATATTTATTATACAATATCGAATTCATATAATTATTCTGCCTAAACATATCTTCTCCACATGTTTTTGTCACCTATGGATTTGTTGTTTTGGTGGTTGTCTGTGACAGCTAATTCTCGGGTGTCTTAAATTATTATCCTCATTATAGGACAAATTATTATTTCCTTATAGTTTCACATTTCATTTCATATTTTCATCTCTGTAGTTTTTCTTCCATTACTATTGTTATTATTATTCTAATTGTGGTCAAGGTCTTTTTTTCTTTTTCAGAAAATATATTACAACCATACGTATCCCCCCCTATTTACTACACTTTTTTAGTTATACAATTATACTTTAATACTGATGATACTAAAGAGTATTAGAAAGATTTTTTCGTATTTAAAAAATCTGATATCACTTCTTCCATGTTTTCTATAAATATATTACAAATGGAAGTGCTTCAAAGGCTTCAAATTATCAGGATTCCAATTTGTAACATTGCAAGATAAAGAGATATAAAAGCCCCTACTGGAATAAGATAAAGATTCTACTATAGGTTCAGGGGACTAAGAGACTGGTTAAATATCACTAGCTTAACTTCCAGCCACAGTCGAATCTTATTTTGTGCAAGTGCACTCCTGTTGTGACCCATAAATACCTTGATTCAGTCATATATAACTTGCATATTCTTAGTATGTTTAGTCTGTACTTAACCCTCACATATGTTCATTGTTTATTTATATGAGAATTTTGAATGAATACAGTATTTGGGATCAAATTCAATGAACTTGAGAACAACTTTCCACCCGCATTCTACAACTTGTGCAAGACTACAAGTGCACTTCCTTTGTGACCCATAATTATTTTTTTGTCATACGACTTGTATATTCTGAACATGTTTCCTTCGCATGTGTCCCTCACATGTATTCATTCTTCTTTAAACAAAATATTCAAAGGTAATACTTCGATTCTAAATTTAAAGAAAACAGCAGAAATTGCTCTGCTTTCAAGTTCTTCTATTAGACAAAATTTAGCACAAGGACATTTTGGTCATTTACTTTTTGACTAGTCTTAGTTATGATCAATGTCAATCATCCTTTGTGGAGTTAGAAATCTGATAACGTTGATTTGTCCCTTTTAGTGTTATTTACTTTTGGACTTAACATTTGATGACCTCTACTAAAACATAAAGCATCATTAGAAACTACTTATACTCTAGGTAGTCTTTTTTCTATAAGTATGTTATACAACGCAGCAATGGATGTTAACATGCATGTATTAGGCCATGGAGATATTAGATGCATTTATATTTGCATTTTGTCAAGTTGATTTCTGCCTGTATCAATTTTTTCCTCGGTTACGTATGCTACAAGTCTATATTCTTTAATGTCTCTAGTGATGGAGATGAATTTTCTTGCTGGTGTTATGTTTTAATCATTCTATTGTCCTTTGTTAATTTTATGGAAATGACAGTGAGCGGACAAAGGTGCTATTAACCAGTGCTGCATGTGTCCATTTAAAACACCTTGATGTTTCCAAGTACACCCGAAATCTTTCACCTGCTAGCAGGGCTATATTGCTATCAGGGCCTGCAGGTATGTTATCTGGCATTATGTTTAAATATTAACGTTTTTGATGCGCTATTATGGCCTAAAGTTGCTTTCATTTAATGTTTTTATGTATTTTGAAGAACTTTACCAGCAAATGCTTGCAAAGGCTCTTGCACATCACTTTGAAGCGAAGTTGTTATTATTGGATATACCCGACTTTTCACTCAAGGTGACTAAGCGTTAAATAAATCTTTGTTCAAGTTCAAAACTTGTCCCGCTATTGCACTAAAATTCAATTGTGGTTGATATTTCTCAGATGCAGAGCAAGTACGGTACTACCAGTAAAGAATCAGTAAGTTTTTATATGTTTCCGTTGAGGGATTGTGGACCCTTCTTGTTTTCTATGTACCACACTATGTTAGTCCATGGATACATGTAATATCAGATAGGGAGTGTATGAAGAATAATACAAAGGAGAATGTTTAGATATGCAATGAGATGTTGTAGTGTAAATTAAATACTTATTTCTGTACTTAAAAAAATGCGTGGCACATTTTAGTTTGTTGTGAGAGTGAGCAAGTCAATCATTTATCGTCCACTGGACTATATCCTAAGTTTTTTTCTTTTTTATTTGGTAGTGTTTGAATAGGTCTCTCTCAGAGGTTACAATAGAACGAATGTCCAGCTTGCTTGGTTCCTTTTCAATTCTTTCCTCAAGAGAGGATACCAGAGGTATGAAACATATTCATATTTACTGTATGTTTATAATATTAATGTTCAGGAGGCTGATGTTTCAAGATCCTTTATGGCTTATCTCGATTGCTTTATGACTTCCATTGATTAAACATGGCTTGATTTGCGATAATGATTTAAAAATGTTCTGTTCTGTTAATTGGTGGAGGAATGAGTAATTATAGTCTTAGAAAGGGTCTAGTTGGCAATTATTGACTTTCTGATTTCATGTCCCATTCTTTTACATTAATTCTATATGGAGCTCCACATACATATTTTGAACCATGTACTTCCCTGTATTTAGGAAAAGGGATGTCAGTACCAGTTCCATTTGATAGTTCAAAGCGATACATAATTGGAAACCCCAAATTTTTGCTATATATCTGCTAGCAATAGTTTATAGTCAGCTGATTTAGACAGTTGAAGCCAAATGCAATAGTAAATCAAGAGAAAGCTTTTTATGTGGAGAATAATATATTGTTACAAATCTTTTCTCCACCAAATGGAGTCAGCGCAAAACTACAACGAAAAACAAACTATGTTTAGGTATTAAAGAAATGATTGCGTAAGATGGAGTGTCATACAATAGGAAGTTTGTCTCTTTTGGACACAATCTACCTTTCTCATTCTTAACGCTGTTGTGAATTTCTGCTGTTTCAAAAAAAATTAAAAGAAGGAAATTTAATAATGGGATGCAATGGTTATCTTGTACTGTTTCATGATGTAAATTTAAACTTCTGTTTGGGGATTGATTTGCCTTTCCATAGGTATATTTTGTGCCTTGAACGGGGTGTTTTGTAATGGTTACAAACTTCTACTCATACTTTTCAGTTTTCATGTTCCTCTTGTTCTGTTCTTTTCTGCCAGTATGTGTCTCACAACTTTCTTTGATGTTGTTCCAAAAATATTATCTTGCAGGCTCATTATACAGGCCGAATAGTAGCATCGACAGTAAATCAAGGTATGGTACCTTCATTGTTGCAGTTAGAACTAACACAGACTTTGCCATTTTTGTAGGTTATTCGTCATTTATAATTTATCTTATCTTGTAGGAGCATGGAAGGTTCTACTGATCTGCCAAGGCTTCGAAGAAATGCCTCAACTTCTAGTGATATGAGTAGCGCCAGCTCTCAGTGCTCTTCTTCAAATTTAGGTTGTAATTTGGAACTTGTGTTCTTTATATATTTTCAGGAAACCATGATAGATGTAATCTTATGCACTGAGTACCCATTATGTTGTCCATTTATTGTTTGTCACATGATCTATGTGCTGGTTCGTCCCTCAAGTTGGTTGCAGTTAGATAACATCCGTATATGTCTTACTATGTGTTATTTATTCTTTGCCGAACAAGGGTTCCACTTCTAGCTACTTCATAACCAAAAAGTGTTTCTAGTCTATTGAGAACTGCCTTAGTTTTGTTTCTTATGGAGATAGTTGGGTGGGAGGATAAAAAAAGCCTACAGCATCCTCTCTATCCTATTACGTTAGAAAAAACATTAATGAGTTTGAATATAATGTTCAATGAATTCTATCTAGGATATCCTCATTTGAAGTTCCCCAATCGTATTGGTTTCTTTTCCAGTAAGGCACAAGCTTTATGAAGATTTGCAGTCCTGATCTTAATACTGACTTAGTTTGATTTAACTGTTTTGTTTATTTACTAATTTTCTCGTGTACTGATTATACATTGTGATAATAAAATCCAAGTGATTGTACTTGATCTTATTGTTACATTGAAGTCCCCTTTCGAAGTTCATATTGTCAGAAAGTTTAATTTCAAATGCATGGTTGAGGCACAATCCTCAAATACTCCTCATTGAAGATTTTTAGTTTTCTCTGCTGTGAATTTCATATTTCATTTTGTTTAAAGCTGGATTTTCTCGGTAATGTTTTGTAACATTGTGGATGTATAATTAGCCAATAAAGTCTTTTGGTAAAATTTGAAATGATTTGATTTAATTGATTCATTATCTAGTCTTCTATAAATTTTCCCTCAACTTTTAGGCTATTAACTTATGGTTATACGAGTGGTGGTTGTGAATAGGTATTAGCAAATTCATATTTTGAATTCTTGTGAATTTCCATGTTCCTTGTATCAGCAATTGTTCGGTTTTTATTTTCTCATTCTTTTGGACATCATCTACAACAGACTGTTATGTGCAGAAACGTTTGAACAGTTCCTTCAAAAAGATGTAGATGTTTTTACTGATCCTTGTTATTCATTTTTGGTTTTTAGCTCCTCTCAAGCGCATGAGCAGTTGGTCATTTGATGAAAGACTTTTCTTACAGTCACTTTACAAGGTAATAAATACTACATTACCATGACTGGTTTAAAGTTCAGAGTGGTATTTTTCATCATGGTCGTGTTTTTGATAATTCATTTACTCACAAAAAAAAAAATGACTTTTGGTTATGTATCTTTTGGGTATATGATAAGGAACTGACTGTTGGGTTGGTTATTTCGCTTGCAGGTTTTGGTTTCAGTCTCTGAAACCAGTTCCATTATACTGTACCTCAGGGGTGTTGAGAGGCTTATTCTCCACTCCCAAAGGCTATACAGATTGTTCGACAGGATGTTGAATAAAATATCTGGATCAGTGTTGGTACTTGGTTCCCGGATGTTGGACCCAGACGATGACACTGAGGAAGTGGATGAGAGGCTTGCTCATTTATTTCCATACAATATTGAGATTAGGGCACCTGAAGATGAGACTCATCTTGTGAGCTGGAAAAATCAATTGGAAGAGGACATGAAGAAGATACAAATTCAGGATAACAGAAACCATATAGCTGAGGTTCTTGCAGCAAATGACCTTGAATGTGATGATTTAGACTCGGTTTGCAATCCAGACACAATGGTTCTCAGTAATTACATACAAGAGATTGTGGTATCAGCAATATCTTATCATTTGATGAATAACAAGGATCCAGAATATCGAAATGGAAAACTTGTTATATCATCTAAGAGGTATATGCCAATTCTCTTGCTATAATATATTCTCCGTTTTTGCTTATTTGTTTATTTTGTGTTTTCCTTCTTAACAAGTTCCTTGTAATTTACTTTATATCCCTTGAACAGTTTGTCCCATGGTTTGAGTATCTTCCAAGAGGGAAAAGGTGATGGGAAAGATACTCTTAAATTGGAAACTAATGCTGAATCTTCCAAGGTGTGTTTTGTTATCTCAAATTCTATTTTTAACAATCTTCAAATAGTGAAATTGATGTTGTAATTGTTGACATGGTTTAATTATATTTTCCTTGTTCATCAATCATAGACTGAAGGTGAAGGAAATATTGGGTCAAAACCTGAATCAAAGTCTGAGACGCTGATATCTGAAAACAAAAGTGAGACAGAAAAATCTGTTCCTCCAGCAAAGAAGGATGGTGAGAATCCATCTGCAACAAAAGCACCGGTAAGTCAGATAATTTTTAGTGGGAAATAGAGATAATGATTTGAAAGAGAGATGAGTCCCAGAGGGAGCATACATAGCTCCTCAGACATGCCAACATGAATCTTGATCCGACTAAATTCCAGTAAAAAGTTCAATGTTCTTAATAGTCCTACTCTCATTAACATCACTGTCTTCTGAAAGTTAGTAGCAATTATTATTTTTCTCAATAATAAAAAAAGATGGTCTTGCAACATGACAAGGACTTGTTATAACCATTTGGTGGCTTTGCATAACAGTGCGTGTTCATGTAACCAGAGTTGAGAATTTATTGCATGTCAAATTTTGGTATTTAAAAAATATGAAATAAAAATTTTGAGTGATGCAATAGTTTAAGAATTAATTACCAGGATTTGCAAATTCCCTGGGATTCAATAGAGACATTGGAATTTTAATAGCATTGATTCTCTTTTCTTGACAATAGGAAGTTCCTCCTGACAATGAGTTTGAGAAGCGCATAAGGCCAGAGGTCATTCCTGCAAATGAGATTGGAGTGACATTTGCAGATATTGGTGCTCTGGATGAGACTAAAGAATCACTTCAGGAGCTCGTAATGCTCCCTCTTCGAAGACCAGACCTTTTCAAAGGCGGACTTCTTAAGCCTTGTAGAGGAATATTGCTTTTTGGACCTCCTGGTACTGGAAAGACAATGCTGGCAAAGGCCATTGCCCATGATGCTGGAGCAAGCTTCATCAATGTCTCAATGTCAACCATTACTTCAAAATGGTTTGGGGAAGATGAAAAGAATGTCCGTGCTCTGTTCACACTTGCTGCAAAGGTTTCTCCTACTATTATTTTTGTGGATGAGGTTGATAGCATGCTGGGGCAGCGGACAAGAGTTGGGGAGCATGAGGCTATGCGGAAAATTAAGAATGAATTCATGACACATTGGGATGGACTGATGACAAAAGCTGGTGAGCGCATTCTTGTTCTTGCTGCTACCAACAGGCCATTTGACCTAGACGAGGCAATTATCAGGCGGTTTGAGCGCAGGTATATTTGCATATTTGTCACAATCAGTATCATGAAATTCTTAGCCATATAAATCCATATTTTGAGCAATGACATGTATCCTGAATATTTGCAACCTTTATGTGCCTGCCACCCTTGCGTTTATGGACTTGGATTTTCTGTACTGTCTTTTATTTTTGCTGGTCCATCCACCGGACAACATTGTGTCATGTTATTAGTAAAAGTGAAAAACGACTGTCGTATACTGGATGTACCAGCGGAAGCAAACAATCGGTGAACAGGATGCTGGTCCTGCCTTTATAGCCTTCAGGTTTCATGCCACTAGGAATGCACATCTTGCTTTCCATCACCCATCTCTAATTTTATGAACACCTCTTATTTACCTTGTGAATCAAGTTATTAAGATATTCTCTGTGATAATTAGTGGTCTAGTCACCTTTTTCCAAGCAATGAAGCTTGTGGAAATGTTTTAGGTGTTAAATGACTTCCAGTTGCATTATAAAATTTGTCAATTAATCTTGATAATTTTTTCGTAGAATAGTTCCATGTAAAGTTTTAGTAAAACAAAAGTGAAATGGTCAGTGCAATGTTTGATTATTCCAAACTAATTAGTCATTCTTAATTACAGCTGTTGTGGACTAGTTCGGAATATATATGTTTACTTTTAGTGTGTGAAGTTGATTCTCAGAACAGCCATATAAAGAAAAACAATCCATCAAACCCCATGGGTTAAACTATAATCGAGTAAATGACCTTTTGGGTGTCCCAAGCCAACAAATCATTAATTTCCTTTATTCTCTCTGTGAACATTTTGGAATCCTGTTGAAATCCCAGAGATGTCTCATTGTTAACTTTCCGTTTTCTGGCAAACAGGATCATGGTTGGTTTACCATCTGTGGAGAGCAGGGAAAAGATATTGAAAACACTTTTGGCGAAAGAAAAAGTAGAAGATTTAGATTTCAAGGAACTTGCAACCATGACAGAAGGATACAGTGGAAGTGATCTAAAGGTTTGCTTTCCTATATCTGTCATTGTTTAATAGGATATCTATAACTGGAACTTACATTCGACATTAACTTTTTGAAAGCAGAATTTGTGCGTGACAGCAGCTTATCGACCGGTTAGGGAGCTAATACATCAGGAGAGACTGAAGGATAAGGTATGTTTCTAACATTCTGCGATAGATCTTCTCTTCTTAACTTGTTTTTTATCGTATTGCTCCACAAATTCATCTATAGATATTTCTGGAATTTATCCTTTTCGGTGACGTATGCAGAAAAAGAAGCAGAAGGCCGATGAGGAGAAGAAATCGGAGGAAGCTTCAGAAACAAAAGAAGAAGCTGAAGAGGAGAAAGTGATTACTTTGAGGGCTTTAAACATGGAAGACATGAGGCAAGCAAAAAATCAGGTAATCACTAGGATTCTCTTATCTACTTTGTCATGCATACCCCTATAACAATTCTGGATTGATATTTATATTTATCAATTTTTTGCACCATAGGTTTCTGCCAGTTTCGCTTCGGAGGGATCTGTAATGGGTGAGCTGAAGCAGTGGAATGATTTATACGGCGAAGGAGGTTCAAGAAAGAAGCAGCAGTTATCATACTTCTTTTAGATTGTACAATGTAGGCATCCTATACATTCATTAGTATCATTCTTTGTATGAGGGGAAGCGAAGGTTTGAAAATCCAACACGCGTCTCATTGAAAATCCAGTTAATCCATGATGGAATGGTGAAAGCTCTGCGACATCCAATTCCTGGCATCAGAGGGCTCCTGACAACCCTCATAAAAAGCTTGCTCTGGCGTGTAATATATTTCTGAAAAGAATGATTTTTTGGCATTCTTATATTATGCTTTTGGGAGAAAGTTACCAGTATTTATGTGGCCATTTTCCGATTTCTCTCGTACGTTGATGATGTTCTGTGTGTATTATTTGGAAATTCACTTGGTTTTGTGAAAAAAGGGAGAAATTCATATGGGATTTCTTAGAGGAATGGTGTAACTCATGACAATTTGTAGATAAATTATTGTCTGGAGTTTATTCTAGTGTGCTTTTATTTTCCTGGGTACTCCTGCATATTATGGATATATTCAGGTGGAGAATTTTGAAACTGAGCATGGGAACATCTAATCATTCACCATTTTTATTTACTCATTCATTTATTGTTATTATTATTGTTTTTTAAATTTGAGAATATAATGGAGATCTTAAACAGGAAAAAGGATGCCATGAGGACATAGAAGTAGATATTCTATACAACATTTGACAAATAAAGAGCTCGAATTTCGTTAGACTACTGTTTCTGCAAAGGTCAGTTACGTGTTTCGCTGTATTGGGTTGTTTTGTTAACTCCTTAGTGGGCTTGTGAATTTGGTCCTTCTTTCATTGGGCTCCTTTCCTATTTTTCATAAGAAAACGGCTTGGTTCCTATAGAAGGCCCATTTATTCATGATATATTGTGGGAATTAAAATTTATTCAATTTATAATCTTCCTCTAGTTGGATTCTAGATATTAAAAATGATACTACAAATTATTTGATAGTCCAAGATATCATGTGTCATATACCCCGGTCAATTACTGAAAAATACGCATAATACATCCGAACTCTATTACCCGTGTGTAATACGTATATGGTTCGCCGTCGCGATAAAAGTGTAATGGATTCGTACAACATCAATTTTAAAAGCGAGTATTCAATGTATGTAACGGTATCTTTCAAAAACGTTACAAATTACGCAATATACATCAATTTTAAAAGCGTATGTAATGGTATCTTTCAAAAATATTACAAACTACGCAATATATAACGTATGTATCCAACAATACGGCAAACCATGAATACACCTCATCTTGTGATTAACCAAAAATACCATCTTGCATATACCTGATAACCAACATCTTCCCACATAATACAATACATAGGTGGTTGGAACCACAGACACATCCACATTTTGTTGTGCAATGCCATTCTGACTCCCAACCCCCCTACAAAAAGGCAAAGATAGTAATTAATCAAAAGCCCATATGTGTGAGAGTATGTCACAAGTAAAAAATGAGTGAACTTCAATTCACTCATTCTTGATGTCAAAAATAAAGACCCCACCACTCACAAAAATCCTTAGGCCATCATCTCTAACCAACCCCAAAGTCCATACAAATTAGAAAGAGAGTGAGAGAGCAATGAGAAAGTACAAAAGTCATATATGGTAGGCTCAAGTTAAAAAGGGTTTTAGTTGGGGTCTATTATGATTCACCTGAGATGACAACAAGAAGAGCTAGCATAAACTGAAAAGAACTAATGTGGGGTCAATCTTCACTCTTTAAACCAAAAAAAGTAGCATTAGAAATTCCAAAGTTGTTAGTTACCACCATGATTCCTGGTGCAGAATCTTATTTACCATCATGAGATTGTCATCTATACAACAATATACATATATAAACATACACATGAAATTTACGCACTCACATTAGGTTCATGTTTGGAAGATGGAATTGTGTCAAAAATTTGATGTGGAATGTGAATTACGACCCAAATCATGTTCGGTTGGTGTGGGATGGTTGAATGATACAAAAAAATGTGTGCCAAATTGGTACCAAATGGTGTATTTTTCACACTATCTCTAGACATGATTTTGGGATGATGTGGTACTATTCAAGCAAATCAACTCCAATTCTCCAAACCATATACATATATATTTATTTAATTAAAAAAATTATTTAATTATATTAAATAACTAAATAAAAGTTATCAAATAATAGAATATAATTAATAATAAATAAAATTGAGTAATAAATATATAAAAATAATAAATAAAGTAAACAAAATAAATAATAATAAAAATATTATAAATAAATATTAATTTGAATATCAATTTTAAAACATGGATGGTTATAATTTACATTTGTATGCCCTTAGACACCATGTTTATGACTGTTCGGCTAAAAGATAAAGGACTCCAAAATCGAATATTGTTTACTCAATTATAGTTGCACAATTAGAGCAAACTCAGGTAAACTTTCGAAACAAATATATAAAAGTCGAAAAGAATATATAAAATTCAAAAACAATATATATTTAAATTTTTATATATTTTTTCGAATGTTATATATATTTCAAAATATATATTTTTTGATTTTTTTTTTTGAATTATATATATATATATATATTTGAATTTTATATTTTTTTGAATTATATATATATTTTTAATTATATATATTTTTTTAAATGTATTTTTATCTATATATTTTATTTTTTAAAACATATATATTTATAAAAAGTTATTATAAATAAATAAAATGTCAAATTATTCCAAGTTACCAAATATGATTTGGTTTTAGAATTTCAGTCTATACCAACTCTATCAAATATGGTTTGATTTTTCAGCTTTACTATTTCTCACACAAAATCATCTGCAGCAAACATGATTTTAGTTCAAAATAAAATAACACAAACCCAACTCAACCAAAACTAAAACCAAAACCCAAACCCAAGCACTGGATATATCTTAATGTTAGGGTCCCACTGAGCAAGGCATTTGTCCAACTTCTGTATTGTATGTCCCAAACAAGAAACAAAAGCTAGCCTTACTTATATGGTTTTTGAATTTGTGATTGTATCATTATATATGTGAACACATGAAATATATGCAGTGATATCATTCATGCACTTGGTAGGGTCCCCTTAAAGTGTGACATTTCTTATTGCAAGCAATAAACAAGAATAAAATAGTACCACGAATTATGTGCTTTTGAATTTTGTAATGTTCACGAGACTTTGTTGTTGGAAGAAGTGGATAAGCTTACGTCTTCTAATCTTAATTTCTTACATCTAATTAAAATATTAATTACAACCTTAGGACCACAACCGTCACAGTGGTCACACCCACAAAACAGTGCATTCCACATGCTTAGGTATAATTAACGTGTGGATTTCAATATCAATGAAAATCAATTCATGGTACAATATTGAGAGTGCTTGTCTTATGTTCATTTAATGGTGTGAACACCACAAAGTTACAATTAAGAAGTAAATAAACAATGAATTGTGATTAAGAGAGCATAAAATGGAGTGGATGGTCCTTGTCTAAACAAGGGACCAACCATAGCTTTTGGATGTCTATAAATCAAACTACCAAAATATTAATTTAATGTAGAGGCAATTAAGAAAGTTGCATAAGTATATAACCTACAAAAAATGTGCGCTAATCTAACAAATAATTTCTATTTGAGTCAACAATGCATGCATCATGAATACTGATTACAATTATTTTATTCTTTTTTCTCTCTCTTTCATCCTGAAGATTGGATCATTTATGTATAATTTTATTTTTAGCGCACGGTCCCTTGTAAAATTATTGTCCAAAAATAAGTTTCAAAAAAATTGCATGAATTAAAAGGAGATCAAAAATACAAATTATTTACATGACTTCGAGATATTTTAACAAAAGAAGATTTTACACTCAAATAAATGGAGATATAAAAATAATTGACAATTAAAAAGATAAATAAACAATGGAATGTGACTAAACGAGCACAAAATGGGGTAGATGGTCCTTGTCACAACAAGGGCACTAAGGTCATATTTGATATAATTTTTGTTTCAGGACAAAGAAGAAGAAGTAAAAGTTGTTTTGAGAAGCTGGTATCCCCGACTTTTTTAAAACGCTATTCCAAGATTCAGAAATTCTTTTAAATTTTTTACCAAATACGGTTCAAAACTATTTTTTCTTTAAAAAACAAAAAATAACATTTAAAAAATCCATCCAAACCGGCCACCCTAATTTGCTTTGCATATATATTAATCTTTCTTTAGCATTTTTGCTTTTCACATACATAGGCATCAATTAAAGGAATTGAGCTTATCCATACAATTTAGAGTAGATGTAGCTTTGAAAGTCAAACCTTTAAATGTAAGAGTCAAAGCTCTTTTAAAGGTAGCTAGGTCAGTGAACATGCGTGCCCTAACTGGACCTCTCCATACCCTTCGTAAAGAAAGCTAAAGAACCCAATGTCTCATTTTTATAAAAGTCTGAGAAAGCCAAAGCAATGACCTCTCTCTCTCTCTAGGACTCTTTTCTTTTTGGCTTTTTTTCCTTTTTCTTTTCTCCTCCTTTTGGAAGTTTCCCATCACCCTCCTAGTGTTTAACTCTACTACAAAATTCCTACTTTGACAATGTCTATGATCCATTCTAGAACTGTCAAAATGAGACACAATATGGTAACACGACATGATTTAAAGGAGTTATGGTTAATCATAAAAGGGTTAAAATTATATAAGGATCGACCCAAATATGACACGAGTAACCCAAACACAACACGTTTGACACGATTATATTTTTTTTATTCTCTAATTGATCATGGGATGAAATTAGGGTTGCACACAGTTCGGTTTGGTACGGTTCTTGAAATTTTTTGGAACCAAACCATTATCAACAGTTCCTTAAAAATAAGAACTAGAACCAAAATCATTAGTTAAGGAACCAAACGAAACAAAATCATAAAATATGGTTCGGTTCGGTTCCGAACCACAATTCTGTAAGCATATTCTTTCAAAATATATATAACATACATCAACATAAATTATGAAAAACAATCTTGTCAATTTCAAAACTAAGAACAAGACTCTTAAACCAAAAATTATACACACACAACCCCACCTCCACCCGCACCCCTAAACACACACACACACACACACGTACTAATAGGATGAGAGAAAGAGTATGTATGTGTGTGTGTGTGTGTGTGAGAGAGAGAGAGAGAGAGGGAGTTTTAGAGATATTGTTTATGAATTTTTTATTGCATTTTTTTTTTTAATTTCAGAAATAACTTCAGTCAAAAAAATTGTTAAATGTCCATGAGTTAAAACAGAAAAGTTATAAGTCCGTGTTTGTGTGTGAACCAACACATATTTAAATATGGTTCGGTTCGGTTCCGAACCACTATTCTGTAAGCATATTCTTTCAAAATATATATAACATACATCAACATAAATTATGAAAAACAATCTTATCAATTTCAAAACTAAGAACAAGACTCTTAAACCAAAAATTATACACACACAACCCCACATCCACCCGCACCCCTAAAAACACACACACACACACACACACGTACTAAGAGGATGAGAGAAAGAGTGTGTATGTGTATGTGTATGTGTGTGTGTGTGTGTGAGAGAGAGAGAGAGAGAGTTTTAAAGAGATTGTTTATGAATTTTTTATGAATTTTTTTATTGCATTTTTTTTTAATTTCAGAAATAACTTCAGTCAAAAGAATTGTTGAATGTCCATGAGTTAAAACAGAAAAGTTATAAGTCCGTGTTTGTGTGTGAACCAACACATATTTAAAGATTTAGATGGGGAGAGAGAAACTAACATTTTGTAGAAAACTTAGAAGTCAGTGGTAATGTGGGGAGGAGTTATGGTGGTCGGCGATGAGAATGGATGTGAGAGATAAGAGGAGTTATAAATTATAGAATTTTTATGTATATACGTGTAATATTTGTTTGAATGGTAAAAAATTATTATGTAAACTTAGAATTTTATTTAATACACTAATTTGTAATTATTTTGTGTTATAAGTTTATATGAATCTATAATTTTGTTAAATATATTACAATTGTATAAGTAAGTTATACATATATATTTATATCTAATTTATATCGGTTCGGTTTGGTTCTAAACAGTTTGAAATCGGAACCAAACAAAATTAGAACGGTTCTATTTTTTGAGAATCGGAACGAAACCAAACCAATTCAAAACCGGAACCAAAGTACCGATTCTGTTCGATTTGGACTGGTTCTATGGTTTTACGATTTTTTTGTGCACCCCTAGTTGAAATATATCAATAAACTATTACTGAATTGTGTCAAATTTAATTTAATTTTGCTGATAATAGGTTAAATAGTTCATTTCGTGTTGGATTGTGTCAAATTTAATTTAATATATTATAATAATTAGGCTAAATGGATTACATGGGTCGACACGGATAACTTGTGGGTTGGGTTAGTGTTGAGCATATATGACACGTATATTAATCAGATCTTTTTTTACACGACACGATCTCAACCCGACACGAATACGACCCACTGACATGAATTATCAACCCTAGTCCATCCTAGACCTTCAATTTTTAGAATCAATAAATGATAATTTTAAGTATTATTTTAAATATTAGATGCTTACTTTTCATTGGAGGGGTTAGTGAAAAATGTTGAAATAATGTGTTCATTGTAATTACTCCTTCTTTTTATTCTATTTTGGTTTTATTTTTATTTTTTGCTTACACTTTGATCCCTCGAGATTTGACATATTATACTTGAACCCCTTATCGTTTGGATAATTATAGTTTCTCCCCTCTAATTAATTGGCGATCAATTTAGGTGACTGGAGATATGAAATGACTTATCTATTCATACCTATTTTTCATATCTTTACATCTAGTTGAGGGTATTCTAGATATTTCACTTCTGAAAAAGTAATGACGTAAACATTAATTGAGTTTGACCACGTAAAAAGTTCAACTGAAAGGGTGTTTGTTATAATTTATAAATTTGAAGAGGTCTAGTTATAATTATACAAACAACAAAAAATGCGTGTATAATATATTCCCACCGACACATCCTCAAATAGACCATAATTCCACACGGACCCCCTCTGACAGACGGCCGTTAGATTTATTGACGTTTTATTGTGAAATTACTAATTTGCCCTTCGATATATATTTAAAAAAGGGGTAAATTTCTGTAGCACCCCCTAAAGTTTCACTTATTACATTAGGGTAATATATAAAGTATGAAATTACCCATATGCCCAATATATATATATATATATATAAATATATATTACGAAAATATATAAACTATATAAATATATATTACGAAAATATATAAAATATATATATATATTTTAGAAAAAATATATATATAATTTGAAAAAATATATAAATTATAAAATTCAAAAATAATATATAAAATTTGAAAGAAATATTTAAAATTCAAAAAAATTATATAAAATTTGAAAATGCAAAAAAATATAAAATTAAAAAAAATATAAAGTTTTGAAAAATTATATTAAAATATGAAAATATATAAAAATTTAGAAAAAAATATATAAAAAGGGGAAAAATATTTAAATTTAAAAAAACATACCTAAATTATAAAGTTCAAAAATAATATATAAAATTTGAAAGAAATATTTAAAATTAAAAAAAATTGTATTAAAATTTCAAAAAATATATAAAATTCGAAAATAAATATAATATTAAATATATATATAAATTTCGAAATTATTTTTTTTTCAAAAAAACATATTAAATTTCAAAAATAAATATAAAAATCGCAAAAAACATAAAATTTTAAAAATATATATTAAATTTCGAAAAAAATTATAAAATTTGAAAATAAATATAAAATTCAAAATATATATATATATAAATTTTTTTTAAAAAAATACTAAATTCGAAAATAAATATAAAATTAAAAAAACATTTAAAATTTATTTAATTCATTCACACTCACACACACATACACACACACACACACCCCTCCCTGAAGACTTCTGCACACACATATATATATATATATACACACACATATATATAGATCTATACATATATATATATATATACACACACACATATATATATATGGGTAATATATAGTAGCATATATATATATATATATATATGTATATATGGGTATGCAATATATACAATTCTCATCTTCAATCTATTTCTCAATTTCCCACTTCCAATCTATCTATATATATAAATTAGGATTAGGGTTTTGAGATGTCCAAATTGAAGAAGAAGAAGGATATGCAAATCATTTTATATCATTTTGAGGGCAAAATAGACAATTCACAGGGTGGTTAACGACACAGTTTAACGGCGTGGAGACGGAGGGGGTCTTTGTGGGACAAAATTCAATTTTGAGGGAATCCGAGTAGGAATAGTGAATATCAAGGGGGTCTGTGTGAAATTAAGGTATTTTTGAGAGGATATGAGTAGTATTTACCCTATATTATATCTGGAGGTAGTGTAACTCTAATTTATCCTAATTTTTTTTCGAAGAAGTTTTAGCAATTTTTAAGCTTCATACATATTTTTTTGCTTCAACAAAACATAACAAAATGACAAATTAAATTTGGTTAGGCACCTTCAACGAGGTAGGTGAGTTGCCGAAGCATTGATAGGTAGTGAGCAAGACACGTATCAAATTTTGGACCTTGAAGAAATGAAAGAAAAGGAAAACAAGAGGAGATGTTGTAACTATTTGTGTCTATCTTTTGACATGTAAAGTAAATTGTTGGTATTTGTGTTTTCGATGGATTAATCAATGTAATTAGTTTTCTATGATTTCACATAAATTTTACTACTAAAGTTTCATTTTAAAAACTTCTTATACTAGTGGGGAAAAAAATAGTTCCTCCATTGTAATTTAATTTAATTTATTTTTTTAAGAATCAAATTATTTTGGGAAAATATCACTTACCATCCTTGAGATTTGATCATATTGCACGCGGTACCCCTTAATTTTCAAATGTATCAGTTAACTCTCTCTAGGTTAGCATTTTCTATCACTTTCACCCCCTCCATCCAAAGTCAATGCGGTCAAAGGGGTAAAGTACCATAAATACCCCTCAAATTCATATTACATTTTCACCCCTTAAATTATTGAATTTCATATTGCCCCCCACCTCAATGGGTAAATTATAATTTCACCCCCTAAAATCGAAAAAATATTAAAAATTTGGAATATATATATAAATTTTGAAAAATATATAAAAATAAAAAATATATATAAATTTTGAAATATATATATAATTTGAAATAAATATATAAAATAATAAAAAATAAACAAAATTCGGAAAATATATATAAAATTCTGAAAAAATGTATAAATTTCGAAAAACATATATAAATTTCAAAAAATATATATAAAATTTGAAACAAATATATAAAATTTGAAATATATATATAAAATTAAAAAATATATATTCGAAAAATATATATAAATTTCGCAAAACATATAAAATTTAGAAATATATATATATAATTTGAAATTTTGACGGTTCAATCTTCCAAGCAAAGAATTGCATAATAGCTAGCAAAACCTATCAGATCTATTAGAAAAAGAAGTGCTTAGGATTTGATAGATTTCTCACCCTCTGCACAACAAACATTGGAACACCTTCCTGTAATGTAGTCTCTTCAAATATATGCATGTTTGAATTTGTAAATTAACCCATTTCGAATTTATATATATATATTTTAAAATTTTATATAATTTTTCTAATTTTAAATATATATTTTTGAATTTATATATTTGTTTCAAATTTTATATATATATTTCAAATTTTATATATCTTTTTCTAATTTTATATATTTATTTCGAATTAGATATATATATATATATATATATTGAAATTTATATATGTTTTTCAAAATTTGTATTTTTTTTCGGAATTATATATATATTTCGAATTTTATATATGTTTTCTAATTTTATTTATTTATTTCAAATTTTATATATATTTCAAATTTTATATGTGTTTCAAAATTTATATATTTTTTAATTTTTATATTTTTTTTCCAAATTTTATATATATTTTTGAATTATATATATATATATTTAAATTATATATATATATTTTTAAATTTTAAATATGTTTTAGAATTTTAGGGGGTGAGACTGTAATTTACCCATTAGGGTGGGGCAATGTGAAAATTCAATAGTCTAGGGTGTTTATTGAGGGTCATTTCGTAATTTTACATCTCCAAGGGAGGTAACTGATATATTTAAAAACTAAGGGGTCCGCGTTCAATATTGCCAAACTTCAGGGGAGGTCAGTGATATTTTCCCAATTATTTAATATGATGACTTATATTACTTTTTATTTTACAAGTTGTAAATGAATTTTCAATTTAATTATAATGGATCCACAATGATCTGATGAGTTATAATTGAGTTCTTGTTATAAATTTAATATTCTTATAGTTTAAAATTACTTATATTACAAAATATAGTGCATTGATTTTTTAAAATGAGAACACTTATATGAGACAAAAAGAAAATGCATACACTTAGGGCCTGTTTACTAACTGTTTCTGCTTTCTGTTTCCTGAAATTTGAAAATAATATGAAAAACATGTTTCTTAATTTGTTTCTGTTTTTTGAGTTGAGAAAACGTTTCCTCTCATTACAAAGGAAAGAGGAAGCAAAAAAAAGGTGTTTTCTCTTTTTGTTTCCTCAAACTCACCATAATCATCAATAATAAAAAGAATAAGAAATATTAAATCAATAATAAATAAATTATAATAATAAATAATTAAAATAAAAAATAATAATTACATAAAATATTATTTAAATTAAAATAATAAATAAATATAATAAGAAATAAAATAAAATGAATAGATAATTAATAAAAAATAATATATTAATAAACAAAGTAAAATTAGTAAAATAAACAATAAATAACTAAAATGAATAAAAAATAAAATAAAAAAATGATTAAAAATACAATTAATAAAAAATAAAAATAAATAAATAAATAAAAACAAATGAATAGATAATTAATAAAAATGAAAAAAATAATAAAATAAAAATTGATAAAACAATATTATTCATAAATTAAATAAAATAAAACTAATAATAAATAAAATTGAATAAATAAATAAATAAAATTAATTAATTAATTAAATAAATGATAAATAAATAAAATAAAATAAAATTTGGAAAAGGTAGCTTAATATTTTTTTCAAAATAGTTTTAATATTTGTGAAAAAGAAAAATTGTAATTCTTTTGTTGAACATTGTTTTAATAAACACAGTTTTAATATTTGTTTTTGAAAAGTTAGTAAACATAAATTTAATTTTTGTTTCTACTACATGAAACAGAATATGATTATGTTTTTTCAGGAATTAGAAACAGAAAACATAAATAGTTAGTAAACATGCCCTTAGTTAGGAGGAATCAAATAAGCTGCCACCCCTACTTATTTCCGCCTTTAAGATATCTGAGCGGATTAATATATATTCACACACAAATAGTTAATGGTTGTAGTTAATCTAAAATAGTGACAAAAATTTTATTTTTTAAAAGTGAAATAATCATAATACTATCCATTTTTTTTTTGGATGAAAATGTCACTAGTAAATGAATTATTTACCTCTTTTACATCTAATTACCTGACCTAAGCTAACAATATTTAGAATCTTCCATTAATACAATCCTTCATTTCCTTTTTTTTTTATAATTATTTTTTAAAATTTAATTTTGTTTGTCCACCATGTTATCAAAATGCACTTTAATTTTGAGTGAAAAAAAATCTCACTTTTTACTTCCCTATGCTTCCACGAAATTAAGAAGAGGTTCCCTCTATAAATAGCTTCACATTTTCACTCCCTCTCTCACATCCTCACTCACTCACTCACTCACAACCCTAACCTAACCCATGGAAGCTCTCAGCTTACTTAAATTCTGGCGAACCGCCGGAAAATCCTACTCCGCCGCCACCACGACGACCACCACCATCTCCGCCGGCGCCACCGTCAAAACCCTCCTCCAAACACAAGATAACGACACCGACGACGAAGACGAAGACTCTTTCTTCGATTTGGAGTTCACATCCCCTGATTTCGACGAAACCGAACCAACCCGACCCAAAGAGTTTCAGATCAAGACCTCCGAAGATTCTCACAACAACAACACTGACCCAATTTTCGATTTCATCAAATCTCCGAACGATTGCTTCAAAGGAAGGATCGTACCGGTGGACTCCAATTCGAAGCCTCAATCTCCGATTCCGTCTCTCAGATCTGGGACGAAGCTTCGAGTACTCATGCTAGGGTTTAAGAAGCCAAAAATGGCGTCTCCGAACCAGAAATCTCCCGCGAAAGAGCAGAGCAAACGCTTCGCGGCGAAATGCGAAGTCGAGGAGGTTCCGATCTCGTCACTGTTACGCGGAGACGAGTGTTTGAGAGCCAAATTGACGAAGCAGAGCTCAGAAGAAGAGGCGTTTTCGAGAGACGCGTTGCAGAGGTATCTGAAGGTGATAAAGCCGTTGTGCGTTTGGGTTTCGAAGCGGTACGGGGGCGAGAAGACGAAGTTTTCGGATCAGTCGTCAATTGCGACTCCGACGGCGTCTCCGGCGACGGCGACTTTGTGTTCGCCGAGAAAGCAGGCGGAGGAGAGGCGGCCGGCGGCGGCGCTGAGGATGGTGTGCAAGCATTTGGGGAAGAGCCGGTCGGCGTCGGCCGCCGTCAGAATCATGCCGTCGCCGGCGAGGAGGGATGACTCGCTGCTGGAGCAGCATGATGGGATCCAGAGCGCCATTCTACATTGCAAGCGCTCATTCAGCTCTTCTTCTAGAGGTATTACAAAAAAATTTGAATTCAAAATTTTAAATTAAAAATCTAATTTTGTATTCAATTTTTGAATTTTTAGGAATTAGGAATATTAATTTAACTTTTTCGGTAATTTGTTCACAGAATTTTCTATTTATTCGCGAACTGCGAGCGATATTTTTCTCGAGAAAACCATAAACCCACCGAGAAAATCCACCGAGGAGGCGAAAAGAAGCAGCATTTGAACATTGATGCTCCATGGACCATAATCAAATTTTTAGAGAAGACAAAAAGGCGGGAAAGTGATTAAGAGCATCCTCTGATCAATTATAACCATGACCTCTGTTTTAGTATATATATATATATGTATATGTATATGTATAGACTATAGAGAGAGAGAATGGGGTTGTGGATCTGGGAGATGGGATGACGATGGTGATTAGTGAGAGAATGCAGGTGAGGGAATTGTAGTTATGTGTAAAGCGTCTGATGAGTAATGATATATCATATCAATATCAATGAAAGAAGTGAAATGATTAAGATCTTTCTTGTGCATACTGTATAATTCTGATTGTATTCTGTATTTGGCATTATCTGGGTAACTCGTTCAAATCAAAAGATATTTTTGCTTTTCTCTTGAGTATTCCAAAATTTTTAACAGGGTTTGTAAGATGTGTATTTCCTTTTTCTTAAAAAGAGCCGTGCTCTGTCACTGTTGACTGTTAAGGGGAGAGTAAAAGTGGTGGCAGAGATTGGAAAATCAGATCAAGATTTGTATCTAGGTTTAATTTGTTGAAATAAAATTTAATTTTATTGAGCCCAATTAAAAAGGGGACTTTCTCCGCGGTTGGTTCATTCTCTCTATCCGTCCACCTTCGACAATAGGGAACTAGTTTGACCCGAACACCTCTATATGGACATTTGACCTGATTAAGGGTTGAGATTCTCTTATACCATTGAGACTGTGACCCTGTTTGGAAATTTTATTTTTGTTCTATTTTTTGTTTTTTGGCACTGTTTAGGAAAACAGAACATGTTTGACAACCTTTTTTACTATTTATTATGTTCTCAATTTGGAAACTGTTTTCGTGAATAGTAGAAAAAATAAGGGAACAACAAAAACTTATTTTTTTGTTCTTTTTGGGATTTTCCAAAAAAAAAAAAAAATTGTGATAGAGAGGAAAAATTGTGTGAGAATATGTGTGTTTTCTTTCCCCAAATATATTTTTTGTTCTTGTTCTTTTGGGTGAGAAAATAAGTTCTTGTTCTTGTTTTTTGGTTCTTAAAACAAAAACAAAAACAATAGTTTCCAAACCCGCCTATACCACTTGTCAAAAGTTTTTGCTATACGAATACAAAAATTTAAGTTTGACAAAACAAAGATACTTAATTATGATTTCCACTGTGGAGGAAATTATTCTAGTAATTTAGAAGAAGTAAGAGCTTCATGTCAACACGTTTGATCCTTTTAATTATGATCATACACTACTCCATTTTCCACATTATAACATAATTATACCAATAGGAGAAACCACAATAATATCATACAAAAGTCTTAATTGACATTAGTATTCAGTCATTATGTATAAAAGCAGCAAGCATGTGCCATAGGAATCAATGGGATCCTCTTTTGCAATGTCAATATGTGATAATGCTTTCTCAAATTTCTTTTGAGATTGAGAATTGCATTTTTAGGTGCCTTTTGCTTTTTCTCAGCTGCTTATTGCTAATGAGCTAAAGTGAAAAGCATATTTGATTCATCAAAGGGAAAATTTTTATCCTTCTTTTTTGATCTTTTGCCATTTTCTTTCACCATATGAAGCACCTTAGAGAGATCCAATCTGTGTAATTTTACTTTGAGTTGTAAACTTTGAATCATTTGGAGTTGGATAGTGAAGTCTCAGCATTTGAAGCAACCATTGTAATTAGATTCATAACAAATTTGAATTTGGTGTAATTAATCATACTTGAATATAAAAGTAATCACCTTGTATATAACACAAGAAGTAAAAAGATAGAAATATTAGGCCCTGCTTGGCTTGATACTAACATTTGGTAAATTCAAAGAAAAGGACATTTAAATGTCAAAAAAATGAAACTCTATTGGCCATAGATGAAACCACTAGGAAGGTCCCAAAGCTGGACCAAGCCAAAATAAAGAAAGACTCGCAATGCAAATGTCAAATTTCTATGGAATCATAATGGCATGCCAAATGAAGTCAAAATTGATGTATGGAGTAGAGAGGGGGGAAAATGTATAGTATATAAATATATATATATATAGGATTCATTTCACCAAATAAAGGACATGAAAATTCCAATCCAAGGAAAAAAAAAAAAAAAGACTAACTATTAAGAAATTTGAGAAGCATACATTGCACCAGCATAGGAGACACAAACAAAGCCCAGACAGGCACCATTTCTTGGTCCGATGATTAGCAGATGTGCTCTGATTCCTTTGTTGGGTCATATGTCTTTTTGTGTTGTTATTGTAATTATATATATCTGCCCCATACTCTTGTCACTCAATTCAAAACAATTTTTAAGGGTTTATAACCTTCTGATATAACTGGAATAGAATTAAAAATAAAATAGAAAAACAACAAGAAACCTAACAGTAAAATTACAAGATACCAAAATAGGAAAAGAATATGAGTCTATTTAGACCAACGACAAAGTTGAGCAATTATATTACATAGTCTTCTAAAATGAGAGAAAAATACTATTTCATGGCTTAAATGATGGAATAAAATTGCAATTCCCAAACTTGAATAACGGGAATGTTGTAAATCACTAATGGTGATTAAAATACCCAGGATCAACACAATATTGAGAGAAAACGAACTTATATTTCAAAAACTCACACTCTTTCAAAATACAAATTTTTCTCTCTTTTTCTTTCTCACACCTCTATTCTTATGGTCTAGCTTCTAATTAATTCAATACACTACAACATGTATATATATAACTCAAAACACATAAACTGACAAAGAAATCTTCTTTTGCCGTCATTCTTGACTTCTCAAGATATTGGCTTCACGCATGGTATTTGGTGGTAGCCAACTTGGACCTTTGCATGCATGTGGATCAGCTTCAATGGATGATGCTTATCCTAGCATCTTGACCCAATCTTCATGCATGCATGAAACAAGTTTATTTTCAACAGGGAATCGGTAAGTGAGAGACAAAGCTACTATTAAATATTGATTTTTGACCTGTTTAATATATGAAATTGGTTTTTTATTAGGTTAAATTAGATGAAAATATGTATTAGCTCAGCCACTTATCTTTTGACGAAAGATATATATATATATATATATATATATATTTTGTTGAAGTCTATCATTTATTATTTATTCCATTTCAACATTTTCACTATGATATCAGAACCTATTAAAGTTGAACTTCGAAGTCTGTATTTTTTCCTAGAGCCTAAAGTCAGGATCTATCAATGACTAATATACGTCGAATTGTCCAACTGATGTAAGGTATATATATATATATATATATAGTGGTGGAGCGAGGAAAAATGAGTAAGGGGTCATATATAATTTTTCATAAACTTATCTACAAAAATATATTTTTTGGGGGAATTAAATTAATATTTGAAAAAAATGGGGGTCATATCCAATTTTCAATGAACTTATACATTATTTATAATTTTGAAGGCTAAAAACAGAATTTTTTGGAGGGGTAGCCAAAGTAAAATATTTCAGTGAAATTTGAAGTAATTAAAATTTTAATTTCCCAATCTGTCACTTGAAAAAACTTAAAAATACGCCCCCTAAGCTATGCATAGCTCCGCCCTATATGTATATGTATATACATATATCACACAAAAACCACTTTTACATCGTAATTCTCCGAAGCTAAAGAAAGGTTCCAACATTGGTAACTTGGTATTATAAAATCTGGAATGTTGTTACCAGTGTGAAATTCAAGATCACTACTCATTACCATTGTAATCAAAGAAAATACAAACCATCCATATTTTATAACTGTATATATTGCCCTATACTTTTCATAGTACAGTCTATTAAGTACATTCTTCGACTATAGCTACATTCATGGAATAAACAATCGCGATTCCCTAAACCTAAAAAATGGTTCCAACGTCAGCAAACAAGGCATTAATTACAACTAAAATCATTGGAGACAAAAACAATAATTAGTGTAAACCAATGATAAACATTAATTTAAAAGAAAATATACCATGTACCTGGGCAAGCCCTATAACAAGGCCCGACACTATTTCTTTGTCCAAGGAACCATAGATTTTGCTCTGTCCCTTTGTTGATTTTGTGTCTCTTTTACTTCCTTCTCCAACCATTATATAAGGTGGTATGTTAATATTGTTAGCATTAATTCATGTGGGTTCATTTTCCAAACATCATCTGCTTTCTTGAAAGGGAAAGAGTTTTCCTTATCGTATGCATATTTATATGATTAAATTCAATGTATCTCTATATATATATATACACATATATTTGATGTTATATATTCAATAATGAGGATCCAAATAAATTAGAAAATTAGTTTTACAGCCATCCTACCTTGATACACAAACTTGTCAAGTTCTTTAACATAACAGCACGGGTAAGAAAGATCACAAAAACTTTTGGATTACGTATGTGCTTACCAGAGGTTTCTAGTGTGAATATTGTAAGAAGATGAACAATTAGAGGATTAGGGTAAATGGGTGAGATGTTTCACGATTCGTCCCAAAAGCTTAAGTTATTAGGTGAAGCTAATATTCACCTATTTATACACTTAATCATTTTTTCATCCGGATTAGATGTGGGATAAGACCCTTAAACATTCTTTCCATCCTAATTTGCGCACCGCCTAATTGTAATCGGATAACCCTACCTGCTTAATAGACATGTCAATGGAACGGATTTGGATCGGATTGAAATAAATCCAAATGCAATTTGTTAAGAAATCGGATTATCGGATTTTATTTTCAATTCATATCCTGTTAATATTGGATTCGGATCATAATCGGATTATTGATAGGTCTATTGATAAGGATGACAAAAACTCCCGATCTACAATCCGAATCTGATAATTCGACGAATTTTTACTTAGTTAATTCATATTAGAATTTCTTCATTATAGGATATTTGATCCGATTATCTAATTAAAAAAATATATAAAAATCAATAAATACTTAAACACTAAAATTATTCACACTTTTAATAATTGTATTTATGATCAATCATTATTATTAAATAATAAAATAATTAACAACTAATATTTATATACATGTACAATATTAAATATATACACATAAAAATATCAAATATATATTTATATATATATATAAATATATTATATATCGGATCGGGTTATTATTGGATCAGATTGACATAAATCCAAATCCAATTTGTTAAGAAATCGGATTATTGGATTCGGATCCTAATCGGGTTATCGGATTTTATTTTCAATCCATATCCGACTAATTGGATCGGATTCGGATCAAAATCCGATCTATTGATAGGTCTACTGCCCAACATGAATCCGAACTTAACTTGTGTGGTGGCACTCAAGCAGGTATTTGGTGTGGCACCGAATCAAGTAAATTATTTACAAATTCACACACACATTCATCATATAAATTATTGGATGTGATTGACGTGAATTAAGCAATTACCATAAAAATAAATTAACAATCACATCCAATGGTCATTATGATTATTGTATATAAGTTTTCTTACTCACAAGGGAGCAAAAGATCATTTTCGTTTAAATGCCCTAGCCATATTAAAACATCTCTTAATCTCGTTTTTGTAGTATGGCCAACACATGCAGAGAGATGAGAGTTTTTCAGTAAACTATAATCACTCTATTTATAGTGAAATGTTTGTTTCGATGCATGGTGATCGTAGTTAATCCTAAAATTTGGGTGAACCACGTAAAATATTTGTCCAATGCGTAATTATTTCTTATTAATTTATCTCCTCACATATTCACAAGTTTGGCGAGGGGTTGATTCTTTGAACTCTGCTGGTCTATACAAGATCGAATAGACAACTAAAACTCGTTTGCTAGTTCATGAAGATCTTTGATTTTTTTTTTTTATTTTTTTCGTAATAACAAACATTTTCTTCAGACTCAAGTCTAGAAGAATTAAGAGAAGCCTGGGCTAATTGTAATTGGGTTATAATTAACTCAGTATTAGATTGATTAGCTTTCAACATTTGAACCTCAGTTTTCAAAATATTAACTTCCTGACGAAGGTCATTAATATTAACAGGTCTTTGGGAACTTGATCCTTGTAACCTATTGAAAACCTCTTTCATGGTAAATGGTTGATTATGAACCTTAATCGTATCCTTTTCCTCCTTAATATGATTTTGGTAACAAAACTCAATCATTTTAAGCTTAATCTGAGGATCATTAATTTGATCTAACAAATCAACAAAAGATTGTTGTTGACTGGTTAAGACATTTAAACTTAAACCATTCATCTCAACAATAGCTTTCCAATAATTGGAAGAGCCCTCGTTTGTACCACAGTTACAAGAACTAGTAGTACAAAGGGGAGCATCTTTAGATGAAGATGTGGAGGTTGACAATAACATAATTTCATTGTCAGAATCAGAATTAGAATAACTCTGTTCAGAATCACTGGAATTAAGAAACAATTTACTCAACTGAAGCTTAAGACCAGGTTCAATCTCCAGACTATCCAATTTAGCCTTAGTTTTACATTTATTAGCATAATGGCCAATACGTCCACATTTATAACATTTAGCATTAATTTTAGAGCTACCCTTACCCTTATGTTTAGAACTTGATCTGGGTTTAGACTCCTTATTAGTGCTTTGCCGTTTACTTTTACTTTTAGTATAACGTTTTCTGTGATAAGGTTTTCTATCTTTAGACACCTTATCTTTCCTCTTATTAGGATAATCATTAGTGACATTGTAACCAAATTGGTCACAGAATTCTCCCAACTCCTTTCTACCAGAAAGACGTTGAGCCTTCAATTGGTGTCTTAATTTTAAATCATTACACAAGGAGAGACCTTCTTGTATAACAATACTAATTAAATCACCATAATTGTAATCATTATAAGGGATTGACATTCCATTATGTTTATCCTTTAATTTCTTCCTAACCTTTTCAGCAAAGAAAGTTGGAAGACCATCAATGAATTTAGCTTTCCAATGCTCACTATTAGCATCAGTTCGTTGGGTAACTCTAGCTAAGAAAACATCCTTATACCATCTAAAATGGGTAAGGGAAGGACATTTAAGATTCTGTAACATCTCACGGCCACGCTCATGGTTAATACCCTCACGACCAATGAAATGATGAATGATAGTTAATACCAATGTGTAAACAGCATCAGTGATAAAAATATCTTGATTAACCTCATTCTTAACAATCTTAACAGAATTTTGAATCTCATTCTTTTGATGTGGAGAAAGGATATTATCCCACCAACCTTTCAAAATGCCAGTAAAACCACATGTAATAAAACCAACAATTTGTTGTTCATTATTATCAGCAGTTTTACAGACAGTGCTGTACATCATCATTTGATGTACCATCTCATAAATAGAATATTCAGATTTACCATCAATATTCCATTCATAGATAGTTTTTGAATTGAAAGACACCTGTCCAAAAAGATATGCTTCTTCAAAAAGAATATCTTGAGGAGTAGGTCGATGATAGTAATTTCTACTACCACCAAGATCTCCAACCTGAGTTTTATTGGTGGAAAAATTGACTTTATTCAAATTCATGCTATTTGAAGAAATCAAGGATTGTTCAAAATCATTTATTTGATTTAGAGAAAGATCTAAACTATCATCTTCTATTTCAGATTCATTCTGAGATAGAACATTTAATTTAAGATCTTTTAATTTATCCAAAAGGACAGAATAAAATTCCTCACTAATTGGAGGAGAAGAAACAGGAGCTTTAAGTTTAAAACCTTTTACCTCCATTGGAGGTTTTACAGAAGGATTAGTTAAAACAACTTTTTCTTCAAGTTTGGTTTTAGACAAAATCATGGAATCAAGATTAGATTCAATTCGAGACAATTGTTTTCCAACAGTTTGAAAACACAAATTAGTGTAATTGTTCTGTTTGAAAATATTATGAAAATCAGCAGTGACAGGATCCTTAGAAGAATTATTACCAAGCCTAATATAAGCAGAAGCTTCAATAGGTTTGGGAACAACTGAATCAGGAGAGGTTTTACTACTTCCAGAAGATTCAATTTTCAAAGATTCTGGAGGTGGATGAACCGAGTAAATCACTTTACCATCAGAAGTAGTCCAAGTTTTAAGAAGTTTATCTAAAACAAGAACTGAAGGATTTTGAATACTATAATAGTAACAAAACCATTTGGCAAAAGGCACAATTTCTTTTGTCAAATCAATATAGTTATAAAACTGGGTTTTATAAAATTCAAGTTGTTCTTCATTGAACATTCCAAAATACCAACTTCGAAAAGCTTTATATTCTGGTTTCTGAAAATTATCATTAATAGCATTTCTATCTATGATAAAAACCATTAAAAATTCAATTCAGATGCGGTAGGGGTAGAAGATTCCCTACGAGTATAAATACCATGCGGAATTTGCTGGTCAGATAAACGTACACCATCTAAAGACACATTTTCTTCAGAGGAGACTTCAGTATTCAATTCAACATTAGACTTCCTGGAACTAGAGGGAATAGAGACTCTATATGGAGGAATACTCCTAAGAGATGACTCTCTAGTAGAAAGACTACGAGACAAAATATCAGACTGTTTGAAATTTAAAACAACCTCACCATCAACATGTTGAATGATTGAATTAATATCATGATTAATTAAAGGTTTTGGAGGAACAGCATTTTGTATAGTCCAAGTATCAGGGAAAACAACTTCATCCCAGGGGATCATCCTAGGGGTAGCAACCTTAGAAGTCATTAAATTGGTGTCAATTAACACAGTTTGACCTGAACTAGACATGGTTCGAACCTTAGGACATAAGGTATTCAACACCTTATACTGTATCCTATAGTCAACACATATTAATTCAGTTCCAGGCATGTAATTATACCCATGAGTTTGAATACGAAGATTAATTGCTTCATATAAATTAGGATCTGTCAAAGACAATGACAAATTGGGGAAAACATTGAAATAAACTGGTCCATGACTTAGACTAGTTTCAACAACACCCATTAAGGAGGGTCTAAAATCGAGACACCTACCATCTCTCAAGGTAGCTTGAAGAGCAGTATTCATACCAAGTAAGGTTAAAGGCCTAAAGGCAACTTGGATTAACCCTGAAGAACTTGTTAGATTTACTTCTGGTACTTGGAAGAATGCACAGCTTAATTATGCCACAATTAAACAGGAAGTTTTAGCCATTGTAAAATGTGTCTATAAATTTCATGATGATTTACTTAATCAGCATTTTCTGGTTAGAGTTGATTGTAGTGCAGCAAAACAAGTTTTGAAAAAAGATATTAAAAATCTTGCTTCTAAACAGATTTTTGCAGGATGGCAAACAGATCTTTCTGCATTTGATTTTGATATTGAATATATTAAAGGAGAGTCAAATTCTCTACCTGATTTCTTAACCCGTGAATTTTTGCAGGGTATTCAATGAGCGGCTCTTCACAGGGTAACCCAGCCAATAAAGGCAAGGGTAAGAAAAAGAAAGATTCAAATAAAGTGAATCTTACAAATGAGGAAATTTTCCCTCACCTTCAAACTAAAAAGGGCAATAAAGTCCCTACTTCTGCTAAGGAAGCTCTTCTTAAGGAGCCTCCTCCTTTTATTCCTAATACCAGGATTACTCAATATGTCTTAACTTTGGAACCTCAGGATGTCCAATGGATGCCTGATCCTAGGGAGATCAAACGCCGTTATCTTGGCGATGTGCAGAATTATGGTGCACCTCTCAATAAAGAGAGATATGTTTATGAGATGATTTTACAGGAAACAAATTCTGTCATCATCACCCATACTTATGAAAAGTCTGATGACAAAGTCAAAAGCCCAATTTCATATTCTAAAGCTGTTATCAAAAGGGTAATGAAACCCACTGATTGGGGGCTTGACCCTGCAAGGCCCAGGACTTTTTCTCGTTCTGGAAAAATGTTTTCATTTAATTATTGGGATTATAAAGAAGCATTTTATACCAAAATGTCAAATACAAGCATACTTGGTTTTTTAAATTTTGTCCTGAATCTTTAAAAACCTCGTATCCAAATTGGATTTTCTATTGGTGGCGTTTATATGGCCCTGAGCTTGATATTTTACCTAAGCTTATTCGTGATGAATTTAGTGCTTGGGCTGTCCATCATCCTCAATTACGAGGATAGGATAATCTTCCTGAAGGATTTTCAAAATTACTCTTTTTTGCTGAATTTGGCATTCCTTGGATTTCCAAATGGGAATTAAATTGTAATTTTGATCATTTGAAGGTTCCTACTCTTTATAGAGAGTTTTCTTATCGTTGGTGGTCTTCTGTTTCTTCTGAAGATTTGGCTACCCAGATTATTGAGAAAACTAATGTCTATGTTGAGAATGTGCAGAAATCTCAGCTGGTAATTAAACCAGTTTCTAATCCATTTGAGGAAATTAAGTCCTCTTTCAGAATCCTGTTTCCTAATTTGGGTGAATCAGAATTGATGGTCAAATGTATGGAATTTATGAAGACTCAGTTCATGAGTTCTTTTGCTCCTTTTACTTCTGCTATTCCAGATTCAGTTCCTGATGATCAGTCTATGGCTAGTCAGGATGATGTTAATGCTTATTCTTGTCTTGCTGGCGAAGCCCAGAATCCAGAGGATGAGCTGGATGATGATGGTGAAGCTACCATGGGTGATTATTGGGATGCAATGATCACTGCTGTATCCACCTCTGCCCCCAAGGGTCCTTGTCACAAATGACGTTTGCCATGATGTCACATGCCATATGACGTTTGCGATGACGTCAGCCCCAATTATCAGACTTTTGAGTCTTTTGTCGTTTTATGATAATTGTGTCCATATGTATCAGATAATAATGATCTGTCTTTTATGTTTTGTCAATTGTCGGTCCGTGATTCCCGGATCTGGTCGGGTAAAGTAGTTTGCAATCACTGTCGATGGGGCCCCTTGTGCACCCGAGGATTGCTTTTCTGACTTTACTTTTGCTTTGCTTTCTTAGGTCTATATAAGACCAAGTAGGTTTTCATTTGGTCCTCTTCTTCTTTTTTCTCTCTCAAGTTTTCAGAGATTGTTTTCTCTCTTCTTTGGAGTGCTTTTAGTTTGTAATTTGTTCTTCAGTTTGTAATAATAATAGTTTGTAATAAAGACAACCAGTGTTGCAGTTCATTGTAAGTACTTTCATTTCTCTTTCTCTTTCCGCAATTTGGTATTTTAAATGTTTGAAATGTTGTTCAATGGATTTAGAAAAGACAAGAATGTCATCAATATAAACAATCACAAAATCAGAATAAGAATTGAAAATATCATTCATGACATGCTGAAATTCAGAAGGAGCATTCTTTAGCCCAAAAGGCATAACGTTCCATTCATAATGACCAAAAGGGACAACAAAAGCAGTTTTATATCTGTCTTTAGGATTCCAAGTACCAGAAGTAAATCTAACAAGTTCTTCAGAAGGATTCAACTGCTTTAAAATACCCCCATATCCTTTATTGGACGCATCAGTTTCAACAATTTTAGACCATAAAGGATTAGCTAAAGATAAACAAGGTAATTGTTTAGCCTTAAGCTTGATCTTCTTAACAGCCTCTGTATGCAGATTGGACCAAGGAATAGGATTCTTCCCTAATCGTTGGTACAAGATAGCACTATCCTGAGCAAAATCCTGATAATAATCAGAGATATAATTCAGACTACCAAGAAATCTATTTTAAAGCAGTTGAATCCTTCTACAAGTAAAGAAGAACTTGTTAGATTTACTTCTGGTACTTGGAAGAATGCACAGCTTAATTATGCCACAATTAAACATGAAGTTTTAGCCATTGTTAGGATGATAGAGATAGCAAACAAGCGAAGTAAGTATATATTGGTTGTGCAGCTGCTTAAAAATAATTTCTAACGAAAGCAAAGAGAAAATATTTTCCTCCTTTCGTTTCTTATCTCACTATTTGAGTCTTCGACTACTATCAACTTTATAAAGTGGACCACTGATATTGGTTACTACAAGGACAGTCCAAAGAAGTTTGAATACCAGTTTTGGGGGCTCCTCTACCTAATTGGTTTTTGTTTGGGTTGGGTCTTGCAACATGAGCATTGACAAATACATAAAAACAAGATTGACAATATATTTAGGGAAGGAATCTATGGATTGGGACTGGTAATGGGCCTTGTAATAATTTGGGCTTTTGTCATCTCAACTCTAGAGAGGATTTGGAGTCACCTCCGCAACTCAACTATTTTGAGGCTGGTTGTCCTGAAGACACTGTTTGGCATATGATCAAATTATTCAATCATTGACAACTTGTTTATTTTTAAGCATTTTAATACAAGAATGAGATTAATCAATTATGAATATTCAGAACAACCTATTTACTATTAATATTAATTTTTATTCTTGTGTAGGTTATGTAAATTACTCACAAAACACACAAATGTCCACACGCGGTCACCTAGGGCAAGGGGGTCTCAAAAAATATATTTTTAGTTCTAATAGTATAGCCCCAAAACTGAAATGTTTTTCAACCCCAACCCAATACCAATACATGTTTTAAACAAATAAGATATAATCCAATGTCCTAATTAAATTCAGCCCATTTTCTAACAATTTAATTAAAATCAAACCAATCCATTCTCCCACTAAATTAAAATTTAAAACCAAACCTAGCTCATTCTCCCACTAATTGAATTAAAACCAAATCTAACCCAAAAGAACCTTAATGTAATTTATTTATAGGGTCTCCCCATTTTGAAATTTTAGAATCAATATAGGTAGTGATATTTTATTTTATTGGTATAGAAAATTTTCTAGTTAAAATATTGGATCATTTATTTTCTTCTTTTTCTTGATTTGAATGAACTTGTAAATGGTCCGATATTTTTCTTCTTTTTTTTCTTTTTTCAAAAGCAATGATATCAATATTTTTATGACTGTTTGTTTGTGGGTATTTAATTTTGGGATAATTTAAATTCTAACTGCATAAATAAAAATACAATGGCGGAAGGTAAAACTATAGTTGTGTGTGTTATATTTGATGACTCATTTCTTAAGGGGAAATATAACTTAGCCACAAAACAATCACAGTTATGGTAAGAAATCAATCAGTAGATTCCTAATTGGAATTGGTTTGGGAAACCAATTGGCTTTTTCTCCACTACATCCTCTCCTATAAATATAAGTCTAACCTATTGTATTCAATGTACCAAGCAGAGAGCCAGAATAGGACGGTATCGGTGTGAGTGAAACACCTAGTGCGAGTGAAACATAGGCGGTGCGCAGAGAATACACAGAAGATATATAGAGAGAATAAGAAATATAAAGTGGTATTTCTTAGTGTGAGTGAAACACCGGTGAGGGTGAGTGATACATGAGTGAGTGAAACTTTGTTTGAGTTGTTGATATGTTGATCATCATATTGTAATCCTCTCTGAAATTACCTAGACGATCAATGAAAATAGCCTAAATGGTGGGTGAATAGGCTTTTTGTGGATTTAATGACAAATTAAAATTAATTGCGAAAAAGTCAATTTTAATCCAATTCTCTAACAAGATAAATCATGCAAAGATTAATCTAAGTGCAGAAAATAAAGCAATAGAGATACACGATATTTTTATGTGGAAAACCTCGGAAAGACTTCAAGTAAAAACCACTGATACGCTCGGGTATCGATGCACTATGAATCAAGCAGTACACAAACTCTATGAAGCGTTAAACTTACAAATCATTCCAGATCTACCTTTCTCCACTCGACGTCTGACAACTTTGAATCACTCGCGCTCCATGAAGCTCTCGCTCCGCTCCGTACTCTGACGGCTCCGCTTCTCAACGGATCAATGAACCACAAAGTCTCCTGCTTCGAACTCCGCACTCAGACGACCTTGTTTCTCAAACATATCTAAACAACCACGTTGCACAAGGTGGTGTGTTGATTTTTTAACAACTAATCATCCAATTGTGCCTAAGGATCTTTGATGTAGAAGCACAATTAGATAATCATCCAAAAACTAGAGAAAACTAGAATATGTATGATCACTTTATAATTTTCTCTTTATATATATCTCTTTGCAGAAGAATATGATCTATAGAAAAATTACAGAATTCTCTCACCAAAAGTTCAGCCTCATCTGTTATATAACACCTAACCAAGTAAAAACCTATACTCTGATGTATATTATGTGTATAACATGAATAGTGAGGTGTAAAGTCGTAGCCGCCTCAAAGGAGAACAAGTCGGGGGTAAAACGGGAATTTCCAGAACTCAAATTCGTGAGACCCTTATGCCTGGGGCGTAGGCCTATTTATGATGCGTGTGCTCCGGGCATAGAAACAACACTTTTTAGCCATTTTTTGTTATTGTGGGCGTAAGTCAGGTGTAGGAAAATACTTGAAACCAACTTTTCTAGGGACTAGTGTCATTTGAACCCCCTTGTAATGATTTTTGAAGTTGCTGCTCGGAAGAATGACGTTTTTGCCATTCGGGAGACACTTTTTACTCAAACTTGTTTCATCTTCAATTCTATTATATTCTTCACTTCTTTAGACTTGATTTAAATTTGACGAAACTTGTCAATGCCTATTAAACCTTCCCGACTTCACAATTCACTCAACATGACAATTCACTCAACATGGTTATTATCTAGAACATGTCAAATACAAATAATACTATAAATGTTCTTACACTTTCATTGATTATAGTGAAACGATGCTCTCCGTGGACGTATGCCGATTTGGCTAAACCACGTATATATTTTTGTATCAATTGTTTGATGTGTGTTTGTGTGTGAATTTCTAATTTGCAAGTATACACGGCTTCGAACAGAGGGTTTGAATTCCCTAATAAATGTTTTTGAGCGGGTGTAAAAACTCTAACAATGTGTGGATGATAATGAAGGTCGTGGTGTTAGAAGTTGGTGACGGTGGGTGGAATGAACGTGACTATGTTGATAGAAAGCAATGGCAATGAAGGTGGTAGAGGGGGCGGGTGTGAATTTGACATGTGAGGAAATATTTATTGAAATTTTACATTTTAAAATGTTTAACATGGAAATAGAAAACCCATTTCATAAATTTAGTGCTAGAATGGATTTTAACGGATTTTATTCTTTGACAACTCTAGAGAGGATTAATTGAATTTACCATTCCATTTCATTTCATTCGGTTATACGAAAACGGGTTCACATCCTAGAACATTATTATTGAGAACTATTCTTAGTCATTAACCTTGACCTACACATTATGGCCACACCATAATCGCCTACCCAAATAGACCTTTTCTTTAACTTTCGTTGACTTTTGACAACACTCAATATTACCAAACTACATTGCTTCTCCAAACATGACCCATTATTGAAGTGCTTCTACTGCACATATTATGGAATTAATTCCTATTTTAATGTAAGTACTCCCTCTTATTTAATTTGGACTTTTTAATATTTTATTAATTTGAGTTAATTATTGTATAATTTTAAATTTTATCCTTAATGATATAATATTATGGTTGAGTCCAATATTTGTTTAATGTTAGTGAAAGAAGGATAATTGAGAAAAGTGAAAAGTTAAATTACATTGGAATTCGAACTGAATAAGTAAAGTTATAATAGTAGACAACTAATATAGGATAAATGTAGTACAATTTAAGTATCTTAAGTCCAACACTTCGGGTGCGTTTGGAAATTAGTGTTTTCGTTTTCGTTTTTTATCTTTTGAGAACAAAAAATTTTCTTGTTCTTGTCCTAAGGGTGATCCGGAAACAAAAACATGTTTGGTTGAAAATTTTGTCTAAAAATTTTCGAGAACAAAAAAAAATAAAAATGGTTAAGGTTTGGAGGTTGAAGGTGAATGTTAGGGTTTGGAGGTTGAAGATGGAGGTTAGGGAATCTGCAATAATTAAATTTTTTTTTTGTTGAGAACAAACAGTGCCGAAAACCAAAAAAACACCATTTGGTGTTCTCAAAATTTGAACTATGGGTGAGAAAACGTTTTTTTACTGTTCACGAAAACAAAAACCATCAAAGGCTCCCAAACACATTTTTGTTCCCGTGAACAGTGAAAAAACACAAGAACAAAAACGGAAACACCCCTATCCAAACGCACCCTTCACTTCCTTGGTTGGTCACTTGGTACTTAAAAATATGGGTAAATTGCACTAGCACCCCTTGCGGTTTAGGTCAATGCTACTAATATGCTGGTCAATACTTTTTCGGTCCCATAGCCCCCTGAGTTTTCAATTTCGTTGCAATGACACCCCCTGAGCTGGTGAAATGACTATAATGCCCCTTTAATTGTTTCACTTATTACATTAGAGTAATATATAAAGTGTGAAATTATCCATATGCCCAAACACTTCACCCTCTGAAATTACTAATTACACTTCCACCCCTTATTACAAAAAATATATATATTACGAAAATTACAATTTAATTTTTTTTCTTTATAAAATTTTAAATAAACACAAAAAATTCGAAACAAACATATAAAATTCAAAAATATATATATAATTTGTAAAAAATATATAAAATTCAAAAAAATATATAAAATTTGAAACAATATATAAAATTAAAAATATATATAAAATTCGAAACAAATATATAAAATTCGTAAAAAATATATAAAATTCGAAAAACATATAAAATTCTAAAAAATATATAAAATTCAAATATATATATATAAAGTGTGACTGAAGTAATTCCTACCACATTTGGAAATTCAAATTATTTTGAAATTTGAAATAATTTCAAAATATATATATATTTGAAATTTTCATTCAAATATATTTAACAGATTGTTAAAGTATTTATTTTGAAATAAAAGAAAGAAAAAGTTCCTTAATTAAGATATTTATAGCACTAGATTTTCCTTTTTTATTATTTAAAATTTAAATACGTTATATTAATTCCTTGTTTTCAGAAGTGGAAACAAAGAATGACAGAGGGAAGAAAGTGATCTTGCAAAGGAAAATTTTATGATATTTTTTTACCTTACATTATTTTTATTGAAAATGAAAAATTTTAGGAAGGAATAAAGTTGATATTGCATTATTCTATTATAAAATTATTTCCTCTTTAGGAAATGTTAAATATAGAAGGAAAAAAATATGATAAGAATCGTTAAGTCGAATCTTTGACGAACCGAACTGGAGCTATGCAGTTGTTCACGAACAACTCGTCCCATTTGCAGCCCTAATGACATGTGCTGGACGGATCCGGCGATGGAGAGGATTATTTTTCCTACCCGAATAGACCTTTTCTTTAACGTTCGTTGACTTTTGACAACACTCACTATGACTATGACCAAACTCTCCAAACATGACTCATTATTGAAGTGCTTCTACTACACATATCATGGAATTAATTCCTATTTTAATTTATTTGACTACAATTTAAGCATCTCACGTCCAACACTCCACTTCTTTGATTGGTCATTTGGTACTTCAAAATGTCATTCTTGACTAGAACATAGAATATATTTTAATCTAGATGACTTTTCCATATTTTCCAAAATGGTGCGCTAGAATATTGAGCCATTCCCTATATTTATGACATATTTAACCTTAACATTCGTTTTAAGTCAGTGAGCAATCCAAGCCACTAGCATACTGCATCTTCCAACAAAATAACTTCAATGCATAAAAATTAAGAATAATTATACAAACAGTAAAACAATATTAAATTTACTGATCCTTCACGCCTAACTCTTTTGCGCATTCTTGGGACTGTATTTTATGTAAACCTTGTGTATAGTACCGCTTAAAATAATTTTTAATGTTAAATATAAGTAAAAATTCGGACATACTTTTATCTCACCCGCACAATTAGCCCATTAAAAAAAAAAACAACTGATAATAAAGACACAAATAAATGCACATAAGCTAATAGAACAAGTATAAATACCAATCCATATATATAAGTGAAAAACAAAATGGAAGGACTACATGCAATATCACCATAAACTGTCCCCCCCGGGTAAACAAAGTACATATTTTCCAAAAATTAAATCCAAACACACATACAAACTGGTATCATTTGCATTTCACATTCTGGAGTTGCTGAGTTGGAATACTAAGTTCCATGGTGCAATTCATATTGGTAGCTTTCTTCTTCTTCATTATTAACATTAGCTCCACCTTTCCTGTCAACCTCGCTTCGCTGCTTAATGGTACAATCCCAGCAGTATAATCACTTGCCAATTCTGAACTAGTTGATGATAGGCTTACAACAACATTCAGCTTCTTGGTTGATTTAAAATTCGCTTTCGATTTCGGAACAAAAGCAGTCCCTACTTGTGCACCCCTGTAGTAGAAGATAACAGTACTATTATCGTATTTGTAGGGACCGAAATTGGTGTTCTTGACACCGAGCTGAGCATTCATTGTCACGTCCATTGAAGTTCCCGTGACACTAAAAGCATCAAATGTGGCCGAACGCACACGAAACCTGGGGGTTTTGACTTTCAAGACTGTGAGTGCGAAAATGGCTATGACTATGGATTGAAACACCACAAATGCCACAACATATGCTGCAATTTTTATGCGTTTCTTGCGACGAAGTTCTTTGGTCGATTGCGCCTCATGGTCCGCTCGCCCATAATTATATGGTGCTGCCGAGTTGTGCCCGGGTTGCTGCTCCTTCTCTGCCATTAGGATTAAAAAAAGTACTTGTCTGGAAATATGGTAGCTAGTGGGAGTGAAATATGGCACTGCTATATGAATTGGTATATATATATATATATATATATATCAAATATATAGATGCTTGTAAGCAAAGATAGGATGGAATGTGATACTTTTGCTGAAGATTTGAATGGCTACTGGTGGAATTAAAGGGTCTGTGGGCATAGATATTTATAAGGGAAAAAGTATGTCCATGTGACTTGTGACCAATAACGTAAGAAAATAATGTAACACCTTCCTTGAAGCCTTCAATAACAAACGCTAAAAGTTTGACTTTCTAGAAACGCGCCTACGTGGTTTGATTTTTTGTGGATTTTCTACTCTATTATTTGGTACGCTACAGTAGAACTAAATAAAATATCTGTTTAAATTACTATCAGATGGTTCTATTGGGAAGACAAGAAAAACATCGCATCAGAATGCCGTACATGACCATATATATATATATATGTATATGTATAATTGTATATGTATATATATGTTTCCGATATTTGAATAACAGGGCTGGAAAAAATATGAATGTCTTATTAAATTTTTTTTCCATTTTGATATTTATATAACTTTAAGTGTCCGTTTGGATACGAGAAAACAATTTTTGTTTTTTTACTGTTCACTCAGTTAAAAAAAAAAAACATGTTTGACAAACACGTTTACTGTTCACTTTTTTTTTTTCCAAGAAAACTGTTTTCTGTGAATAGTGTGTAAAAGTGGTGAAAACAACAAATACAACTTTTAGTTGTTTTTTGAGTTTTTTCACTGTTTAGGGTACCGCCTCCGCCACCGCCACCGCCACCACCGCCGCCGCCACCAACCACCACCACCCCCCGCCACCAGTCGCCGCCGTCGGCCCTCGCCACCTCCGGTCGCCGCCGGACCCCACCGCCCACCACCACCGCCCGCCGCCGCCGCCACCCACCAATACCATTTTATTTTTCAATACAAATTTTCATCCAAACGCTTTTTTATTTTTAATTTTTTACTGAAAAAAACAAAAATAAATACAAAAATAATTTTTATATTTAAAGACAGAAAACAAATATAAAAAATAGACTTTCCAAACGCACCATAAAGAAAACTTACTCATTTTTGCTTCTAGTGAACATATTTCCTCTAGTGTAAAGAAAATATCACCTTAATTATAAAACCCAGTGTACTTAAAAATCGGAATAAGAAGATTAAATTTTTTAATTTGCACACATTAACTGGGATAATCAATTTTTCTTTGAGACTGGAAGAATTATGTACACGTAAACTTGATGCTTATTGGTACGAAGATATATATATGGCCTAATTATAACGGTTACTTTTGAAAGTGTCATCTCACTAGTTTGACTAATTTACATGTGTTATGGAATTCACACAGCCACGAACTTTGTTTGAAATACTAGGACACGTGGATGTGTAATATACCAATGAGTAAAAATTAGAAACCTCAGAGTGTTAAAATGCCAAACAATTAATATGAGGTAATATATGTACATGTATATATATATATATATGGCCTAATTATAACGGTTACTTTTTTGAAAGTGGCATCTCACTAGTTTGACTAATTTACATGTGTTATGGAATTCACACAGCCACGAACTTTGTTTGAAATACTAGGACACGTGGATGTGTAATATACCAATGAGTAAAAATTACAAACCTCAGGCACGTTTTATTTCTGGTTTGGTCTGGTTTTGTCTTGCTATATTGGTTTTGTGTGATTTTGTTTGGTTTTGTAAAAAGTAGTGGCCAGCGAGGACCACCATGAATTGTATATATATAAAAGAATAATTTACACTAACACCCCCTGAGGTTTGGTTTTGCTTGCCATGACACCCCAAATGACCAAAATACCCTTTATAAAATTCGAAAATATTAAGGATAATGTGAAATGACCTTTATGCCCCAGCCCCAAATATATAAAATTTTGAAAAACATATATATAAATTCGAAAAAATATATAAAATTCAAAAAAATGTATAAAATTCGAAAACAAATATTTAAATTTTGAAAAAATATATAAAATCAGAATAAAATATATAAATTTCGAAAAATATATATAAAATTCGAAAATATATATATAAATTGAAAAATATTTAAATTCGAATATATATATTTCAAAAAATATATATTAAATTCAAAATATATATATATTCAAAAACAAAATTCAAAACATTATATAATTTCGAAAAACATATATAAATTTAAAAATATATTTCAAAAAATTAAAAAATATATATATAATTTGAAATATATATAATTCGAAAATATATATATAAAATTTGAAATATATATAAATTCGAATATACATATTTCAAAAAAAAAATCAAAAAATATATATTTTCTAAAACAAAATTCAAAAAATTATATAATTTTAAAAAACATATATAAATTTCAAAAAATATATAAAATTTGAGATATATATATATATATATATATATATATATATAATTCGAATATATATATATAATTTGAAAAATATATAAATTCGAAAATATACATATTTTTTGAAATGATTATATGTTTTTCGAAATTATATAATTTTTTGAATTTTGTTTTTGAAAATATATATATTTTGAAATTTTTTTTTTGAAATAAATATATATTCGAATTTATATATTTTTCAAATTATATATATATATTTTCGAAATATATATATATTTCTAAAACATATGTTTTTGAAAATATATATAGATGCAAACCTCAGGGGGTGTTAGTGCAAATTATTCTATATAGAAAAAAAAAAGAGAGAGAAAAGATGATGTGTAGTCGAATGCGGGACCCACCTAGAAAAAACATTTGGTCTTAAAATGTAAAGACCAAAGTACATTTGGTCTTTAAAAAAAAAACAAAAACAAGACAAACCTAAACCAAACTAAAAATCAAACAAGCCCAGAGTGTTAAATTGCCAAACAATTAATATGAGGTAATATATGTACATGTATATATATATGTATATATATATATGCATACAACTTATATCTATATTTATATACTATTCTAAAAGATTTAGAGCTTAGGAATATTTTTAAATGTATGTTTTAAAATAAAATAAAAATAATTAACATGTATTAATTGAAGTGTAACTCCAATTGGTATTTCAAAAGACATAAGAGTAAAGAAATATAGAATAACACTATATAGGCCAAATTTATGTAATGACTAAAAGGGAAAAAAGAGACTTAATTACACTTATACATTAATTATTATATTTAAAATGAAAAAAAGATGATAAAAATAATAATCAAAGTCTATCAATAAGTCTTTAATCCACAAAATTAAAAACCTATTTAAAAATAAATAATGCAATTGAGTTAAGCTTATATATTATTTATGTAATGCTTCGCAAAATCTACTTTGAAAGTTGTAACTGATCACATTGTCTTGATCATTTTTTTACATTAATTAATTCTTTTATAAATAATGAAGGAATGTAATTAAAATCATGTGTATAGATTAATATTTGTATATGTTTTTTTCAATTATTTTATACTTATCAATATAAAAATATATATATGTATTAATGTCTTTTCAAATTTCCCTATTTAATGATTGAATTAATTATAAAAAATTCTCATTTAAGATTAGGAATTCAACCTTTGATATTATTTATACAAGTTTAGCATAGAAAATACACACACGCCCCCTCTAAACAAGAAGCATTTAGGCTTCGTTTGGTAGGAGAGATTTGAAAGAATTTGAGGAGAAAAAAAGAAAGAAAGGATAGTGCTATATATGTTTAGGTTGACAACTTGAAGAGAAAAGAAAAGTGGTGTGTTTTAAATTATTACTCGCAAGTGCACGAATCAATTGTAGTTTAGGTTATGCAAGAACGAGATCGAACCCAAGGGAATGCTTTAAAGAGAACTTAATTAAACTCAAATTAGTCTAAAACTAACCTAGTTTCTCAAAGTTTGTTTGTTGAAGTGATTTTTATACTAAACATGCAATATCGAAATACAAATAATTAAAGCGAGAATAATAGGGAGAAAATACTAAGGTATTGGAATCCACCACCACTAATGCATAAACTTCTAATTATTTCTTTATCAATTCCAATTTTAGAGTAGTAATTTAGAAATCAATCTTATTACTTTCTCAAGATTTAACAATAACGCACTAATGAAATAGATTTTCAAGAAATAGATTTTCCTTCGCTTTAAAGTGTAAAATTCTAAGCATCCTATGTATGCAATTTAATGGATCACATAAGATCAAATATTTTTACTTATAAATTCATCAAATCCAAGCTTGATTAATTGTGATAAGAATTCTTAACTACTATAAATACATGATATTTATAGTGAAAGGAATTTAAAACAATTAATAATATGAAGCAAAAATCATAAGCATTTAAACCATACACATGAAAATTGATAAAAGACTAAAAAGAATTTATTTCATAAATGGTGGTTTCATCCTCAACCTTAGTTGATAATTTAGTTACACATGCTTAAAAAGAAAATAACAAAGTAAAAACAATAAAACCCGGAATTGAAGATAAATTCTTCTCCTCTTTGGTGTTCTTCTTGCTCTCCTCATTCTTCTTCTCTTCTTCCTTCTTTCTTCTTCAAGATGTCCATATTTATAGAGAAATATTTGAATCAAATTACAACTTGTAAAGATAAATGAAATATTCTTTTATTTTCTTTTTCATAACTTTCCATCACATTTTGTTCATTTTCCATGTGTATTTGAATCTTCCAACTTTTATCCATGTGCATTTGATTCATCCAACTTTCATCCATGTGCATTTGATTCATTTCTCACTTTACACCTGTAAATGAAAGACATAAATGTAGATGTAATTTAATGACATTGAGAATGATTTATTCAACAATTTTATTATATAAATTAAGTTTTGTGCACTTATCATTATTACACTTCTAAATTAATTAAAATAAATAGTTTTACCTACTAACGAATATACATTTGGGGATAAAATATGTATGTAAAATGGACTTATCAAAAAGATTTGGAAGGATAAACCTATAACTACAAAACCCTTTGGTGCTATCCCTTCAAAAATGAAAAAATTTGGAGAGAAAAGAAAGGATAACAACTTTAAGTATTAAAATGATAAAACTATCCTCTATAATTAAAAGAACAACTTTATTAACTAAATGATATACTAGTAATTTAATAATTATCCTTTCTTTTCTTTTCTCTCATTTAACTTATCCAAACAAGAATGATGTCATTTTTTTTCTCTCATAATCTATCCAAACATAAATTTAAAATAATATTATTATTTCTTTTCTTTTCTTTTCTCTCATAACTAATGTTATCATTTCTTTTCTTTTCTATTATGTCCATCCAAACCAACCCTTAGTAATGAAAAATGTGGCTGACGTATTGAATATTTTGGTAATTAAATGCTTATAACTTTTTATCCTTTCAACTTCTCCCATTATAATTAATTCTATATATTTTAAAATTGCTTTACATATAGAGTATCTAATTGGATAACCTTAATCAATGTCTTCTTACAACTTCTTCATGGTCCGGTCTTCAAAATTAATTGAAGAATCCAAATTCAAAATATCTTGCCAAGGTAAGTAAGAAATACCATAATTTATCTCCTGAAGTTATAAATAATTTTTGTTTTTACTTTTTTTTTGGGGGCTCAAATCTATCTTTCGGGACTTCTAAACCATGTGTATTGCAAGTGCTCTATGCTATTATATAAAATGCCTAACAATTAATATGATGATATTACATACATGTGTATTATTTTGTGTGTATATATATATACACATACAGTAATGATTTTTTTCTTCTCCATTGACATAAATCCATTAACACCAAACATATTTTCTGTTTAATTATGTGATTGATCTAAATAAAATAATTATTTTAAAATTTATTTAGAGATATCTCAATATTTTAACCAAACCTCCCCAACTTTTTATATCTTTAATCAAACCCTAAAATGAATTAAAACATTACCCAACCCTAAAACCCAATTTATTTAATCATTATATCTCACAACTACCAAACAAACACTTCAATATTTTTGTTCGTTCTATCACAAAAGCAAACCCTAGTCGCACTGGTCTCACCCATCTTAGAAAAATCTTCCACTCATCTCTCATTTACAAAATACGAATACACTGTTATATCATCATATGGATATTCAAAGAGAAGAGGATGCTGATTTGAAAGAATATTATGAAGTCAAAGATTTTGAAGAAAGGCAAAGAGGTAAGTGATATATCCTATCTTTATTTTCTTGTCTTGTTTAGGTTTTGTTTTTGTTCATTCTTAATTAGTTTAGTGTTTGTTCGTTTTAATTGTACTTTTGATTTAGGGTTTCTTTTTGTTTGTTCTTGATATGTTATTTCTTGTTCTTTTTCTTATTTCGATTTGTTCTTGATCACTTATTGAATGGATGCTCTTCACCATGCATGAGATTGCACCATTCCCATAGTTGGCATTTTTGAGTTTCACAAGCATAGTACAATCTTCTTTTGTTGTTGTTTTTCGGTAATTTTGAATACAGAAAAATTCTCACAATAACACCTCACGTTCTTGTATCTAATATAACCCTTGCCCCCATTTCCATGGCTAATTTGAGACATGAGCAGAGACAGAGGGAGAGGGTGGTAACGAATAAGAGAAAAATGTGTTACAAATGAGCCAAATCATGACTACTTGTAAAGAGAAAAATATGATTGTTAGACTATTCTCAATGGTGCATGCAATGGTTTATGAGGGGGTGGAAGTGATAAAATAGAGAAGACAATGGTGCCATATGTATGCATCTTATTAGGGGTGGTGAAAAAGTGCTAAATTAAAGTAAAGAAACTTGCGCCAAAAATGTCAAACCGAAGAGGTGTGCAAATGTTGGATAGGGTTAAATGAGGATTTAAATAGTTTGGGTATTAAATAAATAATTCCTAGGGGATGATGTATCTCAGAAAAATACTAGGTCTGATTGATTGAAGACATGCAAAATAGAGAGTTTGATTAAAGGGATAATTTTATTTACACCCTCTGAAGGTTTGTCCTAATATCAGTTATACCCCATCAGGTTTGACAAAATTCATTTACATTTCTTGTTAGTAAAATTTGTTGTGAAATGTCTTAAATGCCTTTAAGCCAAACAAATTTAAACTAACTTAATTACAGGATGATGTATCTCAGAAAAATAACAGGTATGATTGAAGACATGCAAAATAGAGAATTTGATTGAAGGGTTAATTTCATTTATACCCTCAGAGATTTGTTCTAACATCAGTTACACCTCCTCAGATTTGCCAAAATTTATTTACACCTCCTGTCAGTAAAATTTATTGTGAAATGTCTTAAATGCCCTTAAGCCAAATAAACTTAAACTAACTTAATTCTAGGATAGTCAAGTTTCGTCTCTAAAAAAATCATATTCTAGCATCTAAACAACCCAAAAACATCATCATCCTCAACCCCCACCATTACCATTACCATCACCAAACTTACCCTCACCTCTATCTCCCACTGGAACCCTAGCAGCGGTAACGACGAAGCTGATCTCGTCCTTCTCCGGCAATGATTTGCCGTTCCAGTGCAGGAATTCGCGCGCTCTGATTCAGAAGATCGAGGTCTTTATCATCCTGGCCGACTACCTCCGCAAACTCACACCCTCAACCCTTGGCCCCACCATCACCATCACCAAACTCACCCCCCCCCCCCCCCCCCCCCCCCCCCGCCACCGCCATGCACCCCCATCCCCGCCACCCCCACCCCTCATCCCCCACACCAAACCTCCACCGTCAGTTTGGAATTGATGTGGGGTTGTGTTTTCTCTCTCTACAATCCATCATAGTTGATTTTCATGTTGTTTTTTATTAAAGGATATAATATTTAAATTACACCCTCTCTAGTAGCTTAAGCTTTTAGAGCAGTTGGTAGTTAACATGGTATCAGAGCCAAATGTCTCGTGTTCAAATCTAACCGTTTCACGTGTTGGACCCAAAGAAGGCCACACGTGAGGGGGCGTGTTGAAGAATATATATTTAAATTACACACTCTCTAATACTTTAGCTTTTAGAGCAATCGGTAGTTAACATTTTCCATCTAGGTTTTTTATTTCAAACATGGGTTTTGAAAATTGAGAAAATTGAATAGTAAAACTAGATTTATAGATAAGAGTATGAACTGACATGTTGGAATTAAACAATGTATTAAAAGAAAATAAAAAACAAGAAACAAACAATGTTTTAACACATTATAGAAGCAAATGACAACTTGGAAGCAAAGAAAGTTTGATTATTAAATGGTAATTATACGAAATCCTAATCTATTTGGTTGGGCTAGTGGCTATAAAGAAATGATAATTATGTCACAAATTTAATACGAAATCCTAATCCTAATCTAATATTTTAATTTAAGAATAAATTTAAACTTTTAAAAAAGAGGAATAATTTTTTTTCATAAATTTATGTCAAATCATTTAACAAATTATAGAATTATTTTTAAATATCTTTTAATTTTAATTTTTAGATTTTTAGGAATTGTAGGAGGTCAAATTGATAAAATATGAAATCCTTGTTTCCAAACACCACTTGATTTAACATTGAGGATATTTTAGGTATTAAATTAAAATTTCAGGGTGATGTCATAACACAAGGGGTGTAAATGTTGTGTATAAATAAAAATAAGGGGTGTAAATGAATTTTGACAAATCTAAAGGGTGAAACTGATATTATGATAAACCTCAGGGGATGTAAATGAAATTACCCCTTAATTAAAGTATTGACAAACTCGGGTGTAAATAAATTTAATTCTTTAAAATTGGGTAAATTACAGTTACACCTTCTCAAGATATGATATATCACACGTGCACTTCCTGTTGTTTGAACAATTACAACTAAACCCCCTCAAATTTGTAAGTTATAATAAATACCCCCTAATCATCTCTTTTTTAGAGGTGAAATGTCTAGATCGAATACCCTCAAATAGATGTAAAGACTTTTAAGTCTATGAATAATAATCATGAATAAATAAGTTATTTCACAGTTAAAGCCTAACGGGGATGAAATTATAATTATTCAAATAATAAGGAGTGCATGTGTAATATATCGTATCTGGAAGGAGTGTTACTATAATTTATCCTTTAAAATTTAACAATCATGTTCAACCGTGATAATGATAGCTACGAATGAATTTTCTTACTAGCAAGAGATCATTTATGTATAAATTATAATAATATTATGTTGATATTGGTCCATAGAAAATAAAAAAATGTCTGATAACATTGATATTTTACTGTGTTGAATCCTACGTTAGAATCAGACATTTTATTTTGATAATTTCTTGAAGGCTTATTTTTTTTAGTAAAGTTCATTATTAAATTTCCTTGCGATTTTGAGATGATATAGAAACTAGTTATAGGTTCATTTCTTATTTATTTGATTTTATAAATCTGAAACAAAAAATATATAGAGAGAATGAAAAGAAAGACAGGTTGAGTAAGATAAGATCCTTAAACACTACAGCAAGAATCAAGTGAAACAATGAAACTAAAATCAGTCTATCTAAAGAAAATTGCAGGCTCTTCATATAAATTAAAGAAACGTAAAGACGTATCTCTTGATATTTATTACTAATCAGTACACGGTAGATTCTCAAACTATAAAGATTTATTCTGCTAACACAACTCAGTTGCAAATGCTCATCATGAAGTAAGATTTGAGATCCCATTCACACGGTCGAAAATAATTGAATCCACGTAATATTTTCTGAGACACTAGGCTCCAAGTTTTTTTTTGGCTGGAGCTAACTCTTTTGGGAAGAACGTTGGAAACATGAATCATTCCACTTAGCACTCATCTGATTATTTATTTGGTTAGGAAATAGTTTATTTAATTGAGAAAAAGTTGGGGCCTTAGGATTTCACAAGTATGAGATCTCATTTTTTATTCTTAAATAATTTCTTAATTCGTGAGAGCTAAGGACTGCTTACACAATACGAATTTGGGTAAATTTCACTTACACCCCCTTTGATTTGACCATATCCCAGTTACACTTCATCTATTATGAAATATCCCATGTACACCCCTGTTAGTAACGGCAGTTAGATTGACTGATGAAAAAGCATGAAATGACAATTAAATCTGCTATTTTCCTTTTTGAATCTCTATATTTTAGTTAATTTTTGCTATTTATGGTAATTTTCTATTTGTCGATTAGGAAATAATTCTAAACCCTATTTGGGCCAGATTTTTGGCAATTTTTTTATTTCTTTCCGTATTTCGTTTTGGTAAGACTTTTTGGGTTTTGCTATTTTTGGTAAAATCCTATTAAGGGTCGATTTTCAGCTATTTTAACCCGGCTTATGGGTTGTTTTTTGCCAGCCTCGAATATATAGAATTTTATTGAATTTCAGAGTGTTCTCTGAAATTTGGGTCAAATTCTCCCATTTTTCCTTGCAAATTACCTATTGCACTAGCCTGCAGAATAATCTCTATTCTGTTTGGCGTCAATTGGTATCAGAGCTCAGCATCTTCCTGAGGCGGTATTTTCATCAATTTTCGATGGCTGGTGGTCATGGCCGTGGTGGGTAGGTTTCGAATGAGGAAGTCCTGCACCGTGATCGTAACGTTCAGGATGTTATGATTGAGGATTTACAGAGGCAAGTGGCAGAGTTAACCCAGCGCCTGGTGGCGCAGGAAGTCGATAATCATGATGTGGAAGATTCTGATACCGACAATTTCACCTTCGAAAATCCGTATCACAATCGATTCCGGGAGTACCGTGGTCGAGAGAACCATCATGGAGATCTCGGCTTCAGAGTAGACCTGCCTGAGTTTTCTGGTACGTTACAAGCCGATTGCTTTATTGATTGGTTGAATGAAGTAGAACGAATTTTCGATTATAAAGAGGTCCCAGATCGTGTTAAAGTGAAATTGGTGGCCATCAAACTCAAGGGTAGAACATCTGCGTGGTGGGAGCAGTTGAAACGTTCAAGAGATGGGCAGGGCAAAACCAAGATCACTAATTGGGAGAAGATGAAGAAGAAGATAATGAGCCACTTCCTTCCCTTTGGCTATACTCAAACCCATTTTCAACGACTTCCTTCGTTGAGGCAAGGGATGAGATCGGTGGAAGATTATATGGAGGAGTTCTATCAGTTGATCGCTCGGAATGATCTGACTGAGACAGAAGAACAGATGGTGGCACGATATTTGGGGGGTTTACGACAACCTCTGCAGGATGCCCTCAGCTTTCACTCGCTGTGGACAGTTTCTGAAGCCTACCAGCGTGCCCTTGCTGTAGAGAAACATCAGAATAGAAGACCCGTCATCAGAAACGACCAAAGCAATAGGCCATCTCGCCCTCAAGAATCCCGTCCTCCCCAGCATCCGCTAAAGGGTAATCCTAATCCTACTATTAAGTGTTTTCGATGTGGTGAACAGGGGCATATAACAACCCATTGCAGGAAGCCTGCTAGTCAGACGGGTAAAAATCTACTGCTTGAGGAAGGCGAGGAAGACGAGACTGAGGAGGTTGGAGATCTAGTGTATGACGAAGAAGGAGATGATGATGTGTTGTATGGAGATGGCCATGAAACTCTAGTCATTCATAAGAGCCTCCTGACTCCCAGAGGCAATTTCGAAGATGATTGGTTGAGAACCAATATTTTCCACACAACCTGCACCGTGGCCGATAAAGTCTGCAAGATGATTATTGACAGTGGTAGTTGCGAGAACGTAGTATCTGAAGACGCTGTTCAGAAATTGCAGTTGAAAACAGATCGTCACCCCAAGCCATACAATCTGTCATGGCTGAATAAAGGCAGTGAGGTAACAGTAGATAGACGATGCTTAGTGTCGTTTTCTGTTGGAAAGAAATATTCCGATAATGCTTGGTGTGATGTAGTGTCCATGGATGCGTGCCATATACTATTAGGTAGACTTTGGCAGTATGATCGAAGGGTGGTACATGACGGACGGAAGAATACATATTCCCTTAGCATCAGAGGGAAAAAGATTGTGTTGGCACCTCGTCGGGAAGGACCCAATCCCACCCCGGTTTTCAATAGTAACAATCTGCTTTCTATGTCCAGGTTTTTGGTTGAAGTTGAGCGTGAAAATGTAGTATATGCTTTACTGCCTTGTGGAAATAGTGCAACTGGTGAGGTTCCAGAATTACCCACGGAGGTCCAGCAACTGCTTTCGGAATTCTCTGATTTGATGCCAGAAGACCTTCCTTCTGGACTGCCACCTATGAGAGATATTCAACATCAGATAGACCTGATCCCGGGCTCGAGTTTGCCCAATATACCAGCATACCGCCTCAGCCCAAAGGAAGCTGAAGAGTTGCAGCGACAGGTAGTAGAGTTGCTGGAGAGGGGCTACCTCCGTGAAAGTATGAGCCCATGTGCCGTTCCTGCCTTGCTGGTGCCAAAGAAAGATGGTTCCTGGCGCATGTGTGTACACAGTAGAGCTATCAACAAGATTACGGTGAAGTACAAATTTCCCATTCCCCGCCTGGATGACATGCTAGATCAATTGTCCGGTTCTAAGGTCTTCTCCAAAATTGACCTTAAGAGCGGATACCACCAAATCCGAATAAGGCCTGGAGATGAGTGGAAGACGGCGTTTAAGACGCAACATGGGTTGTATGAGTGGATGGTCATGCCATTTGGACTGTCCAATGTGCCCAGCACGTTCATGAGATTTATGCATCAGATTTTACGGCCTTTCATGGGGAAATTTGTGGTAGTCTACTTCGAAGATATCCTTATTTATAACCCTACATGGGTCTCACACTTTGATCACCTCCGTGCAGTTTTTGATATGCTCAGGCTGGAGCGCCTGTTTATTAATTAGAAGAAGTGTTCTTTCTTCACTACTTCTGTAACTTTTCTGGGTTTTGTTGTGTCTATTGATGGTGTTCATGCAGATCAGTCGAAGGTAGATGCAGTCTTGGAGTGGCCCCAGCCAAAAACTTTGCATGATGTCAGGAGTTTCCATGGGTTGGCATCCTTCTACCGCCACTTCATCAAGAATTTCAGCACTCTGATTGCTCCTATCATAGAGTGCCTCAAGGGACGTGATTTCCACTGGTCTAAGGAGGCAGAAGCTAGTTTTCAACTGGTCAAGCAGAAGATGACAGAGGCACCGGTGTTGGCACTCCCTGATTTTGATAAAGTGTTTAAGCTGAATTGTGATGCATCTGGAGTTGGCATTGGTGGTGTTCTAAGTCAGGAAGGGCGACCCATAGCTTTTTTCAGTGAGAAGCTGTCGGGATCCAAGAAGAATTACTCCACCTACGACCTGGAGTTCTACGCCATCGTTCAGTCCTTGAAGCATTGGCGTCACTACCTTGTGCATAAGGAATTCATCCTTCTTACTGATCATGAGGCCCTGAAGTACATCAATGGTCAACATAAGATGAACAGACGACATGCCGAATGGGTGGCGTACTTACAAGAGTTCACCTTTACCCCGAGACACCTATCAGGGAGCCTGAACCGTGTTGCAGATGCCCTTAGTCGTCGCACTTTACTCCTCACCACCATGAGTACCCGAGTCGTAGGATTTGAAACTTTCACTGATTTGTATGCTACAGATCCTTCCTTTGGAAATATCATTCAGGAGGTAACATCTGGTCATCGTCATGATTTCCTTTTGCATAATGGTTATTTGTTTCGTGGGCTACAATTGTGCATTCCAGATTGTTCGCTAAGACAACAGATTATTAGTAAACTTCATAATGAGAGTCACTTCGGGCGAGACAAGACATTGGCCCTTATTGCTTCTGATTATTATTGGCCCAAATTGACCAGTGACGTGGCTCACTTTGTGGAGCGTTGTTATGTATGCCAAAGGTCCAAGGGTGTCCTCACCAATGCAGGCCTTTACACCCCTTTACCGGTTCCCGAAGCTCCTTGGTTCGATGTCAACATGGATTTTGTGTTGGGCTTACCCCGTACCTAACGGGCATGTGATTCTATTTTAGTTGTGGTTGACAGGTTTTCCAAGATGACCCACTTTGTAGCTTGCAGGAAAACCATGGATGTTGCCCGGATAACCCATCTTTACTTCAGGGAGATTGTGCGTCTCCACGGTGTTCCTCGATCCATCACTTCAGATCGAGACACCAAGTTCATCAGTAATTTCTAAAGGAGCTTATGGGGAAAGCTGGGCACAAATCTTAATTTCAGTAGCGCTTATTACCCCCAGACATCAGACCGAAGTGGTGAATCGAAGTGTATGCAATCTGTTGAGGTGTTTGGCAGACACTAAACCCAAGCAGTGAGATTTGGAATTACCTCAAGCAGAATTTGCCTACAACAGGTCAATGAGCAGGACCACAAGAATGAGCCCTTTTGAGATTGTCTATGGTCAGAATCCATCTGGAGTATTGGATTTAGCGCCCATTCCACGTGTGGGTTGTTTGCATCCTAGGGCAGATGAGTTGGCCCAACATCTCCGAGGCATCCATGAGCAGGTGAAACTGGCCATTCACGAGAGCAATCCCAAGTACAAAGATCGAGCGGACAGTCATCGTTGTCGGGTGCTTTTTGATGTTGGTGATTTTGTTTGGGCTGTATTAACTCGTGATCGTTTCCCTGTTGGCGAGTATAATAAGCTTAAGGAGCGGAAGATTGGACCCTGTAAGATATTGCAGAAGATTAATGACAATGCATACAGGTTGCGTCTCCCTAGTCACTTGAAGACTTCTGATGTCTTTAATGTGAAACACCCGAGTCCTTGTTTTGCGGATTCTGCTGATGCTGCCGTGAACTCGAGGACGAGTTCTTTCCAACTCGGGGTGACTGATACAGGGGGATCCGAGTCAGATGATGCCGAGCTGTCAGATTGCTCATTGATGGCGCTGAATTACCTGGAGCGGGAGGATCAGCGCAAGGATGACAAGAAATCGTGATCTAGCCTAATTAGGGCGGTTTCCATGCATGTGTCAGTTTTTTGGCTATAATTCGGGCTACAAGTGTCCGATTCGTGCCCGTGACCCCAATTCGGAAAGCTAATTTTGGCGCACACGTTGTGGCCACCAGTTACGCTCGGTGCACCTCGTTTCGAGCCCTAAATCTGCTATTTTCCTTTTCGAATCTCTATTTTTAGTTGATTTTTGCTATTTATGGTAATTTTCTATTTGTCGATTAGGAAATAATTCTGAATCCGATTTGGGCCAGATTTTTGGCAATCTTTTTATTTCTTTCCGTATTTCATTTTGGTAAGACTTTTAGGGTTTTGCTATTTTTGGTAAAATCCTATTAAGGGTCGATTTTCAGTTATTTTAACCCCGCTTGTGGGTTGTTTTTTGCCAGCCTCGAATATAAAGAATTTTATTGAATTTCAGAGTGTTCTATGAAATTTGGGTCAAATTCTTCCTGTTTTTCCTTACAAATTACCTATTGCACTAGCCTGTAGAATAATCTCTATTCTGTTCGGCGTCACTCTTTCTCTCGCGTCAAATTATCTCTTCACCCGACTCTCCTTCACCATTAAACACCATAACCAACTACCAATTTCTGCTCGATATCAAGAGTTTGGATCAATTTCGACTTTGGGTCATCTTTTTCTTTCGCACCAGCTTTTAGGGTTTCAAGACTAGGTTGGAGTTCGACTAATTTCAGGTCTAAATTCACCTTTCATTCTTCAAATTGTTGGTGTCTTTGGTGTGAATTAGTATATCGAACCCATATTCTATTTTTCGCCTCACAACCCCACCAAGTTTCAACTCCATTAACAGTTGTTTCGAGTTTCAATGGTGGTTCTTGTACCTTTATTGCAAACTTTCCGTTCAATTGTGCGAGTTGTTTGTGGTGATTTTAGTGTGTGCTTGATTGAATAATTTCTTTGTTTCTTTGTTTTACATACCATATCCAAAATTCATAAAATGATCTAATTCAAACAACTACCTAAATAAGTTGGTATATAAATCAATACACAATTGGAAAAAAACAAGCAAATTAAAGGATTCAAACAACTCCTTCTCGGGCGCCGTCTATAGATCTATATAAATGTATATATATTACTTTGTATAAATTAAATATATTATTTAAATATAGGGTAACTTGGTTATTTCAACAAGGCAAGGGTCAAAGAAGTCATTTCTGGGACTAATAGGGGCAAAATGGACCATTTAACAACTTTTTATTGATGATGTCATCACTTAATTAACGACTAACAATTGACGGTTGACTAACAGAAGGGGAAGATTGATACACGAAATCAAATATGAGGGGGTGTACATGAGATATGGTTAAATCAAAGGGAGTGTAAGTGAGATTTACCCTACGAATTTTATAATATCAGCATGGAATTGTTGCATTGGGCAAGTTTCATAGATCAATGTCATGACAAAGTGAGAGGCGTCCTAGTTATCCGAAAAGGTAAATAAAAAAAAGTGATGGTAGTTAAGATCAGCAACGCAGCTTGAGGCATGCAACGGTGCCTGAAAAATTCAATACTGAGAACTTCCGCAACGAGTAAAAACATGTTGGAGCATTAACTGTTTGATAAAACTAAAAATTAAATACTCAAGTTTTTAAATACTAAAGCTTTTAAGTGGTACAATACATCCAGACTGTGGATTAAGGCTACATGTTGGGCCAATGCAAGCCCAGGACTTGAAATTTCATTTCATTTCAAGTGACAATCAACATTTTTAGTAATGTTCAACTTATTTATCTAACATATTAATAAAATAAGTGATGTGTTTGCGTTTAAAAGATAGACTTATCAAACAATACATAACTTTATATTGGAGTTGTGTGTGGGTGTGTGTTTTTTTTTTTAAATTACCTTTGCCCTAGAACACCACCACTGCCACCGACCACCACCACCATCACCATTTTCTTTTGTCCCAAAACACCACACACACATATATATGTATATTTACAGTAAAAATATCAGTATCAAATATGTTTTTGTTTTAGACTCACAACACTCCACAAATACAAACATGTCCTTTTGTTTTTTAAAATTCCGGGCACAAAAATACAAACAAGTTGAATATGTTGTATAAAAAGCCACTAATGAATTAAATATGGCCTTAACAATCTTTCATCTTGAGGATGTTTTGAAAACACCGTTTGTGCCTGAATATGTTGTATAAAAAAGCCACTAATGAATTCAATATGGAAGACATTAAAAGAGGTAGAAAAAAAAAATGAAGTACACATTCAAATTTATTAACGAAAAGATCAAATTACAAAGAATAAACGAACTAAAGAATTTCAGGGAATAATAAAACAGATTTACACACTTCTATATCACTTGCATTTCACATTCTGGAGCTGCTGGGTTGGGATATCAAGTTCCATGGTGCAATTCATATTGGTAGCTTTCTTCTTCTTCATAATTAACATCAGCTCCACCTTTCCTGTCAATCTCGCTTCGCTGCTTAATGGCACAATCCCAGCAGCATAATCACTTGCTAATAAGGAACTAGTTGATGATAGGCTTACAACAACATTCAGCTTCTTGGTTGATTTAAAATTAGCTTTCGATTTCGGAACAAAAGCAGTCCCTACTTGTGCACCCCTGTAGTAGAAGATTACAGTACTATTGTCGTATTTGTAGGGACCGAAATTGGTGTTCTTGACACCGAGCTGAGCATTCATCGTCACGTCCATTGAAGTTCCCGTGACACTAAAAGTATCAAATGTGGCCGAACGCACACGAAACCTGGGGGTTTTGACTTTCAAGACTGTGAGTGCGAAAATGGCTATGACTATGGATTGAAACACCACAAATGCAACAACATATGCTGCAATTTTTATGCGTTTCTTGCGACGAAGTTCTTTGGATTGCGATTGCGCCTCTTCGTCCGCTCGCCCATAATTATATGGGGCTGCGGAGTTGTGCCCTGGTTGCTGTTCCTTCTCTGCCATTTATCTTCTTGAAATATAATGAAAAGGTTTAAAGATAGAGAGATTTGGCTTTTTTAGAGATATGGCAATGTAGATTTATGATGGATGGTGAAACACTGAAATTAATATGAGGAATGGTGGAATGGAACACAAAGATTTGAAGACTTGTTGGTGAGGATTGAAGGTATGTGCAATCTATATTTATAATGAAATTGTATGAGTTTGTGATGAGTGTAAGATGAGTTATAGGACACCTTCCTTGAACCCTTCATAAACAAGAGTACTAATGGTTGACATTCTAGAAACGCGCCTAAATATTTTAATTTCTACATTTGTTTACTCTATTATTGTTTTCACACTTCATTGTTACTAAATTCTCTTTTAAAATAATATCTTAAGGTTCTTTTGGAATCATAAGAAAAACATGGCTTTCACACAAGGTGCAATTATTCCCTTTTCCAACTTCGTACCCATTATATTTCAATTCATTACTTATCTTTTCACTTGTACAATTACTCACTTTTCATTTATATTTACTTATGTTAATAGATCGGATTTTTATCCGAATTTAATTCAATTAGCTGAATATGAATTAAAAATAAAATCCGATAACCCAATTAGAATTCGAATCCTATAATTCGACTTCTTAACTGTTGAAATCAAAGAGTGATTACAAGACAAATATTTAGTGCTTTCAATGGAACAATTTAAGGACAACCCATATTCTGCCTCTAATCAAATGATATCAAATCCCAGATTCTGCCCTTAATCAAAGAATATCAAATCCCTTGATTAAGGGGAAGTTGATTACAAGATACAATCAGTTAATTAAGGAAGGTTGACGAGTTGTCTTTCAACACTCCACCTCAAGCTGGAGAGTAAATGTCAACAACTCTTAGCTTGCTGCAAATAAAATCTATGGCATGCTTTGGAAGAGCCTTTGTAAAGATATGACAGCCGCAAGATCAAAGATAGGTTGCGCGAGTGGTATAAATTGTAATAATATGATGGTGATATTGGTTCATTTACACTCTGGTGTCTGAATGAAGATTTGCAAACCTCAAGGGGTCTGATTGAAGTGAAACTAAACCTCATGGAGTATAAATGAAGTTAACCCAATAAAAAAATATAAAATAATATTGATATTTTACTGTGTCGAATCCTTCCATAGAATCATTTATTATTATACCATCTAGATAGTTAGTCACAATCCATTTAGTATTACCTAAATTATATTGACTTGTCCCTCACACCAAGTATACTTGTTATATACACCTTCTCCCCTATATATAGGGGTCATCTTCCGTTTTGGATACTCGCTCTCTACCCATTTGGGTACTCGATATGTTGATTTTCGTAGCCAACATTATATTTTCTCGTCTCACGAAAAAATCTCAATTTGACCCATTTAGGATATCTGACCCGTTTTGGGTACTCTTTATTTTCTCGTCTCACGGGAAAATCTCAATCTGACCCATTTGGGTACTCTCTATCTAGAGAACAACCACTTCACTGGTTCAGTTCTCTCTATCTTATTTTCTCGTATCGCGAGAAAATCTGATCTCAACAACACTTAAAATCACCGTTCTTTCTTCGATCAATCATCACCTCTTATCTCGATTGATCGTCGCCTCTTTTCGATCAATCATCGCTTCTTATCTCGATTGATCGCCGCCTCTTTTTCGATTGATCGCCATCTCTTATTTAATTGATCGAACCTTCAATTCTACATCACTTTCTCTGTTATATTTTGGTGATTTAGAATATTTCATTCAAAACCAACTCAAATCCAGTCCATTTTCCAATTATTATGGAACGTTCTGAAGTCTCTCATTCCCAATGGCCCTAATTGCACTATTTGGACTCAAGTTCATGCCAGTATTTCTCAAAGGTCGCAAACTTTGATGACTAATTACTGGAGATGTTGCCACACCATGTCGAGACGCTACCGAAACTAATCTCAAGATCAACCTGCTGGTATTTTCACTAAAGTTCATCTGCCAGGATGATTTCAAGAATTGGTTTTCAAACTAAAGTTGGTCTCTTATTTCCCACATTGAGTTTGAGGGGGGTGTTAAAATATATTAGGGTTTAGGCTCATCTAGATAGTTAGTCCCACTCCATGTAGTATTACCATCTAGATAGTTAGTCATAGACGTCCATTTAGTATTACTTAAATTATATTGACTCGTCCCCCACACCAAGTTTATTTGTTCTTCACACCTTCTCTCATATATAAAGGGGTCATATCTATTGTAATAAATACACTTCAATATACAATTCAATACATAGTTTCAATATTCTTTCTTCTCCATTATTTTCTTTATTGTCTTTGTTGTATTCTTTCTGTTAACACAATATTAGAGCATCTTTTCTTTTAACATCTTGAAGGCTGACTTTTTTAAGTAAAGTTCATTATTAAATTTCCTTGCGATTTTGAGATGATATAGAAACTAGTTATAAGTTCATTTCTTATTTATTTAATTTCATAAATCTGAAACTAAAAATATATAGGGAGAATGAAAAGAACGACATGTTGAGTAAGATAAGATACTTAAACACTACAACAAGAATCAAGTGAAACAATGAAACTAAAATCAGTCTATTTAAACAAAGAATAAACGAACTAACGAATTTTTAGGTATTAATAAACAAAATGCATATCATTTGCATTTCACATTCTGAAGCTGCTGGGTATGGATATTAAGTTCCATAGTGCAATTCATATTCGTAGCTTTCTTCTTCTTCATTATTAACATTAGCTCCACCTTTCCTGTCAACCTCGCTTCGCTGCTTAATCGTACAATCCCAGCAGCATAATCACTTGCCAATTCTGAACTAGTTGATGATAGGCTTACAACAACATTCAGCTTCTTGGTTGATTTAAAATTCGCTTTCGATTTCGGAACAAAAGCAGTCCCTACTTGTGCACCCCTGTAGTAGAAGATAACAGTACTATTATCGTATTTGTAGGGACCGAAATTGGTGTTCTTGACACCGAGTTGAGCATTCATTGTCACGTCCATTGAAGTTCCCGTGACACTAAAAGCATCAAATGTGGCCGAACGCACACGAAACCTGGGGGTTTTGACTTTCATGACTGTGAGTGCGAAAATGGCTATGACTATGGATTGAAACACCACAAATGCCACAACATATGCTGCAATTTTTATGCGTTTCTTGTGACGAAGTTCTTTCGATTGCGATTGCGCCTCTTCGTCCGCTCGCCCATAATTATATGGTGCTGCCGAGTTGTGCCCGGGTTGCTGCCCCTTCTCTGCCATTTATCTTCTTGATAAAGAAGTACTTGTCTAGAAATATGGTAGAGGGAGTGAAATATGAGACTGCTATATGAATGTCTTCGGTAAATATCTCTTATATATATATATATATGTATGTATATAGGCTTGTAAGCAAAGATAGGAAACAATGGAATGAGATACTGTCTGAAGATTTGAAGGATTGTTGGCGGAATAAAAGAGATTTGTGGGTTAGATATTTATAAGAAAAAGGTATGACCTTGTGACCAATAACGTATGAAAATAATCTAACACCTTCCTTGAAGCCTCCACTCACAAAGGGCTAAAAAGTTTGACTTTCTAGAAACGCGCTTACATTACATGGTTTGAGATTGTGTGGATTTTCTACTCTATTATTTTGGTACGCCATAGTAGAACTAAATAAATTATTTGTTTAAAGTAATATGAGAGGGTTCTATTGAGAACACAAGAAAAATATAGCTTCATATATAAAGCCGTTGATGATCATATATATATAAACATATGCTGCCGATATTTGAATAATAGGGTTGAAGAATAGATGAATGTCTTATTTTTTTTATGTTTTTTTTTTCTTTTTCCTTTTATTTTATTCTAAAGAAAGTCACTCATCTAAAGAACATATTGCCTAGTCTATTTTGGAATGTAGAGGAAATATCAGCTTGATTATAATATTGTTGGTGAAAATATAAAATGTACATAAATAGCGGAATATGAAGATTAAAATTAGGTATTGAAGACAGAAGTTAAGTTGCACACATTGACTTGATGCTTATTGGTATGAACATATCAGCTGTTAATTTCCCTGACTATAACCGTTTCTTTTGAAAGTGACATCTCTCTAGTTTGACTTACTTACCCTAATTATTGAATTTAGTGTACACCGCCGCGAACTTTGTTTGAAATACTGAGAATGGTGGATGTGTAAGTAGGAAAAGTCCTCTACGTGGGAAGTCGGAACAATTGTTGATTGTGAATTTGTGATATTGGGGTAAATAAAGATTGTATTATTTAAAATTTAAAATTAATATTTGATAATTATTGTGAAAGATGTGTATGGATTTTTTTTCCTTTAGTTGAGTAAGAGATCATTACACTATATATAAAATGATAGTTTTATTGGTGGGAGAAAATGAAAAAAATATAAACACGTGACTTCAAAATCTGAACCGCAAGTTAGAGTGTTTGTTGTTTGATAAAAGTAAAACTTTTAAAAAGAAATTTGAAGTACTCAAGTTTTTAAGTAGTACAACACATTTGACTGAGGATTAAGGCTCAATGTTGGGGCAAGGCAGGGGGCCTAGCGGCCTAGGCGAGGCCAAATGTTTATATATAATACTTCACGTGCTTAAAATTATAAGTGTGAAAAATATATATTAAAAAAACTAAATTATATATACTAATATTGAAAATTTTGATCAAACTCCATATTGATGTTCGTTGACATGAAAATTTATTGCTATTGTGCGAGTGTTACAGTCGGTGAGAATACTAAATGTAGTCGCGAAACTTTGTGTCAATACGACAGATAAAAAATAATCTTCTAACCCTAATCAGAATAAATGGTTAGATTGTATTAGGCTTTAGTTTTATTGAGTTAATTTATTTATTTATTTTGAGCTTTAGTAGTATTGAGTGAAATATGAAATTTTAGGGTCCTAAATTGTGGAATTGAATTAAGCTTCTTTTTTTTTTTTTTTTTCCTGGAAGGTAAAATTAAGCTTTAGTTTGAATTGCGTAGGTGTAGGTGTTCGGATTAATTAAATGATGCGAAGATAGTTTTTACACAAGTTCGTCAGTAAAATAATGGCACTGAAGCTTTTATTGCTTTTGATTGCTTTACAGAGAAAAATGAAAGAGAAATGGAAGAGAAAATAACAGTTACAAGTGATTGCAAAATACTTTCTTTCTCTAGAAATTTCTCTCTCTTAGTCTCCGAAAAGTCCTCTTGAAGTGAGCTCTCGCACCTCTATTTACAGACGCGAGTGTCCAGTGGTCCTCGAGGATTGTCATTTCCACGTTAGCACTTGTCTCGCGACATAGATCATGCCATACCAATCCGCGCCATACATACCCTGCACAGTACCATCTCGTGCCTCGACTACGCGAAACTGATTCGCCTAATCCCTTGCGCGGATCATACTGTACACCGTGCCCTGTGATCCGCGCATCGCGGATCATGCTTTTTCCTTAGCCAAGGAACCATGATGCTTATAGCTTTGTTGGGTCATGACCTTTTGCATGCATACCTTTTTCATGACCCTGAATACTATCGGCCTCTCTAAGGTATTCTTGCTTAGGACGGCGTAAATAGGGTCGCGAACCACTATTTACATATCCCAAGTATTTCCCCTAGATTCCGAATAGTACTCCCTACGCGAGCAGCATATAGGGTTATGAGTTTAGATTCGAGCTATAAACACATCAGTCCCTCATATCTCCCTCTGTATTATGTAAGCTTTCGCGTACGAACCTTATTTGGGCCATTTTCCCAAATAAATAAATCCTTTGGGCCAATCTCCCAAAATAAGCCAATCCTCGCGGATTACCCTTTTCGCGAGTCACCCCCTTTACATTTTTCCCCATTGTGCTTTGATACTTGGCCAAGTATTAAAGTGCAATAACCTGTGCCTTGCGAATCAGTATACCTTGTATCATCGTTTGTGAGCTGCTTTTACCCATGCTATTTTTGTTTTTTCTCTTGTGGATGAAGTATGTCTACTACATCTCGCGACCTTCCATCCAATCCGCAACTTTCCTTTCTTAGTTTTTCTGTTTTTCGGCCAATCTTGTGCATGTACTTATTTTGAATTTCCCCGTATCCTTCTTGTTTTTTCCAAACTGTCCTTATCCTCGGATTCGTGACTTTTTCCATGCGTTTGACCATGCGACTTTTCGCCTTCCTCGCGCATTTAATGAGCCGCTTCGGTTTTCGCACCCAACACTTATATATTTTTCTCATGTCATTTTCACCATCCATAACTTATATTTTCCTCAGAGCTCCATTTCTCAAGTCTCTTATTTTGCACCCCTTTTCTCACATCCCATTTCTTTTCGCGCATACCCTCCTACTTCAAAAAAGCTTTTTTGCAAGTTTGTCCCACTATGACAAAAACCTCCACACCCAAAATTCTTGCACCTTCTTCTGGGGTTACTCCATCTGTTCCTGATGCCTCAAAGTGGAAGAAAACACCATTTTTAGATTCACAAGATACATTCTGGGCATCTGCACTAGACCTTCCCTCTTATCTTATTACAAGCCAACCTCTTACTCTTGATCCAGATAATGAAGCAAAACCTATTTTTATCCCTCCTCTTTCTGTTCCTCGCTTCCTTGTTGAGAGGGGTGACGCGCCATTTTCCTTTATTGAGTATGAAGGACATGTTGCCTGATGCAGGAGGATCAGCGCAAGGATGGCAGAAAATTGTGATCTGCTGTTTTCCTTTTCAAATCTTTATTTTTAGTTAATTTTTGCTATTTAGGGTAATTTTCTATTTGTCAATTAGGAATTGATTCTGAACCCGATTTGGGCCAGATTTTTGGTAATCTTTTGATTTCTTTCCTTGTTTCGTTTTGGTAAGACTTTTAGGTTTTGCTATTTTTGGTAAAATCCTTGATTTTCAGCTATTTAAACCCGGCTTGTGGGTTGTTTTAAATTAGTTTTGAATATTAAGAATTTTTATAAACTTCAGAGTGTTCTCTGAATTTTGGGTCGAATAATTTCTCCCTTTTCTTTCTTGCAAATTACCCGTTGCGCTAGCCTGCAGAATAATCTCTATTCTGTCCGGCGTCAATTGGTATCAGAGCTCAGCATCTTCCTGGCGGTATTTTCATCAGTTTTCAATGGCTGGTGGTCGTGGTCGTGGTGGTCGTCGTGGGCAGGTTCCGATTGAGGAAGTCCCGCACTGTGATCGTAACGTTCAGGATGTTATGATTGAGGATTTGCAGAGGCAAGTGGCAGAGTTAACCCAGCGCCTGGCGGCGCAGGAAATCGGTAATCATGATGTGGAAGATTCTGATACCGACAATTCCACCTTCGAAAATCCGTATCCACCGTTATGGCCAATATTTTCGGAAGATTCTGATTCCGAAGATGATTGGTTGAAAACCGATACTTTCGTTGGAGAGCCAGTGTATGACACAGAAGGAGATGATGATGTGTTGTATGGGGACGGCCATGAAACTCTGGTCATTCCTAAGAGCCTCCTGACTCCCAGAAGCGATTCCAAAGATGATTGGTTGAGAACCAATATTTTCCATACAACCTGCACCATAGCCGACAAAGTCTGCAAGATGATTATTGACAGTGGCAGTTGCGAGAACGTAGTCTGATATCTTTAATGTGAAACACCTGAGTCTTTGTTTTGCGGATTCTGTTGATGCTGCTGTGAACTCGAGGACGAGTTCTTTCCAACCCGGGGTGACTGATGCAGGAGGATCAGCGCAAGGATGGCAGAAAATTGTGATCTGCTGTTTTCCTTTTCAAATCTTTATTTTTAGTTAATTTTTGCTATTTAGGGTAATTTTCTATTTGTCAATTAGGAATTGATTCTGAACCCGATTTGGGCCAGATTTTTGGTAATCTTTGGATTTCTTTCCTTGTTTCGTTTTGGTAAGACTTTTAGGTTTTGCTATTTTTGGTAAAATCCTTGATTTTCAGCTATTTAAACCCGGCTTGTGGGTTGTTTTAAATTAGTTTTGAATATTAAGAATTTTTATAAACTTCAGAGTGTTCTCTGAATTTTGGGTCGAATAATTTCTCCCTTTTCTTTCTTGCAAATTACCCGTTGGGCTAGCCTGCAGAATAATCTCTATTCTGTCCGGCGTCAATGCCCCTATTACTAACTGGAAGATGTGGTCCAACCACATTCTTAGTCAAGACTGTCACCGCGCCACTCTGGCCAAGGCTGACATTCTTGAGTCCATTGAGCTTTTTTCGGACTTCTATGTCCGTCGCGATGTGGATGCGCTGAATACTTTGGTTTCACGATGGAGCACATTTTCTCATACATTCATTGCTTCTTGGGGCGATCGAGTTCACACCCACCTTGAAGGATGTGGTGGTTCTATTTCGGCTCCTTGTCTTGGATTCGCACCCCATCAAGGCGCCTTTAGTTGAGTCAGAACCAAATTCGCGATTGTGGTAAGTACGCTTGCAAGCGAGGCAGCTGGTTTGAAAATGGCGTGCTCCTTCCTGAACAAGCCATATCCAGTCGCCCAAAGCTGTCCTACTCAGCATGGTGTCACCATTTCTTTCGCGAGTATTTTTCGTGAAAGCCAGCTACTGGTCAGGATCGCGAGTCTGCTCTTGGGCCTCAGTTCAATGGCCCTTTAGAGCTGGCAGGCTTCCTCGCGTATTGGCTTGACCGTTACATTTTCCAAGGAAAGCCAGAGGATGGTCCCAACCGCATGGTGTTTCTGCTAGCTGGGATGCTGTCGCAAGGAGTGCGTATTGCCTTGGCTCCTTTCTTCCTTGGTACTTTGTACTCCCAGCTGGACATGCTTGCGAATGACTTCGCCCATTCCTTGGGCAGGTATGAGATTAGCAGTCATATTTCAGGTACCTTCCTGACCCTTTTTCTTTTCGAGTGTTTCCCCAACTATGTTCCCATTCCTGCTTCTTTTTCTCCTCCAACCTTAGAAACCAATAACTCTATCTCTTTAAAATCGCGGGCTACCCGCTAGACCTCTCTCTCATATTCACAAACACTTTCTTCTTTCATTGACACTTTTATTGAATTTTCTTGGCATCCATACGCACTCTTTTTGAGGGTTTTTACTCACCCAATTTTTACCCGGAGGAGGAAATAGTTTCATATGACATAGCGATAGATGATCACCTCATCTTTTTGGCCATCGCCCATAAGTGTCACCTTCCCATATTCAATGAAACTTTTGATACTATCATATCCTATAACCCTTCACGTGTGGCAAGGCAGTTAGGCTTTGATCAGGCCATTCCCCCTCCACTTCCTCTATATCGTGAGGATAACTTTGACAGATGTTTTATTGCTTTTTGCGAATCCATTGAGAGGAGCCTTCGCGTATTTTCCACAGTTATCTTCATTCAGCCAGGCACTCACAGAGGTGGAGTGACCGTGGCCTATAGTGAGTTCTGGAAAGAGCAATTGGTGAGGTTCCAGAGTTTCATGGCCGAAACTCCTCCTATTTCCATACCGGTTCCAGTATACATTTCAAATCCTTCACTGAAGCTCCGCAAGGTCAGGAGCAAGTCTACACCCAAACACATGCTCAACTCCCACAGAAGCCCAAGCAAGCGACTCGCAAACGGTCTCTCCGTGAGGAAGTTCCTCCCTCGAGGCCACCTATTCGCGAGGAGCCTATCCGCGAAAAGCCCATCCGCGAGGAGCCTATCGTGAGGCGTCTGGTAAATTTTCTAACTTCTTTTTCCTTTGTTGTGTTATGTATTTTCATGTGTCAATACTAACTCATCTTCTCTTCTATAGCGTTGCAGTGCCCAGGCTACAGGTATCATCAGTGATTCTACTAATGTACTGGATCATATCCCTTTTTCTGTTCATCTTAAAAACCTGTCTATTGCAGCAGCATTGGACAGTGTGCCCCTCGCGAAAAGGAAAATAAAACTCATCAAGGCCTCCGCAGCCCATGTGGCAGGGGAGACTCTTAGTTCAGAGGAACCTCCCTTGGTGCGGAAACGCAAAATTACCCCCGAAATATCTCATGTGGGTGCCTCAGAGTCAGCTTTAGAAGAGGCGTCCTTGGCTGCGAGGCGCAAACTTGCCTTGGCCAAGCTGAAGAATAAACGAAAGCCTGATGCAACTTCCATATTGTTGGATACTGTTGCTCGCGTGGTTGAGGAAATGAGGGCTGGAGATGATATGGAGGAGACGTAGGTTGCCAACGTCCTCTCTGATTTACCCAGGACAACTATTTCCCAGAGTAAGCTTCTAACACTTCGACTTTACTTTTCTGTTTTTGATTTCTTGCTTCTAACACTTCGAATTCCTCTCTTTTTAGGTTCCCACGAGACAAACTCCCCGCATGTTCCAGCCTCTCCTGGGGGTGGCTTTCATTCTAATCCCTCTGCTGTAGCTTCGTCTGACGATGATGAGGACCACCTCACCATCAACTCTTTGTTCAACAAGTCTTCTCAGCCTACTCTTGAAGAGGATGGGGATGATGAAATTTCCTCTTCATCTCACAACGGTGTCATTTCCGTGACTTCTACTCCCGAAGAAGATCGCGAGGTATCCTCAGATCACGAAAATGAGGAGGCCACATTATCTCGCGAGGCTTCTCCCAATCTGCCTTCCATTCCTGTTTCTCCTAAGGCTGTTGCTACTGATGATATAGTAGAGGATCCCAACATTGATGACAGTCATTTGCAGCCTCTTGGTGGTAATATTGCATCTGAGGTTGCTGCAACCCTCGCAAACCATCCTAGTATTGAAAGATCTATCTTTGGCACCCCTATCCCAAATGTTGAGGAAGGTGACCTCTTTTTCCATTGCATCTTTCCATTTGATTCTGAATTTCCAAATATGATTTTCTTTAACAATTGTATTTTCCTTCTTTTAGGTGTAAACTCTGAAGACCAATAGATGATCGACGAGCTACTACATAATGCTCAGAGGATTTCTGAGGGTCAGACGGTATTTCCTTCAGACACATTTACTGAGTTACGCATAGAGGTACCTCCAACCCCTACTCGCGCCTCTGTCACAGATCCTTTCGAGCCTACTCGCACCTCTGTCACAGATCCTCCTGAGCCTACTCGCACCTCTTGCGACCATGATTCCACTTCTTGCATGTCTGTCATTGCCCATGTCTATGATGTTGTTTCCTCAGTGCCAATACCTTGGCATTAGTGGTTCTGTTATCCTCGTGACATCCTAGTACTAGATCTGATAGAAGCAGCTCATCCAGAGACTTTTGCTCACATGGAAGTTCATGAGCCACTCTTGTAAACGGTCCACCTCCAGCTTATTGCAGATGTGTTCAGGACCCTTTCTGAGACTTCCATTCAGGATCTTGTTCCTGACACCCTTCCGAGATGTCACGCTCGCATAAAGGAATGAAAGAAGGTTGGGATGGACATGTCCTGGTGGGAGGCCCGACTAGCTATTATTCAGAGGCTCTACGATCACTATCTTGTTGAGCTGAAGGGTCGTGATGCTCATCAAAGAAAACATGCAGAGATTGCAGAAACTCGCAGACAGTTAGAACTTCTTGAGGAGGATGAGAAGAAACTTCAAGATGCAACTGATCATCTTGAGTGGGCCCATTTGTACTTGGAGGAGCATGAGGGTTTCAAGTTGTCAGATCCCATCACTCAGAATCTTTTCTAGCCCCCCCCCCCCCCCCCCCTTTTATTTTATCATGATGTATGTACTGTCTTCTGATTGTAACCACATTTTTGTTGTATAACCTTGTACTATGATAGTGATTCTGACATACTTTATACATATGGGATGATTTGTTTGATGCTAAATGTCTTTTTTTTTTTTTTTTTTTGAAGAACATTTTTATAACACCATAATCCGCAATCCCTTCATGCTTGATACAATTTAATCCATTTCACGTTTAGAGGTCTAGCCCTTTCGCGAGTGACTTCATGCTCCATCCTGTAATGCTCACTGCTGCCCTCACTTACAATCACATACGAACCTTCCCACTTAGCTTCAAATTTTCTTACCGTTTGTCCCCTCATGATTGCCGGTACCACTTTCAACACTCTGTCCCCCTCATTGAACCATCTGTACCGTACCTTTTTGTTGTAGCTTTTTGCTTGTTTCTTATTGTATTCTTTTTTATTTGCAAAAGCTTCTGCTCTTGTTTCCTCCAATAAATAAATAAACGAAAAATTACTAGTTTTGTTTCCCTCTACATAACTAGCTAAGCAAGTTTCCTATTAATGTTGCGACTGAATTAGATATCATATTTGCCTAGTGGTCTATTTAAAGATTTAACAATCTTTCATCTTCAAGATATTTTGAAAATACCGTTTCTGCGTGAATATATATGCTCTATCAAGAGCCACTAATGAATAAAATATGAAAGACATTAAAGGGCGTAAAAAAATAAATGAAGTACACATTCAAATTTATTAACCAAAGATCAAATTACAAAGAATAAACGAACTAAAGAATTTTCAGGGATTAATAAAACATATTTACACTTCTCAATCATTTGCATTTTACATTCTGGAGCTGCTGGGTTGGGATATTAAGTTCCATGGTGCAATTCATATTCGTTGCTTTCTTCTTCTTCAGAATTAACATAAGCTCCACCTTTCCTGTCAATCTCGCTTCGCTGCTTAAGGGTACAATCCCAGTAACATAATCACTTGCTAATTCTGAACTAGTTGATGATAGGCTTACAATAACATTCAACTTCTTGGTTGATTTGAAATTAGCTTTCGATTTCGGAACAAAAGCACTCCCTACTTGTACACCCTTATAGTAGAAGGTAATAGTACTATTGTCGTATTTGTATGGACCGAAATTGGTGTTCTTGACACCGAGCTGAGCATTCATCGTCACGTCCAATGAAGTCCCCGTCGCACTAAAAGTCTCAAATGTTGCGGAACGCACACGAAACTTGGGGGTTTTGACTTTCATGACAGTGAGTGCGAAAATCGTTATGACTATGGTTTGAAACACAGCAAATGCAGCAACATATGCTATAATTTTAATGCGTTTCTTGCGACGAAGTTCTTTGGATTGTGCCTCTTCGTCTGCTCGGCCATAGTTTTGCTCCTTCTCTGCCATTAATCTTCTGGGAATAAAAGGGTACTTTATGGTGGGATGAAATATTAAGAACTTATATGATAATACTTGTGCTGAAGATTTGAAGGTTTGTTTGTGAGGATTATAGGGTTTGTAGCAGTCTATATTTATAATAAAAAGCTATGTGCATGCGTGGAAAGATGTAATAAAATTATGGAACACCTTCCTTAGAGCTTTCACTAACAAGGACTACGAGTTTGACTCTCTACAAACGCGCCTAAAATGGTTTGATTTGGTATAATATTTGGACGCCATATTATTAAATGAAATATCTGTTTAAATAATATCATTGGGTTTAAAAACAATAGTTGTTAAAATAATAACAGATGGTTCTATTGGGAACACAAGAAAAACATAGGATCAAATTACCCTACATGACCATATGTTGCCAATTCCTTCTCTAAAATTGTTTATATTCATCTCCACATACCGACTTACACTAATATTTTCTAATAGAGTTGGGCAAGTCAATGTTACTTTGGGCCTTCGGAGAAAATCATACGGGGTTGTTCTTTTAATATAAATATATTAATATTATTTCAAATATTTTATTTTTTGGAAAAAATAAAATTTTGTTGTTATGGTTTAATTATTAGTGATAACAAATTTATTAATAACTGTGTTTTAAAAAAAAATTGAGGGAGATTGTGAGTTGTAATGAATATTTAATAAAAGAGAATCTGAAATGTCTTTTTTTTTTTTTTTTAGGTAAATGAATATGTATTAACAAATCTGAAATGTCTTCACCTTTCTGTAATATAGGTTCTCTTTGGAGAATTTGGTACTATTAGCTTTTTCAAAACACTCTTCCTAAACTTAAAAAGTCTTCCAAAAAATATGTTAAACACCGTTCAAAATAATTTTTTCCTCCAAAAAATTCGTTTGGAAAGCCTATCCAAAGGGTATCCTAAATGAATAAATTATTCAAGTCTTTGAAAGAGGGGAGAAGAGAAGTGATTACTTAAAACTCTTTTGAACTCATTATTAATTTTAGCTAGTGTGTGGAGTATGATAATAAAATATAATAATTTCATTAATATAAGCGAATATTTAAAGGTTAGAGAATTTTTCAAAACAACAACTAGAGTAAAAATTAAAATGAGGACGATAGAGAGAGAAAAAAATTTAATATGCAAGTTGTGTCATGGTGAAATTGAAGATTTGATGCACGTATTTTTTTATTGTCCCAAGTCTGTTCGAGTATAAAAATTGTGTCCTTTAAGATTTGATATGACCCATTACTCATTTAACTCTTGGGCTGAATGGTTGACTTATCTGTTAGAATTGTGGAAGCAGAAGACAAATCAAAATACTTTATTGGGAATCACAGCTTCGACTTTTTGATATATTTGAAAGTCTCGGAATGATTTGAAATTTAAAGATAAGGGGTGATTCGAATTGAGCATTGTCCATCAAATTGTATCCCAATTCTTTGATTTCAGTGAGGCATATATGAAAAATCAAATTGGGATCCATCCGAAAAGAAGTGGCTACAATGGGTGTGTGTGGTGTCCTCTAGTTTTGGATGAAATATTATTATTATTATTTTTAAAGGTACGGATTTGTTTTGGTTTTATTTATTTTCCACACACACCCATTTTCTCTACAAGGAAACTCGAAACTCGAACCCCTCACCTTCGCTATTGGAAGGAGAGGTTATTTCGTTGCGCCAAGCGGTCCTTCAGTGTTAAAATAGGAAACAAATATTCAGCATTATTCCTTGCTGATTATTTGATTTATTGCATTGATTTTGTTTACATGCATAACTTCCTGATTGTAGGATGAATTAGCTGTGATTATTTTCTTTCCTAGTTCATTAGGGATAATCTTGTATATATGCTAGCCTTGTATCAGAATTGAATATACAATAAGAATACATAAAATATTTTCTCTCCAATTTTCTTCTTCTTTCTCACAAATTTTCATGGTATTAGAGCATTAAGTTCTATACATGTCTTCCGCTGCACCAGAGAAAGAAAAAGACGAAACCGTTTCTACTGAGAAGATGACAGGGAAAATTGTAGACAACATGGATTCCTTCACCATACACCACTCGGATCATCCGGGTCTCGTTTTGGTTTCCAAAACACTTGAAGGAAACAACTATGGGCAATGGAGCCGCGCCATGCGAATAGCTCTAAGTGCCAAAAACAAAATCGGATTCATCGACGGGACGATACAAGCACCGCCACAAACCGACTCCAAATTTCCGGTGTGGCAACGATGTAATCACATGGTATTATCTTGGATCTTGAATTGGGTTCAATTTAAATTGCAGGAAGTGTTATCTATGCAGAAACTGCGAGCGAGGTGTGGAACGATCTGAAAGATAGGTTTTCACAAGGGAATGATTCCCGAATCTACCAAATCCGACAAGAGATTGCAGAACAACGACAGAGACAACAATCTATTTCCGCCTACTACACAAAGATGAAGTCACTTTGGGATGAGTTGGCTTCTTATCACGATCCAATTTCTTGCAATTGTGGAGGTCTAAAAAGTCTTGCTGAACGTGACGAGAAAGAAAGGGTCATGCAGTTCTTGATGGGAATCAATGATTCGTATGCTACCGTGCGGGGTTCAATTCTTATGATGACCCCTCTCCCAGATACACGCAAGACCCATGCCTTGGTGCTTCAACAAGAAAGGAAAACTGAAGTTGTTGCACGACGTGAGACTACAGGTTATGCTGTGACGCAAACCTCTAAAAATCAGCAAGGCTTGTATTTAAGTTCTTCTATTCCATCAGAGACCAGTCGATCACTGGAGAAGGAGCAGATGATCACTAATGGTAAAAATAAGAATTATTCTTTTTGTGGAAAAGACTACCACACGGTTGATCGCTGTTATTATATTCACGATTTTCCGCCAGGGCATAAACTTCATGGCAAAGATGTGAAGTCTAAAGGAAAAAGACCCACTGGCAACAATTTAACAACATATGAGAACTCCGAGGCACAAAGACCCATCAACACTACTCTAACTCCCGAAGAGTACAACCAACTCATGGCTTTACTTCGGAAAGAAACTGGTAATACACCACCTTTTGCGAACATTACAGGTACTCATTCACCTTTTTGCTGTAAAATTAAATCGTCGTCGATTGCTGAATGGATTATAGATAGTGGGGCTACAGATCATATTTCCAACACCTTGCCAACATTTAATAAGACAGCTCCTAAATATGATTTTGTTCAGTTACCGAATGGTGGTCAAGCAAAGATTGAATCTGTTGGGTCAACCAAGTTGTCTGATAGCATTACTCTAAATGATATACTTTATGTCCCAAAATTTGGAGTTAATTTATTATCAGTTGGCAAGCTTACTCAAGCATTGGGTTGTAGTGTGACTTTTTATCCTGATTTTTGCGTGGTGCAGGACATGGGTACGAAGAAGACGATTGGCCTGGGAAAACAACTTAATGGTTTTTCGTATTTCGAATCAAGCCATCATCCACATCTCGCCCATCACATTAACTGTAGATCAAATCTTTGGCATCAACGGTTGGGACACCCATCTACTGCACCACTTCAGGCACTTTCCAAGAGCAACCCAGAAATTTATTTTTATTTTGTGATATTTGTCCTTTAGCCAAACAGACTCGTTTACCTTTTCCTACTAGTTCCATATCTACTACTGCACCTTTTGATTTAATTCATTGTGATATTTGGGGACCTCATAGAGTTAATTCTACTTTGGGAGCTCGTTATTTTTTGACAATTATTAATGATTATTCTCGTTACACTTGGATTCATCTTATGTGTTTTAAATCTAAAACGCAAACATTGCTTAAATCATTTTTTTCATGGGCTAAAACTCAATTTAACTGGGCTTTACGATCCGATAATGGAAAAGAATTTTTATCATTACAACCTTTTTTTCAAGAAAATGGTACATTCTTTCAACACTTTTGCACATCTACACCCCAACAAAATGGAGTCGTAGAACGTAAACATATGCATCTTTTAAATGTGGGTCGCTCACTTCAATTTCAAGCCAACTTACCCTTACACTTTTGGGGGGAAAGTGTACAAACAGCCTGCTACTTGATAAACCGATTACCAACACCCGTTTTATCCTGTCAAACACCTTATCATCGCCTTCACAACAAATCACCCACATATTCCCATCTTCGCACTTTTGGTTGCTTATGTTATGCTACTAACCTTACTCCCCACCATAAATTCGATGCTCGAGCTCGTAAATGTATTTTTCTTGGCTATCCTCATGGACAAAAAGGGTATCGTGTTTATGATCTGAACTCTCAAAAATTATTTATCTCTCATGATGTTGTATTCCATGAAACCATTTTTCCATACACCACCATACTCTACAATGATCTAAACGATCAAAATGACATTCCAACCTTACCTTTACCCTTAGAAACCCACATTGAAACACCCAACATCCCTGATATCGCTGCACCTAACATCTCACACCATGGCGCTGCCCAACCTGCCACTGACAATTTCCACACAGACTTGACCGCCGCGGTACCCACTTCACCACCCCATGGCACCACCTCTTTTGTCAATGATTCTGCAACAGAAACCATCATCACCCCCAAACGATCCTCTCGCATTACCCGACTTCCTTCCCATTTTCGGGATTATGAGGTAAACCATTCCAGTCTTATTACTTCAGGCTCATCTTCTTCTGTCATGTCTAGCACTCGCCACCCAATATCAAGGTATGTTTCATACTCCAATCTTTCTATTGCTCATAAAACATTTATCCACACTGTGTCTCACTTGGTTGAACCAGAAACATATGAGCAGGCCTGTCAAGATCCAAAATGGGTTACTGCCATGAATGATGAGATTTCTACCCTTGAAATAAATCACACATGGAGCTTGGTCTCGTTGCCTCCTGGCCATCATCCCATTGGCTGTAAATGGGTGTACAAGATCAAATATAATTCTAATGGCTCTGTTGAAAGATATAAAGCCCGTCTTGTGGCCAAGGGATTTACACAACGAGAAGGGGTTGATTACACTGAAACATTTGCTCCGGTTGCTAAACTTACAACTTTTCGATGTCTGTTAGCCATTGCTTCTATTCGTAATTGGTCTCTTCATCAAATGGACGTTCAAAATGCATTTCTTCATAGAGATTTAACAGAAAAAGTATATATAAGTCCTCCACCTGGCTTTCGTCGACAGGGGGAGCAACACTTGGTTTGTCGACTCCATAAATCTCTATACGGACTGAAACAAGCTTCACGCAGTTGGTTTCACAAGTTTCTTTCTGCAATTCAGAAGTTTGGTTTCCAACAGTCTCGGGTAGATTATTCCCTATTTACCAAGGTCAGTGATGGTTCTTTTACTGCTATACTTCTCCATGTTGACGACATGATCATCACAGGTAATAATGAGAAGGCAATTCAGAACGTGAACGATTTTTTGGGCAGCTGTTTTCGGACTAAGGATCTTGGGTTCTTGAAATATTTTCTTGGGATTGAAGTAGCTCGATCTAAGGCAGGAATTTCCATCAGTCAACGAAAGTATACACTTGACATACTTGAGGAAACTGGTTTATTAGGTGCTATGCCTGCGAAATTCCCCATGGAACAGAACCTAAAACTTGCTTCAAATGAGGGGGAGTTACTTAATAATCCGACATACTATCGAAAGTTGATTGGAAAAATTAATTTACCTTACCATCACAAGACCGGATATGACGTACTCAGTCAATACGCTTAGCCAATTCATGCAACAACCCAAGAAACCACATCTTGAAGTTGTTCACCGTGTGCTACGCTACTTGAAAAATGCTCCAGGTCAGGGTCTCCTATTTTCTTCACATGACAAGCTACAATTGACAGGTTTTCGTGATGCAGATTGGGGAGGTTGTTTAGATACACGGCGGTCTGTCACAGGTTATTGCGTATTTCTTGGGAACTCACTTATTTCATGGAAAAGTAAGAAGCAAGTCACAGTATCTCGATCTTCAGCCGAGTCTGAGTATAGGTCCATGGCATTGATCACATGCGAATTAACTTGGCTACGGTATTTATTGCAAGATTTTCAGGTATCTCATCTAGAACAACCTCGACTTTTCTGCGATAATCAGGAAGCAATCTACATCTCGGCCAATCCTGTTTTTCATGAGAGAACAAAACATATTGAGATAGATTGTCATACAGTTCGTGAGCGAATATAGAAAGGAGAACTCAAAACTATTTTTATAGAAAGCGCAAAACAACTTGCTGATTTATTCACTAAGCCATTGGGACAAGTCCTTTTTCATACATTGCTTGGCAAGTTGGGAGTTCTTGATATCCACTCTCCAACTTGAGGGGGAGTGTTAAAATAGGAAATAAATATTCAGCATTATTCCTTGCTGATTATTTGATTTATTGCATTGATTTTGTTTACATGCATAGCTTCATGATTGTAGGATGAATTAGCTGTGATTATTTTCTTTCCTAGTTCATTAGGGATAATCTTGTATATATGCTAGCCTTGTATCAAAATTGAATATACAATAAGAATACATAAAATATTTTCTCTCCAATTTTCTTCTTCTTCCTTCTTCTTCTTTCTCACAAATTTTCATTCAGTAATAATATTGATGCTTTGAGGTGTGTTTTAATGATGTTTCTTCTCCAATGCTCTTGATGCATCCATGACAAAAGTTTTAACTTTAAGACAACCATGTATAGGGATGGCAACGGGTCGGATTTGGCTAAATCCATTACCACCCCATTAGAATATTAGTAATACCATTACCACCCCAAACCCGTGATGGGTTTTAATCAGAATACATTGCCACCCCGTCAGAACAAACGGGTTCCATCGAGTTACAATCGGTACCTACTAAAATTATAACTTAATTTTTAATGGACCAACATCACACACATAAATCACTATTTGGTTAATTTTTTCCACCTTTGTACAAACCATGCCTAATAGCAAGAAGAGAAAATGAGTTAAACAAATAAGACTCAATTATATACATACATATATATATATATATATATATATATATAAATATATAAATATGTGTCTGTGTAACTATGTTTGTATATTACATAAACACATAGTTATAAGTATTAGATGTTGACAAGTGTACGTGAGATGGTAAACTTATATAAAAAGATGTATAATTTATATAAATTTAACTTAAAAAGATATATTAAAAATTAAAATAAATAATAAAATATTAAATTTCAATATATATTTTTAGAGCGGGTTGAGTTCGGGTTCTTGGCGGATTTTACACAAAACCCAAACCCACTTCGGGTTTTGATTTTTAATACCAAATCTATCCAAACCTATTTAATAGTTTACCAAATCCGCCCCATTAGGAACGGAGGGGGTCGGAACTCGGCCATATCGGGTTAAATTGTCATCCCTAACCATGTATCATGCTTTAGCTTGGGGTTGCAAAAAAAAAATAATAATAATGGCTTGGGGTTGCAAAAAATAAAAAAATGCTATTTGTGAGAGCTTCCTGCAATCAAGGAATTTATGATTATATCCTTTATGAGTCAAAATTTAATGAGTTCCTTTGACTGCTATTTGTTTGTTTCTTTCAAAACAAGCTTTTTCCATGTATGTGTGCTGCCTAACTAGCAAAATCAAGATTTCATATTAACGTTGTGAGTGAAAAGAGATCTTATACCAACTAGGCAACAGCTAGTGTTCATTTTGATAAAGAATAATTAGATGAAGTACTCATTCAAATTTATTAAGTAAAAATTCAAATTACAAAGAATAAAAGAACTAACGAATTTTGGTAACTTCTTAAAATAGATTTCACAAATACATATCATTTGCATTTCACATTCTGGAGCTGCTGGGTTGGGATATGAAGTTCCATGGTGCAACTCATATTCGTAGCTTTCTTCTTCTTCATAATTAACATAAGCTCCACCTTTCCGGTCAATCTTGATTCGCTGCTTAACGGCACAATCCCACTAGCATAATCACTTGCTAATTCGGAACTAGTTGATGATAGGCTTACAACAACATTCAGCTTCTTGGTTGATTTAAAATTAGCTTTCGATTTCGGAACAGAAGCAGTCCCTACTTGTGCACCCCTGTAGTAGAAGATAATAGTACTATTGTCGTATTTGTAGGGACCGAAATTGGTGTTCTTGACACCGAGTTGAGCATTCATTGTCACGTCCAATGAAGTTCCGGTGACACTAAATGTCTCAAACATTGCAGAACGCACCCGAAACTTGGGGGTTTTGACTTTCAAGACCGTGAGTGCGAAAATGGCTATGACTATGGATTGAAACACAACAAATGCCACAACGTATGCTGCAATCTTTATGCGTTTCTTGCGACGAAGTTCTTTGGATTGTGCCTCTTCGTCTGCTCGGCCATAGTTCTGCTCCTTCTCTGCCATTATTCTTCTGGAAAAAGGGTACTTAGATGGTGGTGTGAGGAAATATCAAGAACTTGTATGAAAAAACTTTATGCTGAAGATTTTGAAGGTCTGTTTGTGAGGATATATTAAAGGGCTTGTAGCAATCTATATTTATAATAAAAATCTATGTGCTTGTAAACATGAGATAAAAAATAGGATAAATACCACTGACACCCCCTTAAAGATATCCTAATCCCATATAGATCTCCTCGATATTCACTATTCCCACTCAGACCCCCTCAAAATTGAATTTTGTCCCACAAAGACCCCCTCCGTCTCCATGCCGTTAAATTGTGCCGTTAACCACCCTGTGAATTGTCTATTTTGCCCTCAAAATGATATAAAATGACCTACATATCCTTCTTCTTCTTCAATTTGGGTATCCTAAAACCCTAGCCCTAATTTATATATAGAGAGAGATTGGAAGTGGGAAATTGGGAGAGAGAATGAAGATTGGAATTGTATATATTGCATACCCATATATACATATATATATATGATGTTATATATACCCGTATATATATATATACGGGTAATATATATATATAGATGTTGCTATATATATGTATAGATCTATATATATATATACATATATATGTGTGTGTCTATATATGTATAGATCTATATATATATATATGTGTGTGTGTATATATATATATATATGTGTGCGTGTGTGTGTGTGTTGTGCAGAGGTGTGTGCGTGTGTGTGTGTGTGTGTGTGTGTGTGAGAGAGAGAGAGAGAGAGAGAGAGAGAGAGAGAGAGAGAGAGAGAGAGAGAGAGAGAGAGAGAGAGAGAGAGAGAGAGAGAGAGAATATTAAATAAATTTTAAATATTTTTTTAATTTTATATTTAATTTAGAATTCAGTATTTTTTTTGAAATTTAATATATATATATATTTTGAATTTTATATTTATTTTCAAAATTTATAATTTTTTATGTTTTTACGAATTTTTAAATTATTTTTGAAATTTAATATATATTATTTGAATTTTATATGTTTTTTTTTTAATTTTATATATTTGTCTTGAATTTAATATGTTTTTTTAAAAAAAAATTCAAAATTTATATATATTTTTTATAATTATGTTTTTTGCGATTTTTATATTTATTTTCGAAATTTAATATGTTTTTTTCAAAAAAAATAATTTCGAAATTTATATATATTTTTAATATTATATTTATTTCCGAATTTATAATATTTTTCAAATTTTAAAATATATTTTTTTGAATTTTATATATATTTTGAAATTTTAATACATTTTTTTTTGAATTTAAAATATTTCTTTCAAATTTTATATATTATTTTTGAAATTTATAATTTAGGTATGTTTTTTGAAATATAAATATTTTTTTGAATCTATATATTTTTTTCTAAATTTTTATATATTTTCAGATTTTAATATAATTTTTCAAAATTTTATATTTTTTTTGTATTTTCAGATTTTATATATATATATTGAATTTTATATATTATTTTTGAAATTTATAATTTATATATTTTTTCGTAATATATATTTATATATTTTCGTAATATATATATATATATATTTTTTGGGCATATGAGTAATTTCATACTTTATATATTACTCTAATGTAATAAGTGAAACCTTAGGGGGTGCTACTGCAATTTACCATTTTTTAAAATATATATCGAAGGGTAAATTAGTAATTTCACAATAAAAACGTCAATAAAACTAACGGCCGTCTGTCAGAGGGGGTTTGTGTGGGAATACTCAATATCGAGGGGGTCCGTGTGTGATTATGGTCTCTTTGAGGGGGTGTCGGTGGGAATAACCCTAAAAAATATGAAACACCTTGAAGCTTTCACTTAGAACAAGGGCTCGGTTTGACTTTCTAGAAACGCGCCTAAAAAGTTTTGATTTCGTTGAATTTTTACTAGAGTATAATTTTTGGACGCTACATTATTAAATAATATAAAATCGTGAATTAAAAAGCGAGAATTCTTCACTCAAGATGTTAGCGGGTATCTTTTTCAAGATCCTCATCGCTGTCTTTCTGTTTAAATAATATCAGCTGGTTTAAATAATAATATATGATTCTATTAGGAACACGAGAAAAACAAAGGATCAAATTTGCCGTACATGACTATGGGTCCGTTTGGGAACCATTGTTTTTGTTTTTGTTTTGAGAACAAAAAAACAAGAACAATTCTTGTTCTTGTTCTTATTTTCTCACCCAAGAGAACAAGAACAAAAAACATGTTTGGGGACAAAAAATACACATATTCTTTCACAATTTTTCCTCTCTACCACAATTCATTTTTTTTGAAAAATCTCAAAAAGAACAAAAAAACAAGTTTTTGTTGTTCCCTTGTTTTTTCTACTATTCACGAAAACAGTTTCCAAATTGAGAACAGAACAAACAGTAAAAAGGGTTGCCAAACATGTTCTGTTCTCCTGAACAGTGCCAAAAAACAAAAAACATAACAAAAACACAGTTTCCAAACGGGGCCTATATGTTGCCAATTTCTTCTCTAAAATTGTTTCTATTCATTCCCACTTACCAAATTTCTCTCTAATATTTTGGAATAGGATTGGGCAGTTCAATATTACTTGGCCTTGGGAGAAAAAAAATATAATACTTTAATAATTACATGTTTTATTTGAATATTCGTATAATAATAGTAAATTAAAAAAATTTAATTAAAAAATTACATATTATATATATAAAAAAAATCATGATGAAAAACTGTCTTGTCCCACCTAGTTTAATAATCGGCCGAGTTTGGAGCGGATATGGGAATAACAAAGTTAAACGGGGACGGGGATAGGGTTGCGATCCCCGCCCCACACCATTGCCATTCATGTTTGCAATCCCTGCTCCGCCCCAATGTCATTCATGTTTGTAGTATGATCAGACCCCTTTAAATTTGAAAATCTTCATTTACACATCTTATTTTTTCATACACACATTATTTACACCCTCTATACCGAAATTACCCTCAATGTTGAGATATGTGGTGTTTGAAAAAAAGGCTTGTTGAGATAGGTGGTGTTTAGAAACAAAGTTTACTACCATCATATTTTATTATCCAAACAAGGTATTAATTTTGTATTTTGGTATAAATCAAAAAACAAATTCGTTTATAGTAAAATATTTTTAAAAAAGAAAAAAAATCTAATTGGTAGTTCAATTTTTTTATATATATTTTGGACTTAAATATTTTTATATTTTACAATATTGGTAGTTCGGAAAAATATTTTGGCATTAATTTTTATTTTGGCATAAATAAAAAAAAATTATTTTATAGTAAAATATATAAAAAAACAAAAAAAAAATATAATTGGTAGTTCAAAATATTTTTTTATATTTTGGACTTAATTTTTTTTTTTTTTTGTATTTGATCTTAATTGGTACTTCAAAAAAAAAAAATTTCAGCATTAATTATTTTTTAGGGTTATTTGCAGTGAGACCCCCTGAACTATGGGTCAATTCCACTCAGAAAGTGGTCAACGCAAGTGTTGGCCACTTGCCCCCTCAACTTTCATTTTCCTTGCAATCACACCCCCTGAAGCTGTGAAAAGTCATGAAAGCCCTTGTCTTATTTGAGTTATTACATGACACAAAATATCTTCCTATGAAATGTCATGAATGCCCTTAACTCTTCATATGAAATGTCATGAATGCCCTTAAATATATATAAATTTCGAAAACATATATAAATTTTGGAAAAAATATATAAAATTCGGGGAAAATATAAAATTCGAAAACATATATAAATTCATAAATTTTGAAAATTTATATAAAATTCGAAAAAACATATATAAATTTCGAAAACATATATAATTTTTGGAAAAAATATATAAAATTCGGGAAAAATATATATTAAATTTCAAAAAATATATAAAATTCGAAAATATATATAATTTCGGAACAAGATATATAAAATTCGGGGAAAATATAAATTTCAAAAAACATATATTAAATTTCAAAAAACATATATAAATTTTGAAAAAATATATAAAATTCGGAAATATATATATAAATTTTAAAGCAAACTTGTATTTTGGCTCTTTGAAGTTTTAATTAATGTATGGTTTTCTACTTTCTTTGACTTTAAATGTTGTTTTGGTGTATTATACTTTGGTTACTTGTATTTTTTATACTTATATTTACATAACTCTTTGCCAAGTACAAACTTATTTTTTCAAAATTTATATTTATTTTTGAATTTTATATTTATTTTTGAAATTTATAAAAAAAAATCAAAATTTAATATATCTTTTTTCAAAATTTATATATATTTTTCGAATTTTATATATTTTTCGAATTTTATATATATTTTTAATTTTATATATATTTTTCAAATTTTATATATTTGTTTTGAATTTTATATGTTTTATAATTTGCACAAGGATTGTTTGGTCATCTAATTTAACCAACAAGGGTACAAGAGTAATTTCAAAATCTTTTATATTAAAGTAAGGGTATAAGAATAATTTTAAGTGCCAAAAACCCCTCCAGGGGGTGTGATTGCCAAGAAAATGAAAGTTGAGGGGGCAAGTGGCCAACACTTGCGTTGACCACTTTCTGAGTGGAATTGACCCATAATTCAGGGGGTCTCACTGCAAATAACTCTATTTTTTATTTATTTCGGCACTAATTGTAATTAGGGCCCATTTCCTAAGAGAGAGCCTCCCGATTGCAAATTCTGGAGCCCCCTTCCAAAAGGGGAAAAACTAACAATATTGGAGCATAAGCATGAACTAAACATCTTCAATCAATGTTAAGAAAGAGTATTGGTTTGTAAAAGAGTCATAACTTCCTAGCAATCTTCTTTTATTTCCACACTGGAATAATCATAGAGGAAAACAGTTTTATACCCTCTCTAAAAATAAGAGTTTCAACAATGAAAGTTGATGAATTATATCAAATAACAAAAAGAATAATAAGAGAACAAAAGAATTGGAATGAATATAAAAGGAGTTGGAAGACATGGAAAAATTACATGAAGTACACATTCAAATTTATTAAGAGAAAATTCAAATAACAAAGAATAATAAGAGAACAAAAGAATTTTCAAAAATCAAAACAGATCTACACAAATATATATCATTTGCAATTCACATTCTGGAGCTGCTGGCTTGCAACATTAAGTTCCATGGTGCAATTCATATTCGTAGCTTTCTTCTTCTTCATAATTAACATAAGCTCCACCTTTCCTGTCAATCTCGCTTCGCTGCTTAACGGCACAATCCCAGTAGCATAATCACTTGCTAATTCTGAACTAGTCGATGATAGGCTAACATTAACATTCACCTTCTTGGTTGATTTAAAATTGGCTTTCGACTTTGGAACAAAAGCACTCCCAACTTGCACACCCCTGTAGTAGAAGATAATAGTACTATTATCGTATTTGTATGGACCGAAATTGGTGTTCTTGACACCGAGTTGAGCATTCATCGTCACGTCCAATGAAGTTCCCGTGACACCAAAAGTGTCAAATGTTGCAGAACGCACACGAAACTTGGGAGTTTTGACTTTCAAAACCGTGAGTGAGAAAATGGCTATGACTATGGATTGAAACACCACAAATGCAACAACATATGCTGCAATTTTTATGCGTTTCTTGCGACGAAGTTCTTTGGATTGCGATTGCGCCTCTTCGTCCGCTCGCCCATAATTATATGGTGCTGCGGAGTTGTGCCCTGGTTGTTGTTCCTTCTCTGCCATTTATCTTCTTGAAAATTAATGAAAAGGTTCAAAGAGAGAGAGATTTGGCTTTTTTAGAGATATGGCAATGTAGATTTATGGTGGATGTTGAAACACTGAAATTAATATGAGGAACGGTGGAATGGAACACAAAGATTTGAAGACTTGTTGGTGAGGATTGAAGTTATGTGCAATCTATATTTATAATGAAATTGTATGAGTTTGTGATCAGTGTAAGATGAGTTATAGGACACCTTCCTTGAACCTTCATAAACAGGAGGAGTAATGGTTGACATTCTAGAAACGCGCCTAAATATTTTAATTTCTACATTCGTTTACTTTATTATTGTTTGCACACTTCATTGTTATTAAATTATCTTGTAAAATTATATCTTAAAGTTCTTATGGAATCATAAGAAAAACATGGCTCCCCACCAGGTGCAAATTATTCCCTTTCCAACTTCGTACTCATTATATTTCATAAATTCATTACTTATCTTTTCACTAGTTACAATTACTCATTTTTCCTTTTATATCTATCTAACAAATTGTAACATGTTTGGTTCACTTTTTTTGTTTTTTGTTGTGTTTTTCTCATTTTTCACAAAAAAATATATATTTAGCACCAATATTTTATTTCCTACTGCAAAAAAACATAAAGTGAATAATATCATTTTGAAGAAGTACCAAAATAATATTTTTTTTAATTTTTTGCAATGTTGACAAAAATTTACTAGAAAAAAGTTGCTTTTGCATTTTTTGCTTTTACTTACACAGCAAAAAATCAGTACCAAACGTGTTCTCAGTTTAGATTCATTACATATTTCTAATTTATAAAATTCACAACACGAAAGCAAAAACACGAATAAAAACAGTGATGCATATTTTTAATTTCATAGGAAAGCTCTTCAAGTAGTTGGGAATGCACTTTTGTCAAAATGTATAGGACTTGTGCTTAGTTTGTATTTATGAAAACAGTTTTCTGTTTTTTGAAAATTGAAAAATCAGAAAACTATATAAAAGTCTGTTTGGTTTAGTTCAATTTTAAAACAACTTAGCTATAATAACATGTCTGATTTCAAATAATTCATTTTTATTATTCTCAACAAATTATTTCATGTCTCATAAGTCACGGGAACAAGCCAATCAGGCGAATAGTCTTTTTCCAAGAACATATCCCTGTATATATACAAATCGGAGGCTGGAGACCCAGATCGATACTCCTTTGCTCTTTTTCTGAAAAAGAGGGAAAACAACCACACAACCCACAAAATAACTTGTCCTAAATAGGACGTTAGTTTTAACATCTATCATAGTATCTTTATGTGTAGTGAATACAAATGTTTAAAAGATAAGGGCATCCATGAGATCTCGATAATTGTCTAGTTTAACTAGAATCATAGTCCTTGTCCATATCAAAATAAAATTAAAGGAGATGTATTTCTCAAATAGTTTTCTAATTTTACTTAATAGCGTATATATACTTAAACAGAATCAAATGAATTTTTCAGGGATTAAATCTTAAAAAGACTAAATAGTTGAAAACCAATTCTTCTAGATTATTTATAAACTGCATTTTTCATGGATAAAAACTGCAACAAGCCAAACGCCTAAAACGCCTCGACGCACACTTGCTAAACGGCTAAACGGCAACGACACAAGCAATGAAATCCTAGATTGCATTTGTATAAATATTTTCTCTAGAAATCAGTTTGCATCTTCTATTAAAATTCTTTTTAAAAGAAATAATCTGGACGATCAATTCATAATTCATAATGTAAACATCAATATATCAACATTAAGTAATAAAAAGACAAACTAAAGAAAAACAATTCTCTTTTATTTATTTATTACATGGACATGACTCTTATTCTATTAAACAGACTCGAGGCTCTCTAGGATCCCTTTTAGAACTACTCACACATACTGTAATTGAAATACAAATTACCTTGATCTTCTAATAGGTTTGTCCTTAGAGATTTCTCTCGAATTTTTCTCGACCCCTTAACAATGAAGATCCTACTCCTATATATAGACTCTCCAGCCTTCTAGATAGACATGAAGACTAAAGATGACTCAGCTTAAATATCAATCATTTTCTTCGAGTGCTCATTGGGCCTCATCGACAAGAAAAAGAAAGGAATCTTTAGCTTTACAACTCATAACACACAACTGTAACCACAACTTTTCCCAAAAGGGTAGTGAGTGGAGGGTCCAGCTTTACATTTATTGACTCGATAAATCATAAAACAGATACAAATAATACATAATAAAAACTAGCATGTTTGTTGCCGACACAACAGACAAACAACTTCTGCTTTCTATCTTGTCTTCTTATATAGACGAACAACTTTGCCCTGATGGGTACTTTCTCTTTATCAAAGTGGCATCCTATGTTGAATGATGTCCACTTGCTGATTCTATCCTATTCTTATCTTCATTAGGACATATCATCTCAATCAATGCTTCATCTGTAAGCATTACTTTTGAATTTACTGGCTTCAATGATGTCTTGCTGACTGGCTTCTCATTAATCGTCATTGCATTCGTCACAGGTAATAGTTGATCACTATTCTCTTCAAATGCAATAGCTAGGCTGGTACGATTATGATCCTGTAGTGCTCTTGTCACTATCCTATCTGAATCTTCCCATGAAAAATGGTTGCTGAAATCAATAATTCGTTCACTGATGTGCTCCATTCTGACCAATCTTTCATGCTGATTTGGAGAACTAGGATCAGTTCGAATAAACATATCTTCCTCATTTCTGAGTATATCTTGTCGTTCTTCCAGAATGTGAATATCCGGATAAATAACTGCAGGCTGATCATTGTATTGTTTAAGATTCTTCCAATACAATTGACTGAACAATGGTGGTGCGGAGTATACCCTTATTCCAAACTTCTCATTTGGTTCGTAATAACTCCTATTATGTCTGGTTTTGTACAAAAAGTTTACAAACTTTTGTACTGGTTCGGGACATTTTGAAACCATTCTTGAAGTCTTATCATTAATATAAAAAGCTTGAATAAAACCAAACTTAAATAATTTCTGAAAGATATCTGGTTCAATGTCTCTGGTTATGACTACTTGTTTACCTCCTGGCAAACTGGTTCTAACTAATCCCTCTTATGGTTCTATTCCTAGAGTGATTAATTTCTCATTCTGAACTAGGTCGTACATTACTTCCCATTCTTTTTTCCAAAAATAGAAAGTAGGAATAAACCTATATTGAAATAGATCGAACCTAAGGGGTTCTCCTATGTCAATATGTTCAGTACTTACCTCTATAGTTTGAATTAAAGGTTTCAAACTAAGGTCTTCTCTTGTCTCTTTCCTTAATAGGTTTAGAGAATTCTCTGACATTTTATTTAACCTAGCAAATTCTTTTTCTGCTTTTCTTACAGGTATTGGGCTTTTTGTACCTGCATGGATGTGGCTAAATAACTCACTTAAGATCTGGGCCTGATCTTCTGTAGTAGGGAATTTCATGGTTCTTTTCCAACTTAATATTTTAGGCTGGAATGAAGGTTCATCCTTGAATTTTTGCTCTATTGTATGAGGCCTAAGGTTCAGAGGATTATTGTGCTGGATCTTTCTTTGATGGCAATATAGCTGGTCAAGTGTTTCGAAAGAAGGTGGTTTTCCAGTTAATTTGGATCTAAACTTCTCTCTGGCTATATTTGGCTCTGGTTGATTGTCTTCAGCAGTGGGCTTAAGACTTTGGTTGAAGTGAACGTGAAGTCCACCTAGATTTGGGCCTGCTTGGGGCTTTCCAGTTTTAAGACTGTTGTTGAGCTTTTGTCCCAATGAGACTAACCCTTTGTTTCTCTTGTCCGTATATGGACTTTTGGGCTTAATAGCCTCTTTGGACGAATATGTCCTATCCTCCTCTTTTATATTTAAGGCTACTGCCTCTTTATATGTATTTGGAGGGAAAGATGATACCTTTATCTTGAGGGCTTCACTTTCCTGGTCAAGCTGGGTTTGTGCAATTTCTATTTCTAACTGGGTTAACTTTCTTTTCATTTCTAGTATAGAAAGTTCAGCATTGCTTCTACTGGTAGATGCCATATTAAATCCTGCAATAAACAAATGTTAATCTTGTCCAGTGAGAACTATATAATTTATGCATGAAGTGGTGCATTCATCCATGTTTATGCTTGCCATTTCTCTTGTTAGAGAATCAGCTATGAAATTTTTAGCTCCGGCAATATGCTCTATAGTCATATGAGAGCCTACTGATAATATCTTCCATTTATCCCTGCACACTTTCGCAGAATAATCATTAGTAGAAGTATTACTTGATTTTAAAAATCCTATTACTGCTTTATTATCTGTTTGAAGAGTAAAAGGTTCAGTTATAACAAACATTTTAAACTTCTTTAAACTTTTTCTTATAGCTCTAAGTTCCTTATCAAATGTAGACCATTTTAATTCAGACTCGGACCAGACACCATTTGCGTACCTGGCAATCTTGAAATTATGATCAAAGTTACCTTCCTTGTTTCTTGGTTGAAACTGTAATGATGCTCCCCAAGCCTTATCGCTAGCATCTGTAGTAACATAAAGCTTATCACCTTTCTTTGGGAGTGTAAGCTTAGGTATGTTATGACACATATCCTTAATTTTCTGAACTGTTTCAGAATCTTCTGGAGTCCAACTCCATTCTCCTTTGTTATGTTTCTTCCTTAGCTTTCTTTGTAATGGTTCCTTGAGAATAGCTATATTAGGAAGATAACTGCTTGTAGCATAGCAAAGACATCCTAAAAATCTAGTTAGATCTTTCTTGTCTTTTATGTAATTAGGAAAATTTTCTATTTTCTCTAAAACATGTGGCTGAAGTGTAACTTCTGAATCTGAAATAGTTATTCCTAAGAACTCGATACTAGTTTTATTTAGTTCGACTTTCTTCTTTGAAATAATTATTCCATTGTCTCTAAGCTCTTGTGCTATTTGCCTAAGATGCTTGAGATGCTCATCCTGTGTTTTACTAAAGATAAGTATATCATCAATATACACAGAACAAAACTCATTGTACTTTCCTAAAACAAGATCCATCTTTTCTTGGAAAATACTTGGGGCTGTCTTTAGTCCCATTGGCATAACCTTCCATTCGTAACTTCCTAAGGGGCTACTGAATGCTGTAAATGGTATGCTTGATTCTTCCATTTTAACCTGGTAGAATCCACTCTTACAATCTATCTTAGAGTAAAACTTGTTATCTCTTAGTTTAAGAAATAACTCATCCTTGTTAGGAATTCTATATGCATTTCCTTGAATACAGTTATTTAACTGAATGTAGTTAATAACCATTCTTGCTTTACCTCTTTTAATCTCGGAGTGATTCCGGACCATAAAGGCTGGAAATGACCATGGTGATTTGCTAGATCTTATTAAATCTAACTGAAGCAATTCTTTGATATGAAGGTTAAAATCTTCTATATCTTCTGGAGTTGCTGAAATAGGCTTAATTCTTATCGGAATCTTTAAACCTTTGTTTCTTAAATCCTGAGGATCTAATAACTTAATCTCACATTTAGGGTGATTCTCTTTCCATAATGCTAAAGGATTCTCACTAAAATTATCCTTTAATAATGCTTCAATAGCAACAAGTGAAGTGTTGTCTATTGCTTCAATCTGTACAACCTCACTACGCTTACCTGAGGAACTCAGATAGGGATGACAACTAGAAAGAGTTGTGGAGTGGGTACAAGAAAGGGGAATATGATTCAAATCGGAGGTAAGAATCATGTTGCTTAGCACTGTGCAAGGGCTAAACTGAAGCCAAAAGATATTACCTATGATAATATCATAGCTCATAAGATTATGTTGCCAAAACTCAGCAGAATAAATCTTATTTCCAAGCTTAAATTGAACTTCTGGGGCATAAAGAGACGTTTGACTTACTGTAGAATTTGCATAAGTTAATGTCTTCTTTGGGCCTTCAATCCAGTACTCTGGAGGGAAAATATGTTCCTTTGCTAAAATTAGGGTACATCCTGTATCATATAGACAATCTATATCATAAGGCATATATCCATTGAACATAAGACTAATTGTACAATAGCGAGTTGCTGCTTGTACATTCTGGCAAATGTTATCTATACATTCACTAGACTCTAGATATGGATCAAGATTATTTACTTTTTCCATACTAGACAAACTAATTTCAGATGAACTTTCATTCTCTGAAATATGATCATCCTGATCCTGATAACTACTGCTACTATACTCAGTATTATATCCTGATGGTTGATCATCCTTCTCATCATTATGAGTAGGCCAGCTAATCTGGTTCTCTATAGGATATGGTAAAACCTGTATCCTATTCTTTTGCTTTTGCTGTAGAGTTTTTAATAACTTCTCAGCCTGCTCAATTCTTCTCTTTAAGTCATTTATGATAGATTCTTCATCTTCATTTATAGCTTGCACCTCTTCCTCTATTTTTATCTCTGGGCGAGCTATGACTTTGAAATGAGACATTTCTCTAACTTTATTCAAAAGCTCCTGATCTGTTTGTCCCTTGAATTGAGTATATCCAAAAGGGGTTTGTCTGCACCATTTTAATTCTTCATAATATTTAAGAATTCTGGTGTCAAACTCTTCAGGGTCATCAATGAATCTAGTCAGACTCATTCTCTTGACTTTCATCCATATAGTCCTTCTCTGATTCTGATCCAGATGATTCAGAGGTTATCATTTCATAGATACTTTCATCTTCTGAATGTTCGAACTCATCGTAGCATATGTAATTTATCTCTTCTAGAGATTTTACTTTCTCAGCTACTTTCCTCTTTTTAGGACACTCATTTGCATAATGACCTTTTTCATTACATGCATAACAAGTACAATCCTTTTTAGGTTTTCTATTATACTCCTTCTTTGCTTTAAAGAATTTGGGTTTCTTAAAAGATTTCTTTTTTGTCCATCTTCGGAATCTTGGTTTAAATCTTTTAAAACTTCTTATATGTCTTCTTTTATGTAAAGACATATTTCTATTACATCCAAAACTTAATTTTGGGATCTCTACATTTCTACAGAGTTTCTCTGTACTTTCTTTAACTTGTTGCCTCATTCTCTTCTCTAGGCAATACTGGGCAAGTTTTTCCTTTACGAAAGCCATTCTTATTCCAATACTATCTCCATTGGCTTCGTTGAATTCTGCTAACATTTTGTCATTCCAGGGATCTGGTAATTTAACAAAATATAGTCTAAGTAATTCCTTGTTTTCTATATCTTGGTAGATATAAAAAAGTCTTGAGAATGCACTATTATACTCATCTAATTCAGACATTTTGCACATCTCAATTTTCTGTAGCATTTTCCAAGCTTTTTCTTTCTGCTTGTTCTCTACATCTTGGGTATTTGTTATCCCACATATCTCTTTCCTAAGGGCTGCTCCTATTAAGGGTCCTTTGCCACCTTGAGATATGAACTTTAGCTTTAAGTCCTGGTAACGGGATGTTTTCTTAAATCCTTCCTAGACTTTTCTGGCTAATCCCATTAAACTATTTTCCTGATAGTTTAGTTTCTGCTCTAAATTCCATTCTTCAAAATGAATGCCTATAGCAGTATCCATTGCTGCTTCCCAATTTGAAATTTCTATTTCAACAGTCTTTAGATTGTTACAATAAAGGGTTATTCCTTTATCATTTATTGGATTGGTCTTGACTAGTTCCTGTCTTATATCACGGTCAATTTCACCTAGAATAGGTTCCTCACTTTTAACCATTCTTGACTTCCATAGTCTTTCATTTCTAGCTGTACCTTGTGATTGTGGTCTATTATACTTTCTTCTAGACTCACTAGGTAACTCTCTCTTGGCATATGTATCACGATTTCCTGGTGGATTCTTTCCAAACATCGTGGTAGCATTTGCTTCCTCAATATTCTGTATACTCTCTACATTATATTGATAATGTAAAGGATATGCTAGAATATTTGTCACAAGGCTTAATTGTCTTGTGATCTGCTGATCTATTATTTCAGCATTATCCCATTATTTTTCGAGTCTAGACTTTAGATGTCTAAGATCGATATTAGAAGGGAGACTCTCATTCTCAAGTAATGTTCTATAATTCATTCTGAATCATCATCATTACTCTGACTTGGTCCTGCGTCATTCTTCCATTTACTTAATGGTTTGATACTTGTCTGGGGTTCTTTTAACCTTATAGAAACACTATTTCTTCCTTTGAGTATATACTCAGGCTCAACTGATTGTTTAACCTCAACCTGGGATTCATCCTTCTCAAAGTTAAACTCAAGATCATACCTTAATTTCTCTATTGGAATAGGCTGGGGTATGAGTGTTCCATCAATCTGGCTAGATTTAACTATAACAGTTTCTCCTCGAAGTCTGTTATTAGCATTAATCTTCTTATCTCTTGCTCTATATGGGAAAGGTGTTTCTACCCAACTATAGTACATCTTAAGAGAGATAGATAAAGCTCTAGATCTATCTTTCTGGTTGATATTTGCTTTAGCATCAATGACAATGAGATCTGTAAGATTCTCATCTGCTGCTGAAGCGGTTATATCACAGAAAATCTCTGTATACACACTTCCTGTAAACAGATTTGTTGACCATAGTCCTATGATCTGCTGCTTAGGATCTAATTGTCTTAGATCTCTAACTGATAAGGAAAAAGGGATATCAGCTGCATAATCTCTGCTGGTGGTTTTATAGAATCTAAGGATCTTTTTCTCTTTAAGTTTCTTGGACTCATAAAGAATATTCTCAGGTAGGTGAGGCATAGCATAATTACTAACATTATCAACTTCCTGAACTGTAATCTTATCATAAATCTGATAGGCTGGTTTCTTGACTTCTTTCATAGAAATCTTACCTTTCATTTTATCAATCCAATGATTCATTTTGGTTTATATAACCAAGAAAGGTCTGTCTTGTATCCTCTAATTGTTCCAAATTCTGGATTACTTGTTTTTCCTGAAATCTTCAAATCTCCTAATCTTTTAGTAAGATTTTCTATCTTTTCATGGAAATTTTCCTTATCTTTTTCAAAGACGTCCTTGATTATCTGAACTTGACTAAATATATCTTCAATGTTTGTAGATCTTTTGTCATAATCATCCTTTAAATCTTGCATTTGTTGCTGCATATTCTCCTGATTTATTAGGATCTCTATAAGTATTCTTTGATTTGTTCTAATAATCTTGTCAAGATAACTAAAATTCTCAGTTAAAGATGACTCTTCAGTGTTAATCTTTGGATCAACTAAGGATATGCTTTCTGGAAAATTCCTAAGCTTAATCTTTAGTGATTTTTCATAGAGTTGTTCCATTCTATGAAACTCTTTTCTTGATAACTTCAAGAATTACTTCTACCCTTCCTAGTAACTGGGTACTAGATTCAATTAGGGGTATAATCTTATTATTAAGATGTAATATTTGCTTTTCAATATTCATCTCAATAGGTCTGGTCTTGTATGGATCATACTTCTTGTCATCAATGAAGCATTCAATCTTACCACACATTTTTCTAAGTCACGCAAAGTCATTAGGACTTAAGGTACAAAGGAAAAGACTTGTAAACACAGAATAATAACAACTTACTATAAAGAACATCAACCACCTGCAATTCAATGATATATATATTATGTGGAATATACGGATGCAATATTTTGAGGAGGTGTATGATCAATCTGCTCGGGGGATGGATTTATGGGGACCAATGGGGCTCCGTACTAAATTTTATTAATATACCTATATATTTTGTAAAGTCTTAAATATGTCCTTACCAAAATTATAAAAGTTTGTCTATAAAAATATGCCGCCACTAAAATTGAAAAAACAAATCTCCATAAAATATGTCTCCTCTAAACAGTTTGATTTTGAAATATAATATTTTTTTACTCTAATATTAATTTTTTTAATGTTAATAAATTTGATATTATATGAGGTAAATAATTGCTTTATTGAAACGAATAGTACTAAGTTTTCTAGCGTATTTTCTACTCAGTTATTGTTTTTTTTTTTGGTCACTTTCTTATTTTCAAACAAAAGATCATCTTTGCTGGGGCCCTTTAGATAATTTTGAGGGTAGGTTCATTGGCTTCTCCTATCCTCTCATTCTGGTTCGCGGCACTACTATTTAAAGAAAATACAGTATCCAACATACTCCAAGTATGTAATATCGCAGAACAGAGATAGCATAAAACCCAACCATTAATAGAAAATACACTCTCAGTACAAATCCCAATATATATATATATATATATATATATATATATATATATATATATATAGAACAAAACAGAGTCCACAACATCAGTCAAGAGTACTCTCTCCCCTCCTAAACAAGCAATATCAGTGGAGAATACTCCCTCCCCAACTAAACAAAATACAATACCCTTAGAAAATAACATAAACACATGAACAGATCACTTGCATTTCACATTCTGGAGCTGCTGGCTTGCAATATTAATTTCCATTGTGCAATTCATATTCGTAGCTTTCTTTTTCTTCATCACTAACATCAGCTCCACCTTTCCTGTCAATCTCGCTTCGCTGCTTAATTGCACAATCCCAGTAGCATAATCACTTGCTAATTCTGAACTAGTTGACGACAGGCGTACATTAATATTCATCTTCTTGGTTGATTTAAAATTAGCTTTCGACTTCGGAACAACGGCACTCCCTACTTGTGCACCCCTGTAGAAGAAGATAATAGTACTATTATCGAATTTGTAGGGGCCGAAATTGGTGTTCTTGACACCGAGTTGAGCATTCATCGTCACGTCCAATGAAGTTCCAGTGACACCAAAAGTCTCAAATGTTGCAGAACGCACACGAAATTTTGGGGTTTTGACTTTCATGACAGTGAGAGCGAAGACCAATATAACAGCGGTTTGAAATACAACAAATGCAACGGCATATGCGAAGCATTTCATGCGTTTCTTGTGGCGAAGTTGTTTTGATTGTGCCTCGGGGTCTAAGTGGCCATAACTATTTGGCTCTGGCATGTGATGCCCCGGTTGTGGTTGTTGCTGCTGATTATTTTCTGCCATTGATAATATATAGAGTGAGAGAAAGAGAGGGTTTTTGCTTGTCTGCTGTTATGTGTTTGAAGGAAAGGTTGATGGTAATAGGAGGGATGGTTAGTAGCTATATATAGGGACTGATATATATATATGTATATGTATATATACACTGTTATAACCGATGTTAGGAAGTTGATCTTACAGGTACACCATACCTGAAGTTTCGTTATGTGTTGGACTTTCTCTGCCATTTTGGATAGTTCTCAAACGCGTCCGACTTCTTTTCTGGTTACCGAGTACTTTTGTTTTTTTGGCGCGTATTATTATTTGAGTTAATAACAATTTCTAGTCTTCTAGATGATGGTTTTAGAGGCCTATAGGAAAATGATAGCTTGACGCGGTTGGTAATTATCGCGCTTCTCCAAATTATAAGACAACAATTTTGAGGAGTCATTAATTAAATACTTCTTGTATTCTTTCGGATGTGACATATTAATATGTATAAATTTATAATTTCTATGCTTCTTAGTTGATGAATATTAAGGTAGAAATTCATAATTAATGAACATCTTTAACGAAAATATTCTAGGACCGTTGTTTTGATGAGTAGTGTGATTTTAATAATTATAAAAACCACCACTATGCAACTATTATATAAGAAAAATCACTCACATTACGTGGGGGGTGATTTAGCTAGGATGTTACAATTTTTTTTCATGAATTATTTGACCAATGCTTTGGGTTGCAATTTTTTAAAATAGTTTTTTGCTTTTAAAAATTAATTTTTTTTAAAAATGTACAAATAATATGCTTATTGAGTTTTCAGAAAATTCAATTATAAAAATATCTATTTTCAAATAATTCATTTTTATTGTTCTCATAAAATAATTGTTTATTCTCATAAGATTTACGATTTAGTGCATCGAGAAACATCATGATCCAAATTTCAAGTCCTCTTATATACAAATAATTTGTTGGGGTTATGACAACAGACATAATTTGAAACATACCCGATCTATATGGACGTTAGCTCTGCACGGGTTCCGTAAATTGATTGGATGAAATCCCCCGACATGCATTACAATTATTGAAAAAAACAACAGTAGAGGTAAAAATAGATTTCTAGATCAAGTGTATAGTTGGGCAGTACATATCTATGATACTATACAACATAAAAGTAAAAGAGTTCCTGAATCCTTCATCATGAGATTTTAGGTTCAAATTCTTCCAACTACGTTTCCGTCTGGATCACTGGAGGTTTACCCGGTCGTTAACTTCAGGCCCCGGGGATTAGTCGAGGTGCGCGTAAGCTGGTCCGGATCACCCCGGTTACAGGAAAAAAAAAAATAAATAAAAAAAGTAAAAGAAATTACTCATCTTAAGTTTTTGATCCTTTACTCATCTTAAGTTTTTGATCCTTTCCTTATTTTTCATAGCATTATATTAGTACTTAAATTTGAACAGATTCAAGGATTCTACTAAAAAGTCTATTTGATAACTAGTTTTAACACCACTTAAAATATCGAAGTGTCACTTAAGATGAAGTAAAATTCTAAGTAATAAGAGGTCGTCACTTATAATTAACTAAAGTTTGGAGACTAAAAATTTATTCAGACCCAAAAAATATAATTTTCACCACTTAAAACCTTCCATACTAAATATTCAATTATTAAACGTTTGCATTACTTACTTTTATTAGTTTTACTAGTTTATTAGATTAGCAATGTTACACATCATGAAAATAAATTCATGATAATGTCATGAAGCAAGAAAATGGGAAGTTGTCATATTAATTAGTTTCCCTTCTATTCTTGAATTCCAATTTCAAGATCAGTTCAATATTTACCTACCAAAACAATTCTCATCCTTTTCACTTTCATTTTTATTAGTTAATTTAATTTTTTATAATGGACACATGTCAATTCATTTATGCATCCACATCATTATGTTTAGCATTTCTCTAAATGATGAGAACCTATTAAAATTACATATTTATGTATACATATGCAATATAGATGATAATATAACATAATACTTGCCAACATCATCTTTGGTAAGTGAAAATTTTCTACTACCCAACGAAACTTGGATATTCGTATATGGGTGAACAATAATCTAACTTAATCTTTTTTACACAATAATCTAACTTATTGGAATCACATATTTGTATATACATAATTTTGCATATTCATTAGTGATGCAGGAGGATCAGCGCAAGGATGGCAGGAAATCGTGATCTGCTGTTTTCCTTTTCAAATCTCTATTTTTAGTTAATTTTTACTACTTATGGTAATTTTCTATTTGTCAATTAGGAATTGATTCTGAACCCGATTTGGGCCAGATTTTTGGCAATCTTTTGATTTCTTTCCGTATTTCGTTTTGGTAAGACTTTTAGGGTTTTGCTATTTTTGGTAAAATCCTTGATTTTCAGCTATTTAAACCCGGCTTGTGGGTTGTTTTAAATTCATTCTTGATTATAAACAATTTTATTGAATTCCAGAGTGTTCTTTGAATTTTTGGGTCGAAATTCTCCCATTTTTCCTTGCAAATTACCCGTTGCGCTAGCCTGCAGAATAATCTCTATTCTGTCCGGCGTCAATTGGTATCAGAGCTCAGCATCTTCCTGAGGCGGTGTTTTCATCAGTTTTTTATGGGTGGTGGTCGTGGTCGTGGTCGTGGTGGTCGTCGTGGGCAGGTTCCGATTGAGGAAGTCCTGCACCGTGATCGTAACGTTCAGGATGTTATGATTGAGGATTTGCAAAGGCAAGTGGCAGAGTTAACCCAGCGCCTGGCGGCGCAGGAAATCGGTAATCATGATGTGGAAGATTCTGATACCGACAATTCCACCTTCAAAAATCCATATCCACAGTTAGGGCCAATATTTTCGGAAGATTCTGATTCCGAAGATGATTGGTTGAAAACCAATATTTTCGTTGGAGAGCCAGTGTATGACGAAGGAGATGAGGATGTGTTCAATGCAAGCACGGTGACTGAAGTTCAGTGGTCGCTTCCATACCAGTGGCCGGATTATGAAGTCAATAACCTCGTTGAAGTTGATCAGATGGAAGACATTTTCTTGAACTCCTTACTGGAGGACGATATAACTGGCATGGAAAATCTTGAGATTCCATTTAGCAATCCTCCTGAATCTCAGCAGAATGTGATCCCAGCAGCAGGTCCAAAGAAGAAAGTTGTTTTTATGCCTTGTGGAAATAGTGCAGCATGTGAGGTTTCAGAATTACCCATGGAGGTCCAGCAGCTATTTTCGGAATTCTCTGTTTTGATGCCAGAAGACCTTCCTCCTGGACTGCCGCCAGAATTACCCACGGGCCGTTTACATCCTAGGGCAGGTGAGGTGGTCCAACATCTTCGAGGCATCCATGAGCAGGTGAAACTGGCCAGTCACGAGAGCAATGCTAAGTACAAAACTCGAGCGGACAGTCATCATCGTCAGGTACTTTTTGATGTTGGTGATTTTGTTTGGGTTGTATTAACTCGTGATCGTTTCCCTGTTGGCGAGTATAATAAGCTTAAGGAGCGGAAGATTGGACCCTGTGAGATATTGCAGAAGATTAATGACAACGCATACAGGTTGTGTCTCCCTAGTCACTTGAAAACATCTGATGTCTTTAATGTGAAACACCCGAGTCCTTGTTTTGCGGATTCTGCTGATGCTGCTGTGAACTCGAGGACGAGTTCTTTCCAACCCGGGGTGACTGATGCAGGAGGATCAGCGCAAGGATGGCAGGAAATCGTGATCTGCTGTTTTCCTTTTCAAATATCTATTTTTAGTTAATTTTTACTACTTATGGTAATTTTCTATTTGTCAATTAGGAATTGATTCTGAACCCGATTTGGGCCAGATTTTTGGCAATCTTTTGATTTCTTTCCGTATTTCGTTTTGGTAAGACTTTTAGGGTTTTGCTATTTTTGGTAAAATCCTTGATTTTCAGCTATTTAAACCCGGCTTGTGGGTTGTTTTAAATTCATTCTTGATTATAAACAATTTTATTGAATTCCAAAGTGTTCTCTGAATTTTTGGGTCGAAATTCTCCTGTTTTTTCCTTGCAAAGTATCTATTGCATTAGCCTACAGAATAATCTCTATTCTGTTCGGCGTCAATTAATGAACAAGTACCCCCCCCCCCCCCGGGAAAAATCACCCCTAGTTTGTTATTTTGTGAGGTAAAACTTCAAAATTTTAATTTTGTGTCTATAAATCCACGAATTTCTAAAAATATTGTACTTTGCCCCTTATCTATCACCGGACGCCCAATTTTGGCCGTGAAAATGTCATTCTTGCACGTGACATTAATAAATATAAAGTTCTTATATATATATTTTTTTTGAAAAGGTAATATATTATAGAACAAACTTCATCAATACAACATACTTAGGGTATGCCCTATATCCACCAAAGGAACAAAAAACCCTTACCCTTTGGATCATAGACACAAAGATGTCTAACTCTCATATAGGGATAGCAAAAGCTAGGGTACAATACAAAACGAACCCCTGGGGCCATCTTCAGAATCTCCATGCAATACCAAGTCCCACTAACAACACCTCCAAAAAGCATCCAACTTCCACTGCCAAATCCAGCAAATAAAATGTCAAAGAAACCGAAACCAAAACCAAAATAACCCACGACTTCACTACCACGCAGCTACCACCTCCCACACCATCCTTAACAGTCATAAGAAAATGGATGGAGGAAGAGACCACTCCTGCTAGAGACCTCTATTAATCATGTTATCCATGCAATCTGTACAATTGAAAAGCTTCAATCTAACATTACTGATAATAATCTCCTTTATGACCTCCATGGATTTAAACTTGCCTTGGAAAATACACTTGTTTCTTTCCACCCAGATTTCATAAATACAAGCAGCAAAAAGAAGTTTATTAATGGTAGAGGCAAGTGATTTTTGGTGAAGATGCCCCATAATCCATTGAATCAAACCATTCCAGTCAAGCTGATGAGGCAAAACAAGGCCCCCTTTAGGGTTAATCTCCTTCCACAATCTACTAGTGAAACTGCACTAAAAAAATAGGTGTTCTCTATCTTCAATCCTTGCATGGCAAAATTCACACTCAGTTCTATCAATCAGCCCTATCTTCAATGAGAAATCCTTAGTTCTTATCTTATTTAGAACCACCATCCATTGAACAAAAGAGTGTTTAGGAATTGAATCCTTGAACCAAACCAAGTGATGCCAGGCAATTTCAAGTTGTTTGAAACGAATAAACTCCCAAGCTGACTTTATAGTGTAGTTTCCTCTAGTAGGTATCCAAATCACATTGTCACCAGTAGAGCAATCAAAAACCATATCCATAGGGAAGTTCTCTTTGAAGTTCCTCCAATCCCTAGTATTAGAATTTGGAAGCTTTCATCTATTACCATCAATAATGGAACTCACAGTAGCTGCATGCCCCAATCTGGAATTACTAATCATCCTATCATTAACTTGCATGCAGATAGGCACACTCTCCATCCAGTTATCAAACCAGAGAGAGGTGGACCTGCCATTACTAACAAAAACCTTGAAAGAATCTTTAAAAACTGATCTTAATTTTAGAATCTTTCTCCATGTCCAAGTACTATCTTGAGGAATGGTTAGAGTCCAAAAATTTATGTCTTTCATAAGCTAATTCTTTACCCAAGTCACCCATAGAGAACTGGACGGAGGGAATCTAATTAAATTCAAATATGTTTACCCATGGCTGCCAGGTTCCACTCCTCAACATCTTTGATCCCCAAACCACCTTCTTCTTTAGGACAACAAATATTAGACCATGCCACTGTATTACCACCTTGTGCCAGCTTAGTACCGGTCCAAAGAAATCTTCTCAAAATATAGTTGATATAGTTGTAAAATGTTAATTATCATGTCTATTAATAGTATATTCTAACTCAACCAACTAAGGTTTTGATCATCATAACATAAGCTGGTTGAGGGGCATTTCAATGATCCCCAAATAACAGAAAGTGGCTTTGAACCGATACTGGAAATGTATGGAAAAGACTGGTTGATGAAAGAGGCTCCCTTTGTCCAATACAGAAGGGTATATCTGGCTTTTCAATTTTGTTGAACATTCATGAAATATATTTAGCTTTTTAATACATTTTTATTTTGTATTACAGTTCTTTTTTCCGGTGTGTTTCAAGCTGCATTGGAACCTTTTCGTAGTTGATCTTGATAATATGACTCTGTATTATTTAGACTCCCTTAAACTTTCTAACATCTCTAAAGTTGGAGATAAGATGGTAAATGAAATTGCATGGTTTATTTTTATTTTTCCAACAAAAATGTCAATTTCAGAAGGCTGAACTTAATTTCAGAAAGCTGAAACCTATAATAAGTGTACTAAAGTTTTTTTTGGACAATTTGTCTGTATAGGTTAAATTTCTGGGTTATGTTTTTACTATGTTGGGACTTCCCAATTCACGTCTCCAATATGAGAACTTCAATGTTGTTGAAGTCGATGTTCCAAAACAAAAGAACGGGTATGTATGCCTTTTATCTTTGGAAAATTTTGGAGGAATGATTCTAAAGTTATTTTTCATACAAATTCTGACACTTGCATTATAGAATTAGTTGTGGGGTATTTGCCATCCGGTTCATGCAAACATTTAATGGCCAAGAATGTATTATTTTGCCGACAGTGAGTGACATACTTTCTCAAAGTTTATTGAACATTATGGTTTCTTAGTAGATATTGAATATGCTAAACTATAAAATTAAAATTATGTCCAGGTTAATCCAACAGACATGCGTAGGCAAATGGCACTTGAACTCTTGTCCCACAAATGCAATATAATGAGAGAAATCTATGATTTTGGGGATATCGTTTGACACCATCATTATGGATTTGCAGTGGTAGAAGGTATTTTGTTGTGGATGTATGAAGATAAGAAGCATGGGGGTAACAACTCTTTTGTGATTAAGGGAAAAATATGTACGATGTGGTTAGCTAGTTGCTTTGTATATGGCTAATTTTTGTGCAGATATGTCACAAAGGGACTAAAGGGAATTGGGTTTGATGCCTCATTGTGGATTTGCGATGCTCGTAGGTATTTTTTTGTGGATATGTGAAGATAAGAAGCATTGAGGTAGCAACTTTTTTGTAATTAAGTGAAAAATATGTAGGATGTTATTAGGTAGTTGCTTTGTATATGGCTAATTTTTGTGCAGGTATGTCACAAATGGACTAAAAGAAATAGCATTGGGGTAGCAGTATTTTTTTGTAATATGTAACTTCCTGTAATTATGTGATAACAACGGCAACATATTTTGTACTATGGTCAACATATACTTATACAAAGCAACGTTTTTTGTTAAATTCGTATGTCATTATTAGGAAACCAAATCCTACGCAATTAGTTGTTTCCATTCAAGTAATGAATCTTATGTATAGTCATACAAATAATATTGTCAATTCTGCACTTCTTATGCTGTTTACAAATTACTAGCCTTCTGCTCTTTACAATATGTTTACCAATAATATTACTAGTCTTCTAATATTTACAAACAATTGTAACTTTAATTTGTAATTTATACGCTGTTACATACTTATGCAACATAATATGTACTAATGTTGACATATTTGTACTACAGAGAACACTAATAGTACCAATGATGAAAGTAAAGATTGTACTACATTTCTATTATGAAAGTAAAGATTAATAAATTTTAATATTAGAATAAGTTGAACCCGAGTGACTTTTGGTGTTTTTGAGAAGTCATATAATTTAATTAAGTAAAATTTTGATATAAGATTAATTCTAATCTATAAGGTGTTCCACACTTAGGCAACATCCACACTTAGGCAACACAATATCTACTAATGTTGGCATATTTTGTACTACAGACAACACTGATAGTACTAATGTCAACAAATAAAAAATCTATTACAAAAGTAAAGATTAATAAATTTAAAAATTAGAATGTGGATTAAGTTGAAACCCGAGTGGTTTATAAGGTGTTCCACACTTGGACAAGACAATATCTACTAATCTTGGCATCTTTTGTAATACAAAATGAGGATAACTATTTTTTTAATTTAGTCTTTTATAAGGTGATACTCTTTTATCTACTAATACGATAACTAATTGTTTCCTTTACTAATTTTTGAATGAGAATGAGGATTAGGTTGAACCCCGCATAATTTTTAGTGTTTTGAGATACAAATTAATTAAGTAAAATTTTAATATAATATTAATTGTGTAATTTTAATGGTGATCCATATTTAGGCAACACAATATCTACCAATGTCGACATAGTTTCTACTATATACAACACTGATAATACTAATGTCAACAAATAAAAAATTTATTACAAAAGTAAAGATTAATAAATTTAAAAATTAGAATGTGGATTAAGTTGAAACCCGAGTGGTTTATAAGGTGTTCCACACTTGGACAAGACAATATCTAATAATCTTGGCATCTTTTGTAATACAAAATGAGGATAACTATTTTTTAAATTTAGTCTTTTATAAGGTGATACTCTTTTATCTACTAATACGATAACTAATTGTTTCCTTTACTAATTTTTAATGAGAATGAGGATTAGGTTGAACCCCGCATAATTTTTAGTGTTTTGAGATACAAATTAATTAAGTAAAATTTTAATACAATATTAATTGTGTAATTTTAATGGTGATCCATATTTAGGCAACACAATATCTACCAATGTCGACATAGTTTCTACTACAGACAACACTGATAGTACTAATGTCAACAAATAAAAAATCTATTACAAAAGTAAAGATTAATAAATTTAAAAATTAGAATGTGGATTAAGTTCAAACCCGAGTGGTTTATAAGGTGTTCCACACTTGGACAAGACAATATCTAATAATCTTGTCATCTTTTGTAATACAAAATGAGGATAACTATTTTTTTAATTTAGTCTTTTATAAGGTGATACTCTTTTATCTACTAATACGATAACTAATTGTTTCTTTTACTAATTTTTGAATGAGAATGAGGATTACGTTGAACCCCGCATAATTTTTAGTGTTTTGAGATACAAATTAATTAAGTAAAATTTTAATACAATATTAATTGTGTAATTTTAACGGTGATCCATATTTACGCAACATAATTTCTACCAATGTCGACATAGTTTCTACTACAGACAACACTGATAGTACTAATGTCAACAAATAAAAAATCTATTAAAAAAGTAAATATGAATAAATTTAAAAAAGTAAATATTGATAAATTTAAAAATTAGAATGTGGATTATTGAAACCCTAGTAGTTTATAAGGTGTTCCACACTTGGACAACACGATATCTACTAATCTTGACATCTTTTCTACTACAAACAACACTATGAACAAAATAATTCTATTATAGAAGAAAAGAATAAAGAATTCTTATATCTAATATTGATCAGAAATACCTTAAGAAAGCTACTTTTATCATCATTTTTCTAATTAGTATGATAACATTTTTCTAATTAGTTGTTTTAACATTTTGATTAATAAATTTCAAAATTAGAATGTGGATTAAGTTATACTTCTAAATAACTTAATATTATTAAGTTTCTATTAAGAAAGTTATTTGTGTCATTGTTTTCCAAAATAATAATTTAATATTTTGATTAAAAATAAATTAATTTGTTAATTCACTTTTTATTTTAGAACTACTTGAATTAATTATTTCCTTTGTCTTTTATCAGTGTCGATTAATATCAACCTTTGGTGATTTCTTATGTTTTGAGAAGTCATATTTTACAATTTATGTGTTCTTTTAATACAATATGTATTATAACTTATAAAGTGTTCCATACTTAGGCAACACAATTTATACTAATGTTGACATAGTTTCTACTATAGACGATAGTAAAATTACCAATATCAGCAAAAATATTTAGGGTGGCGAGCCTTTAACACCTCTATACTATGCATATTGTGCGTATAACACCCTATGGTTTGATTTCACCCCAAACCTTTCATTTGCGTGCGAATTGACCCCATTTCGTATAAAATGACATATATGCCCTTAGTATATAAATTTAAAAAATGGAAAATATGTAAAAAAATATATTTTCGAAAAAAATATAAATTTCTAAAAAAACATATAAAATTCTAAATATATATATAATTTTAAAAAAACATACAAAATTCGAAAATATATATATAAAATTCGAAAAGAATATATAACTTTTGAAAAAATATATATAATTCTAAAACTATATATAAAATTCAAAAAATATATATAAAATTCAAAACAATATATAAAATTCAAAAAAATATATAAAATTCAAAACAATATATAAAATTCAAAAAAATATATAAAATTCAAAACAATATATAAAATTCAAAAAAATATATAAAATTCAAAACAATATATAAAATTCAAAAAAAAAATATAAAATTCAAAACAATATATAAAATTCAAAAAAATATATAAAACTCGAAAACATATATAAAACTATAAATATATATATATAAGACTAAAGAATTATATAAAATTTGAAACAATATATATAATTCGAATTTTATATTTTTTTTCGAATTTTATATATTATTTTCAAAATTTATATATTATTTCAAAATTTTATATATTTGTTTTGAATTTTATATATTTTGTTTCGAAATTTATATATTTATTTCAAATTTTATATATTGTTTTCAAAATTTATATATATTTCGAATTTTATATATTTGTTTTGAATTTTATATATTTTTTCAAATTTTATATATATATTCGAATTTTATATATTATTTCAAATTTTATATACTTGTTTCAAATTTTATATATTGTTTTCGAATTTTAAATATTTATTCAAATTTTATATATTGTTTTTGAATTTTATATATTTCTTTTGAATTTTATATATTATTTTCAAAATTTATTCAAATTTTATATATTTTTAATTATAAGGGTATAATGCTAATTTGATTATAAGGGTATAGTAGTCTTTGCAAAAGGGTAAAATGGGTATTTAAGAGGTTGATAGGGGGTATTCGCACGTTTTCGAAAATTAAAAGAGGGAATTCGCACGTTTTTTAAACTTATGCATGCCAATACACACATTTTCATTTTATGAGGGGTTTTTCGCACCTAGTATGAAATTGTATGGAGTTTTGTGTACTTAACCCAAATATTTATGTTGTGAAAGTAAAAATTAATAAATTTGTATATATAGTATTTTAATAGTTTCATATGCTATATTCTAATTTATAGTTTTGAACCCTAAGTCCTTTTTCCCCAGACTGAACCGTCTCTCTTTCTCTCTATCTCTCTCTCTATTTCGGGAGACAACTTGTCTCTCTCTCTCTCTATTTCGGGCAAGAACTTGATACACATTTTTCTGGTGTCTCATACACATATTCTCAGCTTTTATTGAAGAATTTCGGACGGATCTAGAGTGCTTCTCATAGGTATGATCCGTTCATATATTTTCTTCTTCGGTGTTTTCCTTTAATATTTTTCAACTAATATGGGTAGAAAACTTAAAATTTATGTTCTTTTATGTAGAATAGACTAATTGAAGAACACCCGAGTGAAAAATGTAGTCGACTATGAAAAAATAGAAATTCTGAAATTGTATGTGTAATTGAGTGAGGAAAATTGGGGGTTTTCGAAAATAATAGGTCAATCTGTATTATTATTATGTGATTGCAGACTGTGGTGTCTTGCCCTTATCTCCTTCACCGGATACTATTCCTTCTCTGGTTATTGATTGGATATGAGGGAAGGGAGAAGAGCAAGAAAACGAGAGAGGGTTGGAGAAAGTCAATTAGGGCCTAAAAAATCTAGTGTTGGTAAATATAGAGGCGTTTTGACCTCATCTAGTAGCAGCATTTTTATAGATTGTAACAAAATTATAGTTATGCCATATTAAAAAAAGCAAGATAAACGGTGAGGGTGGACGTCCCTACACGGCACAGTGAAGCTCCATCCCTGCTTTCACTATGACAGAGTATGATAAACAATTAACATACGTTTTTGACAATTAAAACTCTCAATCCAATTTTCCTTATTTTCTATAGCATCTCATTTATTTTTTTGCCATTTGGGTCTATGGTAGTGTTTTCTAACTTGTACCCACCTATATTTTTGTGTTTCAGGAATTAATGTACCAACTTCACAGTCTTTTCTAAATTAAAACTTCACAGTCTTTTCTAAATTCAGCATGTACCTAGTAAACAACTTCATAGTGCTATAAAATTATTCGTTTGTTGTACAACCTCATAATATGCATTTAATATGATTTTTTTCTCGTGTCCACCTATATATTATATAATGGCTCCTAAGAAAAATACTTCAAAGACAAAAGTGACTGGTAAAAAACATGCGTCTAGTTCTAAGGACGAATTCCCCATGTTTGTGTATTTCAAGACTCCAAATCACAAGGCAATTTTTGAAAGTTCATTCCAAAACCATGATGTCGCAATGGGCAAAATCTGTGCAGGGAATGAATGCAGTGAATTAGGCGTCAATACTTATGATTTATTCGATAAGATAGGTTAGGGTAAGTTTGTCAGCCTCGATCTTCCGCAATATCCAAAACTGGCTCAATTGTTTTATGCTCACCTAGAAAAAGATGAAGATCGTGAAAAACTCACCTCATATGTCAAAAAGAAGGACATCTTCATTACTAAATTCTTGATTAGGGAAGAATTGAATATTGAAAAAGGAGACTTTGAATATTACGGCAGCAACAAGTGGCCGACAAATTTTCTGGATTTTGAGCCTATTGAAGCGCTTCGTCAAATATACGGGGATCCGTCTATTTGCTCTGCTATCAAGATGCTAGCAACAGGTATGACTTTCGATGCACGATTGATTCATAATATCATCGTAAATACCATCATGCCAAAAGTGGGCAGCCATTCTGATGTTACAAAGATGGAAGTGTTTATAATTTGGTGTGTTTTGAATGGGAAGCGCCTCGATCTTGCACACATTATCTATAATCATATGCTACGTTGTGCTAAGAAGACGAACAAATGCTACTATACCAGTGCACTCACTCAAATATTTAAGGCCAATTTGTGGATTTGAAGGGTGAAAAGGTGAGGAAAGTTGATAAGAAAACATATTGTGTGGCTAACAAGACACTTAGCCTCATGGGCTATAAACAGATTAATGGGCAATGGGAAAAAAAAGAATCCAACACAAATATAACAGAAGCTGAGGGTTCGGGTTCTGATCCTATTAATGTTGATGTTCATATGTCTGATACGCTTCCAATTGCTGAGGATAATGCGCAGGATATTGCTGATGCTTCCGTTCCCGCTCCTACTCCCACTATTGCTTCGGGTCCTGTCCCCGCTCCTGCTACTGAGAATGAGCAGAATAGATTGTTGCGTGATCTCATTGACCAAATTGGTGCTTATAATGCAAAGTTTGATCGTTTAGAAGAGACCATTAATGTTATGAACTCCAATATATCTAGCCTCAACAATAATGTAGCCGATATTCGAACACAACTTGGTTTCCCACCCCATCAATCTTGAAGAATAGTAAATGTGATGGTATGCAATGGAAGTTGGAAGCAGTAGATGTCGGGGAAATTTAATGTGTATTTTGGATTACTCTTGAACATGTGTTTTAACTACTGTGTTTTTTGAAATTTCTTCTATATTTTAAATGTATAATTCTAGTATGTTTGCTTAAGTGATGCTATAGTTGATAGAATTGGTATGGTTGGTAGTGAAGTATTATGTTTGGATTTATGTGCAAGTGTATGAATCTGCAGTTTGTGGAGTTGTATGTATGTTTGGATGGAGGCTAAGAATATTATGGATTAATTTAAAATTGCAGTTTGTGTAGTTGTATGTGTGTTTGGATGCTGGCGGAAAATTGCTTTGGATTCATTTTTGGATGTAGGCTAAGAATTTCTTTGGATTCATTTGAAACTGCAGTTTATGGAGTTGTATGTATGTATGTATGGATGCAAGCAAAAATTGAGTTGGATGGAACTGGATTTAAATTGCAGTTTGTGGAGTTGTATGCATGTGTTGGATTCAATTAGTCTTCTGCAAACTTGATTCAAAGCATATTAGTCCTCTAGATTACTCATATGCAAACTGGATTCAGTCTTCTGCAAACTTTATTCAAAGCATATTAGTCCTCTAGATTACTCATATGCAAAGACTTCTGCAAACTTGATTTAGTCTTTTGCAAACTTGATCAACTTGTAAAAAATTCATCTCATTCAAATAGCAGACTCAACATTTCATCACCAAACAAGACTCAAATAACCATTTTAAGCATTTTTATGCCACTACACATAGACTCAAACATGCCCTAAGGATAAAATTCTGAAAAAATATCCAAAAAATAGAAAAAATTCATCTATTTGAGGTTCACTAAGGCTTCAAATAGCAGCCTCAACATTTCATCACCAAACAAGACTCAAATAACCATTTTAAGCACTTTTATGCCACTACACAGAGACTCAAACATGCCCTAAGGATAAAATTCTGAACAAATATCCAAAAAATAAAAAAAATTCATCTATTTGAGGTTCACTAAGGCTTCAAATAGCAGACTTACATTTCATCACGAAACAAGACTCAAATAACCATTTTAAGCACTTTTGTGCCACTACACATAGACCCAAACATGGCCTAAGGATAAAATTCTGAAAAAATATCCAAAAAATTGAAAAAATTCATCTATTTGAGGTTCACTAAGGCTTCAAATAGCAGACTTACATTTCATCACGAAACAAGACTCAAATAACCATTTTAAGCACTTTTATGCCACTCTACATAGACTCAAACATGCCCTAAGGATAAAATTCTGAAAAAATATCAAAAAAATTGAAAAAATTCATCTATGGTTCACTAAGGCTTCAAATAACAGACTTAATATTTCATCACCATCTGTATAATTGATTCAAAGCATATTAGTCCTCTAGATTACTCATATGCAAATTGGATTCAGTCCTTTATTCACTTTTTTGCAAACTTGATCAACTTGATCGTCCTTGGATTCAAGCATATTAGTCATATGCAAAGTGGATTCAATCATTGTGGTTTTGTATGCTGGTTTTTTCACAAAGCTAACTTAGTCATTCAAGGCAATACAGTGTGGTATAAACCAACATTTTATTAGTACTCTAAAACAGAAATGAGACTTAAATTCAAAGTCACACTGCTTGCTTTTAAAGTTCAGACTTTCATAAATAACTATAATTCTGCAGTATAATTTCAAAGACATAAATTAAAATTAACCTATGAATTCATATAGGCAAGGCCCAACAAAAATAGCTATTACATGGCATAACATATAACCGAATATGTCTATAACATCTCAGCGCAAAGAATCATCTCTTTGTAACCAAAACACCTAAGCACTGAATCCATCCCATGATTTCCATTTTCAGAGCAAGTATCCTTGTCAGCAACCTCAGAGCAACGAGTCTGCAAAGGAAACTCACAATAACCAAAAACCAATCCCGAAAACAAAAGAAAGCTTTCAACATTATGGAACATATAGCAAGCTTTTTAGGACTCAATACTACCCCACTCAAAATCTAATCACACCTAAAGTCATAATGCAAAATTTACGGCAACTAGATAACTTGGTTCAAAATGGATACAATCACACAACTCCTTTAAGCTTCAATTCAATTTTCATTGAGGTCCTGTATTAAACAAATAAAATGATAAGCTTTAGTAGAGTAAATAACAAACTAATCAATTTTGACACCAAATACAACTTTACTTACCCATTCAAAAAGGCTTCTTTTGGCTGTGTTTCTGACATTCTCATGTTTTACGAAATCACTCACCTGCAAAGGAATATTGTGAGGTTCGATTATTATTATTATTTTTTATTAATTTGGATACATGTTAAATATTAAAATTGAGCACCAACCGGAATGAGATTAAAATGACAATGGGATGATGGTGTAATGTCCGGTATTTTTACGTGCTAATTTAAAATTTTATTTATTTATTTATTATTTATTTATTTATTAAACAATTATGTGCTTATGTGCCTAACATGTTTATATGCTTACGTGAAAAATTGAAAATATTGAAATGTTGGGAAAAATAAATAAGCGACAAATGGTAAATTAGAAAATTTACATGTATTGAGTTAATGGGTTTTGTAGAGATTTAATTATTAAGTGTTGGGAAGATGATGAGTGGCAATATTGTAGTTGTGTAGAAGACTTGGACAAAATGGTAAAATTGGTTCATAATGGCAAGGGTTGTGAATAAGTAATAAAGGGGTGGGTAACTTGGACATTTCACCACTACCTTTAATGTTGTCATCATTGTGGCCCTTGGATCAAATCTATCTTGCCATCTTCATTCCTAGCCCTTGGATAGGATTCTCTACACACCAACCCTATCTCTAACTCTATCATTGTCTTCTTCTTCTCTCATTTCTCACCAAGAACACACACTCTTTACACACACAATTCTCTACACCCTAAATTTCGGCCACCATGTCCTCCTTGAAAATTTGGCTTCAAGTTTTGCTCTCTCCTACTCTTCATGCTTGATGGATGGTGAGCACTTGGGGTGGTCTCTTGGTGTGGTGTTCTTGAGCTCATAGTGGTAAGCTTCCTTTATTTTTCTAAGGTTTTGTTGTAGGAAATATTAACTTCCAAATTCTAGAAGTTCATGTGCTAGTATTGAATTTTTGCTCTTCCATTGTTCATTCTTGTGGAAGGTTATGAGTTGTCTCCAACCATCAAGTGAATTGGCTTGTGGTGAATTCTAATTTCGTTTTGGGAAGAACTCATTGGTGAGTTCACAAATTCCAACTCCTTTGAATTATTTTCCATGAAACCTAGTTTAACCATTTTTGGGTTTTTAGCCTTACTTTGAATTCTTGATTATAAACCGGTTGTTGCTACTAAAAACCATTAGTTAAATATCCATGTTTGTTTTGATGTTGCTTGAAGGCTTGGGAGACCTTTTACTCAAATTCTCAAAATCACCTCCTTTAAGCTCTCTTGGTCATTCTTGGCTCGGTTTGTTGTTGGTGTCATTTGGACGGATTGCTTGCACCCTTTTTGCTCATTAGCTTTGTTTGGAATTGAGGTAGGGGAAAAACGAGTTACTTTAGTTTGTGTATGAGGGTGTGTGCGTCTATGTGTATATATGCCGTATATATATATGCGAGTGAGTCTTGACAACTTAGACGAAGAACTAGGCCCCTTGAAAAGCATGAGTATGTGATTTTTATGCTTATTGTGTTTATTGCTTAAAATTGTGAAATATGAGCATGATGTTAAATTGATTACAATATATATTGCATAAAGGAATGAGTAGGTATTGTGATGGAAATTGTGAACCTTGATTTCCGTTGAGTGTGCCACGTAGTGTGAAAACGTGGGTATTGGTTCCTACATTTTGCGTAAATTTTGTGGGAGTCGTCTTGTGTTTGGATCGTCGAAACAACTGGCCAGGGGGTGCTTCTTGCTCCCACAGAACTAAAAAGCTGAGAAACGCAGACGATAGGGGGAGGACATATCGTCCAAGGCCCTATGTGCGCGACTAGGTCGTGGAGCACGTCTTCCCATTAAAAGTGTAAGTGTCAAAAGCACTTGGGAATGACGGTTCGATGAGTCTACTATTCCTTAGTGAGCCTGTATCCTCAGGGGAATTGTGGAGAATGATCCGTTCATCCTTGGGAAGAGTGTGTTTTTGTGTGCGTGTAATGGGGGTGTCGGTCACCTTCCATCTTAATTATTATACATTTGTGATGGTGGTTTTAATAATGAAAGCATGTTATAATTATGATAAATTATGTTGTGAGCATGTTGGGGAACTTGTTTGTTGAGCTTGATGGGGTTCCGGATTGGCGTGAGAGCCATGTGGAATAAGAGACCGGCCTAGGACTAGTTGCATGCACCTTGGGTGGGTTGTACCACTCGGACTACAGAGATTGAGGCAATGACGCTTCCTCTACTGGGCTAGTGAGCTCACCCCACGATATATATTTTTTTTTCAGGTAATGATTCCCACTTGGGAGGCCCGTAGTCTTCCGGTAGAGACTCGGTGTTGGTTCCGTCCTTTTTGCGCATATGGAGGCGGAGTACTTTTGTAGAGCATTGATAGACATTGTATACATGTGCTTATTTTGTTTAGTGCTTCAATTAAGTTAGACCTATTCTTTTGCCGGCTAGTATGTTAGTCGGATAGCTTGAATTGATGTACACCCTTGGAGCGCTATGCGCGGGGACCTTATTCTTTTGGAGCACTCCGGTGCTAGAAATGTAAAACTATGACTTGTTTCACCTTAGAGCACCTTAAATGTAATTATTGGATCCTTTTAATGGAGTTGTGATTATGAAATTAATTAATTGCCATGAGTTGTGAGTATTAGGTGTTTGGCCGAAAACGGCGTTTTTCTAAGTTTTCAAACTAACCCTTTTCGATTTGAATGGAAAAACCCGTTTTCGCCCACCCCCGTAGCCGACAAAATTTCCTTGTTTTAGAAATGATCTCAAACTCACTTTACAAAGATTGTTAGTCTAAGAAACCGGCGATATTTAAAACGGAGACCGGGGGCAAGACGGATAGCTTTAATAAATCTCCTAGAAAGGTTTTTGTTTAAACATTTTCAATTGATGAGTATAATTTGGGGTATGGACCTAACTAAGGGTATATTCAAGCATAGGCGTGTATCATTAGTTGTTACGGTGGTTTTCAGATCATTCTGGGCATTTTCGGGTTCGTCGGTCGACTGACGCAACTCCGTCAGTCGACTGGCAAATAGCCGTAAAACTCTCTGGTGAAGTCAGTCGACTGATGGTTTTTGGTCGGTCGACTGATGGTCCCACCAGTCGACTGATTTCCCTTGTCAGTCGACTGATTTCCCTTGTCGGTCGACTGACTTTTCCTCAGGGTGTTCTAATTCGATCCTGTTTCGACACCCCTTCATTCTTTTGGTCATATCTGGAGCTACAAATGTCGGATTGAGGTGATCTTTAGCTTTTTAGAAAGATGACTTAAAGATATTGATGTTAGGCTTTCTAATCGCTTCATTTGAGTCAGTTTTGAGGGTGAAATGGTCGTTTCAAAGAGGTGGTACGTTTTGAGCCTCGATACCTCACGACGACCGATTTCTTAAAAATGTTGTAGTTTCCGTTTCGTACCTTCAATTTCGGTTCCGTTTGTTCCTATAACTTCTTTTAGGTCCAAAACTTGTATTTGTACCTTGAAATCACTACTTTATCCTTTTGATGACCATTTTACCCTTGGGTGGGCACGGGTGCTTAAACGGTTCGTTTAAGGTACCGTTCGTGTTGTTTTGCTTCTATTTCGATCCCGAGAGGTCTTCTTGTCATATTGTAGGAGTGAAATGACATTTTTACCCTTTTGTGGGTGTTTGTTGACTAAAGGTCATTTATTCTCATTTCTTTTATTTCCGCATTCACTCCCTTAGCTCTTAGGCTCGGGTTTCGGAGTCCTAGGTGTTTGGCCGAAAACGGCGTTTTTCTAAGTTTTCAAACTAACCCTTTTCGATTTGAATGGAAAAACCCGTTTTCGCCCACCCCCGTAGCCGACAAAATTTCCTTGTTTTAGAAATGATCTCAAACTCACTTTACAAAGATTGTTAGTCTAAGAAACCGGCGATATTTAAAACGGAGACCGGGGGCAAGACGGATAGCTTTAATAAATCTCCTAGAAAGGTTTTTGTTTAAACATTTTCAATTGATGAGTATAATTTGGGGTATGGACCTAACTAAGGGTATATTCAAGCATAGGCGTGTATCATTAGTTGTTACGGTGGTTTTCAGATCATTCTGGGCATTTTCGGGTTCGTCGGTCGACTGACGCAACTCCGTCAGTCGACTGGCAAATAGCCGTAAAACTCTCTGGTGAAGTCAGTCGACTGATGGTTTTTGGTCGGTCGACTGATGGTCCCACCAGTCGACTGATTTCCCTTGTCAGTCGACTGATTTCCCTTGTCGGTCGACTGACTTTTCCTCAGGGTGTTCTAATTCGATCCTGTTTCGACACCCCTTCATTCTTTTGGTCATATCTGGAGCTACAAATGTCGGATTGAGGTGATCTTTAGCTTTTTAGAAAGATGACTTAAAGATATTGATGTTAGGCTTTCTAATCGCTTCATTTGAGTCAGTTTTGAGGGTGAAATGGTCGTTTCAAAGAGGTGGTACGTTTTGAGCCTCGATACCTCACGACGACCGATTTCTTAAAAATGTTGTAGTTTCCGTTTCGTACCTTCAATTTCGGTTCCGTTTGTTCCTATAACTTCTTTTAGGTCCAAAACTTGTATTTGTACCTTGAAATCACTACTTTATCCTTTTGATGACCATTTTACCCTTGGGTGGGCACGGGTGCTTAAACGGTTCGTTTAAGGTACCGTTCGTGTTGTTTTGCTTCTATTTCGATCCCGAGAGGTCTTCTTGTCATATTGTAGGAGTGAAATGACATTTTTACCCTTTTGTGGGTGTTTGTTGACTAAAGGTCATTTATTCTCATTTCTTTTATTTCCGCATTCACTCCCTTAGCTCTTAGGCTCGGGTTTCGGAGTCCTAGGTGTTTGGCCGAAAACGGCGTTTTTCTAAGTTTTCAAACTAACCCTTTTCGATTTGAATGGAAAAACCCGTTTTCGCCCACCCCCGTAGCCGACAAAATTTCCTTGTTTTAGAAATGATCTCAAACTCACTTTACAAAGATTGTTAGTCTAAGAAACCGGCGATATTTAAAACGGAGACCGGGGGCAAGACGGATAGCTTTAATAAATCTCCTAGAAAGGTTTTTGTTTAAACATTTTCAATTGATGAGTATAATTTGGGGTATGGACCTAACTAAGGGTATATTCAAGCATAGGCGTGTATCATTAGTTGTTACGGTGGTTTTCAGATCATTCTGGGCATTTTCGGGTTCGTCGGTCGACTGACGCAACTCCGTCAGTCGACTGGCAAATAGCCGTAAAACTCTCTGGTGAAGTCAGTCGACTGATGGTTTTTGGTCGGTCGACTGATGGTCCCACCAGTCGACTGATTTCCCTTGTCAGTCGACTGATTTCCCTTGTCGGTCGACTGACTTTTCCTCAGGGTGTTCTAATTCGATCCTGTTTCGACACCCCTTCATTCTTTTGGTCATATCTGGAGCTACAAATGTCGGATTGAGGTGATCTTTAGCTTTTTAGAAAGATGACTTAAAGATATTGATGTTAGGCTTTCTAATCGCTTCATTTGAGTCAGTTTTGAGGGTGAAATGGTCGTTTCAAAGAGGTGGTACGTTTTGAGCCTCGATACCTCACGACGACCGATTTCTTAAAAATGTTGTAGTTTCCGTTTCGTACCTTCAATTTCGGTTCCGTTTGTTCCTATAACTTCTTTTAGGTCCAAAACTTGTATTTGTACCTTGAAATCACTACTTTATCCTTTTGATGACCATTTTACCCTTGGGTGGGCACGGGTGCTTAAACGGTTCGTTTAAGGTACCGTTCGTGTTGTTTTGCTTCTATTTCGATCCCGAGAGGTCTTCTTGTCATATTGTAGGAGTGAAATGACATTTTTACCCTTTTGTGGGTGTTTGTTGACTAAAGGTCATTTATTCTCATTTCTTTTATTTCCGCATTCACTCCCTTAGCTCTTAGGCTCGGGTTTCGGAGTCCTAGGAAATTTGGGACGTGACAGATGGAGTGTTTTTCAAGTGGGCGATGGGTTCAAGTAAATCAGAATTTATCGCTTTAGATTGACTCTGGCAATAGTTGCTTGTGGGCGTACTCGATGATTCCTTTATCATTGAGTCTTTGGTACCAAATGTGTCACCCTAAACAAAATGCAATAACATATTAGTTGGACAATTTGTTTTATAAACTTTAAAATGCACTGACATATATTTTCACTTACATTATTCTCCATTTTTGCCCTTTTTGTATATGCCTTTTTCTTCTTCTCTGAAGCAGCCTTGTACCCGAGTTTATCCCTACGTTTCGTATGTCCTCGCCAAGCATCCTTCTTTTTGAAACCCTTTGCCACCTCATTTTGGTTACAATGAGGATTTTCATCATTTGAAGTTGGAAGTATGTGTGTTTTTCTCCTTTTTTCAACCACATTCAGCATGTTTTCAAAATTGCTGATAACAAAATTGTAATCTGCCTCACTTTCTGCAGCAACGATATTTAGCCGAGTTGATAGGTAACACAATCTTTTATAGCGAACCACTTCTTGCGAATTTGGATCTGCCTCAATCCTAGGACCTATGAGATTCTCCGTTGTTTCATCTTTTGCATCTCGCGTCCACCGCTTAAGAATGTATTCATTTGGAACTTCACTTGCATGGAAGACCTCTCTTAATATCTTTATTTGGTGACAACATAGAACGCCTTCCATTTCAAACTTCCCACACTCGTATGTCAATAAGTTACTCTCTTTCATCCTCCTAACAGATCGTTGGGATCTATGTCTATCATCCACAAAAATAGTATATACCAAGTCTCCACCATTATCGACAATATTGTGGCTAATATACGCATTAATTGACCTTAAAAAGTGCTTTTGAAATCGCTCAAATATTGTTTTGGTATAAATTTTTCCACATTGCTTAATCATTGGGGACCCCACTTTTATCTTCGGTAGCTTGTTACACAAATCAAATTTAGCATACCTTTCTTTATGCCGTAAGTGACTTACTAACCTTTCAAAATACTTAAAAAAGTCAGGAATGCAGTGATCAGATTTCAAAAACCGTTTCAGATTAAAATTCAAGCTTTCACTTAGTTGCGTGGTTCTCATTCCAGCGCACCAGTGATGTTTCACATAAGCCTTCGCTCATTTTCTCTTTAATTGAAACAAATCACCTAACCATTTATTGTCAATAACATCAAAGTACATCAGCATATCATTCCACTTGGACAAAAAAATTTCTTCTTTATCGACACACTTCATGAATCGAAATAAATATTTTTTTATACCAACCTCATCGCGAACTACATGGCCGACGTGCTTCAAAGCATTTTGCATGATGTGCCATATACACAGATAATGTGTTGTCTTTGGCATGACAATTTCTAGTGCTCTGCTCATCGCAACATCTTGGTCGGTTAGTATTGTCTTTGGAACTTTGAGAGACATTGCTTGTAAAAAAGTCTCAAATAACCAAATGAATGACTCCACTGTCTCATCATACATCAAGGCACCACCAAATACCACAGTTTCTCTATGATGATTCAGGCCAACAAAAACTCCGAATGGTCGATGAGCATTATTCACCTTGTATGTTGTGTTAAAAGTTACAACATCCCCAAACAAAGAATAGTCTATTATCATTCTAGCATCCGCCCAAAATATATTGGTCATCAAATTATCACAGTCTAGTTGGGTGTCATAAAAGAAAAAGGGGTTTTCTAAAAGTTTAGTCTTAAAATAATTCAATATGCATGTTACCTCTCCATGTTGTTGTTGTTTTTGTTGCTTTGTTCTCAACAAATTTTTAAGGTCCAATTTTGTAAAACCTAGAGCATCTGTTGCACCTGCTTCTTTTGCCATAACCTCAAAAGATGAGCTAACAGGTATCCCACAATTATCAGCCAACATTATCTCAGCTTCTTGAATTTCAGATATTCTTCGTTGTGATCGCAAGAATTCGGTGCAATCACCCCTGACCAACTCATGATTGTGTTCTTCAATAAAACAATCTACCACCAATTTCTTTCCTTGTCTATCATATTTTACATGAAATGAAGCAAGACATCCCGTACGCGTCTCTGCCCTGTGTTCATTGACCAAACAATCCCTCTTATCCTCAAGTCTTTTACCTTGCTTACAACAAACAATTTTTGCACTGGTGACATGCCCAACTTTCTAATATCTATTGGTATTAAATTTCTTTATGCCAAACCCGACAATTCGGCCATATGCATTGTAAAAGTCATAAGCACTCTCAAGGGTTGAAAACTTCATCCCGATCCTGGGTTTAAATTCAAGAGGCTCTATTGGAGATGTAACAACACATCTGGTATCCATTCACAAACTATAATAAAAATAATCAAATATTTTAGTGTAATTTATTTAAAATAGTCATACAAATTAGTCATTTTTTTTTAGAAGTTGTAAAAGTATATTGGGCATGAAAATAGTAATAAAATTAAATTAAATCACCTAGAAGAAAATAGAATTCGGTATCATCTACAATTATTTAATTATCAGTCTTCTGAAAATGAATTCAGTCCACTAGTATTTAACACACAGTCTTCTACTTCAATTTCCAGTCCACTACTTTTACTAAAAAAAATGTATAAATCCTCTAAGTTGATTGAATTTGTATTTCTAATGAATATTGGGTTTTCGATTGGGTTTCATGATGAAGATGGATAAGAAATTAATATCTACAAACCAACAAAAATATGCAATTAATATATACACAATTTCAATGGAGAACAGTGAAAAAAGTTCTTGCATACCTGAAATTTCTGCAGTAATATGTTCCTTTCCGGTTTCTAAACTAAACTTGAGTGGATAGAGACCAAGAGTGAGTGAGCTTAAACGGATGGAGACCAAGAGACTTCAAAATTATGAGGGTAGAGAGAAAAGGAGAGATCAAATGAAAATATAGAGAATGTGTTTGAGGTTTATTATTGATCTGAAAGTGTTTGTGTGCTGAAGTGTTGATGGAGAGGATGAGCTTAGTTAGATCAAGAAATAGAGGGAACAATGAAAATCTGAAGTGTTTGTGTGCGCGGGAAAGTTGAAAGTAAAGAGATGATGTGACGTGTTTGGGCGGGAGAATAGATTTTTAGGAGCTGATGGCTTACTGGCTTGGCAAAGGCACAGTTGCGGCTAATAAGAAAGTCAAAGTTGAAAAGAAAAAAAATACCAAAAACGCTGCCCTTTTTGGTGATTGCAGCAGCAATGACTTGGAGAGGATCTAACTTTAGACCTTATTTCATTTGGAGTGTCAGTACATTGTTTACCACATTCCAGCTCACCCTCACGCTCCTTTTGTTTCACCAGATCTAACTCAACATCACGCGCTACCTCTTGTTCATCATGTAGGAACTCAAGGTTTTCCTTAGATGGGGCGCAACTCTCCAATTGAGCAAGATTCATAGGGAAACCTTCACGACCCCCATCTTGACCCCCACTCATTCTTCGTGCCATCATCTGCTGGTCAACCACTATGCCTTTAAGATCCTCAATCTATTTCTTCAGCCTCAAGATCTCTCCATCTTCATCATTACAGCACACCACATTTCCTTGCGAATCAACTTCCATCACTCAATCTTGCCGGACTACGAAACTCTAAATATTACATCAACAACATTTTAAAAATTCTTATATTACCCTTTATTAGGTCGCAAAAGCCACTGTAGTATCGATATAGTGCTTATAACCCCTTGTTGTTCTCTGGGACCCCCAATATCTCAAAGTGTTAGTATTAAACCTGTTTTTCATTTACCGATCACCGGAATAGTCAAATATCTGAAATACCCTTAATATATATTTAAAAATATATATATTGATAATGTAAAATGACTATAAAACCACTATTCTTCTTCATCCCCATCCCATTCTTGAAAACCCTAACCCTAATTTTCTCCCTCTAATTAAACACAGACACACAAATATGCACACTAAAAACACACAAATAAATACACATGTATATATATATATATATTTCACAGCCCTTTGTACATATATATATAGGTGTGTGTTTCAAACCCATTACTCCAGTTCTTTTCCAAATCTCCTTTCTTTGATGAAGACTTCCATCTCCAATCCAGAATAAACCTTAGCTATGCATCCAATTGGGAATATTATGTCTGACACGAAAAAAAATTAAGAATAGAAGGGACATGGGAAACAGAAGAAAGGTTTGGTGTCCTCACAATTGGAACCCTACAAAAGACTATATATAGGACATATATATATATATATTATATAGAGAGAATAATAATTATCATCTTATATATATAGTATGTATGTGTGTATATACAATCAATATGGCTTTTCTATATTTGTCTAATTTTTGTTTTTCAAAACTTTGAATTTCCTCGTGTCAATTTTTGTGAGCTTATTTGTTTTCTGAAGAATTCAAGAATGCAATGGTGGGTATTAGGAGAGAGAGAATTGGTAAGAGAGAGTTGTTGATGAGATGATAGAGGAGCGAGAAATGGCTCTTTTAACCAAATGTGACTAAGGGCATTTTTGTCATAATAAAAGGGTATTATGGGCAATTCACAAATTATAAATGTCATGTGCCTTTCATGCCAAATATGGCCGGCCGGTGACCGATAGGGAGCAAAGTGGTACATTTTTAGAAATTCGTGATTTTATATACACAAAATTGAACTTTTGAAATTTTACCGCACAAAATAATAAATTAGAAAGGCTTTTCACAAATATTCCAATATACTTTAAAAAATAAAATAAAATTATACTAAGAGTATTTTGGTAATTTTAAATCTTTGATTATCGAAAAATACTAAATAAATATAGTACGTATATTATTTAAAATATTGGAATCCAAAAAAACAACATGGCTTATATGCACTCTATCGATACAAGGCTGTAGGGGTATTTCACGGTATGATATCCTTCATGAGCTTCTTTGCCTTCCATTAATGGGGGCATGCTGTTGGGGCTAAAGTTTTTGCTGGAAACTCTACAATCATTTTTCTTTTATTTGACTAGTAAAGTTTTTGCTGGAAACTCTACAATCATTTTTCTTTTATTCCTTATGTAAAGCAATATACATTCATATAATACACACTGTAGTGATCATGCCTTGTACCAAAAGTTCGTATTTAAAAGCATTGGGTTGACTAGTTGGCGACGGGGTGGCCTTTGGATGGGATCCAACAGGTGCCTAATTACACAAGACCACATTGTGTGAAGCAGATGATGTGGAAAATGCAAGTGAAATTTGGGTGCAAATAGTCTGGCAATAATTCACACTGAATTTCTTTGTATATATGACCGTTTCTTTTTCAAATATATATATTTTTAATACAACACTAAAAAATTGTTTCTCAAATGGGAATAATTAGAGTGATATATATGTTTAATTAAAGCTTTCCTGTCTCTTTCATTTTGTTGGTCCATAGTTTACTTTGACTAGTCAAATTGAGTGATACCCTCCAACCCAGTTTTTTTTTTTTTTTCCATTAAATAATTTATTAGGCTGATTAAACAACAAATTGCAAAGAATTAGAAAAGAAACAAATGACAAGTATAGACTAATAAAGCCAATCGAACTCTGGATACAAATCAAAATATGTAAAAGCAAAAAATTAACAACAAATGATAGAACATGGAGTACTAAAAGGAAACTCACTCTCCTCAAAAATAAACCAAAAAAATTCTTCAAGTAACATAACATAAATGCATGATCATCACTAGCATTTCAGATTCTGGAGCTCCTTGGTTGAGATGTTGACCTCCATGGTGCAACCCATATTGATAGCTTTCTTCTTTTTCATTATTATCATTAGCTCCACCTTTCCTGTCAACCTCGATTCACTGCTCAGCGGCAAAATCCCAGAATTGAAATCACTTCCGAGATCCGAATTGCTTGCTACATTGGCTGATGAGAGGTCAATAGTAACATCAAACTTCTTGGTTGATAGAAAATTGGCTTTCGACTTGGGAACAATAGCAGTCCCTACTTGTGCACCCCTATAGTAGAAGACAATAGTACTATTGTCGAATTTGTAGGGACCAAAATTGGTGTTCTTGACACCGAGTTGAGCATTCATTCTCATGTCAAACGCTGATGCAGTGACACTAAAACTCTCAAATGAAGCGGACCTCACACGGAACTTGGGAGCTTTCACTTTCATTATTGTGAGTGCGAAAATGGTTATGACTAAGGTTTGAAACACAACAAATGCAACACCATAGGCCAAATACTTCATGCGCTTCTTGCGTTTGAGTTCCTTGGATTGCGCCTCTACGTCTAAGTGACCATAATTATTTGGTTCCGGCTTGTGTTGCCCGGGTTGTTGCACCTTCTCTGCCATTAATCTTTTCGATTAACACTAAGAAGTTAGGGTTGAGACTTTTGAAAAGGAGGAGGATTTTTGCTTCTTGACTAGCTAGATGTTTGGAGGAAATGTTGATGGGAGAAAGAGAGATAGTTAGTGGCTATATATAAGGAGATAGATAAATCTATTATTGATGTAGCCAATGTGACAAGTGGGATTAGTAGCACACCATTGTTGAAGATTTAATAAACAAACGTAATGGGTAAGGTTGGACTTTATATGCCATTTGGATGGTTTCCGAACGCGTCTGACCCTTTTTTTTCTTATCAAGGACCACTTTTGGTTTTAGAGTTGTATTATTGTGGAATATATAACCATTTTATATGATTTCATATTAGATGCTTCTATAGGAAAGTGATTAGCTTGACGCGGTGGTAGTTCACTCTTCCCCAAATGACCCCCCCTTCCATATTAAACAACAATTTCTCCCCCACTAATTTATAAAGTTGTTGGGACGCGATAATAAAATTTTATTGTATTCTTTGGACTTGGCATATATATATATTAGTCTTCACATGTTTTCACTAATTAAACTCCATAAAAAATGTTAACAAACATAATTTTTCAATAGCTCACTGAGATTTAAAAATTAATGATCGAGTTGTGAAAAACAATCAAGTAATCCATCTTTGTAAGTTACTAGAAATTAAGTACATAATTGACCAAAATTTCTATGAGTGCTGGGGCCGTGTCATTTTTGTGATTATAAGATGACCCATTCAGCCCAACTCTCCCAAGCTGGCTAGTAACTAATTTTCAAATTTAAAATCTTATTTTATTACATAAAATAAGATTTAGAAATATATTAGCATATTAACATACTTAATTGCGGGCCTGCAAAGTATTTTATAGATTTTTTCAAATTACATAGACGTACGTAGTAAAATTTGCGAGTGAAAAGATATTTATATTTGGTTTTTGATTCAAGTTTTTGATTTGTAAAAAATGTTAACAAACATAATTTTTCAATAGCTCACTGAGATTTAAAAATTAATGATTGAGTTGTGCAAAACAATCAAGTAATCCATCTTTGTAAGTTACTAGAAATTAAGTACATAATTGACCAAAATTTCTATGAGTGCTGGGGCCGTGTCATTTTTGTGATTATAAGATGACCCATTCAGCCCAACTCTCCCAAGCTGGCTAGTAACTAATTTTCAAATTTAAAATCTTATTTTATTACATAAAATAAGATTTAGAAATATATTAGCATATTAACATACTTAATTGCGTGCCTGCAAAGTATTTTATAGATTTTTTCAAATAACATAGACGTACGTAGTAAAATTTGCGAGTGAAAAGATATTTATATTTGGTTTTTGATTCAAGTTTTTGATTTGTTGTTAGTTTTCAAAGGTAAAGCCACTTGCAAAATCTAATTTAATTTATAACATTTACAATATGCAAATATTGGAAACGGCTAGGATAGAATTGTACTATTAACTTTAATTCTATATCAAAATGAAAAATATTGTATAACTTCGAATTATAATTTGAAATAATCATAATTCGACACACATAAAGTAATTATCTTGTAACACCTCGTTCCAACACTTGCTACATATCACATGGTTTTGCTCTTGAACTTCTCCCCAAAAGACCTCATATCAATTAAAAATTCACATGCACATAAGCACCACCAAACCTATATATACTTGGACGATGTGGGATATCACATATCTAGATTTTATAAATTTATTCGTGTACATGTAGAATGATGACCGTCTTGTTATACCATATAGTCTAAGTCGTCTAACATTTTCTTTAATCAAGAAGATAGTATACAAAAATTCATTAATGCTTCATTTGGTTAGGTATACATGTAAGAAAATATAGGGGAAAAAAAGAAGATAAGGTACTCATTCGAGGCGGTTTTGAGTTAGTGTTCATTGCTGAGTGATGACTCGCTATCTGGACCTGTTATCCAAATTAGCCTTGAATCTGATTCGGAGTCTTTTGTTGATTCTGCAACCCAAGCTCCATTTATCCATATGGTTCAACCAAATCCTCTTGATCCCGAACCTATGGTTGAAGAAGTCGTTGATGAACCCCCATACTCTACTCCCCCGTCTTTTCCTCATCCAAACTTTTCCTTTACCCCTTTTACCCAAGGCTTTTCGATCGATGACATCCTTCATTCCAAATGGATTGATAAGTTCTATGAGATTCATGTCTGGTGCACTACTGAAATGCTTATCCCTAATGTTGATCTCCAAACAGTTTTAACCAAGTGTGTGGCCAAATTCCTTGGAAGGATCACCAGCAAGCAAGACGAGTTCACCACTTCTCTTAGTAATAAACTTCATTTCATTCTTCTTTAGCCTATTAAATGAAAAGAAATTTTTTTTTCCTGTCATGCTTTGGTTAGCATGATATTGTTTTCAAGGAAGTTGTATTTAATTATCTATATTACCGTTTGAAATTACCTAGACGATCAATGAAAATAGCCTAAAGGGGGGGGGGGTGAATAGGTTTTTTGTGGATTTATTGACAAATTAATAATAATTGCGGAAAAGTCAATTTTAATTCAATTATCTATCAAGATAAATCATGCAACAATTAATCTAAGTGCAGAAAATAAAGTAATAAAGACACACGATATTTTTATGTGGAAAACCTTGGAAAGATTCCAAGTAAAAACCACGGATACGCTCGGGTATCGATGCACTATGAATCAAAGATTACACATACTCTATAAAGCTTTAGACTTACAAATCCCTCAAGAGCTGCCTTTCTCCACTTGACGTCTGACGAACTTGAATCACTCACGCTCCAAGAAGCTTCTCGCTCTGTTCCGTACTCTGACGGATCTGCTTCTCAACGGATCAAATCAGCACGAAGCCTTCTGCTCCGATCTCCGTACTCAGACGACTCTGTTTCTTAAACAGATCTAAGCAACCACGTTGCACAAAGTGGTGTGTAGATTTTTCAGAATGTAGGTCATTCAATGGTGCATAAGATCATCGATGTAGAAACACAATTAAACAAACCCTAAACAAGAGAGAACTAGAAGATATAGAATCACTGAATGATATTTTCTCTCTATCTCTATCTCTATCTCTATCTCTGTAGATGAATATGAACGATAAAATACTGTAGAGATCTCACCAAAAGCTCTTCCAAAATATATAGAGAGCCCTCTTATTTATTGAGTAGGAAACCCTAGTTTTGAGATAACTTGTTCCCCACTTTGATTAGAAATCCTTCTTTGTGTCAACCTCATCCAATTAGAAGTAAAACTGACTTATATTGATATATAAATGTGTATATAGGTCAATAAGTCGTAGCCACATCATCAAACTTCAAATTGGGGTCAAATTGGACAATTCACAAAATCTGCAATTTATCCTTTGCCAAACACCTATGCCTTAGGCGTACTTGCGGCAAAAGCTTGAGCGTACCCTTGAGCGTAATTTTTCATTTTCTAGCTGATTTAAGGCTCTGTAAGCGTAAGCTTGAGCGTATATACTTTAGTTGAAACCACTTTTGTTGAGAATAGTACCAAAATATCCCTCTCGACTCTCTGAGACTTTTTGCTTGAATTGACGGCTTTGGAAAATGTCATTTTCGCCATCCGGGAAACATTTTTACTCAATACGCTCATTTTTGCACTTCACTTGTATTCTTCACTACTTCAATGTTTGATTTTGCATTTGTCAAAAACTAGTAGATGTCGTTGAAACTAAAACAACCTATCTAACACTCAACATATTATCTAGAACATGTCATAAATAAACAATATTCAAAAATATTCTTACACTTTTATTAAACAATTTCTAGTTACTTAAATTACCCTTATTATAGGAAATCATAAGATTTTTTTTTGACCTTTTTGAAATCACAAGATAATATAAATACTTATGGAAGTGAAGTGGAAGTGAAGTGGGGTTTTACTTTTACACATGGAAGTGAATTGGGAATGCGAGGACCAGCAATACTGATAAGTGGACCATACCACCTCTGTCTCTCTCTCTCTCACACACACACACACACACATTCTAGATTCAAAGGTCATCATCCATTTGCAAGGTCTTGGTCCACTTAATAAAGAGAGAACGTATATATCACCTAAAATATTTGGTGTCGGTGGCATCTCATTCACATAATTCTTTTTTTTTTTCTTTTTATAAATCACGCCAAATATTTATAAGAACTTCTGAACAACTCACTGCTTATCCATACAATATAGCAAATCATCAGATTTAAATGAGAAACAAAATATAAAGTCGAATCCGCAAAACTTGTGTAGAATTTCATCCAACTCATAAAACTACAACCTTCGTATGATTCAGGTACTATAGTATCAACACATATTGTCCCTAATTAATACAAACTGAGTAAATACTTTTTCCACACTTTAATCTCCGAACCAACCCAAAAGTTAAACAATATACATACATACATACATATATATATATTTATATGTATGTATCACTTGCATACTATATTCTGGAGCAACCTGGTGGAGATGTTCAGATCCATGGTGCATCTCATATCAGCCGATTTATTCTTCTTGATAATCTTCAGCAGCTCCACCTTCCCGCTCACTCTCGACTGAGCGGTCAGAGGCAAAATCCCATAACTCAAATAGTCTCCCAAGCCCAAATTGCTCGGTAAAGTGGCCGATGACAAGTCAACCAAAACATTGAACTTCTTGGTGGATCGAGCCCGAGCTCGTGCACTAGGAACAAAGGCAGTCCCGACTTGGACAGTCCCATAGTAGAAACTAATCGAACTATCATCATACTTGAACCGGCCGAAATTGGTGTTTTTTACACCGAGTTCAGCATTCATGTTGATGTTGAACGACGGGTTAGTAGTCGATGTGACCACATCGAAATTCCCGAATGTGGCATACCGGACTCGGAACTTTGGGGTTCTGATTTTCATGATGGTGAGTGCGAAGAGCAATATAATACCTGTTTGGAACACAATGAAAACAACACAATATTTCAAGTACTTTATGCGTTTCCTGCGATGAAGATGTCTTGAATGTGCCGCTACAGACTCTATGTCTCCGTGACCCTCCTTCCCCGCCATCGAATGTACTCTTTTTTCGCCTTTCCCGGGAGAAAGAGTGGTATCTATTAATTAGTGTATATATAACTATATATGTGTGTGTATATATTTTGGGTTTTATTTGAGTAGTTTGTTGGAGGTAGTAGTGATGAAAATCAATATAGGAATGAAGGGCTTGTGAGAGTGAATATATATAATGAAATGGTTGCTAAGAAGATAGAGTATATAGAAAGTGACCTTCGAGGAAGATGAGTCAAGGTCATGGTAGCTTTTAGATATTTTTTTTTATTTTGTGTCACAAAAACGTCCGAGTCTGGTGGCTGTGAATAGTTGACTTTAGATCAACTTGCTTTTGTCGTGACAGTCGGATGCTATTTGGTGTATGTGTACCTTTTACTTAACGGTCACATAAGCTTCTAGGGGATTTTATTTTATGTCAAGATTGTCTCCTATAAATTTAAAATAACACACGTCTCTATTGTAATGCGTCACGATATGAAATTCGGCAAGTTGTGGCCTTCTAGATGCGACTTTTTCAACTATCAATTTGATATTACAGTACAACACATTTAATTCGTGATATTAAATAAAAAGAATTAGTTTGAGGCGCACTGAGTGTTACTTTTAGCAAGTTGAGATTACTATTATGATAGCAACTCTTTCTACCGTTCACGGGATTTCTGTTTTATAGGTTAATTATTAGAAAAAATAATTAAGAGAAGTACACCAAGGTTTGTAAGAATCTATACCTATATCCCCACATATATTAAATATGTATCTTTATTAGAAGTTTTTTATTTTTTTTCCTTGGACAACATGGGTATCTAGGGTTTTTGTCCCGATTAATTTATGAAATTCGTGTAAAATGATTTCTCAGATAAAATTTGAATTACAATTGCGATAGTAACTCTAATAAATTATTTGCAACCGATAAATCGAATATGAAATCACATATTTTCAGATTGGATCAAGACCGACATTGGTGTTGTATCCTTATAATATTCATTCAAAGCCCGTGTGGACTGTTTTTTTTTTTTTCAATAGTGAACAGATGTCATATATATTACAAAGAATTCACACGCTCACACTTTAATAAAACATTTATGACTCATTATCTCTTGGCCATTTTCAACCAATCATAACATTTTATTATAGTATTTTTATGATTTGATACAAGGCTGTATTTTAACATGAGTTATTCGATGAGTTCACTTTTTGTACTCAAACGGTGACCATTCAGGAGAGGTCATGGAGGTTATCATGAGGCGCAGTGCATGTCCATGTGCCTTGACGCTCTTATTCAAATCATATGTCCAGAATTAAGAGTGCAATTAGAGCCAATTAGAAGTGGATGCCATTCCAATCAAAGATAAACCTCCTTAATTATTGCTGCATTATTAGTGGAAACTGCATGTCCTCTAACCAAAAATCGATCTTGTAATCTAATTGTATAATTTTTCCCCCGATTTTGTAATATAATGATATAACATTTTCTTCTTAAAAGGAAAGTTAGGGTTCAAGTCCTTTAAGGGGCTCATGTGGAGAGTGTGTATTGAACTACTTAAAAAAAAACTGCATGTCCTCCGAAATGATCAGCTAATGATCAGCTGCTAATATGACCAAGTGAACATCTCCTTCCACAATTATACCAAAAAATAATAATAATAAATGTCATTTTTTTTGTGTTTTTCTAGTTTGTTTTTTTTAAGTAGAATGTATAGTTTGCGATATCATTCGATTTGTTATGTAGTATTTGATTTATAACATTTTTAGAAGATATTAATATTCCACCTAACACTTTAAAGAAATGTGTTTATAGTGACAATAATTTAGTGACAGACTAAAATTATATGCTAGTATAGTACAAAAGGTTGATTTTTTTATGTGTGTGTGGTGGCATTGGCGTTAGACTTTTGGAATCGGTCCGACTAATTCAATTTCTAATTTTTCTTTTCTTCTTTTTTGCCTCACGAATTGGGTCTTCGTATTCAGGACATGACAACATGATACTAGTTAATCAAGAAATTTTCAAAGGTGTAACAAGTCGTGAAGTGATCTTTTCCAACTTGGACTTAAATTCGTGATTAGAAAAAATTACTTTGAGATTTTACTAGGAGAAACATTAGTAGGTAATTTTATGTTAGTAAAAAAAAACTTAGTAATTAATTTTGTATAACTTAATCATACTATATACAGAAAGTTTGAGAATTGAGCGGACACAGTCACACAGAAAACGAAAATTTGGAGATAGAATTAATTAAATAACCAAATGAAGGTTTAAAATGTAACACTAGAGGCACATAAATTTACATGATCATCACAATACTTTTAGGAAAGCCAAGCACAAAAAAGCCCAAGAACATATAAAATTGGAGGTTCATCTGCAATTTATATTTTGGACTGCCTTGTCTGCTACACTTATGTTCAAAGTGCAACTCATTTCCGTGGCCTTCTTCTTCTTGATCACCTTCATCAACTCCACCTTACCTTTAAGTTCCGATTGGCTAGTCAGCTGAAAAAACCCAGCACTAAAATCATTTCCTAAACCCGAATTGCTCGGTATATCGGTCGATGTTAGGTCCACCACGACATTAAATTTCTTGGTTGATCGAGCTCTAGCCCGTGCCTTAGAAATAGAGGCACTCCCAACTTTGGTACCCTTATAGAAGAAATAAATAGTGGTGTGGTCGAATTTGTAGTGACCAAAGTTCGTGTTCTTGACACCAAGCTCCGCATTCATCTTCATGTCAAATGTCGGAGTAGTACTAGTTGTCACAACATTAAAGGTCTCGAATGTCGCGGACCTAACGCGAAATTTGGGAGTTCTGATTTTCATGACGGTGAGTGCAAATAGCAATATAATGGCGGTTTGGAACACCGCAAAGGCCACAATGTAGGCCAAGCATTTCATGCGTTTCTTGCGACGGAGCTCTTTTGACTGCACTGTCGCGGCCTCTTCGTCGTGCTTGACGTGAGTGTTGGTGGATATTGGCAAGGGATAAGCATGCTGATCCATTTCGGCCATTGATGGGTTTTAGGAATAGTTAGCTAAAAAGCGAATGTTTATAGAGATGCCTTGGAAATATTTTTGGTAGATATGCGAAGGAGGTGATGTTGTGAAGTTGAGACATGGTACTTATGAGCTATATATATAGAGAGAGAGAGAGAGAGGGAGGGATTGACATGGTTACATTAGATACTTTTCGTGGAAGATGTGTTTGAAGCTTTGTGTATATTTACGCGTAGCATGAGTAGGTGCGTTTGGGAATAAAGGTGTTAATATGTTATCACATCATTTGTACTTTTTCAAAGTCTTTTTAACTACTTGTTAATGGTTACGCGTTTGAATGACACAATTGACTTAGTAGAAGTTTCTATTTATCCGGAAAATATATATATGAGGTCGGAAGTTCCACATCTGTTGTAAAGGAAATTATAGCATTTGATTGGTGACCATGGAACTATATAGGACCCCAGCGCTGAAGGAAATATACAGATAATAATTTATGTGATTGTTACAATTTTTATCACAATTATTTTATTTTTCACTAAATATAATGAATTATTTATATACCGAGATATATCAATCATTACTCTTTTTAAATAATAACTAATCTTGACACACTTCTGATGCAGGGGGATCCGAGTCAGACGATGCCGAGCTGTCAGATTGCTCATTGATGGCGCTGAATTACCTGGAGCGGGAGGATCAGTACAAGGATGACAAGAAATCGTGATCTAGCCTAATTAGGGCGGTTTCCGTGCACGTGTCGGTTTTTTTGTCATAACTCTGGCTACAAGTGTCCGATTCGCATGTGTGTAGACAGCAGAGCCATCAACAGGATTACGGTGAAGTACAGATTTCCCATTCCCCGCCTGGATGACATGCTAGATCAACTGTCCGGTTCTAAGGTCTTCTCCAAAATTGACCTTAAGAGCGGATACCACCAAATCCGAATAAGGCATGGAGACGAGTGGAAGACGGCGTTTAAGACGCAACATGGGTTGTATGAGTGGGTGGTCATGCCATTTGGACTGTCCAATGCGCCCAGCACGTTCATGAGATTTATGCATCAGGTTTTACGGCCTTTCATGGGGAAATTCGTGGTAGTCTACTTCGACGATATCCTTATTTATAGCCCTACATGGGCCTCACACTTTGATCACCTCCGTGCAGTTTTTGATATGCTCAGGACGGAGCGCTTGTTTGTTAATAGAAGAAGTGTTCCTTCTTCACTACTTCTGTAACTTTTCTGGGTTTTGTTGTGTCTATTGATAGTGTTCATGCAGATCAGTCGAAGATAGATGCAGTCTTGGAATGGCCCCAGCCAAAAACCTTGCATGATGTCAGGAGTTTCCATGGGTTGGCATCCTTCTACCGTCGCTTCATCAGGAATTTCAGCACTCTGATTGCTCCTATCATAAAGTACCTCAAGGGACGTGATTTCCACTGGTCTAAGGAGGCAGAAGCCAATTTTCAACTGGTCAAGCAGAAGATGACAGAGGCACGATGTTGGCACTCCCTGATTTTGATAAAGTGTTTGAGCTGAATTGTGATGCATCTGGAGTTGGCATTGGTGGTGTTCTAAGTCAGGAAGGGCGACCCATAGCTTTTTTCAATGAGAAGCTGTCGGGATCCAAGAAGAATTACTCCACCTACGACCTGGAGTTCTACGTCATCGTTCAGTCCTTGAAGCATTGGCGTCACTACCTTGTGCATAAGGAATTCATCCTTCTTACTGATCATGAGGCCCTGAAGTACATCAATGGTCAACACAAGCTGAGCTGACGACATGCCGAATGGGTGACGTACTTACAAGAGTTCACATTTACCCTGAGGCACCTAGTAGGGAGCCTAAACCGTGTTGCATATGCCCTTAGTCGTCGCACTTTAGTCCTCACCACCATGAGTACCCGAGTCGCAGGATTTGAAGCTTTCACTGATTTGTATGTCACAGATCCTTCCTTTGCAAAGATCATTCAGGAGGTAACATCTGTTCATCGTCATGATTTCCCTTTGCATAATGGTTATTTGTTTCGTGGGCTACAATTGTGCATTCCAGATTGTTCGCTAAGGCAACAGATTATTAATGAACTTCATAATGAGGGTCACTTCGGGCTAGACAAGACATTGGCCCTTATTGCTTCTGATTATTATTGGCCCAAATTGACCAGTGACGTGGCTCACTTTGTGGAGCGTTGTTATGTATGCCAAAGGTCCAAGGGTGTCCTCACCAATGCAGGCCTTTACACCCTCTTACCGATTCCCGAAGCTCCTTGGTTCGATGTCAGCATGGACTTCGTGTTGGGCTTACCCCGTACCCAACGGGCCTGTGATTCTATTTTAGTTGTGGTTGACAGGTTTTCCAAGATGGCCCACTTTGTAGCTTGCAGGAAAACCATGGATGCTGCCCGGATAGCCCATCTTTACTTCAGGGAGATTGTGCGTCTCCATGGTGTTCCTCGATCCATCACTTTAGATCGAGACACCAAGTTCATCAGTAATTTCTGGAGGAGCTTATTGGGAAAGCTGGGCACGAAGCTAAATTTCAGCAACGTTTATCACCCCCAGACGGATGGTCAGACCGAAGTGGTGAATCGAAGTCTAGGCAATCTGTTGAGGTGTTTGGCAGGCACTAAACCCAAGTAGTGGGATTTGACATTACCTCAAGCAGAATTTTCCTACAACAGGTCAACGAGCAGGACCACAGGAATGAGCCCTTTTGAGATCGTCTATGGTCAGAATCCATTTGGAGTACTGGATTTAGCGCCCACTCCACGTGTGGGCCGTTTGCATCCTAGGGCAGATGAGTTGGCCCAACATCTTCGAGGCATCCATGAGCAGGTGAAACTGGCCATTCACGAGAGCAATGCCAAGTACAAAGCTCGAGCGGACAGTCATCGTCGTCGGGTACTTTTTGATGTTGATGATTTTGTTTGGGATGTATTAACTCGTGATTGTTTCCCTGTTGGCGAGTATAATAAGCTTAAGGAGCGGAAGATTGGACCCTGTGAGATATTGTAGAAGATTAATGACAACGCATACAGGTTGCGTCTCCCTAGTCACTTGAAGACTTCTGATGTCTTTAATGTGAAACACCTGAGTCCTTGTTTTGCGGATTCTGTTGATGCTGTCGTGAACTCGAGGACGAGTTCTTTCTAACCCGGGGTGACTGATGTAGGGGGATCCGAGTCAGACGATGTCGAGCTGTCAGATTGCTCATTGATGGCGCTGAATTACCTGGAGCGGGAGGATCAACGCAAGGATGGCAAGAAATCGTGATCTAGCCTAATTAGGGCGGTTTCCGTGCACGTGTCGGCTTTTTGGCCATAACTCTGGCTACAAGTGTCCGATTCGCGCCCGTGACCCAGATTCGGAAAGCCAATTTCGGCGTGCACGTCGTGGCCGCCGAGCTACGCTCGGTGCACCTCGTTTTGAGACCTAAATCTGCTGTTTTCCTTTTCAAATCTCTATTTTTAGTTAATTTTTGCTATGTATGGTAATCTTTTATTTGTCGATTAGGAAATAATTCTGAACCCAATTTGGGCCAGATTTTTGGCAATCTTTTGATTTCTTTCCGTATTTCGTTTTGGTAAGACTTTTAGGGTTTTGTTATTTTTGGTAAAATCCTATTAAGGGTTGATTTTTATTTTAACCTGGCTTGTGGGTTGTTTTTGGCTTTCCCGAATATAAAGAATTTTATTGAATTCCAGAGTGTTCTCTGAATTTTGGGTCGAATTCTCCCGTTTTCCTTGCAAATGACGCCGGATAGAATAGAGATTATTCTGCAGGCTATTGCAATAGGTAATTTGCAAGGAAAAAAAATAGGAGAATTCGACCCAAAATTTCAGAGAACACTCTGGAATTCAATAAAGTTGTTTATAATCAAGAATGACAAAAAACAACCCACAAGCCGGGTTAAAATAGCTGAAAATCGACCCCTAATGGAATTTTACCAAAAATAGCAAAACCCTAAAAGTCTTACCAAAACGAAATACAGAAGGAAATCAAAAGATTGCCGAAAATCTGGCCCAAATCGGGTTCAGAATCATCTCCTAATTGACAAATAAAAGATTACCATAAATAACAAAAAATAACTAAAATTAAAGATTTGAAAAGGAAAACAGCGGATTTAGGGCACGAAACGAGGTGCACGTACGCGCCGAAATTAGCTTTACGAATTAGGGTCACGGGCGCGAATCGGACACTTGTAGTTCCAGATATGTCCAAAAAACCGACACGTGCACGGAAACCGCCCCAATTAGGCTAGATCACGATTTCTTGTCATCCTTGCGCTGATCCTTCCGCTCCAGGTAATCCAGCGCCATCAATGAGCAATCTGACAGCTCAGCATCGTCTGACTCGGATCCCCCTGCATTAGTCACCCCGGGTTGGAAATAACTCGTCCTCGAGTTCACGGCAATATCAGCAGAATCCGTAAAACAAGGACTCAGGTGTTTCACATTAAAGACATCAGAAGTCTTCAAGTGACTAGGGAGACGCAACCTGTATGCGTTGTCATTAATATTCTGCAATATCTCACAGGGTCCAATCTTCCGCTTCTTAAGTTTATTATACTTGCCAACAGGGAAACGATCACGAGTTAAAACAACCTAAACAAAATCACCAACATCAAAAAGGTCTTCTGGCGGTAGTCCAGGAGGAAGGTCTTCTGGCATCAAATCAGAGAATTCCGAAAGCAGCTGTTGGACCTCCGTGGGTAATTCTGGAACCTCACCTGCTGCACTATTTCCACAAGGCAGTATATCATAGACTACATTTTCACGCTTAACCAAAACCCTGGACATAGAAAGCAGATTGTTACTATTGACAACCTGGGCGGGATTGGATCCTTCTCGACGAGGTGCCAACACAATTTTTTAACCTCTGATGCTAGGGGAATATGTATTCTTCCGTCCGTCATGTACCACACTTCAATCATACTGCCAAGGTCTGCCTAACAGTATATGACACGCATCCATGGACACTACATCACACCAAGCATTATTGAAATATTTCTTGCCAACAGAAAAAGACACTAAGCATCATTTATCTACTGTTACCTCCCTGCCTTTATTCAGCCATGACAGTTTGTATGGCTTGGGGTGACGATCTGTTTTCAACTGCAATTTCTAGACAGCGTCTCCTGAGACTACGTTCTCGCAACAGCCACTATCAATAATCATCTTACAGACTTTATCGGTCACGGTGCAGGTTTTGTGGAAAATATTGGTTCTCAACCAATCATCTTCGGAATCGCCTCTGGGAGTCAGGAGGTTCTTACGAATGACTAGAGTTTCACGACCGTCTCCATACAACACATCATCATCTTCTTCTTCGTCATACACTAGCTCATCATACCATACCCCAGGCTTAGCTTCCACGCCTTCCTCAAGCAGTAGATTTTTGCCCGTCTGACTAGCAGGCTTCCTGCACTGGGTTGCTATATGCCCCTGTTCACCACATCGAAAACACTTAATAGTAGGGTTAGGATTACCTTTTGGTGGCTGCTGGGGAGGATGGGATTCTTGAGGGCGAGATGGCCCATCGCTTTGGTCGTTTCTGATGACAGGTCTTCTATTCTGTTGTTTCTCTACAGCAAGGGCACACTGGTAGGCTTCAGAAACTGTCCACAACGAGTGAAGGCTGAGGGCATCCTGCAGAGGTTGTCGTAAACCCCCCAAATATCGCGCCACCATCTGTTTTTTTGTCTCAGTCAGATCATTTCAAGCGATCAACTGATAGAACTCCTCTGTATAATCTTCACCGATCTCATCCATTGCCTCAACGAATGAAGTCGTTGAAACAGGGTTTGAGTATAGCCAAAGGGAAGGAAGTGGTTCTTTATCTTCTTCTTCATCTTCTCCCAATCAGTGATCTTGGCCTTGCCCTGCCTATTTCTTGAACGTTTCAACTGTTCCCACCACGCAGATGCTCTACCCTTGAGTTTGATGGCCACCAATTTCACTTTCACACGATCTGGGACCTCTTTATAAATAAGTATATATATTTATATAAAAAAAATGGTCAAAACTAAAAGAATTCCATAAGCAAGTCATATCTTTCCTGAAATCTTTGAAAGTAGGACGATTTTAATTATTTTTTTAGCATATTAAGGAAGGAAGCATTGGTGGTTACTGAACACATAGTTTAGAAACTTCTATAAGACGTGCATAATTAGTTAATGCTTAGTTTAATATTAATCTTTCACACAAATGACAAAAATCCTCTAAATTATATGATTGTTGCATAATGCTCCTTTTAACTTATTTGCTCCATTATGTTTGTACCATCTACAATTAAAATGGTGACATCTACTCCCTTAACCAACCATTGGAGTGTTTATATAAGAACCAAATTGTCCTCATCTAATTCATTCAGACAATCGTATGAAAATATCTAAAAAAATTAAATTGCCCTCAATTATTTTAGATTACTGATTCATTATTTATTTTTTGGAATGTTGACTATTATTTTTATTCTAAAATTTGTTCACAAAGAACATGGATCTAAACTATTCTTGCACAATTTTTCAGTTGTAATTTTCATATGATGAATATCCTTAAAAAAATATCACATTTCATTTATATGTATCAATTAGGTTTAGCCACTGGGAAAGCATGGTATAAGAATGAATAGACAATGATAGAACCCGCATGGTGGCTATCTACAATGCTGGCCACATGTGGCGAAAGATTTGGCTAGCCATGCATCTTGGCTAAAGAAGAGAGGAGGAGAGAAAAACAAATTTGAGAAAAAGAGAGGCTGAAAAGCGGAGGAGAAATAAATCCAATCTGATCAAATGAGCGTGCTCTCTTTCTTAGGATGAGGAAATGGTTTGTGGAGACAGGTGAAGATACTCGTGCCACTCTTCATCTGCAATGACATCTTCTCCCCTCTCTCTCTCTCTCTATATATATACACACATGCATATATGTCTATGTAAGAACATTTGTTCGCTTTGACATGTTCTAGTCAATAATCATGTTTGATGATTTGAATTCGAGTAGGTTTAGACAGATTAAAATAGCACAAACATCACTACAAATATGAAAAAAAAAAATTTGGCCGGCCAGCATTATATTGTGCACCTGGACTGGCCAATAATCCTAAATTGGCTAGCTATATAAATTATTATGACTAGTCACGTCATCAATTGTGCTATGTGCCTAACCATATTATTTGGCTAGGCCATTTATCCTATGGTGTGATGCTGCACACAGTTATATATCCTTTCATTTCTCCTAATGATCATCTATGGAGCCCATGCCACTTTGGCTCATGGCTTGGCTAGCAATTGAATATATACTACAATGGCTCAGGTCATAGGTCTTCGTGTAATATCTTGGAAAATCCAAATTAATTAAAAACAAAAAACTACACTGACAAATAGAGATCCTCGATCCGATCCAATATAATAGCACTAGTATAGTGTTTAGAATATTTCAAATGCATCAATCCCCAATGTTATCAAACTGAACTTAGAAGCAAAGAATAAAATAAGTGGAGACCTTCCCTTTATTTTCTTTTCTTTGCATTAATGGTAACAAGTTGACCTTAACCAGTAGCTAGTGATGTCCAGTACTAAAAAACACAAACTACAAAGAATATGTAAGGAAGACCATAGATTCAACAAATAATAAATCAAAAAACATTAAACGGATTAAAAATAAAATAAAATAAATAAAAATTAATACTGTAACTTTCAACAAGAGAAATCCAAACCCATCTTTGAAAAAATAAAATAAAATTCTTAACAAAGTATTGACATATATATATATATGTCACTTGCACTGCAAATTCTCTATGGCTTTTGTCTTTGTATTCACATCCATGGTACAATTCATCTTCGCGGACTTCTTCTTCTTGATGACCTTAAACAGATGTATCTTCCCACTCAAAGTGGCTTGGCTGCTCAGTGTCACTTTCCCAGAATTAATATCACTACCCAACTGTGACTTCAATGATACCTTCTGAGAACTCAGACTCACCGTGATGTTGAGCTTCTTTGTCGAGCGGGCCCTAGCCCGTGCTTTTTCGATAGCTACTTCACCCACCGGAGAGCCTCTGTAGGTGATTGTGGCAGTGGTGCTTTGGAACTTGAAATGGCCAAAGTTGGTGTTTTTGACGGTAACTTGTGCATGAAGTTTCATGCTAAAAGAAGGCGAAGACGAAGATGAGTTAGTGGAGAGGCTTTCGATCGTTACATCCCCCAACCGGACTTTAGGGTTCCGAATACGCATCACAGTGAGTACAAACACCAATATGATCGCCGTCTGGAGTATCACACCGGCCACAATATAACACAAACACCTCATGTTTCTCTTCCTGCGCAGCCCTGCAGCTGATTCTTTATTGGTGTTCATCGTGTCAAAGCTAGCTTCCTGTATGGAACTGAAAATAGAGCTCTTTCTCTATATGTATATATATAGATATGCGCGTGTGTGTGTGTATGTGTGTATTGATGTTCTCTGTGGTTAGAGAAGGTGTGGAGGGTTAAGAATAAGGGGTGGTATAGTTATATAGTGTGATGGTTTATTCCATTTTGTGAAGAGGGTCCAACATTGCTTGTTTCTTTATCTTTTGTTGGTTCTAAATGTTCCGATCGTGTTTTGAAGATATTTAGCCGTTGTGAAATAAATAATTATTTTCATAATTTAAGAAAGCTTGAATGGTGGGGGAACGTGAGTGAATGGAATGGGCTGGCAAATGCTTAGGGTAGACCCGGCCAGGAAGGATTGATATGATTCTAGGGACAATAAAGAGTGGGAGGATAAACTTTTCATTATAAAAATGTTAGCTAGCATGTGTTTTTCCATAACCTAGTGTCCGGGTCTTTTGACAGGCTAATTTACAAGATTTGGGCAAACAATTACTCCATGTGAATCAGGTAAAGTTCGAATTCCTCCATTGAATCAGGTAAAGTTCAAAATATATTTATAATCGTAATTCCAACAAATTATTTATATTCGATAAGCATTGAACATAAGATCTAAAATTTCCTTAAGCACGGAGTCTCAAATGTTTTTAAGTGGACCAACTAACATGTTAATATATAGATAGGAATCCATTATTAACATTTTAAATGTTAATAGTTATCTTTTGAAATGATGCTGAGTACTGTTATATAGTAATATATATATCATCCACTAGTATTTGTTTTATTTATTTAATTTTCCGTTTTCATTCATTATGGCTATTCATCATGTGCTATATCATGTTGTCTTGAAGACACGTACCGAACGACTGTCAGATATTTGTTTTAACCCTTTTTCTCCCATAATTTGTCAAATGTATGTTTGTTGACCTACATAAATTTATGGTAAGAGATCAATAATATATCATGCTGAAGTTATATATTCTATTGCATGTGTATCAACATGCAAAGTGATGACAATATATAAATGAAGTTTTTTAAATATTATTTCTTATATTTGTCTCAATTGAACCCATATGTATATATATAACATGCTATTAGATGGATATTCGTTCTTGCTATGTGATAATTTTCTCATTTGAAATATACAAAGTCATGATCGGGTTGATTTCAAACCATTAAACGCCTAACTTCACTCCCATTTTTAAATTGATCTCAGAGAATAAAGAGAAAAGAGACGTTAATTTGAACTTATTTATGGAATGTTTCCGGTACAAGGCATGAATATAACATACTATTTTAGATATATGTGAGTGGCACAAGTTTGGCATATTCGAAAAAGTGTAGCAAGACAATGTTCCCATGAACTATGAAGTAGGGGCAAAACCTCACCTTCAATTCTGCTCTCCATTGTATAAATTAACCATGTGTTTTGACTAAATTAACATTGGGTTTATATCACATGTCTCAACTGAATAATCCAGATGCAACAAATTTTAACTGAATAATCCATGTCTTAACTGAATAATCCAGGTGCAGCAAATTTTTTTGCCAACGAACCACATTGGCTAACATGACATGTAGCACATTCAATTATAGTATAATGAAATTGTATTATTGCACTATATATATATAAAATGAAAAAATTAGAGTTGGTCACAAAATTTTTAACTACAAAATCAAATTCATAATAAAAAAAATCTTTTAACATGAACAGTTTTTTTTTTTTTTTTTTCACACGAATACAATTTTTCACAAACTTATAGGTAGGGCTGCAAATGAACCAAGCCGAGTCGAGCTTTAGAATGTTCAAGCTCGGTTCATTTACTAAACGAGCCTAGAAAATGTGTTCAAGCTCGGCTCATTTGCTTAACGAACGAGCCCGAGCCGAACGCCAAATTTAACGAGCCGAACCCGAGCTTGTTCATGAACGACTCGTTTCAGTGCAACATATATTAATCTTCCTAATAATTGTCTGGATTGAGTTGTTGCATGTTTGTTTTAACATATTTTCACTAGTATAATTTTTTATGAATGAATTTTATGTTATGACTATCTAATTTCTATAATCTTTTTACAATAATCTTCATAATTTGTTCAATTTGAACACTTTCTTTTGTCAAATATGATATAATTTTACTATTTAACTTAGACGAGCCTGTTCACGAGCTTGGCGAGCCGAGCTTCGTAATGTTCAAGCTCGGTTCATTTACTAAACGAGTCTAAAAATTGTGCTCAGGCTCGGTTCGTTTACTAAACGAACGAGCACGAGCCGAGCTCTTAACGAGCCGAACTCGAGCCTGCTCACGAACGGCTCGGTTCATTTGCAGCCCTACTTATAGGTCTCATCACAGTTCTATATTTTGTATAAAACTTATAATATTCATTAATCTTAAAAATGATTGAGGATTTTTTTTTTATGAAGAAATACCTAAATTGGTATGATAAAACATATAGGGCCCGTTTGGAAAGGGCTGCTTTTATTTTTGTTCCCAAGTTGGGAATAAAACTTGTTTGGCACCCAAATTTTCAAAAACGTTTTGGTGAACAATGTCAAAAACAAATACAAAAACAGCCTCAAATCTGAGAACATGAAATTGGTGTTTTTTTTTGTCATTTGTTCTACACACACACACACACACACACACACACATATATATATATATATATATATATACACACCCTTCCCTCACCACCACCACCGCCAACGCCGCCACCACCACCACCATAGATCTACACACACACACATATATATAAATACACACACATACACACCATTCCCTCTCCACCAACGCCACTAGCCGCCACTATCACAAATCTATACAAACACATGCACGGCCTTCCTTCTCCACCACTAACGCCACCAGCCGCCACCATCACAAATCTACACACACATATACACAGCTTCCTTCTCCACCACTAACGCCACCAGCCGCCACCACCACCAAATTGGGGCAAACCCCTCCACCCTTAATTGCCCTAAACCACCATTTTGGAACAAAATACAAAAATTGGTTCCAAACACATATTTGTTTTTGTTTTTTTGGGGGAAAATACAAAGACAAATACAAATACATATTTTTATTTTTTCACCCAAAAAACAAATACAAAAACACTGGTTTCCAAACGGGCCCATATTATTTGCTACATCACCGCAATTAATGGGTGATTGAATTATATGAAGGGGGTAGTGTCCTTGGGCGGTCCTGTAGGTCATGCCCGACCTTGAGGCTAGGCGATCAATGCGGTCCCTAGGGCCTCCAGGTCCGGGGGCTCAATTTTTTTTTATATTAGTATTTTTATAGTTTTTAAAAGAATCTAATATATTTTACTATAGATCCAAAAAAAAGTAATAATTTATTTAACGGTTCATTTCTACTAAATTCAAACCCGAATTCACAATTTTGGACCCCAAAATTTATATTTCAATAACTATAAACTAAAAAAAAAATCTGTAAGAACATTTTTATATTGGCATGTCTAGTCAATAACCATGTTGGGTAGATTAGGTATTTTGGTTAAAGTTTGAGGCCATAAAATCGCAGAATTATTAATTATTAAAATTCAGGAATCACCGATCGATCGGTGGAATCCTCGATCGATCGGCAACGTCGACATTGGAATTCGTGCAAAATTGTACTAGCAGAATTCTGGCTCCTTATACAAGCATATTGAGGGACAGACTGGTCCATTCACATCTATTACTTGGTCTTCACACCAAGTCTTTTTGGAGTGCAAGCAAAGAAATATTATTCCATAATTGAAGATTTCTATTCCATAATTGAAAACTTATTTCTCTATAAATATGAGTAGATATTGAGAAGAGAAAACAAGCTTTAAGAGCTTTGCAATTCTTCCACATAAAATATCTTTCTGCAAAGAGAAAAATATTGATTCATCTTCTAGTTCTCTCTAGTTGTTTGGGTTATCCAATTGTGCTACAACAGTCGTAATGTTTATGCACAATTGGATGACCTAGATATTGAAAAATCTACATACCATATGTTGCACTGTGTGTGCTTTGATCCGTGAGAAGCGGAGTCGTTAGAGTACAGAGATCGGAGTAAGAAGCTTTGTGGAGTGCGAGTGATTCAAGACCATCAGACATTGAGTAGAGAAAGGCAGATCAAGAATGATTTGTAAGTTTAAAACTTCATAGAGTTTGTGTAATTCTTGATTCATAGTGCATCGATACCCGAGTGTATCCATGATTTTTTACTTGGAGTATTTCGAAGATTTTTCCACGTAAAAAATATGTGTGTTATTTTACTGTTTTAAATTATGTTATTATATTATTATTGGTTGAGTAATATTAATTGTGAAGATGATTAATTTGTGTGAAGTAATAAACAATAATAACCCTATCATCAATCTGCAGACGTATTAATGTTCCCAGAATTCGCGTTTCAGGGTTTCGCGATCGATCGGTGGCAATTGCGAACACTCACGAACCTAGGTAGCAATCAATCGGATCATTAATGATCGATCGGAACAATACGCGATCAATCGGTAGCACAAGTGATCGATCGGTGGTACTGCGATCGATCGATGGAGTAAATGAGAAATAAACACGAACCCTAATTGACACACTAGCGATCGATCGGTTGTAATATGCGTTTGATCGGTGAGTTAACCGTGCATTTTATTATATCTTGCTATAATAAATTGACTCCACACTTTTGGGAAATTATGATATCCTACGTATCATAATATTGATTCTATGACATCAATAGTTTGTTTTTTCCTAGAAAAATCTTTTTAATAAAAATTAATTATTTTTATTAAAATAAAAATATCTTTAATAAAAATTAAATATTTTAATTAATAAATCATTATTTTTATTAAAGATATATTTTTAATTAAAAACTATTTACCTCTGATAAATATTATTAGTATAATAAAAGTTTTTTTAATGGCCTATTTATTTTGATTAAAATTAAATATTCCACAAATAATTTTAATTGGTCATTAAATTTATAAAAAGCCTATTCACCTCCACTCTAAGCTTAGTTCATCGTCTTCTAGGTAATTTCAATCTCAATTTTCAACTTAGTGAAACTAAAGTCTAATTCAAATCAATCTATTATCCTGATTAGATCTAGAAGATTTTTCTCGCAATTGCACAATGTTTGGTGACTATATATACTTAAGTTTCTCGTAACTGCCTTACTCGCATAACAATAACAATTTTTCACGCGATTACAGTTAAGACTCTAGCAACTGCTGCACTTCCTCAATAACAACAAATTTTCACGACAACACCAAGATGGAAGTTGTTTTTTTATTTTTTTAATATTAATAAATTTAATATATTTTTTAGTAATTTTTTTGCATTTATAATTTTTTAAGCACGTAAAGCCTTTCATCTAAAGGAGCCTCACATTTACTATCACTGGGGCCCCAACTTATTTTTGGAATTTCAGGATCGGCCCTGTTGTAGGGTAACCTACCATGAATGGCACTTGATGTTGAAGGACATGAATAAGTGACATTACAATGGAACCAAATGAATGCACACAGTATTACATCCGGAGCGGGTCGACCGACTATGTTGCCCCATTTTATTTACATTGGGAAATTGTATATTTATTTTTATTAATTTATATATATTAGACTTGTGTTCTTGCATAAATACACATTTACAAATAAAATCCTAACTTTCTAATTATTTTTTATATATATTTCACTCAATACCAATTCCAAATCCCTTTACCTCTTTATTTTTCTCACATTAATCTTATCTCAATTATATAAAACATTGCATGTATTGCTTTAATACTCGTATAATAATAATAAGTTCAAAGTTTTAATTAAGAAGATAAAACATTATTTTCATTCGCATATGAATTTTTATTTTATTTTTATTTTAAGATGAAAACACACCTTGTCCCGTCCCGTTCCCGCCTAGTCTTACCTCGCCCCATCACGCCTCGTTTAATAATCGATTTTGGGACGGGTATGGGAATGACAAAGTTAAACGATGATGGGGATGGAGATGCGACCCCGCCCTGCCCCGTCATTCCTAATTACGGTTTATCAACTTAATAAATTTAGTTATTTGAACTAATTATATTATCTCTTATAGTTTTTACTAGTATTATTATTGTCATATTTATTTTTATATTTCACCAAATGTGAAAATATGAGCTTAAATGATGAACATGATTTGGAAACGATTGTGTTGTGTATATACAAAATAATTGTAAGAGTGAAAAATGAGTAAGATGCAGCCTGCCTAAGGTGAGTAGATTATTCTAGAAAAATAAGTATATATATATATATATATGTGACAGTGCAGATACATTTCTTTTCTTTGAAGCAAGCGAAGGAAAGGGTCCTCCACATTTGACTAACACGTAAGAATCATTATCAGCCTTCCTTTGATATTTTTCTTTACTCCTCCTCAGTGGAGGACCACCACCTCTTGCAAGTTGCACTTGCTTTACTACCCGGTATTCAGACTCCCATGTATTATATATACCCAAGTGCATATATGAATAGATCTGTCAACGGGTCGGAGTCGGACCGAATCAGGGCCAATTCGATCCGAATTCGATAAGACAACTACCAATCCGATCCGATCCAATAATTCGATGAATTTTTGTAAAGTCAATCCATATCCTACTATCACACTTATTGGATCCCCGACCCGATAATCCTATCCGATAATTTTTTTTACAATTCTATTAACTGCTCTCTCTATCAAGTTTGTGATTATTGCATACCAAAATTAAACACATGTGACCAAATTGTTCTAATTGACTTTGAAATACATCTATATAAATTCAACATAAACATTAATACTACTAAAATTTAATAAAAAAATTTAACCATCTCTGCAGGCTCCGCAAAACTCTCTGATTTCAAAATTCATCTAAAATTAATTGAAAGTAATTATTCAAAAACAATCACTTTTTAATATATAAGGATATGTATCCTCTTAATTTTAAGATTAAAGAAGTTACATTTACATATATAAGAACAGACTATCATGCCTACATAATTAACCAAAATTGAATCCAAAAAAACTTGTATATATATATATATATGGTCTCTAAATTCTGTACCATCATATATAGCATATTGAATACACACATATATATGTATATATATGCATAAGCAAGTTTAGAAAGATTAAAATGGAAGTACTGACCTATAAGTAAGAATCACCATGTAAAGGGTGAACTGTGTGTTTGAGACTTTGACTGTTTGATTTTTGGTAAAGTAATCAAGGACACTGAACATGATAGACCGTTAGATTAGATTACAATGAAAGGGTAGACCGTTAGATCAGATTACATTGTGATAAGGCATGTTAGGAGAGTGATAAGGCATGTTAGTTTTAGAGATAATGTAGTAATTTAATATTTTCTTTTATAATTTTTAATTTATTTTTTGTTTTAAATTATATGATTATCTATTATATATATACTCATTTATTTTTATTATATTTTGAAAAGAATGGTAAATAATTTTTTTTTAAAAAAAGGATAATAAAACTTTATTCATTAAAAGTGTAAAAAAATCCATATAACTCAATTATACTTTTTTTGTTACATTACAACAAAAATATTATTATTTGATACTTTGATCTCACATTATACCAAAAAAACATTATCAAAAACTATAAAAATTTAAAATCTCACATTTTGTAAATATTACTTTAATGAATTTTGAAAAATAATAAAACATTCTTATAAAAATAATAATGATTAATGAATAAAAATATTAAAAATGACTTATACATTTATAATAATATTAATCAATAGCATGTGCTAATGCACTAAATGTGACATAAAATTTGACTTATATTATAATGTTAAATGATATAATAATTAAAATTTAACTTTTATGACAGTACTAGTCAATAGCATATGCTAATGCACTATATTTTTATAATAATTTAATGTGTATTTATTATACCATTGAAAAGCTTTTATTATTTAAATATATAATTCAAAAGATTTTATACATTTCATATTTCTTTTTTATCCAATATATATTATTTTATAATAATTTTGCACAATTGTTATTATTAAGATTAAAACAAGTCAATGATCAACTTACTGAAAATTATATTCAGAGGAATCTAATATCTACAATGAGAATTTTAATTAATTGAATTAAATTATTTTCACTATTATAAGGTAATAAAATCCACAATTCAATTGAGTCAAATTGAGCTAAAATAACTTAAACCTCTATTCAATTGTAATGACTAATGAGTTCGATTTAGTAAATAAAGTAAGTCTTTATTTTAATTAGGTCAAATTAAGTTCAAATGGTGAAATTAAGTAGATTCCTAATTAAATTTAGTCAACTTGAGTTCAAATAAGTAAAATGTCAGTTCAATTCATTTGAATTGAGTTCAATTTAATAAATCACAATTTAATTGAGTCAAATTGAGTTCAATTTATTAAGATTTAGTAAATTTCTAATTAAATCAAGTCAAATTGTATTTAAATGAATGATATTAAAAAAATTCTCAAATCAATTGAATCAAATTGTGTTCAAATAAGTGAAATTAAGAAAATTTTCAATTCAATTAAATGAAATTAAGTTTAAATAATGATAATACCAATTCTATTGAATCAATTTGAGTTAAATTTAGTAAAACTAAGTAAATTCCCCAATTCATTTGATATAATATTATGAAAATTTTAAATAATTTTAAGTTAGATAATACACTTTACTTATTTTTTTAAATATATTTTACTTTATGAAAATTAAGTTTACTATTTTTTGATATTTTTATAGTTTTTAAATATATAATTCAAAATATCTTTAGATTTCATTTCTTTTTTATACTATACACTATTTTAGAAATAATTCTGCTTAATATTTATTATTAAGATTGACACAAGTCAATGATCACTTTAATTGAATAAAATTGACTTTAATTGAGTGAAATTCAGTGAATCCCGAATTAAAAGTAGTTTGATTGAATTAAATTAAGTCAAATTGAGTAAACTTTCAAATTTAAGGTAGTGAAATTGAGTAAAACCCCAATTTAAAGTAGTTTAATTGAATTAAATTGAGTGAAATTGATCAAATCTCCAATTCAAATGAGTGAAAATTTAGTAAAATTGAATTCAATTGAGTGAAATTTAGTAAATTCTCAAATTAAAGTAGATTAATTGAGTTCAATTTAGTGTAGTTGATAAAAATTCCAATTTAAGTTAATGAAATTGAGTTCAATTGAATGAATTCTCAATTAAAAGTAGTTTGATTGAATTAAATTAAGTCAAATTGAGTAAAATTTTAAATTTAAGGTAGTAAAATTGAGTAAATCCCCAATTTAAAGTAGTTTAATTGAATTAAATTGAGTGAAATTGACAAAATTTCCAATTCAAATGAGTGAAAATTTAGTGAAATTGACTTCAATTGAGTGAATTTTTGTAAATTCTCAATTTAAAATAGTTTAGTTGAGTGAGATTGAATGAGATTGATAAAATCTTTAATTCAATGTGTCAAAATTAAATTCAATTGAGTAAATCCCCAATTAAAAGTAGTGAAGATTGAGTAAAATTAAATTCAATTAATAAAATAGTATTATAGTATTTAAGTATATATTTCAAAAGATTTTTATATTTTTCCAGTACCATTTATGTAGTGATTAAAAAGTATACATGAAAAATTAAATTCGGTATACACATGAAAAAAATATACATGTTCTTGCGGCAAATCTCAAAAATAAAATTGAAATTCCCAAAAAATAAGGGTTTAAATGAAGTTTATCAAATTTGAAGTGGTTTAATTGAAGATAAAATAAACATTAGGGGTGTAAATGAAGTTAATCATTTTTTATATATATTACAAAGGGCCCGTTTGGTTCGCGATTTTGGGTGGTCTGGTCTGGTCTAATCTTCTGATTTCGATCTTGGTGGTCTTGTCTGGTATTGGGTGGTTTTGTCCTAAATCTAATTTTTTTTTTATAAAATTTGAAAATAATATATAAAATTTGAAATATATATTTAAAATTCAAAACATACTTTAAAATTTGAAAATATATATATATATATATATATATATTTCAAAAACATATATAAAAAGTGAAAAATAAATAAATAAAATTAATTTGAATCATACATATATTTGAATTTTCTGAAAAACTATATGAAATTTAAATTTTGAATTTTATATAGTTTTTCAAAATTTATGTATTTTTTCCGAATTTTATGTATATACTTCAAAATTTATATATTATTTTAGTTTTATAAAAAAAATAATCAAATCATATATATATATATTTTGAATTTTATAAAAAACAATCAATTGTTTTACATTTTTTCAAATTTTATATTTATTTTTGAATTTTGTATATTTTTTTGAAATTTACATATATATATTCAAATTTTAATGTAAGTTTTTTAATTTTAAATATTGTTTTCAAATTTTATATATTATCTTGAATTTAATATTTTATTTTCATATTTTATATATTTTATTTTTGAATTTTGTATATGTTTTTGAATTTTATATATTTTATTTTTGACTTTGATATTTATTTTTTTAATTTTAGTGGGAGATGGGTTTTGCTTTCAAATTGGGTTTTGTTGATTTTGAAAAATGGGATTTTTGGGGGGTTTTTAGGCTTGGTGGTCTTGTCTTGCATTTCTGAGACCAACCTTACCAAACATGGTCTGGTCTAAAAAATGAAAGATCAGACCAGAAAACCAAGATCAGACCAGTTACCAAACGAGCCTAAAAGGTTAATATAAGGGTAGAATGGTAATTTGATATCTAAAAGGTGGGTCCAGGGGATATACTGTGCTCACTTTTGAAATTTGAGGGGGACAATTTACTCACTTTCATAGTCCAAGGGGTTATTGTGCTCACCTATGGATAGTTCAAGGGTATTTTGTCATTTTGCCTATATTATATATATATATATGTATATTTTATATATGTATATTTTATATATATATATATGTATATTTTATCGGATCGGATTATTATCGGATTGGATTAGGATAATCCAAATCCAATTTGTTAAGGAATCGGATTATCGGATTCGGATCATATTCGGGTTATCGGATTTTTTTTGCAATCCAAATCCGACTAATCGGATCGGATTCAAATCAAAATCCAATCTATTGACAGATCTATATATGAATATGGTCTTTACAACATATACAATTTACAATTTCTAGACAGGGAAAAAAAATTACAATTTCTATTATTTATTATTGCGTCCTCAATTATTTATTTAAAATCAGTGTAAACTATCCAATTATTATGATTTACGGAAAAAACAAAAACTATCCAATTAGTATGTTAGTTCATTTTAAATGCGGTGACAGGAAATGAACTAGAAGATAATTAGTCATTTCGGGATATATGCAATGTATTATTCCAAATCAATTAATTGTTTACTCCTAATTAATCAATTATTTGAATAGGTATATTATATACACATATGGTGAGAACTGCTCATGTTGTATCGTTAAATATTTATGACTAAGGTTGTTGAAATCGGAAGTTTTAAGTAGGATCGTTGGAAGTTCTGTAAAATCGCAATTATAGAAACGTAAGTAGAATCTTACTTAATTTTTAATAAATAATTTTGTTTTATTTATTAAAGAATAATATATTTATAATATAATAAAAATATACTTAAAACATAAAATATGAACAAAAATATTAAAAAAATTAGGCCTTTAATTATTTTCTCATAAATTTGGGTCATATATTGAGATATTGGATTAAATCATTTAGATTTTGGGCCTTTCATATGGAGGACTTAACCCTCAAACCATTATTTTAACCCAAAAAATCGTAAAACACGTATGAATATGTAGGTACCCTCATATTTCGATCTATATGGAAACGCCACATCATTGGAATGGTCCACATATCTTGGTCATCAGTCAACATTCAACAGACACGTGGCACATGCCACGTCATCAAATCGAAGACTGAGTTGGGAGCAGGACCCAGACATTATTGGGATCCGATGAGGTATTTGGTTTGGTGGATGATGTCCAGGGTTCATTGGGTTAATTTTCGATCTGACTCGAGAGATAGATTTACCATTTTGACTATCGCACATCACTTTACGATTAATTGAAAAATTAATCTCTTTTATTTGGTTTTAACCCAATGGTGATGTCACGATGATATCACCACCTCTCTTACTTGGCCTATAAAAGGAGGCTAAGGGAAGAGGATAAAAAGTGGGCTCTTTGGTGGGCAAGACTTAGACACCCACTTCACAAACACAATCACAATGGAGTCATTTGGTATCTTGCTACACACTGCCACTTTCATTTATATCTCGCTCTCGAGTTCACCTGGGCTTCCACCTCGAATTTTACTATGTTGGAAGAGTATTTCTAGATTAATCAGATTTGTGTGGATATCCTCATTAATATAAATATTATTGAACGACCCCCGCTTCAATTGGCGACTCTGTTGGGGATATCCCATCAAACAAGCAGACGAATCCGGAAAGCTCACAGCACAAACAATATGGTGAGTTCGTTCCAAATCCAACTTTTGATCTTAATACATGTTATACTGAATCTAATTTTCTATAGTTATGTGCTCACATATAGCCACAATCAAGGCTATTATTATATCATTATTATCTCTAATTTTCATTTCTACTACATTTCATTTTTGTTTGGACAAACTCACATCTGGTTTCTCATAAAAAATAATAAAATAAAATAAATAAAATAAAAAAAAAAAAACTGATTTGGGCAACATACAAAGGACTTGCTCAAGCTTCTTTGTTATTGACAACAATTTACTCATCGACACTATGTTTTAATTGGCACAGTTATGCACTATGCTTTATTATCTTTTGTTAAAGTCAGAGATGACCAACATCGTATTTTATCCACAAACGAATGAATAACCTGCTTCAATAAATATTTTCTTAGTCATTAAAGATAAAAGGTACACCAAAGGCAAACCCCATGTGTTTTGTTGTCCGACACAAAATAAGCTTTTACTCATTCTTTTCTCTCTGCTACAAATATATATATATATATATATATATATTTATTCAATAGAGTTTTCTAGACACGACTGTGTATTCTAATAGAACTATTATGTTCTTTTTCTAAATAACCTTCTCAATGGGTCCCCAGTAGAGTCGCCAATTGAAGGGGGTCGTTCAATAATATTTATATTAATAAGGATATTCACACAAATTTGATCAATTTAGAAATACTCTTCCAATATATTAAAATTCGAGGTGGAATGATATAGGTGGAAGTCCAGGCGAACTCGAGAGGGAGATAAAAATGAAAGTGGCAGTGTGTAGCAAGATATCAAATGACTCCATTATGATGGTATTTGTGAAGTAGGCGATAGAAATGAAAGTGACAATGTGTAGTAAGATATCAAATGACTCTATTATGATGGTGTTTGTGAAGTGGGTGTCTAAGTCTTGCCCACCAAAGATCCCACTTTTTATCCTCTTCCCTTGACCTCCTTTTATAGGCCAAGTAAGAGAGGTAGTGATGTCATCATTGGGTTAAAACCAAATAAAAGAGATTAATCTTTCAATTAATCGTAAAGTGATGTGTGAGAGTCAAGATGGTAAATCTATCTCTTGAGTCAGATCGAGAATTAACTCGACGAACCTTGAACTTCATCCACCAAACCAAATACCTCATCGAATCCCAATAATGCCCGAGTCCTGCTCCCAACTCAGTCTTCGATTTGATTATGTTGAATGTTAATTGACGACCAAGATATGTGAACCATTTTGATGATTTGGCGTTGCCATGTAGATCGAAATATGAGGGTACCTACAAAAGCCCCCATGCGCGAGTGGCGCTGAGTGTAGTGAATAAGTGCTCAGGTATGAGAATAAATGAAAGTTAAGTGCCAAAACTTCAAAGATGAAAATATGAAGATTTGTAATAGCATCAACATAAGTAATAAGAGACGTATTTGTGGATAGACAATCATATAATGTTTGAATTTTCAGAGTAAAAAATAAAAAAAAAATTTGTTAAGTCGAGCTCGAGACGGAGGTCTGCTGAGAGCTAGCCAGTGGTTTGAGGTGCGAGTCTGTGAGGAGTGAACAATTTTATTTTGAGTTAAAAAATAAAATGCACTTAAGTAACATGCTTGTTAAGTTTGTGAGAAGTGAAAAATAGTAAGAAATGTAAGCACAAAATTTTATCACACTGCAAGAAACATATTTAAGCATATATGTCGGGAATAAAATTTGATGTTATGCTTGTAGAGAGTAATCGACTGAATATATAAATAGAGATATATTTATGAAATTTAAAAATGACATCGAACTTGTGTTGAGCAAAGGGGTGATTGCAACCCCCAAGTGATATCGAGGAAACGTGTGTCGAGAGACATTAATGGTATGAGTAGTGTACATCGAGCAAAGTGTTGATATTGAGCAAACTTTTTTAGAGGGTTACTATAGCAAGGAATGAGCTATCAGGCCTCGATGGAAGGCTTTGTATTTTGATATGAAGAGACACGTTATGAGACCTCGATTGGAGGGCTTGGCATTTCAATAGGAAGAAATACGCATTGAAGCCTTGATGTTGGGCTTGACATTTCGATAGGAATAAATGTGCAGGAGACCTCGGTGGAGGGCTTGGCAGTTCGATAGGAAGAGATGCACTATGAGGCCTCAATGGAGGGCTTGATGAGTTTTTTATAATAAAAAACTATATAAGAGGGCTTCGAGGGCTTGAAGATTTTTGTATAAATAACTCTATAAGAGGGTCTTGAAGAAGGGCTTGGTGAATTTTATAGTAAAAACTCAATAAGAGGGTTTTGAGGGATGAGTTTTATAGTAAAAAGCTCAATAAGAGGACATCGAGGGAGGGCTTTGTGAGTTTTATACTAAAATTTTATAAGAGGATCTTGAGGGAGAGTTTGGTGAGTTTTATAATAAAAAACTTATAAGAGAGCCTCAAGGAGGGTTTGGCTGTTTTAAAAAGATCGAATAAGATTTCAATTGACCCACAAATTACTTAAACGAAACTAGATTAAACAAAAACCACAGAAGAATACGATTTTTTCTGTGAGTACTATGTCTAAATGAAAGTTGATGGTTAGGTCATTTTCGGTAAAACAAATTAAAAATAGATATGCCAAAAAACCTAGACGACAAATATCACTATAATCTTCACAATCAAAAAAGCTTCCAAAGATATTTCCTTTTCTTTTTCAGTTATTATTATATTATTAACTTCTCTTTTGGTCTCCGAATGATCTTTTGTGATCTTTCAAAATATCTTCTAGGTCCTAGAAATTAATATCCAAATCTCAGATATTTTCACCCGTTGATATCTTCATCCCTACTTGCTCGTGTACATAATTGTTTTGCTACATGTGATAGGCATGGCCCACTACAATGAAGCACTATAGTCTTTACCACACTTTTTATTGAGTCCTTTTATTTATTTTTTTAACCTGACAGGTAAATTTATATTAAATTCAAAATCAATGAATACATTCGAATTTCACAATTTCTTTCCACACATCATCACTATTACAATTAAACACAACAGACTTTTGGTGGTGAAAAGCAAGTTTTCCCATGTGCCACTCTATTAACAGTCCTTGGGGAAAACGAAATGCAAAAGCCGAGTGGATAAATTTTTTTTAATATCCTCAAGAAGAACAATATTCACCGGATGAGCAGAAATGATGTGGTATAACATTACGGAAGCCTTCAACCACAACTATTTTCAATGCTTCAAGAAGTACCAACGACTCTGCCATAACATTACGGACTTGAGGCCAAGAGCAGATTGAAGCCAATCTATTCTTCCCATCAGATCCGCAGACTAAAATTTCCCCTCCGCATGATGAAGAGTGAAGAGAAAATGCGGCATCTATATTTATCTTTAGCCAGTCTCAATCCGGAATCACCCAATGAAAAGACAAAGAAATTGTATCGTGCCTAAAATGCAAGGTTGAAGGGCAAATTCTGAAAATGCTAACCAAGCTTTGTCTACCATTAAAATAGACGGAGATGATATATAAAAAAGAGATTTTTTTTTTCTTTTATATGTTTTTGTGTATTATTTCAAGGGCAATGAGGAGGGAATAGACTCTATGCGTCTATAGTCCCCTTACCATTTGATGAAGTGCTAAATTTTTTTCAAAAGGAACAGCAAAAGAAATAAAAATAAAAATTAAGAAGTAATTTGAATTCCAAAATAAACTAGGAGTGGGATGTGATATATGCACTTTGATTATCTTTTTTTCCTCTCTGATTATGAGATTATTGAGAAGGGCATAATTACTTCCCTCCCCAAATTCAATTTGGATTTTATTTTTAAAAATTATATCCACCTCAAAATCCTGAATTAGATGAAATGATACGAAATAGTCCAATTATAAAATCCAGGGTTATTATCACAAAATCCCCTAAAATTTCACTGAATGATTAAATTTTCCAATAACTTATCAAATAAACTCATAACATTTTGAATTTGATCCATGTCACTCTCCAACATCAAATTGACAAAGGATTAATTATCTTGACACCTCCTGAAATTTGCTCTATCTTCAATCACACCCCTCAAGTTTAACAATCATCATTTATACTCTTAATTTTTTCTAACTCACGTCATTTACCATATACCTAAAATACTCTCAAAGTTGAGATATTTAGTGTTTGAAAACAAAGTTTACTAGCATCATCTTTTATTATCCAAACCAAGCAATAATTTTTTTATTTTGGCATAAATCAAAAAACAAATTCGATTATAGTTAAATATTTAAGAAAACAAAAAAAATTATATAATTGGTAGTTCAAAATATTTTCTACCCTATTTTTTTTTTATTTTAAAAAAAATAGTCCCTCAAACACATTATCGCATTAAAAAAATAGGGTAAAATATTTTTTTTCAAAAATAATAATAATAATGGAGAAATATTTTTTTCGAACTACCAATTAATGTAAAATATAAAAAATAATAATAAAATATTTTTATTTTTATATAAAAATAAAAAACATTTTGGCATTATTTTTTTATAAAAATAAAAATTATTTTTCCTTATATAAAAATAATAATATTTTATAATTGTTTTTATATTTTACTCTGTTTGGTAGTTCGAAAAAAAATATTTCGGCATTATTATTTTTTTTTTGGAAAAAAATATTTTACCCTACTTTATTTTTATTTTTATTAAAATGTGTTTGAGGGACTACCTTTTTTTTCATTTTTTAAATATTTTACTATAAACGAATTTGGTTTTGATTTATACCAAAATAGAAATTTAATGGCTTGTTTGGATAATAAAAGATAATGCTAGTAAACCTTGTTTTCAAACACCAAATATCTTAATTTTGAGGGTATTTTAGGTATAAGGAGTGTAAATGATGTGAATTTGAAAAAAATCAGGGATATAAATGATGATTGTTAAACTTGAGGGGTGTGATTGAAGATAGAGCTGACTTCAAGGGGTGTCAAGATATTTAACACTTTGTTATGAGGTTATTTGATAGGTTAAAGAATAATTTGATTATTTGATAAAATCTCAGAAATTTTTGTGATAATAGCCCTAAACATATCAAGAGAACGAGTATATAAATCTCTATTAGTTATTAGCATGGTTCGCCGTTGCCTTTTTGGTTTCGGTATTGGTGTAACAGATTCGGACAATATCGACCTCTAAAATGAATATCGGTATTAAATAACGGTATCAACACTTTCTTAAAACATTATGAACCGTAACTGTTTAAGAAGATACGGCACACTATGGTTATTAGAACCAATTAATGGTCCTACACTCCAATTGTTGTATCAACCACTTCAACCAAAAGATTGATAATGAAACAAAATTCTATCGAACTAAAAATAATAACAATAGAATAATTTTTATTCGCACATGATTATAACATTACTATATCAGTCATTAAAAAAAATTCATCTATTTGATTGATGAATCATAAGAAGACAACGCATACTTTATATGCTCAACAACAATAAAAAAGAATAACGTCCTTGGCCCACGGATTGATCTCTCAACTGATATTATGCTTCCTTTAGGTTTAAAAAATGTATATGAATATTTTATATACTAATATATATAATTTACTTTTTATTTTCTTATCTTTTAGTACTCCCCCTATCTCATTAAAAGTGTCAATTTTGGAAAATTTAATTTATTAAAAATATATATTTTATATTATAGTAGAGTAAAATGAATTGTCAATTTTATTCTTAGTGAGTTGATAATTTGTAATTTAGATTTTATTTTATTTTAATGCATGAATGATAAATTAATAAATTAATTATAAATTATTTTAATTTTTCAAAATTGACAGTTATAGTGAGACAAATAAAAGTGAAAAAACTTATAGCCGGGAAGGGAAGTATCTTTTTTCTTTTATTTCCAAAAAAATAAATAAAAAATCAACTAGAAAAGGCCCCACATCAACTTTTTCCCATGTCCGAGATTAGACAAATGTCAAGCAAATAGAGCGAGTACAATTCATTCCCTACACTCATAATTAATCTTAGCACTTTGGATTCAAAATGTTTGGCAAGAAGATAGATAGATGCCCCCATGACCCCATCCCAAACATACATCTATAAAAACGGAAGCAACTAACTTCATTTCACACACATACAAACTCCCTACACCACGCCGGCCACTTTTGACCCTCAAATCACCGTCGGAGTAGAATTTTCCGGCGACCCACAATAGTTTTTCCGATGCCAATGGACACCAAGAAAGGAAACAATCAAAGTGGGCTTTGGACAAATGAGAGGCATGTCAACTTTTTGAACTCAATGGAGGCTTCTTTTGTTCGAAACATGTTTCAAAATAACGGTCGTCCTCTCCGGCTCGACCGTTACATGCCCGATAGTTCCGAGTCTACCCTTGATTTGAAAAAGGAAAGGCCAAGGAGACATTCCACCTCAGGTAATCAATAAAGATATGTATATATATATCTATATATGTATCATGTGTGCGTGTAAATATTATATGTATATTGATGTAGTTTATTGATGGGGATGATGATCAGCTCTATCATGCGCTTGGCGGTGATTTGAGTCACTATAATGGTGGCAGGCTGCGACCGGCGCATGTTAGCTCCGGTGGCATCTTGTTGCTAAGGTGAACGTTCATATGGGAGTTTGTAAGGACGTGTTTGGATGAACCTTAAATGGTTGAAATTCAATTGTATTGAACTTCTGTATCATTTTATGCGTGTGAGATGTGCTTTGTGAGCTGAGGTCCAAACGCTGCCCAAAGGATATGTTATTGTAGAATATGCTTCCGGAGATATTTGTAGCACACAAATTTCACTTTACAGTTTACACATTTTTACTGTATAGTTTTATTTTGGTCATTTATATGTATATATATACATATATATACATTAATTTAGGCTTAATTTTTAGTTTCTTGTTGTAGATATCGGAGAATCAAGAGCAAAGACCGACAAGAAAACTAGAAAACGCTCGTCACAGCCATACCCTTCATCACTAGATCAGGTGAGTCATTTAAATATTGGAGACTTCACACATTGTATCACATTAACAATGTTTGCTTTATAGGGTAAATTATGGTGATATTATACATTTTAATAGCATACAATTAATTAATTTTTGGCCTTAGGATCATGATCATATCAATCACATAAAGATAAAGAGTAAACAAAAAATCAAAACACGTCAAAAAAAAAAAAAAGACGGTAACATTTAAATATGTAACGATCATTGTATATATTTAAAATATGAAATATAAAATATCTGATTTTGTTTCCATTTGTCATGAAATTAATACGGAAATATTATAATATGTCGAGGCCTTACAAAAAACTTGGCATTGTAAAATTCACCTATGTCCTATGGGAGCGATGTTACAATGTCATCTATTTTATTGTCGCTAAATTTAGTTCTTTTGAGGAAAAAAAATGAATACAGTGACAATGACTACACCTTTAAGTGTGTCTTTGAGATATTTCCTCCTTTGGAATAAATAAATAAATAATTTAACTTTTAAATTAAAAAATAATTTAAAGATCACCAAGGCTCAAGACAAAAGGAAGTAACATTATTACCTCTCTCAATCAGAAGGGTCCTCAAAAATAGAAGCAAAGTTGGAGTATTTGACACGATAGCTTCATGAAAAATATCTAATGTGCTTTTCAGATCAAAATAGAAATACCTTGAGTAGTTGGCCCTACCAAGCATGCTAAATTAGAACTTGATGAAATTAAATACATCTTCCCAACTAACTAATGTCACTTTTTCTTTATGATTAATTTTAGAAAAAACCTTCGCTATTTAATTTAATCAACTAATCTCTCTTATATCCAATTTTTCACCTATATTTTTCAATTTCATCACATTACTCTCACCTTCACATCTCAATCTTTAGTTAGGGGTAATTTCATTTACACTCCCTAAAATTTATTTTATATTCAATCAGATTTCCTCAAGTTTAAAAAATTTCATTCAGACTCCTTATTTTTTCCGACACACATCATTTACACATCTTAATGTCACTTAATACCTAAAATATTCTCAATGTTGAAATATGTGATGTCTTAAAAGAATGACTCAATTTCTTTATTACTTTTAAATTTTATTATCTCTATCTAATATTTTTTCACTTTTTAACGTTATAATCTTATTATATAAATAATTTACTTTTACCCAAAAAAAATTATATATGTACTTGTAATTATCTATGGATGCTCACATGGTATGCGATCACAGGTTGTTCCACAGCTTGGGAAAACAGCAAGTGCAATGGAAGAGAGAGACCAGCGTGATGTCCCTTCAGTTAACCCAACAGCTTAAAAAGATTCTTCCTTCTAGCTAGAATTTAGAAGGGTTTTCTTAATTTTCCCATTGTTTTGGTAATTATTTTAATTGTAGTGTTATTTTTAGTAGTGGAATATCACCAGAGACGTGTCGAAGGTGTAGTGGCTAGATATGAGCATATATATAGAGAGAGAGAGAGAGATGAGTTTATTGGGTACCTGTCAAATTGGCTTAAAAGAGGTTGCATTTATAAGTGGGTAAAATTTCTCAATCTTAATTGGCTTTTTGAATAATAAGTGGGTACTAACTTTTCAAAAGATACTTAAAGATACTTTTATTTCTCTTGACAAACAAGACCCAAATATGATTAATTAGGTTGTTTGAAATCTTAATCTTCAATAAAAATCATATTGACATTGATTATAGAATCTTGAAAGTGCATGTGGCCTAATTTTATATTGGAATAATCATGATTAATTAGATTAACAATGATTTCTCCGATATTTTAAGTTGAGTAACCAAGAAGATTGTTAGATCTTTTGTAATGAGTGAACTGATCTATAGTGAGGAAATCACATTATGTGCCAAATAGTTAACAACATTTAACTAACTTCTCTAATTAATTAGGTACGTAATCTTTTCTTTTCACGTTATATATATATATATATATATAAATTTGGATCCCCTAATTATTTCGCTAATATGATTCACTGTGTAAGAGGAATTTATGTGAACTAATTGTTCTTTAAACCCATTTTATTTAAAATATGCTCTCCATAAGACATAAAATTAAACTTCTCTTGTAATCATTGATAAACTTTGAACTTTTCCCAACAGCTATATTATGCTATTATTCTTAAAAACTCAGTATTCCTAATTTAATATTCAAAATTAATTAGAAAAGGATTATAAAGTACCTAAAAACTATCGGATTTGACAACATATCGAATTCTTTTAAAATTATGAATACGTAATAGAGTACACCCACAAGTATCGTACAAGTAGAAATTTATCCGAAATGTATGATATTGTGACACTGCTATACAGATAAAGCACTCTTGTAATACAAAGAAAACACAAAAAATATTTGAATATAAATATTTAAAATAAAAATAAAAAAATTAAATAATATATATCAACAGGCTTATATCATACTCCAATTTGACCAGACCATATTATACAAGGACAACCATAGAAGTAGATTATCCATTGCTGGAAGAGAACCACCAGGGAAAAGCAACCCCTCCATCAAAATCTTTAATGCTCTCTAATTTCTCGGAACATCAAGAAGCATTTATCAAAGAAAATGAAGCAAACAGACTAACAAAATGAAGCAACTCTTTCACACACACACAGGTACATATTTGCTAGAAAACGCATGGGCTACTGAAAAAGCCGATTCATGTCATGTTCTAGCACTAGCAGTATATATGTAACGAAAAATGTCATCAAAATTATTAGTCGAAAATGTGCGCCTTGACAGCTTCTACGCGCCATTAGAGGATGGTGCAAGTGATTGTTGATGACGAGATCAGTCTACAAGATCAGTATCTTTCACACCAGCGGTTGATGACGAGCTGGACCTCCCATCCTTTTTCTGACCATCATCCTCCTCGTCAGATGCATCTTCAAGGAAGGAACCCTTTTTTAAGAGCTCCTTCACTTTGTGGTATTCATCATAATGAGCTCGCCTGTGCTCCCTGAAACTCACACCGTTCTTCTCTGCTTCAGAATCTGATCACATTTAGGATAGAATTGCCTTGTGTGTTAATTAAATGTTGGTAAGAAGATAGTCATATAATATCATATTTAGCAAACTCAATAAACTTGTATAACCCATCATTTTTTTATTATTTTGAGAATCGTGTGAAAAATATTAAAATTGAGAAAAAAAGAAGAGAAGAGAATAATAATCCCAGGAACAACTTATGACTCATGATCCAGAGCAACATATATGAAAATTATCCAATCCCAGATGACAATACAAGTGAAATTGGTCACTAACTTCATCTAATCTCTTCCAACCACAGTTTCCATCAAATCAACTATTACAAGCTATCCTTGAACATTGAACTTCTTGAATCGCTGAACTGTGGTCAAGAGAAACATATATAAAACATTCAATTTCCTACCCATGATGCCTTCGATAAAGGTAAACATGAGGCATAATTTCAACCAATCTCCTCAAATTTGTTCATAATTGTTCCCATTAGAGCGAGCATTTCTTAATTAGAACTTAAATAATTGCTTGACGTCATATCCCCAAGAAAGAGAGATAATAAGTAAGAAGAAAGCAATAGAGATAAATAGTGGCAGTGAGTTATAATATCCAACTAGGGAAGAATGAATAATAAATATAACTAAGCGGCAAGTTATTAAAAAAAAACCTTCATCATCTTGATCCATATGGTCCGCCTCATCCTCTGAAGATGTCCAACCAGAGTGCCGAGTACTAGAAGAAGCTACATCATTCAAAGCAGAACGTATTGCGTCTGCATCCAAGGTGTCACCAACATGATCATCGAAACTACCCCGTATAGGAGACGGGGATCCTGCAACAACAATGAAATCAGCTAAAATTGATCATGACAAATGATACAGTCATCAAAACCGAAAAGCTAGCAGCCATTTCCCGATATAGGTGGTGACCTTAATCTGAACCAGAATGCAAATTTGGTCCATATGTATCACTTTTACGTCTAGCGCATCTTCAATCTAAAAACATAAACCATCATGTCTTTTCTCACTACATTGGTCTTTGGGTGGGGGAAGGTAGGTGGGTTGGCAAATCATTTTCCTTTTTCTTCTTCTCCTATTATTTGCAGATCGAGCTGTCAACAAATGGCTACTGCATTAAAATAAAGTTACCCATTGCATAAATTTGCTTATATCTATGACTTGTAGGCACAGATGCTGTAGTGTCTTTGAAAATCATGTCATGGATTCATGATTGCACAATACTTACAAATATCTATAGATAACCACTTTCAGTTTCTTCTCTAGATTTGATATGGTTTAATGCATCTTTCAATTTATTCTAGTTTATATATCCTATTTTTGCCTTTGTCTACTTCTGTTTTGATATCTTTCATATATATATTTTCCACGAAAACTTTTCAAACTTGTTAAGCTTAATTTCTTATCAGAATGAACACTAAAAGGTTGTCTCTCGTCCTTTGGAAACAAAAAATTCTTATGTTTCTAATTCTAATGTCTTCAATGCACTCTTCCATCTCTCATAGAGAATGATGATGATCCATCGGAGGAGCCAAAAGAAGGGATTGGTGATGATTTTGTTGTGCCTCATAAGCCAAATAGAAATAGCTCCAAGAGAATCACTGAAGGTTCGGATCCCCAACAAAGAACAACTCCAACTTCTTGCCACCTTACTATCGGATTCACTGAAGATAATATTCATAAGCAAGAAGCTCCGTAAGGTTGCCCAAACCGATTATCATTTTAGTGTAATCCTTCACTTTTTTGGTAATAAAATTTCACCTACCCACAAAAAATAATACATATATATATATATAGACAAGAATAAAGAAGAGTAAAAGGAAGAAAAAAAGGAAAGGAAATAATTTATGGTGATTCATCACGAAACAATCTAACCAAACAACCTAAATCATCAAGTGTGGAACCGCAAAGCAAAATTGCTATACAAAGGGGGAAGACTGCATATTTCCGACTTGAGTAACCAATGTTTATATAACTGTATTGAGTACCTTTAGGGATCCTATCATAATTCAGCTTTTACAAAAGGCAAAAATTCAGAGTGCACCTATAACTCAACAAAAACTTCAAAGGTAATATATTCATAAAAAAATGAAAAGAATCATATACATGATATATGTATACGCAAGTACTTAAAGAGTGTAGATCAACATACCCTCATCATCGATCATGGGGTGATATGGTGTTTTAGGTTCAGTAATTTTCTGCCTTACGGGTTTGTTTGCTTCAATTTCACCCAGATTAGCTTCATTCCATCTTACATGATGCTCCCTGGTACCCCTAACAAAAAACTCAGAATAGCATATGTATTACTAAAACCCTCAAGCTATGTTAAAAATGCATTTTGTGAAGCGCTGCATGAACTTTAAATTTACATAGCTAGCAAAACAATCACAATACATTAACTAAAACAATATATAGCTGAATGATTTTATTCCCGTTTACTATATACTACAGTATGTATGAAATACCATTGCTTACAATCACACAACCATAAGAAAGACTCTGTTTGCAACCTCATGGATCAACTATTTACGAGTCTTATTGGGGACACATAAATGCAACCTTACATAAATAAACACAAAATAACAAATCAACATGGTAATCAGACAGCAAAACAAGTTTGGAAAAATTGACGTCCAATTATAACTCAACAGATGTAGTTTACTAATCCGTTGTGCTTGCAAGCTATGTTTCCCTAATGTAACAACAAGACCTGGATATGGATATTAAATATGTGTCCAACATACGTACCTAAATTAGACAGCTAGATCCTCTACCTTTGGTGATACAAGAAACATTACTGATATTTGACAGCAGCAAAGAGTCCCCCACTTATGAGATAGGTGAAAAGACTCTTCTCTTAACCATTTTCCATTTAGTCAGATAACATTTACTTTACTATTTACTTTAAAAAGACAAGTATGATACATTAGCTGCAGAGTATGTTTTTAGGTATGCAAAAGTTTCCATTACCAGTACATGTTCTGGACACATTACAAGCCAGGTCTCCAATAACACACCCACAAGGAAGACTCTGATTGCTCACTCACTGATCGATGATTTACCTGACTTTTCACGGACAAATTGATGCATTCTACTATAATAAAAAAAACTACATACCAAATGAACATGGTAATCAGAGAACAAAAAATGTTTGAAGCATCATTGAATCATAAGAGACAAAACTAAGCTTTGAATTCCTTGTTTTTAGAACTTATGCCAAATTAAACAATACAACAACCAAACCTGACATTATTCTTATCCTACACAGAAATTCCTTGTAAAGTCCATGAAGATCTCGGTCCTCAATACTTCATATAGCCGCATGTCAAAAAAGGGTGGCTAAAAACATGTGAATGAAAAACATATTTTAGTGGACCAACCATGTCTAAAACAGGATTACTGGTGATTCTACGGAAGTAACATAATGGTCTCCCATAGCAGTTCTTTGCATTTCTTTAATCTATAGAGCAATATTAGCATAAACAATTTCACCAGAAGTAGAACCAACAATCTCAATGAACCAGAATAGTAAAGCACACAGGTGAATTACTTCATCTCTGCAACCTTGTGGATCTTGAAAAACACCAAAGCACACCCAGTAAACGCAAATTAGCCTGGAGGAAAAGAAGAGATTAATAAAAAGAAACCTGATTGTTACATATCTTATATAACAAAATAACTTCAGTTTACATAACCAGTTGAATGAGACAATAACAGATTCAAGAGTTCTGAATAGCAGATTCAAGATTTGCATGTTCCTTATGATACATATAATTCCTATGTCCAACATATGAAAGTAACACCCCATTCTCATCTGGCTATTGTCAGCAAGAATCCAGGGTATTGAAGCTTTTGCCTCTCTCATGTGTTAAGAAGTGTGTAGACGAAGGTTGTCGCTTATGATCCAACATCATTGATGAAGATTTATGGCATTGAACAAGAAGAGAAACTACACAGAGGTGATAGTTACATGCAGAACTAAATATAGTGAAGATTGAGATAATAACAGAATATGATAACAACTCATGGCTCTCAAAAAGATATTGAATAATCAGTAAACTACTGTGAGGTTACCGTTACGAAGCTGATAAATTTACTTCGAATCTATGTTCTGCTGATCATAGAAGTCTAAATCTCTTTAGAGAGTCCCAAGTTATGTGCTCAGATCTCATTACCTTCCCAAGAAGGGAGATAGAAAACCTTGAAACCAAAATCCCTCGAATGTCTACAACTTGACAAAGACAAAAGACATTATTGCCGTATACCATAGGACAGAACAATAAAAATCAAATTCCTTCGAATTTCTACAACTTGACACAATTGAAAGATTTTGTATGCATATAGCACACATATATGATTTTTATTGCAGGCAAGGTGGGAAAGACTGTTAATAATCTTTCCTTATAAGTTATAACTAACTGCCTCAATAAGAGGAATGAAAGGCATATAAAGGTAATATAAATGAGTATGAGATTTTTACACCACAAAAAACCTATAAATTGCAGTGGTAACCATATTTTTACTGCTTCAAAACTTTAGGTTCATAGTGAATTTAGTTGTACTTACACACACACACACACACACACACATATATCGATGGTGAGACATATCCTATTTTCAAGAAGCTGCCAACAAGAAATGAATAATTAATTACAATTTACCACTTCCAGTATTATAAGCATAAGCAATATGGCGATGATGAAGCATTTCCTACATTTAGGAAGCGGTCAACTAGAAACAAATAAGTAATTACAACTTTCACTGCTTTTACGAGCATGATTACACTTAACACGAAAAGTTTTCAAAAGGTAGAATATACTTGAGTGACATCATTATCTCAATAATTGAAAATGAAAGTTAATTTACCAACAAATATAATCCAACTTCAAACACTAATTTAAATGAAATTCAATAGCATTAACAAAAAAATAATCCAAATAAGTGAATCTTCTAAACATTGCTCTAACTTCAGTCTGAGGTGTAATAAAGAAGAACTTTCATTGAGATTACAAAGTTCATTCTTGCAGATTGATTGTTTTGGATGACGAAATAAGTCAAGAAAAGTCCAGAGTGACATACTATTTAGAGAGACCCTCATCCCCAAAGCTTAATCATTTAAAGCCAATGAACAAATGATGACATATAATTCAAAAATCCATGTCCATTCCAATAGTTAGAATCTTGTAACAAACACCTACATTATGGTACTTATGGTCAATTACAGCATGGTAACATCCTCTACACCTATGAAATCAGCAACAATACTAAATCAGTCTGTAACAGGATATGCCTACCGGTACAAATAAAACATGGATTTGCTGGTTACGGACATTTCTATGCTAGCATAAAGCTCAATGCAAAAACTAAATCCTTCTGTACGCGGGGATAGATACCACAGCTTTTGGTGTTCTATGATTAACCTCCAAATAATGAGTAGTAGTTCGATCCTTTTTTTTTTTTCATAACACCACCATATACAAACTTTACATGGCAATTTCTTTTTATAAGTAAGAAGTATATTAGAAAGTGCTCAAAGGAGAGTGTGTCCCAAGAAGAAGCAAATAAACAAAACCCTAAGGGGCTAAAGAAGCACCCATAACCAAACAGAAAAGAGAAGATATGAATAAGTCTTCTATGGCCCCTATCGATGATTAAACCCCTTCTCGGGCTGCGGCCCTTCCAAAAATACCAACAAAGACAAAGAAGCGCCGCACGAGCACCCAAAACATCCTATCCAAACAACCGAGCAACAAGCACCGACATCTGAACTAGAATAATTCTTCCAAAATCATCATCTTAACTATAACAATTCATCTAAAAACTAGAAATCTAAAGACCATTACCAAACTGCGGTACCCGTTGATCAACAATGTCAAATAGGGATGGACTAGGTAGAAACAATCTTCTACATTATTTGCATCAAATGAGTGCTATAAGACTCGACTCTGTTAACACACTTTAACACCCAACCTCTTTCTTTCCAGAATCTAGGGTTCATACATATATCAAAAACCCAAAATCCAAAAAGCACCCAATCAATATATATGCCAAGAATTCGATCACATAAACAATAAAATCCAATGTTAGAAGTAATTACCATACTAGAACATTCTATGGAACAGAAAAACACAATCAGACTAAAATTTTCTATTTGAAAAACAATTAAACAAATAATGGACAGGAAAAAAAAATTACACAAACCCTTATAAGTTATAACACAAGGAACAAATTGCATAACATTTGAGGCAATACTATATATTCAATTAACAACAAAATAATAGAAGATGATACTATATCAAGAAACAAATAAAACCCAGTACCGAATAGGCCGTCAATTTTGTATTGAGCAAACAGTGAATCACAAGCAAGAAATATTCAAACCAAAATCAATATATCGGAAAGCAATTGAGTACCGAGGCCAAAAACGAGAATTTGAACGCAATCGGAGAATTGAATAGTACATATACAGAAAGGGAGAAGATATATATATATACATACATGTGAATATTAGCAAATGGTCTACGAAAACATTTGCGCTTCTTTCGATATTCTCGATTTGTTTATTGTTTTGATATGATAGTTTTGGCCCACTATTTTATACCATCAACTTCTCTCTCTTTTTTGCATACTTCCCATATTACCACTTGCTTCCTATTCAGGGGGCGGAGCTCCTTGGAGGGGCCATATGTAATTTTGTGTGAAATAAAATATTTATTTTTATAAGCTATTAAGGAAATTTTTGAAAACTTTTAAGGGGGTATGTGTAATTTTTTTAAGGGGGGTATATGTATTTTTTTATGAATTTATTAAGGGGGGTATATGTAGTTTCTTATGAATTTATGTGTAATATATATAGACCTGTCAATGGATTGGATTTTGATCCGAATCCGATCCGATTAGCCGGATATGGATTGAAAATAAAATCCGATAACCCGATTAGGATCCGAATCCGATAATCCGATTTCTTAACAAATTGGATTTGGATTTATGCTAATCCGATCCGATAATAATCCAATCCGATTAATTTTATATATACACATATATATTATGTTATTAATATGTAAATATTAAATAATATACTTAATTATGTTTCAATTTTTTTTTTCGCTTTTTCATTTTTATGTTTTTATAGTCATGTATTATAAGCATTGATTGTAAAATATATAATTTAGTGTTTAATATTCTTAAAAAATAACATAAAAAAATAATAATAATAATAATTTTTTGTAATTTTTTTTACCTAATCAGATCGGATATCCGAAAATAAATAAATTCGGATTTGGATCAATTAAGTGAAAATCCATCGGATTATCGGGTCGGATCGGATCGGATATAAGCTTATCGGATTCGGATAGGGTCAGGACAGATCCGATCTGAATCCGACCCGTTTACAGGTCTAAATATATATATATATGATTTTGGAGTACTAAAGAGAAATTTGAAAACAAATTAAGAGGGACCATGACCCTCAAGCCCATTTAGCTTTTGTTTTTGGCTTTTTTCCATAAATAAAAGAGAAACAAAAGTCGTTTTGAGAAGTTAGTACCCGCTAACTTCTTCTAAACGTTTTTCCAAGGTCAAGAAGTTCTTCTAAATTTTTTGTTAAACAACGTTCAAAATAACTTCTTCCTCCAGAAAATCAAAAGTAACTTCTAAAAAGCCAATTCAAACAGGGCCTCAGTGGGGAAAGCATGGCTCAACCCTATTGCTATTTGATATTTTTTTTATGCAAAATTATGTTATTTTTAAAATATATAATATATAAATAAAATGTTAAAATCACTTGGTATGACATTAGCAAAAAAATATCTTGTATTATCCCCACCAATTCAGGCACGGATTTATAAAATTATAATACTTATATGGATAAATTACTCTGACCTCCCTCGAGGTTTCACATAATTATTCTCATATTAAAGTTTGTGTAAATATATTCTGACCTCCATTATAAGATTAATAATATATCAACATTTTTGTGCATATTGTAAAGTATCCTTAACTTAAGTGTTTCAAACTGAAGCAATTTATGATTTGCATATCTAATGACATCATATCATTTAAACTACTAAAATATTACTCATTTGACATCACTCAAAACATCTTTATCCCTTCCCATGCAAATTGGTTAGGTTATTTTGACATAATTTACTCAGTTTAAAACACTAAATTTATGTGTACTTTAGTAAATGCACAAAAATATTAGTGTAATATTAATCTTACAGGGGAGGTCAGAGTAAATTTACACAAACTTTAATCTGATAGTAATTATACAAAATCTTAGGGGAGGTCAGAATAATTTACCCTACTTATATTATGCACCTATATATCTTAAAACAACTATACATATGCCCCACTACTATTATGCAAAATCTTTTAATGCCTCACTAAAAATTAGGGGTGGCAATTTGTGTCCAATTTGTATATCCGGTAGTGTTCGTGTTGGGTTGAGATCATGTCAGGTTGAAATAGGTCATGTAAAAAAAAATCGGTTAATATACGTATCAAATATGTTCAATCCTAATCCAACCCATTATTTAAATTTTAAACAGGTAACCCGACCCAACTCATATAACATGTTTAACTTATTTATCATAAATATTAAATTGAATTTAATACGACCCAACACGAAATGAACTATTTGACATGTTTGTCAGCAAAATCAAATTGAATTTGACACAACTCAATTACATTTTTTTGATATATTTCAACTCATGATCAATTAGAGAAGAGAAAAAATAAAAATATATAAATTCATGTCGTGTTGCTCGAGTTTAACCCTAACCTGACACTAACCCTGTTAATTTATGTCTTGTTCATGTCCTGTCTCATTTTTTCAGCTCTAATTAAAGTAGTAAGTGTAATTACAATTTTACCCCTTCAAGATATGATATATTATACTTGCACTCCTTATTCTTTGGGAAATTATAATTTAACCCCCTCTAATTTATAAATAATAACAAAACTCCTCTTTAGCGAACCTCTGACATAATTAACATTTACGTCAACAGTTGACTACGGGTGAAATGACTATAATACCCTAATTTATTTATAAAGATATATTTTAAATGGAAAATAGGCATGAGTATTAGGGTTGCATACGGTTCGGTTTGGTACGATTTTTGAAAAACTTGGAACCAAACCATTCTCAACGGCTCCTTGAAAATAAGACCCAGAACCAAAACCATTTAGTTAAGGAACCAAACCAAACAAAAAAATAACGGTTCGGTTCGATTCCGAACCACAAAAATTATGAAAAACAATATTGTCAATTTCAAAACTAAGAATAAAACTCTTAAACCAAAAACTACACACACGCGCACCGCCATCCCTAAAAACTCACACACATGTGCACTAAGAGGATGAGAGAGAGAGTGTGTGTGTGTGTTTTAGAAATATTGTTTATGAAGTTTCATGATTTTTTTTATTGCATTTTTTTTTCTTTTAATTTAAGACATACCTTTAGTCAAGAGAATTGTTGAATGTCCACGAGTTAAAACAGAAAAGTTGTGAGTCTGTATTTGTGTGTGAATCAACACATATTTAGATATTTATAGAGAGGGAGAGAAACTAACCTTTTGTAGAAAGCTTAGAAGCCGATAGAAATGAAAAAATGAGTTATGGTGGCCGATGATGAGAGTGGATGCGAGAGCTGAGGGGGGCTATAAAATATATGATTTTTATGTATATACATGTAACATTTGTTTGGATGGTAAAAAACTATTAGGATAAACTTATAATTTAATTTAATATACTAATTTGTATTTATATAGTGTTATAAGTTTATATGAATTTATAATTTTATTAAATATGATGTAATTCTATAAATGAGTTATACATAAATATATATATTTAATTTATATCGGTTCGGTTTGGTTCTAGACAGTCTAAAATCGGAACTGAACCAAATTAGAACGGTTCTGGTTTTTGAGAACCGGAACCAAAGCATCGGTTCGGTTCGGTTTGGACCGGTTCTACGGTTTCACGATTTTTTGTGCATCCCTAATGAGTATATGAGTAATTTCATATCTTCAGTCACTTGATTCGAATGCGGATCAATTTAAGGAGGTGAAACTGTAATTTTTCAAAAAAATAAAAAATACGGGTATAATATATCATATCTTGAGGGGGTGAAACTGTCATTATCCCTAATTTAAAATAGATTAGAAGACTAGTTATAAATAAGGCTGCACACGGTTCGGTTTGGTACGGTTCTTGAAAATTTTGGAACCAAATCATTATCAACGGTTTCTTGAAAACAAGAACCAGAACCAGAACCTTTAGTAAAAGAACCAAACCTAACCAAACCATAAAATAACAGTTCGGTTCGGTTATGAACCATGGTTCCGTAAGTATGTTCTTTTAAATTATACATAACATACATCAACATAAATTATGAAAAATAATCTTGCCAATTTTAAAACTAAAAATAAGACTCTTAAACCAAAAATTACACACACACGCACCCCCACCCCCAAAATCTCTAACACATACGCACTAAGAGGATGAGAGAAAGAGAAAGTTTTAGAGATATTGTTTATGGAGTTTCATGATTTTTTTTATTGTGTTTTTTTTTTGAATTGCAAACATAACTTCAGTCAAGAAAATTGTTGAATGTTCATGAGTGAAAACAGAAAAGTTATGAGTCTGTATTTGTGTGTGAACCAACATATATTTAGAAATCTATAAAAGGGGAAAGAGAAACTAACTTTTTATAGAAAATTTAGAAGCCGGTGGTAATAAGGAGATGAGTTATGGCGGATGGCGGTGAGAATGGATGTGAGAGATGAAATGGGCTATAAATTATACTCCCTCCGTCCCAATTTAAGTGTCCATTTTGGAGAATCTAACTTTTTGAGATGATGACTTTTATTGGTGTGATAGAGAATGAAAAACTAATTTTACCAAGTGATGTGATGCTTGTAGTTTAAATATTTTATAATTTGAATGATTGAAGGGTAAATTGGTAAATTAATCAAATAAAGTGGCATTGACTTTTCTTATTTTGAAATAGATTGAATAGTGAATGTGAACATTTAAATTGAGACGGAGGGAATAAATTTTTTATGTATATGCGTGTAATATTTGTTTGGATGGTAACAAACTATTAGCGTAAACTTAAATTTTTATTTAATACACTAATTTATATTTATTTGATGATATAAGTTTATATGAATTTATAATTTTATTAAATATAATATAATTGTATAAGTGAGTTACATATATATATATATATCTAATTCATATTGGTTCGGTTTGATTCCAGATAGTTTAGAATCGGAGCCAAATTAAATTAGAACGATTCTCTTTTTTAAGAACCAGAATCAAACCAAACCAATTCAAAACCCGAACCGAAACACCAGTTCAATTCGGTTTGAACCGGTTATAATGTTCCCGGTTTTGTTCTGCACCCCTCTTTATAAATACATCATGCGTGACATAATTGAGCCCTAACCGAACCTTAATTTCTGAGCCGTCGTACGTTGCTGACTGAGGAGAAATTTAAACTCTCCTTCTCATCCTTTGTCTCCTTTTCTCTTTAGGAAAAGAATACGAAGACTATATATATGTATATATGTAATTCTACCTTTATTGATTCTTATTCTTATGGTGTTGCTTAGCCAGTTCTGAAGTTTAAGATTATTGGAAACTTGCAGGTATGTTGTTTCTATTATTCATATTCCTAGTAGTTGCTGTTTGTGTTTGATTCTTGCCCACCCTAAATACAATATACATATATATGTATATGTATATATTATATCACGTATTCGAATGCTCAAGCAAATTTAATTATCCAATTATATTAATAGTTTCTGTTTTTTTAGTTTTATGAGTATATAACATGGGATTAGAGTTCCTATAAATTCGAAATCTTACTGATTGTGGGGATATAATTAATAATTCTCAATAAAAAACATGACAATTGTTTTTGTGGGTGAGACCTGTTGTTTGAGACTGGGTAAATTTGATAGTAGTAATGAAAAATAGTTTTATTGAGTAGTTTTTGAATTTTTATTAGCAAGTTTGTTATTTTGAGTGCATGATGGAATAGACGCTATACTTCTTATTAATTCAAATGATCTATAAGTATATTCTATTATGGTGAATGAATTATTTTTGTTTAAGATTATTGAAAAGTGATGATGCGAATTAGTTTTTTTTCTTTTGTATTATTGGATGTGTAGAAATTGCACTGGTTATTATGGGTAGTATGGAGGAGTCAGATTGGGAATGGCTCCCGGAGCACTTGCTGGACCTGATACTCGACAACTTGGTTTCCTTCAGTGACTACGTTCGCTTTGGTGCGGTGTGCAAACAATGGAAGTGTGTGGCCAGGGCGAACAAAGTTAAATTCCTTGAAAATAGAGATTGCAAACAAGTTCCATTCTTGATGGTACCCAGCCATGATAATAGTGAAGAGAGAAGAAGTTTATACAGCATTACTCAGAACAAAATATATGATTTTCAGTTACGGGTGCCTTATAAAAAGAGGTTTTCTGGTTCCTCACATGGCTGGTTGTTAGCCGTGGCAGAATCTATGGGCATAACTCTAATGAACCCCTTCTCTGGTGCTACCATTGAGCTTCCTCCACTTCATGAATCTATCTTTATCATGCCGCCTCGTGAAGTTCTTATTAATAAGGATGACTTCGAGCCTTTCCTCATGGATGGTTACCCCTTCTCTTGTGATGATTATGACGGAAGTGACTTTGAATTTGATGTTGTGAAGGCTGCATTGTCAGCTGATCCTGCATTGTCTCCTAATGACTATATTGTTACCGCCATCTATGGTGGCTGCAATAGACTGGCATTTATTCGAGCAGGAGATGAAGATTGGACTTACATTGATAAAGAGAGATTTAAAACCATCCTTGACGTAACCTTTTATAGAGGCCACATCTTTGCAGTTGATTATTGGGGAGGAGTAATAAGGATTGATGTTAATAGAAGCATTGGGGAAAGTAGGTATCCACAAGTGGAGGTAATTGCACCGCGGATTAAAACGAATCCTGATCATCGGACATATTTTGTTGAATCATCCAGCGGGTATTTACTCCTTGTACTAAGGGATTTTGTTCTTTCAGATGATATCGAGCATGAAACTTCCAAGTTTAAGGTTTTCAAGTTGCTCTTAGAGCAATGTGAGGAGGGTTGGCCTAAATGGGTTGAAGCGGATAACTTGGGTGAAGACACCCTCTTCAAGGAAAATAATCATTCCATTTCTGGGGGTTTGCCTAAATGGGTTGAAGTGGAGAACTTGGGTGGAGACACCCTGTTTTTGGGGGACAATCATTCCATTTGTGTTTCAGCATCCAAATGGCCTGGATGCCAGCCGAATTCTATAAATTACACAGATGATCTTATTGACTATCGCCATCATCCCCCAAATGGGCGCCGCGACATTGGTGTGTTCAACATGGAGAATGGAAGTTTTGGAAAACATTACATACTTCATCCTTCACATAATGATATGCCACCCTCAATTTGGATCGTGCCAACTGTGTTAGAAAATTGAGTATAGAGTTAATTGTTATGGAGTCTTCTAATCACTTATAATTTTATTTTGATTATTTAGCTTGAAAAATATTTATTTTTATCACTTTCTTTAGCAAAGGATAGATCCAGTTTGTAAGACATATAACTCAATACTATTAGGGAATTGTAAATTATTTTGTGCTTATAAGAAAGTTTATGATTTTGTCCATTTTTGAGTTTGAAAGTTCCAGTTTTTTATTCTCTGTTAGCATCATGAATCATAGTCCATAAAATGAAGGGTGGAAATGAAGTGGTTCGTAATTTTTTATGGTTAAAGTGTCCTTTGTAATGACATCCTGCTCCCAAATATGGTATGGTCATATGTGGGTACCTTTACATGATGTACTAAAGAGAGATTTGGATGACATTGATGAAGGAAGCCTATGTCTTGGCTTTAGTACGTGGTCTCATTCTTGACAATGGATCTCAGTTTGGCTGAAAAGGGCACAGCTGTACAACTTTGGTTCCATTTTCTCTTGATACGCACAGAAGCGATTTACATTGGCGCAATTATGTATCTTTTATTTTGGTCAATAGCCTTACTTGTTCAATAAATTCTAATGTGCGCTTGCATTTATTTGTTCAGTTTGTACGCAAGGATGGAAATGAGGAAATGGTGGTGGATGTATGGCTGTGGTCTAGATAAACTGCTGCTACAGCCCCTTTTTTCCATTAATCTTCTCACAATCAAGCCAAATCATCTCTCTCACAAAACAAATAAACGCCGGTCTGACTGTTCATCTTCTCTCATAGATTAAGCCACTGAAGTGCTACATTTATTTGAGTTTTAGCAGATCATTTTCTAATTCTGCGTTTTGTTGGTGTGAAGTGAAGTGTTGTAATGAGATGTTTATTCAAGTGTTGGGAATATAATTCTTATTCCATGTGCATTGTATGTACCATTTTCAATATAACATAATACTGATTTTTATTCCAGAAGGCAAACTAGGTAGTAAGTGTTACTTTCTCATAGTGTCCAGTCATCCCTCCGAATCATCTCAACTTTCATCACCAAGGTGTGAGACCCCGCCTCCCCATCTCTTACCATCCTGCAAAATTAAATAATGATAATTGTCTTAGATTCCAGTTGAAGTGAACATCTCAATAATAATAATAATATTGCTCTTTAAAGAATACTAAAATAAGAAATCACCGACTTCTTTTCTCCAGTTCGTGAATTTAGTGATCACGACTAGGATAATGGTCTGCAAACAAATGCCTCCCATCATCCCACTTCAAATCACAAATAGAGGAACGCATGAGAGAAAGAGTTCAATGTTAGGGTTCGCACACCCTATGTACGAAGCCGTGCACACCTGCAAATCAGAAAACGCACACAAACACACCAAACAATCGACACAAGAATATATACGTGGTTCAGCCAAATAAGCCTACGTCCACGGAGAGCACCGTTTCACTAAAAATCACTGAGAGGATTACAAGGGGGTGATTCGCAGATCACACACGCACACACACTGTGTATACTCACGCCCGTATCACCGGAATAATATAAACGTATATTATTCCTAACTCTCTCTCTCTATTTCTGTGTACACAATTCAATAGGAGAAACCCTATATTTATAGGTGAGGATATAGAGGTGGGTTTCCCAATCTTCCGATGTGGGACAAGTTAATATAACAAAGTAGTCATATTATATATATATGCCAATATATAACAATCTTCCACTTGACGACTTTGCCTTCATCAATCAACTCCATCAATGATCAGTGCTCGGTGCCCTCATTTCTGTCTTCAAGCTTAAAGACCAACTGAAGTTGCGCACAACTTCAGTTTCTCTGTTGTCACCACTTTGGTCAACATGTCGGCCAGATTCTCGCTTCCTTGAATCTTCTTAAGTGTTAATACTTCATCCTCTAATAGAGATCTGATAAAGTGATAACGAAGATCTATATGCTTGGTTCTCGAATGAAATGTTGAATTTTTCACCAGATGTATAGCACTCTGACTATCACTATGCAAAACACTCTTCCCTTGCTCGAATCCCAACTCTGCCAACAAACCCTGTAACCAAATCATCTCTTTGCTAGCCTCTGTCACAGCTATATACTCAGCCTCTGTAGTAGATAATGCTACAATCCTCTGTATCTGCGAAATCCAACTGACTGCTGTAGTACCTACTGTAAAGACATAACCAGTAGTGCTTCTTCTGTGATCTATCTCACCAGCAAAATCTGAATCTACATAGCCATGTAAATTCACTTCACCTTTTCCAAAATAAAGGCATCTGTTTGTGGTACCTCGTAGATATCGCAATATCCACTTCACTGCTTCCCAGTGAGTCTTTCCTGGATTGGACATGAACCTGCTGACTGCTCCCACTGCATATGCAATATCTGGTCTTGTACAAACCATTACATACATCAAGCTACCAATAGCTGAAGCGTATGGAATACTGGCCATGTTGTTCCTCTCTGCTTCTGACTTGGGAGACTGCTTTTTGGATAATCGAAAATGACTAGCCAAAGGTGTGCTAACTGACTTAGCATCACTCATGTTGAACCGCTTCAAAACCTGTTCAACGTAGTCAGCCTGAGACAACTGCAAAATTCCCTTCTGCTTGTCTCTGATGATTCTCATACCAAGAATCTGTTTCGCTTTGCCTAAGTCCTTCATCTCGAACTCTTTTGCCAACTGCTTCTTCAACTTACTGATTTCCACAAAATCAGATCTAGCTACTAATATGTCATCAACATAAAGTAGGAGGATAATGTAACTCATGTCAAACCTCTTGAAGTAGCAACAATGGTCAGCGTTGCACTTGATATAACCATGTCTCTGCATAAATCCATCGAATTTCTTGTACCACTGTCTTGGAGCTTGTTTCAAACCATACAAGCTCTTTTCCAACTTACACACAAGTTTCTCTTTCCCTTTCTCTAAGAAACCTTCCGGTTGCTGCATATAAATCTCCTCCATTAGGTCACCATGGAGGAAAGTAGTTTTGACATCTAACTGCTCTAGGTGCAAACCCTCTGATGCAACAATGCTAAGAACTGAACGAATGGTAGTCAGTTTCACAACCGGAGAAAATACGTCGTGTAGTCGATTCCTGCTTTCTGCTGAAAGCGTTTTACTACAAGTCTCACCTTGTACCTCTTAGAACCATCATGTTCTTCTTTGACTCTGTAGACCCATTTATTATGGAGAGCTTTCTTTCCTACCGGCAGCTCGGTTAGCTTCCATGTCTTGTTGGAAATAAGGGACTTCATCTCATCTTCCATTGCAAGCTCCTACTGGCTCGCATCTACTGCACTGCATGCTTCATCAAAATACTCTGGTTCTCCTCCATCTGTGAGCAACAAATAATTCATGTATCTCCGATTCGGCACATGCTGCCGTGAAGACCTCCTAGGTACAGGAATAGGAGTCGGAGACTGCGGTGTATCAACCTGTTGAGTATTTCCATCTGCAATATGTTCGTTTGACTGAGTACTCTCACTATCTTGAACATCATCTAACTCAACACACACAGGATCACTTTGTGCTGTAGGCTCTGAGGTTGTTGTGTGTCTGTCCTTGTACATAACCTTTTCATTGAACACTACATCTCTGCTTCGGATCAGTTTTCGGTTCTGATCATCCCACATGCGGTAACCATACTCGTCACCACCATAGCCAATGAAAATACACTTTTGTGACTTGGGATCAAGCTTACCCCTCATAGGGTCACTAACATGTACATATGCAACACAACCAAAAACTTTTAAATGTAAAAGTGTTACCTCTCTACCGCTCCAGACCTCTTCTGGTATTCTGTGCTCCAATGGTACTGATGGACCACGATTGATTAAGTACGCTGTTGTACTGACTGCTTCTGCCCAGAACTGTTTCGGTAACCCTACCTGAATGCGCATGCTTCTGGCTCTCTCAGTCAATGTCCGGTTCATCCGTTATGCTACGCCATTCTGTTGTGGTGTACGTGGAACAGTTCTCTCTAATCTGATACCGTTCTCATAGCAAAATCTCTTAAACCCGGTGTCTTGATACTCTCCACCATTATCGGATCGTAATCTCTTGATCTTCAAACCCGTCTCATTCTCTATCATAGCCTTCCAACTCTTGAACACACCGTACACTTCAGATTTATGTTTCAAGAAATAAACCCATACCTTTCTGGAATGGTCATCGATGAAGGTGACGAAATAGGACTTTTCGCCAATAGATGAGACATTTGCTGGCCCCCAGACATCAGTGTGAACTAGCTCAAGCTTCTCCTTTCTGAGTTCCCTGCCGCTTTTCTGAAAACTAACCCTCTTCTGCTTACCGAATACGCAATCCTCACAGAAGTCGATATCAATCGAATTTAGACCTGGTAGCTTTCCCTTTGCGAGCATAACCTTGATCCCTTTTCACTCATGTGACCTAGCCTCTGGTGCCACAAATTATGATCCTCCTTGCTTTCTGCAATTGTTATAAATGTGCTAGCCTTAGTGGTAGTGTACAACGTACCTGTTTTCTTTCCTCGTGCTATAGTCATAGCTCCCTTGGAAACTTTCCACTTATCTTCATTGAAAGTGGTCACATAACCTTCACTCGCCAACTGGCCTATTGAGATCAGGTTCTTCCTCAAGTCTGGAATGTGTCTGACATCCCTCAGCTTCCATATCGATCCGTTGAGTCTGATATGTACTTCACCCTTGCCAACAACACTGCAGGGTTGATCGTAACCTAGATAAACCTTGCCAAGGTTTCCAAGTGCATAGCTCTCAAAGAGCTCTCGACTTGAGGTGGCATGGTATGATGCTCCAGAGTCCAAAACCCAAGACTCTGCTTTGCTCTCCAAAGAGCATATCAGTGCATCATCTGCTTCTTCTAAGACAATATTTGCCTCTGTCTTGTCATCCGCTACCTTCTGCGGGGATCTACACTGGTTCCTTAAATGACCAGTCTTGCCGCAATTCCAACATTCGATTGCTTTAGAATTTCTGGGACCTCGAGACTGTGATCTTCCCCGTCTTGACTTGGAATGGCCATGCCTTTGGTTTCCGCCTTTCTGTTTGCTCGAACCTCTGCCTCTGGTGTCGACATTCAATGTTGTGCCACTGCTTGAAGAGTCTGACGACTGTCTTCTGATCTCTTCTGTGAGTACCATACTCACAACGGTATCATACTTCAACGGGTCTATCCCTGAAGAATTACTGATTGCAGCCATTGTGGCGTTCCAGCTTTCTGGCAATTGATTAAGGAGAAAAGCTGATTTCACCTTGTCTTGAAACACTACTTCAATTGATTCCAACTGCCCATAAATGTCATTAAGCTTACTGAGATGTTCACCAATATTCCCATTCTCGGACATCTTCAGATTCGTCAATCTGCTGATAAGATGTAATGTATTTGCTCCAGACGGCTGTTCGTACATCTTCGAAAGTGCTTCCATGAGAGACTTTGCAGTCTTCTCTTTCCTGATATTGAAGGCAACAGATTTTGCCAACGTCAATCTGATCGTGCCAAGAGCCTTACGATCGAAGATATTCCACTCCTCTTCTTTCATCGAATCTGGCTTCGTCTCTTCTAGCGGTTGATACAAATTTTTCTGGAATAACACATCCTCAATTGCATCTTCCAATAGGTAAAGTTTGTACCATCAAACTTGTCGATCATTACTGTCTTTTCTTCTCCCATAGCTCCCACTGAGCCTATTAGAGATATTCGGAGTGCAAAACCGAGTATACGGTTGCGTCGGGGGTGGTTCAAAACCTTAAGAACGCCTCTGACCGCGTTCAAAACGGGTCAAAAACGACTCCAAACGGGCCAAAACAAATTCGCACAAAAGACAGAAATTTAATCACGAAGTCAGTACCTTCTCAGGGTGCGTGCGGGCGCGTCCCTTCTCTGATTGGGCTGATTCTTACGCCAAAACGTCGGGATTTGAATTCTATTTCCGTAAATATATTATACGCCTCGTTCCGATAAACGATGCTCCGGAAAATCACGCCGAACCGAAACTGCTGCTCGACGGAGCCAAAAAACTGGTCGGAACTTCAGGCGGCGCGTGGGGGCGCGTGAGGACCTTTTCGGCAACGTGCTTGACACTGCTGGCTTCGTCTCGTCGAGCCAAAGCTCCTGGTATGGTCGGTTTCTGATTTAGGGCACTCAAAAAAATCAGATCTGGACCAGATCGTCGGGCTTCGTGATTTGCTCCAACCTGGGGCTCTGATACCACTTGTTAGGGTTCGCACACCCTATGTACGAAGCCGTGCACACCTGCAAATCAGAAAATGCACACAAACACACCAAACAATCGACACAAGAATATATACGTGGTTCAGCCAAATAAGCCTACGTCCACGGAGAGCACCGTTTCACTAAAAATCACTGAGAGGATTACAAGGGGGTGATTCGCAGATCTCACACGCACACACACTGTGTATACTCACGCCTGTATCACCGGAATAATATAAACGTATATTATTCATAACTCTCTCTCTCTATTTATGTGTACACAATTCAATAGGAGAAGCCCTATATTTATAGGTGAGGATATAGATGTGGGTTTCCCAATCTTCCGATGTGGGACAAGTTAATATAACAAAGTAGTCATATTATATATATATGCCAATATATAACATTCAAACGGGAACCCATCCCTCAAAAGATAACAAAATTAAATACGGCCTTAATACTCTAAATAATACCATGTCAATTTCTCAGAATCAACTTAGTAGAGTCTTGATACAAAAAGCAACATGAGTTGTACAACAATAACAAATATCTGAATTTCTACTGATTACAATAACTATATTAATCAATAATCACAAAGATGCAATCCTTAGCTGTGAATACACACTATTGACTAGGTAATGTATTAAGTAAATATTCTTATATCAAACCAATATAACAAAGAAAAATAAAGGCAGAACCTAATTACATACATCATATTCATTATATATATTTGTGTGATAGATACTATTACCCGTACAGACAACATGCCAGATACGTATAAATATACAAGTATAAATATATATGATTGAATTTGTATGAATTTAAATAAAAAATCTAGAAAGTGAAGTTGAATTGAGGGAATACCGAAAGAGGAACCCTCTAGTGCTTGCTTGCGAGCTTGTTGGCGGCATGAACCTTCTCGTCACACATGCAACACAAAGCCGCCTGTCTGCGCAACACATCATTTTCCATGGTCAGGTTGAATAAAGAATCTATGCAAATTTACTCTTAAGAATAGTTCTGAAATTTCCACTAATTTGCAGAATGGTGATTTGCTACCTATACACAGAAAAGCTAGAAAACACCAATTATATATACTTATATATAGATATATTTGTAGTAGTAAATGATATGTATCAAATATTTATCATTTTGACCCCTTAACTCACTATTGTTACAGGTTTTTTTTTGAATGCTAATTAAGAAACGCACATACCCACACATGAGCCCCATGGGGCTCGAAACCCTAACCTCCCCTTTGGGGAGGAAATGTGATACCATCAGGTTACAAAGTTTTTGGTTATTTGTTACGTTATTTCATTCCATTATTTGGTATTTTTATGTTGTTTGCGTGTTAAAGCATATTTCAGGAGACTTCGATAAATTAACTGAAGAGTGTGTTCTTTCTATCCAAGAGGGGAGTCAAAGAAGCAGTCTAAGACTAAAATGGCTCCCAAATAGCAAAAACGACATTTCCAGAAGCCGTCATCTTTAGCAAAAAGTATTGTGGCAGTCTTTTTGGTGCATTCACGGAGAAAAGTGTTTTCCATAAAATACCTACGCTTGTGCCTACGCTTTTAGTTTCAAAAAGTGGCTGGAAATTACATTTTTTCGCTTGGACCTACACTTGGAGGTACGCTTGAAGTGTAGAAGCGTAGGCTAGGTACACTTCAAGCGTATCTGCGGCAACGTTTTGTGGTTTTTCGAGATTTTTTCCTATTTTACCCCCGATTCGATTTTAAAACGTGCATGTGACTCCAGACCTTGATATACATGTATATATACTTATATATATATATCATAAGTTAGGATTTGCATGAGGTTAAGAGTGAAAATACTGAAAAGGGCCTCTCTATACCATTGCTTATATATACACGATCACATATCAGTGTAAAAAATAGACGTTTATTGGTGTTGTTCAGTTGTGGAGGTTCACGTTCATTCAGACTTGCTGCTGTTGAGAACCATATTCAAACCTAGAGATCCGGAGAAGAAGATCATGGAGATTATTTCTACATCAACGATGCAGTCACCTTCTACCATGGCCAACTAACTCGGTATCTAGGGTATTCTAGCAAAACCTTAGCCAAGTAATATAGTTCTTTCATTGTTTTCAATTGTAAAGAAGGGAAACTGTTGACCATACTGTGATGATTGTAGTAGTTAAGAGATCGTATAGATTTGCAATATAAAATTATATGTTTGTTTTAAATTCTTGTCTTAGATGGAATGAAAGTATGATTTTGCACAACTATGATTATTCAATATGAGCAGGAACTCAGATGCTTAATTATGGTTTTCTATACAATGGTGGTAATGAAACTTGAAACCCTAGGTTGACACAGGCCATGCCTTGACGATTTAATATAGACATGCTTTAGTTTATTTTCATGCATTAGGAGTAGATCAGAGTAACATAATTGACATGTACTAGTTAAGTCAGTCATGAGATGGGTTGTCGCAATCCGGTTGATGGTACTCCTTTTTGGGGTCATATTTAGCTATTTGCGGTACAACCTGATTCACAGTTATGGATCACACTCTTACAGTTGATACAGTGAGGAACTATATTATGCGGTTAGTGGTGGAGTGATGAAAACCCTAGTTTTCTCTCTCATCTGAATCACAATCAATTTACTTTACTTTTTAGATAATTTTAGTTAAAATAGATAATTTGGTCTTTGACCACTCAAACAAACCAATTTTCAGAAAATATAATTCAGTGTTTTTAAACTATTAAAGTGAACAATCTCAGTCTCTGTGTGATCAATATCCCTTACTCCATTTTCTATTCTATAATTGATACGTGCGCTTGCGTAGGGTAAAACCTAGCGTCGTTAAGGTGTTGTTTTTAACCACATATTTTTACACACCTGACGTCACATCAGTAAACCATTTGAACTCTATACTCCATGAAAATACTAAGAATACACTCAAGGTTTGTGCTCCCTTGAGGTTGGAAAAAAGAAGAACAAAATCGTAAAAGATTAGTAGAGAATGCGGTAGCAAACTAACAAGCTTCAAATAATGAATTTAAAATTGTTAAAAAAAAATCTCTTGAAAGAGAGAAAGGTCCTAATATAACTTAATATATTAGGAAATTTACTTACACAAACAGCAGGTCAAGAAACGTAAGCTCCTGTCGGTATCTCAACCAATTTTACTGCCTATAGTAAATAGGCAAACAAACTGTAACTATGGACAAAAATTATAAAGAGAAACAAAATCTTCTATAGTATGTTGTAGGTTGAATGGAGCTTGGTAAGTGAGTGGGAAAAGGAGAACGGGTACCCAGATTAATTGACACCATATATAGTATATTTCTGAGGGTAGTAGTTGTCAATGATGTAAAAACTATAAAACTTTTGGAAATACAAAATTAGATAAAAATGTATTTGATTTAACTTATTACCGAGTAGGGAATAGTGATACTTGAAAAGACGAATTTGACTGATTCCTTTGGAATAACTTCAACCGCTGATAATAAAAAATTGATAAGAAAAACAAGAAAAAACAACATAATAAAATGCATGTAACTTCAAAATAGTATTACGATTTATAAATTAAAGTCAATTTGGGGAGAACTATCAAAATACAAAGACATCCATAATTGTCATCCCGAGAAAGAAACTACATCATACCATGGAGACTATTTGGGGGCTTGTTGATGGGCAAAGAGTTTTCCGTCCCATTCCCGAAAAACTTTCCAATTTTGATCCGGTTTGCTCGTCTCCCGACCAATAATGATACTACATTCATACCATAATTGAAGTTAGTTAACTAATCTCTTATCCTCATCTAGCGTAAAGAAAGAAACAACAAATCCATATGCATGAGAATAAATAAGCCTACGTACTTGAACCTTGAACGAAGAATCCTGAGTAGATGATTAGATATATTTGTGGCTTCATTTTAGAACAACATAGAAGACTAATAACGAGTTTTATCACACTGATTTTTTAGTTCTGAAATTCAAAGGGTAAAACAGTTGTAACCTAAAAAATTCATTGCAATAGCCCAAAAAAAAAAAAGAATCATAAGTAGAACTTAGTTTTCTATCTTGATTCTGCAGTCCAAATAGCAGGGATGAACAAAGAGTGCATAATTAGTAAGAGTTCCAATTAAAATTTATAACTTTTTTATTTCAATAAGACTCCTTTATAAGAATATGTCCCTGTTTCAAGGATGCCATCATCACTAGTTTTTACGAGGGAAAAAAGAAAGGATAAACAGAAATAAAAATTCAGAACTATATAGAGTCCGAAGTGCATGTAACATTGTCACTTATATGTTTCCTCAGATCATGAAATCGTTTCTCTTGTAACTCATCATATGAGAGAGAAACTTACATAGAAAAATTCACGTAGCATGTAGTCTAAATCAAACAACCCCTAGTTAAGGTTTCGTCTAACAACTAGTTTTCTCCAATTAAGCACAAAAAAGGCAAAGAGGGGACAAGAAGAGGATTCCATGGAGGGAATCCAAAAAATGACATTAGTAGTAAAATAAGGTGTTGTGTGTGGTAACATCCAATTTCGGTTAGTAGCAAGTGCAACAGAAATAGAATTACACCCTTGAAACTCAGTGATGGTTCCACTTCTGATTCAATTGTGGAAATAAAAAAGGAAGTTGCCTCTTTCTTCTCTAGTATCTTAGGGACCAGCTCAACCTCTTACCCTGGCATCCAATCCATTAGAGAGAATTACTCTAAAACCATTCTTATTGATGCTTTCCAGTCTTTTACTGTTATTCCTTCATGTGACACCATTAGAGTTATCTTCTTTAGTTTCAACAACTCTAAGGGCCCGTTTGGCAGGCGGTCCGGTCTGGTCTTATCTGGGTAGTGTTCTGAAAGTCTGTTTGGTAAAGCTGTCTGGTCTTATGGTCTTATTCAAGCTGTTTGGTCTTATGTTTGGAAAATAATACAAAAAATAAAAAAATAATATATAAAATTCAAAAAATATATTAAGTATGAAAAATATATAAAATTTGAAAAAATATAAAAAAATTGAAAATAATATAAGAAATTCAAAAATAATATATTTTTCAAATTTTATAAATTATTTCAAATTTTTATATTATTTTTTGAATTTTATATATTATTTTTGATTTTTTATATTATTTTCAAATTTTTTATATTTTCTCAAAAATATATATATATATATATCTAATTTTGTATATTATTTTTGAATTTTATATTTTTTTCAAATTTTATACATTATTTCAAAAAATTTATATTATTTTTCAAAACTTATATATTATTTTTTAAATTATATATATATTTAAAATTTTATATATTAATTTTTATTTTTATATATATTTTTCGAATTTAATACATTAGTTTAAAAAATATATATTATTTTTCAAATTTTATATATTATTTTCGAATTTTTATACATTATTTTTGATTTTTTTTATTATTTTGGAATTTTTTTATTTTCCCAAATTTTAAATATATTTTTTGCATTTTATATATTAATTTTGAATTATATATATATTTCAAAATTTATACATTATTTCAAAAAATTTATATTATTTTTTTAATTTTATATATATATATTTCAAATTTTATGGTCCCATGTGTTAAGACAATTGTATATAAGACCACTTGAGACCACTTGAGACCATCATTTTTGGTTGTCTCAAATTACCCCTTTTGGTCCCAAGTGGTCCTTGTTTTTTTGGAACCGTGTTGCCAAACAGTGTCCCGTCCCAAAAAAGCCATTATGAGACCGGGCCACATGGGACCGGACCGCGAACCAAACAGGGCCTAAGTCCCCAGGGGCTGATGGGTACAATGCTTGCCTTTTCAAGAACGGTTGGCCCATTATAGGACCTGACATTTCTAAAGCCATCCAAGAGTTCTTCACTAATGGGCAACTTCTCAAGGAAGTGAACTCAACTTCCATAACTCTTGTCCCAAAAAACCAGAACCCTAGCTCTATGTGTGACTACAGACCTATCTCTAGCTGCAATCTTATCTATAAAGCCATCTCTAAGATAATTGTTTTTAGACTCCAACCTATCCTCCCTCCTTTTGTCTCCAACTCTCAAACAACCTTTATTAAGGGTAGGAAAATTGCAGATGGCTTTATGTTATCATAAGAGTTGATCAATGGTTATCATTTACCATTTCACATCCCTAAATGTGCAATGAAAATTGACCTTCACAAGACCTTTGATTTTGTTAATTGGCATTTCCTTCTTGATACTCTCAAGGTCTTAAACTTCCCTATGGTCTTCATTCAGTGGATTAAAGCATGTATTTACAGTCCTTCCTACTGAATCTTTATTAATGGAGAATTGAAGGGTATTTCAAAGGTGCTAAGGGATTTAGGTAGGGGGACCCCCTCTCCCCATTCCTATTTGTGATTGTAATGGATGTGTTATCCTCTTGCATTCATAAGTCCATTGACAGTGATCCAAGTTTCATCTCCCATTGGAGGTGTCACAAGAACAAAATCAGCCACATGTGCTTTGCTGATGATTTGATGGTGTTTTGTCATGGTGATGTGCATTCCATTAGAATCATCAACAAAGGAATTTAGACTTTCTCTCAACTTTTTGGTTTGGTTCCCAACAAAGATAAAAGTCTTATTTTCTTATCTTCCATGTCTATTGAAGTGCATAACAGATTGATGAATGAAGTAGGTTTTGTCGTTGGTTCTTTCCCCTTCACCTACTTGGGGCTCCCCCTCTCCTCTTCAAGGCTTAATAAGTACAATGACTACAAGATTATTGTTGAGAGGATCACCAATAAAATCAAATGTTGGACCTCTAAATTTCTTTCTTATGCAGGTAGACTGCAACTCATCAAGACTATCCTTGTTAGCATCCACTTATATTGGTGCTCTTACTTATCTTTGCCTCTTCAAATCTTTAAAGACATTGGTGCTATTCTTAGAAGGTTTTTATGGACTGGGATTGAGTTGAATAAATTTGGAGCCAAAGTGAGCTGGTCTTACTATCTATAAACCCAAGAGTATGGGAGGTCTTGGAATCCCCAATCTTGTTAGCCGTCTTCCCAGCTCCCATCACACGAATCAAGGCCACCTAAGTCATGAATTTGAAATGTTAATGATGACATAACTGTCTTTTTTAATGAACTTGCCATGTCACCCCGACAGGGGTGATGTATATATATTCCCTCCCACACTTTACCTGATTGGTAATGGGCCTGACTGCCCGAAAGCCCACAACTAAGAAGAGGGCCTGTGTAAGTGTGGAAATCTTCAGGCCCATAGAGGCCCATCAGGCTGATAGCCCAACAAGATCATCGAAAACTCAAAGATAAATGTCCATTTCAAGCTAGAATTACTTGAAAATAAAGATAGTGATGTAAGAAAGATAGAAGTAATGATGTAAGCAAAATAATGTTGCCCTAATGGGTTCAAACCCCAAAAAGGGAATGTATATAAAGGAAGCAAAATCTAAATAAACCATTCATTCTTGTGTTATGCATTTTTTGGCATTTACACACCTGTTTTTCTCTCTCTCTAGAACCTTCACTTTCTTTCTCTAGAACCCCCCCCCAAAAAAAATATATGGTCACATTTATTTATTTTTTCCCCATTTTCAGGAAGATTATGTAACAAAATTAGTTGTGTTTGAAAGAGTCTTTTCTTTTCTTTTTCTTTTTCTTTTTGTCCAAAAAACAAAATCCTTAATAAGAGAAAAACAAGGATGAAGATGTGGGTCAGATGGTAGCTTGTGAGTGACAACAAATTTGTTTTGTTTGTTGCCCTATAATATATATACATACTCTCACCTGCTTCTTTCTCTCTCTAGAACCTCATTTTCTTTCTCTAAAAACCCTCCCTCCCATCCCATGTCGTCTTCCACTTCCCGCTATCTCCGCACCACCTCGACCTACCACAAAGCCGTTGATTTTTCCAGCCAATTCTTCCGTTCCAAGGTCGGGGAAGCTCGGCCGAAGAATGAGATGGTTACGGTGAGGTTTCGTCCGCTTGTTTGGTGTTTTGACTATTTTTGTGTTTTTTTTTTTTGAGTTTTGAGTGATTGGTTTGTTGTGGAGGTGTTTGTGATCGAATGTGAGTTTTTGTTTTTGGTGGTTTGTAAACAGTGGGAGAGAGGGGGCAAATTAGGAATTTCACATGCTCTGTTAGGCGAGTTGATGGTCCGTTAGCCCCAGGGAAGGTCTGTGATGAAATGTTTGTTTTTAAGAGAGGTCAATGATATATTTGAAACCCCAGTGGATGTCCTTGATATAAGGCCAAACCTCAGGGGAGATATCTGTAAAAAAATCCTTTTATCTTTAGAAAAAAGGCTATTATCAGAAAATCCTCTATGGTTTAAAAAATATTCAAAAAATCCCCTGTGGTTTCAAAACCCCCATATGATTTTCAAATTGTTAAAAAAAAACCCTATAATTTCAAATTTAATCAAATACCCCATCTGCCCTCTATAAGATTACGAAAATACCCTCCCATTTATTCCAATTAAACTCTAATTCATTTCATTTATCACTAACCCACTTTCTCTCACTCATTTACTCCAAAACTCTAATTCTCCTCATTTATCACAAACCCACTTTCAATTTAAATATCAATTTTAACTCAATTCAACTCTAATTTATTTCATTTATCACAAACCCACTTTCAATTTAAATTACAATTTCAACCCAATTTTAATTTATAATTATATATAAAATTATATCACAAACCCACATAAATGAGTGCATATATAATTATATATACGTACATAAATATATATATATATATATACACAATTATATATACGTAAATTTATATATATATATATATATATATAACTATAAATTGAAATTGAGTTTGTGATAAATGAAATGAATTAAAGTTTTGGAGTAAATGAGTGAAAAAAAGTGAGTTTGTGATAAATGGAAGAAATTAGAGTTTAATTAGATTGAAAGTGAGTTTGTGATAAATGAAAGAAATTATAGTTGAATTGAGTTAAAATTGGGATTTATATTGAAAGTGGGTTTGTGATAAATGGAAGAAATTAGAGTTTTGGAGTAAATATGTGAGAGAAAATGAGTTTGTGATAAATGAAAGAAATTAAAATTTAATTGGAATAAATAAAAAGGTATTTTCGTAATCTTATAGAGGACAAATGGGGTATTTGATTAAATTTGAAACCATAGGGGATTTTTTGGAAGCACATGGGTTTTTTTGAACAATTTAAAAGTTATAGGGGTCTTTTTGAAACCATAGGGATTTTTTTTAACAATTTTGAAATCCTAGGTTTTTTTTTTCTGAGAATAGCCCTTAGGAAAATAATACGAAGACTCTCTCTCTCTCTCTCTATATATATATGTATATATGTAATTCACCTTTACTGATTCTTATTCTTATGGTGTTGCTTAGCCAGTTCTGAAGTTTAAGATTATTGGAAACTTGCAGGTATGTTGTTTTTATTATTCATATTCGTAGCTGTTGCTGTTTGTGTTTGATTATTGCTCACCCTAAATACAATATATACACATATATATATATATATATGTATATGTATAGGTATTGCCGTATAGGTATTTATTCTATCATGTTTTCGAGTGCTCAAGTAAATTTAATTATCCAATTATATTATTAGTTTCTGTTTTTTAGTTATACGAGTATTTAACATGGGATTAAAGTTCCTATAAACTTGAAATCTTACTGATTGTGTGGATATATGACAATTGTTTTTATGGGTGAGACCTGTCGGTTGAGACTGGGTAAATTTGATAGTAGTAATGAAAAATAGTTTTATTGAGTAGTTTTGAATTTTTATTAGCAAGTTTGTTACTTTGATTGCATGATGGAATAGACACTGTACTTCAGATTATCTCCAAGTATATTCTGGTGAATGAATTACTTTTGTTTCTATTATTCATATTCCTAGTAGTTGCTGTTTGTGTTGAATTCTTGCCCACCCTAAATACAATATACATATATATGTATTGTATATATTATATCACGTATTCGAATGCTCAAGTAAATTTAATTATCCAATTATATTAATAGTTTCTGTTTTTTTAGTTTTATGAGTATATAACATGGGATTAGAGTTCCTATAAATTCGAAATCTTACTGATTGTGGGGATATAATTAATAATTCTCAATAAAAAATATGACAATTATTTTTGTGGGTGAGACCTCTTGTTTGAGACTGGGTAAATTTGATGGTAGTAATGAAAAATAGTTTTATTGAGTAGTTTTTGAATTTTTATTAGCAAGTTTGTTATTTTGAGTGCATGATGGAATAGACGCTATACTTCTTATTAATTCAAATGATCTTTAAGTATATTCTATTATGGTGAATGAATTATTTTTGTTTAAGATTATTGAAAAGTGATGATGTGAATTAGTTTTTTTTCTTTTGTATTATTGGATGTGTAGAAATTGCACTGGTTATTATGGGTAGTATGGAGGAGTCAGATTGGGAATGGATCCCGGAGCACTTGCTGGACCTGATCCTCGACAACTTGGTTTCCTTCAGTGACTACGTTCGCTTTGGTGCGGTGTGCAAACAATGGAAGTGTGTGGCCAGGGCGAACAAAGTTAAATTCCTTGAAAATAGAGATTGCAAACAAGTTCCATTCTTGATGGTACCCAGCCATGATAATAGTGAAGAGAGAAGAAGTTTATACAGCATTACTCAGAACAAAATATATGATTTTCAGTTACGGGTGCCTTATAAAAAGAGGTTTTCTGGTTCCTCACATGGCTGGCTGTTAGCCGTGGCAGAATCTATGGGCATAACTCTAATGAACCCCTTCTCTGGTGCTACCATTGAGCTTCCACCACTTGATGAATCTATCTTTATCATGCCGCCTCGTGAAGATCATATTAATCAGGATGAGTTCGAGCCTTTCCTCGTGGATGGTTACCCCTTCTCTCGTGATGATGATGGCAGAAGTGACTTTGAATTTGATGTTGTGAAGGCTGCATTGTCAGCTGATCCTGCGTTGTCTCCTAATGACTATATTGTTACCGCCATCTATGGTGGTTGCGGTAGATTGGCATTTATTCGAGCAGGAGATGAAGATTGGACTTACATTGATAAAAAGTCTAGATTTAAGACCATCCTTGATGTCACTTTTTATAGAGGCCACATATTTGCAGTTGATTATTGGGGAGGAGTAATCAGGATTGATGTTAATAGAAGCATTGGGGAGAGTAGATATCCACAAGTGGAGATAATTGCACCGCGGATGGATACGAATCCTGATCATCGGACATATTTTGTCGAATCATCCAGCGGGGATTTACTCCTTGTACTAAGGGATTTTGAGCTTTCAGATGATACTAAGCATGAAACTTCCGAGTTTAAGGTTTTCAAGTTGCTCTTAGAGCAATGTGAGGAGGGTTGGCCTAAATGGGTTGAAGTGGAGAACTTGGGTGAAGACACCCTCTTGAGGGAAGATAATAATTCCATTTCTGGCGGTTTGCCTAAATGGGTTGAAGTGGAGAACTTGGGCGGAGACACCCTGTTTCTGGGGGACAATCATTCTATTTGTGTTTCAGCATCCAAATGGCCTGGATGCCAGCCGAATTCTATATATTACACAGATGATCTTATTGACTATCGCTTTCATCCCTCAAATGGGCGCCGTGACATTGGTGTGTTCAACATGGAGAATGGAAGTTTTGGGAAACATTACATACTTCATCCTTCACATAATGATATGCCACCCTCAATTTGGATCGTGCCAACTGTGTTAGAAAATTGAGTATAGAGTTAATTGTTATGGTGTCTTCTAATCACTTATAATTTTATTTTGAGTATTTAGCTTGAAAAATATTTATTTTTATCACTTTCTTTAGATAGATTCAGTTTGTAAGACATATAACTCAATACTATTAGGGTCCGTTTGGTTGCGCGGAATTGAAAATTGAATTGGAATTGCATTGGAATTAGAATGTCATGGTATTTCAAATCCACAAATGCAATTCCAAATACATTATTTGAATGTGTCTTGGAATTCAATCCCAAACCCAACCAAATTTGAATGTAAAAGATCATAACTTTAAAATTAAACTAGACGATATAGATAAATTATATATATATATATATATATATGTATAAGTATAGGTATGAATATATATATATATATATACACGTGTGTATGTTGTGTGTACATGCATGTATATATGTGTATATACATGAATGTATGTAGATGTGTAAATATGTGTGAATTTATATGTATATGTTTATGTGTATATATGTATGTGACTCTATATTTGTGTGTATGTGTATTCATATTTGCATATGTATGCGTTTATGAGTACAAATATATATGTATGCGTATATATATATGTGTGTATATATATTTTTATATATAAGCGTGTGTATATAAATACGTCTATATATAAGCGTATGTATATATTGGTATCTGTGTATATATATGTATGTATGTTTGTGGTTGTGAAAAGTTTGTTGGTTGAGAGAGAGTATTTAGTGGGTCAAGGTTTGGTGAAGATGTGAAATTGGAAATCACAACTTCTACTCGTGGAATTCAAGTTGTGGAATTGGGGTCCTTGGAATTGCATTTCAATTCCAATTCCAAAGTATTTTGTTACATCCAAATAATAAATTTGGAACTCCAATTCCAATTCCAAGGCTCCAATTCTATGATCCCAAACGGACCCTTAGGGAATTGTAAATTATTCTGTGCTTATAAGAAAGTTATGTTTTTGTCTTAAACAAAAGTTATTGTCCTTTTTTGAGTTTGAAAGTCCCATTTTTTTATTCTCTGGTAGCACTAGCATCATGAATCACACTCCATAAAATGAGGGGCGGAAATGAAGTGGTTCGTAATTTTTTATGGGAAAAGTGTCCTTGCAATGCAATCCAGCTCTCAAATATGGTTCTGTTTACTCCTTCTGCCAAGACTTGATAAGACCACACATTTGGTAAACAATGGTCAAATGTGGGTACCTTTACATGAACTAAAGAGACTTGGATGGCATTGATGAAGGAGGTCTATGTCTTGGATTTAGTATTTGGTCTCATTCTTGAATCTTGACAAAGGATCTCAGTTTGGGTGAAAGTAAATCTTGTGCTGATCATGTTTAGATTATTAGTAGATAATTTTTGTTTCATTTACTTAAATAGCTTTATATATATATGATTGTTACATTAGTTCTGTAGAGCATGTGAAGATTGCTTATATGCTCTTTATTAAGATGCTTTGCAAAAATAATGCATATTATGTAACTCTACTGTTACCAATGCACTGTCTGGCGAATGCTGAAGAGGGCAGAACTGTACAACTCATGTTCCATTTTCTCTTAATACTATCAGATATTGTAAAATTCTTTCTCTTCCAAATGTTTTTTTTTCTTTCTTTGAATCAGCCCCTAATCCCTTTATGTATAATTGCTGTAACACAAGTGATTTGCATTGGCGCAATTATGTATCTTTTCTTTTGGTCAATACTATTAGCCTTACTTGTTCAATAATGCGTGCTTGCATTTATTTGTTCCGTTTGTACTCAAGGATCTTAACAGGGAAATGAGGAAATGGTGGTGGATGTATGGCTGTGGTCTAGATAAACTGCTGCTACAGCCCCTTTTTCCATAAATATTCCCCCAATCAAGCCAAATCATCTATCTCGTAAAACGCCCATCTGACTGTCCATCTTCTCTCATAGATTAAGTTACTGAAGTGCTACATTTATTTATTTGAGTTTTCGCAGATCATTTTCTATTCCTCTGTTTTGTTGTTGTGAAATGAAGTGGGAAGTGGGAAGTGTTGTAATGAGATGTTTATGTTTCTTTTTTTTGGGTAATGATTCTTTGCATTCGCAGAAGTGAAAGAGAGAAGATTGAGGAAAAAATGCTAGACCTTCTTTTCCTTGATGTTTATCATAATTTACACTGTTATGCAGACAATACGCTTAACATGTTTGATTTGGATAGCAGAGTTCTTCGAAAAGGTGCAACGTCGTCTATCATATATCATTTATATGTTTAGTGTGAAGCTGGTTCAAAACAAAAGCAACATGTTTCATACAGCAAGACAGCTTAGGGACCTGCAATTGACATGATCTTCTATCTATTAATGCAGGTAAGAATGTAACCACTGGCTTGGCATGGTTTCTAAAGCCTGTTCTAATGTCATGTTTGGCTGAATTTTCCAGCTCCATTTTTAACCAAAGAAAAATCAGAATCTGTTATCCTTAGCCGGTGCCCTGAAAATAAATGCACTGTATTCTGGGGAATGTGGCTTAGGGATGTCAAAGCTCTCTGTATATGATTATTATTGCAGACAATTCTGCACAACTATGCATCTCGTAAACACAATGATGTGGCCTCAGCTTGTAACGAGGTAATCGGATCAGTTTGGTTTGAAACAGTAGGTGTCTTAGCTGATGTTGAATTTTCAAACCTTTGATTGTTGCTGATAGACTAATGACTTATTTTGTTCCTTTTCATTTGTCCTTTTCCATTTTCTTCTAGAAATTGGTTAAGTGATTCTTATTTGGTGTTAGGTTTATGCAGGCAATGAGATTTGTGTGAATAAGGTTTGTTTCTCTCTTGGACTTCTCACCAGTAATGATGTTTCATCCTTGGATCTGAAGACTGTAAGTCCTAAAACATTTTTTTTATCAATCAATATAGTGCAAAATGATGAGCATCAGAGAGTTTTTGAGATCCAGTTGTCTCTCATTAGACACCCATGCGTACATCCTGTAAATATTTCCTTTTGTTTCATTGATAAATGCTAGTTTGATGAATAATTTTAAGCGGGCCAATATATTGTTTCTGTTAGGTATTAGAAGCCTCGATGTTTTCGTCTTTGGTTACCAATGCTCGTGGTTTTTTTTTGGTGAAATAGGACTCTCGGTTTATCCACACTCGTCTACTTGTCTATAAGCAACTCAGTAATATTTAAAATTTTGCAATTGCATGTTGGTATGAGCATTACCTTTTGTTAGAAATGGCAAAATCATTAGCAGGATGCTTAATACAATTACCTGAAACCACTAATTAGAGCTTTATGTGGTCATGGTACTTCAGAATTTTTTCTTAACATGTTAATTAGATAAAAGAGGATGGGAAAATAAGGTACTTATGACTATTTTTCCTTTAAGTACAAAGGTTCATCCTCCCCGCTATTTAGTAGAGGCCTATCTAATTTAAAAAATGCGGCTTTCATAAAATTTATACACTCAATGTTGAAATGGTCATCCATGTTGTGTGACTGGGATTTTATTTTTTTTAATAAAAAAAACTAAGACGTTGCAAACAAAAAGTGTAAGCATATTTTCGCACGGAAAAAAGGAACTGAAATCGAACAATTTTGAAAACAAGGTCATCACAGAAGTATTTAAAATTAGAAGGAAATAACTAAGCAAATACGGTCAATATTTAATGTGTACATACATCAGCAACAGATAAACAGATAACAGAAAATCAGCAGAAGGTCTTGGAGCTGAAAATCCCAGCGAATTCATGCATTTCCGTAAGATCTGGAGTACAACCTCTTTGACAGTAACCTTAGGATTCTATTAACGAAGATTCCTCTGCAACAGTGTGATAAGGTGGCTTGTTAGTTGGAAAGGATACACTGGTTGTCTTGATTAAAGGGAGAAATATAGGAATTGTCATGTGATAACTTACATATATCTTATCAATCAAAGGTCTGATGAACTTTCTTTATATCCTGATCAGATAAGGTGACATATAGGATGGTTGGGCAGTCAAAGTTTCATCCAAATAGAATTATTTTTCTTTGTTGTTTTGTTTGGCATCTATTGAGGGAGAAAAATCTAAGATGGCATAAAGACGTGGCCATGAATGCTGTGGAGTTGGTTAATGCTGAAGCTCACATTGATAACATTGCTAAAGAATATGTTGCGATGGTTCTGGATGAACCACTAAATTCTATTGTCGGAATTGGTAATTATGTAATTTCGGTTCTTGCTTCTTAGCTTTTCTCTCTCTCTGCCAATTTTTTTTTTTCTTTTTCCCTTTTTTTTTCTATTTTTTGAAAAAGTTAAGATATATGTGAATCTTATGAATGTTGAGATGTGAGTTTGGCTTTTATATCTATCATATTTTTATCTTGTTATCTTTCCCTTAAATGTTGAGATGAGATCATGAGACTTCTACAATTTTATATATGTTTATGCACCAGTAAAGCTAATTTATTGAATCATGTTGAACACTGTCCAGGATATTCTTGGGGCCGCTATAGGCTTCCACCTTGATTTGCAGTCAGCTTGTGTTTCAAGTATTTTTTTTTTTTTGGTATCACATTATCCCTTGCAGTCGTATTCACCAATTCAATCTACAGAGTTTAGGAAAAAGCAGAATTTTATTGACCGGATGACAGGTTATTTTCCATCCCTTTTATTGTTATTTTTTCCCGCATATCAAGAAAAAAGAAACTAATATTAATTTTTTTATTAATTAAATTATCTTCCATCCATTTTTTTTATAAGGTAACTTCTTCTATACAGTCAGTATTTAGCAATAATTTGTATTTTGTTTGTTTAAAATTGTAGGTTGACTATGGAGGGACTAGAAATTTGCAGGAGCAGCAAAACCACTTTTCGCTGGTTCATATGCAGGGAGAGGAAGTCAACGGTTTTGTTGGTCTAATGGGACAGGCGTCTATCTTCCCCGCTTCAAAGGGGCAGCTGTTTCTCTCCATCCCTCTGCCTCAGATGCCACTGCTGCTGTGCGCGAAAGAAATAAAGACGGTAAGTTATCGATCTCAAAACTGGGAACTTGAAGAATTTTCAAAAGCAGTTTTGGCTTAACCTGTAAAGAAGAATTAAAGCATTCATATTATGACTCTTCTCCAGATGCTTGGAGAAATTCACCCCAGTACATTGAAGCTCGGTTCAGATGACTTTAATCTACTAAATCTAACTTCGTAATAATAATGGGTTTCTTACTGCATAAGTCTGCATTTCTTTAGTTAGTAAGCCTCGTTATCACATCAATAATGCACTTACGAATATGGTAATTGTGGCATGTGACTCATGACTTACGATACCACGAAGGACTAGCAAGGGACTCATTTGGAAGATATCAACATTTCATTGTTTTATTTTTCTACTATTTAGTTTTGGTAGGTCAGAGTGAGTTTGTTATCAACACGGCAGATGAACCTAACAAAGCCCGAGAGGACAAGCTCAACTTCAAAAAGGGCAACAAATTCAGAGAGAAACAAAACATAACATGACTTGTGGATACAAAGTTTGGGATTACATTCTACATGTGTATAATATCCATAGCATTAAAGGGGCTTCAGAATGTATCATGATGTTCTTGTTTTTTTTTTTTGGTAGTAACTGTAAGTTTGTTAAAGGGAACAAAGACCAATATATCACAGCCCGAGAGGAAAGGCTCAATCCGGGGAAAAAGCAACAAACTCGGAACTTTTGGGTAAAAAGTTTAATTCTACATTCTAGAGGACATAAATGCGTATAATCTCAATAACAGAATTAAAGGGGCTTATATAATTTTGTTTTAGAAAGAAGCATTTAAGTTCGGTAAGTAAATGTGTGAAACTGGGATTCTCAATAGCATAGCTAATCAGGGGTCTTAGGTGATGTTATTTTGGCATAAACCCAATTTCGGGACAGACAACATTCATCAATTTAGAACTGGTGATATGTAGGACACTCGCTACTAGTCGAGGATAGTTCAGCTTCCTTGAGTTGATCTAAGTGCAGGAGTGAAGTTGGTTGTCCGAATTAAGCACTAAAGAAATGATCATGTTTTTCTAATTTTCTTGTTCCAAGAGATTGTGTAGGATTTTTTTTGCACAGATGCACTTAGTTTTAATGTCACAACCATGGTTCGCAAAAACGGTTTCGGTTGGTGTAACGGTTTTGGTATCGGTATAACGGAACCGGGTCAGTATCGGGGTTACGTAACGGTTTCGGTTATCGCAAGCGTGAATTTTTTAAAAACTCGCACATGGTGGTAAAAATGTACTAATATGGTACTTTTGACAACATAACTAAACTTTGATGATTTTTTGATAATTTTGAGTAAATTTTATTTATTTTTTAAAGATATTTAGTACCCAAAATAATTTATTAATGAATTTAAATATGTCGTCGATCTTTTTATGAGACTATTCATAATTTTAATTTTAAACAAATAAATATTCAAATCATAAAAAGTGGTGTATAAAGCAATAACCACTTGCACAGAGTACCAAATCCCACTTGCACCAATTTATATCTTCTAAAACATCAATCAAAAAGTAAAAAGACCAAGAACCCAACTCTAGCTCTAAACTCGAGGCCACTATCCACGTGTCACCCCCTCACCCACCCGATCCCTCCTACTGCAATACAGCTATCTCATACCTATACATACACATAGTCATGAGTCTGCTTTTTAATATATATATATATTTTTTTAAAACCGGTTCACCGATATATCGGCCGGTTCGCTAAGAACCGGCCGGTTCAGATGTGAACCAGCATGCCCAGCGATATACCGGTTTAGCCCATGAGCGTTACGAACCGACCGATTCGGCGAACCATGGTCACAACCACTCAATTCTTTTTGCTTTTATTTGTTCCCCGCCCCACGAAGAAAAGATATATATATTTATAAACGAATAAATAAACATAAATAAATAAAAATTCTGATTTCAGTTGATTATTCAACTATACTTTGTTTGGGTTGGTGTGGCCGAAGATCTTCGGTATTCTTTGTTGATAATGATCATTCTCGATCTTATGAATGAGGAGATTATGCATGATGAGATTGCTGGAGCTTTGATATATTTCACCCAGCAAAGAAAAAGAAAAATTGTGATACGATTGTCAAATATAAATTTCTAGGAGTTTTGCAATAAATTTTGATCTTCACTCTTTACATATATATATATAGTAGGCTAGTAGCACAAAAATCTCATGCTCTCTTGTACTCTACTTGTTCTTTTTCTTTTTTCAGGTGAAACAAATAAACAAGTGACAAGAAATATGTCTGAAGAAAATCGAGGATGCTTAGGAAAAGAAAGGTTTTCTGAACTATGACATGAATGTGTAACTTAAGAGTGAATGATCTGAGCTATAAATGTCAAATGCTTAGCTAAGTCACAACAAAATGAAAGGATGGCAAAATGAGGAGAGATTTTGCTCCTATTGTTACCTTGAAGTATTTCAATTTGATGAAGAGTTGAAATCTCGTGAATTAGTCGTCGTTAGCTGGCACGGACATCACGGTTATCAAAAAAATAAAAATAAAAGAGTTGAAATGACTTTGTCAAATTTCACTCAGGAGTATCAGATTTTCAGTCGAAATAAAACTTGTATCAGGTTGAATTCACCTGAAAACCGTACAATATCATTTCTGCAACAATGGTGAAGCCAGCAGAGGTCTAGCAAGTTAGGTGTGCTAACCATGATATATAATTTCACAGTTCCAGGATCCATAGCATTGTGGCTCTATTTATCTTCAATAGTGTTGGCAAAATGAATCATTTATTGAACATAATATGATTTGAAATTCACTTTAGGTTTGGATAAACTAATTATTTGAAAAATGTTTTTGATTCCAGTTCATTCTTGCAAGCCAAGAGATTAGATTAATAGAAGTAGGATAAACCATAATTTTTTTTATGGGATTTTGTGATGGTTCAACCATCACTTTTTATTATTATTTTTGTATATATATATTCTGTACTTTTTTGTTTTTATGTTTTATATTTTTCCTTCTTGTTTTCTGGTGGCATTTAGAACTGCAAATATATCAGACTCACTTTGGCTTTTCCCCATTTCAATCATTGGTCTTCTTATATCACATCTTTGTTATTGTCAATATTTCTAAAATTCACAAGAATATATATGCAAAATGTAATAATGAATTTTCTAAAGTAATGTGTGTGTATATGATATGAAATAACAATCACATAAGTAAATGCCCTGTTAGCCATAGAAAAATCAAAGGTATAATTCCTCAGTAAATGATTACAGATAAAAGAAATATAGTACAGGTACACTATATCAAAGTTGTCTATTTTTTAACAACAATATAAGGAACACAACAGATTTTTTAACAACAATATGGAACACAACAGAACATCCATCACTGCACCAATACCAAGATGGAACAAAACCGAACCTACAAAAAAAAAAAATCAAAACAAAGTCTAACATTAGCTTCAACATTACAGGGACTGCAATAAAACACCACCATCGCAAGAACTTGACAACAGATTCTAATGGAACTAGTAGCGCCGGGGTTGAGAGAAACCTATAAATTCTTCTCTATCATTTCATCCTGCAGCTAAACTTTGAGTCTAAAAAGTTGCATCAAAATTCAAAGAAACCTTATCTAAATTTAGTCGATACAATAAGCCAAACACAGGCTTCATGATTCACTACAACAAAAACTACATTTGGCAGCAGATATAACTGCTGCCAAAAGTGCAAAAAACAGCCACAATAGGCTATGGCAGCAACCATTAACTGCTGAAGGCAAAGCTCTTGCTTCTGCTTTTACACAGAAGAAAAAGACGAGCAGAGGTGTTATTGAGAAGCTGCTAGATGCTAAACCACTAGCTTCTGTAACACGTTCATCCACGACTCTGAAGCTCTTTCAAAAAGTTAGCCAAATATCATTCAAAACTACTTTTCAATATAAAAAGTAAAAGTAGCATTTGAAAAGCCAATCCGAATAGGGTCTCAAGGCAAACTCACAAGTTTCAAAATTTCCACAAATATACATCATAATCAGGACCATGTACATAAGTGAAACTAAAGGAGCCTAATAAGCAGGAAATTAGTCATAATCCATCATCAAAAAGGGCCATCATGTTCATGATAGAAGTGGAAGTAAAGCAGCCTATAAGATGAAATCAGCATCATATCTCGGGAGCTTACAGACCTAACATATCGATAACAGTGATAACAGCCTGCTTTGCAGTGGAATGGCGTGCATGAAGAATCCGTGAAAGCATATTAGTCCCCTTCAAGCAAGTACAATAAGTGAAGCATATCAGTCTTCAAACAAAATGAACATATAAACATGTATTTTTATTCTTTGATTATGTACAGGTATAATGTATTTTTTCTCTCCATAATTACCATGAATTGCATCTATCTAGATCTTTAACAATAAGATCACCTCTTTTCTTTATGAAACCACCGACACACGTGAAGCACTACACCCGAACAAAATTTTTTGATGTATTTTTCCGCTTATTGATAGACTCTTGTCAGCTCATATAAGATAAGTTGTTCTTAAAAGCACAGCTAGCATGAAATTTTCTTAAAAAAAGGAAAATGTAAAAAATTAGTTCATGCCTATCAATGGTGAATGCGACCAAAAGAGAAAAGCAGGCATAAGTGAAAGCAAAAAAAAAAAAAAATAGTTGAATGCCCTGACTGTTTTGACAAGGAACCAAAGGGCATGAGCTCATACCACAAGCACATCTATTCTGGCTTCAATAACTGTCGATGGAGCATATCTTGCTGCATATCCGTACATTAGAGCCAAAGCAGCATGGATATCATCAGAATCATCCATAGTTCGATCAGAGAAAAAGGATATAAATTTGCAATAGGAGGAGCACCCCCTGGTTAGAGAAAAAAAAACGCACAAAATACTCCAAAAGGCTATTGCCTAGTGCTAGTCCCATCTATCCAGAGTCCTAGTATGGGAGGACAGCATACATACCTAACTTCTGGCACTATTTTACACAATGTGGTTGTAACTCATATATGATATATAGACACAGCTGATAGGCTAAATAAGGAAAGCAATAAAATGACCTAGACATATCATCTTCAACCAAATAGCCAATTTTGGAAGTGTTCTAATCTAAAAATATGTTGCTACAATTCCTTCCTATAGCTTTTGATATGCATGCAATCGATGCTATGATTTACAGATTCAAATAAAACTCCCAAAGCATCTATCTGGGATTATTGCTTTCGTATGGAGATTTTTTTAGCTCCTTAAATGAACTACCATGTTTAATCTTCCATTCAAACATTGATGGATCATGGATGGTTAAAATTTTGAAGATCTCCAATGAAATTTGGATGTGTTAGAACAAGATAGAATTCACAGAATAATATGAGCTCAGGATAGAGAAGTCCAACAGTATCCGAATCTTTTCCCTGAGAGAGGGGAGGGAGAGGAAGGAGAAGAGACAGAGTTTAGATTTCGAATGAGCCAGCCATTTACCTTATAAATATACTTTGCCCCACATTATCCAGAATGTCCAATTTTTCCAAAACAGTATCCAGGTGGGATGCAGCAAGCTGGAACAATATACAAATAATTAGAATAAAGGAAGCAATAACTGATGAAAGACAACAAAGACTTGATTTGTAAATACCAATCCCATAGCTTTTGCTAAACCAATCCTATTTGTTGGGAATGCAATATTAGCTTGTTTATACATCCATTCAATCTTATCACGAACATAAGTTCTGTCATCAACTTTCTGAAGAAGCATGCCAAGACATCTGCAATAGAAAGCGAAACATTAAACGTAATTGCTCCTCCAACCTCCCAAGGGATTAAACATTTTTCTGGGTTTACAGGGGTACTAAAAGGGGTACAAGCTTTTGGAAGTTCATCAAAGTGTATAAGCATAAAACCAAACAATTAAATATACTTCAAACTTAAATTTGCCGTTTAATAGGAAATTATCCAAAAGGTATAATACACGAACATCCAAACCACAGTTATGCTTTAGTTCAGTTGTCTACCACTGTTTAAAGCTCCTGATTTTAAATAGTCCCATGACTATCATGTGAGTTTCAAGTATTGTTAAGTTTACAAGGTATCAAAAACCTAAAAGCATAAGACTGGTAAAAGATACATATCTTAAGGTTACTCTAGCGCAGTATAGGTAGCTCTCAAAAGACTAACATCTTCAGTTCCTGATACTGATCTCAAAGATGGAGATCAGTGATATGCTCTAGGGTAATTGTGAAATTCTCCTATCCTGAACTGATTATGTTGCAATATGTTATCAAGAAAAGGGAGCATCGCATTACTCCAAATTCCTATGCATTAGAACATAGACACATATGGAAAAGGAAATAATGAGAACATCTTTTGGCCTATTTGATTCTATGTCTCTTTTTTGTCGCTTTTTCAAGACCTACCGACGACTTAGATTTTCACCCTTTTAAGAAGATACACAACCAACTTGCAAAGATCTCTCGCGTGCCAAACACTAAGTAATAACAGATGCCAAAACTCTTGAGCCACACACAATAATCATGTTCTTGATTGACTGTTTCCTTTTCTTGAAACAATCCTTTGGTTTCTCTCTTAATCATTTGCTATAACTCATCAGAGGTGTAATTCACCTTACAGTATCAGACAGCATACTCATCGTTTTTGTTGCAACAAAATAGGTGGTGGTAAACAAATTTGAGGATGGATAAGGAAAAAATGAACGGATGCCCATATATCAAACAATTCAGGTTAATTATACATGAGAATGATTCACTGCTAATCCACACAGGTATTTATCAGCACTACATAACTGGGAAAAAGATCGTCCAAAGTGAAAAGGCACATTCAAAACAATGGGGACGGAGGAGGAAATTTAATTTATAACTTAGGCTTTCAATAAAAAAAGAAAAAGAAAAAAGAAAAAGAGAGAAATATTTAATAGAATAAATAACGAGCAGATAAATGAAAAACAAAACAGTGATATAATACATGGAAACTAAACATTACAGAAGGAATGTTAAAGAACGTAGGATATGGATGTTCAGGATCACCAGCTTCCTCTTCTAACATCTACAAATTCAGTAAGAAGAATTTAAGCAACTAAAAGAAATTTAATACATCAATACTGGTGCAGCAGTGCAGAATGCTCGTCATCAGGCATATAAAGTTCATACTGTTTGAAAAAAGCATCTCCCAAAGATATCACCCAATCAGGATCCTGAATCACATCCAAAGATTCTGCAAGGAACTGTCATCCAGAAACAAAGGTCTATTAGTTGGATGCATTACTAAGTCTGGCCAGTGGATACATATTACTTAATTTGCTTTTCAGGAGGAACTGAGAGTAAGTTATTTTAATTATGTCATTTGAAGTAATACCGTTCTCTTTTCCATCAGTTTATTTACAATACACCCTTTTACAACTGCAACGAGTGAGACTAACCTCATGAAGACTTTAAATTACGTCCTAATCATAACAATAAATTTGTCTGTCAAATGCAGCAGAAAATAAGAAGGATTGTATAGGATATTAGTTTCGTAGTTGATTATATCCCCAAAGTCAGGTTCCATGAAATGAAATTTTGAACTTCTGTATTCAAGCAATATGATGATAAGATGAATCGAAATTCAAAATAACATGTAAAATCTGTCAAAGGTCAATGAAACTTATACTGATTATCATGTCATCCCAAGTCTCTTGATATGAAGGATCCCTATTTAGGTCTTCCGTGTCACTCACATATGCTTTCATTTTTGGAATCTAGAGCTTACCAAACAAGGAAACCAGTTAGAAGCCAGAGTATAATCATTTTTAGTTATCTTGGAGGGTCTGCTCCAAACAGTTGGGAATTATCTATCAAATACTTGTGTCATTTTGCAAGGACTCCAAACATTGAGATCACCATGAAAGTGCCACAACCCTATTGTAAAGCTTCTCTTGATCTTGAGAGAGAATTTTCTGAAGGTAGGTCCTTAAAGGAGTCTATGAAGGACCCAATTTCTTTATCTCTACACTGACTTTGTTTCCACAACTAGCCTCTCAACAAAAAGCACTGCCTCAAAGGCTAATTGTTCACGCAACAAGGTGCCTAACGAATTTGTGGGTCTAGTCCCCTGAGGATCATTTTTCCTTTTACTCTATTTTTTTCTTATTTTGCAATTCATAAAAAACCCTACGTACCGTATCACAAATGCTAAATCTTCTCTGTTGACAGAAGATAATATACAAGCTCTGGCAAATAGACAAACAAAACTTTGGGTCTACAATCTTCCTAACATTAGTTTGTTCAGGTATTCACCCACCACCATAATGATGTTTTTAATAAATATATTTCTACTTAAACCTATCTATAAACCAACAAATACATAAACCCCTACATAATCCATCTATATTTAAAACGGGAATACATAATTTTAAACCTCGTCTTGCCAAAACAAGTTGATATGTTTTGGGTAGAGAGGTGCCAGATAACATGGACCTGCACGTAAATTTACGTAAATGGTAACCCTTACGCAGCCAGTCATGACTGCTGCAATATGATGTCTCTTTTGCTTATTGCAGCAGTCATAACTGCTGCAATATGGTGAGTCTTTAGCAGCAGTTATGACTACTGCCATATATGCCTTTAGCAGCACAACTTTTAAACTACCCAGAATTCCTCCAAAAGATTGCTACTAAACCACTCTAAATTCCTCAAAAACAAGATTGTTACTAAACCTGTAGATTCCCCGTTTCCCTAATATATAATTTTTGAATGAAAACTGAAACAAGTAAATACTAAACAACCATTACCAAACAAACTTTGATTTACTGAAAAAGGCTAAGTAATAGAAAACCAAATGTATCTTCAATTTTCTCACAAGCACTACTGTAGCATGCCATTTTTCATGAAATTAAATGGAAATGGAGTCCTAACTAGTTTTAGATTACACCAAAATGAAAACACGAGCATACACTAGCAATTTTTGACCACCTGCATGAATAATGAATAAAAATGGTTTTATATTAATTAAGCCAATTCTATTGTACTTATTTCTAGCAATGTTATATATATATATATATGCATGTGAATGTATTTTTACTTGTTTCCGAGAACTGAGTGAAGCTCGACAATAATCTGCTCTTCTTCTTCAGAGAATTTTCCTCTATTGATATCAGGCCTCAAATAATTAGTCCATCGTAGTCTGCAACTCTTTCCACGACGTTCAAGCCCGCGAGCTTTGGGAGTGATCTTCAACTTCTATGGCCATGTCCGTGAATATAATCAACCAGCTTTTGATCTTCTTCTGGTGTCCATGGCCCCCTCTTCAAGCCCTTTCCGTCGCAACATGGAGACCTAACCATTTTGATCACAAAGAAAATCAAAGTAGATTTGATTGTCAATGATTCGGAGATAATTTAACAGAGACATGCTAGCCTTGTATCTATATAGGTATAAGTACTACATGGGAGATCAGGAAATTCAAAAGTAAGGTCAAATCCAATGTTTTTTCAATATTATAAAGTAAGCTTCCAACAACAAGGCAAATTTGAGGGGAAGTCGCCTATCAACCATCTTCATTGGCTTTTTTCAACAAAAGGTAGAACTAATGGGCAATTGTATTGCATTAAACAATGGATTAGGTATTGTTGTTGTCTATAAATTAGAGGGTATAATAGGTAACTAAAAAATATAGGGAAGATAATCCTTGATATGGCTGACCTTCCTTAAAGCACGTGTGCCAAAAGATGGTAGAACCTTTTAACTTGGAAAATTAATAAGCCACTTTATAGATGAATATAACTTGTGATCTGAATAAAGTCCTCTGTTGTTCATCAATCATTTCAAGAATTAGTTTTCAAGAATTATATCGCTGGCTTTTCCTGGCAGTCATCCATTATGACTACAAGATTAAATATTTAATCCTTTCAAATTTCACAATCTCACTTTTTTTATCTCATAAGTTCGAAACCGATTCACAATATCATCAAATTGAGTATTAACAGTAATAAGGATTATCTATGCATGTAAATCAAAATAGATTAAATCACTTTCTACTAGAGTGCTAATTTATGGAAATTAATCTTTTGTCCATGACCATCAACTCTTTCATAGGACATTTCTTTTGGCCTCGGCCTTGAGTAGTCTTTGGGATGTATTCCCCTCTAGAAAACTTTTCAACATATTTACTTATTAAAATAAAATAAAAAAACTCACGTCTTGGAAAAACCTACCTATATGCTTCACCTGTCCTCTATCACCAACCCCTATGAATGACATAGCTTAATCTTCAAGTTGCACACCTAACTTGGTTGGCACGAGCACTGACCAGAACTACATTTGGACGTGTGTAGATTCATACTGTTTTAGAGACTAATACTATTGTACTTGCAAAAAAATTCGACGTTAAAAGGAATACAATGAAACAGACTTTTCTAAGACAGTCACATATATGACACTCAAATTTTGGCCAGCACAAGGCAAAAGACGAGCTTTTCATAGACACTCGCAGGTAAGAAAGGAGATGTCAAGATACCAAGGTGTATCACCAAAGTGGATAATAAGTTTTAGAAGATCAAAAATATTTGTTCTTCTTTAAGGTGTGAAAACTCAGAGAAGAGTGTCTAGACATGGGTCAAATGACTACTGGAGAAATGTCTGTGTCTCACACGGGAGTAATTGACAAGAGAGCATGCTGACAGACTAGGGGTACAGATACATTTCAGGAGTGTAAAGAATGAACAAATTAAATACTATAACATAACTAGAAAATGAACTCAAATCAGTGTTCCACAAAGATGAAGCCTCGATTCGTTAATACACTTGTAAAGATCATATTACAGGGACTCTGCCTAAGAAATGCATCGGTACTGGAACTATCGCAGTAATTTATGTTGCAAATTCCCCAAATAAAGATCAAATAAAATCCCACAAATTGTAAGCATGGACGTTATTCCGCAAAAAATGTCCGACTTAGTGAATCATTTGCCTGAGCATCAAACCCCTAGTTTAACAAAATGGAAAAAGCATCTTCATGCATTGCATTGCTTAATATAAACGTCTTAATCAACATATATATATTTCACAGATAGGAAGCAAGAAATCATCCCATAATTAACCAATCATAATGCGGGACATCTCATTTTTAATGCACATCATAAAAGTCAACTTTCACAAGGACTTGCCAATAAGTTCTGGTAAGTAAATCACAGAGTCATAATATTATAAAGGTACATACAAGATTACCTTTAGAATGTAACTTATTTATACTCATCGAGAAGCATCCATTCTGTAAATGACCACTTATTCCCTCTAATAACACTGCATCCACCTGGAATAAGATCAAATATTCAACACAAGTTATTCATACTCATTTGAAATCCAACGTGGAAAATTAACAAGCCACTTTATTCATACCTATTTGGAACAATCCAGTTATTGAAATTTTAAACACAACACAAAAATAGGATTACCAGACCAAAACCCTTAGATCAAGATAAAATCTCTTGCCCAACAGAAAAAGTTAAATTCAGATCAAAACAATAAAATGCAGAAGGAGACATATAAATCCAGTCCATAAACTAAGTAAATACAAGACTCTTACATACATAATTTAGAATTAATGAGCAATCAGGTCAACGAGCTTACTTGTAAAGGGGATAAACATCACCAATCACTTCATTTTAGCACACCAAGGAGGCGCGCTAAAACACAATGAAATGACAACCTGAAAGGACAATACAAGTAATTGGTATGCGAAAGTTAAGGGAACAACAGAGGATTTTATTACCAACCATACAAGCAAGCCTTTGTTAATAACACCAAGCATAATCGCTTGGTGTCCCAACTTCCTTGCAACCTGCAATAATCGCTTTCACCTAACAGAGACGCATTTGTGATTATTAATTAACTAAATGTGATTTTTTATCTATGTTATGATATAACAAACACTAATGACCTGATAGAACTGCAATTGTGCTTTTATAGATGCTAACCTTTGAAGGTCCAAGTCCATGAGCAAGTGCGGAGTACAATTCATCTTCTTCTTTTTTCCTCTTAAATGTACGGAATCCAAATTAGGAACAACTACAAGAGCTCCCAAAAATTTTAAACGGATTCTTGAAAGGTCTCTACTGGTGAGAAGAGTTTACTAAATGTTTTAAGAAACAACATAAGAATAAAGATTATGACAGAAAGACTGGCTTGAGAGGTTGTAACACCAGACTTAAATTATCAATATCGTTGCCAACTCTCCAAGACAGGTTAAATTATCAATACCCAATAAGAGGATAAAAATAAATCTATAGAAAGAAATAACAAAACAAAGAAAAGAATAAATTTATCAACCTATAAAACAAAATCCAATCCAATTACTCACTCTCATCAATTCTCCGTTACCTTTCCAAGCTCTTATTGAAATTAAAAGCACAAAAAAGTAAGCAATTTGAAACACTACAATTTCGTCGACCACTAAATGAAATTTGCCTCAAGTCACGTGCTATCGAATTTCATTATGTCATGAATCAATTGAACAATAAACAAACCTATCTAAGCCATAAACCAAACAACAAACAAGACAAATAAATGAATAATTTATTCAGGGTACACTTTAGTCATTCATACAAGTATTAAACCAAAAACAACTTCAATAAATAAATAAATTAGTAAAGATGAAGATCCGAATCATATTGCTAAATAACATAGTTACGCTTAGCTTTCTTGTATACCCATTCACACAGCAAGTCCCTTATTTACTCACTTAAAGTACTTTATATTGGCATATGCATCCCCTACTAAGGTCTCCTGTGTAATACATAATTGATGTAGTTAAAACTACAAAAAGCATAATTATGCCAACGGTATGCAAGGTTTTGTCTAAGTTAATGGTCATGAAGACTCTCATTAACTAATTGAAGGGGGGTTCAATATCTTTATTTATTAATACTAGGGAAAGAAATCATAATCTTCAATTACTAAGGAAATCAAACAAGGTTAGTGAGGAGGAAAGCAACAGAAAGAAAATAAAGTCTAGTTCATAGGACACAATCAGTCTACTTTCTTTTCTGTCAGTTGCTTTCCTCCTCTCTAACCTTGTTTGATTTCCTTCGTAATTGAAGATTATGATAGGGCGTTGCTGTTTCTCACCACTAATTAATTATTTATAGGCAGTGACTACTTTACAAGTGACATACAATTTTGCAACATATACAGTCAATAACTTATACCTTTGCATACCTCTTACTTAATATTGAAGCCTATTCATTTAATCTAATAGACATTCACTACTTATATGAGTAAATGATTTGAGATATAAACAAGCATTACAGATGTTTAGAACTATTCAAGACTTTAAAAACAGTTTAATAAGATGAAAACAAAATTATTGTTCTATTCTTAGGTTCAAAGCATATTTCAAAAGTTTCAAAATTTCATTTGCTTTTGTACCCTATACAACAGCAAATTATGAGATTCTAACGAACTCGATAGAAATTGTTATTTGTGCCTCCTATATTAACGTATAGCCGTACGCCTAGAAAGCATTTTTTGTGGTTGAACCACTATATTGACAACTTGAGTTTGAAATCCTAGTGAATAATCCTAATTACTGCTAAAAAAAACACCAAATAAAGGGAAAATATTGCAAGAGACACAATGGGTCAGCAATTTGAAACCCAAAAAAAAAGGGAAATTTTGTTTGACAATCAACTGCATAGCTGGCCGACCAAAGGAGCATTAAAACAAACGGGTGGAATGCATTAAAATTCACCCATTGAAGAGCTCAATTCAGAAACCCAACTAAACAGCATAAAACAGACCTGGAATTGAGTTTCTTAATGGGTGTTCAAACACAATCTCAAACAACAAAAGGGACACGCACACATCCATACACAAACATTACATATATATATATAGAAGTTGAGTGTACCGAAACATGATGGTCGAAGACAGCGATGCGAAGATTGTAGTTGGTGATGGAGGTAACCAAAATGGATGCGATATATATATATATACATATATGTATGTATATGATGACTGAGAAAATAGGTAATGGAGGTCGGCTCATGAAATAAGTAGACCGAACACAACGAAGTCCACAACTGCTCCACGATGAAAGTGGTGATGTTATTCTCTGAGATCGATCCTTAACAAAGAGTTTATTGCTAGGGCTCATGAAGCGCGTGTATGTGTGACTATATTAATAATTATAAATAGAATAACAAAATAAGGGATAAAAATAAAAGACTTCAATAAAATAAAAGACTAGAAAACAAATATAAACTCCATAACGGCGTCAGTGCTGAATGGCAAAGGAACAGTTCAGTTTTGGCGCCAAAAACCTTCACTCACTCACATGGCACAATACATACACAAACTCTGCTCACACATTACACACAGACGCACATATATATATATATATATATGCCTCCGTCTCTTATCCAATCAATCTCTGCTCTCCGTTCTCCGGTAAATTCCTCCTCTCTCTGCTCTCACACACACAAACACATACAATTACACACAGACTTTTCCTCTCTGCTCTCACACACACACAATTACATACAAATTTCTCCTCTCTCCTCTCTCCTCTCACACACACAATTACACAAAATCACACACAAACACAGCACAATCACACACAGTCGCTTATAATATTTACTTAACTCCTGGTTGTACTTGTTAGGACTTGATCACGCTTTGATCAGTGAAGAAATCGCAAGTGCAGGTAAGAAACACACAAAATCACACAATCAAACACACACAAACGCAAATACAAAGAGTCATACATCGCTCTTGCACTTACACTACTGTCATGTGTAGGCTAGCTTCATCACGGTTGATAAATATCGAGATTGCTGTCCAGGTATGAATTTCGATTCTCTGTTTCAAACACACACACTCAAACACATAGATTGGTATGATTCCCCATTTTTCAGTCAAAATTAGGCTGTTCTTAACTTAGGTCATGATATGATAAAATGTTCTTCTAATTAGTATTCGCAATTTATTTTTCAGTCAAAATTAGGCTGTTCTTACCTTAAGTCATGATTTGATATAATGTTCTTCTAATTAGTATTCGCAATTTGTGAAGAAATTGAAGTTATTATGAAATTTTTTGGCTGTTCTTATAACTTTATACGTATGTCATCATTTCACCAATCTCCTTCTCTGCATCATCAAATTGAATTGTCATGCCGTTGATGAATTCCATTTTGTCACTAGTGAGTGAATTGTATAAAGAGTGAGTGAAATATTTTTGATTTGAATTTGGTTCTTATCTTAAATTTGACAGTGTTGAAAATGAATTTACTGCTTGGTCCTGATTAATTTGAGTTGATAAGGAAACATATTTTATCAATTGCGATGTGTTTGTTTGTCATGGGCCTCCAGATCCATCTTTCAAGTCCTTTCTAAAGGTTATGGGACATAAATAGGATTCTTATTATAGTTAGCTAGTATAAGATGACCTTGCAAAACCAATTTAACTTTCCAGTATTCGAAATTTTTTTGCTACTTAATATTGGTTATGGGACATAAATAGGATTCCTATTGTAGTTAGCCAGTATACGATAACCTTGCAAAACCAATTTAATTTTCCAGTATTCGAAAAAAAATTGCTACTTAATATTGTGTTTGTTTAAGGATATATGTCAGGGTAGAAGTGCTTCTGTCTTTTGGGAAACCTCTATGATATCAAAATGAATTTTCCTGCTTGCTCCTGATCATATATGAGAAGTGAATATTTGGGTTGTTAATAAAGGAAAATATATATGTAGGTATCAAACACAATTATATCTTGGCATATAGGTAGAGTAAAATATATGTATAGAAACCATGAAATGAATTTCCTGCTTCATATAAAGATTGTGATGTGTTTGTTTCTCATGAAGTCTCCAGATGGATCTTTCAAAGTGCTACTGTGTTGGATGTGGGTCTTTGATGGTGTTTATAATAGATATCATAAGACAATGATATTTCTCTGTATTTGTAATTGGGATGTTTATCTTGGATGGCCTTGTCTACTGTCAAAAAGGTGGATTAACTTTTGCAATATTTCTTTTTCCTGCTGTTTTATGAGGATTAACTGTGCAATATTTGTTTTTCCTGATGTTGACTAAAACACTGCACTCTTTTAATAGGATGGAATCAAAGTTCTGCATAACCTGCGATGGTTGGATCATGAAGTTTCATGAAGCAGCCACCAAGTTCTGCACATGCCCAGTTGAGGAAAGAGAGCTTGTGTACCAATGCATCATCTGTGGAAGGATATGCCCCAAACTTAATGGCTTCCGCGCTCACCACAAGCAGCACCCATGCCACATATGTCACCTCAGTTTCCCTACCAAGCTTGAGCTTTCGGCTCACTCTCACAAAAAGTCGAAGCGTGGTTGAGATTCTTGCCTTTTGTTTGACGCTGTGCTTATATGTTGGTGGCTGTTAATTGTGTCTCACCAAACATTAAGTTTTGATCTTATGAGACCATATTAGATGTCGCATATTGTTTTTCATGGATGTTTCCATTTCTTCTACCCACAATATTGTAAAGGCAAGTATGATTCTTCTATAAAAACACCTTGTGTGTTTGCTTATGAAATATCAGTAAATTAGATTTTTGCTATTCTAGTAGGATGTGGCAATGGTGCCTTAACAGGTGTGGAGTGCTGTTGGGTGACCAATCTCTTGGAGATGTGTTAGAATGGACTTCTAGCAGGCAAGTTGCTGGTGCATGGTCCCTTCCTTGCTCTGTAATGGAGGATCCCTAACTTCTGCTTGGTTGTTTTCTTTGCCTCTGATTGTGACATGAGTGCTAGCATTTCTGTTGAGCTAGTTTGCTCTTGTTCTATTTTTTCTGCTCTGCTTGTGCCTTGGCTTTAGCCTAGGCTTTGGTGGCTTTGTTTTTCTGCTGTGCCCGTGCCTTGTCTTCTGCCTTGGCCTTGGAAGCTTGTTTTGTTTTCTGTCTTCGTTGCTTTCGTTGGAATAAAATTTTGATCTCTCGAAAAAAAAAAAAGGCTTCACCATTGCCTCTATTTACCTGCTTGAGTATAAACTTTTTTCTACTTCAAACATTGCTCAGTTTCTTTGTCACTAGCACTTACTCTTCAGGGCTTCAGCCACTCTGCCATTACCATGAGAGCTCTGCTCTGATGCAATTCAAGCAAAGCTTTTCTGTAAGCAACTTTGCTTCTTACATTCCTTTTTGCATCATGCTTGAAGGGAATGGCAGTACTAGTGACTGCTGCTCATGGTAGTGATCACTTGCTTATCTTCATAATAATCATATATTTGAGCATTTTAAATTGATATTAGATCGTCTTTATATATCTTTTAACTCAGTAAAATTCATTGTTTTCCAAACACCCTTTTCAGTCCCCACTATAAGGTCAATACGTAGTTAAAATTATTGTTTTCCCACTGGTTTTTAATATAAAACTATAAAATTATTGTGCAATAAATCCCATTTTCAATCCAACATAGTTATTGTACAAGTGTAACAATAAATTTCAGACCTTTACAAATAATATTGAAAGACGACAAAAAGACAAAAAAATCAACTGATTATACTGAGTGGATTGGAGACTAGAATTGAATGAAGAAAAAAGGTGGATCTAAATGAAAGAGCCAAAAATAGACCTCGTCTTTCCTTCCATACTTGCGTGCTTTGACCTCCACTCTCCATCCTGCCGGAAGCCACTCCTCTCTTGACGTCCTGCCGCCGGAATCTGACGTCTTACTGGTCATCTCCACCGCAGATCCACCGACCCACCTCCAATTTGCTTTCCTCCTCGCTCTCTCTCTCTCACACGCACTATATGTACACATATGTTGTCTTGTCTCTGATTTCTGAACAGAACAGATACATATTTATGAATTACATATATATATATATATATATATATATATATATACTTGATTCTGAAACCACGTGATTCCCAAACTTTCCCAATTGCGTTTTTCTTGAATTTCAGGTTATGTTCTCATCGTATAACACATGGACATTTATTTATGTGTTACACTGGTGTGGACACAGAAAAATATAATTTGGTTGGAATGTTAATGAGTAACAGAGTTAATAAGAAAATAAATAGAGTTTACTAGTGGAATTTATGAGAAATTCTACTGTTATTATATTATGTATACATAATTATAGTAATATTTTCTTATTCATTGATTGAATTTTAAAGTGACCCCCATAAATTTCATGTTTATATCTGATTACTATTTATTATTAAAGTTGAATTTTCTGTTTCATTTGCTTGTTATAACTTATTAGTGTAACAAAAATGGTGGTTTGAGTCCTCCTTTATAACTCATTTGCAAGATGATTAGTAAATTTAGTGATGGGTTGTTCTGAGTAAGTTCGGGCTTCATTCGTTAAGAGATCAGTTAAAGCTCGTTCTTTTAGTAAACAAGTCGAGTTTGATTATATTTTTTAGGCTCGTTTAATAAATGAGCTGAATTTGAACATTACCGAGTCGGCTTATCAAGATCGTCTAAATATAATAGTAATATTTTATCATAATCCCCAGGTGTCGGATTTAAAAAATTACGAAGAGAATTGTTGAAAATTATAGAGCTAATACAATCTATTCGTAAAAATTGTTTCAAAAAAATATGTAATATTGAAAAAAAAACATAAACCAAGAAATATGATATTCGAAAAATAAAAATATGTTAAAAACAAACATACAACAACTCAATCAATGCGATTATTGAAAACAGTAATATATGTTGCAATTGAATCGAATTATTCGTGAGCAGACTTGGACTTAACTCTTTAAAGCTAGCATTCAGCTCGAGCTCGTTAGTTTAACAGATGAACCGAGCACAAACATAATGTTTAAGCTCAATTCATAAATGAACCGAGCTTGAATATTACTCTGCTCGACTCGATTTAATTCATTTGCAGCCCTAAGTATATTCATCCGCATTCTAAATAAGTGATACCGTGAGAAGCTCTACAGAACCTTTGGAGATCGACGAGTTTCTCTAAATTCATCATTCAATGAGAGAATATTGACGATGGTATATGAGATGGTAAGATTGTCGATACTTGAGATGAAGCATCACCTTATTCAAGCACTCGCGGACACACTCTGAAACAAAAGAGGATGATGTCAAATTTGGCAGGCCACTTTTCAATTATTTATTGAATTATCTTTTAAGTATTTATATACTTTTCGGGAAATTGGCATAAGAAACCAAAAAAAACATGAAAAAAAGTTGAATTATATTGAACTCTCCTGAAGTTTGGACAAATCTCACACAAGTGGAGCGTTTGAAGTTTATTATAATGACCTCTCCTCACATTTGAACCGTGAACTCAACAACTCCCCAAACAAAAATAAAAATTTATAAAAAAAAAAAGACATTCCTTTGTGTAAAAAGATAATAAGAACTTTATATATACTAAAATAAGATTAGAGTAGACTTTTCACATTAAAATTTTACATTTTCTATCTATCAGGGGAGGCCATTGTAATAAACCGCAAACACTCCACTTGTGTGAAGTGTCCAAACATCAAGGGAGGTTAGTGTAGTTTATCCAAAAAAAAAAAAAAAGAAGCAAAAATCTCTTATTTTAATATTTTCAACTCAAATTCAAGGTTTTCAGAATCTCGATTCTACTTAGTAAAATTTTACGATTTTACGATTCTGCTACGATTTTATACGATTTTACTACAATTCTATTACGTTTTTATAATGATTTGACAATTTCGCCCTTTATATGAAATGTCCAAAAACTTTATGATTTAGTCTAATATCTCAATATATGTCCTAAATTTATGAGAAAATATTTAAAGGGCCAATGTATTAGAAAATTTTGAAAATTCTAATATGATTTAGATTTTTAAATTAAATATTTAATTACTAATATTTTTTTAAAAAAATTAATACGAATTGCTATAATTTTATGTTCTACTGTTCCGATTCTACGAACCCTAAAACGATTCTATATAGAATCTCGATTTCTGACAACCCTTGCTTAAATTAGACCCTTACATTGCAAAGTTGGAAAAGACCCATGCGCCAAAACGTAGCCAACTTTTCAACTCTCTGTTGTCTTTTGCCCAAGCCAACGACCCAACCCAAACCAGTGGTCTGATAAACTCCCAAGGACAGAACGGGGCCCAGACTTGAAGGCCCAAACTGACAGGCCATATATGCCTTTCTTGTTTAAATTTTAGGGTAAATTGCAGTAGCACCCCCTGAGGTTTGGGTCAATGCCACAAATATGCCGGTCAACGAAATACTTTGCAATGACACCCTCTGGGCCTGTGAAATGCCTAGAATGCCCCTTTAATTGTTTCACTTATTACATTAGGGTAATATATAAAGTTTGAAATTACCCATATGCCCAAACACTAAAATTACTAATTACACTTCCACCCCTTATTACAAAATATATATATATATATTACGAATATATATATATATATATATTACAAAAATTACAAAATTCTAAATAAACACAAAAAATTCGAAACAAACATATAAAATTCGAAAAAATATATATAATTTGTAAAAAATATATAAAATTTGAAAAAACATATAAAATTCAAAAAAATATATAAAATTTGAAACAATATATAAAATTCAAAAAAAACATATAAAATTAAAAAAAAAAACATATAAAATTCGAAACAAATATATAAAATTCTTAAACAATATATAAAATTCGAAAAACATATAAAATTCTAAAAATATATATAAAATTCAAATATATATATATAAAGTGTGACTGAAGTGATTCCTACCACATTTGAAAATTCAAATTATTTTGAAATTTGAAATAATTTCAATATATATATATATATTTGAAATTTCATTCAAATATATTTAACAGATTGCTAAAGTATTTATTTTGAAATAAAAGAAAGAAAAAGTTCCTTAGTTAAGATATTTCTTGCACTAGATTTTCCTTTTTTATTATTTAAAATTTAAATACCATTATATTGATTCCTTGTTTTTAGAAGTGGAAACAAAAAATGACAGATGAAAGAAAGTGATATTGCAAAGGAAAATTTTATGATATTTTTTTACCTTACATTATTTTTATTGAAAAGGAAGAATTTTAGGAAGGAATAAAGTTGATATTACATTATTCTATTATAAAATTCTTTCCTCTTTAGGAAATATTAGATATAGAAGGGAGAAAATGTGGTAGGAATCATTTCCAAATAATTTGAATTTTCAAATGTGGTAGGAATCACTTCAGTCACACTTTATATATATATATATATATATATTTGAATTTTATATATTTTTTAGAATTTTATATGTTTTTCGAATTTTATATATTATTTACGAATTTTATATATTTGTTTCGAATTTTATATGTTTTTTTTAATTTTATATATTTTTTTGAATTTTATATGTTTTTTCAAATTTTATATATTTTTTACAAATTATATATATTTTTTCGAATTTTATATGTTTGTTTCGAATATTTTGTGTTTATTTAGAATTTTTTAATTTTCGTAATATATATATATATTTTGTAATAAGGGTGGAAGTGTAATTAGTAATTTTAGTGTTTGGGCATATGGGTAATTTCAAACTTTATATATTACCCTAATGTAATAAGTGAAACAATTAAAGGGGCATTCTAGTCATTTCACAGGCCTAGGGGGGTGTCATTCCAAAGTATTGCATTGACCGGCATATTTGTGACATTGACCCAAACCTTAGAGGGTGCTACTGCAATTTATCCTAAATTTTAAAAGGGTTAATTTCATTTACATCTATGAACTATGTCTATATATTAATTATATCCTCTGACTATGCAAAACATCATTTACACCCCTTATTTTTTAAAAATGTACTTATTTGCATCCCCTTAACTCTTTTGGTACATTTTCACCTGAAATAATTTTTAATGCCTAAACTATCTTTGACCATATCCCTACTTTAATATATTAATTTGACCCCCCAAATTTAGAAAATGGTTATATTATGGGTTTCATTTAAGAAACCCTCATATGTTATTCAATTTAATCAACTAATGTCACGTCCCGAATTTCCTAGGACTCCAAAACCGAGCCTAAGAACTAAGGGAGTGAATGCGAAAGAAATAAAAATGAAATAAAATCCCTCGAGTCATCAAATACCCGTACAAGGGTAAGATAGAAATAAAACATCTCAAGGATGCTAAAAGAATAACACGAGATCAAAAGAAGGTAAACTGAAACAAACGGTACCTTAACCGAAACGTCGGAATACCCTAAGTTCAACCAAGGATAAAATGGTCATTTGGAGGGTAAAATGGTAAGTTCCAACTGTAAACACAAAGTTTGGACCTAACACAAGCCATAGGAACAAACGGAAGCAAAAGGTGTGAGGTGGAAACTACAAAGTTTTGAAATCAGCATTTTCACGCTTCAGGTCCGAAAATCTACTGTCAACTTCAGTCGACCATTTCTCACTCAAAAATGACTCAAATGAAGCGATTCAAAAGCCTAAACGCAAGAGATTGAAGTCAGCTTTCTAAAAAGATAAAGAACACATTTATCCGACAAGCGTAGCTCGAGATATGATCGAAATACTGAACACTGTGCGCAGAGTGCGCGAGTTGTAGTCGACTGAAAGAACTTTGAGTCGACTACAAGGAGCTTCTAGTCGACTGAAACAGCCTCTAGTCGACTACAATGAGTATCTAGTCGACTAAAACAAGTATTGAGTAGACTAGATCAGTCAGTAGCTTGCGGAAATGAGAGTTTGAGGATTCAGTCGACTACACGAAGCCTTAGTCGACTAAATGGAACTCTAGTCGACTACCTAAAGCACTAGTCGACTAAAAGGAGGGTTCTAGTCGACTAAAACAAGAAAGAGTCGACTAAAACAGGCCAAAGACAAGAGAGAAATGTACTGAATGGAAATGTGAAGACATAGCCGGTTAATTTAAAACTCAACTCAACTAGAAGTCTGCAGATAGGGAAATTTGTCTCTAAATCATCCTGAACTCTTATAGAATAAGGGAATTTGCCTCAACACCAATAAGATACTACCAATATATCTGAAACTCAAGAACTAGAAAGAAATAATTATTTTCCTCGAAATCTTTTACTTGAATTTTTTTGTAAAAATCATCCGTCTTGCCCCCGGTTTCCGTTTGAGTAAACCACCGATTCAAAAATCTCAATTTCTTTCAAACAACTTAAAATTAGTTCAAAACACAAGTTTTTTTTTTATTAATTTTACGGGGGTAGGAGAAAACGGGTTTTTCCATCCAAAACGAAAGGATTGGTTTGAAAATTTAGAAAAAACGCCGTTTCGGCCGAATACCAAATAATCACATTCAAGACAAATAATTCATTCCACACTCCAAATTCCAAATGAAAGAGTTCCATATTTTCATCATAGCGCCCTAAGGCGAAACATAGTAGAGTTGTTCAAAATTACATGTTTCCACAATTCGACACCGAAATGCCCAAAAGAATATATTCCCCGCGCCTAGCGCTCCAAGGGATGTACATCAACACCAACATCTCGGCTAACATGCTAGCCGGATTAAAATAAAATAGTTTTGACTTAATGAAGCACTAAACAAAATAAGCACGTGTACACAACGTCTATCAATGCTTTACAAAAGAACTCCGCCTCCATATGTGCAAAAAAGGACGGAACCAACACCGAGTCTCTACCGAAAGACTACGGACCTCCCAAATGGGAATCATCACCTGAAAAAAATGTATATAACGTGGGGTGAGCTCACTAGCCCAGTAGAGGAAGCGTTATTGCCTCAATCTCTGTAGTCCGGGTGGTACAACCCACCCAAGGTACATGCAACTAATTCCTAGGTCGGTCTCTTGTTCCACATGGCTCTCACGCCAATCCGGAACCCCATCAAACCCAACAATCAAGCTCCCCAACATGCTCACAACATAACTTATCACAATTATAACATGCTTTCATTATTAAAATCACATCCACATATGTATAATAATTAAGATGGAAGGTGACCGACACCCCCATTACACGCACACAAAAACACACCCTTCCCAAGGATGAACGGATCATTCTCCACCATTCCCCTGAGGATACAAGCTCACTAGGGAATAGTAGACTCATCGAACCGTCATTCCCAAGTGCTTTTGACACTTACACTTTTACTAGGAAGACGTTCTCCACGACCTAGTCGCGCACATAGGGCCTTGGACTATGTGTCATCCCCCTATTGTCTGCGTTTCTCAGCTTTTTAGTTCTGTGGGAGCAAGAAGCACCCCTTGGCCAGTTATTTCGACGATCCAAACTCAAGACGACTCCCACAAAATTTACGCAAATGTAGGAACCAATACCCACGTTTTCACACTACGTGGCACACTCAATTGAATCAAGGTTCACAATTTCCATCACAATACATACTTATTTCTTTATGCAATATATATTGTAATTAAATTAACATCATGCTCATAATTTCACAACAAGCATTAAAATCACATACTCATGCTTTTCAAGGGGACCTAATTCATCGTCTAAGTTGTCGAGACTCAACTCGCATATATATATACGGCATATATACACATAGACGCACACACCCTCTTACACAAACGAAAGCAACTCGTTTTTCCCCTACCTCAATCCAAGCAATTTATAAGCAATAGGCGCAAGCAATCCGTCCAATTGACGCCAACAACAACCGAGTCAAGAATTTCCAATAGAGCTTCAAGAAGATGATTTTTCGGGAATTTGAGTAAAAAGTCTCCCAAGCCTTCAAGCAACATTAAAACAAGTATGGATTCTTAACTAGTGATTTTTAATAGCAACAACCGATTAAAAATCAAGAATTCAAAGTAAAGCTAAAAATCCCAAAATGGCTAAACTAGGGTTTCGAAAAAAAAAAAAAAGAATCAAGGGAAAGGAACTCACCAATAAATTCAACACAAGATACACAATGTGGACATCAAGCAAGCTTGAAGCAATGCATTCCCGAATTTAGCATTTTCAAGTCTTCTCAAGCTAATAACAATTAAATGGAAGGGAGAGTCACAAAATGGACCAACAACAATTATAACCATGGAATTTCCGAAATTTATGGGAATAAAATAAATCATTCCAAGGAAATAAAATCTAGGGTTTCAATTTAATGGAGAAATCAAGGGAAATGGTGAGAGAGCTTACCAATCATCAACACCAATTGTAGACAATGAAGCACCAACAAGACCCAAGCTTCAAGCTATCATCAACAAGACTAGAAGAGAAAGTCTAGTACATCCATGGAGGAAGAGAGAGAGAGGCGTAATACAAAGGGAATGGGGAAGAAGAGAGAAAAAGAAAAAAACGTGTGAAGTGTAGAGAATGAGAGGAAATGGGTTGTGGGTTAGCAAGACTTTACTCTTGTGTAGAGATACCAATAATTCACTTCTCATCCAATGGCTAGAATTGAAGATGGGTAGATGGAGGATGATCCAATGGCTAATAGGAAGACAACACTAAAGGTGGTAGTGAAATGTCTAAGCTACCCACCCCTATATAACTTAATCACAACCCTTGCCATTATGGACCCAATTTACTATTTTGCCCAAGTCTTCTACACAACTACAATATTGCCACTCTACATCTCCCCAACACTTAGTCAATAAATCTCTACAAAATCCACTAACTCAAAACATGGAAAATTTTCTAGTTTATGCTTTTGTCGTTTATTTATTTTCCAAACGTTTCAATTATTTCAAGTATTCACGAAATGAAATATAACATATATATGTAACTAAAAATTTCAATTTCGTATAAATCACATAAGCACGTCAACATGTTAGGCACATAAGCACATAAGCAATTAATTGTTTAATAAATAAATGAAAATAAAAATTTTAAATTAGCACGTAAAAATACCGGACGTTACAACTAATCTCTATCGTGTTCACTTTGTCTCCTATACTATCCAATTTCATCACTATGCCCCCTCCTCCTCACATTTTGAGTTAAAATGTCTAAACTACCCTCCCTTAATAGTATAAGGGGGTTTAGTGAAATCAACCCTTAAAAAAATTATTTTTCGAAAATAAATTATATTTTTCGTAAAAAACTATAAATTTCAATATATATATATATTTCGTAAAATATGATTTTTTCCGAAAATTAATATTTTTGCGAAAAATATATATTATATTCCAAAATATGATTTTTTTAAGAAAAATATTTTTTTTTCGAAAAAGTATATATTATGTTCCAAAATATGATTTTTTTACAAAAAATATTCTTTTGTGAAAAAATATATATTATGTTCCAAATATGATTTTTTTTTTCCGAATTTTTTTTTTTTTTTGCGAAAAAGTATATATATTATATTCCAAAATATGAATTTTTTCTGAAAAATATATATTATGTTCCAAAATATGATTTTATTTCCAAAAAATAATATTTTTGCGAAAAAGTATATATTATGTTCCAAAATATGAATTTTTTTGCGAAAAATATATATTATGTTCCAAAATATGATTTTTTTTGCGAAAAATATATATTAGGTTCCAAAATATGATTTTTTTTTCCGAAAATTAATTATTTTGCGAAAAAGCATATATTATGTTCCAAAATATGAATTTTTTTCCGAAAAATAATTTTTTTGCAAAAAATATATATTATGTTCCAAAATATGACTTTTTCCCGAAAAATAATTTTTTTGAGAAAAATATATATTATGTTCCAAAATATGATTTTTTTACAAAAATATTTTTTTTTGTGAAAAATATATATTATGTTCCAAAATATGATTTTTTTTTCTGAAAAATATTTGTTTTTTGCGAAAAAGTATATATTATGTTCCAAAATATGATTTTTTTTTGAAAAATATATATTATGTTCCAAAAAATGATTTTTTTTTGCGAAAAATATATATTATGTTCCAAAATATGATCTTTTCCGAAATTTTTTTTTTTCGAAAAATATATATTATTATGTTCCAAAATAAGATTTTTTTCCGAAAAATATTTGTTTTGCAAAAAATATATATTATGTTTTCCGAAATAATTCATATTTTGGAAAATAATATACTCCCTCCGAAAAATAATTTTTTTGCGAAAAATATATATATTTTTGAATTTATAATTTTTGCGAAAAATATAATTAATTTTCGAAAAATAAATTTTTTAAATGGTTGATTTTACTAAAGTCTTTTATACTATTAAGGGTAGTTTAGACATTTTGACTCAAAATGTGAGGTGATGGGCATAATGATGAAATTGAATAGTATAGGGGGAAAAGTGGACACAGTGAACATTAGTTGATTAAATTGGATAGTATAAGGGGATTTCTTGAAATTAACCCTTGTATTATTCAAAATTCAGGGAGGGAGGGAGTGTGAATGAAATTAACCAAAAATAAAATATTTACATATTTGACTAACTCAAATATTTATATTTAAAATATTTCTATATATATATATATATTAATCAAATTTGTAAACTAACACAAACTTTCATTTTTTATTTTAATCTTGAAACATATTTGACTTTACTAATACCTATTTTCAATAATATTAGACATATTAGACACACTTCACAAAATAAAATAAAAATTATTTTATTTTAACTCAAGATAAAAAAAAACAAAATATTTAAATTTGCTAAAGAAAATACTAAATTACAGACAAAAATAGCAAAATTTTATAATACATAACTTTAATTTTATTATTATTGTACGAGTTACATACATAAATTCTTAAATAATAATAATACAAAAAATATTTAGTAGCAAAAATATATTATATTTACATTTATCAAACTTGTAAGCTAACACAAGTTTTTATTTTTTATTTTAAACTTGAAAAATATTTGACTTTACTAATACTTATTTCCAATAATATTAGACATACTTAACAAAATTATTTTATTTTAACTCAACATAAAAATACAAAATATTTGAATTTACTAAAAATATACTAAATTACATACATAAATAATGAAATAAAATATTAAACGTTTTACTCATAGAAATTTTAATAATAGATAGATTAGTTAATTTCACCATTTAAGTCAATGGAGGTTTTAACTTGTCCGTTGAAAATTTTATTTTATTATTATTATACGAACATCGAAATCACATACATAAATTCTTATATAATAAAAATATAAAAATTATTTAATAGTGAAAATATAATAACTCATATTCAAACATTACAAATTTATTTTTTAATATTGAAATAAAATATAAAAATACTTTATTCATATAAAATTAAAAATAAATTTATATATTCTAAACTAATTCAATTTTCTCTTGCCAAAAAAAAGAGAAATCCAGTTTTGTCTCTCCTCCAGTCACCGCCGCCACCACCATCTGCTCTCCCTTCTCCCACCACACCACCACCATCTCATCTCTGCCTCCTCCCACCACCACCACCACAACCACCACCATCATAACCATAATTCAATCGATTCCTAAATTTTAGCCGAAAACACACAATTGGTGTGTAATCTATCTGTGGTGTGGTGTTTTGAATTCAGAGGCATTGAAGAGGCTTTTTTGACCTGTTCAATCGACCCTAATTCAATCGACCTGTTCGTGTATGTTCAGATTCAAAGGCTTTTTTTATTTAATGGTGTGGTGTTTTGAATTCAAAGGCATTGAAGAAGTAGGCATTGGAGTTAGAATTCGAATTTGATTCGTATTGCGTGGATTGGATCACCATTAATTAGGTTTTTATGTGGTGGTGGTGGTGGCGGCGGGCCAAGTGGTGGTGGTGGCACCAATGGTGGTGGGTGGGTGAAATTAGGGTTAGGTTTGGAGGAGGGGGTTGAGGGAGATGGGTTTGGGTACAGGGATAGTAAGGCCGTGTTTGGTAGGTGGTCTTTCTGGTCCGGTCCGATCTGATCTGAATTCTAAACTTAAAAGTTTATTTGGTAAGCGGTCTGGTCTTACTATTTATTTATTATAATATTTATTTATGTATTATTTCTTTCTTTCTTTATTATTTCTTCACTTTATAATATATTTTATTATTTATATTATTAAATTATTATTTATATTATTATTTATTAATGTATAAATATATTTTATTTATTTATTATTATTTCATTATTTAAATTATTTTATTTATAAATTATTTGTTCATTTTTAATTATTTAAAAATATATTTTATTAATTTAATATTAATTTATTATTATTATACTTATTTTTTATTATTATTATGAAGTATTTATTTATTATTATATCTACTTATTATTTTTTATTATATTTATTATATTTATTATTTATTTTATTTTGTTTATTATTTATTATATTTTAAAATATGTTTTATGTAATTTATTATTTATTTTATTAATTTATTATTATTATTTATTATTTAGTTCATTTTTTATTATTATATTTATTTATTATTATTGTATTATTATTTTTTTATTATTATGTTTTATTTAATTTATTATTTATATTATTAATTATTTATAAATATATTTTATTATTTATTCATTTATTTATTATTATTATATTCATTTTTTATTATTAGTAGATATTATTTAATTCATTTTGTTTATTATTTATTATTTATATTTTATTTTGAAAATATGTTTTATTTAATTTATTATTATTATTTATTCATTTTTAATTATTTATAAATATATTTTATTAATAAGACCAGACTGGATCAGGTTGAACCATCAAAAAATCTGGTTCCAAAAACACCCCATTTGTTTCAATTTGGTCTGATTCTAAATTTTGAGACCAAGTTCAAACAAACTTGATCTGGTCTCTGAAAATAAAGACCAAATCAAATCAGGTGGAACCAAACAACCTACCAAACAGGGCCTAAGTGTTTGGTTAGGGTCTAACTTATTTCAGCTATCCCCATATTGAATAAACTTATCATTTGAAATAGGGTGTTTGGGTAAAGGCATTTAAGTCATTTCCTTCAAAGTTAAAGCCCAAAAAAGTTAAGGGGGTGCAAATGAGTCCAACTTTTTTAATTAGGGATTTGATTGATGTTTTGCATAATTGAGAATGTGTAACTAATGTATAAACATAATACAGGGGTGTAAATGAAATTAATTCATTTTAAAATGACAAAAGGACATGAATAAAATGATTCGGTGACCGTTTAAAGTTTAAACCACCATTGTTTTCTTTTTGTGATATTTTACCGTTTAGGGCCTGTTTGGTAGAGCTGTGTTTGTGTTTGTGTTTGTGTTGAAATAAACAAAAAACACGTTTTTTGTTTTTTTGTTTATTCATCCAAAAACATAAGTATGTTTGGTAGGGATGTTTTTTGGGTCGAAATTAAAAAATTAAAAATCAATAAACATGTTTGGCAGAACCCTGTTTTTCATAACAGAAACAGAAAAACATGTTTGGCAGAGTCTGTTTATTCTGAATTTCAGAGAACAGAAACAGAAAAACACGTTTGGTGACTTCAAATGTATTTTTTTTGTTTTTTCAAAATACAAAAATTAATGATGGCAAATCTTTGGCAATTGAAAAATACTTCTTTACCAAATATCTTATATGACAAATTGGTATTGTTTATCATGAAAACTTTTGAAAATGAAAAAAATTTCGGTAACACCTTCCCTTAAAAATGACAAGTCCAAATTTTTTTTTCACCTGATAATAAAAATTATCACAAGACATACTAAAAAATAATTATCACAAGACATATCCAAGACATTGTCCTTCAACATTTATCATTATGGAGATAAAAATTCAATAATATTTTACAATCATTCAGTATATACCCATATCTGAATATATTTATTACATGGCCGAATAAAAAACGAGTAAATGAAATATCATTAGTCAATTACAATAACAATAACCAAAAGTTCATACTCTAATTTGAGCCCTAAGTCTCACACTCACACAACCACCAGTTACATCTTAATAACACAAGAGTCAAAATCAAAATCAACCACATTTGTATTGGTTTCCCCATCAGCAAGCATAAATCAACGCCACAGCCACAAATTTGTACAATATCTCGCCACAACCGCCATGCACCACCACCACCGAGGCGCCGCCACCACAAACAGATTGCATGGTGAAGCCACGTGGGCAGTACTGAACTTGATGATCATATGGAGGACGATGGGCAAGCGGATAGTAAGAGAGACGACAAGTCCCATGAGAGGAAGAAGCGGAGGATGGTGACAGAGATGGTGAGTCCCGTATCGATGCCCCCCAACCATTGCCGCCACCAGAGTGATGTGATTATTTCACCGCCGGGATCAAGGATCTGGTGCCACCAAATCTGCAATTGGTCCAGAGGTCTGCTACACACTAAAAAGGAAGCATAACCTCTCTTTTTTTTCTGAAAAGCACTATAGAAACGAATCATAAAATACCACCTCTGTTCAAACATTTCATTATTCTTGGAACTATTGCAAAATTTTCCAGAGGCCTCAGAAACAGTTTAGATTCCTCTGTCATGGAAATCAGACAATGTAGGCAAATATTAAATCATCATTGGCCTCGAAAAATACTGCAACATAAAATTGTAATAAGAAGAGGGTAACATGTCCACACACTCCAATCAAGTAAACAAAAGCAAATTCCATTTTCATGAGAAATTTATAAGAAAAGGCGACGATCAGACCACAGGCTATGGAAATTCGGAAAGAGATCCCAAATCGGACTCACAGGCTTGCAGCAGCATGGACATGCATACAAGAGGGAGGTCATTACATGTCCTTGAAAGGGTATTGAATTCAAAATGAAGAAAGCCAACTGATACACACATATCAACCATTGACTCTCTTTCGTGGTGGCGTCTGTGCCTCGTGCTTCTTGTTTTTCTTCACCAATGTTACGGCCTTAGAATCCCATCAAATATGAGCACCTAATACCATCAGGTTGGTTGATAGGAGAAGAAAATAAAAAAGAAAAAAAAGTGAATCATGCTCATGTCTTCTAAGCCCTGACATGTTGAAAGATTACTATCTACATATATACATAGCTACAGAAAAAGGTGCAAGCATGTGCACAAATTATAATTCTATTTATTCACACACAAGCAAGCTAGTTTTTTCGATTGTAATGGACCTCAGAATAAATTTCAGGCTCCTCTGTCCTGGACCTCTTGGTAGCAAGGCAATGTAGGGAAAATTCAGTACCGCCATGTGCCTAAAAGAATATTACTTCATTGAACAAGCTCACATGCGTGCACAATATGAACAAAATGCTGTAGCAATGATCATTTTCTGACAGCTAGATGGACCAAATCATATAAACATAAACAAAAAAACCACAAAGGATTGTTGTTACTATACACATTCAGATGATCAAGCTTTTGGCTAGCAAATTTCACGAGACAATATGGTTTCCGAGTTTCCTAGTCCATAGACAATACAATCAGACATTGCAGGCATATGAAAAATCACTGCACTGACCCTCTATACTAGTCACACTACATTTCAAAGAACTGAAACAAAAAGAGTATATAGGGGTAGAACCCTAAGCCAACACACAAAGCAACCAAAAAAACAAAATCATAACAATGCGGTTCATCTAATATGATCACAATGTCAATAAGCACAAAAAATACAAAATCATAACAACTGCATACTTGTAATGATAATTTCCAACCAATTATTCTAAACAATAACGGAAAACAACAAGGATTATTGGTTATGTACAAATACAGAAAATCAATATCTTTTGTATCCATTCTTAAAACCAAACAATATTAGGTTCATGAGAGATGATACATTCGGAGTTTCAAAGGCAACGGACAATACAATCATATAATATTGGTAAATCCAAAATCATCATTGGCCAAAGAACATCACTACTTCAAAAATATAGAAGAATTATGACACACAGCAAAAAGGAATCAAAACTTTTTTTCCCATCATCTCCCTTGAATAGGAGAAGGGCAAATTACAAATCTTCTTTTTACCCATCATTCTTGAGATCTAGTAGCAATAGTGTCTTCCATTCTCATAAAACCCAAGAAAGTTCACCTATTACTGTATTAAACAAGTTAAAAAAATAGGAGCAGAAGAAATGTTTACTTGGTCTACTTCAAAGGAAAGAAAAAGGAACTTACATCTCAGACATATGAAGATGGTGATTTTCAGTATCACCAACAGAGCTGTAAAGTCGTATGAAGATGGTGATTTTCAGTTACTGCACAAAAATAGGTTTCAAAATGGACCAATATTGCAGTCAATCCAGAATTCTCGTTATATCAACAGAATTCTCAAATCCTTTGGCATTTCATATAACGCACTAAAATGAAACCCTAAGATGATTAAAACAAACCAAAAAATCAAATCAATCCCTAGAATCACAATTAACAAAATAGTAGATCACCTCATCCAAATCACTTAACTCACAATTTTCGACAAAAACTGAAACAGCAAACCCACACAAAAATTCATATGTAATCACGACATTTCATATAACACACTAAACAACAACCTAATTGAGATAGAAACTCGAAACCCGAAAACCAAATCAACCCAAAAATAAAATTTCTATATATAAACAGAACAAATTCATACCTAGAACACAACGTATATACAGATTCATTCAACAATATAAATATATATACATACACAAATATATAAATATATCTGGGAGAAGCAGAAACAACCTGTTTAGATCTGATTCAAACCCAATACACACAAATCAAACCCATCTCCAAATACACTACCACCAACAAAACATATATACGTATACATATACCTATATGTATGTTGAAAGAGAGAGAGAAAGATCAATACCTCTGGGGTTAACAGCATAACATAAGTGGACAGGGAAGGGGGTTAAAGGTCGAGACCTAGAGCTCCACCTCCACCTCCACTTTCTCTCTCTAGAAAACCCACCAAAATTCTCTCTCTCTCTATCTATCTATCTTCACTTCGGGGGCAAGAAAACCCTAGCAAGAGATGTCGGCTGAAATGGAGAAAGGAGAAACAACTTCGAACATGGTTTTTGGTCGTGTGTTTCTTTTTGTTTTTGAACAAATTTTCTTTGTTTTTTTTTAATTACAATTGTGTTTATTGGTACAGTGCAATAAACTGAAAAACACCAAAAATGTGTTTTTCCAAATTGAACTAAGGAGAGGGTTGTGTTTTTTTACTGTAGACTAAACACTTGGCCCAAAAACAGGCAACCAAACAAGTTTTTTTAAACAAAAAACATAAACATAAACAAAAACATGGTAGCCAAACAGGCCCTTAGTGTTTGTTCTGAATTGAGTGGTCTTTTTGCACCTACCACACACTTTACGCATTGTTTGATATCATTATTTTATCACTTAGATATAAACTCGATCAATATTCATTCTTTGATAAAAAATTTAAACACGATTGAAAATAATTAGTGCCACTTAGAATAAAATAAAATTTTAAATAATAGCGTTACTACTTAATACTAAAGTTTGAGAATTGACAATTTTTAAAAAATCACTTAAAACCTCTTATACTTAAAATTGATATTTTAAAATTTTTGATTTTATCAAACATCATATAAGTTAGAAATCCTATATATGTTTTCTTTTGTAATGATCATGTACAAAGCGTTCAAATAACTGTGACAACTGCTTAAGAATAAAACAGGTAGGAGTCCTAATTCCCAATTCAAGAGCTTGTTGATAATTTTGTTTGTTAAATCCTACAAAATTAAAAGCCAATGTTATGTCATCTTCCAGGCTCGATCAATATTAAACTTGGTAATAAATAATGATGCAAACAAGAATATAATAACTTATTGTGCTTCTGTTAAATATTGCCTGATGATTCGTAGTTGACGGCTCTCCCAATAACACTTTTATTGACATTGTTGCCTTTTGATTTGTACTGTCTTTTCTCTAATGATTCCTATTTTATATTTGGGTAATTTGCAGTGAGATCCTTTGAACTTTAGGTCAATTGTACTTAAAAATTGGTCAATCCAATTTCGGTTTAACAGTCTCCTAAACTTTCAATTTTCTTGCAGTGACATCCTCTGAATAATTTTTGTGACTTAAAATTACTCTTATACTCTTGTTTTAATGTAAAAAAATATAAAATTAGAATATATATATAAATTTCGAAAAAAAACATTTAAAATATGAAACAAATAAATAAAATTCGTAAAAATACATATATAAAATTCAAAAAAATATAAATTCAAAATATATATATATATTTCAAAAATATATATATAATTTGAAAAAATATATAAAATTTGAAAAATATATATTAAATTTTGAAAAAAATATAAAATTAGAAAAAAATATAAAAAGAAAAAAGAAAAATATAAAATTCGAAAAAACATATATAAATTCAAAAAATATATATATATTTTGAAACATATATAAATTTTGGAAAAAATATATAAAATTCGGGAAAAAATATAAAATTCAAAAATATATATATTAAATTTCAGAAAAATATATATTATTTGAAAAAATATATAAATTTCTGAAAAAATATATAAAATTCGGAGAAAAATATATATTAAAATTTGAAAACATATATAAATTTTGAAAAAATATATTAAATTCAGAAAAAAAAAATTCGAACATGAACATAAGCTAGACAACTATACATTAATTAAAACTTCAATTAGCCAAAATACAAATTTGCTTTCTAATATATATATATATATATATATATTTTATGAATTTTATATATTTTTTTGAAATTTATATATGTTTTTCAAAATTTAATATATATATTTGAAATTTATATTTTTCACCGAATTTTATATATTTTTTCAGAAATTTATATATGTTTTCATATATTATATTTTGCCCCTAATTTTATATATATATTCCAAAATTTATGTATGTTTTTGAAATATATATATATATATATATATATATATTTTTGAATTTATATATCTTTTTCCGAATTTTATATAATTTTGAATTTTATATTTTTCTTTTCGATTTTTATATTTTTTCGCATTTTATATATATATTTCTGAATTTTATATATATTTTTGAAATTTATATATATTTTTTGAAATATAATATATATTTTTCGCAATTTATATTTTTCCCCAAAGTTTATATTTTTTTGAATTTTATATTTTTTTCCAAAATTTAATATATATTTTTTCAAATTTATAATTTTTTTTCGAATTTTATATATTTTTTCGAATTTTTTATTTTTCTTTTCGAATTTTATATTTTTTTTCTAAATTTAATATATATAATTTGAATTTATATATATTTTTCAATTATATATATATGTTTGAATTTTATATATTTTTTTGAAATTTATATATGTTTTTCATGTAATAAGTGAGATAAGTCAAGGGCTTTTTGGACTTTTTATTACAAGAAAATTGAAAGTTCAAAGGGCTATTGTTCAAAATTGGGTTCATTAATTTCTAGGTGCAATTAACCTAAAGTTCAGGAATGTCTCATTGCAAATTAGTAAAATTACCCTTTATTTTTTAAATTTAACATGTTGCCTTTTGATCTGCTAAACATTGTGTTGTAACTTGTGTACTCCTGCTTGTGCTAAATGGTCTTCGACATTTTTGCCTTTTGATTTATGCTCTGTTATAAATGGTAGTAAATATAACATCATTCAAGGAGTCCATGATGGACTTATAAGTCGATAATTTTATATGAGCATGTGGAGTTTTTCAACCGTTCTTGGAAATATGTCCTTTTTTATGTTATTGAACAACAGTGAGTATGGCAGATCGAGGGGGCAAGTTGGTAAATATTTTCTTGTATTTTATGAGTTAGCTGCAATTTTGTGCATTAGCTAGTTTGAATTATGAATAATGACAACGATAATTTTAGGAGAAAATTGCACCCCGTTTTCATTGATTTACTAACAAATATCACCTATAACGGTGGAGAGCTTTGTAGAGACTTCTTTCTAAGAGAGGAGTTATCCTAACAAGTTACAACTAAGAGAATCATAACCAACTAAGTTTTAAATTGAATTCAAGCAAGAGATAATGCACACTAATACGGTCAAGATAGGCCACGAGATGAGAGGCCAATCTTGACTTTTAACGACAGAAATTGAGGCCAAGACAAAGGCTTTGTAAGTGCATCTGCAAGCTGATCAATAGAAGAGACATGAGCCACACGAAGGACACCTTATTGAACTTGATCTCTGATAAAGTGATAATCAATAGCCACATGTTTCATTCGAGAGTGGAAAACCGGGTTAGAACACAGCTGAGTCGCACCAACATTATCGCAATATACAATAGGAGATTGAGGCAGAGTAAAACCAAGTTCTGTTAGAAGAGAACACACCCAACTAAGTTCAGCAGCAATAACAGCGACCGAGCGGTACTCGACCTCGGTGGAAGAACGGGCAATGGTATTTTGTTTCTTAGAGCTCCAAGAAATAAGATTCCGACCAAGATAAACAAGGTAGGCACCAGTTAAGGAGTAATCATCTTTATTACCAGCCCAGTCCGCATCTGAGAATGCATGAAGAAAAAAAGGAGACTCGCGATGAAGAAGAAGACCTTCATCCAAAGTGCCACATAAATACCGTAATAGTCGCTTAATAAGGATCCAATGTTTGGTAGATGGCTTATTGATGCGACGTCAGGTGTATAAAAATATGTGGTTAAAAATAATACCTTAACGACTCTAGGTTTTACCCTACGCAAGCGCACATATCAATTATAGAATAACAAATGGCTTGAGTAAGAGATATTGATCCCACAGAGACAAAGATTGTTCACTTTAATAGTTCAAAAATACTAAATTATATTTTATGAAAAATGGTTTGTTTGGGTGGTCAAAGACCAAATTATCTATTTTAACTAATAATTATCTAGAAAGCAAGTAAATTGGTTGTGATTCAAATGAGAGAGAAAACTAGGGTTTTCATCATTCCACCACTAACCGCATAATATAGTTCCTCACTATATCAATTGTACGAGGGCGATCCATAACTGTGAATCAGATCGTACCGCAAATAACTAAATACGACCCCAAAAAGGAGTACCATCAACCGGATTGCGACAACCCGTCTCATGACAGACCTAACTAGTACATGCCAATTATGCTACTATAATCTACTCATAATACATGAAAATAAACTAAATCATGTCTATATTAAATCGTCAAGGCACGGTCTGTGTCAACCTAGGGTTTCAAGTTTCATTACCACCATTGTGTAGAAAATCATGATTAAGCATCCGAGTTCCTGCTCATATTGAATAATCATAGTTGTGCAAAATAATACATTCATTCCATCTAAGACAATAATTTAGAACAAACATATAATTTTATATTGCAAATCATTACGGTCTCTTAACTAGTACAATCATCACAGTATGGTCAATAGTTTCCCCTCGTTACAATTAAAAATAATGAAAGAACTACATTACTTGGCTAAGGTTTTGCTAGAAAACCCTAGATACCGAGTTAGTTAGCCATGGTAGAAGGTGACTGCATCGTTGATGTAGAAACACCCTCCATGGTTTTCTTCTCTAGATCTCTAGGTTTGAATATGGCTCTCAACAACAGCAAATCTGAATGAATGAACCTCTCTGAATGAACATCTCACCAAAACCAACTAACTAAAATCTACCTCACGTCAACAACCCTAACTCTGATATATGATCGTGTATATATAGGCAATGGTATAGAAAGGCCATTTTCAGTCTTTTCACTCTCAACTTTATGCAAACCCTAACTTCTGATATATATAAGTGTATATACTTGTATATAGAGGTCTGGAGTCGCAGATACGTCTTCCAATCGAACTAGGGGTAAACAGGCAAAATCCATCAAAAAATCACAAAAAGTTATCGCACTTACGCTTGAAGTGTACATGGCCTATGCTTCTAGCGTCGGTCCAAGCGTAGAAATGTGATTTTCAGCCACTTTTTGAAACTGAAAGCGTAGGCAAAAGTGTAGGTATTTTATGGAAAACCACTTTTCTCCGTGAATGCACCAAAATGACCGTTTTGAACCCACGATACTTTTTGGTAAAGATGACGGCTTCTGGAAATGCCATTTTTGCCCTCCGGGAGCCATTTTTGTCTCGGACTGCCTATTTAATTCTCCTCTTGGATAGAAAGAACACATTCTTCAGTTAATTCACCAAAGTTAGCTCAATTTCTTCATTAAGCTCCTGAAACATGTTTTAACACACAAACAACATAAAAATACCAAATAATGGAATGCAATAACATAACAATAGTGAGTTAAGGGGTCAAAATGACTAATATTTGACACCTATCATTTATGCATAAACTGTGATGGATTATTGATTGCAGATGATATATCCGGACGAGTGAGTGACAGGTATTGAAGCCTCCCTAGAACTACACGATATTCGGTTGGATCATGGAGTGGTGAACCTGAAGCCAATGTTGGAGATGAACCAGATGGTAATGGCGTGATGACAGATTTTGCATTTGCTATTTGAGTCCTTTGAAGTAAATCTAGGATATATCGACGTTGAGAGAGTAATATGCCATGGCGATGTGGAACAACTTTAACCCCAAGAAAATAAGAGAGAGAACCAAGATCATTCAAAGAAAACCGTTGAGCAAGACAATCAAGAAACTGAGAGAGAAGATCATTATTGTTTCCGGTAAGAATGATATCATCTACATACAACAATAGATACAAAATATGATCACCAGTGTTATAAATAAATAGAGAAGTATTTGAGTGAGAGTTTTTGAACCCGAAATCAACTAGAACTTGGCGGAGTTCATGGTACCAAACCCGGGGCACCTGTTTTAGGCCATAAATAGCTTTACGAAGTTTACATATATACGTGGGATGATCGGAATCAATAAAGCCAGGGGATTATGCCATATAAACATTTTCTGAAAGCCGCCCTTGAAGAAAAACATTATTGACATCCAATTGACGAAGAGACCAACCATGACTTATATAAATACTAAGAACAAGTCTCACAGTGGTGGGTTTAACAACCGGACTGAATGTTTTATGATAATCAACCCCTGGTCGTTGATGAAAACCTTTCGCTACTAACCGAGCTTTAAACTTGTCAATGGAACCAGCAAAGTGCCTTTTAATTCGAAACATCCATTTACAACCAACCAGATTAGAAACATTAACAGGAGAAACTAGCTCCCAAGTCCCATTATAGACAAGAGCATCATACTCTTCTGACATAGCTTGACGCCAATTATGATTTTTGAAAGCCTGATTCATAGATGTCGGTTCAAGATCGGTTGAAGAGGTTAAGTGAGTATAGAGGTTGATTTTTTGTATTGGCTTGTGAATGTTATTTTTGGCCCGAATGGTCATGGAATGTTGAGCAGGATGATGGGAAACATGTTGTGTTTTTGTGGGTTGTTGGGTTGAAGGGAAGGTAAGGATTGGTTAGCCTTTGTTGAGGATGTGGATTGTGGTGGTGATTGATCATGTATAGAAGATGATGTTGGTTGTTTTGGAGCAATTAGTGGTGAAGGGACTGCAAATGGTGGTTGTCCTTAAGTGCGCACTTTGGTTGAAATTGTAGAAGTCGGCCATGACGAGTTAGGTAATGAAATAGTGAGAGGAGGAGGGACCTAAATGTCTATGGTGGTGGACGTAGGATGAGGTAAATGATTATGTAAAGAGGTGTAAGGGAAGACAGACTCGACAAAACGAACATAACATGAAACAAACATTCTTGAGGTGGATGGTTTAAAACACAAGTAAGCACTTTGAGATAATGAATAACCAAGAAAGACACATGGTTTATAGCATGGATCAAGTTTATGTGACGAATACGGTCGAAGCCAAGGATAACACAAACACCCATAAACCTTAAATTTTGAGTAATTAGGGGTGGTGTTAAAAATTAATTCATAGGGAGATGACAGGTTAAGTGTAGAGGTAGGCATCCTGTTAATTAAATAAATAGTAGTGGCAAAGGCATGTGACCAAAAAGTTAATAGAAGAGATGCGTGAGAAAGTAATGTGAGCCCAGTTTCAACAATGTGACGGTGTCGTCGTTCTAAGTAATCATTATGTTCAGGTGTGTGAGGTGGGGTGGTTAGATGAGAGATGCCATTGAGAGATAAGTAATTTGCGAGGCCCATATATTCTCCCCCATTATCGGAATAGAGCGTTTGAATTTTGCATTTGAAATAATTTTCTACAATGGCTTTGAAACGGATAAAAATTTCTTTAACTTCAAAATTTCTTTTTAGAGTGTAAAATCATATGTATTTGGTGAAGTGATCAACAAAAATGACATAATATTTGAATTCATCATGAGATAAAACAAGAGAGGTCCAAACATTAGAAAAAATTATTTTAAGAGGTTGTGTAGAGATAAGAGATGAAGTCGAAAAAGACAACTTATGACTTTTATTACATAGACATGCATTGCACGAAAAATCTCTAGACATGGGAGATAATAAATCCAAATGATAACTTGAAATAATATGTTTTAAAATAGGCAGAGCTGGATGACCAAGACAATGATGCTAGTTTGATGACGTGGTTTTGACAGTTGAGAAAGCAAGAAATGGGGAAGACATAGGTTTAGTGGTCGGCCATTCATACACTCCTTCTTTAGTGTCGCCCTTCAAAAGAATTACCCCCGTGCGAAGATCCTTCACATGAAAGGAAGAGGGTAAGAATTCAACATAAGCATTATTAGTGGTACAAAATTGAGAAATAGATATAAATTTTTTTTTCATGTTTGGTACACAAAAGACGTCATTCAATATAAAGGCTAGTGGGAGTTAAAAGAGAGGTATAACCAGTGTGAGTGAGGGAAAAACCCGTGTCATTGCCAATCATGACATCGTTAGAGCCAATATAAGGTGCATGAAGAAACAAGTTGCTCAAGTCAGTTGTGACATGATGAGAAACTCCAATGTTAAGAAGCCAGGTTGGGTTATTGGAGGCGATATTAGTAGTACAATGAGCCCAGGGTTGCCAAGAGTTGTTGAAGTATTGGGTGGTAGTGCAGCTCCTGTGGTGGAATGTTGAGTTGGTACCAACTGAAATGATGGACATCTTTTGGCCGTGTGTCCCTGAATACCACATATCTGACAGTAACCTAAATAGGGACGTGGTGAAGACCGGTTGCCATGGGGTGGTGCACCAGAGTTGTGAGGTCGTCCATTATTACTAGACGACGGGCGCCAACCCATGTTTCAAGTAGAAGATGAAGAAAATGGACGCTAGTTGCTATGGGAATTTTGGGGACGTAGTTGTTGTTTGTCTTGTTTGTTGGATTGACAGTGGCTAGAAAATTCACTTCAGATTTGGTGTTTGCTTGAAGAGAGGCTTCAAATGTTAGAAGCTTCTCATGAAGTTCATCAAAGGTGATAGAATTGTCACGGGCTTGAACAAAACGAACAAGTTCTTTGTAGTCATTTCCCAATCCATCCAAAATCTTCTTTGTAAGGTCGTCTTCATCCATTGGTGCTCCATGATGAGACCAGAATAGTTGGTATTCTGGGCGTTAATATACCTCTTATTAGTCTTTTTATTTTATTAATTTGCTATTTTTATGTAAGTTGCATGTTAAGTGTGTTTTTAGGGCCTTAATGCAAAAGTGAGTTAATTCGGGGTTTTTAGCAAGTATGCGAAATTCAGAGTAACACTTGAAAGATATTTGCACTAAAAAATCAGCAAAGTACAAGTCAGTGAAGCAAGGTACAAGTGGCGGAAGCATAAAATTTGCGAATTAAATAAATATTAAAATTCAGGAGCCACCGATCGATCAGTGAGGCTTTTCTATCATTTGGAATACGCCGTCTTAGAGTTTATGCGAACATATACTACAGAATTCTGACGTTGTGTACAAGTATATTGCGGGACATAATCGTCCATTCAACACCATTTCTTATCCCTTAAGTTCTCTTAGAGTGCAAGCAAGGAACATACCATATTTGTACCAACTTTTGTTTATAAATACGGGTAGAAGTCATGAAGAAAAGATATCTACAATATCTTGAAAATATCTTTGTATTCTCTCAAGAATGTATCATTGTTCATAAAAAACCTCTCTTTTAGAGATGTTTCCTTATTCAAGAACTCAATAACCAATCATCCAATCATGAAGACGGTGGCTTCATCAACAATGGAGTCTCCCAATTTCATGAGCGGCTAGTTGGTATCTAGGGTTTCCAACGAAACCCTAGCTTAGTAATGTAGTCTTTTATTTATTTTTATTGCAAAGAGGGGAATCTATTGAAAGGCACTCATACGATGATTATGTAGTGAGAGAACGAACAAGACCTAAATAATATTTATTTATTAATTCTTTACTTAAGATGAGACTGAATTAATGATTTATTTTGAACAACTGTGTTTTATCAACGGGACAAGAAATTCCGTGATTTAATAACGGTTTCTACATAATGGTACTTATTTGGTACGATAAAGTCTTAGGTTTACACAGTCCATGCCCAGAGAAGATGATTGTTAGTGTGCTTTTTAATTTCATGTTTTAGGAGTAGTTGTAGTATAGATGTATACAACAGTCATACTAATCGAAGATGGATTGTAGCGAATACGGACCGATTGCATCCTTTTTGGGACTAGGCAACTGCTTGTAGCGTTACTAGTCTGATTCATATGAGATGTACCGCCCTCTTACAATAATATAATTAAAGGACTATGTCATAAGGTTAATGGTGGAGTTAGAATTGAACCCTAGACTTGTTTATCTTGAGTGGAACCAAAAATATTTATCTTTATTTTATTTTATGTTTAGTAGTTTAATACAACAAACTAATCAAACAACTTTTATAAATATAATTCAATTTGTTACTTTATAATTATTTGAAATACGACTTTGATCTCTGTGGTTCGATGCCCACTCTACCCAACTATATTATATATTAATCGCGTACTTGCAACTGAGAGGTTAAAGTTATATCGTGCTAATTCCTTATTTTTAATACTATTATTTTCATACGTTTGGAACTGATCACTCCAAGTATAGCGAGTTCATCTGCACGAGCTTTAACGGATTGAAGGAAATCAGTGATATTCAAAGTACCTTTAGTGGAATTTTTGAGAAGATTTTTGACTTGTTTGATGCGTCCAAGAGACTGTTTTGTATATGTATTGGCAATAATAGTCCATGCTTCCTGAGAAGTTTTGGCTCTAGCAACAAATGGAATGATCGTAGGAGAGAGAGATCCGATGAGAGCATTGAGAATTAATTGATCTTGGCAAACCCACGTGTTGTAAGCTGGATTCGGTGTTGTAGTATTATTCGCAATCAGAATCTTCAGTGGACAAGGATTGGAGCCATCAATGTATCCAATGAGATCATACCCAATAAAGAATGTTTCGAATTGTAATTTTCATGAGACATAATTGCTGGAGGTGAGTTTGAGAGGAACTTGTGCAGAAATAATGATGGTGATGAGATGAGAGTGATTGGTGTTGAGTATTGTGGAATGTGAGATGTTCTCCATGTTACTTGTTCTCGAATTAGTTGTGTTCTATAATCTATGACAAATGGTTGTAGCATGCAAGGCACTCCAAAATGAATGTTTTATGTAGTGTACAAAGAATTATTTGCACCTGTAAAAATTAATTATGAATATTCTGCATGTCATTTCTTCTCAAAGTAGTTGTGTTCAACGTACAATTTGTATACCAAGTGATTGTGGATGAAAGACGATCCAAAATGTGTATTGTACGTCACAAGTAATGTAATTGAGTGGAAGTTCTCAGTGTATCTTTCTCATCAGTGCTATAGCAGTTACTAATTTTCATCATAATGGACACTTCACTTGAAACCCAAATAAAAAAGTAAAGACATTAAAGAATAAATTACTGTTAGGAATGCTAATGACAATTCGAAACTGCAATTAAATTGTCCAGAAAAAAAGAAAAAAGAAAAAGAAAACAAGATTGAAAGATAAGACTGTTGTATTAACACTACAAAACACACTAGACCTTATCATAATTGAGCAATTAACATGATAGTGATTGATATTTTCTTGTGGTGGATTTTATGAGAGAGATGGATATTGTAACGGAATGAACTTGATTGTTGATATGTACCAATAACTTGTATAAAAAGTGTATATAACAAGTCATGTACGATATACACATCTTTTTATTCATTTTTTATTATTACAAAAGTTCTACGTGTCTCATAATAAATATTATTATTGTTGAAATCTACTAAGTATGTTAGATCTGACCAATAACATTTTCTGCATAAGCTTATCTTACCCTGGTTATTTATATGCATATTTTTTCCTTTGTTTTCATAATGTACTGTTTTTATTTATTTAAAATATATTCTCTCTTTGTCCTAAATTTGTTGTCCAAGTCTCATTTTTTAAATTATTTTGTGTTTCCAATCTTGCCTTTTCCTAATATAGTATAATTATTGTTATTAGTAGGGCCCATTAATTTTTTGAATTTAATAAAGATGGATAATTTGTAAAATTGAGAAAGTGAACAACAAATAGATGGAGTACTTATTATTATTTTGGCTATGTGTACACAATCACTGAATCAGCGGGAGCATCAGATGAAATTGTCCTATACCCAACAATCAGTGGCCGAGCTAGAAATCTTTTTTGAGTGGGGTCATATGCAATTTTGACTGAATTTATTCATAAAATTTATATTTTTATGGGCTCTTGAAAAAATATTTGAAATTTTCAGGGGGACTATATGCAATATTGTATGAATTTATGAATAAAATATATATTTGAAATTTTCTTTCTTTTTAGGGATCGAAGTTTATCTCCATTCGTCAAAAAATTGAAATTACCCTTATATACCTATGTGTGTTTACTAAATGTCTTCACAAATAAGTGAAAGCATTATTATTATTTATAATTGAAAAACTGTTAATGTAAGCGTTGACTGTCTTTGACCATGTCGGAAGGAGGTATTTGTTACAAAATATAAATTTGATGGGGGTAAACATAATAATCCAAATTAAAGGGGATGTTTGGGCAATTTAATGATTCTTGAGGAGATGTAACTGTCATTATCCCTAAATAGATCAAAAGAGCTAGTTTTCCTCTCATCCCTAAGTGCCTGTTTGACCTAAGGTTTTAGTGCCAAATTTTTGATTTTGGGATGAAATTGCTAGCCCAACCCATGTTTCGTAACTTTGGTTCTGGTGCAACAGTGTCAACCCATTGACACCAAATGAAACAAATTAGGAACCATATGAATATATGGTTTTGGCTGGTGTGGTTATTGTAGTTCCAACCCAACTTAAAATGGAGCCACACCATGAAGTGAAATTGGTCTACCAACGAGTACTGAACAATAGGGCGAAAATTAATACAGTCCAAACTTTACATATACTCGACAGGTATAACATTAATATTTTAATATTTTAAGATTCCGGAAATTTAATATATTTTAATATTTTAGTTTTATTATATGTGACATGTATAACATCAAGTACTGAATAATTTATGGGGAGGTGATGTCAATTTTTTTTTAAAATGGTTAGAAAGATATTGAGATTTCAAATGAAAAAAGATTATAAATTTTCAAGCTACATATACGAACCAATTGAATAATTCTTGCAATATGGTCAATTAAAAAAAATTCATCCTTAATGTATTTTTATGTATATATTTAATAAATTAAAACATATATATTTACAAAATATTATTATAAATAAATAAAATGTGAAACCATCCTAAGTTACCAAACATGGTTTGGTTTCAGAATTTCAGCCCATAAATAAAATAGAATTAATAAATAATTAATAAATATTTAAAAATAATAAATAAAGTAAAATCAAATAAATAATAAACAAAAATATAATGAATAAATAATTAATAATAAAATAATAAATAAAGTAAAATCAAATAAATAATAATTAATTAATTAATAATAAAATAATAAAAATTGAGTATTAAATATTTAAAATAATAAATTGGTAAAAAAATATTGAGATTTCAAATGAAAAAATATTATAAATTTTCAAACTACATATATGAACCAATTGAATAATTCTTACAATATGGTGAAATATTATTATCTAATATTAATAATTTTTGTTAAAAAAATTTAACCCTTAATGTATTTTTTTTATATATTTTATTTTTTAAAACATATATATTTACAAAATATTATTATAAATAAATAAAATATCAAATCATTCCAAGTTACCAAATATAGTTTAGTTTCAGAATTTCGGCTCATACCAAACATGATTTGATTTTTCAGACTTCACTTTTTCTCACACCAAAATCATAACACCAAACATAATTTTAGTTCAGAATAAAACCACACCAATCCCAATCCTACCCAACCAAAACAAAAAAATCAACACCTGGCAAACAGGCACTAAACCGAATCTTAATTTCTGAGCTGTCGTACGTTACTGACTGAAGACAAATTTAAATCTCTTCAGTCAGTACCGTACAATCTCTCCTTTTCTCTTTAAATCATGACTGAATCTTGTTCTATTAGGATCCTACAATCTCTCCTTTTCTCTTTAGGAAAGAATACAAAGACTATATATATATATATATATAATTCACCTTTACTGATTCTTATTCTTGTGGTGTTGCTTAGCCAGTTCTGCAGTTTAAGATTATTGAAAACTTGCAGGTATGCTGTTCTTATTATTCATATTCATAGCAGTTACTGTTTGTGTTTGATTCTTGTCCACCCTAAATACTATATGTGTGTGTATATGTATATATATATATATATATCGAATCATGTATATATATCATGTATTGGAATGCTCAAGTAAATTTAATTATCGAATTATATTTTTTTTTCGAATTATATTACTCCGTTAGTTTCTGTTTTTCAGTTATATGATTATATAACATGGGATTAAAGCTCCTATAAATTTGAAATCTGACTGATTGTGTGGATATAATTAATAATTTTCAATAAAAAAATATGACAATTGTTTTTATTGGTGTGACCTGTTGTTTGAGACTGGGTAAATTTGATAGTAGTAATGAAAAATAGTTTTATTGAGTAGTTTTTGAAATTTTATTAGCAAGTTTGTTACTTTGAGTGCATGATGGTTTGGAATTGAAATGTCATGGTATTTCAATTTCACAAATGTAATTCCAAATACGTTGTGTGGACGTGTCTTGGAATTCAAGTGTAATTAAAATTTAATCTTAAACTCAACCCAATTTGAATGTAAAAGATCATAACTTTAAAATTTTATTAGACAATATAGATAAATCTATACTTCTATACTACTATTAAAAGTGTGAAGAAGTTTTGGTATTTCAGTATTTATAGTCAAAATTTCATATGTGATTTTTCAATCTAATTTTTACTTGAATTATAACTACAAAATTTAATTAAAGTCTAAAACTCTAATCCAATTTCTATTTGAAATATAACTACAATTCGTAATTGAATTCTATAACTCCAATTTCATCATAATCCTATTTGAAAGAGTCAATAGGTATTTAAATTCTATCACTAAAATCTAATTTAATTTTAATTGTATAATTTATAGATAAATTAAAAATAAGATTGTGATAGAATACTAAAAGTTTAAATTATTTTTTATATTTTATTCCATTATCTTACTATAATTAATTATCTTATTCATAATTAGATAAAAAAAAAAGTCACTATAAAGAATCCATCTACAATTATATTTAACAATTCTAAGTCTAAATAGACTATAATAGTGATTTCCCTCTATAATTATAATTAATAATCCTAATCCTAATTGCATAAGGAAGCCGATCGACGTGTACTTTTTGAGCTGTTTGCAATCTGAAAGGAAATTTGATTGTTATTTAAATAGGATTCCAAATTGTAACTCTATATATAACCTAACCTCTCTCTTTAATTCCCAATTGCAATTCTTTTATTATATTTTATCATGTTTCAAGTTTCATTGTTATAATTTGTTATTACTTTTGTGTAGTTATTGATTCATCATATAGTACCACTTTTTTATACTTTCTTTTTTGTTGTTGCTATTGTGATTTTATATTATATTATTGTGCCGTGATTTTGTAGGTTTATATATCCATCTTCATATGTAGTGAGTTTGAAAAATGAGAGAATAAAAGGTATTTAAGTGGTTTTGAATTTTCGTTTAATTTTTTTTTCTGTTGTACAATTTATTTCATTTAGTTTTTTTATATCGTAGGTTTATATATTTTTTTTATAGGATTTCATTCCACGTGTTATGCACGTACTCTTTAACTAGTATATATATAAGTATAAGTATACAAGTATATGTATGAATATATACACGAATTTCATGTGTGTATATGCATGTATATGTGTGTATATACATATGTATGTGGATGTGTATATATGTGTTAGTTTAGATGTATGTGTTTATGTGCATATATATTTGTGTGTGTGTGGTTATATATTTGTGTGTTTGTGTACGTATTCGTATTTGTATATATATGTCATCTATGAGTATGTAAATATGCATATATATATATATGTATATATATCTATAAATAGATATATATGTATGTATGTATGTATATTTGTGGTTGTGAAAAATTTGTTCTTAGAGAGAAATAGTATTTAGTGGGTCAATGTTTGAAAAGATGCGGAATTGGAGATCACAACTTCTCTTTGTGGAATTCAAGTTGTGGAATTAGTGTCCTTGGAATTGTATTTCAATTCCAATTCCAAAGTATTTTGTCACACCCAAACAATGAATTTGGAATTGGAGCCTCCAATTCCAATTTCATGCTCCCAAACGGACCATTAGTATTATTCCAATGAATGAAGGGTAAATTGGTAAAATAACTAAATAAAGTACTGTGACTTTTCAAAGTGGACCACTTTTCTAAGTGAACACTTATAGTTGGGTAGATAAAAGTGAAAAGATGTACACTTATAGGGGGAGGAGGGAGTATTAGTTTTTTATTTTTTAGTTATATGAGTATATAACATGAGATTAATATTCCTATAAACTTGACATCTTACTGATTGTGTGGATATAATTAATTAACTCACAAAAAAAAATATGACAATTGTTTTTGTGGGTGAGACCTGTGGTTTGAGACTGGGTAAATTTGATAGTAGTAATGAAAAATAGCTTTATTGAGTAGTTTTTGAATTTTTATTAACAAGTTTGTTATCTCCAAGTATATTCTGGTGAATAAATTACTTTTGCTTAAGATTATTGAAAAGTGATGATGAGAATTATAGTTTGTTCTTGTATTCTTGGATGTGTAGAAATTGCAGTGGTTATTATTGGTAGTATGGAGGAGTCAGATTGGGAATGGCTCCCCGGGCATTTGCTGGACATGATCCTCGACAAGTTGGTTTCCTTCAGTGACTATGTTCGATTTGGCGCGGTGTGCAAACAATGGAAGTGTGTGGCCAGGGCGAACAAAGTCAAATTCCTTGAAAATAAAGATTGCAAACAAGTTCCATTCTTGATGGTACCCAGCGATGATAATAACGAAGAGAGAAGAAGCTTATACAGCATTACTCAGAACAAAATATATGATTTTCAGTTACGGGTGCCTTATAAAAAGAGGTTTTCTGGTTCCTCACATGGCTGGTTGTTTGCCGTGGCAGAATCTATGGGGGTAACTCTAATGAACCCGTTCTCTGGTGCTACCATTGAGCTTCCTCCCCTCGATGAATCTGCCATTGAGCTTCCTCCCCTCGATGAATCTATCTTTATCATACCGCCTCGTGAAGATCATACTGATGAAGATGACTTCGAGCCTTTCCTCCTGGATGGTTACCCCCTCTCAGACCCTGATGATGGGGAAAGTAACTTTGAGTTTGAAGTTGTGAAGGCTATATTGTCAGCTGATCCTGCTTTGTCTCCTAATGACTATATTGTTGCTGCCATCTATGGTGGTTGCTGTAGACTGGCATTTATTCGAGCAGGAGATGAAGATTGGACTTACATTGATAAAAAGAGATTTGAGGCCATCCTTGATGTCACTTTTTATAGAGGCCACATCTTTGCAGTTGATTATTCGGGAGGAGTAATACGGATTGATGTTAATAGAAGCATTGGGGAGAGTAGCTATCCACAAGTGGAGGTAATTGCACCGCATATTAAAACGAATCCTGGTCATCGGACATATTTTGTCGAATCATCCAGCAGGGATTTACTCCTTGTACTAAGGGATTTTGCTCTTTCAGATGATATCGAGCATGAAACTTCCAAGTTTAAGGTTTTCAAGTTGCTCTTAGAACAATGTGAGGAGGGTTGGCCTAAATGGGTTGAAGCGGAGAACTTGGGTGAAGAGACCATCTTCTGGGAAGGTAATCGTTCCAATTCTGAGGGTTGGCCTAAATGGGTTGAAGTGGAGAACTTGGGCGGAGACACCCTGTTTCTGGGGGACAATCATTCCATTTGTGTTTCAGCATCCAAATGGCCTGGATGCCAGCCGAATTCTATATATTACACAGATGATCTTATCGACTATCGCCATCATCCCCGATCTGGGCGCCGCGACATTGGTGTGTTCAACATTGAGAATGGAAGTTTTGGGAAACATTACATACTTCATCCTTCCCATAATCATATGCGACCCTCAATTTGGATCGTGCCGACCGTGTTAGAAAATCGAGTATAGAGTTGATTGTTATGGTGTCTTCTTGTCAATTATAATTTTATTTGGATTATTTAGCTTATTATTTTTACGTGATAAAAAAAATATCTATTTTTATCGCTTTCTCTAGCAAAGGATAGATCCAATTTGTAAGACATATAAATCAATACTATTAAGGAATTGTAAATTATTCAATACTTACAAGAAAGTTGATGTTTTTGTCTTGGACAAAAGTTATTGTCCTTTCTTGAGTTTGAAAGTTAGGGTTTTTTAATTCTCTGTTAGCATCAGGAATCATACTCCATAAATTGAGGGGTGGAAATGAAGTGCTTCATAATTTTTTTATGGTTATAAGTGTCCTTGTAATGCAATCCAGCTCTCAAATATGGTTCTCTTTACTCCTTCTGCCGAGACTTGATAAGAAATCTTGTTAGATAGTTTTTGTTTGACTTACTTAAATAGCTTTATATATATATGTGATTGTTACATTAGTTCTGTAGAGCATGTGAAGATTGCTTAATGTTCTTTATTAAGATGCTTTGCAAAAATAATGCATATTATGTAACTCTGCTGTTACCAATGCCCTGTCTGGCTGTTTTGTTATTAGTAAAATTCTGTCTCTTCCAAATGTTTTTCTTTCTTTGAATTAGTCCCTCATCCCTTTATGTATAGTTGCCGTAAACAAGCGATTTACATTGCCGCAATTATGTACCTACTTGTTCAATAAATGCATTTATTTGTTCAGTTTTAGCAGATCATTTTCTATTTCTCTGTTTTGTTGTTCTGAAATAAAGTGGGAAGTGTTGTAATGATGTTTTTTTAATTTTAATTTTATTTGTTTTAGTAATAATTGTTTGAAATTGCAGAATCGAAAGAGAGAGGATTGAGGAAAAAATGTTAGACCTTCTTTTCCTTCGTGCATGTTTATCATAACTTAGACAGCTAACAATACGCTTAACGTGTTAGTTGGAAAGTATACACTGGTGGTCTTGAATAAAGGGATAATTATAATGAGATAACTTACATATATATATATATATATATATATCAAAGGTCTAATGAACTTTCTTTATATCCTGATCAGATAAGGTGACCTATAGGATGGTTGGGCAGTCAAAGTTTCATTCAGAAGGTGCATAGAATTATATTTCTTTGTTGTTTGGCATCTATGGAGGGAGAAAAATCTAAGATGGCATCAAGACATGGCCATCAATGCTGTGGAATTGGTTACTGCTGAAGCTCGAATTGATAACATTGCTAAAGAACATGTTGCGATGGTTCTGGATGAACCAGTGAAATCTATTGTTGGAATTTGTAATTCTGTAATTTCGGTTCTTGCTTCTTAGCTTCTCTGTCTCTCTCTGACATTTTTATTTTTTATTTTTTATTTTTTTGTAAAAAATTAAGAAATATGTGAATCTTATGAATGTTGAGATGTGAGTTTGGCTTTTATATCTATCCTGTTTTTATCTTGTTATATATTTCCCTTTAATGTTGAGATGAGATCATGAGACTTCTACAATTTTATATATGTATATGCAGAAGGAAAGCTAATTTATTGAATCATGTCGAACAATGTCTTGGGATATTCTTGGGGCCGTTTTAGGCTTCCACCTTGATATGCAGTCAGCTTGTGTTTCAGGGTTTTTTTTGGGTATCAAATTGTCCCTTGCAGTCGTATTCACCGATTCAATCCCTCCTCTTTGATCCAAGTTGTCGGTTTTTGGCAGGTTAACAGTGCTCCCTGCAACTTCTTTGCTGCTTGCAGCATGCAGAATTAATAAGAAATGCCTCAATATAACCAGCAGAGTAGGAATTAGAGAATGCTATATATATATATATATATATATATATATTAGGAAACTAACAGAATTGCCAATGTGCTACAGTGGACTAGGGAATGATAATTGATTTAATGATTGTCCCATGACATTGTTTTATGTTCTTCTGCTTGTGCTAAATGGTCTTGACAATTTTGCCTCTTTTGATTTATGCTTCTGATATGTGATTCTACTAAACATGGCCTCAGCTATGCTCTTGACATTGTCGCTTTTAGAGAATGATAATTGATTTAATAAGCTGTGATGCGGTGATGATGGTATATAGTGAAATATAGATGATAGTATATGAATGCTATATATTGGTGGTATTGCAATAACTGAAGGGTTTGGGTAGTCAGAAATGGAACTACATATAGAAATCAAAATTTATTGGAGACCAGGATAAAAAGGTCACTAACACTGATTGTACATTCAAACACAGCTTGTTTTCTTAACCTTTTATTGTACAGTACAAGAATTGCATTAGAGCATTGTCTGTTTTGGCCATTCCTCACTCCTCCCTTTAAAATGTTGGAGAAGAGCATCATTACCTGAATTCTGTAAGGTAATATTTTCTGTCTGTGGTAATGTATGATTTTCTTGCTTATGGAGAGATTTTTCTGCTGTCAAGCCACTGGTCCTTTGGGTCCCTGACGAGCAGGGTTGCTGCTGCATGTAATCCTCGACACAAAGATCGCCTCCTACTGGAATTGCACCTGTTAGAGTTTTCACTGCAAACTCGATGCACGGGTCTGTCCATAGTTCTCCCATGGGCAAGGTGAAGGGGGAACCTGGATTCTCTTGAGCCATACTCTCATTCTCTATTGAATTCGCACCCGTTCGAGAACTCATGGCAAACTCAAAGCACGGGTCCGACCATGAATCCCCAACGGGCCCGGGATTAGCTTTGTTCTCATCCTCTATTGGAATTGCACCTGTTAAAGTTCGTATAGCAAAGTCAATGCACGGGTCCATCCATGAATCCCTCATAGAGGGTTCGAGAGGCAATTCTGGCTTCTCCTCAGCCTTGTGAACAGTTTCGATCTGTCCAATGCACTCTTCTTGAGTATCAATGTTCTCGGGAGGCAAAACAAGAGGGAATTCATGCTTGTCATCAGACTGGTTCTCTGCTTCTACCTTTCCATAATGCTCTTCTGGAGTAGTCATGTTCTTGATCTTCTCATCAGTTTTGGCTTCTGCCTCAACCAACTCTCTAGCTGCATTTCTAGGAGCATGACTAGTAGTTTTCAGCTCTGGTGTTGGATTGACTTCAACCCCAGCAAGTCGTTTTGAAGACCGACGAGGCAAGTTAGGCTCTGTCTTGTTCTTTCTTTTGTTCGAACCACGTTGGATGTTTCCATTTCTATGCCTTCCCACCTCATTTCCATTGGGAAGCTTTTCTGGGAGGGGCTCGACTAAATGAGCTGAATCAGACACTCCGACAGTTGAATCATCCTTCCCTCCTCTTTGCTCCAAGTTATTGGTTTTTGGCAGGTTAACAGTGCTCCCTGCAGCTTCTTTGCTGCCTGCAACATGCAGAATTATAGAGAAGTGCCTCAATATAACAAGCAGAGTAACGAATTAGCTGATTTTCAGTTTCCGGCTCTACATAACACGAAAAATGAGACTGCAAATAAATTACATCTCTGAGCAATAGAAATTTTTTATAATCGAAGAACTATCCTTTTAATACAATGAAGTTTTTTCCATAAATGCTTGTGGAGCTTGAGTATGAAGATTTACCCTGATCAGAATTATGTTCCGACTGAGGAATGCAACCTCCAGTAGAGGTTGATTGAAGATTTTGTTCATCCTTTACTGCTCCAACGAAGCTTTGATTCCCGAGAATTTGCCCATTTATCCCGCTTTCTGCTATATTCCGTCCTTCAGCTCCAGAGGGCAACTAAGAAAAAAATACTAATTAATCGCGATGTCTCCTCACGAACAACAGTATGTTTAATGTTTGACCTTGATAATGGTTTCAACAAGCAGTTGCACTGCACGATGGCAAATGCTATCGCGAAAGGAAAATTACTTACTAGTGCCATCCCATAACACCAAATCAATAGGAAAGCAAATGCAATAAATAATAACTTCCACAAGGGGAAAATGCAAAGGAAACCAAGGTTGTCAAACTTGTCTGGTTTCAAAAATACATACATTGTCTCAAGAGTCTGAGCTGATGCGTATTGTAAACACGTGAAAAAGAAATGTGACCCCAATAATGAGATCCAGATTTATCTCGTTTTAATATTCATTAACCAATAACAAAATATCTAATATGTTAACACCTCACGGAAGACGACTTTGATATACAGAAAGTACCACACATCATGCAAATCTGTAACATTCCATCAACAATTTTTAATAGCCAAGTAATTTCACCAGCATGCTAACAATGGCCCTCCAAATTTACTACCAATATTTTTCGCAAATTGACATCAAACTATAGAAATAAGTGGTGCACCTAGGGCCATCACAGAACGATATAAAGGAGGTAGGACATTAATTCCATGAAATTGGTGCCGTGCAACGAGAATAGGTTTTTAAGGAAGACTGACCAGTCGTCTTATAAAATGGGGTCTATAAGGAAACCAACCAGAGGAAAGCATTATTACATAAGAAAAACTTGACAAGTAAAAGATAATAATAAGAACAAAAATAAAAATCGAGAGTTCAATGATGAGCAGACTAGTACATACTTTAACATCTTCTAACTCCATACTACTGCTGCTTTTGTCCTTTGGCTTGGATGCAAGCCTTCCCAGTTCTCCCGTTTTAAGATAGCGAAGAGCATCCTTCATAGAGTTGAATACATATCCACTAACAGGGTCGATATAGTGCTGCAAAATGATATATGAATCAAGGCTCCGCTGATTCTCTTTGGAAGCATAACTATTAAAATTAGAATACCAATTCGCAAATAGAAGATAAAAAATAAAATAAAAAAGTAGGACATGAAACAAGAAAGAGTTGAGATGAAACAAGAAAGGCTTGAGATGACCTGTGTGGTTTATTACAGCAAGAGATATTTGAGATCCTCACACACACGCAAAGAAAAAAAAATAGAAACAAGTCTGAGAATTAAGAGGGTTCAATACCGCGTCTCTTCTGATCTTACGACCCCGTGTTCTTATTCTCATCTCCTTGATCCATCCGGGAGGTAAACCTTCTGCTGCAACCTTTTCACCTACAACCTAGAGTAGTTAAATTATTAACATTTCATCTTAAAGGAATAGACTACCAATAAATTATTTATTAAAATAAGAAAATCAAAAGAGTGATTATGGTAACAAACTTTTGCTGCAGACTGCTTGCTAATGCTCTTTTTCTTCTCTTTGGATTTAACATGGTTAATTTCTGTTTTGCTGAGATAGCGAAGCACCGCTGGCTTGGAATAGAATTTAAGTCCGTTTGAGGGATCAACATAGCACTACACCAAACATAAATGGTCATACAAATCAAAGCTGATATTCTACTTGATTGCTAGATAAAAGAAGAATGTAAAGTTGATTTCATCTAATAGAGGTTTCCCAAAAGACAGAAACACTTCTACTATGACATATATTCTTAAACAAACACAATATATATAACAAGCAAAAAACTTCCCAATACTGGAAAATTGATTTTGGAAGGTCATCTGATACTAGCTAAAGAAATGCTACCATAAGCATCCTCTTTTATGTCCCAGAACCTTTAGAAAGGTCTCATATCCAACAAATACACTTGAAAGAAGCATCTGGAGACCCCATGACAAACACTAACATTAAGGTGTAACCCATTGATACTAACGATTCAATCTTAAGATCTCAAAAAATTTGCACTTCATATATTGGGAACTCATTTTCTTCAGGAACACAATACAATCTAAGAAAAGAACAAAATTCAGATCTATTCATGTGATCAAACTGTTGAAATGTTTCACAATAATATTTGTTTCCTTTTATATATTCATAGAACGTCCTCAAACATATCACTTCCCTTTATGACACAAATAACAGTTCATTAGTTGGTTTAAGAAAATTTGGTGTTTTTTTGCCTCGAAGGTCATGAGTTCAAGTTACGCACACATACTGAGAAGCTGATCTCTTCACGCCAGATAATGATTGATCATCTCCCTTGACTGGTTATATGATTGTGACCTCATGACCTTCTATGCTCTAGATATGAATAGTCTGTTCACACACACACACACAGACAGCTCACAAGCTTTAATGTAACCCACCCTCAATGATCCTCTAGACAGATCATCAGAAAAAAGAACAATGGTCAGATATCAGATTACCAGTCTTTGGCTTGAGCGCAATAGGCGTTTTTTCGAGGGCATTGAAGCCTCTGTTGGGGTAATTAAAGAGGCCTTTATTTGTAATATTTTTTGTTGAGTTATGGGTCGGAATTGTAACTCCGTTGAGGAGAAGTTAGTTTTTTTGGGATCTCTTGGCCCATAGGGGTGGTTGTAATGGAATGCACTCCCCGGTTGAGTGCCTTGTTATATATCTTTCTTACTGATAAGAAAAAAAGTTATCAGATTACTAATTTGGTGAGATAAATATATATATACACGTTGACCTAACTGTTTTAACCCAAGGAAAATCTTGTAATTTTAATGAGTAAAACCATCAATGATGTTAAATACTGATAGAAAAATTTAAAGTGTTTGTGCTAGATGTTCGTATATATTGGAGAATGCACCCAACTAGGCAAATATTAGGCAACATACTAGCAAAATCCAAAGAAAACGAAAATAAATTGGTGATGCAAAAGCCAAGCTAAAGCATTCCAACCTCACATGGTTGTACTCTAGACAATCGATGAACCTCAAATATCAAAGAATGAATGTCAAGGATGACAAAGGGATTTGATGAGTATATATAATTTAATGTATAAGTTAATTTGAATCATTTCAAAACTCATCTCATATAACCGTTAAGCATACTCACTCTTGTCACTTAGTGGCCTTTAAAGGTATTGAAATTATGTCTTAAACTTGATTTATTCACATCTTATGACCGAAGATGAATGGAAGTCCAAAGTAGGGGCAAAATAGTGATTATATCAACTCTAGAGGACTTTCAGTCAAATGAGTTTCTGTTCCAGTTAACTAAAACTATTCCAAGAGCCTTTTTATTGAAACGGAAAATCAGACTACAGTTCAGTCTACTGAATTGTAACAGGGCCGATTCAAGTATAAAGGCTAGTTTGCATGGAATGTGTCCCACCGACTACTTCTAATAGCTTTATTCTGCAGATTTCTTTATATAATTAGCCTTGGTAATGCTATAAACTAACACTTACTTTATCATTCTTTTGGCACAGTTACTCTCTCGTCTACTTTTTCCTATCCTCATTTAAGATTTGAGATTCAAACTTAACTTTAGTCTTGTGAGTTTTGAATTTACGATCATATCTTTGAGAGATGCATTCTGGTTCTTCAAATTCTTTCCTTTAATACTGTAAAGCGTTGGTTGAACCCTAGAAGTCTAAGAGGAGGTCTCCAGTTAGCAAAGAGAAGACAAAGTTTGTGAACTTCAGTTGTAAATGTTTACTCTCCACCCAAAAGGAGGTCCCAAAGAGGATTCGAAATAGTCTCAAGCTATGTAACATGGACTCTTCTAAAGTAGGTGAAGTACCCGTGTCCGACACATATCAGTCGGACATGGGTATGGACACTTGTCCGACACTTTTGGCAGGACATTAATCTAAATTTCGATCCAAATGGTTCCATGATGCTATCTTATTACTTCAAATGACTGAAATGTCTAGTTTAAACACTATATTTGATAAAATCAATGTTGTACACTAAAGAATAAAATAAAAACATTAAATAAAATAACTATTTAGCCGTATTCATGTGTCCTTCCATTATATATTTGACACGTCCGACAGCAGGATACGTACCCGTGTCCGACACTCCTAGCCGAGTCCATGTAACATAGGTCTCAATAGGGATCATGAACCGGGGCGTAGGAATTTTCAAACCTCGCTAAAATCTTGGTGTTGACTGAGTTTGCATTTCTCATCCCTACTATTTCATAGTAGTGGTCACTTGCTTATCTTCATAATAATATATTTGAGCATTTTAAAATGATACTAAATTGTCTTTATATATCTTTTAATTCAAAAATGTAAAAAATTAATTGTAACGAAATATCCTGTTCAGCCCCCTCTAAGGTCAATACATGGTTAACAATTGGTATCAAAGCAATGTGTCACGTCCTACATTATGAGGTTACACCACGCAGACGCTTCGTAGGATCCTACTTGGCATCCTACTTGCACCCGGAATATTCTAGACTTCTCCACACTTCTCCGGAATTCTCTAGAGTATTGTAGAGTTGTCTAGACTTGTATAGACTATACTTGAATTGTATAGAACATTCTAGAGAAGACTAGACATGGAGGATTCTAGAAATCTCTCCACTTTTCCTTGTAAGGCCCTTGGCCTATAAATAGAGGAGGGAGCTCATTTGCTCACCATCCAAGCAATCACACAAGTTCTCAAGCAATACAAGTTCCCTTGAGTTCAATTGCCTTCTAAGCTCTCTTGCCTAGCTTTCTCTTCTTACACACTAGCTTCCGCATCCACCTAGCTTTAGTTGCCCACTAAGCTAGAGACCCACAAAGGCTTACTTAGCACTTTTCAAGCATCTTAGAGGTGTCTAAGGCCGCACAGTTCCTTGGAAACACCAAGTCCATGACAAATGGCTCTATTTCATGACTTGATTATCTTTACAGTTTGATCATCGCAACCTTAGGAGCACCACATCCAACAATACTTACTCAAAAGCTAAAATGATGATCTTTCTTCAAGCCTTAAGCTTATGCAACTTAATGCTAAAATTTCTTCTAATCGTTGTTGTGGATTAATTAGAGATAAAATTCAACAGAGTTTCAACTTGCAAAACGGTTTGAGATATTTAAGATAGATTTGAAAGTTGCATATGAAGGCAATAGGCAAGTCAAAAGTGTCTAGAACTGATATATTCTAAAATTGATATATTGGTGTATTAGTATGAGCTTTTCAGTATAGAATATACTTATGCGATGCACTCTACGTAACCTCATTGCCCGATTTGACTCCCACATTGAGAATGCTCAGAGGGCTGAGGCAATCGTGGACAGGCCTCAGGATGTTGCAGCGGTACGTCCTCAGGGTGCTAATCGAGCTCGGCTCGCCTGCGCTCGAGCCGAGCAAACTCTACCTCGTCTAATTTACCTAGCTAAGCTCTAGCTCTTTATCAATTTACTACAATTATCAAAACCTAAAAATGTTGCATAATTAATCACATTCAACTCAGAAAAAAGAAGCCTAATTTAATAAGAACAGTTAGAGAGAGGAGAAAAAAAAACCATGTAAATAAATAGAGCAAAATAAATTAATTTGAAACCCTTTAGACATTGGCAGCTCCCATATTGATGGAGATGCAAGAAAATTTAACAGAACCCATTGCACCAAAAATAGTCTGGTCCATCTAATTGTTATTAGTTCAGCTAAATTCCCACTGATTTCCAATTTAGAAGTAGTATTATTCTGCAATAATTTCTCATTTTCAATCCAACAGAATTATTGTACAAAGTGTAACAATAAATTTCAGACCTTTTCAAATAATATTGAAAAAAGACACGAAAAAAAAAATCAACTTTTTTGGTATTGAGTGGGTTGGAGACTAAAATTGATTGAAGAAAAAGGGTGGATCTAATGAAAGAGCAGGAAATAGACCTTGTCTTTCCTTCCATACTTGCGTGCTTTGACCTCCACGCTCCATCCCGCCGGAAGCCACTCCTCCGCCGACGTCCTGCCACCGGAATCTGACGTCTTACTGGTCATCTGCACCGCAGATCCACCGACCCACCTCCAATTTGCTTCCCTCCTCTCTCTTTCTCTCTCTCTCTCTCTCTCGCTCGCACTACAGGTATATATATATATATATGATATACTGTATCATATATATGTTGTCTCTGATTTATGAATTACATATATATATGGAAGACTTGATTCTGAAACCACGTGTTCCCAAACTTTCCCTATTGCGATTTTGAGAAATTCCCAAATCCTATCTTCCGTGTGCCGTTTTTGTTGAATTTCAGGTTAAGTATATGTTTTCTCCAAATATAATATTTGACCAGAAATTATTGCTCGGTGACATGGACATTTATTTAAGTGTTGCATTGTAATTTTAATTTTGACAGAGCTTAGAATGGTATTTTTGGATTCATATAAACTTGTGAATCCAGAGAAATATTATTTGTTGGAGTAGTTAATGAGTGAGAAGAGTTACCAAAATCAATCCTGAGGAGAGAGTTTCGTCAAATTTAATGTTATTATATTATGTTTGCAGAATTATAGGAATATCTTTTATTCATTGACTGGATTTTAAAGTGACCCCCTTAAATTAATGTTTATTTCAGATTTATCAGATTAGTGTTAATTTGGATGTTCTATTCGTTGTTGTAACTTAATATTATAATAGTAAATAAATAAAAACAATAGTTTCCATTGTTTAATTTTTAAATTTTTTTCATAAATTATTTAAAAAATATTTTAAATATTTTTAACAATTTCACACGTAATAATTCTTTTAAATTCCCTCACAGTCACAGTCTTATAAAATCACCTATTTTCAACTCAAATTAGACCCTTACATTGCAAAGTTGGAAAAGACCGATGTGCCCAAACGTAGCCACGCAATTGTCTTTTGTGCACGTGGGGGCCAAAAGGCCCATCAGATTAATTGGCCCAAGAACGCAGGTCGGCCTAGCTCAACAACCCAACCCAAGCTAGTAGAACTTCCAGCCACAGAACTAGGCCCAGACCTTTTAGGCCCTAACTAACAGGCCATGTTTAGATTTCTCATATAAATTATAAAATGGATTCGTCACCATTGGTTCATGTCCATGACGACGAAATCCGTCTTTTCCGAATTAGATTCTAAATTGTGTAGTCTATTTGCACCTACATCACACTTACTATTTTACTCCTGTAATAAAATAAAGTATCAGAAGTAAAAATAAATCATTATGCCCCTCTACATACCACAAAAGTATAATTATACATATACGTGTATCTAATTAGTGCATATATACTTTTTTCTAAAAATATACATTATCAAAAAACTGATTTTTGTAATTGTATATTCATATTTTAACGTAAACAACGGCATTCAACATTTTCTTAATCCTCTCTTACTCTTTTGAACAATTGAACCTTAATTAAAATTCAAAACCTCTCATAATCTTTCTTGTGAAAAGATTTGTACCGGAGTTCAAAACACTCTAGCTGCCAGGTGCGGATTAATCATAGAACCAGTGCAGTGGGGTGACCACCCCACTCATATTTCTTCTTTTTTTTTACTTTTTATATCCTCATATCTTAGATATTTGCAATTATGCTCCTATTAAATTTTAAAAAAATACCCTAAGATCTTTATTAAAATTTTGATATTATAATTTTATTCTCCTCATGTAAATCTCTAGATCCGTCACTGCTAGTTGGTCATTATTGTAGTATTATCCGGGAATGGTAATATGTTTTCTTTTTGTTTTTTGAAAATGAAACAGTAATATGTTATACATCAAGTACCAGCTCTAGTAGGAAGTAGGAATTTGTCTCCAAGTTAGCAAATTAATAGAGATTTGGGCATTAGTCAACTGTAATGACTAGATTTAAGAATTACTTAGCAAATAATAATATCGACAATAATATCAAGAATCAGCATGCAAGACTCAAGGAATCATGTGCAACTATCATAAATAGTTTGGGGTTTGACTTTTGAATTCTCTATCATACTTTATCCTACTAAAATTTTGTTGGCCACCTGCAGAAATTTTACGATAATCTGACGAGAGCTTATATGTGTTTGATAGTTGATTATATATGGTGGTTTTAAAAGAGCCGACACTACTAAGTGGACTATATATATATATATATATATATATATATATATATATATATATATATGTGTGTGTGTTTAAAATGTATATATTAGACAAATAAGAAATACCCCTCTTCTTGAAATGCATATAGATGAATAATCCTGTTTCAAATCAAAATTTACAAGTAGCAATCATTTCCCCATAATTGGATAATTAAACATGAATACATTTAGAAATCCTACTTTTTTTTTCTTTTGAAATGGCAATGTGCAATGCTTTCAGAGAACTGTGACAACTGCTAGAGAATAAAACAGGTAGGAGTCCTTAGATACATCACCCCAGTTCAAGAGCTTGTTGATAATTTTGATTATTAAACCCTAAAAAAAGCCAAAGCGATGTCATCTTGCAGGCTCCATAAATATTAAACATGAATATAATAACATATTAATTAATAATTTGTTTTCGGCTTAAACCCTTTGACTTCTCCCTAATTCGAATTTACTTCACTATTTAAATGATTTTCTTTAATCTTCAACAATTGACTCAGCGTTCCCATTTAAATAATTTGTCTATACTTCAAAGTTAGTTCGATTATATTGCCCGAAAGTCGTTTTCAGTGGAAAAAAAAAATGTTTTGAATGATATTTATAAAAAAAATTAGAAAAACTTACAAATTTTGGAAAAGCGTTTTGATAAAGTTAAGGTATCATCTTCTCAAAATAACGTATTCTTTCTTTTTTTTCTTCCGTATAAAAGAAGAAGCCAAATAGGGGTTAAGCAATTCTCGAAAACCAAGCTGATCAACACCGTAACTTTACATAAAAAAGCATTATTTGATTCCATGTAATGCATTGATGCTCATTTTTCTTACTCAGTCTATTACAACTTCATTCTACTCATAAGATACACCACAAAATCTCATCATATAGAAAACTTTTTGAATTGCACAACACATTTACAACTTCACTCTACTCATGAAACACCACAAAATCTCATCATACAAAAAACTATTTGAATTGGACAACACATCTTATATACAAACTTTTTACCATAGTAAAACACAAAAAAAAAAAAAAACTCTGAATATTAACCGTAATAGATTGGTCTAAGTTGGAAAAGACTATGACTTGGTGTCTCAGACAGAATCAACATGATTCCTTATCGTTCAGACAATTTGTTGAAAACGCGACCGTGAACATAATCTCTATCCCTGTGATGGTCACTTTACACGAAAAATTCTCAGAAGAAAAACAACGAGTCCAATCAGTTGTGAAGGGGGTTTGGCCCTCCCGGGACAGTTTGGTGCGAAAAGTTACGTATTGGACCAGCCTTGTAGTTGCTCAACGCCACAAACCGAGCAGTGGTGGTCCTTGAATGGCGCAAGAATGCAGAAGGAAATCCAGTTGCTGTTGTGTATTGTGTTTCTATATTGATGTGGCTGCAATTGGCTAGATGAAATGTTGATGTCATGATGATGATGAAGATGAGAATTGACTTGCAATGAAATTGAATTTCCATGATCTAAAATGATTGGGAAATAACTTGGGAGGAGGAGGAGTTTCGAAGCAGAGGAAATGACTCGAATGAGGTTTGTTTGGGGGGTTTGTATGTGTTTTGCAGGGTGGTTGGGAGTTGTGAGGCTATTTATAAGGGGATTAGTCAACCTTCTGCGAGTGAGATAGCGCCAAAATTGAGAATCAGCAATATGGGTTGACATTTAAATGGATACATTGTGTATCCATGAATTAGCATATTACTGAACTGACCCTGTCTCATATTAATTCATTATACATATCATGAGAAGACAGTGAAAGATCATTATGGGGATTAACTCGGTTTGGGTACCGGTAAAAGGCCTGTTTGAAATCTTGTTTTTTATTTTTTGGCACTGTTGACGTAATAAAACATGTTTGACAATTTTTTTACTGTTTATTTTGTTCTCAATTTAAAAAATATTTTCGTGAACAATAGAAAAAACAAGATAATAACAAAAATTTATTTTTTTGTTCTCTTTGGAATTTTCCAAAAAAAAAAATTTGAGAAAATATACAAATCATTCACCCTCAACCACTCCTTCACCTCCAACCTTCTTTGCAAATCCTTATACCCGGCACCACCCCTTCACCTCCACCCTCAACCACCACCAACGCCACCCCGACCAGCCACCACCGCCACCCTTCACCACTCCCAACAACAACCTTTGACCACCATCAAATCCCCAAATTGAACCCATACACACACACACAACCACTTCAACCCCAATCGACACCACCACAACCCCTAGATTGACTATCCGAACCCTAAATCGAATTCCCAATTTGACACCCAATACTCCAAATCGAAATCCCTAAATCAACTCTGCAAACCCTAAATCGAGCCCCTCTACACCATCTGCAATTGCAACTCCACCACCATCGAACCCCCTCCAACACCTTCAACACAATAATTCAAAATCGAAAACCCATGTGTGTGTGTGTGTTCATGTGTGTGTAGGAGAATAAGAAGACTCACGATTTTTGTTTTTTGTCCCAAAAATAAATTGTGCTTTTTTTGTTTTTAAGGTAGAAAACAATGACAAGAACAAAAAAAAATGTTTTCCAAACGAGGCCAAACAAACTTGGAAAATGTCTGAATTATGAGGAAAATATTAGTTTTAGAAGTGAGGATAGGATAAATATCAGAGTTGATACTGTTACCAACACCTTCCAAAAGTGTTACACAAATCATTGATCAACTATGAATTACCAATACAAAGTGACTAACACTCATATATATACATATACATGAGCAATTTTGCAAGTGATTCCAGAAACACTAGTGCTCTGAAGTTAATAACTAATACACAAGTAAACATGTAGTAGAAATCAGTTTTATTTATTTTGAAGATTGAAGCTGAACCCAGTCTGTTTCCTGTTAAAATGATACTCAGAGGCCGTCCAAATTTGAACCATCTCATAAAATAGACAAAAAATGAACTAATCATCAAGGTCGAACCTTGAGTTTATTTTTGTAAACTAAAGCATAAGTTAACTCAATATACACATTACATAGCATAAAATCTAGGCTAGGACTAGCACTGGGGCAGTAATACCACTACCTTCATCATGAAATGAGCACTGTAACCCAACATGAAAAGAAGCTTAGCTCGCTTAGAAACTGAGAATATACAAAACCGTTTGTCTGAAATCGAAAAGTTTTACAACTCGGCTCATTTATTTAACAAACCAAAAGTTCACTTATCCAAAAACAAAAAAAACTGAACATTCAATGGTTTGTTCACGGCCCAAGTCTCCTACAGTAGACAATGCAGGCATTCATACATAACTCTTCCTCCACATCTCCATCAATAATGGCTTCACAGTTCGGAACGTCTGATCTGCCTCTGGTATGAATCTAACATTACTCTTTGTTGGCATCACCAGCAGGTGTAGTTTCTGCAGTTTCAGTTGCAGCATTCTGTGATGGGCCACCTTCTTCAGACTTATCAACATTACCGTCGGTAGATTCAGCAGGTTTGTCAGTGGACTCGTCGGTTACTGGTACCGTCTTCTGAACAGTTCCGACCTTAACGTACTTGCTCATAAATTTGTATTCCCAATCCTGTAAGGCATCCAATTCAAATGGACCTAGACCAGAGATATCCCCCGTAAGATCTTTATCTTCAAAAGACATCTTTGCTAGAGCTCTGCTAGCATCCTTCCCAGCAAACAGAGCATAAGGCCCTCCGGGTCCATAAAACATCCTGCAAAATATGTGTTCATATTCAGTAAGTAGGAAAGTTTAGTATGAATTAGACAACTTTTAACAAGAAAATATAATTTAAATACGTAGAAATTGACCATGAATTTCGGGCATAATTCATGGTCAATTTCTACGTATTAAAAATGATATTTTCTTGTTAAAAGTTTTGTCTAATTCATACTAATTCACTGTTTGCTTCAGGACCTCAAATACCATAAATGCGAAAATGTTTGTCTGAATTATGGCTTCAACTTCAGAGCTTTTCTTTTGTACTTGGAGTTGGCTACTTGAATTCTCTTTTTCTAGTCCAAACCAAAGCCTCAGTCAAATCCAAAGCTATCAGTTTATTCAAATTATCCAGGACCCTGAATACTCTCTCATTCATAATCTTTAGATCTCCATTTTGTCACACCGTCTACATAAAGACTTGAAAAGGATATATTTTGAACTACTAAATGAAATATGGTTATATATTCTAGGCTACATGTGTAAAAAGAAGAAATGTAAAGAATAATACAATATATATATATACACACACACACACACACATATTGAACTACTACATGAAATATGATTATACATTCTCCGCTACATATGTTGATAGTAACATGTATTGAAGATTTATAGTAGCCTGCATCGCCAAGACTAACGACATTCCAAGGTAACAGGTGAGAATATAACAGACAACAAAACTTTTGTACTGTGGACAGCAAAGTTCAACAGGGTCTTAGTGGAATGCATTTAAACACATTAATAGGTTGCATATGACTAGTGATCGTATTTGCAGATTATAAATGAAAACGGATGAACTTGAATGTTTTTCCGCGAGAACCAGATCCAAGATTGAAGAACTAATAGCAAATCCAAGATAAATCAAACTCCAATGGTTTAAGCATACAAGACCCCATTCAAATCGCAACTACAACAACACATTGAAAACATTTAAGACTTAGAAGAGAGAAAATTAATTGGTGCTTTGTGTTACATGAACTGTTTCAAAATAGGTGACGAACCAGTCCGATACATATTAGTCGGACATTGGTATTCTCTTTTTCTAGTCCACACCAAAGCTATCAGTTTATTCAAATTATCCAGGACCCTGAATACTCTCTCATTCATAATCTTTAGATCTCCATTTTGTCACACCGTCTACATAAAGACTTGAAAAAGATATATTTTGAACTACTAAATGAAATATGGTTATATATTCTAGGCTACATGTGTAAAAAGAAGAAATGAAAAGAATAATACAATATATATATATATATACACACACACACACATATTGAACTACTACATGAAATATGATTATACATTCTCTGCTACATATGTTGATAGTAACATGTATTGAAGATTTATAGTAGCCTGCATCGCCAAGACTAACGACATTCCAAGGTAACAGGTGAGAATATAACAGACAACAAAACTTTTGTACTGTGGACAGCAAAGTTCAACAGGGTGTTAGTGGAATGCATTTAAACACATTAATAGGTTGCATATGACTAGTGATCGTATTTGCAGATTATAAATGAAAACGGATGAACTTAGATGTTTTTCCGCGAGAACCAGATCCAAAAGATTGAAGAACTAATAGCAAATCCAAGATAATCAAACTCCAATGGTTTAAGCATACAAGACCCAACACATTGAAAACATTTAAGACTTAGAAGAGAGAAAATTAATTGGTGCTCTGTGTTACATGAACTGTTTCAAAATAGGTGACGAACCAATCCGATACATATTAGTCGGACATTGGTATGAGATATGTGTCAGACACTTATAGATGGACATATACCTACAAATATATCAAAAAATTCAACTTTAATATATATTACTACTACAAATGAGGGAAATGTCTATTTTGAAGATGTATTTCATAAAAGTACTATCATACTTCTTAAAAAAACAAAAATATAAGATAAATAAATATTTAACATTGTCTGACACCTACATACATACCTATATCCGACACTCTATCCGTCACACTTACAGGAAACATAGATGGTGCTACGAAGACTGCATATACTGATCAATGCCAAACAGCAAAAAGTTGAAAAAAGGCTTGTAGTCCAATTATTAATGAGCATCAACTAGATAGTAACCAAAACCCCCCATCAAACTTCGATAAGCCAAAATCAATAAATCAAAAATAGAAATGAAATTCACCCAAATAGTCAAAACAAGCATAAATCCTAATTTTTTACCTAAATTCTTGGACTCCCCATTTTATCAAATTCACTTTTTTTGACAATTGAATGTACTTCTAGCGTCACAGACTCATATTCAGCACAAATCCGAGGATCATCTAAATCAATACGAATACTATTCCTACTGAAAATGCCAATTATGGGTATTCAAAAAGAGCACTTTTTTTTCCAGAGAAAAATAGGCAACTTTCGAATCAACCACAAAAAGAGTCTGAAAACAAAAAAGGGGAATCAATATGCAAAAGTAGTCAATCTTAGAATCTTATGAACTCCATAAAGGATTAGATAACAGTTTGAAAGCTCACCCAAACTCTAAGACCATTGAGAATCACATCTTCGGAAATAATAATAATAATAATAAAAATAAAAAACCTGAAGCTAAAACTACGGAAAATTCAGGGACTTCAAATATTTATACCCGACCCAGAATCTAATTAGCCCAAAAATAGCCAAAAATACAGATGCCCAGAAACAAATATATATCAATATATATATATAGAATATACCTGCTCTGTGAAACATCATAGATCTGACTCTTGATTGCCATGAGCAGAGGCTTCTTGGGATCCTTGCCGTCATAGACTTTCAATTCCTCCTCAGTGATCTCCCCAAGCTGAACTGGAGGAGGCAGAGGCTCCATCTGTTCTTCAAAAGCCCTAGACCTCTGAGGGGGCTGATCAGACGGCCCAAACAGCCCTGAGACGACATAGTAGACGGCGAGCCCTAGAGCCACCACTGTAAAGAAAGTCGCCGGAGAGAGTCCAGTGTATGCCGGTATTGCTTCCTTCAGGGTCTCCCAAAGTTGCAGAGCCATGATTTTTTGTTATTTTATTTTATTTTTGGGTGAGAGAGAGAGAGAGAGAGAGAGAGAGAGAGAGAGGTGTCAAATGGGGGCAGAGATGAGAGAAAGGAGGAGAAAGCGGTGTTTGGTAAGTGATAGGTATAGATTTGGGTAGTATTAGGCTATGGTCAAACTCAGAAATCTTTTTGGGTCCGGTCTTGAGTTTGTACTTAATTGACCTATTTTTCGTATCTATTTACTTCTATATTTTTCAGTATTTTTAAAAAATATACTTCCCCCGACTTAGGAAAAATTATAGAAAATGGATTATTCCTAAAAGAAATTGCTAATAATGGAGCAAATTTTGTTGAAAATGTGAGAAAAGATCATCCCTAAAGATAATTGCTAATAAAGGTATCATTTTAGGTATTGTGACTAAATTGCCCTTCTTCTCTCTTATATGCATCAAAAGTTAATAAAAAATTACGAAAAAATAAAATATTGCTCCGAAATACCAATACTTCAATTGAAAAGAAAAAATATTTAAATAAAAAATGAAAAAAAAATAGGTTCGAAAAAGAAACTTATTTTAGTCAATTTTTTTTAATAATATCTATCAATAAAGTAAAACTTCATAAATATATATATATATATGTATATAAGTGATATTTAATATTATTGAAATTGTATTCCGAAAAAGAAAAAAACAATTTCCAAAATATACATATAAATAAAAAAAACCGGTAAAAAATAAAATTGCCGAATTTTTTTTGTTTATGATAAATTATCGGGTATGGGTATTTCTATGATTACTACTTATTTTTTTTCGTAGTTGCTAAAAAAATCAGACAAAACATTTTGGACCAAATTTTTTTTCATATTTTGTTTAAATAATAATTTTTTTCAGTTGAAGTATAGGTATTTAGGCGGAAAAAAAAAATTCGCAGTTTTTTATTAGCTTTTGATACATATAAGAGAGAAGAAGGGTAATTTAGTCACATTACCTAAAATGGTCAGTTATTAGCAATTACTTTTAGGAATAAACCATTTTCTATAATTGTTTCCAAAAAATAAGTGTTCATTTTCATAATTTTATCAGTCCCAAAATAAGTGTTCAGTTTCGAATTTCAATACAATATAATCTTATATATTTTCTCAATTTATATCTCTTCATTAACTTTAAAAAATGATGATCCTACTAAAAAAAAAAATTATAGGATAAATTACACTTTCACCCCAGGAGTATGTGAAATGACATTTATACCCATACATTTTAATTTATTTTTAATTCTAAAATATTTAACATGTTAAATTACCAATTTACCTCATTCTTCTCCATTTCTCCTTTTTTTTTTTTAATAACCTTAACCTAACCCTAATATACACAAACACAATATACCTAATTCTATATATATATACATACATAGATCAAATGTAAAATTAAATTGATTAGTTATTCCACATATTTGAAAAGTAGGAAATTGTGAAGAGGCTTGAATTAGTCATTTTCTTCTATTTTCCAACCTTCAGATATATATATGAAACAGCAAAAGCTTCGCATCAATGGTAGGTACAAGCATTAATGAGCGAGATGGGTTTAAAAAATTTCTTCATCTACATTTTACCCAATTCACAAAAATTAAGACCCAAATCGTAAAACCCAGAAAAAAATAGGAAAAATTAAGATGTGTTTGGATTAAATTGTATGGAAAAATTATATGATCAAGTTGTAATAAAAAATTCCTCTTCAGTAATCAGTGAAATGGTATCACATGGTTCAAATGTTCTTGGAATGTTTAATTACATATTTGTCTATAATGCATTAAAGAGATCTTAGCCCAGTAACTAATAAGTTGTGGAAGAACTTTTATGAGATACAATTCGGATATATATATGTGTGTTATATATAATGTTTATATAATGATGGAGAAGAAGACCATTATACATATATGTGAATATATATATATAAAAGGAGGGTAGGTTGGTTTTTTCACAATTTTATGGATGGGCAAACAGGTCCTCACACATATTTAGGGGTAATTTAATCATTTCACATTTCAAAAATTGGTTGAGGGGGTCAAAGTGAAACAAATAAGGGGTGAAAATATAATTAGCGGAACCACAGGGGGTGCTGGTGTAATTTATATTAACAACAGGAGGTGAAACTGTAATTTACTCAAACTATACTATATTTTCAAAGGGCAAATTTGGAAACATAAAATACACCAATTTAACATACCTTTGATTCGTTGAGCGAGAGCTCTTCCACGTAGTACTCCCGGATCACTATGGTCGATTTTCGTCTATGCTTGATCAGTCGATTTCACAATCAGCAGGCTTATACCATTATATTCTCGAGCATAATTTTAGCTTTAATCTACCTTTGCACACCTCCATTATTCTCTAGGAGGTATCCACACCAGACAAAACTATCCACCGCGCATTGTCCTACCCCGATATTGCTTATAGTAACATTTACAGTAACAATACAATGAAGTCGAATAATATCAGTTCATTAAACAATACCACAAACTATAATATATGTTACGTTATACTAACTGATACATCAGATTTGAGTTATAAAGAATTCCATTAATTTGATTCAACAGGAAGAAAACTATTTTAATATATAGCTCTCAAAAGTAATAGTAACATATTTTATTTACATATTTTTCATATGTTGTTATAATTATTTCACCTCTTCTTACCTCCTTTTTTTATTCTTAGTGATTACCGTGTTTATTCTTGTAACCAATAGGAAAAAGATATATATATATAGATATACATATACATATACATACATAAATATATGTATTTATGACAATAGTCTCTTACTATGGTATGAGTAAGAAAACTCAAACACTCCGATCACAATAATTGATAGCTAAGTTTATTATAATAATCATTTTATTCAAAATAATCACATCCAACTATTCATATTTCCAAGAGCATGAGATGATCTCTTATGCCATGTTTGACGTGAAGGAATAAAATACTCTATCAATTTCTTTGTTTGGTATATTTTATGAAATGAGAATGTTTCAAGAAATGAAAATTCATTCTATTAGTAAGCTTATAGAATGACCATTGCTTGTCTTAAAGAATATACCTTTAAAACATAAAATTACTCAAATAATCATTTCACATTTCAAGTAAACAAACCACTATCACCACCGTGTCACCGACTTCTACCACCGCCCCCGGCATCGCCTTTCGCCGCTTCTACCACCACTTCCATTGTTCGCCACTACTATTTTCGTTACCTTTCATCATCTTTTTGTAAAAAAAATACGAAATAATATTATTTGATTAAAATTAGATATTTACCACTAAGGGGTGTATTTTTGAGAAAATTTCTTTTAAGTTCATCCATTTCTAAAGTGCTTCATATTTACAACAAAACAATAGAATGATAAATCTTTTCAAAATTATATTTCAGTAAAATTATTCCAGTAAATAGTAGAATTGTGGATTTCATTCCTGCTTTGGGGGTTGTCGTAGATCACTACACTCTGATCTTCTATGAGAAAATTTTCCAATTCTCGATTAAGAAGAGTGCCCTTGAACTGCGGATCAATCAGGTTTGAAAACTGGGGCACTGTTTGCCTTACAGTCGCAGATTTCTAAGACCAAGGGGAATCTCCATAGGAACTAGTCCTTAGATTTCGCACATAGGAGATCAAAAAGAAAAGAATGAGAATGGTTATTCCATTTCATTTTCATTATATTCCATTACATTCATGCGTATCAAGCATAGCCTTACGGATTTGGATTGGGCTAGCTACGTATCTCCGTGAGGATTCTTGTCAACCCACATTGCCTAGTTAAAAGGATGAGATTTCGTTCACCTGAGCCAAACACGATTTCGGTTTAGGGCCCACAAGGAGTAACTTTTTTCCGTCAAATCATATTTTTCCAGCAAAGCTCCATCCGATAATTTACATTAAATGTTTTAGAAACAACACCACCCACTAGGGATGGCAAAATGGTCTGACCCGGCAGGGTTCCGACCCTGTTGGGGCGGGTTTGGGATATTAAAAAACGGGTTTGGGACAAAAAACTAAAACCCGAAGCGGGTTAGGGTTCGGGTTTTGCAAAAAACCCGTTGGCAACCCGCTGGTAAAACCCGTCGGTAACCCGACTCGTTTATAACCCGCTGGTAAAACCCGTTGGTAACCCGCTTCGAACCCGACCCGGTCCAACCCGTTTATATATATATATTAAAAAAACAAGTACAACTTTGTATGCCCAAAGTAAGCCTCAAAAATATATAATCATCCATTTTTATAAAAAAAAAAAATTAAAGTGTGAAATACGATAAAATATATTGATAAATTTATATAAATTTTAAAATAATTATTCTAGAAACATCTTATAAGAATAAATGTCCATAGTTCACTAAACAATATTATAGTAAAATATTTCATTAATAATCAAAAGAAGTAACAATATAATGTAACTATTGGATTTTAATTGAATTGATATTTTACTTATTTGAACTCAATTTGACTTAGTTGCATTAGGATTTTACTTAATTTTATTAATTTTAACTCAATTTTACTCAACTAAATTGGGATTTTTTTTAATTGAACTTAATTGGACTCAATTGAATTGGTGTTTTAGTTATTTGAACTCAATTTGACTCAGTTGAATTAGGAATTTACTAAATTTCACAAATTGAACTCAAATTGACTCAACTAAATTGAGATATTTCTAAATTGAATTCGTATTTTACTTATTTGAACTCAATTTGACTCAGTTGAATTAGGAATTTATTTAATTTTATTAAATTGAACTCAATTGGAAATTTTCTAAATTGAACTTAATTCGACTCAATTAAATTGGTATTTTAGTCATTTGAACTCAATTTGACCCAGTTGAATTAGGAATTTACTTAATTTTAATAATTGAACTCAAATTGACTCAACTAAATTGAGATTTTTCTAAATTGAACTCAATTGAATTGGTATTTTACTTATTTGAACTCATTTGGAACTCGATTGAAATAGGAATTTACTTAATTTTATTAATTTGAACTCAAATTGACACAGTTGAATTAAAAATTTACTTACTTTTATTAAATTGAACTTAACTTGACTCAATTGCATTAGAAATTTACTTAATTTTTTTAAATTGAACTCAATTTGACTTGGATAAATTGAGTTTTTTTTCTAAATTGAACTTAATGAGACTCAATTGAATTGGTATTTTAGTTATTTGAACTCAATTTGACATAGTTGAATTAGGAATTTACTTAATTAAACTCAAATTGACTCAACTAAATTAAAAACAATTTAAATTGAACTCAATTGAATTGGTATTTTACTTATTTGAACTCAATTTGACTCAGTAGAATTAATAATTTATTTAATTTTATTAAATTGAACTCAATTTGACTAAGTTGAATTAAGAATTTACTTAATTTCACTAATTGAACTCAAATTGATTTAACTAAATTAAGATTTTTCTAAATTGAACTCAATTGAATTATTATTTTACTTATTTGAACTCAATTTGACTCAGTTGCATTAGAAATTTATTTAATTTTATTAAATTGAACTCAATTTGACACAGTTGAATTAGGAATTTACTTAATTTTACTAATTGAACTCAAGTTGACTTAACTAAATTAAGATTTTTCTAAATTGAACTCAATTGAATTGTTATTTTACTTATTCGAACTCAATTTGACTTAGTTGAATTAGGGATTTATTTAATTTTATTAAATTGAACTCAATTTGACTCAGTTGAATTAGGAATTTACTTAATTTCACTAATTGACTCAACTAAATTGAGATTTTTTAAAATTGAACTCAATTGAATTGATATTTTACTTATTTGAACTCAATTTGACTCAGTTGAATTAGGAATTTATTTAATTTTATTAAATTGAACTCAATTTGATTCAGTTGCATCAGGAATTTACTTAATTTTATTAAATTGAACTCAACTAAATTGGGATCTTTCTATGTCTTATTTCACATATTATTTGTGTGTTTTTTTCCTTGTATTCATTTATCATGAATTTTTAAATATTAATTATTATTATATTAAATTACAATAAAATATTAATTAAGAAAACCCTAAGGCCATCATATATAAGACGCCTTATTTTCTCAGCAACGCCGTGTATTCTCTAGACCCCTTTTTGCCTATGCTTTTTTGCTTCTTCATCGAATCATCATCTTCTCTACTCCTTCGTTCCAGTGTCTTTGCCTGTGCTTTTTCTCTGAGCTTTCTTGCTCGATTTTGCAATGTTAAGATACCAGATCTTCATTCTTAAATTGTTAATTTCGCGTTTTAGGGTTTTTAAAAATATTTTTTATTTTGAATTTATGTTTTGAACCTGAAGGTGCCGGTCCTAGACTCGGCCTTTTTCTGCGTTTTCTTGGTTGATTTTCCAAAGGTAAGATACCTAATCTGCATTAATTTTGTTTCATATTGCAATGATCTGTATGTATTTGTGTGTGTATATATATATATATATATGCATAATTTTTGTACAATTTCATATTAAAGAACTTCATTATCACCCATATTCGGAAAAATGTAATACAGCTGGAGATATAGAGACATGACCCCCAGCAATACAAATATATAATATCTGAACAATTCTAAGAATTCCTGAAATAAAATTCTCATTTCAGCTAAAAACAAGGATATGAGCAAGTGCCATCTATACAGAGACTAAATATCAACAAGAAAGACAATCAATAAACAGGTGCAACAACCACACAAACAAGATAAAAGCTAGTAAAACTACCCAAAAGGATGCAAAAGATGATAATCTTTTTATTTACCATTTTTCACCACAATTGCATGTCACTGCACAGTGAATAAATCCCGAACAAGGTTGCGCACGTATGTAAATTTTTTTTACTCTTTTTATTCTTTTAATTTTCTCTTGCATAAAATTTGTGAAGTAAAATTGGCATTGCAGAGTTGGCAACAATCTGAAACTGGTGATATAAAAAATATGACAGAAATGATGTTACTAAAAAATTCAACAAGTATTGGAGTGAGTGTCATTTTGTTGGAGCATTGACAATGATTTTAGATCCAAGGTACAAAATAAAAATTTTGCGACATATTTTTGTTAAAGCTTATAGAGATTAAGGTGTTACATCTCACCTAGATGATGTATTTAGAACTTGTCATAGTTTGTTTCGTGAGTATCAAGTCAAGTATAATGCGGGTAGAAATGAGGAGGGTCAAAGGGAAGGGATTTCATCTTCACATGGTTCCAAAGTTGGTGATGGGTTAAAGGAGTTTGATCCTATGAATGATTTCGATGATGAAATTGAAATTGATGGTGACATGTCAAGTAAGGTGAGTAATGTGAATGAAGAATTAAATTATTACTTGGGAGAAACTCTCATGCCTCGTAATAATAAGGATTTTGATCTTTTGAATTGGTGGAATGCAAATGGGTTCAAGTATCCAACACTAGCGAAGATGACTAGAGATATCTTGGTCATTCCCGTATCTACGGTTGCATCCGAGTCCGCATTTAGCACTAGCGGTAGGGTGTTTAGCCCACATCGTTGTAGATTGGGACCTAACATTTTAGAGGCATTGATGTGTTCACGGGATTGGATTTGGGATGAATTTGAAGGTAATATATTTATTACACACACATATATATATATATATATATATATATATGTTTTAAATTTTTCATTGTAGCATTTATTTTCTAATATTACAAATTTTTATTTTTAGTTCAACCTTCAACGGGGGTATTGATGGAAGCATGTTGTGAATCCGCATCACTTTCTTTGTAAGAATCTACAATAACTTATGAAGAGTCATGATATGTTGATAAAATGAATCAGGTAATACTTACTTTCTTCTTTATGCACACATGTTATCTTGGACCTCATATGATTCATACCTCCACAATTACTACATTTCCTTTATGTTAATATGCTATATATATATATATATATATATATATATTGATATGTATTTTAAGGAATCACAATGGAGGAAGAAATAACTGCTTGTTCTTGGGTTTGCTGGATTTGGCATGGATTTTGCTGCTGGTTTTGCTTGTTGCCGAATCACAAAGACAGAACTGCTTGTTATCGGGTTGCTATTTTTTGTTGAATTTGTTGTTGGATTTTGCTATTTTTGGGTGCATGTATCTGAATTTTCTAGATTTTGTTGTTTTGGTGTGCATGTTGCTAAATTTTGGATTTTGTTTGTTTGTTTCTTTGAAAATTTACTACTAAAACAAGCAGTTCAACACAAATAAACAATACTTAAATATGTTCTTACAGACAATATAAGTAATTTCACTTTGCCATTTTCCTGTGCAATTTCGTGTTTATGTTTATACCTTGGTATTTCCTAGTGAAGCCTGGAATGGAAGTTTTTGCAGATCCAGTTCAATTTTTGGATTTTCTTCTCCAATGTTGTTTGCGCCTTGGCATTGAACTTCTCTATTTTATTAGTAATTGGTAGAACTTACCATTAAAGTAGCTGGTGTTCTGAAAGACTGGATACTGATAGCCCTTTCTACTATTATATTTCCCGAATCTACAATCACCGGTCTGAATATCATTGGCTACGCAGTAGGTAGTTTTCTGTTTGCATGAAGTCCTGCTGTTATTCTCAGTCACTATACATGTTAAATGTGTATTTAACTGGAATGCTTAATTCTTCTGCAGCACTATGTGGTGTTGTCTTATACAACTACTTGAAGGTTAAGGATGTTCGGGCATCTCAACTTCCTATTGACATTATTTTAGAAAGAATTGCAAAGGTCTGATTTTGCAATAATGAGCTCAATCTTTTTGTTGTGTGGTTTTCATCTTTCTTTCTTAGTTTATTTTTTTATTTTAATTCTTATTTTACTTTTAAAATAGGATTGGAAACTAGAGAAAAGTCATCTGACATTTACAACCCTGACAACAATGATGATAACAGGGGAGGAAGTACCCGAGGGAATAGTAGTGCCTCTGAACATATTTAAGTAGTTGGAAAAGTGTTGAACTGCTTGTTGTCGGGCTGTTACTTCTTACAACTTGTTTCTCTAAATTTGAGCTCCAAGACTTGTGAAGTTTAGTTGGGTTATTCTAATTTTGTTGGTTTTTGTCTAGTGAAATGATGCTTGGTTTCTGGTCATTAGCAGTGTGTTGAATACATTGATAATGAATATAAATTATGTATAATTGGTTAATAGTTAGTACTATACCAGTCTTACCATCATTTGCAACCTCCTTGGAGATTATTAAGCATTGCATTTCATCACTCACCAGCTGACATATAATTATTCTGTCATGGCTAAGTACATGACTCCATTGAAGTATACTGTAAGATATGAATTTAGATTTCTACTTCAGTGTCCATATGCTGCAAGATTTGAAAATTGAAAAGGAAAAGTTTTTGGTCGACTAGACATATAGATATTCCAGTGTTACCTGGTCAAATTTGGAAGTCAGACTTCAGCTTGATTCCACAGAATCCTTTCAGCCCTCAGGCAGAGCAAGTTAATATCAGAGACATGGAATGAAATATTGAATGACATTTTGTTACCGATTGTAACCCGATGGAACTCGTTTATACCGATGGGGTGGTAATGGTATTACTGATTACAACCCGTCGCGGGTTTGGTATTAGTAATTTTTAAATAGGGTGGTAATGATATTAGTCAAACCCGTTCCAAACCCGACCCGTTGCCATCCCTACCACCCACCACTTTTTCTTTTCCCTCCAAATCTTTTACTCTTTTTCATTTCATATACTTCCTTCGTCCTAAATTACAAGTCCCTTTTGGGGAATCCAACTTTTTAAGATGACGACTTTTATTGCAGTGATGGTAAATATAATATCAATTTTACTTATGGTTCCACTAGATGATGTGATGTTTTATAATTAATATGTTTTATAACTTTAATACTTGGAGGGTAAATTGGTAAATTAATAACATGAAGTGCATTGACTTTTCAAAGTGAACATTTATTTTAGGACGGTTAAAAGAGGAAAAATGTATACTTAGGCCCTGTTTGTTTGTTAGTCTTTAGGGGTTTTGTTTTGTTTTGTTTTTGTTTTAGAAACTAATTTATGTTTGGGTAAGTTAGTTTTCGGTTTTTAAGACAAAACATTTCAAAACATATTAAAACCAAAACCTTCTTTTTGTAAGTGATGAAAGATCAAAAAAAAGTTAGTCTTTCTTGGTTTAGCCCACATTTTTTTACTTTTCTTTCTTTTTCTCTTTCTCTTATATATATATATATATATATATATATATATTTAAAAATATATATATAAAATTAAAAAATAATATATATTAATATATATAGAATAATATATATTAATAATTTTATTTTATAATAATAATATAAAATAATATTATTAAATATATATAAAAATAATATATATATATATAAAATTAAAAAATAATATATATAGAATAATATATAAATTTTATTTTATAATAATAATATAAAATAATATTAGTAAATATATATAAAAATAATATATATATATAAATATATATAAAATAATATATAAAATTAAAAAATAATATATATTAATATATATAGAATAATATATATTTTTTATTTTATAATAATATTAATAAAATAATATTATTAAATATATATATTAAATATATATAAAAATAGTATATATATAATTATAAAATAATATATATTAACATATATAGAATAATATATATTTTTTATTTTGTAATAATATATATAGAATAATATTATTAAACATATATATATTAAATATATATAAAAATAATATATAAATTCAAAAATAACATATATAGAATAATATATAAAATTCAAGAATAATATATATATAAAATAATATTTAAAATTCAAAAATAATATATATTAATAATATATAAAATAATATATATTATTATGTTATAATAATATATATAAAATAATATTATTAAAGATATATAAATTAAAAAATAATGTATATATAAATAATATATCGAATAATATATATTATTATTTAATAATATATATATATAAAATAATATTAAATATATATAAAAATAAAAAATAATATATATTATATATATTTAATAATATATTATAAATATATATATTTAATAATATATAAAATAATATATATATAAAGTTTTTGTTTTCTCAAACCAGACCAGAAAGACCAGACCGCTTACCAAACAGAGTTTTAGATACCAGAAAAGATCAGACAAGACCAGACAAAATCAAACTAAACAAAAACAGACAAGACAAGACCAGACAAATCCATTTTCAAACTTGCCCTTATTTTGGGACGAATTATGTTTTTTTCAAGAGGGGTGAAAGAGATCAAATTCGTCACACATCCGGAAAATGAATAAATATATATCGTCTTTATTTTGATAAGTTCCATCGGGAAATCTAACCATGCAAATAAGTCCACTTGTCCAGTTCAAATCTAATGGTCCAGTTCATTCGGCTCGGCTCGCCAAGTGAATAGATCAAGACCGTCAGATCTATCACTTAAACTTGTCCAGGGAGAGAGAGAGAATGAAGATAAATATGTCTCCAGCAAACACCTACCGATTTTTGTTTTTTCCTTTTCTGCCCACCACCCACCAAGCTTCCATCTTCGCCCAAGACCTAGCAAGTTTCGATTTCTTTTTGTTTTTGTTTTTGTTCTTTGTTGTTCAATAGTGCTTTGTATGTAGATGAGTGTCTTCATCTTCTCCATTAAATCCGACACAACATCAAATTTCTCTTTCAACAAAATTTGCATCATTGATCTAAACAAAGATGCAAGTTTCTATTCTCCTTGTACACCACATTAAGTTTTCGGTTTCCGATGTTCTTGATGAGAAAAAAAAGAAAAAAGAAAACACGGGTTTCATATTTTTTGCGCAATCCACTCAAGAAATTAAGTCTGCATTTACAATTTCTATAATTTTGGTTACTTAATGCATGCACGCTATTGAAATTTCTATAACTTTTTTATGCATGATCATTCACCTCCCTGACAACTCTTTGTTTATCTATTTCTGTAGGATTTGCTTGTTAAAAAAGAATTAATGAATTAATAGCCATAACTCATAAGGATCTCCTGATCTTTTTATGGATTTTCTGGTTTATTAAATTTCGTATCAGTACTGTGTCGGGAAAAAAATAGTAAGCACATTAACCTTAGATTAAACCTATATTGATCATACTGTACAGGTCATATCTACTAGGGTTTGCATGCATGTTGAAAATACCTTTTAGAAAATATTTGTTATAAATATATTCTGATTTTTAGAATCTTTTATTTAATAAATTTCGTATTAGTATTGTAGGAAAATTAATAATCACATTCAACTTACCTTAAACCTCTACTAATATTGTTGTGTATGTGATATTATTTAGGGTTAGCATGTTGAAAATAATTCCTCCAAAATATTGGTTATAAACTATGTCCTAATTTTAGAATTTTTGTTTAATTAATTTTTTTTTTATCAATACAGTGTAGGGAAGAGATTGGGCTAAGCACATACATTCACCAATATTTTTATGTGTAGGTGATATCTTTTATGTGCTGCACCAAACAAGTTTAAAAATTAATTGTTACAGTTGTAATTATTTTGTGATATTTAGAAATGCTTATGGGGTTTATCTTCTAATGTCTTGAAATTTTTAACCGAAACTTTCTGATATATTTTTTTAAAATTGTTATTAAATTTTTATGGATACGGCAAAGAAAAACCTATAAGAACATTCAGTGATGGACCTAGGAATTTTTGTCAGTGGAAGCGTCATTGAAAATAAAAATTGATAAATAAATTTTAAAATAAAATAAAATTAAAATTTTTGTGATTTGTTTAAAACTTATTGATTGTGAACACAAAATCTTTAACTTTTTCAATCATATTATTATTTTTTAGATGGGTATGAGACCGTATAGCGCGTGAAGAAACAACATGAAATCATAGATGCTTTACTTTATCTTAAACAATTTGTGGTGCAGGAATATATAGAAAATTGACGAAATATTAGAGTGGTACCATAAATGTGAGGCAATCCTTTAAATTTTAATAAAAATGAGTGGGGGCATAAAGGTAAAGTAAACAATAGAGTGGGAGAAATTTCCAAATTTTAGAGAAAAAGGTAGCTAATTAAAAGTGCAAATAAAAAAAAAAAAAAATCAGTGTGGGGGTTGCCTCCACCGGGCACAACACAATACAGGTATGTGCCTAAGAACATTCACCTTACCTCTACTCAGTGACCGATCTAGAAATTAGTCTGAGTGGCGGCATAATGCTATTTTTTTTATGATTTTAGTGGGGTTATTATATAATTTTAGTAAGAACTTTTCATAAATATATACAGGATTTTATAGCTAAAAAAAAATGCAAAGAAAAGAAACAATGAGTGGGGGCCAAGTTGACCCCCACTATGAATTCATCCCTGCCTCTGCTTTATATTCACCATAAGCGAGATGGTTCGAAAGTTTTTTTTTTTTTTTTTTGGGGTAAATATCAAGGCTTAAAAGTTATGTAAAAACGTTGAAAAAAAAGATTGACGATCCAATTGTTCGTTTGTGAGAGAATGTAAAATTATAATTTTGCTCTCGTGATAATGTATGGGAAATTAAGGTACGAGATCCATAAATCGAGGTTCCGGCGACTGGAATGTAGACCGCAAAATGGTGTGTCTACATGTGTTGAATTTGAGTGATATATATATTTCACCCGTTTATGGTTGGAAGATTTTGAGTGATATATATAAATTTTTCATCCCTTTATGGTTGGAAGATGATCAGTTAATAAATCACTTCAAATTGAAATGAAACTCTTTTTTTAAAAAAAATAAGAAATTTATAAAGAGCAAAGGCAAGAACCAATACAAATCTACAAAGGGCATACCTTAGGGAGGATCAAACAAGAAATAAAAAATGGTGTATCCCCACAGCCACCAAATAGAAATGACTATAAGCATGTCTAAAAATCAGATAGAACAAAGAGAGAAGAAGAAGCATGGGACAACAAGAGCTTTTAGGAAACCTTAAAAAAAACCAGTAGCTGCAGATAAAATAATCGGGCTTCCTCCAGCAAATAAGGGCCTCCCGGTATAAATGGATGCAAAACCACATTGGAGCATCATCACTTACATAAGCAATGACCTCCCTGCAGATAGGTAACAAACCAGGGCCATTACAAAGGCTAACAATCATGAGAAAATAGATGAAGGAAAAGACCATGACTCTTGGATGCTGATATTCCTCCCAGATTGTTTGAAGCCTTTTGTAGAGGAAATGGCAAATCTCACATTACTGCATATTATTTTCTCAAGCTCGTCAAAACTTTTAACTCCCTGGCGAACACTCTCCTATTCCTCTCCATCCAGATTTCATGAACTGAGGCTGCAAGAATCAGTTTGTTAATGCTAACAAAGAGAGATTTGTGGAGAAGATTGGAAGAATCCCATTGGATAAGATCATTCTAGTCCCTCTAAGGCCACTGTACACCACATTTAGAGCTGATATTCTTCCAAAGTCTGAGAGTGAAGCTGCACTGGAAGAACAGGTGATCTCTATCCTCAAGCCTTGAGTGACAAAATTCACACTCACCTCTAGTAAGAAGACCAATCCTCATAAGAAAGTCTTTGGTTCTGATTTTATTTAGATTGACCATCCAGAGAATAAATCCATGCTTAGGGACTGAAGAAGGAAACCAAATTAACTTATTCCAGGTAATTTCTAATTGCTTGAATCTGAAGAAATTCCAAGCTGATTTAATAGTAAAAGGGTCATTGGAGGGGGATCATATAACTCTGTCTGAAATAGAAGGATTGAGAAGAATGCCATAAGGGATTTGTTCTTTAAAAGCCCTCCAAACCCTATTAAAAAACTTCAGATACTCCAATTGTTACCATTAATAATATTACTAACAGTGGCAGAATGACCCAGACCAGAAGCTAAAATAAGCCTAGGGAGAACTTCATAATTCATAAGGCCAGAAGGCAACCAATTATCATGCCAAATGGAAGTACCTCAGCCATTGCCTATGACATGCTTGAAAGAGTTCCTAAAGAGAGATCTGAGCTTTAGAAGTTTACTCCAAGTACAAGAGCAATCAGGGGGAGCTGTTAAAGTCCAGAAGTTCATATATTTCATGCGGTAAGTTTTAACCCAAAGGGCCCAAATGGAAGTGGAATGAGGGATCTGAATAATCTTCTAGATATGTTTACCCATGGCAGCCAAATTCCACTCAACAACATCAATAACTCCCAGACCACCTTCATTTTTGGGGCAACACACATCCCTCCAAGCAATATTATTGCCACCATTTGCATGCTTAGTACCACTCCAGAGGAATTTTCTAAGCAATTTCATAACAGCCTTAGGAATGATAAAGAGAGAAGGCCAATACACTTAAGTGGAGAAGATGACAGATTTGATAGGTTGTAACCTTCCTGCAAAGGAAAGGAAATTGGAGGACCAGCTCTGCACTTTGTTAGTAATTTTAGAAATCAAAATGTTGCAATCTTGAGCTTTGAGTCTAGAAAAGAGTAGAGGAACTCCCAAATACTTAACAGGGAGAAAGCCAGGTTGGAAATTGAGGATCTGATAGATAAGATTTAGATTATCTTCATGAATACCAGAAGCAAAAACCATACTCTTGGAAGTATTGGCAGCAATACCAGAAATATTACAAAACCTATCTAATCCACTTTTGAGGTGACTAACAGATGAGGGATTCCCAGCAGAGAATAAGAGAAGGTCATCAGCAAAAAGAAGACTAGACAACCCCAATTCTTTGCATTTCTAGTGGTGATCAAAATCAGTAGCATTGGTTTCAAAGATCAAAATACCAGTGAGAACCTCCATGCCAAGGACAAAAAGGTACGGGGAAGAGGATCACCTTGCCTTAGCTCTCTAGTGCTTGGGAAGTAGCCATTGAGAGTACCATTCAAATTAACAAAAAAATTAGGAGTTGTAATGCATGTCATGATCCATTGTATCATGAGATGAAGGAAGGGAAAAACTTTAAGGGTTTCCTTCATGAAATCCCAATCAACAATATCAAAAGCCTTAGAAAGATCCATTTTTAGAGCAACTTTAGGGGTATAACTATCTATGTGATAATTTCTTAAGAGATCTTGGGCTAATAAGATGTTGTCAGAGATGTCTCTGCCCCTAATAAAAGCACTTTGATTGGAGCTTATGCAAGAATTAAGGTGGGGCTTAATTCTGTTAGCAAGAAGCTTAGAAATACATTTGTAAATAGTTGTGCAAACATAAATGGGTCTGTAATCAGAAGGCTTAGAAGGGTTAACAACTTTAGGGACAAGAGTTATAATGGTGGAGTTTACCTCAGAAAGGAGCCTGCCACTGTGGAAGAAAGAACTAATAGCAGTAATGATGTCTTCACCTATTGTTGCCCAAGATTGCTTGAAGAATAAGGCATTGAAGCCATTAACGCCAGGGGATTTGTCATATTTGAGAAAGAAAAAGGTGTTTTGATTTCATCATTGGTAATAGGGGATGACATAGCAAGGATCTGCTCAGAAGTGAAGGGAGTTTTGACAAGTTGGCTCAAGTTAGGAACAACTCCTCTATGTCCAGAGTGAGAATATTCTTGAAATAGTCCACAAAACACCTGAAGTTTGTTGTTGATCATCAAACCTAGATCCCTGATCAGTGGTAATAGAAAGAATTATATTGATTCTTCTTCTATGAATGACCATCTTGTGAAAAAAAACTGTGTTTTTGTCCCCTAAGTGAAGCCACTGAATACGAGATTGTTGTTTAGAGGAGGACTCTTCAGCATTGGAGAGATGAATGAGACAACTGAGGCAATTCCTTTATTCATTTCTCAACTCATTATTCTGAGGGTCGATGTCAAGCTGAGATTGCAAATGGTGGAGAGAGGTTCTGCAATTTTTAACCTAGAAGGAGATGTCAGAATAGTGAGTGGCATTTAACTTCTTGAGCTCATACTTCAAGATCTTAAGCTTCTGCATAACCCTGAACATAAGGGAACCATAAATATCATAATTCCATACTCTATTAACAATGCTATGAAAATCAGTGTGACGGACAAGATGATTATTAAATAAAAATGGTTTTCCCTTGCTATTGGAAATGGTATGAAGTTTGATGAGCATCAGGGAATGGTCAGAGACTCCATAAGGTTCGAAAATGGTTTCAGAAAAAGAGAAGGTAGAATTCCAGCTTACATTTTATTAACACTCTGTCCAATTTTATGAATTGAGAACCATTTGTCCAAGTGAACTGAAGATCTGAGTATCTTAAATCCATTAATCTAGCTTCATCAAGACATTGCCCAAACTCTTGCATAGAAGGGGTCCAAGACGTGGATCCTCCAAACATCTCATGACTGTGTCTTAAGGCATTGAAATCTCCTGACAAGATGAAAGGAGCATGATAGAGATGTCTAGACCAAAAACAATGTTGAACCAAAGTTTTTTCCTAAGGGCCTCATCATTGTGTCCATAGACAAAACCATAGTTGCAGTTGAGGACCCCCTCTTTGTCTTTGATGCTACAAACAATGATATGATAAGTAGTGGCTAAGCAATTAATGTCAAGTCTGATAGGATCCCATCCCACCCATATTCTCCCACCATTTGAGTGATCATAGTTGTGTATCCACTTCCAAGATTTATTGATAGACTTCATGATTCTTTACGACTTCATAGGCTTGACCCTAGTTTCAAAAATACTAATGAGGCCTAACTTGTACTCCATTATAATTATTCTAATCTCACACCGCTTGTTGGGGTTGTTCAAACCCCTAATATTCCACGAACCTATAAACATTATCAAATGGATGGTGTGGCATTACCTTTGCCAGAGTTGTTTCCTCAATTGCCTCTTCTAGGCCTAAGGGCCACTGAAGATTTGTTTTTCCTTTTAGTAGTTTTACTTTTGTCATTTTCAGTATTACCAATTCTCAAGTCTACCCTAAGTTCAGGATTCTTAGAGACAGGAATCGTATGAACAAGGGGCACATTAGAAACCACATTGCAAAAAGGTTCAGAGATTTGGGGTGGAGAAAGAAAACCAGTGGATACAAACTCCTCCAGATCTTTTAAGGATGCTTCAGCCAGAATGTTAAACTGATTTGCTGATTCAAAGCTCCATAGTTGGATGATGGGTTAACAGAGGGATAGTGGTCACGTGATCATTTCTAACTTGTACAATGTCCTTAGTTTCAACACTATGAAACTGAGTACTAAAGTTAACAGATGGATTCTCAATGGGTTCAGCTTGTGGTTGGGGGGCATCAGTAATACTAGGGCCATCATGAACCTGAGAAGCTCCTTTTTGCGTAACAACTCTCCTCTCCACTCCATCTTGGAATCAGAAGATTTGTGGGTGCTAGGTTGGGGATCAGATTGTTTAAGGGCACTGCAAAAACTTTACAATGACAACACTTACTTGGGGTCCATTGGTACTCTACTTCAATGGGGATAAACTTTCCACATGGGAGCTTCAACTGGATTACCTTCCTTAGCTTTGCCTCTGGGGTGATCTCAACACATAATCTTGCAAAACTGAGTCTTTTTTTACTTTCAGTCATGGCATCTGCGTGAAGGGGTTTGCCTATAACACTGGCTATATAACTCAAACCAGCTTCAGTCCAATACTCAAGGGGGAGATTTGTGAGCTTGATCCAAATTGGTACCTTCATAACAGATTCCTTCTTCAAAGAGAGTCCCATGTCCCATTTCTGCAGTATCATCAGGTGGTTGGCAAAGTGCCAAGGACCTTGATCAAGGATATTGTCCCTAGAGGTCTCATCTGAGAACTTGAACAAGAAGAACCTTTGTCAATTCCACAAACTTCCATGACCCCATCCTTGCTCTATAATTTAAGAGCAATGCTAATAACAGTAAGAAATGGGAGACGTTTGTCAAGAAAATATCCAACAAGACATGCCAGCCAAATCTTGCTGCCTTCCATGGGGGGGGGGGGGGGGGGGGGGGGAGGGGAAGGGCAATAATTCAGACTCATTTTTGTAGTAGCAGTTCCCAGTAACAACTTATGGGCCCAAGTTCCTTTGGGACTAGATGTTATTGCTCCTGTTTGATTTTCAATTGGGGTTGGCAAACCACTAGTGGAAGTCACATGGGATAGTGGAGGAAAATGATTTTGTTTGACTAGGGTCATTGGGTACTTCCCTAAGAGAGGGTTGCATAGCTTTAGGTAGTGCGGCTGGTGCATAGCAGCATAGGTGACAAGAGATGGTGGAGCACGTACCTCAGGAAAAAGCAAGGCTGACACATCTGCACTTGGAACATCTTTACACGCAACCACATTGACAAGTTCACGCACCTATGAGATCACACTTGTCTTCTCCACGCGACTGGAATTCAAACATGGAGGTTGAAACTCTCTGGCAGGGCAGGGCCGACCCTGAGATCGCTAAAAACATTTGAGGCCCTAGACGAGATTTAATATGAGACCCTTCATACAAAAATTACTAGAACAAAAATTTTCATTAAAAGATATTGTATATTAATATGAAAAACAAAGAAAATACATCGGGTCTTGGTGTTTATAAAGAGCACAATCTCGTTTAGAGAAAAAAGAAATATGCAACAAACTTAGTCACAAAACTCAAAATTCAACTTCATATCAAAGTAAATGTGACCGTCTAGCATTTTAGGAAGAAAAATTATCAATTAAAGTGCTCCAATCAAGCTTCTCCAACATGTATTTTTCAATAGAAATCATTGCCAAACCATTCAATCTTTCTTAAGACATCGTCGACTGTAGGTAAGATTTAATCAACTTTAACTTTGAAAAGCTTCTTTCAGCAGATGCAACTATAACTGGAATGGTCAACAATACTCTATATGCAATCCAAGCATTTGGAAAACAATAGCCTAGTATTTTAATAAATTCCAAAACTTCAATTGCCTTTTTCGTTTCCCTTGGTAAAACTTCTCTTAAAACTTACAACGTTAAGAATAATTATATCCCATCAATATCAGAAATCTTGTCATGTTGTAGGAGATCTTTAAGGCTATGGCATGAGCACTTCAAACTGTCATTATCTGTAGGCTTTAATCTCTCCAAATTGAACAAAAATCCAAAAGAGTCATCATATTGTTGAAATTGTTCAAATCGACTTTTAAAAGAAGAAAGAGCTTGATCAATTATAAATAGGAAGTAGTTAACTCTAAACGATTCTTCGACCGATTGTGTCATTTCATCGTTGACATTCTCATCAAATTATTTATTTCTATGAATGAGTCGTCTTTCACGAAATATAGGTTCAACTTCCATTTCACTTGCAATCTCTTTAGCCTCAATCATAGCGGATACAAATCCACGTTTTCTATACATTTCAAAAAATTGAATGAGTCCTCTTAAAAGATCAATGGCAACATCAATTTGCATGATTTTGCTTACTTTGTTTATCTCATTCAATACGGTAAACCAAATAACCATGCCAAGTAAGAACTCAAAATTCTCAAGTTCATATCTCATTCAATACGGTAAACCAAATAGCCATCACTATTTGTTTTGGGATCTTCACTAGTACTTACCAAGTCAATTAAAACATTTCTTATATCTGGAGCTTGAAATCGTATTGCTTTAACACTTTCTAGTTAACCTTCCCAACGTGTTTGTGATGGTGGCTTAAGTGTAAAACCTTTGACATTATCCGTAAAAACTTTTCACCGCTTTGTAGAAGATGAAAATAATAAATAAATACGTTGCACGACTCCAAAGAAAGAAAAAGCTCTAGAACAAGAGTTTGCCATATCACAAAGTGCAAGATTAAAACTATGACAACCACACGGTGTGTAGAATGCTTTTGGATTTATCTCTAGTAATTTTTTTTGCACACCTTTGTTCTTTCCTTTCATATTAGAACCATTATCATACCCTTGTCCTCTTATATTTCCAATATCAAGTTCAAGAACTTTCAAAGCATTTACAAGTTCACCAAAAAGCCCATGCCCCGATGTATCATCAACCTTTAAAAATCCTAAAAATATTCTTTCACATTTATCGGACTTGCTTCAACATTCACACATCTTAATATAAGTGACATTTTTTCTTCATGACTTGCATCCGGAGTACAATCAAGTATAACATAAAAATATTTTGTTTTCTTCACTCTTTCGATGATTGTACATTTTATCTCATATGATATTTGAAGAATAAATCCATTTTGAATTTTGTGACTAAGATAATGGTAATGAATTTTTTTCTCTTGAATTTGACGAATGTGCTCTTTCATTATTGGATCAAATTCCGCAATCATTTCAATTATACTCAAAAAATTTCCATTGCCCTCTTCATAAAGCTTCTCACTATACCCATGAAATGCTAAATTATTTTTTGCAAGCATTTTCACAACAACAATTATCCTCAATAATACTTGTCTCCAATGTTCCGTATCTTTCTTAATTTGTTCTTACACACTTTTATCAATTGTTACACTTTTTGTAATCTTATCTCCAATTCAATCCAACTCCTCATGTGAACAATATAGAATTGTACTTTTTTGTTTCAATAGAATGGAGAGGTCCATCAATGCTCGTTGTAGTCATACAAGAGAACTAAGGACAAGATTAAAATGGTAAAAGGTTATGGGCAAGAGCCAAGTACTCAAGAATGGTAAAAGGTTATGGGCAAGAGCCAAGTACTCAAGAAGGAATCGCAAACTATTTTAATCATAATAGAATGAAGACATATACATACATATAGGGACAACTTTTTTATTATTTTTTTCATATTGGGATTTCATTCCAATTGAATTGCTCTCCACGCCTCTTTATCTCCTATATATACATGTGTTATCTCTAGCTCTGTTATACATTCCAGATTCTGTTATACAATTAAGCTAATTAACAAGATTGTTCTTGCTTTCTCTAGCTCTTTCTTATATACAATTACATTATTATCAATATGGAAGAAGATTTTTCGGTAATCAATATAGAAGAAAATTGGAAAACACTCACCTTTCAAAGGAATCAAAGCTTTTGTCTCCAAGCTATTGTGCGACAGTGTGAACCGAGGCCTCCAACAGTCCAACTCCAAGCTAGAGTTTCCAAGCTATTGTGCGACAGTGCGAAATTGAGGCCTCCAACTCCAAGCTGTTGTGCCGATTCGCCTAAATGAGGCCTCCAACTCCAAGTTGTTTTGCCGAACAGAGGCCTCCTCCAAGCTGTTGTGTCAAACTGATGGGAATTGATGGATTGGGTCATGCCCTAGTTTTAGCCTTTAGGTTAAGTTTTGTTTGGGAAATTATAAAGTCCTGGGATAAATTCTCTTTGAGTTGATTTGTTTTAATTTAACTATTGGGCTGAATTTGATTTGTTAGACATGAATTGGTATTGGGTCAAGCCTATACAAACATAACTATTATTTTTTTTCAATCTTGGGCCTACACAATTATAAGTAAAAAAAATAAAATTTGAGGCCCCCTTGGCCTTGAGGGCCGAGGCGGCAGCCACCTAGGCCGAACCTGTGGCAGGGGCTCGCAGGAGCAGTAACATCAACACCTTGGTCACTACCTCCATGGGGGTGACTAGAAGGACCTCTGGGTGGGGGTTTTTGAGGGTCAAGCCCATTCCCCTCCTTGGATTTCTTCAAGATTTCGATCTCTCTTTTAAGTACAAGGACTTCCTCAGCTGCGCTAAGTGAAACATGAGGTGGGAGAATGGACTTTGATTAGGGGGGGGGGGGGGGGGCGCCGCCGTCGCCAGTGATGAGCGAGTGAAAAGATATTAGTCTTTGTAAAGTGAGACTTTTTCCTTCCAGCAATCTTTCATCTGTTGATTAATTAGACTCTTTTGCTAAAATAATTGTATTGGCTGGTTAGCGTTCAACTTTTGTTCTAATCTAGTCTCCTCTACATATGACGAGGGTTTTGGGATGAGACCTTTGGATAATAAATATATTTCTTTATTATATGAAAGTTGTGCTAATGTAATAAAGATGCATTAGAAATTATTGAAGAAGTAGAGTATGAATTACCCATGTAATGTAAGGCACCTCCTTCATTAATTGGCACCCAATTGAGGACATTATACATTATTAAAATAAATATATATTTTTATTATATTTCATAACCCTCACCTCTTCATTGAGGAGAAAGGGTGTATACAAGCTGTGGGTATGCCTAGGGCTGCAAATGAACCGAGCCGAGCCGAGCTTTGGACTGTTCGGGCTCGGCTCGTTTGTTCATTACTTGTGCTCGGGCTCGGCTCGGGCTCGTGACGAGCCCTAAACTTTATGCTCGGGCTCGGGCTCGTTTTGATTTTAAAAAACTCGGGCTCGGCTCGGCTCGGCTCGTTTCGTTTAAAAATTAATCTTTATATAATATTCAAAATTTTGTTCAAGCTCGGGTTCAAGCTCGTTTGTTCAAGCTCGTTCGTTCAAGCTCGTTAAGCTCGTTCGATCAAGCTCGTTAAGCTCATTATGCAGATTATTATGAAACCAAAAATTATATTGTCATATTAATACATTTAATTCAAATAATATCTAAATTTTAAGAAATTGTAAATATATAACAATCATCAAGTATATATAATATTAAAGTTGAACAGACCAAACATCATTACAAAAAATTGGTAGTCTCCACTTCTATGAATTTTCATTTTCACAATCATAGTTAATGCTCATCAACTTGTAACTCTTTCCCAACTATCAGAACAAAAAAAATCAGAATCCCAAGACAGATCACTTTTTTCCAGACAATCTGAACCCCAATATCATATGACAGCTCCCAAAATAACTCGAACCTATATTAAAAAAAATATCCGAAAAAATATAGGTTATGATATTATTGTGCTTAATACAATAATCATATGTAAATCAATGAAACAAATTCAGCATAGTATTTTAACATACTTACTAGCATAAATGATATTGTTCCCAAGGAAAAAATCGGATCAAGGCAGCAGCCGTTGAGTTGAGTTGAGTTGATTCCGCTTCTGAGTTCAGTTCCTTATCACTGTACCAAGTAATAACATTAAGTTTCTATACAAGTCATTCATAATGAATATAATCACTTCTTAATTTACCTTGATAGGAATTCATCATGCATCACCTGTACCACTTATTTTTAGATCTATCCAGCTGATGAACGTAATATTCAATCCCTAAAGTGGATGATAGCAAGAAAAAGGGATTACAACCGACCTTTGAGAGACTATCAAGATTAACCAAGGCAACTAATACTAGCAAATCACTTCAAAAAAAAAAGAAAAGAAATTAGAACCTAATTTTAGAGCTTAGAAGACTTAATACTTACTAGCAAACACTGTTATGCTTTGCTGGCATTTGTCTCTCAGATGAGCTTTAAGCTGCTAAAAGATGGGGAGCTCGGATTGTTATTATAACCAGCAATCCTGAAGGGAGCAAGTGTTTCAATGATATTTAGAACGTCTGGTTTCAGAACATAAACAACAAAAGCAATTCAAAATTTAAAATATTACAAATTAATAACATACAATTCAGTTACCCAAAAATGATGAGATGACAATATCATGAATTCTTTTTTTCCAAAATTCAGAATTCCCAAAATAGTCAACCCTGCATTAAACAAAAATGAAACAAAAATACATATTAGGATATTGGTGTGCTAAATAAAATTAAATAAAATAAATGAATGAAAAACAATACTTAAGGATGAACTAATGACAATATTCAGCAATTACTAGGGCAGTGTTATCCAAAAATGACGAGATGACAATATCATGAATTCTTTTCTATCCAAAATTCAGAATTCCCAAAATAGTCAACCCTACATTAAACAAGATGAAACAAAAATATAGGTTAGGATATTATTGTGCTAAATAAAAATTAAATAATATAAATCAGTGAAAAGAAATACTTAATGATGAACTGATGACAAAATTCAGCAACTACTAGGGCAATGTTATCTCCTCCATGCATTCAGTTGTTTTCTATAAAAAGAGAGTAAGAAAAAAAATCTGATTACATCAAAGCAAATTTAAATAATAAAAATTTTGTTAAAAGTTCACGATACTTACAGTTAAAACATTCTTCACTCCATGAATGACACGGATCCAATCCCTCCACATATAAGAGCTTCCACTGTTTTTGTTGATAATGATGCACGATATGGATCAATAGTTCTACCTCCGGTGCTAAAAGCAGCCTCAGAGGCAACAGTGGTAATAGGAATTGACAAAATATCAGCTGCCATTTTGGATAAAATCCGAAATTTCAGATTGTTCACTTTCCACCATTCCAATGCATCGAAACCAGAATCTGCTTCAGCATCACAAATGAAAACACCTTCTTCCAAGTACATGTCTAGTTCAGATTTGGATGGTTGAACACTCTCATTCTTTCTAACAAAAAGATCATATTCTTCTCTTCCTTTACTTTTATACTTAGAGCTGCCACTAACATCACAATTGGTAGAAACAATTGATTGATTAGCTCTTTGCTCTAAGTTGCTTGAAGTATAGTTGTCCACATACCCTTGAAAGAGATTTTGTAATTCCTTTCGAACTGATTCAATATTAGTGGATGTCTCAAACTCGGAATATATCTTACAAAAGCAGAACTCAATTAACACCATCTTATACCTTGGATCCAATATTGCACCAATTGCCATCAAAAGATTACATTCGCCCCAATATTTGTTTCATTTTGTTGGCCATTGATTGCATATAAAAATTTTCATCCATTGACTTCTCACTTAAGACTTCTTTTATCCTCCGCACTTCGGGAAGAAATAAGTTTGAAGTTGGGTATAAAGTTCCAGATATTGTGTTTGTCACATCTTGAAAAACCTTTAAAAATTGACACACCTCCTCTGCTCTCCTCCAATCCTCTAAACTAGGCAGCCATTTATAACTAGGATCTCTATCTTGATATCTTGGAAACACCTCTTTGAATTCTATTGCAGCTTGTAACATAGCAAATGTTGCATTCCAACGGGTGGGAACATCTATAATTAACTTTCTTGAAGGCAATTGCAACTGTTTCACAATCTCACTGAATTTGATAAGACGGGCCTCTGATGCTTTTAAGTATTTCACACTTTCACGAACATTTTCAATTGTATTTTGAATCACACTAAGTCCATCTTGTACCATGAGATTTAAAATATGCGCACAACAACGAACATGAAATATCTTTCCATCAAAAAACAGTTTACTTTTAATGGAAAAATTATCTCTTAATATCCTAATCGCTGCATCATTGTTACTTGCATTATCAAATGTAACTGTTGATACCTTATTTTCAATGCCCCATTCAATTAAACATTGAGAAATTGTATCAGCTATAACAACACCGGTATGAGGGGGTGGCACATCACGAAAATTCAAGACCCTCTTTTTTAACTTCCACTCAGAATCGATAAAGTGTCCCGTAAGACACATATATCCAATCTGTTGGCCAGATTTCCAGAAATCAGAGGTAAGGATGATTTTGTTTACACTTTTAAACACGGCTTTTAGCTTCTTCTTTTCCATCTCATAGACTGCCATGCAATCATTCTTTGCGGTAGTACGTGATATCAATTGGTAATGTGGGTTAACATTCTTCATGAATTTATTAAAAAATTCATGCTCCATCATGCTAAATGGATACTCATGTACAAGTATCATTTGTGCAGCACTTTTTCGAACCTTTGCATGATCATACTTAAAATTTAATATATTAGGCTCACTTCCCACACCTTCTTTTCCTACATTTAAAACTTTCTGTTTTTTTATCCACTAGTAGACGACATGTACACTTCTCCAAATGCCTAAGCAAATGAGTTGTAGGCCCCCCCTTTTTAAAAGCAAGTTTAGCCTTGCAAAAGTTACACTCTACCTTTTTTGTTCCATCCTTAAGTGTGATTTCATTAAAAGAATCCCAAGCAGGAGATGTTCTCTTTCTTTTTTTAGTTTCAAAGGGATTGTCTTCATTAACCTCAACATCAATTACTTCATTAACCTCAACGTCAACAACTTCATTTATGGTTTCACCTTCACAAGTCATTGTTTTTACCCTTTTATACTGAAGAAGTCAGTGAGAAGTCTGAATACCGCCTTAACATAACTAAAAAAGTAGAAGAGTAGCTGGATTATACCCGATGCTAGGCCAAATCCAGTAGGAGAGAAAGGATGTTGAGAGAAACAACGTGAGAGTGAACGGCGCACAATCTAGGGTTTGAGAAGGAGGTTGAGAATACGAATTAGAATTGGTAAAGTAAATCAAAGGAGAGAGATAGATTGTTTGCACTCTCACTCTCAGACAAAGAAAGTGATTGCAGACAAAGGAAGGGTTTCAGACTTACAGTCGTTTGAGTTAGGGTAGATTGTAGTCTGTAGAATACGAATTGGGTAAAGTAAATGAAACAAAATGTAGATTACATTCAGATAAGGTTTAGTATATAGTTGACAAGTGTCCTGAAACGAAAATGTAGATTACGTTGAGATAAGGTTTGGTATATGGTTGACAAGTGTTCAGAGGCTAGATTACATTGAGATAATATAGTTAATTGGATTTTTTTTATTTTTTTGTTTTAAATTATATGAATATCTATTATATATATATCTATTTATTTTTATTATATTTTAAAGTATTAAATAAATTCTTATTTTAAAAAGAATGATTAATTTAACTTCATTTTTTTGTTTGAAAAAGGATAATAAAACTTTATTGAATAATATTATAAAAAATTCATATAATTCAATTATACTTTCTTTTTTGTTATATTACATCAAAACAATATTAATTTAATTGATTTTAATTGAGTAAAATTGAGTGAAATTGATATATTTCTCAATTCAAAGTAGTGTAATTCTCCAATTCAAAGCAATGATTTTGACTTCAATTGAGTGAAATTCAGTAAATCCTCAATTCAAAGTAATTTAATTGAATTCAATTAAGTGAAATTGAGAAAATTCTCAATTCAAGATAGTGAAATTGAGTTCAATTGAGTAAATCCCCAATTCAAAATAGTTTAATTGAATTAAATTGAGTGAAATTGATAAAATTTCCAATTTAAAGTAGTGAAAATTGAGTAAAGTTGAGTTTAATTGACAAAATCTTCAATTTGAAGTAATGAAATTGACTTCAATTGAGTAAAATTCAGTAAATTCCCAATTCAAAGTAATTTAATTGAGTAAAATTGATAAAATCCTCAATTCAAGGTAGTGCAATTGAGTTCAATTGAGAAAATTCTCAATTCAAAGTAGTTTAATTGACAAAATTCTCAATTCAAAGTAGTGAAATTGACTTCAATTGAGTGAAATTGATAAAATCCTCAATTCAAAATAATAAAAATTGAGTTCAATTGACAAAATTCTCAATTCAAAGTAGTGAAATTTACTTCAATTGAGTAAAATTCAGTAAATCCCCAATTCAAAGTAGTTTAATCGAGTTCAATTGAGTAAAATTGATAAAATCATCAATTCAAGATAGTGAAATTGAGTTCAATTGAATAAATCTCTAATTCAAAGTAGTGAATATTGAATTAAATTGAGTGAAATTGATAAAATCTCCAATTCAAAGTAGTGAAATTAAGTTCAATTGACAAAATAGTATTATACTATTTAAATATATAATTCAAAAGATTTTTATATTTTATATTTTATTTTTATACAATATATATTATTTTTAAAGTAATTTTGCTTGATTTTTATTACTAAGATTGAAATAAGTCCATGATCAATTTATTGAAATTTCTTTTTTTCTAATTATTTGAATTAGATGATTTTCACTATTCTAAAATTGAGTTTTTCACCGATTCAACATATGGTAATTACTTTATTGTGCGACTTTGTAAATTTATTATTTATTATTTTGATATTATACATACATATGTGTATTTTGGTTTTCAATTCATTTTTCTCCTATTTTTCTCTCTTTTTCTCTGTTGTGTTGTCTATTGATATAATGTTATTGGAATTTTAAATAATTTTAAGTTAGATAATAAATTTTATTTATTTAAAAAAATTATATTACTTTATGGAAATTAGTGAACAAAGATTATTATTTTTAATTCTCTAGTTAAATTTTAAATGTGTAATTATGTATAATATTAACGAGCTTAGACGAGCTTTTGTTCACGAACATAAACGAGCCTTAACGATCTCATGTTCACGAACATATACGAGCCGAGCTTACCGTTGCTCAAGCTCGGCTCGTTTACTAAACGAGCCTGAAAATCATGATCAAGCTCGGCTTGTTTACTAACGAGCCGAGCCCGAGCCGAGCCCTTAACGAGCCGAGCCCGAGCTGTTCACGAAAAGCTCGTCTCATTTGCAGCCCTAGGTATGCCCATTGAAAAAACAAATATTCATATAAATAAAAGCTAAGAGTAAAATATACATTCCTCATTTGGGTTTTATTTATTTTAATTATGTTGGAAATAATGGTCTAGAATTTAGGAAGAGAAAAGAATGAAGAAAAATTAAAGAGAATATTTTATTTTTTTCTCATTAAACTTGATTAAAACATGTAAATTACATATCTTTATATAAGCATCAAAATATATAGGTAACTCTAAAATATAAATGCAAATAAACACTACTAATATCCACTAACATAACAATTAGTGGTGTAAGTCTCACTAATAGTCATAACTTATTGTAACACTCATGTCTTACACTAACATCAATTTTAAAACACCTAATAAAATTATGTAACATATCAAAACATACTAAATACTAAGTTTATTATTTTCAACAAATTACACACAATATTTATGTTTGGTATTTATAAAATGTAGTATCCTGGTTATCATTATTAAACTATTTTTTATTTTATTAGTGGTAAATATCTTTTTTCACTCATGATATATGATTTTTATTCAAACAAAAATTATTCTCATTTTAAAGGCCTTATGCATGAGAAATTTCCTTATTATAGTCGAGCTATTATGGATTTTAGTCGCCGCCGCCACCACCACACCACCAATCAACCCCCAAATGCTAACATTCACCTTTCCCTCCTTTAAGACGTCGAAAAATTTGTTAATGTTATATGTACATTTTTTTTCTTAATTATGTAACAGAAGATTATTTTTTTTATTTTTTTTGCAATATTTTATAAATTTATGTGATTCTAAGATAAGGGGAGGGAGGTGATTAAAATAACGCTGGATAAAAAAAATAACAAGAGTCACATATAACTATACTATACTAAAGTTTAAGTGAAAATCAATGTATTTGTGACGTATTGAATGATGCTTCCAAACCCACCTATAAGTCGAGCTAAATAAATGCCTTAAACAAACAAATTTATGTACCGACCCACTTATATATATTTATATATATATTATCTACATCTCCTCTAGTATTCAAACAGACTAGTCACTCTATCACAATTTAGTTGTTCACATTTAAATTTTTAATAATTTTTTTTGATATTTTTTATTTTTTATTTTATCTTTTGATAATGTAGTATAATTATAATTTTTAGAGGGATCCATTCTTTTTTTAAAGTTAATGAAGATAAATAATTTGAAAAAGTATATGATAATATTATGAGTAAATAGTTTAACACCCCCTCAAGTTTACTCTCTTTCCTTATTATACCCTTTAACTAAATTTAGCCCCCTGAACTTTCATTTTTTTTGCACCATGGGCTTCCCTCCAAACGTTTTACCCTTTTGTCCTCCAAACTTTTTCTATTTTCACCTTGCATTTAACCCTCTTATAGGGTAAAGTGCAAAAAACCAATTTGCCTCAATTCTATTATAAAAGACTATCATACCCTTACTATTATATTTCTTAATTCTTTAAATTACAAAAATATTATTTCTTTTAGTTAGAATATTAATTATATCATTTACCTTTAATGTATTATACTAAATATATACTCAAATGCTAAAAAATATTTTTTATAAGTTTTAATTATTTTATTTGTAAATCAATTAACTTGTTATTAAATTTTAATTTGATTTAAATCATAAAATTCATTATCCTAATTAATTTTTTTATGCCAAATGAAACTTTATTTTCATAAAAATATATTCATAAATAAATCACAAATTACTTAATAATAAACACATGTTAATCACATATATAAATAACATGAGAAAATTAACAGGTGTTTATTATTAAGTAATTTGTGATTTATTTATGAATATATTTTTATGAAAATAAAGTTTTATTAGGCTTAAAAAAATTAATTAAAATAATGAGTTTTATGATTTAAATCAAACTAAAATTTAATAACAAGTTAATTGATTTACAAATAAAATAATTAGAACTTATAATTTTATTTTATTTTAGCATTTGAGAGTATATTTAGTCTAATACATTAAAGGTAAATGGTAGAATTAATATTCTAACTAAAAGAAATAATATTTTGTAATTTAAATAATTAAGAAATATAATAGTAAGGGTAAGATAGTATTTTATAATAGAATTGAGGTAAATTAGTTTTTTGCACTTTACCATATAAGAGGGTTAAATGCAAGGTGAAAATATAAAAAATTTAGAGGGCAAAAGGGTAAAAAGTTTGGAGAAAAAGCCCATGGTGCAAAAAAAATAAAAGTTTAGGAGGTTAAATTTAATTGAGGGGTATAGTAAAAAAAAAAAAAAATTTAAAAGGATTTTAAGCTATTTATTCTAATATTATATTAGGATTCAGAAATGAATAATTAATTTGAAACAAATAAAAATAAAGTATGTAACGTGGCGAACTAAATGGTAAGGAAGAGTGATAAAAATTCGTGCTCTAGGTAAGCCTGGTCAGAGTGTCAAAGACAACCATTAATTTCAAAGTTGGTTGCCGTATATCCATCATCATCTTGAATATTTTGCAACAATCGCCGTCAAGTTGGACCTTTTTTTTATTTTGAATTTATTTTGTTTTGGTATTTCTTCACGATGGTTCAGAACTGCTATGTGTCAAGTAATCACATAGGACAAGATTAGTTTGTTTCAGGCTTTTTTGTTTTTGTGTTTTATTTAAGTCAAAAGTTGTCCTCCTACAAGTAGGTAAAGCTGCCCAAAAGTTGTGCACTCACTAATAAATTTCATTTTTTTTTGTTGAAAAAAATATTTCATTATTTGTTTAGACATTTTTTTGTTTAAGCTAAAGTCAATATGCTTTGATGACCCAATTAAGTTAATCTGGCTCTATATATATCATATCTTTGCAAGCAATTGCTCAATATCGTACAACAACTCTAGCTACCATTGATCATCACACACACATTCACACACTAATATGGCTACTACTGCTAGTTCTATGGCTATGGATCATGAGAGGCTGAAGGAAGTGAGAGAGTTTGATGAGTCAAAGATGGGCGTCAAAGGTCTTTCCGATTCCGGCATCACCACCATCCCTAGCATCTTCATACACCCTCCCGAAACTCGCTTCCAACTCGAATCTTCTTCCACATGCGCTGGAATTCCCGTCATCGATCTCTCCGGTATAAACTCCGACGTCCAAAGGCCAAAGATCGTCCAACAAATCCGAGATGCCGCCAAAACCTGGGGATTCTTCCAGGCAAGCACAAATCTACATAGAGCATATGGGCATGGGTTGAGATAGAAAAAATATCTAGCAGACCAATGCAATTTTTTATGAGCTTATTTATGAAATATATATTTTTGTGAGTTATTAAAAAAAAATTGAAACTTATTTATCGAATTTTTTTTTTTGAATTTTTTAAATTTATGCCACGACTAGCCATAAAATTGTCCCCCATGAAATTACTAAAAATATTGTTGTTAAAGATAGTACCCTCACATTATTTTCTGGATCCGTCCTGCATGCAGGTGATCAATCACGGAGTCTCTGACTCTGTGATGGATCAGACAGTCGCGGCCATTAAGGCGTTCCACGACCAGCCAAAGGATATAAAATCGAATCACTACAAACGTGAGGAGCTAAAGGGTGTCATGTATGCTAGTAACAATGACTTGTACCGAACTAAGGCGGCGAGTTGGCACGACTCGCTGCAGGTTTGGATGAGCCCGGAGGCAGCTAAGGCGGAGGACATACCGGTGGTGTGCCGGAGGGAGGTGTTGGAGTGGGACGTGCACTCGAAGATGGTGGGCGAGACGGTGATGGAGTTGTTGGGTGAAGGGTTAGGGTTGGAGGCTGGAAAGTTTAAGGAGTTGAGTTTTTCTGATACTAGGGTTTTTTTAGGGCATTGCTACCCTTACTGTCCCCAGCCTGATCTGACGGTGGGGATTAAATCACATTCCGATCCGACATTTCTGACAGTGTTGATGCAGAACCAGGTGCATGGTTTGCAGGTTAAGCATGGTGAGGGGTGGGTGGACGTCAAGCCTCAACCTGGAGGGTTGATAATTAACGTTGGGGACTTTCTTCAGGTAATTATATATATACATATACAAATATTGCAAGTTCTTTATTTATTTTTTTAAAGTAAAATGATATTGCAAGTATTGAGAATATCATGATATAATAAAGTGCATAAAACCCCTCAAACAAGAATGCCCCCAATCTATCCCGTTCTATGCAAAATTATAAAAATCCTTATTTGCCGGTACTGGAAAGAATAAATTACTAATTTGTCCTTAAGTAAAACAATGTATTTTTTATATTTTATTTACTAATAATGCTGATGTGTTAAACAAAATCTATTGGACCAGTAAGGCATCCCATTTCGTAAACATTAGTGGGGACAAAGCACGATGAAAAGAAAATTAGTGGGATCCTTACAAGTTACAACTCACAACCACTTAATTTTGGTCCCAAAATGCACCATCACTTTATTTTAGTGCCAAAATACCTGTACTCTCACCTAGCACTCACTATTTTTCTATAGTCCTCATAATATACTCAAGCTTTCTTAGGTTCTGGGGAAGATATAGCACAAACTTGTTGGCTTACTTTATTTTATTTCTTTGGATTTATGTCTATTTATAAAAAAAAAAAATGTATAGCCCTTTATTGATTTTATTTTTATTGTGAATTAATTTAGAAAACTCGAGTTATTGAATGATCATAATACAAGTATAGATCTTGGACCCCATTAGACCTTGTGGTCAGTGACGGATCTGTGTCAGTGGGGTCTAAATTTTTTTTTTTTGATTTTTGAGGTATAAATGACATATATTTATTTCAGTGGGGTTAAAAACAAATTTACAGTAGGGGTTTATTTATAAAGAAATCTAAATTCTGTGGTACATAAGGTAAAAATTTTTTTCCATTGGAGGTTAAATACTAAATATCTAAAATTTTAAAGTAAAAATTATAAAAATAAAAAAATAAAAAAAATCAGTGGCCCCACTGGCCTGAATTGAATCCGTCACTGCTTGTGGTAACATACCACATTCTTGATTTTTTTTCGCATGTTCCATTTTGATTTTTTTTCGCATGTTCCATTTTTCACTTTTTGTTTTGGTTATATTGTAGGTGTAATCTTTTTTAGTTGACACTTTTGTAAATTAGTGTTTGATTATTGTTGATATTTTACCTTCTTGTAGTAATAGTTGTCAGTAGAACTGTCAATGGATCGGATCAGTTAAATCCAAATTTAATTTGTTAAGAAATCGAATTATCGGATTCGGATCCTAATCGGTTTATCGGATTTTATTTTCAATCCATATCCGGTTAATATCGAATTTGGATCGGATTCGGATCATAATCGGATTATTGACAGGTCTATTGATAAGGATGACAAAAACTCCCGATCCGCGATCCGAATTCGATAATTAGACGGATTTTCATTTAGTTAATCCATATTCGAATTTTTTCATTATAGAATATCTGATTCGAATATTTAATTAAAAAAATACAAAAATCAATAAATACTGAAACACTAAATTATTCACACTTTTAATAATTGTATTTATGATCAATTATTATTAATAAATAATAAAATAATTAACAACTAACATTTATATACATGTACAGTATTAAATATATACACATAAAAATATCAAATATATATTTATATATATATAAATATATTTTATATCGGATCGGGTTATTATCGGATCGGATGACAAATCCAAATCCAATTTGTTAAGAAATCGGATTATCGGATTCGGATCTTAATCGGGTTATCGGATTTTATTTTCAATCCATATCCGGCTAATCGGATCGAATTTGGATCAAAATCCGATCCATTGACAGGTCTAGTTGTGAGTAGATAATTATAACTTTCTTTGTGGTCGCTTATGTACATAAATGATGTCTGCATTTATTCCTTTCAAACTTTTAACTTTTTACCAGGAAAAAAAAAAAAAAAACTTTTAACTTTTTATTGAGTGGTCACTTTCATCAAAATATTATTATGACGGATCCTTTATTTTTTGCTCATTGAAATGTTAAAAGGCGTTTTTGTGTAGGCCCCTTAAAGTATATTATTCCGTAGAAAATTGTGCCTTAAAAAATTACAGTCACATAACACTATTGAAAAACACTCTTCAATAAGCTTTATTTGGGAAGGGGGATTTAGTGTATAATATATTATATGTATATACAAGGGTAGTTTTGTCAATTACAAAATTAATGTGTTGAAAACAACTTTTTTTTAACGGCAATAATCCCTCTAAGTTGATTCTTCTATCCGCTTCTATCTTCTCCTCAATCTAACGGTGCACAAATCTCAAGGTCCCCATATGATGCGTTATACACTATTAGATGAAGGAACGAATGGGGGTAGATTGTGGGTATTCATTCGTATTGAAAGTTTGAGGGGGTGTTTTTGAGAGAGAGAGAGTATATAGTAGGTTTAATACACTTTAACCTATAATATATATGAATTTTGGAAAAATGAAACAAATATTAAAAATTAAATTTTGTATAGAGTTATTATGCTATTCTATCCTATATCTCAAAAACTACAAAACATGTTGAAGGGATGTATATATGAAAACATGGTCACACCTGAAACATTGTTCATTTAATTATTTCTAAATATATTTAACTATTTATCATTTAACCAAAAAAAAAGATTTAAGTATTTATCAACAACTCATTAATTATAATTTCATGTAAAAACAATGTCAGTTTCTTTACTAGTTCCGATAGAAATGTCATTAACCTTGCAATTTTAGATACGCATTATGAGCGCAATACATAATATGTATCTTGGATTAGTATGACGTTATTTAAATAGTACTATTTTTGGAAAACAAATATAAATTCATACTTTCTACAACAAATAGAAAATATATTAGAGAAGATAAAGAAAAAATAATAAATAAGAAAATGTGACTAGAAAATTAGCTTTCACATAATTTATCACATTATGATAGATAAAAATAATAATTTGAAAGTATGACATGTAAGTTTTATTTTTATTTATTTTTAGGTAATTCAATACACACTCCTCACATGAATTCTCTTAGAAGGCTCGAACTCCTTTGATACCATTAGACCACCAAATTTTTGGTGACATGTATGATTGTTCTTTAATTTGATCTATATTTATGCAATAATAATGGAACTCTTACCACAACCCAATTGAAATAATTAATTAGAACGATTCAATCCGACACTTCGACTCAATTACCTATTTTTAAAGTTGTTGATAAGATTTATTGTTGGTGTTCAACTACGTATCTTTCTTTTCTTCCTCTTGTCTTTTTAGTGTTAGGTTGTATTTGACTTGTTATTAATATGAGATGTCTTACATGTGTTCTAATTGACTATGATATGTTTCGCGTATTAGCTTTAATTAATTTATAATATATGAATGCTTTAGGAGGAAATTATACATCTGTCTTTACAAGTTACAAATGGAAAAAACCCGTATGGTTTGAAAAATGTGTAAAACACACCTCTCATCATTTTTAAACCCCCTTACACTTTACAATTAGTGCAAATAGATTCCCTCCAAGCCCTTTTAAATGCCAAATTACCATCTTACTTTCAAAAGACATTTCAATCTTGTATCCCTAATTTTTTTAAAAAAATTTTTAGCCCCCAAAAATATATATATTATAAATATGTCTATAAAAAAAGCATATGGCCCCTCCAAGTTTTTTAAAAATTCTTTTGATATCCTTAAAAATATAATTTTACCAATAAATTTATAAAAAATTGCATTGCCTCCTTCACCAGTTTTAAAAATATTCTTTGGTAACTCAGAAAAATATAAATGTTACTAATAAATTTATAAAAAATTACATTGGATAATTTTCCTAGTTCCGCCCTTGCTTGTACCACTCTGCCTTTTATTTTTATTTTTTATTACTTTGTAGATAAGTTATTATTATTATTATAATTACTATTATATAAGAAAATTTTAATTAAAATAATAAAATATGAATAACGTCATTTGAATAATTCAATCAAATTCGTTTGAAATAAAAGCGGTATGTTACTTTTTTAATCTTGTAATGCCCAACTTGTAAGTTATGCAGTTGATACGTTATTGCGTCCCATGTCACATGAAATAATTTTACCTGCACCTCCTTAGTTTTGCCCTAATTCTAGATAGAATTTCTTAGTATTTAAAGTTATCTCCTAGACCCCTGTCAGTAATGGAATGGAATCAAATGAAATTATGTTATTATTCTAAATTACGTTCTTGACATTCCATACACTCAATGGACAAAATAAACTATTTGTTCATTTTTTTATTATTAGTAAATTCCGTTGGTTAATTAATAAAAGGGGCTTAAAATCGAACTAGGCAAACTTCAGAAGATCTAGGTGGGAATATGGAAAAACCAAATGATTTATGGGAGGGTAGAGCAAGCTTCTGGAAGTCAGGCACGTAGAATTAACTAGACCTGTAAACGGGTCGGATTCGGATCGGATCTGGCCTGATCCGATCCAAATCCGATAAGCTCAAATCCGATCCGATACGACTCGATAATCCGATGGATTTTCACTTAATTGATCCAAATTCAAATTTCATTTTCGGATATCCGATCCGATTAGGTAAAAAAAATATACAAAAAATTATTAATATTTTTTATTTTTATGTTATTTTTTAAGAATATTAAACACTAAATTATATATTTTACAATCCATGCTTAATACATGATTATAAAAACATAAAAATGAAAAAGCGAAAAAAAAAAGATGAAACATAATTAAGTATACTATTTAATATTTACATATTAATAACATAATATATATGTGTATATATAAAATTAATCGGATCGGATTAACATAAATTCAAATTCAATTTGTTAAGAAATCGGATTATCGGATTCGGATCCTAATCGGGTGATCATATTTTATTTTCAATCCATATCCGGCTAATCGGATCGAATTCGGATCAAAATCCAATCCATTGACAGATCTAGAATTAACCCAAAAAGTTACAATTATTTATGTGTGAAAAAATATAAATGAGTTCTAAAAAGCCAACACTCTCTATGATTGGTCGAACTACATGTAATTTAAAGTTTTCTATATATGTATGTGTGTGTATATGTGTATATTAAGAGTAATGTTGGAAGCTTTAATTTGTTTGAAAATACAGATAGTGTCAAACGGTGAGTACAGAAGTGTGCAGCACAGGGTGGTGGCCAACTCGTGTAAGGAGCCTCGAATCTCAATCGTGATGTTTTTCATGCTTAGCAAGTGGAAAGAACCTGGCTACTATGGACCTCTCCCGGAATTGTTGACGCCGGAGAAACCAGCTATTTACCGCAATTTCACCGAGCAAGAGTTCAATGAAAACTTCTATAGCAAGGGAATTGATACCAAATCCCTCATAGATAAGATCACCATATGATTATATATATATATATATATATATATTTATATCATTCAGAGACCATGCATTTGTTACACCACCTGGATTTCTTTTTTCTTCTATTGGTGATGTTATTTCGGGATGCGTGCATATGATGATAAGATCCCTAGTTTGACAGCACGCAAATGTGGGCTATATATGCACAAATTTTTTTTTTTTTTTGAAAAAATAGTATTTATACTATCTTTGTAACTAAAGGGGCCATTTGAGACGCATTTAATTTGCTTTAGGTCGAAACAAATCACAATTTTTTTATTATAGGTTATTTTTTGTTAAAATCTTGGTAATGTAAATTTGATCAACAAATATTTTAATTACAATATTTGAAACAAACAAAACAAAACCAAAAATATTGAATTAATATTTTCACAATTTATGTTATTGTAATAACCGTGATTTTTTTTTACTTTGCGTATATATCTATATAGTTATATATATTAGAAATTTAAATTTAAAGTAGATGGATAAAAAGATAAGCTATCAAATTTTAAATTATGATTTTAAAATTTATCTCTTTACCCTAACAGAATGTATTATTTATAATACAAATATCGGTTATTTTAAGGATGAGATATCGTATACGATATGTGCATAAGGAAAGTGAGTTACAGAGTGAGTGTTGCTATAGATTCATCGGTAGCAGCAAGGAGGAGGTGATCGACGATTTTCTTGTTGGGTTTCATTCATCTAAAGCAGGCAAGTTAACCTTGCCTTATACATTTGTATATAACTAGGATTCATGGGTCTATGCATGTGTACAATCTTAAATTTCTTTTGTTATGATTGATGAAATTAATTACATAGAATTGTTAACAATATAATCTTCAGATCGTTTTGTTCGTACCCTATGTGAACAGTAGGTTATATGTGAACGTCGGTGTGTTATTGGTTTGTCATATTCAATAAATTGTTGTCGATTGCTTACATATGAGTAAATATTATGTGAGATTACTAATTAATGTTGTTGACACAAAGTTAATGAATATAAACGATAAAATTGTTGGTTGTACGTGAACAATAGGTTACAGAAGAAGATTATTAGATGGTGTTGTTATCACGATAACAATGAATATTAACGTGTTATTTATACCCTTGCGAACAATATGTTATAGGAAAAATTAGTATATTAGTTATCTGTACCTATGTAAATAGTGGTTTATACATTTCTACGCTCTCTAAATTACGTATTAGTTGATATTAGGTCATACGTGTATATTGGTAGTTACTGTATATATTATGTATGAGAATAATCTATAATGTATATTAGGTTCTGTATGTGAATAATCTATAATATATATTAGGTCATATGTGCATATTGGTGGTTACTGTATATTCTGTATGTGAATAATGTATAATATATATTAGAATATGATTGTTTCTTAGTTAAATTTAGCCGCTTAATGATGTTAATGGTATGCGTATATTTATAGGGTGAAATAGGTGAAAATTAAGAAACCAATATTGTTTAGAATGATTTAAAGTAATCTTATATAACACTTTTTGAATATTTATCTTGTTGGAAAGTAATTGTGAAAACTGTAAAGTATTCTAAATTTGTTTTAGTAAAATTCTTTCAATATATATATAATTTATTCATTTATTTGTTACTGTGAGATAATATAGTATATGCTATTGGAGTTTGTGACAATGCGATATTAATGTCTGGTGTCAGTCTGAGACTAACTTTGAAGTAGGTTGTTAGGCATGGTCCGGGACCTGCCTTTGACGAGTGCACTAAATTTTGCTATGGCCATTGGGCTTAATGTGCCCTTATTATGTGGACGTGGTCCGGGACCATCTGGGTTTTTAGACGTCTTCCCAGCCACTTGTGTGTTATCGGTAGTCAGGGACTATTTGTTGCACACCGGAGGGGAGCCTGGGGCTCGAGTGAGATTAATTGATTATGAGTGTTACCATTAATTTAGGTAATTAACTCGTGAAATTTAAATTGTATATATATTTTGTGATGGGCGTGAATTCTCTTTATATACGAATATATAAAGTCGGGTTAATTTGCTGAACGATGATTATGTTTAGCACTTTTGCTGAGCTTGTGAGCTCACCCCTTTAATATTTCAGGTACTTGTTGATTAACTTGTGTTGAGGACACATGGTGGTCGTCGAAGTTTTCGGAGCTATGTTTTTGTTTCTTAGTTTTGAGAGCATTGTAATAAGCTTACATCATCATTGAATGTTAGTGAGTAGTGGTGATGTAATAATATTTTTACTACAATTTTAATTGTTAATACATACATTGTATTAATGTTATGTTTATTGGGGGTTGGCGCAACTACACTGTAGATCATGCCTAACAATTTTTGAATAATGGAAATTATTTCTTTTAGTTCGAAATTGGGGTGTGACAGTTTGGTATCAGAGCCTAGATTAAGAGTTACCTGGCTGTAAATTGTTTTAACAAAGATTAAAAATGTATTGTTTTCCAGGATGTCTGGAAATAGTAGAGGCAGAGGACGTCGTGGTAGGAGAGGGGAACTTACCGGTGTTAGTAATGGTGGCGGCGCTGCCCATTAGAAGAGGTAGTGGAAGTTCCGAATCCCAACACCAGAGAGACTTCCTTAACTACACTCATTAGGGATATGCGTCGGCTGGGTGCAGTGGACTTTGTTAAAGCTTCTGACCCACTTGAAGCAGAGAAATGGGTGGAGGATATGGAGAAGTTCTTTGAAGTAATGGAGTGTACGGAGGTACAGATAAGGGTGATAGGAGCTTTCTTCTAGTCTGGCGAAACCCGTCAGTGGTGGCAGTCTATCACCAGGACTGTTGCTTACATTGAAGCTATGACATGGAATGAGTTTAAGACTCGTTTCTATGATAAACACTTTCCACGGGCCGTGCGAGAGAAGAAATCCATGGAGTTCATGCAGTTGGAGCAGGACAACACAATGACAATTAGTGAGTACGAGCAAAAGTTCACGGAGCTTTCTCGATTTGCTCAACACATGGTTGCAGACGAGAATAACAAAATTAGGAAGTTTGAGGAAGGGTTGGTATCGCACATCAAGAGATTGGTGAAACCTCAGATTTGTACTACTTACTCAAAAGTGGTTGAGTGTGCTTTGGCTGTCGAGGCTACCAATAATAGCATTTATCAGCGACAAAGGGAGCAAAAGGCTGAACAGAAAGGTAAGGGTAATGGTAGCACTCAACAGAATCAGAATGGACAACATTATCGTGCTCAAAAAGATAGACACGGACAACAGGGCCAAACGGGCGCACATGATTGGAGAGCCGAGAAACGACAGAAACAGGATGGAGTTGAGCATAACACAGCCTTGGTGGGATCCGTAACTTATAATCCACAGCCACATCAGTTCTATGGGCAGTGTTTCAATTGTAATGAGAAGGGACACATGGCTCGTCATTGCCCAAAGCCGCGAAAGGATGACCAACATAGAGGGCAGATATCACAGCAGCAGAGTGGAGTGAAAGGTTATGCTCTTGTACCAAATGGGAGATCGGATCGTGCACTACCAGCAGTGGAAGGTACACTCACTATTTATGGCAGTGTGGCTAGAGTACTTTTCGATTCAGGTTCTTCATATTCTTTTATTGCATTATCATTTGTGGATTCACTTGGACTGCACCCCGAGTTTTTGAGCGATGTGTTATTTATTGCGACTCCACTTGGAAGCATAACTTCACTTGATAGAGTATGTCGTGATTGTCCAGTTCGGATTGATGAGTTAGAGTTTCCTGTTGACTTGATTGTTTTACGGATGCATGATTTTGATGCTATATTGGGTATGGATTGGTTAGCAAGATACCATGCTCAGTTGGATTGTTATGAGAAGATAATTGTCTTTTCCATTCCGGGACAATTACCATCTCGTTACAGGTGTTCTGAGTTCGAGGGCACTATGACTATGGGATTTCTTGCCCATGTTGAAGTGGTGGAACAACAGGTGGTGATAGAGCAATTGCTTATTGTGTCAGAGTATGCAGATGTATTTCAGGATATTCCAAGTTTGCCTCCTATGAGGGTAGTGGATTTTCGCATCGACCTTGTACTGGGTACTTTACCAATCTCTCGGACACCGTACAGGATGGAACCAGTGGAGCTAAAGGAATTGGATAAGCAGATTCAGGAGTTGCAGGATCGTGGATTTATTCGGCCTAGTACATCACCTTGGGGAGCACCTGTTCTTTTTGTAAAAAAGAAGGATGGGTCACTCCGGTTGTGTGTGGACTATCGTGAGCTGAATAAGATGACGATAAGGAATAAATACCCTCTACCACGTATTGATGATTTGTTTGATCAACTTAAAGAAACACAGTTGTTTTCGAAGATTGACTTGCGAACAGGTTACCATCAGTTGAGGATTAGGGATGAAGATATCCCTAAGACTGTTTTTAGCCCTCGATATGGTCTTTTTGAGTTCTTGGTCATGCCTTTTGGGTTAATCAATGCTCTAACAGCTTTCATGGGTTTGATGAATCAAGTGTTCAAACCTTACTTGGATCAGTTTGTTGTGGAATTTGTTGATGACATTCTGATATATTCCAAGACGAAGGAAGAGCACGAGCGACACTTGAGTATTACACTTCAGACTTTACGCGAGCATCAACTCTATGCTAAGTTTGAGAAGTGTGACTTTTGGCAATAGCAAATCAAATTTTTAGGGCATGTGATCTCTAGGCACGGCGTGTCAGTGGATTCCGCCAAGGTGGATGCTGTAAGGAGTTGGGGACGACCTACTACTGTCATAGAGGTTCGTAGCTTCTTGGGATTAGCCGGATATTATAGACATTTTATTAAGGATTTCTCGAAGATTGCTACACCTTTGACTCGTTTGACCCGGAAGAACGCAAAATTTATTTGGGATTATAGATGTGAGGAGGCATTTGAGGAGTTGAAGAGTAGATTGACTTCAGCACCAGTTCTTACCATTCCTTTTAATGGCGAGGGATTTGTTATCTATACTGATGCTTCACATCAGGGTCTTGGGTGTGTGCTAATGCATGATGGTAAGGTTGTAGCTTATGCATCCAGACAGCTAAAGCAACATGAGCAGAATTATCCCACTCATGACTTGGAGTTAGCAGCAGTGATCCTTGCATTAAAAGTTTGGAGGCATTACTTGTATGGTGAGAAATTTGAGTTGATCTCGGATCACAAAAGCCTCAAGTACTTATACTCACAGAAGGATTTAAATATGAGACAACGTAGGTGGATGGAGAAGATGAAGGATTTTGATATGACCCTTCAGTACCATTCGGGAAAGGCAAATGTAGTACCAGATGCCTTGAGTCGGAAACCGAGATGAGTGGTTGCCTTTATGATGATACAGGAATGGATAATGTTGGAGGCACTAACAGAGTTCTCCATTACACAGACTCCTCAGAGTATGGGGTCTATCCTTTATAGCTTGACAGTTCAGCCGACATTGATTAGTCGTATTATTCAGGCTCAGGCTCAAGATGATAGGTTGCAGGCCAGGGTATCCATGATTGTTGAGGCCGAGGGCGATATTGAGTGGAGACGTGGAGCATATGGAGGTGTCAGATTTCAAGGTAGGCTATGTGTTCCAGACTTAGCCGATCTCAAGAGAGATGCTTTGGAGGAAGCACATCATAGTAGATACACAGTGCATCCAGGAGGCACTAAGATGTATCATGATCTTAAGAGACAGTTTTGGTGGGAAGGTATGAAGCGTAATGTGGCAGAGTTTGTAGCTAAATGTATTACTTGTCAGCGAGTGAAGGCTGGGCACCGGAAACCACCTGGATTACTACAATCTTTGCCGATACCTGTGTGGAAGTGGGAACAGGTGACTATGGATTTCATTGTTGGGTTACCGAAATCAAAGAAGAGCCATAATGCGATATGGGTAATAGTGGACTGTCTAACCAAAACGGCTCATTTTCTTCCCATTCAAGTTACAGACAGAGTAGAGAGGTTATGTGAGCTCTACGTTGCAGAGATTGTCAGATTGCATGGAGTGTCAGTGTCTATTGTGTCTGATCGTGATCCTCGTTTTGCTTCTCAGTTTTGGAAGGCTTTTCAGAAAGCCTTTGGTACTTCAGTGAGCTTGAGCACCGCTTTTCATCCTCAAACTGATGGACAATCTGAGAGGGTTATACAGGTGGTGGAGGATATGCTTCGTGCTTGTGTGTTAGACTTTTGTGGCAGTTGGGAGGATCACATTCCACTGATCGAGTTCGCATATAATAATAGTTATCAGGCAAGTATTGGCATGACACCATATGAGGCTCTTTACGGTAGACCTTGTCGATCACCAGTTTGTTGGGCTGAGGTTGGAGATAGCAATTTGTTGGGGCCAGACATGGTGCGGGAAACTATAGAAAATGTGACTCTTATTCGGGATCGACTTCGTACAGCTCAGAGTCGACAGAAAAGTTATGCGGATAGGCGACATCGAGCATTAGAGTTTGGTGTGGGGGACTTGGTCTTCTTGAAAGTCTCACCAGTGAAGGGAGTTGTCAGATTTGGTGGAAAGAAAGGAAAGTTAGCACTACGATTTATTGGACCATTTGAGATCATAGAGAGGATTGGGGAGGTAGCTTATAGATTGGCGTTACCACCTAGTTTGTCTGCGGTGCATGATGTCTTTCATGTATATATGTTGAGGCGATGCTTGAGGGATGATACACATGTTATTGATTTCACGGAGGCTGAGTTACGCCTCGATACAACTTATGATGTGGTACTTTTTTGTATTGTGGATCGTATGGTAAAAAAATTAAGGCGGACGGAGATACCTCTAGTGAAAGTGCAATGGATTCATCAGGATGAGAGAGAAGCTACGTGGGAGCTAGAATCTGAAATGAAGGCAAAGCACCCCCAGCTATTTGATTGAGGTATGTAATTTCGAGGACGAAATTTTTTTCTAGGAGGGTAGAATGTAATAACCGTGATTTTTTTTACTTTGCGTATATATCTATATAGTTATATATATTAGAAATTTGAATTTAAAGTAGATGGATAAAAAGATAAGCTATCAAATTTTAAATTATGATTTTAAAATTTAAAGAGATTGAATTATCTCTTTACCCTAACAGAATGTATTATTTATAATACAAATATCGGTTATTTTAAGGATGAGATATGTACACGATATGTGCATAAGGAAAGTGAGTTACAGAGTGAGTGTTGCTATAGATTCATCGGTAGCAGCAAGGAGGAGGTGATCGACGATTTTCTTGTTGGGTTTCATTCATCTAAAGTAGGCAAGTTAACCTTGCCTTATACATTTGTATATAACTAGGATTCATGGTCTATGCATGTGTACAATCTTAAATTTCTTTTGTTATGATTGATGAAATTAATTACATAGAATTGTTGACAATATAATCTTCCTATTACGGTATATCATATCGTTTTGTTCGTACCCTATGTGAACAGTAGGTTAGATGTGAACGTCGGTGTGTTATTGGTTTGTCATATTCAATAAATTATTGTCGATTGCTTACATATGAGTAAATATTAGGTGAGATTACTAATTAATGTTGTTGACACAAAGTTAATGAATATAAACGATAAAATTGTTGGTTGTACGTAGGGGTGGCAATTTGTGTCAACGGGTCGTGTTCGGGTCGAACCCGAAATGACACGAACACGAAATGGCTATACACGAACACGACACGATTAATAATCGTGTCAAAATTATTAAACACTAACACGACCTGTTTAAATAACAGGTAACACGACACGACCTGTATAACCCGTTTAAGAAATTGTTTAACACGATACGATGATTATGTTTAGCACTTTTGCTGAGCTTGTGAGCTCACCCCTTTAATATTTCAGGTACTTGTTGATTAGCTTGTGTTGAGGACACATGGTGGTCGTCGGAGTTTTCGGAGCTATGTTTTTGTTTCCTAGTTTTGAGAGCATTGTAATAAGCTTACATCATCATTGAATGTTAGTGAGTAGTGGTGATGTAATAATATTTTTACTACAATTTTAATTGTTAATACAGACATTGTATTAATATTATGTTTATTGGGGGTTGGCGCAACTACTATGTAAATCATGCCTAACAATTTTTGAATAATGGAAACTAATATGTAAATCATACCTCTATGCTCTCTAAGTGAAACTGCTCCTACGATACCACTTTCCACTATCATCTATTCCTAAAGCTTTTAGGAAACTGCCTAATAATTTCCAAGAACTTAAAAGAAAAGGGATAAAACTTGTTAAATTGGTTCAGTTTGGACCACTTAAGAATGAACTTATAAAAACAGGACCAAAATGTTATAAATGCCAATGCTAACATAAACTAACAATGATACAAAAATTATCACGATGAGAGATAGATCTGGAATCATTACAGAAGTTAATCAATTTTAGACAACATGGTGAAAATGAAGGATGCGAAATTTTCAATGTTGATTCATCCCCAAAATATCCAATTCCTCAACTAGTATAATATAAACACACACAAATACATATCAAGACAAACACAATAGGTAAAATATTTGGAATATCGCTTAATCACAATTTTACACACACTCGCCCATACATATATATGTATATATAGAAGAGATGGATATTGATAAACCATAATTACTTTCATGTCAGATTGAAGGCAATTTTTGTGTCAAGATATGCATAATCTCTGCGCGCTGATTATTTCAAAATTGTATAAAAAATAGCATAAAGTGTACTACTAAACAATGATAGATTTGCTTATATACACGTATATACAAAAACAAATTGCACAAATCTATATATGCACATACACATGATTATACACAAGTTTATTGTCCAATTGCAGCTAAATTCACAAAAAATATTTAATTTTTGTACACCTTGAAAACAAGAAACAAACCCTAAAAAACCGTGGATTAAGGAGATTTACCTATAATCGGCCAAAATGGTGTCCCTAGAAATGGATGGGTTATGCGAAATGAGAGAGAGAGAAAAATAAAAGGTCTATATGATTATATAAATAAATAAGCTATTAAAAATAAAGAATAGGGATGTAGTGACAAATAAATTGAGTCTGTCATTATTTTTGGTCACTATAGACAAATTTCTTTAAAGAATATAAAATAGAGATGTCTGCTCACTACTATTTTATTTATTTAATTTTAAAGTCATTATGTTTTGATGACCCAACCCAATAAAGTCAATATGTTTTGGGAAAAATAATCGTCTTCAGCACATGTTCTCTCCAGCGATGGGGCACACGGTTGAAAATTATAAACCTACCCACCAATTCACACATATACCACAATGAAAATTCTTAAACTACCAACAACATTTATCCAATTCACATGTATATCACAATTTGCATATATATATATATATATATATATATATATATATATATATAAGTTACCCATCAACTTTATCCAATTCACAACAATACCATAATTTGCACACACATATATATATATATATATAAATTACCCACAAACTTTATCCGATATATATATATATATATATATATATATATATATATATATATAAGGGTTCATTGGTCGAAAAATTACGAAGTTACCTATTAAATTTTGAAAATTCACAACACTACCACTATTTTGGTATTGTTAAAAAGTTATCCATAAAATTTTGAAAACTCACAACAATAACACTATTTTGGAAATTAAAAAGTTACCTACCAAATTTTGGAAATTTATAACAATACATAATAGGGTAAAGTGTACCACTATTTTGGAAATTAAAAAGTTACCTACCAAATTTTGAAAATTTATAACAATACATAATAGTGGTATATATATATTTGATGCAATTTGATGCAATTAACCCCCCTCAATTCGTAAAAGACATATCTACTCCTAAATTAAATTAAAAAATTACAAAATATATATATATAATTCGAAAATATATATATTAAATAAATATATAAAATTTGAAACAAATATATAAAATTTCGGAGAAAAAAAATATAAATTTGAAATATATATATAAATTTTGAAAACAAAAATTCAAAAAAATATATATATTGGTAAAATGTCATATCTTTTTTAATGAATTGAATCAAACTACTTACCACCAATATCAATTAGTGGTCTTCTTTTATGAATTGAATCAAAAAAAAAATATATATATATATATATATATATTTCAAAATTTATATGATATTTTCGAAATTTATATGATGTTTTCGAATTTTATAAAAAAAATCAAAATTTATATATTTGTTTCAATATTTATATATATTTTTTGAATTATATATATATATATATATATATATATTCGAATTTTATATATTGTTTTTGAATTTTATATATTGTTTTCAAAATTTATATTTTTTTCGAAGTTTATATATATGTTTTGAAGTTTATATATATTTTGAATTATATATATATATATATTTTTTTAATTATATTTATATTTTTTGAAAGCCCTTAAATTGATAGTTGATGGGTTTATTTTGCTCCTATTGTAATTGAAGGGAGCTTCTTGATCATTAGGTAATAGTTGAGGGGGGTAAGAAGTAGAAATTACTATCAAAAGACAATACTTCTTCTAATCCCAAACTATCCTATTACCCTACATAATATGCATATATATATATATATATATATATATAAGGGTTCACTGGATTGTTTATTAGTGTACGTTTCATATTACGTATTATGTTCCTTATTACATAAATGATGAAACTATATTATAATGAATTGTATTTCTTATTACATAAATGATGAAACTCTATTAAAATGAATTGTATTTCTTATTACAAAAATGATAAAATTCTATTACAGTGAAGTTAAAATGATATGTGTATTTTTTAATATATTCATTTTGATGGTAAATTTAAGGCATATATTTTTTTATTGTATTATTATTACAAAAATGAAGTTAGAGTGATGATATATGTGTTTTACATTATACTCATTTTGATGCAAAATCCAAGAGTTGCATTTTTTAGTAGTGTACATTACAGAAATGATGGAACTCTATTACAGTGAATTGTGTTTTTTATTACAGAAATGATAAAATTCTATTACAGTGAAGTTCAAATCCAAGAGTTACATTTTTTAGTAGTATACATTACAGAAATGATGGAACTCTATTACAATGAATTATGTTTTTTATTGCAGAAATGATAAAATTTTATTACAGTGAAGTTGAAATGATATATGTATTTTTTCAATGTAATCATTTTGATGGTAAATTTAAGGCTTATATTTTTTTATTGTATTCTTACTACAAAAATGAAGTTAGAGTGATGGTATATGTGTGTTTTTATTATTGTAAGTTTCATACTACGCATTTGGTTTCTTATTAGAAAACTAATGGAACTCTACTATAATGAATTATATTTCTTATTACAAAAATGATGAAATTATATTACAATGAATTTGAAGTGATATATGTATTTTCAATTATATTGATTTAATGACGTGGACCCTTATATATATATACAAATAGTGATATTGTTGTGAATTTCAAAAAGTTGGTGGGTAACTTTATAAATTTTCAACCGGTGGGCCCTTATCTACTTATAAAAGTACGAAGCCTTTTTTTATTTCTAAATATTTTTTTGTATTTTTTAAATTAAAAATAATATAATTATAGATTGCACCCTAATCTATAAAGGTGTGTCGCATTAGGTTTGTTGCTAAAGGTACCTATTGAATTTGAATAGATAAAATTGAATAAAGAGTTACATGAACAGTTGTGTTGGTTGATGGAACAAACACATCATTTCACTTTTAATCGGTCTCAACCCCATATATAAATGCAATTATAGTCAATACTCCATCATCATTTCGCAGACTGTAAATAGTGAAATTTAACAGGCCCAAATATGTTTTTAAAGCCCAGTTTTGATCAGACCCATGTATGAATAAATAAATAAATAGCCCACAATCCAATGTACAAGAATAGAACGGGTCCATCATCCCTTAGGGAGTGGGAAGTAACAACCCACTACCTAGAGGTAGTGGGAAGTTAACAATGAAGTGGATCATGACTCCCTATAATGAGGAGCATGACCCAATAAAATAAGGAAGCTTGTATGAGAATGAGAGATATAAATGTGGTCATTTGAGCCTGAATAAAGGATCTTTGATGTGAGTTAATTTTTGATACTTACATTTGGCGCCGTCTGTGGGAAGTACGAAATATTTTTCCACTTGCAACAGTTTCATTTTTGATTGATAAAACATGGTGTCCACACAATCAACGAACAATGAAGTCAAGTTCGAATAAGTCAAGAGGCGGTTGGAAGCTGTGGAGTAGAGAAATGCAGCCCTCGAGCAGCAGAATGCTGAGCTACTCCATCGAGTGGCTCAGGGTCCTATTCCTCTCCAAAATTCCAACCCAGCAGATGGTACAAAGAATGATGAGCCAGATCCCTCCATCTCCCATCAAGAATGAAACGTGTCAACCACTCAAAGGAACAAAGTGCCGAGGGAGGAGGAAGAGTCCTCTCATCCCATAACAAGGAAAGTACCAGCAAAGCATGTCCCGACCCTGAACGACCTGCACGAAATGGCTGCCAAAATCTAGAGGGATGTGATGAAGGATTTAAAGTTGAAAACCCCTGACGATCTGGCCATTCATGCAACAACAGATATGACCCAATCTCCATTCACAGAAGAAATTGAAGCAACAGAATTCCCGAAGAAGTTTGTATTACCAACTTTTACACTCTATGATGGTACGAAGGATCCACTCGATCATAACTACCAGGTGAAGACCAAAATGACCGTCTATGGGAGGAACCAAACCCTTTTGTGCAAAGTCTTTTCGACAAGTTTGATAGAGGCACCACTTCTGTGGTTCAGGAAGTAGTCCCCCGGATCTATCAGTAGCTGGAATGACCTCTGCAGGCGCTTTATCGGTCAGTACTTCAGCAACCGGAGGCAAAGAAAAACGATATCTAGCCTTTTTACCATGACACAGGAAAAGGGAGAGAGCCTCAAGAGTTTTCTATCCAGATTCAACGTGGAGATGTCTTTTATCGATGACTGCGACCAATTGTCAGCGATAGAAGCGTTCCGTATGGCGGTCATCCCTGACACAAAATTCCACTATTCACTAGTAAAACGGCCCCCTATCAACATTGGTGAGCTCAACTCCAGAGCACAAGGGTATCTAAGAATAGAAGAAGAAGAAGCAGTCAGACAGAGAAGAGCCTTACTGGTAACGGTGGAGGCAAAATCCAAGGAAAGGATGAGGGATCAGAGGCCTCAACGACCCGAGCCACCTCGGCAAACCTCATCATCCATAAATTCAGACAAGCGTCAACGGACGGAAGAAAGAACCACTCTGCTCAAAACCAGCCTTGGAAAGCTCTTCCAAGAAAACAAAAACAAAGGGATTTTCAGACCACCTCCACCGATCAGACAACCGATGGAGTTGAGGGACATGACCAAGCACTGTGCCTTTCACAGTGAGTATGGCCATCATACAAATGACTGCAGGAATCTTCGAAGGCAAGTCGAGGCAATGATCGCCAAAGGTGAACTTGCAGACTACATAATGAAGGATCAGCCGAGACTAGACAAACCACACAGGATGCAGCCGAATAACTCTGCAGCAGGACAACCAGTAAGGGTCATCCACATGGTCCAAGGAGGTGAAGAAGACATGGAGGCCGAAGAAAACAGAAGGTCAAATCTAAGAAAGGCACACAAACTCAGGCGAGTTAGCGAAGTTTGTCAAGCAACCCTCATCCAAGGAGAGTCACGAATCGCATTTTCAAAGGCCGATATCCAGAACATTCAGACACCCCATGAAGACCCTCTGGTAATCACCCTTTTGGTAGCCAATTGTCTGATCAAATGTGTGATAATTGATCCATGAAGCAGCACCAACATCATGACAAAATGGGCCTTCAACAAAATCAAAATTGATGTATCGCAGCTTCACCCGGCTCGAATACCTCTGGCCGGTTTTGATGGACGACGTGTTGAGCCAATAGGGGTAGTCCATTTGTCAGTATCGGCGGCATGCCGAACCTTGAAATAAGCTTTTGTCGTGGTGGACGTCAAGCCATCGTACAATCTACTGATGGGACGAGGATGGATTCAACCGATGCAAGACGTTCCTTCGACACTTCATCAGGTTATGCGGTGCCTCGATCCGAATGGAGTGGACGTAACCGACATCCCTGGAGACCAAATAGCAGCGAAGGAGTGCTATTCAGTATCCGTGAAGGATCTGAATCCAAGGAACAAACAAGCCATGGAAACGTCAGATAAGGCCCTATACAACGAGAAATAGCAATTACAGTCAGACCCTTCCTGTGAGGGTCAAGAGGCTCAGACAACCACGAAGCCCCTAGAAGAGGTGAATGTTAGTCAGATGGACGACACCAAAGTCCCATTTATCGGCTCATACCTCCAGAAGGAAGAAAAAGATAAGCTGATCCATTTCCTCCAGCTAAACTCAGACATGTTCGCCTGGTCTCATCTTGATATGTCGGGCATAGATCCCTCGGTTGCTCAGCATAACCTAAATGTTGATCCAGATTTCAGACCGGTGAGGCAGAAGCAGAGGAGATTCGGGGTAGAAAGGAACCAGATTATATCTGAGGAGGTGGGAAAGCTGCTAGAAGCTGGATTCATAAGGGAAGTGAAGTACCCATCATGGTTGTCAAACGTGGTGGTAGTCAGAAAGAAGAACGGGAAATGGAGGGTCTGCGTGGACTTCACCAATTTAAACAAGGCATGTCCGAAGGATTGCTTTCCCCTGCCAAAAATTGATCAGATGGTGGATGCCACATCAGGATATGAAAGACTCTCTTTTCTTGATGCATACTCCGGCTACAACCAAATCCCGATGAATCAGGCTGATGAGGAGAAAACATCCTTCATTACCGAGGAAGGTACGTACTGCTACAGAGTAATGCCTTTTGGACTTAAAAATGAAGGTGCCATTTACCAAAGGCTTGTCAGAAGGATATTCAAAAGTCAGATGGGGAAAACGGTTGAAGCCTACATAGATGACACAGTGGTAAAAAGCAGAAGGAAAGACGAGCATCTCAAGGACCTGGAGGAAGTGTTCGATACACTCCGAAAATACGGGATGAAACTCAATCCAGCCAAGTGCTCATTCCGAGTCTCATCCGGACAATTCCTTGGGCATATCGTCAACCGAACAAGAATTGAGGCCAGCCCGTCACAAGTCAAGGCTTTGATAAGCTGCGAAGAGCCAAAAACGCAAAAGGAGGTCCAGATTCTAACAGGAAGGGTAGCTGCACTGAGCAGGTCCGTGTCCCGATTGACAGACCGTTGCAGACCATTTTTTCAAGCAATTAGAGGCGGAAAAGGAAGCATGTGGGGACCAGAACAAGCCGAGGCCTTTCAAAAGTTAAAACAGTATCTCCAGAATCCACCAATTCTTGCCTCACCAAATCCCGGAGAGCCACTGCATCTGTACCTTGCCATATCGGTAGCTTCAACCAGTGCAGCACTGGTAAAGGATGACAAAAAGTGCCAGAAGTCAATCTTCTTCAGCAGCAAGTCCCTGTCTGACGCAGAAACCAATACACTATGGCGGATCGAGCTATTCTTTCTCTAATCAATGCGAAGAGGCGACTGAGGCATTATTTTGAAACCCATCCAATCGTGGTGCCAACCACCATGCCTATAAGTGCCATCATGTCCAAACCTGATCTGACGGGAAGAATAACCAGATGGGCGCTGGAACTCGGGACATTCAACATCACATATGTGCCAAGAACAACCATCAAAGGTCAAGCCTTAGCTAATTTTCTCCTAGAAGCAGAGCCAGAGTCAATCCTACAGGACCCAGATGAGCCCGAGTGGACGCTCTATGTAGACGGATCGGTTGGTTCAGCAGGTTCGGGAATTGGGCTTGAAATTATAACACCAGACGGAACTCGAATCCAGCAATCAATCCGTCTGGAGTTTTCTGCTACCAATAACGAAGCTGAATACGAGGCACTCCTGGCTGGACTGCGACTAGCTCAGAGCCTCTGTATTAGAAGGCTCCGTATATTTAGTGACTCACAACTGGTGGTCAGGCAAGTTCAAGGCGAGTACGACGCAGGAGAAAAACTGCAGCCCTACAAGAAGCTGGCTCAGATGGAGCTGGACAGATTGAAGCAGTATACCCTCAGCCAGATCCCCAGGGAGGAAAATGAAAATGCAGATCGATTGGCTAACATGGCGTCGGTCAATGATCAGGATTTGACCAGAGTCGCCTCGATCGACTACCTTGATGTTCCAAGCATCCATCAGCCAAATGTCGTGTGCGCAATACCTTGGGAGCCGAGTTGGATGGATCCCATAACAGAATACCTCAGGAATGGCATCCTCCCTCAGGAATGGAAAACAGAGGCTCGAAAAATACGCATGAAGTCAGCTAGATACGCCTTGCTACACGGTGAGCTTTATAGAAGATCTTTTGGGGGTCCATACCTTCGATGCCTCACGCCTTCAGAGGCATCAACCATAATGAAGGAAATCCATGAAGGGTCATGCGGAAATCACTCAGGGGGACGAGCGTTGGCCCATAAATTCTTCAGCCAAGGATATTTTTGTCCTTATCTCTCCCAAGATACTAAAGCTTATGTTAGAAGATGCATAAAGTGTCAGTTCCATGGAGACTTCATCCATCCACCACCAGAACTGCTTAACCCCATTTTCAGCCCGCACCTATTTGCGCAATAGGGGATCGATGCAGTTGGACCACTTTCCATGGCTCTCAGATCAGTAAATCAAACACTGATAGCAACTGATTATTTCACAAAGTGGGTTGAGGGAGAATCTTACTCCACCATCACTCACAGACATGTAATCAAGTTCATATGGACTAATATCATCTACAGGTTCGGAGTGCCGAGGGTGATAATGATCGACAACGAAACAAATCTGGATAATCAGTAGACCAGACAGTTCTGTAATGAACATGGGATTCAGTTAAGAACTTCATCGATCACATACCCTTAAGGAAATGGTTAGGCCGAAAGATCCAACAGAACCATACTGAATACCCTGAAGAAGAAGTTAGAAGACCATAAGGGAATATGGCCAGACAAGCTTCCAGAGGTACTATGGTCTTACAGAACAACATCAAGAATCCCTACAGGGGAAACACCATTCTCAATGGCATATGGGACAGAAGCAGTCATTCCAATAGAGCAAATAGTGCCAACAGCCAGAACAGAGCTGTATCTGGAAGAACTGAACGACCAACAGCTGGTTGATGGACTGGATCTGCTCGAAGAAAAACGAGATCAAGCCGCCATCAGGCTGGCAGCCTACCATCAGAGGGTTAGGAACGCCTTCAACAAAAAGTCAGAAGACGAGAGTTCCAGGTGGGCGATATGGTATTAAGAAAGAAGATCGGGTTAATCGGAAAGCTCAGGGAGAATTGGGAAGGGTCATACACAGTCACAGAGGTCATAGGACGTGGGGCTTATCGCCTCAGGAATAATGACGTCAATATGGGACCGAATTCTCATAATACCTCACGACTGAAGAGGTACTATCCTTGACATTCATTTTGTTTTCAGAATAATGAAGCAGAGACATCTGAGCCTAGCTTTACTGATATGTTTTTAAAATTCCCAAGTTTGTTATTCTGACTCAGTCAGATGTTGTTATCTTTGTAATTTCTTGATTATAATAAGAGATGGTCATCCTTCTTGCAATCAAATAGTCTGATTCATAGACTATTTCCTAAGTGGTGAAATGACAGAGGCTTACAAGCCTAATTCACACTTTCAGAGGAATGAAATTAAGACTATTTCCTAAGTGGTGAAATGGCAGAGGCTTACAAGCCTGACTCACACTTCCAGAGGAATGAAACTAAAAATATTTCCTAAGTGGTGAAATGACAGAGGCTTACAAGCCTGATTCACACTTTCAGAGGAATGAAATTAAGACTATTTCCTAAGTGGTGAAATAACAGAGGCTTACAAGCCTGATTCACACTTTCAGAGGAATGAAATTAAAAATATTTCCTAAGTGGTGAAATAACAGAGGCTTACAAGCCTGATTCACACTTTCAGAGGAATGAAATTAAAAATATTTCCTAAGTGGTGAAATGACAGAGGCTTACAAGCCTGACTCACACTTTCAGAGGAATGAAATTAAAAATATTTCCCAAATGGTGAAATGATAGAGACTTACAAGCCTGATTCACACTTTCAGAGGAATGAAATTAAGACTATTTCCTAAGTGGTGAAATGACAGAGGCTTACAACCCTGACTCAAATTTCCAGAGGAATGAAATTAAAAATATTTCCTTAGTGGTGAAATGACAGAGGCTTACAAGCCTGATTCACACTTTCAGAGGAATGAAATTAAAAATATTTCCTAAGTGATGAAATGATAGAGGCTTACAAGCCTGAATCACATTTCCAAAGGAATAAAATATCAAAGTACGAGGCAAATTAGCCTAACTCACATCAACAGAAAAATTAAATATTAAATGACAAAAGTGCATGTCCTATTAATTAGCAAAATTGCTGTCTTGTATTACAAAATTGCCCGAAGGACACAGTACAAAGTACAACACTACAAAATGAATACAGAGAATCCTATATATGGCTTGGACCGTTGAAGTCCTTCCCTAAAGAATCTACATGTTTGGTCGGGGGGAAGAATTCTATAGAGGGGTTGAGAGGATCAGCAGGGAGATACCCTTTGAGGAATTTAGTGAAGAAGTTCTGAGCATGACTAGGCTCGGGGCTGGCATATGGTCTCTGTACCCCTAACGCCTCATCCATGGTATCAGGGTCTTTGATCTTCCTCCTTGCTGGATCCTTCTCTCCAACAATAAAGCCCTTCCGCCAGAATTCACCAGCCACTATCCTGTTCATCCTTGAATAGTGCTGGTGCATGTCAAGCCCTCCTTTCTTGCACATCTCCAGGGCAGACTAGGAGATGCCAAACTGGTGTTGAAGAGCCTCATGGTCAGATGCAAGCTTCTCCTTCTCACTGGACAACTTACCATTCAATTCTTTTTCATGTGCAAGCTCCTCCTCCAGTTGAGCAACCCTCGAAGGAAGATCCCCCGGCTAAGCCTTTAGCTTTTTCTCTCTGTCTTCCCCCTCGGCCAAGTCGGCCTTCAGACGCTCAAGTTCCTTCACATATGCCTCATGAGCAAGTCATAATGCGTTGACACTGAAGAGAGCCTAAGAGAAAATTTTGAGGCAAAGTGGGTCAGCATTAAATAAAAAAGCAAGAATAAACATGAAATCAAACAGACACATACCCCCAGTAACAAGCCCGGAGTTCGATCCACAATGCGGTCGGGGTTGGCCTCTCTCTGCATCTCGAGCTCTTCCGGCGTCCAGAGCTCCTTTGCCCGAGCTATCATTGCGGATATTGATGTAAGGCTGGAGGTGGACTGGTCAGAGGAAGCAGAACTCTTGTCCTTACCCTTATGCTTCCTTTTCTTACTGGGTATTTCTTCCCCCACTGATCTGGTTCGGGCAGAAGAAGGATGGAGCAGTTCAGGGATGGTGGTCTACACAAGTGCAGACCACCATAATTTTATCCGAAGTCCATAATTTTATAACTAAGCAGAAGATCTGCCAGACCCATGGATAGCTTTTTCTCTCTGTTTATCAGGATCAACATTGAAATTATCCGAAGGAAGTTTGGGTTGACTTGCAGAGGGGCTATTCCTAGGGTGAAGAAAATGAAGTGAAAGAGAGGGTGAAGAGGGAATCGAAACGCCTTTATCTGAAGAGCCGATAATAACACCTCATCCGGACCTACTCCATCTCCCATCCTAAAGTCATAAGAATGATCATATTCCATCAGGATCACCTCTTTAGAAATCTTACAATCCCTCCTCAGACTTTTAATGTTCACAGACTTTCTTTTATGGGCTTCAAGAGGCTCAACTATGAATGGGGCTAACTCAGTGGAAGCTCAAATGGAAACGCCTTCAGGAGCATCGGCCCCAACATGATTAATTGGTACAGAAGCGCCAACGAGCATAGTATCAGGAACATCAGCCTGATTATGCGCCCCAGAAACAGTAACACCCTCCTGATTATCCGGCAAAACAGGTAGGTTCAGACGATTGGGTATGGGCAAAGAAGAAGGAGGAGAGGATGAAGATGATGGGTTTGCAGAAGGCGGGCTGGGAGCATCAGATCCCCCATATTCCTGAGGAATGGCCCCTTTGGTCGATCTCGAAGCACTACTATCAGACATATCGAAAAGGAGATGACAACTTACGCGGAGTTTATCGGCGATGAGGTAGAAGAAGTTCCGGCGGAAAAAATATGAACAGTGGTGAAGATCTGAGCACTACTTGTAATCACACACAAAAATTGAGATAAGAAGAATAAAAATTGAAGCCCAAAAAGGGGTTTATATACAGTCAGACATACCAACAACCGGCATTTAATGACAGAGGAGACACGCCGGTTCCCAAGACTTCAAAAACGGTGAAAGCGGAATAGGCAGCCGCCTTTTTGAAATTTGAAATCCACACGTCTTCTCGCAATGATGAAGGTGATGTCATCAGGCACAATTGTAAAACAATCAACTCATAGAAATTCGAGTCAAGTCCACGGACCCGTACACCAGACCCGAATGGGGCTCGTGTAAATAGTGAAATTCAACAGGCCCAAATATATTTTTAAAGCCCAGTTTTGGTCAGGCTCATGTATGAATAAATAAATAGTTAGCCCACAATCCAATGTACAAGAATAGAACGGGCCCATCATCCCTTAGGGAGTGGGAAGTAACAACCCACTACCTAGAGGTAGTGGGAAGTTAACAATGAAGTGGGTCATGACTCCCTATAATGAGGAGCATGACCCAATAAAATAGGAAAGTTTGTATGAGAATGGGAGATATAAATATGGCCATTTGAGCCTGAATAAAGAATCTTTGATGTGAATAAATTTTTGATAAATTTTTGATACTTACACAGACAAAACCATTAAGGACAATATTATCTTCCTATGAATTTTTCATATGTGTTCTGTCAAAAAAATATGCATCATTTAAAGTCATGATTCATTTACACATGTATTATACTTTATCTTTCTATTTTATTTTATCATCTTTGTACTTATACACATATATGTCTTCCACTTTTATTTTATTATCTTTGTATTAATTTTATTAATTTAAATTTGAATATTTTTTAGTTCTAATATATATATATATAGTAATATATATATATATATGCGCAAATTGTGGTATACCGTATACATGTGATTTGGATAAAGGTCGTGGATAGTTTTAAAATTTTCATTGGGTCCCCATAGCTGGAGAGGTCCAGCGCTGGAGACATTATTTTTCATGTTTTGGTGACCGACCCCAATAAAATTAATCTCAAAGCAAGTGCTCAATATTGCACAAAAACTCTAGCTACCATTAATCATCTCACACACATTCACACACTTGTACTACTGTAAGCAATATGGCTGCTACTGCTAGTTCCATTACAACGGATCATGAGCGGCTGAAGGAAGTGAAAGAGTTCGATGAGTCAAAGATGGGTGTCAAAGGTCTTTCCGATTCCGGCATCACCACCATCCCTAGCATCTTCATTCACCCTCCCGAAACTCGCTTCAACCTCAAATCTTCTCCGACATGTGCCGGAATCCCCGTCATCGATCTCTCCGGTATAAACTCCGATGTTCAAAGGCCAAATATCGTCCAACAAATCCGAGAAGCCGCCAAAAGCTGGGGATTCTTCCAGGCATGCACGGATCTACATAGAGCATATGGGGGCACTTGCCCCTCAATATATATATATATATATAATTTTATTACATATTTTCTGCAAAAACTAATAACTTATAAATAGAAGGATAATACTTATAATTCTTTGAATTTATTTTTTGGTCACATGTACAATTTGTATTAACCACATCAGGGAAAACACGAATTTGAATAGTATTGTCCTAAATAAAATAGTTAATTGAAGTTACTAAAAACATTGCTCTTAAAAAAGATAATTTCTTCCTCCCAAATTATAGATCCATTTTGGGGAATTCACTTTTTAAAATAATGATTTTTATTGTAGTGTTTGTGAATGAAATATTAATTTTATTCATGGTCTCCATAATGTTGTGATGATTTATAATGTATATGTTTTATAATTTTAATGGTTGAGAGTTAAATTGATAAATTAACTAAATAAAATATTTTAACTTTTCATAATTGGACATTTATTTTGGTACAAGTTAAAAAAAAAAAGTGACCTTTGGACGAATGGAGTATTATTATTAAAGATGGTCACTCATATTATTTTCTCGATTCGTCCATGCTTCCAGGTGATCAACCATGGCGTCTCCGACTCTGTGCTCGAGCAAACCATCGCCGCCATCAAGGCGTTCCACGATCAACCAAAGGAGATAAAAGCCAATCACTACAAAGGGGAAGAGAGACGGGGCGTCAAGTACGCGAGCAATAATGATCTGTACCGAACTAAGGCAGCCAGTTGGCACGACTATCTGCAGGTTTGGATGGGGCCGGAGGCACTGAACGCGGAGGAGATACCGGTGGTGTGCCGGAGGGAGGTGTTGGAGTGGGACGTGCATGGGAAGATGGTGGGTGAGACGTTGATGGAGTTGTTGGGTGAAGGGTTAGGGTTGGAGGCTGGAATGTTTAAGGAGCTGAGTTTCTCTGGTGTTAGAGTGGTTGTAGGGATTTGTTACCCTTACTGTCCTCAGCCTGATCTGACGGTGGGGATTAAGTCACACACTGATCCTGGGTTTTTAACAGTGTTGATGCAAAACCAGGTGCATGGTTTGCAGGTTAAGCATGGTGAGGAGTGGGTGGACGTCAAGCCTCTTCCCGGAGGGTTGATAGTTAACGTTGGGGACTTTCTTCAGGTAAATATATATATATACACACACACACACACAAATATTGCAAGTTCTTTATCATTTTTTTTCAAAAAAACAGATTAATAAATAAAAAGATATTGCAAGTATTGGGAATATCATGATATAATAAATATGAACTTCGGGGGAAAAGGGCAAAAAAAAAAAAGGAAACAGATATTAGAAATCAATTATGGTTGAAGAGTAATTTTGCCATTTTGTTTTATATACAACACGTGTTGAAGGCAACTTTATCTCCCAGATATAGGAAAATATGGACACATATGAAACAGTGTTCATGTAATTATTTCTATTTTGATTTAAGTATTCATCAACAGCTCATTGTTATATATTCATGTAAAACAATGTCATAATTTTCTTTGCTAGTTTCGACACAAATGTATCAAGTTGCAAGTTTGGATATAGATTATGGGCGCAGTACATATATAACTGTATCTTGAGTTAATATGACAATACTTAAATATATTACTGAAAATAAAAATATAATTTCATATTTTCTACTACAAATAGAAAATATATGAAAAGAAAAGAAATGGAAAAATTAAAATAGAAATAGACGTGACTAGAAAATCAGCTTTCACAAAATTTATCATATTATTATAGAAAAATATATATATTAAAAGTAGGATATGTAAGATTTTGTTCTACATATATGCCAAAATATTAGAAGGAAATAAATTGAGTTGTGGTAAATTAATTAGAGCAATCCGCATGGTACTGGCATAGTAAAAATTTCAAGTAGACACTTATTAACTCAATTACAGTGAATGATTTGGTGAATTGGTATGAATTTGTCAAAAGATATTCTTAAAGTCGTTGATAACATCTATTGCGGGTGTCCCAATACTTTTTCTTTCTTTCCTTTTCTCTATCTAGGGTTAGGTTGTATTTGAGCATTAATGATTTGTCCTACATGTGTTCTAAAGTCTAATGGACAATGATATGTTTTGCTTAGCTTTAATTAATTTATAATATATGAACGACTTGCTTTCGGTGGAAAACATGTTAAATTATACACGTGTCTTAACAACTCCTAATATGCTCTTTAATTGATTTACAATATATAAACAGCTTGACTTCGGTGCCCAACTTGTAACTGATGCGTTATTGCGCCCCATGTCACATGAAAAAAGTAACGAGTATTTATGTGTGAAAAATTGTAAATGAGTGCTAAAAAAAATAATTTACCAATGTCTACACATGTTATATGTACGTGTGTATCTATATATATATTAGGAGTAATGTTGGAAGCTTTAATTTGTTTCAAAATGCAGATAGTGTCAAATGGTGAGTACAAAAGTGTGCAGCACAGGGTCGTGGCCAACTCGTGTAAAGAGCCTCGAATCTCAATCGTTATGTTTTTCATGCTTAGCAAGTGGAAAGAACCTGGTTACTATGGACCTCTTCCGGAATTGTTGACGCCGGAGAAACCAGCTATTTACCGCAATTTCACCGAGAAAGAGTTTAATGAAAACTTCTATACCAAGGGAATTGATACCAAATCTCTCATAGATAAAATCACCATATGATCATATATATATATATATATATATATATATATATATATATATTTAAATGTGTCATTCAGAGACCATGCATTTGTTACCACATGGGTTTCTTTTTTCTTCTGTTGGTGATGTTATTTCGGTATGGGTGTATATGATGATATGATCGCCAGTTGATCAGTACGTATATGTGGTCTATCTATCTATCTATCTATATACATTTTATTCAGTATCAATATGCATGCAATCTTTGTTATTAAAGGGTCCAATTGAGACTTATTTTGTTTAATTTTAGCATTTTGGTTTTGGTTGAAACAAATCAGATTTTTTTATTATTGGGGATCTTTCGTTAAAATCTGAATCAAGTTTAGTAAGGTAAATTTAAATCCGTTTTAAATTTGACCTACAAAAGTTTTAGCTACATTGTTCAAACAAATAACACAACCAAAAACATTGAATTGATGTTTTAATATTTTTTTTCTGAAATATTTTCACTATATATTTATTTTAGTGTGTAAAAAAAGCAGACAACGTCAAACATATTTCATCCAAAAAGTGCATCGATTTCGAACCCAATACGGAAACACCAAACATCAAGCTCATACTTAAGGGCGCCTAAGAGATAGTGAAATTACCTAGGATATAATGGAAAATATATAGCTAGAGGGGGTGAATAGGTTTTTTATCGATTTAATGATCAATTAAAATTATTTGCGGAATTTTTAATTTTAATCAGTCACGAAATCCTAATTTTCTAACTAGATTAATCAAGTAATGATGAATATAAGTGCGGAAAATAAATCACGAGACGACACATACATTTTTACATGGAAAAACCTTGGAAACGTTCCAAAGAAAAAATCACGAGTATCACCGATACTGATATATTATGAATCGAAGATTTGTATAGACTCTATGAAGATAGGAATTACAATAGCTCTGATTTTCCGTTCTCCACTCAACGTCCGAAAGTCTTGATCCACTCGCACTCCACGAAGCTCTTGCTCCGATCTCCGTACTGGCTCCGTTTCTCAACAGATCAAAGTTCCACGAAGCTTTTTGCTCCGATCTCCGTACTCTGACGGTTCCGTTTCTCAACGGATCGATGCAAACATGTTGCAATTGGTTGTGTGATGATTTTACAGCAACCAGATCATTTAATTGTGCATAAAGATCTCAAATGTTGAAGAGAGTTTAAAAACCCTCACAATCTAGAGAAACCTTTGATATATAATGATCAATCAATCTCTTTTTCTCTCTCTACAAACGGATCTATAGTTGCAGAAATCTCACAAAAAGCACACCTAAAATCTGTAGTAATCCCCCTATTTGGAGAAAAAAAAATCATATTTTAAGTAGATTTGTTTTCTTCTTCAACTAGGATTCTTCCCTTGTGTGATCATCTTCTAATTAAGATTGAATCTACCCAATTTTAGTGTAAATATATCTTATACACGTGTTGGGATGTCTTGGAGTGTCACCCAAATCAAGATATATATGTTAAACGAAGTGTATTTGATCCAAACTGAAATTGTAAGGCGGTGGTGTGCGCAAACCACTGCGCATATGCGGCCGGGTCACTGCGTTTGCGGCAAAATCTATTGTCCAGCCACTTTTTGCTTGCTGTATGCGTCCAAATTTGACTTGAAATACCAAATTATGATTTTTTGCAATTCTTGGTATTTTTGAAGGCCATTTGTTCCTATGACATGCGTACCAATATATAAGACTTGTATAATATTTGTTTCGCCCTTCAATCTCAATAAGACATTTTATTCAGATTTTAGTAACAACACAAATTCAATTAACATTTTATTCAATATCAATAGGTAATCATTGAAGCCATTCATTTTTGCATGTTCTCGGTGCAAATGTGTCAATGCCCTCTTGCTGAATTGATTGCCGCCGAATGGAATCTGCCGTCAACCTTCCATGATCGCAACTAGACCTGTCAATGGATCAGATTTTGATCCAAATCCGATCCGAATAGTCGAATATGGATTGAAAGTAAAATCTGATAACCCGATTATGATTCGAATCCGATAATCCGATTTCTTAACAAATTGGATTTAGATTTATGCCAATCCGATCCGATAATAACCCGATTCGATATATAATATATTTATATATATAAATATATATTTGATATTTTTATGTCTATATATTTAATATTGTACATTTATATAAATGTTAGTTGTTAATTATTTTATTATTTGTTTATAATGATTGATTATAAATACAATTATTAAAAGTGTGAATAATTTTAGTGTTCCAATATTTATTGATTTTTGTATTTTTTTTAATTAGATAATCGGATGAGATATCCTATAATGAAAAATTTTGAATATGAATTAACTAAGTAAAAATTCGTCGAATTATTGGATTTGGATCGCGGAACAGGAGTTTATGTGATCCTTATCAATAGACCAGTCAATAATCCGATTATGATCTGAATCTGATATTAACCGGATATGGATTAAAAAAAAAATCCGATAACCCGATTAGGAACCGAATCCGATAATCCAATTAGATTTAACTTATCCGATCTGAACCCGATCCATTGACAGGTCTAATTGAATCGTTAATTCATATTCAAATTTTTTCATTATAGGATATCTCATCCGATTATCTAATTAAAAAAAATACAAAAATCAATAAATATTGGAACACTAAAATTATTCACACTTTTAATAATTGTATCCGAATCCGATAATCCAATTAGATTTAACTTATCCAATTTGAACCCGATCCATTGACTGGTCTAATTGCAATAGTAGGAGTAGGAGCTCCTTCTTTATTCCCCCCTCCCCCCATTTTTTGAGTTTATGCGCTTCTGATCAAGCTTCGCCGTCGTTCTTGAAGATCAAATGTTGTATATCTAATATGCTCTATTTCCCAAGTCGATGATGAAGATTTACACGGATTAGGGTTAGTAGCTTTAATCTTTTGTTCATCTTTTGGCCCTTCTTCCTTGTAATTCTTTCTATTGGTTTATATATTATTTGTTTACCCCCCCCCCCCCCCCCCTCTGGGCCTTGGCCCTTCTTCCTTGTAATTCTTTCTATTGGTTTATATATTATTTGTTTACCCCCCCCCCCCCCTCCCCCTCCCCTCCCTCTCTGGGCCTTGGCCCTTCTTCCTTGTAATTCTTTCTATTAGTTTATATATTATTTGTTTAAACACCCCCCCCCCCTCCCTTTCCCAAAAAAAAAAAAAAAACCAGCGACTATAACATCCCTATCTCATTTCCTATGATTATATTCTGTCAATGTGATAGTTTTTCCGACTATTTATTTTAAGAAAACTCGTCAGTACTATAGTTTATCGAAGATTCTGTCTTTGTTGTACCACCGAATATTTAAAGAATGTTTCAATATTAATTGCTAACTATATATTACCAATTTATTGTTTGCTGAAAGTCTTTTGGTAAAATATTCGATAAGAAAATCACAAATTATTTTCCTTTCTGCATGTTGGGTATTTGCCTCAAACCTAGTATAAGCAAAAGGGTAAATAACAGTTTCACCCCCTGTTAATAGTGTAAATAACACCCGCACCCCCTCGATTTTTGCTAATTACAGTTTCACCCCTTATTTGTTTCACTTTCACCCCCTCTGTCCAATCTCCGGCGAGGTCAAACCTAGTCAAACCCAATTTGAGATGTGAAATTATCAAATTACCCTTACATGTGTGTAAAGACACATTTGACCAACATAAAATAAGTGAAAGGTCTAATATACCCCCAATCTTTATAAGTATTTGGACCAAACTACCCTCACACACATATATTAACATTTATATACAAACCCACTTCAAGCATTTCAGTTCTGTTTTGCAGGTGGAGCTCCTTGGTTCCTTGCTTCGACCCAGCACATAAGTATTTCCTCCATTGAAGTTCCTTGGTTCCTTGCTCCTTGGTTCCTTGATTCGGCTCATTCCATTGAAGCATTTCTTCCTCACAACCTACTTTATCCATGTCTTCAACATCAGTAAGCTAAAACTTCAATTTCAGTTTTGAGTTTTGAGAAATTAACATTAAATTTGTTTAAAGTGAGTTATTTAAGTACAGTATGTGATTTCAATGTTAGAATTAGGGTTTATTAGAATTTTGTAAAATGAAATTTAGGGGCTTAATTAACATTTATATATATATTATTTAAATTTGTTTGAAGTGAGTTATTTAAGTACAGTATGTGATTTCAATGTTAGAATTAGGGTTTGTTAGAATTTTGTAAAATGAAATTTAGGGGCTTAATTAACATTTATATATATATTATTTAAATTTGTTTGAAGTGAGTTATTTAAGTACAACATGTGATTTCAATGTTAGAATTAGGGTTTGTTAGAATTTTGTAAAATGAAATTTGGGGGCTTAATTATCATTTATATATATATTATTTAATTTTGTTAGAATTAGGGTTTTTATATATATTTTATTTAAATTCTTTCCAGGTGAATTCTGTTAACACAACTGGTAATGAGTGGATTGATTTAAGGTTTTACAATAAGAGTTGTTACTGTAGACCCAAAGCTGATATAAGGGTTACAGAAAATGAGAAGAACCGGGGAAAATTATACTACGTGTGTCCGAAACCAAATAATCCATGCAACTTTTGGGATTGGTGCTACCCTAAACCATTTTGGAGTGCAGCCAAACCAAGCCAGGAAGCATTGGATGAACTGAAAGTGAAAGTTAGAAAATTGGAGCAGGATATTGAGGATCTGAAAGCTGCTCATGTGGGAGTAGCTGGTAGTGTAAAGGTGCTTGAAGGAAATAATGGCTTTGTGAAGCTTCTTGTTGCTGCAATCCTTTTGTTGAGTGTATTTTCATTTCTATTGTGTGTAATTTGTTTACTAAAGTAAGTTGTACATGCAAGCTTGATGTATTTGCTTGCTGAAGACTATGTATTATGTTTTAAACCTGAACCTGTGTTTGCAATCAGTTTTGAATCTGTGTTTGCAATCTGTTTTGGATATGTGTTTGCAATGATAATGAACAAACTAGATAATTGCATTAACATTAAACTGAACTGATAACGTCATTACAATAACATTGTCAAATAATGTCACTACAAAAAAGTGACCATTACATGAAATAATGTCACTAAAAAAAAAGTGACCATTAAATGACAATTACAAAAAAAGGGAGCATTACATGTCCAAAAAACACACTACTGGTGATTCCAAGTCTGCACTGCAAAGTGACAAAAATATATGCACTTTCTACTTGTTAGCGTATACCCCTTTCCATACCACATGGTATGGCCAATGTCCAAAAAGAATTTTGTGACCTATACCCCATGTTAGCCAAAATGTACCAAAAAATACTAAAATAACTGTCCATCGTCACCCCAAAATAATTGTATCATCACCAAAAAGATTGCCATATCCAAAAACCCAAAAAAAAAAAAAAAGAACTTCTAGCAACAACCATCAACACCCTGGTTCATTGGTTTGCCCCTTCCCCTCTTGATTGGCAACTTGTTCATTGGATTGACCTAAATAATATAAGATATATACTGTCATTCTTAAATAATCAAATAACACATTTTTAAATAATCAAATAAATATGAGTTTCTGAACTCACATTGGTTTGTCCTCTGGCATTTCCTATTGGTTGGCTCATGCTTCCAAATGAACTCACATTGGTAGCAGCTGGAGGGTGAGATTGTGAATTAACATTGGAAGCAGGCATCTGTTGTGAACTGGCCTCTGTTGTTTTCTGAAGAAAAAAAAATTGTCTTCAAATTTAAACACTATACAGTTTTAAAATAAAAATAAAAGTTAAATATTAAAAGTACAAATTGAACCTCTTGAGCAGTCCCAGGGTGAGATTGTGAGACATTGGAAGCAGGCATCTGTTGTGAACTGGCCTCTGTTGTTTTCTGAAAAAAAAATATGGTTTTCAAATTTAAACACTATAATGATATAAAATTAAAATAAAAGTGAAATATTCAAAGTACAAATTGAACCTGTTGAGCAGTCCCTTCCTTGCATGATCTTTTATTATGTCCACTTACTCCACATTTTTTGCAACACAATGTTAGAGACCTTCTTACCAAACTTGTACCAGCTGGAGGCTCAAATTCATCCCTTTTTCTAGCCTTTGGAGGCCTGCCAGGCAATCTTTTTCGTTTAGGAGCCTCAATAATCTCATTCACCATGGGATCCCACATTGATTGATCAGGAATGGGGTGGATCATACCATTATGTGCCTTCATGTACATTCTGTTGGTGTAGAATTCATCACAGAATTTCTCTAAATTCAACCTGCTGTATGAGATTGCAGTGGCAGCATGTCTACATGGGACCCCTGAAATCTGCCATGCTCTGCAATGACATGTCCTCATGCCAAGATGCACTATAAATCTGCTTGTCTGCTCCCTGACTTCATACTCCTCTCCACCAGCAAAAATAACAGTGCATTGCCTGCTATCCTCCATCATTTGATTTAATTTTTTCTTAGTGTTTGGTGTGATCATCCCATTCCACCCATAACCTTTTTCATATCTTTTCTGGATCCTCTCCATTATCTTGCATCTAATCCCATCTAGCATTGTTAAAATTGGCTTATCCCTCAACTGTCCTACCCAATTATTAAAGCTTTCTGTCATGTTATTTGTCACATGGTCACTCTTAATCACTTCATTAAAACTATGCCTACTCCATTGCTCTTTTGGTCCTTGTCTCACAAGCCAATTATAGCCCTCTAGATCTAACCCTTTAATCTGGTCCATGGCCTCATTAAAATCTTGCAATGTGTATGCCCTTGCTGCTTTCCAGAAATATTTCCTCAATATTATGCCTGCATGTTTCTTCCTAAAGTTGTTATATATATGTCTGCAGCACTTTCTATGTATAGCACCAGGAAAGACATCAGCCAATGCCCATATTAAACCCTTCTGTTTATCTGACATGAATGTTAGAGGCCTTTCTGCACTATGGGGACCAATGCTGGTATGCAAATATTCAAGAAAAAACCCCCAACTCTCCTTGCATTCTGTCTCTACAACCCCATATGCAATTGGAAACAATCCATTATTTGCATCAAGACCTATTGCTGCCAACAAAACCCCCCCAAAATCCCCCTTTAAATGACACCCATCTAAACCAATAAAGGGTCTGCAACCATTCTTGAAGCCACTGATCATAGCTTCAAATGATATAAAAATCCTTTGGAATTGTGGGGTGGCTGGAGGGGGTGGAAAATGGCACTTATATGTAGCATGGCTTCCTGGATTGGTTTTCTTTATTTCATTAACATAGGATGGCAGAAACTTAAAAGACTCACCATGGTTTCCCTCAACACTGGCCAAGGCCTTCCTTTTGGCTCTCCATAGCTGTATTTTATGGGCTTCTAAACCACAATTCCCATTTAACACTTCATGCAACCCACTAATGGTAATGTTTGGAGACTCTTTAAATCTATCTTTGAACTTTTTAGATATCCAAGTTGAGGTTGCCTCTTTGTTTATTTTCAGTCTTACACAATTATGAGTTCCTTTGATTGTTTTGATTTGGAATGTGATTTTATCAGACAAGGGTGAGGCATGAATCCTCCAAGGACAGCCATCTGCAAAACAGTTTGCTGTCACCCTAGTCCTCTCATTCTTCTTTCTGTCTAACCTCACACCTTCCTGAATAGCATAATCTTTTAACACCTCTCTATACTGGTCAACATTGAAAAACAAGTGGCCTTCTTTTAAAACAATTTTTCCAGATGGATCAGGCTTGTACAATTTTCCATATTTGCAATGTTTGTGAATTTTACTTTGTGACAATTTAAATTTTGTTTTATTGTCCATGTACTTCTTACTAAGAAGATGCTGATCATCTGAATCATAATCAAACTCTTCATCATTAGACTGGTAGTTACTTAACTCATCATCAGACACAATTTTTTTTCCCAGACCCTCTTCATGAACTAAACCACTATCCTCAGAATCACTCTCACTATCCTCACCATCATCTCCCTCTTCAGCTTTCCAGTCCCTATCCTCATCACTATAACCATATATATCATCTTTTTCCAACTCACCATCACTTTCACTATCATGAACTAAACCACTATCACTCTCACTCTCACTCTCACCACTGTCCTCACCAACCCTAACACCCTTACCAACACCAACATCTTCTCCATACCTTAAAGGCCCATCTACAAACACTGGTTCCACATAAATATGTATTTGCTGAACTGACTTATTGATTTCAAACATATCCATAACATCACTATCATTGTTCACTTCAATTCTTAAATTACTATTTGGGACCCCATGTTGTATATTAATAGCTACATGTATTTCAGAGGGAATTTCACATAAACAATGAGATGACACATCATTGGTGAGTTCTATAAAGGAATATTTATCAGGATCAACCATACGCAAAGTCCTTGTAGTATCACCATAATGCAGAATCAAGTCAAAGAAAATATCCATTTTTGCTGTCAAAGTAAACAAAAATAATAATAAAATAATTTAAGTAAACAGACAGATCATAACAAATCAACTAAAAGCCCTAATTTTTAATATACAACTAATTTCAGAGACAATCCCTAATTTTTAACATCAAATTAAATTTGAATATCCAGAAACCCCCATTTGCAGAAATTTTTCCCAAAACCCCCAATTGCATGCATACAAGATTGAAATCCATAACTCAGAAATTAAAAACTATTTCGAGTAATAAACCCTTATTTACATAGATGAAATAACATACAACTATAAAGCCCTAAAATCACAGTGAAGGAAACATTGAAATCCATAACTCACAAATTAAAAACTATTTTGAGTAATAAACCCTTATTTACATAGATGAAATAACATACAACTAAAAACCCCTAAAATCACAGTGAAGGAAACCCTAAAATCATGCAAATCGACATAAAACGTACAACACAAACAAGAAGAACAATATAGAATGATGGAAGGAGAAGAAGGAAGGAAAATAAATAGAAGAAATGAGAAGAAATCGAAGAAACCTTATTTGCTGCCCTAAAATCACAGTGAAGGAAACATTGAAATCCATAACTCACAAATTAAAAACTATTTTCAGTACTAAACCCTTATTTACATAGATGAAATAACATACAAATAAAACCCCCTAAAATCAGAGTGAAGGAAACCCTAAAATCATGCAAATCAACATAAAACGTACAACACAAACAAGAAGAACAATATAGAATGATGGAAGGAGAAGATGGAAGGAAAAGAAATCGAAGAAATGAGAAGAAATCGAAGAAACCTTATTTGCTCTTGAATCGGGATCTTGCTCTTGAATCGGGACCAAAAACTTGACGAAGAAAGCTGAGATTTTGCACTCCAAAGTTTGATCTTCGATCAAGGACCAAACGAAGATGAAGAAAATTTAGGTTTAGATATGTTTCTCTCTCCTCCTTACATCTCTCTCTCTCAGAACTTGTGAGACGTTTGGTACCAAATGAAGTCGACACTAGGTTTGAGAGATATTAGGTGACGCCGGACAGAATAGAGATTATTCTGTAGGCTAGCGCAACGGGTAATTTGCAAGAAAGAAAAGGGAGAAATTCGACCCAAAATTCAGAGAACACTCTGGAATTTTATATAATTATGTATAATCAAGAATGCCTAAAAACAACCCACAAGCCGGGTATAAATAGCTGAAAATCGACCCCTAATGGGATTTTTGCCAAAAATAGCAAAACCCTAAAAGTCCTACCAAAACAAAACATGGAAAAAAATAAAAAGATTGCCAAAAATCTGGCCCAAATCGGGTTCAGAATCATCTCCTAATTGACAAATAAAAAATTACCATAAGTAGCAAAAAATAACTAAAAATAAAGAATCGAAAAGGAAAACAGCGGATTTGGGGCTCGAAACGATGTGCACCGAGCGTAGCTCTGTGGCCACGACGTCCGCGCCGAGATTAGCTTTCCGAATTGGGGTCACGGGCGCGAATCCGACACTCGTAGCTCCAGTTATGGCCAAAAAACCGACACGTGCACGGAAACTGCCCCAATTAGGCTGGATTACGATTTCTTGCCATTCTTGCGCTGATCCTCCCGCTCCAGGTAATCCAGCGCCATTAATGAGCAATCTGACAGCTCGGCATCGTCTGACTCGGATCCCCCTGCATCATTAGGGTACGGGGGTAATAACGTCATTAAACTTGAATTAGGGTTTCAGGTATATTTTAATTTAATAATGAATTAAAGGCATGGGGTATAATGGTCATTTCAGAAGCTCCGGTGGGCTAAATTGAACGCCGATGAAAATCAGGGGGTGAAACTGTAATTAGCAAAAATCAAGGGGGTGCGGATGTTATTTACACTATCAATAGGGGGTGAAACTATTATTTACCTAAGCAAAATCAAAGCTCAGTTCAGTATGTTTCAATCTACTTTACTAGCATAATACTGCTGACCCACTTATATATATATAAATATTTTATTTACATCTAATCTTGTATATTTTCCCACCTGGAAGTCAAGCTAATCAAATATCTTCGACGAATTAATTTATGTACTGATTCTACCGGCTCACTTATATATATATATATGTATATATATTAATACAGTATATATTATTAATCAAATATCTTAAGTTGTTCCTCCGTTTGGTAAATACAACCTATGATGGGTCGCAGGTCAGCCCACCATAAATTAATCTCAAAGTTGGTGGCAGTAGAGAGGGCTGCAAACGAACCGAGCCGAGCCGAATTTTGGAATGTTCAAACTCGGTTTATTTACTAAACGAGCCTAGAAAATATGTTCAAACTCGGTTCATTTGCTTAACGAACGAGCCCGAGCCGATCGTCAGATTTAACAAGCCGAACCCGAGCTTGTTCACGAACAACTCGTTTCAGTGTAACATATATTAATCTTCCTAATAATTGTCTGGATTGAGTTGTTGCATGTCTGTTTTAACATATTTTCACTAGTATAATTTTTTATAAATGAACTTTATGTTATGACCGCCTAATTTTTATAATCTTTTCACAATAATTTTCATAATTTGTTCAATTTGAACACTTTCTTTTGTCAAATATAATATAATTTTACTATTTAACTTAGACGAGCCTATTCACGAGCTTGGCGAGCCGAGCTTAGTAATGTTCAAGCTCGACTCGTTTACTAAACGAGCCTAAAAATTGTGCTCAGGCTCGGTTCGTTTATTAAATGAACTAGTACGAACCGAGCTCTTAACGAGTTGAACCCGAGCCTGCTCACGAACGGCTCGGTTCATTTTATATATATATATATATATAATTTATTTTGTTTGGTACTATTTCTTTACGATGGTTGATAACTATTATTGCTTTAACTAATAGAGGATGAGTCAGAGCCCCTCTGTTTGATGCTTCACTATTCAAATAAACACATCAGACAAGATCGGTTTGTCTCAGTGTTTATTTGTGTTTTATTGAAATAAAATGCATATTAGAAATGTTTGTTTAATTGGTTGGCCTTGTGTGTTTGTTCCTCTGGGTTTTAATAAATATGATTTATTCAAAAAAAAAAAAAACAATGCAGATGGAACCAACTACCAAGTAGTGCACTGGCTAACAAACTTCATTACTATTTATTTAGTCATTTTTAAAAAAGGTTAAAAGTCAATATGTTTTGATAACCCAATTAAGTTAATCGGGCTCCATATATATCATATCTTTGCAAGCAAACTGTTCAATATTGCACATAATTAACTCTATCTACGTACCAATCATACACACGCTACTACACGCACTAGTACTACTGTAAGCAATTAATATGGCTGCTACTGCTAGTTCCATTACAATGGATCATGAGCGGCTGAAGGAAGTGAAAGAGTTCGATGAGTCAAAGATGGGCGTCAAAGGTCTTTCCTATTCCGGCATCACCACCATCCCTAGCATCTTCATTCACCCTCCTGAAACCCGCTTCCACCTCAAATCTTCTTCCACATGCACCGGAATTCCCGTCATTGATCTCTCCGGTATAAACTCCGACGTCCAAAGGCCAAATATCGTCCAACAAATCCGAGAAGCCTCCAAAACCTGGGGATTCTATCAGGCATGCACGGATCTACATAGAGCATAAGGGGGGCACTCGACCCTCGGAGAAAAAAAAATTCATATAATTTTATTACTCCCTTCATCCCAAAATAAGTATTTATTTTTTATTTTTTTTTCCGTTTCAAAATAAATGTCCTGTTTCAAAATAAGTTAAAGCACTTTATCATAACATTTTACTAATTTATCATTTATGCATTAAAATTATAAATCATCTATACAATAAATTATCACATCATAATGGTGGAACTAAGGGTAAAGTTGGTATTTCATTCATTACTAATACAACATCTTAAAAAATTGAATTTTCCAAAAAGGACTTTATAAATTGAGACAGATGAAATACAATATTTTTAAACAATTAATAATTTTTAGATGAAATAGTAAAATTGACCTCTACCAAGTTACTAAAAATAATATTGTTGTTAAAGATCGTCCCCTCACATTATTTTCTGCATGCATACAGGTGATCAACCATGGCATCTCTGACTCTGTGCTCGATCAGACAATCGCGGCCATCAAGGCATTCCATGAGCAACCAAAGGAGATAAAAGCAAATCACTACACACGTGAGGAGTTAAAGGGTGTCATGTATGCGAGTAACAAGGACTTGTACCGATCCAAGGCAGCGAGTTGGCACGACTCGCTGCAGGTTTGGATGAGCCCGGAGGCACCTAAAGCGGAGGACATACCGGTGGTGTGCCGGAAAGAGGTGTTGGAATGGGACGTGCATGCGAAGATGGTAGGCGAGACGGTGATGGAGTTGTTGTGTGAAGGGCTAGGGTTGGAGGCGGGAATGTTCAAGGAGTTGACTTTTTCAGATGCTCGGACTTTGTTAGGGCACTGTTATCCTTACTGTCCACAGCCTGATCTGACAATGGGGATTAAATCACACTCTGATACGACGTTTTTGACATTGTTGATGCAAAACGAGGTGAATGGTTTGCAGGTTAAGCATGGTGACGAGTGGGTGGATGTCGAGCCTCAACCTAGAGGTTTGATAGTTAACATTGGGGACTTTCTTCAGGTACATATAATTACAAATATTGCAATTTCTTTAACACGTACTCAAAAAAAATAAAAAATGAATAATGAATAAAAATATATTGGAAAGTTTTGGAATATCAAGTTATAATATAATGAACTTTCGAAAATCAACATTTAAATTATTTATCACGTTGTTATAGATAAAAGAACGAAAAATTAAACGTACCACATGCAACGATATTATTCTCTAATTTGTTTCATGTTAATTTAAGCAAGAATAGTGGAAGGATACAAACTAATGTTTTCAATTGTTTTGATTTCCTTCCTCTTGTCTTTTTAGCGTTAGGTTGTATTTGACTTGTTATTAGTGTGATATGTGTTACATGTGTTCTAATTGAATATGATACAAATTAAAGTGGATTAAATCCCTTTGAACTTTACTCTCTCTCCCAAGAAACTCTTATAAACTTTAAAAATAGTAAAAATTCTCCCAAATTATGTTAAAAATTACAAATAATCACCCTGAACTAAACTATCACAAAAAAAACCCATTGTCTTCTGGTTGTTTCTTAAATGACTATAAATACCATTTCTTATTGAATTAAATTAATACACCTTTTTAATAAAAAATTGAGTATGAATTTTAAAAAGATTAAACAATTATTGAAGACTGTTTATATACATAACATGAGAAAAAAAGGCAAATCTTTTTATAACATGAGAATTCTTAATCCTTTTAAAATTTATACTCAAATTTTTATAAAAAGCTAAAATACTTATTTTTTTAATTAATTATAAAAATCATGTATTAATGTATACAAATTCGAATGGAGATTATGTCTATAAATTTGTATGAATTACTTCATAATATTTGCTAATAATAAAAGTATATTATGTATAATTCAATAAGAAAGGGCATTATAGTCATTTATTAAATAATTTGATGACAATGAGGCATTTTTTATTTTTTTGTGATAGTTTAGGGAGTTTATTGCACAAGAATAGTTTAGGGGGTTATGGTATGGCTTTTTTTGCCATTTTCAAAGTTTAGTGAGGTTTCTTGTGAGATAGAGTAAAGTTCAAGGGTTAATACACTTTACCGTATAATACATAAGCATTAGTTTTTGGAGAAAAACATGTAAATTATATTTTAATGACCAAATATAAATATAACTGATATAAAGGAATCACAAAGTAATAAAAAAGAGACCTACCAAAAAAGATAAAGTAATAAAAAAGAGAAATAGTTATCAAATTTGAAATGTTGGAACTTTTGTTTGAAAAATGCAGATAGTATCCAACGGCGAATACAGAAGTGTTCAGCACAGGGTAGTGGCCCACTCCTCTAAGGAGCCTCGCATCTCAGTCGCGATGTTTTTCATGCCTAGCAAGTGGAAAGAACCTGGCTACTATGGACCTCTACCAGAATTGTTGACGCCAGAGAAACCAGCTATATACCGCAATTTCACCATACAAGAGTTCCATGACAACTTCTATAGCAAGGGACTTGATACCAAATCTCTCATAGATATGATCACCATATGATCGATCATATATATATATATATATATGTCTGTGTCTAATGTGTATCATTCAGAGACCATGTGTGTCACACCAACTGTATTTTTTTCTTATTGTTTTGGTGATGTTATTTTGGTATCCATGCATATGTGTTGGGAATAATTCAGAGTGATAAGATATTTATATATCTTATCTAATCTGTTTTTTCTTTTCCTGTAAGTCTATTTAAAGGAGTCCTGTAATCAAATTTGATAAGCAATGAATAAGAGAAAGTCTTCCTTATTCATCTTGATTTTTTAACTTCTTTCCTGTTGATCAGTTCTAAGAATAGCCAATAAGCTAAAAATATGAACCCAACTGCAGCTATGTATGTTACATTATGGGCTACACGTCTTATATATTCAGTGTGAATATAGTTTCTTTTAGTTATCAAGAGTCCTTGCTTCAATCTTCTTTTTATCTAAGAAAAAAGGGTCCTACCATACACCAGCAACTACTATAAAAATATGGAAAATTCTATACTTCATGAATTTAAATTCATGATTTTAACTTGAATGACCTGTATGATGAGGTGGCAATTCACATGGCAAAATTCTTTATTCACAATAATCCATACATATTTTTCTTAGTTTCCTGTCAAAGAACGCAAATCAGTTTCATCTCAACTAACGCAAACCTAGAGCAACCTAGAAAGAACCTCAACTGCTTTTGTGCGGAACAACCTAGAAAGAACCTCATAAATACTCTCGATTTGGAATTGATTATCTAAAGAACGGAACCCTAGTGTCTGTATGAACGTGCATTTGTTTGTACTCTGCGTGAGAGAGAGCGAGAGGATCCATGGTGATTCTCTGAAGATAAAACACCACAGTATGTGTGAATGTGTCTGAGATAGGAAGAAAAAGAGAAATTTATTTTCTGAAAACTCGTAATAGTAGGAAGAATTGATTAGCAAGCGACAAGAAATTTTTTAAAGCTTTTTAGATTTTCATTTGGTGATAGGTTATGAATTCTCTTAGGGTTTTACACAACAAATAAGTTTTGCAAGGAAATCCATTTAGGGTTTTAGATTTTGATGAAAGTTTTACTTGACATACTTTTTAAATTTATTAAAAGACATGTAGGATGTCAAGCTGATGCCACGTCAATTCAAGTTATTAACTTAAAAAACATTTCATGACGGGTAGCACCTCTCTAAAAACATTTATTTGATAATAAACCACTGCCAAACTGAATTCCCATGGGCAGATTAGAGAGATAAAACAAGGAGTACATATATTGAGAATCAATCAATCTATGAATGTTTGAGATAGGATTTCCGTAAAGGGTTTTCTTTTTGTTTCCTCTACTACTAATAAAAGAAATATGAACATCTCATAGAAAAATTCGATAGAATCACTTATGGTATTTTCTATTTGGATATTAAGGATGCTTGATTTAAGATATGCTCGCCATTGTTTTTAATTATAATTTTAGAATATTTACACTAATTGAAGATTTAAATTGACGTATATATCAACAAGCTATGCAAATATTTTCTTTGGTCCGGTTCAGATGTTCAAACTAATCAAGCTAAGGTGGCATGTAATTTCATTTGTTTACCAAAGGAAGCACGGGGGCTTGGTCTCCCAAAGATTTCATGTCAAAAAGGGCTGCTCTTCTCAAACACTTGTGGAATATTGTTTCCAAGAACTTTAACAGCTCTTGGGTGCTTTGGGTTAAGGAGTATTTAATAAAAAAATCGGTCCATTTGGGATTTGAAGATACCTAAAAAATGCTCACATTCTTAGAGATAAGGAATGAGATGTCTCATACATTTTGGCATCACATTTGGATGGGAAGTGGCCCTCTTTGTTACATGTACATTCAAAAATCTCCCAGACACCATTAAATGGACATCTTCTCCGGATGAAAAAATTTCCCTAAAGTACGTACACTCTTGCCTTCTTCTATAACTCTTATCAACCAGTGATTTGGTCTCACCTAGTGTGGAATTCGATCTCTATTCCTCGTCACAAGTTCATCTTTTCGCGTGCCATCCTCAATAGACTTTCCACATTTGATAAACATTCCCTTTTTAAATGGCATTTTCCAGATCATTACTCCCTTTATCTCTTCTCCAACGAGATTGTGGATCACCAATTCATTTCTTGTTCATTGCCAATTTGGAACTACATCCAATCTCTATGTGGCCTCCACATTCTTCCTCCATCCTGGAATGATCTTGTTAATTGAGCATCCTATCATTGGTAGTCGAAGAATATCACCAACTCCATAAGCAAATTGTCACTTTCAACATCCACGTATCATATTTGGATCGAGGGAACTTCTCATATTTTTAGAGGATTGTGCACTTCTCAACACACCTTGTTAATGAAAATACGTAATTCGATCTATTCGTGAAAATCTCCCTTTTGCTCCTTTAGGAATGGGTCGGCTACTCATTGTGCTTGGGATATTCCTTCGTCAATTTTTAGGCCACCACCACGTCCTCTAGATGGTTGATTGTTGGCCTTGTCCGGTGATAAGCTTAGTTATATATTTGTTTGTCGTTTGTATTGGTGCATTTATGAGCTACCTATTCTTGGCTTTTAGCCCATTCCACTCATTGTGGACTTTGTAATTTTTATAGATATTTATAAAAATTTGCTTAACCTTTCGGGAAAAAAAAATTGACATATATATTCTTGTATTATGAATATATCATTTATAATTTTTTTTTTTGAAAGGTAACTATAATTTATAAAAAATAAAAGATTTTACCGACCCATTTGGGCCAAACACAGACCCTATAATTTTAACTGAGTAATAGTAATATTATAATATTAAAATATAGTGGATGATCGTTACATATATTTTGAACATGGAGTGAGAAAAGTGAAAGCTTGTATCTGATGAGAATACCCCTATTATTAAAAGTTGTCTTTGCTCTCTGTAGGCTTTTGCTTTTGCGTCTTTGGTTCTAATATATGATTCTTCAAAAAAAAAAAAAAAGTTGTCTTTGAAAGAAATTTGAACATACCGTCTATTTTTCTAAAATTGTACATATTCACAAATAATTACATCCATTACTAAAATACATATTTGTTCACCTCCTACTTTTACCATGGGGTGATTTTTTTCAGATTTTTTAGTAACAACGTACTATGAAAGTTATATGCTGTCAACTATGAGAGATTGGAGACTTTCATCCCTTATGACCTTCCTCTCAATCCTTCTATTTTGGACAAAGTTATATGGACCCCTCCAATGGCCCCTTTACTATTAAATCAGCTTGGAATTTCTTCAATTCAAGCAATTAGAAATTGCTTGGAATAAGTTGATTTGATTTCCTTCTTCAGTCTCTGATGGTCAATCTAAATAAAATCAGAACGGATTGGTCTTCTTACTAGAGGTGGGGATACACCATTTTTTATTTCTTGTTTGATCCTCCCTAGGGTATGCCCTTTGTAGATTTGTAGTGGCTTCTTGCCTTTGCTTCTTATAAATTTATTACTTTTCAAAAAAAAATATTACCATGCCCATTACCATGCATGTACGCATGCAAGTGAAGATTTCATAAACAGAATTAGAGATGAGAAAGTGAAAGTATACGTAGAGCAAGTAATACTACACATATATATATATATACACACACACACACGGTCGCACCTATATATATAAGCAGCATAAATAGCAACTCCATGCCCATTAGATGAAAACAACAAACTACTAGTTGTACATGACACGATGACAACCACCTAATAGTAGTACTAGTAGTAGTTATAACTCATACATGAAACACTGATACTTAAGAAAAAAAAAGCGCGCGCGCACACACATACATGTCTTATTTATTTATATCTATGACAATCACTCCATGCATGTCTCAGTTGGAATTCGTGGCTGGAGGCTTGTGACCGCCGGGTGGCTTCTTTTGGGGCGGCTTATGTGCATCTTCAACATTCACCATTACCGGAGGGTGTCCGCGAGATGGTGGCTTATCGTGTCCTGGCTTTGGTTTCTCTCCCTTGGGAGGTTTGTGTTCAGAGATTGGCTTCTTATCATCCATTTCTTCTAGGGTTGGTGGCTTGTGTTTCGGGGGCGGTTTCTTACCCTTGGGAGGCTTACCACCGTCTTCTACGATTGTGGGCTCGTGTTCGGACGGTAGCTTTTTGATCGGAGTAGTTGGTGGTTTGTGTCCATGTTCGGGTGGTTTGTGTCCATGTTCGGGTGGCTTGTGGTGGTCAGCTAATGAGGCAGTGGAGAGAACCACCACAGCAAGGAACAGCACTAGCAAGTGTTTAGTGGACATTTTTGGGTTCACTTGATGGTGCAAAACATGTATAGATTAGTAGGGCTTTTATAATGGGTTTTGCCAATTGTGGTTCTGCCACGTGTCAAACTAGCTTGCTAGAAAACATCAAATAAAATTGGTTTTTATCATCACCAGTAGTGACCCATGTCTCCTTCCTGTGGGTCCTTAATTTTGGTTGAAAAGGTTGACAATTGGGTAAAGACCTTCCTTTTCTTTAGAAAAAAGATTAGGTCAGTAGTAAATTAGTAATCAAAATTAGCCAGTTCCTTTCCGCAATCGATATAGTGTTGTCTCCTTTATCATTACAAATAAATAAAAATTGGTGTTCATAATAATACAAAAAGTTCAGAAATAGATTAAAATTGTCAGTCTCCTTCCTGTGGGTCCTTAATTTTGGTTGAAAAGGTTGACAATTGGGTAAAGACCTTCCTTTTCTTTAGAAAAAAGATTAGGTCAGTAGTAAATTAGTAATCAAAATTAGCCAGTTCCTTTCCGCAATCGATATAGTGTTGTCTCCTTTATCATTACAAATAAATAAAAATTGGTGTTCATAATAATACAAAAAGTTCAGAAATAGATTAAAATTGTCAGTCATTATATCACATAAATTTAAAATATAATAACAATTGTAATGTTGTTATATTCTAAAAATTTATTTATATGGTGACTTTAGATAATAATTTATATTTCGTCCCTACACTGCTACAAAAAATTATACATGAAAATCCTTATTTATACGTGCAAAAACTTATAGTTAATTTAATGAATAGTACTTTATCTAATGACAAGATTAGAACAAGCTTAAGCATGAATAAAGTGGAAAGTTAATGGTCATTTTATTATATTATCACAGGGGACATGCATGTGATCTCTTTTGATCTTAGATGAATTTAAGAATGTTAACTTTATATTAGTGGTTGCGTTTCCGATTTCAACACTGGCGTTTCTCATTTTCCCACTATTGATGGTGACACTGAGAGAGAAACAACTTATGCAAGTACTGTAAAACGTCACACACACACACATATATTATATATATATATATATATATGCCTTCAATAATTGTGCAGTGTTATACGCATAGTGATTTTTCATGTCTTCCAATTCATAGTGACTTACAAGTACTGCAACCTTATTTCTTGTTAATTCGTTGTAAAGCTTAGTGGTGTTACGTCTGAAAACAAAACAAATTTGGCGCCGAAATGCAAACCCATGAATTGTGATCAATAAAGTTTGTATGTATCGCTTTTAACCGCTCATATATATTTTCGGATTCAAAACTTATATCCATTTTCATTTCTTCTACTTATGATAATCAATTTCTTGGACTCCACACTTATATTTTTGTCAGATTTTACTATTAATATTCATTATATATATTTATACTCTCTACTATACCCTGGGCCGGTCCTGAAATCCCGAAAATAAGTTGGGATTTTAGGCGAGAGCAAATGTGATGCCTCTTTAGAGTTAAAAAACTATGTGCAAAAAAATTTAGTAAAAAACGCATTAAATTTATTAATATTTAAAAATCAAAAAATTCAATCTTGGTGGTGTTGTTGGAGTGTAGTAGTCGCATGAAAAATTGTTGTCGTTATGCGAGTACGAAAGTTACGATAACACTAAGTATAGTCACCAAACATTGCGCAATTGCGAGAAAATATTTCTAGATTTAATCAAGATAATAGTTTGATTTTAATTAAACTTTAGTTTCACTAAATTAAAAATTTGAGATTTTTTTTATAGTAACTTAAATATAAAATTTTGGGGCTCAAATTTGTGAAATTGGGTTTGAATTTAGTACAAATGGGTTGTTAAACAAATTATTACTTTCTTTTTGGATCTATACTATATAGTAAAATATTTTTTATTTTTTTAAAAAATAAAGCCCTTAAATTGGGCCGAAAAACTAATTATATTCTTTAAAAATTTATAAAAGTACTAATATTTAAAAAAAATACAAAAAATAGATATATAAAAATATTTTTTGGGGCCCTCCGGACTCGGAGGCCCTAGGCGACCACTTGGGTCGCCTAGCCTCAGGACTGGGCATGACTATACCCCATCCATATTAAAAAATATATATATACAGTATTAAAACTATTAAAAGATACTCCATGTCTCAAAATAAATGTTCACTTTTCTTCTTTTATTCGTCCCAAAATAAGTGTTTACTTTAAAAAATCAAAATACTTTATTTAATCAATTTACCAATTTAACCTTCAAACATTAAAATTATAAAACATATACACTATAAACTATCACATCACTATGATGAGACCATTGATAAAGTTGGTATTTCATTAACTAACACTACAATAAAAGATTTCATCTTAAAAATTTGAATTCCTCAAAAGGTACTTATAATTTTGGACAGAAAGAGTAGATAAAAAAATTGAGTTTCGCAACAAAACACATGTTGAGAATAGCTCCCTATCGCAGATGCTTAAATACAACGAGCAGTTGTCAAACAAATCACGAACATTAAAACTTGATAATCAATTTATTTTTCACTCAACCACTCCCTTTCTCAAAATAATTTCTCGATCCATCACTGGTTAAGACAGAGGTGACAACACCACATCTACGCGCACATTATTATGAATATGATACATATAAGATGCCCCCCCCAACCCCAACCCCAACCCCAACTTCTCTAACCCTCACTGAAACAACCATTGAATCTGACCCAAATACACCATAATAGCCCTGAACATTAACTATCCTACCCCCCCCCCCCCCCCCTTTCCTTCCAATGACTTCCATGGAAGGAAACCCACCTCCTTCAAAACCTAAATCTCCAACCCTCCATTTTGCATCTGATAGTGCAAAGATCCTTGCCCAGGCCCATGAAGAGCTTGTAAAGGCAAAGAACCAACTCTCATCCATTGATGGACCATTTATTCATGAGGAGGTGTCACGGACGAGAGCTACAATCTCAGCCATTGAGGACTCCCTAAAGCAATACAAACAACCTGGATTCAAAGCTAGCAACCTACTACCAACTGACACCACCTCCAACAACTCAGTCAGAGGAAAAGGAGGTTGCACCAATGGAAGAGGAACTGCTAGGAAGAGCTATGGAAGAGGCAACCAAGATCTGGTAATGGCTCCTACCAGCCCACGCGCGAGTGAGTCTGTCACTATGCGTGAAGAGTCACATCCGACCAATCAGTCAGGAAAGGTGGAGAACCTTTTGACCAATACATCTTTTCCTCAAAATAAGAGCAAAAGTATTGCTATAAGTCATAACACCAATGTAGCTGGGCCCCAAAATAAGGGAAAAGGTGTTGAAGAACCTACTCAAACTACTATACCTGCACAAGGAACAATGACTGGAACCAACCCATTGCCACGGGCTGCACCTTCTTGGGCGGCTATGGTAGCTAGACCCAATAATGACGCGCCTTGCATTAAGCTCCATTATCACACGCACAACATCAACAGTGACCAACCTATTGTGTTAGAGCCTCCACAGGACCTTGCGGATGAAGGTGATTTACATTGGAAGGACTATATTGTGGGATACTTCATCCAAAAGAATCTACCATTCTCAATGGTCCAACCTCTTGCTATGAAGATGTGGGGCACTAAGGGGCTGGTGGAAGTTCTTGCAGATGATAAGGGCTTTTATTTGTTTAGGTTCGCAAATAATGAGGAATGCTCCTCAGTTCTTGCCACTGGATCTTGTGTTATGGCATGAAGGCCACTGAATCTGCGAAGATGGCATCAAGACTTTGAGTTTACAAAAGATTTATGCAAGATTATCCCCCTATGGGTAAACCTTTATGACGTACCCCTCCAATTCTGGAGTGAAAGATGCTTAAGCTTCCTTGCGAGCTGCTTGGGGAAACCTCTCTATGTTGATCCTCTCACCAATGCCAAGAAAAGAATTAGCTACGCAAGGGTCTATGTTGAGGTTGATGCCTCAAAACCATTCGTGGATAGCTTCAAGATCAAACTTAAGGGAAAGCTTGTTGAGATCAAAGTGGACTTTCAATGGAAGCCACAGGTATGTACTATTTGCTCCAGTTTTGGTCACCTTGATATTAAATGCCCAAGAAAATCAGGCATGATGAATAAGGATGTTAATGAATGCAATATTATTGACAAAAACACTCTTAATGGAACTGTTACCAGTCCTGACAATGTTAGCCTTGTTGTTAATAATGAGCCATAGATTGAGGTCCAAGGAAGGAAACAGAAAGGCTGCTCCTCTACTACTCCCATTGTTGAAATCCATCCTATCGCTACCTTGAAGTTGAACCAACCACTTACCACTGGCACTAGTATTGATTGCCTAGATTGTCATACCCTACCTGTCCAATGTAATGAACTTGTAAACCCTGTTATTACTACCACCACTACAAATTCCCCTCCTACAGATCTCACTACCATTCTCGAACCTACAAATGGTTCTTCACCTCAGGAGAGATCCAACTCCATGTCTCCTAAAACTAATGAGGACTCTGCCAGTTCTTCATGCTCCTCCCCACCTCATGACCCTAACCCCCCTACCATTCCTACTCCCTGTATAACCAGTGATGTTACCAAGAAGAAGATGAAGAGGAAGAAAAAAAGGAGATCAAGCTCCAACATGCCCTTTATTGGGCTTTAATGGGTTACTTGCTCAAACCATCTCCTAATGAATTTAGGAGTTTGGAACATCAGATGTCACGCCCCGAATCCGAAAACCCGGATAATGACTTAAATTTAATTAAAATTCATAAAAATATCAAATGGTCAAACTGGTCAACCGACATTGTTTATAATTCACTAGCGCGGAAGCGAAATAGAAATAATAAAATCACACCCAAATCCCGAAACCAAATCAAATTACAACACGAACACCCTAGTCCAAAGCCAAACAATTACAAATCATAATAAGCACGCAATCTTTATTATTACATAAAGATGTAATTATTATAAGTTCAAATTCCACAAATTTCCAGTAGCTCATGCATCATCCACCAACGGTTCTTTTCCTGAAAAATGATAAGGGGTGAGCACAAACGGCCCAGTAGAGAAAAATCATGAAGCGTAAGATTCCGCAAGTATGTAAATTAATGAATACGTATAGGGTCAAGTCTCTACCCTAGTCCAATGTCAAGATATAAATGCATAAGGAATCACAATATAAACTCATGTAGAATAATTTAAATAATACCATCAAGATAATTTAAAAGTTCTATAATCACGAAATTAAAACCAATACTCTCAATATGAACTCAAATCCAACTATCACAACCGAAATAGCATCAAATTCAAAATCATCAAATGGGAAAATTATGTCATGAAACAAACCCTAGGACATGAACTACCTGTTCATCTGCCTAGTCGTCTTGGGGCTACTAACCCTACGGTGACGTCAACCAATCGCGCGATAATTCGAGGACTTGCACCCCGGGAGCTCCTTCGTCCCCCCATTGCTCACACCACACGACCATTTCCCAAAATCAACAACCAATCCACCATTCACAATTCACAATTCATAAATGTCATTCACATGCGCACATAAGTAATAAATATATCCGCACTCCATGATCCACCTAATAAAATTCTATCGTGGCATGAATCAATGCATTTAAACACATTAATGCAATTTCACAACTCATGTCAAACATAGCACAATAAGATGATGAATCTATATATAAACATTAAAATGCATAAATGAAGATTCTTAAACTCACACGATACCCCAATAAATCCCTACCTCAACTTGATAAAATATCCAGTAAAATACCAACAATCAAAACAATATGGTTGTGTAGAGAATGAATAAACGGACGGTTCTCCTTTCACGCCTTCATTTGTACCCTGTTATGCCCGAAACCAATTAACACATATTGAATAATTTTTATATACATAACCATAATTATTTTTATAATAATATTTTCCAATAAAAATTCTGATATATATAAATATCTACTCAAAAATATTCGGAATTAATAGACAAAATTTAGCTACTTAATTAAGAATCGAAAAGTTCGGTTTCGAATACTACCGTAAAACGGACAGCAGGTAATCTATGATTTTTAGAAAAATCTACAGGTTTGATAAAAATATGAAATTTACAGGATACACTCCAAATTTCTACGTAGGTCTACTGTAAAATTTTCATAAGCTTTAATCAAAGGACAGTGGTCCAAAATAATTATAAAAGACAGCTTTCCTAACAGTTCCGAAAACTGAACACCCTTTACTCCAAGATTTTTACAAACCTATCCATGAATTATATGACTATTGAAATCTCCATATTTACATCTTATATACTCAAGATCAGGTGATAAAATTATAACTACAAAATTAGAATTATAGATAGCTCAAATCGGTAACACAAGTTCCGGTTTTAAACTACGATTAAAACTGAACAGTTACTACTCAACAATTTTTCTTACCAGTATAAATTAACTTACAATTCTTGATCTTCAGTACATATGTCCTAGACATATACAAAAATTTATAATAAAAGTTTCAATATTTATAAGAATACGAAACCATATGAAACAACTGGCTAAACCGAAACCGAAATCGGATCAGCAAGCAGTAAAATATCACTGGACAGCCTACTTCCGTGATTTTTAGAAAATTAAACATTTATCTAAATGATCTGAAATTTTGAGAGATGATAATAGACATATACAAAAGCATACTGTAAAAGTTTCAAAAATTTATAAATAATTTAACATGGTCTATAAATTTCTCAAACCGAGTAAAAAAAACTACCCGGTCAACGACAAAAATGAAAATTTTACAAAACGTAGGAATGAACCCAAAAATTCAAATCATGAAATCCTTAATGCACGAAAACACATGCAATGCCACGTAATGCACAAGATAAAAATATATATATTAACCGAAGAAAAAGAAATTATTTAAATTAACCCGGTCATTACAACCTCCCCTCCTTAAAAAGATTTCGTCCCCGAAATCGTGACGTACCTTAAGTGGCAAAAAGATCAGGATAGTTGGCACGGACCTCGTCCTCACGCTCCCATGTAGCCTCCTCCATGCCATGATGATGCCACAACACTTTAACTAGAGGAATCACCTTTCCACGTAGAACCTGATCTCTAGAGTCTAAAATCTGAACTGGTCGCTCCTCATATGTGACATCCTCATCAACCTCCACATCGACCCAATCCAAAACATGTGACTGATCTGGCTCATACTTCCTCAACATAGATACATGAAAAACATTGTGAACTCTGGACAACTCTGGTGGTAAAGCCAAACGATAAGCCACCTCACCAACACGATCCAAAATATCGAAAGGTCCGATAAACCGTGGCGATAACTTGCCACCTCGCCGAAATCTCATCAATCCCTTTCGCGGAGAAACCTTTAGAAACACATGGTCCCCCACATCAAAGGATAATGGTCTCCTCCTCCGATCAACATAGCTTTTCTGTCGGCTCTGAGCTGTGATCAATCGTTGTCGAATCATCTTGATCTTCTCTGTTGTTTCATGAATAATCTCTGATCGCCTCAAGTCATGACCCAAAATAGATTTCTCACCAACCTCAGTCCAACAAACAGGAGATCTACATGGCCTGCCATACAACGCCTCGAATGGTGCCATCTCAATACTGGCCTGGTAACTATTATTGTACACAAACTCAACCAATGGTAGATGACCATCCCAATTACCCTGAAAATCCAGAATGCAAGCCCGTAGCATATCCTCTAATATCTGAATAGTCCTTTCAGATTGACCGTCAGTCTGAGGATGAAACGCCGTGCTAAACCTCAACTCTGAATCAAGAGCTGACTGGAAACCCTGCCAAAATCGTGAAGTAAACCTCGGATCCCTGTCCGACACGATAGAAACTGGAACACCGTGTAATCTGACAATCTGGTCAATATACACCCTACTGAGTGCCTCTGCGCCATCTATCTCTCGTATGGCCAGAAAATGAGCTGTCTTGGTCAACCTGTCAACAATAACCCATACTGCATCATGCCCCTTCTGCGTCATTGGTAATCCTGTTACGAAATCCATAGTGATGTGTTCCCACTTCCACTCTGCCACTGGCAATGGTTGCAACAGACCTGCAGGCTTCTGATGTTCAGCCTTTACTTGCTGACAAGTAAGACATCTGGCAACAAACTGAGCAACATCACGCTTCATGCCCCTCCACCAAAACTGGCGTCTCAAGTTGTGATACATCTTAGTACCACCGGGATGTACTACAAACCTTGAACAGTGAAAATCCTTCATCACCTTCTCCTTGCTCGCTTTTGGCACCACCATCTTCCCTTTGAACCTTAGACCCCCATCAGAGTGCAAGGTCCAATCATCCACGGTCTCACCAGCTGAAATTCGAGTACGAATGGAATCCATCTCGTTTACCCCTCTCTGTGACTCAATCACCTCGTCAATAAGAGTGGGTTGGATTGTCAGGCTAAATAAGGTAGCTGACTCATTGTCATCACTGAAAATCAACCCCAACTCTGCGATATCCTTCATCATCTGCCATTCGCGAATGATAATGCTAGAAATTGACCCCCGTGACTTCCGACTCAAAGCATCAGCCACAACATTGGCCTTTCCAGGATGGTACTGTGACTCAAAATCATAGTCCCCCATGTACTCAACCCACATTCTCTGTCTCATGTTCAAGTCCTTTTGCGAAAAAAGATACTTTAAACTTTTATGATCAGAGAAAATTTCAAACTTCTCCCCGTACAGGTAATGTCTCCAACTCTTCAATGCAAAGATCACTGCTGCTAGCTCTAAGTCGTGGGTGGGATAGTTCTTTTCATGAGTCTTTAGCTGTCGAGACCCATAGGCAACTACCCTCTCTGTCTGCATTAAGACACACCCCAAGCCCTCTATAGAAGCATCGCAATAAATCACATAGCCCAATCCCCTCTCTGGAATCACTAAGATCGGTGTTGATGTCAACTTGTGCTTCAATTCTTTAAAGGCAAGCTCACAAGCTTCATTCCACATGAACTTCACCCCCTTCCGAGTGAGACGAGTCATCGGTTGTGCTAACCTCGAAAAATCCTTCACGAATCTCCGGTAATAGCCAGCCAATCCCAAAAAGCTCCTAATCTCAAACACATTACGTGGTTGATTCCAACTCATCACAGCCTCAACTTTAGAAGGATCTACCGAGATTCCTTCCGCAGAGACAACATACCCAAGGAACTGTACCTTAGGTAGCCAAAACTCGCACTTCTCATACTTTGCATACAACTGGTTATCCCTAAGGATTTGTAAAACAATCCTTAGATGCTCCTCGTGCTCCTTCTCGGATGATGAATACACTAAAATGTCATCCACAAAGACCACCACAAACTTGTCCAAGTAAGCACTGAATACTCGGTTCATTAGATCCATGAATGATGCCGGTGCATTTGTCAAACCAAATGGCATAACAAGGAACTCAAAATGATCGTACCGAGTGCGAAAAGCTGTCTTCGAGATATCCTCATCCTTGACCCTCAATTGGTAGTAATCTGATCTCAAGTCTATCTTTGAAAAGCATTTGGATCCTTTAAGTTGATCAAACAAGTCGTCTATCCTCGGCAACGGATACTTGTTCTTGATCGTAACTTGATTCAGCTTCCTATAATCAATACAAAGCCTGAGAGATCCATCTTTCTTTTTCGCAAAAAGAACAGGAGCTCCCCAAGGCGATGCACTAGGACGTATAAAACCTTTCATCCTTAGATCCTCCAATTGATTTTTCATCTCTTCCAACTCGGCCGGTGCCATACGGTACGGTGCCATGGAAATTGCATTGGTACCGGGAATGACGTCAATGCCGAACTCCACTTCTCGTTTCGGGGGCAACTCGGTCAAATCTTCTGGAAAAACATCTGTGAACTCACAGACCACCCTCGGAAAGTCACCATAAGAACCGTGCTCCTCGTCTTCATAGGCCAGAAGATTAGCTAGGAAAGAACTATCTCCTCTTCGACTGCCCAAACTGTGAAGAGAAGAAGTGAGAAAATGGCTCCGATCCCCCACGAAACAAAAACAATCACCATCAGGAGTACAGACGGAAACCCTTCCCCGAAAGCAATCGATGTTGGCTCGGAAAGCTGAAAGCCAATCCATCCCCAAGATCACATCAAAGCTGGTCATCTCTAGAAGGATAAAATCAAACACCAAAACTCTGCCTGCAATCGTGATCTTACAATCTCGGCAAACTCTAGCTAAGATCAACTCATCACCAGTTGGTGTATCAACACACAAGGCTCTATCGAGAAACTCAACCTTTAACCCCAATGCAGATGCAAAAGAACTAGAGATAAAAGAATGGGAAGCACCAGAATCAACAAGAACTCGAGCCCAAGAACTAGAAACAAGAAAAATACCTCGAACAACTGCTGGCCCTGCTGAGGCATCGGGTGGAGTGATCGCGAACACACGACCCTGAGTCCTCTGTCCCGACTGTGCACTGCCTTGCCCTGACTGCTGCTGGCTCATCATACCAGGGTTACCTCCCTTTGAATACCGAGATCCCTGTCCAGAATGTGCAGGCTGAACTGGTCGTGGAGCCCTGAATCCTGACTGAACTGGTTGTGTTTGTCATGTCCTCTGTTGTGACCCAGCACTGCTCTATGAACCCCATCCTAACTGTGGACAGTCCCTCTTTGTGTGTCCTAGCTGACCACACTGGAAACAAGTGATCGGACCCCTTGACTGTCTCTGAGGGCACTCACTCCGGTAGTGTCCCTGCTGATGGCACTCGAAACAAGTCACTCGGTCCTTGACTGACCCAGTCGGCATAGTAATCGTCGGAGCAGAATGAACTGACTGTGAACCCTGAGAAAAAAAAGATCTGCCCTTGTGTTTCTTCCTTTGGTAATCTCCAGAGAAGGAAGTCGTATCCCTAGCATGATTCTTTGAATCTCTAATCCTCTGAAAGTCCTTAAACTCTTCTTCAGCTACCAATGCCTTGCGTAAAGCAATAGCATAAATGGGAACTTCTAATACTGCTATCTTGGCCCGTAGCTCAAACCTCAAACCCCTTACAAATTTCTTTGCTCGGTCCTCTTCAAGAGTCACCATCTCCCTACCAAACCTTGATAATGAAGTGAATTTATTAGCATATTCACCCACTGACATACTTCCCTGAATCAAGTGAATGAACTCGACCTTTAGAGCATCCCTCTTAGTCACTGGAAAATACTCGTCTAAGAACAAGGTCTTGAACGTATCCCAGTCCATAGTATCGGTGTCATGAGTGAGCCCCACATTCTTCCACCACATACCCGCATCCTCTGTCAGATGGTATGAAGCAAGAGAAACACGAAGAATGCCATCCTGAATCCCTGCAACTCTGAAATCCCTTTCCATTCGCTCCAACCAATGCTCTGCTACGAATGGATCAGGTCCTCCGATAAAGTCCTGCGGTGCTAGCTTTTTAAACTCTTTCAAAATTCGCATTGTTCCGTTCCCCACATTCAGGTCTTGTGCACCCTGAATAGCCTCTCGTGCAATCCGCTGAAACGCACTGGCCATATCACGAGCAATCTGATCACCAACCTGGGGATCCACTGGTGCTCTCCTCGGAGGCATGATTCTATGTCACAAGATATAGTGATTAGATACATTTAATTGCTAAATAATCAGCTTTATACTCTTGTAACTTCATATCAATACATTCCACTCAAAGGCAATAAGAAAACCAACGTTCACATAACTAGGCCTTATCCCGTCGTCCCAAAGGTAAAACGACCTAAAGCTCTGATACCACGTTGTCACGCCACGAATCCGAAAACCCGGATAATGACTTAAATTTAATTAAAATTCATAAAAATATCAAATGGTCAAACTGGTCAACCGACATTGTTTATAATTCACTAGCGCGGAAGCGAAATAGAAATAATAAAATCACACCCAAATCCCGAAACCAAATCAAATTACAACACGAACACCCTAGTCCAAAGCCAAACAATTACAAATCATAATAAGCACGCAATCTTTATTATTACATAAAGATGTAATTATTATAAGTTCAAATTCCACAAATTTTCAGTAGCTCATGCATCATCCACCAACGGTTCTTTTCCTGAAAAATGATAAGGGGTGAGCACAAACGGCCCAGTAGAGAAAAATCATGAAGCGTAAGATTCCGCAAGTATGTAAATTAATGAATACGTGTAGGGTCAAGTCTCTACCCTAGTCCAATGTCAAGATATAAATGCATAAGGAATCACAATATAAACTCATGTAGAATAATTTAAATAATACCATCAAGATAATTTAAAAGTTCTATAATCACGAAATTAAAACCAATACTCTCAATATGAACTCAAATCCAACTATCACAACCGAAATAGCATCAAATTCAAAATCATCAAATGGGAAAATTATGTCATGAAACAAACCCTAGGACATGAACTACCTGTTCATCTGCCTAGTCGTCTTGGGGCTACTAACCCTACGGTGACATCAACCAATCGCGCGATAATTCGAGGACTTGCACCCCGGGAGCTCCTTCGTCCCCCCATTGCTCACACCACACGACCATTTCCCAAAATCAACAACCAATCCACCATTCACAATTCACAATTCATAAATGTCATTCACATGCGCACATAAGTAATAAATATATCCGCACTCCATGATCCACCTAATAAAATTCTATCGTGGCATGAATCAATGCATTTAAACACATTAATGCAATTTCACAACTCATGTCAAACATAGCACAATAAGATGATGAATCTATATATAAACATTAAAATGCATAAATGAAGATTCTTAAACTCACACGATACCCCAATAAATCCCTACCTCAACTTGATAAAATATCCAGTAAAATACCAACAATCAAAACAATATGGTTGTGTAGAGAATGAATAAACGGACGGTTCTCCCTTCACGCCTTCATTTGTACCCTGTTATGCCCGAAACCAATTAACACATATTGAATAATTTTTATATACATAACCATAATTATTTTTATAATAATATTTTCCAATAAAAATTCTGATATATATAAATATCTACTCAAAAATATTCGGAATTAATAGACAAAATTTAGCTACTTAATTAAGAATCGAAAAGTTCGGTTTCGAATACTACCGTAAAACGGACAGCAGGTAATCTATGATTTTTAGAAAAATCTACAGGTTTGATAAAAATATGAAATTTACAAGATACACTCCAAATTTCTACGTAGGTCTACTGTAAAATTTTCATAAGCTTTAATCAAAGGACAGTGGTCCAAAATAATTATAAAAGACAGCTTTCCTAACAGTTCCGAAAACTGAACACTCTTTACTCCAAGATTTTTACAAACCTATCCATGAATTATATGACTACCGAAATCTCCAGATTTACATCTTATATACTCAAGATCAGGTGATAAAATTATAACTACAAAATTAGAATTATAGATAGCTCAAATCGGTAACACAAGTTCCGGTTTTAAACTACGATTAAAACTGAACAGTTACTACTCAACAATTTTTATTACCAGTATAAATTAACTTACAATTCTTGATCTTCAGAACATATGTCCTAGACATATACAAAATGTTATAATAAAAGTTTCAATATTTATAAGAATACGAAACCATATGAAACAACTGGCTAAACCGAAACCGAAATCGGATCAGCAAGCAGTAAAATATCACTGGACAGCCTACTTCCGTGATTTTTAGAAAATTAAAAATTTATCTAAATGATCTGAAATTTTGAGAGATGATAATAGACATATACAAAAGCATACTGTAAAAGTTTCAAAAATTTATAAATAATTTAACATGGTCTATAAATTTCTCAAACCGAGTAAAAAAAAACTACCCGGTCAACGACAAAAATGAAAATTTTACAAAACGTAGGAATGAACCCAAAAATTCAAATCATGAAATTCTTAATGCACGAAAACACATGCAATGCCACGTAATGCACAAGATAAAAATATATATATTAACCGAAGAAAAAAAAAATATTTAAATTAACCCGGTCATTACATCAGAGGTCTTAATTCCTCTGACAAGCAGAATGAAATAAAGAGGCTCATCAAAGAGCATCAACTTCAACTGATTGCTATATTAGAAACTAAGGTGCAACCTACCATGGCTTCTTCTATCCACCAGGTTATTGCCCCCAACTGGGATATCATCAACAACTACTCCCATTCTTGTATGGGAAGAGTTTGGATTCTCTTTAATCCTCTATGCATGAAAGTGGTGGTTAACAAGACCACTAACCAAGTTGTTCACACTACCATCACTGATGTGTGTAATCAAACTCAGTTTCATGTATCCTTTGTTTATGCATTCAACATTGCTCGTCAAAGAAGGCATCTTTGGTCTGATATTTCTTTCATTGCTCAAACTTTTAATGGCACTCCATGGATTGTTGCTGGAGATTTCAACACTATTCTGCATCCTTGTGAAAACTTTGGTGGAGCTGGGAATTGGAACAATGTCATGATCGAATTCAAGGACTGCCTCAATACATCAGAAATCTCTGATCTTAGATCCAATGGGATATACCACTCTTGGTCTAATAAGAGAGGAGGAAGCTACAACATCTCAAGGAAGCTCGACAGAGTCTTAGTCAATGACAATTGGATAAGTCACTTTCCTCTTTCAGATTGTACCTTCCTTCCCTATGGAGCATCTGACCACTCACCTATGGTCATTAAGCTTGGTAACACAAAGCCAAAAAGAGCAATTCCCTTTAAATTCTTTAATTTTCTTGCTGAGCATAGCGATTTTCTTGCTACTGTTGACAGAGTTTGGAAGCAGGATATTACAGGTACAACCATGTATCAAGTTACTCAAAAACTCAAGATTCTCAAAAGGGAGCTGAAGCTACTCAATAAGAAGGATTTCAGTGACATATCTTGCAGAGTGAATGAGGCCAAAGTTGCTCTAGACAACTGCCAGATCCAACTTGACCACAATCCAATTGATGAGAACCTTAGAGAGAATGAAATGTTGTTGTTGTCCCAATACACTAAGCTGGCCAGAGCTGAAGAAACTTTCTTCAAACAAAAAGCAAGGGTCAATTGGCTCAAGGAGGGGGATAGAAACACCAAATTTTTCATGAGGAATTTCAATTCTAGATGTAATAGGAAGAAGATTTGTACCCTACAACTCAGAGATGGTACTGTTATAGACTCTTTGCCCACCATTAAGACTGAAGTTGTCTCTTTTTTCATGAGCTTTTGGGCACCCAATATATGTCTTACCCTGGTATTCAGAAATTTGAGGATGTCTACAAGAAAACTATCCCTAGTGAATGTATGTCTTCTCTTACTGAAATACCTACAATTGAATCCATTACAAAATGTTTCTTTGATCTAAATCCATCTAGAGCCCCTGGTCCTGATGGGTACAATGCTCTATTTTTTAAGAAAGCCTGGAGTGTCATAGGTAGTGATGTTTCTAAAGTTGTCCAAGAGTTCTTTCTAAATGGTCAGTTGTTGAAAGTGATCAACTCAACTTCTCTCACTCTCGTTCCTAAAACTTCTAATCCTTCATCAATGAATGACTTTTAGACCAATAGCTTGCTGTAATACCATCTATAAGGTCATTGCCAAGCTGATTGCGATGAAACTGCAGCCTTTGCTTCCTCTCTTTATTGATAAAAGCCAAACAACCTTCATAAAAGGTAGAAGAATAGGTGATGGGTTCTTACTAGCTCAAGAACTTCTTCATGGCTACCACCTATCTACAAACATTCCTAAGTGCACAATGAAGATTGATTTACATAAGGCCTATGATTCTATCAGCTGGGAGTTTCTCATTGATGTGTTGAGAGTTCTCAATTTTCCACAAACATTCATTGGTTGGGTACAAGCTTGTGTATGTACTACTTCATTCTCCATATCTATTAATGGGGAACTTGAAGGGTTCTTTAAGGGTGCAAAAGGTATCAGACAAGGGGATCCCCTTTCCCCTTTTCTGTTTGTTTTGGTTATGGATGTGCTATCCTCTACCCTCCACACTGCTATTGATAATGACCCTCTCTTCATGTACCATTAGAGATGTCAGAAAACAAAACTCAGCCATTTATGCTTTGCTGACGACCTTATGGTGTTCTGCCATGGGGATCCTCACTCTCTCAAAGTTCTCTTTGATGGCATTCTCAAATTCTCTTCCTTCTCTGGCCTTACCCCAAACTGCTCTAAAAGCCAAATATTTTTTTCTGGAATCAGCCATGAGGCTCAGTCTAGTATGCTTCAGATTGTAGGATTTGGCCAAGGAAACTTTCCCTTTCGATAGTTGGGGCTCCCTCTTACCTCTACTAGAATCAAAGCCAATGAATTCAAAACAGTAGTTGAGAGGATCACAAGTAGAATCAATTCCTGGAATGCTAAGCTTTTATCTTATGCTGGAAGAGTTCAACTTATCAAAACTATCCTCATTAGTATCCATACTTTCTGGAGCTCTTCTATTGTTTTTCCTCTTCAAATGATAAAGGATATCAATGAAACCCTTAAGAAGTTTATGTGGACTGGGCATGAGATGAAACAACATGGGGCAAAGGTCAATTGGATTCATGTTTGTAAACCCAAAAAATTTGGAGGAATTGGGCTACCTAACTTGCTCCATCTCAATAGAGTTGCAAGTTTAAAACAGATCTGGTATCTTTTTAAAGACAATGGGCAATCAATTTGGTTTGACTGGGTGCATGAGAACCTCATCAAATCTGGCAGTTTTTGGAAGCTCAAGTCTTCAAACCTTAGCTCTTGGAACTAGAGACGGTTGTTAAAAATCAGAGGTCTTGCAAAAAGCTTTATATTCCACCATGTGGGAGATGGGAAAGATACATCTCTTTGGTATGACTTCTGGCTACCAAAAGAGACTCTAAACTCTCTTATGGGTGGTGGGAATGAGGCTACTGACGTTTCTAGATGGAGCAACAAGAAGGTAGACTATCTCGTGAGAAGAGGATGTTGGAGAATTCATCCATCATTGTCTAGAAAATTTCCTGTGGGGTGCTTTGATTCCCTTCCCACCATTTGTAATGGAACCAAGGATTGGGTCACTTGGAAGCTTTATGAGAATGGTAGTTTTCATTTTAAAACCACCTTTGATGCTCTTCTTCCCCCCCTTACTACTTGTCCATGGCAACACTCCTTATGGTTTCAACACCATATTCCAAGTCATGCCTTCATCACATGGATTGCTCTTCAAGGTAAACTTAGAACTAAGGACAAGCCTGGCATACCTTCTGGCTCCTCTCGTCTTTGCTGCCTTTGTGGTGTTGCACATGAAAGGCATGAACACTTGTTCTTCAAGTGTAACTTCTCATCGAGGGTTTGGCAGTGGTGCCAGCACAGATGTGGCATCTTCTTAGGGGACACATCTTACCTAAGTATCATTAAATGGATGTCCGAAATGTGGAATGAAGATACTTCCCCTATCGGAGCAACTATCTTTCGTCTATGCTTTGCCTCATCTATCTACTTTATTTGGCGCGAAAGGAATTGCAGACTTTTTGGGCTCAAGTATACATCTTCTAAGAGAGTTATCTCCAACTTGGAGGAATGCATTAGGCTCAACCTCATGTCCCTGAAATTTAAAAATTCCAGGAGCTATAGGGAAGTTGTTGCTGCTTGGTTCTTACCAAGCTCAATTTTTGAAGTTCCTACTGGAAGGGTGCAGGCTCAATAGCCTCAAATGTGTGCATGGTTTTGGTGGTTGATGCATGGTGCATAGATTGATGCAGACTCTCGGTTGGTTGCTAGAGGGATTGCTTGACAACTTAGTATTTGGTTGTTCGTGGTTGATGACTGATAGTTGTTAGGCTTGATTTTGCTTCTTGGAAGCATTGCTAGTTCCCTAGTTGGTTCCTTTCAATCCCTGTTAGGGTTTTGTTTGCTAGCTTCTTAGGTTAGCTTTGTTTCGTAATGAAGTCGTGTCCTTTCTTTCTTGGGTTCGCCCTCTTTTGTATTTGTTTGGTTCTGTGTTTAATAAATTTGATTTACCTAAATAAATAAAAAAACAAAGGACTATATAATTGTTTTTTGAGCTAGTAAGCCTATATAGTATATATATTTGCATGAAGAACAACTCATGTAACATTCATGAACAGCACACGTTCTTCACTGCACACCAACCCAACTTGAGACCACACTATAAGCCTTCCATTAATTTGTGCACTTAACAAGAGTGTCATAAAATACTAATAAAAAGTAGTACTTAATTAGCTAGGGTGTTTTAGTGTAGGAAAATAATTAAGTTGATAAAAATAAATGGGGAGTAGTTATAAATTGATGGTGGTGGTGAAAGGAGTGTTGATATTGCTATTGTTGGCTGCAACTCTAGGTGTTGCCATAGACTGCACCACCGTGACGGGGCTGGTCTCGGCTTGCGCCTCCTTCATCACGTATGGCACGCCGGACCCTTTTCCGGGATCACCATGTTGTGATGCTATGAAGGCCATGAACAGCATAGGTTATTCGATCGAAGAGAGGAGATCGGTTTGCAGATGCTTAATGGGCCTTATCACCAATTACAACCCTAATGCCACTGCTGTAGCAACCTTGCCTGGTTTTTGTGGTGTCTTTCTCGGCTTCACCATTGATCCTAACACTGATTGCAACATGTAGTCTCTCTCTCTCTCTCTCTCTCTCTCTCACACACACACACACACACACAGACACTTACACTTGGTTTCTCACACACTTGAAGGGAAAGACATAATAGTGATACCAAGACCTTTGGCTAAAATGATATTATGTGATATTATGTAGCTATACGAATAATTACACTTTCATTCCCATAAATTTAGAAGTTATAATAAATATTCCCATGGGATGAAATTTTAATGTGATCAAACCCAATTAATGCTAGGTAAAATTTCTAAAATACCTTCAGATTTATTGTTATGAATATTTTTGCTCCAATCTACTATATTATATTGTTTCATTTTACCTTAATTTGGACACATTAATTGGACAATTACGGACAAATCAAACAAAAAAACCAATTTTTTACACCATAATTGAGAAATATTCACTTTTTCAATCATTGGAATTGGGCTTGGATGACCTAGAGGGGTGAAACTGTAATTATCCGAAGGATACGAATGAAACTGTAATAAATCTTATCTTGAGGGGTGAAAATGTAATTTACCCTTGTTTTTATTAGGATAATAGCAATTATGTGATTTTTATTATTATAGTAGTTCTTATCATTTTGATTTTATTTTTTATTTTTTGTTGTTAAAATTCACTATTTTCATTATTCGTCATTATGCTTTGAATTTCTAATCCTTAAATTAGTATAATTATCAACTATTTGTTTAGACTAAGAAATTTACAGAAATAAAAAAATATTTGTTTCTAATTGTGTGTAATTAGATCGTATTATAAACTTGTATATAAATAGAACAGTAAATTTTTTAATATGGGCTTAAAATATGACGGGCATTAACTAAATTCTCTAGCTCGGCCATCTTTGCTACCTCGACTAAACGAATAGGTCCACGATCCTCTCGACTTGATTTTCAGCATTCTAATACTTACTTATTTTTAATTGCAAATTTATTTCGTAGCCAAAAAAATGTATTTGGCCAATCAGAATTTTTTTTTTATTTTCATGACAAAAAAACCATTGTCAATTGTAGATTTATTTTTATGGTATAAATATTTGTGACAAACTCCTATGTTTTGGTAAAAAAAAATTCTAGTCCGATTAAATTGCATCAAATAATGCTTTATACATATAGTTTTCTTATTGTTTGCGTTTTGTGCAGCATGTATTGAGTTTTGGGAGTGTTAGAGAAGAGGTTTTTGCTCAGAGAAGAGACTAAAATAAAGAGGCCAATGCGACAAATTCGAAACCACTGATCATCTTTTTTTTCTTTTTTTCTTTTTTTTTTCTGTTTTAATGATCTCTATCCATGATCAATGAGCTTGATGTATTGTCATTTAGTATTTGTAGAAGCTTTTACTTGGTGCTTTACTATCAGTTTGACCCTACTTTTTTTTTTGTTGGTTTAGACAAAAAAAAATGTTCAATTGAAATATAAAAAAACCCTTTATTTAGTTATTGTCTTAAAATCACAAAATTTCTTTATTATAGTATTAAATGACTATAAAAAAAACTTTTGTTGATGGTTCAAAACCCTTTATTTTTTTTGAAAGGACAAAACCCTTTATTTAGTTATTGTCTTAAAATCACAAAAATTCTTTATACTAGTATTAAATGACTATAAAGAACATTTGTATCTATTTTCGAATTGATGTTCAGAGAATTCAAGAGAGAAATTATGCTGGAGAGAAGATCGTGAATCGTATAAGTTATAACCTCTCTTTATGACGTAACCTACATACTATAGAAAATTTTCATAGTGCCCATTAAATTATGAAGTTATTAATGTCATTTAATTAAAGTTGACACAATAACCTCAAAATTATTCAATACTATTTTGAATTGTCTAATTATAAAACACCATTCTATGGACCGAAACAGTCAAAGCAATTAGGAGATGGAGACCTGAGATTTTAGAATGTCATCTTCCTTCTTTCTAAGAGAAAATCTTTATTAATCTTTCTTTAATTAGGTTAAACCAACATTTACAAGTATATAAAAAGAGAGTGGCCTACAATAAATGTAACTTCTTATTTACCGAAAAAAAATGTAACTTCTCAAGAATTAAAAGGTTGAACCTCAGGTCCTCAGCTCATGTCATGAAAAAAAAAAAAAAAAAAAAACATCAATCAGCTCACAAAATCACAAATTAAAGCTTAAGCATTTTGAATGTGGGTGTAAAAGAGTAGATGAAGGTATTGTATGTTTAAAATAAATTATTTGTATTCAATAAAAATCGAAGATAACAAATGGCTAGAAAAAAAAAAAATCATTCTCCTTGGCTGTATAGTGAAAAGAAATAATATATGCATATACGTATATCTAGAGTGGCTCACGACCACTTATTATATGGCTAAACATATCTAAGACATATTGGTTAGGCCAAAACGTAATTGAATTTAGATTTTAAGAAATAAGAAAATACATGTGGATTGAATTTAGGTTTTAAGAAATAAGAAAATATTTGTGGATTCATTCATCATGTTCCGCTATCATTTTTTTTTTCCGGTGAATATCATGTTCCATTATCTTCTTAGTAACAGTACAAAAAAATAGATTGTTCGTGACAAAATCCAACTAAATAGATTATTTGTGCCAAACTTTTATGATGGAAGAAATATTTGTACAAAAAAATATATGTATTTTTATGACGCTCGTGAATATGTAATAATTATTTAAATATTTGTAACAATTTTTTTATTACTCACAAATAACTTATTAATAATGACACTTTTTAATTAATTTTACTCATTCAGTGGCTAAAAATTTGTAACAAGCTTACCCAAGAATAGTTTCACTATCATATGAACAAATGCAAAGTTTACTTTTGCAAAATTGTTATATTTTGATTTTTACAAACATATTTTTTTCAAAATTTAGGTCACGTGTCCAAATTATATTTGACAGAGAGAACAAACTTTTGACATAACCCAAATATTATTCATACAAATAAAGGTACTGATTCTGCTGAACAGATATCGATGACTACAACATTTATTAATACAACTATGCCAGACACACCATGAGTCCCTTCGCAATTTGCAAATCCTTTTCTAGCTTTTGGCTCATAGCACCAACTCAAATGTAACTAAAATTATACCTGAAGTATATAAGAGTACGTAAAATAAATTAATTTGCTAATTCACCTATAATATTCCTAGGCCTACAAAAGCGACATTGGTGTTATACAGTAACCAGTTATACACAAGTTACTTTCTTCTTACACGCCATATCATATGGTCATCAATTGACATGAATATATATATATATATATATATATATGTAGTTATATATATACGCAGGGCTCCCAGTGGCTTTGAGCACAAGAACAGCAATTCATTCCACTCTCTGTTACCACATATATCTTTATACACAAATTACAATTACAATGCTGACATGTATTGCTGAACCTAGTGCATCCTTAATTACTACTCACAAATTGACAGTGCCTGCATTAGAAATGAACTAATTTCTGTACTACTCATGCTGCAGATAAGCAACTGGCTTAGCACAAACATTTCAATCCACTGTCAGTGCAACTGCAAGGTGATATTACCAACTTTTCGACCTGTATTGTAATCCAACTTAATCATTTACCGGTCTTCATTTCCGCACTCTTTCCTAAGGTTTAGCTATTCTCGATTCTCCTCCATAAAAAAACTTATGACTTGTATCCTACAAGGCGTTCAGGGAAGTTGAACGCAAACACTACGCATCAAGGCAACCGTCTTTCCCATATTCTCATCTTTCCTTCGAAGAATTACCTCAACTTGTCTTCTACAAGGCATCATGGAAATCGAATGCAAACACTATGATGCAGCAACTGCAAATTGCTTTGGAACAAATGATACAGGCCCCAGGAAAGATTCGGAAAAGGAAACTAACACCCGATGACAAGCCAAAGCAGAAGCTTTGACAAACATAACAAAGGAAGCCCAATAGAACCTCAGCATCAATACAGGATCTCTCCTTGCGGAGTCTAGTATCCTAAAGAAGATCAGTTTGAGCCGACGATCTCTGAGGATGGAGTGATAATCATAATTGGGTGTGGCTAATCTGGATGATGAGAAAGGATCTATGTTTTTGTCCCCACTTGCCAAACTCACTGAGGAATCATACTGAGTTGTGGTCTTACCTCCTCCGAGAACTTCAAACGACCATTGATACATAATGTCTGCAATCACCCTGCAAAGTTGTTGGCGGAAAAAAACGGCCTCCTTGGAAACCATTGCTCGAACTAATGCAGCTCCATCCTGTTCATCAAAATGCTTAGTTAGTTTGATGTTCCGAACACGAAAATATGAAAGACTGGGGCATGTTGGTTAAATTTTCTGAAAACAGAATACCTTTTTCAGAGAACTATAAATAGTAGTCTGAAGACAGGCCCTTTTAGACTCAAATCTTCCTGTAAGTTTTAATGAAACCAATTAACCTAAAGAATTCTGTTACTTATTCTCTCTCAAAACGGCAAACAAATATAAGAAAAGTGAACTAAAGAAGCCCTTGGTTGTATAGTTAGTAAAATAAGCTGTATTTTTTCCTGCCCATTCACTACCCATCCATCAGTCATATGGATACAGGCACGCTTATGAAACCACAACAATCATCCATCCAGATGAGACATAATGTTGACATGTCCCAATTCCCATTTTCATTGAGTTTTTATGTTGAGCCCTTATTTTTGTTCGGAAGAGTTATGGTAAGAAATGAGGAAGGTAGTCTTGTATAGTCTAAGATACTAAAATTTAGGAAGTAGATAGAAGATTGGTTTTTGCTTGAAACTGTCAATAATGAGCATTGTATATTGAGAGATGACAGAAATCCTGTCCCCATAAGAGAACTGCATAGCTGAGGGTTTCCCATTGGTTACCTAACACGAGACTTGAAGCTGGTTAGTGGAGATAGAGAACACCTTGGGTGATTCGGCAAGAGGAGATCGAGCACTCTTGAGCAATAGGGTTGCATCGCTATTGTTTCACAAATATACTGATCCCAGGACGATTTGGGTATCAAGTCTTTTCTACTTTTTGTTTCTCTATGCTAGTATGCTTCCATACGCAAAACAAATTGAGAAGATGGTTATTTCCTATGAAATCAAAATAATCACGTGTCTAATTGACGCATACATTTCCCTTAGGTGAAGTAATGAAACTAGCACAACATCAAATCACCAGTTGACCATCTATATTACTAAAAGAAAAGCTATCTGGCAGTTGAGTCATTAAGACTCCATAGTAATTAACAACCGTGAAATAAAAATCTGTGATTCAATTTCGTTTTCAAGAAATGACTTCAATTTCAGGTAAATAAAAAAAAGAGCTTAGGGGCATATCACTAATATATATTATTAAGTGGGGTGGGGAGGATAGGGATACTAGAAGTCCCAGGGGCCAATCTTCTCAGAAGAGGGGTATCTGGCTTGAGGAGAAATATTAAATGGGTAAGGAGGGAGATCAAGTGATGCAATTGTCTAGAATTAAAGCCTATTGCCTACTCAGAATATTCTTCTGAATGACACACTCATCTTCCCTCGATTTTAGTTTCTTGGAATAACCACGATTAGGGGCATAACACTAATATATATTAAGTAGGGTGCAGAGGATAGGGGTCAGTAGAAGTCCCAGGATACAATCTTCACAGGAGGAGTATCCGGCTTGAGGAAAAATATTAAATGGATAAGGAGAGATATCAAGTGATGTAAGTTGTTTAGCATTAAAACCTATTGCCTACTCAGAATATGCTTCTGATGGTATACTCATCTTCAGTCGACTTTAGTTTCATAAAATAACCATGATATTTCGTCAGCCACCACCATCCAGATACACACGATACTTGACTAGGAAGAAATCATTATAGTACCTCTAGCACTCAAAAAGGCCAATTTAACTGCTGGTTCGGCACTCCTGCCAGCACGGTGATGGGAGCAGTGGTATGGTACAAACCAAAAAAAAAAAATTTCTCTTTGAACAAAATGGCTGGCTCTAATAAAACCTGGTTCTCATACTTGCAATTTAAACGTCTACCATTGTACTAAGCAACAGCTCCTCACATCAGCCTAGCCTCATAGGATTAACAATAGTAGTATTTTTAAAGAGGGTGGGTCGGGGGGATGTCAAGCTGAAAGGCACTCACCGCAGTCACTAGGAGTCTTCTCAGCACACCACCATCTTTAGAAGGTAAAAGCCCGAGGACCAGCTTTGCAATGTCAATTACACCAGTGGCTCCACTTGGTAAATAATTAACAGTAGTTTCACTTTTTGATGCTAATACTGGATGCAACCTCTTCCTGGAGATAAATGCAGGATTAATTGCTTAACGGAATGGAAAATTTACACATGTTTCCGACACAATAACTGGTGCGACTAAAAAGAGAAGTCTTGTGCAGAACAGTAGGGACACAGTAGTGGTGCTAGCCATGGGCAATGTATACAAATAAGGATGTGCAAACTTACTGGTTTCTGGTGAGAGTACACAAATTATCAATATTACAGAAATGCATTTTTCTGGTGATTCAGACATTCTTGTCTTTTAAGATGCTAGCAAACTAAAAAGGACCAAACCTTGTTAGACCTCTCATGAAGTGCAAAACATAATTTTTTATTTTTTTTTAATATGTATCATAATAAGATAATGTCACCTATGTCACATTACTACATTAGTCTTAAAACAAAGAAGTTAACTTCTAACCAGTGTAAAATATTTATTAGACCCCTTGCAACCGAATCATGAAAATATCTGAGTCAAATTTGGGGCATTAACTCCTGAGCATAATTGCAAAACAAGATTCAGTTTTCTGATCCCTAATTACTGTAAACAAGAACTAATCGAATTGTGTTGGGTAAGTAGCTTGAAGTACAATGGAAACTGGAATAAACTAACAAAGAACGTAAAATTGCTGGAAGAGTATATGTGAGAGCATTACGATGCAGATATAGAAGACATATACGCACACATATCTTATGATTTCCAACTTAAGATACAGCAAAAGTAGAGGTGCTAGATACATGTACCTAGTTGTCCCTACTCTTAAGAAAAGAGCAAGCTTTTGCCATTGAAATTCTCTCCTCCTGTTTAATACAACCTGACAAGAACAAATAGATTAAACAAACAACACAAGATGCCAACAACCTAATAATATCTTCCTAACAACTGTAGCAGTTCATAGCAAAGAAATCGAGTTCCAGTATAGAAATCATTAATGAGAATGAGTATAAGGATATATCAGGATGGAGACCTCATGTAGAAGTCAGGAATTGGGTTAAAACTTAAAACCATTCTTAGTAACTATTAGTGTCTTCTACTCCCTATAAAAACTATGTGCCTACTCTCGAACTATACAGATACAACAATTGGATGTGATTATTTAGCAGGGATGACTTGGATTATTATATTGCGTGGACTTGGCACATGGTTCCAATCCCTGTTACAGAGCACCTAAATACAGTAGGGCTCACATCAAAGATTTTCAATTTCTAATAAATACGAATAAAATGGGAGAAAGAATTCTGTCATCATAAAGGTTATTGAACAGATCTAAGAGCATAACATGGTAAAATCCAGTAAAAAGTAGCAATACAGTTGAGCAAATAAAGCATCGCATACCGAATGTAATATTTTCCTTGTAGCAGCTGAATTATCAGTGAGAAGTTTGTTAACAACATAAGGGTATGCAGCCTCAAACGTCTTAAAATTTGGATCCGCGGCCACTGCCAATCCTGAGAATAAAAGTAACACACACACACACACACACACAGATACTCAGTGTAAGTTGACCAGGAGATAATTATTAGAAGAGAACATGAAAAAGGTTCAAGATATAAGAACATAATCAACATTGTCATGGCCAACCATATTCTAACAGCAGTTTGGTTCAGCTAGAAAACCCCAGATGGCAGTTCTAACTCTTTTTTCTTATCACAAGAAATAGCAAACAAGCTTGGTATATACTTTTTATCTCTAGCAATTTGTCCGAGTTTCCAATGATATGACATGTCAGAAAGAAGAGTCCATTGATATGTGCAATGAATCAAAGTTATCAAACCTCAGGTTGCCAAGTATATCGGATCACATCTAAGGGTACACTATTGGTATAGTTCAATTAAACAAAAATAACATCGGATAATGACCTTGATAGTGTTTACAAGAGAAATCTATCTTAATTACCATATGTTATAAAAAGCATATGCAAGACAATAAAGTAATACGGGTTGACAATGCTAGACAAAGATGTATGTACACAGATATTTGGATTCCTATCGGACTTGCAACTTTGAAAACTGAGGGAACATGAAACTTGATAGTCTTACCTTCCAAGGAAGCGAGAGAGCGTAGGACTAGCGTATAGTATGGTGGCATCCGGAAATGATACTTGAAGGCAACAGACCATATTTTACCCAGAACCTTCAAAATAGGTGCGGCAACAATCAGCCAAGTACTTGCACAAATACAGTATCAACACACGTGGTATGCATAACACCAACAGACAATATGTCAACTTTATACTTTCCTGCTATAATACTTCCTTAGAAAAAGTAAATGCATAAAAATAGGAAGAAAAAAAAAATTAAAGAATCCCATACGAAAATACTTTGAGTACAGTTATTAAAGTACGTTTTTCTGCGAGGGTGCATTTCGCAGCACTGTATTGGGGCTTCAGGTTTCGATTTGGAAGCTCCGATTGAAAATTCATTGTTTAGATGGCACAAAATAATGAGATTCGTGAATGCACTATATTCCAAAACATTCCCAATCAACTAATTGAATCCTACAAAATAAAATTGTGATTTCACATACGAAATCTTTTTGAAATTTCAATCCCATAACTAACCTCTCTATCCGACTCTCCACGACTACACATTTAACACCACCTCTTTACATCTTTCTAGAAACACAAACATACATAACTATATATAGACAAGCATAAATACATACATACTCACACACATACATATACGTTTATACATATACATAATACATATACATATTTCCATGTATACATACATAAACATACAGCGAAGGATCTAGAAATTCATATGAGAGGGGCTGAGTTAAAAAATAAATGGTGGGGGCAGATAAAAGATATGCTAAATTTTAGTGGGGGCATAATCATAAAAAAACGAGGCTAATTATAAATAGGATAAATTTTGTGGAAAAAAAGTAAAACAGAAAAATTTCAGTGGGGGGCACCACCCCCACTGGTCTCATCAGTCATCACATGTCCATGCTTGCATACATACAGTATTACCTCCAACAGTACATGACATGACAGAACAATAGTGACAAGCACAATCAAGACATGATTCTCACCCTCCTGAACTTGACATCAGGGATTCCGTCTTTAAACTCCACTTCTCTCAAGGCATCGTTCCAAGTCCTGAGTCATTTATTTTAATGACACGGACTTGAACTGTAGCCTTTTCAGTAAAACGGATCAAACTGATTATTATCAAAATGATACAAACTGTTTCGAAGACCCAACATTCATTTTATTTTATTTTGCATTGATCTTTTTCATTAGTTGATATAAATATCAGCTATGTACTGTTTGTAAAGCGATGAAAACAATGATAACTTGATGTATGCTTTAACAAACCCATAACTAAGAGTCAGAAATTTGCATGGGCATTGATGACCAAAAACATATGAAATATGAAAGTTTTGAGATCAAGTGGAAATTTGTCCTCCAGCCAGACAGAGTTAAGTAGCGTAATAGTTCCTGAAGTACTAAAAGATCTTTACTAAAGACCATCACTTTCTAGTGATGTAAATGTTAAATTGGACCCTGTTAAAAGCGGACGTCAATATTGAAGACTCAAAATAGGAACCGGACCGCAAATAAGCATCAAACCAAATTTCTAGTGGCTACTAAGAATATTATTTTACCTGTTTTTTTTCAGAAAGTATGGCTAGTGAGAATTTTATTTTTCGCTAAAATGTAAATCAATCAGGAGTTATCTGGATGCAGAAAAACCTAATTCTTGCTAAACATATAGTATTGCCTCCAACTGTACATGACATAACAGAACAATAGTGACAGGCACAATCAAGACATGATTCTTACCCTACTGAACTTGACATCAGGGATTCCTTCTTTAAACTCCACTTCTCCCAAGGCGTCTTCCAAGTCCTGAATCAGTTATTTTAATTCAGAAGTCAGTTGTATCACATAGTGAAAAAAGAAGAAAGTTAGTTGTATAAGTGGTAGTTCAAAGAAATGTGGTTTGAGAAAAACCATATATACTTAACCAGTAATTCTCATTAGCATATAATACTTGAGCAATAGTAGAGTATAATTTAATGTTCCATTGTCCAAATAGGCAAATACACTACATAAAGAGGAATATCATGAAAGTTACACAAGTAAATACAAGGAGGTAAATAGATGGACGTATTACCATGGTAACACGCCGAATATTAGTTCCTGGTCTCACAACATCCATATCAGTCAGAGCTTGAACGAGGGATGCCCAATCCCCATTTACTATGTGCACTATGGATGCAAGCATGGCAAGTTGATGCTTCTTTTCCATTCGACAAAGTAAACCAAAATCCAGAAACCTACCACACAAAAACTACAACAGATGAGTAAAGAGCCACAACATCCTACAAGAAATCAAATGATTAGTTGTAGACAATTTTAATATAGGAAATCAGCTTTTATTTGTTCTCTCTTTTTTGGGGTGTGGTGAGAGAGAGAGAGAGATGTACCCCAGTTGCCCCGTTGATGTGTAACGCAAGTTTCCAGGATGTGGATCAGCATGTAACAAGCCAGTTTCAAGGAGCTGGACCAATGATGCCTCCACTCCTTTGCTTACCTAGAATAGTTAAGTCATAAAGCCAGATTTAAGTTTTGGGTTAGATCATAGCAGTGATGTATTTCAAACAGTGCATTCCCTATAAAGACAGCAAGGGTCTCTATATAAATAAATTTAATTCAACTTAAACTGAGTCAATAATTTGGGGCTAGGCCACATCATTTGTAGATTAAAACATAAAATCTTTTTTCTACTACCACGACCCCCATTTGCTCTTCCTTGCCCTCCCATCTCCTTGTAGAGCCTCAACTTACCATACGATACATATCTGTAGGATCTTAAATGGTTAAGCTGATTAAAATCTAAATTGAAGTTCAAGCACTACATATTGGCCAGATCAACAACGCATGGAAAGAGCGTATGATGCAACTCATTATTACGCACCAGATCAAGAAGCCGTCTTTTAGCGTCACTGTGCTGCCTTGCTGAATATCTAGAACCTTCATCAATTGACTTTTCAGTAGATATGGAGAGTAGATCATTTGGACTGTCACCAAGCATCCACTCCATAGTTAAGACTCTCTTTCGACTCAAATGCTGAAAAATTTTTGGAACACGGATAAACTGATAGGGGGAATGAGCTTCCTGTAGAGACAAATACAGATAGTGAGAAGCCCATTGCATTTAACCCATAATGTTACTAGGAAATAGAAATCAGTTGTTCTTGTTGTCAGAGACTTATTTGTATTAGTTTTTATCCTACAGGGTACCAATGTGTAATTACTGAAACTTCTTATTATAAATAGAATGTGGGGAGAATGGATGAATTAATTCATTTCATTCTTTCTAACTTCCCCGTCTCTCTCTCTCTTTCTCTCTTCTATCTCTTCTTCTTTCTTCTCTACAATCTTAGGGTTGGTTATCTCATTAATCTAACATGGTATCAAAGCATGGTGTATAAAGCTTTAGGGTATGGAAGTGAAACCCTAGGGCTATTTTCTATAAACCCTAGTGTGTATGAAGGGTTTCTTGGAGACAAGAAGTGTTAATCACAAATCTGCAGTTTTGGCTTGTTGGTTCTGGCTCGTTGTTCTCGCGCAAATCTGCAGCGGTGTTCTCTACTGTTTAGGTATGAACTACTTATTTTGTGACTACTTGTAGTTGTTTGAATGCATTGTTTGGAGTATGAATGTGCTAGAGAGGTGGGTCTCTAGAGTGTTATTGCGTTGCTTTTAAGGTGTGTGCCCATAAGCTGAATGTGGTAGAGAGGTGGTTCTCTACAGTAGTGCAGTAGTGTTGTTACCAGTGCCCTTAAGGTGTTTGATAAAATGTCTGAAGTAACTTCAGGAGGAGGTATTTCTTCCAAAGGTGGTTCTTCGACGATGGGAAATAGTGATTATCATTCAGGGCTTTGTATTACAACTGTGAAGAAACTAATTATATGCAGTGGGCTCAATCTGCACGAATGTATATTACCGGGCGTAGGCTGATTTCTCATATTAATGGGACTGTTTCATACCCCCCCCCCCCCCCCCCCCCAGGAAGATCCTAAGTTCAATGATTGGGATGCTGAAAATGCCTTAGTTATGACGTGGTTATTACAGTCGATGCAACCACAGATTAGTAAGGGGTTCTTGTTTGTGAAAACAGTAAAGGAGTTATGGGATGCTGTTAAAGAGACCTATTCTTCTGTAGGTAATTTCGCAAAGTTGTATGAGCTTCAATAAGACATTGCCAAATACAAACAGGAGGAACTCTCTCTCACATCCTACTATCATACTCTCTGTGACAAGTGGGAATAATATGATCATTACCAGGAATATACACCATTTTGTGCCACGGATGTAAAGGCATTTCGGGCCATGGTAGAAAGGAACCGCATCTATGAGTTCTTGGGTGGTCTACACCCACAATATAAGAATGCTCGGGTGCAAGTATTGGGGAGATATCCTGCACCTAAGTCAATTCGGGAGGTGTTTTCATACATTCAAACCGAGGAAAGCAGGAGGAAGGTTGTGTACATTAAGGCTGATCCAGAAGTGGGGATTTCTGAAAAGGCTGTTTTTGCCGCCCAACAATGGAGCAAAAATGTTCCCTACAAGGGAGGGAAACAAGATGATAAGAGCAACTTGAAGTGTGATCATTGTGGTCGTACTTTTCACACTGGAGAAACTTGTTGGAATCTCTATAGGAAACCTGGTGTGACTGGGGCAAATACTAGGCAAAGACCTCCATCTCGGGGACCACATATGGCACATAATGCACCACATGGGCAGCCTCCTCTCATTAGTAGTCATGGCTATTCGGGACCTGCAAGCAATCTGTTTATACAAGATACTGACTCTCTTCGACACGACATAGCTAATCTTCAAAACAGACTAGCGCAACTTGATCCACAAAACACTGTTGTTGCTTCGTCCCCCACCTCTAATTTTGCTCAGAAAGGTACCTATCATTCAGCACATCATGTTGCCACATCAGGTGCGCTACCTTGGATCATTGATTCAGGAGCCACTGATCATATGACTTCATATAGCCTTTGTTCGGGTAGGGATAAGATTAGAGTGGTTGATGGCACCTTCTCCTCTATTGCGGGGAAGGGCACAATTTCAGTCTCTCCTAATATTACTCTATCCTCCGTTCTTCATGCTCCAAAGCTCACCAATAATCTTCTTTTTGTCAGTCACATTACAAGAAACTTGAATTGTAGCGTCACACTTTTTCCCTCTCATTGTGTTTTTCAGGACTTGAATACGAGAAAGATGATTGGGAGTGGACGTGAGGCTAATGGCTTGTACTTGCTGGACGATAGGCCACTTTCTTATTATGCTGCAAATCACACTAGTGTTAGGATAGTAGTGAAAATAAAAATCTATTGATGCAATGGCATAACAGACTTGGGCATGTACCCATTCCTGTTTTGAAGCGTGTGCTTCCTCAGTTTGCCTCTTTTGTACCTTTTGAGTTAAATTGTGAACCTTGTATTCTTGCAAAGCAATGTCGTGTTCCCTATCGCATTAGTTTTAATGAAACTACAGCTCCTTTACAACTTGTGCATTCTGATGTGTGGGGTCCTGAACCTATTACCTCATTACTTGGTTTCCGATACTTTGTTGTGTTTGTTGATGACTTTACTCGGTATACTTGGCTTTATCTTATGAAGGCTAAAAGTGAAGTTCATTCCATTTTTAAGAATTTTCATATAATGGTATGTTCCCAACTTGATTGTTCTTTAAAAATACTTCGGTCTGATAACGGAGGGGAATTTATGCATGGTGGTCTTACCTCATTTTTTGTTGATAATGGGATTATCCATCAAACATCATGTGTTGATACCCCGCAACAAAATGGTGTCGCTGAACGTAAACACTGTCATATCACCGAGGTGACTCGGTCTCTTCTCATAGGTATGGGAGTGCCTAAACCTTATTGGGTTGATGCCACCTTAACTGCTGCATATCTTATTAATCGTATGCCTTCTAGGGTTCTAGGTGATAAAACTCATGTATCTGCCTTGTATCCTAACTCCCCTTTGCTTATCGTCCCTCTGAAAGTCTTTAGTTGTGCCTGATATGTTCACATTCATCATTGGACGGATAAAATGGACCCTAAAGCAGTCCAATGCGTGTTTTTAAGGTACTCCGCCACTCAAAAAGGGGTATCGTTGTTATAATCCTACCACTCGTCGTCGATTTGTTTCAATGGATGTTACATTCTTTGAGTCTGCTCCTTTTTTCTCCGTTGCCCGGGATTATCTACAGGGGGAGCCTCGTAGTATAGAGAACCCATCCTTCACCCGAATGTCCTCTTCCATTACCCGTTCTTACTCAGGGTGAGTTTATGTTTGTGTCTACTACTACTAATACTAATGATTTGCAACAGGGAAAAGTGTCAATTGTTTATACTAGAAGAGCAAGACAAACCATTGCCTCGTCCCATGACCAAAAAGTCTCTCTTGATCCAAGTATTCCCTCAGCTGATATTGATGTTCCTATCACCCTTCGTAAGGGTGTTCGTGAATGTACGAAACATCCTATATCTCATTTTGTATTCTATAATGCCTTGTCCCCAACATATCGTGTTTTCACTTCCTCTGTATCGTCTGTCTCTGTTCCTTCTAACGTTTCAGATGCTCTTGATCAAACCCAATGGAAGACAACTATGATTGAGGAAATGGAGGCTCTAGAGAAGAATAGGACATGGGATATTGTTCCATTGCCTAGAGGGAAAAAACCAGTAGGCTGCAAATGGATCTATACAGTTAAATATCAAGCTGATGGAAAATTTGAGAGGTACAAAGCCAAGTTAGTTGCAAAGGGCTTCACTCAGAGGTATGGGATTGATTATCACGAGACATTTGCTCCAGTTGCCAAGATGAACTCTATACGAGTCCTTATTTCATTGGTGGCAAATTTGGCTTGGCCTTTACACCAATTGGATGTGAAGAATGCATTTCTTCATGGTGATTTGGAGGAAGAAGTGTATATGATGATGCCCCCAGGATTCAGACTCGTTAATGGTCGGGACTTAGTGTGCAAACTAAACAAGGTCTTGTATGGGTTGAAACAATCACCACGTGCTTGGTTCGAGAGGTTTAGTACTGTTGTGAAGAGAGTAGGGTATACACAGAGTCAGGCGGATCATACTTTGTTCATGAAAAGGTATTGAGACCGTACCACTGCCCTTATTGTGTATGTTGATGATATTGTTATTACCGGAGATGACCCAGAAGAGATTCAACGTATGAAATCATTCTTGGGAACAGAGTTCGAAGTTAAAGACCTCACATTGTTGAGATACTTTCTTGGAATCGAAGTGTGTAGATCTAAGAAAGAAGTGTTCATTTCTCAGCGGAAGTATGTGTTAGATCTATTAGCTGAAACAAGGAAACTTGGAGCTAAGCCCGCTCAGACTCCTATTGAGCAGAACCATAGGCTCAATGATATAGATGGTGAGATGTTACATGATGTGGGAGTTTTTCAGCGCTTGGTTAGAAGATTGATTTACTTGTCTCTCACGCGTCCAGATATTGCTTACGCTGTCAGTGTGATTAGTCAGTTTATGCATGCCCCACGTACACCTCACCTCGAGGCTACACATCATGTTCCCCGTTATCTCAAGGGGTCGCCTGGTAAGGGGATATTGTTTGGGCGACACGACCACGTACGCGTTGAAGCACATAATGATGCTGATTGAGCGGGGTCTATGACAGACAGACGATCTACTTCGGGATATTGCACATTTGTGGGAAGTAATCTTGTTTCTTGGCGTAGTAAGAAACAACCTGTAGTAGTTAGATCTAGTGCAGAGGCTGAGTTCAAATCCATGGCACATGGAATTTGCGAGTTGTTGTGGCTGCGTACTATGTTAGCCGAGTTGGGCTACCCTGTTCGTGAGCCGATGAATCTGTATTGTGACAACAAAGCTGCCATTAGTATTGCCCACAATCCAGTTCAACATGACAGGACAGAGCACATTGAAGTTGATCGGCACTTCATTAAGGAAAAACTTCGTCAAGGGCTAATATGTACTCCGTATGTGAGCACAAGTGAACAGGTGGCTAATGGGTTAACTAAAGGTGTGAGCAAAACAATTTGGGAATATATGTTAGTCAAGATGGGCATGATAGATATCTTTGCACCAGCTTGAGGGGGAGTGTTGTCAAGGACTTATTTGTATTAGTTTTTATCCTACAGGGTACCAATGTGTAATTACTAAAACTTCTTATTATAAATAGAATGGATGAATTAATTCATTTCATTCTTTCTAACTTCCCCGTCTCTCTCTCTTTCTCTCTTCTATCCCTTCTTCTTTCTTCTCTACAATCTTAAGGTTGGTTATCTCATAAATCTAATAGTTCTCAGCGTCGTCAGATGACAAGAAACTCCAACTTCAAATAACATGAAAAAAAGGATGACAGACCATGTTCATTTTGCTCCATTGAAACATTTACATGATACAAGTGGTTAGGATAGACAACTGACTTCTAATAACAGACATTATCAAATATGAATATATTCCTGCAATCGCAATGGAAAGTGAAATAACCATAGGAAGAGGCATAGTTACAAAACAGCCTACCCAACCCTTTTCATCATAATTTCACAATCTTCAAAATATTCCTCTTGCAAGTTAAATTTTCTAGAGTGATTGAAGTTTCTTTAAATAAAGCAGCCAGACCCTTTTATTGAAAATTTAGAATGAAGTGAAAGTTTGAGACATTTATAACCCCTTAAAAACTAAAACCATAAGAAATAGCAGTTAAACCTAACTAAAGGGAAGAAGGAAAAAAATAAGGTACCATAAACTCCAAAGCATGTTTAGCCTCTAGACCGTAATCCAACTCCCCAACTAAGCCCTTCCCGAGCTCGTCAGCATAAAGGCGAAGGTCACTTTTCCTGTTAGCCATTTTTTGCACCAACCCCAGCTGAAACAGTTGATGAAGTTACTTCAAACATTGATGATGAGTGATGTAAGATGTTGAGCAAGTAGAGGTTGATACAAACCGTAAGGCGAAGAATATAAATATCTCGAACAACCACGTGACGCAAATTAGGGCGTTGAACTTTTACAGCAACATCGAAACCATCATGGGTAATTCCCTTATACACCTACAATGTGTCCCACAAAACCAAGAATAAATACATACATACTTACAAATATATATAGAGAGAGAGAGAGAGAAAGACATACCAAAAAAAAAAAGGTTTATACCAGAATGTGCCTCAACTAAAATCTATCTACAGATACTGTGTGATACATATTATACTTTCACATATATAAGACCACCTGACCGAATGAAGCTGCAGCTACAGGCTCCTCAGAGAGGTATCTAAAGAATGTTTCCACATTAGCCCCTAATTCTTCCTTGATGATCTTCATAGCCATCATCCTGGGAAAAGGAGGGATTTGATCATGCAGCTCGGACAACGCCTGCAATCATAACTAAAGACCAAAAATGAAAAATAAATACAATCTACCAGTATTTGTTTTGATTGACAACATTAAGCATTGAACACTGAACCAGTCTCTACCACTTAGATGCCATTCAACACTTCTCTACCATCATGCTACGACGACTTTGACGAAATCAAGAATGTAATGGACAACTATACAAAAGATTATCCAAATTCCCGGAAAAAGAAATCTACAATAAAGTTTTGAAGTGTTAATGGAATGAGAAGTACAGCGAAAGAGAAGCATGTTAAAACTCTGTCGGTGATCAGTGGGCAACGTTTTGGGTCATAAGACTTGTACAATATATAAGATGCACAGAGATGAATTTTGATAAATAGTTGATATTTGCCAGATGACACACTATATACATATACATATATACATAGAGAGGGAGAGAGGGAGGTTTTTTCATCTAACCTTTGAAATTTCGGAACCAATAATATCCGGCCTGGTGGAAAGGGATTGACCAACTGCATCAAAGAGCAAAGGCATGTAACTAAAATATTGGATAAATTTTGACTGCGGGAAAATGGATTAAAGGGCCCATAGCTATTAAAGGTGCAAGGCACACTAAGGCACTAGAAGTCCTCTAGAGCCTGGGCGCGAGGTGCTAGGCGAGGTGCATGCTTGAGTGAAGTGAGGCGCACAATGGAAAATATAATAAAAAAATAAAATTATTACTAAAACATTTATTCTCTATAAAAAGGCGTAAATGTGGTCAAAGGCGCTCTTGCCTACACTTGAGGCGCAAATCTTGTGCCCCAAGGAGCCTGGAGCCTAGGCGCGCCTTTAACAACACTGAAAGGCCCCAACTTTTTTAACACAATAAAAACAAAATAGGCTTGTACATAAAATTTCCAGAAGGATACAAGTATAAGCAAGAAAAATGGGCAGCTGGGAGTAGCAAAAACACAGGAACTTAGTTTCTCGGCTAAATTTGAATTAATTGCATTCCTTACCTTTAATAAAAGTGGGCCCCAGATTTAGCATGGTTTCCTTCAGCACCACGCCAAAATTGTACTGCAAAATGCTGTTCTCAATATCCTTATCCACACTTGACCTATATGACTTTCTGATTCCTGAGATTCGGATTTTAATTGCAGCAGAAGCAAAGGAGGAAAACACCTTCCAAAAGCAAAATATCCTCAAAATAATTAGCATATATAGACTTATAGTAATATAGCCAATTTAACAGCTGGCTCATACTGATAATTATGGACCTGAAGAATGGTTGACCTGAAGTTTTCACCATACATGGCACACAGCATGAGGTCAACCTTCATCAAATAGGGGTTGTATTTATGCTAAAAATTCAGAAATTTAGCACACCTTCTATCAGGCCTCTCATGTCATTTTAGTAACAGAAATAAAAAGGTTAACTTTGTTGCTATTAAGGAAACAGTTCACTTTAGACATTGAATAAGAAGATAAAATTTCCCTACACAGTCCAAAATAGGAGAATCAAGGCTTCCATGCACACTGTGTGTGGAGAGATGTCAGAACCTAACTTGGAAACACACACTGTTATCTCTACATGTAAACCTTTATTGACAGATCCTTATACTAGCATTCATATAGCTTTCCAACCCAAAAGTATAGAACAGGAAGATTCATGGTAATACATTGAGCTGCTTAAGTTTTTTGAGCAGAAAAGGAAAGGGAATTAAAAAGAGATCTATTTCTGGAGGACAACTAAAACATAAGATGATTTGATAACTGATTCCTGTTTCACTATATATTCCTGTCTGAGAAAAAAGAAAAGAAAGTGATTGGCCTTCTTCGTCACAGCTTTGAAGCAGAATTTGTTCTTAGAGATCAAAATAAGAGAATTTTAAATTGAAATTCAGTGTACCGTACCAAAAAATTGAGTTAGAAGGGCATATTCTAGAAATAATCTGGACGTTTTCTATCTCAAATTTTTTTTGGTTTCAGTCAGAAAAAACTACAAAATTTGTCTTCTCAAATTTTTCACCACTCTCAGGAAACTCATTTTGGAGGCTATTGATCGGTGCATTGCTTAGAACTCAGGTTGATAAGCTTGAGAATGCAAGTTAAGACAAGGGGACCCTTGACTAACAAAAGCCAAAATGAGTAATGACCTCTTTTAAGTGTTTTGACTTTTTCCAGAGAACTTATTCATGCAAATTGTGCCAAATTGCCCAATCTTGTATGGAGCTATCCAAACAACTACAGTTTTTTATTTATTTGCTTATTTGTAATCAAGTACTGCCCAATTTGAATCGAGATAAATCCTCACTCACAAAAATGACGAACAATGCTTGAACTATACAACTCCGCACCTGATTAAGTAAAGAGGCAAAAAAACAGAAATTTAGTTATAAAACATCCAATCATTCAACTATTTTACCTCAAGAAGTCGAAGGACAACTATATGAGGCCTACATCTGAAATAGTCAGCAACTTCTTGTGGATCATAGTCCTCGGGAAGTGGCTTACGCCACTTTTTAGAAAGATACGACAGATAATTAACATATGCTTCCAAGGCTTGGAGATCCGCCACGAACAAATCCACACCAGAAAGTTCTGTAAAATGTCACGATCCAACATTAATGCAAGCTACAGAACAACTAAGCTACTTATGATTTGGTTGGAATGGCATGCATGTGCAAGAACACACAGTCACAGACACACGCACGCAAACACAGAGGACCAAGCCCCATACTTTGGGTAGGCAGAGAATTTTCAGTTAATCTGTGCTTGCAAACTCACGGTATTCAAGTTCACTAAAAATAATCCAAAGGTTACTGATGCTGATTATCCACCTATTCTGTACACTGGCTTCCAAACAATTAGGATCAGCTCTGGATAGCCTTCCAAACAATTAGGATCAGCTCTTGATAGACATATATAAAGAGAAACATAACACAGGCAGATGGAAGAGAAAATCTATATTATACTTCAATCTGACGGAACTTGTGGATGACTATGTATGGTAATTCAGAGAGGACAGTCTTAAACTTCTCCTGTACAAGACCCCTCAAAAAATAGATATATAAAACTGAAGACCTTATAATGTTAAAAATTCAGCTTGTAAACCACTCCGTAGAATACAAGTTAATGTAGACAGACACCCTCTGGTGTCCATAAATATCCATTATTGATTATTGGGACAAGCAAGAACAAAAAATAAAAGAATTGACAAAACATACTTATATTCGTCTATCTTACACTGATATTTGTCACAGCTTTGAAATTACATAACTGCAGTACCTTTGAACCCACTCGGTCCAGCAGCATTGAATGTTTCAATACAAGATCATATACTAAAGAGCTACCCTAGTGCACGAGTTTCACGCCATTGCGAGATCTAGGGGGAGTCTGCAAAAGGTAGTTTTTCATTTTGAACCCACTGGCAAGGGTAGCAATTCGTGTTGGCTGGTGATAAACATGTAGGGTTAACTTATGAGTATTCTGTGAAACTGGTCAACCTCGACACAACTCGTTTATTAAAAGTGTAACTCGACACGAACCGTTTAGCCTGTTTAATAAGCAGGTCATGTAATGACACAACATGTTTAATGGCCTATTTAATCCATTTAAACTAAGTGGGTCATTCAACTCATTAAGTAAAAAACAAAAAACCAGAAAGAATATGCAATAATTAGATTGCACGCCCTGATATACTCAAATAGCTTCTATGCAAGAAATTCCATAGATAAAAAGCCTTAGATACAATAAGAACTTAAAGATCATGGATGACTGAATTCAAAAAAAAAAAACAATTCGAAAAAATAATTACAAGAAAAAAAATCCAAATATACTATCTACATTGGACTTGATATTCAAATACTAAAAATATGCATACTGATTGGGTTAAAACAGGTTTCTAGATAATTTTTAAAAGGGTCAAATTGGATTAAACGGGTTAATCTTTAAAACGCAAACAAGACACATTTAGTTATCTGAGCGAAGCAATTATAAGGTCAACCCAAACCCGCTAACTTCGTGTCGTGTCGGTGGCTCATGTCAAATTCTGACACCCCTTTCTCAATTGAGCAACCTTAGCAATGCTTCAAGGCCCATCCTCATACAAGTTCCAAAGAAAGTGACATGGCACCTATTGCCACTTATGCAAAATACAAAAATTAACTAATCTGTCTACAGTCTTTCCCTGATTCAATGTATAGGGTCCAGGAGTTTAAGAACAGTTTAAAATTCCATACAGAACTTTAAAAAATACCATCCAACGAGAACAACTACTCTTATCAATTTATCTTTTAGATTCACCCAATAGACGTCTATTTATAAATATAAAAAAAAAATGCATACCCGTCTAATAGATGTCAACCAGTATTATAATAATCTGAGCATCTAAATCTAAATTCTCACCCATATTCAACAAGGACATATAAACTATAAAAAATAGTCCTCTTAAGTAATTACAATAGGAAGAAAATAATTTAAATCCACTCAATTTCTTGATAATTCATATAAATTCCTACCAAACCCTGGCTTCTTTTCCCCAAACTGTCTCCAAAATCAATACACGTTGAACATCATATGTATATAACATAGACCAACTCATACGGGCATAATTCAGTCTATACCTATACATCTATATATAGAGAGAGGGAGAGAATCAAATATACAAACATGGAGACAGAGGGAGATGAAATATAACCTGGATAACAAAGCGGGGGAGGAGAGCAAGTGGGTAAAGACGAGGCAAGAGGGTCTTCGAGATTCCGAAGCCATAGGATGTCGTCTAGGGTTTTGGAGAGCTGAGGAAGACGAAGAGTCTCGTTGGCCCAATAGACGCCTTCACTCACTCGATTCTTGAAATACTTGACATCGTTACGCACCACCTGAACGAAATGCCCAAATTTCCCCATACCGCGACCTTCATTCTTCTGTTCATGGCTACTCTTCACCATCATGGAGCGAGTGGTGCAGAGTACGGACATGGGCATTGATGGCGAAGAAGCCATTGCGATGACCATTGGAGCCTAGAGAGAGAGAGAGAGAGAGAGAGAATGAATGGCGGGCATAGGAGTTGCGTGCACTGTTTGCTTTTTTCTCTCACTCACTGTGTGTCTGGTTGTGGCTCTTACCGTTTGCACTCGCAAGTCCACGTCACACTTCGTACCGACTATCGCATTAATTTATTTCAAAGGAAAATGGGTAAGCACGTGATTAATGTGATCGGGTCACTGAGTGCGGCGCTGAAATTACACTAAACTAATTAAGTGCTTGTATTTTTTTGTAGTAATAAATGATTTAAGAGCAAAATTTTAATGTATTGTCAATTTTGATCGATTAACTTTCAAAATTCTCCAATACTATCAATTCCCACACGTCAGTTTGATGTTAATTTAAGTTGAGTCATGTTAATTTGAAGTATGTTTTATCCCAAAATACCCCTGTGTCCTTAAAAGAGGACAACTTTCGTAAAAACACCCATGTACAATCCAATTTCATCAATTACTTTCCTTACCGACAATTTAGTTAGGGCCCGTTTGATTTCTGGTCTGGTCTGGTTTTGTCTTGTTATATTGGTTTTGTTTGATTTTGTGTGGTTTTGTTTGATTTTGTAAAGAGTAGTGGTCAGCGGGGCCCACCATCAATTATATATATATATAGAAGGGTAATTTACACTAACACCCCCTGAGGTTTGGTTTTGCTTGCCATGACACCCCAAATGACCAAAATACCTTTCATAAAATTCGAAAATATTAAGGATAATGTGAAATGACCTTTATGCCCCAACCCCAAATATATAAAATTTTGAAAAACATATATATAAATTCGAAAAAATATATAAAATTCAAAAAAATGTATAAAATTCGAAAACAAATATTTAAAATTTGAAAAAATATATAAAATTAGAATAAAATATATAAATTTCAAAAAATATATATATATTTCAAAAAATATATAAAATTAGAATAAAATATATAAATTTTGAAAAATCAATATAAATTTCAAAAAATATATATAAAATCAAAAATATATATAAAATTCGAAAATATATATATAAATTGAAAAATATTTAAATTAGAATATATATATTTCAAAAAATATATTTAAAATTCAAAATATATATATATTCAAAAACAAAATTCAAAACATTATATAATTTCGAAAAACATATATAAATTTAAAAATATATTTCAAAAAATTTAAAAATATATATATAATTTGAAATATATATAAATCAAAAATATATATATATAATTTGAAATATATATAAATTCGAATATATATATTTCAAAAAAAAAATCAAAATATATATATTTTCTAAAACAAAATTCAAAAAATTATATAATTTTAAAAAACATATATAAATTTCAAAAAATATATAAAATTTGAGATATATATATATAATTTGAATATATATATATATAATTTGAAAAATATATAAATTCGAAAATATACATATTTTTTGAAATGATTATATGTTTTTCGAAATTATATAATTTTTTGAATTTTGTTTTTGAAATTATATATATTTTGAATTTTTTTTTTTGAAATAAATATATATTCGAATTTATATATTTTTCAAAATATATATATATATATTTCTAAAACATATGTTTTTGAAAATATATATAGATGCAAACCTCAGGGGGTGTTAGTGCAAATTATCCTATATAGAAAGAAAAAGAAAGAGAGAAAAAATGATGTGTAGTGGAATGCGGGACCCACCTAGAAAAAAACATTTGGTCTTAAAATATAAAAACCAAAGTACATTTGGTCTTTAAAAAATACAAAAACAAGACAAACCTAAACCAAACTAAAAATCAAACAAGCCCTTAGTCTAGTCTCGTGTGAGCCCATGCGCCTAATTTCAAGATTCTTTTATGAGATATTATTAGTAAACTTTCCTATAATTTTATTTTTGATCAATTAATCTCCCTTCAGTTGAGAAAATTCCCTTATGATTATCAAAATGTATTAACTTGTCCCCTCCCTATAATTTTGAACCAAAAATACCCTTGAAATTTTATTAAATTAAAAATATATATATACATAATTCGTAAAAAATATATAAAAATTTAAAAAAACATATAAAATTCAAATATATATATATATATATAATTCGAAAAAAATTATAAAATTCGAAAAAATATACAAAATTCGTAAAAATATATATATATAATTCGTAAAAAATATATAAAATTTGAAATATATATATAATTAAAAAACATATAAATTTTGAAAAAATATTTAAAATTTGTAAAAATATATATATAATTCGAAAATATATATAAAATTTGAAACAAATATATAAAATTTATAAACATATAAAATTTGAAAAAATATTTAAAATTCGTAAATATATATATATATATATAATTCAAAAAAGCATATAAAATTCATAAAAATATATATAAAATTCATAAATATATATATATATATATATATATAATTCGAAAAAACCATATTACCAATCAAATAAAATATCTCGAAAACATAAGCATCATTTTAATTTTAATTAGGAATAAAATCATATAACTTTCTTATTAAATCACATGAATGGATAGATTATGTTGGACCCTTCATATTAAAAAATGATTAATTCAATTCGCAATTTGTTTATTGCATAGAAATGAAAAAAAACAATTGACTTCTAAAAATGCACTTTTAACACCATAAATTATTTTAAAAGTATGACTATACTCAATTGTGACATCTAATTTTGTTTGAAAAAAAAAATCAAATATAGTGGAAGAGCACTTTCTTGGATTGTATTATAATTTTCCCAAATATAGTGGAAGAGCACTTTTAACCTACCCCTTTTTTTTGGATAATCTTGTTTGAATATACTATTGTAGTGTGCCAAAGAATTATATATATATATTGAATTTTATATATTTTTTACGATTTGTTTATGAATTATTTATGTTTTTTTTACAAATTTATATATTTTTTAAGAATTTTATATAATTTTTTTTGAATTATATATATATATTTTTTAATTTCATATGTTTTTTTCAATTTTTATATATTTTTTACGAATTATGTATACATATACTTTTTAAAATTTTATATGTTTTTTTTTAATTTAATAAAATTTCAGGGGTATTTTGGTCCAAAATTATAAGAAATGGGACACGTTGATACATTTTACTAACCATATGAGAGTTTTCTGAACTGAATGAGGGTTAATTGATCAAAAATAAAACTACATGAGGGTTTACCGATAATATCCCTTATTTTATCCCAAAATATTCTTATTTGTTATATTGGAATGTCATTTATGTTCTATTGGACGAAAATACTCTTAGCTAGACTTGTAAACGGGTCGGATTCAGATCGGATCTGTCATGATCCGACCCGAATCCGATTAGCATATATCCGATCCGATCCGACCCGATAACCCGATGGATTTTCACTTAATTGATCCAAATCCGAATTTGTTTATTTTCGGATATCCGATCTGATAACCCGATCCGATTAGGTAAAAACAAAATTACAAAAAAAAAATTTTATTTTTTTATTTTTATGTTATTTTTTAAGAATATTAAACACTAAATTATATATTTTACAATCAATACTTATAATACATGACTATAAAAACATAAAAATGAAAAAGCGAAAAAAAAATTTGAAACATAATTCAGTATACTATTTAATATTTACATATTAATAACATAATATATACGTGTATATATAAAATTAATCGGATCGGGTTATTATCGGATCGAATTAGGCAAATTCAAATCCAATTTGTTAAGGAATCGGATTCGGATCGTATTCGGATTATCGGATTTTTTTTCTAATCCAAATCCGGCTATTCGGATCGGATTCGGGTCAAAATCCAATCCATTGACAGGTCTACTCTTAGCTATATATATGTATATATATCTTCTGCTGCCCATCAATCCTATGATCCTGTTTGTTTCGATTTTTTAAACCAACAAAAAATTAGTTTTTGATAGTTTGGTTTCACTTCCACCACTACCACCACCGTCGTTGTTACCACCACCACTTATGTATATATATATATATATATATGTTTAATAAATTTTGGAATCAAACCAAACCGTTTATCTAACACAATTTCAGATCAGCATCCAAACCATATCAAACCAAATCAGACAGACTAGACCAGACCAAACCGCTTTCAATCATGCCCTGAATACATAGCTTGGGAAACAAGAGGAGTGTTGTTTCTCGGTTTGATCAATGGCAATTGCCACGTTGATATCCCAAACTTTTTTCTTTTCACTTTTTTAATAATTTATCGTCCGCGACATTGGTTGATCGATCATGGTTTTGATTTCGGTTCAGCTGCCTCTGTGTCAGAACCATATCTAGAAGATGACTGGTTTTAGCAACAAAAATAATTTGCAAGCAACAATGTAAATTGATAGAAACACAGGCTGGTTGGCGTTAGGGTTAGGGTTAAGCCTTTTTACATTATTGACCGAAATGCGGTGGGCTCTAACTGACATAATCCATTTAATTTTTGTTCCTCAACTGTAAAACGTGAACAATGATGAAACATAAGAGTAATGAGATTTCGGAGGTATAAATATATATAAACTAAAACTACATCGGTTAAGAGGAGGAAATATGAACTATGAAACTTATAGGGTGCGTTTGAAAAACCTGTTTTTTGTATTTGTTTTATGTCTTCAAATATAAAAACTGTTTTTATATTTGTCTTTGTTTTTTTCAGTAAAAAACTAAAAACAAAAAAGCGTTTGGATCAAAAATTGTATTGAAAAATAAAATGGTATTGGTGGGCGGCAGTGGTGGCCAGCGGTGACCGACGGCGGCGGGGGGCGATGGTGGTGGGTGACTGGCGGCGGCTACCAGAGGTGGTGGGGCCGGCGGCGGCGACCGGTGGCGGGTGGTGGTGGTGGTTGGTGGCAGCGGCGATGGGGGCGGTGGCGAAGGTGGTACCCTAAACAATGAAAAAACTCAAAAAATAACTAAAAGTTGTATTTGGTGTTTTCACCACTTTTATCCACTATTCACAGAAAACAGTTTTCTTGGGGAAAAAAAAGTGAACAGTAAACGCGTTTGCCAAACGTGTTTTTATTTTTGAAATGGGTGAACAGTAAAAAAACAAAATTGTTTTCGCGTTTGCCAAACGGACCCATACGAAAAAAGGATAAAATTTTATTTGCACAAAAAACAAGACACTCTGTGAGAGATGCCCGATAAAATGGCATTGTCAAACTAATGAAAAATTGTATAAGGGGTATTCACGTTATTTAGTTCATGTAATAGCTACACACAAAAACAAACATGTATTATCAGAAAACCCCATATGATTTCAAAATTGTTCAAAAAAACTCGTAGTTTAAAAAGAAACCTATGGTTTCAAATTTAATTAAATACTCCCCTGCCCACTATAAGATTACAAAAATACCCTCCAAAATTCTAATTCATTCAATTTGAATCCAATTAAATTTTAATTCATTCCATTTATTTCAATTAAACTCTAATTCATTTATTTATCACAAAGTCACTTTCGCTTACTCATTTATGTTATGAATCAAAAAACATATTGATACCACTTGTTATGATTTTTACACTCGCCCAAGACCGATGTCCACTAAGAGCACCAATAATCACTATCAATGAGAATATTACAATATGATGAGCAACAAATCAACAACTCGCACGTATATCCCTCACCCGATGTTTCACTCACAGTAAGAAAAATATCAATCTGTATTTTTCTCTTCTTTCTCTCAATTTCTGTGTACACAATACAATAGGCCATACCCAGTATTTGTATGAGAGATTGAGTGGTGAACAAGCCAATTGGTATTCCAACTAGGTGTCTTTAAGTCAATCTCCTACTCAAATAAAGATTGTTTGATGGCTAAGTTTAACTTTTCCCACAAGAAAAAGAGTCACCAGATATAACAATTTACTCTAAAACTCTAATTCCTTCCATTTATCACAAACTCACTTTCAATTTAAATCTCAATTTCAACTCTAATTCCTTCCATTTATCACAAACCCACTTTCTCCAACACATTTAATCAAAAATTCTAGTTCTTTCCATTTATCACAAATTCAATTTCAATTTAAATCACAAATTTAACCCAATTTTAATTTATAATTATATATCTCTCTATCACTATATATATATAATCATACATACGTACTTATTTATACATATACAATTATATACATACATATAATTGTATATGTATAAATAAGTACGTATGTATGATTATATATAGTGATATAGAGAGAGATATAATTATAAATTGAAATTGAAATTTAAATTGAATTTGAGTTTGTGATAAATGAAAGGAATTAGAGTTTTGGAATAAATGAGTGAGAGAAAGTGGATTTGTAATAATTGGAAGGAATTAGAGTTTAATTAGGTTGAAATGAGATTTAAATTGGAAGTGAGTTTGTGATAAATGGAATAAATTAAAGTTGAATTGAGTTAAAATTGAAATTGAAATTGAAAATGAATTTACGATAAATGGAATGAATTAGAGTTTTGGAGGAAATAGGTGAGAGAAAATGGATTTATGATAAATGGAAGGAATTAAAATTTAATTAGAATAAATGAAAGGAATTAGAGTTTGATTGTGTTGAAATTGGAGTTTTGGAAAGTATTTTCGTAATCTTATAAAATGAATGATGTATTTGATTAAATTAAAAATTATAGGGGCGGGAAATTTTTTGAACAATTTGAAAATTATAGGGAAGTTTTCTAATAATAACCCTAACAAAAAAGAAGAAAAGACAAACATATAACTTAATAATGATAGTAATAACACTAACCATAATCGTTCAACACATGTTGCACAAACCCATTTTTAACTTATTGGTCCTAATTTTATAGGGACCGAACCGCCCCTAAATTACTAAACCGGCCTACTATAATAATTTCATAAACACCTAACGAAAATTTGACAAACAAATAAATTAATCGAATATTCAGATATGACAATACCATATCGTAATCAAAAGGTACAATGGTCTTAGTACACCTTGTTGGCGAGATGATTTTTAATATATAAGATTAGAAGAAGAAAAAATCATATGATCGACTCAATTTATATGTGGATTTGGGAAGTTCATTTGATACCTTTCTCTTTGTCTAGTCACATTTCCCTTACTTTTTCTAGGCCTTCTATTGCTCTCTCCACCTTTTTTTGGGGGTTAATTTCACAAAATCCATATATATTATTTAATTTAATCAATTAATTCCTCGTATATCTAAATTATCGTTTATATTTTCTAATTTCATCACCTTACCCTTTCACCCTCACATTTCAATCATAATATCTAAATTACCTTCAATGTATATATTTCAGAAAATATATATATATATATATTTCTGGAAAAAAATAATATTTCGGAATATATATATATATATATATATATTTCAGAAAAAATATATTTTCGGAAAAAAAAAATATATATATATATATCAGAAAAATATGCATATATATATTTCAAAAAATTATATATATTTCGGAAAAAATATATATATATTTCGGAAAAAATATATATATTCCGGAAAAAATATATATTTATTTTCAAAATATATATATTTTATGAAAATATATAGTGTTTTTCACAATATATTTATATATATATATTTATATTTCTTCCAATTTCTTTTCTTCCAAAATATATATATTGAGGATAGTTTATGTATTTTGACTGAAATATGAGGGTAAGAAAGTAAGGTGATGGAATTAAAAAATATATGAGATAATCCGAACATAGGAAATATTAGTTGATTAAATTAAATAATATAAAGGATTTACTGAAATTAACCCTTGTTTTTTTATTGGACACCTATAATTAACCATCATATGTTAATTTGTTACTACACTACATTCGTCTTTGGTATATATAATAACTCTTAGAAATTGAATACGTAATTTATTCATTATAGAAATTAGAAATAACGAAAGATTGAAATAAAAGAAAAAGAAAATTTGGGGGATGCCACATATTAATCATGTCACACCCCAAAATTCACAACAAAAAGAAAAACGTTCCATTAATAAAAATTCGTGGGCATGATAAATATAGCATAACCCAATATTCAACACTTCTGCATTCAACAAAGTGTCAACAATAATAACTAAAAATTGTTTCCAAGTAGTAACATTATTACATCAAATAACCCACTAAAAGTCAATCACAAGTGAGTTTATTACAATGCTCTCAAATAAAATAACTTGGAAATAATGATTGCAAAATCTGACGAAGTGCCCTCACCACAAGCTAATCAACGTGTACCTGAAAAATAATGGGGTGAGCTCACAAGCTCAGCAAATAATGCTAAACACAATCATTGTTCAGCAAATTAACCCGACTTTATATATCCGTATATAAAAAGGATTCAATCACGTTACAAAACATAATATCAATTAGAATTCATGGGCTACTCAAATAATTTAATAAATAACAATCATCGTCAACTTATCTCACTTGAGCCCCAGGTTCCCCTCTTTCAACGATACGGTGTGCAACGAATAGTCCCTGACTATCGTTAACACACAAGTGGCTGGGTAGACGTCTACACCCAGATGGTCCCGGACCACGTCCATATAAGGGCACATTAAGCCCAATGGCCATAAAGAGAGGTAGTGCACACCTCAAAAGCAGGTCCCGGACCATGCTTAACAATTTATTTCACAAAGTCGTACTGCCACAATGTATTCATATGCACATTTTCATGTTTAACTAATCAATAATGGAACATTATAAAAATGAACACAAATAACCAAAAACATATTTAATAAATAAGTTTGTAATATTCCAATGTATTCACGAACACTTTTCAACTAACTTAAATCTTTCAAAAATAGTATATCAAGATACTTTATAACATTCTAAATAGTTTTAGATTTATTTCATTCAATCCTTCTATGTTATATAAACTCTTGTATTTAGCATTCAACAACCATGCTTACAAATACGTTATTTTAAATATAAAATATTTCCTAATTCAATTTATAAACTAATCATGTAAATATACAGATTATAAATGAAATAGAAATATAAATATAATCATATACTTAAACTGTTTTACGATGATATAACCTAATAACATCCCAAATTATTATTTACGTATTCTTACATCAGCGATAACCTACTATTTTACGATGATATAACCTAATAACACCCCAAAGTATTATTTACGTATTCTTACATCAGCGATAACCTACTGTTTTACGACTAAGTATACGATAATGATATAGGTTAACCACTTACACTTACATCAGCGATAACCTACTGTATAACAATCTGATATCCAACCACTACGGTTATTGTTATGATATTTAATAGTGATAAAATACTTGTTAATTAACAGCGTACTAACAATAAGCTAATGTAACAATAAAATAATTATTGTTTAGCGATATACTAAGAATAACCTACTGTAATAATGATACCACGTTAGTCAATAACCTACACTATCCTATTGTATTCAACAACGTGAATACAATTATCCTACAATAACTTATTATATTCAACAGCGAAATGAAATCACATATACTATAATAATAACAGAATCGTATATTTCCTATTTAATCATAGCTATACAAATTCTATCAAATTTCGTGTAATCAATTATGTTAGGTTTATTATCAACACAAATATATAAAAATAGATTACACATATACAAACAACGTACTACAATCAATTACAGTTCACAAATATATATTTCATGTTCTTGTAACAACTCATAAATCCTACTTATATATAGACGTATAATGCAAGGTTAACTTGCATGGTAATACGTATGACCCAATACACGTCAGTCACCTCCTTGCTACACCAACGAATCACAGACAACACCTTCTGCAACTCTTCTCTCAACGCGAATAATAGGTATAGACGCCTTCTCAACAAAAACGATTGCCGATATTTATAAAATATAAAAGTAGTTAAGTTGTTGAGATAACCTAGCTTATCCAAAAATTTAAAATTAAAAAGTCTGATGACTTATCTAGTCATCTACTCAAATTTAAAATGTTGATATATATATATAAATATATAATAAGAAAAACACGGTTGTTACAAATCATATATGTGATTTATAATGAATATTATTTTACAAATTTTAATTAATGTATTTCTCAAAGGTGCAGATAAAATTGGTTCGTGATTTATAATTAATAATATTTTCCAATTTTTAATAATGTATTTCTAAAGATGCAGATAAAGTTGGTCATGGAACTGATCTATCTAGTATCTACCCAAAATTTAATCAATCAACCTCAGCCACATCCTATAGATCTCACTTATATTTGATTTTTTTCACCAACACCTTGATTTTTTTCTTCTAGTCAACCTCCACCATAATAAAACAACATAAAACTATATCCACCTGATATTCCACGTAGACATCCAAAGGATGACAAGTGACACGTGGCCCAATAACAAAAGCACAAGCCACTATCCTCAGCCAATGACAATCCACATTTGGATTTTCCTATATCATCCTCCCTTCTATATACTTGTACTACCACTCCCCTTCCACTTCCTCATCCCTCAGTACACCCTCTCTCACACACAAATTTCAATTTAAAAAATGGCAGCCAATGCAGTGATGAGCTGCGGTGTTGCCGCCGCGGTTTATCCGTCGGTTCTTTCATCGTCTAAGTCGAAGTTCGCCACTGCCATGCCGCTGCCTAGTGGTGGTGCCAATGCCATGTCTAGGCTCACCATGACAGCCGATTGGATGCCCGGTGAGCCCCGGCCACCCTACCTCGATGGCTCAGCACCCGGGTAAGTAATAGCACAATATATGGGTGAAATTAATCAAATATATGTTGTCACATAAATAAATAAAAATATGTACATGTGCTTTAGTGGCAATTCTGGAATAAAATCTAAATAATCATTGAAAGTTTAAAAATTAAAAGATTTTTTAGCTACAGTAATAATAAAAGTTGTTATACCTTAAGTCAATCTGGTTGAAAATTTAATTTTGTGTGCTAAGTGATAGACAATTTTAATTTGTTACTCCCTCCATACCAATTTAATTGCACCTTGCCTATTTTACTTGTCCAAAATTTTAATACAATATTATTATATATATATATATATATATATATATACTTTCCCCATTTTTTTTTCCGTTAAATTACTTTCCCAATTTTCATCTTCATTAACTTCATAAAATAATAGACTACACTAAAAATTAAGTATATTACATTAAATAGAAAACACAAATTATAAAAAAAATATTAACAAGTCAAATGTGAACAACGAAATTAAGACGGAGGGAGGGGTACTAAATTTTTGTCACTGTAGACACATTTCTTTTAATAATGAAATAAATAGTCTAGTGTTGGTATGTAATATTATTGATGGACAATTATTTTTAGATAGAGATCCCAATTTATATGTATTTATTGTAGTTGTTATATATAAGTCGTGTTTGTTTTTCAGTGACTTTGGATTCGACCCACTTGGGCTTGGAGCAGTCCCGGAAAACCTAGAGAGATACAAGGAATCTGAACTCATCCACTGCAGATGGGCAATGCTTGCTGTTGTAAGTTTTATTCTTGAAACCCCTGTTACAAGATAGGATGAATATTTTTTTCAAAAAATACACTTTGGTCACCTTTTAATCTATTTCTATATCATTATTGATTTTATTAATTAAATGGGCGCTGCCTTATAGACGCATGTTGATTATACAAAATTCAGGTAATTCATTTGATAAAAGTAATATCCATAAACCATATAAGGCTCATAAAACATGTACTAAATAATTCTACTTTTTTCTCAACACTAAAAGAAATAAAAGTTTTAGTCCCCGTCCCAACTGCCATTAAAAATAGTAAAAATTACAATTATAACCTTTGTTTGTTTGTTCTTTTTCCGGTAATTATAGTTATAACCTTTGTTGATGAATGGTAAATTATCACATTAAATTTTTTTTAGCTACCGTGAGTCTGACAATAAAAATTCTTGTAATGCCTTATATCTCCTAGATATAATTTTAGTCTGACACTAAATCTTTGTCAATATAGATATTTTTTTGTAGTGCAATCTAGTAATTAACTATATAAGGCTCATGAGCATTAGTGATTATGTAGCATCTTGTATGTATATATGTGAACCGAGTTAGGTGACTAATTCTAGTCCTGCTGGCAGTTTATATACTAGAAATAAAAATAGCTTAGCAAAGTTACAATCTTATTGTACAATTTGAAATTAATACTTCTTTTTTCCAATAATTGGGGTGTCGTACTGTCGTGGGGCTAGCTATCATCCCAACTAATCAACGGAGTCGTGCAAAGTGGCTCTCCACACGGGTCGAACAAGGCTCTGATTATGTCTGTGCTCGTGTCTCTAACAAGAGTGCAAAGAGCAAATGTATTAGCTAGCCATTGGAAATCTTTGAAAGATCATATGAATCTTAATGTTGAAAATGCATCAAACATGCCCTAGAAATGTTATTGTAAACTAGTATTTATTATGAGTGAGTGTTGAGTGCAAATGAGCTCAAATTCTTGAATTATTGCAGCCAGGAATCTTAGTACCAGAGGCCCTAGGATTAGGCAACTGGGTAAAAGCACAAGAGTGGGCAGCAGTCCCTGGAGGACAAGCTACCTACTTGGGCAACCCAGTGCCATGGGGCACCCTCCCCACCATCCTGGCCATCGAATTCCTCTCAATTGCCTTCGTCGAACACCAGAGAAGCATGGAGAAGGACCCCGAGAAGAAGAAGTACCCCGGTGGAGCCTTCGACCCATTGGGCTACTCCAAGGACCCTGTTAAGTTTGAAGAATACAAGGTCAAAGAGATCAAGAATGGTTAGTACTATATCTTTGCCTGGTGCATCTTACCAATAATTCGAAGTGCATAGGGTATGTTTCATTTTTATCTCTTAAAACTGTTTTCGAAAATTCTGAAAGCGATAAATAAGACATTTTTATAATTGTTTTAAAGAAACTCAACCAAACAAATTTTTTGGTACAGTTTTCTACTTTTCAATTTTTTGAAAACAAAAAATTATTTTTAGAAATGCAAATGGAGCACGCCTATATTTCTATATTTGTGTCTCATATATACTTGCAATTTTCGAATGCTCAGGTCGGCTAGCGTTGTTGGCTTTTGTGGGGTTCTGTGTTCAACAATCAGCTTATCCGGGGACAGGACCATTGGAGAACTTGGCTACGCACTTGGCTGATCCATGGCACAACAATATCGGCGACGTTCTCATCCCTAAATGACTGTAAAAACTCCATGTAATGAAACCACATTGCATATGTTTGATGTGTAAAATTACCCTTTAGAAGTACACTACTACTGTGACCTAATGCATATTAATTTATTCACTCTAGTCTCAAACTATTGTTATACTTGTTTTAATTGTGATACTAAAACATCAATTAAGCATTGGATGATGAACATGAATTGGTCAAGAACATGCACTATTAATTAAGAAACAGCCAAAATTAGCATTTCAACTTCTATACAAGGATGATGTATTCAATACACTAGCTTTTACCCTAACACATAGGGTATTGACAATTTGACAACAGTTTAATTTCCTGAGGATTTTGAAAAGGTCAGATTTTAATAGTCAATTGATTGTGATAATATCACTGCATATAGATATATAATAGTTATGGTTTCTGCGCTTTGTTGAGGCCTTGGAGAATTACATGCAAATTCGTCACTCAACCAAATAAGATCTTATTTGTTTGCATGACATGGATTGGCAAATGAATTATTGTGGCATATTTTGTATGGAGAAAATTGACGGGATTGGTACAAATTCTATTCATTTTGTTATATCACCATTTAGGTTTAGCCGGCACCTAATTAGGATATTACGGTCTTATATATATATATATGTATGGTAAAAGTGAGAAGAAAAAAAAAAAACTGAACTTTTTCCATATGTGAGCGCAATACCGTGAACTTTAATGCTATGTTTGGTTGGATGGATGAATTAAGGAGGGAGGGATAAGGGGGATGTTAATATAATTATTTTGTGTTTAGTTGGAGGGAAGAGAAGAAAGGAATGAGACAATGAGGGATGAAGCATCCATCCCTCCTTCACCTTTTTCAATCCGCCCAAAGTTGGGTGAAAGAGGAGAGAAAAAATAACTAATTTCTCTTAAAATATAAAAATTTATATTTTTAGCCTTCCTAACAATCTACTCGTATACTATATTATACATATTGAGGGTATATATGTAAAATTAATATAACAATAGTGTATTTATTCCTTTCAACCATGAAGAATATATGGTTAATTTCATTTACACCTCCTGAGATTTGTCATATCTTTACTTACACCCCCTCAGGTTTGCATATCTTCATTTACACCCCCTCATGGTGTGAAATGTCTAAAATACCCTTATACCAAACACCTCTTAAATCAATTTAATCCCTAAATCAATTTAATCCCTAAATCAATTTAACCCCTAAACCAAACACCCCCTTAAATCAATTTATCCCTCCAACCAAACACCCCAACCCAACCCTAACCACCACCACCACCACCACCCGTCACCACTACCACCATCCGTCGCCACTACCACCACCACATCATCCGCCGACACCACCACGAGCAACCCTTAAATCAAGGGTTTACCACCGCCATTTTCGAAAATGGGGGGGGGGGGGGGGGGGGGGGCACCGGCAGTGGGAGGGGGGTGATGGCGGGAGGGGGGCGGCGCCGGCAGTAGAGGGGTGTAGATCTATCTATATATATATGAGGGGGGTGGGGGGGCGGCGGCGCCGGCAGTGGGAGGAGGGCGGCGCCGGCAAGGGGATAGCAGCGGCGCCGGCAGGGGATAGCAGCGTATATATATATCTGTATATATGCGTGTGTGTGTGTGTGTGTGTGAGAGAGAGAGAGAGAGAGAGAGAGAGAGATTAATTTATTTATTTGTAAAAATTAAATATTTGGGGTTGGGTTAGGAGTTTTATGATTTAATTTTTATTCACAAATTAAAAAAATTTGTTTTAAAAAAATTTAAATAGTTGTTTGTGAATATTTGGGGTTGGTGTTTGGGGTTTTGGATTTTATATCTTTTTTTTTAAAATTTTATAATTATTTTCGAATTTAATAATTATTTTCAAAATTTAATATATATATTTGAATTTTATATATTTTATTTTTAATTTTATATATTTGTTTCAAATTTTTTTATGTTTTTTGCGATTTTTATATTTCTTTTCAAAATTTAATATGTTTTTTTGAAAAAAAAATAATTTCGAAATTTAAATATTTTTTAAATTTTATATTTATTTTCGAATTTATAATATTTTTCAAATTTTAATATATATTTTTTCGAATTTTATATATATTTTCAAATTTTAATACAAATTAAATTATTAAATGATGAGAGGGGGTCTAATTGATAAAAACACTATCCTAGTTTCCAAACAGAATAAGGATAAGACATTGATGGTAGTTTAGGGATTTTAAAAAAATTCAGGCTGATGTCATCATTCAGGGGGTCTAAGTGATGAGAATATTAAAAAGTAAGGGGTGTAACTGAAGATATGCAAACCTGATGGGGTCAAAGTGAAGATAGGACAAACCTAAGGGATATAAATGAAGTTAACCTAAGAATATACTATTACATCCATTCTTTCTAGGGTTAATTTCATTCACATCCCCTGAGGTATGTCTTTATTTCAATCACACCCCCTCAGGTTTAAATATCTTCATTTACACCCCCTCATGGTATGAAATGTCTAAATGTCTTTGATCCAAACACCTCTTAAATTAATTTAATTATAAAATAAGATTAATCCTATATCCAAACATTTCTAACCATCTATCCAAACACTCTCTCCTATTGCCCCCACTTGCCGCCGCCACCTTAGTTCCCCCCCCCCCCAGCCGTCACCCCACCCCCCGGTGCCGTCACCACAACCCCCCCTCCCCCAACGCCACCCCCACCCCCACCCCTACCCCGACACACACATATATATTAGCTTTAATTTCATTTAATCTTTTATTTTCAGTTTTTATTTCTTATTTCAGTTTTAATTTTTTTATTTTCAGCTTTAATTTCATTTAATCTTTTTATTTCTTATTTCTTATATATTTGGATTTGATTTGAACAAGTTTATTTATATATATATATATATGGATTTGAGCAAGTCTATATTTTTTTCCTTCCAATTGAATAATTTGTGTATATAATAAATTTTGATCTAATAATTTAATTTTAAAAAATAAATTTAAACTTTAAGAAAATAAATTATATTTTCATAAATTTATATCAAATATTAAATATTTATTTGTAATTCAAAAAATTAGTTTTTGAATTTTATATATTTGTTTTGAATTTTATATGTTTTATTCGAATTTTATATTTATTTTCGAATTTTATATATTTTTTTGAAATTTAATATATATATTTTCGAATTTTATATGTTTTTTAATTTTATATATTTGTTTCAATTTTTTTTATCTTTTTGCAAATTTTATATTTATTTTAGAAATTTAATATATATATTTTTGAATTATATATGTATATTTAATTTTATATTTATTTTTGAAATTTATAATGTTTTTCAAATTTTAATATATATATTTAAAAATTAATACAAATTAAATGATTAAATTATTGGAGGGGGTCAAATTGATAAAATAATTTATCCTTGTTTCCAAACACACTAGGTTATCCCATTGAGGGTAATTTAGGTATTTACAAGAAAAATTAAGATGATGTCATCGTTAAGGAGGTCTAAATAATGAGAATCTCAAACCTGGGGGGTGTAAATGAAAATACTCAAATATAAGGGAGTGTGATTGAAATAAAGACAAATCTAAAAGAGCGTAAATGAAATTAACCCTTATTTCTAGTATCCATTCCATTCAAACAAACACAAATGAGGAGACACACAATCCTTTCCGTAAGGATATCTCATCTATCCCTTCCACTCTCCCTTCCTTCTATTTTTCCATCCCTCTAACCAAGCGAAGCTTAAAAGTAAACAAAATTTTCGATGAACTTTCCTAAAAGTAAGCAAACTTTTCCAATATATATTATTATTATTATATATATATTTAACTCCAAACTTGTTTTACTTATATTAATTTTTGAAATTTTATAAACTTTTATAATATATATTATTATTATATATAGATTTAACTCCACACTTGTTTTACATATTTTAGTTTTTGAAATTTTATATTTAATATGTTATGTTTTAAATTATATTTTTTTTGGGTAAATAACTAATATTAAAAAAGACAAAGAAAAGAGAGGGGAATAAAAGGAAACCCCAAGAAGGAAAAATAAAAACGGTTCTATACATACAAGCTTTTGAAAAAAGCCCTAACCTAGCTCAGAGTCCATTTCACATCAATCTGCTGTTGAAAATCACCATTGTTCATCCATTCAATCATCCTTCATTCAAGCTTTATCAAAATTTTCATTGCGCTAAAGATTGACGGTGGCTTCATGCTCGTACTCATACCCAGAGCCAGAGAACTCATTCAATTCAATTGGCAATACTACAAATAACAAGAAGACTCATAATATGCATTTATGTTGATTTGGTTCATAGAAAGATGATGGTAGGTTCCAGTCCAAAGCAATTTGTTTGGCCATGGGACATGCGCACATATTGACTGATAATATCATGGAGGACTTTTGAAGGAGGTAAATATTTTCCCCTGAAAATTCTATGATTCCTTTCTTTCCGGATATGTTAGACAAAGCATGCTAGGGTTAGCTCCCAAATTAAAATTCTGCTCTGTTTTAGCTTTTTCCTCCAGTTTGAAGACGCTCATATTAGGAATTAGGTCCAAGACCTTGAGTTTGTGTAATGTACACCTTTGTCCTGAATGCCCAGCCAAACTTCCCTTGAATACTTGCATTTGTAAATTATATGGTCATTACTTTCTACTTCTTCCTTGCATAATATGCATATATGAGGTTGCATCATGTATTGCATACCAGGCTGGTCTTTGGTAGGTAATTTGTGTTGCACAGCAATCCCGAGGCAGAATGAGTTTTTTGGTATCATGTGCTGGAAACAAACAAGCTTGTGCCAGAATGTATGGGGTAGATTGGGGTTAAGGGCTTTAAGAGTGTGGCTGGTTGAGTAGGATTTGTTTGGGGATGCCAACCATTGAATTACATCATTGGCTGTGGTACTTGGGTTTCGGATATAGGTAAGGTCCAGGAGATTGGCCGGTAGGTTTTTTGAGGTTTCTAGGCCACTGCCATTGCCCATTGGTTAGAATGGATGAGACCTTAGCATGTTTGTTGCATTGCCAATTGAATCTGATAGTAGAGTTCTGAATTACCTTAGATAGAGGACCACAGGGCAGCCAGCTGTCAAAGTATAGCATAGTTGATTCTCCATTCCCTATCCTGTGCTTAATGAGTGACTCAGCTGTGTCTCTGTTCTGGAGTAGTTTTTTCCAAAACCAAGAGCAGTCACCATTAGTTTGAAGTTCCCCCAAACTCTTTCTTTTGACCAGATTCTTCATTGTCCAATCCTTCCATATGGTTTCTTCCTTTGGAGAGCAGAGAGTCCAAATATGTCTAAGAATTGATGCCTTGTTCCACATTTTAATGTTTTGAATGCCCAAGCCCCCTGTTTCCTTTGGAGTGCATACTTGTTCCCATTTTACCTTTGCCTTGAACTTGTCACTGCTAGGGCCAGCCCATAGGGATTTTTGCATCACATCCTTTATCATCTTGCACACTTTGCTGGGCAGTATAAAGAGGCTTGTCCAGTAAATGTGAATGCTGAAGAGGGTTGACTTTAAGAGTTGTAATCTCCCTGCAAAAGATAGTGCTCTAGTTGTCAAGTTAGACATCTTTGCAAGCATGCTGTCTATGAGTCCCTTGCAATCATGTCGAGTAAGTTTAGTAGAAATAAGGGGCAGTCCTAGATATCTAACAGGGAGGGTGCCAATAGGGACATTGAATACATTTTGGATGTCTTCCAATAAAGGAGAATGGATACCAGAATAAAAGAGCTGGCTTTTGGATGGGTTGGGAGTTAGGCGGCCTGAAAACTTGGAGAAGGTATCAATGGCTTCTTTGGTTATCAGAGCAGAGTTGATATCCCCTTTAAAGAACATTAATATGTCATCAACAAATGATGGATGGGTGAGTTTTGTGGCTGAGCATCTCCAATGGAAGTTGTAAAGGCTATTAGTGGTCAATTTGTTAGTGATGGAGGAGAAAACATCCATGGCCAAAACAAAAAGGTATGGGGACAGAGGGTCCCATTGCCTAAGGCCCTTTATACTATTAAAAAACCCACAAAAATCACCATTGATAGAGACTGAGAAAGAAGGGATAATGATGCAGGTTCTTATCCAAGAGATGAAGGTGGGAGGAAATTTCATGATTTGTAGGACATCAAGAATGAACTGCCAATTAAGGCAATCATAGGCTTTGTGCAAATCTACTTTAAGAGTGCATCTAGGAGGATTTAAATCCTTATGATACCCTCTAACAAGCTCTTGTGCAATTATGATATTATCCCAAATCCTCCTCCCTTTGATAAAGACATTATGAGCCTTATCAATAAGAGAGCGGAGAATAAGCTTCAATTTATCAGCTAATAGTTTAAAAATACATTTATAGATCACATTGCAGCATGAAATAGGTCTAAAATCAGCAGGGTTTTGAGGGTTACGAATCTTAGGATTAGGGCTAAATAAGTTGAATTAATCTGCCTTAAAAGCATTCCATTCTCGAAAAACTATTTTATAGCCTGAATGAAGTCATTTCCCAAAATGTGCCATGTTTTTTTTTTTTTAAAAAGAGAGTTGTATCCATCAGGTCCAGGGGATTTGTTGGACTTGATTGACAGCAAGCAACTTTTGATTTCATTATCAGAAGGAATGGAATTTAAACCTTCAATAAGGTCCTCATCAATAGTCTTGTTAACAAATTGAGACAAGTATGCCATACATGGGTAGTAATGAGGATTACTACCTAGCAGCCCCTATAAATAGGAAGTGAAAGTCTCTTTAATGTCCTCTTTGTCAATTGAGATGGAACCATTATGCATGGTGACACTAGTGATTCTTTTCTGGATGTGCTTTGAGCTGACCGGTCACATTGTGGATGTACTTTGAGCTGACCTGAATCCATCCTCCTTGCTTGCTTACTTTGCTAACCTTTTCCTTCTCCTTAGGAACCCACATCTTGGTCACTTTTGAGCATTTTGAGTCAGAGTGACCAAAGCAGCAACAGAAGTTGCATCTCAATGGTAGCCATTGATACTCCACATCAATGTTGATGTAGCTATACTCCCCCACCTTGAGTTGGATTGATCTAGTCAATGGCTTCATAGCACTAACTTCAATACAAATTCTTGCATATGAAATTCTTTTCTTTGTTTGTGTCATTTCATCAGCATACAAAGGGACTCCAATGGTACTAGCAATGCTGCTGAGCCCTTTACCATTCCAATATTCCAAAGGTAGGTGGTGGAATTTAACCCATAATGGAATTTTGTTGCATGTTCGATTGCCATAACTTCAGAACAAGAGGTCTGTTGGAGAACATCCAAGGCCCTTCATCAAGAACATTTCTACATTCCCATGCAGTTTTGAACTTAAAAACGTACATCCCCTTATTTGTACCAATGGTTTCAAGCAACCCCTTACTGGCCTAGCAATGGTGGTGCTCACTAGGAACTTCAATACAATTCAATTGTAATAAGACTAAATATATTTGTAACCTAAAAATTAAAAGAATTAAAAAATGGTGAAATTTCTTGTCTTCTACTACTATTACATTTTTAACTTATTTGTATTTAATATAATCCAAGTTATTATTAGGTTTTAGTGATAGAGTTTGAATACAATTAGGCTTATTACTAGTGAATTGGAAGTGTTAAGTAAAATTTAAAACATAACATATAAAATATAAATTTTCAAAAAAAATAAAAATAAAATAAGTTTGAAGTTTAAATATAGAATGAAAATTAAAAAATATATAAAATAATTAAATTATAATTAAGTAATTGACAATATTCCCCTCCAAGCTCCAATATTCCTCTTGATGATATTACCATGCCATCGGATGACTCTTCCAAGACTACTCCTAAGGTACATGTTCCTTCTCCTTTAACTTTCAAAACTGCTACCTTGGATCCGCAAGTTGGTGATCAAGGTAGGAGATATCCTTTTCGTGATCGTAAAGAACCTGATAGGTTGGGTTTCTTAAAATCATCTTATAATGTTGTCTAACCTATTTCTGATTTTGTCTCTTATCATCGTCTATCTAAGACTCACCTAGCTTTTGCCCTTCAGTTGTCTTCTGTGTCTATTCCTAGTCATTTTCAGGAAGCCCTTGAAGATCCTAAGTGGAAGTCTGTTATGGTAGAAGAAATGAAGGCTCTCCAGAAGAACTCTACTTGGGAGATGGTCGAGCTACCTCAGGAAAAGAAGACAATGGGATGTAAGTGGGTGTTCTCAGTAAAATACAAGTCCAATGGGACAATTGACAGATACAAGGATAGATTGGTTGCTAAGGGATACATCCAAACTTATGGGATTGACTACCAGGAGACCTTTGCTCCCGTGGCCAAGATGAACACTGTCAGAGTTATACTTTCTCTTGCAGTCAATCTGGATTGGCCATTAAGACAGTTTGATGTGAAGAATGCCTTCTTCCACGGTGATTTGATAGAGGAGGTGTACATGGACCCCCCCTCCGGGGATTACACTAAAAGGAGGTAAGGTATGCAAACTGAAAAAGGCTTTGTATAGGTTGAAGCAGTCGCCAAGGGTATGGTTTGGCAGGCTAAGCTACTCAATGAAGAAGTATGGTTTTAAGCAAGCTTTAGCAGACCACACTCTGTTCTATAAGAGTGATGGTGATGACATTACTTTGCTTATTGTTTATGTTGACGACATGATTGTTACAGGTAGTAACTTTGGTGTAATAGAGAAGTTTCAGAGATATTTGGCTAAGGAATTTGAAATGAAGGACTTGGGGGCGCTAAAATACTTCCTGGGCATTGAAGTGTCTCGGTGCAAGCAAGGACTTTTCCTCTCACAACGGAAGTATACATTAGATCTCTTGGCTGAAACTGGCAACTCTGTATGTGAACCTGTAGATACTCCCATTGAGGTGAATCACTACCTGTCTATCTATCCTGATCAGATTCTAACGAACAAAGAAAGATATCAGAGATTAGTGGGAAAATTGATCTACTTGACTCATACTAGACATGACTTATCATATGCAGTCAGTGTTATAAGTTAATTCATGCATAATCCGAGTGACCGACACATGAATGTAGTGAATTGTATCATGGCTTATCTGAAGTCCTCTTCAGGCAAAGGTATTATGTTCTCCAAACATGGACATCTGGATATTGTGGGTTACACAGACTCTGACTTTGCTGGATCTAAATTGGATAAGAAGTCTACTTCAGGGTATGTGTCATTTATAGGAGGTAATTTGGTGATCTGAAGGAGTAAGAAACAAAATGTGGTGTCATTGTCTAGCGCATAAGCTGAATACCGTGCGCTCCATCATGCAACTACGAAACTTACTTGGCTAAAAATTCTTTTAGACGAGCTCGGATTTGGTTATAAAAAATCTATAGTGCTCTTCTGTGATAACACAACAACTATTGAGATTGCGAATAACCCGGTACAACATGACCGGACAAAGCATGTTGAACTTGACAGGAACTACATCAAAGATAACCTAGATTCTGGTATGATAAGGGTTCCCTACATTAAGAGTGCAGATCAGCTGGCTAATATGATGACCCATGCTGTTACTAGTGGTCCATTCTATACATCACTATCCAAGTTGGGCATGTGCGAATCTATGCACCAACTTGAGGGGGAGAGTTGGCGTATATTATGTAATTATGTTGTATATTGGTGTTTCCTTATTTAGCTAGGAATTAGTTGTCAGATTGATTGTATTAGTTGTCTAATTGATTATATGATTGACTATCCTAAAATATGATTGTGTATCATGTATATATACCCTTGAGATATATGGAAAAAGTATTCAGTCAATTTCTCAATTCTTTGGTAACACTTTTTTTTTGAAAGATAAGAATCTCACACACTCAGGTATCGTTTGACTAATAGGCCTTCGGTATACTTTTTGTTTTTAGTCGAAACAAATTAGACGGTTTTGTTGTAGAGTGTTTAGTTAAAATCGGAATTATATTAGAATATGTTTCAAGTATAGCCCAAACATATTTTGGCTATAGTGTTGAAGCAAGAAGTGCAAAAACACTAAAACTAATAACTTGATATTTTCATTTTATCCTTGAAACTTACCTAAACAGGCCTTGTTTGTACCATTCATTGAATTGCCTTCATTTTTACTACCATAACGACCTTTTTCTCCATTTTCTTCATCAAAGCTTTGGTGAGGTGAAAATAATGCAATACTGAGTGGAACACATTCTATACTAAACAACCCTTCTTCGGAGTCTACTATCGTATACTAAAAATTTGTCTCGATAAAATTGTCTCAATAAACCAAGTGTAACTAAAAACTACCTAAAGGAATAATATATTTTTCTTGGATATCTAACGAAAAGGTATCGTAAAGGTTAAATTGCCTCATTATAACCTTTCCAAGAAAATCTAGTGGGAAAAACATGAATGGTGCTCCAATTGAGAATACCAAGTTTTATGTTTGAAGTTGTGCCAATAGTATTCAATCAACATAATTTGATCACATTAAATAGAATTAGAAAATATTAGAAACAAAGTACTAAGTAGAACTCTAAATTTTGTGTCCAAAGTTGTATTGTTAGAGTATTGAATTAGGATAAGATTAAAATTGAGACTGACTTATAACATGAAAGGTGCTCCAACTGGAAATAATAATCAACATTATTTTATCACAATAAATAGACCGAATTCAAATGAACTAGCATTATGAGCTCACAATTAGGATTGAAAAATAAAATTACATATCATTAAAATGAGTAACTATCTTCCAAGAAAAGGATTGATCAAACAACTATATATTTGCAAAAAATGAATGGAAATTGAAACCGAAAAATCAAGTTCCACTTCATTACTCAATGGATTACTTTTTTGTAGTGTAAACCTCATTTTTGGCCTCTCATCTTTTCTGAAGAGGAAAGGACATAAAAATCACAAGGCAAGGTCTTCCATCTTTATTTATTCGTACAAAGCCAACTACTTTGTTCAAATATTGAAAAGGAGTCTTCCCTATTGTGTGGTCAAGCAATTGCTGACAATTATATATATGCGTATGTTATATATATACTTGCCTATGCACATGCATGCTTTCCTATAATGGGTTTTTCCGTAGTGAACTGTACAGCCCAGCCATTGGATGCTTTTTTCCCATTTGTAATAGGGAAGACTCCTTTTTCAATATATGAACAAAGTAGGTGGCTTTGTACGAAGAAATAAAGATGGAAGACCTTACCTTGTGATTTCTATGTCCTTTCCTCTTAGAAAAGATGAAATGTATGTGGCCATAAACGGATGAATTGAAACTTGATTTTTCTGGTTTCAATTTTCTTTCATTTTTTGGAAATATTTCTGAAATTAGATCAAAATTATGTTAGAAGGATTAATTGGCGCATATGTTATCGAAGAGAGAGAGACCTAGTTGCATAAAATAACTAATTTTAATTTATTGTTAATTTTATAAACACCTGTTTACTTTTAATTAGGAGGTTCTTACTTACATGGCCTAAGACAAGAATTGCCCTAAAACTTATTTGATTTATTTATTGAAGTCAATTTATATTGTAAACCACATTAACTAAATTGTGTATCATGATAAAAATTCATATTCATTTCCTCTGATTTTTTTTGTTTTTGTTTTCTAGACACCCAATTGAAATATTGTGATTAAACATTTGAACAATGTGTCTTTAAACTGGTCCCTCGTAATTAATGTATGATAGCAATGGTCAGACTATATATCATGCTCTTGTAATTTATACTAGCTTGGTATGGTATAGTTGTCTTTTCCAGAGAAAAAATATCTTTTGGATGAGCTATTGGAAATAGTCTCTCTCTATCTCTCACTCATTATGTTTCTGAGTGATTATCTAATCTATCTATAATAGATTTTATTTGCAAATAAAATTTATAATAATGGGATACAACATTTCTACATGTTGGTTATAGTGGTTTCAATGATGTTGTTCATAAATATGAAAACATGTCTTGGATCATTCACTACTTCAACGACTGATGCTCAAGTGAGGTGCATAAACAGGGAGCGAGGAGCTCTCCTCGAGTTTAAAGATGGGCTCATTGATGATTATGGAATTCTTTCTTCTTGGGGGGAATAAAACAGAGGAGATGAAAGACTGTTGTGTAAATGGAGAGGAGTTAAATGGATTCAGTTCTGTATATTTTTAGCTCGTTTCTCGGTGATTGTGAATGGGTCCCCCTCTGGCTTTTTTGGGAGTTCTCGCGGGTTGAGGTAGGGTGATCCTCTTTCCTCACTTTTTTTCATTGTGGTGATGGAGCCTTTTAGTCGGATGATGACTCGTGGCACGGGATTGGGTCTTTTATGCGGTTTCAGGGTAGGTGATGATGCTTCTCAGGTTGTGGATGTTTTGCACCTGCTATTTGCTGATGATGCTTTAGTGTTTTGTGATGCGGATGAGGGGCAGTTGCGGTATCTTCGGTGCATCTTGATATGTTTTTAGGCTGTTTCTGGTTTGTAGATCAATACGAGTAAGAGTTCTCTGTTCCCGGTGGGTGAGGTGGGTAATGTGCCGGCATTGGCCTAAACTTTTGGTTGCAGGGCTAGTCTGTTCCCTTCGGTGTACTTGGGTTTTCCTTTGGGGTCTTCTGGGCAGAGACAGGCTTGCTGAGATTCGGTGGTTGAGCGTGTGGAGAGGCAATTGGCGGGTTGGAAGTGGCAGTATCTTTCCAAGGGTGATATACTTACCTTGGTTAAGAGCACGTTATCCAATCTTTCTATGTATGTGTTGTCACTTTATCGGATCCCTCGCGGTGTGGCGCAACGGATTGAGAGGATTCAACAGCAGTTTTTGTGGGGTGGTTGTAGGGAGAGGCATTCTATCCTTCTGGTGCGGTGGGAGGTGGTTTGTCGTCCCTTTTAGAATGGAGGGTTGGGTATCCGTCGTCTGATGCCTTTTAACAAGGCTCTTTTAGGAAAGTTGTTGTGGCGCTTCGTGGCCGAGAAAGATCATCTGTGAAGGAGGGTGATTGCTTGTCTCTATGGCGAGGCTAGAGGCGGTTGGTGTTCTGATGAGGTCAAGGGGGCGTCGAGGTGTGGGGGTTTGGAATGACATCCGGTAGGGGTGGGATTCTTTCGCTCCTTTTACCAGTTACAGGGTGGGGGATGGCCATTGTGTTGGTTTTTGGACTGATTGGTGGTGTGGAGAGGGCTCTCTTGCGTCTTCGTTCCCTCAGCTGTTTAGGATTGCTTGGGATTGTCATGATTCAGTAGCGGACTGTTATCATTTTGATACTGGGACGTTAGTGTGGGATGTCAGTTTTGTGCGACACTTTCAGGACTGGGAGTTGGAGGAGGTCTCTGATTTGTTGGAGCTCTTTTATTCTCAGACTGTTGGTGGTGGATCAGACTCTTTTATTTAGAGGCCGACTTCTTCTTGGCATTTTTCTGTCTCTTCCTACTTTTGTTGTCTCTCGTCTAGGGCGGACGTATATTTTCCTTGGAAGGCGGTCTGACATTCGAAGGCCCCTCTCAAGGTTGCTTTCTTCACGTGGTCGGCGGTTTGGGATCGTATTCTTACTTTGGACATTTTGAGACGGCGAGGCATGCTTTTGGTCAATCGGTGCTTTTTTTGCAAATAGGATGAGAAATCCATCGATCACCTCATTTTGTTCATTGGTGCTTTCTTTTTGGTCTTTTCGGCATTCAGTGGGTGATGCCGGCCTCAGTTCGTGATGTTATGGCCTCGTGGAGGTGCGTGCCGATTGGTTCGCATGCCCGGCCTTTTTGGAGGGTGGCCCCCCTCTGTTTATGGTGGAGTATATAGATGGAACGTAATAGGCATTGTTTTGAGGATGTAGAGTCCCCTACAGGAGTGATTAAAGATTTCTTTATCTCTTATTTGTTTAGTTGGGTGGAGGGTCATAATTGTAAATATATAGATGAGAAAATAGAGTTTTTGGGATCTCTTGGTCCTTAGGGGTCTTTTGTTGATGAGACGCACTCCCCGTTTGGGTGCCTTAAATTTATAAAATACTTGCTTATCGAAAAAAAAAAAGAAGAAGAAAATAGTCAACTCACCATCCCTTTTGTTCATGTATCAATTGACAGTAACATGTCTTTTCATTCTTAGATTGTCAATCACCAAGATCTTACTCAAAACTGCAGTGGAACCAAAGAAAGCCACTCTTATAGGAGTCTTCTAGTGCCAAACCCTCTTCCAAAAATAGCTCATCACCTGAGAAGTTCGAAAGTAAACCAAGCAAGGAACAAACCTTTAGGTGCGGTTACCAAAACAAGGAAGTCTGAACCTCTAGAATCCAGCTCTTGACTGTACAAAAGATCTAAAGAGCCATAAACGTTAACTCCTAGTCCTGAACATGTCGTTGAAAGGACACATCCCTAAGGGGGTCTCCCATTATGAAGTCTCCTGTTACCCGGTGAAGTCTTGAAGTAGGTTGTGGTATGCCAGTGTGACATTGGAGGATGGCACAGTGACAATTTTAGTAAATAAGTCCAACTTTGGAAATCGGGCTTAGGAGCGTTGGAAAATTATAGGAATTTAATTGGAGATGCTCTATATCATAAGAAGATGACCTGTCAAAAAAAATCCGGATTTGGAATTCGGGAGCTTCAAAAAAGGCTATTATGACTCCTCAAGCAGGGTTAATATTTGTGAATTCTGCATATATAGGGAAGGGTGGGTCTCTGACCCAAGTAGGCATTCAACCACTTAGCAAGGCCATGGGCAAGCCTTGGCTAAGGCAGGTATAGGGAAGCTTGTTGGCTTGTAAAGACATGGTTTGACATGGTTCGGTGGCATGGTTGGCAAATATGGCTCGGTTAGACATTGTGGGTTGTGCTGGAGGACGCATGGCTTGGTAAGCTATGTGTGCATGCCCACGAGTGTGCCAACTTGCCTTTGGCAAGGTGATGCCTTAGCTTGACATGCATTGGTGTGCATGTAATGCACTTGGCTCGACAAGCCATGTGCATACCAAGCTTTGACTAGGCCAACTTGCCCTTGGGGTAAGACTGTGACACTAAGACAAACAATGGTTGGTGCAAGCTGGTTCAAGACATGGGCATGGAGAGGCATGCCTATGGTGCCAAGGCATTGACAGAATCAAGACATGGGCATGGCTAGGTGCTAGCTCGATGGTGAAGGCATTGGTTCAGTCTTGGCAATGCTCTCAAGTGCGCGTAGGCTTGAGAGGAGCTGGGACAAGGCATTTGGCTCAGCAAAGGCAAACATTATGCAGTGTTGGCATATGTTTGACACAGATGGCTCGTGATGGTGCAGCATGACTCAGACATATGGAATGATGGTCAAGGCTAGGTGTGGCTTAGACATGCTGTTGGGCAGTTTGATGACACACAACCACCAAGGGGCATGTGGCATTGCAGGAGGATGCCACAACATGATGCAGTTGAAGAGTGCAACTGTGTGACAAGTGTTGACAACCTCTGATTGGTGCCAACACAACCTAAGTGGATGGGGCTGTCATCCACACAGATAGACAGTTTTGTGTCTTCGCCTATATAGGTACATATGTATAGCATTTGTATAGGCAGCGAATTTCAGAGAGAGATAGTGCTTGTGAGTGCTGTAGTGTGCCTGAGTGAGAGGAATCCTTTGTACTATTTGTGTTTTTAGTAAAAGGTTGGAGAACCATTGTTGTGGTTTTTTGTAAATTCGTGGGTGGTGTTATTATATTGCATTTCATATACTGTGTGTGTGTTTGTGCAAGACTTAGTGTAACTCAAGGGCACTAAGTGTGATAGTTGGCTGACTTGGTTGGTGTCTAGTGCCATCATAGGGCAAAAATTTCGTGTTGAAACTTAACCCCTGTGACACCTCCCATTATGAAGCCGATACCACTCGTAAATCACGGTGTGTCCATCAACAACCGTCCTGAAATTACTGGGAAAGGAGCAAACGAGCGAACAATCACCACACTGTAAGTCCTCCCAAATTCGAGTGCCCCTGCTATCCACAACTCTTACTTATTGTGTTTAGAGAATTTATTCCAACCCTTTCGAATGAACTTTGCTCACCTAACTGACAGCACCAACCACCACTCTCCTCCCCAAAACGACAGGAAATAAGAGCCCTATTAAAAGAAATAAACCACCTAATACCCAAGCCCCTTACTGGATAGGTCTACAAACCTTCTCCCATTGGGCAAGAGGATACTTGAACTCTTCCCCCACAAACCTCAATGGAAATTCGTCTGAAGCCTTTTAATCCTCCCAGCCACAGGATGGAATCAGAAAGTGTCTAGGGAGAGTAGACAACGTGCTCTTCATTAGAGTGGCCTTCCACCTAACAAGTCTTCTTTGACGCAACCCTATCACTGGGTCCCATTCCCCCACCCGCCTCGATGAAGACCCATATGGGTAAACAACAATTTGAAAATCTCTATCTGGTGAGCCACATCTCTGCCCACCCTGAATCCCCTTATGAATCCCAAGTCAATGGCAAATGCTATAAATCCAAATTTATTATTAAAAGTTGAGAACCAATGATATTCGGACAAAAATATTTAGTTCAAGTTTTGATGATCATCTGAATTCAAGTTTTCTTTAGTGTATACAAGTCCTTTCCAATAAAATTTCATTTTATCGTATTTTAAGTGATTTTATTCCTTCAAGGGATATTGAGATTGCTTGCTTAATTGGCTTATCACCTTCATCTATTTATTGAGGTATCACATGTCATAGTCGAAAAATAAGGTATCTCCTCTAAGTTTCACATCACAATGTGTCTCGTATTTTTGTAAAATTGGTTTGATCTTCGTTCTTTAATGGTATATATACTTATATTTTGTATGGGTAGAGGGTGAGTCATGGTTCAATGATAAGGTTGCTTCATTGTAACTTGGAGGTGATGAGTTTGAAACATGGAAACCTAGAGACTTGAATGGCGGGAGCCTCGTGCACTGGGTTTGCTCTAGTTGTACAAAGCATAGTTTCTTAATCATTTTTATTATTATTTAGTTATTTAATTTACTTTTTCTTTGAATGAATCTTTAGAATCATTGTGTATAAAGTTGTGGAGAAAGAACTGTGGTGACACCATTGTGTTCCATTATGCAGGTTCTGCAACCGTGAGGATTCAGTTTCCTGTAAACATGAAATGGCTTTAGATGCTAATGGGAGAGGACTTCTTCTTTTTCTTCTGCTTCTCCTCCTCTCCCTCCACACAGGCACACGTGTGTATATGTGCCTAAATATTTGTATTGATGCATTTGTCACACGCACAATGTGTTTGACCCCCCCACCCCCTTTCTTTCTAGTAGTCAACCAAAATCTCCGGAATTATGTTATCAAAGGATTTCTTGCGATTATTGCAAGGCACACAGTGCTACAATGGTCGGGAAGGTTAATGAAAGATAGTGTTTGATCTGGTTTTATGCTGCTGTTTGTTTGTTCCCGACCCATTGACCTCATCATAATTTCGGGCATTTGCCATGCCTTCAATGTAGTAATTTCTTTCTGATGCAAATTTTCATTTACCAGGTTGGAGGTAATACAAATGGAATGAGAACTCTGGCTCATACTGCAGCTATTACAACGGTAGATTGGCACCCAACCTTGCCCATTTTCTTGATAGGGAGTGGATCATTCAGTTCGGGTCACATTAGAGCCAGCAAAGATTACCCAAACCCATCAACACGCCTGCTAAATTCAAGTTAATGGGTGAGTGGTTTAAAACACGGGTCACTAACGGGTTGGGTAATTGCCACTCCTACAAAAGACGGGTCACCCGTCCTTTGTGTCTCTATCTGCGGTCCACGCCATCTCTTTCTTCTTCTCTTCCGCATCGGCGCGGCAGTGACCTCTTTAGGTATGGCGTCCTTCTTCTCGCGCTTCTCTCTCTCTATCTACATGTATTTATATATATGTATCTTAGTTACTAGTGTTGCATATAACATATAATTAAGGAGGATAGATTTTACTATAAATTTTATAATTTTAAAAACCAAGTGAAATCTGATGGGTATGTTTTATGCTTTGCTGTGGTGTGTGTAGACATATATATATATATAGATAAATAGATATATTAAAAATTGAAGAATAAAGTAATATTGAAGGAGAGAATGAACAAATTAGAGAGTTGTCTCTAAAAGAACTAATTTTGGCAGTGCATTTTGTGTAATTTTCATATTTTATGGCCTATATACTTTTCAAAATATATAAATGGGCATGGGTCCAGGAGTAGGCCCATGTTGTTCCTTCAGTTAAGACTCCCATGTGCTATATACAGATATATTTTTTTAAGAAGTATCAATATTATTATATTGATTGATACTGAAGTTCAGTTCATGGGAACAAATAAATATTTTTTTTTGGGAAAAAAAAAATTGTTGACGGTCGGGTTTACCTGACCTGTTTATGACCCGGCATAGCAGGTTGAGAATGGGTCACTGACCCGTTTATGACCCACCCGTTTACAACCCATCCCAAACCCGTCCGTTTGCCACCTCTAGGTCACATCAATGTTATGAAGGTTTCAGTATTTATTTTCTTTTCATCGAGTTTTACTTGGTTGAAGAGTTGGAGATTGTTGGATGGAGTTGATTCAGTAGAAGTTTCGATTGTGTTTGTCCTATAGTCCAATTACTTGGTGTTTCTTAGTTGATAATCTGTGCTTTGAACCAGTGTAATGTTTTGGATAATGTAGCCCACTTTCTTCACTGGGCCAGCCACTCATTTATTAGTCAAAGATTCATTTATCTTTGGTTGGTTGGAGATTCAAATTTCCATCACTTGTTTTCTATGAGCTAGTTGTGTTTTAATGGAGGCAATTATTATTATTATTGAGGACTTGGTATTTTCCAACCATAATTAGAAGAATTTTCCATGAAGAAATTAAGTCGCTGATGCAACTTGGCCTTAATGGAACTTGGCCTTAATGGAACTGATTAATTGACAGTGTTGCCTTAGAGCCATACAAGACTTTGACTGGTGCATGAGACTTATGAGGCCTATAATGGGTATATGGTGGACCTAGACATTTCCTTTACATTTTTTTTTTTTGAAGTATAATATATGTATTTTTTGTAGCTTTGTAAGCGATTTGAAGGGTAAATGGGACCTAATTGGGATGGTTCAGTAACTTGGATTCCTTGGGTTTCAACAATTAATTTCATTTTTCTCAAACAAAGAGAGTAAGAAATCAACATTTAAATCAAAATAAAGAGAGGACATTACAATTACAGTTTAATATGCAAAAAAGGTGTACCCCATATTTAAGTCCAGACTATTGCTACTATTGCATAAGGGAAGACTCCTTTTTAAATAATTCAACGAAGTAGTTGGCTTTGTATGAAGAAATTAAGATAGAAGACCTTGACTTGTGATTTCCATGTGTATGTGGTCATAAATGAATGACTTGGAATTTGATTTTTCTGATTTCAATTTCCTTTCATTTTTTCGGTTGCATTTGTGAAATTAAATTAAAATTATATTGTAGTCGGAAGACAGTGAGGAAAGCAATATAAAACTTATTTAATTTATGATATAATAAAGGAAGACAAAGAGAGGAAAACAATATAAAACTTATTTAATTTATGATATTGTAGTCGATTTATATATTTCAAGCCCCATTAACTAGATTGTGTATAATTATTCAAATTTATTTGCTCTGAAATATATATATATATATATATATATATATATATATATATATTTTGAAAGTTAAGAAATACTCACACACCTTACCTCCACCGAGGTTTGAATCCTGGACCTCCCATTTGTTCTGAAATTTTGGTTTTCAATAAGGGGTGCACACGGTCCGGTTCGGTTTGGTTCGATTCTGATGAAAACTGGGACCAAATCGTTATTTTTAGTTACTTAAAAATGAGAACCGGAATCGAACCGAATAGAATTAAACTATATTTTTTCGGTTCAGTTTTGGTTCCTACTATTGCTTTCAAAAAAATTCAAAACGTTAAGCATGAAAACATAATCTAATTATAAATTAAATTAAATAGAGTATCTCAACTATTATAAACCCAAAATTATTTGTATAATTAGTGAAATAAAATTAATTATTTCAAAATTAAATCTCTTAAAATTATAATCTTATAACTATTTACTTATAACTTTTAAATTATATATAAGTAAAAATATAATACTAATAAAAAATAAAAATAATAAGAATAAAAAAATCCAGTTCGGTTTCTGTTTGGTTCTTTAATTTTTAAAACCGGAACCGAACCGAGCCACCTTGGATGGATCGGTTGGGTCCGGTTCTTTGCTTCTTTCGATTCTTTGTGCATCCCTATTTTCAATACACAAGCAATTAAAATTTTGGGATTAAATATTTGAACATAGTGTCTTTCAACTGGTCCAACGTGCTTAATGCAAGATAGCAACGGTTAGACTATATCGAACTCTTGTAATGTATACTAGCTTGGTATAACGTAGTTTTCTTTTTATTATTCATTTTATTTTATTGATTTATTCTTTTCTTTTATTATTATTATACATATATGTATCTTGACATGAGTATGGGTCCAATGTTGCCTATAAATAGTCTCTCTCTCTCATTATCTTGCTCAGTGATTCTCTCTTTATCTATTCTAGTTTCTATTTGCAAATAAGTTTTATAACAGTGGGAGAAATGTTGTATAAACGTTTTAACATGTTGGTTGTTGTGGTTTCAATAATATATTTCATAAACATGAAAGCAGGTGTTGGATCATCCATTACATCAAGAGGTGAAGAAGATGATGCTGATCAAGTGAGGTGCATAGACCATGAGAGACGAGCTCTCCTCGAGTTTAAAGATGGGTTCATTGATGATTATGGACTTCTCTCTTCTTGGGGGAACACAACAGAGGAGATGAAAGACTGCTGCAAATGGAGAGGAGTTCGATGCAGCAACCGGACTGGTCATGTCATAGTCCTCGATCTTCATGCTCCCTCGGACCCTTTGGTGAATAATTATCTTTCTTTGAGTGGTAAGATCATTAGTCCTTCATTGCTAGAATTGAAAAAATGAGAATTAATACTTCAATTATCTTTACTATTTCGACCATGAGTAAAAAAAAAAAAAAAAGTAAGTAAAATAAATTTTGAGAATAATTTCTATTAACAGACCATACATGCTACATCAAAAAAGGTACCATCTTAATACCCAAAAAAGTTCTCAAACTACTATTTTTTTTTTTAGGAAAACATTCTCAAACTTGGGTGATGCAAAAATAGAACTATTTTTTTGCCTACACATGCTTGCTTTTTGTGCATATATTTTGCACTTAAATAAACTTAACAATATTCTTTTGATGTACTAATTATCCCTTTAGTCAAATTCATTTTTATTTATTTTTTTAAATTCAGAACCTTGACTCTGAGAGTCTGGGTGCATGAAACAATCAATAAATAATTAATATGTCCATGTATTACTATTTATCAGTTTTCTATGCAATGTTATATTTGGACCTCGGTTACAATAGTCATCTACTTGTTTTATAGGTACAATTTCAAATCAGTTTGCAAATCTTTCACAATTGCGCACTCTTGATTTAAGCTTCAATTATATGCTGGATGTCGAAAGTTTTCAGTGGCTTAATGATCTTTCATTATTGAGATCCTTTGATATGACCGGCGTTGATCTTAGCAAAGTAGGGGGGGATTGGATGGAAGCCGTCAATAAGCTGCCTCTTCTAACACAACTGCGTTTAACTGGTTGTGGACTCATCGTTCCTCCTTCATTTCCATTGATTAATTCATCTACGTCTCTCTCTGTTCTTTATCTTTTTTCCAATTCTCTGAATTCATCGATATACAGTTGGTTGTTCAACTTCAATACCAGCCTTGCTTATGTAGACCTTTCTTATAATATGTTACAAGGTCCGATCCCTGATGCTTTCGGAAACTTCAATTTGCTTGCCCATCTTGATTTGTCTGGCAATCTATTTGAAGGTGGACTTCCGAAATCCTTTGCAAACTTAAGTAGCTTAAAATCATTTAATGTGGCTGGCAACTACTTGAGCGGGCAGATTTCAATGTTGCTTCGAAACTTGTCTGGGGTTGCAGCCAACTCACTAGAGATTTTGAATTTAGGTGCGAATCAACTTGGTGGTTCATTGCCTCAAAGTATCACCATATTTTCATCCTTGAAGGAATTGTATCTCGAGTATAATCAATTGAATGGTTCTTTACCTGATCTTACCGGATTGTCTTCATTGACAGACTTGCATCTTTACAGTAATCACTTGACCGGACCACTACCCGAGAGTATTGGCCAACTTTTCATGCTCGAAATCTTAGATGTGTCTGCAAATTCATTAGAAGGTGCAATATCCGAATCCCACGTCTCAAATCTCCACAATTTGAAGCAGTTGCACTTGTCTTACAACTCGTTGGCTTTGGACTTCAAGGCTGATTGGAATCTTCCTTTTCAACTCGATGTCATTAAGTTAGGGTCTTGCCAATTGGGACCTCATTTTCCAAAGTGGCTTCAAACTCAAAACAATTATTCCCAGCTTGATATATCTAATTCCGGAATTTCTGGTGTTCTCCCCAAGGAGTTTTGGAACTTTTCTCCTAGACTGTCTTACTTAAATCTCTCTTACAACAAGATCAAAGGTATCGTGCCTAATTTTTCATTGAAGACATTTTTTTATCCGGTAATAGATTTGAGCTCCAATCATTTCGAGGGTTCACTCGCACTATTTCCTCGAAACATGACGCTACTGCATCTTTCGAAAAATTTGTTTTCGGGCTCAATTTCTTCCTTATGTGATAGAGCTAGCCAACTCCTCTACTCTATTGACCTCTCATACAACCAATTCTCGGGGGAGCTTCCTGATTGTTGGATGGTCATGAAAGAATTGGTTGTTCTTAATTTGGCAAGCAACAATTTTTCTGGGAAAATTCCTAGCTCTATGGGCTACCTCTCCCAAATAACCTCGTTGCACCTAGGCGCCAACAATTTCTTTGGCAAATTGCCTCAATCATTGAAGAACTATGGAAGTTTGAAAATTATTGATTTGGGAGAAAATAAATTAGAAGGAACAATGCCAGCATGGATAGGGACACACTTGACAAATTTAGTCGTGCTTAGTTTGCGATCGAATAAGTTCCACGGTGACATACCTGTGAGTATATGCCATCTCAACTCCATCCAAATCTTGGACCTCTCTCAAAATAACATTTTTGGAGCTATACCTCAATGTGTCAATAATTTCACTGCCTTGGTTTGGGGAGACAATTCAGAAGGAATGATTAATTTTGATTATTGGCACTATAATGGTGCATATTATTATTATTCTCCGGGTGACTCTAATTATGAGGATAATGCAATAGTGCAATGGAAAGGGCAGAAGTTCGAATTCAAAAATAGTCTAGCTCTATTAAGAATCATTGATCTTTCTGGTAATGATTTAGTTGGAAAAATTCCGGAAGAGATCTCGAGTCTTACAGGACTAGCTTCCTTGAACCTATCAGGAAATCATTTGACTGGGCATGTGATTGAACATATTGGTGAGTTGAAAATGCTGGAATGTTTAGACTTGTCTAGAAACCAGCTTTCGGGTGAGATTCCTATGGGCATTACTCGTTTAAGTTTTCTCGTTGTATTGGATTTATCAAACAATGACTTGACTGGGAAAATTCCATCTAGTACTCAATTGCAGAGTTTTGATGCCTCTTCGTATGAGGGAAATTCTCAACTTTGCGGGCTTCCACTCCCCAATAAGTGCCCTGGAGATTAAACAAATGTTGTTCCTTCTTTTATCAATGGAGCTGAGGATGGGTTTATAAGTCGAGAATTTATTATCAGCATGGGGCTAGGTTTTGGGGTTGGATTTGGTGGAGTTTTTGGCACTTTATTGCTCAACCATTCTTGGCAATATTTATGTCTTATGTTATCGAACAAGATAAATGATTGGCTCTATGTGACAACCGCAGTGAATATGGCCAGACTAAGGAGGATGCTTCAAAGCTAGTAGGTAAGTATTTTCTTTGATTTTTTTAGTTAGGTGCAATTTTTCTGTTAGTTTGAATGATGTATGTTTCAATATTCAAATGACACTCTTTCAGGCACTTGAAATATAGTCGTCAAAAGTGCAACGCTAACAAATTTTTGTGTATAAAATAGTTGTTCTGTTAGTAAATTGATATGGTTTTTGATTTTCAGTATATGCTACTTCAAGTTTCCAACAGGACAAGGCCAAGTTTTCCATACCATCTAGTTGCAACTGTCTTCTTTTTTCTTTAGTAAGTATTTAAATGTATAAATGTTCCCAAGGTTTTTTTTTCTTTTTTTTAAATAATTGGGGTGTTCGGAGATTTCACACAGATGAGTCCACGGGATCCGTGCAAAGCGACTTCCCACACTGATTGTTTGAACCATGTCTGTAGTCGTGAATTCAACCAATTGTTTGCACCAGTAAAAATTGAATATGAGATGCTCTCCTTGTTCTCGAATTAGTTGTGTTATAGTACTATTTGTATGAGAAATGGGTATGGCATGGAAGGCAATTCAAAATGAGTATTGTATACAGTCTCGGGGACTATGTAACAATTAATGCAATTGAGTGCAAGTTTTCCATATATCATTTTCATCATTGTGTATATAACAGTTTTATATTCATTATGGCCACTTCACTTGAAACCCAAATAGAAAAATAAAGACATTAGAGAATAAATTACGGGTCAGAATGCTAATGGGAATTCGGAAACTGCAATTAAAATGTCCAGAGAAAAAAGACCCCACTCCTGAACTCGAGGAGAGCTTGTCTCTCCTTTTCTATGCACCTCACTTCAGCATTATCTCCAGCTCTTGGAATAGTGAATGATCCAGGAGCTGGTTTCATGGAGATAATTTTCAGAAATGGTGTAAGAAGAGCAAGCAATCAATGAGAACTGCACATTAATTCAAGTTATTTCCCTTTAGATCTCTAGCCCTGTGATGATAATTTTCAGAAATGTTTAAATTTTTTGTATTTCCTTGAAGTTGACATGTACTTATATTGACAAGGAGGAAGCTAGTCACTCTAATTATCTTTATTTAGTTATTTTCTCTGAGATATAGTCCAATTACTTGGTGTTTCTTAGTTGATAATCTGTGTTTTGAACCACAGTGTAATGTTTTGGATAATGTAGCCCATTTTCTTCACTGGGTCAGCCACTCACTTATTAGTCAAAGATTCATTTATCTTTGGTTGGTTGGAGATTCAAATTTCCATCACTTGTTTCCAATGAGCTAGTTGTGTTTTAATGGAGACAATTATTATAATTATTATTATTGCGGACTTGGTCTTTTCCAATCACAATTAGAAGAATTTTTCATGAAGAAATTAAGTCTCTGATGCAACTTGGCCTTAAGAGACAGTGTTGCCTTAGAGACTTTGACTGGTGCATGAGACTTATGACACCTATGATGGGTATATGTAACTGTTTTTCAATTTAGTATAACAGATGTATTTTTTTGTAGCTTTGTAAGCGATTTCAGTAATAAAATTATGTAATGTTGCATGTTCCATGAATATCAAAATTCTAATGAAAATTGTGTAATTATGAATAAATTCAATAATGAATAATTTAGTAATTAAATGAAAATTAGTTTAGTGAATTTAATATTTCAATTAAGGCATGGAACAGTCAATTGAAGGTTTAAATAATTTAATATTTCAATTATTTTACTTTAGTATTTCAATTACTTTAGTTTAAATAATCATCTGATACGGTAGTATAAATTTTAATATATATTTTAAAAGCTTCGTTTGAACTTTGACGTGGAAGACAATGACGCAAACATGTGCAATAATGGGTTGTTGAACAAGTTCCCATTTGTCAGCCACGAGGTGTCACATTAATTAGCTCCAAACTTGGAATTAGTCCTTGTTTCTTTTCTTTTAATTGTTTATCTGAAATAGTTGACTAATACTTTTCCGAGCGCCATTATCCTCAATCCGTGCTTCAATTTGGAATATATATTTATAAATTCCGCTATTAAAATTGAAAAATAAATTTCCAGCCCCTAATAGTTGCCTACACATGCTTGCTTTTTGTGCATACATTTTAACCACAGAGAAGGTAAAAGTAGTTTTGCACAAAAATAAACTTGGCAATATTCTTTTCATGTACTAATTAGCCCTTTAGTAATTTTTTTTCTTCAAAATTTCATAACGTTATCTCTGAGAGTCCGAGTGCATAAAACAATCAATAAATCCATGTATTTATTATTTTTATTTTTCAATCTTGGCACCCACCTTCATTGATTTTTGTACTTTTTCTTTTTTAGTTCTTTCTTGCAATCTTTGCCGGTGTATTTATAAACTATTTTCATGTGATGAAGGGTGAAATTTTTATTTTTTAATTATTAAAATTAAAAACCAAAGTGGTAGAGGTAAAATTTAGAGCTGTATCACCTCCGGGAAACTTAATTTTATTGTAATTACTTATAGGAAAAATTAAACATGCAATGAGTGTCTGTGCTGTAGCCTTTATGTATTTCAACTACTTGTTTTATAGGAACAGTTTCAAATCAGTTGGGAAATCTTTCACAATTGCGCACTCTTGATTTAAGCTTCAATTATATGCTGGATGTCGAAAGTTTCCAGTGGCTTAATGATCTTTCATTGTTGAGATACATTGATATGAGCTGGGCTAATCTTAGCTTAGCAGTGGATTGAATGGAAGCAGTCAATAAGCTGCCTTTCCAATTCTCCTTCATTTCCATTGATTAATTCATCTACGTCTCTCGCATTCCTTGATCTCAATTTCAATTATCTGAATTCATTAATATACAGTTGGTTGTTCAACTTCGATACCAGCCTTGCTTATGTAGACCTTTCTTATAACAACTTACAAGGTCTGATCCCTTATGCTTTTGGAAACTTGAATTCGATTGCCCATCTCGATCTCAGTTTAAATTTATATGAAAGTGGACTTCCGAAATCCTTTGCAAACTTAAGTAGCTTAAAATCATTAAACGTGGCTCACAACTACTTGAGCAGGCATGTTTCAATGTTGCTTCGAAACTTGTCTGGGGCTGCAGCCAACTCACTAGAGATTTTGAGTTTAGAATTGAATAAACTTTTCATCCTTGAAGGAATTGTATCTTTCGGATAATCAGTTGAACGGTTCTTTACCTAATCTTACCGGATTGTCTTCATTGACTACTTTGCATCTTCATGACAATCACTTGACTAGACCACTACCCAAAAGTATTAACCAACTTTTCATGCTTGAAATCCTAGATATGTCTACAAATTCATTAGAAGGTCAAATCTCTGAATTCCACTTCTCTAATCTCCACAATTTGCAGCAGTTGCATCTTGAGTGTAATCAATTAAAAGGTTCTTTACCTTATCTTACCGGATTAAATTCGTTGATCGAGTTGAATCTTCATACCAATCACTTGACTGGACCACTATCCAAGAGTATTGGCCAACTTTTCATGCTCGAAATCTTAGATGTGTCTACAAATTCATTAGAAGGTAAAATCTCCGAATCCTACTTCTCAAATCTCCACAATTTGAAGCTGTTGGCCTTGTCTTATAACTTGCTGGCTTTCGACGTCAATGCTGATTGGAATACTCCTTTTCAACTCGATGTCATAATGTTGCGGTCTTGCCCATTGGGACCTCATTTTCCAAACTAGCTTCAAACTCAAAACAATTATTCCGAGCTTGATATCTCTAAATCCAGAATTTCTGGTATTGTCCCGAAGGAGTTTTGGAACTTATCTCCTAGACTGTCTTACCTCAATCTCACTTACAACCAGATCAAAGGTGTGGTGCCTGATTTATCATTGAAGACAAATTCTTATCTGGTAATAGATTTGAGCTCCAATCATTTTGAGGGTTCACTTGCACTATTTCCTCCCAACATGTTAGTACTGCATCTCTCTAAAAATTTGTTTTGAGGCTCAATTTCTTCCTTATGTAATAGAACTAGCAAGTTCCTCACCTCTATCGACTTCTCATGCAATCGATTCTCCGGGGAACTTCCTGATTGTTGGATGTTCATGAAAGAATTGATCATTCTTAATTTGGCAAACAACAATTTTTTCGGGAAAATTCCTAGCTCTATGGGATCCCTCTATCAAATTGAGACTTTGCACCTACGCGCTAACAATTTCAGTGGAAATTTGCCTTCATCGTTGAAGAACTGTGGAAATCTGGAAATTGTTGATTTGGGAGAAAATAAATTAGAAGGAACAATGCCATCATGGATAGGGACACACTTGATAAATTTGATCGTACTTAGTCTGCGATGGAATATGTTCCACGAAAACATACCTGTGAGTATATGCCATCTTAACTCTATTCAAATCTTGAATCTCTCTCAAAATAACATTTCTGGAGCTATACCTCAATGTGTCAATAATTTCACTGCATTGGTTAGAGGAAATAAATCTTAAGGAATGATTACTTTTTATTATGCCGCCTATGATGGTTATAGTAACTCTAATTATGAGGGTAATGCAATAGTACAATGGAAAGGGTGGGAGTTCGAATTCAAAAACAACCTAGCTAGCTCTGTTAAGAAGCATTGATCTCTCTGGCAATAAATTAGTTGGAAAAATTCCAGAAGAGGTCTCGAGTCTCGGAGGACTAGGTTCCTTGAACCTATCAGGAAATCAGTTGACAAGACATGTTATTGAAGATATTGGTGAGTTGAAAATGCTAGAATGTCTAGACTTGTCTAGAAACCAGATTTCGGGTGAGATTCTGACAAGCATTACTCGTTTGAGTTTTCTCGCTCTCTTGGATTTACCAAACAATAACTTGAGTGGGAGAATTCCATCCATCACCCAATTACAGAGTTTTGATGCCTTATCATATGAGAGGAATTCTCAACTTTGCGGTCTTCCACTCCCGAATAAGTGCCCCGGAGATGAAACAAACATTGGTCCTTCGGTTGTCAGTGGTGGCAAAGATAACATCTTTCAAGGAACTGAGGATAGGCTTATAAGTCGAGAATTTATTATCAACATGGGGCTAGGTTTTGGGGTTGGATTTGGTGGAGTTTTTGGCACTTTACTGCTCAACCGTTCCTGGGATTATTTCTGTCTCATGTTATCAAACACGATAAAAGATTGGCTCTATGTGACGACAGTAGTGAAGATGGTCAGATTGAGGAGGCTGCTTCGAAGCTAGCAGGTAAATATTTCCTTGGTTTTTCGAGTTAGCTACAATTTTTCCATTAGTTTGAATGATGATGTTTTAATATTTGAATGACACTCTTTCAAGCACTTTATATATAGTCATCAAAAGTGCAACACTAATGCTTTTGAATATATAGTTTTTTTCAGTTGCTCTGTTAGTAAACTGATATTGTTTCAAATTTTCAGTATGTGCCACTTCAAGTTTCCAACCAGACAAGCTCGAGTTTTGCACAACTGTCTTCTTTTTTGTTTTTGTAAGAATGTAATGTATAAATGTTCCCGGTGGTTTTTTTTTTTCTCAATAATCTGGGTGTCCTGGGCTTTCATCTCGACAAGTTCAGGGGACCTGTGCAAAGTGAGCCCTACAAGGATCAAGTAAAATCGGATTATGTCCGCAGTCGAGACTCCAACACATTATTTGCATCCAGTAGGAATTGAATATGTTATGTTGTCCATGTTACTTGTTCTCGAATAAGTTGTGTTCAAGTATTATGTGTGACAAATAGTTGTGGCATGCAGTGCAATCCAAAATGAGTGTTTTACATACTCTTGTATTCACTCTCTTGGACCTGTCACTAGTAATGAAATTGTGTGTAAGTTCTCTATATATATCATTTTCATCATTGTGCCCTGCAGTGGTTTAATAGTTTTCTGATGGACTAACTATCATAATGGACATTCCAATTTGAAACCCAAATTAAAAGATAAACACAATTAAAGGCTGTGTTTGTTTCAATATAAAATATTTTTAAAAGAAAATAATATATATATATATATATATATGTTTTTTAAATATTTGATTGCAAAACAAGATAAGAAAAATAACTGAAAATACTTTGTCAAGATTCGTACTAAAAATAAATTATCCCAAAATTGTTGAAGCATTGTCGCTATATTTTTCTGAGAGGTGTCCAAGACTTGAGTAGACTGAAGATGGAACTTATTCACTCTTAGGCTAAGAACAATCAAACAATCCACAATGGTATTTTCCTGATAAGTTGTTCTCTCCCACATCCATGGTTACCAAGTTTCGCAAGTGCAAGGTTTGAATCTGAGTGAGGAAAGCCATACATTAAATTACCATACTTCATGGGTTCAACATCAACAAAGTCGCTCATGTTCGACTTTAAATTATTGTTACAAATTTCATTAGGTGTGTTTATTTCAAGAAATTGTTTCTCATACTTGTAATTGCATTCAATATTGTATTCAAATATCGAGATATTATTTCACTTGATCACTTAAAGTAAAATTTGTACTACGATTTTTAACTTTGTGAGATATAATGTGTAAGAATATTATAAGTTGCTCCCAATATTACAATGTACGGTGTCTTTCTGTCTCGTGTTTCTCCTAAACATGTACACAAATCTTCGAAAGGGTTCCATGTTCATCCTCAATATGTTATGACAATGTTCATCAGATTGCTTGACTTTATTGACATATTCATGTTGAGTCAAATAATTATTTTGATTATTTGATATGGGCTCCTATCAAAGTATCTCAAATAGTGTGCACCATGTAAATAAGTTACAGTTTTAACAGGGACGACCCTGAGATCCTACGTGGTTAAAAAGATATTAAAGTGAAATGTTTCCTTAAAATGACACAAAATATATTAATGTTCAGAATAAAAAAGTTAAACCCAGTTTTTTTTTTTGAAAGTTAAGTCAATTTTATATCACACAAAAGGCATAAAGCCTAAAATGTAATTGGGGCATACCCGAAGGGCGGTAACCCCAAACCCACCAGAGAGAGACCCAAATCATTCCAAGAGCTAGAGAGGTTGTACAAGATTCCAACACTACAAAAAAAGCATGAAAAAATACAACCTCTAAAACTCTAGATATCAAACAATATAAACAGCAGTTGAGTAGAAAAAATACTCCCTCTTCAAAATATTAAACAAATCTCCCCCAAGAATAAACATGACAAAACAGTCCTCTCTCTCCATATGATATAAACAACCTTTCAGTCCAACTATGAGTTCCACCCAAGCTTTCATGTTTAAAACAAAAGGCATTGAAATCACCAGCACACACCCAAGGGCAATCAATATTGTCACAGCTAATATTCAGCAAATCACTCCATAAGGTTTTTTTTTTTTTTTTCAGTAATAAAATCACTCCATAAGTTTCTTCTATCAATAGCATCATTACTTCCATAGAAAAGTGTGGACATACATAAAAACACATTCTTTTGATCAATTAGCTTACAATGAATATATTGATCACTCTAGTTCAGCAATTCAACATGTATAATTGAGTCATCCCAACATACCCAAATTCTTCCTAGTTCAGCATACTCACAATTGTTTATAAATTTCCACCCAGGGCATACACTATCTCAAATTCTACTAGCGTTTGGTTGTCTCACTTTAGTTTCAACTAAACATAACTTTTGGTCAGACTCATTCCTTCCTTGGATTTCCCTTTTCACCACCCTTCTTGTTTTATATTTTGCAGATGGTAATTTTTCCATAACACCAACCCCAGATACAAGCAAATTTATAGGGCTTTTTAACTTCCCTTACTCTTTAGAGATAAAGTTCTCAGATTCTGAATGCTCATTATGCTTTATATGAACAATTTTGTTTTTCTCCAAATTATTCTTAGCATTTTTAGATTCCTCATTATTGTCGACCATGTCATCAACTTGTGTCATAACATCTAAAAGCTCACCTTCTTCCATATCCCCAAGACATTGAAACTTATTAGGAGATAGAACATTGTTTCTCATACTTGTAATCGCATTCAATATAGTATACAAATATCGAGATATTATTTCACTTGATCGCTTAAAGTGAAATTTGTACTACGATTCTTAACTTTGTGTGATATAACTTGTAAGAATATTATAAGTTGCTCCCCGTATTACAATGTACCTTTCAGCCTCCTATTTCCCTTAAACATGTACACAAATCTAATTGGGCTCATTTTTTTTTTTGGATAGATATAACATTGACCTGTTTTGGCTCTTCCATGTCTGGTTGTCCTTCCTTTTGGGCAATAGAATTTTCCATTTCTGCATTCAAGTACTGCAAATCAGCATTCAAGGATGATCTGAGTTGCATACATCATTTGTTTTCCCAACAACCCAATTCCTGTTTCAAACATATCTCAACCTTTTTCTTAAAGGAGTGGCCAAAAACCTTACAATGCATACATATAGCGGGTATCCGAAAGTTTCAACCCAATTTTCCTTTTGAAGCCCGGATTGCACATCAATCTCCACACAAACCCAATCAAAATTCAATCTCTTACGACCCTCTGTACCAGAATCTGCATATAATGGCTTGCCAATCACACTTGCAATTCATAGCCTTCTTCTGAAATGACATACCCTGCCTCTATTTTTGCAAAACAATAAAATGGCTAACAAAATATCATGGACCCTTCTCCAATTTTATTTTTTTTTATAATCGTGATGTTCGGGTCAGCTTACGCGCACCTCGACTAATCCACGGGACCCATGAGAGGCGACCCCCACACAAATCGGGTAAGGCTCAGACTATGTCCGTGGTCGTAGCCTTAACGAATTATTTGAACCTACGCGCACCTCGACTAATTAACAAGACCCGTGCAAGACGACCCATGAGTACTTCTTAAGGCACCAAGTTCCAATTTTTTTCCAACTAGGCGCTCGGTTTACCCATCCTTCTCCAATATTACATCTCTCTCCTCAGTAACCTCTTAGCAATACCTTCCACTATTAGAAATAGCTAAATCTTGTCCAAAAAATAACCCACCAAACTATGATTTCATACCACACTTCCCTTTTGCCCAATATCAATAGGAGGTTCCGCAATATCATTACTAACAGCTTTGAGGTAATATCTCAGATTCATTTTATCCCTTGCCATGCTAGTTCTAACACTTTGAACCCATGAAATTGAGTTATGCTTACCTTCAATTTGGGCAAACACCAGCACTATGCTCCCCAATCTCAATTCCTGATTTCCCCAATCTTGGAAACTCCTCAACCGAAGAAACCCTCAGGAGCTGCTTCTTGGGACTTCGTAAGCAATCCGAGGGAACAGTAAAGCTTCATAGGGTCTTTCTGTCCGGATCGTATTTTATTTTACTCAAAAAAGTTGTTTACACCATCTTTTATTCATGTCATTTTCTATTCATTAATTTAGTTTTTTTCTAGCTCGTATTAATTTTTTTTTCCAATATTGATCTTTTCTTTCTTTAACTAAGAATCAACTATGTAATTATGTTCAAAACAATTATTTTTGGATATTGAAATCGAGAAACTATCAACGAGTAGAGCTCAGAGCAAGGATCCGTGGGTACTTCATCGAAAAGCATCATAAGGAGGACCTGGATAGTACCAGGAACCTTGTGCCCCGACTCTTGATTGGATAATGGTCTGCATTTCCACTCCTAAAAAATGATACGATTTCATGGAATTCCACTTTAATTCTCATACGAAAAGAAGAAATTGGATGGGACATCCATAAATAGTTACAATGTGAAGAATTATGAGGAGCAATTACTACATCTATCTCATATTAATTGTCCATTATTACAACTTTATTTATCCCAAAATATTTGTCCAGTTCGAATTTCAATGCAATTTAACCTCTCACTTTTTCCAACTATCCTTCTTCCATTAACTTTAAACAAATACCGGACTCATCATAATACTATATCAATAAGGACAAAATTGAAAATTGCAAACTAGTCAACCCAAATCCATAAAATGTTAAAAAGTTCAAATTAGACAACTATTATAGAACGGAGGAAGTATTATTTTCTTCGTTTGATAAATTATTAAGTAATTCAAAATAAAACTTGAGTAACCCATCAATCCGTTATAGTCTGTGTAATTTTAGTGGGTGATATTAGACTTAACTTTTCTTTGGGTTGATAAAATTAGTATCTATGTACTTTCTAATGAATCCAATTGGGCTCATCTTTTTTCTGTATTGATATAATTGAGTTTGTGTGATTTCTAATGGGTCATATTAGACTTAACTTTTCTTTGGGTTGATTAAATTAGTATCTATGTAATTTCTAATGAATCCAATTGGGCTCATCTTTTTTTTTGGATTTATATAATTGAGTTTGTGTGATTCTAATGGGTCATATTTAGAATAACTTTTATTTCTGTTGGTAAAAAATGAGTTTTTTTTTCTGGATCTATACTTGGTAAATTTAATTTTTTGGCCTCACTTGGAACGGAAGGCCCTAGTCAACCGCCTTGCTCGTCGACAATAAAATAAAGTATTAATTTTAATAAATCCCCATATACTATCCAGTTTAATCAATTAATCATTATTGTGTTCACTTTGCCTATATAATATTAAATTTCATCATTATGCCCCCTCACCTCATATTTTGAGTCAAAATGCCTAAACTACCCTCAATAATATAAGGGAATTTAGTGAAATCAATCATTTAAAAAAAATTATTTTTCAAAAAATAATTATATTTTTCTCAAAAATTATAAATTCAAAAATATATATATATTTTTCGCAAAAAAATTATTTTTTAGAGGGAGTATATTATTTTCCAAAATATGAATTATTTCGGAAAAAATAATATATAATTTTTGCAAAAAAAATACTTTTCGGAAAAAAATCATATTTTGGAACATAATATTATATATTTTTCTCAAAAACAATCATATTTTGGAACATAATATATATTTTTCTCAAAAAAAATCATATTTTGGAACATAATATATATTTTTTGCAAAAAAATTATTTTTCAGAAAAAAATCATATTTTGGAACATAATATATATTTTTTGCAAAAAAATTATTTTTAGGAAAAAATTCATATTTTGGTACATAATCAAATTTTGGAACATAATATATATTTTCCGCAAAAATTTTATTTTTCGGAAAAAAATCATATTTTGGAACATAATATATATTTTTTCGCAAAAAAAATCATATTTTGAAACATAATATATATTTTTCGCAAAAAATTATTTTTCAGAAAAAATTCATATTTTGGAACATAATATATATTTTTCGCAAAAAAAATATTTTTTGTAAAAAATCATATTTTCCGATATATATATATATATATTGAAATTTATAATTTTTACAAAAAATATAATTTATTTTTGAAAAAAAATAAATTTAATGGTTGATTTCACTAAATCCCCTTATACTATTAAGGGAGGGTAATTTAAACATTTTGACTCCAAATGTAAGGAGGAGTGGGCATAGTGGACACAGTAGAGGTTAGTTGATTAAATTGAATAGCATAGGGGGATTTTTTGAAGTAAACCCTAAAATAAATAGTTAAGTAACTTTGATATAACCCTACTTTCCCCCAACTTTTCTCAAGTGAGCAAAATACTCCCATGAACTTTAAAAGTGAGCAATTTGCCCCCTTCACTCATTTGTTCATTTACTCATTTACCTCTTTAACAATTTGTTCCGTTAACTCATTTATGCATTTATTCATGTATCCTTAGTAATAACTAAATAAAAAATAAAAAAAAACTATATTTTTTTAATAAGTAAAACTAAACTAATTTGTTAATTACTTAATTATAACTAATTTTATATAAAAAAAAACTAAATAAAAATAAGCGAATGAATTTTTGGAGACAGCAATGTTGTAGGATCTCTACTATATAAAAGATAAAAGAAAAACTAAAAACTAAAAACTCCGATCCTTACTGTGTGCTATGGGCTGGGCCATAGTATGTGGGCTTCATTTTTTCCTTCTATTTTTTTGTTTGGCCTTTTGGGTCACCCCTTTTTATAAGCTCCTTTTCTCCTCTTTATAAAGTTATTTAATTATCAAAAAAAAAAATTTAATTAAAATAAATAAGAAGTACATAATTACTAATTGGAAATTAAAAATACAAAAATAATTTCAAAAACAATTTTTCCAACTATATATATGTGTAGGTATATATGCTTTTATCAATGTAACTTCAATAAATCTTATGCATAACTGAATATAATGCATAGTGTGTTACCAAGAAGAGTGGAAGCATAATATTGTATAATTTTTTATACACAATACGAGAATACTAAATTTTTTATACACAAGGGAATGAGGGAAATCGGATTGTTATAAGACAAAACCTATTCCAAAAATAAAGGGCCTATAAAAACTATTAAAACCTTTATTGGAGCAATTAAAATTAAACTTGGTCATATCTATCTATATCTATACTAATAATAAAAGTGTGAAGAGTTTTAGCCCCTATATTTTTATTTTTAAATTATAATTAAACTTTATTTTTACCAATCTAAAATTATTTTGTAAATACCTAAACTAAAGACCTAAGTATATTAGAAGACAAGATTTTAAATCCTCTTAAAATTGATTCTCTAGCATTTACATTTAATTTATTTGAAACTCTGGAGTTGGCAGATCTTAGGTTTTCAACACTACAATGCAATCTTCTTCTTCCTCTATTTTTCTTTCTATATTACTTGATTTTATAGATTTTAATACTATATATTGCTTGATTCACACTTGAGAGGTAAGTTCCTTTTTATCAATCTTTTCAATAGTACACCAATATGATATATACTCTTTCTTTGGTATGCGTTCCGACACTAAATCATATGGTTCCCAACAAACTGTTGTTTAATGAATGATTAGTCGGAAAAAAAAAATTTGAAAACAAAATAATCTTCCTACCCAAATACATCAGTGTCACGTTCTCACGTTTTTTTTTTTCATTTATTTTATTTTGAAAGCCTGTTTGATATATAGAGTCAGGAAAGCTCCCAAAAAAAGTTCTTGACCCATCATTGTTGTAGTTGGGTAGTACTCTACCAACTTTTCTCTAATTTCTTCCTGATTAAGGAAGGCTTTCTTTAGAATATAAAAATTTATTGATTCTATTTTTCTCTCTTTATGACCTTTTATGTCAAATTCATTTTATGGATATTTGGTATATTTCTTTTTCCTTTTTTCCGGTTATACTTTATTATTTTGAAAATCTATTCACTATTTCGTTTTTTGTAACTACTTACAATTATTTTGAGTTTGAAGAGTTTTTTTATTTTGACTTTAAATTAACTAATATTATTATTTTGAAAATATATTCTTTAGAATATATTGGTTCTCAGTCGAACCAATATGAATATTGATTATGGATTTTGATTATAACTTTTATATGAATATTGATTATGGATCTTGATTATAACTTTTAAACTTTTATGATTATGTTCTGCGTTCTTTCTTTTGGTTCTAATATATTTGATCGCGTTCTTTCTTTTGGTTCTAATATATTTGATTGGAATTTATTTATTGATTTTACTCTTTCTTTAATCATATTAGTTGTAATTTGAGGAGATTTTGTTTTCTTTTTCATAAAAAAATTATACTTTAATTTATATATTCATTAATATAAATTTTGAGTTTGAGGAAATGTATTAACAACATGATTTATATTCTTTTATCTTTCAATTATTTTTTATTTTTATTTTTTAGTGGTTTTCAAAATATCAATTGGGTTATTTTTATTTTTGTTTTCTATAACTATATATATTACTCTAAATGTGAGATTCAATTCCGAACAGAATTGATATACTTACTATGTATTGAAGAATCTTTTTCTCTTTTTTCTATTAAGATAATTTTTTAATTTTAAGCAACTCCTGTATTTATTTTTTTATTATTATCTATTACAATGTTTGTAACATGTTAATTTCCATTACCTTTATCCTTATATAGTCATATATAGTGTTACAATAATAAATTATTACATATATATAGTTGGCTTATTTATTTATTTTTAAAAAAATTTACTTTTATTTCGGAAAAATTATCTATTGTATAATTATACTCTTTACATGTCTTCTTATTATTTCAAATTTTTATTCAGCATTAAGATATAAATAATTAAAAAATGTATGAAAAATTTATTTAGAAATACCAATAAAATTATATCTTTAATTTTTATCTCATGTGCACTTTACTAATAATATTAAATTGGTATGGTACTGTCACTAGCAAAATCTAATCCATTTATCATAGATTCTTAGCCAAAAAACAAATCCATTATGCCCGGTGTTTGTAACTTTGTAGGAGTCATAATGTAAGGCCATGTTTTGTATAGTTTTTACTTATTTTTTTACATGAAGAGAAAAGAGATCAAGAAACTATTTTGATAAATTGATATCTTATAACTTCTTTAAAACGTTTTTCCAATGTTCACAAGTTCTTTTAAAAAATTTATCAAATACAGTCTAATAAAGTTTTCTCACTTAAATAAAATGAAAAATAACTTTTGAAAGTCAATCAAACAAGGGTAGAAATTATTAGTTTCAAAATTGCGCGCATAGAGCGAGAGTGTTAGGGTTTGCAATTTGCACTTGAGGACACAAAGGGAACAGAGTGACAAAGAGAAGCGGCGGAGTTCTAATACCATATTCTTAAAAGTGGAGCTTTGCATATGTGTATTAGACCTTCCAATATCATGCGTATGAGCCTTGGTAAATTCGAGGACTACTAAATTAGTATATATATTAATGTACGTATAATAATAATATATGTGTACACCTAGAGAGACAGCATATATAAATCATCGTTTGTATATATATATACATGTGTAATGTCTTGTTTGTAGTTCCTAGAAGCATAGAAGTAGTGAGTTGGGAAAAGCTACCGCCCAAGACCAAGGGTCCAAGAAAGAGAGAGAAAAACACAAATATATATATATATATATATATGCATATAATATACACATATATACAGATGTAGACAGAGAAAATGAACAAATGTGAAATAAAAAGGGAAAATTAAAGTTTCACCTCTTTTGTTTGGACATATTACACTTTCACCGCCTCTAGTTTGGATTATATAACACTTTGCCCCTTCTAGTATGATTTCAGGTATAATTTTACCTAATTGTCCTTCACATTATACCATAATTTTCTGGTTAATATCAATAAATCTCCCTAAACTATTGAATTTTCACATTGCCCCCACCCTTATGGGTAAATTACAGTTTCACCCCCAAAAATTTGAAAAAATATTTAAATTTATAAATATATATAATTAAAAATATATATATAATTCGAAAATATATATATAATTCAAAAAAATATATAAAAATATAATATATATATATTTCGAAAAAATATATAAATTTCGAAAAACATATAAAATTTTGAAATATATATAAAATTCAAAAATTATATATAAAATTATAAAAAATATATATAAATTCAAAAAAAATATGTAAATTTCGAAAAAAAATATAAAATTTTGAAATATATATATAATTCAAAAAATATATATATAATAGAAAAAAAATATAAAATTATAGAAAGTATATAAAATTTTAAAATATATATATAATTAGAAAAAATATATAAAATTAGGAATTTTTTCTTTAATAAAATGGTTCATTAAATATGGTGTCAAAAAAAAATATTTTTCAAACCAATAAATGGTGCAATCTCTAATTTGTACACATGAATGAAAACATAGGATGGTTCATTAAATATGATTTTATATTTTACAAGGAAGCTAACATACCATGGTGCAGTTTTCACATCGACCTTCACGAACACACTACAATGTCTATATGTCCAAATTAACAATAAGCTGAAATGAATAACAATCCTTATTTATCTAGACAAGAAATTAAAACTCATACAATTATGACTCCATAAAAACACAAACTTTCAACATTTTAGTATGTTATTTTTTTTGAATTTTATATATTTTTTATAATTTTATTTATATTTTATATTTTTATATATTTTTTTGAATTTATATATCTTTTTCAAAATTATATATCTTTTTCTGAATTTTATATATTTTTTTAATTCTATTTTTTGTTTTCAAATTATATATATATATATATATATATATATATATATATATTTCAAAAATTTATATGTTTTTCAAAATTTATATAGTTTTTCCGAAATTTATATATATATTCTAATTTTATTTTTATTTTTTGAATTATATATATATTTTTCGAATTTTATATATTTTTTCGAATTATATATATATATATATATTTCAAATTTTATATATATTTGTTAATTATATATATATATATTTGAATTATATGTTTTTTTTCAAATTTTATAAATATTTTTTCGAATTTGTGGGGGTAAAATTGTAATTTACCTATAAGGGTGGGGCAATGTGAAAATTCAATAGTTTAGGGGGGTTTATTGATATTAACAATAAAATTATAATATAATGTGAAGGGCAATTGGGTAAAATTACACTTGAAATCAAACTAGAGGGGTCAAAATGTAATTATTCAAACAAGAGAGGATAAAATATAATATATCCAAACAAAAGAGATAAAACTGTAATTAAATGAATGTGCATGATATGGTGCCTGGGTAGAATCTAACCTCGAGCACTTGAATACAAACAGTAGCAAAAGGAGGGTATGGGTATATGATGGCATATCATACACACCAAACCACATGTCTGACACTATGATTCCCACACTAGTTCCTTCCAACACTCTACACGATAAAATTAACCGCTCCCTTTATTTTATTTTATTTTTTAAATTTATAGTCTTTCTTCTTTTTATTTATTGATTGATATTTTCTACTTCTTTGGGAAAGCATATTTTTCACTTGCAGCCTTTTCTATATCTAGATGTGGAAGATCGATCAAATCAGTGCCTTTTGTTTTGTCTATTCCTCAACAATAGAATCAACACTTCTCTCATTCCATGTAATTGTTAATATGCGTACATTAATAACAAATATTATTTAATTTCTAATATTGTCTCTCATTGTGTACATTACAATGTGGTAAATTATATTATATATGATCTATGTTCCAAAGGAAAAATGAAAAAAGATAAAGAAAATTTATGTTTCTATATTCTGTCTAATAATGCTAGCTATTCAGATCTTAAATTCAAATTTCACTTTGTTGCCCCTGCTTGGAGGTCCTAGGGCTTGCTTCTATGTGTTTTCTTCTGGTTTTGAATATATTTTACTTATCCAAAAAAAAAAAATTACAAATCTAGCGATCAATTGGGATTTTTATGGTGAAATAAGTTTCTTAATTAGTTAAAGGTTTAGACCTTAAAATCTTCAAAGAAGCGTTAGTTTAATTAGAAAATTATAATCCAAATAGAAAACGAAATAATCAATAATATATTTATGTGAATCTCATATACTTATTGTTATGAAAATTATGTTAGTTATCTTACTGTTAACAAGTTGGTAATTTCATATGTATAAAGCACCATTTATCTTTTTTCTTTTGTAATAATTTATTTATCTCATTATCTGCTTACATACTACAATCATGATACATAATATGATTAAGATTAACTTAGTCAAATGGCTGATCAAAGTCGGTTAATTATTAAAAAATATAGCAAATAACCCTCCCTCACTATTTGACCTTTAGTACATTTTAAAGCCAAAAATACCACTAAATATAACCAAAATGCCCTTACTAAATTTTATACATATATTGTTTTTGATCAAATAACACTCCTATAATTTATTTTTATAACTATATTTTATTTGATAAATTAAAGGGTATTTAAATCAATTCACTCGATCATTAACGGCTAGTAGAGAGTTATTTAAAATTATAGGGAATTATTTAAAAAAATTTCTACATTATAGGAGTGTTTTTTAAACTTTGCCCATATAAATATCATGATCACGATACTCAACTAAATTAACTAGTCACAATCATGATAGTATGGAAGTGGAACACATAAATTCTATTGCATTGCATACATCCAAGGGAGACAGATGAATAAATGACACCCATCTCTGCTGTGAAATTCACTAATTATATTATTTTCCTATACTTTAATATTTGGAGCTCCAAATATAAGCTCCAAATATATGGGTGCTGCCAATATATAATATATAATAATTCTGATAATATTTCTTGTACATAAAACACAAGAATTTTGACTGAGGATATTTTTTTCAACAATGCCTTTTTCTTTCTTGTCTTTCACTTTGTCCGATGCCTTGTAGCACCACTCATTAGCACATGTCTGTAGAGTTTTAACTTTTGTGATGCTCATACAGAAGAATGTGAAAATAAGCCGGTTAGAAGTAATAATTATTATTCTTTTCAAAAAAAAAAAAGTAATAATAATAATTATTATTTTTTTATATTTGTTTTTGAAATTGGGGTTTTGAACAAAAGTAGGGCTCTTGATTGTGAAAAAGAAACATGTCTTTATTTTATTACTCGCTCGGTGCCATATTAATTGTCAACTTTTTCAAAAATAATTCTCCAGTTTTGAATCTCAATACAATATAATCTTATATTTTTCCGAATTATTTCCCTTCATTAATTTGAAAAAACAATGGATCCCGTTAAAAACTACGAGTATATATATATTATATTATTAAATGGCAAAATTGAAAACACAAAATAATAAATAAATAAAAATATTGAAAAATCAGACTTGAACAACTAATTTAAAATGAAAGAAGTATAATATTTCAAAAACTGGAATTTTAACTCCACTTATATGTAAGCTGACCACCAAAAGGCCACTTTCATGTACCAAAATAATAAAAGCACCTTAATATTAATTAATTTATCTGGAGTAGCTTCTGAAACTATCAACTAGATAGCGTCTTAAAATTTAAATGGAAAATAACTAAATTCTCTTTAGCTCTAAATTTAAGATGCTAGTTGATACTCCTGAATACAACAATATATGTGTATATATTTGAAAGGAACAAACATAGGGAGAAAATTGAAAAAAAAATAAAAAAATCTACTATACACAAATGTGCAAATACCCCCTATTGTGTGATAATAATATTTAAAATAAAAATTGTATGAAAATATATTTTCTCTTCAAAAGAGAGTCATTCATTTTTTATAAAATAACTAATTACTAATATTTTGAGTTTTTAACGCTAAATACCAAACACGAATAACATCAATTATATAAGAAATGTAAGAAATTGTATATTTTTTGCACCTGTAATTATCATATTTAACCGAAACAGATTAATAAGTAATAAATTTAGTTTTAACCACTATAGGCATTAATTTAATATTAAACATCTAATTATCAAATTATCTAAATAAACGTAATGACTTATATATTGTTAGTTCATAAGTGCTTATTAAATAGTATGGGTACTGATAGTCTTCTCTCTGCACTTTGCCAGGAAAATTATAATAGACGTTTTCCCTTAAATGCGCTTTAGGGTTTCTTATAAAAATATTGTCAAAATTAAAGACCAGGGGCCAATTTGAATTAAATTTTGAAAATATAGGGATATATGCACATGTCAATAAATATATATATATATACTTTATATCAAGTCATATTTAATCCAACATTATCGTTTTTCTATATGTAATCCTGCTAGAAATGAAAGAATATTAGTAAAGATAATATTCTTTTCGTCTCAAATTATAGATTTTTTTTGAAAAATTTAATTTTTTAAGTAAATGAATTTTATTATAGTGTTAGTGAATAAATATCAATTTTATTCATGATTTTACCATAATAATGTAATAGTTTATATTGTATATATTTTATAATTTTAATAGTTAGAAGTTAAATTGATAAATTGATCAAATAAAATATTTTGACTTTTAAAAAATAAATATATATTTTGAGACAGGAAAAAAAATAGATATTTATTTTGGGAGGAGGAATATTTCTCTTCCGTCCATTGTATTACGTCATTGCATATGCAGCTTGCATGAGAGAGAGATTAATTAAAGAAAAAGGTGTCCCCACAAAATACTAGATTATTGAAGAAATCATTATTATGCAAATAGAATTTTAGAGAATCAAGAACAGAATTAGGATCTGTCAATCCTTTCTGTCATTGAAAAGGAAAAGGAAAAGGAAATGGAAAAGAAAGAAGCTCTGCTTTTAAGGATAAAGAGTTATAACTTAATTTTAATAGAAAAATAAAATGCCCTTATTTTGTTATTGCTTTTTTATATAATTGTGAATCCTCTTACTCTATCAAGCACGTACATTAAGTCTAGAATCGTCATATCAGTGTTGGATACATGTGTCTTTGTCGGACATGCGTATACATCAAAAATACGTGTTCGATACATCAAAATTGTGTCTTGAAATTTTTTAAAATTGAACACGTGGAAGATACGTTGTGGATCGGTTGATTTCATAAAAGATAGAAGGTTAATGAAGCCGATAATTTGGTAGATCACTTTTAGAACTTCAGCTAATTCAATATTTGATTTTAAACATACTTGAATATTTTTGTTCCTCCTCATATTGTGAGAGAAATTGGAGTACTTATTCATTTATCCACTATTTGAAGAGAAACAAGATAACACCATAAAGAGCCGAAGATTTGATATTTATATATTTCAATCTTTGTCTCCAATCAAGAAAACTTTCACAATATAACGAGGGAGAGAATAAGATGTCGGATGTTGGGAGAGATTTGATTCCTTGGATGGTAATGGAATAAAGAATTTTAAACATGTCAGACATTTCATTTAACCTATTTATTTATTTTTGTTTATAAATTTATTTGATTGTCATTGTTTAAGTGATAAATAAAGTGTTTGTGCAATATAATATGTATATAAAAAATAGGGTAAATACTACTTACACCCCCTCAAAGATATCCTAATCCCACACAGACCCCTCGATATTCACTATTTTCACTCGGACCCCCTCAAAATTGAATTTTGTCCCACAAAGACCCCCTCCGTCTCCATGCCGTTAAACTGTGTCGTTAACCACCCTGTGAATTATCTTTTTTGTCCTCAAAATGATATAAAATGACCTGCATATCCTTCTTCTTCTTCAATTTGGGCATCTCAAAACCCTAACCCTAATTTATATATAGAAAGAGATTGGAAGTGAAAAATTAGAAGAGAGATTGAAGATGGAGATTATATATATTGCATACCCATATATACATATATATATATATGCTGCTATATATACCCATATACCCGTGTATATATATATATATATATAGTTGCTATATATATACCCGTATATACCCATATATACCCGTATATATATGTGTGTGTATATATATATGTATAGATCTATATATATGTGTGTGTCTATATATGTGTGTGTGTGTGCGTCTGTGTGCAGAGGGTGGGGTGTGTGTGTGTGTGTGAGAGAGAGAAAAAAAAAAAAAAATTAAAAAAATTTTAAATATTTTTTTAATTTTATATTTATTTTCGAATTTAGTATTTTTTTTTGAAATTTAATATATATATTTTGACTTTTATATTTATTTTCAAAATTTATAATTTTTTATATTTTTTTCGAATTTTATAATTATTTTCGAAATTTAATATATATTATTTGAATTTTATATGATTTTTTTTAATTTTATATATTTGTCTTGAATTTAATATGTTTTTTTTAAAAAAAATCAAAAAAAAAATATTTTTTATTTTATATTTATTTTCGATTTTATAATTGTTTTTGAAATTTAATATATATTTTTAAATTTTAATGTTTTTTGCAATATTTATATTTATTTTTGAAATTTAATATGTTTTTTTGAAAAAAATAATAATTTTGAAATTTATATATATTTTTAATATTATATTTATTATCGAATTTATAATATTTTTCAAATTTTAAAATATATTTTTTTGAATTTTATATATTTTTTGAAATTTTAATACAATTTTTTTTGAATTTTAAATATTTCTTTCAAATTTTATATATTATTTTTGAACTTTATAATTTAGGTATGTTTTTTGAAATTTAAATATTTTTTTGAATCTATATATTTTTCCCCTTTTTATATATTTTTTTCTAAATTTTTATATATTTTCAGATTTTAATATAATTTTTCAAAATTTTATATTTTTTTTGCATTTTCAGATTTTATATAATTGTTTTGAATTTTAAATATTTCTTTCAAATTTTATATATTATTTTTGAATTTTATAATATATATATTTTTTCAAATTTTATATATATTTTTTCTAATATATATATATTTTTCGTAATATATATTTATATATTTTCGTAATATATATAAATATTTTTGTAATATATATATATATATATTTTGGGCATATGAGTAATTTCATATTTTTTATATTACCCTAATGTAATAAGTGAAATCTTAGGTGGTGCTACTGCAATTTACTCTTTTTTTAAATATATAATGAAGGGTAAATTAGTAATTTCACAATAAAACGTCAATCTAACAACCGTTTGTCAGAGGGGGTCCGTGTGGGAATACTCAACATCGAGGGGGTCCGTATAGAATTAGGATCTCTTTAAGGGAATATCAGTGAGAATAATCTTAAAAAATATATAATAAATATATCAAAAGCGTGTCATGCCATATTTTTTTGAAATTTGCCATGTCGGTGTTCCATGATTGAATTATGTAAAGGTAGATATTTATTGTTTTGTTAGGATTATGCGGATGGATTTGGATATCTTCCATATACTACTGATGGAATTTTTCAATGGTAAAATATTCTCATTCGAGTAAAAGATATAACTTTTCCTTCAAAAAGAAAAGATATAATTTTTTACCACGGGTCAAAATCTATTTTTTTATTGCGGGCGCTGACTGTGGTGGAAAGTGCTTAAAAAACAATCATGATTGAATATACCACCTGCAAGGCTGCAATAATTGTGGTGGAATTCGTTTTTGCCCGTAATTAAAAACTTTTTTTTTTTTTTTTTATAGTAATCGTTGTCAAGTTGTTTGCGCTACATGAGTAATATGATGTCTGATTCAATGGGAAATATTTAGACCATAAAATACATAAATGAATTTTTTTACTCGTCATGATTAAAAGATCATTTTAGAATACAATTTTTTCATATATCATCCTGAAATAATGCAAGAAGATTATATTATATATATATATATATACCTAATTTTTACCGGCAGTCAAATAACACAAAGACTATCATAACACTAATATCATTTTGAAGTCGATACAAGAAGATCAAATATTTTTTACTGTGAAGTTTTTTTTTTTTTGGTTAGCAAGTGGCGACTTTCAAGTTATAAAGAAGTAACCTTGCTTGTTACCGACAATCAAAATTAATAACAATCACAAAATATATTAATTAATTATAAAGAGAAAAGAGAAAATAGACAGAGTACTTAATTTTCTACGCACATGCCCTTTGTATGCACAATTTAATTATATCCACGATTTAGTAATGTTTTTTCCCTTCTATATAGTGTTTGTAGCGAGCTCTAGAACCTCAAATAATGATAGGAAGACCCCTATCTGATTGTCCTATTATTGAATTTATGTGATGTGAACACAAAGATAGACAGTGATTTTTGAATATGTTTGGTGGCTCTCAACTTTTCCTTGTCGGGGAAATCATAAAACAGAATGAATTTATTGGAAGCTACAATATATTATAAGGACTGTTTGGCATTCCTTATTTTTTTGGTTTTTCAAATAAGAGAAAGAGAAGTATAAGCTGTTTTAAGAAGTTGGTATCCCCAGGTTCTTTAAAACGCTCTTCCAAGGCTCAGAAACTCTTCTAAAAATTTTGTCAAACACTGTTCAAAACAGTTTTTTTCTCTAGAAAGCCAAAAGCAGTGTTTGAAAAGTCAATCCAAACAGGGCCTAAGGGTTGGTTGGTTTTGGAATTGCATTGGAATTGCAACTCCAATGCAATTTTATGGAATTGCAATTCCACCAATATAATTCCAAATACATTGTTCGGGTAAGTTTTGGAATTCAAGTGTAATTGGATTTCAATTTCAAATCTAATTTTATACGAACTTGAATCCAAACCCAATTTAAATGTAAATTATCATAAATCTTAAATTAAATTAGATAATATAAATAGATCTAAGTATTTAAATATAGGTATGAAACTATGTATATATATATATGTGTATATATACATAAGTATGCATGTGAATATGTAAATATGTGTGAGTTTATGTGTTTAAAAATATGTATATTATACATATGTATAAATATATGGGTGATAAGTGCATAATTCATACACAATTAATCTCTAAAAATATATTTATTAGTAATTTATTTTAGTTAATACTTGTGTTTTTATGTTTTTGTAGATTATTTGTGGTTTCTGGTACAAATGGGTTAAATCCATCTAAACAAACCAAAAATTTGTTTAAACCACGTCTTAGTATTTGGGACATATATTTCAGCTCATTTATTGGATTTATGCAAACCTGATGTTTCTGAAAAACTGATTCAATTTGAAGAATATTGGTATTTCACATAGAAATCCTAATTCTGATGTTTAAAGGGCGAAAATTGCATTCCAAAATCTGTCACATTTTCTTGTATGAAAATTAGGATCAATTTTGGTAATTAAATCATAAATTGTGAAGGAAATATCAGAATGAGGTTAAATCAATGGCTATAGAAAAAAGACTTGATTTTCAAGAAAAATGTATCTCACAAAAATATTCCAAATTACTTTTCAAATTGGTCAAAAGTGGGCTGCAAGATATCACCAATTAGGAAAAGAAATATGAGAATTTTTATTCTCTTATTTACTTTCTTAGCTGAAAACCTAGAGGACCTCTATAAATAGCACATATGTGGATGCACCCAGAGATCATCAATGACCAAGGAACAGAAGGGGAAGACTTGTACGATCAACGAAGAAATTCAAGACGTCTTCCACTTATGATTTCGGGTTTGGTCGTTTTTGTTTTATTTTTCATGTATAGCTAATTCTCTTGGCCAAGGCCGAGAGGAAGCTCTTTTCATGTACAATTCTATGATTTCAATTCAAATATATTGTTGAATATTCAGTTTAAATTTTTCTTCTTATTAGTTAAAGTTTGTCTATACTTTCAGTTTTATGTGTTTTAACCAAGACTTTAATTGAATGTATTGGAACTCTAGCATATAGGTTACTTGTGTCTAACCATGAACATTTAATCTTATTTGGCGATTTAAGAAGAAGAAAGTAAATCATAATTATTTACCTGACCATGTAATCTTATTTGTCTGACCATGGATAATTATTGATTTATGTTATTCTTTCAATTATTTGTTTATTATTCATGATCAAGATAATAAATATTTAATTAAACCTATGCCCTAACCCGGATAAACCATCCATGTATTTGATTATAATTATTTTTATTGAATGTGTGAAGATTACTTGAATATTTAATAAGCACAATTGAAAATCGAAATTGTGATGATTAGTGTAGGAATCAAAGCATTGGTATTTTCTTTTGTATTATTGTATTTATATTAGTATTACTAAAATCATCAATCTTTTGTTGAATTAGTTAAATAATAATTTTTAGAACTAAATTGTCCTAATAAATCCTCGTGGGAACGATCTCGCAATACATACCATTACTACATTCGATTCGTATATTTGCGAATTAAATTTGATTTGGTTTTAATCTATTTATTTAGGTTGATCCAAATATCACGTCAATGGGTGTGTATATATGTGTAGCTATATATTTATGTGTATGCATATGTATTCATATTTGTATATGTATGTGTGTAGATACATATATATATATATATGGGAAAATTACATAAACTACCCCTGAACTATGACCTAATTGCAGAGAGTACCCCTAATGTTTGAATAATATCAGTTACTACCCCTTAGAACAGCCCCAGTCAGATTTGTGCGTGAATTTACTTAAAAGCCCTTGTTTTATATTATATTTTAGGGTTAATTTCAAGAAACCCCCTATACTATCCAGTTTTATCAACTAACCCCCACGATATCCTTTTTGCCCCAAAAATTATAAATTCAAAAATATATATATATATTTTTCGCAAAAAAAAAAATTTTCGGAGGGAGAATATTATTTTCCAAAATATGAATTATTTCGGAAAAAATAATATATATTTTTTGAAAAAACATTATTTTCAGAAAAAAATCATATTTTTGAATATAGTATATATTTTTCGCAAAAAAAAATATTTTTTAGAAAAGATCATATTTTGGAACATAATAGTATATGTTTTTCGCAAAAAAAAATATTTTTCGGAAAAGATCATATTTTGGAACATAATATATATTTTTCGCAAAAAAAAATATTTTTCGGAAATAAAATTCATATTTTGGAACATAATAAGTACTTTTTTGCAAAAAAAATCATATTTTGGAATATAATATATATATTTCGCAAAAAAAGTATTTTTCGGAAAAAAAATCATATTTTGGAACATAATAAGTACTTTTTTGCAAAAAAATCATATTTTGAAACATAATATATATTTTCCAGAAAAAAATTCATATTTTGGAACTTAATATATACTTTTTCGCAAAAAAATTATTTTTCGAAAAAAAAATTCATATTTTGGAACATAATAAGTACTTTTTTGCAAAAAAATCATATTTTGGAACATAATATATATTTTTCAGAAAAAATTCATATTTTGGAACATAATATATACTTTTTCGCAAAAAAATTATTTTTCGAATTTTTTTTTCATATTTTGGAACATTATATATAAATTCAAAAAAAATAGGGTATTTAAGTAATTTTGTATGCAAAATTGGAACATGCAATGATATGAGGGCAAAAATGGAAGTTCACTACAAAACAGCCTTTATTGACCAATTCTGGCGTTGACTTAGCACAAAAGGGGCTAAGTGTTACAACGGAGGTGGTTTTGAGGGTAGTTTATGATATTATTGAAACGTAAGGGGTACCACATGCAATTATGTTATAGTTCAGGGATAGTTTGTGTAATTTTCCCTATATATATATATAGGTGTATATATATGTGTGTGTGTGTATTTTTGTGATTGTGAAAAGTTACATGTTAGAGAGAAGAGTGTGGTATGATTTTTGTTGTGAAAAATTAGTTATTAGAAAGAGTATTTAATGGGTTGAAGATTTGGTATTAGAAATCACTTATATGTTTTTTGTTGTGAAAAATTAGTTGTTAAAGAGAGAGTATTTAATAAGTTGAAGATTTTTAAAATATTTGATATTAGAAATCACACTCTTTCTTGTAGGATTGATTTTGTTGATTTGGAATTTGTGGAATTGGAATGCAATTCCAAATCTAAATTATTTTTGAACAAATGAATAATGAAATCTTTGAAATTAGAATGCAATCCTAAATCCAAGACCCAAAACAATGTAGTCGAACATACCCTAAATGTAAATCAACTTAAATTTGCCACCTTCACTGCATCATTTAATTTAGTTAAAACCATTACTTGCTTATAAAATGCCTCTTAACTTATGCTGGTAATTAATATACTTAGCTCGAAGACCTCTTTCTGTTTCATCCCCTAATGATGCTAGTATATATAAGTAGTTAAATATCAAATTGAAATTGTCCATTCTCTCTCTCTATATATAGATATATTGTTGGAAAATAGTTTTGAAACAAGAGATTTTAGTAACTTTGTGATTAAAAACAAGTGGGACCCATACTCCGAAATGAGCGGGACCAAGTGTTAATGTGTTCTCTTTCGCGAGGAGATTAATTTAGTATACTTATCTGTTCAAAATTATAAAGTATTGAATGAGAAATTAATTCTCAAAGTGACCCACTTGAATTTGGGTATGCATGTTTGTCCCACATCGAAGAATAAATGAACTTGTGATGTGCTTATATACAACAAATTTGGACTTTGGATTTGGCCTAATGGCACCCAAGGTTTTTGTGAATGGGAGAGGACTTAGGTTAGCTTGGGTTCAAGCCAAGAACCACACACGTGCACGCGCCCCCTGATCTTGGTCGTGGTCGTGGTCGCGGGTCTAGTTCGGACCAGCCCCTTTTCTTTTTGGACAAAATTCATTCAAATCTAGGTTGGGTTTTGACCCACGGGTTACCCAGTTTACAACATATGGGCCGTGACTGTCTAAAATTGTGTCTAGACAGTTGGATGACTTAAGCTAGCTTGGGTTCAAGCCAAGTACCACACGCACGTGCATGCGCCGCCCTGCCCCGATTCGATCCGGGCCAAATCTGGGTCGAATTTTCACCCACGGGTCGGATTGGTAATTCGTGTCAACAGGTCGACCCACGGGTCAACAGGGCAATCTGATACTAGTTGACATGAAAATCAAACATTTTAAATATGATATAATCCAACACGAAAAATAAAAAATAAAAAATAAAAATGAAATTGAAATTGAATTTGACACAATTTAGTAATAGTTTATTAATGTATTTCAATCCATGACCAATTAGAGAATATAAAAAATCAGCAAATAAATATAACAATAAATATAATCGTGTCAAACGGGTCAATTCGTGTCAGAAATTCCCAGCTCTACCCGCGAGTTACCCAGTTTACAACATATGGGGGTTGTGACTGTCTAAAACTGTGTCTAGACAGTTAGACAGTTGGAGTGTCTCTTCCAAACTGAGCTAACAGTTTGAGTGCCTCTACCAAACACTGCCTTGACAGTTTGGGTGACTTTTGGAGGTCTATAAATAGCCCACGCCCCCTAGTTCACTAATATGTTTTTCATACTGATACACATAGATACATATATCATCTTCTCCATCTCTCTCTGCATATATATATATATATTATAATAGTATGTGGAGTTCGCTGGTCTTTGAAGATTGGAGTGTTACTTCTTTGAGGACAAGAATCCGTTCTATTTTAGAAGACAGTTGCTCATCGACCTTGAGAACCGGAGAGGGATCAAATATCTCTTAAGGTTACTGTGGTTGCATAGGGCTCAGATTACCTTTCTGTTTTAATTTCTGATTTCTGGATTGTACTGTAAGTTCTGGTTATAATTTGTATATCAGTTTCCTTATCTGTTTCTATATATACATATATATACTGTATATGCATGTTTCTGCTCTCAATATATATATATATATATATGTTTTTTTTTATTCTGAATATTTATATACATACATTGCTTATGTTATTGCATGTTTAGTATATATCAATAATATTATACAACATATATATATATACACACATATATTCCGTTTTCATTTAAGCTAATAATCCAAAGAAAAAGCAAAGTACATGAATAACTGATGTCAAAGCTTTTTTTTAGGTTGAAATTCAATATCAGGCATGAGAAACAAAGGTTACATCCACAAATTTGGGGTTAAGTCATGTGAAAAAGCTTGCTTTTCGGACAGATACAACATGAGTATAGCTTGAAAGAAAGATGCGAGACAAAGCCAACAGCTAGAATGATAAAACGTTCACAAGAGCGACTTAAACCACAAAGGAGGCCGGAGTGCCTTTTCATATTAAAAATAAAAATAAAAAATAAAAACAGAAACGGAAAAAAAAGGGATAACTTCATTTACACCCCTGAGGTTTGTCTTATCTTCACTTGGACCCCCTCAGGTTTGCATATCTTCATTTACATCCCCTACTTTTCAATATTCTCATCACTTAGACCCCCTGAACGATGCCATCAGCCTGAATTTTTTTTAAAATCCCTAAACTACCCTCAATGTCTTATCCTTATTCTGTTTGAAAACAAGGATAGTGTTTTTATCAATTAGATCCCCTCCCATCATTTAATAATTTAATTTGTATTAAAATTTCAAAATATATATTAAAATTTTAAAAATATTATAAATTCGAAAATAAATATAAAATTAAAAAATATATATAAATTTTGAAATTATTTTTTTTTCAAAAAAACATATTAAATTTCAAAAATAAATATAAAAATCACAAAAAACATAAAAAATTTGAAACAAATATATAAATTTTTTTAAAAAAAAACATATAAAATTCAAAAAAAATATATTAAACTTCAAAAAAAATTATAAAATCGAAAATAAATATAAAATAAAAAATATATATAAATTTTTAATTTTTTTTAAAAAACATATTAAATTCAAGACAAATATATAAAATTAAAAAAAAAACCATATAAAATTCTAATAATATATATTAAATTTCGAAAATAATTATAAATTTCAAAAAAAAATATAAAATTTGAAAATAAATATAAAATTCAAATATATATATATTAAATTTCAAAAAAAAAAAACTAAATTCGAAAATAAATATAAAATTAAAAAAAAAAATTAATTCTCTCCTCTCTCTTTCTCTCTCAGACGCACACACCACACACACACACACACACACACACACACATATATATATACACACATATATAGATAGAGATCTATCTATATATATATACACACACACACACATATATATATATATATATATATATATTAGTCGCCGGCCGACCCCTCCCACCGCCTCCCCGTCGGCGCCGCCCCCTCCCGCCGCCCCCGATAGGTCTATATATATATATATGTATAGATCTATATATGTGTGTGTATAGATCTATATATATATGTGTGTGTGTGTATATATATATATATGTGTGTGTGTGTGCGTGTGTGTGTGTGTGTGTGTTGTGTCTGAGAGTTAGAGAGAGAGAGAGAGAGAGATAGAGAGGAGAGAGGAGAGAGAGAGAGAGAATAAATATTGAATAGATATTGGGGTGTTTGGTTTGAGGGTTAGATTGATTCTAAGGAGGTGTTTGGTTTAGGATTTAAATTGATTTAAGGGGTGTTTGGTATAAGGGTATTTTAGACATTTCACCCCATGAGGGGGTGTAAATGAAGATATGCAAACCTGAGGGGGTCAAAATGATGATAGGACAAACCTCAGGGGGTGTAAATGAAGTTATCCCAAAAAAAATTAAGGGGCCCTGTTTGGTATGTGTTTTTGTTTGATTTTTTATTTTTTGTTTGGTATTGTAACAATTTATGAAGCAAAAACACATTTGACAAACTCTACTTTATTTTGAACAGTTACAAATTTTTCAAGATAAAAAATGTATTTTTTTTTGCATTGTACAACCCCAAAACCATCGCCACCACCACCTCCGACAACCACCACTGCCACCGCCTCCGACCACTACCACCACCACTTTCCTTTGCCCCAAAATACTACCACCACCACCGCTGCCTCCAACCACCATTACCACCACTACCACCACCTCCCTTTATCCTAAAACAATATATATATATATATATATATATATTCAGTAAAAATATTAATACCAAACATGCGCGCTTATATTTTAGACTCACAACATTTCATAAACATAAACATGTACTTTTATTTTTAAATTTCACAATACTAAAACACAAACACGAACCAAACCGGCCCTAAGATGGCAGACCCAATGGTATAACGAAAAAACCAGGCACTTAACAGTACAACCGAAAGACAACAAATGAGCTCATATGTTCTTGAAAATTGCTAGGTTGACCAAAAAAAAAAAGATAAAAAGAAGAAGGAAGAAAGAAAAAAAAAATATGTACTAGGAAAATGGTGATTGACAGCCAAGTCCTGCTTTTGCTCTGCTGATTCTTATATAACAAGTCAATAATTGAGTATGGATTCTTCTTCTAATGAGGGGCTTAGGAACCCTTCTGGCCGTGGTAAATGGGGTAGAAGGGGTGGTGTTTATGGAAGGGCTGCTACTCGTGGAATTGGGAGAATCATGACCCCTATTCCTGAGGATACTATGGTCTCCACTGGTAAACGTGATGGCACAGTGGTGGCGCGTCAACAACAAACAAAGGAGGGTGAGGTTGAGCAACATGCCACAAATGTTTTGGTCGTCACCCAACCTGACACATGTTGCATGGAGCCATGTGTAGTAGGTGGGGTTGACGTGACAACCCAAGGATGCCTTGAAGGGAGTTCCTTGACTCCTCACTCTGAGCAAACTTCACCTACTGTCTGTATGCTAGGTGAAAACACATGCATGCCTGGCACCAAAGAAGCTACTGACCCCAAGGCTACTTGGGCTAGCCTGTTGACTAGAAAAAAGAAGAGGAAAATGCAATTGCAATTTCACGCGCCAAAGTCCATCTCTCCACATACGGCTTCTCCCCCAAAGGAAGTTGCTGAAAAAGGATGAGTGGAACAGGAGAACTGCTTGGTGGGATATTTCCTTGATAGGAAACTTCTCTTCTTCATAGTGGAAAATATTGTTAAAAAGCTATGGGCCAAAGAGGGTCTAAATGGTGTCTTTGGAAATGAAGGAGGTTTCTTCTACTTCATGTTTGATAATGACAAGGGTAGTGATGTAGTGCTGGAAGGGGGCCCTTGGCACTTTGCAAGCCACCTCATGATTCTTCAAAAATGGAAAAGGGGTATGTCTCTTACAAAGGAAACAATCAAAAGAGTTCCCCTTTGGGTGAAGTTCTCAAATGTCCCATTGGAGTATTGGAATGAAGAAGGGCTTAGCTATATTGCTAGTATCATTGGCCATCCCTTGTATGTTGATGCTCCAACAGAGAAAAAGAAAAGACTGAGCTTTGCAAGAATATGTGTTGAAGTGGATGCTGAATCAGAGTTGATTAAAGAATTTCTTCTTGAAACCTATACTGGTGAACTGATTCCTATATATGCCGACTACCAATGGAAGCCCCTTAAGTGTTCACAATGCAAAGTTTTTGGTCACAGCCTCAACAAATGCCCTCTCTCAAATAAAGTTGATGGAGGGGCTGTTACTAATGGAAAACAACCGAAGACAACACAACAATGGATAGTTGTGAATAGGAAAGGGAAATCCCATGTTGAAGAGACCCCCATTGTTGAAGAGTTCCCCACTGTTGAGGAGACGCCTAGCTCTTCTGATCCTTACAATGACAACATCTCTATGCCTGATGATGTTGATCTGCCTGTGTATCCTGTCATCTCCCCCAATAAATTTGGATGTTTGAAATCCACTGCTGATTTGGATGATGATGATAATGAGGACTTTCCTCCTCCATCTGTTATTCCTAGCAAGGTATGCTCTAGTCCTGATCCTCAGAACTCTCTTGACATTAGTGTGATTATTCCTTTGAATGCCTCTGCTAAGTCTACTAATATTGATGTTCCTAAGGCATCTAATAATAGATCTAAAAGAAGAAATAAAGGGGCCAAAACTCCTTATGCTGTGGCCAGTCCCACCCACCCAATCCAATGATCATTGCCTGGAATGTTAGAGGCCTCAATGGGCCTGCTAAGCAGAAGGAATGTAGATCTATGTTACAGTATATGAATATTTCTTTGATTGCTTTTATAGAAACAAGGGTTCAATCCCATAATAAATGTAGTGTCTTAAACACCATTTGCCCTGGGTGGAATTGTTTGGACAATTATTGCAGTGCTGAGTTAGGCAGAATTTGGGTTTGTTGGGACCCCCTTAAATGGCATGTCATTCCTTTGGGAGTCTCTGCTCAAGTCATTCATTGCCGAATTGAAAGCAACAATAGCTCCAGTTCCTTTTATGTGAGCTTTGTTTATGGGAGTAATGATGCCATTACTAGAAGAGAGCTTTGGCATGACCTCAGTTCTAAGTCTTTGTTATTGTGTAATCTGCCTTGGTGTGCTCTTAGAGACTTCAATGCCATTAGGGTTAGGGGTGAGAGATATGGTAGTTCTGACTCTTGGTCCCCTTTTATGAGAGAATGCGGCTCTTGTCTTGATGTTGCTGGGCTCCATGAGCTTAAGTTTACAGGCCTTAAATATTTTTGGAATAACTCTCATATTTTCAGCAAAATTGATATATGCACTGGTAATGATAAATGGATTGAGTGTTTTCCTTCCTACCAGGTTCATTTTGGAGCTCAGGTTATTTCTGATCATGCCTTTATTCTCCTAAAGCTTTTCTCTTCTACACAAAAGAGCATTAAGCCTTTTAGATTCAATAATTTCCTTGTTGTCCATGAAGGCTTTCTTCCTACTGTGCATTGTGCCTGGGCTTGTCATATTAGAGGCTCTAAATTGTTCTCTATTATGAAAAGGTTCAAGTTGGTTAGGGATGGTCTTAAGAGACTTAATAAACTTCACTTTGATAACTTATCTTTGCAAGTAGATGAAGCCAGAAGGAAAGTTTTGAATGTTCAAGTGCAAATTGATGCTTGTCCTAATGATCAGGAGTTAATCAAGGTTGGGAATAATTGTCTTCACAACTTTTACAGCCTTGCTATGGCTGAAGAAGGGTTCTTTAGGCAGCAGTCCAGAATTAAATGGCTCAAGATGGGGGATCAGAACACTTCCTATTTCCATAAAATTGCCAGACAAAGAAGAGCTTCTAATGCCATTCACTTCATCACTGATGATAGGGGTCACACTGTGAGAGATTATGATTCCATTAAAAGTTTGATTGTTGGATATTATAAGTCTATGTTCTCCAAGAACCAGAACCAGCAAACAATTCCAAATCTAAAATAGTTTTTTAAGAGACCTTTGTCCCCTTCTCAAAAAGAAGGGATGTGTAGGGTAGTTACTGCTGAGGAAATTAGAAGGGTCATCTTCCATATGAATAATGACAAGAGTCCTGGGCCTGATGGTCTCAACTCTGTCTTTTATAAAGCTGCATGGCCCATCATTGGGGCTGATATTACTAATGCCATTTTGAGTTTTTTTGAAACAGGCTCCATGCTTAGAGAGGTGAACTCCTCTTCCATTGCTCTCATCCCTAAGATGGATAACCCTTCCAGAATTGAGGACTACAGACCAATCTATGTTTGCAACATTCTCTATAAATGCATAGCAAAGCTCATTGCTAACAGACTGAAACCAGTGCTTGATGAGTGTCTTAGCCAAAACCAAACAACCTTCATTCCTGGCAGAAGCATTGTTGACAACATCCTCCTTGCTCAAAAAGTCATGCTCCACTATCATAAAGACAAGAAGCCTAGTAGAATTGCAATGAAAATTGATTTGAGAAAATCATTTGATACTATCTATTGGGACTTCATACAAGTTTCTCTCATTGGTCTTGGAGTTCCTGACCATCTCATTAAACTTATCATGTCTTGTCTCCAAACATCCATGTTCTCCATCAATCTCAATGGATGTTTGGAAGGTTACTTAGGAAGTAAAAGAGGCCTCAGACAAGGAGACCCTATCTCCATACTTGTTTGTTATTGCCTTGGAGGTCATATCTGGGCTTTTAAATCAACTTAATGAAGATGTGAATTTCAACTACCACTGGAGGTGCAGCAAGCTGAAGCTAAACCATCTTATGTTTGCGGATGACCTGCTCATCTTTTGTAATGGAGATTTGTATTCTGTTGAAGCTCTAATGCTAAAAATTAACTACTTCAGCTCTCTTTCTGGCCTGATACCCAATCCTAGTAAAAGCTTTATCTTCATGGCTGGAATCCCTATCATTCACAGAGCCACTTTTCAATCTCTCACTCATTTCAGCTATGGAGTTTTGCCTATGAAATATTTTGGTGTTCCGCTTATATCCACTAAGCTCAAGCCTCATGATTGCTCTGATCTTGTTCAAAATATCACTAGAATAGTGCATTCTTGGAGTTGCAGGTTCTTATCTTTTGTAGGTAGGCTTCAACTCATCCAATCTGTTCTATTTTTTATTCAAGTCTATTGGCCATCCTCTTTTGTTCTCCCTAAAAGCATCATGAAAGATCTTTCAAGCATTTTAAGAAAGTTTCTTTGGAAAGGGCCTGATCTTACAAGAGGTGGTGAGAAGATTGCTTGGGTTGATGTTTGCTGCCCCAAGATTGAGGGAGGGCTTGGGATAAAGGACCTGACCACCTGGAATAATACGGCCATGGCCAAGCATGTCTGGAGATTGCTGAAGCACCCACAAGGCTCTCTTTGGTCTAAATGGGCTCATGCTTACTTAATGAAGAACAACAACTTCTGGCAACTCAAAAGCAATAATAATAGGTCATGGGCTTGGAAAAAGCTTCTAGGCCTAAGGAGTAAATTTGAGGGTCTGTTTAAAGTAAAGATTGACAATGGTTTGAAGACCTCTTTATGGTATGATCCATGGATTTTTGACAGAAGCCTTGTTGATATCTATGGAGCTGATATCATTCGCATTTCTGGGTTGGGAAAAAGAGCCAAAGTAAGCTCTATCATTGTTGATTCATCTTGGAATTGGCCTGTGTCTTTAGCAATCTCTCACCTCTTTGAAGCCACCTCCCTTATTACCATTACTCCTGCTTCTGAGGACAAGTTTGTCTGGACTTCTTCTTCTATTTTCAGCATTGGCCAAGCTTGGGATAAGCTTAGGTTGAGAAAGCATGAAGTGAGTTGGTTTTCCTGTGGTTGGTTTAAAGGAAACATTCCAAGACACTCTTTTATATTTTGGACAGCTATTCATAACAGACTTTACACCCAAGATAGATTGCAAATGATGGGCGTCACAAATTCTAATAGGTGTGTTTTCTGTTCTGGCCATGAAACCAAAAACCACCTCTTTTTTTAATGTCATTTTACGTCAAGGATGTGGGCTAACGTTTCCTCTAAGGGCGTTCTTCACTGCTCTTTCTATAAATGGACTGATCTCATTAGTTGGAGCTCCACCATTCTTGGGTCTGACTTGTTTTCTGTCCTCTGCAAATGGAGCTTGCAAGCAGCAATTTATGTTATTTGGAGTGAAAGATGCAAAAGATTTTACACAGGGGCCTTGAGAGCTGACTCTCTCCTCCAAGTTGAAATCCACGTCACTGTTAAATTTCGTGTTTTCTCTCTTCAAAGGTTGTCTCGCTCCGCTCATAATATTTCCTGTGCTCATGCTTGGGGACTACCTGATTCCATCTTCAGATAGTGGGTGTTTGTCTTGGTTTGGGATGTGCCCGTTCTTCTGGTTTCTTCGCCAATGGGTTTGCCTCAGTTTGCTGTGGCTCTGTTATGTTAGTATAGGTTTGCATGCTAATGTGGGATGTTGCTTCTTGAGTTTTTGGTCTTCTTTTTTGCCCCTGCCCATGTTTGCTAGAAGAGTTCTCTTTTGCTCTTGGCTTCTTTGTTTATGGTGGCAGTGGGGTATTTCCATTGGGGTATGCCCCTATTAGTTTGTCTTGTTTTTGCCTTCTATGATATCTGTTTTTTCAAAAAAAAAAAAAAAGTTGCCTCTTAAATCCGAGCAGGTTGACCTAATTAGAAAAGACTTGGGACTTGGTGCCTCAAGAAGCATGAGGCCTCATATTCGATTCCTACTGGGTGCAAACAATTCGTTAGGGTCACGATCGCGAACATAGTCCGAGCCTTACCCGATTCGTGAGGGAGAGTCGCCTTTCACGGATCCCGTGAAGTAGTTGAGGTGCGTATAAACTGACCCGAATATATCAAAAAAAAAAATGTTGCCTCTCAATAATTGTCATTTAGATTACAAGAGAATGATGTTTTAATGGCTTTCAAATTATTCATTGTTTTAACCAAATAGAAAAACACAATATCTACCTCTAATCTATAGATATTTTAACCTATAGATCTATTTCATTCTTGTTTCATGCTATTTGTGGCAATTCATGAGATAACTATATCCTCCCTAAAACATGGGAAAACCAATTAATTCAAAATTTTCGAATAACCACACATTCTAAGTCTTGATATTATATAAATCAAAGAATCGTATGAACAAATTGGTAAGGCAATAATTACCCTAAAGTGCTTAGAGAATAGGGTAGACAAAAACAATTCACCAACCAGACATCATACCTTTTGTATTGATGTCAACCCTAAATTTTATTGGCGGTCATATGCTAGACAACAAATGATTCTCTTTATCGAAGATATTGACTATTCAAAAACAAAATCAATCAACAGCTCACTTTAGGTTAGAAGTGTTACTGTACATGAGGATAATGAAACCTACCTTGTAAAAAAGAGAGACACTATATATACATAGTCCAAGAAAGCTAGAGATAGAGTTTTCAAGTACCATATGTTTGTTTGGTTCATTTTTTTTCTTATTTCTTATTTATTATCTATTTTCAATTAAATTTCTAATATCAAATAATCAGAAAAGAAAATTTGTACAAGCTTCATACAGATATTATTCTGAAACGCATTTTCTAAAAAGTATTTTCAGAAAGTCATTTTGTAATTTAAGAAAAAAAAAGTTTTTTTAATTAAAATTTTGAAATTTAGTTCAAAAAAAAGAAGAACCAGACAAATCCATAATTTATTAACCCCGTACATCTCATGGGGCAAAACGCTGCAGCCTAAATTTGTAGACTAGGGTGGGTTCAAAGGATCTACTACTTATTTGACTGTCAATAAAATTAAATACAAATTAGAATAATACAGTTTTTCTATCTTATTAACTGAGATTGAGTGACAATTTTCGGCTATTTATTAGGATATAACCCTTCCTAATTGAGTGTGACTCTAAATTATGTATAGGTTGTCTCTGTTTCTATACATACTTGCAATACATGTACGAAGGAATATTGTAAAGCTGAGTAGGGCACTAGGCAAGAAGTATAGGTGAATTAGGTCTATGACAAAGTACACTCAAAGGTCGAAATAATTGAAGAGTACTTGAAACTATATGCAAATAAATGGAACCTTATTTACATGTGCAATAAAAAAGAAAAGGTAATGTTTACAATACTTATCTTGAATAATATACATATAAATACAAAAGCTGTATTTCATATACACAGATATTTATAAATAAATATATATAAATGTACAAAGAAGAAAAATATAAATTGTGGTGATGGATGGTCCTTTTTTTTTTGTTTAATTTAATTTTTTCTTTTTCGACTTTAAATTAAGGGTTAATTTCAGTAAACCCCCTATACTATCCAGATTAATCAACTAACCCCTTCTCTGTCCACTTTGCCCCCTATACTATTCAATTTCATCAAATTGTCCCCCTCAGCTCACATTTTGACTAAAAATTCCTAAACTACCCTCAATCAATAGTGTAAGGGGGTTTGTTGATTCAACCATTAAAATTTTTTTTTTTCAAAAATCAATTATATTTTTCACAAAAATTATAAATTCAGAAATATATATATATATTTCTTTTGCAAAAAATCTGCAACATATGAAAATTAATTTTTCACAAAAAATTCAAAATTTTTTTTGCAAAAAATAAATTTTTTTTCGAAAATCTGCAAAAAATAAAATTCCGAAAAAAAAAAAATTTCCGAAAATCTGCAACATATGAAAAAAAAAAATTCAAATTTTTTTTTGCAAAAAATCATTTTTTTCTGAAAATCTGCAACATATGAAAAAAAAATTTCAAAATTTTTTTTGCAAAAGATCATTTTTTTCCGAAAATCTGCAACATTTGAAAAAAAAATTTCAAAATTTTCGAAAATTTGCAACATATGAAAAAAAAAAAAATTCAAATTTTTTTTTGCAAAAAATCTGCAGCATATGAAAAAAAAAATTTCCGAAAATCTGCAACATATGAAAAAAAAAAATTCAAAATTTTTTTTGCAAAAAATAATTTTTTTTTGAAATCGGCAACATATGAAAAAAAAAAATCTGCAGCATATGAAAAAAAAAAAATTCCGAAAAAAAATAAAAATTTCCGAAAATCTGTCCACTTTGCAAAAGAAATATATATATATTTCTGAATTTATAATTTTTGTGAAAAATATAATTAATTTTTGAAAAAAAAAAAATTTAATAGTTGAATCAACAAACCCCCTTATATTATTGATTGAGGGTAGTTTAGGCATTTTTAGTCAAAATGTGAGCTGAGGGGGGCAATTTGATGAAATTAAATAGTATAGGGGGCAAAGTGAACATAGAAGGGGTTAGTTGATTAATCTGGATAGGATAGTATAGGGGATTTACTGAAATTAACCCTTAAATTAATAATAGGTAATGGAAGACATATATAGATATAAATATAGATATAGCAGTGATGATGAGGAATCCATGTGTGCCAAACACTCGGCGACAAAGGAGGGGGGTTCAGAAGAGAAAAGCAAAGTTTGCTTTACGACCCAGAAAAGGAGATTTCAAACCACCATAACCTAGCTTTGGAAATTGCGTGCTCACTAACCCAACCCTATTCTCTCTCTCTCTCACACACATACACACACACCTACACACACTTGGTGTACTCTCTCTATATGTAGTGGCAAGTTGGGTACATCTCCAACCCCACATCCCCTTCTCTCTTTCCCTCTCGAAAAACCACATATGCAAACCCTATCTCTCTCACAGAGACACACACACTATGTTAGAGAGAGACTGTTTTATTTTTCAGGCCATTTTTTATGACAATTCAAAAGTGCTTCCTTCAAATCTCATCAAGATTAGATAAAGAGAGCTTGTGGGGCTTTCAAACCTCATTTCGTTAGGACCCAGCTCAAGATCCTCCATATCTATCTTGCTCTCTATATATATATATATATGTGTGTGTGTGTATATAGGTACCCATCTATATTTCTTGCCTCCCCAGTCCCCACCCCTTCCTTTCTCTCTCCAGCTACCTTAGTTGTAGTTCTCAGCTACCAAGGTCAAATTAAGGTGATCCTTTACATTTCCATCTTCAAATTAAGGTGACCCTTTATATATATTTGTGTGTATATATATGTATGCCTATATGCCTGGCTCCCTGTATGCCATTGGCAGAGCCCACCGGCATATCGGTGGCCTCCGCGGATGGCGTATGAGGAGCCAAGCATATGCCTTTAATACGGTATATATGCTGCAATTTTCCCATTCTTAGCTGTGTGTAGATATGTGTGTTTGTGTTTGTGTGAAGGATATTATTGTAATTTTAATGAATGGCATTCCTAGCTACAAGGGCAGCTTTGTAATTTCGGGAAAGAATTAGAGCAGCCCTCTGAACCAGGTAAGTCTTCTTGTCCAATCGTTCAATGGTATTGGTACCCCTATTGGTTCTTAGGCTTTTTCTTCATGATGCGATGTGTTATTATATGTGTTATAAGAAATATATGTGTGTGTGTATATATAATTAATGATAGTACATGTCCAAGATGTATATATGCTGTGATGGATCAGGAATAAATATGTTTCAATCACCGAATTAGTTACCATGTTTTTCTTATAGAGACTAACATCAAATCAATTACACGTGTAACATGGAAGCTGAGCAATTTAATCACAACTAATAATCATATTAAGGAGACATTGAAAATGACAAACATAGAAGTTGCAATATTGTTTTGAATGAGCCAAATCTATTATAATTGAGAGACACACTTTTCTAATTAAACCTCTATATTTAAGTACCACAGTACCAGTACCACTAAATATATAATTGATCTAAGATTCAAGGGCAAAAACACTAGTTATTTTAGATTTATATAAGATCAAGTACACACACATATATATATATATATATATATATATATATATATATATATATTCTCCTAGGTTAAAAGAGAAAAAAGTACATATGTATACCTAAACCATTAGGTCACTTCTTAGGAGTATAGATCATCTGTATAGAGTCCAGAGAGAGCATAATGGGGGTCCATGGATGCGCTTTAAGATCCAACGAATCTCAAGCTTTACACGTGTGGTAGCTGGTAGCCGTTGGATGCAAGAACTTTTATCCCAACTCACATGGACACTCTCTTTTCTGCAGTAGATCTATATGTACACATGTGTGTCTTATATATATATATATATATAGGTACTTAGCTTCTTTTATCTCATGTTGGTGTCTAGGTAGCTGTATATGCTATATGGTCTTACATGCACTTTGGCTTTCTTTATCTCTAAAAAATATGTGTAGCTGTATATACTATATATATATATATACATGTGGGCATGCAGGGGTTGATACTTAAATTATGGATTCTGGGGAAAGTAATGTATATATGAGCAAAGTATACGGAATATGAGGCAATGAAGGGATGGACCACCCTAACTCTTTACTGTTGGTTAGTAGAGAATATATCATAGGGTCAATGCAGGTCAAGAATAGGGCAAAAGATCAAGAGGGACCACCTTTGGATTTCTCCTGAAATCTCAAATGGATTTTGGTTCATTGTTTAAATCTTTCAGTGTAAGTATGTGTTTTGTGTGTGTGTGTGTTTGCATTGTGCAATAATCCACAAGACATTCCCCTTGATGATGATCAGCGCAGTTAATTAAATCATATATTGCATATATACATTAAATCATGTATATAAGATTCATATGTATATATGCAGATTGTGGGTCCATTTCTTTTTCAGTGGTATTGTACCGTTCGTTACAGTGCTACAGTACTTGCTCTACAGAAATAAGATTCTTTTCCCTTTTTCATTGAAAAGAATCATGCATGTATATAAAAATATTTACTTGTCATAGAACTTACATATATTTATGATGTGATTTTTATAGTTATTCTCTTAATTTGCATGGCATTGCTTGTTTATTCATTAATAGTTATATTTTCTTAGATATACATGAGATGTCATTTAAATCTCGTGTGTGTGTGCGCGCATGTATTTGTGTGTGTATTTTTGCACATATTAATACAATCAAAATCTCAATGTATTGTGTACAATATTTTTTTTTGATAAGCAAGTCAATTGTGTACAATATTACTTTCTTCATGTTTGGATTTATTTATTTATTTTTGTTTTTTATACTAGTTAAGATATTCTATTTTTGTATATTCCTAGGTTTAAATGCAGAAGTGTAGATACTATGTCTTTGTTGGATGGATATTGGCGGAGTCTGATGTATAATGGAACTTCAGATTTGGTACCTTAATTAGTTCCCTAACCTTGTGATTGTTATATCATCTATGTATCTTGCCAATACATTTTCTTCTGACATTGTGTATATATAAGAAAGAAAAAAAAATGATGATTAAGGCTATGGTCTTTCTACTAAATAATGATAATCTACGTAATATCCACATATATTTATGTATCAACTACATCAAGGTTTATGTTCAGCAAATGAATTGTTTAAGGTTTAATCTATTTAGATAGATATGCGTGGCTTCATTCGATTTTATAGCACTAACAATTAATTCAGTTCAATATAGTAAATAATTATAAATGTGTGTGTGTGATAAAAGATTCACGACTAAGGTTGAAATTGTTTTGATTCACTGGTTTTATATTGTGTATTGGGGTATAATAAAAAAATAAATCTATTAATTATACAATTAACGAAAAAAAAATCTATTAATTATACTTGTGAGTTGTGATCTTCTTGCATTAATACTGCAATAGTCTTAAGATATTTACCATTTTTATCATTACATATGTTTGCATCAGTTTGGAACATAGTAGGGTTATATACATTATCTTTTTTAAACTTCAGTGCATAAAATAAAAAGTATTATAAAGTTTTATGTTGAAATTTTTGTTCATTAAATTTCATCATCTGGACTACAAGGTGAACCTGTAATTTTTGTTAATTTTTGTTCGAATGTAAATAATTTTATCTTTTTAGTTTTAAGAAAACAGATTAAAATGACTCAATTTGAGGTTCTTTAAAGTTTTGAGAGGTGACATTTCTTCTAATATTCTATAATTCACTATTTATAAGGATATCTCTTTCTTTTCTTTTTTTGGGAAACTTAAGCAAATTTTAAATAAGATATTTCATTATATTATCAAATTTCATTAAAATTATTGATATACATATATATATATACTTATATATAGTAGTATTGATATCCATATATATACTTATATATGAAAGTAAAAAGTTTAGGTCATGTTTGGTAACCGGTTTTGGTTCCAGTTTTTCTTGGTGTGGTTTGGATTCTTATACACCAGACTATGTTTGGCAAGATATGGTCTCAGTTATTGGACCCAATTCAATTAAGACCAAAAGAAGACCAAATGAGTGTTTTTAGACCCAAAAAAATGATGGATCCAAATGATCTGTTTTCAAAATTGGTTTAATTCAAAGATCCATTGTCTTCAAACAAAAAAAACAATGAAATATTTTTACAAATTAAATTAAAATAAATGAATAAATAATAAATTAAATTAAATTAAAATAATGAATAAATAATAAATTAATAAAATAAATGAATAAATAATAAACAAAATGAATTAAATAATAAACAAAATAAATGAATAATACATAAAAATAATAACAAATAAATAAATATAATAATAAATTAATAAAATATAGTTATAAATTAATAAAAATAAATAATAAACAAAATGAATTGAATAATACATAAAAATAATAATAAATAAATATTATAATAAATAATAAATAAATTATAAATTATAAATTATAAATAATAAATATCTTTATCTTTTTAATGTTAAAAGATCAGACCAAATCACTTACCAAACATGGACTATATAATAGCAGTAGTAGATGAAATAAAACCCACATGGCAGAGTTGGGATAAGATTTGGTTAGATTGGAGTCACCATAGTGATGTGTTGGATTGAGTTTTTTTTTTTTTTTTCGATAACCGGGGTGATCCGGGTCAGCTTGCGTGCACCTCGACTAATCCCCGGGGCCCTGGGTAAACCTCCAGTGGCCCAGACGGAAACGTAGTTGGGAGGATTTGAAACTAGGATCTCATGGTGAAGGAGTCAAGAACTCTTTCATCCCATCCACCCGTCCGTGGTGTGTTAGATTGAGTTGAATTTTGTTGCCTTGTGCCTTTTTAAGTTTTAACCATAGCCTTAAAATTTTGTTTTCTTCAATTCAAGGTGGAATTACTAGCCTCATCTGATATAGGTGAAATTATAACAATAAAGTTTAACCATTTTTATTTTGTATTTTTGTATTATTTTATTGTGTTTTTCTCAACTGACAGTGTACAACTGTTATTACGCTTCATCTAATATATGAAGCACCGACACTTCGTCTAGGGTCGTCGTACCCGTGTAGGACACACTTGTCCGTGTCGGACGCGCAGACTTGCCAAAAATACGTGTCCGACACACCATAAATGTGTCCTGATTTTTTTAAAAATTGGAAACTTGGAAGACACATTCGTGTCCGCGTGTCGAACACGTGGTGGGTCGGTTTATTCAATGAAAGATAGATGTCTTATGGAGCCGATAATTTAATGGATCACTTATGGAACTTCATTACCTCTAATTCAATCTTTGGCATTGAAGATCCTTGAATATATTTGTTCCTCCTCATCTTGTGAGAGAAATTATGGCACATATTCATTTATCCACTATTTGAAGAAGATCAAGATAACATCACAAAAAGCCGAATATTTGGTATTTATACCTTCCAATCTTTGTCTTCAATCAAAAATAATTTCACAATATAACGAGAGAGAGACTAAGATAACGGATGTTGGGGAAGATGCATTTGATTCCTTGAATAATAGTAGAATGAAGAATTTTGAACATGTCATACATTTCATTTAACTTATTTGTTTATTTTTTTTTATAAGTTTATTTGATTCTCATTGTTTAAGTGATAAATAAAGTATTTGTGTAATATAATATGCATATCTATAAAAACTTATAATTTTTGTTAGACGTGTCGGGGCCATGTCGTGTCCTAATTTTTTGAAATTTGCCGTATCGCCGTATCTGTATCGTGTCGTATCCGTGCTTCATAGCCTCTAATAAAACAAGTAAATGAAAGGAAAAGAGAAGTGTCTAGCAAAACTTTTTGCGCTAATACTTGTTTTCATCTTTCTTTCTTTCAAAAAAAAAAAAAAAAATTGGGAGGTAAAAAAATACATAGTGAATACAGTAATTTTGTGCATCATTTTTGTATATGGAGAGTCGGAGACCAGCATTTTGGTAGTAATCACAGACTACGTCTCCATGTCATTTTTTTTTTCTTTTTTTGAGTAATTTTCAATAACAGGAGTGTCGTGCAAGCCGACCCTCTACCTTAATTGGGTAAAAAAAAATCTCCTTGTTTTTTGAGTTATTCTTAATAACAGGATTGTAGTGTAAGGCCACCCTTAATGTGAATTAGGTAAAATTCGGACTATATCTGCAGTTATGACTTTAATAAATTATTGTATTGGTGTAAAAATCAAATATAAAATTTGTTTATTTTTAAGATATGTCTATGTCTTTTTCAACTGGACTAACTCTGGGTTATTTTTAAATCATTTCTTTTCCTATATGCCTATATTTAAGTTTTTATTTTTATCGTCATTGTACTTTCGACTTGGGCTAAAAAACTTGTTCACCCACTGTTTTTTTTTTTTTGGGTAAATATGTTCACCCACCGTTTTGCTCTCGTTAAAAGGGCAAATATTATATATATATATATTTAATATGTATTCACGCACACAAATATATATGGGGTAACTTCATTTACATCCCCTGAAGTTTACTTTTATTTCAATCAAACCCCTCATTTTGAGAATCTTCATTTACACCCCTTGTGGTTTGAAATCGTCATCATTTACACCCCCTGAAGCATGACATCATCTTGACATTTTATTTTAATACCTAAATTACCTTCAATGTTATCGAGGTTGTGTTTGAAAATAAGGATTGAGTTTTTTTTTTATCAATTTGACCCCCTCATTTTATAACTTGTTCAAATATTCTTTATTTTATTTTTATAAATAATAAAAATATATTAAAATAATAATACAAGAAAATTGAAAAAAATACATACGGACAAGAAACAAATTATAAGAAAATAATAAATTGAAAGAGAAAATACACAAACACCTATACAATCAAAATTACCATTAAATCAATATTATTTGAATTATGATGTATTTATTGAAATTAAAACTGAAAAATAAAAAATTAAAATTAATAATATATATATAATGATGTATTTATTAGATATAGAAAAAAAATGAACAAATATACAATGACAAAAAAGTTAAGAAAAAAAATAAAAATCAAAGATAATCACTTATAAATAATTTAAATGTACATATATTTATGAGATATTTATTGAAACTAGTATACTATATTGGTGTGTATATATGTATTGATTATTAGAATGAAGTAAATACAAATTATGATAGATTTAGTGATACTAAGAAAAAAAAGGTGTGTTTCTATATATAAGTGTGTATTTATATATGTGTGTGAGTGCGAGCGCGCGCGTTGTGGGGGCGGCTGGGGGTTAGAGGTGGGGGTGGAAGAGAGGTTTTAGAGAAAGAAAGTGAGTGGAAAGAGAGAGAGAGAGAGAGAGATGGGTGGGGTGGGGTGGGGCTTTAAAGGGGGGTGAAGGTGAAAGTGAGAGGTGGGCGGCTGGGGATTAGCGAGGGAAGGGGGGCGGGGTGGTGGTGGGGGGTGGCAGCAGCGGCGGGGGTTGGGTTGTTTAGATATATAGCTTAGGGTTGAATATATGTTTGGATATTGGATTAATAATATTCTAGGTGTGTTTGACTTAAGGATATTTTAGACATTTCATATCATGAGAGTGTGTGTTTAAAGATTCTCAAACCTGGAATGTGTGATTGAAATTAGAACATACCTACATGAAATTAACCCAATATATATAGTTGGAGACTTGACAACGATTACGTTATACATGTTAACAATGAAATTTAATCCTTCACGCTTACCCTTGAATTTCAATTTTAATTTCTATATTTATGCTTGCAATTTACTTAAAACTAAATTTTGTTATAAGAAATATTAAAAATGTAATTTTTTTCTCATCGTATTAGATATTAATAAGTGTTAATGTTATTTTTAAAACCAACCGTTATTTAATTATTTAAGTGTAGCATAAATTAATCTACGAATTTAGACTGTTCATATTTACTTTCTATCATGTATCTTAAGTGTTGACGTGACAAAATCAATCACAAAGTCACCTGCACCTTTGCCAATTAATCTGCGTCTTATTACATGTTACAAATTTTTTAAATAGTTCATAGTTATATAACTTGAAGTAATTAATTTGTGATATTGTCCTTGTGCCATTTTTTTATCATAAAAATATTAGGTTAAAAATAATATTTTTTCAAACATTATTGCACCCTTGATTAGAATTTTAAATATATATTTTAAAAAATACAACATTGCAGAATTTTAAGTTTGTGTTTTCTGAAAACTATTTTGTAATTTTTCCAACCAAAGGAATTTCACTTTATATATTTCATTTATCAGTTGTAAAACTGTTTATGAGAATTTTCTTTGAACCCTATATCAATCAAGACCCTAAGGCCTCGTTTGGATACCGGTTCGGTCCGGTCTGGTCTGGACGATGTTCTGAAAATCTGTTTAATAAGCGGTCTGGTTTGATGGTATTGGTCTGAGAAAACTGAAACCAAACCATGTTTGGCAAATTGTCTGGTTCCAAACTTTTTTGAACCAGACCATATTTGACAAACTGGTCTGGTCTTAAATTTTTAGAAAACTGTGAAAATATTGAATATACTTTATATGTTGTAATAACCTTAAAACCCAAAAGATTAATTTGTAAAAATATTGATTATATTTTTTATGTTGTAATAACCTTTAAAAACCGAAAATTTTCAACTAAACATTTGTTAAAATAGAATTTTAATTTGCATATGGAATGTTTGATTAATATTTTTAAAGGTTTTTATTATATATTTTTTACATGATAATATCATATTAGTTTTGAAAAATGTCATATTAGTTTTGAAAAAAAATTGATAGCACCTTCACTTAAATTGTTAAGAATCGGTTTTATAATTACCCAAATTGCCAACATGTTCTCATTAACATTGAAAAAATTCATAAAAATGACGGGGACAAGTGATCAACATATATTTTGCCAAAATACCATTTTCATTGCAAATGACATATACCATAGTTAAAATAAATTGACATGAACCATCATTTTTCAAAAATTACAACTGCTCGGTTTACAACCCAAATTGTTTTAAAAAATTATACATCCCAAAACACAAAAAATTCATAATATTATGACATCCAAAGAGTCATCCACTTCCACTACTTCAAGCATTAGCTTCACAGCTTCCACCATCAGTCCTTCAATGCCAACTCTATCAATTCCCAGAGTTTCCCATTTCTCCAGTATTTCCAAGCCTGCAATAATATGGGATTATAATTGTTTTTGTCATTTATAATTTCTGAAACTCATGCCACAATGTACATTTTATATACAGATTTGAAAGGATCTCAAGTATGTAATACCTACCACGTAATGCAGAATTCCTAACAGGATGCTTGTTGTAATGTTTTGTATAATGCTCTTCCCAAACGACACGCATTATAGTGCAAGACGATTGCAATATCTCATTGTCTTGAAAGTAGTAATTCACCATCAAAAGATGCAAATTATCATCCATGTTCGAACACCTATAAAATTACAACAATCATTAATTCCACAACTCCATACTAGGTAATCTGTCATATATAAGAAAATGACTTAAAAGACATGTTAAAATATAGTAAGTCTGCACATAATAAAGGTCTCATGAGTACTATGAACTCCAGTGTCCTAATAATTGTCATACATTTAAACATATCCCTCAAAGTTCTACTACTTATACAGATTTCAATAGGAATGATGCAAAGTGGGTAACCTTCCCTATATACACAAATATGCTTAAGAAACTTGACCACAGTTAAAAATAAGAATGCATATGCATAATCTATCTAGGATTGTAATCCAACCTATTGTAAAATGATTTATTTACCGAAAAAAAAACTCTAACCTGTTGCAATTAATGAGTTAAAAAATAAAAAAAATATTCATTCCAACATGTTTTCTCTTTTCATTATTATAAAATGGTTTATTTACTGGAAAAAAAACTCTTTCGCCGTTGTAAAATGATCTCTAACCTCTAACCTATTGCAATTGACGAGTTAAAAAAAATGGCTTTGGATTAATAGTGACTTTAATCCCTTGGTTGAGGAGCGTATGAAATTGAAGCAGTAACCAAACACCCATTAACCATTAGGTCAACAACCAATTTTTTGAGTTGGGAAAAATGTAATCATCTCCAACAAATTCAACATATAATAACTCATGTCATATGTACAAAACAATTTTGTTTGTAATGTCCATTATAGTCTCACTTAACTGAAAATAGTATTTAAGGGATTAGTATGACGTAAATGCAAAGCAAATCATAATTCAGGAATTAATTAAACCACACTTGATAGGAAACATAGTTGGATTACAATCGTAGATAGATTGTGCATATTCTAGTTGAATTGGGCAACATGAACCCAATAATGGTTTGATGTACACATCAATAGATGGATCTAATTCGCCATTCCAAAGAGTTCTCTTAATTTCAAACCCAGAATTGAACCTTAAACCCGAAAAGCCCCAATTTCAATTCAAAAAATTCCTAATGTTTCAACAAGAAAACCCTAATTTCAAACCCAAAATTGAAACAACACACACACAAATGAGCTTTCAAGAATAGATCTATCACATAGCTATACATATATTCACATATATTTCCACCCAAATTCCAAATCAAGCACAGTAAAGAAAGGAAATTGCAAAATCGTAAAGAGAGATTGAACTAACCTTGGACGTTTGTCATAGAGTGAAGGCGAGTCTGGAGAGTGAGGGTTCCTCTACTTGTACAAAGCGACGAGTGGAATCGATCGTTTGGGGAGAGGCGACGAGTGGAATCAACTTCGATCTAGGGTTCATGGAGAGGTGACGACGAGTGGAGAGGGTTCGTGAGAGGCTTTTGGTTCAATCAACGATCATTTGTGGATAGTGCTTTGGTTCAATTATTTGGGCAAAAATGATTTTGGTCTGGTTGGAATATGATGAGTTTGGTTAAATTATTTGTAACAAGGCCTGATACAACCATAAAAAATTTTGGTCATAAAAAAATGTCATTTTGGTTCAACTTGATCTGGTTGTATTTTTTGAGACCAACGCAAAACAAGCATAGTCTGGTCTCAAAAAACCATGACTAGGCTAGAAAAATCAGACCATAACCAATAAACAAACAGGGTCTAAAGTCCTATGAATTATAATTAAGTAATGTTATTAAGTGTGACATTTTTAACAAAATAATAAGTTTGTATTTATGTTAAAAATTATAAAAATTGTATAAAAGAAATCAAAATATTTGAATGGTTAATAAAAATTAAGATAAAATTTATTATTACATATATTTTTTTAAATAAAATTTATGTAATAATAATTAACAAAATTCTCTTTGGTTGCCGATATGATTTTGTTCTTATAATATTTGATATATATATTTTCCTTATAAATATTTGATATATACAATATCAAAGTTGTTTTGTAGCGTTTGCTAATTTGGCAAGTATTTTCCATTGGTATAGCTTATTAGCTTAACATTCACGCGTTCAGAATGTTGACCGTTCCGACCAGCAAATAGTACCGTTGCTCACAGATCTAAATTCGATATAACCCACACCACTTCCTTCTCTCTCACACTCACTCTCACTCTCACACACACACATATACGCAAACACTCAGAAAAACCCTAAAACACATCCTCTGTTCTCCTTTCTCGCTTATCTCCTTCTCTCTCTCACACACACACATATACACAAACACGCACACTGAAAACGTTCGCGATGATCGCCGGCGCCGATCATTCAGAGGTGAACATCGACCCAGATTTTGCTTTGGTTCTTGAATTGGAAACCCTAATCGGTCTCGTGAAACGCTTTCGAAACCAAGGAATTCTCTTATCTGGATCCACTGACATCTTCGAGATCAACCACTTCGATTCCATGGAAAACCATTCGGCATCAAACTCGGTCAATAGGTATGTTTCTAAATTTTTCTGTGAAACCCTAATTATTTTTCGTGCCAATTTTTGCTGTGAAACCCTAATTTGATACCTTATCCTATGTTTGTAACCTTTGTAACGGAAAACCCTAATTCTCTTTCGTGCCATTTTTTTCTGTGAAACCCTAATTTGATACGTTATGCTCTGTTTAAAACTGGTTCGAACTTATATATAGTCTGAATTTATACGCACATATATAAAAATATGGTTGTACTCGGTTACTTATTTGACCTCTCTAATTTCTCTGTGAAACCCTAATTCTGTTTCGTTCCAATTTTTTCTGTGAAACCCTAATTTGATACCTTATGCTCTGTTTGTACTCAAACGTGATTATTCTGAGAGCATGTATTGGGAATATGAAATCACCGAATTTAGGGTTTATTAGGTGTTGTCCTTCTTGTCTGGATTGCTATAGGTTTACAATAAAGGAGGTGTGCATTGATAAAGGGACATGTGCTGTTGTGGGTTTTTTTTTGGTTACCTTTTCTTGTTCCTAGTTATTATAACGTGTAGATGAAATGTATTCTTCACGCGATTAATTTGTACAAGCTTCTTCACATTGATTGACTTGGTTATGATTTTATAACCTCGACTCTGTAGTTTCTAGGATGTATTGGTTTCAATGTACATAGCGAAGAGGCCTTTGAAACGTTACATCTTAGAAGGAAAAAGTCTCTACAAGTTCACCAGTTGTCATCATCATTAGTTTTTCACCATGTTTGATCTTTGCCACCCGTTTGTCCTAACCCATGAGGTGTATTGGTCAACACTTAGCATCCAAACAAAGTTAAACAGTGTTTGTTAATGTTTTCAAATTGTAACAAAACAAATCTTGAGTTCATACATATAATATTTAAATGTCTTAGTCATGGTCTTGGGACAAGAAACAAAAGAAAATATAAAGGAAAAAAAAATGCCTTAGACATTTCACTTCAGGTTGACACAGTAATTATGTGGAGTTTTTAAAGAATTAACACTTTTTCTCTACCTTCGTATCACTCTCTTTTTGTCTTCTATCAGAAATGTAGTTCTACAACTTCTTTGTTCTCATCACTAGTTTATTAACAATGATAAATCATAATATCTATAATTTTTTGAAACACATGATTTAGTTTGAGCTCTTCTCACCAGTTTCAGAAAATGACATGGTGTATGAACATGTCTTTCATGGTGTTATATTACAAACTGTAGGGTAGTGTTTTGACCACTTTATCCTAGTTAATTCCAGCGCATCATTTTTTAACACTGCCTTCCTTCCTGTTAAATATTAGATTGCAGTTCTTTTCTACTTCTCATTCTATTACTTGAAATCAAGGGGCTTAAATGTGCTAGGACATTTATCTAATCTCTAGATCTTTGTTGCAGGGAGTCTTAATTTTTCTGCCTTCAAGTGATCATGGGAATCTATCGCAAAAGCTGTTGGAGCACCTTCTGTAATAGAAGCAGCTTGTGTAAAGGGTGTTTTGTTCTTCACATTTTGAATTCATCATTCAGGTAAGCACTGTCACTGCTTAAATTATGGTTGATTTAATGTTGTTTCCACTTCTGTAGTTTGTTTTATTAATTTCATGTTATTGTGACACGGTTTGACTGTATGTCCATTGCCTACTTTTTCATGATAATATAGCCAATGATTTTATCTCATGTTTTCTATATTTTTACGTGACTTTGGCTAAACTGTGATATGATTAGTCGCTTATTAGTTTAATAACTTGTTTTCTCATACTTGACCTGGATGACTGGATCAAATCAATTCTTTTTCGAATCTCTATTCGTGCAATTTCCTCTCATAGGATTGTCCTCTTTATACATGATTATGAGTACCACCTTATCACTTCTGAATGCTATACTAGTACTTGTTATTTTACCCATACTAATCTACCAACTCAGGCTCATGAATATCTAAAATCTCATATACATTCACTGATAAATCAAAACTCCACGAGATCTGTTGTAATCATGTCTAGGGAATTTTTTTTCTTTCATAAGTAAAAAATTCTAAAAGAGAATTCAAGAGGAGAGTGCTTCCAAGGAAAGAATACAAAATGAAACCTCCACATACGAAAGTCCCATATACCGTCAATAGTTGACGGAAAACTACAAGATAGTTCAAAAACAGAGGAATAATAAATAACTTGAACACCCAAATAAGAGGTTCAATCCCATCAAAGATCTCCTATTTCCTCATCCTACAAACCCCTCCAACTAGAACATTGAATCACTTCCCACGTTTCCTGGGCTATAGCCCTAACTCTACGACCCTTCTAGTTATTCTCTAGGGATCAAACAAATCATACATCTGATCTTCAACAATCCCCATAAAATTGTCAAGTGTCCAGGTCTATTGCCAGACTCCGCAACCTTTCCAACTATTCCAACTCATTTCCTTGAACTCCTAACTATATTAAATTCATATTATAAAACCCTTTTCTGTCACAAAACTATATCTTAAACTGCTATATCTCCAAACTGTTTATTCTTTTTTAAAACTCATATCTAATACAAAATTCATTTTTTAAAACCCCTACATATATTTATTGGAATTGATTTTTTATCACTCCTATCGATTCATTTATTTGAATAACTATCTGCCTCAAAACTCCCTTTTTCGTCTCCTTTCTATCTTATGACTCTTTTATATTTCTATTTATTTGAATGTTCCTATTTATCTTGAAACTTATTATTTTTTAATCTCTTAATTGTATAAAACCAAATTTGAAAACTTTTTGGTCTATTCAAAATTCATTTTTAATATATTATTAATCTCAAAACCGCAATTTGTAAATTTTTTAATATGTTCTATGCAAGATTCATTTTCTTTCAATTATATGTGTCAAGACGCATTATTCTCAACCCCCTTTTTAAAATTCTTTTCCTCCAAACTCCTCTTTTTAAGCTCATGTCTATTTTTAACATTGTTTTTCCGAATTCCTATCTGCTTAGCTCACTTTTTGAATTTGTATATCAAAACTCCTGTTTTAGAAGTCATATTTTCGAACTTGTATTTTTGGGACTTCTACCTCAGACAAATCTAGCAATTGATCTTCAACAATCCCCATAGTGTTGGCGGACTCTACAAGCTTTCCAACCATTCTAACTCGTTTGGGTGAGCTCCTACCTATATTAAAAGTCATTATCAAACTGCTATATATCTCCAACTCTTTTTGCTTTTATTTCAAAATTCATACTTTATAGCCCTTATGTATGTATATATCTGAAACTCCTATCTATCTCAAAATTCATTTATTTGAAGTCTTACTTATCTCAAAACTCCCTCTTTCAACTCCTATTTATCTTGTAAGTTTTTATTTTTCTGTTTTTTAAAAGAATGTTCCTATCTATCTCGAAACTTTTTTTGTTCTCCTTGTTGTATTGAAACGATTTTTTAAAGTTTTTTGATCTATCCCAAAATCATGTTTTAATACTCTTATTAATCTTAAAACTATTTTTTCAATATTTTCTATGTCAAATTCAATTTTGTCAACTCCTTTTTTACATTCTGCCCCTTCAAACCCTTCTTTTTAAGCTCATGTCTATTTAAAAACTCAATTTTCAGATTCCTATCCGTCTCAAACATAACTCACATATATCTCAAAGCTCACTTTTTGAATTCGTATCTCAAAACTCATGATTTTGAGATAAAAACTTTTTTGTTCTCCTTGTTGTATTGAAACGATTTTTCAAAGTTTTTTTGGTCCATCTCAAAATCATGTTTTAATACTCTTATTAATCTTAAAACTATTTTTAATATTTTCTGTGTCAAAATTCATTTTCGTTCTATTAGCTGTGTCAAATTCAATTTTAAACCCTCCTTTTTTACATTCTGCCCCTTTAAACCCTTCTTTTTTACATTCCTATCCATCTCAAACATAACTCACATATATCTCAAAGCTCACTTTTTGAATTCGTATCTCAAAACTCATGTTTTATAATTCCTATTTTTTTCGCTTCTTATACCTTGGAGCAGATATTCTCAATAATGATTATTGAATTTAATCTTCTAAAACTCCGGTTTATCTCCAAACTCAATTTTGAAACTCCTATTTGTAAACTCATTTTTTTCAATCTCCAAACTAAATTTATGAAAAATTGGATCAGTTTCAAAACTATGTTTTAAACTCTGATACATCTCGAAACACATTTTTTTTTGCAATACCTATCTCGATCCATATTCCTTTTTTTTAAACTCCTATCTATTTAAAACAAACTCTCTCTCTATATATGTATTCGGACTCCTAATTCAGAACACATTTTTGTCAACTTCTATATCCAAACCCCCTTTTTAAATGTCACCTCAAATCACATATATTTAAATTCTTTTCTTGAAAATATTTTTAGAACTCCGATCTTAAAGTCGTCTTTTTTTTTTAGACATTTTGTTTTTTGGTTGTAGCCGATAGTCAGTTGCTAAAATGCAGTTTTCTTGGTAATGCGCTGTATTCTAAACATGGTTTCTGAAATTCATATTTCTCCAATGTCAATTTTTAGAACTTTTGTCTATGACGAAACTCATATTTTCTAACTCAATCTTTTAAAACTCCTACCAAACTCATATTTTTGAAACTTGTTATCTATCTTTACACTTATTTTTTAAATCTCCAATGTGTCTCCAATTGTTTTTTTTTAACTCTATATCCAAATGTTCTTTCCTAATTTTCTATCTCTCTCGAAGTTACTTTCTCCTAAATTCTTATATATCAAAACTCCTTTTTACCCACTTTTCTGTCTCAATTTTTACCAACTCATATGTAAAGAACATATTTTATCAACTTCTATCTCAAAACCCTTATATAAACTTCTATATATCTTATAACTCTTTTTGCCCTTTTAAAACTCGTATCGATTTCAAAATTCATACTTTATAACCCTATGTATATATATTAGAACACATTTTCTAAACCTCTATCTATCTCAAAATTCATTTATTTGAACTCTTATCTATCTTAAAACTCCCCTTTTCAACTCATGTCTATCTTATAACTCTTTTATCTTTCTATTTTTTTTTTAATTCTCCTCGTGTTAAAACAATTCTGTAAAGTTTTTTGATCTATCTCAAAATTTATTTTTTAATACTATTATTAATCTCAAAACTCCAATTTTGTAATTTTTTATTCTTTTCTATGTGGAGATTCATTTTCTTTCTATTTCTTGTGTCGAATTCATTCTTGTCAATTTTTTAAAATTCTGTCCCCTTTTATCTCCTCTTTCGAAGCTCATGTCTATTTGAAAAATATAATTTTCAGAATTCCTCTCTCAAACAGAACATATATCTATGGAAAAGCTCATTTTCGAATTCGTATCTCAATACTCCTATCTTTTTTTCACTTCTTATACCTTGGAGCACATATTCTCAAGTATCATTTATATCTTCAATCTTCTAAAACTCATATATATCTCCAAACTCAATTTTGAAGCTCTTATTTGTAACCTCATTTTTTAATCTACTATCTATCTCCAAACTAAGTTTTAAAAAAAATCTGAACAGTGAAAACAATTTTTTAAACTGTGATACATCCTAGAACTCATTTTTTTTCTCAACACCTATCTTTCTTCAAGCTCATTTTCTTCCAAACTCGCGTGTTTTTCTTTCTAGTCAATAGTCCGTCGTTGAGGTCCAGTTTTCTTGTAATGCGCTATATTCTTAAGATGCTTTCTCATATTTTCTCCTATTTTAATTTCGAGAACTTTTGTACTCGTATTTTCTAAATCATTTCTTGAACTCAATCTTTTAAAACTCCTACCAAACTCGTATTTTTCAAACTTCCTAGCTATGTTTACACTTATTTTTAAATCTCATGCCTCCAATTGGTTTTTTTAAACTCTACATCTAAATCTTCTTTTCTTAAATTTCTATATATCTCCATTTCCGAAAATTTTAGATATATCAAAACTCCTTTTCGCTCTTTTATGTCTCAATTTTTTTCAACTCTTATATAAAGAGCACATTTTATCAACATTTTTTTTTTATAAGTAAGTATTTTATAAACAAAAGCACTCAACCGGGGAGTGCATCCCATAAACAAAGACCTCTATGGGCCAAGAGATCTCAAAAACTCAATTTTCCCATCTAAAGATCTACAACAACGACCTTCCACCCAACTATACAAACAAGAAATAAAGAGATCTTTGATTGCCCTCACTGGGGACTTTACATCCTCAAAACAACGCCTATTGCGTTCTAACCATATCACCCACTATAAACATAGGGTGGCAGCCCTCCAAAAAGGCTAGGCATGCGACCCAATCGGCACGCTCTTCCAAGAGGCCATAACAGCCCGAACCGAGGCCAACATCACCCACTGCATTCCGAAAAGACCAAAAAGAAGGCACCAACAATCATAAACAATCGGACAATGCAAAAGGAGGTGATCGATGGATTTTCCATCCTGTTTGCATAGGAAGCACCGATTGACCAAAAACATGCTTCGCCGTCGCAAGATATCCAATGTGAGAATACAACCCCACACTGTCGACCATGTGAAGAAAGCCACTTTTAGGGGGGCCTTCGAACGCCAGACCGCTTTCCAAGGGAAAGGCTCGTCCGCTCTAGGCAAAAGATAACCAAAAAAGGATGAGACGGAAAAATGCCGTGAAGAAGTCGGCCTCCAAATCAAAGAGTCCGCTCCACCACCAATAGTCAGCGAATACAAGAGCTCCAACAAATCAGAAACCCCCTCCAACTCCCAATCCTGAAAGTGCTGCACAAAACTAACATCCCACACTAACGTTCCGGTATCAAGATAATAACAGTCTGCTACTGAAGCATGACGATCCCGAGCGATCCTAAACAGTTGAGGGAACGAAGAATCAAGATGTCCCTCACCACACCACCAATCTGTACAAAATCGAATACAACGGCCATCCCCAACCCTGAAACTGGTAAAAGGAGCGAAAAAATCCCACCCCTGCCAGATGTCCTTCCAAACCCCCACACCGCGACGACCCCTGATCTCATCAGAACACCAACCGCCTATAGCCTCGCCATAACGACAAGCAATCACCCTCCTCCACGGACGGTCCCTCTCAACACCAAAGCGCCATAACCATTTTCCCAAAAGCGCCTTGTTGAAAAGCAACATGCGACGAATACCCAACCCAACCCTCCCTTCTGAAAAGGATGGCAAATCGCCTCCCACCGCACCCGAGGGATAGAGTGACCCTCCCTACCACCACCCCCCACAAAAACTGTCATTGAATCCTCTCAATATGCTGAGCCACACCGCAGGGAATCCGATAAAGTGACAACGCATAAGTAAGAAGGTTGGATAACGTGCTCTTAACCAAGGTAAGTCTCCCACCATTGGAAAGATATTGCCGCTTCTAACCTGCTAGACGCCTCTCCACATGATCAACCACCGAATCCCAACAAGCATGTCTCTACCCAGAAGTCCCCAGAGGCAAGCCCAAGTACACCGGATAAAGCACACCGGCCATGCATCTAAGTGCTGAAGCCAATGCTGGCACGTTGCCCACCTCGCCCACCGGAAACAGAGAACTCTTGCTAGTATTAATTTTCAAACCGGAAACAGCCTGAAAACATATCAATATACATCGAAGGTACCGCAGCTGCATCACATCCGCATCATAAAACACTAAAGCATCATCGACAAATAGAAGGTGCGAAACGTCCACAAACTGCGAAGCAACATCTCCCACCTTGAATCCGCGAAGGAGACCCAACCCTGTGGCACAAGACATCATCCGACTAAAAGCCTCCATCACCACTAAGAAAATAAGAGGGGATAGGGGATCACCCTGCCTCAATCCTCGAGAACTCCCAAAAAATCCGGAAGGCGACCCATTCACAATCACAAAAGAAATGGACAGAAGAAATGCAGAACTGAATCCATATACGCCACCACTCCCCAAAACCCAGTCTCTCCAACATATAGATAAGGAAGCCTCAATGCACATGATTATAAGCCTTTTCCACATCCAGTTTCACCAAAATTCTCGGAATACCACTCTGCAATCTGGCGTTTACTACCTCACTAACAATAATGGTAGAATCTAAAATCTGACGGAAGGCATTCTGTGAATCCGAAATAACCCCATTGAGAACATCGCGCATCCTAGATGTAAGGACCTTCACTATCAATTTGTACATACACCCAACAGGGCTAATAGGTCTGAAATCCTAAATGTCTTTCATCCCCCCTTTTATTGGTATAAGAGAGATGAAAGTAGCATTAAGCGATTTCACAAAACAACCCTAATGAAAAGCACTGAAAGTGGCTATCACCTCCTCTCGAACAATAGGCCAACGCTCTAGAAGAAAACGTATAGAAAAACCATCAGGACCAGGGGCTCTGACATCATTACACTGCTTCAGAAAATGCATAGAAACTCCTATACGTAAACTCATTTTTTAATCTACTATTTATTTCCAAACTAAGTTTTTTAATAATCCGAGCAAACCAGAAGCAATTTTTTAAATTCCAATACATCTTAAAACTTATTTCTTTTCAACACCCTTCTAGCTTCATACTCCTTTTTTTTTCCAAACTCACCTGTTTTTTTTCTTCTTAGCCAATAGTTTTTCGCTGAAATCTAGTTTTCTTGTAATGTGCTATAGTCATAGCACGGTTTTTGAAATTCATATTTCTCCAATGTCAATTTTTTGAACATTTGTCAATCACAAAACTCATATTTTCTAACTCCTTTCTTGAACTCAATCTTATAAAACACCTACCAAACTCATATTTTTAAACTTCCTATCTTTCTTTACACTTATTTTTTAAATCTCCTAGGCGTCTCCAATTGGGGTTTTTAATTTCTATATCAAAATATTCTTTTTCTAAATCTCTATATATCTCAAATTTACTTTTTTTCTAAATTATTATATATCCCAAAACTCATTTTTTTTTACATTCTTTTCGATCTCTACCTCAGTTTTAAAAATAACATTTATCAGAGATTTAATTTGTTGGAACTCTTATTACCAAACGTTCTTTTAAACTTTTATCTACCCGAGATTTAATTTGTGTTAACTCGTATATACCGCAAACCACAATTTATGGAACTCCTATTTGTGTCAAATGTCCTTTTTTAAAGAAGCACACTAAGTAATCTCAAATAGTCATTGTTTTGAACTCCCATATATCTATTTTTTTTTCAAACTACAATATATCTCAAAACTCGTATTTTTCTCCAATCTCAACTCTTAGAATTCCTATCAAGTATCTCAAAACTCTTTCTATTTTATGATCTTTTATCTTTCTGCCTATCTATCTGCCCTTAAACTACCCCATTGGGTACCTCAAAGCCATACTAGAGACTCGCGATTTGAGTCCTTAAACAAACCAAGGAATCCGTGTCGATTGGAATACCTCTTAAGTCAGCTTAGAAGTTCTTGAGTCATTTTGAACTAAAAGTCGAATACTTCAAAATCATGAAAGCTACCCACATTTTGAGAACATCACTGTGTAACAAAAACACCTTGCAGTATTTATGAAAAAAGCGCTTTACTATTCCATGGATGAAATACAATCCTCCAACTTGATCCTCACGCGAGATCGGAACAGTTCTTATCAAGGAACCAAACTTAGTGGTTCCTTGGCATCTTATAATCAATTGGTCATTCTTAGTAAAATGGAAGTCCGGTACCGATAATTTATGGGCTCCGGATATCTACATAATTTTGGGACAATGGACCTTCCAGTTTATAGTTTTATTCCATGCGATTTTGCGACCTGTGGAATATATAAATGTAAGCCCATCACATGTTCCTAGTGACTAGCCTAAGAATTCAGGAGAGAACACCCAAATAGTTTGGACATCAATTCCCTATCATTAATTAAATGTCCACGGATCAGACTCTCTCTTTCTCTCCCCTCCCCCAAAGACATGAGTTGATCGCTTGATGAAATTCAGAATTTTAGACCTCAAAGATACAAGCATGAGATGGGGATGAAATCTTTTCTCGAGGCTGCAAGGTTACCTTTTTTTTTTTAAGGAGGGGTGATCAAGGTTGCATGTCCTCCTAGGGGCCCATCCGTCTATGTGGATGATGGATCTGTGGGGAAGAGGATGGGAGTTTTAGCGGAAATGTCTTGTGGGCGGATCCAATGGTGAGTTTGGAGGATTGATAATGTCCAGGAATGGGCTCGTAGGGCATGGAGGATTTCTCATGGTTTGTTAGTGGTTTATTTGTCTACGAGTCTCTCCTATTCAGGTTTCCATCTAAGGACCTAGCGGATTAGGTGTTGAAGCACGAACGAAGTAGGTATGGCCATTGTACACTTACATTGGAGATATGGACTTTTAGGGTGGGGCATTTGGGTATTGGAAGAGATGGGGCTTAAGACGATTTACCTGTTTAGTGTGCCACTTCATCCATGGTATTTGGATCTGTTTGAAGCTTTTGGGAGGTTTGTGGTGGTTTTAAGGGTGGGGAAGTGGATGAGGTGAATAGGGTGGATATGATTTGCATTATTGTTAAGGATGGTGGTACATGCCCGCTGACAGTCTTTGGTTCCGACTACGCATAGCCTTGAAGGGGGTGGATCCCGGTGCATCCACGAGGATGAGTGGTCTGAGATGTAAGTGAAAGGCCGAAGGGGAGGTGGGGTGTTGCGGCGGGAGGTGGAAGCTACTTCGACACGGTTATGAGGGGCTAAGATTGTTTTCGGTGCGACGTCCAGTAAGTAGGACTGGAGGTTTTTGTGGTACTGCTGATCGGAGAAGATGGCCAGAATTGGGTCGGAAAAGGAATGGTGTAACGTCCCATCAGTTGACACGTGGCAGTCATGTTGTGAATTGGGTCGGTGAGGTGGGCCATGTGGAGGGCCGAAGTGCTGATTTGATGTTCACCTGTAGGACATGTGGGACTTTCACCACTCGGAATGGTAGGTGGGGTGTGGATCCCCCATGGGCATGTGGCAAAACTGCTGGAAATAATTTGAATTTTAAATCTTCTACACGTGATGCTTATTGTTGTGCTAGATTATTGGATCCACCATGGATTGGGCCGCAATTGGTGGGACTCCATTTTGATGTGGGTGGCAGAGGTTAGAAAGCACAATCTGGGCAGCGATTGGTGGGATTTCCTTTAGGTGGAAGGTAAGCTAGATATAAGAAAACAATCTGGGCCGTGATTGGTGGGAGGTAGGCTGGATATTTGAAAACAATCTTGGCTGCGATTGGTGGGATTTCTTTTGCTGTGTAAGGGCAGGCCGGGTCATAGAAAGCGATCTGGACAGTTTCATAGTTTCAAAGGGGGGCCCAAGAGGAGGTTGGATGGGGATTTTAATTCTCAATGGGCCGGGCCTTGTTCGAGAAGGGTTAATCATTCAGTGGATGAAAGGGTTAAGCCCATTATGAAGTTTTCAAGGGCCGTCTAGGGGTGGATTGGGTTTTCGTAGTACAGATGACTGAAGAAGATGGCTAGTATTGGGTCAGAAAAGGAATGGTATAACTTCCCATCAGTTGACACGTGACAGTCATGATGTGAACTGGGTCGGTGAGGTGGGCCAAGTGGAGGGGCGAAGTGCTAATTTGAAGTTCACCTGGAGGACATGTGGGGCTTTTCCAATGGTGACTCGGAATGGTAGGTGGGGTGTGGGTCCCCCATGGGCATGTGGCAGAATTGCTGGAAATAATTTGAATTTTAAGTCTTCTACATGTGATGCTTATTGTTGTGCTAGATTATTGGATCCACCATGGATTGGGCCGCAATTGGTGGGATTCCATTTGATGCGGGTGGCAGAGGTTAGAAAGCATTATGGGCAGCGATTGGTAGGATTTCCTTTAAGTGGGAGGTAGGCCGGATCTTAGAAAACAATTTGGGCCACGATTGGTGGGATTTATTTGGCTACTCCAACAGGCCGGGTCATAGAAAGTAATCTGGACAGTTTCATAGTTTCAAAGAGGGGCCCAAGAGGAGGTTGGAAGGGGATTTTAATTCTCAATGGGCCGGGTCTTGTTCGAGAAGGGTTAATCATTCAATGGATGAAAGGGTTAAAGCCCATTATGAAGCTTTCAAGGGCCGTTTAGGGGTGGATTGGGTTTTTGTGGTACAGATGATCGGAGAAGATGGTCAGTATTGGGTCAGAAAAGGAATGGTGTAACGTCCCATCAGTTGACACGTGGCATTCATGATGTGAATTGGGTCGGTGAGGTGGGCCAAGTGGAGGGGTGAAGTGCTGATTTGAAGGTCACTAGGACATGGGGGCTTTTCCAGTGGTGACTCAGAATGGTAGGTGGGGTGTGGGTCCCCCATAGGCATGTGGCAGAACTGATGGAAATATTTTGAATTTTAAATCTTCTACACGTGATGCTTATTGTTGTGCTAGATTATTGGATCCACCATGGATTGGGCTGCAATTGCTGGGATTCCTGTTGATGTGGGAGGCAGAGGTTAGAAAGCAATCTGGGAGCGATTGGTGGGATTTCCTTTAGGAGGGGGAGGTAGGCCGGATCTTAGAAAACAATCTGGGCCGTGATTGGCAGGATTTCTTTTCCTGTGGAAGGCAGGTTGGGTCATAGACATTGGGTCATAGACAGCAATCTGAAGTGCTGATTTGAAGTTCACTAAGACATGGGGGCTTTTTTCCAGTGGTTACTCGGAATGGTAGGTGGGGTGTGGGTCCCCCATGGGCATGTGGCAGAACTGATAGAAATAATTTGAATTTTAAATCTTCTACACGTGATGCTTATTGTTGTGCTAGATTATTGGATCCACCATGGATTGGGCCGCAATTGGTGGGATTCCATTTGATGTGGGAGGCAGAGGTTAGAAAGCAATCTGGGCAGGGATTGGTCGGATTTCCTTTAGGTGGGGGGTAGGCCGGATCTTAGAAAACAATCTGGGCTGCGATTGGTGGGATTTCTTTTCTTGTGGAAGGCAGGCTTGGTAATAGAAAGCAATCTGGACAGTTTCATGGTTTCAAAGGGGGGCCAAGACGAGGTTGGATGGGGATTTTAATTCTCAATGGGCCAGGCCTTGTTCGAAAAGGGTTAATCATTTAGTGCTAGGGGTGGATTGGGTCATTCACAGAGGTGGGTTTGTAAAGCAATTGGAGCGGGTATTGGAGGGGACAAATCTTAGGAGGTGTTAGTAACGACGTCACTTGCGTTGGTGAGGTCGGTACCTCGGTTCAAAGTCGTGATGGGGTTTGCAAATTGAACGCGATGGCGAAGGATGGTGTTCCGGAAAGGATTGACCAGTGGCGAACTACAAAGGACAAAGGTAAGTTGTCATTGGAAAGGGGCTCATGGCTTGAATAAGGTAAGTTTACACTTATTCCTGTGTTCGTGTCTATTCCAGAGGATTTTTTCAGAGGGGAATCCAGTGGTTCTCCTTCGGTTGATATGGTTTGGGTTCGAAGCCTATTGTGGAGCTCAAACAGTAGCATGTTATTTCTTTTTTCAGAGAGGAGTATTTCTATTTTGATTAGGGAGTTTGATGGTTAAGAAGTGTGAGGAGGACGTGGTGCCAGTTGATGTGGATACTTCCGGGGTCTCTTGTTCTAAGGCTATTGTTCCCGTTGAGGTGACTTTGTCGCAAAGATTTGTGAGGGGATATCATAGTTCACATTGCTGATTCGTTGGGGGTTTCTTTTGATGATTGTCGGGTTAAAGGTGTAGCCTTGATGCATTCTTTGGTGGATTACCAAGATGAGGATAAGTGTCGTGGGAAGGAGTTGGGACCCTTTTGACTTGGAAGGGGGAGAGAGATGAGAAATCTCGTATCTTACAACAATTGTGAGGGAAGCAGTGGGGGTTCGTGTGCTAAAACAGGGGGGAGGGGTAAGAGGGAGGAGGGGGGAAGGCGTTTCTTTGGTTCCCAAATGAGGTTTTGAATTATTTCATAGAATGTCCAGGGTCTTAATCGCCCAGACATGTGGAAGGTGGTAAGGATGGCGCATCGGAAATGGAATGGTCATGTTGTTTGTTTGTAGGAAACAAAAATGAAGACGATGTCCGATAGGGTGGCTAGGAGTATTTGGGGCAATCGTTTTCTTGATAAGAGGGATTTGGGTTTCGTTAATGCTGTGGGAGGTATTATTGTGATGTGGGCCGCTTCTCGGTTTCTTGCTCTGGTTTGTATTGACTTGTCGAGGATGGGGAGAGATTTATGCTTTGGGATGAGCTAGATGATATTTGTGGTTTCTGGCGTTTGTCGTGGTGCGTGGGAGGTGATTTTAATATGGTTCCATCACCGTTGGAGCGGTCTTTTGGGTGGAGCAATTTCTGATTTTTATAAGTGGGCATATGTTGTATGATCTTCCATTGCTAGGCTCTACTTTTACCTGGTCTAATTGTAGGGCTTCTGATTTTTTCTAGACTTGACAGATTTTTTATCTCGGGGGAGTGGTAGGAGAGGTTCCCGGATGTCAAACAGATGCCGTTGTCACTTGATTATGTCCCCTTGGTATTGGAGTGTAGTGGTGTTTCAAAGGGGAAATCTCTTTTTAGGTTTGAAAATAAGTGGCTCAGAGCTGAAAAGTTTCAATCTCGTGTCAAGGAGTGGTGGTCCTTACTAGTGACAATGGGTTCCCCAAGTTTTGTGTTGGCTTCAAAGATGTGCACTTTGATGAATGAGATTTATTAAGTGGAATAGAAAAGTGTTTGGAAATTCGGAGTGGAGAAGGAATAAGATTGATCTTTACAGGTTAGAGATGAGGGGGAGGGGGAGATCGAGGAGATAACGGTTTAGGAGGAGATTTTCTGGAGGCAGAAGTCTAGAGCGTTGTGGCTCAACGATGGGGATCACAATACGAAGTTCTTTAACAGGTTAGCTAATGCAGATAGGAGGGCCAATCACATTGGGAGCTTGATTGTTGATGGTGTCTTTCTGACTATTACTAGCAGTTTTTTTAGGAGAGGTGCAGGTGGAGGCCCCGTCTTGATGAGGTTCATTTTGATGCGATTTCTAGGATAGATAGTGATCGACTGGTGATTCCCTTATCAGAGGAGGAGGTGTTAAGAGCTTAGAAGCCACGCAATGGAGATAAGCTAGTACCGGATGGTTTCACTATGCGTTTTCTTCTCGAGAGCTAGGATGTGGTGGGAGGGGATGTTATGGGTACTTTCCACCATTTTCATTCCCAGGGGCGGTTGTTGAAATCTCTTAATGCTCTTTCATTGCTTTGCTCCCCAAAAAGGGCGATGCGAGTGACATTAAATATTTTAGGCCTATTGCTTTGCTCCCCAAAAAGGGTAATGCGCTCGTTCATGGGGTCTTTGATTCGTGGAGAGGAGGTTTGGTGGGTTCCCATGTTAGTGATTATTAGCAGGCAACACTTCTTTGCTTGATATGGTGCCTTTCGATGGAACGTAATCGGTAGTGTTTTGATGGGATTGAATACAAGGTTAGTTCCATCAAGGACATTTTTATTTCTTCTCTAATTTGTTGGGTGGAAGGTAGATATTGTTATTCTATAAAGGAGAAAATAGATTTCTCTAGACCTTGGGCCATTTCTCTTTGTATGCGGGATGCACTCCCCGTTAGAGTGCCTTTTATATTATTTATTTATTTATTTTTGAATAGGTCAGCTTTAATATATTGATAGTAAAAGAGGTCAAAAGACCTTACACATAACTCTGAGGCATACCCCAGGCTATACACTTACCAAGATGGAAACCAAATAACCACCAAAGAAAATAAAACAGGAGTGAAAATATAGCCACGAATCCCTTGAGGTTGAATCATCCCATGGCAACCATACAGCTTAGCAACACACCATCCTCCACTACCTAGCTCCAGCACAGCAACAATAATTGGCCCACAAGGAATATATTCAGCATCACTCCTACCCACAGCAGAATCATAACCTTTTTGGCTACAACTCACAGAGTCATTACCAATCAGACCCATACCTTCAGCAACACCAAATCTCCATCTAACACATCTTAAAGCAGCAGCAAAAACACACACCTGGAGAAGCACACGCAAAACAGCTATGACAAAAGCAGCACTAGACGAGCAATCCACCAAGCTACCACACAAGTCCATCTCCAACCACATATCAACTACTAAAGGAATCTGATGCATATAGCAACCAACAGCACCGAACCCCCATACCAGAAGCAACCAATACCAATAATTATTCATCAGACTAGGATAGAAGGAGGCAAATTCCATTCCAACAACAGCTCCCTATTAGTAGCTGAATCTTGAAACCCATGCAAAGGGAATAGAGCTAGTTTCACTGAATTTAGTCACTCTTAGCTTGAACCTCATCAGCTGTAGCATACTCATTTCTGAAAATTCTGCAATTCCTCTCATTCCAAATGTAATACACAGCAGCTGCAAACATGAGCTTGTTTAGAAGAGATGATAAAGATCTGCCATGCAAATGAGAACAAATCCATTGAAGCAGCTCCTCCCTAGTGCCATTAGGCCATCCCACCTTCCCTTTATTTTGTAAGACATTCCAAATGCTCTTTGTAAAACTACATCCAAAGAAAAGATGATCTTTATCCTCTATCATGGCAAGACAGAAACAACAAAAAGCGTCATTAAGCAAGCCATTAGACAATAGGAAATGCTTAGTTCTCAATCTATCCAAAACCACCACCCACATTAAAAAAGCATCCTTGGGGACAGCATGCTTAAACCAAACAGAATTAAACCATGGGACTAAGCCTTTCCTTCTCCTAATAAATTCCCAAGTGGACTTGATAGTAAAAGGCCCCTGATTTGGCAACCAAACCACTCCTATAGCCATAGCAGTAAAAGGCCCCTGACTTGGGGACTTGATAGTAAAAGGCCTAACCATAGCAGCTTGATTCCACTAAGCAAGATCCTTCACCCCTAAGCCTCTTTCCTTCAAAGGGACACAAACATCATACCAAACCACTTTGGTACCCCTTTACACAACTTTTTTTTTTTTGGGTAAGTAAGTATGTATTAAAAAAGCGCTCAAACGGGGAGCGCATCCCATATACAAAAAGGCCCTAAGAGTCAATCAAGCCCAAAAACTCTAACATCTCATCTAAAGATATACAAAAAAAACCCTTTACACATCTTTGACCCAGTCCACAAAAATTTCCTCAACAAACCAGTGATGTCCTATAAAACTGATTGAGGTAGCATGAAAATAGAAGGCCAATACACCTGGGTAGCAAACAAAACTCATTTAATCAGTTGCAACCTCCCTCCAAAGGATAAAAACTTAGCAGACCAGCTTTGAATCCTAGCAGTGATCTTATCAACAAGAATGGAGCAAGCCTGCGTCTTCAAGCCTGAAGCAATCAAAGGCACACGTATTTCACAGGCAACTCTCCTCCTAGAGGAAATTGCAATAAATCCAGGATCTCTGCAGCTTGATGATCCTCCACACCAGCCATGAAGACCACACTCTTAGAGCTATTAGGGCATAAACCTGATATTTTACTGAACCCATCCAAAGCCTCCTTCAAACACTGATACTCCCAGCTGAAAACATAATTAAATCATCAACAAACATCAAACTGCTAAGTTGTTGCTCCTTACACCTCCAATGATACGCAAATCCTCCCCTAGTAATCCTAACATGCACCATCCCAGTCAAAACTTCCATTCCCATCACAAAGAGATAAGGGGATATGGGACCCCCCCGTCTCAAGCCTCTCTCACTCTTAAAATATCCATTATGAGTACCATTAATATTCACAGAGAACCTAGGAGAAGTCATACACTCCATAATCCATTGAAGCATAATTGGGTGTATATTGAAAGCTTGAAGAGTAGATTGCATGAACTCCCAAGAAACTGTATCATAGGCTTTCCTTAAATCCACTTTCATAGCAACCCTAACAAGAGATTTATTCTTATGATGACCTCTAAATAATTCCTGAGCAAGCAAGATATTATCAGTAATATCCCTCCCAGCCACAAAGGCACCCTGATTGAACTAATACTTTTAGGAAGAGAGGTTCTGAGCATGTTAGCAATAATTTTGGCAACACACTTATAAAGAGTAGTACACACTGATATGGGCCTAAAATCAGCCACAACTAAGGGGTTATCCACCTTAGGAATCAAAGTGATAATAGTAGAATTAATCTCTTTCAACAGCTTACCCTTATTAAAGAAATCCAGGATAGCAACAATGATATCTCTTCCCACTATACGCCATGTTTGCTTGTGCATTAAACCCATCACTACCTGGAGCCTTGTCATCATTCAAAGAAAGGAAAGTTTTGTGAACCACCCATCACTACCTAGAGCCTTGTCATCATTCAAAGAAAGGAAAGTCTTGTGAACCTCTTCAGCAGTCACTAGCCTGATCGTCTACATAGCTTCATTAGAGGGAACTGGCCTAGACACAAACTGAGCTAAATTCTCAAGCTCCCCTTGGCCTTGAGCCTTAAAAAGATCAGAGTAAAACCCCACCACCTCCTCAGCAATAAGGTCAGACCCCTCAATTCTCACCCCTTCCTTGGTAATCAAAGAATGAATACTATTTCTCCTCCTTCTAGCCACTGCCACCTTATGGAAGAAAGAGGTTCTTATCCCCCAACTTTAACCACTTCACCCTAGATTGCTGTTTATACAATGCCTCCTCATCAGCAACAAGCCTCAAGTAAAGCTCCAAGTTGCTTATCCACCTTAGGAATAAAAGTGATAATAGTAGAATTAATCTCTTTCAACAGCTTACCCTTATTAAAGAAATCCAGGATAGCAACAATGATATCTCTTCCCACTATACGCCATGTTTGCTTGAAAAAATATGCATTAAACCCATCACTACCTAGAGCCTTGTCACCATTCAAAGAAAAGAAAGTCTTGTGAACCTCTTCAGCAGTCACTAGCCTGATCATCTGCATAGCTTCATTAGAGGGAACTGGCCTAGACACAAACTGAGCTAAATTCTTTGTTGAAACATATGTATTAGCAGGATCACTATCAATAATCCTTTGGTAGTTGTAAGGACATTCCCTACATTCCTTGACTTGAGAAACCAAATCAGAATAACAGTTGGAATTAAGTTGCTTAAAATCTGCCTTGATCCACTTTAGCTTTTGCACCACTTGAAACATAGGAGTACCCAAAACAAATCTCTTTCAATTCCTTTGCACAATCTGAAAAATGAAGGGTGATTCACAAGATAGTTATTAAATCTTAAAGGTCTCCTCTTACCTCTAATCTCAGTATAAGTCTTCAACAAGTAAAGAGCATGGTCAGAGACTCCAAATGGCTCAAAAATAGCCTCTGCAGCACCAAATCTTTCATTCCATGTCCCATTCACTAACACCCTATCTAGTTTACTGAAATAAGTGTGGTTGGTCCAAGTAAACTTCAAACCTGAATGTCTGAGATCAAATAAACTAGCCTCTTCCAAGCAATTACCAAATTCACTCATATCAGCATCCCACACCAAAGATCCCCCATACCTCTCATGAGAGTACCTCACTGCATTGAAATCTCCCATAAAAAAGAAAGCCTCAGCTTGAAAAGTAGTAGCCCAAATCTTCATATCAGCCCACAAATGTCTTCTAGGCACAACATCATTTAAGCCATACACAAAACAAGCCTTATATACCTTGTGATTCACCAAATCCCTGATAGAGCAAACTAAAGTCTGGTCAGAACCTCCCACCATAGAAACCTCCAGCTTATCATTGTCCCAACACACCCAAATTCTTCCACCAGTGCTCCATGAATCATTGGTCAGTAGTTGCCATCCCTTAGCAAAAGAGCTAAATACCCCATCTACTTTCTCAGGCTTCACTTTAGTTTCCACCAAGCAAAGAAGAGACAACCCATACTCCCTAATAACCCTACTCACCTCATTTTGTTTCTAGGGTTGATGCAAACCCCTTATATTCCAAGCTTCCATAATCATGAGGACCCCTTAGCAGCACTTTGACCCACACCCCTTCTAGGCCTGAAACTAGTCACTGCACCAGTTTTACCAACGTTCTTATCAGTTTTATCCTTCTTAGGATCATGCAGAGCTTCAACATCTACCAGCATCTACCACATTTTTTGGGTTTTGGGTAAAAAATTTCGAGTTTGGGGTATTGAATTTACAACAGAACTGATATTGGGGCTGGGTATTGGAGAATTGCTTTGTGTCTTTGTTAGGTTTATTCCCAATTTTTCCTTCATGTATAGCTTTCTATCTTCTCATGTCTATAGGTTCATTTTCGCTTATCTGGTCATGTATTGGTTTATTTAGCTATTCTAATTTTTGGGTTTAGGTTCATAGTTTTGGTTATTTGGATTTTTGGGTGTCAAATAACAAGCAACATACTGTTGTTATTAAATCTGTGCTATCTTGTGTATTGGGTTTTGGAGAGATTATTTTGAGTTTAAGAATTGAATTCACAATAGAGCTCACCTCAATTGGAGTTACTCCGTTTAAAATTTTCTCTCCTTACAGATAATTGTTCATGCATTGGGTTATGTCAATCCCTGCCATGTGGGTTTTATTTCATCTACTACTGCTATTGTTTCATCTAATACTGCTATATATAAGTATTTCTATGGATATGTATTTAACTTTTTACTTTCATGGACCTTCTTACTTTGATGACATTGTATTTTCTCTGATTTGTTCAACTATTAGTTTCTTTAATTCTTCTAGTTTTGCTGTCTATATGTGGCAGTAGATTTGTTTTTTTTTTTGAATTCCTGAGAGGTAAATAACAATAGGCATAAGTGGAAAGTGTTATCAAATATGTCGGTTGGGATTTGGATATATTAATTTTGAGTTTGAGGAATTGAATTAATAGCATAACTGATATTGGCACTGCGTATCGGAGAAGTGTGTTTTCTTTCGTCAGCCATATTAAAAATTGTTGTTTCATGTGTTGGACCAAAAGAAGGTCACACGTAAGGGGGCGTATCGAAGGATATAAATATTTAAGTTGCATCATCTCTAAGAGCTTAAGCTTTTAGAGCAGTTGAGTAGTTAATAGTACATGATGCATATTATGCATATTAATTTTATGATTGCAAAGCTACAATACGTGGAACAATGCCTATTTTAATTCACTCATTAATGTGGGACACTTTCCAATATATGTTACAAGTATGTCTATGTAGATAAAATTTGAGGGGTAGACCGATATTTGGCGTTAACCCCAAGGGAGCTTAACTTGTTTTTTCAAGAGTCTACTTGTCCAAAGCTTGTATATGTTTGACAATGTCTTAGTAATAATCAATGAGTTAAATTAGGTAATGTTATTGTTCACATCAAATTTTCTTTGCACATTGTACTTATAGTAAATAGATCCAGATATACTTCCCAAAATAATTGTATACACCACTACTATCTTTGTTGCACAAAGAGGTCACTGTAGTTCCGCTTGTCCCACATCGGATCCAGATGTGAAAGTCTTGGGTATAAATGAATTGGGTGTTAGCCCCATCTAACAACTTAAGTTTTTGTCCATATTGTGTGCCTAGTAATCAAGTGCACAAAAATGTGATATATGCAGTATCCCATTTTCTCTTGTTTGTCATCACGCCCGACTGGCTGGCGGATGGGTTGCGGGATACCATTCTCGGTGGTATCTTTTGTCTCGTAATTGGCGTATTACTTGTTATAATGTTGGTTTGAGGAATGGGAGTGTGCAGTGCTTTGTATACTTCTATTCTTCTTTACAATATTGTATCTATGTTTGGGTCCTTGGTAGAATAGCAGTTCCTTGGAGAAAATGTATCCTCTTTCCAATTTTTCGCTTATGTCCTAATTGTTCGTTCAATTATTACAATGCCGACTTTCGATGTTCTCGTTGGTAGCTAAATCTACTTAAATCCCGTTTTGTAGATTTTTCTTGTTAAATTTATACAAAGAAATATGACAGTTAATTATCTGTAAATTAACTGCATTCTTTCTTTAGATGGCCTGGTGTTCGGGGCTTTTATCCTGACTAATCTACGTGACCCTTGCAAAGCGACTCCACCACACGAATAGGGTAAAGCTCGGATAGTGTTCGGGGTTTTTGTCCTAACTAATTCACGGGAGCATGCCAAACGACTCCTCCACACGAATAGGGTAAAGCTCGGATTGTGTATGCGATCGTGGCCCCAACGAATTGCTTGCATCCGGTAGAAATCCAAACATGAGACCTACTTAATGCTTTCCGAGGCACCAAGTCCCAAGTCTTTTTCAATTGGGCCAACCCGTTCGGGTTAAAACTGCCTTCTGTTCTTTAAAAGTAGGGAAGAGGCGTGTACATGGTTTCTTGAATCAATACGAAATTAAAGCTCCGTATATGCAAGAACTGTTCCCCGTAAGTGGCTTTGGTTGCTCTGTATATGTAAGAGACCTTTTATATTTGTGCTCACAATGAAGGACACAGTCTGAGAGACATATGGGGCCTTAATTAGGTTATTGGATTTCACTTTCGGCTTAAAAAAACTGCATCAGCGACATTTGTCGAGTGGCGGGGGATCATTCTTAGGTCACAGCTTTGAGTCAGATTTAAGTCACCATGTTGATATGTTGGATTGAGTTGAGTTTAGTTTCTTTGTGCCTTTTAATCATGTCGTTGAAGATTTGTTTTCATGCATATATTTAAATTTTGGGTATACATCCAATTTTAATCAAACACTCATCATTTTACATTGTTATTGTAACACTAGGCTTGTAGCATAGGATGATCCATACCATATTTTAACCAAGCCTTCTAGATAACCAAAGAGGAAATTAATAATGTTTTAGGCCTTGCTTAAGGTCAGTTCTAGCACACTGGGATGAAATCATTTTCATTTTTATTTTGCAAGTGTCAATTTTGAGTAAGAAAACAACTCAGATAACATGAGACATTTTAATTTTAATAATTTCCTCCAGTTATTTTGTCAATGATATATAGTTCGTGGTGTTGTGATATCGGTTTTTCGGTGGTGATTGTACTAATGGTGTGACGGATTTGGCCGATATCGGTTTTATAAGTAGGTATCAAATAAATATTGATATTGCATAATGGTATCAACATCTTCTAAAAGCGTTATGAACCAGCATACCATGATATATATATATATATATATATATTAACCTCCAAAGTTGCTTGGACATTTTGTGGAAAATTTACCAAGAGTTCAATGACTACCTTAATATTTACATATGTTGAGCCCATATATAAATATATATAATTCACCTATGGAGATGGTGTTAATACAGAATTCATGGAGGTCCAATTTACTGAAGTGCAATAATGAAAAAATGTTTGTCAAGATATCCAATAATATTTTCATATTTCTAATGACCAGTTTCTCAGAGAATAACCATCATTATACTAAAGTTTGAGTACACAAATTTATTTTCCTTCTCAGGACGAAATGTACTATAGAAAGTAAAATAGAACTTGTATGATAACTATTTCTGACTATATATTATACCAGCACATGGGATTTTTGTATATCCAATATTTAAATATATGCATTTATTTAACCGAACTTGCTTTTAGTTTCAATGTTGAGGACATGTGAAAGGAAAAGCCCACTGAAAATGAAGCTCAGTTTGATTAACAATTTCAATCTGTTTGATTCAACTATTTACATCATGAACTAAAAAAAATTCTAAAATAATAGTTGGGTTTAAAGATTCTCTAATTAGTTAATTATTTCAGTCTTTTTAAGCTATACACAAAGTCTCAACTCTAAAGCAACATATATGTTTGATATCATCATTCAAACCCTAAGAAAGTTCCTATGCTTAATGAAGGAGTTCAATCTTATTAAAGAATTAGATTTTGAATCAGAAATGCGTTATTTTTAAAGTGTCATTTTGGAACTCTCATTTAAAACTCAAGATATGGTTAATTGTTAATTTGTTATTGCTTGATGTGAAAGACTTCTATCATTCAAAACTAAATGCAATTTCTATTATTCATCATCTATATATTCATTCCCTACATAAATTTTCCTTCATTGAAAATGAATCGATAGGTTGGGAATACCTTAGAATTTATTAGTAACACAGAAAAATAAAATTATTATAGCCAACTTTAAAGTAATCAAAAAGAAATATATATATATATAAATATGGGAAATTTTAAAAAATATATATAATTTTGGATCTACTATTACAGAAACGACAACTTTCAACAAGTATTTACATAAAAATAAAAATAAAAAGTCTATAAAAAAGCATAATTTCGTTTTTGACAATTTTGAGTAAATAATTACAACTTTAACAAGTTGGTATATATGAAGGACTAAAATGCTCCAAAAAGTAGTAAAAGTTGTACATGATGAAATAAAAGATTCAACGTAGTGTAATAAAATTTCTATAAAATGAGATAAAACTTTTACCAGATGAAAAAAAGTTTTACATTCCCTAGCCCAAAAGTTTCATATCCACTGTCAAAAATTTTACCTGCTGAAATATAACTATCACATTATGATCATGCGTTAAAAGCACATTTGCCCCAAAGCTGTATTTTTTTCTTTCACGTAATTGTTTTTTTCCTTCATGCAAATAGTTTTTGAATTTATTCAATTTTGAGAGAAATGAATTGTTATAAACCCTGAATCCGTGAAATTGTTTTTTTTGTAATTTTGAAAAGTAAGAAACTCACACACACTGCCTCCGGTGAGGTTTGAACCCCTTTGACCTCCCATTTGAAAGTAAGGGCACTGCTTGACTGTTAGACCTTTGATGGAATTTGTGAAATTGGAATGGGCCATCTAATGGATCACAGATACTAAATGGGAATTGAATAATTCTTTTCGATTTGTTATACACGTTTTCCTCTAGTGCAATGCGTATAATAAGAAAAGAATGCAGCAATGTGAACCTCACAATCCGGATCCAATGGGCTTTGGTCCATGACCGTTTTGAAACCCTACAAATGCAAAACTTCACTGTTCTAATGCTCTGCCCATTCTATATTGATCCCTCGATGTAAGGCCCAAAATTTGCTCGGCCCAACCATACACTCTATAGGTCCAGACCCATATTACTGTTTAAGAAATACTATGGGTGCGTTTGAAAAGCCTGTTTTTTTGTATTTGTTTTCTGTCTTCAAATATAAAAACTGTTTTTGTATTTATCTTTGTTTTTTTCAGCAAAAAACTAAAAACAAAAAGCGTTTGGATCAAAATTTGTATTGAAAAATAAAATGGTATTGGTGGGTGGCCAGCGGTGACCGGCTACGGCGGCGGGCGGTGGTGGTGGGTGACTGGCGGTGGGCGGAGGCGGGTGGGGCCCGGAGGTGGTGGGGGCCGGTGGCGGGGGGTTTGTGGTGGTTGGTGGCGGCGATGGAGGCGGTGGCGGAGGTGGTACCCTGAACAGTGAAAAAACTCAAAAAATAACTAAAAGTTGTATTTGGTGTTTTCACCATTTTTATCCACTATTCATAGAAAACAGTTTTCTTGGGAAAAAAAAAGTGAACAGTAAACGCATTTGTCAAACGTGTTTTTATTTTTGAAATGGGTAAACAGTAAAAAAACAAAACTATATTCGCGTTTGTCAAACGGACCCATAGAATGGGTTGGGAAGACCTTGTTTTTGTTCTTATATTTGGGTAGACCTGTCAATGGATCGGATTCGGATTGGATCAGTTAAATCCAAATCCAATTTGTTAAGAAATCGGATTATCGGATTCGGATCCTAATCGGGTTATCGGATTTTATTTTCAATTCATATCCGGTTAATATTAGATTCGGATCGGATTCGGATCATAATCGGATTATTGATAAGTTTATTGATAAGAATGACAAAAACTCCCAATCTGCGATCCGAATCCGATAATTCGACAGATTTTCACTTAATTAATTCATATTCGAATTTCTTCATTATAGAATATCTGATCCGAATATTTAATTAAAAAAAATACAAAAACCAATAAATAATGAAACACTAAAATTATTCACACTTTTAATAATTGTATTTATGATCAATCATTATTAATAAATAATAAAATAATTAACAACTAACATTTATATACATGTACAATATTAAATATATACACATATATATATTTATATATATATATATATTATCGGATCGGATTAGGCTAATCCAAATCCAATTTGTTAAGGAATCGGATTATCGGATTCGGATCATATTCGGGTTATCGGATTTTTTTTGCAATCCAAATCCGACTAATCGGATCGGATTCGGATCAAAATCCAATCCATTGACAGGTCTATATTTGGGTGTGAGAACAAAAAACTATTATTGGTTTTGGTTTTGTTTTTTGCCCTAAAAACAAAAAATAAAAACTTATGTTTAGATAGTTTTTTGCCCTAACTTCTCTTCCCAACCTCTCTTTCTCTTCTCTCACCCCGATCCAAACTATGGTGGTGGTGTTTGGCTTTGATTAGGGGTGTCGAGTTGCAAAGGTAGGGGTTTGTAGTGGTGGTGTCGATTTGCAATAGTGGCGGTGGTGGGATGACGGCTAGTGGGGGTGGGGGTGGTGGAGGTTAGGGTTTGGAGGTTGAAGATGACAATTAGGGAATCTGCAACAATTAAATTTTTTTTTTTACGAAGAACAAAAAAACACCATTTTAGAGTTTTCAATTTTTGAACTAAGAGTGAGAAAACAATTTTTTATTGTTCACGAAAACAAAAATAATCAAAGTCTCCCAAACATGTTTTTGTTCCTGTGAAAAGTGGAAAAAATATGAACAAAAACGGAAACACCAGTTTCCAAACGCACCTATATGATTCTTAAAGAGTTTGAAATATGATATAAGATTTTAAAAAAATATATATAAAAAATGTCGTTCCACTCTTAATATTGTTATAAAATGGAAGTATAGTGATAAAGTTAAAATATCATTAGATTTATCATAATTGAATTGTAGTGATAAAGATTAAGTAAAATTAGTTAGATGATAGGCATGTGTTCCACTCTTAATATTGTTATAAATAAAATTGAATTATAGTGATAAAGTTAAAATACCATTAGCTTTATCACAATTGAATGATAAAGACTAAGTATAATTGGTTAGATGATAAACATGTAGTTATTTAAAATTAGGTGGAAGTGGAGTTCAATTATAATTTGGTTTGAATTAAAATAATTAAAAGTAAAATAATAGGGCATTAAAAAAAGCTTTCTTTTATTTTTATCAAAAAATAATTTTTAAAAATACAAACCAAGCAATAAATTTTAGTGCTCTTATTTCAAACTCCCTCAAATAGGATCCACATAAAGCCTCTTATTTTAAAAAGTAAAAAATCTTTTTATCCTTGGTTTTTTTGTTTTGAAGTACTTACCATTTATTTAAGGGTAATTTACAATGACACCCTATAAGGTTTAGGTCAATTTCACCTAACATTCGGTCAACGCACAAATTTATAATGACACCCCTTGAGCTTTAAAAAATCTTGCAATAACACCCTTTTGAGCCGTGAAAAATCAGGTTTGCCCTTATTATAAATAGGGTTAATTTCAATAAACCTCCATCTACTATTGAATTTAATCAACTAACCCCTCTACTATTGAATTTCAATCACATTGCCCCCCACTGTCAAACAATATATTTATAAAATTCATAAAATATATATCAAAGTAGAAAAATATATATCAAATTCGAAAAAAAAATATAAAATTTGAAACAAATATATAAATTTTAATATATATATATATATAAATTCGAAAATAATATATTAAATTTCAAAAAATATATAAACATTTTGAAAAAAAATATATATAACATTCAAAAAAATTATATAAAATTCAAAAATATCATATAACTTTCGAAAACATCATATAAATTTCGAAAACGTCATATAAATTTTGAAATATATATATATTTTGGAAATATATATATATTTTGGAAATATATATATAAAAGACCACTAATTGTTGTTGAATATATTTTTTGAAATTTATATATATATATTTTCTAAATTTATATGTTTTTGAATTTATATATTTTTTCCGAATTTTATATATATATTTTTGAATTATATATATATATATATATATTCAAAGTTTAAATATATTTTTGAATTATATATATATATATATATTCAAAATTTAAATATATTCTTGAATTATATATATATATATTTCGAATTTTATATATTTGTTTGGAATTGACCTAAACCCCATGGGGTGTCACTGCTATGTTTTTTTTTTAAATTCGAAAATATCATATAACTTTCAAAAACATCATATAATAGTAGAGGGAGTTTATTGAAATTAATCTTATTTATTATAAGGGAAAACTTGATTTTTCATGGCTCAAATAAGTGTCACTGCAAGATTTTTTAAAACTCATGGAGTGTTATTGTAAATTTGTGCGTTGATCGGAAGCTAGGTAGAATTGATCTAAATTTTAGGGGGTGTCATGCAAATTACCCTTTATTTAAAAAGGGTTGGTGAAAATAAGGAAGAGGGTAGGTAAGGAACAATTTTGTATATCTAAAATTAGAAATTGCAAAATTCATCTAACAAACCAAACACCATACCCACCACTGGTCCACTACATTACTCACCAACCCCTTTTTGCAAATTGCAAGTCAAATCTATCTACATTTATATGTTTATATATATATATACATTATACACATATATAACCGGCTACATATGCATATCTAAAATCACAAATTGCATTCAACACTCACCACTCCAATACCCACCAACCTCCATTCCCTTCTTTGCAACTCTACCCCCACACAAAAAAACGCACATTCGTAGATACAGAAAGCAAACGCAGCTTCTGTATATATATATATATATATATATAGGGCTAATATAATTCCGTCGGAGAAGTCAGACAACTAACAATGGCGTCGTCTCTCCCCACCAAACAATTTCTCGGGGCTCCATCGGCGGGTTTCGGATCTACCAACCGATCGTCGGATCTCCGGAAGCTCTCGTCTCATATCCTCCAAATCCCATATCGACCCTCACATTCCAGAAAACTCGGTGAGTCTCTAATCACCCTCTAATTAAGCCCTTGTCTTTCAATTCCCTATAAAGGGTGAGAAAATGAAAAAAATATTCAGCAAGTTCGATATCTTCTTATACACCCCAATGTATGAATAATTCAAAAAAATTCAAAAAATTACATTTTTTTAACGCAATTGGTGTGCTTACCTGTTGTTTGGTTCCTGGGAAAATTTAGGAAAAGAAAATTCTAATCTGTATCTATCTTTATGTGTTGTTCTATTTTCCAAGAACGTGAGATTCGTTTAGGGGAACCCAGTAAGTGAATTTAGGTTTAGTTGAGTAGGAGTATTGGGTATTGCTCCTTGGGTATCAAAAAGTGATAGACTGAAGTTTATACATTTAGAATATTTTCCCTTTCCTACATACTTCAACAAACACCATAATAATTAAGGGGCTGTTTGGTTGGCGCTTCTGCTTCGAATGCTTTAGCTTCCAAGTGGTACTGTTACTGTAGCATTATTTGACAACTAAAACATATTTGGTTATGGTGTTTTGTTTTGCACTGTAGTTAATTTTTTGGAAGCAAATAAGCAAATTTCAGAAACACCAAAATTGGCATTGGCGTTGGCGTTCGTTTGATGTTTTACAGCTGTAGCAAAGTAAAAATATATATAAAATGTTCAATTTACAATTTCAATTTCTATAAACATGCCTCCGGTTTCTATTCACAACACTCTACAACAAAAGCATTACTTTTGTTTTGGTGAAAATTACACCACGAAAAGGATAGAGCATTTTTAATAATTACTCGGAGTCGATGACATGAATATTTTGTTTGTGTTCCACTCTTTATAAGAAAAGTTTTGCTTTTAATATTTGAAGAATCAATCTGCATTTAGAACATTTAACCATAAGATCCTATAAGGTTGCTTAAAATATTTTCCTTGTGAAAGAAAAAGGAATTTGTTTTGGATGCTTCTGCTTGCCTCAAAGCTTATATTACTGCTTATCCAATCTGAGTTAGAGCGTAAAAACATGCGAATTGCACTGATTGACAGAGATTCAGGCTACTGGGAGTACATATGGAAATTACTTTCGAGTTACAACCTATGGGGAATCTCATGGTGGAGGCGTTGGATGTATAATTGATGGCTGCCCCCCTCGGATTTCTCTCTCAGAAGCTGATATGCAAATGGATCTTGACAGAAGGTATTTCCATGTGTGGTACTTGTGGACTCATATTTGATGTTACCCAATATCTAGAAGGAAGGAAGACTTTTTTTTGTAGTGTTCTGTCCTTGCAACTTTGAATAAAGTAGTTACGAACATTATCTGCTAATTTGTGCCAGAATTAGAAATATTTTCTCAATGGCTGGTACATCTTTCTTTATTGCTCTCTCTCTCTCTCTCACACACACACACACACACACACACTTCCCCACCCCTCTAACACCTCTCTTCCCTCAAACCATTTGGAACTAAATTTCCTGCTTTTCATGGAATATGGGTTTCTAAATTTGAGTGCTGATATCTTCCAATGCAAACGTTAATGAATTACAATTAAATATTATTGGATCCAGGAGGCCAGGCCAGAGCCGAATTACTACGCCTAGAAAAGAGACTGACACCTGCAAAATATATTCAGGCGTTGCTGAAGGTTCGTTTAAAGTTCTCTTATATAGTTTACGCCTGACAATCCTTCTTTCTCTATGTTACTTTTTTCAATTAAAGAGATTGTGATCTTCTTCAAGTGGACTACTGAGTGGTGTATGAACTGCAGGGGTGACTACTGGGACTCCAATCATGGTAAAAGTACCCAACACAGATCAGAGAGGAAATGTAAGTAATTAAGTACCAAAAATTGGGAAATATGATTCTTTTGGAATGGCTTACAGATCCATGTTCTTGGGCATTCTGTATTATTGGGACATTATATCAGTTAGGACATGAGACTGAGTGGGAAGGGTGGGGCACCTGTTGGGTTGAATCTGTTATGAGATGCGATGGTTGATTTCAATTGGACAAGAACATTGCTGTTTACTGCTTTTGGCACTCATTGGAGATGAATACTTCCATTGATGTAAATTTTGCTGCAACTGTGATCCCCAATGTGTTTGTATTTTCTCTTATTGAGGAGCTTTTTTGAAATACCATCAAATGAGATTTTAGATTATATTATTGTTCTGCTATCTTTATTTATATTTTATTTTAATGGCACTTTGCGGGCAAACTTGGTGCAATGGTAAAATGTTCAGACAAGTGTGAGAACATAGGTTTGTGTCTGATGATATATCCAGTTAGCCCTTTATAACATCGTGTATTAACGAGGCTAATACCAGGTAAACACCTTCATTCAAGGGTTGACTCGTGGATAAATTGAAAGATTTGCGTCAAGGAATGGCCAAAGGTGTTCAGGAAGAGAGATAAAAGAGCCAAGTAATACTGACTTTTGTGAAAATGAAATACTTTAGCGTCATATAGTGAATTTAGCAAGGTGTTATAATCTCACTCTCTGGAATATGATAAAATTATCGCATCATATGCGTGTAAGAAACAATTAGAAATGGGGCTAAGCCCTACCTGGTCCCAGCCTATGTTACGATTAATTTTTAAAGTAAATTAGGAGTATTCCTGTTTGTTGGTATCATAGGGGTTCTTATGTTTCATGATGTTATTGGATGTATCAGGATTATACCGAAATGTCAATGGCTTACAGGCCTTCTCATGCAGACGCGACTTATGACATCAAGTATGGTGTGAGATCAATTCAGGTATGTCTTTCGGAGTCTTGTTGTTATGATAGTAGCTAAACTATGTGAAAACTATCTCAGTTGAGGATCTATTTCAATATACTTAGTAATTTTGTCATTGTTTTTGATGAAATGTAGGGTGGTGGTAGATCTTCAGCCAGAGAAACCATTGGTAGAGTGGCGGCTGGAGCTGTTGCTAAAAAGATTCTCAAGCAACATGAAGGAACTGAAGTAGGTTTTTATAATTGGCAATAATGGGTTGATTGTATTTATTATTGTTCATGGCATTATAAGGGGTGAGACTTGGGCGCATCAGTAAGGTTGTTTCATTGTTACATAGAGGCCGCAGGTTTGAAAAGGAAAACAAGCTCTCTGTTGTGAAAGTGTGTCCTTCAAGCCAACTAAATCACCCCCTTAGTCTATCTTCTCATCCCCTTCGTCTGTTTTCCCATCTTCTTCTAGTCTCATCTCATATTCTCATTCTCATCCAGTTTGTATTTTTTTATTTTTTATTTTATTTTATTTTCTTTTGTTTGCTTCGTATCTAAACACTACTTCCCCTGCATCAGCCTGACTAGATCTCACTCCTAGCTCAAACTTGGACAGTAAGGCCATGTTTGGATCTCACTGGGCTTTTAGTCGAAACAGAAACTACATTTTGGTGTAGAGTGTTGCGACTCGGAATTAAAAGCATGTTTAGTAAAAAAATTGTTGCATAGATTACAGTTGGATTTTGGGTTGTTACAGTGCTAAAACATACTCATAAGAACACCAAAATTGTACTTCCTTTTTTGTACTGTTTAAAACACTCGGCTCGGTACCAAATATACTTTGGACTAGTGTTACACTACGGTACCACACCTGCAACATAAAACACGAAGCAGTAACACCAAGCACACAGGACCTAAGCAAGGAAGTTGGAAGAAAGAAAAGAGGGGGTGGTCTACCCTCTCTACTCTCTTTATATATATTATGTGTTGTGGGTCTCTTTTCAAGATTTTGATAGACTCTGGTCTCTTTTTCTAGAGCATAAGACATTTTCCCTCTCTAGGGTTCGTAGATTTCTTTGGAGCCCACGCTTTCAAAGCTTGTGGTTCCATACAAGGTCATAGAACTGAAGATTTTGGGGTGCTGAAGCCATTGAAGAGCAGTCAAAAAGCTTGGGGAAAGCTTAGAGTTTCCTAGAGTTCTCGCATTTGACGATTTACAAGTTGTCATATGTTATTCTCTCTCTACAATTGATTCCAAAGAACTAATGATATGGAAATTTTGCTCCTGCTAAATAGCCCCTTTTCCAATAATTGTTGCATGAAAGCAAGGATGGCTACAGAACAGTGGACCTTCCCAAAGATCCTGCTGTGCCAGGAGCCTCATGCATTGTATCACCCTTTTAAATGCCATTAAGAGAATGTGTTGCCTGAAAACAGAAAGACACAATAAACACATTATTTCTTTATGTTGACGCTTGTCTATCTGACCGTTATGCCTCGATATACGTATATTTCATATACTGCGGCCTTATCTTTTCCATAATTATGCATGGAGACTTTAGGTTGTTTTGAGTTTGATGTGATGGAGTTGGTAATGCAGTGAATGGCACCTCGCAGTTGTATGAATAACAAGAATCAGGCGCTCATCTTTCTCTGTCTTTTTGTTTGTGTCATCTTTCAGATTCTTGCTTATGTCTCCCAAGTCCACAAAATTGTACTTCCAGAGGAAGCAGTAGATCATCACACAGTGACACTTGATCAGGTATAATTCGTTGTTGGTTTTATTGTTAGTTTTATTTGTGGTGTAGTCTACCGGAGAAGCGATGCAAATGATGTTGGATTAATTTTTTAAACATGGAAATTAGAGTTGAATGTCACATGAACTGGGGAAGAAATCAACTATCAAGCAATTATGAACACACATTGCCAGTTCCCAATGTTGTCAAGCTACCCTGCATGTTATGGCTCATGCTTTTTATTGTTTTTTCACACCTCTATATTTTGAACCTATTTGTGGAGCATGGTATACACAGATATGCACTTGATTAAAAAGACTTCTGTCTACATTCATTGATAAATTTTGGAGAAATGACTTGGGAAGACCTTAATGGTCATACTTCTAACCTTTTGACATAGGCAATCCTCAGAAATGAAGCAGATCTGTAGTAAATCCATTTTAAATTCATATTCTAATTTTGGAGTCCCTATTAGAATCCGAGTTCAAAGCTGACTTATGGACAAAATCCGCGGCCTAACAAATTTGAGATTCTTTTAATTTTCAGATTTAGGTAGAGTTCGTTCCAAAATTCAAATGGGAGCCCAGACTGCCCTTATGAGTAATAAATAATGAGCGATTGAAAATGGAAGCATATAAAAGAAAACATAAAGAAATAGCACTAAATAATCATGTACATATATTATATCACAATAGCACCTGACTCGATGTTCAATATAAGAATAGTCGTAAGTAACATAATACGAAACCTACTATATACATCACCTCATTACATTGTAAAACGCCAAACACCTACAAAAGTTACAAAAAAAAAAAGAAAAAACATCTGCAAGCAGGATAACGACCTTGGATTTTGAGAGAGCGTACAGAATCAAGATGAGTTGATGTCAAATATGAAGGCTAATATACTCTTATGGTTATACATATAGGTAAAGATCTCTTACTGGTGAGCAAAAATTTCATACAAGCACGTTAACTGTTGGATGTGATTGACGTTAATCCAGGAAAAAAATAGCAATCATATCTAACAGTCATTGTGATTGGTGTGAATGAATTTTCTTGCTCACCGGTGAACAAGAGATGCATATAGCAATCATATCTATTGGTCAATGTGATTGATGTGGATGAATTTTCTGATCACCGTTGAGCAAGAGATGGATATTTACATATACAGAAAATACAAGAAAATTTATTTAAAAAATCAAGCAGTTTATTTTGAGAAATGACAGCTATTCTGCTTGTTGATTTTGTATATGGTGAAATAGATCATCTTTAAAACGTGGTGTATATAACTTAGTCACATATTTGGATTAAGGTGTTGTTTAATGTACTATGTAACTTAATTAATTAATGCTATACATTGAGTTTCTTCATCATCATCTTTGTTTCCGTCATCACCATTGTTGCCTTCATCCTATATAAGGTGTTTCAAGGCGTACTCAATTTGTGCTTTATGTTTACCATGAACTTTGCCATTAATCGTAGGTTGTTACTCTAAAATGACCACAGAGATTTAATTTTGAGAGTGAGCTATGTGAGTCCTTTGCCCTACTTTTAGGATTCCGCGGGCATTTTATGTCTGGTTGAAGATTTTGTGCTAGCTATCGAACACCACTTATGCTTTCTGGCTGTGGTACTGGCTATGTAAAGGGAGTACACTCGAAGTGAAACACTTAATTGATTGGTCCCTAGATCTCTCCAATTTCTTCCCCCCTTCTTCCGGAGAACTTGAAAGCAGTATGACATCAAAAGCTGTAAAACAAATATAATGCAGTTCCCTCTCTTTCAGAATACTAATTTTCGTTATTCATCCTGTGGGTAAAAGGAAAATGGTATCACCTCTATTGGCACTATCTCTGAAATGGCCATCTTTGTCGTCATTTTAAGCTACCCTACTATGCCATTCCTTGTTTTCGGATTGCTTAAATCACTCTTTTTCAACATAAATTACGGGGTTTCTACAATTCTGATCCTTTTCATCTCAGTAAACCAAGGGAAAAAGGTCTGTTAATGCTCAAATACTATTGTTCATGCACTTCTCTTGTGCTCAAAGTTTTTTAATTTTTTCCAACATTTTACTGGGTTTTGTATATAGCACCAAGACCCTGTTTTAATCTATTACCATTTCTTCTTAACCGTTAACCTAAAATAATTGTCTCTTTTCAACATCACCAGATAGAGAGCAATATTGTTAGGTGTCCAAATGCCGAGTATGCGGAGAAGATGATTGCCGCCATTGATGCTGTCCGAGTTAGAGGGGATTCTGTTGGTGGTGTTGTCACGTGCATTGTGAGAAATCTACCGCGCGTAAGCTCTCTATCTCTCTCCCCCCAAATATATAATATATATACATACACAACACAATCTCACTGGAGTCTTGGGTGGTTTCTTGAAATTAAATACTGCAAACTTACTCTGCTGAAGCAGCAAAACTTCAATAGATGTTTTTGACATTCATCATAATATTGCAGGGGCTTGGATCTCCAGTCTTTGATAAACTTGAAGCTGAACTGGCTAAAGGTGTTATGTCATTACCTGCTACAAAGGGCTTTGAGTTTGGAAGTGGCTTTGCAGGTATAGAAACATATTTAAGAAATCACTTTGGTATTTACCTAAAAAGTATTTAATTAGTCCATTGACCATGGGATAACTATTTGCTCTTGCTCTGTAGGGATAATTCTCTTTTGTATGTGTCTTTTCTTTCCGTACATCAGACTGATTCTCTTTGAGAATCCCTGCAGGAACATTTATGACTGGCAGTGAGCATAATGATGAGTTCTATATTGATGAATATGGGCAAATCAGGACAAGAACAAACCGCTCTGGCGGAATACAGGTATCTGTTTTAAACTTTAATCATTTGGACTGGTGTGTGGGGATAACTGTTGGCCTTTTTCATTGGAACTTATGTGTTTTTTTTTTGTGATTTATTTTTGTTGATGAGCAGGGTGGAATATCCAATGGAGAAATCATACACATGAGAATCGCTTTCAAGCCTACATCTACCATTGGAGTAAGCTCTCTCTCTCTCTCTCTCTCTCTCTCTCTCTCATACACACACATAGCAGTATCCAATGTCATCATGGCAAGGGCAATATAGGCATCTTTAGGTTTGCGGTGAGGCCTTAGTTTCAAATTCTTTTCAAAAAATTAAAATCATATCTATTGTTGGTTAGCTGAAACAGAGCCTGTCGGGCCAATTTGCAGTACTGATAACTGATGCACTATGTTTTTGGGCCACCTAGAATAATTGATTGAAAGGACTGCCGACATTTATGCTGTTAAGCCTTCGATCCATATAGGTTAATATAAGAATTTTTTCAGCAGGAGTTTGAAGTGGTATAGACTATGTTGTATATTGAACTGTACATTCTGACTCAACCTGTTTCCGTTGATATAAAGTGATATTATACTTCGTGTGATCATGCAGAAGAAACAGAATACAGTGACTAGAGATAAGCAAGAGACTGAGCTTATAGCCCGTGGTCGCCATGATCCATGTGTTGTTCCACGAGGTATGTCTTTGGATTATTTATTCCTTCTTCTCCTTCAGCTGTCCCTCTATTTACTAGCCTACGATCATAGCAATCTGAAGTTTCTTCTTACCGCTTTCTGTATGACTTAAACCAGAATGGCGTGACTGAAAATCCTTAAACTGTTGCTATGATTGGTTATTAGACAATGGCATTGTAGTTGATATATGGCAATATTCGTAGCTGTATTCTTTGGTCACAATGTATACAGTGTTCTTGGTTTTATCCGAAAAATTGGCGAACAACATAACACAGAAAAAAGAACAAAGATGAAGTAAAATAGCCACTCATATATGACTCTTGGTGCTATATGGTTGCAGCGGTGCCAATGGTGGAAGCGATGGTAGCGCTGGTTCTTGTGGATCAGTTAATGGCACAACAGGCACAATGCAATCTTCCTCTGACGAATCCAGAATTAAAAGAGGAGCTCATAGAACCGATACGTGAGTCAGCAGGCATAAATCTTTGACCATCTGTGTGTGTATGTTGGCATGATTTTTATTTTTCTGCTTAAAGCTCTTATGATTCATTGCGAATCGATGTTTATGTAGCATCTTCTGTGTTTCAAAGCTCTTGTTATAATTCATTGTGAGTCAAGAACAATAATATAGCAACCATTGATTTTTCTTTGTCTGTGAAATGCACATCTTAAATTACTTTAAGCATGAAGAAAGTAACAAAACAATTACTTTTGGGTTGCGAGCTATAAACCCCTGAAATATGTATATAGTGCATATAAACCTCTCTCTGGTTTGTAACCAACCCCGTACGTCTGACTTTTTCAAACTTTTTTCAAATTCCGATGACGAGATATACAAATAGACTAAAATACCCTTAAGTATTAAACCAAAAAAAATAAATATAAAAAACTAAAACGTGAAATGACTGAAGAGGACGGCAACAATTATGTACTGGTTGCACCATTCATCTTCTTCTCCTTCTTCCCGGAGAAGGCAGGGAAGAATCCAAGAACAAGCCAAAGAAACATACAACCCATCTCCCCCGTAATCAGAACCAGGTAGGTGTAATAGAACAGATGAAGCATGAATGATCAGAAGAAAGGCCCAAAATGTATAAATGATAAAAAGTTAAAAACCTAGGTAGAGAGAGCGATAGAGATAGAAAAAGGGAAGAGTTAGGTAGAGAGAGCGATAGAGATAGAAAAAGGGAGGAGTTAGGTTGGTGATGGCCCTTGTGAGGAGCTCCCCTGGGCGTCTGCAAACAGAGGAAAAGAGAGGGAAAGGCGTGTATTCCTATATATATATATACTAGGCAAAAAATATGTGCTCTGCACATATTGAATAATTATATAGGAAAATTTAAAATTAACCATAACAATAAGAATGTAATAATAACAAACAAAAAGAATATATAATCATAATTGAAAAACTAAAATTAATCATAGCAGTAAAAGTAGAACTCCCGAGTGGAAAGGGGAAATGAGAAGGACTGGAACAATGAAAGGGAGAAGAAAAACAAGAATATTAATGAAGGAGAAGTCATGTAAGGTGTAGAGTTGTGTATGTGGTTATGTACGTTGTTGGTGAGTTTTGCATGAAAAATGATGTGAAATATATATAGTGAAGAAGGGTTGTGATCTGTGATTTGGAGGGTTTTGAGAGGTGACCGTTGAGAGTGAAGCAACATGACTGTTGGGAGTGAAGCAACATATCGAAGATGTGTCATTGATACAAAATATAAGGCGATGTTGATGAGGTGTCATTGATATAAAATATATAAATTAAAAAGGCACGTATGTTTAAATAGTTAATAATATATATTTATTTATTTAGCAACATATTGAAGATGTGTCATTGATAAATAATATAAGGCGATGTTGAGGAGGTGTCATTGATACAAAATATATAAATTAAAAATGCCCGTATGTTTAAATAGTTAATAATATATATTTATTTATTTAAAAATATTTGAAAATATTAAAGAAGTCTTGTACTTTTATAAGTAGTATAGATAGATAGATATATAAATGAATAAGGGCATTTTGGGTAGCCAAAAGGGTAGAATAGGATTTTCAGCAGTTAAATCAGTCATGTGCAAGGCACATGTCAACTTGACGGGATTTATTTAACTGAACAGTGATATCAGGGGTTAAATTGCTTAAGTTTTTAAATCAGAAGGATTTAAATACACAAATATTGATAGGGTGTTATTTGCACAAAATAGCAAAGTAAAGGGTGTGATTCCATTACTTTTTACTAGGCTTGTCAATGGATTGGATTTTGATCCGAATCCGATCCAATTAGCCGGATATGGATTAAAAATAAAATCCGATAACCCGATTAGGATCCGAATCCGATAATCCGATTTCTTAACAAATTGGATTTGGATTTATGTTAATCCGATCCGATTAATTTTATATATACACATATATATTATGTTATTAATATGTAAATATTAAATAATATACTTAATTATGTTTCAAATTTTTTTTTTCGCTTTTTCATTTTTATGTTTTTATAGTCATGTATTATAAGCATTGATTGTAAAATATATAATTTAGTGTTTAATATTCTTTAAAAATAACATAAAAAAAAATTAATAATTTTTTGTAATTTTTTTTTATCTTATCGGATCGGATATCCGAAAATAAAAAATTTCGGATTTGGATCAATTAAGTGAAAATTCATCGGGTTATCGGATCGGATTGGATCGGATATAAGCTTATCGGATTCGGATCGGATTAGGACAGATCTGATCCGAATCCAACCCGTTTACAGGTCTACTTTTTACCCTTAGGTTTCTGTTGTTAATTATCATTATTATATTATTATTCTTTTTTTTCTTCCTCTTGAAATCTGAACATTTCATGTTATTATGAGGAATGGTAGTTTGCTATGCCATTGTTAGCTCAAATAAGATTTGTGTTATCAACTTATCAAGGAGTCATTTTCATTGTTACTAGTACATAATTCTCCTTTTCAACACATTAATTATATTTTAATGCTTATTAATCTTTAAATGCCTTGATCAAATATTGAAGGGTTTGAAGCATTTTTGAATTTCAATTATTTAATATATATTCAGTTTGTGACTTTTTTTTTTGTTTTTAAGAAGAAATATTGTCAGAACTACTACTTTTCAAATCATAATGTATTTTTTTTCCGTAAAATAAGAGGTGGTCTAAGATGAGACCTTCTCTGGAACTGATTAGAAGGGGCCAGTACTATACCCCCATCAACACATTGGGTCAATGGAGTCATGGTTGTTAGGATTGAGATTTGAGGTTGTACGATCCTATAACCCCCAACGATCAGGATCGCATGAAAATTGTTCATGGAGGTAGAATCACCATAGAATCGTACAGTCCTACGATTTTATTATAATTTTACTATTTGTATGCATTTTTTGGTTTTTTAGGTGAAAATTTTAATTTTTGAAGCATTTTTGAATTTCAATTATTTAATATATATTCAGTAGTTTGTAACTTTTTTTGTTTTTAAGAAGAAATATTGTCAGAACTATTACTTTTCAAATCATCCTATATTTTTTTTTTCGTAAAATGAGAGGGTGGTCTAAGATGAGACCTTCTGTTCTGGAAAGGCCCAATACTACACCCCATAAGCACATTAGGTCAATGGAATCATGGGTGTTAGGATTTAAGTCGTACGATTCTATGATCCTATGACCTCCAATGATCAGGATTGCATGAAAATCGTTCAAGGATGTAAAATCGCCATAGAATCATACGATTATACGATCCTATTACGATTCTACTATTTGTATGCATTTTTTGGCCTTTTTAGGTGAAAATTTTAATTTTTGAAGCATTTTTTAATTTCAATTATTTAATATATATTCAGTTTTGTGATTTTTTTTGTTTTTAAGAAGAAATATTGTCAGCACTACTATTCAAATCATCTTGTATTTTTTTTTTGTAAAATGAGAAGGTGGTCTAAGATGAAACCTTCCGCTCTAGAAGGGGCCTAGTACTACACCTCATCAACACATTAGGTCAGTGAAATCATGGTTGTTAGGATCGGGATCTTAGGTCGTACAATCCTATGACCCCCAACAATCAGGATCACATGAAATCGTTCATGGAGGTAGAATCACAATAGAATTCTACGATTCTACTATTTGTATGCCTTTTTTGGCTTTTTAGGTGAAAATTTTAATTTTAGGTTGGACTATCCATATAAAAGGGCCAAATTCTTTCAAAGAGAAATAAAAAATATACTTCTAAGGCCCAAGCCCAACCCAATATATTAAAAATTATTAAAAAAAATTAGGAATTTAGTGGACGCATATTAGTTTTATAAATATGTTCCAATTTTATATTTTTATTTCAAATTTTTTTTATTTAAATTCATAACTTTATCAAATGAGATATAATATTTTTCTTTGTTTATTTGTATATTTTAGATAAGGAAAATCATGAAATAGATGATGATGAAGAATCTGGTGAGACAGACATTCATGGTGATGATAATAAGGAGTATAGTAGCAGTGATGTTGATGATAATGATGTCGGGGATCGTGACTTGGATGGAAACTTTGACGATAACAATGATCTTATTTAACTAATTTTTATTTTATTTTTAGTGTTATTTCTAGAAATGGAGATCTTAAAAATTTTTAAGTTATGAACTAATGTTGTGAACTTTTAATTTATAAGTTGGTGTTTATTTATTATTTTGGTTAGCATGATACATTGATGGAAATTGAAACTTGATATTAAATTTTGTTAAATGATATTTGTTTAAACTTTTTGAAATTGTGTTTTAATTTTATCTTTATTTTGTTAATTAAATTTTTTTAAGTAAGCAAATGTGAGAGAATTCAAGGATCCGCGCATTGATTCGACTTTAGGGTGATATTTTTATTTATATTCGATGTTTTGAGTATCCTTTTGTTATATAATAGAGATATCATTGATTAAGGAGTTAATTTGAAGTATTTTTATATTAATGTGATAGAATCTTACGATTCTACGATCCCGATCCTACGAACCCCTCAATGATCTTACCTAAGACAACAATACTAATTCCTAACAACCTTGAGTGGAATTAACCCATTTTTAAAAGCCCAAAAGAATAACTCGGTAGAATTAGCCATTTTAAAAGGGCCCAAAAGAATAACTAGTGGAATTAGTCCATTTAAAAGGGCCAAAAGAATAAGTCAGTGAAATTAGCCCATTTGAAAATGGCCCAAAAGAAGAACTCAGGGAAATTAGCCCATTTTAAAATTAAAATCGGCACAGCTATTTAAGTTCTGCTTGGTTTCTATTTTTGATAATTGTTTTTTGTTTTCTGAAAACTTAAAATCAAAAAATTGTAAAAAAAATTTGTTTGATTCAGTTTTCTGAAAATTCAGTTATAATATTTTTAGAGAACTCATTTTTATTGTTCTCAGAAAATTGTTCTCTGTTCTCAAAAAAAAAAAATCAGAGATACAAACCAAGGAAGCCTTTAATTCTTCCAAAGAGTTGGGTGAGTCAAAATAATGAGTACTCCCTCGTCCTAAATTACAAAATGTCTAATCCCTAATGACGATTTTTCTTGGACATAGACTCCAATGAGATTATTCTTTGAGGGTGCTTCATGGACCGGCCCCACAAACCCGTGTATATATTAAGACATAGACTTTTGGAGGGGCGAAGATTCAAACCCTCATTTAGTACATTGGATACGGTTCGTCCAAACACCAAAGGTTTGTCCATCATCCCAGTTTAAGTGTCCATTTTTTTATTTTTTATTTTTATTTTATCTATCTCAAAATAAGATTCTCAATTAAAGAGTCATAAGAACTTTATTTTGTTAATTTGTCGATTTAACCTTTGCATTGAATTATACAAAAACTACATTACAAATCATCACATCACCATTGAAATGACAATGGGGCGGGTACGAAACGGGTTTACCTATATCCATCCCCGTCTCGTTTAATTTTTAAAATACCATACCTTTCACGAGTTTGTCGTGGATTGTTTTTTCATAAATCATGTATGCCCCATTAATAAATTATTATACCCGTACTCGTCCCGCCCCATTAACACTTAATTCTCAGTGTCATCTTCATCATTGCCAAAAGAGTTTTTGCGCACACAAAAAAAAAAAAAACATTATAAATTTACATAATTTTTACTTTCAAATCATCCAACAATCGAACTTTCTTTATTTTTCTTTTATTTGTATATATTAGGTGACTCATTTTTTCTCGGCCTTATATGTCGTGCCCCATGAAAAAGAATGAGTAATAACTAATAAAGTATTTAGAATTCATAAAAAAACTAATATATAATAAGTAAAAAATTAAGATAAAATTAATGTAAACGGGGCGGGGCGAGTCATAGCGAGTATTAAACAAAACTCGTACTCACCCCATAACCCGTGACAGATTCAATTTCTTTTATCGAGCATGCTCCTATGAAATAAAAGGCGTTCCCAAACCTTTAAATGAAAGGGCGAAACTCCGACGGGGCAGTACAAATTGTCATCCCTACATTACCATAAGTAAAATTGACAATTCACACATTACCAATCCGATCAAATTTATAAATTGAGAAGGATTCTATTAGAAGGTTGAACTCCCAAAAATGCACTTATTGAGAGGAAGGAGTGTATAAGATAGTTGGGCCAGAATCGGTTTATTTGTAAAAAAGTGGGTTCCAATATGAATTTTTAATTTTTCCTCTGAAAGAAGTAGTTATAATATGTGAATAAATCATTTCAGGGCATGATTTATTGATTTATGAGTCCCATATTGAGTTCTATTTTTTCATTTCAAATAAGAAGATTTCAAAGTTTTGATATGAAATGTACTTTTGAGTTCTATTTTATTCTTCTTTTTGTAGGTTTTTATTTTGTTTACCAAGATGAGGTTGAATTTTCAGTTTAAATATAGAGTTTGTATATTTTTTAGTTAAAATATTTGACAAATAAATCGACTTGATATGACAACCATGATCACTTGTCTAAGTGATCTTGGTGATAAATATTTGGTATTGCGACTATTGTCATCCTATCGAGTCAAAATAATATATATATAATTATATATTGATTGTATTTTATTTTGAATTCATTGTTCACAAATTGTCTCTCTCAAGAGTGATAGAAAATGATCTCTCTAAATTAACAAATCAGATAATCATCACAATAATATCTTCTGATACTAAGCAGCAAATACTTTGCAAGCACTGCACGGAATTGAAAGGAGCCACATGATTCTTATGTTGTATTTTCATTTCTTTTTAATTTTTAGCGGTTGTATTGTCATTTTCATTTAACATATTATTAAACTATACCACAATTTAATTAAATATAAGATCACATTGGCCACACTTTAATTATCTATTAGAATCATAATTTTATTTTCTTTATGAAGTAGATTCCCTTCCTTTCCTTTCCTTTCCATTCCTACTATTCCTTTCAATCAATCTCTATTCCTTTCAATCATCTCCATCTTTCTTTTCCATTTTCTATACTTTTTTGTCCGTTGATTAACTACCACCCATCATTATTATTATTTCTTATAATCATGATTATTATCCCCAACACGAGTTGGGTATGAAAAGTACTATTGTTTAGATTCTTCAACTCCTCTGTCCAAACACATTCTAATCCATGCAATAAGGACATTTTGTGTGTTTGAAATGAGAGGCTAATAGTATTTTAAGTAGACTTGTCAATAGATCGGATTTGGATCGGATCAGTTAAATCCAAATTCAATTTATTAAAAAATCAGATTATCGGATTTGGATCATAATCAGATTATCGGATTTTATTTTCAATCCATATCCGGTTAATATCAGATCGGATCGGATTCAAGTCATAATCGGATTATTGACAGGTCTATTGATAAGGATGATAAAAACTCTAGATCTGTGATACGAATCCGATAATTTTATGGATTTTCACTTAGTTAATTCATATTCAAATTTCTTCATTATAGAATATCTGATCTGAATATCTAATTAAAAAAAATACAAAAATCAATAAATACTGAAACACTAAAATTATTCACATTTTTAATAATTATATTTATGATCAATCATTATTAATAAATAATAAAATAATTAATAACTAACATTTATATACATGTACAGTATTAAATATATACACATAAAAATATCAAATATATTTTTATATATATATAAATATATTTTATATCGGATCGGGTTATTATCGAATCGGATTGACATAAATCCAAATCCAATATGTTAAGAAATCGGATTATCGGATTCGGATCGATTGGGTTATCGGATTTTATTTTCAATCCATATCCGGCTAATCGGATCGGATTCGGATTGAATTCGGATCAAAATCCAATCCATTGACAGATCTAATTTTAAGTGTTGGAATATAAGAAATATTTGTAATGAAGCCAAAGCTAAAAGTAGATTCCATTGTAGAGTTAGGCCATCCTCTCCATACCAAATTATATTATTGTACAATATACATGAATTAATTATATGATATGACAAGAGAGAGATATACTTAAATTATAATAATATATACATGAATTATATGATATGACAAGAGAGAGATATACTTAAAATTATAATAATATATACATGAATTATATGATATGACTCGAAAGATATATAGTTAAACTAGTTGATAAGACAGAGTTCAACTAATTTTCATTTCATACAAAGAAAAGAAACAAACAATTGGTGACCAAACTATTGCATATTGAATAATACCACAAACGATAAAGCAATTGAATTGTTGTTAGTCATTGTTTGCCATTGAAACCACCGAAAGCTGGCACTTTTGGTGATTACTAAGAAAATGGTATTGACTCATTGTCTACTATCTTATCTTTATAATGATCCCTATATAGCTTAGTCTATGATTAGTTGTAATGTGGTTTAACTCTAGAGTTAGTCTTTATCAAACTATTAGGTCAAAGTCTAATCCCATCTCCCTGACTAGAACTAGGTTGCTAGGTTTATTACTTTGATCTTTCATAATTCCAATTGTAAGTTGATAAGATTTAGAATTGAGGATGAAATATCGTTTATACCCTTTATACTTTAATATTTATATAATAATAAAAGAATTCCATGGAAGTGCCGTTTGATAATTGTAGGCCCATTTTTCATGAGGCTCATCGTACAAATTACATTGGATCAGTATACCCATTTTTAAAGCCCAATTAGAAAATAAAATCCAAGGATATAGGCCCATTTCAGATTAAAGCCATTAAGGAAATGATCGTTTTAAATATATAGAATCAAAACTGACATAAGATTTATTATGGCAGTTTTTGATGAAACATTAAAGTAGATATTGTATTTAATATGTATTAAAACCCATTTATGGGGGAGAGACCAGTTTTCATGTATAAAAGAAAGAAAAAGAGAAAGGAAAAGGGATCCGATATTGCTCCAGTATTTGCTGATTCTTGAATTTTCTATTTTCTTCTGACCATTAATCTTTTTCATAGCTTCTGTTTATTTTTCAAAAGTTGAGATTCGTTCGAAAACTCTGAACGGGTTTACATTTTTTGGCGCCGTCTGTGGGAAATCGATATCCAGACAGAGGTTATTTGATCAATGGTGGAAGAAATCACTACTCAGCTAGGTGATACAGCTGCTATCCTTCAGCGCCTGGAAGCACTCGAGAAAGAAAATCGAGAATTAAAGCAAATGTTAGATCAATCCGAACACCCAGAATTGCCAATAGTAGGGCGCCGTAATGGCCCTGGTGTTGAAGAAGAAGACAATCATAATGAGGCAAGGTCAGCAGATCGCACAGCAGATCCTGCTCACACCCAACCGATCGCAGATGAAGCAAATATCAATAATCATGCAGTTCCGCTCGATATGGTAACCCGACTTCAAAAGATCGTAGATGAACAAGTAAAAGATCTCAGAACACAGTCGCCAGCTGATCTAGCTATCGAAATGACAACTAAAATGATTAGATCTCCGTTCAGCCCCGAAATTCAGCAGGCGAGAAGGCCAGATAAATTCCGGATGCCTAAATTCATTATGTTCGATGGGACACAGGACCCAATCGAGCACTTGTTTCATGTGGAGCAGATGATGATGCTCGATATGGCTGATGATGCACTAATGTGCAAAGCTTTCTCTACAAGCCTAACGGGCCCTGCTATGTTATGGTTTAGGCAATTGCCAGGTGGTTCAATCGATTCTTTCCAAACATTGATGGAAAAGTTCCTCGCACAGTATTTCGGGAATCGGAAGCAGAAGAGGACCATTTCTAACTTGTTTACGATGAGGCAAGCGAAAGGTGAAACATTGAAGAATTTCCTTTCCAGATTCAATTTGGAAATGGGAATGATACCCAGTTGTGATCAACCAGCAGCAGTGGAAGATTTCAAGGTAGCTATCGAACAAGGGACCAGCTTCCATAGATCTTTGGTGAAATCAACACCCCTCAACATGGGTCAGTTGAATTCACGGGCGCAGGGATATCTGAGATTAGAGGAGGATGAGCAAGAAAGAAGCCATCGTTCGGCATTAGTCAGTGTCGAAAGCAAATCAAAGGAAAGGATAATCAATAAGGCAGATAATACGAACAGTCACCGATCGGCTCCATATAGACAGCAGGAGAGGAGACCAAGGTTTGACATACCTGAAACTCCACTCCGAACAACTTTAGCAAAGTTGTACAACGAGAATAAGGCGAAGGGTATTTTTCGACCCCCATTTCCATTGAAAACACCGTCAGAGTTGCAGGACCGTACAAGGCATTGTGCGTTCCACAATGACTTCGGTCATCTAACCAATGAGTGCAGACAACTGAGGAGGCAAGTTGAGACCTTGATAGCCAAAGGAGATTTGAAGGAGTATGTGGACAATGGAGTCAAGAATTTTGATCGGCCGAAACCTAACAAAATTGTAGGTGGGCAGCCGGTAAAAATTATTGACACAATCCATGGGAAACCCGAGGAGGATGAGGAAAGCAGTTCGGTTCAGCGTTCACGCATGCGAAATGCCAACAAAATCCGAAGGGTTGGGGAGGTGAATGTCATTCGGAACTACCCAATGCCCGCAATATCATTTACACAAGAAGATTTAAGACGTGTCCAGATTCCACATGATGACCCACTGGTAATTTCGATCATAGTTTCAAATTGTTTAGTTAAAAGGGTGTTAGTTGATCCAGGTAGCAGCACGAACATCCTAACTAAATCAGCTTTCGAGAAGATCGGCATCAGCCTGGAGTTGATCAGACCAACAGCCAGTCCGCTGGCAGGCTTTGATGGAAAAAGGATTTGTCCAATCGGGGTGCTGAATTTACCAGTGACGGCCGCGAAGCGAACTTTGACAGAAAACTTTATGTTAGTAGACATACAACCTTCTTACAATCTGATCATGGGAAGAGGATGGATTCACCGAATGCAAGGAGTTCCTTCCACTCTACACCAGATGATGCGATGTGCTGACCCTTCAGGGAAAGGGTTTGTTGATATTCAAGGCGATCAAGTGGTGGCGAAAGAATGCTATGCCATCATTACCAAAGGAATGAAAGACGAAAGTTCCGAACGAAGCATGTAGCAATTACCGAGCCTCCGCGTTCAGACTGATGATGCTGAGAAAGCCGCAGAGGATACCATCACAGTAGATCTGATCGACGGAGACAAGGGAAAAACCACCCGAATTGGAAGGGGACTGAACCCTGATGAAAGAAACAGCTTGGTTTCTATGTTGCGATCGAACATTGATGTTTTCGCTTGGGAGCATAGCGATATGCCTGGGGTCGACCCAGGAATCATGGTGCACACATTAAATGTTTATTCCAATGCCCAGCCCGTACGGCAACGACCCCGAAGGATCGGAACCGAACGAGGAAGGTTTGTAGCTGAAGAGGTTAGCCGCTTGTTAGATGCTGGTTTTATCAGAGAAGTTCACTATCCTATGTGGCTGTCCAATGTTGTCGTTGTACAAAAGAAGAACGGGAAGTTCCGAATGTGTGTGGACTTCACCAACCTAAATAAAGCTTGTCCGAAGGATAGTTTTCCTCTGCCGAAGATTGACCGCATGATCGACGCAACTACAGGGTTCGAACGTCTCACCTTCCTGGATGCTTATTCAGGGTACAATCAAATCCCGATGAACCCAAAGGATGAAGATAAAACGGCGTTCATCACCGAACGAGGGACTTATTGTTACAAGGTCATGCCGTTCGGTCTAAAAAATGCAGGTGCGACTTATCAACGATTAATTGATCGGATTTTCAAGAACCAGATAAGGGACACGGTGGAGGCTTATATTGATGATATGGTGGTTAAAAGCCAGCAAAAGAATGATCATTTGAAGCACTTGGAAGATGTGTTTGCAGCCCTGCGATCGCACAAAATGAAACTAAACCCGGAAAAATGCACTTTCGGTGTTTCTTCCGGATAATTCTTGGGTCACATAGTTAATAAAGATGGAATCAAAGCAAGCCCAGCACAAGTTCAAGCTTTGATTCAGATGAAGGCGCCTGAGTCCCCAAAGGAAATCCAGGTACTCACAGGAAGACTAGCAGCTCTGAGTCGGTTCATATCCAAATTATCAGATAGATGCAAACCATTCTTCGACGTCTTGAAGTCTAAGAAAACGGTTGCTTGGGGGGAAAAACAACAAGAAGCTTTTGACCAGCTAAAACTCTATATGGCAAAACCACCAATCCTTATGGCGCCCAAGAATCATGAATCCTTAATTTTATACTTGGCGGTTTCTCCGAACGCTGTCAGTTCAGCGTTGGTAAGAGATGATGGGAGCAGACAGTACTCGATCTATTACGCGAGCAAGACATTGCTTGACGCCGAGAGAAGATATTCAAAGACAGAGAAGATCATCTTGGCATTGGTCCAGGCAAAACGAAAGCTTCGGCATTATTTCGAGTCCCATCCGATCAGAATTCCAACTACATTTCCGATCAAAGCAATTCTGTCAAAACCGGACTTCTCAGGAAGAACGACAAAGTGGTCGATAGAACTGAGCATGTTCGACATTACTTATGAGCCACGAACATCTTTAAAAGGTCAAGCTGTGGCAGATTTCCTCTTAGAATATGAAGCAGCCGAAGATGAGATCTGCAACATAAATCCAAAGTGGTTACTTTATGTAGACGGATCAGTGAATAGTCTGGGGGCAGGTGTGGGGATCGAACTAATATCCCCAGAAGACACCAAGTTACAGCAGTCTATCAAATTATCCTTTGACAGTTCAAACAATGAAGCTGAGTACGAAGCCGTGGTGGCAGGGTTAAGATTGGCAAGGGAGCTCCAGATTAAAGAACTAACTGTGTTCAGCGATTCTCAGTTAGTTGTAAATCAGATCACAGGGAGTTATAATACTAGCGAGGAAAGAATGTTGCAGTATAAAAATATCGTTCAGGAATAAATGAGGAACTTTCAGGTAATCACTTTTAAACAAATTCCAAGGACAGAAAATCATGAGGCCGATCATATAGCGAATCAAGCATCCTCAGCAGGAGACGATATGGTCAGAATAATCCCGGTGGATGAACTATTTACCCCTTCGATCGGTAAAATGAAGGAGGTATGCGTGATCCCGTACGAGCCAAGTTGGATCGATCCGATCCTTGAGTATTTATTGATCGGCGTTCTACCTGAGGATCGACGAGAAGCAGGGAAAATAAGAGCAACCTCTACCAAGTATTCAGTGATCGATGGCTATCTTTATCGCCGATCGTCAAGTGGGCCTTATCTGCGATGTTTGACACCATCAGAAGCACAAGAAGTACTCAAGCAGTTACACGATGGGACTTGTGGAAGTCATATCGGAGGTAGATCATTATCTCATAGAGCAATCACACAAGGATATTTCTGGCCGTACATGATCCGGGACGCAGAAGAATACGTAAGAAAATGTGACAAGTGTCAGAGACATTCGCACATAATTCATCAACCGGCCGAGCTTCTCACAGCGATGGCCTCCCCTGTTCCGTTCGCACGATGGGGGATGGATGCGGTCGGACCATTAACACGAGCAGCTTCGAATCAAAAGCATGTACTTTTTGGCCACAGATTATTTCACTAAATGGGTGGAAGCAAAGGCTTATGTAAGAATCACTCACACTCAAGTGATAGATTTTATTTTGAATCATATAATCTACAGATTTGGGGTACCAAAGTACATAATGATGGACAACGGCAAAAATCTGGACAATCAGTACGTTCGGGCATTGCTGGATGAGTACGGGATCAATCAAAATTTATCATCTGTCAGTTACCCGCAAGCAAATGGACAAGCTGAAATAACAAACAGAACGATTTTCGCAGGGATAAAAATAAAATTGGAAGGGATCGAAGGAAAATGACGATGGTTAGATGAATTACCGAGAGTCCTATGGAGCTACCGAACGACTCCACGCAAGCCAACCGGAATGACTCCGTTCGCTATGGCATACGGAGTCGAGGCGGTGATCCCAATTGAGTTGGATATCCCCACAACAAGAACTCATCTATTCAATCCTGAGCATAACGAAGAAATCTTAAAAATCGAAGGTGATCTCATAGATGAAAAGAGAGAAATGGCCTCAATAAGATTGGCAGAGTATCAACAAAGGTTGATGAGGAGTTATAACAAGAAAGTAAAGCCAAGATCATTCCAAGTTGGCGATCAAGTACTAAGGGTATTGGCTAGCAGATCGAACAAGCTGGACCCTACGTGGGATGGGCCGTACACAGTAACAGAAGTGATCGGGAAAGGTGCCTATCGATTGGCTGATCAGGATGGAAAACAGATCGAACGAGCTTGGAATGCTATACACCTCAAAAGGTATTTTCAATAAAATTTAAATTGATCATTTTGTATGATAAGGATCCATGTCGAATCAATAAAGATGTTATTCATGTCTTCTCATATTTCTGTTCAAAGTACTTGGCCAAAATACATATGCCTATTAGGCAAAAGACCATCATGAAGATGGCACCAAGTTCTTGTTTGCAACAAAGACGTATATGGATACGCATCAAAAAGACAGTTCAAAAGTTTGCATCATCCTGCTCCAAAATATATATATATATATATATATATATATACATATAAGGCATATCAGTGCCATCCGTTCAGAAAAACATCTCTGCACCTCGGTGCCATCGTTCAGAAAAACTATATGCACTTTGGTACAGTCCTGTTCAAAAAATGCTATATGTTTATAAAATAGCTATGCACCTTAGTGCAATCCTGTTCAAAAAATGCTATCTGTTTATAAAATAGCTATGCACCTTAGTGCAATCCTGTTCGAAAAACATTAAAACACGTCAGCGCTGTTCCAAAAACTTGTCCGAAACGCTCATCACAGGAGCATTTAAAATATACAGACCCAAAAAATTGTTCAATGAGAGAAACTTCTAAATCAAGAAAGTGGAGGATTGCTATCATCAATAGAAGGATGCGGGCTCTCTGAAACTGGAACGGAAGGCTCAGCTGGCACTTCATTATCATCCGCCACAGGCTTTGGCCGTTCGACCGGAATGATCCCATGCAAAATGAATTGAGCTAAATCTTTTTCATCTTGGGAAGACTCAGGCTCTTTATATGGATGAACGACTCCACAAGCGGCATCATGGGCGGCCGGATTATCATATGAACGGGCAGATGGATCTGATGACATTTGATCAAAGCAAAATCTGAACCCATCACAGAACTTTATGTCAAAGATGTTCACATACCGCCGATGCATGTCCATACCTCCCCTTCGGCAAATTTCTAAACCCGTCTTCAGATAGGCATTAGAAGTTTCAAGGTTATGGATCTGCTTTGTCAGCTCAGCATTCCGATCGGATTCTTTCTTATGGAGATTCTTTAAACTCTCCACCTCAAGCTCCAAGATCTTCTTCTGCTTTTCAGCCAACATGGCACATTTATCGGCTCGAAGGTATGCATCATCAATGCTTTTTCTCTTATACTCTCCCATCTCTACAGCCTTACAGAGAGCTAGAATATTGAACACAGACTAAAAAGAGAAGAAATGTTTGTCAAAAAAAAAAAAACAAACAAACATTGGTACCTCTAGAATAGAAACAGGAGCCCTAACAAGAAGCTCTTTCTGGTCTATGTGCTGCTGAAAAAGTTCATCTTTAGGAGGCCACATGCCACGAGCGAGAGCCAACAAAGAATCAGGATCAGACATTGCCAACGATCGGCGATTCAGAACACTGCCATCGCCCTTCTCGAACTTGAGGATCCATTCACCTTCAGGATCAAACGATGGAGGAAAACAGCAGTCTGGGATAGTGTAGCCGCTCACAGATCTGGCTTTCTTAACAAGCTTTTCATGCTTGTCAGAATCAATTCTTTTCGCATGTTCAGAAGGGGGGGCCCAGCAGCAGCTTTTTCGGAGCATTACCACTGTCTTCGGTGTTTGTCCTCTTCAGATGCCCTCTTGTCTTCTTCGGATCTTCAGTCAGATCGACCACTTGGCCCTTGCCTTTCTCAACTGTCGAGCTGGTAGGGGGAGTAGATTTTTGTGCAGCAGCACGCTTGGAGGCAGTGACCGGAATTTCCATAATAGTCGCCTCTGAAGCACTGGCAGCGATCAATTTCAAATTTTTGGAAGTCAAAAGTGACTTGCTGAACGGAAGAGACGAAAATACTTTCTCGTTCAGATATTCAACCCGTTCGACTGTATATCAAACATTGGCATACGATCAACAAACAAACAAGTACTAAGATCAAAATAAAGCAGGCGAAATTTATAAAGTATGAAAAATACACTTGCCAGGATTTTTGAATCCACACTTCAGTTTCTTACATATACCGAAAGCCCTTGGCAGAGGATACGGGCCGGACGCATCAACCCTCCATTTTCCCCCAATTTTCACCACCTTATCTTTCCACTCCTTCTCAGAAGAAGGATTTCCTTCACAAAGTTTTAGAGTTGAATGGGGGTGCAGATGGTATCGTCCGGGGTTTTTTCTGATCTGATCGACTTTGTAACAAAGCAAAAGATCATCTAAACTTAGGTTCAAACCTCGTTCGTGATTCAGGACGAGCATAACAGATAGAACCCTGAAGAAATTAGGGTTTACTTGCAAAGGGGCAAGTCCTAAAGGAAAAAGGATATAATGATAGAACGGATGCAAAGGAAATCTAAGAACGGCCAAGTGATGTGCAGAAAACAAAACCTCGCCCGGTTCGACTTCTTCGTAAGCTTTGAAGTTCAAATCAGAAGAATATTCAGAAATCGAAACATCTTTTGGTATGTCAAACTCAATTCGACACCGAGCGGCTAAAGGCAATTTTAGTAATTGTTTTCGGGAAAATTTCTGGGATCTTGGTTCAATCAAACTGGGGGCAACTTCAGAGGAAGAAATATCTGGGGCATCATCGACAACCACCTCCAGAGAGGGGGTTCGGCTGCTATCACTACTCATAATACTCTTTGATTAATGAAAGAAATATGAAGGATGGAAGAGAAAAACTAACCTCTAGGAGTTCCTTGCTGGGAATCGTCTTCAAATGGAGTGAATCTGCTCTTGTAAACTGGGAAGAAATATTGAAGGAAACACAGGAAATAGGGAAAATAGCAGTTACACATGGCTCTTCGAATTCCCACCCTATTTCAAAAATGAAATGGGCTTGGGAATTGGGGGCAAAGTGTAGGCCCATTTTTCATCAGGCCCAGCGTACAAATTACATTGGATCAGTATACCCATTTTTAAAGCCCAATTAGAAAATAAAATCCAAGGATATAGGCCCATTTCAGATTAAAGCCATTAAGGAAATGATCGTTTTAAATATATAGAATCAAAACTGACATAAGATTTATTATGGCAGTTTTTGATGAAACATTAAAGTAGATATTGTATTTAATATGTATTAAAACCCATTTATGGGGGAGAGACCAGTTTTCATGTATAAAAGAAAGAAAAAGAGAAAGGAAAAGGGATCCGATATTGCTCTAGTATTTGCTGATTCTTGAATTTTCTATTTTCTTCTGACCATTAATTTTTTTCATAGCTTCTGTTTATTTTTCAAAAGTTGAGATTCGTTCGAAAACTCTGAACGGGTTTACAATCATTTTTTTAATTTTATTGATAATAAAAGTGTCATTGAACACATCTGCAAGATTTTAGAGGAGATCAAAGTAATAAATCTCAAATGCTCAAAATATGATATTTAAGTATGAAAAATAACCTATTGGGATCTAAGATGGACATGATCAAAGTCATCCTGACCGTTCATGCTTTTTGTAGGAGTATGATCAAAGTGAGATGGATTTTTGGTGATAGGGACAAAAAGGAATCAAGAATCTAAAACCTAGAATTTGAAGTATAATTACACTAGGGGTGAAAAAGGGTTCAATAATGGGATCCGGATCCTCTACGTTCATTTTTTCTCTCCGCTGCCCTCCGCTGACACGTGGCGGGATGTATGGATGACATGTGGCCTATCAAAACAAAAGAAAGTTTTAATTAAAGTCAAGCACGTGTAATGGATTGAAAGAAAGATAAACTTTATAAAATGGCAAAAATGCCCTTGTCATAATTTTTACTCTCTCCCATCTTTTTTCCCTTTTTTTTAACTTACATGTATAATGTTTTAATCATAATGGGATGGAATAAATTAATTTTTTTTTTTCTTTTTAAAATATCAGTGTTTTATTTTTATTTTTATATTTTATTTTTATTTTATAATTGAACGTGTTATCTTTTTAAAGTCGACAAAAACAAGAGTTAACAAAATATAATTAGATAATATTAAAACTAAAATTAAGTTGCAGAGGAGAAATGAATTATAATTAGATGATAAAAATGAAGTTTAATTATAATTAAAATACAATTTAAAATTTTAAAAATAAAGGCTCAATCTCGTTACACTTTCAAAATAGATATAGATATAGGTATAAATATAGATATAGATTTATAGATCTGCGTGAAAAAATTTAGGGTTATTCCCACCGACACTCCCTCAAAGAGATCATAATTCCACACGGACCCCCTTGATATTGAGTATTCTCACACAGACCCCCTCTGACAGACGACCGTTAGTTTTATTGACATTTTTATTGTGAAATTACTAATTTGCCCTTCGATATATATTTTAAAAAAGGGTAAATTGCAGTAGCACCCCCTAAGGTTTCACTTATTACATTAGAGTAATATATAAAGTATGAAATTACTCATATGCCCAAAATATATATATATATATATATATATATATATTACGAAAATATATATATATTACGAAAAAATATATAAATTATAAATGTCAAAAATAATATATAAAATTCAAAATATATATATAAAATCTGAAAATGCAAAAAAAATATAAAATTTTGAAAAATTATATTAAAATCTGAAAATATATAAAAATTTAGAAAAAAATATATAAAAAGGGGAAAAATATATAGATTCAAAAAAATATTTATATTTCAAAAAAATACCTAAATTATAAATTTCAAAAATAATATATAAAATTTGAAAGAAATATTTAAAATTCAAAAAAAAATGTATTAAAATTTCAAAATATATATAAAATTCGAAAAGATATATTTTAAAATTTGAAAAATATTATAAATTCGGAAATAAATATAATATTAAAAATATATATATATTTCGAAATTTTTTTTTTTTGAAAAAAACATATTAAATTTCGAAAATAAATATAAAAATCGCAAAAAACATAATAATAAAAAATATATATAAATTTTGAATTTTTTTTTTTAAAAACATATTAAATTCAAGACAAATATATAAAATTAAAAAAAACATATAAAATTCAAATAATATATATTAAATTTCAAAAATAATTTTAAAATTCGTAAAAAACATAAAAAATTATAAATTTTGAAAATAAATATAAAATTCAAAATATATATATATTAAATTTCAAAAAAAATACTGAATTCTAAATTAAATATAAAATTAAAAAAACATTTAAAATTTATTTAATACTCTCTCTCTCTCTCTCTCTCTCTCTCTCTCTCTCTCTCTCTCTCTCTCTCACACACACACACACACACACACACACACACTGCACAACACACACACACCTCTGCACAACACACACACACACACTGCCGCACACATATATATATATATACATACACACACATATATATATAGATCTATACATATATAGACACACACACATATATATATATATAGATCTATACATATATATATATATTACCCGTATATATAGTATATATATATACGGGTATATATAGCATCATATATATATGTATATATGGGTATGCAATATATACAATTCCAATCTTCATTCTCTCTCCCAATTTCCCACTTCCAATCTCTCTCTATATATAAATTAGGGCTAGGGTTTTAGGATACCCAAATTGAAGAAGAAGAATGATATGTAGGTCATTTTATATCATTTTGAGGGCAAAATAGACAATTCACAGGGTGGTTAACGGCACAATTTAACGGCGTGGAGACGGAGGGTGTCTTTGTGGGACAAAATTCAATTTTGAGGGGGTCTGAGTGGGAATAGTGAATATCGAGGGGGTCTATGTGAGATTATGATATCTTTGAGGGAGTGTCAGTGATATTTACCCAAAAATTTATGCACCTCAAAAAAAATCATATACTTATTTCTCACCATTCCAATAATTTTTCATTTATTTATTTTAGGATTAATTTCAGTAAACCCCCCTATACTATCCAGATTAATAAACTAATTCCTTATGTGTCCACTTTGCCCCCTATACTATTCAATTTCATCAAATTGCCCCCTCATTTCTCAAAATGCCTAAACTACCCTTAATAGTATAAGGGGGTTTAGTGAATAATTTCGGAAAAAATAATATATACTTTTTGCAAAAAAAAAAATTTCGAAAAAAAATTCATATTTTCGAAAAATTATATATTATGTTCCAAAATATGAATTTTGTTTTTGAAAAATATTTTTCGAAAAATATATTTTTTTTTGCAAAAAAGTATATATTATGTTCCAAAATATGAATTTTTTTTTCGAAAAATATTTTTTTTGCAAAAATATATATTATGTTCCAAAATATGATTTTTTTCTGAAAAATATTTTTTTTTGCAAAAAATATATATTATGTTCCAAAATATGAATTTTTTTTGAAAAATAATTTTTTGCGAAAAATATATATTATGTTCCAAAATATGATTTTTTTTCCGAATTTTTTTTTTTTGCGAAAAAGTATATATTATGTTCCAAAATATGAATTTTTTTTCGAAAAATAATTTTTTGCGAAAAATATATATTATGTTCCAAAATATGAATTTTTTTCCGAAAATTATTTTTCAAAAAAAAATTCATATTTTGGAACATAATATATACATTTTTGTTCCAAAATATTATTTTTCGAAAACAAAATTCATATTTTGGAACATAATATATACTTTTTCGCAAAAAAAATATTTTTCGAAAAAAAAATCATATTTTGGAACATAATATATATTTTTCGCAAATAATTATTTTTCAGAAAAAAATCATATTTTGGAACATAATATATATTTTTTGCAAAAAAATTATTTTTCGAAAAAAAATTCATATTTTGGAACATAATATATACTTTTTTCGCAAAAAAAATATTTTTTGGAAAAAAATCATATTTTGGAACATAATATATATTTTTTGCAAAAAAATTATTTTTCAGAAAAAAATCCTATTTTGGAACATAATATATATTTTTTGCAAAAATATTATTTTTCGAAATTGTTTTTCATATTTTGGAACATAATATATACTTTTTTGCAAAAAAAATATTTTTCGAAAAAAAAAATCATATTTTGAAACATAATATATACTTTTTCGCAAAAAAATATTTTTCGAAAAAAAATTTATATTTTGGAACAAAATATGATTTGTTTTCAAAATTTTTTTTTTTTCCGAAATAATTCACTAAACCCCCTTATACTATTAATTTCACTAAACCCCCTTATACTATTGAGGGTAGTTTAGGCATTTTGAGAAGTGATGGGGCAATTTGATAAAATTGAATAGTATAGGGGGCAAAGTGGACACACAAGGGGTTAATTGATTAATTTGGATAGTATATGGGGGTTTACTGAAATTAACCCTTTATTTTATTTACTTTTGTCTTTACCAATCTTATTAAGAAAATACTTTTAGTAGTAAAAATAATATAAAATATAAAAAAATGATTAAAAATATGTCATCTAAAAAAATAATTTTTATTTCTCTTTTCAATTTACTCTAACCCATTAATATATGAGTTGGAAAGAAAAAGAAAAAAAAAAGTAGAGATAGAGTTGAGATAATGATAAGGGTAATTTTGTCATATTTGTATATTTTCTTCTTCTTCCTATCATGTTTGTCAGTTATACACTGTGTAACGTAACGTAGGCAGCGGGGAGGGGTGAGTAGCGGAGAGGATTCGAATCCTCAATAATGTGTACAAGTTGGTACTAGACCTGTCAATTGATAGGATTTTGATTTAAATTTGATCTGATTATCCCGATATAGATTGAAAATAAAATCCGATAACCCGATTAGTATCCGAATCCAATAATCCGATTTCTTAACAAATTTGATTTGAATTTATACTAATCCGATATGAGTAATTTCATATATACACATATATACTATGTTATTAATATTAAATAGTTTACTTAAGTATGTTTTATTTTTTTTTTCATTTTTTTATTTTTTAAAGTCATGTATTATAAGCATTGATTGTAAAATACATAATTTGGTATTTAATATTCTTAAAAAATAACAAAAAAAACATCTTTAATATTTTTTATAATTTTTTTTATTTAATCGGATCGGATATCCAATAATAAAAAAATTTGGATTTAGATCAATTAAATAAAAATTTATCGGATTATCAAATCGGATCGGATACGAGCTTATCGGATTTGATCGGATCAGACATATCCGAATCCGATGAGTTGAGTGGTTTAGTTGGCACTTCTAGCTATTTGCCCATTACCCTAAGTGGGAAAATGCTTTGCACTTCACTAGTGACTTTTAGTAATATATTAATTTTATTTTCTTTGGTGTATTCATATACTTTGTTGAAGGTTTGTTTCAATTTTATGGTAGTTTATAGACTTACCAAGACACTCCTTGCTCAATTCCAATTGTAACCTTATTATCATCTTAAATGGTACCTATACATGCTAATATATTTCATCACTTCAACTACATTTGGTTGCCCAGTGTTGCATGTTTCACTACTATGGTCTGTAATTATGTTGTAGCAGCAAAAAAATAATGTTTTGGGACATAGAGATTGAAAAGTACCTTTGATGCAATGAAAGACATAATGCCTTTTTGTTTCATGTATTACCAAAAGTAACTAGTAAACTCTGTTTATTTACCCATTAAATTTTAAATAAAATATTATTAAATAATATTTATCTTCTCAAAAAGCTTTAAAATATCAAAAGGAATAATCTTTGTACAAAGCTTTGAAAAATACCAAAGAGAACTCATACCCATTCTCATCACACTTTCTTGACAACATTTAACTTCTTTTCTTTCAAGTACCAACTCCCAAAAAAATGAAAATTCTAGCTATCAAAGCTCATACACAATTATGCATCACCAAGCATGATTTCATTTGCCATCATTTCAATTAGATGCCAACATTGACTTTTAAATCTTATCAATTATCTTATGGTTTTGCCAATCCTGCTTTATGTAACCTCATAGGTTCAATACTGCATCAAGGTATGGACAAGTGTGACAAGGCTAGCACATCATTCATGGAGAAACTTCAAACCTACCAAATATGACCCAATCCATCCACTACCCCACTAATTCTAGCCCCAAAGGAAAGGAAAGGAAAGGAAAGGAAAGAATGTTCAAAAGCACAAGAACACTAAACAAAAGCCACCCATCACATACAAAAGTTTATACAAAAATAAAATAATACACATTTTCTTGCCCTTGCCCCCAAACAATCATAGGAACATAAACATTTCAAAAAAGTAAAATGCAAACAGAGGACCCCAAACCTATATTTTAAAACTTTAAGAAACAAAAAACAAAAATCATTTCTCTTACATAAAAGGGTCCCACCCAAGTCCCCATTTGGCACTATCAATCCCATTTTCAGGAAATATTGTTTGGTTGCTTGGAAAAAAGATACCCACCACTCAAATCTCTTCTCCACCACTATAATCCATAAGGAAGGAAAAGAAAAGAAAGAAAAATTACAAAGATCTTGGGCTATGTTGCTGGAGTTACTTCACAAGGTAGCCTCACCACTCGAACACAGGTTTCATGAAGACAAGAAAGAAAAGGACAAAGAAAATATAGGAAAAGTTATGGGTAAGGGAAGAAATGGGGAAACAAATTTTCCCACCCCAAGTTTTCAAATGAAAATCAAAAGGATTCAAATGTGATTCATATCCTTTGACCTTCAAAAAGAGATCACACCTCCATACTTTCCTGTTTGGTGTGGTAGAAAGTAGGCCCCCACAATGCTTGTCCTCTGGCAGGCAAAAGAATCCCACTAAGATCATCCTCCTTTCTCACCATTGAGTGTCCTTTTCACTCAATTCCCTGACCTACTATTCTCTTCCTATCAACTCTTTCAAAAGTAAAAGCTGCTCCATCCATTCCTTCTTCCTTTTTTACCATATTCAATTTTCTTTTCCTGCATTTAGTCAAAAATATATCACTACTAGATTGATCACCATAGGATAGTGAAAGTGAATTGCATAATGTAGAAGGAAAAGAAGAACAATCTCAATCTGTAATATGGAATTACTAAAAGTTAATTGTCAATGATTATGGAAGAGTCCTCGAACAATACTTGAGTTCTCCTCCGAAATGACGAAGTTCGTCCTCTCTGTTGATGTAGTTCAACACAATTTGAACACGTGATTAAAATATTTAAAAAAAATAAATTGAGCCTATATTCCTTTTTTATGAATTTTTTTGTCCATTTTTCTTTTTTTTAAAATATTTTATCACATATCTAAATTAGAGTGGACCAAATCAGTGGGAGGTCTAAATTCATCCACTCTCATCTTAAAAGAAAATAAAGAAAGGAGCAGCCTAATTCAATATCAAGGTAGGAGACCACTAACCAAGAAGACCAACATCAAGCACAATGTAAAAAATCACAAAGCCCAATGCAAAGTTCTTTAATCAGTAACTTTCAACTGTTTCAAGGGCTCCACGTCCCTAGCAGGTGAGCCCACACTAAAATTAAGAAAAATTACTTCAACCAACAGAGTAAAAAAAGTTTTGAACTATGCAACAATTTTTTAGCTTTCTCTTCTTTTTAACACCAAAACCATTTTCTTTTGACCCATTCTCCTTGGTTGGGACCAGTCTCAACTCTCAAGTCCCCACAGAGCCACAGAAATTTGTTTTTAAGTTCCTATCTCACTGTAGTTTTTACACATTACTTTCCTTCTGAGTAAATTCTTTCGAGTTTCCCCCAGACAATTAGTTCTAATTAAAATCTGTAAGTCAATAAATTGCAAATGACCAAATTGATGATGAGGCAGATGAGCCACTCTCATCTTGCAGTTGATCCAACAAATGAAGTTTCGAGTTCACAGTAAGAACACGAGAACAAACACAAGTTCGTGAAGGTCAAACCCTTAAAATCTCCCCGCAAAATACTTATTTATATTAGTTTTATTGGTTTAAGACCCCACGAAATGAGGATTTTCAATCATGATATCATAATTAAGGGTCACTGGCCCCATAGATTGTGAAGGAGCACCACCCACATTTAGAAGAAAACCCTCATATCTACTGTAGAATTGGCATGAAGTGCTTAGTGACTGCCCACCTGAAGGGGCACTTCAATCATTAACTTTAATAATTGGCAGAATTAATATCAAAACAAAGGGGACCTAAAAGAAAAATGAAGGACACAAGATACAAAAACTTTTCTAGCATATTGTACAAAAATGTGATGTTCATTTTCTCTTAAGACTGATGTCAGTTAACTTCAAAAGAGCCAGTATTTTATTATATTATATAAGGTTAGTATTAAAAAAATTGATTAGTGGTCTTACATCATATCTACATCATATTCCTTATGGATAAATGTACTAGGAGTGAACTTCACATATATATATGTGATTACCTAAATACCCTTCTCCACCTCAGGTGTAATTAGGAAGCATTGTCCAACAGTCAAACAAAACACTCTTTTCAATCCGGACTACGGACATAAATAACACTATGGCACCACAATGATTTTGTTGGGTCCAAAATGACCACAAGGACCCTCAAAACTTTTGGTGCTTTGGGGTTAAATGACTACATTGCCCTCAAAATTTTCCAAGAATCAGTGTCGGTAGGCCGACAACAAGAGGAGCTTCTTTGCCCACATCACAGGTTTTATATCTCAAGTTTCTGTTAAACTATTTCAGACAACAACCGGTTGTTAAATGTTTGATATACAAAACAAGGAGAAAATGACAAGCCAAGCCCACGAGTACACACAATCAGACAATATCAAGTACCAACACCTTCTCGTGATTAAGATTCACAAAATCTGTATGTCTAAAGGCCTATCTGAAGTAATTTTCAAGTAGAAAATAAAAACAATTAATTGCGTTTCAGTATCTGTTTATTTCAATAAAGGTCGAACAATGGTGATTGCATAATTGAACTAGCATTGCTAAGACAAATGATGGATGAAGATAATGCAGCATGAGAATATAAAACTAATGGAATTATGGATAATAAGATCAGAAGAAATGCTTACCCTTTTTGATATATTGTTGTTCAGATCATCTAGGATGATTTCGGAGCAGCTTGCTTGAATGCGACAGTGGGAGCTATTCTGCAACTCCTCCTCTGATGCTCCAACACAAGCTCTCCTGCAAACCAGTCCAGTTTCTCGAAATTGCTTTGTTCAGCTATCCTTTTACCCCCAAATAATACGGATTCAACGTTCTTCTGTTTCAGCATTTCCTCGGCTATTCCTACTAGCATCTTTACATTGTTGGCACTAGGGTCAGAATCTACATTTGCACCGCAACGACCCAAGCTAGATCCATTTGCCTGTCATGCCAAAACAGAGAGAATGTGATAAGATTACATTGCTCATGCACCATAAAACTCATCAAGCACACCCTTTTTAACCAATAAACACAATATGAATGTACTGTCAAAAACTAAAGTAGAAACAAAATGAGCCATTCCCAAGAATTACAGGAATTTCATGGCATTTAAAAAGATAGTATCTTTCTATGAATTACTTGGAGGATTTTTCTTCATAAAATACTGATATCAGGTAGGATTTCTATAATATATTTACCCTCTTTTTTGGACAGTGAGGATTCTCCAACTCCATATTCTTTTAGTTTTATATATTCAATAAGTTTAGGGTCTCTATGGACCCTGACCCTACCAAAGGCAATCTATAACAGAAACTTCAATAATCATGCTTGCTAAGAAGCATCAGAATCCAAAACACCACAAAAATAAAAGCATAAAGAAACCAAACCAAGTAAACTTATAACAATTGCATCAATTTCAAAATGGACCAAAAATAAGAAAGCATGAAGCTTTCATAATTAATTATATTGCAAGTGTTGAAGGAGGGTGCAGAGGATATTATGATGTAGGATTGAACTGGGTGCACCTGACAGTCAGCAATGCCAGTATATATGTATATACACATAACATATTGGGAGTCCTTTTTTGCCTCTTCTATTTACCCTACCAGAAAGAGTACATACAACAAAAGGAAGGACCACAGACACCCTATATTCCTAAATTAACCCTTTTATAATCAGAGAATGAGAACTAGAGGACTAAATAAATGCTGTGAATTGGCTGGAGATGGAAAATCTTTTGTTGAGTTGAATAAAAAAACAAAAAAAGCAAGGATGAAGGTGAAATTTGTAGGAAACCCCAATAGTATAGGTAGTTCAGGTGCTAACATAGGGTACGTCCTGGTCCATTGCCAGCTCATATTTTGTACCATAAACTGCCCTCACGATGATGACACAAAGCCAATAATGGTAAACACGCTTTTTCCTTACTGGTGAAAATATGCAGGCACAAATCAGATTTGATATTTGTTACAGAATCAAATTACCCATTTTTAGTAAATATAAACTCCAATTATCCAGCTAGCCTTTCATATATACTTACTGTATAAGTGTAAATACATACATAACTATTAACTACCCCACTTCATGCCTTTTATATTCTCTTTCAAAATGAACTGGATAAAATTGACAGAAAAAATAGTACCAACCACACTAATACCACCTTATCTTCAAGTTCTACAATTTTTCAACCTCTTAATGCCATCATCAAAATCCTCTCTAACCTTTTTGGTCCGGCTCATTACTATCGATGACAAATTTCGTGACTATAATGTTGTGAAATGGACCTGAAAACAGATTATCAACACAACTCAAAACACTGAAATTTGACCCCTCATTAATGTCAAGATTGTCACTACAAAGGATAAACTTCACCCACCAAATGAACTAAGAAAAATGTGTTCCTCGTCATTAATATGTGTTGCTCGCAGTGATTGTGGCCTCTCGGGAGAATCGATGACTGCATCTTTGATGCACAGCTAGTACTAGTACATCTGAGAATTCTTAATTGGATAGTTCTAAATAGTCTCGGGTTGTGGAACAAAGGATTATCCCAGACCTACACCTAACTAGAAGCAACTAGGGGGCAAAAAATCATTTTGAAAGCATTTCTATCATGGTTCGCCGTAGTGTCCGGTAAGGTATGTATTGCCCAGTTTGTAAGACTCTCTGTTGAAGGATATAAAATATTTAAATTACACTCTCTCTAACAGGTTAAGCTTTTAGAGTAGTTGGTAGTTAACATGGTATCATAGTCAAAAGGTCTCGTGTTCAAACTTCACCACCACCATTTATTGAAATGGTTGTTCCACGTGTTGGCCACAAGTGAGGGGAACTTTTAGAGTAGTTGGTAGTTAACACTCCCTTTTTCGGTGAAATTTCAAACATTAATTTGCCCATGAAAACTTGTGAGTCCACTCAACAGTGGCCCTTCACCCAAAAAGATATAATGCGGGTCTTATTCATACTATTTGAATCTGAGTAAATGAATTAAATCCCACAATAAAGTTTACATAATTGATCCTAAAATCAATACCCACTGACTGTGAATTCATTCAAAAGAACCAAAACTAAAAGATCACAAGACAGACAAATTGGGTGCGAACCCAAACAAAATCCATTGCTGGCAACCAAAAACAGTGGGGTTTTCAGGCAATTTGTAACTATCCCCCAAAACCCAATCGCCATAAAAAACACCATACTTAAATTGCATGCGCCCAAAAACACCTGCGCACGGTAGCCACACACACACAAACATCCCCCATACCCCCATGCAAATACAACATCCGAATCCCCCATCACCCAGCCTGGCCAACGCTGTCTCTTGTACTCAAAGTAGCTAAACCCTAACCCAAACGTCCGAATGCAATAAAAGCACTGTACACATATATATACATATAGATATAGATATATGGAATTAGAGAACTACAGGTACGTGACGCACACGGCGCGAGATAGAGAAGTGGGCGAACCTGGATACGGACGTAGTTAGTACTACGACTCTGACCAAAGGCCATGGCCACAGCGTGGTCCACCAAATCGGCTGAGCCATCGCCGGAGATTCGAGCCATGGGTCGAGCCCAGTCCTTGGCCTTCCAACCTTTGACTTGGTCATAGTCATAGCTTCCTTCTAGGAGCTGACCGGTGCCAAGTGAAAGTACCAAAATGTCCTCCACCCCTCGCACGAACGGGAACTCCTGCTTGTTGTGAAGCACGTGCGTGATCGCCGCCGCCGTGGGGTTGCTCATGGCCAAGCCACCGTCCACCGCCACGCACCGCGTGTGGCCGTCGAGTGATTTCATGGAAACTGGCGCGAACACCGCCGGCTCCGCCGCCGTCGCGCGGCAAACCTCCGACAGCCGGAAGTCGAAGCTGTCGGTCTCAAGAGCGTCAGCGCGGGAGAACAGAAACGGCGCCGAGCTCGAGAGGTCGTAGCAGGGTATCAGAACCGGCTTCAACGTGTCCTTCAACGTCAAGTCCGAAAACGCCTCTTTCATCACTTTCTCCAAACAGGTGGTGGCCGCCGTTGATCCACCGCCTCCGCCGCCGCGGAAAATTCGCCGGAAAAAACCTCCGCCGCTTGCGGCGGAGGCGGAACGGTAGAATTGCTTCCCTTGCTCGGCGAGGAACTTCCAGGTGTCCTCGGCGCGGAGAATCGGACGGCGGTGGTCCTTGGTGGCGAACAGCATCGCCGTGAATATCCCTCCGACACCGGAACCGGCGGCAACATCGAAATAATCGGCGATTCTGGCGTCGGGATTGCCCGATTTCGTTTTCAGCGCTTGCTCCAGATAGGCTAGGGCTTTTCCTGATAGAATGCTCCGCATTCCACCACCGTCAATGCTCAGTATACAAATTTTCCCTCTCTGATTCTTGATCGCCTGAACACCGTCCTCCGCCGCCGCGGACGGCGGAGCCAAGACGTCCGACTTCGCTTCCATTGCCGGAGAAATCTGTTTCGGGATCCACAACTTCTGATCATCATACCCAAACAAAAACTTGCTCTCAAGAATCGAAAATATCTCGTAGCTGAGCTTATCGGTGTCGATGCTCGGCTCTTGCATCATTTCCGATGGATTACAAGCCATTTTCGCGGTAGTTTCAACGAATTTACTATCACCACACTAAGTCTTTATCATCTATATATACCCAAATATGTATTTATGATTTCACTGTAATCTGTTGCTTTTGCTGAGATTCGCTATATCTGCAACTATCATTCATGTAGTACTCAATTTGGCAAAGAAAATCAAAACTCTACCTCGAATCTCCCGCCAATATCTCTGCAATCTTCAACGAACAAATCGAAAAATATTGGTGGGTTCAGCTCGAAACCCTACAAATTTTCTCTGCGTGATGCTTATCTACAACTTCAGTTGAACTGGAAAAACAATCATTACCCCCTCTCTCTCTATAACAACTATACACCCAATACTCTACTTCTCTCTCTCAGTATATATATATATATTGTATGGGTTATCTCTGTATATTAGAAGCGAGAGCAATAAAAGAAGCTAAAAGACGAGAGGAGGCAAGAACATAGCAGTCGCAGAGAGCATGTCTGTTAGCTTTGAAAATAAAGAGTGTCAACAATATATATACATAAATATAGAATTATATATATATATATAATAGAAAAATCAGAAATGTATGTGTTTTGGTTGGCCCATTTTTACCCACGGTTACGCCACTTAACCGTGGTTAATGAGGCTCTGTTTTATCGTTACCCTTGGGGGCACCGACGGTTGTGGTGGACTTGAGGTCCGTTGGGAATCCAACGGTCAGGATGGTGTCACAGAGCGCGATCAACGGTGGAGGTACTGTTTGTACTGTTTTAGATTAAACGTGTGGGGCCCACAGGGGAGCAATCGTCGGCTGCGGATTGGGAAGGCACTAATAGGAGCTGATTTGTGAATAGACTTTGGTAATTGTATATAATTCTTGGGTTAGTGACGGGTCTAAATGGTGTATATATGAAGGTGGGGTCAACACACATATATATATATATGTATAGATGTATATGTATATATTGTGTATGTACGTGGAGACCGCGATTGTGTGTGGTCAATGTTTGTTAGGTTTAGGAAGTGGGAACAGTGTAAAATGGCGTAGCGTGACTTGCGTTGAAGGTGGTTTGATTGGGTGAAAGTGTAAATATTTTTGATTGGGTCGTTAACACACACCCCTATGATATATAGTATAGGGGGCTATTTTAGAGGTATTGGCTGTGATCAACTGTTTCATCGCAAATAATTATTGTTATTATATTTTTTTTGGTGTGTGGTAGATAAGATGGTTATAGTTAGTTGTTTTGCTGTTATTTGACAGTTTAATATTTGAACGTGGCTAAGATGGTTATTGTTAGGTGTGAAAATGATATTATTAAATTATATATAACCCAAAGGATTGTTTCCAATATAAATTCAATTTACTGGGTGTGACAAGTGTGACTGATAAGATTAGTTGTGATATAATTTTTGGAGATGTAAATGCAGAAAAGTTACACAATAGAAGTTGGGGTAAAATTTCAGATCCCTTCTCATTAATCAAAGTCATCTATTTATACAAATTATAATAAATGGGTCAAGCCCATGTACCCAGGTTTATCAATCCCTTAAATCAAGGGATTTGATCAACCCTAACCTTTTTTGGACTCTTTCTACTATAATTGGATTACTCCTTGCCTTGTGGACCACACTTTAGTTTCTAGAATTTTCCATGGGCCCATTGCTGTTTTTGGCCTGCTTGTTTTCAACCCATCCACCTTCCGGCCCATCGGTCTTTGGCCCGTCCGTCATCGTCCCATCAGTCCAGTGGCCCATCTGTCGTCGGCCCATCAGTCCAGTGGCCCATCTATAATTGGGCCAAATATTTTAACCATTACACAGGCCCCTGAGGTTATGGGCTTTGACATTCTTTCCAAAACCCATGACCTAATAAATGTAACTACCTATGTATATATATACTAATTGCTTTTATGGGAAATGAAGATAATGAGTTGGCATGTCATCATTGCCTATTTAATGACATGCCAAAACGTGCGGCCACTACTCCCTCAAATCTTGCACCATGACGGCTGTGGCGTGTCTTTCGGTCTTCGTGCAGCCTTTTTGGCTTCCTCTTCTCCTTCTATAAAAACCCCATCTTTCATCACTTCACATCACAGGTCATATTTTGCTATTCTCTGTTCTCGCTTTTTGCTTTCTTTAGCTCTCCATTGCTGGGATTTGTTCCTTTGCCATTGTCGTCATTCATTCCGTCGTTCATCTCAGAAATCATAGAAACCTGCTGCTACTCAGAGCTTCTGTAACTCTTCTTTCACTAACTAAGTAAGTCGATCGGTTTTCTTCTTTTCTTCTCTCTTTAATTTATCACCTTTACCTCCCTCTGTCTCTTCTACATTTCTTAACATTATGTCCGATAGTGACGATACCCGGTCGGTAGAGGAAGTAGTTTTACCTACTTCCTCAGGCACCGATTCCACTGGCAGTGAGTCTCCCCAGCCTGTTCCTAGAGGAACCAGAAAAACTACTCTTAAAAGTACTGACCTTCCGGGTTCCTCAACGACCGGTCCTGCGAAAACCAAGCCTTCTGAACCATTTGTAGTGGCCCCACTTAAGAGGACCCGACCTGAAGTGGACGTCAAACACCTTCGGGCTGAGACCCACGTTCCCCAGGACGTTGACGTGTCCCCCTATCCTGGCTACCTAGACTTTACCCAGAGCCAGGGCCTAGCCCCCGGTAGCATTCTGCTATCGGCATCTCATCTTAGGGTTCTGAGGTTTCCTCTTCATCCCTTTTTTCACTATGTGTTCTTCATGCTTGGGTTGCATCCCCTTCAATTGAACCCGAACAGCATTAGGATCATATCCATGCTACTGTTGTACAATAGGGATATGGATCTGAACCTAGGCCTAGCTGACCTCCTCCTTTGTTATTTTTTCCAAAATGCCAGAGCGAGTAGAGGTAGATACAACCTTTTCCCCTTTCACGGCCGCAGCATCTGTACCGATACTGAAAAATCGGATAAGGGATGGAAAGAACGAATGGTCGTAGTGAGCGGCAATTGGTCGTACCCTTTTTCTCGTATTTTCCCGATCCCCAACAAATTCGGTCCCATTCGCCTGCCTGTCTACCGCCCACTTCATAAGGCTTCTTGCCTCTGTGAACATTGTGACCTTCACCGGGGAGACTATGCCTTCAAATTTCTAGGTTATGAGGACAAGGATCTTCCCCTTACCTTTATAAAACAGCGGATAGGCCTCTTGAGAACCCATGTTTGGGGCAAGACCCGATCGGCTACTGACCTGCTGACCATGGAAAATATTGAATCGATCTCTAACTTGGGCGCTGGTGTTGACAGGATGGACTTGCCCGACAAACCTATGTCCGCCAGAATCCCTCAAGTTCCCAAAGGTATTACGCTTGTTGATGCTGTGCCATTGTCAACATCACCGCCTTCGTCTTCGGTGCCTCCACCTGCTCAAAGCCCGGTAGCGCCAGCAGTGCCGACCCCATCGGTTCCTCCTCCGCCTCCTGCAAATGCTCCAGCTGTGAGGACCCGATCCAATGCAACTAAAAGGGCTAGGACACAAGCCGAAAATGTTTCTTCTTCAAGCAAGGCTCCAGCAGCCCCTGAATCATCCCAAGCTCTGACTCCTTGGGAGCCTAAGTTTCTGCAGCCAGACGGAACTCCAGTCTGTGCTGATCAAATCACCCTCAACCATCCGGAGGCTCTTCGGGCTATGGCCAAAGGGGTCTGGACACCAGCTGACAGGGTGGCTCAGTCAAAGATCACCAGAACTGATCTGGCTAAGAAGACTTCGATAATGGCTATGGAGGTAAAAGATTTTGTTCATCCTTTCGTGTTCTTTATTTCATTTGCTGATCATTATCTGTGTAATAATCCGACCTTCATTGTGCAGCTTCTCTACGGCATTCAGGCATACAACAGCCTCCTTGAGACTGATGTTAAGGAGATGGCCGGTATGAAGGCCCAAATAAAGCAGAATGAAATCCATCGGGTCTCTCTGGTCAAGGAGACGGATGGACTCCGCCAGACTGTTTCTGAACAGAAGACTCTTCTGGAAACTGGTGAGGCGGAAAAGCAAGCCCTGATTGCCGAAAAGGTGGTTTTGGCTGCCGAGCTGGAAAAAGCGAAAGAGGCTGTCCGGAGGATGGCAGCTGAAAAAACTGAGTCTGATAGACTCTTGGCAGAATCAGAAAGGCTTCTGTCCTTTGAGCGGGAAAAGGTAGAAGTATGTCGTCTGGGAGGGCTTGACATGTTCAAAAGATACAGCGTCATCTGCGACATCCGAGCGGTCAGGGCCTGGCGGCGGAGGCATGAAATGGAGCACATCCCTCTGGAATCCCGGGAATTCAAGACCGCAGAGGAATTTGATGCTCATATGGGAATACCTTTTCCTTATGATAACCCTCCTACCTCTGAGAACGAAAAGCGCTTCGCCGCTATCCTGAAAGGGGAAGAATACCATCCCCCCGAACAGTAGCTTAGGGCAATTTTTTGCTTCCCCCAATGGGCTAATTTTCTTGTAACCTTTATTTTTAATGAATCAAGAACCTTTATTTCTTTTTCCAGCAACTATTCGTCTTTTGTGTGAGTTTTTATGAGACAATTGAGCCTTCAGACATATATGGCCCCTGAGGCTACAAATTTACTTTGATTTCACACATCCAGGAAATTTTAATGAATCACAAAGCCTTCGGGCAAAGGGCCCCTGAGGCTTGATTTTATCCTCTTGGTTGGTTCAAATCAGGTGTGAACCCGAACACTTAGGAAATTTTAGTAAATTGTGAAGCCTTCGGGCATTTGGCCCCCGAGGCTTAATTTTATCCTCTGGTTAGTTCAAATCAGGTTTGAACTCAAACACTTAGGAAAATTTCAATGAACATAAAGCCTTCGGGCATTTGGCCCCCGAGGCTTAATTTTATCCTCTGGTTAGTTCAAATCAGGTTTGAACTCAAACACTTAGGAAAATTTCAATGAACATAAAGCCTTCGGGCATTTGGCCCCTAAGGCTTGATTTTATCCTCTGGTTAGTTCAAATCAGTTTTGAACTCAAACACTTAGGAAAATTTTAGTAAATTGTGAAGCCTTCGGGCATTTGGCCCCTGAGGCTTAATTTTATCCTCTGGTTAGTTCAAATCAGGTTTGAACTCAAACACTTAGGAAAATTTCAATGAACATAAAGCCTTCGGGCATTTGGCCCCTAAGGCTTGATTTTATCCTCTGGTTAGTTCAAATCAGTTTTGAACTCAAACACTTAGGAAAATTTTAGTAAATTGTGAAGCCTTCGGGCATTTGGCCCCTGAGGCTTAATTTTATCCTCTGGTTAGTTCAAATCAGGTTTGAACTCAAACACTTAGGAAAATTTCAATGAACATAAAGCCTTCGGGCATTTGGCCCCTGAGGCTCGATTTTATCATGAAACCTTGTATAAAGTTAAACTCTATCTTTATTGAGATGAATTCGAAAATCATGAAGCAGAGGTGCCTATATCGGGCACAGATACTTCGTAACAATGGTGTCAAAGTAAGACACAGTCTTATTTATCAATAAGAAAAATAACTATCTAAGGATAATACCTCTTTAACCGATAAGCATTTTGGGAGTTGGATTCAAGGCGTCCTGTTTCGTTCTTCCGAACCCGATAGGCCCCGCGACCGATAACCTCAACCACTATGTAAGGTCCTTCCCATGTCTCCCGTAATTTGCCTATAATCCCAATCTTCCTTCTGAGCACCATGTCGCCTACTTGGAATTCTCTCCTTTTGACTTTCTGATTGAATCGTGCTCTTACTTGCTGCTGATAGGCAGCTAGTCTTATCCCAGCAGCTTCCCTTCTTTCCTCTAGGAGATCCAGATCATGGGCTAAATGCTGATTGTTCGGTCCTTCTTCCCATGCTTGACTCCTTAGAGTAGGTACCCTTAGCTCGGTCGGGATAACTGCTTCAGCCCCATAAGCCATGGCGAAAGGGGTTTCCCCGGTTGGCTGTCTTGGAGTAGTCCGATAAGACCACAATACCTCAGGCAATTTCTCTAGCCATGCTCCTTTTGCGTCTTCAAGTTTTTTCCTCAATGTGTCAAAAATTGTTCTATTCATCCTTTGCCCATTTCCTTGCGGGTAGCCGACGGAAGAAGTGTTCTGATTGATCCCATGCTTTGCTAAGAATGCTTGAACCCTTCTGTTGTCCAGGTTGGTGCCATTATCCATCATTATGGTTCGGGGTAGGCCGAACCTACAGATGATGTGGCTCCAGATGAATTTTATGACATGGCTACCTGTTATGGTGGGATATGCTTCCGCTTCCACCCATTTGGTAAAATAATCGGTAGCCAGGAGAACATGCGTTGTACATCGTATTGCCTGAGGAAGGGGCCCCACTATGTCCATCCCCCATCGGGCAAAAGGGTGAGGGACAATAGTTGGGTTTAAGAACTCGGGCGGTGGATGAATGGCATCTCCATGAAACTGGCATTTTTTGCAATGTCAGACATAAATTTCAGCATCTCTTGCCAGGTAGGGCCAGAAGTACCCCTAGGTGAGGACTTTATGAGCTAGGGACCTTCCTCCAGAGTGATTACCACAAGCTCCAGCATGAATCTCCTCCATGACTGCCGATGCTTCTGATGGGGTGAGACATCTCAAATATGGTCCGTAAAAAGACTTCCGATATAGTTGGCCGTTGTACAGGGCATATCTGGCTGCTTTCATTCTAATCTTCCGGGCTTCTGATTTTGACTCAGGCAATGTGCCAAATCTCAGATAATCTACTACCGGATCCATCCAACTTGGTTCCCACGGGATAACCATTACTTCTTCGGGGGGTTCCAAGCTAGATCGGACGACAAAATCTATCGGTACAGTGCGAGTCATAGTTTCTCCTGCTGCGGAGGCTTGGTTAGCCAGATGATCTGCTACAGAGTTATCTCCTCTGGGAATCTGTTCAAAGTTTATTTGCTGGAACTCTTCAGCCTCCTTTAGAACCAGAGTCTTGTATGCTTCCATTTTCGGCTCTCGGGTTTCGTACTCCCCATTTAACTGTCGTACGACTAGCTGGGAATCACTTCGTACTACTGCCTTTTGGACTTGAAGGCTTCGGGCCAACCGAATTCCTGCAAGGAGGGCCTCATATTCTGCTTCGTTGTTAGAGGCTGGAAATTCCAATCTAACGGATTGTTGGATTTTAGTATCATCCGGTGTTACGAGTACTATCCCGATCCCTGCTCCGTTGACGTTGGACGATCCGTCTACGAATATGACCCATAGTCCGAGCTCACCTTCCTCTGTGGAGTCATTAGTTTCTGTTTCTAACAGGAAGTCAACTACTGCCTGTCCTTTGATGGCCGTTCGGGGGACGTAGGTTATGTCAAAAATCCCTAGTTCAATTGCCCATTTTGAGATTCTCCCAGATAACTCAGGCTTCGCCATTATGGATCTTATCGGTGCTACAGTTGGAACTATGATCGGGTGCGCTTCGAAATAATGACGGAGACGCCGCTTAGCATTGATCAGTGATAGTACCAGTTTCTCCTGCTTTGAATAACGGGTCTCTGCCTCAGCAAGGGATTTGCTGGTGTAGAAAACCGGTGTCTGGTACCCTTTGCCCTCCTTGACCAGAGCGGCGCTGGTAGATGTTACTGAAACGGCCAGATATAGGTGCAACGGCTCATCGGCTTCAGGGGTTGCCAGGATCGGGGGCTTCGTCATGTAACTTTTGAGTTTGTGCAGTGCCTCCGCTTGCTCGGGCCCCAAGACTTCTCCTCGTGCCACTCTTATTGCTTGAAAGAACGACCTACACCGATCGGTTAACCGGGATATGAAACGACTGAGGGCCGCTATTCTTCCGGTTAGTACCTGGATTTCTTTCCGGGACTTAGGCTCAGCAGTCTCTATGAGAGCTTTGACTTGTGCAGGGCTAGCCTGTATTCCCGTCCGGTCAACTATGTGCCCCAAAAACTGGCCTGAGGATACTCCGAAAGAACATTTGGCCGGATTGAGCTTCATATTATGCTTCCGGAGGGTGCTGAATACCTGCTGCAGATCGGCTAGATGGTCTCCTTTCTCCTTGCTTTTTACCACCGTGTCATCGATGTAGGCTTCGATGGTGGATCCCATCATCCCTTGGAACACCCTTCTGACCAACCTCTGATAGGTAGCACCTGCATTCTTTAGTCCGAAAGGCATAACTGTATAACAAAATGTACCTGACTCAGTGATGAAGGCAGTCTTTTCCTGGTCCTCCGGAGCCATTCGGATCTGGTTATAGCCAGAGTATGCATCCAGAAAGCTCAAGCGTTCGAATCCTGCGGTGGCATCCACCATCTGGTCGATCTTTGGTAAAGGGAAACAGTCTTTTGGGCACGCTTTGTTCAGATCAGTGAAGTCGATACATACCCTCCACTTGCCGTTCTTCTTTTGGACCACCACCACATTTGCCAACCAGGAAGGATACTGGACCTCTTTTATGAATCCTGCTTGCAGCAGTCGATCAACTTCTTCGGCTATGATCTGGTTTCGATGGGCACCCATTCGTCTTTGTTTCTGTCTAACGGGCTTTGCACTGGGATCCACATTGAGAGAATGCAGGGCAACTGATGGATCAATACCGGTCATGTCCATATGGCTCCACGCAAATATGTCAGCATTGGATCGGAGAAGGGATTCTATTTCCTCTTTTTCCTGTGGATTGAGGCCTGAACCAATATAGGTAAACCTCTCAGGGCGATCGTGACAAATTTGAACTTCCAGTAGTGGTTCAACTGCTACTGGTGATCCCGAACCGCCCTCCTGTAATTGCTATTTGGGATCAAGTATTGTCTTGGACTGTGACTTTTGTTCCGGTTCCGTTCTCCTTTTTAAGCTTTTCATAGTGACGGCGTAACACTCCTTTGCTGCTACCTGATCGCCCCTGATATCGACTACGTCGATTCCGTTCGGATCAATGCACCGCATGACCTGATGCATGGTAGAAGGGACTCCGTGCATACGATGGATCCATCCCCTTCCCATGAGGAGATTATAGGAAGGTTTGACATCCACCACCACGAAAGTCTCTCGGAGTGTGCGCCTTGCTGCCGTTACTGGTAGTTGGATTTCCCCTACTGGTTCTACTTTCTTTCCATCGAATCCTGCTATCGGGCTTCTGGATGGGACTATCTCCTGGGGATTGATTTCCAATTTCTCAAAGGCCCATTTGGTGATAATGTTGGCACTGCTTCCTGGATCGACCAGTACCCTCTTGATCAGGCAGTTGGAGACCATGAGGGAGATAACTAGGGGATCGTCATGAGGTGTCTGAATATCCTGCATATCCGCAGCGGTGAAAATAATTCGGGCATCCTCTTTCGGGCTTCGAAACTTGGTGACTTCTCCAACCCTTTGTAACTTCTGAGCTTGCCGCATCTGTGATCTACGAGCTTCTTCCGCTTCTGACCGACTGGGCCCTCCATGGACCATGTGAATGACTCGTACGGGTTGTCCCATAGCTCCCTTGGTAGGGGCATGCGTCGCTTGATCTGATCGGGCTCCCTCTTTGGCAACATACTCTGTTAATTCTCCCTTTGCAATCATGGCTTCCACCTGTCTTCTGAGGCTCCTGCATTCATTAGCGTGATGCCCGTACTCGCCATGGAAGGCGCAGTGCCTCGACATATCCCTTTGGTCCATTGGCTGCCTGATGGGAGGTGGCGACCGGTAGATTCCTTTGCCCTTTGTTTCCTGGTACAGTTTTGCCAAGGTCACTTTCAAGGGGGTGACCTTCTCCTCAAACCTTGGTCGTTTTTCTGGGGCTGGGGAAGGAGCAGGAGGTGCGTTCGGTCTCTTCCGGTCTGACGCCCGATCCTTTATCCTGGAATGTTCGGACGCTCTGGCCTCTACTGTTGTAAAGGCAGTCCTTCTTTGTCGTATGGCCAATTCCTCTTCTATTCGGAGGTGCCCTTGTGCCCTAGAGTTGAGCTCTCCAATATCGGCTGGCGGCCTCTTGACCAAGGACTGATGAAACTTCGTTCCAGGGATCAGGGCCATTCTGAAGGCTTCGACGGCTGAATGCTGATCGCAATTGTCAATTGAAGACATCTCCACATTGAACCGTGAGACAAAACTTTTCAGGGATTCGCCTTTCTCTTGGATCATGGTGAACAGACTGGAGATAGTTTTCTTCTGCCTTTTATTGCCAAAGTATTGGGCAATAAATAACTCGCAGAGTCTGAGCCAGCTACCGATCGATCGGGGCGGTTGCTTTCTGAACCACAGGAGGGCTGCTTCGGTCAGGCTGGTGGGGAAAACTTTGCAGAGTAAGGCCTCGTTTTCATTGTACACATTCATCTTGGTATGAACGTGGTAGATGTGCTCTGTTGGATCTTTTGTACCATCGAATAAGGTGAACTTCGGTAATCTGAACCTCTCCGGATACGGCACGCTGGTGATCGAGGTGGTGAATGGTGTCTGAACGGCGTCTATGGATGCCTCAGATGCCAGATCGATTGGGGTCTGTACCTTCAGGTCCCTAAGCACATCCCGCTGGAATCTGGACATGATTTCCTCCAGTTTTTTCATGGTCAGGACCTCCTCCGGATTATGCGCCCCAAGAACCTGTAGGGATGACTCTGCCTGCTCCTCACGATCGTTATGGGCTCTAGCGTGTAGGTCATCCATGTGTGTCTGGCGGCCTACAGACCGTTCGTGCTGTCCGGACTGCTCGTCATCATGGATCTCCTGTGGATTCTGTAGTTGAGCCAATTTTGCCGCCAATTCAGCGTTCTGCCTTTCTAACTCGGCAGTCCTCTCCTCTAGGGCTCGTCTGATCGGATCTTCTGGTTGCTGGCCTCCGTTTGGAGGTAAATCGGTATGTTGTGAACGTGTGATCGCCATTGTTGGTACGAATCTTAGCTTTTTTGCAGAGGGTGAGAAACTTTATTGAAAAAGGATTTCAATAATAGGGTTTCCCACAGACGGCGCCAATTGTGTAAATGCAGAAAAGTTACACAATAGAAGTTGGGGTAAAATTTCAGATCCCTTCTCATTAATCAAAGTCATCTATTTATACAAATTACGATAAATGGGTCAAGCCCATGTACCCAGGTTTATCAATCCCTTAAATCAAGGGATTTGATCAACCCTAACCTTTTTTGGACTCTTTCTACTATAATTGGATTACTCCTTGCCTTGTGGACCACACTTTAGTTTCTAGAATTTTCCATGGGCCCATTGCTGTTTTCGGCCTGCTTGTTTTCAACCCATCCACCTTCCGGCCCATCGGTCTTTGGCCCGTCCGTCATCGTCCCATCAGTCCAGTGACCCATCTGTCGTCGGCCCATCAGTCCAGTGGCCCATCTATAACTGGGCCAAATATTTTAACCATTACAGGAGATAATGAGTTAATAGTATTAATCTATTACTGTTTAGATAATTAAAGCCAAAACAAAAGTGATTATGATAATCTTATGTTCTCTCAAAAATATGACCGTTGATAACTTGAATTATTAAGTAGGGCATCAAATCAACAAGAATATATTGGTCACGCATAAGTTGTAACTCAAGCTCAATCTCTAAGCCTAATTAGTAAATGAGTCAATCGTAAGTAATGTTGTGCTCGATTGGTATATATTCCTATAGACATGCTTATATTCATGAATATAACTTGGGAAAGATCAGAGTAGTTTGTAAGTGGTAACAAAATTCTCTTCGGGGTGAACCTCTATTAGTGTCAACGTTTTCGTCACTAGTTGATCAGGGTGAATTGATTGTAATACCACTTATTTGTAAATATATTTTTGAAATATAAAATAGGCATAAGTGTATAAGTAATTTTACAGTTTCGGTCACCTAAATTGAATCCGATTAACAAGAGGGATCAAACTGTAACTTACCCTATTTTATTTTGCAATTTCTTAAGCCTAATATGCCATCATTTTACCCCAAACTCATCACTATTACAAGTTTATCTTATGAAAGCCCTAAAAATAAAATATTTCTTGAAGGAATGGAGTTGAGCTCGAACTTTTTAAAGTCATAAGAACTCTGAACTCTGATTCCAACTTAGTGTTTTTTTATTAAGTTCTTATTTCCCCAAGGAGAAGTTGGTATAGAGTACGAATTTAGATACCTTCTACCATAAAGAATGTCTACTAAGAAACTTATAAATCTGATAAGCTTTATAATTTTAAAGGCTTTACTAGGGATGAACATGTGGTGGTTTGGGGCGATTTTCACAAAACTCATAATCAAAATTGTGAAAATTTTCATTTCCATAATCGCACCAAAACAGTTTAAAAATTTTACTTTTTCCCCCAAAATCGCTCCAAACCATGCCACTAAACCTTTTTTTAAGAGCAAATAAAAAATAAGTAAATTAATTATAACATTTTGACCTATATATAAAACAAAAAAGATCCAATTACTCATTATAAATTCTAATACAAAAACAAATTTAATAACTTAAATCACAATGGAGACTCCGACATCTTTCACAATTCCAACTCACTATTTTGTGATTGAAAAAAATATATATCAATATATACTCGTATTTACTTACTGTTATGTCATACATAGTTACAATTTATTTCTCATTCACAGATAAAAATCAAAACAAAGAAAATTGTCATATAAACATTATTTAACAACTAAGTCAACATTCCATTCTAATATGCATTTCTGAAACTCTACATAAACGAGACTCTAAATAATAGGAACTAAAAACAAAATTCCAAATTTTTTCTTTGAAAGGTGAGTTATGTATCAATATGAATTTAACTTTCAATATCTAATATTACTCATGTCAACAACAAATTTAACCTTAAACTACCTTTAAACTATTGCTTTTGTAAAAAATAAACTTTTAAGTTCAATAAATATATATATATATATTTATATATATATATATTTATGCATTCAAACACTAGATCATATGATTTAAAAACAAAACCAATACAAGCTTTTAGGGTTTTTGTATATATATATATGTATATAAATAAATAGGTATTTTATTAAAGAAGTACAAGGTAATTTCAACATAAAAAGTTATGAAAATACATACAATTCTATAATTTTGATTAAAAAAATTATAATTATATTATGCGATTTGGGACGAGGCGGTTCCCCACTGGGAGAACCCCTCAAACCGTCCCATATCCCATAACCGTCAGTTTTTTTTCTTCACCCCCATAACCACCCCATTTTTAAAATATTACAGTTAAAAACCGCAAAAAATGGGACAATTCCGGACGGATTTTATGCTCATCCCTAGACTTTATTGTAGCACGAAGGGTCCCAAATTGACATGACTTATGATAATAATGGTAACAACAATAATTATGATAATAATAAATATACAATTTCAAAGATAAAATATTCTACAGTACAAGACATATAAAATATGTAATACAAGTAAAAAATTGAAGAAGATAATTAAAGTTTCAACTCTATTGGGTTAGGACTTGGGACCAACATTATATATCTTTTCCTTTTTGAGATTAAATACAAGAATTGAAGTGGCCTTGTAGTATTTTCGAATTTGAGGTGTCACAAATTCACAAAATTATTTTTTTAGAAGAATTATATTAAATGGTATATTGTCATAAAAATAAAAAATAAAAATAAAAGAACATAGAAAACACTCATTGACTTTAGCTTTATGCAAAATACACTTATCCTCATCGGTCAATTTCCGATCTATGTTTGTCATGAAAATGTCATGTGGTTTGCCCATGACATTTAAAAAAAAACCTAAATCTCCATTTTACCATTTTCCGATAACGAAAAAGCCCTTAAAAGGCTTGCGATCCTAAAAAGTATTTCAATCTCGTGGATTGATGGTTATTATAAGATGAAAAGATTATACTAACTAATTAATAATCACACATAAAAAACAAAGGATTGATGTCAATTTGGAGATGATAGAGTCCGGAATAAATGTCACGTGGTGCAGGACTAATTACAGAAGCAAGTGTATTACAAGCACGGTGATAAAGTCTCCACGTGTTGTGCATCTCCTCTTATAATTGATCGAGAATATACATTTGTTACTCCAAAAATATAATACTCCTTCCGTCATAAAATAAATGTTCATTTTTTTTTTAGACATTCCAAAATAAGTATCCACTTTTTCTCTTTTAGAAGTTCCAAAATAAATATAAAGTTTGAAAAGTTAAAGTAATTTATTTGATCAATTTACCAATTTAACTTTCAAATTTTAAAATTATAAAACATATTGGTAATCCCCCAAAATATATATATATATATATATATATATATATATATATATATATATATATACAGATGGAGTATTTGATAACTTTGAGATATTCTAAATAATATTGTTTAATTACTTTTTCCCTTATCCATGTAATTGACAACACATGAGTGACAGAAGGTGATAAAAATTGGCTTGGCATTAAATAGCGGGTGGGAGGCATTGATGGATCACTATATGGTGTGAGGACCAAGTAGTGAATAGTGATGGGATGTCTGAAGGAAGCAAACAAGAGCCAAAAGGCGCCACAGCATTCACAGATACAAAGATATGATACTCTCCCTCCTATTTTCTCTCTATATAATAAATCTCACTCTGACTGCAATGCATGCATCTCATATATATATATATATATATATATATATATATATATATATGTATATATGTTTGTCCAATTCCCTTCAATTTGCTTCCCATCTCCATAATATTTGGCCTCATCCTATTTTTACCCCCAGTGAATTTACTGGTTAAATTGGTCACACCCTTTTCATGCTGTCCCCAAGTAGTCAAAGAGCACCCTATGTAATGTAGGTTAGGTTTTGGGGACCAATGTTTGGTGAGCCTATGATATGGACCAACACTGCAATAACTGAATTTCAATTGAAAATAACAAGTAATTGAAGGGATTTTTTTTACTATATTTTACTCTTTTTTTCTTTGGAAACTTGTCGTATCAAATTCGTAACCGCATTTAAAAAATACCGATACTAGTACGTAATACAAATACTCATCGATACTTATATTTTAAAATTAACATTGTTCAAATTCGTTCTGCCATTACCACAATCGCAACGATCCATAACTAAGCAATTCTTGCATTATACTTTTAGTATGGGCTTTGGCCCATTGTGATTATCAGCTCAAGAAGATAAAAATGGGCTTGGATAACATTGGGTGGTGTTTAAAATCCAATTCAGGTCAAACCAATTTCCCAAATTGGCCCAGATTAATTATGTTTGGGCTTTTGCTCATGCAAACAAAGACATATTCATCGTTGAATGTAATTGATTTAAGTAAATTAATTACTATAAAAAATCATATAATAAATGTGAACGAATTTTTTTTGTGTATATATATATATATACATATTGGTAAGGTAATTTAAACCAAAGTATTGAACAATTGAAATTTTGAGTGGTGAGAATGAATAAAATTCAAATAAAAAGGGTTGATTGAATTTCCAAAGCATGTTCCCAAATGGCACTCTTGTTAACATGGTGAAGGATGAAGAGAGCAGCTAGAAGAACAAGGGTGACAAACCAACCAAACAATTACATATTGAATTCCTACTTTTACTAGCCAATTTTAGTGATTAATATTGTGGTTTTGCTCTTGACAATGGTTCTCTGCCTCTCTGGTTCTTACAATTTGGAGTAGGTGCTGTTGTTGTAAGAATAAATATCTAGTGTAGCCAAAGTGTGTGTATATATATATATATATATATATTATTGCTTCTTTTCCACACGGTTGAGAACAGTTTAGGCACCAACCAATTGTATTCTACTATTAGGGCCCACTCCAAGATATTCGGAGCACACTCATTCTAGTCCATTCCTCCCCAAAGATCCTCCCTCTCTCTCTCACACATAAATACACACACAGAGTTATGGATATACAGTACATGACTCCCTCTTGCTCCTTGCAAGTAAAGAGCCATAGATATAAAAATATATGTACATCATGGGCAAGAATTCCTAAACACAACCATATAATTTGCTTCAAATCCAGCATGTATGATGTAACTCTCTCTCTCTCTCTCTCTCATCAATTCATTTCTCTTCATATTTGACACTAACTGATGTATATATCTCTCTATAATTGCAGCAACTATTTTGCTTGTGCCTACTACAATGTGAACAAAAAAAGGTCATCACATTCTTGGAATGTATATGCAACAAAGACAAGAAAATGCCTAGCAGAATTGAGAGGACAGCCTCTTAAGGCATCAAAGAAAAAGGGAACTATTGCCGGTGCAGTCGCGCTAATTATCGGAACCAGTATTGGTTCCGGTATACTTGCCCTCCCTCAGAAAACTTCCCCTGCTGTAATTTTCACTTCTTTCCTAAAGCATACACTCTTTTCCCACCAGTATATTATTGAAATTTCTTGTTTCAAGTGTATGCATGCTTAGGACCAAAAATTGTTAACCTATGAAAACGTTGAACGTCTGTCTGTCTGGTTCAGTTTTCTGAAAACAGTTTGAAAGTAGAAAAACATATCCTTTTATAATTGAGGAACAATACTTGGGTCTGGGAGGATGAAATTCGTCCTCCCCGCTAATATAGTCCAATACAATTTGGACAAGTGGCTAAATTTTCTTGAAAAAAAAAAGATGGACGTAAAATTCATAAAAAGGGGAATTAGTCTCGATTCCTTAAAAATATTTTGGTCATGTGTCCAAATTGTAATAAACTACATAAGCAGAGATGACGAACTTCATTTTCCCGAGATAGGAACCATATATCGTTTGTAACTGAGTTTGCGTACACATTAAAATTTCAGTTGTCTCAAAAGCAGAAAACTGAAAAAACCCGCAATTTTGATTGTTTCGGGATTTCTTAATCAAAACTTTGTTGTATGGTGCAGGGACTAATTCCAAGTTCCATATCTTTGATACTCTGTTGGGCTTTCCTTTTGATTGAAGCACTTTTGCTAGTTGAAATAAATGTTGGGTTGCTAAAAAGGAAGATAAATGGAGTAGATGAGGATGAATTGGAGGTTATTTCGATCAGAACTATGGCGCAAGAGACACTGGGAGAGTGGGGTGGAACATTGGCCACTCTTACCTACGTTTTCTTGGGTTACACTTCTATGATTGCCTATGTTTCCAAGTCAGGTCAGATCATTTACCACATGATCAACCTACCCGAGTCGATCTCAGGCTTCTTCTTCACCGCCCTCTTCACTGTTCTCATCTCCGTTGGAGGGACGCGAACCACTGATCAAGTCAATCAATGGCTAACAGCTTCCATGTTAGGTATTTGTTTTGATGTATATGAATTTTAGAGTTAAGGATCATTCTTTGCTACAATGGTAAATATTCAGACTTGCAAATTAAATCTCATTTTGCGGCTTTTAAGTTTTAGGCCTTGTATGGCATAGTTTCTGTTTTCGCTTTTACATAGAAGAAAAAGGGAAGCAGAAACATTTTGAGAAGCTTATAGACTGACACACATCGTGTCATGTTGCAGTCTGATTTTATAGTAGTTAAATGTTAAGTTTGTCTCGAGTCTTCCCTTCTGACACCTGAATAGGCGGATATAACTGTGTGTAATGATTAAAATGTACGAACTATCGATTGAACAGGTTTACTGCTAGGAATTGAGGTTCTAGCTGTTGGCTTTGGAGGGTGGTCAGGATTGGAAGGCAGTGGTGACTGGGGAAAAGTTCCGGCCACCATTCCTGTGATGATATTTTCTTTGGTCTATCATGATCTAGCTCCAGGTGAAGGAGGATACATAGTCATTCATATTCTCATCTTCAAAATTTCATTAAATCGCTGAGAAAAAAAATATATGGTTTATGATTTTTGATTTTTCGCAGTTCTTTGTGCTTATCTGGGAGGCGATCTTAGGCGTATAAGGACTTCGGTTATGCTTGGTAGTGTTGTGCCATTGTTGGCTTTGCTTGTCTGGGATGCAATTGCACTTGGACTATCTGCTCAGGCTGATCAAGTTGCTGATCCTGTTGAATTGCTCATGAGGTACCTTAATCACAGCAGACTAGGTTATCAAAATTCTGAAAAAAAATCTAGCTGATATAGTTTGCACTCACAACCATTGCTAGATGGTATAACTACACATAGGTACAAGTCATGTAGCCAAATTTCATTCCTATTTTCGATAACCAGGGTGTTTCGACTAGTCCACGGGACCAGTGCAAAGTGACCTCTCACATAGATCAGGTGAGGTTCGGGTTATGTCCGCAGTGATGGCCTCAACGAATTGTTTGCACCCAATAGAACATGTGACTTAATGCTTTCTGAGACACTAAGTCCTAAATCTTTTCTAACCGGGCTAACCTGTTCGCGTTATATTCAATGTATAGTTTGTCAACATGAATATTCTTTTTCCCTCGTCTCTTATTATATATAAAATATCACCTTAAGTTTCGTTGTGTTAAGTTGTTCTTAGTTAACTTGTTCTATATAAATATATATATATATATATATATATTTTTTTTTTCGTGAACGCAAATCGCAGTGTGAGATGGACCGGGGTTTCGTTTATGGTGGAAGCCTTCTCACTTCTGGCAATCGGGACGTCGATGATTGGCACTCTCCTCAGCTTCTCTCAGTTTTTCAGAGAGCAACTTAATCTTTCATTGAATTCCACCACAACAAAAAAGTTACAGGTAGTTTTGAAGTGTATTTAGCTCTAAGCCTGAGTAAAAAGTAGTTACAACTTATACCATTTCTTATGTCTAAACACACAGTAATAGTAACAGTAACAGTAAATTGTTTTAATATAGCAGAAACCAAACAAGGCCTTGGGGGTAAGAAGATGGTGGGGAAGAAATAAGATTGGCTTCACAGCAACAGCAATGGTTGTAGCTCCAACTCTCCTTGTGTCATCAACAGTTTCTGATGCATTCTCTACTGCCACAGATATAGCAGTAAGTTCTATTTGAAAAGTGCATTCTCGTGTTCGATTTTTACTTGGGACAAACAATTTATTGGGGGCATGACCGTGGACATAGTCCGAGCCTTACCCAATCCGCGCCACATGTATTCAGTATTCTGGAATATATGTCACGTGATACCCCGATCAATTAGTGAAAGAGGTGGATTACACACGCTTGCGGAGATACTCGTGCATGCTAGTAATTGACCGAGAGTACAAGGTGACATATATTCCGGAGTATTGAAACGAAATCTTGATGCTTTTACAATCAAAATTTAGCATTTTATTTATTCATTATTATTAATAGTTACTTGAAATGTGGTATAGGGAGGTTACTGTATGACAGTGCTATATGGAGTTCTTCCACCAGCAATGGCATGGGCTATGTACAAGTACAACACAGAAACTATAGATACAGATCAGAAAACAATTTCAACAGCAAGGCCTGCACTTCTTGGGGTAGGACTATTTGCTTTCGGGATAGTGATGGAGCAATTACAACAAGATCTCTCAGCTTTGCATCCCTAAGAAAATTACTGAGTCACTTTCAAGACACTCCAAAAATAAATTCCCATAAATTTATAGGAAAATAATAGAAGCCCTAATTGGGTATTAGTTTCAACAAGTGAAGCAATATTCAAATGTATTTCAATATTCAAAATCTATGGTCATTTTCTGCAGCTCAATATCTACCTATTTTTTGGCTTGCACTTGCATCTATTTTGTGTAGACTAATCAAAATATGTTCCGTACCATCCATTTTAAAGGTTAAAAAGAAATTAAAGTAATTTTTTTCTGCTGCTTGAACAAAATCTACCTTCTACACAAACTGTCCAACTATAAGATGCTTGTGTTGAGAACCAATATAAAACACCACACACTAAATTGTTATTTAATATATTTATGACTGAAGGCACAATTCGACCATTACAAATAATAAATATATTTCGACAGAGAAGCAAATACTGTCATCAAGCAAGAACCGAGAGTTTTAATACAAAGGAAAAATCAGGCATACAATAAGTTTGCAGACGATATGCTCAGCTCATTTACTAAAGAATCTAGTTCTTGACGGTTGTCACCTGCTTCAGAAGCATCTGGACGACATCTTTAGAAATTCTAGCAGCCTCGATTTTCAGTTGATGAATCTTTGCCTCCGTTTCTCGTTCAAGGCGCTTCACATTAGCACCCGAGTCTCCACTACTCTGTCAATCACAAGCGAATACATAAAATGCAAGGAGAATATCAATTATAATTTGTATTTCACCTGCATAACAAGGACAACAGTGACAAATCTGGATTGGGATATTAAGGCAATAATGACCATCTGGTAAGATTTCTGAATAATCTGAAGGAAATTCAAAACGTATTTCAGTGCGTGTGTGTGTGTTTTAAATTATGGAACATATTTGTCTATGTTGAATTATTCAGAGTAATTAAATCACTTTTTAGAAGAAAAAAAATGGAATTATTAACTCTATTTATCAAAAATCACAGAACATTCCCAGGCCCAAAGACTTTTGGGTAGAAATAATTGGGGAAAAACACACAACACATTGGTAAGCACTTCCGGAAAGCATAAAAATTGAGGTCGGAACCACCATCTCATCACTTGGAGTAGGTCAAAGAAACTTAGAACTGCCAATAGATTCAATCTGATTAAGATCTCATATAACTGATTCTATTGAGACATTACTTTCTCTCTCTTCTCATTTGTAATTATTACCTCTGTGAGCTTTCTCTGAAACTCAGCTTCAATTTGAGCACGGAAGTCAGCAATTTCCTTCTGAGCCTCATCTTTGGCCTGTTTTAGCCTAGCCAATTTTGCTGAAAACACACCAAACCAGGTCAGTCGTCTGAATCCAGTATTTGACCAATACAAATCCAGAAAACAACCAATACAATGCCCTCGTATTACCGACCGAAGCAACATGAACTTCACAAGAATTATTCTTTCGGTGTCCTTGCTTTTGCGGTCCACAAAAGGTTCATGCTTGTTTGATTCTAAATCTCTTTAATCATGGAATCAATAAATAAGCATGTAAATTTATCTAGAAATAATGTTGTTTGCTTTTGTATTCTTAACAAATACTATCTTAGTTGTGCCCTGTGGGTTAGAACTTCAATGTTAGCGCACGGACATCAGGGCCACCGCAGCACGTTAGAATTTGTGGATTACAGATTTTTCAGGCTCACAAATAAATTAAAGCCAGCACTACCTCCCTCCTTTTCAAACATTGTGTGCTTTCGCACACATGAACACACTCACTTTAATTTGTATAATAAAAATTCCCTCCTCACCCTAAGAGACTATAATTACTTTTTCGTCATTAGAATATTTCAAAACCATTCACGTACCACAAATATGAAGAAGTTAAGAACAGTGATCAGACATAATTGTCCAAGTGCACTCGAATGAAATTGTACAAATTATTAACGACAATTAGAATAATTAGAGGTATAAGGATATCAAACAGAAAGGAAGCCCTCACCATTTCTTGCAGCAGTAACAATGTGCTGCGCTTCTTGTTCAGCAGCTAGCAATAGTTGAATACCATTCTGGCCCCTGTTGGCTTCCATAGTTTTTGAATGATCCGAAAGCAGCTACCCTGAAATATATAGTGTGATTGATGTGTATCAGATGCATAAGCAAAGAAAAATTCTGTTTTGAATGTAATTTGGTATCATCAATATCAGACAGAACAGTTTTATGAACAGAGTTGTCTCTTTTTCGCATGTATTGAAGAAAAAAGGGCCTTCCAAGCACAACCTTAATCATGGTTTCCTACAAGTCTTCAATTTTTGTCCAATGTAGTTGAAATGCTGTGAATACAGAAGCTTAGGCCAAAGGGTGAAGCACGAAAAATTCCTAGTTTCCTTATAATGTTTTCCTTTTCCCTTTTTCATTACTATTTACCTCAACCGCTGTTTTAGATTGTGAATGAGTTAGGCTGCCTCATTCTGCATTCTCCCCAAAACAACCCCTGTATGTTCTAAATTTTCTATGGGAAACCTAAACATATGCTGATTAATATACACACACACAGATAGATAAATAAATAAATATATATCTATATATATAATGGGAATAACATAAGACATGGTAAAAGGAGAAGAGTGTTAAACAGTTAATTGATTAAAGTGGCATGTATAAAATGCTCATAGCAATACTCGGGGACGACACCCCATTAACTATTCCATTAATGGCCTTCACCAAATGAATCTAAAAAACTCAACTTCTGAAAAGAAAAGGAAAGGATTTCTAATTGTCCATTAGACGGGAATGAAAATGTGGAACGAAAAGGACAGCTATGGATAGATTCGTGGTCCTTTAATATAAGGATACGGGGAAGAATTTATGAGAGGATTTAGAGGGCGGTATTCTCTTTGGGGCCAATTCCTCTTTTGAACGCCTTCTATCATACTTCTTACTTATCAAAAGAACAAAAAAGAGGCTACATTTTGCCCCCAATAATTTCAATGATCCATATGTTTCATAAAGGCATTTCCTTTTTTCCAAATGTTTCTCTCTTTCATGATTTTTAGTTCTATTCTTCATCTTATTTTTGAATTATGTGTTTTTTTAGACATTTGTCTTATTTTTTTCATTGTCTTTAAATGTTAAATAAAAATGTTCCCCTGATCCAATCAAAATGGATGTGCAATGTGTGTTGGTGCTACATATGACAAACAAAAGATAGTGAAAAAAAGATTGGCAAAAAAGATAACTTAACAATGAAACACAAAGATTTGCATGGTCCTAGAGCAATAGGTTACACATATACATACAAATGCTCAAGAAACTTCAGTTGTAAAAAGTTTTGAGGACCATAAGAGCACTAATTTTGTTAAAACTAACCAAAAGAAGGCCATATAGAGTAGAAACATAAAACAACGAACCCTCAAATCATTTGTTTAAAACCCATCAACCAGGCTCAAGAGACCTTCCTTCTCAATGTCCGGAGCTCACTGCTACTCCCAGTTTGCTGCTCTAAAAGAAATAGTAGCAGAAGGAAATCTCAACAGGAGCCCAATAGAGCTGCTCTCAGATTCTCGTCCACTAAAATGTGCTCCTAGTCCTTAATTATCTTACCACTACTAGTTCCTTTTGTATAAATCTAGAATTGATTGTCTTGTAGGCCGAAGAACAAAATATATTGTTTCTTCAAGAAAAAAAAAATGGAAGATAAAAATACTCCAACAATATGAAAATTCCGAGACAATAGTCCAAAGGAAATTCTAAAATTTTATAATTTTCAATTTGAATATCATATGAACTACGTGATTTAACTCGAGATCCAAAATATAAACCGATAATATAACAATTTAGAGACGAATTCCAATAGAAATCTAAACCAACACTGTCCTAGATTGTATGGTCTCCCCTATCTGAAAAAGGGAGGTCGAGTGTTGATCTTGGCTAGGGCCAATTGTTGGTTTATGTGTTCGGTTAAACTTTCGCAACAAAATAAAAACCTGAGATCCCGAACTAAGAATGTGAATATTTGATCAACCATGACTAACCCCAATTCAGGGTGTAAAACTCTATAATTAGAGTAACCAAGTAAACAACACCATACTCAACAACTTAAACCCTTAAATCTAAGTCTATAATTAGAATAACCTAGTAAACAACATACAACAACTTAAACACTTACATCTAGATCAAATTAGTGATACCCACATCAACAACATATAATTAGTCATCCCAGAGACCCATGTACCAAAGTATCAGATCAACTTATATATATATATATATATATGGTTTGCATATACATAATTGATTTCTTCTTTGTTCATTACCGTTGAGGGTAAAAAAAATACAGATAGCAGTGAAGTATATCAGCAACCTAAACAAGCACAAATAAAGCGAAATTGAAGTAGCATAAAATCTGATGAAAAAATTGCGACCTTGGATTGAAGATCTAATCCAATAATAAACTGATTGTACTAAGCAAGATATGATATCATACATAAAATCAGAAATAGATACAAGAACACGATCTAGCTATATGTACATATATCCATCTGCATATATAGATATATGTATATCTAGAGAGAGAGAGAGAGATCAACGGACCTATAGAAGTAGTGTTTGGTCTATGGAATTCAGAGAGATTGAGATTTTTTTGTGTCCTTAGAGACTCAGATTTGAAGCAGAAGCTTAATAATCGATAAATTGTCGAGGATTCTGAAATGACAAATGTACCCCTAATTAATAACCGATTATTAATATATTCGTAAAAATAATAGATATCTTTTAATTTGCATTATTAGCTATTTTTTTTAATTAAAATTTGAAAAATACCCTCATCCTGTTGTTTACTTAACTTTTATGCCCTCACTCTTCTTTTAATATTAATCTTTCATCTCTCTCTAATATTTCAGTCAAATTTGTACATATATTCAGGCACCTAGGAAATTTTTTTAAATGAATAAAATAAAGTTAACCATTTATCATTCTTGTTGTAAATCACTTTGTACCACCTCGTATATGATATGACAATTTAAAAAACATAACATGATTAATGTTTAGGAATTTGGGTAGACAGCTGGCAAACAAATTTGTCTACCCAAATTACACAAATTAAATTTCTACATTTATTAATTTATTTGTTTCTAATTTCACTTTCAAAGACACATCCCCTAAAAAAAATCCCGAATTTGTCACTGCTTGTCACTATAAGAATAATGAATAAAATTATTTATTGCATTGTGTTATTAATAACAAAAAATAAGTGATTATGTACTTTAATTTCTTCGAAGAGACTACCATTGTTATTGTTACTATGCTGTCTTTGCTATAAGTAATAACATTTTAAGAAGAATATGTAAAATTGTATACAATAAATTTAACAAAATACTAGTCCTTTTTTAACTTCGAATGTTGGGACTTCAAAATGTGTAATTGACAATGAGGTTTGAGTGAATATTTATTTCTACTATACTATCTCACCTGGAACTTAACCATATGGTATCGAAGTCCAAATTTGATTACTCATTCAAATTAAATATATATATATATATATATATATATATATCAGTGCATGCATAAATTTGATAAAATCTTTTTTTTCTGCTATACTAAAATTCTGTTTGAATTGGTTTTTAAAAATTTGTTTTTAGCTTCTTGCATAGAAAAATTGTTTTGAATAGTGTTTGACAAAAAATTTAAAAGAATTTCAGGACCTTGGAAGAACGTTTAGAAGAAGTTAGGGGGTACCGGCTTCTCAAAACGACTTTTATTTTTCTTTTTCTTTTGAAAAAAGCCAAAAACAAAAGTTATGTTAAACAGTCTAAACTTAAGTCCTAATTACAAATACCTATCTCATTAGTCCTAAGAAATAACCACTCATAAATTCCATAAATAATCATAACCCATCCCTAACTATATGGTACAAACATACACAAAACCATATTACTAATTGATTTTGTAAGAAGCTCCATGACTTAGTTCTTTCTTGATCAACTTCAAGATGTCTGAAACCTGTAAAAGAACAAGAAAGCCACAACCCACTTAGAACCATGGCATGCCTTGAAGAAAATGAAAGAAAAATTGCAAATGCAAGGGACATTACTACTAGAAAAATCACCATATATACACACTTATATATATTGCAGAAATATTGACATTGCTCACCCGAAAATAGCGCGACAATATTGGTGAATGTTGATCCAGTATCAAGTGTACCTTCTCCAGTAGCCCTAGAAGTGCTTCCACTTGATCACCAAGCAAATCCACCTATGTCCCAACACAAAGACTAGTAGTGTTTTCATGTGTAAAATTGCTTTCTTCTTTTAACTTGATGAAATTAATGTGAATTTTACTATATAATTATATGTAATATACTAATCTATTTAACTAGATGAAATATGAAACTGATCTCCATTTCCAAACCTCAGTTTCAGCTAGTTGAAGATTCTGACATCTCCTCACGAAAGCCTCCCGGTAAATTAATTCCCTTTTTCTCAGTAATGGCACAGCTTGAACTATCTGACATACTTGATTCTTCATTTTTTCCAATCTGAAAGATTTTAAAATCGATTATTCCCCATTTAAATTTATTTTCGAAACAAAAAAAATGAATCAGAACTCCATCTAATATAGCAAAACTTAGGAATATGATTATGGCATTAGAGTTTAAGCCAAAGCTAATGAAAGAATTAGACCATATTTGGATTGGTTTTTCAAACGATGCTTTTGGCTTTCTGGAGCGAAAAGCTGTTTTGAATGGTGTTTTAAAGAAGTTAGGGATACTAGCTTCTCAAAACAGCTTTTGCTTCTCTTTTTCTTCTGCGAAAAGCCAGAAGCAGAAACTATGCCAAACAGGTAAACAATTAGAACACAAAATTTCATAAAAAAATATATTACCTCAAATAATGTATTGATAATTTTTCTTGTACCATGTGATCAAAGTCCAAAACTACTTTTGAGAATCCAAGAGGAAATGGGAATATTGCAGAAGCTGATGGATTTTTTTTGCCATCTGAAATGCCCATATTTGGATTGATCTTGTTGTCAACATTTTTCAAGTCACCAACTGATATGCCTAAACTACATCCCAAGTCTTTCATTACTGTCTTGCTCTTGATCAACTGTTGTAGAGCCTTCTCTATTTTGCCACTCACTGAACTGAAAGTGCTCACCTCCTCTTTCAACAACCATTCAATCGTGGCGCGCTCTTCACATTCCATGCCCTCAAGCTCATGCTGTGCATTGTGTTCCTTTATTTCAGAAATCGCGCTTCGCATCAAATCCTCCTCCACTTCAAAACATCGCAACAAAGAATTTATGCCAACCCTTTTATCGTCGTCCATGGATTGACGTTCCCTCAGAAAGATATTAGCATCTTTCACAGCCTCAACGACGACAAACTGATATATCTCTTCTCTGATAAGATGTTCCATTTCTCTATGGAACATCAAATCTTCATTTTGCTTCAATGAACTTTTTTTCATGGTAGTTTCTGATAAATTGCTAGCACATTTGATATTGCCTATAAAAGATGCAAAATTGATGGGGCTTTCAGCATTTTTGGCTCTCTCTTCAGAGCCCTTTAGTATGTACCACTCATTGATCATTTCTCTGAATAGAAGTAAAAATATATCATCTCTTATCATGTTCATAGTGTCATAGTCACATAGCTCAAGGTATGAGTCTCTCATCAAACCTTTCAACAGAGTTATGTAAGTCTCTTCCATAATCATTGTTTGCAAATGCAAATCATCTAATCCATGACTAACCATAACATTTTCTCTTTTTTCACAAACACTTGTTGGAGTACAAGCACTCATTTCCATTTCACCTGCAAAATCATTTTTCGATTTCTTTTTTTCGCGAGAAATATAATTCTCATAAAGACCTTTCCGGTTACCAATCACAGCGTTCCATTGAACAACATTGTCTAGTCTTTGAATCACTTCTTGTATCCTTCTTTCAAGGCCATTAGGGTCCTTGTCTCTCTTGCCAGATAGCCCTTTTTCTCGAAGTATTTCTCTCTTCAGCCAATGCAACTCCTCGCACTGTTTCCTTATAATCGACTCGTGATTTTTTACCATTTTTGCAACATAATGGCTTCTCTCCTCTGCTGAATCCTCCACATTGTGATCCTCCATGTAATCTACGTCCGGTAGAGGCTCACTATTAGCTCGTTGTATACGTGGTGGAAGGCCAGCACTATCGTTCCCTTTCGCCTTTTTCACTTGAACCTCATTGTGACCTAACAGAGCCTCAAGTTCACGACGCAAACTTGTCATTTCGTTGATCAATGCAGGCCAATGCACACTATCCAACAAGCCAACAGGGCCATGATTAGCCCTCTTGCTCAATTCTCCTTCGAAATTCTGCTGAAAATCGCCCATGAAGCCTCTGATCAAGATCGAGATTGTGTCCTTTTCGATAGTGCACCTCCATTGCTTCTCCAAGGGAAGGACCTCAGCTTTTTGCATTGTTTCAAAGGCAAGATCCAATGTTCCTTTCAAAATGTCTATGTCAGAGCTCACTCTTTCGATCACCATGTTCTGTTCCGGCCTCAACGACACATTTAGGGACTCAACTTCAAAACCATCATCCCCATTCGCCTCCATGTCCTTATTCTCATGATCAGGCCTCCAACTAGATGGCGCGAAACTCCATTTTCGCATATCATTCGTCAGATTCATTCGCTCGTCCTCAAGCTTTTGCTTGATGTTCCAAACCTGTTGATCCACACTAAACTTCAATTCACCAATATCTCCATCTTTATCTTCATTCCCACTTGCTTGTTTGGCCTCGAAAACCTCTTGAACACCCTCATTGTTTCGTTTTTCGTCTACAATATCAACACCTAAAGAAACCAACCCTCTTTCTTTCACATCCAATGCTTGCCTTAGCTTGAACTCATTCTCCAATCTCTCCTTCAACTCTTCATCTTTTCTGACGATCGCGAGCTCAGTGTCGTTGAGGCGTCCGCGAAGCCTGTCTTTGATTTCCATGAGGTCTGAGAGGATTTCATGGCTGTTTTCAAGAATGTAGCTGTCTGTTTCTTCTTGAACCAGCTTGAGACTACCCTCTAGTTGAATTATAGCTAATTCATAGAATTTTGATTTCTCATTTAAGCGCTCAATAGGGCCATCTTTGGATTTGAGTCTTTCATGTGCCTTGTCCATTGAGGATTTGAGAAGCTTCATCATTATGGAATCAGATCCAAATTTGCAATTCATTTCACCAAAAATCTCATTCATTTTTTTTTTTCCTTCTCAAAAATATGAATTGAAACAAATGTATCACACCTATTGATGAATTGCGTAAAAGTCTATCAGATTATATGATTTGATTTTACCAATTTGAATGCATTACAAGGACCATCTACCATGTCTTTCTCTCCCATGAATTCAGTTAAAAGGACTATGTAAGTTGCTTTAGTTAGGGATTTTTCTTGGAACAAGTCAAGAGTGCAAAAATTGACAAGTGGCATGCACTTATAACATTTTGACATAATAGTTGGCTAAATAGTTGCATTGCAAGAAAATATAACCTCATGAGATCTCATCTTTAAATAAATAAATAAAAACTAGAGTGAAGTATTATATCAATTCCATTGAATTTGATTAACATTGAAAAAATAAAGATATTAATTCTTGGTTCAATTTTTTTAAAATAATTTTCAGAAAACTCAGTTAAAAAAATCTATTTTCAGCGAACTCATTTTCATTATTTTCGAAAAAATATTTTTTATTTTAAAATTCTAAAAAACAGTTTCCACAAATACAAACCAAACAACAACTAAGCTAAGCATTTGAGTTGATCTTTAGAAAGATCCCATCTTTTGTTTCTACTCATACAATGCACCATGACTAAAATAATTTCTTGCTCATATTTACTTCAATATCATAGTGATATGGTTTGTCCAAACAAAATTAAATTGATGACCATACTGATATGCTTGATGTCAATCCAATTCAGACAAGGTATATTAGGGGATACATGAACTCTAATTATTGTTTCCAGCTTACAAAAAAGAATTTACAATATTATGCATAATTCACTATTGATGCTAATAATTTTGTATAACCAATTGGTAAGTACATCTTGCAGAATTAGCAAATTAGTTGAATGTCTAGTTACTTTTGGCATTTGATTAATCAAGTTTTTGTCAAGTTCATTGGATTTCATGAAATTGGTGGAATCCTAACCTAAAAGGCTATTTAAAACAAGGATAGAATAAATTCATTAAAAAGAAATCTTTCTCCTCTTTAGAGTAAAGTATTTTTTTTATAACCGTGATGTACGGACCAGCTTACACTCACCTCGACTAATTCACGGGTGTAATTGTATTTTTTCTTTAGAGTGAAGTTAATTAAAATATTTATAATGCGTGAAAAAAAAATTCTTAGTAACTATCATTTTTATTAAAAATATATATTATTCATTAGCAACTCATTGAAATAATATATTTCAACCACAAAAAGAAGAATTGGTTTGCAATGAGTGAAACTTATCTATCAATAAGGATAATACTTGTGTATTGTTCCGTGAGGACGAAGTTGGTTCCCGCTGATATGATTCAATATAATTTGAATACGTAACAAAAAAAAATTATAAAAATGAATTGACACTAATTTATTTATTGTTATGAATTTTATATCTATCTTTCTCTTTTAAAAAGATTTAGTCATTTATTTAAATTGTATTAGAATACATTAACGGTAGGACCAACTTTGTCATGACGGTAAATGATTCAAGTATTGTCCTAAAGAAATTACTATTCTATCAAGCATTATCAAATACCCAACACCCCTCTTTCATTAACATTGTTTGACATGAGCAAGTAAGGACACCACATTACCCAAGGCTTGGGTTAAATATTAATTACTACTCTCAATTTAATGTTCACTTTCATATTTTTGTTTCAAAATAAGTGTCCAATTTTAAAATTTTAAAATATTTTATTTTATCAATTTATCAATTTAACCTTCGTACATTAAAATAATAAAAATAATAAAAATTCACACTACAAACCATCATATCATCATGAACCCCACTATAAATAAGATTAGCAATTCTTATACTACACATATAATAAAAAATATTAAAATTCATTCACTTAAAAATTTAAAATTTTCAAAATGGACACTTGCATGTTTGGCAACATAGAGTTAAGCCAAAATTTTGGGTTTGGTTTGAAAATTTTGCTCCACTCCATGTTTAGCAAATGGTGTGGAAATTTGGAGTAGACACTGTAGCAATTCCATGGTGCAACTTTTGTGAAGGATTGAGCCAAAATTTGGAACCATCATTTTTTATGGTTCATGGTTTTGGTTTTGGTACCAACACTGTAGCAAATTCATTTTTGATATTAATAAATTTCAAAAAATTAAATATTCTGAAAATTTTAATATATTAATATATTATAATATTAATATATTAAAAAATATTAAAATTAATATATTTGAATATTATAATATTAATATATTAATATTAATATTTATTAATAAATAAAATGTGAAACCCATATATTAATATATTTTAATATATATTAATAAATAAAATGTGAAACCCATATATTAATATTAATATTTATTAATAAATAAAATATGAAACTCATATATTAATATATTAATATTAATATATTTTAATATATTAATATTATAATATTAATATACTTTAAAATATATTTTAATATTTTAATATATTAATATTAATATTTATTAATATATTAATATTCAGAATTTCAACCCATACCAACTCTACCAAACATGGTTTGGTTTTTCAGCATCACTTTTTCTCACACTAAAACCTTCTGCACCAAACATGATTTGGAACCAAAATAAAACCACACCAACTCCAACTAACCCAACTCCAACCAAACCAAAATCAAAAACCAACTCCACACCGTCTACCAAACAAGCATATAAATTAAAATGGGAGAGAGGGAGTAGAATTTAAACTTTCTTTCATAGACATTGTTTGACTTGAGAAAACAATGATCCCAGGACTATAAGGTAAACTATTAAAATTCCTCCTATTGACATGCAAAAATAAAGTGATAAATAGGCATTGTTTTACATGACCACATGATCCCAAAAATAAAATAAGCAATTATTTGTAATTAAAAATTGCATCTTATCTTGTATAGGACTGACCAAGGAAAGGACAAGACATCTGCTGAAACTGCCACGATTCATGTGATTCACATTATTTTGCTCTGGCCCCCCATAAAATTGCAATGTACTTATTCCAGAACTAGTTGTGTGTAGTTCAGATTTTAACATCACATTTATCCTCAAAAGACTTTTAACATTTCTTTTACGGGTAATTTGCAGTGACAACCCTGATGATTATTAGGTCAATCTAACCTAGTTTCGTTCAACACTGGCATTCTTTAAGTTTTAAAAAGACTTTATGTGATATTCTTTTGAACCGGGTTTGCCTTTATTCTAAATAGAATTAATTTCAATAAAATCTCCTCCACTATTGAATTTAATTAACTAATCCATGTATTATTAAATTTTAATCACATTGCCCCCCACCCTCAAATAATATATTTATAAAATTCAAAAAATATATATAAAAATAAAAAATATATATATCAAATTCGAAAAACAAATATATATATATATAAATTCAAAAATAATATATTAAATTTCAAAAAATATATCAACTTCAAAAACAAAAATATAAAATTCAAAAAAAAAATATAAAATTAAAAAATATTATATAAAATTTAAAACAAGTATATAACATTCAAAAAATATATAAAATTCGAAAATATCATATAACTTTCTAAAACATCAAATAAATTTTGAAAACGTCATATAAATTTCAAAATATATATATATATATATAATTTTAAAAAATATATATATATTTTTTGGAAATATATATAAAAAAGACCACTAATTATTGGTAGATATATTTTTTGAAATTTATATATATATTTTGAAATTTTATATATTTTTTCTAAATTTATATTTTTTTCAATTTATATATTTTTTCCGAATTTTATATATATTTTTTTGAATTATATATATATGCTAAATTTATTTATTTTTTTGAATTTTATATATATTTTTCGATTTTTATATATTTGTTTGGAATTGACTTAAACCTCAGGAGGTGTTACTATTATTTTTTAAAAAAATTCAAAAATATCATATAACCTTCGAAAACATCATATAAATTTTGAAATATATATATATTTTTGCAATATATATATAATTTGAAAAATATATATATAAAAAAAGACCACTAATTGTTGTTGTTGGTTAGTAGTTTGATTCACTTCATTAGAAAAAATATAATATTTTACCAATATATATATTTGTTTCTAAATTTATTTATTTTTTCACATTTTTTTCAAAATATATATATTTTAAAATTTATATATATTTTTTTGAATTTATATATTTTTTCTGAATTATATAAATATATTTTTGAATTTTATATATATATTTAAATTTTATATATTTTTTGAATGTTATATATTTGTTTTGAATTTTATATAATATTTTTGAATTTTATATTTTTGTTTTTGAATTTTATATATTTTTTGAAATTTAATATATTGTTTTCAAATTTATATATTTTTTGAATTTTATATATATCTTTTGAAATTTATATATATATTGTTTGAGGGTGAGGGTAATGTGATCGAAATTGAAAAATATATGAGGCAATCCGAATATAGGAGGGGTTAGTTGATTAAATTCAATAGTAAAGGGGGATTTATTGAAATTAACCCTTTTTATAATAAGGGTAATCCTGACTTTTCACGGCTCAAAGGGATATCACTGTAAAAAATTTTAAAGTTCAGGAGGTGTCATTATAAATTTGTGCGTTGACCGAAGGTTAGATGAAATTAATCTAAACCTTAAGGGTGTCACTGCAAAGTCTAAACCTTAAGGGTGTCACTGCAAATTACCCTTTACAATATCAAATTTTCAATATAGCAATCACACATATAATCTTAATACAATTACATATGCTCACATAACATCTTTGACAAATTACATTTCTTATTCTCTAAATTTAATTTTATTCAACTAGGCTTTTCTCTACCAAAGTAAAAAAAGGTGTCTCCACATGGATTTTCTTCACCTTTTTTTTTTCTCTTTGGACTCAAATTGGTAACATAATTAAAAAGCCAATACTTTTCTTGTTTGGGAATTTGATTAATAGTTAAAAACACTATAAACTGTTGAAAATTATATTTAAATTTAAATGAGGTGCCTCATTAATGATGATCATTAAATGATGACTCTATCATGTTCCAATTGGTTAGACAAAAAGATTTGAACGCAATAAAATCACAAGATTTAACAATTTTGAAATTTTTTCATGTTTTTCAAATTTATAATATGTTACCTTTTACAGTACTAGTTAATTTCCGACTTTCATCCAAATAAAAACGAACCTAAATTAAAAATAAATAAATAAAATTACAAAACTAAAACCCAAGCATTTCAAACAAAACCCCATTTTTCAGTTTGCACTTACATATATATAGATATATATATCATAAAGTTGAATATCTAAGAACCACCACCTGCGGAGGCGCGTTCAGCCCTGGTCCTGAGCCACTCCACCACCTCCCCAAACACCAACTCCACACTCTCCTCCGGCTCCCCCACCAGCTGGTGCCACATCCCCGGATACACCTTCAACGTCTTATCCTCACTTTTCGCGCGTCGATACAGCTCCTCCACGCACGCCGGATCGCATACCACGTCCTCGCCGCCGTGCACCACCAGGAACGGCACGTCCACCTCCTCCATCCTCGCCTGCACCTCCCTGCATATCCTTATCAGTTCACGCGCCGTCGCCGCGCGTGGCCTCGCCACCGTCCGCCTCGGACTCGCCACTGCTAGCTTCCTCTTCCACTCCACCTTGAACGAGACGCCCGGGATCGATCCGCGCGTCGGAACCACCTGCCACGTCGGCACCAGCGCCGCCACCACCGAGAGGAAGTGCTCCAGCGGCCACGGCGGCTTGAACTTGTCGCTGATCCCGCACATCGCGCCGTTTAGGACAACGCCGTCGTAGCGCCGCCCTCCGCGGCGGAGCGTGATGAGGAGCGCGATCGCGCCGCCGAGGGACTCGGAGTAGAGGAAGGAGGGGAGATTTGGCGGGAAGCGGGAGCGGAAGGAGTCGAAGAAGGCGATGCAGTCGTCGACGACGGAGTTGACGTCGGGGATGTGGACGGAGAGGCCGTCGGAGAAGCCGTGGCCCTGGTGGTCGATGGCGCAGACGGCGAAGCCGGCCTTGGCGATGTGGACGGCGGTGAGCTGGAGGAACCAGCTGGACTCGCCGGTGTAGCCATGGACGAAGGCGACGGTGGCGGCGATCTCCGCCGGAGGGAGTGGGGTCCACCACTGGGTGAAGAGCTTGAGGCCGCGAGAGTTGGTGATGAACTCGGACGAGTGACTCACTGAGTGGCGGGTGTAGAACTCGTCGGGAGTGAGTGAGCCGAAGGGGCTCGTTTCGTTTGCCTCCGCCACAGGGTGCACCATTTCGCTATAAACCTATAGATACAAAATATAGATATATAGATACAGAGTTTTATAGAGAGAGATGTGTGGGTTTAAGTAGAGTGAGAATTGAATGGTGACCGTTTGATTTATGACTCATATGGTACCATTGGAACTTATTAAGGGAAATGATGATAGTAAGCATGGTTGTACTGATTTTTATATTTGATAGGACACGTGTACGGTGTGATGATGGCTTTGATCTTGGAGGGGTATGAGGTGCATTTAAGAGGAGGAAAGAAATGGCGTTGGCACAGGCCAACTAACCCTTTCTTGTTTTCATCGTGAGTTTTTTACTTTATATACATATATGGTATATCTATATATATATTGAATATATGGTGATAATTTAAGATTGAGATAAATAATTACTAGAAGAGTGATTTTATTCCTTTAAATGTTGATAAGAATATTTCAGTTTTTTATTTTACAATTATACATGAAATCTTATGCTAAATAACAGACTATTTATTAATGTTTAGAATGAACTGTACATTTTCCATAAGGCCTTCTCAGTTTTTCTTTTCCCGACCTTCTTAATTTTGCTAACTATCGTATTTTTGTTTTATTTATTCAAAATAATTTGAAACATTTCAAATAAGTAATTATTTAAGCCATTAACAAGAGTACTATGAAAAACTTTTTCAAATTTTGAAAAGGATTAGGGAATGTTTACTAACTGTTTTTGCTTTCTGTTTCTAATTCCTGAAAAAGCAGCTTTCTGTTTTTAATTCTTGAAAAAACAGAATCAAATTCTGTTTCCTGTAGGAGAAACAAAAATTAAATTTATGTTTACTAATTTTTCAAAAACAAAGATTAAAACTATGTTTATTAAAACAATGTTCAACAAAAGAATTACAATTTTTCTTTTTCACAAACATTTAAACTATTTTGAAAAAATATTAAGCTACATTTTCCAAATTTTATTTTATTTTATTTATTTATCATTTAAGTAATTAATTAATTTTATTTATTATTATTTTTATTTTATTTTATTTATGAATAATATTGTTTTATCAATTTTTATTTTATTAATTTTTCATTTTTATTAATTATCTATTCATTTGTTTTTATTTATTTATCAATCAATTAATTAATTAATTATCTTTATTTTTTTATTTTTTTATTTTTTTTATTTTTTATTTTTTATTAATTTTATTTTTAATCACTTTTTTTATTCATTTTAGTTATTTATTATTTATTTTACTTATTTTATTTTGTTTATTAATATATTATTTTTTATTAATTATCTATTCATTTTATTTTATTTCTGATTATATTTATTTATTTATTTTAATTTAAATAATATTTTATGTAATTATTATTTTTTATTTTATATTTTATTTATTATTATAATTTATTTATTATTGATTTAATATTTCTTATTCTTTTTATTATTGATGATTATGATGAGTTTGAGGAAACAAAAAGAGAAAACACCTTTGTTTTTGTTTCCTCTTTCCTTTGTAATGAGAGGAAACGTTTTCTCAACTCAAAAAATATAAACAAATTAAAAAACGTGTTTTTCATATTATTTTCAAATTTTAGGAAACAGAAACAGTTAGTAAACAAGCCCTTAATAACTTCCACCAAATTTTCAACCTTAAACCATGATATGAAATAACTGAAATAAGTATAAATCAATATTTCAAACTACAAAGGGGCTGTTTGGTACGTTGTGTTTGTGTTTGTATTTTTTGTTGAAAAAAACATAAAACACATTTCTTGTTTTTGTGTTTTTTCATCCGAGAACAAAAGTATGTTTGGTACGGATGTTTTTTTTTGTGAAAATTAAAAAATCAAAAATCAAAAAATATGTTTAGCATAGCCCTGTTTTTCATAAATTTACATAACAAAAACATATTTGGTGACTTAAAATGTCTTTTTTTTAAAATACAAAAATTAATGATGACAAATCTTTGGCAATTGAAAGACACTTATGTACCAAATGTCTTCTGTGAGAAGTTGGTATTGTTTCTCATGAGCACATTGGAAATGAAAAAATTTCGGCAACACCTACCCATAAAAATGACAAGTCCAATTTTTTTTTTCACCTGATAGCAAGAATTATCACAAGACATAACTAAAAAATAACTCAATTTCAAAGGCTTCCAATATCACAAGACATATCCAAGACATTGTCCTCCAACATATATTACATGATGAAAATTCAATAATATTTTGCAGTCATCCAATGTAAAAGCATATATGAATATAGTTATTACATGCCCGAATGAAAAAAACAGTAAATGAAATATCATTAGTCAATTATAATAACAATAACCACAAGAAGCATGATAAAACACATAAGTATGAACAAGCGGCTTAGACAAATACAACCACCATATATAATGTACTTATGTCGATGTTGTTCATGTTGAATAACAACAACTACATTGTCCAAATCATTGTCCTCATGATGTTCAATTCCTTGAAAATCCGCTGTGACGTCATCCAATCATATAAAACTTTTATAGTGTTTTTACAATTTCAAAACATACAAAGTAATTATGATTACTTCCAATCAACTATTTTGTTAATCCCTGCGTATTAAAAATTATACCTTCCATTCTGGACATCTATAAAAGTAGCGTCCCTCGTTTTGTATTGTCTCGGCCCAATAAAGAATCATAGGACCCTTGCCACCGTGCCACGATAACATTGAGGGTCATGTCCCAAATCCTGATACATTTCTATTTTCAAATCACAAAGTAGCAATACTAAGTTAGAAAATAGTAGAATTGTGAAAATATTAGCTATTACAGTTATCCATAACTTAGATAATATAAGTTATTACAGTCATCCAAATTAAAGATAAAAAAGCCATAACACATACACCTAAACAATTATTCAACATGACATAAATAAAACATTTATCGTTCAGCCAAAATTTTGTTAGTTATTGCATCACAAATCTCATTCATTGTACCCCCCATAGGCGTAACACTTTCAGGTGCATCATTGTCGTCTCCATCATCATCCCCATTCCCTTCACTCGAGGTCTCACCCACTATACCGTCAAATATAACATTTGTTTGTCCATGCATCCTAATGAAGTTGTGCAGTGCACAACAAACTACTACAATGTTGACCTGTGTAGGAAACTTGTAGCAAGGCATCTACTTAAGTATTAGAAAATGCATATTCAACATGCCAAAACATCTTTCAATCACATTCTGTAATGAAGAATGCTTGAAATTATACAATGATTATGGCGTATGCACTCCAATAGAAACCTTAGTCGTCGTCTCTCTTCGTCAAAACCTAGATTGCGAGAAAGAATCGCATAGGAGAGAAGAATGAAATGAAAGAACCCTAGCCGTCACCTCTCTTCGACACAAATGGAGAGAATAAGAAATGTGTTTTTTGAAACTATTTTCAATTATGTTTTTCATGGTTTTTTAATGATATTTTTTTAAGGGTAAAGTGTTTAAGTTATACAGTACCAAAAACCTCAAAAAATGCCAAATCCATGTTTCTTCAAATGACCTAAAATTGGGTATGTGTTTTTTTACTGTTTACTAACCATTTGGGCCCAAAACACTTAACCAAACAAGCTTTTTAAACCAAAAAACATAAACAAAAACAAAAGTATGGCTACCAAACAGGCCCTAAACAACGGAGAATAAAACAACTAGAAAAGATCATTTTTATGAGAAAGAATTAGTTCAAAATATTACGGTAAAAGAACGCTAGACCTGAATTTTGGTGAAGGGTTCTAAGAGACAAAGTAGTTCGATTCGTTCCGAAATCTGATGCGGTGCTGTTGTGAACTGGACGGAAAATATCAGACGAAATGCAAACAGATGATGAAAATCAAATGATGCATTTACTATAATGAGTGGGAGATCCGTAGAGAGTCATAGAAGAGTTTCAATCTATATATATCTCTTTTTTCTTCCTATCCACTCTAAGTCAGCTACTCTCTCTATCAAGTTAGGAAAATGTCTTATTCTATTTTTTCTAACCTTTATTATTGATAGTAAAACACATCTCATTTCTTATTCACTCAGCTTAAGTCTTTACCAAAGCTCCATATGTCAATCGCCCATGTTATGGATCATTATAGCAACCAATAAATAATATTTTCATCCCGCTCCAACACATGGTATGATATTGTCCACTTTGGTCCAGCCTACACTATTTTATTTTCGGGCTTCCCCCCATTAAATTGGAGGCACACATGCACATATAAACGCATCACCATCTTTATACTCGACGATGTGGGACATCACAATCACCTCCCTCTTGGGACTCAACTTCCTTGTTGTCGTAATCCCATGGACTTGTGCATGCTCCCACACTTCTCGCGCAGGCTTTGACTCTAATATCATCTGTAACAATTTGTTCCAACACGTGGTATAATATTATCCGTTTTGGGCCTAGCCCTCACGGTTTTGTTCTTAGGCTCACCCCTAAAAGATCTCATACCAATTGGAGACGCACATGCACATACAAGCACATCAGTGACATCACCATTTCTATACCCGAACGAATGTGGGATATCATGCATGTTCCATCAAATCTCTTCATAATTTGAAGACATTTTGAGTTGTCCATGCATCATGACTACAGAGTGAATCAGTGACTGTGACTATATCCGGATCGTCATACAACATATTGTTCCCTAATTAGTCACGATGTATGCACCCACTGCAAAAGATTGTGCATACTTGTGAGAGAAACCCCTCAATATAACGCTACATAATGGGATGTTGCGAGCTAATTTTGAGCTCACCATCCATATTTGTTGCTCAACTCATTGAGTTATGCTCCCACATAGATAAACTATTCAGTTGGCCCAATGATAAACCCGAAATACTTGTATAATGGTGGTAGAGTTCACTATATCGTGTCGCTTAACTCCCATTGAATTAAAATATTATAAAGACCCAATGATCACTATATGATACTTGTATGGTCCATTTAAGTTCGCCGAGTCATGTCACTTAGCTACAACCTAAATAATGAGTTAGGGGTCCTACCCGCTAGCATTAAACAATGACATGTTTTACTCGTATACCTCCTGGTTTAAACTTTTCTCCTTCCACATGTATCAATGATGAGTCATTATTTTGATGAATCATTTCTTCAAACATAAATGATACACACTTATCTGATTATATTGTATAAGACATATATATATATATATATTGTAATATTATGAGAAATGAATATAAATTTTAAATTAAAATAAAAGGTCCAAACCGAACACCCATGAGCCCTCTCTAAGATAAGAGCAATAGAGCACTTACGTGCCAATTTTTTTTACAAAATATACTCATACATATGCATGGGTGTGTATATATCACCAAGGCAAAATTCGTACCGAAAACACTTAACTATGTTGAAAAACTACTTAGGGCGTGCTTGGTATGCATTTTTGTGTTCTGAAAAACTACACATTACTTGGTTAAATTTTGAAAAAATTCTTATCGGATAACTTAGTCATAAAAATGTCCGTGTTTCACTTTTCAGAAAATTATTTTTTGTTGTTCTTGAAAAATAATTTTTTATTCTCGAAATTCTCGAGAATAGTTTTTAGAGATGGATACCAAACAGACTCGTATTATCTATGAAGCACGGACACTTCGTCTGAGGATGTCGTAACAGTGTCGGACACGACTTGGACATGACGACATTTTTGGAGTGTTTAAAAATTATTTTTAATTAGACACGTTTAGGATACGATGGGGACACACGTTACACTCAGCATAATATATTTTGAAAATTTAACATATGATTTATTTCAATTCCTTTTAGTTTAAAAAAAAGAAGAGTGAATAAACGAGATTAAATTCTCGAAACCGATCCGAACCAATCTACCTCATTACTATTTGATTTTGTTAGAAAAACGGTTTGGATTGATTTCAAAAATTCTTAATACACTAGTAATATATGTCTTGAAAATTTCTCATGATTCAAACCGATCCGTCCACATCACTTCCAAATCTCTGCCTATCCCACGTCCACAGCAAGTGGGCAACACACCTTATCATGAGATCGACCGCTTCCTAACATCTCCCAACATTCAAGTAACATTAAATGCCACTGTGCATTTCTTCCCTCTGGAATCTCTCCCCCTCTCTCTCACGCACAAACACAAACACAAAACACACACATATACTTATATACACACACTAAATGTGCATTTATATGCGCAGTATATACAGCTCAAAGCCCTAGAAGTCTTCGCTCCATTCAAAGAACCAGAGCCATAGCATAGTACCATCTGAGAGCTCTCAATGTTCCGATCTGAGCTAGCAATCGATCCGATTTGGTTGTATTTCTAGAGAGAGAAAGTTCTAGAGAGATAAAGATGTACAAGAACCAGCTGCAGGAGCTGGCGCAGCGGAGCTGCTTCAATCTGCCCTCCTACACCTCCATCAGAGAAGGCCCCGATCACGCGCCAAGATTCAAGGCCACCGTCAACTTCAACGGCGAGATCTTCGAGTGCCCTAGCTACTGCACGACCCTCCGCCAGGCCGAGCACTCCGCCGCCGAGCTCGCCCTCATCGCCCTCGCCGCCCGTGGTCCCTCCCACTCCCTCGCAGCCAGAGTACTGGTCAGTTCCATTTTCTGCTTCCAGAATTAGGGTTTCGTTTAGCTTATTTCTTTGCTCTGTGACCTAGGTTATAATTAGAATCATGAAATTATGAATCGTATCGAATTTCCCCAAAAATTGATATATGACGATATAAACTTGCTTGACTCCGCACCATAGATTATTGCAATAAGAAAATAGTTATTTATTAGTAGTAATAATATGAAATTCAAATTGGTCAACAAATTGATATGAGACAATCTAAGTTAACTATTTTTTTTAAAATTTTTAAAATTAAAATTTTTTTTTATAGTGGGAAGCAATTGGAATTATCGATTTGTTATTGAAGTCTTGAGGTATAGAATATAAAAAAAGAAGTGGATTAGGGTTTGTATCGGATTTGGTGGTTTGAGCAACTAGGTTAGAGTTGTGTAAGAAGTATAGATAGGGTTGATAATAGAAAGTCTACTTGTTGTTGGTAACTACTATTAAGATATGCTTTAATGATCACCATGATATGACACTACCAGTTGAATTATAAGTAGGAAGGGAAGGAAGCAAACATATCCTACTGTTTGGTTTTTACTTTTAGTTGAGAAGTTTAGGGTGGTGTTTTGGATTTGAAGAGATTAAGGTGAAAGAATTTGACCACTGATGACAGTGCGCAAGTATACTTTGCTATAGTATAATCCATGGTTATGTTAGAGTGTCGAAGTTTAAGCTTTCTAAGGAAATGTTCAAGAGAAATCCTTGAATATAGAGCTTATGGTCTCGAAAGTATTTCAACCCATTTCCAATAGTTCACTAATCGGCCCATCATTGATTCATCGGTTGTGGATAGTAAAACCGCTCGACTCGCAATGTATATATAAATGCCCCTCACAGGATTCTTGTGGTTAATAACAAGTTTACAAAATTGTTGTACCTCATTATTTCCAAAAAAGGAAACTGTTGGTTGGTATTTTTTTTATGAACTATGAAGCCAAATTGTTTCTGTATTTTTGTGGTATAATGCTCAATTATAGACATTATGCTATTCTACTGATTTTGTAATATCTTGAACTAGCAATGAAGTAAACCATGGGATTAAAAACAAAACGATAATAGGCACATGCATGTATATATCTATCTCTGATTCACAAGTCTTTTTTTTTTCTTTCTATTTTATCTACTTTAGACTATTTCTATATCATGAAGAATTGGCCCGCTTGATACTAATACTCCTTGTGTAGCTTAGACTTTTGTTAATTTTTGGAAATTGTAGGTGGCTGAAATTATTCTGCACAATCATACAGAAAATGCTACTTGATTCTAGTAGTTTGATTTAGCAATCTTACTATTAGACTGCTTTTCAGCTGTCATTAGTGACTAGTCCAACTAATCTTTGCAATTGACAGGATGAGACAGGGGTCTACAAGAATCTCTTGCAGGAGGTTTCACAAAGAGTAGGTGCATCTTTGCCCACATATACAACTTTTCGATCAGGCCTTGGGCACCTACCTGTCTTCACCTGCACTGTACAGTTGGCTGGCATCACATTTACTGGTGAACCAGCCAAGAATAAGAAACAAGCTGAAAAGAATGCAGCCATGGCAGCTTGGTCATCTCTGAAACTATGTAAGTCGATTATATTTTATATCTGATGGGCAATTCTTGATATTCATATGAAATATTGGATCACAAACGAGATTATGAAGGAACTGATCCTTCTAATGGAGAAGGAACAATAAATGCCATTCTTTCAAGCATTGCACTGTTATGCCAAATCGTGAACTTGAACACTATTCTGGATATTATCACCAGAATATTGGCAGAACACTGTGAATGAGAGTGGCCTAGAAGATTAAGTGGTTCATTTGAAAATAAAGAAGCATGCATTTTCTTTTTAGATTGTTTAGAATTTCAGCAATATTTTCTTGAAATATTATTTTATCAGAACTGTTTGCAGTGCACATATTAATACTTCAATAACCTAGGAGTTATTGTATATTTTTCTTTTGATAAATCACATGTATGATGAATTGGCAACAGTTTCCATACATAGCGACTATAGTTGACCCTTATTTACTCTATTCACTGTGCACCTTCTCTTACATGTTCCATAGAAATTTAAACTTTTTCTCTTACAATGTAAACATTGGGTATTGTTTTATCAGTGGACTCTTGACTTTATGCATATCCAAGGTCAAGCTTTTGCTGTTGGTGGAACCTCTATGTTTCCTAGACTTGGATATGGGTATGGAAATGCATCCATCCGTGGAATGTGTCAAACCTCCAATCAAATGGACATATGGACACTTCTAAATACTTATATATTTTGATTTTGATTTTATTTTCTGGAGTTTATGTTAACATTCTCTATAAGCATTTCATTCAGTTTGGAGCAATAATAGGATAAAATTGATTTAATGGACGTGTTTTCCGATGCATGTCCAACCAATAGTGTCGGACACAATTCTCATACGTATATATCGTGTGAGTGTGGTTATGTTACATGGACTCTTCTCAAGTAGGTGAAGTACCCTTGTTCGACAGTTTTACATCCCAATGATTCCATCTGGGTATGTTATTACTTCAAACGTGTGAAATGACTATTTTGACTACTATATTTCACAAAACAGTATTGTACTCTTAAAAATAAAATGAAAACATTATATAAAGTGATATTTAGCCGTGTCCGTATATCCTTTGACACGTCCAACACCCAAATACATATCCATGTCCGAGACACATACCCAAGTCCATGCAACATAGGTGTGCGGTACTTTTGAAGAGTCCATGTAGCATAGCATGTGAGCATATAACTGTTATATTAATGCAGGTGAAAAAACTTGCTCCAGAGAAAGGAAAGCTTGTCGGCCACCCGTCATTAATTAGCCCCTGTCCAGATTTCTTACTGGTGGCTGATGAGCTTTCCTAGAACACAATGCGAAGCGATATTGAGTTCCTTGCTACTTTGGATCTATCCTGTTTCTATACAACCGATCTTCTGTCCGGAGAAAGCATTCATCTTTTACTTATGCCACACCTTCAACTCATACATTCACCCATATCTGGTACTTCTGCCTTTTTCCATACCAGGCAATGTGCACTTGTGTATCTTAGCCAGACCGTTAATTTTGATGAAACGCAGAGCTGGTATGATGTATCGGGATGTTGTCAGCCTTGTAACATGGTGTTATTGCGGACAGTCTTAGTTCTTTTAAAAAATGGTGGCTTTCATGATATATCACCACCACCCATGATGCAAATCCTAAAATCCTAACCATGCTTTAGGTTTTGCAATCAACATTCTTGGAGTTCCTTGCTTGCATTGGTTCAATAAAATGGACTTGTGAGTTGAGCTGCCCATTGCGATCAAAACCTCCGACGCCATACAGATAAAAACAGTTGATGTCACATGGTTTTCTTCTAATTTTCTCCATTCATTTCATGCTTTCCCTCAAATGTTTTATTTATTATATAAATAGGAATTATCTAACCTGACCCCAAAAGAGAGAGTCATTTGGGTTACCTTTGTTTTAAGTCTCTCTCTTTGAGCAAACTTCATCCTTACATATGTAATTTTTCTAGCTCTAAAGTCTTTGCCTTCCTATTTAATGAGACCGCTTATTGTTGTCGGAGATCACCTTCTGATTAATGAGTTGATTTATATGTGTGCGCCTTACATGTCCCTTTCTGTTTGTCCAGTAACACATCAGTCTGAGAATTTATCATCAGAAAAAGCAATTAACGAGGAACAGGAGCATATAACTGTAGCACGTGCTCTGCAGATTTTTCTTATGAAGGCAAAGATTTCTAATTTGTCATTCCCATTTAAGTTCCCTATACAGAATCTGAGACCATCGAATTCGCAGCCACCTCCCGTAATTGCCTCAAAAATCCTTCCCTTAATATGCTCAGAGACAGCTCCTCGGAGCAGAGCTGCTGTTACAGCTGTAAACCACAGTCGAATGTGCCAAACTCCTCAAAGCAGATCCTCGATGACGACAATTACTGATAGACACATATGCCCAAAGATAGCTCCTCAAAGTCAACACCAAGTCACAGCAGTAAATGAGAGCTCCCTACAATCACCTGAAAGCCCTAAGGTCCAACCTCTGAAGTTCCCTGCAGCTGGAGCGGCTCCCTATTTTCCTGTCCGGCATTTTATGGCACATCGAGGAATTGCACCGCCAGTGACCATAAGAAATGCAATACCTGTTTTCTCTGCAAGGCCACTTCCTCCACCTACTCAGATCCCACAGATCAGCCACCGGCCTATGGGTGTTGCCCCACCTGTCTGCATACGGCATGCTGAGCCGATTTCTACTGCTCCGCCAGTTCGAATTGAGAAACCTCGTGCTCTTATGGTTTCAACCACCCCGCTGGCCAACTCATCAGCACAAACAGATAAAACAGAAAGTGCGATTCAGGCCAAAATGCTGGAATCTGAGGTGATCCAGGGCATGCAAGAGCTAAAGACTTGACATGAAGCAGTGCAGATCTTGAATTCCAAGAGCATTTATCAAGGTCTTGTATCCTATAAACTTTATTAAAGGTTTTAGCATTCTTCAATTTCATTTTATTTTTTCCTCTTTCATAAAGAGCTAACCGTCTCGTCAGTTGTCTTATATTTCTTGTTTCTACGCACCTCAGGAATTGACTGTGGTACGCATTAGGACTTGATGCGGCTTCCATGACAGAGTACCAACAGCATTTGGACCGTTGACCTAATACACACAGACGGATAAACACTGAATGAAGAAATGAAACCACGGTTATTTTCCGACTCTCTCCTCCTGTTGGGTTTTACTGCCACCACCAGCACAAGTCCATGGCTCGTGCAAACGGTTTCCTAGTTTTGCCAGGTATCTGCTATTGTATATGCGTCTTTAGTAACTTTGTAATAATCCTGTAAATCAAATTCCAAGGACATGGATCCAAGAATTGACACTACTTGACTCATCACCAATTCATAGTACAAAGTGAAATGTACTTCCACTTGTGGATAATCAGTTTTTATGTTGTATGAGGAGTCATAGTTTGCAGGAAGAAGCAGCCAAGGGAACTGTAATCGACTTTCAACAGTGCTACAGATAGACTAGATACTTCTCATCATATTTGTTCCATTTTGAGCTGATATGTTATAGAATTCTGTAAAACTCTCTTTTGCATAAAATAATGTAATTTTGTACCTTCTTTGTTGCCTTTCTTTTAGCTTATGAGGAGTTGTAGAATACATGGTTACAAATGGTTTCTGATAAAAAATATTGCAATTCATAGATCCAAATGAACAAGAAACACAAACACGTATCAGACGATACTGCGAATCATGGATTCAAACTAGCAAGAAACACAAACACGTATCAAACAAGATCCAAACGAACAAGAAAAACAAATGGATCTAAACGATCAAGAAGCACAAATGACATGCCACAAAATCTTCCATTATGAAATAAGAGAACAAACCTTCCCACTAAAATCCATCTCTGATTCTCTACTTTCTATGGACCACTATAGATTTACATACTTTTATAAAATGGTATAATTTTTTATTTTTTAAAAAAAAAATAGAGAAAGAAAGAGAAATTGGATGAAAGAGAGATAAACAGGGTATTTTGTACCAAAACGGTACAAATTTTTATTTTATTTTATTTTTATGTTTGTTTGTGAAATATTAAATTCGCCACCATTAAAGTAGTATAAGACAAAATAGGTAAATCCAAGTTATATTTAAGATTTTTATTTGTTTTAAAAATAATTTTACACTGCTATCAGTTTTCTTGTACATTCCTGTTCTATTTTTCACTTATTATTACTTTTCTTTAAAAAACAAAACAAAAACCAAATAATAATAAAATTATATAACGTTACAATCATAAATACAGAGAGATTGAAGTTTCACAAAGACGTTGTATAAGAAGTACAGGATCAAACTGGGTTGCTGACGCAATCATAAAAGTCCACCTTTTACTTCTTCTCTTCTCAGTGAACAACCAAAACGATACTCTCTCTCTCTCTCACATCTCCTCTTCGTCGCCCATTAAGGTTCTGCTTCTCTCTTCGATATACATAGATATATATATATGTATGTATATATACTTATGTGTATATAGGTTTTATTTATTAGTGTATATAATATATATTTAACTGTTTACTGGAATTATGTTATTGTTCTCCATCTAACTTTATCTTTCAAGTTAGCTTCGTGAATCTTATCGATAAACCTACGGCGATTGACTATATGCTCTATTTGGCTGCGAATTACTATATGCTCTATTTGGTTGCGAAAATTCAACAGTAGAATTTTTTATTTTGGAAACCTGAAAATTATGCAAATCGTTTTGATTTAGTCATTTGAAATGCAACACTAGGGTTTTATGCATATGCATAGTGTTGTTCCATTATTTCAGAATTTAAATCTTTATTTATAGTGTTCTGTCAATTAATTTAATTTTCTTACTTTTTATTTTTTTAAATTGTTTTGTTTTCTACAAACCCATTTGACAAATTAGTTGAGTTTCAGAATGACATGTCTTCCTAGATCCTAGATGATATGACCTAGTTGCTAGAAATCAAAGTATTTATATTTTCAGAGTGTTACGAGCAACACAACAAACTAAGAATAAATGACGACTGAAAAGTAAACATGTTAGATGCAAAGAAACAAGGAATACAAAGATTTACGTGTTCCGGCTTAGCAAATGCCATTGTCCACTCCACGGTGAAGTTCTGTTGACGGATTTTATTATGCAATATTAGGAGATTACAACTTTTAGCTCCCAATGCTAGTTCTCGTTCTCGTTCTCATTTAGAAATTGTTATTATTTCTAAATCACGATGATATGACCTAGTTTCAGAACCTATATTTAAGATGATATGAGAAATAAATTCAATTTTCTTTTGTTACATTAACTCAGCATCCAAATGGAGAAAAAAAAAAATCTTGAATTGATATTCTGGCCCGTATCATGCCATGTTTCAGAATGACATGCATTCCTAAATTCAAGATGATACGACCTAGTTTCTATATCAGAATTCTTACATATATAAGTCAAATTATCTTAATCAGGTGCTTGCTTAATTATTCCCAATAAAAGATGAGGCGGAAACCTATAAGTTCTCCGGCAACATCAAACCCAGTGGGCAGTAATGAATCGAGTGATGTGTCCGGAGTTGGTAACGGCCTCCAGACTAATGATAGTGTAGAGGGCCCGAAGAGGTCTGCATTTGCGCTACTGGCTTTGTTTATTCTGATCATAAATGGGTGTTGGGCAGTTCATCATTATCAGAATGAGAGTTTGCCGATGCCTCTTACTGCTAGCCAGGCAGGCAAGAGGGGTTTCTCTGAGGAAGCAGCCATGAAGCACGTCAAGGCCTTAACTGAATTGGGTCCACATCCTGTTGGTTCTGATGTTCTGGATGCTGCTGTGCAGGTTATTTTATTCAATAAATATTTGCGTAGTGCCACTAAATTTGACACTCTGTGCTCCTTTTATGTGCAAATATGTCATCCTTTTATACATTTTTGTACCTTGTATTTATTCAAGCAGCCTAAGCTGTCTTGTCAGTTTACATGTTATGAATAAATATAGATGAAGATTTTATACAATTCCACCTGTCAAAATCAATGTCTATTATACATAATCGGTTACTCTCATAAAAGTTGTTTCACTCCTTTGCAGGGTGTCGGATAAAATATGTGTGTATACCAATTAGTGTTCAAGATGAAATAATAAAGGGAAATGCGGGGAATGATCAGGGTTCATACGTTGACACAATTTCCCATATATATATAAATATTAAAGTCCCTTGAAGTTTTTTATGTTGAAAACTTCAACCTTTTTTCTGTTATTATTATTATTATTAGTTGCCATGGCAACCAGAATATGTCTAAGTTTTGCATGCTTTCAAATATATATATATTATGTTTGATTTTGTACCTTCTGAATCCGGTTCATCTTATATCCGTTTATTTGCAATGTGATCATTACTGCTATTCTTATCTTTGGATGACCATTAGGCAAATCCTTGTCACAGGAAATCATTATGTCCAAAATCCTCTAACCTGCTTCTCACTGCAGTATGTCTTGGAAGTATCAGAAAGTATTAAGAAGACGGCTCACTGGGAGGTTGATGTTGAAGTGGACTTTTTCCATGCACAATCTGGTGCAAATCGTCTTGTCGGTGGCCTTTTCAAGGGGAAAACCCTTGTTTATTCAGATCTGAAGCATATTGTATTACGAATCTCCCCAAAGTACACATCTGAAGCTGAAGAAAATGCTATTTTGGTCTCCTCCCACATAGATACCGTTTTTTCATCGTATGATTTCTTCTTTTTTGTACTCATCCATGTAATTTATTACCTGTGTCTACTGTTTAGGCAGATTAACCTCACCCATTCTCACTAGGAAACTGAAAGAAACTTCAAAAACGGAAGAAAGGAGCAAAAGTGCGGAAGAATCTGCTCTATCTTCACAAAAACTGTCTGCTATAATGTATTCGCTTTGGTTTTTTGAGATAATTTAACCTAGCACGTCAACATCAGTCTTTTGAATGCAATTAAAAAGATAGAATATTTAGTGCGTACACATAATTTATCTTAAAGGTGGTAGAAGGAGTAGGAGGCCTTATCATCAGAAAGAATTTAAGAAACAACCTGTTAACAAAAACACAAAAAGGAATACGACCCTTTGAATGCACTAAAATCCTAGTTTGACCAAATTATAAAGCAGGAAGTCATATTGGCATGACCAGTGACGGATCTACAAATTTATACCCGGGGGGGGGGGGGGGGGGGGGGGGGGGGGGGGGTGGGGGGTGGAACCATAAAAAATGGTAAATTCTGTGGTATAAAAGTTCAAAAAAAAATTCCCAACTACCCCACTAGTCCCACTATAGATCCATGCCTGGGCATGACTTCTACGAGAGAGCCCCTTTATTGGCTGGAAGTGATCTTATTATGCAGTGAATGGTCTGACCCTGACAAGGATAATGCATCTCCTTGTGTGATTTATTTCTTTGTGACCATCTGGTAGTTTGTGTTCAACCTAAGGTATGACTAAAGTACGTCAAATTTCACGAACACTCGAGCGGTCCTCGTCTATTTCCTTATGGCTCCATATGATGGTTATGATTTCTGCGTTGCAAGAAATTGTCAAACTGCAGATCTGAAGAAAGTCAAAGTTGATTGGTATTCTTCGTCTTTAGCAGTGTTGTCAATGGCATGTGTGCCTAGGCTCCAGGCTCATAAAAGTGCAAGACTTGCGCTTATTTTGTGCCGAGGTGCACCTTTGATAATATTTGCGCCTTTAATATCGAATTTAAATGTTTTAATAATTTATGAGTTTTTCATTGTGCACCTCACTTCACTCAGGTACGCCACTCGCCTTGTGCCAAGGCTCTAGAGGACCTCTAGAGCCTTCGTGTGCCTTGGGTTATGATAACAGTGGTCTTTAGCATAGCCCATCAATGCCACTTGGTTGATTATCACAAGCTAAGTCCATTTACATTCATCCTTAAGATAATAGAGGCTACACAAGTCTATCACCAATTTCTATTCATAAAGTTAAGTTGACAGTTGTATCCTTGGGATTTTAAGATTGCATACTGTTGAATTCAGTTTTCCAAAGACAAATGAAAGTTGTGTCCTGGGACTTTCAATCACCATCTACTGTAAGGGGTAGCTCTTTGAAAATTTCATTTATATGTCCAACCATATGACCTATTACAAGGTCTGTTTGACACATATTTAACCTGGCCAATGGTACTCATACCTAGCATATCTTTGTTTTGTAGTTTCTTCTCTTGTCTCATCAACATCGAATTGGTTATATACTACCTCATATATATATATAATTGAAGATTGTATGTATGTTGTAGGGAAGGAGCTGGTGACTGCAGTTCATGTGTGGCTGTTATGTTGGAGCTTGCTCGAGGAGTTTCTCACTGGGCTCATGGATTTAAGAATGCAGTTATATTTTTATTTAATACTGGGGAGGAAGAGGGCCTAAATGGTGCTCACAGCTTTATAACTCAGGTTTGGAGAATTTAGATCCACCCACCAAGTGCGGGCTATCATTCACATAAATACGTACATATATGTATATATATATTTCATCCTCAGAGCATCTTCTTGAACCTCAGTTTTAGTGGCTTAAATTGTGCTTTTTAACTAATGAGTAATATCACGTTCACTGCTGTTATATTGTATTTTGTTTTGCTCTCTCCCTCTATCTCATTATTTATGTTTGTGTATTTCAAGTCTTATGACTCTTGTCGCTTATTCAGTCTTGAGATCTGCATCATGTTTATTCTGCCATATATGTCAGAATATTGGGTTATAATTATCAAACTATTAGATATCTCATTTTCTGTTATACTTCTATCACCAAGGAAGGTCATTGCAAGTATCCAGCTGTCTTCCCTTGCTTGTGATATAAGAAGAAAATTGAAAAGGGTGACCTTGGTTCCCTTTTTCTTCAAATTATTTCTTCAACCTGTTCATGAAAATAATGCTTATTTTCTACTCAAATCATAAAGACATTGATGTTCTTTCAAAAAGACTGAGGCTAAGGTAAGCTTGTTGTGCTTGTTTGTGCCTTGACCAGGTTTCATGACTCAGCAAAATTATTGGTGCCTTTGAATCAGCTTATACTTTAAAGTACCTAAAAGATATCTGCAATCTTCATGCATTTAGCAGAAGCAAATGCTGAATGTTGGGGGTTGTTTTGAGTTTAGCATAAGTGTGTATGTTTGGTTTTTGTGTGGCTTTGCTAACCTATTTCCTTTAAAGTAGGTTAGCAAGCTCCCTGTTTCTGCATTAATAAAAGTTGTCTTTCTTTTTGTTATTACTATTCTAATGAGGTAACCCTGTGATTCAAGTGCTAAGAGACTTCTCCTACTTCTTTCCAAGCCTTTGTGTGAAACCAATAACATTTAAGCTTTGTGGATGGCACTGCTATCACCAATTTTTTTCGACTCTTGGACTTCCTTTTCTCTCCCCATTACCACTGATCCAACACGTCAAATCAAGTCCTTTGTCCACTCTTCCCAAGTCATTTTTTCGGAGTTGCAGTTGGTCAAATTTTCCTTCAAAATATAATTGATTAATCCAGAATGAGTTGGGATAATGATTTTAGAAACCACCATCCGGTGATTGTTGTTTTTTTGAGAGCCAGACCCAGTCCTTAGTTCGGTGCAAGGCAAGGGCCTGCTTGGGTGTAGCCCACTTAGGAACAGTCTGGGTCCAGGTCAGGTAGGCTGGGTAGTCCGATCACAACGAGGGGTGTTGCGAGTTTGGGTGGAGGAGAATTTTAGACGGTTCTTGTCCCACATCGGATTGGGATGGAAAAGTGGTCGGGTATAAATGGGTTGGATGTTAGCCTCACCAAGCTTAAGCTCTTGGGTCGAGCCGCAAAACATCCGGGCAGTTACAACATGCTCATTCAATTGACAGTTCAATTGTGAAATACTGGTTTTTAAAAGGTAATTTCAGTTAACACCTAAACAACTGTCAATTGACCGTTCGGCCGACGCTTACTGCTGTTTGGTTCAAAATACAGGTTTAAAAATTGTGAATAGCCACCAAATCTGTTTTTCTAAAACAAATTTAAAATAAAATGTGAGCCTCTCTAGTTCCCTTTTCCTCGAAATGAGACTGAACATGTGTATTTTACACAGTGCTCTTTGCAATTCTTTTTTGCCATGCCTTCATTGAAAAGACACGATGACGCATTATACCAGAAGTTTCAAGTAAGAATTTACTCCCATATACCTAATAGCCATCTATGTATGTGCATACTGACGCATGTAAAGAGAGAAACTGAAGAATTTGAAGGAAAATTGTGGGGGATGAGTCAGGAATGCTAGAGTTCACACCTTAGCTTCATTCCTTTCGGAAGCTAGTTGTTTAGTCAATTGACTACTCAGTCTTTGTTTTGACTTTTATATTTTTTTGAATATGATAATTTTCAGTGACTTTGATGCGCTGTAGATGATGTTGTAATGTAACGAAGTAATATTCATATTAGTGGAAGTGTATGTGTATGTATAAGTATATAGATGTGCTTCTGTATGTTTAAGTTTTTCTGCATGGGTGGTCCATAACTTCCTCATGCTTATAGTAAGCTGCTCGAATCTCCCCCCTACTAGTCCTCCTATTCTCCTATTCCTTAAACTGTCTATAAACTCTTAATATTGTTAAATGGTGAATAATTCTGCTATCCTTGTCCCAGAAGCAAAAATACGAAAAACTTGTGTGTTTTAAGGGAAACCCGACTCACTAGATGTAATGGAATTATCTCAAATTTATTGTGCAGCATCCGTGGAGCAGTACTGTTCGTATGGCTATTGATTTGGAGGCTATGGGTATTGGAGGGAAATCTAGCATATTTCAGGTCTGTTTTATTCATACGAATAGATTGTAACTCTGATTTATCGATTCTAATATCTGGTCATGGTGCCTCTTAGTTCGATTGACATTTTAAGTTTTTGAGCAGTTTGGTTATTTTGTTATTTCATTTTACTTACTCGTCTTTTTTCTTGTTTTCGTCCTTCATTTTGACAGGCTGGTCCTCATCCATGGGCTATTGAGAATTATGCCATGGTAGCAAAGTTCCCAACTGGTCAAGTCATCGCACAGGTCCGTAGGTGTTATGTTGTTTTCTTTTTAAAAAAGATGTTGTCACAGCATGGCTATGGGATTTATCCTTTTACAAATTTTCATAGCGTGTTGTTTCAATCAACGCAAACCCCCAACTTACATTCCAAGTGACTTGAATGCTCAGGATCTTTTTTCTTCCGGAGCAATAAAATCTGCGACAGATTTCCAAATTTACAAAGAGCTTGCTGGTCTTTCTGGGCTCGACTTTGCATACTTAGATAACAGTGCTGTATATCACACAAAGGTTATTTCTTCTGATTTATCTTGATATGGATAGCTTTCTCTACGTTGTTCTGGTTCTTTGCTTTTTATACATTCTATATCAGTCACCATAATCCCTCTTCAGCTTAGCTCCTTATCAAGTAATCCGGCAGCTTTGTTTGACCAGATCTAAAGCAGGAATAGCATTAGGTTCTGCCTTCTTATAGTTTGATTTAATCTACAGTTGAGTCCGTTAAGTTTTTACCTTTGGATTACACAGTCCTGAAAGTGTTGAAAAACAGAAAGACATGACTTCTGGGTTGATGCCGGAGTCATATTTCCTATTTTGGCAGTCATGAGGTTTTTTCTTTTTTTTTTTTTGGGGGGGGTCTAAATTTTAAACGTAACAATTTTGTTTTCTTCTTCATTGGATTATTCTGCAAAGAAATCTATGGGAACCTTTTTCATTTGTGAAGCTGGAAATCAGATAGCTATTTAATCAACTTGAAACAGTTATTAATTTGTCTTAACAAACATGGCACTGTAGTGAGTAATGAATCAGGCAGTGGGAGCTCAACATTCTATAGCTATGTTTTAGCATATCAAGTATCTACAGTTGAGTCCGTTAAGTTTTTACCTTTGGATTACACAGTCCTGAAAGTGTTGAAAAACAGAAAGACATGACTTCTGGGTTGATGCCATATTTCCTATTTTGGCAGTCATGAGGTTTTTTCTTTCTTTTTTTTTTTGGGGGGGGGGGGGAGGGGGGGTTCTAAATTTTAAACGTAACAATTTTGTTTTCTTCTTCATTGGATTATTCTGCAATTTAATCAACTTGAAACAGTTATTAATTTGTCTTAACAAACATGGCACTGTAGTGAGTAATGAATCAGGCAGTGGGAGCTCAACATTCTATAGCTATATTTTAGCATATCAAGTTGGCTTTTACTGTAGGTCCTCATATTATCCCTGCATTTTTTTTTCTTGAATTAACAAGGATTTCTGAAATTGTATAAAATTATGCCGTATCATCCTCAAGTCCTAGCACTAAATTCTCTACAAAGTGGACACAAACTGACAGTATAACTGTAGCAACCCATAAAATCATCTTGCAAAATGGAAGGAAGCTTATGCTAAGAGATTGTACGATATAAATTACATGATATATTGTGATGCCACCCTATAGTGTCTTTAATGTGCATTTAGTTGATTACTTAGCAAGAGAGAGGGGTCATAGAGCTCTTCGAAACTCAATAAAATACAAATAAAATGAGGAGAATAGACCCAGGTGTTAGGCTGCGGTAGAAGGGGAAAACACAACTCATGAATGTGTGAGGGAAATGGAACACATCAGGCTCCTGGAGTCGCTATATATCCATTCAATGCATACATAAGAGCGTACTCTTGGTAATATGAGACTTATGCAATTAAAGTCACTTGCAATTGCAGCATGGCGATTGAATGCATACTGCTTCAGAGCCCTAGCCCTGTTGTTGTATACTTGTGATCCACTTTAAAGACACGTTAAGAGAAGCTACCCCAGAATTAAGAATGATACATTGTCTGAGCATAACGCTTTGACCAGTGGGACCAAGTCAACGAAGTGTCGCTGATGGTCCAACACAAGATTCTGGGTTTTTTAGATGCGGAGGCTTAACCTACACACGAAGGCTCTTCTTGCATCTCGACCAGGAGGATAGGAGGGAGATGAAGCATTCTAATCAGCTAATGATTATTCCTCCATACTCTGCTCTTAATCAGTGATTCACTTGCCCCTAGTTCCAGGGATTTTATTCACCCTTTTAATATGATTATCTATTCATAGCAATAGATATATTGGACAAGTTCAAATGTAGCTCAGTAATCTTCCCCTCACATGAAGCAAGGTAATTCTTATTCCAGCTGTTGGCATGTTTGAGAAAAGCTATAATTCTGGTACTTCAATAAGAGAAGTTCATTTATTGGTGGTCCACAATCCGTACATCTCTGTCCCTTTTGTATGTTCTGCACTAATCTTCTTGTATCACTATATTCATTCACCAGTTTAGACGTGATTTACTATTTATAGCTATACTTTACAGAAGACCCGTATGGCCCTACTTACTTTACTTATGATACTGATACATTATAAATATTTCCTATATGCAGAATGACAAATTAAAGCTATTGAAATCAGGTTCCCTTCAGCATCTTGGAGAAAACATGCTTGCGTTTCTACTTCATGCTGGGGCTTCCTCTCAAGTTCGTCGAGGCAAGGCAATGGAAGCTGATGAAAAAGCTGGCCAGAACAATGCTATATTCTTTGACATTTTGGTATCTTATTACATACCTGGACTTTTATTACTGTGATTTGTTAAAACCTTTTTTTTCCCGCTCTCGAAAATTGATGTGGTTCTGCTGGTATTTTTACTACCCTTAAATCAAGTTCTCATGTGATACTAATTTCTGACACCTATGTAATGGCAATATCAGGGGACATACATGGTGGTATACCGACAACGATTGGCCAATATGATGAATAACTCAGTCATAATGCAATCACTCTTGATATGGATTACGTCACTGCTAATGGGTGGTTATTCGGCTGTGATATCACTGGCCTTGTCGTGCTTGACAGTTATTCTCATGTGGATATGCTCATTAACGTTATCTGCTATTGTTGCCTTCATTCTACCACTGACATCCCCATCGCCAGTACCCTTTGTTTCGAGCCCATGGTTGGTAATTGGTTTATTTGCTGCTCCTGCTCTACTTGGAGCGTTGTCTGGCCAACATTTAGGTTTTATTATTCTGAAAAGATATTTGTTGAAAGTTATTTCCAAAAGAAAGGTGAATCTGTCTCCTGTTATGCAAGCTAATTTGGCAAAGTTAGATGCTGAAAGATGGCTCTATAAAGCTGGTTTGGTGCAGTGGCTTGCCCTTCTGATGATTGGAAATTATTTTAAGATCGGGTCATCTTATTTAGCACTTGTTTGGCTAGTCTCACCTGCATTTTCATGTAAGTATACCTTTACAAGTATTCTAGCCTGTGTAGTAGGAATCCAAGTTTCCAGACGAAATATACTATGACGTGCTAGACCATAAACTCCATGACATTAGAAGAAAAGGAAAAAGTTTGAAAGTGTGAGTACAGTTTTGTCAGTGTGTATTTGACATGAAAATGTTGCCCTATACTACGCTGTTGATAAACTGCATAAATTATTCTTATAGCATAGCTCATAATTATTGACAAGAGAGTATATATACTTTTGATGGTCTCTGCTTTCAACTAATTATATTTTGGAATATCTAGATGGCTTGCTTGAAGCAACTTTATCCCCAGCCAGAATACCAAAGCCTCTCAAAACTTTGACTCTGCTGGTGGGCTTATCGGTGCCATTTTTAATTTCGGCTGGCATATTTATTCAGCTAGCAGGCACACTTACTGGGATTGCAGTTCGTTTTGACAGGTATCCTCTTATGCTGTAATTCTATAAAAGCACAACTAATACTCTTTGTGATTGTATTATCATTTTTTTCTTTTACGTGTTCTTTTGGGTAGCATGTAAAGCTTGGTAAGCTGTAAGCTTGTAGAAAGCATGTCAGTGAAAATGTGTACCTTGAGTGTCATGCCGTAATTAAGATCTAGATTTCTTTGATGTTCCCCTCTAGGTTGTAAAATTTAATATTGTAATTGTTTGTCTACATGAGTTTCATTCAATGTTACCAACTGTCATAATTTAAAAACAGGTGCACATTTCTTTCCTTCTCCTTTCCCTATTCCCTTACCCATATTTTATAGCTAAGCAAGATACTTTATCTTGATTGACAAAAATTTCATTACAAGGCACCAAGGGGGGAAACAGGTATATGCAGGGAAAGCTACTCAGAAATAATACCCTCACATCATAAGAACTCTAGAAAAGACTCATTCACAAAATATACCTCCACACCCTCAAATGAACATCTATTCCAGTCCTCCCACATGCACAAGTAAAGACAAAGGGTGCTACCAGCTGCCTCCATACTGGACAAACTCTGCTACTCACTCTAGGTCCTGTCGGATGACCAATATCTTGACTGTAGAATTAGGAAAGACCGCCCACTTCAATCTTAAAAAAGAGAGAAACAGAGCCCTCAACTCTCGTACAACGTGGTAGTGGACCAATAATTATGTACTCCCATCATTCTTGTGCATCAGGAACCTGTTAGTGATAAATGATGCCTGTTAAGAAAGGCAGCAATCCACTCAACCTCCAAAATCTGGGATTTTATGAAATATAAGGTCACACATGAACTCACCCTGACATCCTGATCCAATATGCAAGTTGAGCCTCCTGCCAACAGTAATGCTGTGAAGATTCAGATAAGTAATTATCAGCGGACCGTCTCCAAATCAATGATCAAGCCATAAGCTCCCTTTGCCATTGTTGACCAATAATCTGGTGTACACAGAGAAATCTTCTGAACTTTTCCTTGTTCATTTCTATGAACGCACCCCATGCAACAAGCAAAACTCTATTGAACACCACTCCTCTACAATGCTGTGATACTTCTTGAGTTTTATGCCACTGCTTGCCCCCATGAAACATTTATTTCTTCCTAGTAGTTGTACAGCTGCTTCCACGTAACTTAATCAGAGAATCCTACTACCTAAGCCTCCACACTTTCAGCAAATCCAGAGACCCATCTTATTCAGTTTATTGATGCGTTCTCTCTCTATGTTTTATATTTTCTTTCGTTAATTTGATACACGGTTAGGGTATGACTGGGTATAATGGCCTTTCCTCTGTGTGCAGGAACCCTGGTAGCACTCCAGAGTGGCTGGGGAGCCTCATACTTGCGATCTACATTGCCGTTATTATATGTCTAACGCTGGTGTATCTCCTTTCATATGTTCACATTTCAGGTATTTTTTATTGCAATTTTTTTTGGGTGCATGTGATAGTGGCATACTGTTTGAAATAAATGCTATCAGGTAGGGTGAAATGGGTCAATTTTGATGCAGAATTTAGAATACATTGTCCAGGAAAGAGCAGTGGTTATATCCTGTCAATTTCTTGTTAAAAAAAGGGATGAAATTTGTGTCATGAAGTTCCTCTGTGTGTGTGTGTGTGTGAGAGAGAGAGAGATTGTTATCTAATTCCATATCATTATGCCTTAGGCTGGCTGGTCCCAGATAGTGTTGGAACTTAACAATACCATCAAACATCCAAATTCCTCTTAAAACTTGTGTTTTGGAATCTTTTAAACAATTTCAGATTGTTATCTAGAACTTAAGCGTATAAATAGTTAGGATATAAATGTGTCGTAGTGTTATAAATCTAATAGAAGGATTATAACAGGACCATCTGATACTTAGTAACAGGATTTGGATCCCGGGGAGATTCAATCTGTATTGAATTGAAGAGCCTAACCTATATAATGTGGGTCTAAACCTGGAATATGTGGACAGATCTGATTAAGCATTATATTTTCATGCCCTAATGGTCACAAAGCTGTTTTACCAAACATTGTGTTATTCTTTGGGAACACATGGTCTTTTCTATTCATGAAAACACAACTAAATTGTGGTTAACCGGTGCTTTTTGTGCAAGAAGGAGGGGGAGTCCGTGGACCACCTCCTTTTGCATTGCTCGGTGGCATATGATTGTTGGTGCTTTCTTCTTGCCCTTTTTGGTATTCAGTGGGTTATGCCGGCATCGGTTCGTGACGTTTTGGGTGTTTGAAGGAGTTTGCCTGTTGGATCCCATGTCCGGTCCTTTTTGAGAGCGGCCCCCCTTTGTCTTTGGTGGGGCATTTGGCTTGAGCGTAATAGACGATGTTTTGAGGGTATTGAGTCCCCCATCGGAGCCATTAAGGACTTTTTTATTTCGAATTTATTTTATTGGGTGGAAGGACGTGTTTGTATATCTTTAGATGAGAAGTTAGAGTTTTTGGGTTCGCTTGGCCCTTAGGGCTTTTTTGGACTTGGGATGCGCTCCCCTTTTGAGCGCCTTTTAATACATAATACATACTTATCAAAAAAAAAAAAGAAAGAAATGATAAAAAAGACTTAGAGAAACCATTTCTTAAATGTTTTTATTTAACTGGATATAGAGTGCCCATTGGTAGGCATTTGTTATATGAGGATCTACAACAGGTTCCAGTTATTTATTTAAATAAACTAGATGAATCAAATTCACCATCTGTGTTGCGTAGCTTACTTGATTTATATGCAAGTGCTGACTGACTCTCTGGCGCTGGAGTTTGTTTATGATGTGAGGACTATTGTTTTTAGGAAGGGCCTAGTTCAGTTATTGCATATCATGTTCCAAGCATATAGAATTGCTGTGTACATGCAATTCTAGTGAGAATTGTGAGATACGGATTGAGCATCTACTTTATGCAAAATGATTAGGTTTGATTCATCTTTATTTTCTAGCACCGTGCATAGGCAAGAGCTATTCATACAATACGTATTGAGTATGGTTAATGGGTCTGTCAGAAAATCACCTTGAAGAATAATGATGCCCGTGCGAGCAACTAAATTCTTGAACTGTTACCCAAATCCAACTCGATCATATAAATCAGGTGACTTATAGTGACAAAAATATGATATTCTGGCATAATGACAATTTGTCAATCAGATCCTATCCAATTAAACCTGGTTATAGCGTTTTCTCTGTGGACTGTGAGTGGAATATGGAAGGCATGGCATGGGGTAGGAAGCGGAAGACTAGGCTTGAACATGGATGCTGAGATCGTTTAACTATGGTTTTTCTTTTCCCCCCTTCACACAGGCTCTGATTCTTGTGTCTACCCATAATTCTTTAGATACACCCTTTCAGACTTTCTTGAGATTATGTATTTACTTGGTTTTGGTAAATTCAATTCGATTTAATTGTGAACTGGTATGTAGGTGCAAAATTGCCAATCATCCTTGCAACCTGTACTATGTTTGGCCTTTCGCTGGCTGCAGTATTATCTGGTTTTGTTGCACCATTTACTGAAGATACTGCTAGGGCTGTAAATGTAAGTGACATTGGTCTTCATATCAGTACTATCTATTCAAACAATTATGCGTGATTTTTTTTTTATTGGAAATGAATTGTCTTTTGTTATTGGATGTGAAAAATGTAAATTTTGCAAAATGAAACAATTGAAAATCTTAAGATAGTCCAATTCGACGGACTCAGGAATTTTTTCCATCTTGGAATATCTTTTGTATTTATTTATTTATTTTTAGAAGGAAGAAGTATATATAAAATCATTCAGAAGGGGAACACATCCCAAAGAGCGTACGAACAGAACAAAAACCCTAATGGCATAAAGAACCCAATAAATTAATATTTTTCTCTATGCATGTACAAAATCTACCCGTAACCCAAAAGTGAAGATAGGAAATAAGTGTTATTTAGCTGTTCATGGAGTGGTGGAATATCCACAAGCAGAACTTGTGATTGAATCAAGTTCGTTTTTTGTGTTGGAGCAGCCATTCTGTTCATGGAGTCATGGGCATCATTTATCCTCTATATTATGGAACATGCTTAGTCAGCAAACTGCGATGCATGGTGTTATACTTGTAACCCATGTGAACGTGAATCAAACCCTTTGCAAGTTATTGGTAGTTGTAGTTCCCAAGTGTCACCAATGTTAAAAATTTTGTTTCCAAGAAATTCCACTGACAGGACTATTGAACAGACTTATGGAAGACTCTTAGTCTAATATGGGGTCTTAGGAAGAAAATCTACCTCCATATATCTGGAGAATGATTAGAGTTGATGTTGTGGCTGAGTTCTGGAAGTGATCAAATTTGAAATTAAATATCTTATCTGCTAGAAAGCACGGACACTTCCCCGGAGGCCCCGTGTCCGTGTCCGTGTCCGGCCCCGATACGCCCGGACACGGCAATATATATATATATATATTTAAATAAATAAATAATTTGCTAAAAATCTACCTTCATTTCTTGTAATGAAACTACCGATTGTAATGTCATTTGTTTCTCAACTATATAGCGAATATTTTTGTGATGAAATACCGTCTTTTTACCATTTTTTATAAAGGAAGCTATGAACATATGATTTATATATCTAAATTAATTAATGATTCAATGGTGAAATTTGATATTTAATGTGTGATGTTTAATTTTTCTTAGTTTATTAACATTGTATATAATATATTGAGATTTCTTATATTATAAAAAATTCGATAAAATTATTTGTATTTTTTTATATAAATTTATTATTTATTATTTAATTTTTGTCGTATCTTGCCGTACCCGTGTCCTGTTTTTTTTAAGATTTGCCGTATCCCCGTATCCGTATTGTGTCGTATTCGCACCCTGTGTCCGTATCTGTGCTACATAGCTTATCTGGTGCTATCCATTACATTTTTTCTTATTATTTTTAAAGATAAACTCGCAAGGATTCTTTTACTTGATAATAAGAGAGAGAGAGAGAGTTTGATATTTTCTTGTTATGCCTCCAGCGCTTTTTAGCTTATCATTAAGAAGCAAGTTTTTTCTCCCATTATAAAGAATGTTTTCCATTCTTTTGTTGTCGTCTTCATCATCCTCCTTGCTTTATTCCATATGAATGGGGGGTTGGCCACCTGAACTATCCTGGTGGCGTTTGTGGCTTGAAGAAATAGGAAATCTTTGAAGGAAAAGAAACTCCTATTGGTGCGTTGAAGTTCATCATTATTGGTGTTGAATATTTGAAGAGAGAGATAACGAAGTAAGAAGAACAAAAAATATACGTGGTTTGAACAACGACAGACAAAGCACAGAGGGCTACATCTCTTTCATTACATTCTTTCTTAATTTTGATTACAATTATGAATTATCACCTCTATGTATAGGTGAAATAATATAATAATATAAAAACAATATCAATGGATGATTCCTACAATCACTCTATTAATCACTTCAATCAATATCAAGTGAATGAGGGATTTTAGGCTACAATCGCTCCTACAATAATATAATCCAACAACAACCAACCCCCCCCCCCCGGCGCCCAAGTTGGTACACAGTGATGTTAGCATGTCCAACTTAAAACTGAAAATTAAGTTGCCTGCAGTACGAGATGAATAAATTTGAGATTTTTGGAAAGGTTCCAAAAAATTGAGAGGCCAACTTTAAGTTTCCTCTACAAAATCACCATTTTTTACTGTAATAATCACCATTAGTAGAGTTTCATGAAAATTTTGAGGGGCCAACGTTGATATTTTTTATGCAGAATTATTACTAGTAAATATAAGTAATTACCAGTAATGAAGTGTTGAGAAACAATCTCTAGCCCATGGGAGAAATTTGTTACTCCGCGTCTTCTTTTGCTGCATGAAATTCCTTTTGTTGAAAATGCGCCTATGATTGAAACTAAATTGATGGAATTTACATATGGTTTGAGGTTCTCAGGTTGTCCATGTTGTAAATGCAACAAAATATGGGGAAATTCAGGAAGCCGATTCTTATATTTCTCTATTTTCAACAACCCCTGGAAAGTTGACGAAGGAGGTTGAACAGATAGGAGAAGGTTTTGTCTGTGGTAGAGAGAAGGTTCTTGATTTTGTGACCTTTTCAGTTCAATATGGTTGCTGGAGCCACCAGGATGCAGGAAGTGGATGGACTAAATCAGATATTCCGACACTGCATGTTGATAGTGATATAAAGGGATATGACAGAATTAGTCAAGTTTCCATTGATACAAAAGTGGCAACGCGCTGGTCTCTTGCAATCAATATGGAGGAAATAGTGGACTTCAAGGTCAAAGGTAATATGTAGCTCCGTCCTTTTGTTTTATTTCTCAGTTCGTATTATTAGTTTCCTCCACGGGATAGGCAAGTTGGCACAAGGCCATTTGGGCACCAACATTTGTTTTCATCTTACCTGGATTACAAAAAAAATGAACTTACGTCTGTGTGTCGTTTAATTTAGATTCCGGTTTGTGAAATAAAAAGAAGAGAGATGATTCAGAGAAGAGTCATTAATAATCATAAACACGAATCACATTCGATCCAATATTAGACCTTTAAACAGAAAGTTTTTCAAAAACACAATCTTTATGCTGATAGAATGGATATGATCTGGGACTGAACGATTCGAACCTCCGAATAGCGGGACCAAAACCCGTTGCTTTACCACTTGGCTACGCCTCATTTTGAATTCTGTATATATCTAATTGCCCTACTGCTGTAAATTTAGATGGGGAACCCAATATCCAATAGCAGTCTATGTATGGTAAGCCCAGCACGGAATTTATTTATTTATTATCAAAATAAGGAGATGTCCGTAGTTAAAGAAAAAAATCTGGTATGAAGCACTTGATTTAATACAAGCAATTTTGTAATCTCTGGTAATTGTACTTAAATTTTGCCTTCTCTGGGCAGATGACACTGATGAGTTAGTTCCCCTTGGCGACAAAAGCAGCGTTGATGGATGGCACATTATTCAATTTTCAGGGGGGAAGAAAGCCCCCACAAGGTTTAACCTGACTCTACTGTGGGCGAAAAATTCTACCAAGTTAACGCCCATGGAGGACCGACATCTCCTAAAATTAAGAACTGATGTGCAGAGATTGACACCGAAAACTAAAACAGTTCTTGAGAAGCTTCCTTCTTGGTGTTCCTTATTTGGGAAGTCCACATCTCCTCATACCTTAGCTTTCTTGAGCAGTTTACCTGTCGATTTCTAGGTATCTATACTTCTATCCCGTTTCCCTATGTGGGCGCAAGCGTGCACACAAGAAGGACCCGAAGAAGAAGCAATCAAGCGAAAGATTCAAAGTTGCCCACGAAATCGAAGAAAATAGATTTTTCAGTTTCTTTGACACATTATACAAGCAGGCATGATGAGCAGATACAAAAATGTGTGATTATTTGTTATATTTACTTTGTGGATATTTAACAGGGAAAAAAAACTGAGTGTGAGGTCGAGGGAGCCACAATGTATCTTGTGTGAGAAACATATATCTATCTGTTTAATTGTAAAAGCTGGTAAAGCAATAATTTATTTATTGATTATTATTTTTTATTGGGTAAAAACTCACATACATTTGCATGCTCTAAAAAATGTCCACTTTTGGACTAGAACCCTCACCTCTACTTAAGGGAGTTGTTTATGGTTTATTACTGAAGTAACCCTGGGGTTCGGGTTTAATCCAAACCCGCTTCTGGTATAAGGATAGCCGGATCTGACCTGACCCAACCCGTATCGGGTTGGGTCGGGTCAAGTTGGGCCGGTCCAACTTGCACCCAGAATGCACAATATACTCAGTCATCTGTTAGAGTGTCGGAATTTGAATTGTTATTTTTAATAATTAGGTTCTAGAGTATTTCGTCATCAATATTTTTTGTTAATTATTTTATAAGAGTCCTTGTTTTAACTTATTTGAATGCTAAAAAATTCAGAAGTATTATCACACTATTGTTGATGAAAAATAAAAAAGATTTGTATGATTATTATTTTCAAGGTAGTAACATTATGCAGAAGAGGATTCGAGTCCCCAACAAACAGCCACCAAACACACTTGTGGGTGCGTACATATATGAGATACCATCACTTACACTGTAGACAGACGTGTTTAATATAGATATAAGGGTAATTTCATATTTTTGGTGTTTGGATATGAAGTTGATTATTTTAAAAAAGAAAATTATAATTATTCAAAGAAAAGGAGGTACCGTGTAATTTGATAAATCTCAAGGGAATGTAATTATCCCGTATATACAAAATGAGAATATATATATATATATATATATGGGAGAATGGCAGTAAACACTCCTGAGGTTTGAAAAATTTGCAGAAAACCCCCCTAATGGTTTAAAAACACCCCTCAAGTTTCAAAAAGGGGCGCTAAATACCCTCAAACACCTTTTCCGGTGATGGAGAAGGGAAATTACTTTAATGCCCTTATTTAAACTGTTTAAATTAAATAAGTAAATTCCTATAATTATGAAATGTCGAAAATGTCCCTATTGACAAAACGGTGTCGTTTTGTCAAGAGCCTCTCTCCCCTCACCAAAACACGACTTTACTCTGTCATTTGAGAAACCTAGGGTTCGTCGTCTCTCTCTCTCTTTCTCTCTCTCTCTAACAATGACTTATCTCACTGCAATTTTCGTCTGAATTCATGTGAATCCGTCTTTGTTTGAACAAAAAATTCATATTTTTGGAGGCGAAAGTCTCTCCTCCAGTTGCTGACGAAGGTCGAGGGTTGAGATTGTGCTTTCTTCATCGAGTTGGACGCACACCATTTCTGTAAGTATGTATCCATGAACAAATCAACAAATCTCTTTGCTGAAATTAGGATTTTCTTTACGGTGCTGTAGATATATTAGGGTTTATATGAAAACTTCCGGATAATTATTGTATTCTTCGATTGTACTTGTAGATTTTAGGGTTTTTTGAAATATTTAATCATGTGGGCCTCTTTTTGTCTGTTCTTCGTTTTTTAGTCAAATTTGTTGGTATTCATGTGGTTTAACCCAAAAAACCCCAATTTTTATTCGTTGTGAGACAATTTCTGAGGTGATTTTGGACAAATTTGTTACCTTTCGTATGGTGGGTCCTAAATTGAATATTTTTTTAGGGAATGTTAGACAAGATTAATACACATGTGGTAGAATGTTTTGCTTTTAGTATGGTGGGTCATAACAGTCTTTATTTTTTATGCTTCATGTGGTCCCTATGTGTATAGTTGTATAGGGTTTTTTTTTGTTCATACTATATAAATTCATATGTGGTCTCAGCTAATTGTTATGCATGTGTTTATAGAACATAGTGAACCTGCACAAATTGGAACTCCACTATGGTGGAGTATTTGATATGGACTACAATTATAAGCATGGAAATGTAGAAGTGCATGACTTTGTGCCGCTTGATAGGCTTACATATCAAGCTTTGAAAGTTTTGATGATAATGATTAGGTCGGAAAGTAAATGTAGTCTTTGGTATAAAAACCCATATGATGCAGTGGGGAGACCTTTACCTATTAAAAATGATTCGGATGAAGCATGTCTTTGTAAACTATACAAAAAGCATAAAATGTTTAAAGTGTATGTGGCCCCAGATATACCTAGTGATGAAATTGAAGTTGAGGATGATATGGGTGATGGAGGTAATGGACTTGGTGTGGATGAAGGGGATAGTGATGGAGTTCAAACTGCTCCTAGGGAGGTTGAGGAAAATAAGGAAGATGCAGTAGAGTATGGGCCCTTAGAACAGTTAGAAGAGTTGGATGTTGACTCTGTCTATTGCCCTAGTAATGAACTTAGGAGCTTCCATTGTTCTGATTCTGAAGGGGCAGAAGTGAGTTCTCATGAAAATATGTTTATACTTAAAAGGGATTTGGGAAAGAAGATGTTGGCAGTGGGACTGAAATTTACTTGTGCGAGGGACTTTAGAGTTGCATTAAGAAACCATGCCATACAGAATAGGTTTAACTTTGAGTTGAGGAAGAATGAGAGGGTAAGAGTGACAGCAGTTTGTGTGAATAAGTGTGGGTGGAGAATTCATGCCTCTTTGAACATCTTTGACCAAAGCTTTGAGATCAAGACTTATAACTCAGTCCATGAAAATTGTCCTCCTGTAGAAACTTGTAAGCAGTTGACTTCATCAATCCTTGCAGATAAGTATATTGAGCAGTTCAGAATTAATCCTACTTAGAAAAATGTTGGAGTTAGAGGGCAAGTGATAACTGATTTTGATCTTCAAGTATCTAGGTATCAGGTAGCTAGAGCCAAGAAGAATGCACTGACAAGAATTGAAGGCACTCATGAGGATCAATTTAGCAAGATTGAGAAATATGGGGATTTACTCAGGAGGGCAGATCCTGAGGCATTGATTAAAGTGGAGAGTGAACCAGATGGAGATGGTAAAAGAAGATTCTCAAGAATGTTCATAAGTTGGAGTGCAATGTGGAAGGGGTGGAAGGAAGGATGCAAACCCTTCATAGGGTTAGATGGGTGTTTTGTCAAAAATCATTGAAATGGACAACTTTTGAGTGTTGTTGGGAGGGATGGCAACAACAAAATTTTCCCAATAGCATTTGCTTATGTGGAATCAGAAAGTTACAATACTTGGCAGTGGTTTCTGGACCTGTTGCTGCCTTTGATTGGAGGTCCTACAGGGTTGACTTTCATTTCAGATAGACAGAAGGTACTTTCAATTGCTTTTAACATGCATTTCATACTTTTATGTGCCATTGCCCTTCTTACTTTGCTTAACTGCCACTGTTATGTTGATGCCACTGTTATGTTGATACCACTATTATATTGATGCCACTGTTATATTTATGCCACTGTTATGTTAATGCCAGTGTTATTAACATATTGATTATGTCTGTTTAATTGAAGGGATTAGTTGATGCATTGGAAAAATTGTCTGATGTGAGTGATCATAGATATTGCAGTAGGAATTTACATGAAAATTTTAAGAAAAAATGGCCATGTTTGTTGCTGAAAGCAGAGATGTGGAGTGCATCATATGCATATACATATGGTGAATTTGAGATGCACATGGAAAAAATTAGAGAGTTGAACACTGATGCATATAACTATTTGAGTGTCATCCCTTACAATTTGTGGAGTAGATATGGGTTTTCATATACATCCAAGTGTTCTCTAAATAGTAACAACATGTGTGAGTCATGAAATGCCCGAATTACCCTAGCTAGGGAGAAACCAATTATCTACATGTGGGAGATGATCCGTAGATATCTAATGAAGAGATTTGAAAGTAAGAGAGAGTTTATGGAGAGCAAAAGTGGTGTATTATGTCCACAGATTCAAAAGGAAGTGGATGATATAAAATTGGCAGCCAGGAAGTGCACTGTTGAGCCAGCAGGGAGGATGTTATTTGAGGTTTATAAGAATGGTTTAGGTGATGCTGTTGACTTGGAGAAAAGGACATGCACATGCAAGCTGGGAGATAAGTGGAATTGTATGTGAACATGCAATGGCTTGTTTGATGTACAAGAAGTTGCTAGTAGAGGACTATGTGCATCATTATTTCCATAGGTCAACCTTTTTGAAGGCATACAACTATAGCATTCAACCCATTTCATTCAGAGAGTTGCTAAAATTTGATGCTACCCCTGACATGTTTCCACCAATTGGCAAGAAAAGGGCTGACAGACCCCCCATAGCAAGGATAAAGGCTCAAGGTGAAACTAGTTCAAAAGGGAAAAAAAAATCAAAGCAAGTGGAATGTGATAGTATTGAAGAAAACACAAGTTCTAAAAAAGGCAAGGTTACATGTGGTAAATGTAAAGTGGTTGGCCACAATTCAAGGACTTACAAACAACCTCATACTACTCCTAACAGAAAAGAACCAATTAGTAAAGGAGGGAGTCCAGGGAAAGTCAAGAATTATAATCTACAAGTTACAAGTAGGCCACCACCAGTGAATAGGGTACACTCTTCCTCTATAATTGCTTATTCTCAATTTATATTTTCTTACACTATACATTATTGACTTTTTCTTTATATTCATTGCAGGCATATACAAATGGTGAGGGTGGATCAAGTAGCCAAACAAATCAAAGTCAAGTGAGTGAGGTAAAAAAAATGTCTATAAATATCTCACTTTTATCTTATGTTTAACATTCACTTTCTTGCCTTTAGGTAAGAAGCACACATCATTCCACAAGAACCATGGGTGGAGAACAAGTCAGTGGCACACAACAATCAGTGAATAGGTAATTCGAATCATTCACTTATGTTAAATTTGTTTATGTATAGTTTTTAATTGATATTAATTTTTATTGTAGATCATATGCCTTTAACCTTAGCAATTTGACAAGGAATGAAAAAGAGCAGTGAAGGGGGGCGTGTTTGAAGTGAATGAATGAAAGAGAGCAGTGGAATTTTTGGCATTCTGTTTTGTAACCACTAATATTTAACTTATTTGAAAACAATTTCAGTGAAGTGTACTGTGTCATTTCTTACTTCAGTGACGTGCACTGTTTTATGAATTTGTGTATCCAAGTCTCTAAGACTGGAATTATGACTTGGTTAAGTTGGTTGTATGTGAACATGCAGTAGCGTGTACTATTTTTGTGTATCCAAGTCTCTATGTTGTATGTGAACAAATTTCCAGTGACTTGGTTAAGTTGGTTGTATATGAACATGCAGTTTTTGCTTTCTATAAACTGAAATTCAATAATGAATAATTCACTGCAAATTGAAATTGAAATTCAACAACAAACACAATAATAAAATCCACTACAAACTGAAATTGAAATTCAACAACAAACACAATAATGAAATCCAATACAAACTCAAATTCACTGCAACAATAATTAACCAAACACTACAATGAACAAAAAACAAGAGCAGAAGCCTAACAAAAACCAGAAAATGCAATTCCAGTAATAACCTCCATCATTTTGCTTTCTAAGGTTGATGACATCCCTGTCCAATTCTGCTACTTTCTCCACCAATTCAATGCCTTCATTACTCCCTTCAACAATGCCCGAATTTCTCCATCCAACACAACCAAAATTTCTCCCTCGAATAGTGCCGGAATTCTCCAACTCATCCACTTTGGTTAGTAGACCCCAAACAAAGCTCCTATAATACTCAGAAAGTGGTTCATCCTCCCACCTAAATAATTTGCACCTTTTATACTTTGACCTATAATTAGCGCATCCATAGAATCTTCTACCGGGATTCTCCTCAGTGAGTGAAGTGGTTAGGGGAGTTAGGCAATCACATTCGCATTTGACTCTTCTATTTGGCCAAGAATCACCATTATTTCCGGTCCGATTCATTGAAATTGAAGAAGAAGACATGAACCCTAAAAAAAATTCACCTTAATAAGCTAGCAATGAGAGGATGAGAAGGAGAGATATATCTATACCTGAGACTTGCAAAGCTTCAAGATGTTGATGATGAGAGATCAGACCTGGGTTGAGAAGTTGAGGAGGAGCATTCGACCTTGGAGCTTGAAGAAAACACATCCAAATGTGTATATGCAAGCAATGTGGTAATATATAAACAAATTGGAAGAGGGGTATGTTGGTCATTAGGCAAGGGCAATTTCGGAATTTAATTTTTTTTCAGTCATGTGATCTGCATGTGACCGAAAAAATTATCGGAACAGTGTCTCAGGGGTGCAAAGTGCCCAATCGGAGGATACTTTAAGGAGTTATTTGCACAAAGTGAAGTTGAAGGGGGTTTTCTGCAAATTCTTCAAACCTCAGGGGTGTTTACTACCATTCTCCCATATATATATATAAAATGTGTCAACGAAATATCAGATTCGGATCATAATCGGATTTTTTTCTAATTCATATCCGACTAATTGAATTCGCATCGGATTCGAATTCGGATCATAATCGAATTATTGACAGGTCTTTTGATATGGATAGTAAAACCCCCGATCCAATCCAAATTTGATAATTTGATAAATTTTTATTTTGTTAATTCGTATCCAAATTATCGAATATCTGATCCGATTATCTAATTACAAACATACAAAAATCAATAAATAAATTTAGATTTTTCTTGTTTTTTCTAGAATTAATAAACACCAAATTACCAATCAATACTTATAACACATGTTCATGACAAATATAAAAATCAAAAAGCGAAAAAAGAAATCGGAACATTATTAAGTATACTACATTTATTACTCAACATTTATATATTAATAAATAGTATATACATTTAAAATATAAATACTAAAACACATAAATTATTCACACTTTTAATAGTAGTATACATGATCAACGATTATTAATAAATAAATAAATGACTAATAACTAACATTTATATATATGTATATGACTAAATATATATACATAAAAATATCAAATTTATATTAATATATATATATATATATATTATAATTTCTGATCAGATTAAAATAAATTCAAATTTAATTTATTAAGGAATCGGATTATCGAATTCAGATCATAACTAAAATATAAAATTATATTTTCAATTCATATTCGACTCGAATTGGATTATGATAAAAATCCGATGCTAAATATGGTCAGGCACACACACGTGTGTAATAGTATATGTGTGTATATATTGAAGGACACACGTGTGTGTTTGGTGTCTGTTAGCTGGGGGCTCAATCCCCTTCAGTTCTCAATGTTCTTTCGATTCTTTCTATATAGAAACACACACAAATATATGTATATATATAAAGAGAGGGGCATTTGGAATCTCCGATATCTTCTGCAACAGTGAATTGTGGGTGAGTGAATCACTGTCACATACAGAGTGAGAGTGAGAGTGAGAGTGAGAGATCAACCCTAGAAATGCTGACAATACCGTTGGGAACCTCAGTGTCAGCAGCCATTAACAACGTCTCTCTCAATCTCAAAAACCTAAGCCCTTTTGCTTGTTCTAAGGTTCCTGATCAACTCTCACTCTCTAATCCCTCCAAATCAGGTACCCTTTTCTCTCTTTCCCTGTCTTTTTACAAATCCATAACCATAACGATATATATATATATATATATATATATATATGTCTATGTATTGTTTTGCAGTGTGTTCTCAGAATTATTGGTACATGAACATATGGTTGGGAGAATATGGCTTGTAAAATTTAATAATCTATGCAAACCCTTTTTATTATTTTGTGTTTTTCTTGGTCAAATTTCACAAATTTCTACAAAATTTGGGAATTTTCAACCGAATTCTCAGTCTATTAGTACATGCACATATAATTGGCTAGAGTGGATGATGTATGATTTAATAGTGTATTGAAGATTTTTGACCAATTTTGGAAATTGTTCTACCAAATTTGATATCTAATTTGTATAATAATGTTTTAATACCCAATTATGAAGTTTTGGATTGAATTGGCCTCCTCCCCTTGAGAGGGCTAAAGTTTTTGAGTGTGGGAATGTTGTCTGCATGTTGATTTGGCTGGCTAGTTATTGTAGGTTAGACAATCATAAAAATTCTGTCAAGACATTGGAGTTTTAAGCTGTGATTTTGATTGTTGGGGCCATCAAAGATCTAATTGAGTGATTCTGTTTTGGAGTGTAGGGCTATGCAAAGCAAGTCAAGTGGTAGAATTGTTCCCGATCGTGTCGCCCGAGATTTTTGTTCGGGAGGCAAGGTTAGACGACTGCTGGGAAGTGGTTGAGACTCATTGTAGCTCCTTCTTCCCGGAATACCAATTCCCTCTTGATTTTTTGTTGAGGGTTGATAGGTTGGTGGCAATGCTGTCGGGATTTTCTGTACCTAATGGTTGTCACAGAAGTTGTTTAGTTGCTGTTGTTGGTAACACGGTCGATGATGGCTTCTTACTCGGGAGCGAAGATTTCAAAGTTGGAGGCTTTGATGGAAAATTTAGTCTCCATAAAGGTTCCGTCGCTGGAATATTAACTGTCGATACTGTGGCTGATTTTCTTCCAAGGAAAGGGAGACTTCGTCAGAGAAGGTAAGCTTTGCAACTGTCATGTTGAAAGCTAATTATGATAGTTAAAAATTTCCTGTTATTGTCAAATTGCTGTTTATAGTTAATATTTTATTAATTCGAAACAAAATATGAATGGTGTGCTTGATATAAAACTGACATCTACGAAGAAGGGTGCACGATTTTATCAATTATGTTATAGCCGGACACTGTAACTGAAGCCATTTTGATTTGATAATCTTTGGTGTTTGGCCTGTGGATGATGATTAGATTGCCAAGAGCACCATACAGACGTGGGTACTCATATCCTATAATCGAAGGATAGTCCATCAGAGTGGTAATGGATCGGCAGGTAGTTGATTTGGATTTACTTAAGCAATTGTGCTTGTGAATTCTATCAATTGGCATCTTACCATTAGGATACGATTCTGTTATGCGCATCATCATGCTGTTTTTATTTTTCTGAATAGTTATTTTGTGTCCCCCCCTCCACCGACGTCATTTCCTTCACAACCAACATCTCTACCCTTCCACAAATATCAGCGAAATGTCACCACCAGAGTTATTGAGCTCATTAAGTTGTTTGGCCCGCCATTCCTATTCTAGTATAGGAGATTCTCCTGTAATGCTAAAGTTATCCCAGGTATGTTCAGTTTCAATATCCACGGCACTATCACAAACATCTTCTTTATGCTTTTGGCTATTTGTCACCACTACAATCTGACTACAGCCAGCAGTTTTAACAATCCAATACATCCATTGCCAATTCTAGTACTATGATGACATTCTCTAAACTTGCAATTATCAGCACCAACAAAACTACATGAGCATGTATCTTTTTATTTTGAGAAACATGGGTAAAGCCAAATACCCAGGGGGAAGGGGGCAAACTTAGGGATCGCATCAGGGTGGGTTCGGGACAGGTTTGACTAGACCCTACCCCACCCCACTGAAAAATCCTCATCGCATTTCCGTCCCAACCCCATGATGAGTTTTGGTAACACTACAATCCTGTCTGGGGAAGGCATTTAGGATCCCATCCTTGCCCCCTTTAAGTTGGTGGGGTGGCACGAGCCGGTTATACCGGGGCAAATTATGCCCCAATTGAGAATCAAGCAATTAATTTTGAATAAATCATACTAAATCAGCTCCTTGCATCTCATAACTAAAAATTAATCGAAGGATTCATATCAGCTCAGTAGGGCCACCAATTAAGTTAAATGGCATGTTAAAAGGAAACAAAAATCCTCTATTATAGAAACTAAGCAGCGTATCAACTAGTATTTACTGAAGTTCGAAACTATTGTGAGCTCAAAAGCCACAATCGGACCAGTTTTTTTTTTTTTCCTGTCAGACAATTGAACCAATTGGAGAGAGAGAGATCATACAGAGATTGTACCTTCACCAGAACCCTAAGCCATGAAGGTTGATCAGTGGTCGTGGCAAGCTGAGAGGAGGTGGCCAGTGAGAGTGGGCGGCGCAATCGCCTGGTGATATATTCTAGAAGTAAAATGAGAACTGAATACGGAAACCCTATTGTATACTATAGTCTATATATAGTACTGATATATATATATAGAGAGAGAAAGAGAGAGAGAGGGGGGGGGGGGGCAGTTAAGGAATAATACATTAAAATTAATGATACACGTGTGAGTTACAGTATAATATGGGGAGGACGAGGTGGGAGGGTTTAACTAAAAATACCTCCCCCGCCCCAAACCCGAGTCGAGTTTTAATATCTGATACCATACCATCCCCATCTCCATGGGCGGGGAAAATTGCCACCCTAGCCAAACTAGTGACAAATGTTGAAAAATTTGTCAGTCAGTTGTCATTTAATTATATTTGTCATAATATTGTAGTATGTGTGTTGGGGGAAATGCACCCTAAAATGGAAAAAAGGTGCAATCAACAGAAGTAGACATGAAAGAATGGTGTGAAAAAGAACATAGAAAAGAGGAAATGATGTGTTACTGAGAAAAGAAATTGTAAAGAAGAAAGCCTTATTAAAGGATTTTATTTCTTCAGCTCATTCTAATAACAAAAAAATTGCTTTTTTCTTCAACAATACTTTTAAAAAAAAAGAGCATAGATTTATCATTATTACCTTGATGGAATAAAAAAATGGAACATTTTAACTAATAATTTGTCGTAAGTTTTAAAAGAACACTACTACCAAGAGAGATACACTGTCTCTCTCTCCCCCCTACTACGTTTGCTTGCAATGAGAAGATACATAAAGATGGTCAGCTAACCAAGAGAAAAGAATCCAAACTTGACTAGGAAGCATTTTATCAGGGCCGGCTTGCTATAATTTGAGGAGTAAAGCAGCAACTTAACTGTAGCCTTTCGATACTTATGTTGTGGGCTAATTACACTTACCTCCCTATAGATTGCCTAAATAACAGGGACCTCCCCTCTAGTTCAGGTCTAACACTGACCTCAGTTATCATGGATTTTGATACGCTTGTGAGCACATAGAATGCTCAGAACTTACTTAAAGCCCGTAATTTCCCTTTGAGACCTTGTAATGACCCGTATTTTAATTTGGTTTATCCAAATCTAATGAGCGGGTATAGGTGGGTTAGCGGGCGGATATAGGTGGGTTAGCGGGCCATGAACCATCTTGCCACCCCTGTAAGAATGGCAACCCAAGCCTCACAGGCTAACGCCCATGAGAGAAGGATGCCACCATGGGGACTCAAGGTGGAAGTCTGAAGCCCACTCAACCACCTATCAAGGAAGTTCATTCAGTACCTTAGTGTAGTATGGCACCAGTGAAAGATTCAAGATCAATCCAGTAGTGGCATTCTGAATCATCTCCAAGGCATATCTATTTATTAGTCATAGAATGGGATGCGCTCAGTAACCAAGCTTCCGAAGTTCATTTGTTGGGAATTCAAGCCACGTAAAGCCTAACAAATGTCGTGAACGAACTTGAGAGAGACATATTTACATGGCATGTAATATTTTCCACGAACTAGAAGTATACAGATACTCTCCAGATAGAGTTTGCAAATTATAGGTGTATGAGAGATCTGGAGTTGCAGATCCATCTGGGTGGGTAGAGGAAATGATATCTATTAATCTATAGCTGGACTGATGTTTGTAGATTTTCTATATATACTCTGTGTATCAATAATATACTTTCTTTTCCTACTCTTTGGTGCTATATGCTATATCAATGAAGTAACTGACTGTTGTGCTGGTGTCCAACTGTCCATGAAATTAGAGGAGCATGAACAGTGACAGGTTCCCTAAAGGTTTAAGACATGTACGTCTCACTTGTCAGCATGGCAGAAACTTACAGCAGTGGTGCCCTTGTTGGGCCTCTTCAAAAGTAAAGTCTTGTTTAATGTTGTTAATGGTACTGGGCATTCAATCAATGATTCAAGACTAAATGTGGAGCCATAAAAAAAATATATTTATATAGAAAGAAGGATAGTTTTTGTGCTTCTCCGATGTCAAGCATTTATAGTTCTTCCAGCTTCGCAGCAGTTTTTGTTGATGGTGTGCGTCCTGCCTGTTAAACCTAGAAGTTAGGTGGTGTATTTAATATGCTAGAGTCGACTGAGGATGGTAGTATTATCTATTCTTATTATTATTATTTTTAAAATTATTATTATTTTCATATAATCTGTGTAGTTATCTCTAGATAACCTGTTAGCAGTTTCTTTCTGCGTTGTAGAAGATTTATCTTCACAGTTCATGAAGTTACTGGAAGTTACATTTTCTAAAGAATGAAACGTTTCTCACAATCGAGGTATGTGAATGATAGGACCGGAATTGCATACGTATCAAATGTCGCAGTTCGGGAGGAATTTCGACGGAAGGGAATAGCAAAAAGGCTTGTGGCAAAAGCAGAGGCTCAAGCCAGAGGTTGGGGCTGCCGCGCCATTGCATTGCACTGTGACCTAAACAACCCGGGCGCCACCAAGCTGTACAAAGGCCAAGGTTTCAAATGCATCAAAGTGCCAGAAGGAGCAAACTGGCCCCAACCCAAAACCTCTCCAGACGTCGAGTTCTGCTTCATGATGAAGCTCCTAAACAACGCAACTGCTACATAGAAATTTAGGAACATAGGGGGGTAAAAAAGAAAGAAGAAACTGTACTGAAAGATAATGTAGTAGTTTATATATATAGCACTTGCTTGTTGTACATACATATACTGAAGAAGTAGCTGCATAACTTGCAGCCCTAAGTTATGGTGGCCATAATGCTTAATATGTGCCACTAAGTTTCCTGTTTGTATTATATATATGGCACTTTGTTTAGTCTGCACAAAATCCTTTACTGGTTGAACTCTGAGGTTGGAAACAATTGTAAATTGCCTAGTTCTGGTCTTTGAATTTTCTTTTTGGACTTGGTCAAACCCTTTGGCAAAACCTTTTTGCTTTCTTCATGCAATCTTTTTCTTGCTTTGGTAATTTTCAAGCGTACTTTATTAGGTAAATTTTCATTTCAGACTTTGCTTTGTATTGACAAAGTTCTTAATTTAGTGGTCAATATAGAGACAAAGTTCTTAATTCTCATCCTTCTTGTTAGAAGGATAATCTCATTATACCATTTTCTATTGTGATAGTATAAAAAGAGTTGTAGTTTGTATATTATTTGATTTCCCACTTTTGTGTATACAATGCAGTTTCTGTAAAGATTAATATTTCAACTATTTTGTCCCTATCCCAAATATTAGTAATTTTTATATTTTGTTTGCGGTCGTTGTAGCAATGAATATATTTTTTCCTTTCGATATTTGCTATTTGAAACAAAGATAATGTTAAACAATTTTATTGTTTTTTTTCATTGTCTTTTTTTTTATTATTATTATTATTTTGTAAATCACTTGTAGCCTAATTACCGAAACAATGGAGTCCAACCATCCGGATAAATTAGATATATATCATTGATTCATTAACCAAGATTTTTCTATTAGATTTCCGAGATCAACTTTAATCTTCACTCTATTCATTACCAAGTTACCAAACGCATACAAGATTGTAGAACAATATTATAGTTTTATAAGACTTGGTAATGCAAATTTGTAGAGTGCATAAATAATTTTCTTAAACATTCTCGGTCAAAAATTTAATCTATTTTAAATAATTATATTATCAAATACACTCAATTGAATAAGTACTTAAATTAATCAGAATTAAATTGTGAATCTAAAGTGAACTTTAGATTTAAAACATTTAGTTTGGTTCAATTATTAGGAAAATAAATTTGAAGAAATTGAAAATCGTTTCACTGTAATTATGAAAGAATTAAAACAGACTTTGCTTAAGACAAATTTTCAAAAAACTGCAATCAAATATGAATTTTATATAATTTATTAAACTATTTTTAATCATCTGAAAAATTATACCTAACTTGGAAAAACTTGCAAGTTTACACCGCAATAATTCTCCAAACAATGATGAAGAATGTATCATTTGATCCATTTATATTTAGGTCCAAATTCTAGATTTACAATTATTTATCACTAAATAATTGATGTAAAATGCCCATTTTAAAAAAAAATGAATAGTAATTAATTTTGAAAGATGAATAACACTGAATTGAGATGGTGCAAATGGTTACGGGTTTATCACAATTTTGGAGTTTTCATGATATAGAAGGATAGTTTTGTTTAATTATAAAATTCATTATAATTCTTTTTTTTTTTTGGGTAAATGATTCATTATAATTCTTACACAATATAAATATGGGTTAATTTCAGTAAACCCCTATACTATCCAATTTAATCAACTAACCCCTTCTGTGTCCACTTTGCCCCCTCATGAGGGGGCATCGTGATGAAATTTAATAGTATAGGGGGCAAAGTGGACACATGAGGGGTTAGTTGATTAAATTGGATAATATAGGGGGGTTTATTGAAATTAACCCTATAAATATTTCAAAAAGGAACCTAAAGTTTTTTACGGCCCTGTTTGGTTCGCGGTCCGGTCTCATGTGGTACGGTCTTATAATGGCTTTTTTGAGACCGAACACTGTTTGGCAATACGGTTCCAAAAAAATAAGGACCACTTGGGACCAAAAAAGGTAATTTGAGACAACAAAAAATGATGTGGTCTCAAGTAATCTTATATACAATTGTCTTAACACATGAGACCATAAAATTTGAAAAATATATATAAAATTAAAAAATATATATAATTTGAAAATAATATAAAAAATTTGAAATAATGTATAAAATTTGAAATATATATATAAAATTCAAAATTAATATATAAAATGCAAAAAATATATTTAAAATTTGGGAAAATAAAAAAATTCCAAAATAATAGAAAAAATAAAAAATAATGTATAAAATTCAAAAATAATATATAAAATTTGAAAAATAATATAATTTTTTAAAGTAATGTATTAAATTCGAAAAAATATATATAAAAATCAAAATTAATATATAAAATTTTAAATATATATATATATAATTTAAAAAATAATATATAAGTTTTGAAAAATAATATAAAAAAATTGAAATAATGTATAAAATTTGAAAAAAATATAAAATTCAAAAATAATATTCAAAATTAGATATATATATATATTTTTGATAAAATATAAAAAATTTGAAAATAATATAAAAAATCAAAAATAATATATAAAATTCAAAAAATAATATAAAAATTCGAAATAATTTATAAAATTTGAAAAATATATTATTTTTGAATTTCTTATATTATTTTCAAATTTTCTATATTTTTTCAAATTTGATATATTTTTCATACTTAATATATTTTTTGAATATTATATATTATTTTTTTATTTTTTGTATTATTTTTCAAATATAAGACCAAACAACTTGAATAAAACTATAAGACAAGACAACTTTACCAAACAAACTTTCAAAACACCACCCAGATAAGACCAGACCAGACCGGACCGATAAGACCAGACAAAACCAGATAAGACCAGACCGGACCGCCTACCAAACGGGCCCGTACATGTTTCACGTCTCATCCAACAAACCTATAATTGTAGTACCAAATTTATTCCCTTGAACTTATTTCTTTTCAAACTTTTTTTTTTTGCAAATTAAAATTAAATATAAAACATACACAGAATAACTAAACATTAATTACAATTTATGAATCACAGACACTTCGTCTAGGGTAGTCGTACCCGTGTTGGACACACGTGTCCGTGTCAGACACGCGGACACACCAAAAATACGTGTCTCAAATTTTTTAAAATTAGACACGCAGTAGACACACGAAGGACACACGCATGTCCACGTGTCGGACATGCGTTGGGTCGATTGATTCCATGAAAGATAGAGAACTTATGGAGCCGTTAATTTGATGAATCACTTATAGAACTTGAACACCCCTAATCTAATATTTGATTTTGAAGATAGTTGAACATCTTTGTTCCTTCTCATCTTGTTAGAGGAATTGAAACACCTATTCATTTATTCACTATATAAAGAGAAACAATATATCACCAGATGTTGAGGGAGATGCATTTGATTCGTTGAATGGTAGTGGAATGAAGAATTTTGAACATATTAGACATTTCATTTAACCTATTTGTTTATTTTTATTTATAAGTTTATTGGTTCTCATTATTTAAGTGATAAATGAAGTATTTGTGCAATATAATATGTATATATATGAAAAAATCATGTTTTGTATAGGCGTCGGAGGCGTGTCATGTCATACTTTTTTGGAATTTGTCGTGTCACCGTGTCCGTATCCCGGGTCCGTGCTTCATGTATTACAATCTACCAAAATTCCAATTCTATTCCTCAAAATCCCAATACAATGGGAGTTACTTGAGCTTTTAAAACAAAACGACGTCGTTGTTTTGACGGCTATAAATACCCACCCACACAAATATATATATATATATATATATATATATATATGTATATACATAATATGAGTAATGATCTCTTGCTCCCTGGGGAGCAATATAAACATACTCACTTTTTATATTGACCGTTAAATATGATTATTAAATTTTAAATGTAAACTCATTTATTTATGTCAATCACATCTAAAGGTCAATATGAAAAGTGAGTAGACTTATCTTGCACCGGGGAGCAAGAGAACATTTTTGTACATAATATATACCTACGATCAATCAAAATCTAGGGTTTAGAAATTGAAGTTGCAGAGAAGATGATAGAAGTGGTGTTGAACAATCGATTGGGGAAGAAGGTATGCGTGAAGTGCAACGAAGATGACACCATAGGCGACCTCAAGACGCTGGTGGCGGCACAAACAGGTACTCGGGCCGATAAGATCCGGATCTAGAAGTGGTACACCATCTACAAAGACCACATTACCCTCGCCGACTACGAAATTCACGACGGCATGGGCCTCGAACTCTACTATAACTAATTCACTCATTGCAATTAGGTCTATCTCTATATCTATACATATATATATATATATATATATATATATATATATATATATATATATATATATATATATATGTAAATGACGCTAAATACTCATATGGTTTGAAAAGTGTACGAAAAACCCTCTCTCTAGTTCATTTTGTGCAGATAACCCTACTACTATTCCAAAAATGTGCACTTTGACCCCTTTAACATTGTTCCGTTCACTTTTTTTGATTTCAGAAATGTGTAAAAAAATCTTCTCTCAGTCACCAGAAAAGTATAGGGGTGTTCCATGAGGGGAGTTTTCCGCACACTTTTGTATATATGTCATTGGTTATTGCTTTGTGATTAACGAAGTAGATTCTTTGCTTTTATAAATGATGGTTGATTCTATTGATTATATATTTGTTATCTCTTTTATTGATAGCTTATTTGTTTGGAACCAAAAGAATTTTCAATTCTTACCGTTTAATCGTGTTCTTTCATGATTTATTGTTGATATATCATATATATATATATATATATACATAGACACAAGCCCTAAAACACTAACCCTAATTCAATTCTTACCCTGTTCTTTTATGACTTGACTTAGATTTATAGTTGATTCTAAAGAATATATGCGTGCGTATATATTTGGGTTCACAAGAATTAACCTCAAAAAGATTTTGTGACGGACCATATGGTGATGAATACGATGAACTGTATCCCCACACAGAACAAGTATTATTACAAACTTATATAATATATAATCCCTTTGGGCATTTGGGCACCAATTTTTTTTCCATTTCAAAAAAGAAAAAAATAATAATGGGAGACATAGATGCTTGTATAGCTAAAACGGGAAGACTTAGAAGTCATTCAAGATGTATCTAATATCATAACATCACTATCAGAAGATCTTCTTGTAATATTGCATACATTACACACATACATATTTGTGTGTATGTATATATATATATATATTTCGGTAAATGTGTGTATGTATATTTTCATTTCACTAGCATGTCTATTTCTTAGATGAGCCACCTATGAAGTTTTAATGCCATATGTTCCTATTCATACACAGGAAGAAGCCATTTGGAACCCTCTATAAAAGAAAGGGTGATATAGGGTTTAACTTCAGCTGCACTTAGCTGCTTCGAGAATTTAGCTCTACCTTTGGGATTAGCTCCCGGACCTTCGTTCTTGTATTCTCCAAAAGTGACCAACCTGCAATGAAACACATCGTCACGTTAGGGGTAGGAGTGAAGGTTCACATCATCATAAAATATTAGTGAAAATTTTGATAATTGATAGAGAAATTGCATATATATGACTAACAACTACTCTAAAAGCTTAAGCTGTTAGAGATAATGTAACTTAAATATTTGACATTTGGCTCTGACATCATATTAACTACTAATTGCTCTAAAAACTTAAGTTATTAGAGATGGTGTAATTTAAATATTTTATATCCTTCAACAAATTTGTCTATATAAACGAGGATCGATGATGACTTACTCTTCCGTTTCGGGCTTCCTGTTATTATACCATCCTTCTGGTTTGATCACATCACTGATTTCAGTATAGGCAAATGACACCTTGGCGTAGGGCTTCCATGGTCTCCCTAGATAACCGGTGGTGCCTGTGCCAGTAACCCTACAATGGACAAATGAGAAGCCGGCGTCTTCCTCATCTGTAACTCTTGCTTGTGCGGTGACTACAACCAAAGGATTACTTATGGCATGTAGTTCTGTATTCTGCACCAGTGGGAATAATAAAGAATTAATTTGGACAAAAAAACAATGTGAAAACATAGCAATTCCTAAATATATTTGTCACCGTGCTACAATTATGTAAATGAAATCTTGATACGAACCAAATATATGGATTTTCCGCTGCCATAGACGAAATCATAAAAACCTTCGATGTAACAGTCCTTGAAGAAATGTCTGCCTTCGTCATCAAAAAGAGTGTCTTGAAATCCATAAAATTTACAGTTATAGATTGCAGCCTTGTCTCCAGAGAGCCTCAATGCCAACGCCTGCCCCTGCACTCCTACATCTGGCTTTGGCGCCGAATTCTGAAACCAGACAAAACCATTAGTATTGAGCGGGGTCAGGTCAGGAACACAATTGCCCTCATGGGCACACATGCATGGGTGCACGTATGTTAATTAATATATATATATATATATATATATATATATATATATATATATATATATATATATATATATATAAAGGCAATGTAGATACGAATACAGACCTTAAAAACTATATTGACAGCACGGAAGTAATCAGACTGAACTATCACAGTAGCGCAATCCAATCCTTTCTCGGCTGCTCTATCGCCGAAGACAATAATTGGCATGTTGTCTCGATCACTACCTAACAATGTGAGAAACGGCTTATCTTTGTCAATGATAACTTTCTCAGTATATGTCCCCGGCGCAATTGAAATAATCACCCGTTGAGTGTTTCCATTCGGAATATTATCGATTGCTTCATTAATAGTTTTGAATTCACCCTTTCCATCTTTACTCACCTTCATCAGTTTGGGATTCTTCTCGGCCTTGGTAAGGGCAGGGTCCAAACCATCCCTCCCCTTGAATGGTTTCACATTGGCCTCGAACCAAATCTCCACTTCACCCTTATCACCCGGGATGGGTATATCGTCGTCAGAGATGACAATGGTGATGAAAATGCTGAGAAGAATGGTAAGAACTAGGAATGTCCTTTTTGCAGCCATGTTATCGAATTGTTAAGGAAAAAATGAGATTCAAGTCCAACCAAGCTTATAAGGATTGGAGTATATATGTTAAATACTTCTGTATATGTAGGGAGAGAGAGGAAGAATTGAAGGAAACATGTGATAAGTACATGTCTATTTTGGTATACCGATTGTGCTTACCAATTGTACATAAGAGGGATTCACACCGAACAACCCTTTACAAATCTATTTATTTGTTTTTCCTTTATTAAATTATTTAGTTACCGAAAAGAAAAAAAAAACCTTTAGAAATCTTGAATGGCTGGGATAAAAATAAACACACGAAATCAATGAATAAAACTGTTATATTTGGTGACTCATTTTCCTTGTGGGCAAAGATAACTTACTCACCAAGCAATCCTTATTTGAAAAGGAGATTGATTTAAAGATTGCTGATTTTAATTGGTTTGGGAAATCAATTGTCTTCTTTACCAATTAATCTCTCCTATAAATACAGGGTCTAACCTATCTTCTTCGTGTTAGTGAAACACAGGTTAGGGTGAGCAGCTTAGAACAAAGGGTGTAGAAACCCTAACAAAAACATATATCCTTTAATACCTTCTTTTTAAAATTTATAGGAATTCATCATTAAGTTCTACTGATTCAACAATAAATAAAAAAATAAAATAAGATAAGATAATTACATAAATTTCTTATAGGCCGACCCACAAGCCCAATGACACACAAAATAAGCCGAAGCCCAAGTGCAACTATAAGCACAAATCCCACAGAATGCCCAAGTAATAAGGTCTCGTTTGGTTTCGTATTGTTTCCGTTGCTTCTGATTCGAAACGGTACAATACCATTATTTGACAGCGGAAAGAAGTTTGGTGATGGTGAATATATATATATATATATATATATATAGTAAAACATCAGAAAGAAGGGTTAATAAGAAGTGAAATTTTTCAAAGAGTCACTTTAACTGTAATCTCACTCCCCCAAAGACTCTGCACTCAGCATATTACTGTAATCCAATTTGGTCAAAGGAATGGAAGCACCGACTGTATATTATATTATATATATAACTATATATATAGGGTTAAGTGCATTAAACCCGTCTACTTTCTTCTTTCTCTTAACTAACCCTCCTAAATTAAGCACGGCCCCTTTAAACTATTTAAGTGTTGCATTTAACTCCATTCTATCGTACAACCGTTAGTTAAAATTAGGATAATTTGTACTCAGATCCCCTGAGGTTTCAGTCAATTGCACTCGTTCCCTGAGATTTTATTTTCCTTGCAATGACACCCCTGAAGGGGAGAAATGACTGGAATTAGGGAGTGAATTGTAAAAATCGTGATAATTTGGGGGGTTTACAGTCAAAAACATAATGCAGGGGGTTAGTTGAGAGAGAGAAGAAAGAAGATGGGGTTTAATGCAGTTAACCCATATATATATGTAACTGAAAATATGCCATGGTTTCAAGGACCTGTTTTGTATGGTAGAAAGCTGGTGCCAAAAATGGATTAACTTCCAGATGAAGGATCTTAACTTTTCTGTGAACCCCATGCAGTTCTTTATTCTCTTTTCTCAGCCTCTTCAAAGTGCAAGGTATCTATTGAAAGTCTGTGCGTTAAATTAAGATGATTGTTTGTCTAAAATGTACACACTTCAAAGAACTGTATTATACGATAAATAGACCAAATTAACATGGATTCAGATGATGGTACAGCTTGGTAATAACTCAGTTTCTTATATTCGATTCTCAGGTAATTTCTCAAATAAATTCTTGAAATAGTTAAACAAAGTACTGTCCTTTAGTACACGAACCAATATGTAATTGTGATTATAGGGAAATTTCTCAAATAAGAGGATATTTAAAATGTTGAATCAAACTTCTATCTTCTCCCCTGAATTATTCAATAATTACTTAATGAGCTAAACCAATTAAATTATTAATATTATTATAACAAAGAAGTAAACTACAAATCCAAATCAACATTTCATTAATTATACATAACTAATACAATCATACACACCTCACAAATGCAACAACAGATAATCGATATTCACATGTACCACAAAAATCACCACTAATTTTCTAACTCTTTTTGTACAATTAAGTCCGACCACCTCAAGTCACCCTCAGTCCACAAGCTCCATAACCCAATCTAAATCCGGATCCTCCGAACCCGACCCGCCCCTACCCGAATTCCCCGGCTTCTCCTCCCCGTCTCCCCTCAACTTCAAACTCCTCAGCTGCCTCAAAAACTCAGCAGCACTCCCCTCAATACGACCACTTGCATGGGTACCCACTCGAGCCGAACCAGTCGGCCCATCTCCACTACCCGACCCGGAAAACAAATTTCCGGGTCGGACCTCAGAATGGGGCTTGTACATTGTCTCCCGCCTGAGCTCCTCCGGGGAGTGGGCGAAGAAGCAGACCTTCCGCTTGCAGAGGCTGCCGGCATTGCAGGGGCGCGTCCTGTACTTTCCCGGGTGCAGCCAGTACTCAAAAACACCGTGAGCCAGCGGACACCCATCCCCCTTCCGGCACTCGCCGTTCTTGAAGTCCGGGCACGTGATGGCGGCGTAGTTGAACCTCCGGGGATCACGTCGCCGGGCTTTCTCGCCATTGTGTGCGAAGGGGCACTGTGTCCATTCATGGGCACGGGTGTTAGGGCACTGGAGGATCTTGTACCCATACATTCGGAATTCGTCATTTGAGAAGTCCGAATCATCGAATATATGGGTTGCTGGGCAGTAGAAGCTAAACATTTTGATCAGAAAAAGAATTAAAAGTTGTTCGATATACAGAAAATTAGTTGCATGCAAATGAAAGTGCTTCTAGGGTTTTGATGTAATATATATATATATAAAATGAATATATGCTTATATTAAATTGTAAAACTAATTAACTGAGTATGATGGAAATGTTTTAAAATTATATAATAAAAAAAATACAAGTGATCAATGATTCAATATGTGTGTGTGTATAGATATGTGTAGGAAAGTGTAATTAATCATGCATGCATGCATGCAACGATTTAAGATGTTTGTGAAGTGAGCTTGAAAATTATGGAGGTGACTGGGAGTTTGAGACTGAGACTGTCTCAGTGAAGAGAAGAGAAGAGAGAGAAATGTAAGACTTTTATGTAATAGACAAAGGCAGTTTTCTGAGAAGATGATGTGTAAGGGACATGTAGAGGGTATGTCTATTTATAGCATGTACTTGAGTTAAAATCTAACCATGGTTGTGTTACTTTTGAGGATCACATTAACCCTTCATCATAGTAGTAGTAACGGACGCTTGAAGAGTTTGATTTATTGCCTACATAAAATTTAGTTGCTTGTTATACACGGAACTTGTTCAAGAAATAAAGAATGAGATTTGTTGTCATTATTTATTAGTTCAGTGAACTAAATTTGTTTTGAGGATATTGATTAATGCCATTTAATTTAGATTATTTCATATATTGGTTATATTAATTTAGTATGATTGAATGAGTTAGTCTAGATTATGAGTCAGAAATTAGAGGTTAAATTGGACACTTTATAGCTTAATTATGCAATATATTTTGGGTGAATACATTAATATATATCTAAAAAGATAAGTTTCCCTCAACTCACAATAAAATCTGACAGAAAAAAAAAGTATTAAACTATTTTTTTATAAATTTGAAAGTAATTGAATTGTGCTACATATATTCTTTTTTTCAGCTGGCAAAGTTAATAATTATACCAAAGGTCTAATGATCAAGCGGTACTGGACCCTAACTCTCAAATGAGAGATCCAGGTTCAAGCTTCTCGGAGATGCAGGATGTGAAAGTAATGCATAACTTTCAAAAAAAAAAAGTAAAAAAAAATAATTGTAAGATGCAATACACACTCCTTATTAGTTCTTGATTCGTCTAGACTTAATAAACTTTAATAAAATACTATCTTATACTTATCAAAATAAAATAAAATACTATCTTATTGCATCTTGATGTTTTTAATTTCCTCGACTCAGTACCTTGGTACACAAATTAAATGTAATGCTAGACTACAATTTGTTTTAAGTATATATTGTAATATTATTTGTTTCTAGGAATCAAGTTTACAAAAAGGTGTAATGGCATGCAACGCCACACGTGTTGAATATATTAGAAATAGAGATTAATAGGTGATGACACAAAAAGGGTTCTCAACGATACACGTATATTTTTGCTTTATTGGAGAGAGTTGAGCTGAGTTTAAAGCTACCAAGTTGGTGAGAAAATTCCAAACCTCCTAAACAAACTTTGTCTTTAATATTTTTACTAAATGAAGTTGTATTGACACGTCTCATGTGAGTCTACACAAAAGATGTTGAGATGGTTGGCACGTGTGAATAGGAGATAATACCTTATACTTACTTTAGTTTTCATCTACAAAGGTAATTGGTTTCTCATTGGTAATTGATTGTAATAATGTAAATAATAATAATAATAATAAGTCTCATTTTGCAATTATAGACATAAGAGTACTAATTACCTTTCAAAGAAAACACACTCACAAACACACACTATATATATTGGCATGATACTTCAAAGGGATTGTACATTGGTTTTGGACCAAACTTACTACCTCAAGTTTTTCTTGGTTAATTTTTTACGATTCAAAGTAATGGAAGTAATTGAATTTTTTACCATTCAAAGTACCATAGAGAGAACATGAAAATAAGGGAAACAAATAACTCATGCAACGAGAAAATGAAATTCCGCCATAAAAATAATTTAATGGCACAAAATATTATGATATCATCTCAAATTCCTTCTTGGGAAGGGCCAAATAAAAGTTAAATTTCTTACCAGGCTCATGAAGTAGTTGAATTAATTTCATATGACTTCAGAGAATCATTTCAATGATGTTTCTTTGGGAGTATCGAATCGGCGCCTCAAATCAAATCACTCTTTTAATGTGATATTTTTCATAATTGTCACTTGAGTATAATTGATAAATAGCAAGAATTTCTTATTGACGCCTTTTATCATGATCTTGAGAGCATTGTAGAACGCCAACATTTCTGAAACAAAAGAATTCATTTATTTTGTCAGTAAATTGATATATATCCAACCATCCAAAAACAATATATTTATTATAAGAAGAAGAAGAAGAAAATTGTTAGTTGAAGAGCAAAAAATATCACAGTCGTGGAGTGCTAGTTTCTAAGGCAGTAAAGGGTGTTTATTTGCCAATAATATATGAAAATACCTTTCAAAGATGATGTGCTCTAATAGAGGAAGTGTATATATAAAAAAGAAAATATATTATCAATACATGTTCAACTAATTATTCATGGAAAATAATGATTTTATTCTCAATCGATCAATTCTTTTTTGCTTTCTTACCTTTTAAAAAGAGTAGAAAGAACAAATTGGTATCAACTTCATCGGCATTATTCAAAGGAAGGGCTTCATTTCCAATTGTGTTTTTAGTTTTGATAAGCTCGAACAAGTTGGGAGAACAAGAGATTTTAGAATCAATGATTATTGAGCGAGGGACGGTAGGCGAAATGAAAGGTTAAAGGTAGGTTTCATTTCTTGTTGTGTTTTTAGTTTGATAAGCTCGAACAGGTTAGAAAAATAAGAGATTTAAAACAATGGTTATTGAGCAAGGAGTGGTGAGCGAAATGAAAGGTTGAAGGCAGGCTTCATTTCTTGTTGTGTTCGTAGTTTTGATAAGCTCGAACAGGTTAGGAAAATAAGAGATTTGAAACAATGGTTATTGAGCGAGGGGCGGTGGGCGAAATGAAAGGTTGAAAATAAGGATATATAGGCGAGCTTAAAAATGCACGACGACAATAGTGCATGTTTTAGATGAAAATAGTGTGACGTGGAAGAATAGCAAGAAAACAGTTGTCACACATTTTGCCATAATAAAATAATATAAAATGAGTAGTGTTTTGTAACCGATATCCCCACAAATGGCGAGCAAAGGGATGAAATACATCTATTTTTGCTTATTTATTTTATTATTTTACGTGCATAACACGTGCATGTTACTAGAATTAATTCTATATTGGTATGATTAGTTTTATCAATTATCAATATCAATATTATATATAAAAGTGTCAACAATTTTTATTATTTTTAAATATCTCTCAAAATTATTAACTAAAATGATATTTTCCTTAAAGTTATCCTCAAAAAGTCATTGAAGCTATATTCAACTTTTTCATATTCTTGTATTTATTGATAACCAATAAATCAAATAATATTAATTTTTCTCTTATAAGTTAATCGTAACTTTGTGTAAAAAAATTTATCGTTTGTATTCATAATGTATATTTCAAGAGTCTTCCATTATTCTTCTTTTAGATATCATATTCACAACGACCACATCAAATGTCACAACATTTATCTAAACAATCAATTGAAATTGATGAAACATCCATTCATCTTTTCCTTCTCCTAGTCCAACTTGAATTAAAATTATTCATTACAAAATTGTCGATATTTTTATTATATAACTTTTCTACTTTATACATTCACCATTTCTTTCATTACGTGCAGATTATGTGCCTTTTTGGATTTATTTGTATAGGAGGAACGATCTGAACCGGGCATCGAAAACAGAGAAATATATATTGGGGGGGGGGGGGGGGGGGGGGGGGGAGGCACGTGATTAGGGGATGGATTGTTAGAATAATTTGGTATATATTTTTTATAAGAAAATATATATACAATTCTTTTGTTTAAAATTGGGCATGCTGAGAATTTATTAAATATGTTAGAAAGAACTTTAAAAGAAATTATAAATTTATTGCAATTTCCATTGACCACAATTTTTATTAGTGAAAATAAAAAACCTAGTTTTAAAGAAATAATTTAACAAACTTTTAAGTTTCAGGATCATTACATAATCGTGAATTTTTATTAATATGTTTTCCAGGATAATTACATAATCGTGAATTTTTATTAATTTTTTTAAAAAAAATAATTTTAAAAATATCTTCTAAATTTTAGACACGTATTATTTATGGAACCACATTAGGTGTAAGAAAACAATTGTTACAAATAAAATAATATGAGTACTTTTTTAATAGTCAATACCCCGCTAGATGGCAAGCACAGGGGTAAAAGATTAGTGTATTAAGTGCTTGCATGTTATGTGGATGATGGGTTTTAAGAGTCGATGTACGCTAACATGTCAATTGTCACACTATCTCATTTTGTTATTATAAAATAATTTTTAAAGTATTTTTTAAAATAATGATTATAATGAATGATATTTTCAGACTTACATAAGATTTTATAATCATAATTGAAATACGAAGGGGCAATTTGTTCATTTTTTAACAAAGTGATATTACTAGTTCATTTTTATTATTGACGTAATATTGTGTTCACTTTATGATAGTTGAGGAGAGTTTATTGCATTATTTTTTTCATTATATCTATATTTAATTATCCATTTTTACCAACAATTAAAATGGTTGTATGGCACGTAAATAGCACGTGCACTGCACGTAACTACCAAATTTAGATAAAAGTGTTGTCTCTAAAATATTTCTTGTAATCAAAATATTTTAAATATAAATAAAATGAAATAACAATACATTATCTACCTATATAAATTTATTTGTCAAGAGTAGAAATTATTACAGTCAAGAGTGCTACCTTTAAGGCAAAAAAAGGTGTTTATTTTTCGAGAAATATTCGAAAAATAAGTTTGGAAGATTATGGTGGTCTAATAAAGGAAATGCATATTTAAATATATATATATATATATATATATATATATATAAAATTCGTATATGTTCAAGTAATTTTTCATGAAAGATAATGATTTTATTCTCAATTAATAATTTTTAATTATTTTCTAACCTTTTACGAGCAGTAGAAAGAATAAATCGTTATCGACTTTATCGGCATCTTTCAAAGGAATGCTTCATTTTTCTTGAGTTTCGATGAGCTTGAACAGGTTGGAGAAAAAAAATGAGATTTGAAACAAGGATTCTCAAGCGAGAGGTGGTGAGCGAAATCAAAGGCTGAAGGCAAGAAAGATTTATAAGCGAGCGTAAAAATGATACGAAAACAATATTGCATGTTTTAGGTGAAAATATTGTGATGTGGAAGAGTAACAAGAAAACAGCTATCACAAATAAAATAAAATAAGTAATGTTTTAATAACCCGTATCCTGTCATATGGCAAGCATGCATAGGGGCGAAATATAGTGTATCAAGAGTCGAACTGTTATGTGGATGATGAGATTTAAAGAGCCGATTTTCGCTAAGCTGATAATTAAGCAGAGTTTATTGCATTATTATTTTCATTATGTCTATATTTTGTATTGTTTTTTACTAGCAATTAAAATGGTTATGTGAATAAATATTTATTCTAGTAAATAACGCACGTAAATAACACGTGTGTTGCACGTGACAACAAAATTTAGATAAAAAGTCTTGTCTATATTTTATATTCATTTTTTTCATCGAGTTTCGATGAACTTTAATAGGTTGGAGAAAATATATTTTGAGATTCAAAACAAGGGTTATCGAGTGAGATGTGGTGAGTGAAATCAAAGGCTGGAAGGTAAAAAATATTTATAGACAAACGTAAAAACGACACAAAGACAATATTGCATGTTTTAGGTGAAAAGATTGTAATGTGGAAGAGCAACGAGAAAATAGTTTGTCACAACTAAAATAAACTGAGTTATGTTTTAATAGCCAATATCCCGTCAGATGGCAACTATGCATAGATGTGAAAGATGATGTATTAAGAGTCGACATGTTATGTGGATGATGAGATTTTAAGAGCCGATTTTTGCTAACATGTTAATTGAGGAGAGTTTATTACATTATTATTTTCATTATATCTATATTTAAGAATTCATTGTACTAGCAATTGAAATGGTTGCGTCAATATATTTTTAAACTAGTACATAGCACACGTAAATTGTATATGCGTTGCACGTGATCGTAAAATTTAAATTTTTTGTTGAGTTTCGGTGTACTTTAATATTTTGGAGAGAAGAAATTTTGAGATTCAAAACAAGAGTTATCAAGTGAGAGGTGGTGAGGGAAATCAAAGGCTACAAGCAAGCGTAAAAACGATACGAAGACAATATTGCATGTTTTAAGTGAAAATGTTGTGATGTGGAAGAGAAGCAAGAAAACAGTTGTCACAAATAAAATAAAATAATTATTGTTTTAATAGTTGATATCCAGTTAGATGACAAGCATTTATAGGGGTGAAAGTTAGTGTATTAAATGTTGAATGTTTTAGGTAGAAATGTTCTGATGTGGAAGGGTAACAAGAAAACAACTGTTACAAATAAAATAATATAAGTACCTTTTTAATAGTCAATACCCCGCTAGATGGCAAGCACAAAGGTGAAAGATTAGTGTATTAATTGCTTGCGTGTTATGTGGATGATGGGTTTTAAGAGTCGACGTACGTTAACCTGTAAATTGTCACACTATCTCATTTTGTTATTATAAAAGAATTTTTAAATTATTTTTGAAAATAAAGATTATAATGAATGATATTTTTTCAGATTCACATAAGATTTTATAATCATAATTGAAATAAGAAGGGGCAATTTGTTCAATTTTTAACAAAGTGATATTACTAGTTTATTTTTATTATTAACGTAATATTGTGTTCACTTTGTGATAGTTGAGGAGAGTTTATTGCATTATTGTTTTCATTATATCTATATTTAATTATCCATTTTTACGATCAATTAAAATGGTTGCGTGGCACATACGTAAATAGCACGTGCACTGCATGTAACTATCAAAATTAGATAAAAGTGTTGTCTCTAAAATGTTTCTTGTAATCAAAATATTTTAAATATAAATAAAATGAAATAACAATACATTATCTACCTATATAAATTTATTTTCCAAGAGTAGAAGAAGAAAATTGATTAGTCAAAGAACATAAATTATTACAGTAAAAGTGTTACATTTAAGGCAAAAAAAAGTGTTTATTTTTTGAGAAATATTCAAAAAATAAGTTTGGAAGATTATGGTGGTCTAATAAAGGAAATGCATATTTAAATATATATATAATTCGTATATGTTCAAGTAACTTTTCATGGAAGATAATGATTTTATTCTTAATTAATAATTTTAATTATTTTCTAACCTTTTACAAGCAGTAGAAATAATAAATCGTTATCGACTTTATCGGCATCTTTCAAAGGAAGGGCTTAATTTTTGTTGAGTTTCGATGAGCTTGAATAGGTTGGAGAAAAAAAAACGAGATTCGAAACAAGGATTCTCAAGCAGGAGGTGGTGAGCAAAATCAAAGGCTGAAGGCAAGAAAGATTTATAAGCGAGTGTAAAAATGACACGAAGACAATATTGCTTATTTTAGGTGAAAATGTTGTGATGTGGAAGAGCAACAAGAAAATAACTATCACAAATAAAATAAGTAATGTTTTAATAACCCATATCCCGCCAGATGACAAACATGCATAGGGGTGAAAGATAGTGTATCAATAGTCGACGTGTTATGTGGATGATGAGATTTTAAGAGCTGATTTTTGTTAACCTAATAATTAAGGAGTTTATTGCATTATTGTTTTCATTATGTCTATATTTTATATTCATTTTATTTGCAATTAAAATGGTTATGTGAATAAATATTCATTCTAGTAAATAACGCACGTAAATATATAGCACGTGCATTGCACGTGACAACAAAATTTAGATAAAAAGTGTTGTCTTTAAAATATTTATTTTATTTTTTTCGTTGAGTTTCGATGAACTTTAATATGTTGGAGAAAATATATTTTGAGATTCAAAACAAGGGTTATCAAGCGAGAGGTGGTGAGTGAAATCAAAGGCTGAAAGGTAAGAAAGATTTATAGACGAGCGTAAAAATGACACAAAGACAATATTGCATATATTAGGTGAAAAGATTGTAATGTGGAAGAACATCAAGAAAACAGTTTGTCAAAAATAAAATAAAATGAGTAATGTTTTAAATGTCAATATCCCGTCAGATGGCAAGCATGCATAGGGGTGAAAGATGATGTATTAATAGTCGACATGTTATGTGGATGATGAGAATTTAAGAGCCAATTTTTGCTAACATGTTAATTGAGGAGAGTTTATTGCAATTGAAATGGTTGTGTGGATATATTTTTATATTAGCATGTGCGTTGCACGTGATCATAAAATTTAAATTTTTCGTTGAGTTTCGATGTACTTTAATAATTTGGAAAAAAGAAATTTTGATATTCAAAACAAGGGATATCGAGTGAGAGGTGGAGAGGGAAATCAAAGGCTACAAGCAAGCGTAAAAACAATACGAAGACAATATTGCATGTTTTAGGTGAAAATGTTATGATGTGGAAGAGAAGCAAGAAAACAACTGTCACAAATAAAATAATATAATTAATGTTTTAATAGTTGATATCCACTCATATGGCAAGTATTTATAGCTAGGGGTGAAAGTTAGTGTATTAATAATCCACGTGTTACGTGGATGATGCGGTTTTAAGAGCCAATGTTAGCTAATCTGTCAATTGTCACACAATCTCATTTGCTATTATAAAAGAATTTCTTATAGTATCTTGGAAAATAATGGTTATAATGAAAGGTATTTTAAGCTTTACACATAATTGAAATATTTTGAGACAAATTTTTTTATTTTTTAAAGTGATGGGACTTACTTGTTCACTTTTATTATCGAAACGGAAACAATCATGATTAAAATATGAAGGGGAATTTTTTTTATTTTTTAACAAAGTGAGATTGACTTGTTCACTTCTATTATTGACGGAATATTTTGTTCACTTTGTGATAGTTGAGGAGAGTTTATTAATTTCTTATTTTCATAATATCTATATTTAATTCTCTATTTTTACTAGCAATTTAAATGGTTGCGTGAACATATACATACTAGTAAATAGCGTACGTGCTATATTCACGTGCGCTGCACGGGGTCACAAAATTTTGATAAAAGTGTTGTCTCTAATATTTTTTTTAATCAAAATATTTTAAATATAAATGAAGTGAAATAACAATACATTATCTATATATATATTTATTTATTTATTTGTCAAGAGTAGAAGAAACAAATTGATTCGTCAAAGAGCACAAATTATTATAGTCATCAAGAATGCTATCTTCTGAGGCAAAAAAATATATATTTATTTCTTTTATAAATATTCAAAAATAAGTTTGAAAGATTATGGTGCTCTAATAAAGGAAATACATATTTAAAATAAAATATATATCCGTGCATGCTCAAGTAATTTTTCATGAAAAAATAATGATTTTATTCTCAATTAATAATTCTTATTTACTTTCTTTCTTAATAAAAATAATAGAAAGAACAAATCGGTATTGATCTTATTAGTATATTTCAAAGGAATGGCTTCGTTTTTCATTGAGTTTTGATGAGCTTGAATAGATTGGAGAGAATAAATTTTGAGATTGGAAACAAGGATTATTGAGCGAGAGGCGGTGAGTGAAATCAAAGGTTGAAGACAAGAAAGATTTAGAGGCGAGCATAAAAATGACACGAAGATAATATTACATTTTTAAAGGTAGAAATGTTGTGATGTCCCCTCATAATTGAAATATGAGGGGTTAATTTTTTATTTTTTGAAATTGATGGGACTGACATGTTCATTTTTATTATTGAGAGGATATTGTGTTCACTTTGTGATAGTTAAGGGTAATTGAAGATTTTGTTGCATTTTTGCAAACATTATATTTATGTTTAATTATCCATTTTTACTAGCTATAAAATTTTGTGCACACCACGTGAAATATACATCTACCAATCTGTCAAAGCTGTACACTTTGTTTGGAAGTGTGGAATTAGGGGGATTTGGATTTTAAATAGGATTTTAGTTGTTTAGATATGATGTGATTGTTTTAAAAAAAGAATTCAACGGGATCTTAACTGAAATGTTGGTAGCTTTGAGAAATCTGAGAAAAATAACTCGAACATGGTGGAATTCTTTTTCCCTTTTTTAACTGTTTAAATATTTTCCCCAAATGCCCCCAACATCTCTATAGATATAGTTGTTGTATCCAACTACATTGTACAGCTGTATATAATAATAATAGGGGAAAAACAATAAAAATGAAAGAATCGTTCCAATTCCTGTTATCATCCAAGCACATAAAAAAAATTTTGTTCCACTTAAATTATTGTTTATTCCAAACACACAAATGAAATTCTATTTCATTACCAATCTAATTCCAATTCCCAAATAACTTAATACCAAACACAGTGGTAGGGTCTGTTTGATTTGTATTTCTGAGAACAGTTTTCTGTTTTCTAAAAATTAAAAATTAGAAAACTGTAAAAAAATCTGCTTAGTTCAATTTTCTGAAAATTCAATTACAAAAATAATTATTTTCAAAAAACTTATTTTTATTGTTCTCAGAAAACTATTCTTTAAAATTAAACTGTTCTATGATTTCAAAATTCTGAAGAATAATTTTTATAGATACAAACCAAAACAACCGTAAAGTTTCAAACAAAGTTAAAACCAAAACAACTGACCCAAACAAAATCGAGACAAAGTCCAAAACTGAAAAGACGCCTACAATATATACTTTATTATATATCGAAATCTAGACGAAGTCCGAAACCAAATAACAGAGAAGCTAACCTCAATCACTTTATTATAAGTTAAATGGTAAAGTGCATTAAAGCCCCAAACTTTACTTTCTCTCCCAAGAAACTCACTTAACTTTGAAAATGATAGAAAATCCCCCAAACTATGTTAAAAATTGCACATAACCTTCTTAAACTATTCTTGTTCAATAACCCCCTAAACTATCAAATAAATAAATAAAAAGGTCCATTGTCTTCAAATTATTTCATCAATGAGTATAATGTCCTTTCTTATTGAATTATACTTAATACACTTTTGTTATTAACAAAGATTATGAAATACTTGATGCAAATTTAAAACATAATCTCCATTCAAATTTGTGTAAAATTAATATATAGTTTTTATAATTAATCAAAAAATTAATTATATTAGCCTTTTATTAAAAAACTGAGTATAAATTTTAAAGGATTAAGTAATTATTCAATATTATTTATATACATAAGAAGAAGAAAAAAATTGCACCATTCTCATTTTCTCTAATTGGTATGGAAGTAATTTGTAAATTCACTATGAAAGAAAAGATAAATATATCATTTCTTTTGGTTATACTAGAAAAATTATATCTTTTATAACGAAAAAACAATATATTGTAATCACTTTATGTTTGCACCATAAAATTAATTTTTTTATTTTTGCCACATGGCACATTATGATTGGAATCAAATAGGTGGACAATAAAGAATTTGTATCAAAGTTAAATTCAAATGCAAGAATTTGAATTTAAATATAGCTCTGTGGTATAAATATAAAAGGCATTGAAAAAGTTCTGCTGAAGAGGTCCCCAACCAAACAACTCTGTATTTATATTATTACAATGTAGTAGTTTTACTTTCTTATGTATTTTCTTTTCATAGGAGTAGTGTTAGTATCTATCTGAAATTCTTGTACCTTGTTCCATTGTATAAGGATTCTATTTATGAAATAAAATGGTTCTTGGCTTTTTGTCCCCTCCGTTTTTATTCTGTAAATTCATTTCCAGATTTGAATGATCGCTTGTGTAGTTTTCTTTGCACCCACCATTCATTCCACCATTGCTATGCCATTGCTATGCTTAGAAATCCTTTTTATTGAGGCGTTGAAGAATCGGAAGGAATGGGGTGATCCTTGCCTTCCAACAATCGTCCGATCTACGTAAAAGACCGATTTTTATTATTTCAGTTTCTATAAAGGATAGTTTGACTATTCTCACAAATTTGAGTCAATAGACTTTGACACGGCCTCTGTAAATTTTAGGCCAAACACTTTATTTTTAAAAATAATACATTTATTATTAAAATTCGATTTATTTAAATTAAAAAAATTTATTATCCTAAGTTTAAACTATTTTATCCTAAATAAAAAATATATATTTGATACGATATATATTTTTAAATTCATGGGGTTTAATGCATTTTAAACTAAATTAAAGACATGGGAATGCTAAATTAAAAACCCATTGTTGTTAGACAAAAGGTGTGTTCACTTGAATCGAGAACACGAACTAATCGACCCAGTGCTCCATGTTCTATGTGTGTGTGTATATATATATATGTACAAATATATATGTATGTAAGTTCCCTTGCAATTCGATGATTATTTGTATATGAAGAGAATGGAGAACATGTTAGAAATATTGGGCATTGGCACCCTGATTTCTAGGTTTGACTCCGACTCATCTTTTATTAAACATTACTCTGGACGTCTTGGATAACATCAAATTTGATTAATCCAAGCAATGTTCACTCTATAGCTTGGGTTTCTCTGATTCAAGCCCTGTCCGAGTGCACATTTAAATTATTATCACCTTTTTTAACTAAAACCGATACCGCCAAGTTGTATAAATTACGTTTTTTTGGATGAGGATTGCTTTAAGTACAAGCTTCATAAGAACTACTTTAAAGCATTGCATAATAAAATCTACTGATCTAGTAGTACTAATAATCCATGATGACTAATTATACCAAAATCCTTAAAATTATTTCAGAATAGAGAAAATTTTAATGTGTACATACGTGTGATACATTGAATTACTTAAATTTAATAGAGGATATTAATGTGGGGGGAATGAACTTGTTCTCCAACTAATTATAGAAGTACTTTTTACTGAGCTAACTCAATTAATTACCGGAATTTTTTTTATATAATTGAGATAATTTATAACGAAAAACCATATTATCTTTATTACACTAGTGAGACACCTGAAAATGAGACAATTTTGATGTGTAATCTATATACTATTAAGTGTGAATCTTCAAAAATATTTGTAAGAACATTTATTTATGTAATGACATGTTCTGATCAAAAATCATGTTGAGAGTTATGTGTTTTAGATCGAATTGGTAAAATATTGTATGGTAAGAAGTTTAAGTGTCTAATAAAGTATAAAGTGGTGAAGATACAGGAGTGGAACAACGATTGGAAGCAACAACATATTAAAACTATGTTTGCAACCGAGTACTCGGTAAGATGTAAAGTGGTGTAAATTTTTAGAGAACTGTGCGAGTTCTCGCACCATTGCGCGCAGTTGTGTATTCACCGAGTACTCAGTAAATGGGTACGCATATGTATTTTTGGGAGGTATTAAATTGACATGCAATCAACTCCTTACCACTTTGGGACATGATCGATCTGAAGATAATATTGGTATATTGGACTATTATTTACATATTAGTTTATATTTGGAAGATTTAAATGGTAGAAATACGAATCCTGATTGGAAAAGGATTCTTACCATTAATTGAAGACTCTTCTCTCTAAATATGAGTAAAACCTAAGAGAATGGGGGTGAGATCTCTGCAATTCTTTTACAGATCCATATGCTTCTACAGAGATATATATAAAGAAAATTATTGAGTGATTATATATTTTATAGTTTTCTCTTGGTTTGAGTTTTTACAATTGTGATTCTATACCAAAAATCGTTATGCACAATTAGACGATCTAGTTGCTGAAAAATCATCACACCACCTTAATCGAAGTAAGAGGCTTCGTGGTTCTTTGATCCGTTGAGAAACGGAGCCGTCAGAGTACGGAAATCAGAGCGAGAGCTTTGTGGAGCTCGAGTGATTCAAGACTGTTAGACGTCGAGTGGAGAAAGGCAGATCATGAATGATTTGTAAGTCTAAAACTGCATAGAGTCTTGTACTTCTTGATTCATAGTGCATTGATAACCGAGAATATCCGTAATTTTTTACTTGAAGTCTTTTCAAGGTTTTTTCACGTAAAAATATTGTTGTAGTTTATGATTTATTTTCCGCACTTATATTTATCATTGCATTGATTATATTGTGATAAAATTGAATTAAAATTGACTATTCCACAATTAATATTTTAATTTGTCAATTAATTCATAAAAAGCCAATTCACCCCCCTCTAGGCTTAGTTCACCATCTTCTAGGTAATTTCAATATTTTCATACATTTTAAAAATATCCTAAATTGAAAAAAATATAATTATTTAATTTAACCTTTACTTCTATATTTATGTGTTTAACCTTTAAGCTTCCCACTATATATAATTATTAGGGCCTTAAAGTAAAATACATATATTATATGTGTTTCATTAAAATGTAATTAATCTTAATTTCAGTTTTTGTTTTTTTTAAAAAAAAATTCAACGTCTAATTATATATAGATCTTTTCATTAATGCGCGTGTGTGTGTATATATATTTATTACATCTATATCTATCTCTATATAAACTTTTCACCTTCAGTTTAATGACTTCTCAATTTTTCGTTTAATGATTAGAATTGGTCATTGTGTAAGATTAGGAGTTTAACATTTCTTCAATTTATTAATTCCTGTATTAGGAATTTCAACCTTTCATTTTCTTGTTCATGACATTCTATATTATATTGACATTCTATATATAAACTCTCTTATTAGAAATACAACTAACAATAAAACAAAAAATTTAAATATTATTGTTGGATTTCTATTTTTATTTTAGTTTTTTGTATTCTACTTTTAAGTGTTACGAATGAAAAAGAATTATATTTTATCTCTATTCTTTAATTCTTAAATCGAAATTAAATTCGTTTAAAGAACATTTTCTTTTTTGTGTGTGTTTCAGTACTGATTTTTGAACAATAGTAAGATTCCTTTTTTTGAATTTTATGTTAAAACTATATAGAATTTTGGAGAATAAATAATAACAAATAATAATATTTTGACAAAAAGATTTAAATATAACACCTTTTGTATATTTACTTTTTACTTATTAAACAATAAAAACTTTATGTATTCTCGTAATGTACTTTTCCTTGTTAATTGATAGAATATATATATATAATTTTATTTTGGGGCTATAAAAAGAATTTTATAGTAAATGAAGTATAATATGGTTATAATGAAGGGTGTTTTGAAATTTATATTAAATATTACAGGCATATGTGATATCATCTAATGGGGCTGTAAAAAGAATTTTATATTAAATGAAGTAAAATATGGTTATAATGAAGGGTGTTTTGAAATTTATATTGAATAAGATTGATTATTATTGAATGGTGGGTGATTTGTTCTCTTTGTGATAGTTTATGAAAATTTGTTGCACTTTGTCTTATTTTAAATATGTGGAATTGTGGCTTGTAACAGACACACACGTGTATGAACATAAGCATTACAATTAAAATTAGTAAGAACCATGATTTTTATTATTTTTCATGTGAATTGTTGAAAATAAAATTAAAAGTTTCAAATTATTTATTAGTTTTGTCGAGGTCTAACTATGGACATATCATATTTATGTGGTAAGTATTGAGTAAGTTGTTATTTGGTAATTCAATTCAACATTTAAGTAAGAATTGATTCAACACTTACTAAATTAAATGCGTTTGATAATCGTAATTCAAAATAATACGGGAAATTATTCTTTTTACATGAAAATCTAAAAACTAATATCAAGTATTATTTCTCGATATATCAATTCAACCTTTTCATCATTTATCATACTTTGTTTAGTTTTGGATATGAGAAATGTTAATTTACCTTCAAGAAATATGGATCTTTTATTAGTTTGCCAGTCAATTATTTAAGGCATGCCATATTAATCCAAGTCTAATTTAATATCATAATAGTTTCTATTGAAACACTCAAATAATATTTTTTTTATTCTCAAATCATACCTTTTTATTCATTTAATGAAACTGCATATTTCTGCGCTAACAAATCAATTTTGTTTTCATTTTAATTTCTGCAACAACAGATGTTTTCATTGATACATTCACAGGGATTTTCATTGTAGCATCCACCATTTATAAACCCCACATTAATGTCCGCGCAAGCCGCATAGCATTGCTCATGATCGCACTTCTCAATATCGAAAGGAGCTCCATTTTTTATATATCAAATCATCACATAATACAATTAGGATCACATTCATATTTATAATAAGTATTATATATATGTGTGTGAACAAAAGTAATTATTCATGTTTAGCATGGATAAAATAGAACTATTTTTAAAAAAATCTTAATCAATCCAAAAAATAGAATATTACATAAGCAAAATTTCAAAATACACACCTGAAGTGTGATGTTTGGGTAACAAATGAACATATGACTAATGAGGGTATGTTAGTCTTTTTACGTATTATATTTATTTTTATTTTTTTATAAAAGGTTAATACATGGGTACAATTGTAATTTGACATTCAAAAAATAGGCTCAGGGGGTAACTTGCTCAATTTTGAGAACTTGAGGAATTGATTTACTCATTTCTGTAATGTAGGGGGATATTTAGCTCACTTACGGATAGTTAGGGGGTATTTTATACATTTGCCATATAAAAATTTAGTAAAGGAATGTCTAAATTGAATTATATTCTTCATTTTAGTACATTAACATAGGTAACATTAATTTAGTCTATTTTGTTGTCAAACGGTTATACTACTAAAAGAAAAAGAAAAAAAGCGAATAGGAAATGAATAAATAATAAATTGAAGAACTTCTGAAAATAGAAACGATGATTAAAAGAGATATACTTTGAAGACCATTCCATTAAACAAAAATTCAATATTAAGGTAAGAAATTAACAAAATTATTTACAATTAGTTCAATATTGGGAGGAATAGAGAGAAATAATGTTGAAGAGAATCTTGTTGGAAAATAATTGAATGGAATTGTGATCAGTTTAGACAGTTGGAGTCAACAGTTTAGACGACATTTTCAAACACTGCCTTGGCAATTTGGATAACGTTTGGTGTCTATTAATATCCCAAGATACGCGTTTTTCATTCCATGAGAAATAAGCACACATATACAGAAATATATTTCATCTCTCTGTGCACTCTGCATATTCAGATGGTTTCATTCATAGTGGTTCGAGAGTACAAACACGGAAATCCGTTCGCTCTTGGGAGATAGTTGCTCGGCAATCTTGAGCACCGGAGAGGAAACAAATCTATCTTAAAGACACTGTGAGAATCACAGGGCTCGGATTAATTCTCTTCAGTCTAGTTTGGAATTTCTTTTCGTACTATAAGTGTTTTTATTTGCATATTCATATATTTTCTGTTTTATTTGTATATCCGTATATATGTAGACTTGTATGTTCCGTGTTTGAATATATATATATATATATATATATACATGGTATTCGTGAATTTTCTCTACAACTTAAGATAGAATTTGTTATCTTTCGGATGTTATATATATATATATATATATATATTCGGTTTATTGCATGCGCATAAATTATTTGGAGGTCTTCGAATTTGCTTGTGTATACTCAGTGGTTGATTGGTTTAGAAAAGTCATTTGGTTAGAATTGGGCTTGGTTTAGAATTGCTTTTGTATTTCACAGACTCTGTTTCGTGCATGCTATTTTAAACACAATTATATAGAAATTCTTTTGTACAATTTTAAGACATGATTTTTTTATTATTATTATTATTACGCTACTGTCATATATTTAGTGTTTACGCTATATATATATTGTTATATATAAATATATTATGTTTTGTGTATAATCTGTTTTTGAATAGATATTTGCATAATATATCAAAATTGTATTGCATATATATAGTATTTGTTTATATAAATAGTTATATTTTATATAATTATTTATATAATCTGTTTTGCCATATTAGTGTGTTCTTGGAATAAAAATGTTGTATTGTGGAGAATCAGAATTTTATATTCTGAAAAAGTTGAACTTCTGTTTTGTAACATAAATGACTATTAGTAATCCTACTATTGTTATTGTGCCTCATGGGGAGAAGCCTGAAAAATTTAATGGTTCAGACTTTTTTACATCCCATGGAATCAAAGGTCAATATTGTGAAGGATGAATAAAAAACTAAAAAGTTCAGTAAAGAAGGTCCAAGTCAAAGATAGAAGAAGTTGAATGGCAAGTGCTTCAATTGTGAAAAATCAGAACATCGGTCCAAGGGTTGTCGAATGCCAAGGAACTTCAAGGAGCCTAATGCTCAAGTGAATATAAACCTTTCTGTTGTTGTTTCCGAATATAATTTGGTTGGAAATAACAAAGAGTGGTGAGTGGACATTGGTGTTACTCATCACATTTGTGCTAATAAGTGGATGTTCACCACTTATAAACCTATGAAAAATGGAGAACAACTCTATATGGAGAATTCTTCTTCTTCTAAGGTTGAAGGATGTGGAAGGATGGTTCTAAACATGACATCTGGAAAAGAGATGACTTTGAATGATGTGTTTCATGTGCCTGATATTCGTAAGAACTTAGGGCCCGTTTGGTAGGCGGTCTGGTCTGGTCTTATCTGCTCCGGTCTGGTCTGGTCTTATTTGGGTGGTGTTCTGAAAGTCTGTTTGGTAAAACTGTCTTGTCTTATGGTCTTATTCAAGCTGTTTGGTCTTATGTTTGGAAAATAATACAAAAAATAAAAAAATAATATATAAAATTCAAAAAATATATTAAGTATGAAAAATATAAAAAAATTTAAAATAATATATTTTTCAAATTTTATAAATTATTTCTAATTTTTATATTATTTTTTGAATTTTATATATTATTTTTGATTTTTTATATTATTTTCAATTTTTTTTATATTTTCTCAAATATATATATATATATATATCTCATTTTGTATATTATTTTTGAATTTTATATTTTTTTTCAAATTTTATACATTATTTCAAAAAAATTATATTATTTTTCAAAACTTATATATTATTTTTTAAATTATATATATATTTAAAATTTTATATATATATTTTCGAATTTAATACATTATTTTAAAAAAATTATATTATTTTTCAAATTTTATATATTATTTTCGAATTTTATACATTATTTTTTATTTTTTCTATTATTTTGGAATTTTTTATTTTCCCAAATTTTAAATATACTTTTTGCATTTTATATATTAATTTTGAATTTTATACATTATTTCAAATTTTTTATATTATTTTTTTAATTTTATATATTATTTTCAAATTATATATATATTTTAATTATATATATATATTTCAAATTTTATGGTCTCATGTGTTAAGATAATTGTATATAAGACTATTTAAGACCACTTGAGACCATCATTTTTTGTTGTCTCAAATTACCCCTTTTGGTCCCAAGTGGTCCTTGTTTTTTTGGAACCGTTTTTTTGGAACCGTGTTGCCAAACAATGTACGGTCCCAAAAAAACCATTATGAGACCGGATCACATGGAACCGGACCGCGAACCAAACAGGGCCTTAGTGTCTGAATCTCTGCCAAACAAGAATGGTTTTTAGTTAGTTTTTGTTTCTGATAAATTTGTACTCACTAAAAATGAGATATATGTGGGAAATGGTTACTTAAGTGATGGGCTTTTTAAGCTCAATGCAATGAATGTTGTACCCAAAGTTAACACAGTTAATAAAGTTGGTTCTTCTGCTTATTTGCTCGAGTCTATCGATATTTGACATGCTAAATTAGGAAATGTTAATTATGATATTTTATGTAGATTAATTAACATTAATGATTTGCCAAAATGTGTTTTTGATTCTAATCATAAATGTGAAACTTGTGTGGATTCAAAATTGACAAGAAAATCATTTCAAAAAGTTGAAAGATATACTGAGCCTCTAGAATTAATTCACAGTGATATCTGTGATTTAAAGTTCTTGCAAACTAAAGAAGGTAAAAAGTATTTTATTACTTTTATAGATGATTGCACATGATACTGCTATTGTCACGCCCCGTTATTCCTAAGACTCCAATCCGGAGAATCAGTGAATCCCGATGTATGACGTTATTGAAAATGATAACCAAAATCAACGATAACAAGAAAATACATGGAATAGGAATAAATACGAAGTATCCCATGTCACCTGAGTGATAGAAACTCAGTAAAGAATTCTAACAAAAATCCGGCAAAGTTCCGTTTGTAATTGGAACATCCAGACAACCCAAATTCAACACAACAGAACAATCTGCCCATAATAGCAAGAATAAAAGCAATGACACGTAGCCCAATATTCCAGAAACCTACTAGGGCCGAGGTAGTGGAAAAGAACTCCAAAACCTCTCCAAAACCCTTCTAAAATCAATAGAGCCTCAAATGCTCAAATGAAAATATAAAGAAAACCACATGACGATGCCGAAAAGGTATAAAGGCACCCCAAAACAACAATTACCTACTGAGCCACCAAGCTCAAATAAGAATACATAAAACTTAGTGGTAGTGCCGAAATGATACAAAGGCACCCCGAAAATAATAAATACACAGAATGAAGATACAACACAAGGGGATTTGCCAACAACCTGGCTCCCAAGATAATGAAAGAATATACGAGTATGACTACGAAAAGAGGAATGAAACTACCGTCCCAAATCACCCGTATCATCGCTGCCGAGCATAAGCCGTGTTGCGTCCACCTACAAACCTGCAACCTGTGTGGGGGTGAGCACAACCTCGGGGGCTCACCATAATATCAAAACACCACACTCATAGCCGTTTAGAAAACGCTAACCATCCCGTGTGCATGCATCTATCCTAGGTCGGTCAGTTATCTCATGTGGCACCCACGCCAAGCAGAGACCCCAAAATAATCTCAAATCCACTACGGATAACGCAAAACCTACAAGTCAACAAAAATATAAGCAACACATGTATAAGTGTATATATATATATGTATATATATATATATAGCATCCTGTAAATAACTCAACCTGTCACCTAGGCTTAGAGACAACCAATCTGAACTCCACTCTCATCTAGAGATACAACAAGACTAACTATCTACCATACCGTGCACCTAGCACGCTGCTCAAGGTTCCTAGGAGGTAAATAGGTCATTCCTTAGGACTACCGAAAGGGAATAACCATTCTTCTACGTACAACAACCAGTGAACCAACCCGTTCACTCGAATAAACATAAAAAGGGAAGGTACTATCTCTACACCGGATTCGGTAATCAACCGAACTATCTCTAACTCACACTGCCTATCTAGGCACTAAAACGGGGTATTGGAGTCGTTTACTCTCAAACAGAGGCCATGGTCCTCAGGTTTTTAAAGAAAAAATGTTGAATCCCGGAGGATTCAACCGGTTTTTAAGAAAAAGTTAGGACCCGGTCAAATCTCATTTGGTTCCAACGTCTCCGAACCCAACCGAAACAATAGGAATCACACTAAATATGTGTAAGTCAACATCACAAGTCCGGGCTCAAGCCCAAGGAATAACTATACGGGAAATAAGAACTACTAGAGTTCAAACCAATAATCATTTTAAAATCACTTTTAAACTTCTTTCAAATCTGGTCCGAGGACCTTTGATATTTATTTAAAAACTTATAAAAATAATTCTGAAAGAATGCCCAAACAAAACCGGGCACCAGAAGGAACTCTAGACAACAAGCTAGGAGAAACCTGGATTTATCAACCTCTAACGATACCGAGACCTCGAAAATAACATCGAGATTTCTAAAACAGGGGGCAACCCGTGCCCTAATTCACCGATTTTTACAAAATAATTTCAAATAGAATTTTCTGAAATTTCTTTCAAAAACAGATTTCCACCGATACTCCCGGTACTGAGAATTTAAAACATATTTTATAAAACAGGTATTTAAACTTCTGTCTTTCCAAAAATAGTTAACAAGTCTCGGGGTAAGCGAAGAACATGTTTTATAAAAATCCCCAAGTTTTAAGTTTTCAAAACTTTGAATATTTGGCTCAAAAGATCCTAGATATAACTGAGGATTTAAGAACAGGACAAACCATACCCTGAATTCACTTAACTTCCCGAGAGTACTTACGGAAAGAGATTTTCAATAAACACGGTAAAGAACCGTCTATAACTCATACACTGTCAAAGTGAGAGAATGAGCGATAAACTTAAAATTTCAAAAGCTAAGGGAACAGGAATACTCCACACTACCAGAGAGGTCTAGCAATTATCCTGTGATGATACTAATCGCCAATTACAAAGGCCTATGTGGCCAAGATCACAATATACTGCTACCCAGCTCAACTAGAGCCTAACATACGGGGAATCCTTACGCCCCAATGTCACTTTTCACTTTTTAACTTTAAGTTTTCACGGTTTCCTTTACACTAGGAAATTCACAACTTTCATTTTAATTTAACCACGGTTACAATATCCATCACAAATACCACATCCTAGAGCCTAAGAGAATAAGACAAATCTCCTATTAAAATTTCAGATATAACATGCTCAATATCAATAAGCAATAATAACAGATAATCACATGTCAAATAAATGTTCAATATGAATGTCAATGCAGTGACAATGTGGTGTGTTTTAAAATATTACTCGCAAGTGCACGAATCAATTGTAATTTAGGTTATGCAAGAACGAGGTCGAACCCAAGGGAATGCTTTAAAGAGAACTTAATTAAACTCAAATTAATCTAAAACTAACCTAGTTTCTCAAATTTTGTTTGTTGAAGCGATTTTTATACTAAACATGCAATATAGAAATACAAATAATTAAAGTGAGAATAATAGGGAGAAAATACTAAGGTATCGGAATCCACCACCACTAATCCATAAACTTCTAATTATTCCTTTATCAATTCCAATTTTAGAGTAGTAATTTAGAAATCAATCTTATTACTTTCTCAATATTTAACAATAACGCACTAATGAAATATATTTTCAAGAAATAGATTTTCCTTCGCTTTAAAGTGTAAAATTCTAAGCATCCTATGTATGCAATTTAATGGATCACATAAGATCAAAGATTTTTACTTATAAACTCATCAAATCCAAGCTTGATTAATTGTGATAAGAATTCTTAACTACTATAAATACATGATATTTATAGTGAAATGAATTTAAAACAATTAATACTATGAAACGAAAATCATAAGCATTTAAACCATACACATGGAAATTGATAAAAGACTAAAAGGAATTTATTTCATAAATGGTGGTTTCATCCTCAACCTTAGTTGAGGATTTAGTTACACATGCTTAAAAAGAAAATAACAAAGTAAGAACAATAAAACCCGGAATTGAAGATGAATTCTTCTCCTCTTTGGTGTCCTTCTTGCTCTCCTCCTTCTTCTTCTTCCTCTTTCATTTTCTTTCCTCTTCAAGATGTATCCATATTTATAGAGAAATATTGGAATTAAATTACAACTTGTAAAGAGAAATGAAATATTCTTTTCTTTTCTTTTTCATCACTTTCCATCACATTTTGTTCTTTTTCCATGTGCATTTGAATCATCCAACTTTCATCCATGTGCATTTGATTCATCCAACTTTCATCCATGTGCATTTGATTCATTTCTCACTTTACACCTATAAATGAAAGACATAAATGTAGATGTAATTTAATGACATTGAAAATGATTTATTCAACAATTTTATTATATAAATTAAGTTTTATGCATTTATCATTATTACACTTCTAAATTAATTAAAATAAATAGTTTTACATACTAACAAATATACATTTGGGGATAAAATATGTATGTAAAATGGACTTATCACAATGCAACTCCAATACAACCCTAACCACTAGAGGGTGAAACAAATATCCAGGAATCCCAAACCGTTCATTGATGGGGCAACAAACCCACAACAGGAAGGGTGGGCGTCGCCAAAGAGAGTGCCGAGACCACAAGTCCGCCCGGGAACCGGCAAGTGAGGCTCAAGCCCTCACCCCCAAATGTCTAGAGAATTGAGAGTTACTAGCTCCCTGAGTGCTAGACCACCCCTTGGCCAGTTGTTGTGACATTCCAAACGATCCAGACATGCACGTGATATAAATGAGGCATGCAACATGCACCGAAACAATATATATACCATAGTGTTGTATGAATGCATAATGCCTCCATATGAATTTAATATGTTCAATAAAACGGCATAAAAGCCGAGAAATCTCATACCAAGCATGCTTCACAATTTAAATCACACAGTAATTAAATTCCATTTAACACAAAAATACTCGGGTTCTCAATTACCCCATCTTTATAGATTTTTATGTGTCAGCATGCTTTTAATTTAATTCTCAATAATTGTTTTCAAATTAATTCGCCTCAGGAAAAATTAGACAATTAAATTCACAATTTAATTTCTTTATAACTTACGAGAAAATCAATCAGGGAACTAAAATCAAGTCTAAATTATAACGTCCCTTATTCTCGTGAGTCCCCCTACCATATTTTTAATTTAAATCAAATATCTACAACAAGGGAAAACTTATTAATCGGATTTACTTCCGTATACACTTTCTATAAACCTATTTCAAGCTCAAGGGGACACTAAACCGCCTATAACAATTTAATTTAAATAGGTTTATAATTATTTTAACTTCTCCGAGAAATAAAATCTATTTAATTTCTCATGGAAAATAATCTATTTAATTTCTCCGAAATATTTCTATTTCCACAAATCATCTAATCCAACTATGAGTATTTTATAAATTTTATAAAATTCCTAGATTTCAATCTATCACTCGGAATTTAATTTAAATGTATTTATTTACCCAAAAACATGCAACGAGAATTTATTAACATTTTCTACGCACTATTAGTAAGTGCTAGATATGAATATATATATAAATTCCCACCTAATTTAATCGCTTACAAACAGTCCCGTCGTAAACAGTACCGGCTGTGAATAGTGCTCGCTGCCCAAAGTCGTCCGAAAAATATTTTGAATATGTCGAAACGACCGTCTTACTGTCCTATTGAATATAGTTGAAACCCGTTATCGATCTATAAATAATTCGGAACAAATCTACAAAAAAACTAAACTGAAAACCATACCAAAAATCTGAAATTCCCGGCAAACCGCTCAACGGTTTCGCACCAAATTCGGATACAACGTACACGACACCGAGGCCGAGCTATCCTCCAAAAATCAGCCCAAACCGAGCCCGACTCGCCATTGAATCGACTCGACTCAGTCCGACCGAATCCGAAACTGGTCGCCGCCATACCCAACTTCGGCAGCCCCGACTACCACCAGTCGTCGCACGACTAACACCATTGCCGACCTCCCTGCTCACGACTGCACCGCCAGTCATGGCCACCAAGAACCGACGTCATCACCCGGGTCGCCATGTTCGGCGACCTCCAGGTCACCAGGTCGCGTAGTCCGACGCACGACTCCACTCTCGCCTGCATCCTCCATCACCACCTTCTCTCTCACTCTCTCACTCCCAATCGGCGACTAGAAATTGATGGAGAAGCTGATGTTGCCGTTCGTCAAAGAGCAGGAAGCGTAAATGATAGATCCTGATACAATTAGATATACATGTGTATATGTAAAAGGGCTAATTACAAAAGTGACTCTTTTTTCTTTCAAAATCACTCTATCACCCCATATACACACATATATATATATATATATATACTTAGTGTCAATTGCCATTTTAACTCTTTACTCTTTCAATATTACAAAAGCAAATCTCCAATTCTCTATATTTACAAAAGTGACTTCCAAGTTTTTCATAGTTACACATGTGACTCCTATCTCTTGCCAATTCACCTTTTTAACCCCAAGACATATATTATATCCATGTATATATATTCATTTTCCATTAGGCAATAATAATCCAATATATCCATATACCATAAAATATACCGGGAACACTCAAATAATTCCACGTGAGCCCATAAAATTCAACGGACTCCAAATAAATAATATAGGCTCAAATAAAAACTCTGAGGCACAAATTTTATCCACCAATTAAATCACAGAAAACCCCACGGTACTCCGAATAACTAATAAATAATATAAATCAAGATAAACACTCCGGGTACGAAACACAACCGCCAGAACGCAAAACAATCCCAAACTCGACTCCGATAAAAGATTGGTCTCAGTCCATCTATCCAAATTCTCGGTCCGCTAAATTAATAATCGAAAATCCCTGCTAATGACAACTCAGAACTCGCCGTCTTAAGTGCGAAAAGCGAAAAGAAATCATTTAACCTTAAATAATAATAAAGAGAAAATCATAAGAAAATCCCTAAACGATGATACGCGTACTCGGAAAATCTACGAGTTGCCCGATAACTAATATCAACGAGGATAAATAATCCAGGGTACAAAACTCAACCACCAGAATGCCGGGTACGTACAAGACCCCCCGAATAATCACAAGCAATAAGGCGTGGAAAGAATCTGATATAAATAAATAAACTAACATAAATACCCCTAAGCACACAAGTCGAACAACACAGGGGTACCCACATACAAACATAAAGAAATAAGCACACCAAGCAGATAAAACACGTATGTACAAATACAGAGTACGTCAATCAAATCAGGTGCATACTAATCCCATTACAAGGGAAACCAAGAACGTCGGACCCTTACAACACTAAATACCTAACTCGAACAACTGAGTCAAAACATTTAACGTCGGATATACAAATCATATTGTCAACCGGTCGAAGCACTAAACATCAAGCGTAAAAAAAAATCCACTGAGTCAATAATAAGAGTCGACTTAAACGTTTCACTAAGTTCGAAGTACTATCGTCACGTCAAGTCACGTAATAGCCACTGAAGTCCACGAAGTCAACGAAGATAAATCGCAAATTCGTGTTGTCGAATCCAGAACTCACGTCAACGTTTCACCAGTTAGAACATTAAACTCACCGTCAATTCTCGTAATCGCCAATGACAATCCACGAAGTAGTCAACAAGCTAATGGTCGCGTCATCCCGTCATATCAAGATATAAACGTGAAAAAATGTACACGTGAGATACCAAAAATAACCATGACGTCATGAACAAGTGACGTCAAAACCGAAATTAAATCGAAAAATAAGTCCAGAAAATTAGAAAAATAATATGGGGTGTTACAGCTATGTATATTTGCTAAGAAGCAAAGATGAGGCAATTGATGTTTTTAAACATTATAAAAATAAAGTTGAGAATCAACATAGCAGAAAGATAAAATCTTTAAGAAGTGATAGGGATGGTGAATATGAATCTCCTTTTGAGGAATTCTGTAAAGAATATGGTATTATTCACCAAACTACTGCCCCTTATTCATCACAATCAAATGGTGTAGCTGAACGTAAAAACCAAAATTTAAAAGAAATGATGAATGCAATGTTGCTAAGTTCGGGTGTACCACAAAACTTGTGTGGGGAAGCTATACTTTCTGTTAATTATATTCTTAACAAAATGCCTAACAAGAAAACAAATAAAACCCTTTTATGAATTATGGAAAGGTCATAAGCCTTCCTATAAATTCTTAAAAGTGTGGGGGTGCTTAGCAAAAGTGGAGGTTCCTAAACCGAAAAAGGTTAAGATAGGACCAAAAATCATTGACTGTGTGTTCATTGGTTATGCTCATAACAGTAGTGCATATTGATTTCTTATTAATAAATATGAGATTCCTAATGTGCATGTTAATACAATTATAGAATCAAGGATTAATGCTTCATTCTTTGAGAATATATTTCCATATAATATGACATTAGAATCAGTCTCACGAAAGAGGCCTATTGATGCTACAACTAGTGATGGTCAAGTCAATGTAGAGCAAGGGTCTATAAAGAATGAACTTAGACGTAGCAAAAGGGCAAAGACCTCAACGCCATTTGGGCCAAATTTTGTTACTAATCTGTTGAAGAATGATCCTCAAACTTTTAAGGAGGCCATGTCTTCTCCTGAAGCTTTTTATTGGAAAAAAGTTGTCAATAGTGATATTGAATCCATTATGCAAAATCACACTTGGGAGTTGGTGGATCTTCCACCAAGAAATAAACCATTGGGGTGTAAGTGGATCTTCAAAATAAAGATGAAAGCGGATAGATCAATTGATAAGTACAAAGATAGACTTGTAGCTAAAGGTTATAAGCAAAGAAAAGGGTTGGATTATTTCGACATTTATTCACCTGTTACTAAAATAACGTCCATACGTATGTTGATTGATATAGCAACATTAAATGGACTTGAGATACATCAAATGGATGTTCAAACGGCGTTTCTAAATGGTGAATTAGATGAAGAAATATATATGGAACAACCCGAGGGGTTCACTTCTCCTGGACAAGAGAATAAAATTTGTAAACTTGTAAAATCCTTGTATGGATTAAAACAAGCCCCAAAGCAGTGGCATGAAAAGTTTGACAATGTCATGAGGACAAATGGGTTCAAAATAAATGAATGTGACAAGTGTATATATGTCAAAAGCTTTCATAATGCTTACGTCATTTTATGTCTATATGTGGATGATATGCTAATTATAGGCAGTAATAATGATGTTATTAAATCTACTAAACAAATGTTAAATAGTAGGTTGATATGAAAGACCTTGGCATTGCTGATGTTATTTTGGGAATTAAGATTTCTAAAATATCAGAAGAACTTGTGTTATCCCAATCTCATTATATAGAGAAAATACTTAATAAGTTCAAGATGTGAATATTAAACTTTCTAAAAATAATGGTGAAAGCATTTCTCAGTTAGAATATGCTCGGATCATAAGAAGTTTAATGTATGTTATGAATTGTATTCGACCTGATATAGCATACTCTGTTAGTAAGCTAAGTCGATACACTAATAACCCAGGTAAATGTCACTGGAATGCAATACTCAGAGTTTTGGGATATTTAAAATATACTCAAAACTATGGATTACATTATACAAAATATCCAGATGTATTTGAAGGATATAGTGATGCTAACTGGATATCTGATTCCAATGATTCGAAATCCATGAGTGGATATGTCTTCACTCTTAGTAGTGCAGCTGTGTCTTGGAAATCCTCAAAGCAAACATGTATTGCTCGATCGATAATGGAATATGAGTTCATTGTTTTAGATAAAGCTGGAGAAGAAGCAGAATGGCTTCGTAATTTTCTAGAGGATATTCCAAACTGGGCGAAACCTGTGTCAGCGATATGTATACATTGTGATAGCCAATCTACGATTGGAAAAGCACAAAATCTCATGTATAATGGTGAGTCTAGACATATTCGTCGTAGACATAAGAAACAATTGCTCTCAAATGGTATAATATTGATTGACTATGTGAAGTCAAAGGATAATATTGCGAATCCGTTAAATAAAGGTTTGACGAGAGAGCAAGTGGAAAGATCATTGAGGGGAATGGGCTTGAGCCTCTGGGTTAAAAAAATACCATAATGGAAACCCAACCTAATTGACGAGAGATCCCAAGATCTAGGTTCAAAGGGACAACCGAATTGTGTGTGACTTAGTAAAAGCACCGTGGAGATTATTAACTCATTCCCGTTCTTATGATGAGATAGTGCATATTTTAGGGTAAGCTATGTTTTTAATGATTTATATGACTTGGACATATCCAAGTGAGGATGTATAAATATTCCTAATAGAATCACCTATGTGAGTAGAAGAGGCCGTTTCTAGGATAATTTTTGAAGGCGGAATTCTCTAACAAATACTCATGAAACCAAGTGGTGTCCAAGGCCAAAATGGACACAAATGTGAGAACCAACTGTGTTCGAAAGGGAACTGTGTGAATTCTATTGTCTTGGTTTACACAAATAGCTGACAGTCCACTGATTAGCTAGTAAATCTGATAGTCTTTTACAAGGGAAAGTTCAAGGCTTTAAGTCTACTTATCCTGATACAGTAACCTTTTATTGTACTCGAACCAGTGTCTGTGTATTAATTTGCATATTGAAAATCTAATTTCCATTCATGTGGGGGATTGTTGGAAAATAATTGAATGGAATTGTGACTGTCTGAACCAGTATCAGTTTAGATAGTTGGAGCCAACAGTTTAGACGATATTTCCAAACACTGCCTTGACAGTTTGGATAATGTTTGGTGCCTATTAATATCCCAAGGATACGAGTTTTTCATTCCATGAGAAATAAGCACACATACACAAAAATATATTTCATCTCTCTCTGCACTCTGCATATTTAGATTAGGTTTCATTCATAGTGGTTCGAGAGTACAAACACAGAATTTGCGGTCGCTGATTTTCAAAGATTGGAGTGTTACTTCTTTGAAAACGGAAATCCATTCTATCTTGGGAGATAGTTGCTCGGCAACCTTGAGCACCAAAGAGGGATCAAATCTATCTTAAGGATACTATGAGAATCACAGGGCTCGGATTAATTATCTTCAGTCTAGTTTGGAATTTCTTTTCTTACTGTGAGTTTTGTTCTTTGCATATTCATATACTTTATGTTTTGTTTGTATATCCGTATATATATAGACTTGTATGTTCCGTGTTTGAATATATATATATACATGTTATTCGTGTTTTTTCTCTACAAATCTTTATCGCATTTCTATTGACAAGAGCAAGATCTGATGGTTAAGAAGCATCCACATCATTACTTAGCAAAATTAAATATACCATCTTTACACAATACTCAATACTCACCAAAAAATACGATTAAATAATGTGGCTTATGATTAATCAATAGTTCATCTCTAAAGAAGGCTGGAGAGAGTAAATCAAAAGAGAGAATCCTAATTTGAGACAAATAAATGCTCCAGATGATCCTTGCCCTTTTTCCATTTGTAAAGTACAATCCTTGGACGATAAAATGTAGGAAAATATCAACAATTTCATTTAAAATGTTTTGTAATACTAATGGGAAAATATGAAAGTCTTGTGGTAATTATGGCGGACAATTACTTCATTGCATATAAAAGTATTTCAAAATTTGAAAATTAATTTTTATGCTAAACCTCTTTTTATTTTGTTCCTTTAAGGGGACAAATTTGTTCACAAAAAATTATACAATAACAGATACTAACACCAACTCAACTACTCTCGTCCCTTGTAATGGATAGCACTTATGTTATATTTGGTACGCATGAATGGAATGGAATGAAATAATCATTCTCATTTTATTGTTTGGTTGTAAATATGAAGCATTTTAGGAATGGAATGAACTTAAAAGAACAATTCTAAAAAATAATCCTCTTAGTGATAAATATATAATTTTTCATATTTTTTTTACCAAATAATGGTGAAGGTAACGAAAATAGTACTAGTGGCGGACAATGGAGGTGGTGGCGGCGATGGTAAAAGTTGATGGCATGATAGTGAAGGTGATTTGCTTATTTGAAACGTGAAAGGGTTATTTTAGTAATTTTATACTTTAAAAGCATTCCTTAAGGAATGGAATGACCATTCTATAAGTTTACTGATGGAATGAAAATCCATTCCTTTGAATGAAATTTCATTAATTGGGAATGATCATTTTCATTCAATGTGTCATACAAAATCAATGAACAGATGAAATGGGTATTCCATTCCATCATACCAAACATGATATTAGGGTATAAGAAATATTAAGGAATAATAAAAGCTACATGATCAATTTTTTAGGCAGTAATTAAACTGATCTCCATGAACCTATAACCAAAAGCAATCAGAGTAAACCGAAGCGGGTTGACCTAATTGGAAAATACTTGAAACTTAGTGCCTCAAGAAGCATGAGGTCTCATATTCGATTCCTGGGTATTCCATTCCATCATACCAAACATGATATTAGGGTATAAGAAATATTAAGGAATAATAAAAGCTACATGATCAATTTTTTAGGCAGTAATTAAACTGATCTCCATGAACCTATAACCAAAAGCAATCAGAGTAAACCGAAGCGGGTTGACCTAATTGGAAAATACTCGAAACTTAGTGCCTCAAGAAGCATGAGGTCTCATATTCGATTCCTGCTAGGTGCAAATAATTCGTTAGGGCCATAACCGCGGACATAGTCTGAGTCTTACCCGATTCATGTGGGGGGGGGGGGGGGGGGGGGGAGGGTCGCCTTGCACGGGTCCCGTGAATTAGTCGATGTACGAGTAAGCTGACCCGGATATCACGGTAATAAATAAAAAAATAGAATATGAAACATGGGTATAGTCAAATACACACGACAAACATATATTATTATTATTTAATGTTGAAATAAGCAACAATCGTGATTTCCCGTCACGGTATTGATTTCGGCCACGGTTGCGATATATGGTGTAATGAACTCGGACAATATTATCTTAAAAGTAAATATTGGATAGTGTAACGAACTTGGACAATATCATCTTAAAAGTAAATATTGGATGAGTATTGATATTGCGTAACGATATCGGTACATTTCAAAAACGTTACGAACCAGACAATACATAACTTATGACTTGGTACATCACTAGAAACTATATAATTATTTTTATTGGTATAATTTTCAATTCGCCTGATGTTCATCCTGCGAAGATCAAAGAAAACACAATCAGAATATATTCAATTTCTCCTTGTGAACATATTTAACATATTGCTAAACATTAATCTTCTGAATTACTAGAAGAAAAGAAAACTATAAAAGGAAATCAAACTGTAAAATTATGATAGCTAGATTGATATGAACATAATTGAGCTAAAGTAATTAAAACCCTGTACAGGCACTGGATGATGACAAAACATTAGGTGATTGCACAAAAAGTGTGTAATGGCATGCAACGCTACACGCGTTGGATAGATTAGAGATAGAGATTACATATATGTATATATATATATACATATATGTATTTATACTGTTATGCCAATAATAACTTCAAACTGCCCCCTAAAGATTCTCCATTCTAATTTTTTTATTGATTATTTTTATTTTCTTAGTTGCTCCTTTTTTTCCCTCTATTTTCTTTTATCTCTAATTTTTAAATTCTTAAATCTCCCTCCTTCCCTGACTTAACTTCTAGGCTCCGCCCTTGGTTTTATTGGAGAGAGTTGAGCTTAAAGTTAACAACCGGTTGGTGACAAAATTCCAAACCTACTTAACCAACTTTGTCTTTAATATTTTACTAAATGAAGTTGTATTGTTGTGAAATATATATAATATATATACATATATATGTTGTATTGGCACGTCTCATGTGAGTCTGCACAAAAATGTTGAGATGGTCGGCGCGTGTGAACAGGAGATAGTATCCTATAATTACTTTAGTTTTCATCTACAGAGATTCTCATTGGTAATTGATTGTAGTTATGGAAAAAACTATAATAACAAGTCTATTTTTGCAATTATAGAAATAACAGTGATAAATCTAATTGTACATGAAAATGAATAGGCGAAATAATTCCCTTGTTTATGCACATAGATTATATTCATTAAGGATGCCTAATAAACTCATGAAAAATCATTCTATCATAATTAATTACTAGCTACCTTTCAAAAATATATATATATTTATACACACACAAAGAAAAATAAGTAAACAAGCCAAAATTGGTATGAAATTGTACATTCGTTTTGGACTCAAACTTACTTCCTCGTGTTTGTTGGTTAATTTTTACCATTTACTAAGTGATCGTATTAGGTTACCATAGAGAAAACATGGAAATGAGGGGAAAAGGTAATGCTGCAAGAAAATAATTTCATGGCACAAAATATTTAAATATCATCTCAAATTTTGTTATGAGGTAGTTAAATAAAAATTAAATTGTCTTACCAGGCTTTATGAGGTAGTTGAATTGATCGTGATGACTTCTGGGAGTCATTTTAACAATGTTTCTTTGGGAGCATCGAATCGACACCTTAAATCGAACCACTCTGATATTTTCTATAATTGTCACTTGACTATTCATAAATAACAACAATTTTTTACTGGGGTCTTTTGTCATTGTCTTGATAGTATTGTAGAACACCAATGTTCCTGAAAAGAAAAACCATTTATTTTGTTAGTAAATCAATGTATATGCAACTTAATTACCAACATTAAAATAATATTTAGAATATAAGAAGAAGAAAAAAGTTGATTAGTTGAAGAGTAAAAATTATTACAGTCGTGAAGAGTGCTAGCTTGAGGCATTTAAAGGGTGTTTATTTGCAGATAAATACTCAAAAATAATTTGGAAAGATTATGGTGCTCTAATGGAGAATCTGCATATTTAAAAGAAAATATATAATTGATACATGTTTAAGTAATCCCACATCAAAGAAAATGATTTTATTCTAAACTAATTAATCCTTATTTGCTTTCTTACCTTTTAAGAGCAGTAGAAAGAACAATTCCGGATCAACTTTACCGGCATCATTCAAAGGAAATGTTTCATTTATGTTGAGTTTCGATGAGTTCAAACAGGTTGGAGAAACGAAAATTTGAGATTCAAAACAAGGGTTATTGAAGGAAAGGCAGTGAAGGAATTAATCCTTATTTGTTGTCTTACCTTTTAAGAGCAGTATAAAGAATAAATCGGGATCGATTTTATCGGCATCATTCAAAGGAAGGGCTTTATTTTTGTTGAGTTTCGATAAGCTCAAACAGGTTGGAGAAACAAAAATTTAAGATTCGAAACAAGGATTATTGAGCGAGAGGCGATGAACGAAATCAAAGATTGAAGGCAAGAAAGATTTATAGGCGAGCGTAAAAATGACACGAAGACAATATTGCATGTTTTAGGTGGAAAGGTTGTGATGTGGAAGTGCAACAAGAAAACAATTATCACAATAAAATAAAATGAGAACAGCCGATATCCCGCCAGATGTCAAGCATGCACAAAGGTTGATGAGATGTTGCTGATAAGATTTTAAGAGTCAATTTTCGCTAACTTGTAAATTGTCACAAGATCTCATTATCTTGAAAAATAATGGTGATAATGAAGGGTATTTTCAAGATTTACACAATATTGCAGCTATTTGTTCATTTTTTAAGTGGTGGGACTAATTTGTTCACTTTTAGTATTGAAGGGGCATTCGGATTTACTTTGTGATAGTTGAAGGGAGTTTATTGCATTTTTGCCTTCATTTTATATTTATATATGTAAAGAAATTAACTATACAACTCACCCTCAATTTTATTCAAAGCTACATTTCATAATTAATTAGTTACAGAACTGACTTGACCTAATAGTAAAACATTAGAACAAAAAGTGTTAGAATGAGTCATTTTATTGGTAATCTTCTCTTCTTGAATAGTGAAGAAATTGATGCAGAGCATGAAATTGATGCAGAGCGTGGAGCAAAAATTACTTCAATTCAATTTGGTCAAAGAAATGCAAGCACCAACTTTATATTTCTAAAATAATATAAAAAGACAAAGTGAAATACATCTATATAACCTTTTGTGGATATATACATAGAATTTAGGATTATTTACAATAACATCTCTAAAATTTGAGTAAATTATATGTATATATAATATTTGGAAAGTGCCGTTCAATTCCATACATAGCGAATATCAGACAGATGGTGAGCAAAGGGTGCTACACAAAAAGTATTTTAAGAGCTAATGTCCGCTACCTTGTTACAGTTGCACTACTGTAAATGCAGAAAAGTTACACAATAGAAATTGGGGTAAAATTTCAGATCCTTTCTCATTAATCAAAGTCATCTATTTATACAAATTACGATAAATGGGTCAAGCCCATGTACCCAGGTTTATCAATCCCTTAAATCAAGGGATTTGATCAACCCTCACCTTTTTTGGACTCCTTCTACTATAATTGGATTACTCCTTGCCTTGTGGACCACACTTTAGTTTCTAGAATTTTTCATGGGCCCATTGCTGTTTTCGGCCTGCTTGTTTTCAACCCATCCACCTTCCGGCCCATCGGTCTTTGGCCCGTCCGTCATCGGCCCATCAGTCCAGTGGCCCATCTGTCGTCGGCCCATCAGTCCAGTGGCCCATCTATAATTGGGCCAAATATTTTAACCATTACACAGGCCCCTGAGGTTATGGGCTTTGACATTCTTTCCAAAACCCATGACCTAATAAATGTAACTACCTATGTATATATATACTAATTGCTTTTATGGGAAATGAAGATAATGAGTTGGCATGTCATCATTGCCTATTTAAAGACATGCCAAAACGTGCGGCCACTACTCCCTCAAATGTTGCACCATGACGGCTGTGGCGTGTCTTTCGGTCTTCGTGCAGCCTTTTTGGCTTCCTCTTCTCCTTCTATAAAAACCCCATCTTTCATCACTTCACATCACAGTTCATATTTTGCTATTCTCTGTTCTCGCTTTTTGCTTTCTTTAGCTCTCCATTGCTGGGATTTGTTCCTTTGCCATTGCCGTCATTCATTCCGTCGTTCATCTCAGAAATCATAGAAACCTGCTGCTACTCAGAGCTTCTGTAACTCTTCTTTCACTAACTAAGTAAGTCGATCGGTTTTCTTCCTTTCTTCTCTCTTTAATTTATCACCTTTACCTCCCTCTGTCTCTTCTACATTTCTTAACATTATGTCCGATAGTGACGATACCCGGTCGGTAGAGGAAGTAGTTTTACCTACTTCCTCAGGCACCGATTCCACTGGCAGTGAGTCTCCCCAGCCTGTTCCTAGAGGAACCAGAAAAACTACTCTTAAAAGTACTGACCTTCCGGGTTCCTCAACGACCGGTCCTGCGAAAACCAAGCCTTCTGAACCATTTGTAGTGGCCCCACTTAAGAGGACCCGACCTGAAGTGGACGTCAAACACCTTCGGGCTGAGACCCACGTTCCCCAGGACGTTGACGTGTCCCCCTATCCTGGCTACCTAGACTTTACCCAGAGCCAGGGCCTAGCCCCCGGTAGCATTCTGCTATCGGCATCTCATCTTAGGGTTCTGAGGTTTCCTCTTCATCCCTTTTTTCACTATGTGTTCTTCATGCTTGGGTTGCATCCCCTTCAATTGAACCCGAACAGCATTAGGATCATATCCATGCTACTGTTGTACAATAGGGATATGGATCTGAACCTAGGCCTAGCCGACCTCCTCCTTTGTTATTTTTTCCAAAATGCCAGAGTGAGTAGAGGTAGATACAACCTTTTCCCCTTTCACGGCCGCAGCATCTGCACCGATACTGAAAAATCGGACAAGGGATGGAAAGAACGAATGGTCGTAGTGAGCGGCAATTGGTCGTACCCTTTTTCTCGTATTTTCCCGATCCCCAACAAATTCGGTCCCATTCGCCTGCCTGTCTACCGCCCACTTCATAAGGCTTCTTGCCTCTGTGAACATTGTGACCTTCACCGGGGAGACTATGCCTTCAAATTTCTAGGTTATGAGGACAAGGATCTTCCCCTTACCTTTATAAAACAGCGGATAGGCCTCTTGAGAACCCATGTTTGGGGCAAGACCCGATCGGCTACTGACCTGCTGACCATGGAAAATATTGAATCGATCTCTAACTTGGGCGCTGGTGTTGACAGGATGGACTTGCCCGACAAACCTATGTCCGCCAGAATCCCTCAAGTTCCCGAAGGTATTACGCTTGTTGATGCTGTGCCATTGTCAACAGCACCGCCTTCGTCTTCGGTGCCTCCACCTGCTCAAAGCCCGGTAGCGCCAGCAGTGCCGACCCCATCGGTTCCTCCTCCGCCTCCTGCAAATGCTCCAGCTGTGCGGACCCGATCCAATGCAACTAAAAGGGCTAGGACACAAGCCGAAAATGCTTCTTCTTCAAGCAAGGCTCCGGCAGCCCCTGAATCATCCCAAGCTCTGACTCCTTGGGAGCCTAAGTTTCTGCTGCCAGACGGAACTCCAGTCTGTGCTGATCAAATCACCCTCAACCATCCGGAGGCTCTTCGGGCTATGGCCAAAGGGGTCTGGACACCAGCTGACAGGGTGGCTCAGTCAAAGATCACCAGAACTGATCTGGCTAAGAAGACTTCGATAATGGCTATGGAGGTAAAAGATTTTGTTCATCCTTTCATGTTTTTTATTTCATTTGCTGATCATTATCTGTGTAATAATCCGACCTTCATTGTGCAGCTTCTCTACGGCATTTAGGCATACAACAGCCTCCTTGAGACTGATGTTAAGGAGATGGCCGGTATGAAGGCCCAAATAAAGCAGAATGAAATCCATCGGGTCTCTCTGGTCAAGGAGACGGATGGACTCCGCCAGACTGTTTCTGAACAGAAGACTCTTCTGGAAACTGGTGAGGCGGAAAAGCAAGCCCTGATTGCCGAAAAGGTGGTTTTGGCTGCCGAGCTGGAAAAAGCGAAAGAGGCTGTCCGGAGGATGGCAGCTGAAAAAACTGAGTCTGATAGACTCTTGGCAGAATCAGAAAGGCTTCTGTCCTTTGAGCGGGAAAAGGTAGAAGTATGTCGTCTGGGAGGGCTCGACATGTTCAAAAGATACAGCGTCATCTCCGACATCCGAGCGGTCAGGGCCTGGCGGCGGAGGCATGAAATGGAGCACATCCCTCTGGAATCCCGGGAATTCAAGACCGCAGAGGAATTTGATGCTCATATGGGAATCCCTTTTCCTTATGATAACCCTCCTACCTCTGAGAACGAAAAGCGCTTCGCCGCTATCCTGAAAGGGGAAGAATACCATCCCCCCGAACAGTAGCTTAGGGCAATTTTTTGTTTCCCCCAATGGGCTAATTTTCTTGTAACCTTTATTTTTAATGAATCAAGAACCTTTATTTCTTTTTCCAGCAACTATTCGTCTTTTGTGTGAGTTTTTATGAGACAATTGAGCCTTCAGACATATATGGCCCCTGAGGCTACAAATTTACTTTGATTTCACACATCCAGGAAATTTTAATGAATCACAAAGCCTTCGGGCAAAGGGCCCCTGAGGCTTGATTTTATCCTCTTGGTTGGTTCAAATCAGGTGTGAACCCGAACACTTAGGAAATTTTAGTAAATTGTGAAGCCTTCGGGCATTTGGCCCCCGAGGCTTAATTTTATCCTCTGGTTAGTTCAAATCAGGTTTGAACTCAAACACTTAGGAAAATTTCAGTAAATTGTGAAGCCTTCGGGCATTTGGCCCCCGAGGCTTAATTTTATCCTCTGGTTAGTTCAAATCAGTTTTGAACTCAAACACTTAGGAAAATTTTAGTAAATTGTGAAGCCTTCGGGCATTTGGCCCCCGAGGCTTAATTTTATCCTCTGGTTAGTTCAAATCAGGTTTGAACTCAAACACTTAGGAAAATTTTAGTAAATTGTGAAGCCTTCGGGCATTTGGCCCCCGAGGCTTAATTTTATCCTCTGGTTAGGTCAAATCAGGTTTGAACTCAAACACTTAGGAAAATTTCAATGAACATAAAGCCTTCGGGCATTTGGCCCATAAGGCTTGATTTTATCCTCTGGTTAGTTCAAATCAGGTTTGAACTCAAACACTTAGGAAAATTTCAATGAACATAAAGCCTTCGGGCATTTGGCCCCTGAGGCTCGATTTTATCATGAAACCTTGTATAAAAGTAAACTATATCTTTATTGAGATGAATTCGAAAATCATGAAGCAGAGGTGCCTATATTGGGCACAGATGCTTCGTAACAATGGTGTCAAAGTAAGACACAGTCTTATTTATCAATAAGAAAAATAACTATCTAAGGATAATACCTCTTTAACCGATAAGCATTTTGGGAGTTGGATTCAAGGCGGCCTGTTTCGTTCTTCCGAACCCGATAGGCCCCGCGACCGATAACCTCAACCACTGTGTAAGGTCCTTCCCATGTCTCCCGTAATTTGCCTACAATCCCAATCTTCCTTCTGAGCACCATGTCGCCTACTTGGAATTCTCTCCTTTTGACTTTCTGATTGAATCGTGCTCTTACTTGCTGCTGATAGGCAGCTAGTCTTATCCCAGCAGCTTCCCTTCTTTCCTCTAGGAGATCCAGATCATGGGCTAAATGCTGATTGTTCGGTCCTTCTTCCCATGCTTGACTCCTTAGAGTAGGTACCCTTAGCTCGGTCGGGATAACTGCTTCAGCCCCATAAGCCATGGCGAAAGGGGTTTCCCCGGTTGGCTGTCTTGGAGTAGTCCGATACGACCACAATACCTCAGGCAATTTCTCTAGCCATGCTCCTTTTGCGTCTTCAAGTTTTTTCCTCAATGTGTCAAAAATTGTTCTATTCGTCCTTTCGGCTTGCCCATTTCCTTGCGGGTAGCCGACGGAAGAAGTGTTCTGATTGATCCCATGCTTTGCTAAGAATGCTTGAACCCTTCTGTTGTCTAGGTTGGTGCCATTATCCATCATTATGGTTCGGGGTAGGCCGAACCTACAGATGATGTGGCTCCAGATGAATTTTATGACATGGCTGCCTGTTATGGTGGGATATGCTTCTGCTTCCACCCATTTGGTAAAATAATCGGTAGCCAGGAGAACATGCGTTGTACATCGTATTGCCTGAGGAAGGGGCCCCACTATGTCCATCCCCCATCGGGCAAAAGGGTGAGGGACAATAGTTGGGTTTAAGAACTCGGGCGGTGGATGAATGGCATCTCCATGAAACTGGCATTTTTTGCAATGTCTGACATAAATTTCAGCATCTCTTGCCAGGTAGGGCCAGAAGTACCCCTGGGTGAGGACTTTATGAGCTAGGGACCTTCCTCCAGAGTGATTGCCACAAGCTCCAGCATGAATCTCCTCCATGACTGCCGATGCTTCTGATGGGGTGAGACATCTCAAATATGGTCCGGAAAAAGACTTCCGATATAGTTGGCCGTTGTACAGGGCATATCTGGCTGCTTTCATTCTAATCTTCCGGGCTTCTGATTTTGACTCAGGCAATGTGCCAAATCTCAGATAATCTACTACCGGATCCATCCAACTTGGTTCCCACGGGATAACCATTACTTCTTCGGGGGGTTCCAAGCTAGATCGGACGACAAAATCTATCGGTACAGTGCGAGTAATAGTTTCTCCTGCTGCGGAGGCTTGGTTAGCCAGATGATCTGCTACAGAGTTATCTCCTCTGGGAATTTGTTCAAAGTTTATTTGCTGGAACTCTTCAGCCTCCTTTAGAACCAGAGTCTTGTATGCTTCCATTTTCGGCTCTCGGGTTTCGTACTCCCCATTTAACTGTCGTACGACTAGCTGGGAATCACTTCGTACTACTGCCTTTTGGACTTGAAGGCTTCGGGCCAACCGAATTCCTGCAAGGAGGGCCTCATATTCTGTTTCGTTGTTAGAGGCTGGAAATTCCAATCTAACGGATTGTTGGATTTTAGTATCATCCGGTGTTACGAGTACTATCCCGATCCCTGCTCCGTTGACGTTGGACGATCCGTCTACGAATATGACCCATAGTCCAAGCTCACCTTCCTCTGTGGAGTCATTAGTTTCTGTTTCTAACAGGAAGTCAGCTACTGCCTGTCCTTTGATGGCCGTTCGGGGGACGTAGGTTATGTCAAAAATCCCTAGTTCAATTGCCCATTTTGAGATTCTCCCAGATAACTCAGGCTTCGCCATTATGGATCTTATCGGTGTTACAGTTGGAACTATGATCGGGTGCGCTTCGAAATAATGACGGAGACGCCGCTTAGCATTGATCAGTGATAGTACCAGTTTCTCCTGCTTTGAATAACGGGTCTCTGCCTCAGCAAGGGATTTGCTGGTGTAGAAAACCGGTGTCTGGTACCCTTTGCCCTCCTTGACCAGAGCGGCGCTGGTAGATGTTACTGAAACGGCCAGATATAGGTGCAACGGCTCATCGGCTTCAGGGGTTGCCAGGATCGGGGGCTTCGTCATGTAACTTTTGAGTTTGTGCAGTGCCTCCGCTTGCTCGGGCCCCCAGACTTCTCCTCGTGCCGCTCTTATTGCTTAAAAGAACGGCCTACACCGATCGGTTAACCGGGAGATGAAACGACTGAGGGCCGCTATTCTTCCGGTTAGTACCTGGATTTCTTTCCGGGACTTAGGCTCAGCAGTCTCTATGAGAGCTTTGACTTGTGCAGGGCTAGCCTGTATTCCCGTCCGGTCAACTATGTGCCCCAAAAACTGGCCTGAGGATACTCCGAAAGAACATTTGGCCGGATTGAGCTTCATATTATGCTTCCGGAGGGTGCTGAATACCTGCTGCAGATCGGCTAGATGGTCTCCTTTCTCCTTGCTTTTTACCACCGTGTCATCGATGTAGGCTTCGATGGTGGATCCCATCATCCCTTGGAACACCCTTCTGACCAACCTCTGATAGGTAGCACCTGCATTCTTTAGTCCGAAAGGCATAACTGTATAACAAAATGTACCTGACTCAGTGATGAAGGCAGTCTTTTCCTGGTCCTCCGGAGCCATTCGGATCTGGTTATAGCCAGAGTATGCATCCAGAAAGCTCAAGCGTTCGAATCCTGCGGTGGCATCCACCATCTGGTCGATCTTTGGTAAAGGGAAACAGTCTTTTGGGCACGCTTTGTTCAGATCAGTGAAGTCGATACATACCCTCCACTTGCCGTTCTTCTTTTGGACCACCACCACATTTGCCAACCAGGAAGGATACTGGACCTCTTTTATGAATCCTGCTTGCAGCAGTCGATCAACTTCTTCGGCTATGATCTGGTTTCGATGGGCACCCATTCGTCTTTGTTTCTGTCTAACGGGCTTTACACTGGGATCCACATTGAGAGAATGCAGGGCAACTGATGGATCAATACCGGTCATGTCCATATGGCTCCACGCAAATATGTCAGCATTGGATCGGAGAAGGGATTCTATTTCCTCTTTTTCCTGTGGGTTGAGGCCTGAACCAATATAGGTAAACCTCTCAGGGCGATCGTGACAAATTTGAACTTCCAGTAGTGGTTCAACTGCTACTGGTGATCCCGAACCGCCCTCCTGTAATTGCTATTTGGGATCAAGTATTGTCTTGGACTGTGACTTTTGTTCTGGTTCCGTTCTCCTTTTTAAGCTTTTCATAGTGACGGCGTAACACTCCTTTGCTGCTACCTGATCGCCCCTGATATCGACTACGTCGATTCCATTCGGATCAATGCACCGCATGACCTGATGCATGGTAGAAGGGACTCCGTGCATACGATGGATCCATCCCCTTCCCATGAGGAGATTATAGGAAGGTTTGACATCCACCACCACGAAAGTCTCTCGGAGTGTGCGCCTTGCTGCCGTTACTAGTAGTTGGATTTCCCCTACTGGTTCTACTCTCTTTCCATCGAATCCTGCTATCGGGCTTCTGGATGGGACTATCTCCTGGGGATTGATTTCCAATTTCTCAAAGGCCCATTTGGTGATAATGTTGGCACTGCTTCCTGGATCGACCAGTACCCTCTTGATCAGGCAGTTGGAGACCATGAGGGAGATAACTAGGGGATCGTCATGAGGTGTCTGAATATCCTGCATATCCGCAGCGGTGAAAATAATTCGGGCATCCTCTTTCGGGCTTCGAAACTTGGTGACTTCTCCAACCCTTCGTAACTTCTGAGCTTGCTGCATCTGTGATCTACGAGCTTCTTCCGCTTCTGACCGACTGGGCCCTCCATGGACCATGTGAATGACTCGTACGGGTTGTCCCATAGCTCCCTTGGTAGGGGCATGCGTCGCTTGATCTGATCGGGCTCCCTCCTTGGCAACATACTCTGTTAATTCTCCCTTTGCAATCATGGCTTCCACCTGTCTTCTGAGGCTCCTGCATTCATTAGCGTGATGCCCGTACTCGCCATGGAAGGCGCAGTGTCTCGACATATCCCTTTGGTCCATTGGCTGCCTGATGGGAGGTGGCGACCGGTAGATTCCTTTGCCCTTTGTTTCCTGGTACAGTTTTGCCAAGGTCACTTTCAAGGGGGTGACCTTCTCCTCAAACCTTGGTCGTTTTTCTGGGGCTGGGGAAGGAGCATGAGGTGCATTCGGTCTCTTCCGGTCTGACGCCCGATCCTTTATCCTGGAATGTTCGGACGCTCTGGCCTCTACTGTTGTAAAGGCAGTCCTTCTTTGTCGTATGGCCAATTCCTCTTCTATTCGGAGGTGCCCTTGTGCCCTAGAGTTGAGCTCTCCAATATCGGCTGGCGGCCTCTTGACCAGGGACTGATGAAACTTCGTTCCAGGGATCAGGGCCATTCTGAAGGCTTCGACGGCTGAATGCTGATCGCAATTGTCAATTGAAGACATCTCCACATTGAACCGTGAGACAAAACTTTTCAGGGATTCGCCTTTCTCTTGGATCATGGTGAACAGAATGGAGATAGTTTTCTTCTGCCTTTTATTGCCAAAGTATTGGGCAATAAATAACTCGCAGAGTCTGAGCCAGCTACCGATCGATCGGGGCGGTTGCTTTCTGAACCACAGGAGGGCTGCTTCGGTCAGGCTGGTGGGGAAAACTTTGCAGAGTAAGGCCTCGTTTTCATTGTACACATTCATCTTGGTATGAACGTGGTAGATGTGCTCTGTTGGATCTTTTGTACCATCGAATAAGGTGAACTTCGGTAATCTGAACCTCTCCGGATACGGCACGCTGGTGATCGAGGTGGTGAATGGTGTCTGAACGGCGTCTATGGATGCCTCAGATGCCAGATCGATTGGGGTCTGTACCTTCAGGTCCCTAAGCACATCCCGCTGGAATCTGGACATGATTTCCTCCAGTTTTTTCATGGTCAGGACCTCCTCCGGATTATGCGCCCCAAGAACCTGTAGGGATGACTCTGCCTGCTCCTCACGATCGTTATGGGCTCTAGCGTGTAGGTCATCCATGTGTGTCTGGCGGCCTACAGACCGTTCGTGCTGTCCGGACTGCTCGTCGTCATGGATCTCCTGTGGATTCTGTAGTTGAGCCAATTTTGCCGCCAATTCAGCGTTCTGCCTTTCTAACTCGGCAGTCCTCTCCTCTAGGGCTCGTCTGATCGGATCTTCTGGTTGCTGGCCTCCGTTTGGAGGTAAATCGGTATGTTGTGAACGTGTGATCGCCATTGTTGGTACGAATCTTAGCTTTTTTGCAGAGGGTGAGAAACTTTATTGAAAAAGGATTTCAATAATCGGGTCTTCCCACAGACGGCGCCAATTGTGTAAATGCAGAAAAGTTACACAATAGAAATTGGGGTAAAATTTCAGATCCTTTCTCATTAATCAAAGTCATCTATTTATACAAATTACGATAAATGGGTCAAGCCCATGTACCCAGGTTTATCAATCCCTTAAATCAAGGGATTTGATCAACCCTCACCTTTTTTGGACTCCTTATACTATAATTGGATTACTCCTTACCTTGTGAACCACACTTTAGTTTCTAGAATTTTCCATGGGCCCATTGCTGTTTTCGGCCTGCTTGTTTTCAACCCATCCACCTTCCGGCCCATCGGTCTTTGGCCCGTCCGTCATCGGCCCATCAGTCCAGTGGCCCATCTGTCGTCGGCCCATCAGTCCAGTGGCCCATCTATAATTGGGCCAAATATTTTAACCATTACAACTACACAAACACTTTCAAGTCCCAACAACTTCTCGCACATGCCATTTAAGGGCATCATGACGTACACTCACAGTTGTATTTCCACATAGATGTAAACCTAATCTTCTACTTTGCTTATGTTTAAAATATAAAAAAATTGGGTTAAAATGATCATGTGTAAACAAGTTTGTTGATTATTTTAACATTAATAAAACATTCTTTAATATGAGTCAAAAAAATTCTAATTTGTTTCATTTATTTAGTTGCTCCGCTCTCTTTAATTTCTGAATTGTTGAAGGAAGAGTAAAACTTATTAATGATCTAATAATTTCGTTAGTCACTAGTGAGATAATTGATAATTGTCCAATTAATTAAATATCTAATGAGCTTAGATTGGTAATAATATCTGGATTAGTAATGTCCTAGGGTAGCCCACTAATTAAACCCACCTTAGATTGTTACATTTATCATCATTAATAAATTCGTATTTAGTTTTTTTCTTTGGGGTAAATAAATTCATATTTTATCCTTTTTTACTATCGCAAATAAGCTATTGAAATGTGTGTATATACAATATACATCCATGTGTGTATAAATAGATACAACAAAGATGAGAACGAGTTATTTCCTATCAGTTATCAATCCAAGTAGATTTGAAAATGAAATTTTATATTTAACCTTGTTTTATTGTTACTTCTGGGTGACAGATTTATTCACAAAAATTTATGCAACAATAGAAAGTAACACCTACTTAACTAATCTCATTCTTTGTAAGCACTGTCATCTTATTGGAAACATAGGTATAATTATATTTAATACATACATACAACAAACACACATTATTATTTATTATTTGAATGTTGAAATAAGCAACAATCATGCTTCGTGGTCGTAGTATCGATTTCGATCGCGCTCGCGAAAAAAGTTTAAGAAACTCGGACAATATTAATTTTAGAAATGATTATTGAATGAGTATTGGTGTTACGTAAATATTAGTATCATTCAAAAGCATTACAAATCAAATGATACGTAAGTTATGGGCCGATCGACATTACAAACTATATGATTGATTTTATTCGGTATAGTTTGCAATTTAACTGATCTGGACACAAAAGCAAGACCATCCCTAGAACAGTTACAAGTCCTAATCAGCTCATCCTGCAGAGATCAAAGAAAACACAATCAGAATAAATTTCTACTTGCCGGAAAAGGATTAAAATGCTCCTGTAAGTGTAGAAAATATCTTGACCCACCAAAGCCTTTCCGGGTTAAGCCCATCAGGCTACTGGCCCAATAAAATTCTTGTAAGCTCAATGGTTGGGCCCATTGTATCTATGTATTTATTTAATAAATGAAATGTTGTCTCAATGGGCTTCAAGCCCATCAAGAAAATGTATAAAAGGAAAATCAAATATTGAATAAAGGATTCTTTTTTGTGTTGTGCAATTTTGAGCATCTGTCGCGGGATGCCGAAGAGTACGTCCGAAGGTGCAAGCCCTGTCAAATGCACGGGGATGCTATCCATCGGCCACCCGAGTTCTTGCATCCTACTATAGTACCACACCCATTCACCCGATGGGGAATGGATATAGTGGGACCCCTCCCGAAAGCAATCCGGTCGAACGCGTACGTCCTTCTGGCGACTAACTATTTTACCAAATGGGTGGAAGCGAAAGCCTATCCCACTGTCAAAGGAAGCCACGTCATCAAATTCATATGGACCAACATAATATGCAGATTTGGGCTACCGAGGACGATCATGATGGATAACGGAACAAACCTAGACAATAAGGGGGTCAGAGCATTCTTTACCGAGCATGGTATCAATCAGAACACGTCTTCCGTTGGCTACCCGCAAGGGAATGGGCAGGCGGAAAGGACAAATCGAACTATATTCAACACCCTGGCCAAAAAACTTGAAAAAGCCAAAGGAGCCTGGCTAGAGAAACTGCCCGAAGTTCTCTGGTCATACAGAACGACTCCCAGAGAACCCACTGGAGAAACACCCTTTGCCATGGCGTACGGCGCTGAGGCTGTGATTCCTACAGAAATCAGGGTTCCAACCCTCATGAGTGAGGCCTGGGTTGAAGGACCAAATAACCAGCACTTGGCTCAGAATCTTGATCTTCTGGATGAAAGAAGAGAGGCTGCCGGGATCAGGCTGGCCGCCTACCAACAGCACGTCCGGAACCATTTCAATCGGAGAGTCAAAAGAAGAGAATTCCAGGTTGGAGATATGGTCCTTAGGCGAAAAATAGGGCTCGTAGGCAAGCTCAGGGAGCCTTGGGAGGGCCCGTATACCATTACCGAGGTCATTGGTCGCGGAGCATACCGAGTCCGACGGAATAGTGATGGTGGAATGGAACCAAACTCTCAGAACGCCTCTCGCCTGAAGAGGTACTACCCTTAATGGGCCAAGTCCTGTTTTTAACTTTGATCTTTTTGTAAAAAAGGCTATAGTGCTTGATCAGTAAAAATCATTATCATGGCAAATTAAATCATAAAATCTACAGATCCTGAAGAGATCAATGTTCCAAAAATAAATTAAGTGTTGCATTGTCTTTCGCATGGCCTGAAGTGCCCGAAGACACAACACAGATCCTGAAGAGATCAAAGTTCCAAACTAAGCGTTATGTTGATCATCGCATGGCCTGAAGTGCCCGAAGGCATAACACAGATCCTGAAGAGATCAATGTTCCAAAAATAAACTAAGTGTTGCATTGTCTTTCGCATGGCCTGAAGTGCCCGAAGACACAACACAGATCCTGAAGAGATCAAAGTTCCAAAAATAAATTAAGTGTTGCATTGTCTTTCGCATGGCCTAAAGTGCCCGAAGACACAACACAGATCCTGAAGAGATCAAAGTTCCAAAAATAAATTAAGTGTTGCATTGTCTTTCGCATGGCCTAAAGTGCCCGAAGACACAACACAGATCCTGAAGAGATCAAAGTTCCAAAAATAAATTAAGTGTTACATTGTCTTTCGCATGGCCTAAAGTGCCCGAAGACACAACACAGATCCTGAAGAGATCAAAGTTCCAAAAATAAATTAAGTGTTGCATTGTCTTTCGCATGGCCTAAAGTGCCCGAAGACACAACACAGATCCTGAAGAGATCAATGTTTCAAAAATAAACTAAGTGTTATATGGACCTTCACATGGCCTGAAGTGCCCGAAGGCATAATAAGTGTTGCATTATCTTTCGCATGGCCTGAAGTGCCCGAAGACACAACACAGATCCTGAAGAGATCAATGTTCCAAAAATAAATTAAGTGTTGCATTGTCTTTCGCATGGCCTAAAGTGCCCGAAGACACAACACAGATCCTGAAGAGATCAATGTTTCAAAAATAAACTAAGTGTTATATGGACCTTCACGTGGCCTGAAGTGCCCGAAGGCACAGGACAGGAATGGTGATATTATAAAAGTCAAAAGTCAACTGGACAAAAACTATTATCTGTCATTCAAAATAGGCCCCAGTGGCCAAGGCTTACAATATGTTTTATTAATACAAAATCCTAGGGTTCAACTCCGGTGTCTGGCTCATCGGGGTTCACTGGAACGATGGCCCCATCAGGAGCTGGAGGATCAGGAGTGGCGGCGATGCTCATTCCTGGGAGAGGCTTGGTCAGGAACTCGCAGAAACGAACGTCGTCTGGACCACCAACCGGATCGTCGTACGGAGGAGCGATGCCCAGACTCTCATCCAATTCTTCCACCGAGGCAAAAGTCCTTTCTTCGACGGGTTTCTGCATGTCACTGAAGCATGACCTCCAACCGAACCCGATACGGTACTAGGAAGTTTCGCAGAAACGCTTGTACATCTCGTTCCCACCCCGGTGGCACATTTCCACCACCGATCTCTCCGTTGCAATCAGATTCTCTATCTCTGCCCTCTCCTCCAAGAGCTTCGAACTGGAGGCCGTCAAGCTCTCATTGTTAGCTTTCAGGCTCTCATTCTCAGCCTTTAAGGCCTCCGTTTCAGCAAAAAGGGCCCGCCGGACTGCCTCCATTTCTTTGATTTTATCTTGAGGAGCCCGAAGCTGCTGTTCTGCAGCGATAGCCCTCTGGGTCTGGACATCCAACTTTTCATTGGATATGGACAACTGGTTAGCGACCTTCATCCGGGAGTCCTCATTCAGCCTCAGAAGTTCATTGGATTTCTGGAGCAGCTTGGTGTCCTCTTCCATTTTGGCATTGTAAGTCTGGGTCAGGTAGAGCATCTGCCAAAAGAACAAGTGTTAGCCCGATAGATAAACAAATAAAATATCAGTCCAATTGAGGAAGCTGTAGGTTAAAACACTACCTTCATCGCTATCTTTGTACCTGTCAGAGTCAACTCCTCCCGGTCAATGGTTCTCAGTCTTTTTCGGTCAATGGGCGTCCATATCTGTGAGCCCATAGCCCGAAGAGCAGAGTCGTTGTCAATGGTTGCGTGCCTCGCAACCAGAAAGTCACCGCCCGGGAGTGTAATCTTCGGCGCCCATGGCACGGGTCTTTCCACCTCAGTTGCAACCCCACTGTCATCCAGTACGATGGGAAACGACTGTGTGGTCGTTCGGGGCCTGACAGACCGTTCGGGTAGACTCTCCTCTGATCGGGGATGTCGTACTCCCGTCAGGCTTGTTTCCCCTTCAACTAGACGAAACTCAGGAGTGGGAACATCCCCTGAAGGTCGGGTAACCTCCTCTGATCTTGGAGGACGAGTCTGGCCGATTTGAACATTTCCCATCGGTGGAGGTGGAGTTACCGGGGTGTTCTCCACCAAGGGCAGGAGATTGGGCCCAGCCAGAGGAGTGGGGGCGCTTTGTGATCCCTGCCCGCTTTGACTCTCACCCGGAGTCGAAGTTGTCACTTGAGGGCCAACTGCCCGCCTGGCCTTCTTTTTCAGCACTGCCTGCGGGATTCTCAGCATTTCTGTAGACAGAGCCTGCAAAGTAGAACCTGTCAGGAAATTGTTACACATCCTCAATGGTTGTCCCCAAATTTTTTATTTTAGCAGTTCAAAACGGGTTCTGATATAATTTGAAGTTTTATATTCGTCGGGCGCTCCCAGAAACTCAAGCACATGGAGGCCTAACTTATCATTGCACTGATCGCAGTTGCATGACCCCCTATGGAATGGCTTGAAATAAGGGAAAAGGTGTTGGTCAAACTCGCTGGGGACTTTGAATCTGGACGAGCTTGGAAGTCTCCAGTTCCCGCTCACCACGACCATTCTTTCCTTCCACCCTTTGTTGGACTTTTCAGTGCCAGCACAGATCTTCCTCCCACTAAGGGGAAAAAGATTGTACCGGCCTCTGCAGTCCTTCTGGGCCTGTATTTTGTAACAGAACAGAAGTTCCGCCAGTCCAAGGTCAAGGCCCAGATCCCGATTGATGATCAGGATCATAGCCAGGACCCGGAAGAAGTTCGGTCCCACCTGAAGCGGGGCCAGACCCAGGGTAGCTAAGGTGTAAAGAAAAAAGGGTTGGATCGGGAATTTAAGGACCTGAAGGTGAAAGGCCGATAACAAAATCTGGTGGTCCAAAACCCCCTCACCCTTCCTAAAATCATACTTTTTAGGATAGTTTTTAATAATTACCCCATCGGGTACCCCGCATTTGACCCTTAACTTTTTTAACACTGTCTCTACCTTATTCATGGGAGGAAGGGGATCAGCATAAAACTGATCTCCCGAACCCCTTGCAGCCTGATCCCCAGCTGCTGCTACATTCTGGTTAATCTCCGGTGGACTATATACAATTGTCCTAACCACCTCCACTGAGGGTGAACTAAAGGAGGCATCCGGGTTCACAGAGGAGGGTAAACGGTCGCTACCCGACCGGGTGTCATCGCTATCGGACATTTTAAAAATAAGAAAAAGAAAGACGCGAAGATGAAAAGAAATAACTTACTCTAAGATGAATCCCGAAATATTTCAGACACTTTCCTGAGAGAGGAGATAGACTCTGGCAATGATAAGTAAAGATCTCAAGTGCAAAGAGTTCTCTGAAAGTTTTAAGTTGTGAAACGGGATGGATCCTCGGGAAGCGAAGCGTCACCTCGCTTCATGTGCGCCTCCTCGGCCACCCTTCTCGCCAATCGAGGCCATCCGGACCACTGATTTCAAAGACCGCAATGATTACTCAGCCATCACATTAATTGGGTGAGCAACGTCACCCCGACAGGGGTGATGAATTCATTATTCTTACCCTTCCTTCTCCCTTATGGGCCCGGTCTCCCCACGTCCCATCAAGAAGAAGTGGGCCTGTGTAAGTGTAGAAAATGTCTTGACCCACCAAAGCCTTCCCGGGTTAAGCCCATCAGGCTACTGACCCAATAAAATTCCTGTAAGCCCAATGGTTGGGCCCATTGTATCTGTGTATTTATTTAATAAATGAAATGTTGTCTCAATGGGCTTCAAGCCCATCAAGAAAATGTATAAAAGGAAAATCAAATATTTAATAAAGGATTCTTTTTTGTGTTGTGCAATTTTGAGCATCTACAGCTCCTCATGAACATATTTAACATATTGCCAAACATTAATCTGAATTACTAGAAGTCTAGAAGCAAAGAAAAAATTATAAAAGGAAATCAAACTTACCTATTATACATGTGTAGAGAGTAATCTATTTTAAATGTAGGGTTAAGTGCATTAAACCCCCATCTTCTTTCTTCTTTCTTTCAACTAATCCCTCTAAACTATGTTTTTTACTATAAACCCCCTAAACTATCACGATTTTTACAATTCACTCCCTCCCGTCATAACACCGTTAGTTACAATTAGAGTAATTTGCACTCAAATCCCTTGAGGTTTAGATCAATTGCACTCACCCCCTGAGATTTCATTTTTCTTGCAATGACACCCCCTGAAGGGAAGAAATGATCGGAATGCCCTTGTGTTGTCTCCCTTATTTCATGAGACAAATATCTAGGTGGTGAAATTACCTCCATGCCCTAAGATGAAAACTCTATAATGTATATATATGTATAACAACTATTCTAAAATGTGAGGGGTTGGGAATATTTCCAAATATTTTCTTCAAAATAAAAATTAATGAATTAATATGTATTAGTTGAAGTGCAACTCTATAGAATATGTCAAAACGATATAGAGTAAAATAAAAGGGGTTGAAAATATTTCAATACTTTAAAAAAAAAAATTAATTAATATGCATTACTTGAAGTGTAACTCTAATTAATATTTCAAAAGATATAGAGTAAAGATATAAGACAAGGGGTTATATATATTTTTAAAAATATATTATTTAATTAATATACATTAATTGAAATCTAACTCTAATGGATATTTCATAAGATATAGAGTAAAAATATAAGACAAATATATTTCGGTAAGAAAAAATAATATAACTTAGAATACAAAAATCTATATATATTTATCTATCTATCTATCTATATACTACTAATAAAAACACAAGGATTGTCTAATATTTCGATTCGTAATCACCTTTTATAATATAAAAAAATATAATAAGTAAAATTTGTCATTATTTAAAGTATAAAGGCTTAAATTAACTTTACAAAAAAATTAATAAATAATAAACCATTTGTCATATTTTTATAAAAATATAAAATATTACAATAAGTAAAATTTGTTGTTATTTTACAGTGTAAGAGCTTAATTTAATTTTACAAAAAGAATAATAAATTATAAACAAAGAATAATAATAAATATTAAATTAATTTTATACATGTACCACCTTCTAAAATACAAAAAAAAAATATAATCATAAATAAAGTGTATTATTATTATTTAATGTAAAAGGTCACAGTATTAGTTTTAAGGAAAAATTAAAAAAACGATAACTTTTGGGACCTATATTACAAAAATGAAAATTTTAAAAAAATAATTAAAGAAATGTGATAATATTTCAAAAATCACTCTATCCAAAGTACTTGAAAAAATTTTCACATTGAGGTTAGGACACAAGGGTTGTTTGGTCAATTAATTTAGCTAACATATCTTTTACACTAAAGCAAGGGCACAAGAGTCATTTCATGGGATCTTCACCCCTTCAAGGGATGTCATTGCAAGGAAAATGAAATCTCAGGGGACGAGTGCAATTGACCAAAATCTCAGGGGATTTGAGGCAAATTATCCTAATTTTAATTAACGGTTATAACGGAATGGGGTTAAATGCAACACTTAAATAGTTTAGGGGGGCAGTGCTTAGTTCAGGGGGGTTAGTTGAGAGAGAGAAGAAAGAAGAGGGGGGTTTAATGTACTTAACCCTTAAATGTATCAATATTATATATACATGTACTTAATTATCTTTTTTCTTTTTTTATCATACACATAATCATATATGTAATATTGTCAAAAAAATTTTGAAAGGTATATATAATATATAATATTGTTATGCCCATAATAATTTCAAAGTGCCCCCTAAAATTTCTCAAATCTATTTTTTTTTATTAATTCTTCTTTTATTTTCTTATTTTCTCTTTTTTCCCTCTAATTTATTCTATCTCAAATTTTTTTTTTTCATTCTTAAATCTCCCTCTGCCCTTGACTTTATTGAAGAAAGTTGAGCTTAAAGTTAACAAATGGTTGGTGACAAAACTCCAAACCTCCTTAACCAACTTTGTCTTTAATATATTACTAAATGAAGTTGTATTGTTGTGGAAAAAAAAAAAAAAAATATATATATATATATATAATTTACCTTTGGCCGCTTTCTTTGTGGCTTGTTTTGAGCTCTTGTTTCCTGCCTCTTCAGACCTGTCCTTGGCTCTTGTTCTCCTTCGGTTAATAAATCGATTTATCCGGAAAGAAAAGAAAGTAATTTCGTGGAACAACATATTAAGAAATCAACTCAAATACTATAGTGGGAAGAGCTAAATGAAACATTAACTTGTCTTACCAGGCTCATGAGGTAGTTGAAATGATCGTTATGACTTCTCAGAATCATTTCAATAATGTTTCTTTGGGAGTATCGAATCGGCGCCTTAAATCGAACCAATCTGGTATTTTCCATAATTGTCACTTGACTATTTATAAATAACAACAATTTCATACTGGGGCCTTTCGTCATTGTCTTGATAGCATTCTAGAAAGTCAATATTCTGAAATATATATATATATTTTGTTAGTTATTTGATGTATATGCAACTTACCAAAATTATAATAATAAACAACAAAAAAAAAATTCGAGTACTTGAAGAGCAAATATTATTACAGTCGTCAAGAGTTTTGGGTGTTTATTTGCCAATAAATATTTGAAAATTATTGTGATCTAATAAAGGAAGTGCAGATTTAAAAATATATATATTATCGATACATGTTCAAGTAATTTTGTATGGAAGATAATGATTTCATTCTCAATTAGTTAATTCTAGTATGACTTTTACCTTTTAAGAATAGTAGAGAGAGATAGTTTGTATCGACTTTACCGGCATCATTCAATGGAAGGGCTTCATTCGTTGAGTTAGTAGGGGCGGATTGTTCGATCTGACTATAGGAACCTAAACTCACCAGTCGCCCACTCTGTCTTGCCCGTCTGTTGGCCTGCTCTGAAGAATCTTTTTTCGGCGAGATTGGGTTGGTGTTCAGTGTATCGCCTTTAACGGGATTTCTAGTTTGATTAGTTTGACCAGGTTAGAGAAAAGAAAAATTGAGATATGATATAAAGGTTATTAAGCGAGAGGCGGTAAGCGAAATCAAAGCTTAAAGCAAGAAAGATTTATAGGCGAGTGTAAAAACAACACGATGACAATATTGCATGTTTTAGGTGAAAATGTTGTGATGTGGAAGAGCAACAAGTAACAGTTGTCACAAATAAAATAAAAAAAATACTATTTTAATAATTGATATTACGCCAGATGGCAAGCATGCACAGTGAAGAAAGATGGTGTATTAAAAGTCCACGTGTTCTGATGTTTGTCAGCCTGTCAATTTTTCACACGATCTCATCTTGTTATTATAAAATTAAGAAAAAATAATAATAGTATCTTTGAAAATAATGGTTATAATGAAGGGTATTTTCAGATTTTACACAAAATATTATAGTCATAATTGAAAGGGTAAAGTGCATTAAACCCCCTAGACTATTTTCTCTCTCTCAACTAACCCCCCTGAACTACACTTTTTACACAAAATTCCCTAAACTATCCCAACTTTTAGAACTCACTTCATTTCGTTATAACACCGTTAGTTAAATTATGATAATTTGCACTCAGATCCCCTGAGGTTTCGATCAATTGCACTCGCCCCCTGAGATTTCATTTTCCTTACAATGACACCCCTTTAAAGGGAGAAATGACTGGAATGCCCTAGTGTTGTCTCCCTTATTTCATGAGACAAATATCTAGGTGGTAAAATTACCTCCATGCCTCAAGATGAAAACCTTATAATATATATATATATGTATAACAACTATTCTAAAATGTGAGGGGTTGTGAATATTTCCAAACATTTTATTCAAAATAAAAATTAATAAATTAATATGTATTAGTTGAAGTGTAACTCTAAGGAGTATGTCAAAACGATATGTATTAGTTGAAATATTTCAATACTTTAAAAAAATAATAATAATTAATTAATATGTATTACTTGAAGTGTAACTCTAATGAATATTTCAAAAGATATAGAGTAAAGATATACGACAAGGGGTTATAAATATTTTCATATTTTTTAAAAAAATAATAATTAATTAATATACATTAATTGAAATGTAACTTTAATAGATATTTCATAAGATATAGACTAAATATATAAGACAAATATATTTCGGCAAGGAAAAATAATATAACTTAAAATATAGAAATCTGTATATTTATCTATATAATACTAATAAAAACACAAAGACTGTCTAATATTTCGATTCATTATCACCTTTTACAATATAAAAAATTATAATAAGTAAAGTTTGACATTATTTAAAGTGTAAGGGCTTAAATTAACTTTACAAAAAAATTAATAAATAATAAACCATTTGTCATATTTTTATAAAAATATAAAAAATTACAATAAGTAAAGTTTATTATTATTTTACAGTGTAATGACTTAAATTAATTTTACACAAAGAATAATAAATTATAAACCATTTGTAACATTTTTATACATTTATCACCTTTTACAATACAACAAAAACTATAGTTAAAATGTATTACTACTTGTTTAAATTATAGGAGTTGTGTATTATTTATTTACAAAATAAATTAAATTATATGAGCTTACAAATATTTTATACATGTATCACCTTCTAAAATACAAAAAAATATATATAATCATAAATAAAGTGTATTATTATTATTTAATGTAAAAAGTCACGGTATTAGTTTTAGGGGAAAATAAAAAAAAATGATAACTTTTGGGGCCTATATTACAAAAATGACAATTTAAAATTTTTTTTTAAAGAAATGTGATAATATTTCAAAAATCATTGTATCTAAAGTACTTGAAAAGTTTTTCAAATTGAGCTTAAGACACAAGGATTGTTTGGTCCATTAATTTAGCCAACATGTCTTTTACACTAAAGCAAGGGCATAAGAGTCATTTAATGGGGTCTTCACCCCTTCAGGGGGTGTCATTGCAAGGAAAATGAAATCTCAAGGGGCGAGTGCAATTGACCGAAATCTCAGGGGATCTGAGTGCAAATTATCATAATTTAACTAACGGTGTTATAACAGAATGGAGTAAATTATAAAAGTTGAGATAATTTATGGAATTTTGTGTAAAAAATGTAGTTCATGGAATTAGTTGAGAGAGAGAAAATTATCCAGGGGGATTTAATGCACTTTACCCTAATTGAAATTTGAGGGGTCAATTTGTTCATTTTTTTAAATGATGGGACTTTTTTGTTTATTTTTATTATTGATGGAGTATTATATTCACTTTATGATAATAGGGGTGTTTGTTGCATTTTTGCCTTCATTATATTTATATTTAATAATCCATTTTACTAGCTATTAAAATTGTGTGCATGTATATAAATATATATATATAATAAAGAAATTAATCCATATTCAAATCAACCTTTAGAGTTTAGACATTGGTATGTTTGGTTCACGTTTTTGTTTTTTGATCATTTTTCACAACAAAAATACGTTTGACACTCAATATTTTGTTTTCTATAGTAGAAAAACATAAAGCAAGTAGTGTCATTTTTATGAAGTACTAAAAAATACCATTGTAGCGGAGAAAATAAGTGACCAGAAAAGAAAAAAAGAATCAGTACCAAACGTGCTTTCGGTTTTGACTCACAGCCCTCCACACAAAAAAACATATATTTTTGTTTTGTAAATTTCATAACACGAAAGTAAATGCACGAATGAAACAGGCCTCTAAGAGTATAAGACATATTATGGAATAATAAAAGCTACATGATCAATTTCTTAGGCAGTAGTTAAACTGATATCCAAGAACATATAACCAAATGCAATCGGAGTAAACTAGAGACTTGTACTATTGAGGCAAATATTGTCATCTTATTGGAAACATGGGTATAATTAAGTACACAACAAGCATATATTATATATATATTTTAATGTTGAAATAAGCAACAATCGACATTCATCGTTGCGGTATCGATTTTGATCACAGTTATGGTAACGATATAACAGATTCGGACAATATTAATATTAAAAATAAATATCAATACTACATAACGATATCGGCACCTTTCAAAAACGTTACGTGAAAAATTAACACGTAATTGATGATCCGGTATATCACTAGAAACTGTATAATTGGTTTTATTCCTATAATTTACAATTTAACTGATCTGGACACAAAAAGCAAGACCGTCTCTAGAACGGTTAAAAGAAAACACAATCAGAATAAATTTCTACATGAAAAAAATTCAAATTCTCCTCATGAACATATTTAACATATTGCCAAACATTAATCTTCTTAATTAAAGCACGGTACAGGCATTAGGCAATGACAAAACATTACGTGATTGCACAAAAAATGTAATGGCATGCAACGCTACACGTGTTGATTTAATTTTTTATGATACATATAATCATATATTATGATATTGTAAGTGTGTGAATTTCCAAGCCCATAGAAGCCCATCAGGCATCAGGCTCATCGAACTAACAACTCAACAAGGTTATCAGGCGTCAGGCCCATCGGACTAACAACCCAGCAAAGTTATCAGGCATCAGGCCCATTTCAACTTATCATTCTTTGTAAATAAAGATGATGATGTAATAATGATGTAATGACAATAAGATTGCCCTAATGGGCTCAAAGCCCATTAAGGGTATCTGTATAAAAGAGACAAAATCTAAATAAAAAGATTCATTCGTGTGTTGTGCAAATTTTGGCATCTACACATTGGCGCCGTCTGTGGGAAGCGTCTCCTTCTTCCCATCTCTTAAAACTGAGCTTTATTGTTCAACCTCCGATTATTCTTCACCGCCTCCTGAAATCTCCACTCACTACTTCTTGGGCAAAGATGCCAGTTACTCGTTGGCAAGCAGACGTTCCAACCACTGCGGATAGTCGTGCGGGAGTTCCCCAATCTATGGAGCAAATCCTTCGACGCTTGATGGCAGCTGAGGAACGCAACCTGGCTCTGGAGAAACAAAATGCAGAGCTCATGGCGAGGTTGGCTCCACCACCAGTTGTTCCTTCGGTAGTAGCGCCTGACCCTCCAGCAGCGGTGCTTGACCATTCTCTGAACCAGCGAGGTAGCGACGGACCGGAAAAGCACGCCGAATCTTCCCGGCGTTCAGGAAAGGCCCCCGCGGCCGACGAATCCATTACCCCACAGAAGATTCACGCAATGATGGACGAATTCCAGAGGAGAATCCTCGGGGATCTAAGAGCACAATCCATCGACGACCTGGCCGCCCAGGCGTCTACTGAGCTGGTACAATCACCCTTCGTCCCTGAGATAACCCGGGAACCTTTCCCAAGGAAGTTCGTCATGCCTCAATTCACCCCCTACGATGGTACCAAGGACCCCGAGGAGCATATTTACCAGGTCCATCAGAAGATGATCATGTACGCTGAGAACGAGTCATTGCTATGCAAAGTGTTTTCCACGAGTCTCGCCGATGCAGCTCTATTATGGTTCAGGAAGCAGCCGCCTCGATCTATCGGTAGTTGGCAACAGTTGACCAGGCTCTTCATTGCCCAATACTATGGGAACAAGAGACAGAAGAAAACCATATCCTGCCTCTTCACCATGATCCAGGACAAAGGAGAGTCGCTGAAGAGCTTTCTATCCCGTTTCAACATTGAGTCTTCTTCTGTCGGTAACTGTGACTAGCACTCTGCTGTTGAGGCCGTCCGGATGGCCCTTATTCCAGGGACGAAGTTCCATCAGTCCTTGGTGAAGCGCCCGCCATCGGGCATTGGGGAGTTAAACTCCAGAGCCCAAGGATACCTGAGGATCGAAGAAGAGGAAACCGTCAGGCGAAAGAGGACAGTCTTGGAGAGCATTGAATCCCAATCAAAGGACCAGGCGTCTGATTAAAAGCGTCTGACTCCATCAGGGTCGTCAGCCCCTTCGGGATCATCACCTCTCTCCTGAAGAGGTACTACCCATAAAGGGCTAAGTTTTACTCATACTTTCATCTTTTTGTAAAAAAGCTACAACACCGATCCTGGAGGGATCGCCGATCCTGAAGGGATCAATATTTTTGTAAAAAATAAATCAAGTGTTGTTTTGTCTTTCACATGGCCTGAAGTGCCTGAAAGACATAACACTGATCCTGAAGGGATCACCGATCCTGAAGGGATCAATATTTTTGTAAAAAATAAATCAAGTGTTGTTTTGTCTTTCACATGGCCTGAAGTGCCCGAAAGACATAACACTGATCCTGAAGGGATCACCGATCCTGAAGGGATCAATAGTTTTGTAAATAATAAATCAAGTGTTGTTCTGTCTTTCACATGGCCTGAAGTGCCCGAAAGACATAACACTGATCCTGAAGGGATCACCGATCCTGAAGGGATCAATATTTTTGTAAAAAATTAATCAAGTGTTGCATTGTCTCTCGCATGGCCTGAAGTGCCCGAAGACACAACACAGATCCTGAAGAGATCAATGTTCCAAAAATAAATTAAGTGTTGCATTGTCTTTCGCATGGCCTGAAGTGCCCGAAGACACAACACAGATCCTGAAGAGATCAAAGTTCCAAAAATAAATTAAGTGTTGCTTTGTCTTTCGCATGGCCTGAAGTGCCCGAAGACACAACACAGATCCTGAAGAGATCAATGTTCCAAAAATAAATTAAGTGTTGCATTGTCTTTCGCATGGTCTGAAGTGCCAGAAGACACAACACAGATCCTAAAGAGATCAAAGTTCCAAAAATAAATTAAGTGTTGCATTGTCTTTCGCATGGCCTGAAGTGCCCGAAGACACAACACAGATCCTGAAGAGATCAATGTTCCAAAAATAAATTAAGTGTTGCATTGTCTTTCGCATGGCCTGAAGTGCCCGAAGACACAACACAGATCCTGAAGAGATCAAAGTTCCAAAAACAAACTAAGTGTTGCATTGTCTCTCGCATGGCCTGAAGCGCCCGAAAGACACAACACTGATCCTGAAGAGATCAAAGTTCCAAAAATAAACAAACTAAGTGTTGCGTTGTCTCTCGCATGGCCTGAAGCGCCCGAAAGACACAACACTGATCCTGAAGAGATCAAAGTTCCAAAAACAAACTAAGTGTTGCATTGTCTCTCGCATGGCCTGAAGCGCCCGAAAGACATAACACTGATCCTGAAGGGATCACCGATCCTGAAGGGATCGGTATTTTTGTAAAAAATAAATCAAATATTGTTTTGTCTCTCGCATGGCCTGAAGTGCCCGAAAGACACAACACCGATCCTGAAGGGATCACAAGACATAACACTGATCCTGAAGGGATCACCGATCCTAAAGGGATCCATATTTTTGTAAAAAATAAATCAAATGTTGTTTTGTCTCTCGCATGGCCTGAAGTGCCCGAAAGACACAACACCGATCCTGAAGGGATCACCGATCCTGATGGGAACACCGATCCTGAAGGGATCACCGATCCTGAAGGGATCAATATTTTTGTAAAAAATAAATCAAGTGTTGTTTTGTCTCTCGCATGGCCTGAAGTGCCCGAAAGACACAACACCGATCCTGAAGGGATCAATATTTTTGTAAAAAATAAATCACGTGTTGCTTTGTCTCTCGCATGGCCTGAAGTGCCCGAAAGACACAACATTAATCATGAAAAGAGCAAATTTTCACAAGAAAATAAACCCAACTATGGTGATGTCTTTCCTATGGCCTGAAGTGCCCGAAAGACACAGTACTTTTGAATAAAATAATCTAAGTATTGAAAAAAGTCAACTGGACATGAACCATGATTTTTCACTAAAAAATGGGCCCCGATGGCCAAGGCTTACAAAATACTTTACAAATAAAGAATCCTAAGTACCATTATCAATGCCCCCTACATTTGAGCTCACAAGAACAATAGTCCCATCGGGAACAGAAGGATCAGAATCGGATTTGGGCCCCGGAAGAGGCTTGGTGTGGAATTCACTGAAGCGAATGTCATCGGGACCTATAACCGGATCATCATACGGCGAAGCAATGCCCAAAGACTCATCCAGTTCCCCCACTGAGGCGAAGTCCCTCTCCTCAATAGGTTTCTGGATGTCCTTGAAGCATGAGCTCCAGCCAAACCCGATCCTATACTAGGCGGTGTCGCAGAGGCGTTTATACATCTGATTGCCACCCCAATGGCACATCTCCACCATTGACCTCTCCACTGCCAGGAGATTCTCAGCTTCGGCTTTCTCCTCCAGAAGCTTCGCTTGAGGGCCCGTTGCTCGCTTGGCCTTCCTTTTAAGGACATGCGTCGGGATCCTCAGCATGATATTATGTCATTCTGTTGATAATGCCTGCAAATTAGAACCCGTCAGGTGATTACTACACATCATCAGGGGTTGTCCCCAAACTTTAGATTTAAGGAGATCAAACCGGGATATAATGTAAGTTGGAGTTTTAAAGCGGTCGGGTGCTCCCAGAAACTCAAGCCCCCATCGCGCGAATCAAGGGCACCTAAGCCATGAATTCAAAATATTAATGATGGCATAACCGTCCTATTTAATGAACCTATCACGTCACCCCAACAGGGTGATGTATATATATATATTTCCTTCCTCCCACACTTTGTCTTCTCGGTAATGGGCTTGCCTGACTGAAAGCCCACAACCAATAAGAGGGCCTGTGTAAGTGTGTGAATTTCCAAGCCCATAGAAGCCCATCAGGCATCAGGCTCATCGAACTAACAACCCAACAAGGTTATCAGGCGTCAGGCCCATCGGACTAACAACCCAGCAAAGTTATCAGGCATCAGGCCCATTTCAACTTATCATTCTTTGTAAATAAAGATGATGATGTAATAATGATGTAATGACAATAAGATTGCCCTAATGGGCTCAAAGCCCATTAAGGGTATCTGTATAAAAGAGACAAAATCTAAATAAAAAGATTCATTCGTGTGTTATGCAAATTTTGGCATCTACAGATATAGATTGTTATGCCTATAGTAATTTCAAAGTGCCCCCTAAATTTTCTTAAGTCTAATTTTTTTTTATTAATTCTTCTTTTATTTTCTCTTTTTTCCCTCTAATTTCTTTTATCTCAATTTTTTTTTCATTCTTAAATCTCCCTCTGCCTTGGCTTTATTGAAAGAAAATTGAGGTTAAAGTCAATCCGGTTGGTGAAAAAACTACAAACCTTCTTAACTAACTTTGTCTTTAATACATTATTAAATGAGTTGTATTGTAGTCAAAAAACAAATATATATATATATATATATATGTTATATTGGCACGTCTCATGTGAGTCTGCACAAAAATATATATGTTGAAAAGAAAAATTCAGATTCGAAACAAAGGTTATTGTGCGAGAAGTGGTGAGCGAAATCAAAAGTTGAGGACAAAAAAGATTTATAGGCGAGCATGAAAAAGATGAGATAATACAGTAGTTTTTATCAAAGCATTGTAGTCTGATGATATCACATTTCCGCCCTAAAATGGGAGATTAGGGGCTTGAGGCGCATGTGACTCATGTATGGGTGTGTGCATTTCTTATCATTAAAAAAATTGGTAATTTTTAGAAGGAAAGGTTGTGATATGGAAGAGCATGAAGAAAACAACTATCACAAACAAAATAAAATGAATGTTATTTTAATACTCGATATATTGGTAGATGGCAAGCATGCATAGGGGAGAAATATAATATATTAAGAGTCGATCTATTATGTAAATGATGCGATTTTAAGAATAAATGTTTGCTAACATTTCAATTGTCACGTGATCTCATTTATTATTATAAAAGAAGTTCTGTAGTATCTTCCAAATAATGGTTATAATGAAGTGTCTTTTCAGATTTACACAAAATATTTTAACCATATTAATATATGAGGGGGTAATTTGTGCATTTTTAACGAGATGAGAATGAGTTTTTCACTTTTATTATTGAGATATTCCGTTCACTCAGGAGAGTCTATTGCATTTTTGTCTTCATTATATTTATATTTATTATCCATTTTTACTAGCTATAGAAATGTTTGCTTGTATATAAATACATATATATATATATATCAAATAAATTAATACATATACAAATCAACCTTACAACACTAAGTGAAATACATATATGTGGAACGTTTTGTGAATATATATAGAACTATATAAGTTTTCAAACAAAAGTTGAGGAACCAAAACAACTGGCCCATACAAAATCGAGACAAAGGCCCAAGACTGAACAAGAGGCCTAACAAGTCCAAACAAACTCAAGGAAACTAAAACAATAGGCCCAAACAAAATCTATATTAAGTTCACAACCAAATAATTAAGCTTTCTTTATTATATATAATTTAAAGACATGGGATGCTAAATTAAAACCCCAATGTGGTTTGAGCAAAACTGTGTTGACTTGAATCGAGAACACAAACTAACCGACCCATTGCTCCATGTTCTATGATATATATATATATATACAAAAATATATGTATGTATGTTCCCTTGCAATTCAATGATTGTTTGTGTACGAAGAGAATGGAGAACAGGTTGGAAATATTGGGCATTGGTACCCTGATTTCTAGGGTTGACTCTGACTCATCTTTATGAAACATTACTCTGGACTCTTCTTGGATCTTGGTTACTATATTAATTTCATATTTCACTAATCCAAGCAATGTTTACTCTAAAGCTTGGGGTTCTCAGATTCAACGCCTTGTCCTCGTGCACATTTAAATATTTTTATTTAAGACAGTGACAGCTCAATTATTTTAATGGAAATTGATAATTACTAAGTACTGGTAACATTACACTTTATGAGGTATATATATTTTTAGCTTTTAATTGGTACATTTTCTTTTATTGAACTTTGTAGGGATAATTTTTGGACCACTACAGGAATCATTATTTTGTTGGTAACCGTATGCAAAACACAAAAATAACCAATATATATATATAAACCATTAGTCTCTAAAAATTTGAATTAATTGCGGGTAAGTTAGTCTGAACATCATATTTACCTAAAATAAATTTTAAATATATTAATTACTCATGTAACCCAAATGAACCATGTTTAAAAGTAAGTAATTTCATTCATGATTCTCACTCTATCCCATAGTGACGGACTTAAAAATTTAAGCAAGCGGGCATAATTATAATATTAAAATTTAGTGAATGTAGAATTGCAAAAAAATTATGTTTTTTCACACTAACAATATAAATATATATATATAGATATTAATGGTAATTTTATTGTTTAAATTATCAATAGTTATAATAGTGTTATATATGAAGATTAATGTTGAATTGAGCATGGAAATTGTGAAAAAAATGAGGTGAATAGTTAGGTGAGAGACAGTTTAGCGGGCGAAGCGGTTAGAACATTGGGTTGAGACATTGTAGAGAGAGAGAGAAACGAGGGACATGAGGGAAGGAGGGTCCAACCATCGAAACGGCGCGAACGTTGTTCCAAAGTAGTTGAAAGAAGATGGCCTCACGTGAAACAACCCCACTTGTTTTATTATTATCAATTATATTATATAGTAATGTGAATGTATGTATGTATGTAATATATATATATATGGGATAGTTACACAAACTTTTCCTATGATATAATTGCACTCGATTTTCTTAATATTTTAATAATATAAAAAATCTCACTTTATATAACCTCCGTTGTAATATCTAATCATTTTTGTTCAAAAAGTCAATTACATAAATTTACTTTATTGATAAATAATGGCATATTATGGACCAAACTCTATATTTTACTCTTATTATTTTTGTAATTATATTTGAATCTTTATTTTTACAATCAAAACTAGAATATCCCAACTTCTTTACCAAATTGTCCTCATATGTATTATATATAAATTCATTTGAGTGGTTGTTTAAACCTAATATCTCTCTAAAAATCATTCATTATCTCTCTACAAGCCTTCTGTCATGAATTGGAAAAGATAAGGGACGCATATGAAATAACAATTGGTTAATACACATAATTCATGACAATATATTTGAGAGTAATGTAGTAAATTTATCATTCTCTAGAAGATTCTCTAAATATAGGAGGGTATATATGTCATTTCACTATTATTTCTTGTCGGACCAATCTTTCGATAATATTAAGAGAGGTTTATGATATTATTGAAATATTAGGAAAGTCTCATGCAATTATGCCTTAGTTTAGGGGTGGTTTGTGTAATTATTCCTATATTTATTAGTGGGTCCCAGACAGAGAAGCCTAAACCACGTATGGGGAATGTGTCTCTGTCTTTGTCTCTAAACATAACCATCGTCGTCTTTTGCGGTCTGTTACTTTACTTTATGTCCAAAACACTCAACCGATGTCGAAACCACCTCCATGCTAATCTCACGCGCCTACAAATCTGTATATATCATAATTCATTTATACTGTATATGTATTAGGGGTGTTTAAAAATCGGTCCAATACAAAAATTTAATTCATCTTGATATGGATTCAAAAACACTCAATTTGATATTTTACGGATCGGTTTTGGATTATATTTTTAATGATCCGGTTCAGTTTGATATTGTTCATATATTTCACATAATATATTATTTTAAATTAAATTATAATATCTTATATCAATACTATACTATTCTAAACTAAACCTTAATATCTTATATTATATTAAATAATTATTTATATCTATCCATACTATTATAAAAGTATAAATCATTTTTAATATTTATATACATCAAAACATTCATCATTATTGCAATTCTCATAAAAAAATTGAAGACTTTCTATTAGTTATTTATATTGTTATAAAAGTTTAAGGTCTCTAGAAAATTTCTATACATTTATTCCATTAATAAAACTAAAAATAAAATTTAATTTAATAAAGACATTAATAACTACATTCAAAGAAATATTATTAAAGTGCATTAATACATTTTATTTTTTCAATGCATATATTTTCTTTAAAAGAAAATATAGTTAAAGACTTGAAGTATCCACAATAATTATAAAAAAGAAAATAAATGGATACCTAAATTTTAATTTTTTAAAATTTCATAATTAAATAAATATAATACCTGATCTTTTATAATTATTACTAAAAAATATTTGTGGTGTGACTGTATCACTTGTATTAATAAAAGTTTCTTGTCATTTTTAGTATAGAATGTTGAAAGTACTACTTTTATTGATTATTAAGTATTGGTGACTTGTATTGATTATCATGTTTAAGTACTGGTGTCATTTTTAATACTTGTATTAGAAAAGACTTTTGTTCATTTTTAAGTACTAGTGAGTGGTGACTCTTGTTTTTGTGAAAGTCTTTTGTTGCCTAGTTTCTCATCCATTGAAGCTTTATTTATTTTTTAATATCTTGAATCTGCAAATTCGATCCGAACCAATCTGGTTCATTGCGGTCCGATTTGGATTGAATCCGTTGGGCAAACGGACTAGATTGAATTCATAAATGGTGAATCCGGTATTAGTAAATTGGATCCAAAATATGCTCAATCTGATCCAACCTACTTCATGTAATATCTTGCGTTTGTCTTAGTATAACGCTACAATGACTATAAACGTAAATGTTGCGTAATTTGAAGTCTAATCACTTTAATTCTAATCTCGCTATTTTGCACTTGTCTTATGACATTTAGATTTTGCGCGCCTACTGATACACTCTTGCAATGCAATATCTACCGATACATTCTTACTTGTTGGATAGTCTCAAGTATATTATACTGTTACCATGACTGCAAGTGAAATTGATCCATAATTTGAAGTCTAATTTCAAAATTAATCAACACGAGAATCAGAATGGAAAATGATTTATTAAATTGTCCATTTATCATGGCTTTTTTTTTTATGTATAATCACTTCTCAACAGAAATATAATTTTTCTAATAATCTTGATAGTAAGACATATATGTCTTTAATGTCTAATTTTGAATTACACTAGGGCATCATGTGGAATCATATATAGTGGTTGACAATCTGACTTCATAATCTTTGTTAGTGTCGACTGTATCTCACAAAAAAAGTCAAAGTTGGATGTGGTGTTTGTGGCATAGTCACTTTGACCAACACAACAAACAGATCTCTTTTAAAGCATTAAACTGTAATAAACTAAATAATCCTTAAGATTAGGCCTAATTAATCTACTATTTATAACAGATTCGAATCCCAATGCCAAACCTGGATTTTCCAGCATTTCGCGCCACAGGAGTAGGAGTAGGAGTAGGAGTAGGTTCTTGTGGTTGGAACTTGAAAGTCAAAACCTATGTGCTTACGTACAATAACAACTGCTGTATCTATACTGTCAACAAGAATATTACATCCCTACTACCCTTCCTCATAGGCTCATATACATAATCAAATTTGTATATATATATATATATATATATGTATGTGGAATGATTTTAGAGTTCACCAATTAAAACTAAATGGGAAGATCCCAAATCAAAAATAATATGAGATTCTGTTTAAGGTTATCCATTGAATATTCATAGACTTGAATTCTCCACTTTCCACTTCAATAATTTCCAATTTAGTTACAGAAAAAGTGTGAATTCAATTTTACCAATAGATCACTTAACATGATGTTGCTTCTTTTATGTGATTTATTATTTTGAATCGGCATTAGCTTAATCACTTGGTTATTGCACTTTAGGAGGACTTTTTCCTAATACAATAAAACCAACACCAAAGCACCATTCTTATCCGGTGGAAAGTATCGATACCCTGTATATATATCATGGTTCACCATATCCTCTAATACTGTTACGTATCGTTTTTGAAAAGTGCCGTTATTTAATACCGATACTTATTTTTACGATCGATATTGTCCGAAACCGCAACGGCAACCCATGATATTATATATATATATATATATGTATATTTTAAGTGGAGTAGAGACAGTAGACACTTCTCTAAAGCTAAAACTAAGCTGCTAAGGTAGAATGATCTTCTTTGGCTAAAAAAAGCCAGAAAAATATACCTTTTCATTACTAATCTTATCTTAGATATACAAAAGAATAAGTAATACTTTTCTAGGAATCAAATCTGCTATGAATTAAATAAAACACCTCATGCACTTTCTTTATCAGAATCAATGATTCTAAAGAATGGATGGACTTTCCATTTGCTAAAGATTTTCTAAAGAAAAGATTCAACTGTAAGACATCAATCCACATATCCAAAATATACAAAACATAACAAACATACCCATTAATCAACCTCTCACAATGGAAATATGGTTTTAAGCACACAATATACTCATCAAATTTCACATTCAGAAAAAGTGTGTGTACATTATAGAAGACCTAAATTATCTAGAATTAATATAAAAAATATGCGGAACGAAGAATTATAAGAACGAAAGACGAGATAAATAATTGGGAAACAGTTCATTTAAGAGATAATGAGGCAGAGCTACAGAAATTGAGCTAAATATTCCAAAAATGGATGATGCTTCTCCCACAACTCCCAAAAGTCTGAGGGAAACAAAATTCAAGAACTGAAACAAAGTACTTGATAATTCAACTGTACATTTAGGAAGAAAAGAAAAGGAAGAGCTGCTTTCACTCTACCGTCCCATGTTGTCGCTGCCTGAATCGGATAGAATTGTGAGCCTTCTTGCTGTCTTGGAGAACTCGCTGAAACCACCACACCAACAAGATCGAAAAAGGAATGCCATTAGTATTTGTATCGCCATTAATCTTGAAAAACTTCGAATAATAAGTATAATTAAGGAAAGATGCACTATATTTACCCGAAGGGTTCATCTCCGATGTGTTTAACGCCGCCTGCTGCATCCTGATAAAGCACATTGCTCAACATCTCTGATCTTTCTTTGTCGAACATTTTGGCCAGCTTGCTGTACAGCTCTTCGTAAGACATGAGGACTGACAAGTCAAGAGTCCGGCCCACGTCCTCCGATTCCATGAACACCTTGCAGTGACCAGTCTCAGAGACAAACTCGGATTTTTTGTGATCCCAGGGAAAACCATCGTCTGAAGAGTTGTCCGGTGGACCGGTTTGGAGAACAGCTGATCCCGAACCATCGGAGATATTTGTTGTCTTCTCCGCGTTCCCATCTGATGAATTGTTTCTGACTGTATCGGAACCGCTTTGAGAGAGCTGCTGCTCGGTTAGAATGGGCTGACCAAACAGCAAGAACATAGGTGCTTTGATATCATTCTTTTTTTCCACACTTGGGGCAGAATTTCCAATGGTCAACAGGCATGATATATTCTTCTTGTTTTCAAGATCGTCTCTGAAGCTGAGGTTGGAGATTCGAGAAGGTGGGGAAACATGATTAAGTTGCTGAAACCCTAACGGAAACAGACCCGACTGCAGTTTGTTGAAGTGGAGATCTGGTGAAGATAGTCCAAATTGACCATGCCTGGCTCCCTGTATGCCTGCAGGAATGTTGTCTGGTATACAACCGAAGGGACTGTTGGACCGAAGGGGGTTGCTGAGGAATGGTGGCATCGGAAATTGCCCAACAAGGGGGAAATCGGGAGGTTGTGGAAGTCGCAACTTCTTTCTAGGTGGTGAAAAGGGGGAGAGATGGATGGTGGGCATGTTTGACACCAATTCAACCAACCATGGGCTTACGCGCTTCACATTTTGAAGCAAATCCGGCTCATCCCATGCTACCTGCAACACGAATGTTAAGCAAATGAAAATTTGAACGAACCCCTTAGCAATCAGTAGAAAGACCGCTCTAAGCAAATCAGGCTCCGTGTTTAGTACTAAAGCCATGGAAAACAAATCCTATCCATCTCGTAAAATTTTTCCCTTTCAACTAGGTTATAGACTAAAGCGTCTCTATTTTGCAGACAAATTAAGAGCAAATGGGCGTTCGTCAAACATACTTTTTATGGGTATCTACAATGACACCAGTAGAGTAAGAAGTTAGAAACATCTTAGGAAGTTACCACTTCATGCTACATTTCTTTCATAAACCCAGCATTCTTCATGTGTTTAACTGGATGTGCCACACAATGATGCATGATCGCGTGCATATGGTCTTAACATGTACGCTGCTGGTACATTTGACGTAATTAAATTGGATTATAAACAAAATCTAAAATTTCAACAATTAAAATCCTCTATTATGACGACATAAGGTAAAATCCAAGGCAGAATCTAATAATTTTGTCGCTAATAGAATCTAATAATTGACAATATGTGGAGAATAAATTTGCAGCGTAAACGACAAAAACAACATTTAACGTACCTGAAGAAGCCGCCACGGAGAATTAGGCCAACGGATAGAGTCCTCAACCTGCACATTAGATATGGTCCCCATGAACCAGCTTATCCGCGAGGAATCCTCCGTCTCAAAAGCCATTTTAAACCTCATCCCGGGCAACCACTGGTTCCGCATCGCAACTCTCACCGATGAAGCCTTTACACAAAACTCTGGAGTGCTCGCACGTGGATAGTAGACAACCTCAAAGGGATGTCCATTGGCAGCAAGAGTCGCAGCTTCTACAACAGATTCGGCCCTCACTCTTCCCTTTCCCTTCAAACCCCCATTACCATTTCCATTCCCGCCATTACCATTCCTTATAAATTTATTCTCATCCTCCCTCAACAAAGCAGAATACCCCCCATAATGCGGGGGGCAATTCCCAGCTAATGTGTTCCATCCCGATGGCGACTCATTTCCACCGCCAATTCCCCTTTTCGCCCTCCGAATACCAACACAAAGATCCCCATTATCCGCCCTCAAGAACACAATCGAATCCCCAGCCACAAGCTTCTTCTGGTTCACGAAATTACTCCATCCCGTCGTCAAAAGATGACGACGTGGAGTCCCTCTATAAATATGCCTAAACTTCCAAACCTCCCCGTGCACATCCTTTGCAAGGATGGTCTGTACCGGGGGTTCAGCCGTATAATCCAACCCGGGAAAGATCGTCTCGGCACAGTACCTAGGTACAGAGAAACCTCCACCGTTATTCGCATCAGACTGCGTTAACGTCTTCGCAAACGAAGCAGGTTTCTCCGGACTCTCAGTCTTATCAATCCCCAAAAACCCATCATCAAACTCACAATCATCCCCTCTCATAGGAACCAATTTTATCTTGGCATAAACCTCATCGGTCTCAGTATCGGCCATGAATTTGATGGCTGATACTCTACATAGTATGACTGCGGGAATTTTCGGAAATTTTCCGAAATCAATGTAGCCATGGGCATGTTCTGCATGGCCTTGAGGGAAGTAATAGACCTTGGAGTTCAATGGTGGCATTTGTACCATCCCTCCGGCACAAGCATGCCACAATTGAGAATCTAGACACCTCTCCACATCATTTATTGGTTTATTCACTGAATTCATAACTGTAATCATTGTGATCTAACCCTTTATAGCATATAACTCACTGTTCTTCCTTTTGAATTCAGTAATTGCTGTATATCAAAACAAAACATCTTTTAGGCAAATAATTAACTCTAGGTCAAATAAATTGTGTACTAACTCTTAATATAAATACACAAACACACACACATATATATATATATAGCATAAGAATCAAAATAGAATTTTTATCAATTAGGACTCATATCCAGGAATTAAAAAGGAAAAACATAAAAAATTACAGTAAACCGAATTAAACCAACTTGGCAAAAATAAACTAGACCTATGAAAAATTAATTAAAAATAATTCTTAAAAATAGTTATGTGATGAATTTGGTCGCTAAGAAAATGTAGGAAAACATTAGAAACAAAACTAGGGATCCTTAGTAGAACTTGAATCAATTAGAATCCATACCCAAAAATATAAAGATTAAATTAAATAATGCCCATAAAACCAACTTGGCTAAAATTAGATGTATTTTCATTTTCCAAAAGCCATAACAAGATGAAGGAAGAAAAAATGCAAAATTTTATTTCCTTTTCTGAGGAACCAAACAGTCACAATGCATAAAATGAAAGAGAGAAAGACGGTACCTTGTTTGCAACAGAGTGTGAAGCCAAAGACTCTTCTTGGTACCCAACACACCAAAATCAAAATTAAGCACAAACTAAACACAACCCATCAACAACTTTCTCTTACATTTGAGCCTCCATGAGTTAAACCTCTACATAATCACAAATCAACCCACAAATCTTTGCCTAGAACTCTCAAACCGATCTGGGTAATCAATAATATTTGGGATCAAAACGTTTTATCACTTCTTTTTTCACTTTTTAGAGAGAAAAACTACAGTAAGAGTGAAAATAAATGTGATGGATTTGACAATACCCACAAAGAAAGGTGAAGAGATATTTAAAGGGTGTGTGAAAAGTGAAAAAGAGTGTTGGGTTGTGATGGAAAGAAAGAGAGAGAGAGTGGCAGAGAGAGAGAGGGCAGAAGCTTCCTTCTTGTTTGCCGACCAGAGACGGTGGCAGAGACAGAGAGAGAGAGAGAGAGAGAGAGATTTGACACAAAAATCCAAATGGGTATTTTAGTTTAGAGAGAGCTTGGAGAGGGGGCAGAGATTTTAGTGTTTGGAAAAATGGGGTTTGGGTTTGGGTTTGGGAGACTCCAAAGGTGGGATTGACTCTTCAGATGATGGATGGATCCACCCAACTCTCTCTCTTCTCTCTCTTCTTATACTTCTCTTATCTTTTAATTCTACTCTACTTTTCTTCAGATCTGAATCTCCCACTTGCTGTTTTTTCCCACTTTCATCTTTGGCGCGTTTTTTGCACCTCCTTTTTAGGTTTTTTTTTTCCAAGCAAGGACAACAAGTCTGAATTATCAATATATATATATATATATATATATATTGTATTCTTAATTTTGGCATTTGATAATATAATATTGTTATAAATTTTGGTGGAGCAAATTAATAAAGAGAGATAATTTTAGAAAGTGGTATAAGATTATATTATATTCGGATTCGAAACTCGACAAGTATTTTGAGAAAGTGGACAAATAATATGGGACGGAGGGAATATATAAATAATTTAATTTATATTGTTATTTATAGGAAAAAATAAAGTTTAGTTCAAGTATGAAATTAATAAATGTAATGATATTCCATTTCACACCAATATAAGACAACAATTTATAATCTGCCATCTAACTTTGTTTAATCTTTTTAGAAATAATTATAATTTACAGTCGTTATATAATTTTGTTAAATTGTGTTTTAATAATGATTTTGATCCATTCTTACGGTGGATCAAACATAAACTTTAAATTAAAAGTACAATTTAAAATTATCCATGGATATATATATCCATGAAATATTGATGTTGTATGTAAATAGTACAAATATGTGTTGGTGGAGAAAATCAAGCATAACTTGATTTTGTTGGATAAGTATTAGAACATTTACTCTTGAAGTGAAGACAATTGCCCTACTTGTGTTAGTGCCCATATAATTTAATTTATTAAATTAGTTATAATCCAAAATTATAAATTTAGTGTCTCCTTAATATTGAATTTGGAATCATCCAAATAAATATCAAAGTTCTGAGAAGTTATTAATTTTCTCCAAAATTTGAATAATATTGAGACAAAATATCTCCGTTTAATTTATATATATATATATATGAGGAAGTGTGCAAGTTATTCTCATATTGTCCATTTTCTTCTCTAAGCGGTAAAATATTTCCATATAGCTGATGTTAGTCGAAGTTAAGTTAATCATTGAGATAAGGAATTAGCGATATAATTATAATAGAAATACATTTTAAAAGCTATAAATTTTTTATTCAATTGGAAGCCTAATACAGCAAATAGAGATACGCATGAGAAATTTGGAGAGGAGCGGCAATCTATAGATATTGGTGATAATTTATGTAACTCTAAATCAAATTTTAATTGGTTTGCAAAAGAGATCATTCTCATCCCTCCAAAATCTTTTAATCATTTAAAAAACTCAAATTTAATAAAAATAAGTGTTACAAGTTGCAACCTATAACACGTAGTAATATGTTATATATATATATATATATATATATATATATATATATATATATTAGACATACTAATAAAGAAAGCCATACTAATATGTCTAATATACTAGTATATTAGACATACTAGTAACATCATTGAAACTTATATGTTATATATTAGACATACTAATAACGCCTTTCATATGGAGTTTATCAAAGTAATAACAGAACTTTTAGTAGAACTTCACCATGCTATATAAACATGAAACTATATATACCTTCTCTAAAACTATGTGAAACATAATGCAAAGGTTTTTCATAGTTTAAGTTAAATATTTGATAGCATTAGATGTCACTTGAATGCAAATCTTAATTGAACATGGCACAATTGAATTAAATTAATTTTTTAGAGTTAGAGGGGTCACCATGCACTTTGAGCATCTCGATCGAAAGAAAGCAAGCAAATATTTTATTCTGGATGATTTTCACGCGACACAAAGTAAGTTGACATATTTTTCTTCAAAATCACAAAATCAGCAAACGCTTTTACTTCATGTTTTTAAATTATAAAAATGCATAGAATTTATTAAATATTTAAATATTGAGTCTAATTTAACTAAATTATCAAAAACATGTGTTAAAATATTCAATTTGCTCCCTACAATGTAATGACGGCAGCAGATACATTTAACCACAGTTAAAAATGTCTGAGACCCAAATTTTCAGTTAATTAAACCTATCTAACCATTGTTAAAATGGGTATGGTTGGATTTAACCATGGTCAAAACCATGACTTTTTTACCACAGTTGCTATAGTCACTGATTGTTGGGATGTGTTCCAGATTTTTTGGTCTGGGAAACAGTTAACTAGACTTGTTCCCAGTAATTTTAGAGATAAAGGGGGGCAAATATGGAAAAGGGACATATGTTGAAATTACAATTTTACCCTCCCTAGATTAGGGAATTTGTTAAGATGGACACTGATTAATTAATTAAATTAATCTTATGTGTCTGTTTCTGCCAAATTGAGAGGAACATTATAGTAATCAATTAAGTGTTTGGTAGATTAAAGCAACAAACAGATTTTGGATTAGGGAATTAATTAGGTGAGGTGAGAGAGACATTTTTTTTGTTTACAAGTTAATCTGACAATTATATAGAGTGCATACAAGTGACAAAAGGTTCGGCAGTTGATTATGACTTTGTTTGGGCCAAGAACATGCTAAAATATAACAAAGATTGCAGTAAAAAAAAAAAGTGGCCAACATATTGGTAAGTTAGTTAATTTAAATTCACTATAGATATAAAATTATTATGCAATTCCATGAAATATGACTTACAAGCAACTTAATTCACCTAATAAATTTTGATTTTTTTTCTAAAATGACATGAATAGTGTTATCCATGGATAATTTCAAGAACTGCGAAACATTCGAGCCATTAGAATTGGTATCAAAGTCAGACTCAATTCTTAATTCGGTGTCACGTCAAGCGCCCACTTAGGTGTGCCCCTCCTGGAAATTGTCCAGATCCAAGGCCAAGTAGGTAAGATGATCTGATCACAATAAGAACGTTACATGAGTTCGAATGCGGGGGAATGGTAGAGGGTCTTGTCCCGTATTATATCCGAATGAAAAAATAATTGAGTCTATAAATGATAAATGTTATCATAAGCCAAAAATAAATAAATTAGTGATTGGTTGAGAGATCTAAACATGTTTGAATTATTACAATTACAATTGTTGTAACAAGTAACTGTTTTGTAAATGAACTTTTATCATTATAAGTTATAACCAAGTAGGGCTGCAAATGAACCGAGCCGTTCGTGAGCAGACTCGGATTCGGCTCGTTAAGAGCTCGGCTCATGATCGTTCGTTTAGTAAACAAACCGAGTCTGAGCACAATTTTTAGGCTCGTTTAGTAAACGAGCTGAGCTTGAACATTACTAAGCTCGGTTCGCCAAGCTCGTGAACAGGCTCGTCTAAGTTAAATAGTAAAATTATATCATATTTGACAAAAAAAAGTGTTCAAATTGAACAAATTATGAAGATTATTGTGAAAAGATTATAGAAATTAGGCGGTCATAACATAAAATTCTTCATAAAAAATTATACTAGTGAAAATATGTTAAAACAGACATGCAACAACTCAGTTCAGACAACTATTAGGAAGATTAATATATGTTGCACTGAAACGAGTCGTTCGTGAACAAGCTCGTGCTCGACTCGTTAAATTTGGCGTTCGGCTCGGGTTCGTTCGTTAAGCAAATGAGCCGAGCTTAAACACATTTTCTAGACTCGTTTAGTAAATGAACCGAGCTTGAACATTCCAAAGCTCGGCTCGGCTCGTTTGCAACAAGTGAGGTCTACTATGAATCAAGGGCCTACTCAAGTATATAATGTTCTAATATCCCAAAAAAATACAATTAAATTTGCCATCAATATCTTTAATCAACTTCTTGTTGTATTCATTTTTGTTGCGGTGTCTACAATGCATATGATGATGTGTAGCGTTTTGGAAGCCTTCTGACCCACACCCTAATCTCTCTCTCTCACACACATACATACATATATATATATATATATATATATGTATGTGTGTATATATATATATATATGTATGTGTATATCTATATATTTCTGTTGCCATATTCATTCTCATGGGGACTGAATTTTTGTGTGAAATTAAACATATGATATTGACATTGCACCAAGCCTTTAGATTGCATAGCTGGACTAGTTGCAAGGAAGTTAATTCAAAGTTAATGTGTTTCCGCTACTTTTTCTATCTTAGAATTATTAAGTTTTATTTTCAGTATAAAACTACTATGAAGATATAAAAGCATAGTTGTTAAAAAAAAAAGAAAAAAAAAAGATATAAAAGCATAGAAGTTTTCTTCTCATGTTTTAACAAACCATGCAATCTTGACATTTCAATTATTTGATGATATTATGTCTTTTTTTTTTTCTCTTTATTTTATCATACTTTTTTCATCCCAAAATAAGTGTTCACTTTTACTCTTTTCTTCATCTCAAAATAAATGTCTCATCTTAAAAGTCAAAATATTTTATCATATCACTTTACTAATTTACCTTTCATGTATTAAAATTATAAATTATCTACACAATAAACCATCACATCGTTGTGATGAGACCAAAGATAAAATTGATATTTCATTTATTATCAATAAAACATCTTTAAAAAAAAAATCTAGAAAATTAAAAAATATTCATAAAAAATTGAATTCCCCATAATCACCTTATAAATTGGGACAAGGAGTATCATTTCTTCATGCCACACCCAATGACCTGTGCTTTCAACATCTTGAAAATTATAAATTAATATATATATATACATATATATTAGTGTATGTATATATATATAGGATGTGCTTCCCACATGATCTTGTATATAATATACTCTCTCACACACACCCATATATAGTTTTCAAGAAATTATGTTTATTAGTTTGAAAATTCACGAGACATTCTAGAGGACCATTTGGTCCATTTCACCTACCCATTTCTATAACAAACGCACACAGATAGTGACCTTTAACCGGACAATGTTGCCAACAATATCAGATTAATTGGAGAGGAAGTTGGAGATGAAAACTTAACCAAAATGACTGTTAGGGTTTTTAACCTTGTTTTAGACAGATTAATTTTATCAATTTTAATGAAAAATAATATCTTAAAAGGAGAATTAGTATGTTAAAAAATAGAACTACTTTTTTTTTTTGAAAACCAAAAATAGATATATATATATATATATATATATATGTTAAAGAACAGAATTAATGTATCAACAAAATATACACCACTATCACATTATAATAGAGGATCGGCATGGACTTTCGATTACCTATGTATTAGTACATTACAATAAGTTAGATTTTTTGCTACTTTCCTTTGCGGTAAAAATTATTATATACAAACCATAAATTTTGTGGTAAGATGAGCATGGTAAGATGAGCAAGAGCGGATTGGGGTTTAAAGAAAAAGAAAGACGAAGTTTCGTTCCTCAACAAAGTGTCGTGTTCCTAAATTAATAAAGACCTATATTTTGGCAAAATTTTTTTATTATTCCTACCAAAAAATCATTTTGATTTTGAATTTACTTTGGGATAAAAATAAAAATGTGGTTTAATCCAATATTTTTTTGCACGTTGAAGATGGAAACAAACATGGATGAAGACATCAATGTCTAGCTCATATCTCTAGAACAAGACTAAAACAAGTTGACCTAACAAATAAAAGTTAAGTGACCCATCATCAAAGTGTAGCTATAGGTAGGGCAAGTCTCTAACCTCCATGTCCCTAGTCTATTCTACACCACCACAAACCCTACCATTACCATTTATGGGGTCTCTTAAAAAAGGTTGTCTTGTGTTTGTCTTTCTTAAATTGGGCCTCACTTTTTTGACAGGGACAAAAATTACCTTGTTAATTTATGGTCCAATTAAAATTAAACTATCTTCATTCACTTTGTTCTTGGAATTGAATTTACCCATTTGTAAGTAGTAGATTTGCACAATAAATACTTACATGTATAGAGATGAAATTGATTTGTGTAAATCACAGTTATACCCCTCAAGATATGATATATTACATCCGCACTTCATATTGTTTATATAATTACAGTTAGACCCCCTCAAGTTTGTAAGTTATAACAAATACCCCCTAGTCATCACTTTTTCAAAGGTGAAATGTCTAGATTACCCTCAACTAGATACAAAGACATTTAAGCCCATGAAAAATAGACATGAGTAGATAAGTTTAGAGAGGGTAAAATTCTAATTATCCTAATAATAGGGGTGCATGTACAATATATCATATTTTGAGGGAGTGTAACTGTAATTTACCTAATTGATTTTTATCCATTTTGGAGTAAAGTTTTTGCAGTGTATTTGTAATTAGATTTTTCTTGTTTATTACTACAATTGATGACAAGGCATAACATTAGGTAGGAGGGACCAATACAGGATAAGGATGTAAAAGCATAATAATGTGACACCATAGTACCTTTCGTGAGAAAAAATGACATAATCTCCATAAGGTGGGTTGATTAAGGGTTCATGTGAGTGTATTTATATGAAAAATAGAATGAAAATGGTCATACAGGTGTTAGCATCATTTACTTGACCACTCAAACGGTGTGTTTTGCCTCATTTAATCATCTAAGAATATTAAACAACCAACTTATGTGCAATTCAATTTTTTCACAGAATAATAAAAATTCAAAATTTATGTGATTCAATTAAATTATTTACATCACAGAACGAAAAATAAATATCATTGTTTTTACGATTTTATCGCTGGTAAAATCTTACGATTTTACGATTCTGTTACGATTTAATACAATTCTGTACAATTTTACTAGGTTCAAATAATGGTTGTACCGTTAAGTCCTTCATATGAAATGCTCAAAAGCTTAACGGTTTAGTCCAATATCTCAATATATGATCTAAATTTATAAGAAAATATTTAAAGACCCAATGTATTAGAAAATTTTAAAATTTCTAATATGATTTAGACTTTTAAATTTAATATTTAATATTTAAAAAAAAATAATACGTTTAAGTTGAATCTTACGATTTTATAGACCCTAAAACGATTCTACTTAAACTCCCGATCCTAACCGCCTTACTTTCAATATTACAATTATCCGTCTCATAACAAAATCATTTCTTTTTCAGTTATATTTATTTTGGGATGAGTGTTTAACACCATAATTTGACACCAAAACAATAGTTTTTATTGAAGAGGTATAAATAGATACATTTAGGTAATCACATACATTTTAATGGCTACAACAACAATCCACCTATTAAATTGCATTCAGAGAATATATGAACAAATTCTAAAGTTCCAAACTCTTCCTTTTGCTCTGTCACAATATTTATTTATTTTTATTTTTTTTCCTCTGTCACAATATTTATTAACTCTTAAGACTTGTGGTTCCCTCTTACCAGAAAAAAAAAAAAAAAAAATGTTATAGTTAACCAACCAACTAACTAAACAACTGGACATCTTAACTACAATTAAATGAAAAAAAAGGCTAACTTAACTACTTGTCTATTTCTATTTAAATTACCATATTAGTCCTTTTCTTTTCACTAATATTTCCAACAATGGTTTTATTCAAAGTTTTAATAATGTGAATGCTACAAATGTGAATTAATGCTACTAAAACCACTACCTTTTGTGTCCCCAACAGTTTGTTAGGATGGGGGGTTTGTACATACTTGTGGCCATAATTTAAACAAATCATTACTCACACTCTTTACCCAATATTGTCATAATAGTATTCATATACAGATATATGTATATGAATACTATTATGTTTGTGTATTCATATTCATATATATACATATATATATATATATATATATATATGTTTGTGTATACATATACAATGTATATTACTTAACTTTAAAAATAAAAACAATTTTCACAAGATTTCTTCTTACTTTTAAAATTGATTAAAAGATCATCTTCTGCTCTTTGAAATTGGATCAAATCACCTCCAGTTTAATTAGTACATAGATTTAATTATAAAAATAACCTTCTTGTTTATTGGTTTAAATATCATTTTCTACATTTGGAAAAAAAGGTACGATGATGTGTTCGATTACTTTTACCAAATGTATTTGACTATTTGTTGAGAGTACATGAGGACCCTATTTTGATTACCAAAAATGTGGATCTAAAACAAAGGATGAAAATTCAAATTTATACAATTTTATAAAAACAATGAAAGGTCAAATTTGAAAGTAGAAACAATCTTCCAATAACCTTTTTCTATGAAAATGACATAATACATGAGAAGATATTACATGAATTAGGCTTATGACGTCATTTATCTAATTTTTGTTTAAGTTTTGAGTCTTGACAAACTTTTATCAACTATATAGATATACACACGTTGACACAGACACTAACTATGTGCTAGACATTTAGGGCTTGCTTGATTTGCATTACTCAAAATAGTTTTTTGTTTTAAAGAATATTAAAGATCAGGAAATTGTAAAAATATTTGTTTGGTTTAGTTTTTTAAAAAGAATTTTCTAAAAATTCAATTATAAAAAATTCAGAAAATTTATTTTTATTATTCTCATAATTTTATTTTATTTTCAGAATTTTCAAAAAAAGTTTCAAAAATACAAAACAAGCAGACTGCTAACCCCGATTTTGTGTTTTCATATTTTGGGCAATTTTATCTCTAGAGTGCTTTCAGAGTAGTTTGAATGTTTAGTCGGTTGTAGTTGAATTGAGAGAAATCATATTTAACAGTCTGCAGAACTCAAACATGTTGCATTTACCTTTCCTACTGTCACGTTCCACCTTTTATCTGAAATTATAATTGAAAACAAGTTGAATATAGGTCAAGTTTTGATTTAATTTGGATATATATTATATTTAAAAATAGAGAATAGGTGTCCTAAAATTAAATTTTAAAATTTAATTACTAATTCATAAATAAATAATTAACTATTTTTTAAAAAATCTTAAAACTTAAAGACCCATTAGTGGGACTCAGGGCTGGCTTTGGGATAAGGCGACCAAGGCGGTCGCCTAGGGCCTCCGTCTTAGGGGCTCCAAAAAATTTTTCTTTTGTATCTTTTTGAAAAAATAAATATTAGTATTTTAATAAGTCTTAAAAAAAATAGTTTCAAAACCTAATTAAAAAAAAACCTAATGTAATTAGAAAACAATTATTTTCTTATAAGTTTAAAAAAATAATAGTAATAATTTATTTAACATTCCAATTCGCACTAAATACTAATTTATTTAATAATTTAAGGCCCCAAAATTTTATAATTCACTTACTATTACACTTAAAAAAAAAACTTAATTTTTTAACCCAATGAAACTAAAATCAATTCAAATTCAAACCATTACTCTGATCAGGTTATAAGATTCTTATTGTACTCGCATTACGTTTAAAGACTACACTTAGTCCAACTGTTATGTATAAAGGGTCTCACATATGATTTCGTCTAAGATCTTTACACATTTTTGGGATTTCAGGGCCGGCCTGATGAGACTTTGAACGTTCCACACCGTGACCGGTGAAGAAAGAGATCATTGGATTAAATGCTTTTTGTCTTTGATTATTTATTTATATTTCTGTAAACAACAATAGTGTCACACTTCTTGAAAAAATAAAAGGGAAAATATTACTAACCTCCCCTGAGGTTTAGTGATATTGCACGTGGTATTCTCTTGTTTCAAAATGAACAGACACTTCCTTTCAAGTTAACTCCGGCATAACACTTTGCCCATTCCATTCATAGTCAACGTTGGTGAATGGATTTTTTTGAAGACCTAATTCATTTTTTACCATATTGATGGTGTATATATAAATATATATATATATATGTATATATGAGAAATTTACAAAATTAAATATCTAAACCAAAAATATAATATTATAATAGAGAATTATTTGATAATTTTACATGATATTTGGACCAAATCGGAGCTCTGGAACAATCTCGGTGTGTCTCTATTATATCGAAAATAACAGGGGTACCACGTATAATTATGACTTACCTCAAGGAAAGAAAGTGATATTTTCCAAAAAAAAAAACGTAGTCTATAAAATATCACTTCATTTCGGTTACATAAATAATTTTTTTTGGGTAAAATGCATTAAACCCTCTCGACTATTTTCTCTCTCTCAACTAATCCCCCTGAACTACACTTTTTACACAAAAACTTCATAAATTATTCCAACTTTTACGATTCACTTCATTCAGTTATAACATGTTAGTTAAATTATGATAATTTGCACTCAGATCCCTTGAGGTTTCGGTCAATTGCACTCACCCCCGTAAATTTCATTTTCCTTGCAATGACACCCCCTGAAGGAGAGAAATGACCAGAATGCCCTTGTGTTGTCTCCCTTACTTCATGATACAAATATCTAGGTGGTGAAATTACATCCATGCCCCAAGATGAAAACCATATAATATATATATATATATAACAACTATTCTAAAATGTGAGGAGTTGAGAATATTTTCAAATATTTTCTTCAAAATAAAAATTAATGAATTAATATATATTACTTGAAGTGCAACTCTAAGGAGTATGTCAAAACAATATAGAGTAAAAGAAAAGGGGTTGAAAATATTTCAATTCTTTAAAAAAAAAAAAAATTAATTAATATACATTACTTGAAGTGTAACTCTAACGAATATTTCAAAAGATATACGACAAGGGGTTATAAATATTTTCATATTTTTTTAAAAAAAATTAATTAATTAATATACATTAATTGAAATGCAACTCTAATGGATATTTCATAAGATATAGAGTAAATATATAAGACAAATATATTTCGGTAAAGAAAAATAATATAACTTAAAATACAGAAATATGTATATTTATTTATCTATCTATATACTACTTATAAAAACATAAGAACTGTCTAATATTTCGATTCATTATTACCTTTTACAATATAAAAATTATAATAAGTAAAGTTTGACATTATTTAAAGTGCAAGGGTTTAAATTAATTTTACAAAAAAAATTAATAAATAATAAACCATTTGTCATATTTTTTAAAAAATATAAAAAATTAAAATAAGTAAAGATTGTTATTATTTTACAATGTAATGACTTAAATTAATTTTACACAAAGAATAATAAATTATAATCCATTTCTAACATTTTTATACATTTATCACCTCTTATAATACAGCAAAAACTGTAATTAAAATGTATTAGTAGTTGTTTAAATTGTAGAAGTTGTATATTATTTATTTACAAAATAAATTAAATTATATGAGCTCACAAATATTTTATACATGTATCACATTCTAAAGTACAAAAAAAAAAATCATAAATAAAGTGTATTATTTTTATTTAATGTAAAATGTCACAATATTAGTTTTAGGGGGAAATAAAAAAATGATAACTTTTGGGGCCTATATTACAAAAATAACAATTTTAAAAAAATAATTTAAAGTGATAGTATTTCAAAAATCATTGTATCCAAAGTACTTAAAAAGTTTTTCAAATTGAGCTTAAGATATAACGGTTGTTTGGTTCATTAATTTAGCCAATATGTCTTTTACACTAAAACAAGGGCACAAGAGTCATTTCATGAGGTCTTCACCCCTTCAGGGGGTGTCATTGCAAGGAAAATGAAATCTCAAGGAACGAGTATAATTGACTGAAACCTCAGGAGATCTGAGTGCAAATTATCCTAATTTAACTACCGGTGTTATAACGGAATGAAGTGAATTATAAAAGTTGGGATAATTTAGAAAGTTTTGTGTAAAAAAATGTAATTCAGGAAAGTTAGTTGAGAAAGAGAAAATAGTCCAGGATTTACTGCACTTTAACTTTTTTTTAAAAATAAAGATTTGACATATGAATTATATATTACTCCCTCCGTCCCAAATTATAGGTTTACTTTTCTTTTTTTCCTTATCCCAAAATAAGTCCACTTTTGAAAAATCAAATCATTTTATTTGGTTAATTTATCAATTTAACCTTCAACCATTCATTAACACTAAATCATCACTTCATTATGGTGGAACCATGAATAAAGTTGGTATTTCATTCACAAAATTCATCATTTTAAAAAATTGAATTCCCCAAAATGACCTATAATTTCGGACAGTATAAATTTGAGTTCAAATTCGGATCCAAAAATATGAATGCTCCGTCCGAGTCTCTGACAGGATTGTCAGCACCTACGCATACTGTGGGATTCTCGTCGGTGAACAAACAGAACATGACAGTGTGGGCCCACCTGAAAGTGGGCCCATTCCAGAATCTCTGTCTCTTTGGCAGGTGACTAAGACAAATTATTTACAGGCCTTTTGACTGTAATTTTTTGCATTGACAAAATGTCAATCAAATAATGGTCACATTTGTTTATACAAAAATCATACCAAACATATACAGGAATGGTTGTGGCGCGGTTTTGCACGGTTTTCTTCAACCCATATTTTTTATCATCAATAATGGTTTAAAAATTCACCTTTATCCACATAATCGTCCCATACTGTTACCCATGTCTATCATAATCATTCCATTAAATTATGTATTTTTATTTTTTCCCAAAAAATTAATAAATAATAAATAATTTATCATAATAATATAATTTATAATCAAAATAAACAATTATCCGAATAATTTAATTATAATAATTTTTAAAATAAAAATAAATTTAATAATTTCAAACCAACAAATAATTTAAATATAGATGAACAAACTTTGATAAGAATTTACGAATCTAATAAGATATAACAAATCACATAAAATATTAATCAACGATAACACATTAAATAATTAGATTTAGAATTTTATATGTATATATAGAGAGAGAGATTAGAGAGAGCGAGAGTGTAGATAAGTAAATAATTAATTTATTTAAGAATATTAGTGTAATTTTATATAAAATGTTGTAAAAATATATATAATTTATGTAATTTTGATATTAAAAATTATATAAGTATTATGCGGTTCTCTAATAGGAGAACCCCTAAAACTGTCCCCTGTCCTATAACTGTCGATTTTTTTTTCCAATCCCATAACCATCTCATTTTTAAATGGTGCAGTAAAAAACAGTAAAAAATGGAATGATTTGGGGCGGTTCCCGACATGGTGGGATTTTTGCCCATCCTTAAACATATATATATATATATATATATACACATATAATAACACATTTGAGTAATAACAGGGTAAAATGCAAAGTATGCCAAGGGATTTAGGATTGCTTGCTTTGTATTTTTTTAAATAGTTTTTTATTTTTTAAAAGTTAATAACTAAAAAATTATCAAAAAAACTGTTTGATTGAATTTTTTGAAAATTATTTTCAAAAAATACAATTATAAAAATACTTCTTTTTAATTTTATTATTATTATTATTCTCATAAAATAATTTTTCAGTTTTCAGAATTCCAATAATTTTCAAATATACAAACTAAAAGGCCCTTTCTTTTTGCAAGAACTACAAATAACCCTCCTTCACTTTTAATTTATATTAATTAGCTTCAATACCATTACAAAATAGTGTCCTATCCTACTTATAAAATTTATTCATTCTTTAAATCATACAAAAAATATTTTGTCTTATTAAAAGTTTAGATCATGCCATTCGTTTTAATTGGACTACAATAAATATATTTTGAATTGATAAATAAAAATAAAAATTTATACTATTTTGTATTTTTTTTTAAAAAAATAATTAACATGTTATTAATATTTAATTTAAGATAAAATTTTTTATCTAGTATGCTAAAATTTGTTTTCTTTTTGTAAGATACATTAAAGAACTTATAACTTACTTAAATCATAATTTTTTCCCTTAAGTTATATACATAAAGACTATAGAGTAATTTATTTAAATAAACTAAAAGTACCATTCAAATAATTAATTTTAAAAATTATTTGTTAATTTATACTGATTTTAATTAGGAATATGTCATCAAATTATTTATGTTAATACAAGATACATTAACATATTTTATAATTTATGTTAACATATGTTAAATTATTTAATAAAATATATTTTATTGACATATTTTATAATTTATGTTAATAAAAGATACATTAAATATAAATCAATAAAAATGAGAATTGTAGTTATCTATATAACAAAATATTTCTAGTCAATTGGACATTTTGCAACAAGATTAGATAGCTTAGAGAATTCACTGCACAAATGATAATTTAAGAAAATTATTTACAAATTTGATACTATGAGTGTCTTTATTCTTTTTCACTCTACACTTAGAGCCGTTTGGTTCTTGCTTTTGCTTTCGTGCTGTAGAATTTACAAAGTAGAAGTATATATTTTATTGTGAAGTGTTGTGAGTCAAAACTGAAAATACGTCTAGCATTGATGTTTTTGCGTTTGTTTTGATTACTTATTTCCTCCGCTACAATAGTATTTTTTAAAAATAATATAAAAAAACATAAAATATATATATATATATATATATATATATATATTTATACTTCTTAAAAGTGACACTATTTGTTTTATATTTTTCAACTGTAAAAAATAAAACATTGAATGTCAAATATATTTTTGTTGTGAACAATAATAAAAAAATACAAAACAAAAAATAAAACCGTGAAACAAACATGTCCTTATTATCATCATGTCACTGTTTTTGATATTTCAGAACATCTCTTTCAAGCGTAGAATATACGGTTGAGAATTTGAGATATTTTGATTTTTTCCCGAAAAATTCAATGTGAAAGTAGTTTCCGACTAGTGAGAGACAAAACCGCCATTTTAGTTCCGTTTTATTTGCTCCTCTATATTGACAATGTCCAACAAAGAATGGACAAATATGTTTATCTATCACGTAATTTTTCCAAGAATAATATTTTCACATAAATTTTATAAAATTTGAACTCCCCACTTTCTATTTTAATTTTTTTAAAAAAATTAAAACAACATCACTGATTGGTGGTATAATTTCATGAAATACAAAATACTATTTATTTCAATTTTCATTTAAAAGGTGGTCTAAGCTTGCAACATGAAGCTATGAGAGCAACCCACATACAATTTTAGCCCGGCCCAAAATAAAGGATGGGTTTCTAAACCACTATTTTGGCAGCACCACATGGGCCTCTATCATCATTCAATTTGGACTATGGAGGGCCCACTAATGCTGTTTACCTTCGGTGGGCCCTTCGGATTTCGCCTGCCACAGAAAGTAAGGTGGTGTTTAGGAAAAATTATTTCATATTTGGGATAAGTATGATATGGTATCTCAAAACAATATAAAAAAAATGATGCACAAACCTAATGATATGTGCGGGTATTATATAATTTTCTATAATTAACTCGTGGTATCGCGTGAAAATATTCCGGGAACACCCAATATATTCTCGGTCTTTAAAAATTTACTTTAAATTTATATATGCTATTTGTTAAATAAATTTTGTTTTTCTTGTGGCCGCACCAATTGGGCCTATATGAAAAATGGGGTTGGGCTGGTCTTTATATATGAGATTTGGAGACCCAACTACTTTTTAATAACCTTCAAAATTGAGCTACCCAAAAAGTAAGGTAGTGTTTGGATGCTAACTCATTGAGCACTACAAGTTTTAGGGTTTAGAGTTCAGAGTTTCACTCTATGTCAAACATGATTTTGGATATTGAATTCTATTTATTTTATGCTTTATGGTTACAATTGTTTTTTATACAGGAGAAATCCAATGCACTACATTACATACCCACCATTGTGGGGCCTCTACGAACTGTGTACAGAAACATTGTTTCTCGAACAAATTGTTTTTGTTTTTTTTGTTTTTTTTCTTTCTTATGTACAATACTATTTCTTTGACAAAACGAATGGAAGGTAAACTACTGGATGGAAATGATCATTATTGAAGGTAATTAGTTCAATTATATCTGTCTGACTGTCTCTCACTGTCCCCGCCAAAATAATTGTATACTTGTATAAAATTCATTTAAAAGTACATCTAATCTGCTATGAATGGTGTCATATAAAATTCCTTATCTTCAAATGCTGCAACTAAGGATTTATATTGTACACCTCAATCAGAAATTTAAAGGCCATTTGGTACTCAATCAAATAGAGCAGTTGTTTTGTCCCCATCCTAATATGGTCCGAGTCCGAGACTTAGGTTAATATATTGTTCTTAAAATTAATATTATTCGTTATTAAAATTGATATTGTTTGAGTCCGCCACATGACACCTCGGTTACAGTGTGAATCAATATGTTGTTGTTGTGAATAAAAGGAAAGTCAGTGCCAATTATCAAAAGCTCACCAGCCATAGCAATGGGAGTAGTCGCCCACACACCATGAATGGATAGACTAGTGGAAAGGAGTGAGACAATGGAATCCCCCTGAACCCCATGGTGGTCAAATCAATATTCTCCTACTAATTTCCAACAATTATATATATATATATATATATATATATATATTCTCATTGCACTGTAATCCTAGTGCAATGAGTAGGCAGGATCAAAACGAAGAAAGAACAAGATCAAAACGAAGAGAGAACAATGGATGAAAACACACTGATATTATTAATGGGACTCTGCCCTCAACATACACACATACATGCCTTATATAGGCAGATAAAGAAAGCAACAAAGACTAAAAGGCCCAGCATGGGGCATACAAGCAATAATGAAAGCAGAAAACGTCAGCCATGACATCATAAACTAGAAAGACTACAATACCCTTGCCGACAGTCTGAATGGTATGGAACAAAAGTGAAGAGACCATTTTGCCCTTACCGACTGGCAATATTACAAACAACTGAATATTACAAACAACTGATGTCATACATATGTCATTCAGATAAGGCTGACATCATCAAAGGCAGGTGCTTGTTTCAGTCAGGAGGACTCCAATCATCTGAATGTAGGTCCTCTGAGTTGTAACCACTGGGGGCTGTGTCAATGGGATAGGCATGAAGGTGCACCCGATAGATAGGATGGTCTGGATCAAGAAGATCCCAAGAATATTGGCCTTCATGGTCTTCAAGAGTCTGGAGAATCTTCTGACGCCAATCTGGAGGGTAGAAATCTGAGGTGCGCCAATTTGCAGTATCTGGATAAAATAGAAAAGGGGAGATGGACTGAGGAGGGATTCCATTGTGATGGCATATCTGAGTTCTGAACATATCAAAATGGATGGGTAATTCATAGACTAGGATATTATCATGGCCAGTGAAAAAGGAAACATGATAATTTTTGTGAATATGGATGCCATGATCAGGGGTGGGAAGGAGCTGAGAAGAAGTCCAAAACACGAACATGGGATTTTGGAAAGGGGTACGGCGAAGTTGGGTTTGCCAATAAGAAATGTCGCCGAAGAGGGTGAGCCATGAACAAAATTTCATTTGGGCAGGGGGAAGGTTGTTAAAGAGGCATTGGGCAAGGTATCTGAGTAATTGGGACTTATCAAGAATGAGCCCAATATGATATGTGTCAACCAGGTACCATAAGAGAAGATAGAGCTCAGGGGAAAAATGAAAATAAAATAAAGGGTTGAGCTCAAAATGGGTTAAGAAGGGATAAACAGGGTGAAAAGGCATGGTTCGAATGGGTCCAGATTCAAGGCCATAACGGTTGATATAGAGGAGCTGAAGAGATTGGACCATGTCACAATTTCGGGAAATGAGGGTTTTCTCCAGGAGTAGAATTTGGAGATGGATAGGTAATGGTAAAGGATCAAAGCAAGAGATCATGGGGAAACAGATGGGGTTGATTTCTTTCTTCAGGCGGGAGAGGAAATCTGGAAGGACATTGGATTTGCCAGGAATATGAAGGGCATCGAAGGACCATTGGGCAAACCAGTTTGCCCATCGGAGCAGTTGGGCCTTGGGAGGATGTTTCTGTTTAAATTTTAACATATTTGGGAAACTGCTGAGATCTGTTTCAATGAGGAAGTGGTGGCCAAGGAGATGGAATTCATATTTTTCGATACCTCTTTTGATGGCCAAGATTTCCTTGTATGTGGAGTGGTAATGGAGTTCAGCCTGAGTAAAAGCGCCACTTTTGTAGCCACAGATTGAGCGGGATGTAGGGGATAGTTCTTCAAGGAGAATAACACCCCAATAGAGATCAGAAGCATCAGTTTGAAGGATTCTCTTTCCCGTAGAAGGAATCTGTAATGGGGGTAGGGATTGAGAGATAGCTTTGAGGTGCTTGATGGCATGTGTACAAGAGGGAGACCAAGGAGGTGGGTGTTTCTTGAGAAGATCAGAAAGGGTTTTTCGGTAAGGGGCAAGGTCTGTGATGAAATAAGCCATGTAGTTTACAATACCCAAAAATTGCTGGATCTGGGTTCGGTTGAGATTTTCATCTGGAAACTGAAGGAGCTGGGTGGCAATGTGGGGCTGGAGAACATACTGGCCATGAGCAATTTTCATACCCAAGAATTCAATATTGGGTTGAGCAAGGATCATCTTTTTGGCAGAAAGCATAACTCCATACTTGAGGACTAGCTGGTGGAATTTCTGAAGGAGATTGATGTGAGAGGCCATATCAGGGGAGAAAAGTAAGATGTCATCAATATAGATGAGGGTCGAGGAGAGGATGGGATCAAAGATTCTAATCATGGCTTGCTGGAATAAGGATGGGGCGGTTTTAAGACCAAAAGGCATTACAGTCCATTGAAAATGGTGATCAGGAATGCAGAAACCAGTCTTGGGTCTGTCTTCAGGGGTAATTCCCAATTGCCAAAATCCGGCTTTAAGGTCGAATTTGGAAAAGACTTTTGCTGTGGGAAGATGAGCAAACATAACAGCTCTGCGAGGGAGAGGAAACTTGATATCCTGAAGGAAATGGTTCAGAGGCTGGTAGTTTATGACCAGTCTGAGTTTACCACGAACTTGCTCAGCTCTTTTGTTCACATAGAATGCTTCGCATGCCCATTGAGAGGTAGTGGCTTCAACTAATCCTTCAGATTTAAGCTGAGAAAGCTCTTGGACAGCAAGTTGGTACTGATCTGGATTCATGCCATGATGAGTGGCCTTGGTTGGGTTGAGGTCTTCATTTTTCTTGAAGGGGAGGGAAATGAAGAAGTCTGGGTTTTGCCATAAAGGATTTGTGCATTTGGAGAGAAAATCAGAATGAGATTCAGCACAAGAAAATGTAATAATGGCGGCCTGGATAGTGGTGATCTCAGTAGGGGATGTCCCAGTGGTAAGGTGGAATAGGTTGTGCTGGGTGGTCCAAGGAAGAAAGAAGTTTTTGTACTTCAGGCCTTTTTGGAGCCAAGAAATATGAGAAAGCTTCTGGAGGATGTCGAAACCAATGAGGAGATCTTTGTTAGGAAGTTCAGAACCTAACACTCGATGTTTAATTTGAACACCAGGGAACAATTGGATCAATATTGGTTTGCTCTGCAAAGTGATAGTAAAGGTTTCTCCATTGGCAGCGGTGAAAGGGAAGTAACAAGACTGCCAGTAAGATCTGGGTAAGATGGCTGGATTCATGATAGTTGAGGTAGCACCAGTATCAAAGAAGGCAATAACGGATATGGGATGGGAGTACTTTTCTGGAAAGATCTTGATTTGGGCCAGAGGTTGAACAAGGAGGGCAGGGGAAATGGAGAACTCAAAAGAAAAGATCCTTGGAGTGTACTCATCCTCCTCAGAAGTGGAGAAGTCGGAGGGGCTGTCATCAGAATCAGAGGCATTAAGGGAGAAAGCCATGACAGTGGATGGAGAGGCTTCATCATCAAGAGAGAAGATAGATTCTATGTCAGCATCATCATCTGCAGGAAGAACAGAGGAGAGGGATTGGATCATGTTGACTCTGGCGGCTTTGTTGGGGCACTGTCGGGCATAGTGGCCTGGTTTTCTGCAGATGTAGCAACGATCTGATTTCTGGAGACCACGGACAGGTTTCTTGCGGAAGAAACGCCATTTCTTTTTCTTAGATTTGGGAAAAGAGGGAGACTTGTCATACTTCCATTTTCTGAAATGTTTTTTCTTTGAACCAGAGGTGGGACAAGTACAAGAACCAGTCCCTTTGCACTTGATGAGAAGATCGGGTCGATCACAGGCAGTACCAAGCAATTTGCCTTGTTCATGCATGGTTTTGAGGAATTTTTGATAATTGCATAATTTTTCAAGGGACTGGAGAACATGGGAGTAAATGGAACCAAGAGAGGTATTTGGCAACGTTAGGGTTTTTGTTTGGAGAAGCTTAAGAGTCTCATCACCAAGAGGATCAGGAAGAGACTTGAGGAATGTTTGCTTCAGGTTCACATCATCAATACCACCCAAAATATAAAATCTTTGGGACATTCTCAGGAAATGAGCTTCTAGGTCCTTTCGTCGAAAAGAACAGCAGCGCATACTGAAATACTCTTCTCTGGCTGCATCAAGAATACCTTCAGTGGAACCAAGGAATTCATTGTGTATGGCATCAACAAAAGCATTGATGGAAGAAGCTTGGACAAGCTGGAGTTGCCTGTATTCTCCCATACTGACATACCACTGGCGGAGGCGTCCCAGAAATTTAGAAACACAGCGGGTGAGGGCTGTGCGCAAGGTAGTATTTGGACTTAGCAGTTCGGCCGAGCACCAGGCATGGATCTCATAAAACTTATCAAGCCATTTGCTTCTGGGAAGGTCATCAATGGAGAAACCATTTCCATTATGAACTGTGGAGGGAGCAGGTGGAGGAGCTCGGGGATTGAGGTCTGGAATATCAGGATCTTCAACTTCATCGATGATTGGATCCTCTGGAGGAGGAGGATTATCAGCCATATAAATGACGGGATAGGGATCTCCAGAATCCGAGTCAGATAAGATTGTGGAATCAGGGGGAGCAGCAAGTTTGAATAAGAGATCACTGATCGGATTGCTCGGGGAAGGTGTAGGAGGGTTAATCATAAGCTGCTGAGGAGCTTCAGATTTTCTTTTGGGATCTGGAGTAGGCTTGTTACCAGAAATAGGTCCAGAAAAATAGGAGGGTGAAGCTGAGGATGAACGGGTTGCAGTGATAACAAGTGGGGAAGGTGGTGGTTTGGGAGGAAGCACAGATGCTATGGGATCAGTAGGACCAAAGAGGCTATGGTGGCCAGTAGGGGTCATAAAAAGGGGCTGGGATATATTTTGGGGGATATAAGAAGGGTAGAATGAAGAAGGAGAAGAGGTTCCAAACAAATCTGGGGTTTGTCGGGTTTGGTGTAACTGCTGGGTTTGTAGGGATTGTAACTGATGTTTGAGGCTTTTCATTTCAGCGTCCTTGGCAACAAAGGCTGAGGTGAAAGCCTGGTTTGTATATGCCATCTGAAGAAGTTCAGTGTGGAGACCTTGGATCTTTTGCTGTAGGTCATGGATCAAAAGCTCAAGGGAAGTGAGCTTTCGATTGACAGTGGTCTCTAGAGACTGTTGAGACAAGGCAATTCTGTGCAGAATTTTGTTCTGTGCAAGGGCATTGGAAGATTGTCAATTTATGGCGGCTTCAGCAACAACAACTGGGGTCGAAGATCCATCGGCATGGACTTCAGTAGTATCAGGGATTTTATGCTGATGGGTAGTATGTTCTTGGTTATCGTGGTAGGAAAGGGGAGGAAAATCAACTTCAGACCAGGAAGAAGAAGGAGAGAACATAGCACAAGGAGGAGGCTTTTTTGAGGGGCCATATTCAACATAATAGTCGAATTTGCCAGAATGGGCGCCGAGGAGGCCAACTGTGGTATCACCATTATCATATCGCTGTTGGAGCCGATATTGGGAAGATTGTGTTCGTCGAGGAATAGGATCATCATCATCATCATCCAAATCAAGGAGACAATCCTCACAGTCACAAGTATCAAAATATTTGTGTCCGGTCAGTGGATCTTGGAAGTGGTAAATGGGATCACCAGAAGATTGGAATTTACTGATGGGGATCTGACTGGAGGGACCAAACATATTTATCTCGGGGAGTTTTGAGGAGAAAAGGGGCAAGGAGGTAGAAGGAATGCCAGGCTTGGGAAAGGTAATTGAAACAGTTCCATCAGATTTGGTGATGCAGGTTGGGTTACTGGAATGAACAGGTTGGGGCTGTTGGTGGGTTTTTTCATAAGAGGTAACCCAAGAGGTGGGAAGAAGCTGGTATAATTCAGCTTTGGATAACTGTTTGGGAATATGGGTACAGGTGGCTTGGTGTTGGGTGTTGATGGCTTGTCAATCTTAGCATCTGTAGTGGCAACTAGGGCTGCAAATGAACCGAGCCGTTCGTGAGCAGGCTCGGGTTCGGCTCGTTAAGAGCTCGGCTCGTGCTCGTTCGTTTAGTAAACGAACCGAGCCTGAGCACAATTTTTAGGCTCGTTTAGTAAACGAGCCGAGCTTGAACATTACTAAGCTCGGCTCGCCAAGCTCGTGAACAGGCTCGTCTAAGTTAAATAGTAAAATTATATCATATTTGACAAAAGAAAGTGTTCAAATTGAACAAATTATGAAGATTATTGTGAAAAAATTATAGAAATTAGGCGGTCATAACATAAAATTCATTCATAAAAAATTATACTAGTGAAAATATGTTAAAACAAACATGCAACAACTCAATCCAAACAACTATTATGGAGATTAATATATGTTGCACTGAAACGAGTCGTTCGTGAACAAGCTCGGGCTCGGCTCGTTAAATCTGGCGTTCGGCTCGGGCTCGTTCGTTAAGCAAATGAGCCGAGCTTGAACACATTTTCTAGGCTCGTTTAGTAAATGAACCGAGCTTGAACATTCTAAAGCTCGGCTCGGCTCGGTTCATTTGCAGCCCTAGTGGCAACACCATTATTAGTATTCTTAATCCATTAGTGACATTCTTCACCTTTGTATACTGATATGAATCTTTATACGAAGTCTAAAAAAAATTTTTTTTTTTTTTTTTTTATAGATAAATACACACCACCCACAATGTCTCGTAAGAGACTCTAACTCTCCATACAATGTCTCATAAGAGACTCTAACTCTCCATACAATGTCTCATAAGAGACTCTAACTCTCCATTTAAGATATGAGGTTATATCCGCGGGCAATACATAACAGTTTCGGACGATCCATCAAACTATAGTAATGTTACTTACCTTCTCAGTTGAACTTTGACAGATTTTAAGCAAATAACAACTGTAGGGAGAGGAATTAAAATCATTGAAAAAAGTTCAAGAATTACCTAAAAGAAATAAACAATAATAAATGAAATAAAGTACTACAAGAGTTGCATGAAATTGAAATACATTACTCATCTCAGAGTCTCCTACAAACAAATAAACTGCAAAAAGAATTCCCATAGAGGAAGGAAAAAAAAGAACCAAAAAAAACAACATTGACTCGAGAACCTAATTATAAACCTCAAACACCTAAAAAGCATATAACTAAAACCTGACCACTAACTAAACCCTAAACCACCATAAATCTCTAACCCTTTTTTTCGTTTCTCTCATTTCATAGATTTTCTCTACTACCCACCTAAAATATGCTCATCTATTGCTCCTATCCCCCAACCCATATGTACAAAGAAAGAACAAATGAACCAAGAAATGGAAAAAACAGCAAGTAATACACAAGAGTAGAAGAAGTGAGGCTGTGTAGAGAAGATCCCATCTTGAAAACCTAATCCTTGCATCACCCTCACATGTAATCCATCAACATGTTGCTAGTATTTGGAATGAGTTCTGGCTGAGGGGTTGTGGGAGTAGTTATCGCTGTCCCGGCCACCGGAATTTCATCGCCGACCTTGGTTCTCATCTCGAGAACCTTTTTGTGGGAGTTGGAGTGCAATGCCGGAACGAACGTTGGACTCGCAGCAGGGCGGTATTCGGGGAAGAGCCTGCCAGACTTGAAGCGGACGCCGCACGCGTTGCAGAGGGTTTTCGGCCCCAGCGGCCCTGCCCTCCATTGTGGAGTCTTGGTTATCTCGCAATGCGTGCACTTTCTAACGCTTTGCGAGGGCTGGTTTTGGTTCATCATCTCGATCGGACACAACGGAAATGACAGCTTGATTTTCTTCTTTTTCTTGTGCTCGGCGGTCGGTGGTTTAGGTATCTTCTTCCCGGGATGCGACTCGGCAAAATTCACGGATTCCGAGGAAAGAACTGGAGCAAGGGGCTGCTCGGAAGCCTCAGTGACAGAGGAGGTGGGGGAATGGAGTTGCATCACGGGGCGGGGGCTAAACGTTGCGGGGCGGGGGCGTTTGCTGCGAGCGCGTTGAGTGGCGCTGGGAGGGAGAGTCTTTCCCCTTGAGCAGGAGGAGCTGGAGCTGCTACTGCTGCTCTCGAGAACGGACATGGGGCTGGAGGTCTGGAAGTGGCTGTGAGAAGACTCCTTGTTCACACAAGTGTTCTCTTTGTCGAGAGTCATGCCTCCACCGGAAAAGGAATCCTCGACAAAGTTCGAAAGCCATTCTAGCTGTACAATGTCTTCGTACTGCAAGGAAATAAGAAGGATAACGAAAATAAGAATCGGACGAGAAGCTAGAGTACACAGTCCACAATCACTTAAAAATTAAACAATAGCCAATTGACACATCTAACAAGAAGTTATTTAAACCAATATTTATTCAGTAAGCCTCTCCCATCTCATCTGCGATATCAAACATGGTGCAGTTTTGCAAACATCTTCTGTTAATTAACAAAAGAATGTCTATATAAAACCGACACAATTGCTTACGTGTCAAACTATAATCGACCGGAAACATTTAGGCCGAGACCATACAATAATTTTTCGATAACTAGAAAACAACACATTTTAATACTTCAGAATTTCATGCGGCAAGTATTAGAACCTTCAAAATGTAACAAATGTCCATCAATGACGACTTACATCTGATCCTAACACCAACATTTTGTTACGACATCGATATCTTGGTTAATTTAATATGGAGGTGTGGTAGATTGCAAAAGCATACCAACATGACAAACCCATCCCAACCCAATCTCCCCCAACCCCAACCACCAAGGATAAAAATATATATATGTATCTATTATATCCCCAACTAATTGACAAGGACAGTTTGGGGCTATAAAATTTCAAATGAATTTTGAATTATGTCAAGACTACTATACAATGTATTGCTACAAGGGACCTCCAAATTGACAAAAATGCTCTTTTACGATTTTGAATTTCAAACACAAGGAATTCAAAATTTCATGCATCAACGGTGCTATTTCAAAAAAATGTCCCTACCCATTTGGCTGCATCCACAGTGTCATTAATGAGTCATAAAATCTGTGAATGCAGCCAATGTAAGTATGGAAACAAAGACACTCCCTTGCATCAATATAAACAAATTCAAAATCATATCAATATGCTAGTGAGAAAATAAACATCACACAGGTAGTGACAATGGTGCCATTATTTATATATATATAGACACACACTTAAAAGGCAATCTATTATGCTTAAGAACCAATAACCACATATTCACAAATACATGAATTAATAACAAGTGTGCCGAATAACTCACCGGAACGGAGAGTTCAGCAGAGAGGTCAGAAGCACTATTGCTGTTGTTGCCGGACAAAATTGGGTCAGGACCAGGAATGGGTTCCACTGGGCTCGACCAGATGCTCGGAAAATCGCTGCAGCCACCGGGACCAAAACCCAATTCGGTGTCTGCCGGAAAATCGATTAAGTCATCAATTTGATCAAAGAAGCTGCCACAGTCTATCTCATCCATGAAATCAGGCCCCATCATCCTTTTCTTTATCACTTTCCTGAGAAAAAAAAAAGAAAACAAGAAAATTCGAAGGAATGTGAGATTATGATTCTGAGTGAGAAAACCAGTGAGTTGTTTTATGAGTGGGCACTAGCAGGGACATCTTTGACAATGTGTCAATTATCCTGGCCAGCATCCCTATAGAATTTATGGGCAATTTTCAAAAGTTGAAACTTCTCATCTCAAAGTAAAAGAGTGAGAATCTTCACTTAATGACAGATAATTTACAAGTGGAAAAAATTCAAAAATAAAATAAAATAAAATTTAAAACGAGTTAATTGGGAGAAAAAGTATATTGGGCTCATGATAGAGCTTGAAGGTCATGAAATAATTGAGTATTTCTGAAATTTTACCACTTGAATTGAAAACATTTATAACTTTATTTGGGTTGATTTAAAAAAAGGAAAGGAAGAATCTTCAGTTCCAAAATAAATAAATTTGGATTGATATTGTGAGAATATTCATTTAATGAGAGATAAATTTAAGATCGATAAAATAAATGTCACAATATTTCAAAAGACGAAATTGGGAGAAAAATGTATATTAGGGTATCTGGTGAGCTTGTTGGTCTTCAGGAAATTTCCAACTAAATTTGAAAACACTGTAACACTCAGTTTGGTTTCAGAGAAAGGAGAGCAAAGGAGAAATCTTCAGAAATTGACTCAGTTCTTACAATTAACTCTCTTGAATAAATATATATATATTCAAGAGAGTTAATTGTAAGAACTGAGTCAATTTCAGTCTCTCTGGCAATTTCCCAAAATGAAGTCTTTTGGGAAATTTTACAGTAGAATGGAAAAAGTATTGATACCCTTAATTTGGTTTCTGAGGAAACAAACAGAGGAATGGAAATCATAGGTAAGAAGAAGAAAAACTAATGAAACAAACAAACCTTGAATATATAGTTGAAGAAGTAATATCCTCAGAACTCGAGTTTTCACTCCTGAGTACTCTTGTACCTGCAATAAAATGTCAGAATACATCAGAAAAACAAGTAAAAATGTCATAAAATGGACCCTAAGACAAAGAACAAGAAAAAATAATCTTTAATCTCCAAAAAATGAAAGAAAAATATCCTAAACTAATGAGACCAACACAAAGGTTTAGCTTAGTTAGTGAGTTTTTCATACTTTAAAACAAATAAAGAAAAACAAAAGATTCAAACTTTTTTCTCATAACTCTGCATCTCTGTTTTATCAGCAAACACCACAAAGTTCTTCAAAATCTTAAGAAATGCCAAGAAAATTTAAAAGTTTCAAACTTTATTTTTCATCTCTGCCTCTCTTCTCTTTTCTCAGCAAACAAACAGAGGGTTATGAAATAAATTTCTTCAAAATCTCCAGAAAATGCCAAGGAAAAAACAAAAGTTTCAAACTTTATTCTCAACTCTGCCTCTCCTATGTTTTCTCATCAAACAAACAGAGTATAAAACACAGAGTTCTCCAAATTTCCCAGAAAATGCCGAGAAAATTTTCTCCTTACTGGTAAAACAAACATCAACTGAAAAGGGAACAAAAACCCAGAAAATGCAGAAGCAAACCTGAGCTTAAACCCTAAATTTCCCTCCAAAATTGATAGCAAAAGCTGAAAAATTGGCGATAAGTTTGAGACAAACAAAACCCAAAAGTACTATTCCTATTCCTCGAGAAAGTCTCTTGTATCCTATGCGTCCAGTACACTAGCAATATGATATAGTAGTACCAAAAGTGAGAGATACATATAGATAGATACAGATATATATATAAAGAATAGATATATAGAGAGAGAAGGGTGGTGTTTGGGAGGAGAGAAAGAGAGGTTAAAAAGGAAGAGAGAGTGGTGACGGTAGGTGAGTTTCCTCCTTCATTGCTAGCTGGCCTTTACTATCCCTTCACTGTCGTGATGTTGAAGTTGAACCCTTTTTTTCTCTCCCCCTTCTCTCTCTACAATTCTCTCTTTCTCTCTCCTCTCTCCTCTCATTACTCACTGCTCCATGGGCCCCACAGCCCACCTCTCCCTCCCTCTTTCCATTTACATTTTCAAAAACCAGTCACATGCACACTGTATACAGATGCAAAATACGCGTGAATAGATACATATGTATATGTATATAAAAATATACCAAAATTAGTATAACAAGTATATATATTTGTAAACTTATCAATCACAAAAACTCTCATTCAAAAAACATTCTAAAATACTAATTTCACTTTTTGCTGATACATGAGTAAAAAAGACTCTACAACACCACCATATATGATATATATATATATATATATATATATGGAGGTAGATTTCATATAACGACAATTCTTTAGCATATATATTTCTCTAATAGAGTAAAATTTATTTTTAACGTATTAAATATTCTTATTTAAAGACTGCAAAAATATTAATTACATGAAAAAATAGAGGTAAATACATCAATAGATTATAACATTAATATATCACCTATTATCTGCGAGCACAATCTTAAAAAAAAAAAAATTGTGAATATATATATAAGGTCCGTTTGGATACGAGAAAACAGTTTTTGTTTTTTTACTGTTCACCCAGTTAAAAAAAAAAATACGTTTGGCAAAAACGTTTACTGTTCACTTTTTTTTTTTCCAAGAAAACTGTTTTTTGTGAATAGTGTGTAAAAGTGGTGAAAACATCAAATACAACTTTTAGTTATTTTTTGAGTTTTTTCACTATTTAGGGTACCACCTTCGCCACCGCCCCCACCGCCGCTGCCACCAACCACCACCACCCCTTGTCACCGGTCGCCGCCGCCGGCCCCCACCACCTCCGGTCGTCGCCGGGCGCCTCCGCCCGCCGCCAGTCACCCACCACCACCGCCCGCCGCCGCCGTCGGCCACCACCGCCGCCCACCAATACCATTTTATTTTTCAATATAAATTTTCATCCAAACACTTTTTTATTTTTACTTTTTTGCTGAAAAAAAAAAAGATAAATACAAAAATAATTTATATATTTGAAAACAAAAAATAAATACAAAAAATAGCATTTCCAAACGCACCCGTAGACTAAAGAGAGAATAACTTACTTTTCCAATTTTTTTTCTCTTGGGTGACTTTCTTACTTCTATACACGCGTAAAATTTTATTCAAACCGAGGTTTTATCCGTGACAGATTTCTTACTTTATAAGGCATCAAGTAGAAATTTCAATTTGGCAAAAATAACCCTACTCGTTTTGACAACACGTGTAGTGCACGGTCAAATTAAAAAAGAAAAGAGCTTATTTTGACGTCATTGATCCACTTAGAGTCGAATGTTATTTCTACTTAATTCTACTCTTTACTAAAGTGAGAGTCATTTAATTTTGCGCCTAAAATAAAGAAAAGAATAAAAACAGATAAAAACAACTAGTGAAAATCAATGAAATTAGTATTGAATTAATTGCAATAAAATCATAACATTTTATTATTATTATTATTATTATTGAGATTACGCGATTGCATATATTGTAATATGGTTGGCAATTGTGACGAATTATATTTTGTATTTATAGTTTTTAAGAAATATTTCAAGATTGTGTCATTTGGTTCCTCAACTCACTCGCATTAAAAAGCCTTGCATAAAAGGTCACGTCATACTATTTATATAGGATAAATTACTTTGACCTCCCCTAAGATTTCGCATAATTATTCTCAAATTAAAGTTTGTGTAAATTTATTCTAACCTCCCCTATAAAATTAATATTACACTAATATTTTTGTGCATTTACTAAAATATCCCTAACTTAAATGTTTTAAACTGAATTAATTTATAATTTGCATGTTTAATGTCCTCCCTATCATTTAAAATACTAAAATAGCAATTATTTGACACCGCCCAAAGCATCCTTATCACTTTCCAAACAAGTTGATGAGGTTATTTCAATATTTTTGTCACTCTCAAAAATAATTTTGGATTTTAATATATTTGTTCTTTCTTAATTTAATAAAACTAACTTCATTTGATAGTATGGTTACCCAGATCAAAGTTAATAAAATCTTAACGTAATTTTATGTCAGAATAAATTACTTCAAATTAATTACATTACTTAAGTTAGAGGTACTTTAGTAAATGCACAAATATATTAGTGTAATATTAATTTTACAGGGGAGGTCGAGGTAAATTTATATAAATTTTAATCTGAGAATAATTATGCAAAATCTCAGGGGAGGTCAGAATAATTTACCCATTTATATATTAGATTGTTGAAAATAAATTTGAGTTTTGGTCAAATTTGATAAAAATGTAGAGAATGAATGTAAAAATTATATTTTAGTAACTAAATTTAAACAAAATTAATGTAAGAGGATAACAAAGTTATTAAAAATTAGATTATAATTTATAATCATTTCTGATATTTAAATTGTCAACAAGTGAATAATTGATTATCAACATATTTTTTTGTTATTAACTTATTTATATGTGTATGAAATTATCGCGCATATCCAACTCAATTAACATTCTTACCATAATCTATTAAGACGGGTGAGTCTGTGAGGAAAAGGACTTCTAGTTTTCCCCCTCATGTTCAAATCGCTCTTCAATTCAAATTAAGTCCACAATTTTTTTTTATATTTTCAACGGGAGACTATAAATTGATAACTAAGAAAAAGAGGATGAAGAAGATGAAGGAAAAGGTAAGAAACTATAGAATAAAGAGGTTGAGAAGAAATCAAATGATGTTCTTTACATTGATAGTCAAGGGTATTTATACACATTAGAGAGGCTCAACATTTGGTAAGTTTTCAAATCTCCTAATCAATCATTTGGATTAAGTAATTACAATCAATTATAAATACAATCAATCACCAAGATATAATTAATCTATATACAATCAATTATGAAGATATAATCGTCCATATTATTAACTTCCTCTATTATGCCCCCTCAAGATATTATTCTTGGTGCGTTAAGACGGGTTGGCAGAGGCTGGAAAATATGTTGGTTCAGACTTCTTTCCTTGAAGATATGCTTCAAAATTCAAGAGTTTTTCATGAAGTTCATCAAATGTAATCGGAGTGTCACGGGCGTGGACAACAAAAACAAGTTCTTTGTATTCATCTCCAAGGCTATCAAGATTTTTCTTCGTGAGATCATCGTCATCCATCGGTGCTCCAAGGAGAGCCAGTTCATCGGTCGGGGATTTAACGATTTGAAGGAAATCAGTGATGCTTTGAGAGCCCTTGGTAGGATTTTTGAGATGGATTTTGACTTGTTTGATGCGTCCCCGAGTTGGCTTTGCATAAGTGTTGGCGAAGATAGTCCAGGCATCACGTGAGGTGTTGGCACGTGCTATGAACGAAATGATGGTGGGGGAAAGGGAGCCGATGAGAGCGTTGAGAATTAGTTGATCTTGACGAATCCATAAAGTGTAGGCCGGGTTGGGCATTGTTGTGCCATTTTCAGTTATATAGATAGGTGGGCACGATTTTGTACCATTTATGTATCCAAAAAGATCATAACCAATGAAGAGGGTATGAAATTGAAGTTTCCACGAGACATAATTGGTGGTAGTGAGTTTGAGCGGGGCTTGGGTAGAGCTGTTGATAGTGATTAGTGTATGGTGTGGCTCATTGGTATTGTGGATTGTTGGGTTAAAGGTAGCGGAGGTGGACGAATTTGGTGTGGCTATGAAAAGAGGAAGAGGGAGTCGGTTTTGCTACAGAGAAGCGATAGTAGAAATCAAGATAAGAATATTGGAGAGAAAACAAAAAAAAACTGGAAAAGATTGCGTAGTAGTCCAGATTTAGTGTTGATAGAAGGTCGTTGTAGTGGTAATTATTTGTTGGTGGCGTGCGGAGACGGTGGGGAGTGCTGGTTAGACTGGAGACAGAAATAGAAAGAATACGACATTGGTTGCTGGTGGTTGTTTGGTTGTTCGTGGGGGAGGCAATACAGTGATGGGGTGTTGCTGTATTTACAATATATATATATATATATATCACTTGTTTGGTGGGTGAAAATTGCTTGTGGAAAGAGATAGTGTTGTTTGTGTCGGCAAAGATAAAGATGGAGAGGGAATGATAGAGACAGATAAATAGATTGAGATAGGTGGTTTACAGAGGTGCAAATTAGTGGTGATAGAGGGTCGTGGCGATGGTGGTTGTTTGTTGGTGGGGTACACTGGTCTGATATAGAAAGATGGTGTGTCACAAAGAGAAAGGAATGTGGCGCAAAGCAGGGTTGGTATCGTTGGTGTGTGGTGTACCAGTGGTGGAGGTGTTGGTAATGCGTAACAATGGTATGCGTGGAGTAGGGCTATAATAGTTCTTGTTGGTGGGACTGCTCACTAGTGGTTGGTGATTGAGATCAGTAAGTGATAAGACTGGAATAGTTGGTATTTTGGGCGTTAATAAACCTTTAGTTAGTCTCTTTATTTTAATAATAAAATATTCTTATTTGAGTTGTGAGTTTAAGCATGTTTCAGGGGTCTTAACGCGAATTTGAGTTAATTTTGGATTTTTAGCAAATACGTATGATTCAGAACTCTATTTAGAGGATAAATGCATTCAGTTCAGAGCAAGGTACAAGTCAACAAAACAGAGTACAAGCGGCTGAAGCACAAAATCGCATAATGAATAAATATTAATTTTCAGGAGCCACCGATTGATCGGTGGAGTCTCTCAATCGATCGGCCACAACCGACATTGGGAAATGCGCGCAAATATTCTGCAAAAATTTGACTTTGTGTACAAGTATATCAGATGGAAAATTGGTCCATTCATAACTTTTACTTGTTCCTTACACCAAGAATCCTTGGAGTGCACACAAAGAACATGTCATATCTGCACCAACTTTTGTCTATAAATATGTGAAGACTTCATGAAGAGAAGATATATTTTGATCACATATAATATTTCATCGTTCATATACAAAGTCACTCTCAAGAGAGAGGCTCTCCTCAAGAACTCAATAACCAACTTTCCAACCATGAAGGTGGTGGCTACATCAACAATGAAGTCTCTTCTTTCCATGAGCGACTAGTCGGTATCTAAGATTTTTGACGAAACCCTAGTCGAGTAATGTAGACTTTTATTTATTTTTATTGCAAAGAGGGAAAACTGAAGAACACTTATATGATGATTATGTAGTGAGAGACCGAACGAATTCCCTAAATAAGATTTATTTATTAATTATCTTCTTAAGCTGAGATTGAATTAATTATGGTAAATAAATTTAAGGTATGTTTTAGTTAAGGGACCTTTATCCACAATTTATTCCTTAATTATATGTAATGACTAAATAAAAAAATAGTTTGTTAGTTTAAATATTAAAGTCTCAAGCTCCTTATATATTTATGCATGGATATGATTTATTAAAAAAATGTGTAATTTTGTTCACGTACAAAAGGTATTAAACATTCAACAAAATAATCAAGTATATAAAATAAAATAAAAAATCAATGTTGCGGATGAATACTATTTTGAATCCATGTTGAAATTACCTAAGTGACTAAGGAAAATAGCCTAGAGGGGGGGGGGGGGGTGAATAGGCTTTTATGGATTTATGACAAATTAAAAATAATTACGGAAAAATCAATTTTAATCAAATTCTCTAACAAGATAAATCATGCAAAAAATAATGTAAGTGCAGAAAATAAAGCGATAAAGACACACGATATTTTTACTTGGAAAACGCTGAAAGTAAAACCACGGATACGTTCAGGTATCGATGAACTATGAATCAATAAGTACACATACTCTATGAAATTTTAGACTTATAAATCACTCCTGATCTGCCTTTCTTCACTTGACGTCTGACAAAATTGAATCACTCGCGCTCCATGAAGCTCTCGCTCCGCTCCGTACTCTGACGACTCCGCTTCTCAATGGATCAATGAACCACGAAACCTCCTGCTTCGATTTTCGCATTCAGACGACTATGTTTCTCAACAGATCATTGCAACCACGTTGCAATAGGTGGTGTGATGATTTTTCAGCAACTGATCATCCAATTGTGCATAAAGATCTTCGATGTAGAAACACAATTGAATAATCACCAAAAATTAGAGAAATCATAGATATAGAATGATCAATCTTTTTTTTTTCTCTCTTTGCAAACGGATCTGATCTATCAAAGTATTACAGAGATCTCACAAAAGTCACCCCAAAAATATGTAAAGACTCATCTTATTTATAGAGCGAAGAATCCCATATTGAGTAAATTTGTATCATGTTTAGACTATAATTCCTCCCTTATTTAATCATCTTGTAATTTAGAACGAATCTAACCAATTTTGGTGTATATATTCTTTATACACGTGTTGTGATGTATTGTAGTGTAATTTTAGTCAAAATAGGTCACAACAAATGGAAGTATCCCAGACTTAAATTTGCACGCCGGTGTACTACGCTTGGCCCTACGCTTAAACGTAGGTCATACGTAACCCAAAATCCATAAGCGTAGGTTAAACGTAGTTTTTCAACTTTCTAGCCACTTTTAACTATTGTAAGCGTAGTCCAAAATTCATGAAAATTACTTTTCCCAACTTTTCTTCCATTTATGCCCTTCGGAATGCATTTTTCGCTCAAACTTGCTTCCTCTCAACTACTTTAAGCTTGATTTGAATTTGACGAAACTCGTTGATACATTTGCTTGACCACTTTAATTTTTCTAAACCTACCCAACCTCACAAGTCACTCAATATGATTATTGTCGATAACATTCCAACAATGAACAATCCTACAAATGTTCTTTAACATATTACTCTATTTTGTAAAGACGTTTATTATGATTTTAGGACCATAAAATTCAAACGTTGAATGCTTACTTAAAAGGTAAGTGGGTTTTTGAAAATTATTCATCATTGAGAGTTCATTCTTTTAAACATATATCAATTTCACATTGTATTTGAACACCAAAATGTGTTGCCTTCATAGACTTAAATTTGATAAATTTAAAGTCTCTCCTTTGATTTTCTCCTTTAGTCTTCTCCATAGCTACACTAGGGGTTAGAAATCTGGTACATCATCTAATCATTTTTAAAGGATTTACATTTTTTCTTTTGCTAAGTTATAATATAAATGCTTCTTGAACCATCAAATCTCGCTACGAGAAAACTTGAGAGATATGTTGCATGAATCTTTGTCCAAAATTGGCTATTGTAAATTTGTTTGTGGCCCTATGCATGTGTCCATGTGTACAAAACTAAAAATGAATTACACACGGATAAATCGTTCAATTCTATTAATACTTTCATAGAATGTCGAAAAATAACTTCAAGTATGAGAAGACAATAATGGTATTGTCATACAATAATACCTTTTATTGCATTTTATCCAAAAGAATGAACAAAATTTACATTTTCATCCATGATTTTGTCAAAAGGAAAATGAAATAAAAAATTTATGGAAAGTGACTGTAAAACAGAAGCTTTGTCTTAGATAGAGAGCCTTATAGCAATGATAGTCCTCATTCACATTCCCTTTATCTCCCTCTCACTTCTTTTAATTGACTTGAGGTGTACTCTTTGCATCAATCCCTTCCAATATACTCTCTCTCTCTCTCTCTCACACACACACACACTAAAAATTCAATAATGAAAAAGGTTGGTCTTCATGCATTTTTTTTCTCTTTTAACTAACTTGGATTGCACTCTTTGAATCATGACTTCCTTTTAAAAATTACTTTTCTTTCAAAAAAGCAATTTAATTGGGTATTACCTAATTTGTTTGGTTTCTCATGGTTAGGCTTGGTGCACAATGGTTGCCATGATGAAGCAATAGGTTTACCTACCAACAATGGAATTTTTGGTGCCAAATTTTGATTTTCTTCATAGGACATCTAAAATAATGAAAAATTAGCACGTAAGGAAGATAAATTTGACACAAAAGGGTCTACAAAATAGTTAACTATATAAAGGTTTACCTCGCGCATTGTCAATAATCTAACGCCCCACGTTTCACCACGTTTTATCCTGGTGGCCGATTCGTGCCGCGCATTCTCTATACAATTAACTTCCTTGTCATGTCAAATGTTGATTTAGTGCCCACGTTTTATCCTGGTGACCGATTCATACCGCGCATCCTCTAATTTAATATAATAATTAACTTCCTTGTCATGTCAAATATATATATATATATATATATATATATATAGTTGCCAAAATTTTGACTACTATTCAAGCTATTTTCTTTTATTCTATTTTATTTGTGTGATATGCATGAGAACTTATGGTGCTAGCTTTATAAGTAATTTGGATGATCTCTAGAGTTATGATTGCCATTTCATTCCTTTCCTTGAAAGATAAGAAATATAATTGTTAAGTTTTTGTTGTTGATTATTATTATTTTTTTTAAAAGATGTTGTTGATTATTCTTGCCTATATATATATATATATATATTTACGAACACAAACATGTGTATGTTATTTTATAGAAGTACCGAAAATTTTGAAGTGGTAGTCTGCCAAGACGAGTAGCTTAAACTAGAAGCATGATCCCTGGACTTTATGACTTAATTAATTTGACTTTACATATCTCTGGATTATTTGTAGGCAAAAGTGCAAATAGGCCTTAAATTTCCGTAAATGAAAAAAATATTTTTTACTATAAAAGTGAGCAAATCAGTTTCTCAAGTTTTTAAAATTGAGCAAGTTGTCCACACTTTTTGAATATCAAATTACCATTGTACCCATATATTAATCTGATGTAAAATATAAAAATAAGAATTAATTTCATTCACACCTTAAAGATTTGTTTTATCTTCAATTAGATCCCCTCAAGTTTGACAAACTTCATTTACACCTCTTATTTTTTCAAACTCACATTGTCTACACCCCCTAATGCCACTTAAAACTGAAACTATCGTCAATGGTGAGATAGGTAGTGTTTGAAAATAATAATTCAATTTCCTTACTACCCTTAAATTCTATTACCTCTATCCAATAATTTTTCACTTTTAACATTATTATCTAGTTATATAAATAATTATATATATATTATTATTATAAAAGGATTTATTTTTTTATATATGCCGAAGTAAAAAATAAATGCTGAAATATTTTTTTTCAAACTACCAATTAGGGTATATTATTTTCCCTCTTTTAACAATATTGTCTAGTTATATAAATTATTATTTTTTTTATATATATATTACTATAAACAATTTTTTTTATGCCAAAATAAAAATTTAATGCCGAAATTTGTACAAAAGATTGATTCTGTCTATTGACCGAAATTTGACCAAAACATTAATGCCGAAATTAATGGTAGTTCGAAAACAAAAGGTTGGTTCTGTCTATTGACCAAATATTTCCTCAATTGGCACCCAAAATTTGATAATTTTAAAACACATTTCTTGTTTAAGTGATAAGAACTTAAACTGCCTAACGACGGAGTTGTGACTTCAAATATTGAGAATAACACATTTGGGCATAAAGAAATAAAAAAAAAAAAAATTGGCGTTAATTTTTTATTTTGGCATAAAAAAGAATCGTTTATAGTAAAATATATATATATATAACAAATAATTTATATAACTAGATAATAATGTTAAACTTGAGTGGTTTTAATTGAAGATAAAATAAATTTCAGGGGTATAAATAAAATTAACTCTTATTTTTATATTTTACAAAAGATTAATATATGGGTATAATGATAATTTGATATTCAAAAAGTAGGTCCAGGGGGTAGCTTGCTCAATTTTGAGAACTTGAGATATTGATTTGCTAGTATAAGAGGTATTTTACTCACTTAAAAATAATTTAGGGGATATTTTGCAATTTTTAATCTAATATATTGTTGCTATGATTGCATTGAGGCTTTGCTAGTAATAAATTTACTCTTCATAGCAACCACCTAAAACAATAAATAATGACAATAAAATAAAATTGGTCTTTATCAAGAGTTTTGGCTTCTAAATCATAACCTTTTGAATTTAAATTTTGGGACCCTTCAATTTGAAAACCACTACATGTTTCATTTATGCAAACTTCACTGTAAATTAAGGGCTTTGGCTTCTAAACCAGAACTCTTTGGATTTGAATTTTGGGTCCATTTCATTTATACAGTGAATCACTGCAGCTGTTTGCTCCAAAAATAGTCCGCCAAAGGATATTTGGCCGATTCTTCTCTTTCTTTTATGAGATTTGGGCGTGCCAGAACCAGTGACGGAATTTAACTGATTCAAAATGAACAATTTCTTCGTCTTTTTTGAACAGAAGGAATAGAATCAGGCGATTTACGAGAGAGATAACTCAACTCTCGTGAAGGGTTCTGATTGCCTCAACAAAGAGAACTTTCGGAAATCGAAAAAAATAAGAAAGGAACAAGAAAGAATTGAATGTGCAATTGCAAGAAATTTAAATGACTGGTAATTGAAAATAGTGCATGAAAAAAAGTAAAGGACTGAATATACGATTTGCAAGAAATTTAAAGTAGTGCAAGGAATTGAAAAGATATGGTAATTGAAAAGTGCATAATGGAAACATGATAAAAAATAAAATTGTGTTTGGTGCTCGACCTCTAAAACAGAGATTTGCGTATATTATTTATAGAATAAAATTTATTAGAAAGGTAAACTAAAGATAATCAACCTAACTAAAATTGATTAATCTAAAATATTTATTATTATCTAAAAGACTAACTAAAAGAGATAAAATAAAATAGTAATTCTAATTTAACTTCTTCTCCAAATAATTCTTTATTCTTGGATTATCATCCATCTTTTTTGTTGGACTTCTTCAATTCTTTAGGGTCTACTTGGGAACACTTTTTTTTTTTTGGAACCAAAAAACAAGATTTTTTTTTCGTTCTTTTCTTTATTTCTCACTCTAAAAACAAAAACACAAATTGTGTTTGGGACCAAAAACTTTTTTGTCTTTACACACAATGACACACACACACAACCCTCACAGTCGGCTCTCTCTCTCTCACGAAAAATTGGGAATTTCAATTATTGGTGTCGATGGAGGTTTGTCAAAGGGTTTCAATTGGTGGTTTGGGGTGGTCGAATGGTGTTTGATTGGGGGTTTGGGGGTGGTTAAAGTTTCAATTGGGGGTTAAGGTTTAGATTGCTAGTGTCGATGAAGGTCTGATGGTGGTGGTGGTGTATATGTGTGTGTGTGGTGGCAATTAGGGTAGTGGTGTTGGTGGCAATTGGTGCAAATTTGGAGGTGGAAGTGAATCGATTGGAGTTTTGGATTTTTTGCAATTTTTTTTAACAATGAGAACAAAAATAAGAAAACAATAATTTATTATTTTAATTATTTTGTGCACTGTTCATGAAAATTGTTTTCAAACTGAGAACAAAAATCACAGTGAAAATGCTCCCAAACAAGTTTTGTTCTCATGAATAATGTCAAAAAACAAAATCAAAAGCAAAAACAGGGGTTCCCAAATGCCCCCTTATTCTTGGAGTATTATCCATCTTTTTTATTGGACTTCTTCTTATGTGACCCCCGCTCCACTTGATTTTAGCCTGAATCTAAATTGAATTCATTTTGGGTGTGAACAACATCTCCTTCTAGTTGATACATAGTTGTCTTCTAATAATTAACTCAAGTAAGTTAATTACTACATTATAACGCGCGAAGTATATAAAAGTGGGACAAAGTTTTCATTGCATAAACGTGTAGGTTGTAATGCATGACTGCGTCGTTGTGTATGTAATTATGTACACATAGTTATATATATGGTTGGTGATTGTGTATAACTACTATTTATTGTGCGGTCTCAACTCAATTTCATATTTAACGAAAGGCAAAAATGCATAATACCCCCATTTATTTTGGTTCAATTGAAAAATATCTACTGTGTTATTTTTTATCTCAAATCACTACCCTATATTTTTTAACAATTGCAAAATACTTTTCCGTGCTTTGCTTAGATCTAAATTACTATATTATGTTTTTCAAAAATTGCAAAATATTCTCATTGGTTATGTTTTACACAAAAATATTGATCATTTTGCCCCATTATCTTGTAATAACCAAATTTTAATTTTTTTTTCTTTTTCAATAATATAATTAATAATTCAAAACTTCACACACATATATTTATTTATAGGGGTGTTCAAAACCGATTTGGCTCCTTAAAAATAGAAATCAGAACCGAACTGAACCGGAACCAAAAATTCGGTTCGGATTTCAATTCGTACTATTATGAAAAACACCACATATCAAAAGATAATTTAATTTTATATATGTTTTTATATTTAATTCGTGAAAAAAAAATACATAATTCGTGAAAATCTATTTAAAGCTACAAAAAATATAAGTAAAAGAGCTACCAAAATAATTTCGTGAATAACTACCAAAAGATATATATATATATATATATATATATATATATATATTAAAATTATAAATAACATTATTTTGAATTACAGATTTCATTAAATCTTAGCTCTCCTCCTCATTTATTTCTCTCTTTTTTTTTTCATTATGTCTACAAACCAATATTGACATATACTGTATAAAATAAATATTATCTTTTGACATTTAGTAGTTTTTACTTTTTAAAATAAAAAATGATATTACAAATCGAAACCGTAACCGAAATTTTGGTTCCGACTCCGATTCAGTTCGGTTCCGATTCTTATTTTTAAGGAACCGAACCGATTTTGAACACCCCTTATTAATAAATATGTGTCTGAAGTTTTGAATTATTAATTATATTATTGAAAAGAGAAAAAAAAGAAGTAAACAAAATACTAAAAATTGTTTATTACAAGATAATGAGAGCAAAATGATTAATATTTTTGTGTAAAATATAATTAATGGGGTATTTTGCAATTTTAGAAAGTAGTACAGGGTAGTGATTTAGAGTTAAGCAAATTATATAATATATGTTGCAACTTTTAAAAAATACAAGATAGTAATTTGGGACAAAAAAATAGCATAAAAGAATAATTTACAATTGTACCAAAAGCACAATGATATTATGCACTTTTGCCTTTAACTAATTGAAACTATGCTAGGTTGACTTTTTTCTCGAAACTTTTGCCGCAACTATTTTATGAAAATTCAGCAAAACGACTCCACAAATTGAGTGTTTGGACTATGTTGGGAGTTGTAACCCGAATAAATTATTTGTTGTAGGATTTAAACATAAAACTTGATACTTTCTGGAACCCCAAATTTCAAGGTTTTTACAATATGTCAAATCCATTCGAGCTAATTAAGTTGACTAGATAAAGACACAAAGACTATTGAGTTTTAAATTACAAAATTCATTTAAAAGGATCTTTCAAAACAATATGTATGGTCAAATTTAAGATCAAAGTAGAGTCGTAGACTCATTTTTAAATGTAGCCAAGATTTATTTTATTTCATTATTTTAACGATTTTAGTAGATTTTATAGTTTTACCCCGGCCAACATATATATATATATATATATATATATATATATATATATATATTTTCCTTTTAAATCCGAATGGGGTTATCTTGTCCACTCAAGCTTATAAATTAATTTTTAAAGTTTATGAAAAACTGAATCAGATTAGTCCATCCAATTTGCATCCTAATTGAAGAAGGGATGACTAAAATGTTATTCATTCATTAACCTTGTTTTAAAGTAAAACTACGCTTTGATACTAAAATAATGCTAAGAGCATGCTCATCATGTCCGTGATTTCGCAACACATTCTTATTCATCAATTGAAAAAGGGAAAAAATAGATTCTCTATTCAAATATATATTTTTTTCTTTCTGAATTTGAAGGCTCTTAGAGTCAAGGATTGAGAATCTGAGTCCATCCATATAATTTCTATTTTCTTATTGAATTTTTATGTTTCTGATAAAATGAGGAACTTAGATATTTTAATCTTTTATTTCATTTCGTGTCATAATTTGTTCTATTGTATAACTTTTCGATACATGTAACATTCAATATAATTAATCTTGAATTTGGTCATAAATAAATTTATCACAAAGATAAATTTGTGATTAAAAATGAATTTTTAACAAAAAAAAATTAACTCTTTCGTGTCAAAAAATATTTTTTCATGAACTTGAGATCATAATTCGTCAGAATTTTTTTTATTTTTACATAAAATGAACAAGAAATTTATGGTCAAAATATTTATATTAAAATTTATTCAGCAACTTTTTCCATGTATATGCTGTCCAACATAAAATCAACTACATAGCAAGAATTAGAATATATCTAATAGATATATATTTTTTTTTTTGCAATAATGGACCATATTGTAGCACAACATTAAGTAAAAATAATAATTAAAATGGTCCAACTAATATTTTAAATAAAAATATCACACAAGGCTAGTCAATAAATACTCAATACCATATCAGATTATAAATTTATAATTAGAGATATTGATGACGTGGCAATTCCAGATTGGGAGTGGAACACATGCAGCGTGTGAGCATACACGGACTCACGTTACGTAGGACCGGATTGCACGTTACGGAGTCGGTAGAGACTCGGCTTCGCACGTTACGCCATTTTTTTCAATTTCAAATCAGATCACTGATTGAAGCATCGTTTGAGAAAGAAAGGTGGGGCCCACAAACTCATCACTGCCAGCTGTCTACTCGTTTATGCTACACAGGACCAACCCACTGGAACAAGATCACGTGACATTGCTTATAGTTACTTTGCCACGTAGGATGTGGTTTACTAGTGTGAGAAAGTACTAACTGTGAGCTCGTTTCATGGACCGTTAGATTAGAAAGAAAGGGACACAGTGGAATGTTAGTGTAGTGATTGGCAATTCGGAATGAATGATTGCGGGGGAGGTGGGCCAGGGAGGAAGATATGAGATTGGGCCCCACTGAACAGCCGTACAGAAACAATTTTGGGAATGCGATTGGAGACCGTATTGTGGGCCATAGTAGCAGAGAAGTACTATTCTGTGTGCTATATTGAGTTTTTTTAAAGGGTTAAAGTACATAAAACACCTTATAAATATGATGCATATAAACATGTGTATTGATATTAGCACTTTTGCAAAATGTGCATATACCTGCAAGTTTGAAAATTTACGAATATTTTTTTATAAGTTTTGAAAATATACCAATATTTCATTTTGTTCAGCACATAACTTTTATACTCTTTTAAATATTTATTTTATTACTTTTTTTCAAAATATATATATAAATTTCAAAAAATAAATATAAACCAAAAACAAAAAATAGTAATTCTAGTGCAAACTCAACACATCATTGTCACATTGAAATGAAAGGAATTTCATTAGTCATTTCAAATGCCCTTAAATTTCTTTATCATTAACAAGATCTTTAGATAAACAAACCCTAAAGTATTCTCTAATTCTTTCTACTTTGGATGTGTCTAGTCACGTGCATACTTGATCATGTACCTGCCACATGGGCAACTATAATAAATAATTATAAACTACATGCTTCCCCTACCTATTCCATCATCAACTATATATACATATATATTATTAGTGTGGGTAAATTGCAGTAGCACCCCTGAGGTTTAGATCAACGTCATTAATATGCTCGTCAATACTTTTTCGGTCCCATATCCCCCTGAGATTTCAATTTTGTTGCAATGACACCCCCTGGGCTGGTGAAATGACTAGAATGCCCCTTTAATTGTTTCACTTATTACATTAGGGTAATAGATAAAATATGAAATTACCCATATGCCCAAACACTTTACCCATCTGAAATTACTAATTACACTTCCACCCTTTATTACAAAATATATATATATTACGAAAATTACAATTTGATTTTTTTTCTTTATAAAATTCTAAATAAACACAAAAAAATCGAAACAAACATATAAAATTCGAAAATATATATATAATTTGTTTAAAATATATATAAAATTTGAAAAAACATATAAAATTCAAAAAAATATATAAAATTTGAAACAATATATAAAATTAAAAAAAAACATATAAAATTCGTAAACAATATAATAAATTCGAAAAACATATAAAATTCTAAAATATATATATAATTAAAAATATATATATATATATATATAATACTTATTATAAGTGCAAGTTTGACAAAAAATTGATTAATAAATTTTCACTTCTTATAGTACTAAAAATTAGAAAGATTATATGGACATAATGATTAAAACAAAAAGGCATATAATGAAAACTCATATAGAACTTAATAATATTCAAAATTATAACTTAATATATTACTCAACGTAAGCCTTTTAAAGAAATAAGATTTTATGCTTATTTTTATAAATTATAAAAAGTATATAGAAAGAATCAAAATATTTGCACTTAAGTAAGCTACATGACTATTAAAGGTGCCCTTATCAAATTTTCTAATGTCCTAAATCATAATGACATTTATCATAACATATAATTAAGAGATGAAATACAAAGATAAAAAATACGGAAAAATGTATAGAAATTTTTTTTCATTCACTCTTTTATAGTAGTATGTAAATATATATATATATGTGTGTGTGTATTGAAAATAAATGAAACAAAATAAGAGAAAAACACTTTTAGTTCTCTAGTTTGACCCCTTTAACGAAATAGAAAAATTTGTGTTCATATTTAAAAATAAAAAAAAATGGATAGAAAGAATTCAAACTTGCACTTATAATAAGTATTTTATATATATATTTGAATTTTATATATTTTTTAGAATTTTATATGTGTTTTCGAATTTAATATATTGTTTACGAATTTTATATATTTATTTCGAATTTTATATGTTTTGTTTGAATTTTATATATTGTTTCTAATTTTATATATTTTTTCAAATTTTATATATTTTTTACAAATTATATATATTTTTTCGAATTTTATATGTTTGTTTTGAATTTTTTGTGTTTATTTAGAATTTTATAAAGAAAAAAAATCAATTTGTAATTTTCGTAATATATATATTTTGTAATAAAGGATGGAAGTGTAATTAGTAATTTCAGATGGGTAAAGTGTTTGGGCATATGGGTAATTTCATATTTTATCTATTACCCTAATGTAATAAGTGAAACAATTAAATGGGCATTCTAGTCATTTCACCAGCCCAGGGGGTGTCATTGCAACAAAATTGAAATCTCAGGGGGATATGGGACCGAAAAAGTATTGACCAGCATATTAATGACGTTGACCTAAACCTCAGGGGTGCTACTGCAATTTACCCACACTAATAATATATATTAAAAATCAATTTGTAATTTTCGTAATCAATTCGATATATATGTATATATATATATATGTGTGTGTGTGTATTCAGGGGCGGAGGGGGCCATGGCCCCCAGATTTTTTTTTATTTTTACTACTACTTATTAAAATTTGAAATTATAAGTCTACATAGGTTGAATATTTCTCACGGGCCCCTCCATGATTTAAGCCTTATACAAAATTTATAAAATGACCCAAAGTTTATACAAACCCAAATTTAATTGGACACTACTAACAAGTATACATATAATATTAAGTTTAAATTGGACTTTGTTGGTGTTGGCTTTGAAATTCTATTTCAAGCAATAAATCTTATTTTGATATTAACAAAACATTCAAAACCATGTTTGATACTAATATGACTTTGAGCTAAGTGTTTCAGCAAGTACAGGTAAATGATTCGGGAAGATCGCTAAAGCAACAAGCGATAAGGAAACTCAAAGCGCAAACTCGAAGAAGGACAAAAAGATCAAAGAAAGAACAAAAGTTGGACTCAAGACCTAAGGTAGATAGGTCGGGGTGAGAATATTGTAACAAGGTATTTTATGTGTTGATTGGTCTTATAAGCTCAAGTAATAAATCAAACGAACTCAAACGAATAAAAAAACGGACCTTGAAAACAATTCTTGGAGTCACCCAGTCGACTGGCCATGAAATGACAGCCGACTGACTGTGACCCAGTCGACTGGCCGTTAAGGACCCAGCCGACTGGATGAACCAGTGAGCTATAAAACGTTTTGACTGCATGAGGCAGTCGACTGGCCTGTCTAAGGCAGTCGACTGACTGTGCCCAGTTGACTGGCAGTTAAGGACCCAGCCGACTGACTGAACCACAGAGTTTCGAACATTTTTAATTGCTTGAGGCAGTCGACTGGCCTATACAAGGCAGTCGACTGACTCATGAGGCAGTCGACTGGCCTTCTTGAGGCAGTCGACTGACCCTAGCCGTTGGGAAAAATATTTTAAATCTAAGCATGGAGACAGTCGACTGGGTGTCGTTAGGCAGTCGACTGGGTGCTTCAGGATTTTAAGGAAAATTATTTTTAAACAATATTTTTGCCCAAAAAGAAATGATTTTGCTTGCTGATTTTCAGGTCCTACTCTGCACATTGTCTAGGGTGAGATACACTCTCCAAACCCTAGTGTTACCCTATATAAAGAAAGAGATATGGATTGAAATCTTAAGGTTCTTGTGTGAGAAATTTTCCAAATATTGTTCATCTCTAATTTTCTCTCAAGCATCTTTTGAAAAATCTTTTGATAGCAAGAAAGATCAAAATCTCGTTTTTCACTCTTATCATTTTGAAGATTTAAACTCAAGCCTTGAGCCTAATCTCTTATTGAAAATATATTGTGAGAATATATATATCTTGAGTTCTTGAAATATCACCTAAAAACACTTGAACTTATATTGATCTATCTTCCATAAAAACCTTATGGTTTTGAGTGTTTTTGTTTCTTGAGTGATATATTGATTGCATACACAAATTTGTGATCTTGGGTGAGTGAAGCCCATTGTATCAAGGGAGGATTGTTCTCTTGATTGTGTGAAGAGCTAGTTAGCTCTTTTGTAAAGGCTTTGCTATTCCACCTATTGAAGGAAGAGCCATAATGTGAGGATCGGGAAAGTCTCAAGAAAGGGGATTCTTTGAGCCGAGGAGTAGGAGTTACCGAACCTCGTAAAAATCACGGTGTCAATATCTCTATCTCTATCTCCTTACTTTAGGTTCATGCATGCTTAATTTATATTGTGGTAAATAGCTTGTTGAATTTAAGTGAAATTATTCATAGCATATTTTACCTTGTAAATTAATATTGAACCTTGTTGCATGTTCTAGTAAGAATAAAAAGAAGTTAGAAATTATTTTTAAAACCCTATTCACCCCCCCTCTAGGGTATTTTAGTGACTTACAGTTGGACTACTTATTAAAATTTGAAATTATAAGTATACATATGTTGAATATTTCTCACAGGCCCCTCCATGATTTAAGTTGTATACAAAATTTATAAAATGACCCAAAGTTTATACATGCCCAAATTTAATTGGACACTACTAACAAATATACATATAATATTAAGTTTAAATTGGACTTTGTTGGACAACTTGTGACAACCTGTCAATCACTTGCACAAAAAAATTGAAACAAAAGAATATATGCTGAGTCTGTACTACATATCAGAAATTACCAAGTCTCGTCTGTTTTTGCGAAAAAACAAAAGGGAAAGTTATATTATAAATGATTTTTATTCTTTGAAAAATTGTCGAGCTCAACTTTTGTAGCAAATTTTGGCTATTGATGATTCTGATGGATATTGAAATGATTTTGGTATAAAATATATCGGTCTTATATAGTATCTTTTTGAGCAGTTTTTTATTTTTATTTTTTGTAAGTACTTTGTGAGCAGTTTTGGCCCTCCTATGTTGGAATCCTGGCTCCGCCCCTGTGTGTATTAGTGTATATATGTATTTGTAAAGTTATATTTACTAAAGAATTATATATCATAAACGAAAATGCTACGAATATTGTATTTTGAAAACGTCACTTAATGCTTTTGAAGAAGTGTCTTTATAATGTTTCTTGAAACGTTTTACTACTATGAAAGTTTTTGTGACTATTTTTTTTGGAAAATCATGAGCTAAACATATACTGATCATTTGAGTCATTTCACAATTCATATTTTGAGAGTGTGGCACTTTCCTATTTTAATATACCCTTATTTCAAAGGTGTTGAAGTTACTTTGAGTTGAGCTATATTTTCATTTTTCAAATAAAGAGCATCACACTTTAATTAAAAGTGTTTTAAGGCAATTGAATAAAATAAGTTATTAGATTTTGTTACTTTAGCTTGTTTTCAAATAAGATACATTTGGCCACTTTAACGAACATTCTTTCATTATTTATAAAGACCATTGAGTTCGTTAGTTATTGTTCAAATATACAGATCAAGCAAGCTCTTTTATTTCACATTATCATGTACAAAAAGTTCAATACTTTTATTTTAATCAACATATCTTGCACTATGAAATTAAAAATATTTAGGTAGTAATCTTAATTTGTATTACTCTTATATGTATATATTTTACTTCAGAAAATTTCATAACGCTTTCCCAACGTTGATCTTAAGCGTCAGTTTCAAGAATTAATTTATCTTCATTATTTGGGAAATAAAATTTTTAATGTATATTTTTAAATGTTAAATAAATACACTCTTGTTCATATTTTAAGAGTACAAAACTTCTACTTAAGTCACTAAACCAAAATTTCGAAGCTTCCATGCCTTTATTCCAAATTGACACATGTTATATTCTAAAAAAAAAAAGAACATTATTTTCCAACCATATATGCCACACCTCCAAAATAAAAATAAAACAAACCGACTAAATGTATTGCAAAAAATGCAAATATAAATGAAATTGCAACTTGACAATGAAAGAGAGGAACCACCCTCCCATGTACCATAAATGAAATCACATCTCTCAATTTTTAGTGACTTATAATTAATAATGCTATTCTCACCGGGAATAGATATGGCGTGTCGGTACCGACCCCTCCCACCGACAGGCTTACCTGCTGCAGCAGGTGACGATCGCTGACATGGCTAGATTTAACCGGCAAGCGGAGGTGAACTGTATATATACCCATGCTTAAGCAATTACCCCGTCGGTGGCATTTATTTTTGACTTTTTAAAGGCTAAAAATTGTCGTTGACATTGTGTATTTACAATACGTATACGCGTATGTATACGTATATAGTACGTAGATATATAGATTATTTTATTCGCAATAATTTTGTTATCTGACGACATTTCACAAGAGGTGGTGGGTAGGCGCGTATTATTTATTTGTTTTTATTAGAGTAATTAATAGGATAAATTGCTTAAAACCCCCCTCAAATTTACTCTCTTTCCCTACTATACCCCTCAACTATGAAATGAGCTTAGAACCCAGTTTCATAAAAGATTGCACCATGGGCTTGCTCTCAATTTTTTTTACCCTTTTACCCTCCAAACTTTTTGTATTTCCACCTTACCTTTAATCTTATCCTTACTATTAAATTTCTTAATTCTTTAAATTACAAAAATATTATTTCTTTTAGTTAGAATATTAATTATGCCATTTATTTTTAATGTATTAGACTAAATATACTCTCAAATGTTAATTTTTTTTCTTGTAAGTTTTAATTATTTTATTTGTAAATCAATTAACTTGTTATTAAATTTTAGTTTGATTTAAATCATAAAACTCAATCCTAATTAATATATTCATAAATAAATCACAATTTATGAATATATTTTATGAAAATAAAGTTTCATTTGGCAAAAAAAAAAATTAATTAGGATAATGAGTTTTATGATTTAAATCAAATTAAGTTTTATTGGAAAATGATATATATTTTGGAATATATATATATAATTCGTTAAAAATATATATTTTTCGAATTGTTTTAAAAAAATATGATTTTTTTCCAAAACATAATTTTTTTGAAAAAAATATATATTATTTTCCAAAATATGATTTTTTTCCGAAAATAATATAATTTTTCCCGAAATATATATTTTTTATATTTTAGAAAATAATGTATATTTTTCAGAAAAAATTCATATTTTTTAAAACAATTCGAAAAATATATACTTTTGATGAATCATATATATATATATTCCGAAATATATATCATTTTCCAATATATATTTATTCCAAAATATACATATTTTTTCGAAAAATAATTTTTTTGAAGGATTGATTTCACTAAACCCTCCTATACTATTGATGGTAGTTTAGATATTATGACTCAAAATCATATTTTGGAACATAATATATATTTTTCCCAAAAAAATTATTTTTCGGAAAAAGTTCATATTTTTTTAAAAGAATTCGGAAAATATATATTTTTGACGAATTATATATATATTCCGAAATATATATTATTTTCCAATATATATATTGTTTTCATAAATTGTGATTTATTTATGAATATATTAATTAGGATTGAGTTTTAATTATGATTTAAATCAAACTAGAATTTAATACCAAGTTAATTAATTTACAAATAAAATAATTAGAACTTATAAAAAAAAAACTAACATTTGAGAGTATATTTAGTCTAATATATTAAAGGTAAATGGCATAATTAATATTCTAACTAAAAGAAATAATATTTTTGTAATTTAAAGAATTAAGAAATATAATAGTAAGGATATGATTAAAAGGTAAGGTGAAAATACAAAAATTTTCGAGGGTAAAAGGGTAAAAAATTTTACAAGCAAGTCTATGGTGCAAGAAAATGAAAGTTTAGGGTGGTATAATTAGTTGAGGGGTATAGTAGAAAAAGAGAATAAACTTAAGGGGAATTTTAAGCAATTTACCCTAATTAATATTATATGAATGTGATGCATATTGAACCTATTTCAAGAACATTATTTTCACATAACATGGATGGTTGGATTTCATCGAATTAGCTTGAATTATTTGTTTCTGTGTTGATTAATTTTCACATACATGCATAGTTGGATTTCACAATTTGAATTATTTTAAATTATTTCTTTAATAAAAACAAAAACAAATAATTTTTAGGATAAAATGCAATAAACCCCCCTGAACTATTACACTTTTGCAACTAACTCAGCTGAACGAAAACAAATCTCCCTCAACTATCAATTTGTTGCAATTTGCCCCAATTCTATTGCAAAAGACTATCATGCCCTTACTATTATATTCTTTAAATTCTTTAAATTATATAAATATCATTTCTTTTAGTTAGATTATTAATTATACTATTCACCTTAAATGTATTAAAGTAAATATACTCTTAAATGCTAAAAAGAATAAATTTATAAGTTGTAATTATTTTATTTTAAAATTAATTAACTTGTTATTAAAATTTAGTTTGATTTGAATAATAAAACTCATGATCCTATTTTTTTTTATGCCAAATGAAAACTTCTTTTCATACAAATATATTCATAAATAAATCACAATTTACGTAGATAATTTTCACCTTTTGATTTTCTCATGTTATATTTATATAAATAGTTTTAATTAAAGAGCTAAACATTTTACAATTTTATTTAATTCTTATTTAAACAACATAAATAAATTATTCAAAATATAAATTTTAAAAATCATGTGTAATTCTATATTACTTTGAATGAAGAATATGCCATCAAATTATTCTTAATTATTTCATAATCTAATAAGAAAAATATATTAAGTAACATTTATTAAAGAATGGGTATTTGAGTAATTTATAAAAGTTTTTTAAGAAAATGAGTCATTTTGCAACAAATGTGATAGTTTAGGGGGTTTGTTGCACAATTTATAGTTCAAGGGGGTTATTTGCAAATCTAATCATAGTTCCGGGGAGTTTATTGCATTTAAGCCTAATTTTTAATGTGTTCGATTTAAGTGCATATATTATATTTTTCTTCGTTAACTAGGAGTAATGATTAAATTGTTAAGAAAACTAATGTTTGTGTTTTATTTGGACCAAGTCTACATTCACATATAAATTTTAGTTAATAAGTGAAGCAATTCAAATTATCCTGATTATTTATTAATTAATGATAACTCATCTAGTTTGATATTAATCAACTTCAAATTATTGGGAAGAAAATAAGTGATGGCATGGTCCATGCGTTTTATTTTTGGTGGTCCTCTTTTTGACCAAAAATCAATGTACATTTTGAATTAAAGCATGATTAATGCGGTTTATTTTGTTTTACATAGTAATAAGAATAGTTAAAACATTTAATTAAAAAGTGAATATACTAATTTGATATTTTTGATGTTTTAGTACTATTTGTTCAACACTATACTTGAAATATATTTTAGACAAATTTAAAATAAAACAAATTTATGTTAAATATGTTTTCGATTTTAATTAAAAATATCGTACAATAAAAACGTCTATTGTATTTCGGTTAAAAACAAATATTAAAAAACAAAATTGGTTCCAAACCAACTCTAAGGCCCTGTTTTGTAAACAGGTTTGTTGCCAAAAATATGGTTTTGGTGCCGAAAAATGGTATCAAACCATGTTTGGTAAAATAGTGCCAAAAAATGATACCGTTATTGTAGCAAACCATGGTGCCAAATTTGTGAAGGATTTTGGAACCATCTTTTTGATGGTTTTGGATGGTGCGGGTACTGTAGCAAACCACTGTAGCAACCCGAATTACTGTAGCACCGAATATAATATTTATATTTTAATATTATAAATTTTAATATTAATATATTATTATATTAATATTAATATATTAATATAATAAAAATATAATAATATATTTTAATATAATAAAAATATATTAATATATTTTAATATTATAAATTTTAATATTAATATATATATATATTAATATTAAATTTTATATTAATATTGATATATTTTAATTTTAATATAATAATATATTAATATAATAAAAATATATTAATATATTTTAATATAATAAAAATATAATATATTTTAATATTATAAAAATATATTAATATATTTTAATATTATAAAAATATATTAATATATTTTAATATTATAAATATTAATATTAATATATTAGTATATTAATATATTTTAATTTTAATATTAATATTACTATATTTTAACCCAGACCAACTCTACCAAACATGGTTTGGTTTTTCAGCATCATTTTTTCTCACACCAAAATCATCTGCACCAAATATGATTTAGAACCAAAATAAAACCACATCAAACCAAATCCAACCCAACCCAAATCAAAACAAAAAACTAACACCGCACCAAACCGTTACCAAACGCAACCTAAAGGAATAAGTACAGTTTGTAACCCCAAAGAGCATACATCCATATGAAAATCCTAATTCAGAAAGTTTATACTAAACTTATTAATTTATTAGTGTGACAGGAAAAGCGAATTAACTTTTTTTCAAATGAAAGGGAATTTAATATATCCTCCATCAAATGTTTGATGCTGTGATATATAATGTATATTAAGAGTTTCGCGAATGAATTGTTGGGACATAAATTTGAAATTTATAATTAGTAGAACCAGTTCTCAATTTAAATTGGAAAACAATCATTTTTCATACGTGTGACAAGCGTTATTGGCGCCGAAAATAGGGAGGTGAAAGGGACGTTTACATGTGAGATCTTGTGAAAAAAGTTCTACTAATTTTTTCGGTGAGTGGGGTGTGTATATATAAACGCATATACACACATATATACATATGTATAGATTTTTGTGATCAGGTAGTGACGAGCCAGTCATGTGCCATGTGCGTGGGGGCTTCAATCAACTGACACTACGTGAGGACAACGTTTGGAATTGTTATATTCTAGTTTGAATCACTAACTTTACCTTTATATTCAAAATAAATATACGTATATATATATATATATTTCACACAAGAAATTCACATGGTTACACCCTCTCATTTATGAGACCTGAAGACTTCGGGTGGTTTTAATAAGTTAACAAATAACATGGCTTGGTCACTAACATCATTATTATTAAGAAATGACATCAATTCAAATAATAACACCTCCCTTCTTAAAAAATAAAAAGAATATTAAGAAATTGAATTATTATGAACTGATTATTTCAACTTCCAATATATACATGCACTCATATTCTCCAAAGGTGTACAAAATTACAATTTTGAAATTAATTCCAATATAAATATATACAAAAATTTGTTTTGTCGGATAATTTCTAAGGTTCTATTTGGGAACCAAAAAACAAGAACAATTCTTGTTATTGTTCTTATTTTTTTCACTAAAAAGAATAAGAACAAAAAATATGTTTGGGACCAAAAAAATATAACTCATCCTTCAATCCAAGTACTCAAACTTCAAATACACAAAGTATATATATATATATATATATCCAATTTGAAGAAGCCGATTCCATGCTTCCAAACCAACTCGAATTTGATTATCCTTGTTCCAAACACAAGAGTTTAGAATTAGATTCGGGTACAAAAGGTTCATTAAATCAGGAGAAGGAATTGGGGGGTCATTGCATTAGGGTTTTAGAGTTCCGGTTTTGAATTGGGGGTTAGGGTTAGGGTTTTGAATTGGGGGTGGATGTTGGTTGTGGTGGTTGTAGGTGGTGGCGTGGTGGTGGTGGTCAAAGGTTTGATGGTGGTGGTCGAAGGGGGTTTGATGGTGGTGGTCGATTAGGTTGTGGTGGTGGTCGAAGGGTGGTGGCGTGGTGGTGATCAAAAGGGTTTGATGTAGATCTGCAAATTTTATTTATTTATTTATTATTTTAAAATCCAAGCTGAAAACAAAAAAACACCATTTTAGTATTCCCATGTTCTTAGCACTATGCAAAGAAATCAAAATGAACAGTATTTGAGTCTTCCAAACATATTTTGTTATGTAAACGGTGCCAAAAAACAAAACAAACGCACCTTAAAAGATTGGCCATGGTCTAAGGCCCAAAAAGCTTTCGCCCAATTCAAAGAAACTAATTGTTGTTTCTATGAAGGAAGGTGGGCCCACGTCTTAGGCCCCAAATAAACAAATCCAAGGACTTTGGGTTTGTCTATGTCACATATTCCAAAAAAATGAGCCCAAACAAATCATATCTTAACTTATTGGGCCTACTTTGTAAAATTAATAAATTATAGAAATAGAAATTATAGAATACACCTTTCTTTATATCATCTTAAAAAAAAATTAACATTCACTACTAATTAGAGACAAATCTATTTATTTTTCCATTGCTATATATATATGTGTGTATGTTTTTGTAACACTTGAGAATGAATGACAGGGAACATTTTCAGCTGTGCAACAACTATGGTTACTAAAAGTTTTAAACTTCATATTAGTTAATCATACTACATACAAAAATCTATACTGAACATGAAGAATATAATTGAATGAGAACCATAGTCAAGACAGCCAAACTTCAATTTCCCTCACGCAAAGAATTAGCTGACGCCCCATATTGATCTTCAGATTTGAGTTTCATTGAGTGGAAATGTTGTCTATACACTGAGTTAATATCATGAGCACAACTCATCTCTCTTCCCGCCATTTTTCGCTTGTTCTATTCTAAGATCGATAATCCACCATCTGGTGCACCCGCGAGTAAAAAGGTTATCGAGGTGATCCTCCTGAAGTTACTCGGACTGATTTGGAGACGTCGAGATGATTAAGTCGACATGTTCCAAGAAGACATTCCGGGAGCTCGTCCTCTGTGTTGCCCTGCAAAATATTTTTCCCGAATTATATGTTTGAGTGGCTTATTCCACGATGTCTTTTTTTTTCCCGGCCACCATTAACAATATTGGTTTCTTCTCAACTTACGTTTGCTCAAATGAAATAATTTCAAATATTTTTCATAAAGATGAATTTTCATTATGTTTACCCTCGCACACTAATGTATTTATAAGCATAATTTAGTGCTAAGGTAGTTCCACTATTGTTAAAGACACGCCTAGGCTTCAAACTTAGAGGTGCAAGACTGTGCTTGTTGTGTGCCCAGGTGCGTCTTTGATAATATTCCCGCCTATGTTTTGATATATGAATGCTTTAGTAGTGACTTCATTTTTTCATTAAAATTTCCATATGTGCCTCACTTTACTCGGGGGCGCATCTCGCCCTGCGCCCAGGCTTAAGAGAAAATCTGGCGCCTTGGTACGCCTGGAGCCTTTAATAACACTGGGCAGTTCAGGGAGGTAAGCGATAGCGTAAAAGAATCCAAGGGGGAGAGTTGGACATATATATATATATATATATATATATTGAGAGAGTGTAGTTACTTTACCTGTATCAAGAATGCCATCTCTATGACCAGATTGTTCAGGTATCCGAGAACAAGACTGACGACACCCCTTGCAACTGTTGATGACCCAACATCTATATCAAGCTGCAAATTTAACACATTCTCACTGTTAATATGTCATAACAAACCTGAAAATTGCATACCAATAGAAGAGAACTGAAGTAATGTATGTTGCACTGATGCGTTAACGTTTACTTCACATACCTGCACGTCCTCATGTGTACGCCCAGCGACAGAATTTTAGCAAGTTTTTACAAGTTCATGCTTTATAATTATAAGGGTTTGGAATTAACTACATTACAACAAGAAGTTCTTCTGCAGAAAATGACCTACGTTAAGTGCACGAATGTTATAGCATAACTATAGCGATTCCTTCCAAATGCGTGGTCTATGATAACATGCTTTTGTTTTTACCTCGAAGTAGTTCTTGCCTCGAGCATAATTTACTTCAAGTGCTTGACCAACCAAGCAAGCTTTCTTCCCCACACTCTGCTTTACTATCCACGATCCCTAAGCGAATGAACACGACAAATACAAATCATCAAAAGTGAGCTGCAATGATTTGCGTCATATACAGCACGAGGAAAATGAATAATTTCGGTGACGATGTGAGAAGGAAGATATTTCAGCCAATAATGAAGACTGATTTAGAACATATTTGTTTGCAGTGCTACTATACTAACCTTGGAAATGTAAGGTATGAGCTTAAACCTTGAATTCCTATAGGCATCATCTCCGTTGACAAAGCGCTCAAGTAAAGGAGTTTCTTTCAAAGGAGTTCTCGTCATGTAATATAGTGTCAGACCATAGGAAGTTGCACCTGGAACCTGATACATGGCATTTTGCACAACAAATACACTGATTCTAGTTTCTTCTCCGGGAGAGGACGAAATAAAAATGATGAAAATAACCCGACATTCACCTGTATGTTAATGACGAAAAAGAATTCTGGTCCACCTTGTGCTGCATATTTCTGCAAAAATACCAACAATTTTGTAGAAGGAAAATCTTTATTGTGTCTTCTATGTGCTTATAGAGTTCGTAGAGATAATCAAAATGAATGCATAATAGTAAGAATGCAACTTATGCTTTCCCTAATTAAAAAAATATGTGACAAATGCCATTTTAAAACCTGAACAATGCTACCAGGACGGCCACCAAGATCATCTTCGCGCTTATCAGATCTTAGCCAATCAGCAGCAAACATTTGCATCGATGTGCCTTTTGCTTTAACCTGGTGGAGGATTTTCAGACTTAGAACAGTGAACATATAAACACTGCTGCGAGATGCAAAATGATGTTCCAATGTGTATCCCAGATAGCCTATACTACAGAAAACCATTCCAAAATGGTGGCCAGCTTAAATGATCATGAATGTAATCACAGCAAACACGCATACAACGAAAACATAATGGGCACATATTGACGGATATAAACACCCTTCTTGCCAATTGATAAAAATATATATATATTTTTCTTTAAAATAACAGGCATCAGAAAGTTGTTTAAGCTTTGTACAGAATGATAAGCATAATGAAAAATGCAAGGACTTCTACAAGCATGACAGAAGGCTTTGGAAAAATGAAAATATGAGGAACATAACACAGTTCACAGACTGGTTTAATTAAAGACGAACAAAATTAACTAAATTACCGAAAAGGAAAGCGGGAAGGGAGTCAAATTAAAAGAGCTAAACATTCCTGTCTGGATTTCAAAATTTAAACAGCTAGAAAAAAAAGGGAACCTTCTTTTGGTCTACTAGATAATTATTTCCACGGATAAGAAATGCCGAAGGATCAGCAGCCGCCCAAGTGCAAGGCAAATTACAACTAGGATCTTTTGATAGGGTGGACCCATAGAAGCATGGTGTATTGGTCTCACAATGCACCTCTTGTAAGTCCTGATAACCTTTCTTCTGAACTGCAAATCAAAAAGATTGAGTCATATCTAAATCATGCACCTATACAAAACAACCCCCTATAATAATCATCCTACCGAGGCCCACCTGCAAGATCATGCAACTTTTTCACAAAACAAGCAGCAGATGAAAGTTTAGGTTGCTGCCTATCCTGCATATCTCAGAGTACAAGGACATGTCAGGTAACAATAAGCAGCATTTATACAAAATTGGAACATTTGCAGAGTAAAAATCATAAATAAAGGCAACAAATATGTAAAAATCAGAGTAATCGAAACAATTAGATGGCCACAACCATCAAAATTTCCACGAATAACTGATTTTTTAAGTAGTATATTCAGAAGATCAAAATCAGCCATATGTTAGAAGTATTACCAATACAAAATAAACATGGAGATGAGCTTCCGGCATCTGGATTTGCTCTCCGAATTTATCAAAGATTTATACAAGCAAGGAAATGTATCATTCTTTTTTTTTTTGAAAAGGGAAATGTATCATTCTTATTTCTCAAATGTTCCTTTTGTCAAAGAAATGGAACTTCACAGTATTAGAAAATCAAGCTGAAGGCTAATGGTCGGTGCACTACATGTAGGAAAAAACATGCACAGAAATCCATAGTTAAAGTAACTTGAAGAATAAAGCAATGTGCTTATTATACATAATAACTATAGAGCAAAATATGAAGTCAGAAAAAAGGAAAAATAATGAACTCAGAACCATAATGAAACAACCGTAACTTCCAGAAACTGCAGTCAAGTTCTGAGATTCTGGACAAGTCCAAAGCATTACTTGTAAGTCATGACTAAGGGAAAAAGATGAATCAAGGAGTAAACAAGCGAAAATCCAACAATAAATTTTGAAGTTTGGTTATAAACTACTTATAATAGTAAGACTTCAAGCTTAATGAACAGTAAGTACTTGATAGCGCAGTACTGGACTCGAAGAAGAAGACCAATCATTCTCTAATTGCTCATCTTCCGATGGTTCAGGAACATCAAAAAATTCATCAGCCGCATCATTTAGTCCTGTGAGACTTAAAGACCCTGAACCAATTTTGTCTGGCTCATCTTCCAATTTATTTTTCTCTATTTTCAAAGGCTTTAGAGAATTTTGAACGACTGTTTTGATATTCTCTTTTTGTATTTGAGGCGTTTCAATCTCTCTTGTCAACTCTCTAGATGAGAATTCAAAGGAATAGTTTCCGGCTTTTGCTTTAAACATCTCTCTCAATGCTGCCAAACAAAAACAGAATTACTAACAATAATATGTACAAGCCCCAACTGTAAAAAGCTTCAACTGAAAAAACAAAATCTGCAACATTTTCAATTTGGTAGAATGGTATACCTGCAAGTCTTCCGAGCATATGGACCGTTATGGATCTCAAAGAAGCTTTTTGGAAAAAAGATTTCCAGCTTTTCCAATCAATAGCAAGCATGTGTTTTACAACTGATTCTTTTCCTTGATTTACAGGAGATATTACAAATCCTCCACCTGCATGATAACAAAGACTAACATTGAAGCTTAGGCGATAAAATGTGATGTAACTTCAATACTTAAACCCTTCAATAACCATACAGAACACCATTCCAACAAGGACTACAAATAATTAACCAGATAGGCTTACATAACAAACTTATAGTAGCTTTTAATAGACGGTAGAAGTACAGCACACAATTAGAAGACCACTATAGAATGGATTATTAGTCTATCGAACAGGATAAATTAACCAAATACCTTATTGAAAAGTAATAATGGTCCACCCCATCAGGATGTGCAATAAAACTCGAAAAAAGCCTACAAAAAGTGTTCCTCGATCTTCCTTTTCTGGCTCCTAACTTCGGTTTTTTTTTAGGATAAAATCCAAAGAGGTAAATTTAACACGCAATACATTTGTATAGAGTGCCAAAATAGAAAAGTGAGGAGAGAGAGAGAGAGAGATGAGCAAAATGTTATTCCCTATGCGGCCACCAGACATAAAAATATACACATCAATCAATTGGCAATATTGATATGTAATGGAAAAATACTACATAAATGACATAATTCTTTTTTTTTTTCGTCTGCTGTCTTTTCTAAATGCAAGTCAGATGGCACTATTAGATAGGAAAAAAAGGCATCATCAATTTCAAAAATTCAAAGCATACATTACTTTTAAGCCAAGCACGAACATAGCCTCTTTGTGGTGGGCACTTCCTGTGAATCACGGAATGGTATAGAATTACTGCAACAATTCAGCAAAAGAAAATTAGTGTGCCAAAGAGAATGCTTTGAATTCATCATATTATCAAACATTAGTACCATATGTTCCATCGTCTTCCCTTCTCCAGTAACGTCGCAACAGTAAATCTCTAGGTTTCATCCCCCTGCAAAGGATGATTTGTTAAACGATAAGACAGGTTGAAAGTAGATCCTATTTAAAGAGGTTCAAATCTGACCAGGGTTGCCAGTGACTGTATAACTGCTTGTGGACAATATCTGTATGACCATCAAGGTGCTCAACCACACTGCCTCGGTCAAAACAGAAGTCCCATCTGCACAACCATGCAACTCAAATTTTAATAACAATGTTCCATAATCAGAGGAGACAGTGTGCAAAGAGCTATTTAATATAATTCAGTCCTAAAATAGCAATTGTTGCTGGTTATTCGTCACTCACAGTGGAAGTTGAGGTTAAAGAATCAATTCTGAAGTTCTCTAATCTACTGTTTCAGGGAGATGATACAAACAACTTGTAGGGGGTTAACTGTAATTTGCTTCTAAAATTCAGAATGCACTACTTAAAATGCTGATGTCCTATATTTAGATGGAGAAAACAGGAGAGAAACAACCCCATGTTTGTCAAAAGTAATTATGAATTTCTTTTATTTTGTTATTCAATTTACATGCAGCTCCTAAACATTCATAAGCAAAAGATACAGCCGCATGCACAGCTTGTCAATCAAATTCAGGTCCAGTTCTTATAATTTGCATATAGTGCCCAACAGTCTACAAGCACCCTGCAAATAGCCTACACTACCAAGAGTGACACCTCTTTTATGCACACAAGAAGATCTAAAAGGTGCTAAAGGCCACAATTACTGTTGAGGGCATCAGTTTTTTGTTTTAGATTTCTTTGGATTTACTCTAATAGGAGATTTGCAGCTCCAAGTTCTAATCAAGTCAAGAATTGGTGTAAGAGCTTGAGGATTCCTGTCATAGGGAAATTGTGATTGATTATATCTGAATATACTGGAGCACAAGGAAATGTCTATGTACTCTAGAGGTAAAATAACTTTTGAAATCCATTGACATAGGATAAGTAGGCTAGAGTTCATCGCCGCTTTACAATGATATTATCTGAGAGCGGTTATTTTGGCCAATGAATTAGGTACTGTGCCAAACTCTGTAGCGTAGAGAATTTTATCCAATCTACTAGTGTTCAAAAAAGATGTTTCCTTTGTAGAAATAAAAAGTTGCCTTTAGGTTTATCCTTTTACTTTTGACGTCTTCAAACTCATTTTAATAAAATGAATCGAATTGTCTTACTGAAACTTAAATTGAAACACACAGTAGGGACCTCTATTTTAGGATGGACCGGCAGTTTATCACCACCTCTAATTAATATATGGTGTCATTTTCTCATTTATTTGTAAAGTCAATAGAGTAACGAAATGGGGCTACAAGGTTGCTTTGTTGAAGTGAACCAAAAATTCTGGATAACAGGATCCAGCAAAACTTACTCTGATCTGGAGGGACCAAGAGACATAAGAGTCCGGAAAATGTCCTCTGAAGTTCCTTCAATCAGACCAACGGCCATTATTGCTGGATGATCATCCCAATGCTGAAATTGAAATATTATTCAGTGACAAAAACAGGCAGAACCACCAAAGCTTAACTAGTTGAAAGATAATCCTACCTTCCAACCGAAATTCCTATCTTTTGCTTCTTTAAATAGCCGTAACCCTGAACAGGTGCTAAAATATCAGCATTTATGTATTGGCCACTTAAAAGGAAAATAAGGAACCTACTTACCATTTTGGCAACCGAAAATTTGCCATGGCGAAGGTGCAATAACATCTGAGGTCATTGCTTCCACCTGCACAGATGACTCACATGTCCAGTCTACAGATTTTTTATGTGCCATCCTCTTTGAAACACTCAATCTGTCATAACAAAGGTCTAAATTTGTATAGGAGCACAGAAAGTCATAAAAATGCAAAGAAATAACTTTCATCCACCAAGGCCCCACCTTACCAACAGGAGCAAAGTACACAACATAACGAAACTAAACTTGACCTGTGATAATTAGAGAACTCAAAAGCAAGAAGACTTTGATTATAAAGGAAGGAGCCTCTTATCAATATCTACATAAGTTGCATAGTTTTCCAATAAAATATGTTATATAGGCTTGCCTATCCAATGATGCAGAGGATCCCATTGTGAAAAGGAAACAAGGTAAAGAATATAAAAAAAATAGATATAGGCAAAAGACCTCCAATGCTTGTTTAATAGGAAAGGTCAAACATTTTGATATGATCTTTACAAATTCTACTATTACTCCCCACCAAAGTAATTCATTTGTGCAATGCTATGAACAATAAGATGGAAGGCCTTAAGATGTCAGCTAACGGATCAGATAAGCACACAACTTTCACATGTAAAGGAGATACTCGACCTCAATGGCTGATACAATTGTCAATAAAAAGGAAAAAAAGAAGAAGATGATTAGGACATATTGCATTGGTGCTATCATGATAGAGAACTGTAGAAACTGTATTTAAACATGAAGATATACAATAACCACAGTAATACAGAAACAATGACAGCAAGTAGCTTGTACAGAGACTTAAAACTAGAGCATGAAACATTGGTTGCTTTTCGAATGCCCAAAATATAATATTGGGAAATACATAAATTGTGAACATGTAATGGACAAGTTCTTATCGGGGCAACAAGCCAATTAGCATCAGAATGTGCATCAAGAGAATGAGCCAGAAGCAAAGGAACAGCATCTTCATTTTTTTTCCCGAAACATGTAACATAAACACGCCAATTCTTGGGGTCAAGGCAGTGATTACCCTGTGGCACTCACAATAGCATATAAAACACCCAAACCAGACATTGGACTAACCCGGAAAGCATTGAGACAATGGAAAGCAATAACAACCAAATGCATGCAGTGAATATAACAATTTAGGTGGGTGGCTAAAGATAGCCTCATATCTTCAAGCCAAATCTTTCTCGATATATATGCTTGAAAAGGAAAGGGAATCATTTCAGTCATACAATGTTTCTCTGCGACTTAATATTTGTTCATTCAGAAACATCAAAGAGATACATTGCTGAGTGACTTTGGTCCGAAGGAAAAACCAAAGTGGCTCTATAGAAGATGTCCATAAACATATATAATATTGATATCCCAAAGCAAGATGCCAGACGAGGACCCGATATATCACAAAAGATAAGTTGTAAGAATTCAGTAGAAAATCTATGACAATGCTAGACTGCACATGATTTACCTAAAAGGTTGCCATTTTCTCCTAGAACAAGGAACAAAATCCTTGGCTGGGTTACTTGCAGCGTCTTGTAAAGAGCGGATCCATCTAGCTGCTTCTTCTGGACTACTAGCACCCATCTATAAAATATAAAATTTCAAGGCCTAAGTACCAATAGTTAGACTAATAAAACAAATTGACAAGAGAAGTGCCGCACCTTAAGCTGATCGTTGTCATTAGAAGTATTATACAGGGTGAAAATAAAGAATACCTGCAAGTTGTAAACATTGTTATAGCTATTAAAAAGTAAAAGAAAGATATATATGTATGTATTAGTAGTACAAAAAAAGAATAAGTTCCTCTGTTCGAGTCCAACAGATAGTAACTTTGCACTGCACAAAATGACAATAATGTTAAACTACATACTTTTCTATGATAAGTTTCTCTTCCATTGTCTGCGACCCGAATGCAAGAGTCTATTATTGCACTTCTCAGTGGCTCCTGATGAAAGGAAAAAAAAAATTTATTTTGGGCTTCCCGCAGGGGTTGTGGGATGGTAAAAATTGTAATGAATTAAAAAAACACGTAGTAATCAAATAAATTTCTGAAAATTAACTACCAAGCATTGGTACCATCAGTGTCAGGTGCTCAAAGTGACTATCTGCAAATCACGAGGCCACCAATGAAAGTAATAAATCATGGATCCCAACAGGGTGGGCCCAATTTTTTTTTTAATTGCAGGACTGAACTACTAGTACGATAAGACATATGAACTATCTATGAATATGAAGTTTGATATTTATAAATGTCTTAATTAATTTAAAACAATACAAGGCGTATATATATTCTCAATGTCCACTAACCAGGAAGATACTTCTAAACCTCAGTATTTCATAGCTGCCAAGAGTGTATGGAATGAGAAGAAGAATGTACTCGGGTTATTTGACCTTTTTTTTCTCAAAATATGGACCTCCAAAAGTACGTTAGGAGGGGACCAAACTAAGTTTCTATATAAGCTCTGGGGAGACCACAAAGAAAATCGTTTTCATATTTTTGAACTCCCTATTCATAAGGGGGTCCATTTATTCTATTTTCGTGTGTGCGGGGCAATGGGGATTGGGGAGCATGCCTCCCCTTAGTCCTCATGTAGTTTCGCCACAAATCCTTAAACAACAGATTACCTTTGAAGGAAAATATTTTAGGGAGCTACAAGTTGCATTTATTTTGATGTCTGTATAATTTTGAAATGAGCTTTAACAATCCAATATTAATATCTCAATCATATAGAGATACTTAAAACACCAATGCTAATATATAAAAGGTGAACTATTTTATTCACTTTTTTCCTTCCTGAAGGTAATTACGAAATCCTATTAACTCATAGAATTCATTTAGAAATCAACCTAATATGCATATACTTCAAGGTAATTAAGTAGATCAACTGTTTGACACCATCTTGTTAAGAAAAAATATGGATGATATCCTCATATGGAATTAGAACTATGCAAAACTAACCAATAATCATCATCCTCATATAGAACCAATTGAAAGCAAACATGACCAAACACCTCAAACACAAAACAGCCTGAAGAAAAATTCAATAAAAATATAGAAAAAACAAAAAAAAAAACTGAATGAAATAAAATTAGAAAATTATTCCAAAACAACACAGGCTTGCAAAAACCAAGAGCCCTAACTTCAAACTCAAACAATACCAACAATACACGCTTCTTAAACCATAATTAAACGCATAATGTGTGTGTGTGTAAGAACCCAAATGAATAATTAAAACTGAAAATTAAAAACCCACAATGTTTCCTAAAGATTTAAGGATAAAAAAAAATGTGACTGAATAAACAACACCCAAATCTCAAGAGTACAATGATTCAATATATATAGACACAAACACATATATAAATGGGAAAGAAAAGCAAAATGGGAAATGGGTATGAGTCTATACCTCTCCATCTGTAGTGGGTTTGGATTTGAAGCTCTTGAGACAGTTTTGATCGAGAATGAAGTACCTTTTACGCGAGTATTGCAACCCAAGTCGGTTGAAACGAATCAGATAGAGCCACCCTTCCATTTTCCCCTCATTTTGTGGCTCACCCATTTAAGAAATCAAACAAACCCACCTTTTTTATTCCCCAGTTATACCTTATATCTCAATATTTGAATCCATGGTACAATTTTTTTTTTCTTTTTCCAATTTTCAGAAGGGTTCAAGAATAATATATCTCTCTTGAATGAAATTATATCTATGTATCTATATATATGTAAATGTAAATGTATATGTGTGTATGTATTATATAACGAAAGTAATGGGAAGGTGAGAGGAGATGATCCTCTGACCCCTCCTAAGGGAATCAGAGAATCAGAGCAGAATACCAGTATTTTTTGGATTTTCCGGCGATGTTTGCTTTTCTGTTTCCGTGCTGTTCGAAATATAACTAATTTTGTGTATGTGTGTATATATATATATATATATACATGACAGAAGGTGACATTTGATTTTGAAATAGGACATTACTATATTGCCCTTCATTTTCTTTCTACTTTTTTACCCAAAGGCCAACATTTGGTCAATCATTAATTAACTGTCATGACACATGACGAGCCACTCTCACCATGAGTTTGTCTAGGGAATGTTGGATGGTAAATTTTGGAGTAAAATTGGACTTACTATATTTCAATTAGAATCTATTACACATATATTTTTAATTTTTGAATAGTGACTATTTTTCCTTTCAAAGTTATATATATACACACTTAAAGACTAATAATTACAAAGAATTAAATTTCAAAATTTTTGAAATGACAATTACATTAGTTTTTACCCAATGAAAAAAGCTCATCATACCAATAGTCAACATAATATTGACTATTTATCTCACTTCTCGTCCAATGACAAATATAATTTTCAAATTAATTTGAAAATTGATGAAAAAAAAATTACTATGTGATCATAGTAACTACATCAATTTAATTTCTTTGATGAGGTGAATAGTTGTCTTTTGCAAAAGTAAATATCATATAAAAGTATTTTAACAACACTTTAATTAAAAGAGAATTTGTTGTATGAAGTTAAAAGATCTCTTATATCGGCATTGACCATCTATTCAATACACAACAAACATTATCTTTAAGAATGTGAAGAAAAAAAGTAAAAGAGAAGAAGAAGTAAAGGAAATACAATTCAAGTACTAACATTCAAAGAAAATCAAATATATATATATATATATATATATAAGGGTAATATGGTAAATCAATCTTTTGATATTTCTATTTTTCATTTCCTAATACTCAACTGTGTAACCTCATGAGAGACCAATTGCTTGATTAATATTAATGTTTGGTAAGTGAGTGATTGCTTGCTTGATTAGAGCATATGTAATGCAACCATATTAGAAAAGGTGGTTTGCAAGGTGAGTCTTGTATAAATTATTATATACTAATATATATATATATATATATATATATATATATATTGTTATCTATGTTTTACATGTTTGTTCCAAATATATAAAATACAGTTATTATATATCATTGGTGGGGAAGGAGAGATTCAACTGTCTTAGCACAAGCCATTGGGAAGAATTTGTGTCTTTTTGCTTTAAATAAGGTTTTAGGGCTTGATGGCTTCCAAGTGGATGATGCAAATTTTATTTCATTTTCATTCTTTCCATGGTTTTGCCAATACCAGGGTGCTGCTTATCTGGCTCTACTCCTCCTACCTTTCACTTGGTCAATAAAATAAATTAAAATCTTCCCTACCCTTTTATTTTGTTCTTCTTGTTCTTTAAGAGCACAATTGTTAGGAACAAGTACATACTTTTTTTTTTCTTTTCAAAATTGAGAATCCTGTATAGTACATTGTTTGCCGTATTATCCGATATGTTACGAATTACTTGGTTCAATTAGATTATACCATACGTTACGAATCACTTATTTTTTAATATTTTTGAAATATGTAGATAATATCAATACTCGTTTGATATTCATTTTTAAGACATGTATTGTCCAAATGCATTCCAATATTATCGCGATCATGACAATAACAAATAGCGCCACTACCAACCATGGTGCATAGTCAGGGATGGATCCAAAAAATATCGTTATGGGGGCAATGTTTAAATATATATATATATATATATTTATAATTTTCATTAATAATTCATTTAAGGATACAAGTAAAAAGGTCAAATGCATGGCATGGGAAGAAAAATTTATAATTAAAAACATAAACCAATAATCATGATAGTATGTTGGATGTAAAAAGAATTTTTTGATAATTTTATGGGGTATTCACATTTTACTCATATTTTAATTTAAAAAAAAAAAGAAAAATTACGAGTATTGTAACAAAGAAAAACTAAAAGTCCTTAGCTGTGGCTCCCTACCTGTGCATGGTAATCTATAGGTGTTTGAGAATTTTATATATGTGTGTGGATGTCATGTAAAAATGTTGGGTTCTTACTTAATATATAAAGTATTGATTTAATTAGGGAATACAAAATGACAATATTATGAATTCTTGTTTCATTTTAAACTCGAATGAAAGTCACGGACAAATAAATTTGAGAATCTGTATCATTTAATATTTTAAATTTAAATTCGAATAACAAAACACTTTATATACTACTATATATATATTTCAAATTGACAAGTGAAAAACAACCACTTATATTCACCTATTTCTTAAAGTGATGTTAAGGCACTTAAAAAAACTGACACAACAGCTTTTGCTTTAAGTACGTGATATTAATTAGCACACAAAAGGTTGTTGAGAGTAGGACTAAACGAAGTCAATGTAATCTTCTTCTTCTTTTTTCAAACAAATAATTCAGAAATGCAGTTTTTTTTTTTTTTTTTTTTTTTTTTCCTTTTTTGGTAAAGACTTCAACCTTCCATATTTTATTTTATTCAAGTAAAGAGAAAATAAAAGAAGAATATTCCAAAATGCCAAGGAATAATAGCAATTCAAAAAGCATTAAATATAATGTTAGATTGGTGATCTATCCAAATTGCCCATAAATTATAGTAATTTTTTAAATGTAAATGAGTCTTTCCATCATAAGTTTCCCACCTAACCAAATTACTCCAATTGATTCATGACCTTTTACTATTAACATAATGAGCCATTGCAGGTTTTTAAATACAAAAGTTGTACACTTCCTCATCTGCTGCCTAACTCATGATGTTGGATATTTGTTCAATGTTTTAATTCCGGTTCGCAGTCGGGATATTTGCTTATGTCAGAGTTGCGGTATTGGTTTATATTGAATTTGCGGTAACGGTGTAACAAATTCAGACAATATTGATTTGCAAGAATCAGACGAGTATCATGTTATGTAATGTAACAATATTCACATTTTCAAAAAATATTACAAACCGAAATGTATTGGATGATATGCCGAATCATGACTCTCATTTACCTTCTAAACCTATATTTAATAAGAAGGGTGCTACTTAGGCAAGAAAGGCATCAACCAAAAAGCTAGTCTGCTTCCTCCTTTAAATGGAACCAATTGAGAGAACCATTTGAGTCTCAGTACGTTGAAGCAAAAGATAGTACATATATGCAACAAAATGTACTGTTTGTCGATATTGTCTGATTATATATCACACTTAAACGGGCGATGATGGATATAAGGGAATCGTTTATTACATAGTTACACAGCTTATTGTGAGTGTTTAGAGAATGGTAGGTCAACATTACATTGGAAATTAAGCCCTCAAGCAATGTCATTGTAATTAAGACAATGTTGGACACTGATTTGGCAAGTGACTTAAGTCACAATGTACTTCATAGAAAATACTTTATGATGGTGATATTTTTGGATATTCCATGAATTATTTAACAATTCTTGAAGTGTTTGATTTTTATCTTTGATTGATACTTCTACCGAGTACTCTCTATATCAAAATTCGATATTTAATTGAACTCAATATTACAAACAAGAAATATTTCTTAAAATTATATGTATATATATATAAGTGCTCAATATAAGTATATAACCAAGTATCTTATGAAAAATTGTGGAGTGTTGCACATATCAATCACAATAGATATACAAAATGTGTGTATGCAATTGGTAAATGAAACAAGAAAAGAGATATGCAAGGGTCATGAAACCAAATAAAATAAATTAAATTGGTTTTCTCGCAGTTGTTATAGCTCAGAAGGAAAGCAAACTCAATAAATTTTGATATTGAGACGTGTCATACCTATCCAAAAATATTGCATTTAGTTTTTTCTTTATTATTTAACAAAGTCACTTTTAGGGAATATGTTAGTGTCAATCGATTCACTAAGATGGACGTTATTGTGGAACTAATATTGTGGTTTAACTGTTGCCAAATAACCAGAGTTTCGATCAACCTCAAAAATTAAAAGAAGATGAATTATAAGGGTTCAAATTTTATGAATTAAATGTAACTTGAAAATGTTTTGATATACCTTTTGTGAATTTTAAAATTTGTTTTCCATCATTTAAAGTTTTAACAAAAAATTTAATTGACTAATATTTTGGGTCGGATACAAAATTGTTACAAGAAGCACATCAATTCAATAAAAAATCATGGATCAGGACCGAAAGTAAATATCTCACACACAAACATAAAAATTTACGAAATTCGAGACAAAAAGCTATGTATTACAGTAATTTTATAAAGAAAATTTGCCAATAAAGTTTGGCAAGACTCGATTGTTTCAATTTTGATTTGTTTTCATTTGTATACATGCAACTCACATAATTTGTTTCCAACGTACTGTTACATTATCATGGTAGAAATAGAATATATCTCAATTTTCAAATTTTCTATTTCTTACCATCCACTTTCCACATTTAAGTTTTAAGTCATTTTCATCTCCTCCTTCATCTCTTACGATCTATAAAGGCTAAAGCATAGATTCAGTCAGAGTTAAATACTGTAGCTGAAAGTTGTTCCCATCCATTCATGTAGCATTTCAATGCAATCTAACAATATTTCCTATATATATATATATATCCACAGAAAAATCAATGGACATTGCTAACTAAAATTTGTATAAAGATGCTCAAGGTATACATTTGATGCTCAATGTTATTTGGGGGGCTTGTGTTTAATTCCACTTAAAAGGATCAATGTACAAACACCTTTTATGGCCTTGACCTATTGCATTTAACAAAGTTTCAAAATTCTACTTTTACCAAAAAGAAACATAAATAGAACTTGTAACATTGACATACTGAGGATCTCTTACTCGTTGTCAGCTCTACTCATGCGGACCAAGTTGAAGCAACTGACTTCAGTGAAGCTACAAAGGAAAGAAGAAAATTTCAATTAAATTATTATTTTTAAAAGTAATAACTGAACCTTTTTTAAAAATCCAATACATCTTGTACCTTCTCATTTGCGTATAGATATGTCTACATGTAGGTAGGCAACGGAAGCCATGAAAAATAAGAAAAATACAGATGCCAACATCAATGGCTCTGCAAGCATGAAAATTGGATTGAATTCGTAGTAAACCTGAAAAAGAAGAAACCCAGGGTATAAAAAGAAGTGTTAGTAGCCACTATGATATATACGTATATACAAGAATCATATATCATCAGGAATCAAAATAAGTATGTATCCCCTGAAAATTACCTACCCGGATATTAGTCAAGCCAAGGGTAAAAACAAGTATAACTCAGTGCATCATGTGGTGTATCAAGGGGGAAACAACAATATGCTGATTTACAAACATTGAGCAACTATGTAAAGTTCTATCAGAGAAATATATGTAACATTACCATATATTCAAAAGTTCAAATCTGATTGTTGAGCTACTAAGTTGTAGTAGCTAATAAATCGTGTCCAGCATCATAGCCCCACCATCAGGGACGGAGGCAGAAAATTTTGGAATGGGGGCAAAACAATATTTTTTTGATAATTTTATGGGGGGCAAATATCATTTTTCTGCATAAATTTTCATTTTTTCTTTAGAAAATAACAAAAAAATTATTTTATGGGGGGCCAACTGCCCCCCATGTGGACACTATAGCTCTGTCCCTGCCCACCATAGTTCATGTGTTTACCATTTAGTTTTAACACCAGTATATAGAGGTTGGATGGTTTTCCCAGCCGATAGACAGTCTCCACTCAGAATTATAAAGAAAAAGAAACTGAATTGAGTGTTTCAATATACCAAGAATATAGTAGTATTGACATCTCAACTAACAGTTTTCATCTCTTAATTTTTTAATCTTAATCATGTTCACTGATACATATTTGATATATTCAATACTGTTCAAGATTTTGATAGTATTGGCATATCACCAAGAAGTATGTCAGCTTGAAAGCAAAAAAATACACACACGCACACAAAAAGGTACGTAAACAGTTCATTATCTTTTCCATTTTGAATTCTATCAACTACAGAACTTCGAGGCACAAAGTTCGCCTATTACGTCATGTCTGTGAACACCTTAAAATTTGATTAGCATAAACAAAGAAATAAGGAATGGTGATGTTGGTTAAAACTACTCTCTCAAGGTAAAAATTTATCAAGTACCTTGATAAATTAAAAGACCAGTAAAAGAGCTTGTATTAAGATGGAGACAGTCACTCCAATCTATACTGCACTAACATTCATTGTATAGCAAAGTCATTACTGCACATTAGATGCCTTTCATTTTATCTTTTATCTTTCTTTGTAAGGAAATGTCTTCCATGTTGAATACAGTTTCCTTTAACATTTCTAATAAATGTTGCCTAATGACAATCAACACCAACAAAAGGTAAATCTAAATCTGTATGAAGGTTCATAGATCACCTGGAAGGGAGAGTTGTGCTCAGGAACAACATTTTTCTTCTCCAAAACCACTACCGTCCTTCCAACAATGTCAAGATATGAATAGCTGGTCTGCAAAACACAGGTGGCAAACCGTTTCAGCTAACACAGTACTAAACAAGTCCTTGAAGCATAGAATCAATGCAGTTAATTGGGGGGAAAATATCTGCAATTCTAACCCAAGCGGGTTGGCCTATTGGAAAAAACTTGGGACTTGGTGCCTCAAGAAGTAGCATGAGGTCTCATATTCGATTCCTACTAGGTGTAAACAATTCGTTAGGACCATGACCGCAAACATAGTCCGAGCCTTACCCGATTCGTGTTGGGAGTTGCCTTGCAAGGTTCCCGCAGATTAGTCGAGGTGCAACTCTACATTGGCTAAAAAAGTAAAGCGAATATTTATCCAGAGCATAATGTAGATATTAGATCTTTTCTAAATGACATTTCCTGGATCGGCTCTTTAATATAGAATAAACCTAAGTTAAATGGTCTGCTCGAAAATGCATGAAGTACCTCTGTTGGACAAGACACTACCAACATATATGGTTGAATATGCACCTGACAAGTTAATCTAATAAATTCAAAATTGATATATAGTTTTGCAGACTTTCATTCTGATCATTTTGTTCTATTACTACTTCTAAATTTAGTGAAACACGTGCCAAAACTATATGTCTTGTACAATACATTATTTTAGAAAATAATAAAGAATATTAAACAATCTGAATACTCCACCAATTTTCCATGTCCTTGGGTTCGCATTTGAGGTTTGATAAATGCTATGCTTCGATACAGTGCATGTGGAGCACATGGTCCATATAATAAAGAAATAAAAATATGCCAAGATCAAATGAACTAGATGCTTCGCAATAAAGTAGTTGTACTAATCACAATTGCATATGGTACTTTTTCACTTTGAGTAGGCGTGTATCTGCATTACTGGGGGTTACACAACAGCGATCCCATAAAAATTACCTCCAGATGCTGTTCCACTGGAAAAGGAACCACAGCAGAAGGGTTTTGTGATCCTTCCGGCAGCACCACCTAAAAATAACAGCTTCATCATCAGTACAGAAGTACAATGAATGGCACAATCAGAGAACCCAGCAATATAACTTCGAATAACTGTACCCACTTTGATGGTCAGCTTGTCTACCACTGTCTCAGCAAGAGGACATCCAAAGGTCATGTTAAGGTAACGCCTGCCATCAGGTGACTCAAAAAGGAAGTCTTGCAACGGTAACCCATATCCAATGACAAAAGTAGTCTTCCAGCCCCCAAATAGAGGATATCTTGGCTCTATTTCAAGTTCCGACTACAATGTATGTAAATAAAAAGCCATTAGTTATAAACAAAAACAACATTTCCAAACCTTACATTAACGAGAATTTTTTATCATTGTCTGATCCTAACTGATTTTTTAGTGAGATCATTTATCCAGATGAAGATGACCACAACGTTCATTTAAAGGGAAATAAAATATTAGAATACTCCAAAAGACCAGCAGCAGTTCTTCAACTGGAGGAAGGTGAGAATATACAACAGCATCTATGAGGTAAAACCAGATAAGAAAAACACCACCCAAGCACAACAGACTAGGAAATCATGCTATTTGAAGTGTAAATCTTTTTTATGAATAAAAAATTAAGTCAAAGATAATCATATTTCTTGCTGCAAACAATTTGCATAATTAGGTTAAATAAATAGTTTATTGGGGAACTGTCACTATCTTTAAATTGCATCTTAGCAACTTATAAGTTCACCACACTTAATGTACTGAATAAGATATTTTTAACCTCGGTCTCTAGAAGGAAAAAAGATAACATATATCTTCAAGATAAATTTAGAAAGTTAAATGTTCAAGGCTTATAAGTTATAATTAATATTGTCCACTACACAAAAAGAGGAAGTTGATACACTAAATACCTTCCTAGAATCTGTACGTAAATGGGACGATGAGATATTCCCTATTTCATCCCGGTAGTAGACTGAGTGAACCCTAGGAGGTAGCCTTGCAAGAAGATGCTTGAATGAAGACGCCCCCCTAAAAGATGGTCTAGCTTGATACTCAAGCCTGCAGAAAGGAAGCTTCAGAAGATGAGACCCAAAAATTTGCAATTAAAACCAAAGAATTTTTTTTAAAACATGTACTTTTAAATTTATGTACATTTGCAAACACACATAGATATTACACACAACTGTAATCCTTATATATAAATGTATACTAGCCTCAAAAGAACAATATCCAACTTCAGAGAAATAGGGAGATTGAGAGGAGAACAAATTGCCTGTTTCATATATACTTGAATGGAACTGTAAATTGTACCTAAGGATCCAAGTTAGGTGGGTTCAACCCGAACCTTGCCCGAGTTTCAGTGTAGTCTATTTCGGGGTGGGTTCAGGCCAGAACCCCGGATTTCATATCATATATTAATTATAAATTCTAGATTTGCATCTAACCACTTCATTTATTTGACTGCACAGTTCTGGAAAGGGTGCATTATTCTTTTAACCAAAAATTGGAGAACCACCATTCCAAAGAGAGCCCTAACCGATCGGCCACTCCCATTGCAGAGAAATCCTCCTGCCGCCACCCCCACCATCGCCATTGCCGCCACTCAATGCCAAGCTGCCATCATCGTCTACGGTTGATCAGACATTGGTGAACATCTGAAACTTTTTTTCCATCTTCTGAGTCTAATTCTGTTGGGAATTCTTGGAATTTGTGAGAATATTCATGGTATCAGTTCGTTTCAAGTTTTGGGTTTAAAAAAATTTCTGTTGAAGAAGATATGGAAGAGAAAAAAGGGTTTAGTGGTACACAACTTTTCTGTTTCTTTATATGATTTTTCTAGTTTCTTGAAGGTAGGGCAATGAGAGAGAGAGAGAAGGGTAAGAGTCAAATTTTATATAGTTGAGAGTATCACCAATGGGTACATGCAATTCAGTTCTCTACTTTCAGAAAAAAATGTATAACCATGTCTGCAATTGTGTTGACGTGGCTCCAAAACAGATTTGGATAATCATATATCCCGTTGTCTAGCTTTTCTCCCATTATTTTCTTTGATTACTATTTTAGTTTTTTCACTTTATGTTCACTACAAATAAGTTTTTTAATAGAAGCTAAAATGCAACCAGTGGCACACTTTGGACCTTTGCCATTCTTTGCTAGTGTAGATGGGAGTGTAGAAGTTGGGGTGGGTTCCACTAAGTGGATAACCCCACATCACGGAATTCGACTCTCCACTTGACTTAAAATCCTCCAAAAGAGCTCTCACTGTAAATGCTTTAATAAAAGGGTAATTTTTAGAGAGGTTGGTTGAACACTAAAAGTTTTTCCAGTTTTCCTTGTGAAAAATTTAAGTTTATTGTGTAACGAAGAAATGTTTAAATTTTGGTAACCCTGGTATGGTAGGGTCTGAAAAAATAATAGTTGTAATAAAAATCGGTTCAATCCGAACAACCTGTCTGGCCCTATACATATTTGAGTTCGGATTGGATAACAACCCAAAACTGGGTTGAACCCGCCCAACATGCACTCCTAATTGTGCCAGATTAACTATCTGTATAATATTCCAAAGAATCAATCCTTTTTTGGAGGTTTGGTGCCAGAGAATAAAATTTGAGTTTCTAACAACTCCACGGAGTTCTAGGTAGAGCAACTAAAAACCATGTCCCATGTATCATTTTGAATTCAATCTATTCACTTCTTCTTCCATAGAAAATTGTGGAAAAAATATGGGGTAATTATATGCTAGATGGTACAATATAGCTTGCATTTTCCTGCATTTCTGCATCTAAGATCTAAATAAGTTCAGGAAATAATATGCGAAAAAACATGACTTCTCATATAAATTCAGTACATAAAAATTTCCTAGGTGCAAGCTTCAAACCTTCATGTAAGAAGACCCAATATATATCAATTTGCACCAGCTTTAGTTTATAGTAAAGAATTTTTTTTTCCCAAGTCAAATCGAGTTTTAAACAACAGCTTTTACTGAAGAACAAACCCATTAAAAGATAGCTAATATGCATAAATCTATTTACAAGAACAATTGCAGGTGTTCTGTTTACACTTTGGGGAAAATACCAGAAAGTGGGTGTAAGGAGAATATCGCTAGCAAGAAACTAAAGCACAATTTTAATAAATATCTTTTAAGTGCTATGCATTTGAATCCAAACAAAGGAAGAACAAATTGCTTAGCAATTTATGTCAACAACCATCTATCATTTTTACGTCTTTCATCATGATGACACTTAATAAGGGCTCTCGACTTGATTAATTTAGTTTGACAATTATATGGACCAACAAAATTAATAACAAAAAAGCAAAGAAAGAGATACTGGCATTTGTACTAGAACATCCAGATTTCAATAAGTATAAGAAAGAAGATGTCACCTGTAACTAGTAATAACCTAACCTTGAAAACACGCCTTTGTGTCGAGCACCAGCATGAAACAGCTTGTAATGCTCCGTGATCTGAATGCTGCCCCAATGGGATACTTCCAATTCACGCACAAGCTCCTCAACAACGGCAAATGGATTGTCATTCTCAAAATGAACAATTATGGGAGAATATGAATTTGGAGGAAGGTCGGTGTATGGCCCATACTTCAGCTCTGTACCTGCAAGATTAACTGGCTGCACACTAGTGAACGACTCCACCTTGGGAGTTGGTGTCTTGATTAATGTTATTTGTTGATTAATATGATAAGGTGACAGTATCATTGCGCTATCATGGTAATACACCAATTGCGTCTCCGACTGGCTTATCTCTGTTGGGAAAGGTTCGAGAGAGTGCGTCAATGTGTAGAACACTTCTAATGTTCTAGATTCACCCTTGCCCAATGGTTTGGACAACAATATGGATAAGTACTTAACTCCAGCTGGTGCACCAGGCAGGTCAGTTGGGTTCACATCAAGAGGCAGATAAGAAATTTTCTTCTTCTTTCCAGACACAGTTGCTGCTTTGACAAGTGCTAGATGTTCAACTTGTGTGGGTGGAAAAGCAAGAAGCACTTCTGAAGCAGGAGAATTCCCAGCATTTTCAACCTGATACAGCAATAATAATATATCAATGCTGCAACCACTGAATTCCCAGGTGGTAATAAGAGAACTATATAAAGGATTGCAAGTTAATGACGTACCCCGAGAGGGCCAAGACAATGCTTAGTTGGCCATATTTGGATTTGGACATTAGAAAAAGTGTATTTGGCCCATATATTCTGGCCAATTTATTTATTATATATATATATATATATATATATATATATATATATATATATATATATGTAAGAAACATATCTAAGAAAGCACTCAAATGGGGAGTGCATCCCATATACAAGAAAGAAAGGACATAAGGCCCAAGAGAGCCCAAAAAAACTACTTTTCCTCTATGGATGTACAAGTAAAGCCCATAACCCAGAAAAATAATGAGAAAATGAACATGTCTTTGCTGGTACAAATGGGGAACTCAATCCCATGAAAGCAACGTTAATTGCGTCCTAGCCAAAGGCACCACCAAAGACAAAGAGGCGCGGCCCTCCAAAAAGTGCGAGCCTGGGCTGCACCTAACAACCTCTCCAGACCTCCATAACTCTTCTAACAAAATGCGGCATCACCAACGAAACACCAGATAAACCCAACATCAGAGACCAGCAGTCAACAGCGACAGAGCAATGAAGAAGAAGATGATCAGCAGTCAACGACGACAGAAGAGTGAAGAAGAAGATGATAGAGCAATTCGTCTTCCCCTTCTCATAGGAAGCATCGGTTAACAACAGTGAGTCCCCTCCTCAGAAGAATTATATAAGGACATGAATGCTTCGTTTGGTTGGAGGGGTGGAAAAATAGATGGAAGGGAGAGTTGGAGGGATGGATGAGACATCCTTAGGGAAAGGATTGTGGAAACTGGCCCCCTCATTAGATTAGTTGAGCGCTATGAGTTCCTAATTTTAAAAAATGTGCTATTATAGTCCCTAATTTTCAAAAGAAGCACAAATACACCCCACTCGCTACTTTTCAGCAAAAAAAGACTATTAAGAATCAAATTTACCCTTCCGCATAGACCATTTACCCCTCATGGTAAACCTCTTATCTCTCAAACTTCATTACAGGCCCTCTTCTCCTCCCTCTACTCCAGTTTTTGTGCCACCTTATTCATCTTTATTTAACTTTGGATTTAACCAGGTTACTTGCTAGAGATCAAAATCCACATTAGTGGCGGTTTCTGATTCGAGGCATACATTCTCAAAGCAACAAAGTTGGTTATGTATACTTAGATTTAATCGAACAGGACATGCAAGTAGCTTTTATTCAAATAAATATCTCATCCATCTAATTTAATATGAGAATTTTTAAGATACGAAACAAACAGCATAGCCAAAGGCACACAACGTAATAGAGAGCAAATAAATATAAAAAAACCTCCATATCAGAAAATTATGTCATGTCGCTGCATAACATCAGACAAGAAGTTGTGTGGACTACATTAATTACAATCCCTCGCTGTTCTCTCCTACACCACCACCAGTGGAACCATTCGAGGCAGCTACTTTCAGAGAACTTATTTTTCATCGCATACATTACAGATAGATATATACTTGTTGCTGCTCCGTTTATACTGAGATCAAGTTTTGTGCAGAAAAATTTTGCAGCACCACGTGAGATTCGCAGGGAAATGGGTTTTCTATGTGCAAACTATGCAAAGGAAATTCTGCTATCTTTTCCTTGTTATAACGTCGACAAAAGTGTATTTCTTTTCCTCACATTTATAAAAACTCTACAATAATATGTAGAGAGCCAAAAAAAAGAAGAAAGACTTTTAGGTAGATTAAAAATTTTAACATGTGTAGAGAGAAATAGGAAAAATGAGAGGGTTTAGAAATAGATTGCAAGGATGTTGCAGAAAGGTGTTCAGTAATGGTGTTAAGAGAATATCAACTTAGAGAGACTAATTCATTGGACAAATGTGTCCTTACATTGCCTAAATAACTAACATTTTTACATTACATTGACATGAGGTTATAGAAGTCATTTTAAGTGATCGAGAGGCTATCTGCAATAATTTAACAGCATAAGGGTGATTTTGCTATACAGGTTTTTTTTGCACTATATCCGTATTTGTATATATTCGTATAGAGTTAATAAGTTATATAACAATATATAGCAAAATCATGGTGATTGCACATTCCGAACAGATCCCCCCCCCCCCCCCCCCCCCCCCCCCCCCCCCCCCCCCTCCTCGTACCCAGTGGTTCTTCAAGATTGCATAGTCCCAATCTTCCCCTCTACTTCAAAAACCCAAATGAGAGGTATTGTAATGGCCTCCTGGTATATATTGTATCTATCAATAAATTCATTTTTTGCTAATTTGATGACATTAAAAGGTTATTAGCGACTTTTATTTCGGTTGATGGACGTTTTTGTCACTGCAAGCAATTTTTCTGACATCATTGGCAAAATTTTGGTCAGAAGGGGGCATGTGTCACAACGGAGGGGATCTCAGTACGCATAAGTAACATCCATGGGTAATTAGGCCAAATCATAGGGGAGGTGAGTGTATTCTACCCCATATCACAATGAAAATACCTTCACGAGCACAATGACCACAACCGAATTTGTCACGAATAACCCAAGGTAAGGTCAATTATGACTAACAAATAAGAAAGCTTGAAGAGAGTCAAGTTCATCCGGGTCAGTGTTGTCATGGGCGCGCCTAGGCGCTAGGCGACGCGAGGCGAGGGTTTAGCGCCTCGTCCTAGGCTAGGCGAGGCCACCTTTGAAAGGCGTCGCCTGGGCGCTCGCCTGGGGCGCCTAGGCCCTAGGCGCCCCAGGCGAGCGCCCAGGCGACGCCTATTTATTTTTCTGTTTTGTGGTGAATTTTTTAAATGTCTTCTATTTGATATTTTTGTACTTCTACATTTTAATTTATTGGTTTTTAACTTTCTTAGCAATGTTTTATTAGTTTAAATGTCTTATATTTGTTATTTTTAATAATTTATTATTGAGTACCTCGCTTCATTCAGCCGAGCGCCTCGCCTGGCGCCTAGCGCCTAGGGTCGCCTCACACCTTTAACAACTATGATCCGGGTACATTTGCACCTTAGGTCCTTAACATCAATTTGTGAATGTAAGCACAATAATAACTTATGAAACAAAATTCTGCCAGCTACATATTCACACATTGAATGCAACTTGACTGGTTACATTCCCGTACGAAATGAAACAGGTTCTCACTTGTTTCTACAATAAATCATACAATGAAGCCCATAGACTTGTAAAAACTCAAAAGTGAATGGGAGTAGCATCAAAATACCTTCAATGTCAGGTAAACCCTTACAATATGTGAAGTTAAGTCAATCTGCACCAAAAAAATCAACATATTAGTTGGAATGCTAGGAAAAAAAAAAAATGCCCCATCAGATCCATAACAGATTAAATAAAGCACAGCAAAGGACAACCCATACAAAACTTCAATCAGACAAACATCTATATCAAATGATCAAATTAAACTTCAATCAGCCAAATACCTAAACAGATCAATATAATGATATTTCCACTATTCCAGTACCACCAATTACTCATAAGCAAATTAAAAAACCCAGTATCACCAATCAATAGTCTCATCAGATATAAAAATACATACTGAAAGCAAATGAGTAATGGAAAACGTAAGACTCAAGATGTGACGTCCAACATGGCCTCCATATTGTTATGGGGAAGTAATTATATCTAAAGTGTTGTCTCCAAATGTATAGTCATGATATGTCCGCAATCATGAGGCTTGCAGACATATCACACGTGTATTGCTATTACACAGCATGTTGATTTCTCTCCATCTCCTACATTTCTCAGCAACCGGAATCTAATCTAAATTAAATATAATTAACAGTGTTCAATTCCGCAAAGCCGAATACAATGTAATTAGCATCCAATTCCTCCATATGTCCTTCACTCTAGCAAACCAAACGCAACATATTGATTTTCTCTCCATTTCCTACATTTTCTCAGCAACCATATAATTATCTAAATTAAATATCATCACTGTTCAATTCCACATATCTTCATAGAATATAATTCGCAGAGACCAATACCTCTCTATATTTCCTTCACTCCAGCAAACCAAACGCAAATTCATAATGAAATGAACAGAAAAACGAACGAAACATATACATAAATATATACAGATATATATATATATATATATATATATGTTGAATTCAGATGGGGAAATTGATGAGTGAGAAAGCTTACTCTGCGTTCGGCATTGACGATCTGGAGTTCCGGAGAGGTCGATCTGACGAGAACTGAGAAGCATGCGAAGAGCGAGAAACCTAGGGCTAATCGAAGCCTAAGCAGAGCTTCCATGATCGAGTGCTCTTTCTCTCACTAGATTGACCAAGACTATAAAACCTGTATGTATTAGTGAATAGTGATACAGTACAGTGAGAGTAAATAGAAGAGATGGGCTTGGGCCGAATAGAATTGAACCTGTTTGGCCCAAGATTAGTAAAAGATTGGGCTTTAAACGAGTTTGGTTAGATTACTCGAACCAACTAAAATTTACTATTCTTAATTATTTCCAGTTCTATATTTATTTTCAATAATTCAATTTCCTTTTTTTTTGTTTATCTCAAAATAATTTTTTAATATTCAAGTAATGCAAGACAAAATATTTCCCTTATTACCCTCATGATTAGTAAAATCTCTCAATTCGATAATATACCTTTAAACTTGAAAGGATAACATCGTAATATTGCTCCTTAACGAGTTTGAAACTAAAAAGAACAGTTTTTGAGTCATAATTTTGTTTATTGAATAATAATTGAATATTTTTTTTGGACATAGACAGGGTTTTCAAAGTTCGAATTTACGATAATATAGATACAAATCTACCATTTGATATTAAAATTAAAGTGAGACCTTCTCATATTTAAATTTCTAACTTGTGGTTGGAACTAGAGAAAAAGAGAAGGAATAAAAAAATAACGCCCCATTTTGTTAATTGATCATTAGTTGAGTTCTAAAGTCAACAAATATTAAAAACTAAAATGTACGGATTACCTCTTGATAACTTGATTAATAAATAAACACTCCGAGACTGTTTGATAATTCTATTCAGTAATTAATTTTAAATACATTAATGACTTTTTTCAATAAAGGAAGTTCATAATCAATTTGACCATTTTTTAAAATATTACACCCCCTAAAACTCAAAATAGGATAAAAATTTACATGGCAAGTTCATCTCTGATTGTTGAAATCTAGAGATACCAAAAAAAACATAAATTTTTACTCAAAAAAATACGCAAAAGAATATTGTATCTACATATATGTTACAAAAGACATGAGAAATATATCACAAAAGAAAATAAAACAATCATTAGAAACAAGTGTCAAACAAAAATATTGGGGCTTCGTGGTGTCTTAATTTTTTTTTTAAAAAAATTTAAATGAAAATTTTTGGAGTCTATATTACAAAAAATAATAATTTTAAAAAGATCAATGGATAAAATAATTATGAGAAAAAAAATTGATCCATAATACCCTTTTAACACATGATTTTAGAGTAAAATTTAGAACGGATGTCAATCTCCTACTTCATTAATGTTTAACATAAAATTTGATCCTTTTTGCATGATTTATGTGACTTGACTTGGACATGTCTAACCAAAAAATAAATAATAAATAGGGTTAATTTCAAGAAACCTCCATATATTATCCAGTTTAATTAACTAATCCCTACTGTATCCACTTTGCCCCATATACTATTCAATTTCATTATTATGCCCCCTCACCTCACATTTTGAGTCAAAATGCCTAAATTACCCTCAATATTATAAGGGGGTTTAGTGAAATCAACAATTTTAAAAAATTATTTTTCGAAAATCAATTATATTTTTCGCAAAAATTATAAATTAAAAAATATATATATATTTTTTGCAAAAAAATTATTTTTCGGAGGAAGTATATTATTTTCCAAAATATGAATTATTTCGGAAAATATAATATATATTTTTTGCAAAAAAATTATTTTTTTTAAAAAAATCATATTTTGAAACATAATAAATACTTTTTAGCAAAAAATAAATTTTTAGAAAAAAAATCATATTTTGGAACATAATATATATTTTTCGAAAAAAATTATTTTTTGTAAAAAATTATATTTTGGAACATAATATATAATTTTTTGGAAAAAAAATCATATTTTGGAACATAATATATATTTTTCGCAAAAAAAATATTTTTGGAAAAAAATTCATATTTTGGAACATAATATATACTTTTTCGCAAAAAAATTATTTTTCGAAAAAAAAATCATATTTTGGAACATAATATATATTTTTCGCGAAAAAATTATTTTTTGGAAAAAAATCAGATTTTGGAACATAATATATATTTTTCCCAAAAAAATATTTTTTGTAAAAAAATCATATTTTGGAACATAATATATCTTTTTTGAAAAAATATTATTTTTCGAAAAAATCATATTTTCCGAAATATATATATTTTGAAATTTATAGTTTTTACAAAAAATATAAATTATTTTCAAAAAATAATTTTTTTAAGGGTTGATTTCACTAAATCCCCTTATACTATTAAAGGAGGGTAATTTAGATATTTTGACTCAAAATATGAGAAGAGGGGCATAATGATAAAATTGGACAGTATATAAGTCAAAATAAATATAATAAAAATTAATTAATTAAATTAAATAACATAGGAAATTTCTTAAAATAAACCCTAATAAATATTACCTCCCAATAAGATTACACATGCAATTTGTCTAATTAAAAGGCATGGTCCCACATGGCAGGACAAAGGTATTAGTTGATTCCAATGACCAAGAATGTTGAGACATAAAATAGAATTTCGAGATTTATGTATAAACCCCGTAGTTTTCTGATTTAATAAAAAAATTCCCTATAATTTTAAGCACTCTCTTGATTTGGTTACAATTACAAGCACAAACCAAATAAATTTTTGTCATTACCCTAAACCGAACATGACCCTCAAGTGGATCAGATCACTCTATCACCAAATTCAACATCTCCGATTCACACTAGATAGCGATTAACACCTTAAACTGATCCATTAAATATACCGAATGCGAAAAGCTTAGGGTGCGTTTGGATATGGGTGTTTTCGTTTTTGTTCTTATTTTTTTCACTGTTCACGGAAACAAAAACGCGTTTGGGAGCCTTTGATGATTTTTATTTTCATGAACAGTAAAAAAACGTTTTCTCACCCTTAGTTCAAAATTTGAGAACACCAAAATGATATTTTTTTGTTTTCGGCACTGTTTGTTCTTAGCAAAAAAAAAGATTAATTGTTACAAATTCCCTAACCTCCGTATTCAGCCTCCAAACTCTAACCTCCATTTTCAACCTCTAAACCCTAACTTCCAAAAAATTAAAATTTTTTTTTGTTCCCAAAAATTTTTTAGACAAATTTTCTAACCAAACATGTTTTTGTTTTCGGATTATCCTTAAGACAAGAACAAGATTTTTTTTTGTTCTCAAGAGATAAAAAATGAAAACGAAAATACTAGTTTCCAAACACACCTTTACTATTTCTTACATTCCTTCAGTCTCCATCTACAGTAGATAACGGCTAACACCTTAACACTAAGGTCCCGTTTGGTAATCGGTCTGGTCCGGGTGATGTTCTGAAATTCTGTTTGGTAAGTGGTCTGGTCTGATGATCTTGGTCTGAGGAAATTGGAACCAGACCATGTTTGACAAACTGTCTTGTTCCAAACTTCTTTGAACTAGACCATGTTTGACAAACTAGTCTGGTCTTAAATTTTTAGTAAATTGTGAAAATATTGAATATACTTTATATGATGTAATAATCTTAAAACCCACACATTTAATTTGTAAACATTTGTTAAAGTCTTTTTGATTGATTTTTATTATGTATTTCTTACATAATAATGTTATATTGGTTTTGTAAAAAATTCTTAAAATATGATTATTGCACTCCAATTATCAAATATAACAACAAATAGGTTTTATACAAGCCACATTTTTTATTATAAAAAAATTACGATCACACAAATTTCACAAGTCACACACTAATATTACATAACAACTTCAATTGTCAATAACATGTAAATAATGTACTATGATATTTTGACTTTTTAAAAAAATTATTATTTATTATTATTTACTATTTACTATTTATTTATTTATTATTATTTTTATATATTATTTAATTCATTTTGTTTATTATTTATTCATTTATTTTTATTTGTTTATAAATATATTTTATTAATTTATTATTTATATTATTATTTATTATTGTATTTATTTATTATTATTATTATGTATTATTTAATTCATTTTATTTCATTTAGTTTGTTTATTATTTAATTCATTTAATTTATGAATTATTATTATGTATTATTTCATTTTATTTATTTAATTTATTAATTATTATTATGTATTATTTAATTCATTTTTTATTCCTTTTTTAACAATATAATTCATTTAATTTATTATTTATATTATTATTTATTCATTTATTTTAATTAATTTATAAATATATTTTATTCATTTATTATTTATATTATTATTTATTCATTTATTTATTTATTTATTATTATATTTATGTATTATTTAATTCATTTTGCTTATTATTTATTTATTTATTATTATTTTTATGTATTATTTAATTCATTTGGCTTATTATTTATTTATTTATTCTTATTTTTATATATTATTTAATTCATTTTTTTATTATTTATTACTATTTATTCATTTATTTTTATTTGTCTCTAAATATATTTTATTAATTTATTATTTATATTATTATTTATTATTATTTTTATGTATTATTTAATTCATTTTATTTCATTTATTATTTAATTTATTAATTATTATTATGTATTATTTAATTCATTTTGTTTATTATTAATTGTTTTATAAATATAATTGATTTAATTTACTATTTATATTATCATTTATTCATTTATTTTAATTAATTTATAAATATATTTTATTCATTATTTATTATTATATTTATTCATTTATTATTATTATTATTTATGTATTATTTAATTCATTATTTATTATTATATTTATTCATTTATTATTATTATTATTTATGTATTATTTAATTCATTTTGCTCATTATTTATTTATTATTTGTTTATGTATTATTTAATTCATTTTGTTTATTATTCATTATTTTTATTTTATTTATAAATATGCTTTATTTAATTTATTTATTTGTTTAATTAATTTATTAATTTATTATTTATTATTATATATATTTATTATAAACATATTTTATTATTCATTATTTTTTTATTCATTTATTTATATTAATTAAAAATATATTTTATTTAATTTATCATTTATATTATTATTTTATTCATAAATATATTTTATTTTATTTTTACTTTTATTTATTCATTTATTTTTATTAATTTTTAAATATATTTGATTAATTTATTATTTATATTATTATTTTATTCATAAATATATTTTATTTTTATTTCTTCATTTATTTTTATTAATTTATAAATATATTTTATTAATTTATTAATTATATTATTATTTATTAATTTATTTATTATTATTTATGTATTATTTAATTGATTTTATTTATTATTCATTATTTTATTTTTGTGTTATGGTTTATATATTGGTTAGATGTGGTTCAATTATTGGATGACATTTTGGTTAGATTTGGATAGATTTTGTAACCAGACCAAATAGTATCACCAAAAATTGCGGTCATAAAAAAGGTCATTTTGGTTCAATTTGATCCAACTTGGTCTGGTTATATTTTTTGAGACCAATGCAAAATAAACATGATTTGGTCTAAAAAAATCATGGCCAAACCAGAAAAATGAGACCATAACCAATAAACAAACATATACTAACCAACTCACATGTCTCCACTCATCATTTGTCCTCTCTTTTCCGGTTATCATTTTATCCTAGCTTTATAAGACAATTATAAAAATATTTTATCAACTAGCTACTGTCTACCAAGTAAGTATTTCCTACATTCTCTCAAATGAAGTGATCTCTAAACTCACTATCACATATTTTCAACCAACAGACGTTAGCATCGTTGTCATACCTAACAGTACAGCCAATATGTGTTGTTACATAACTAGAGGGATTCAAATTAAACTTGAACCTACATTCTCTGCGGTATATGCCATCTTCAGTCTGCTCAAGTCATGGACACCTCTCAGAAAAATATAGCTGGAAAAATAAAAAAATAAAACACGGGAACATTTATACATTACATTCTTACACAAACAAAAAGAAGACAGTTGCGCAAAACTCGATTGTGTCCAATTGGGAACTTGAAGTAGCACACATTGAAAATCCGAAACAATATCAGTTTACCAACATAGCAACTAAAAAAAAAACTATATATACAAAAACATTATTTTAGAATTGCACTTTTGATGACTATATATCAAGTGCTTGAAAGAGTGTCATTCAAATATTGAAACATCCATAATTCAAACTAATGAAAAAATTGCAGCTAGCTCGAAAAAACGAAGGAAATATTAATTTACTTACTAGCTTTGAAGCAGTCTCCTCAATCTGGCCATATTCACTAATGTCGTTACATAAAGCCAATCGTTTATCTTGTTCAATAGCACTAGAGGGAGATATTCCCAAGAACGTTTGAGCAGTGAAGCGCCAAAAACTCCACCAAACCCAACCCCAAAACCAAACCCCATGCTGATATAAAATCCTCGACTAATAAGCCCATCCTCAACTACTTGAATGATGTTATCTTTGCCACCATTGATAACAGAAAGACCAATGTTTGTTTCATCTCCTAGACAGTTATTCGGGAGTGGAAGTCCGCCAAGTTGAGAATTCCCCTCATATGAAGAGGCATCAAAACTCTGCAATTGGGTGCTAGATGGAATTTTCCCGGTCAATTTATTATTTGATAAATCCAAGAGAGCAAGAAAACTTAAACGAGTAATGCTTGTAGGAATCTCACCCGAAAGCTGGTTTCTAGACAAGTTTAGACATTCCAGCATTTTCAACTCACCAATATCTTCAATAACATGTCTAGTCAAATGATTTCCTGATAGGTTCAAGGAATCTACTCCTCTAAGACTCGAGACCTCTTTCGGAAATTTTCCAACTAAATTATTACCAGAAAGATCAATGCTTCTTAATAGAGCTAGACTATTTTTGAATTCGAAATCCCGCCCTTTCCATTGCCAAAGAGTTAGAACTAGCATGGCAGGGGATAAAATGAAACTGAGATATTACCTGAAAGCTGTTAGTAATGATATTGTGGAACCTCCTATTGATATTGGGGAAAAGGGAAGTGTGGTATGGAATGATAGCTTGGTGGGTTATTTTTTGGACAAGATTTAGCCATTTCTAATAGTGGAAGATATTTGAAATTACCTAGGCGACTAATGAAAATAGCCTGAGGGGGGGGGGGGGGGGGGGGGGGGGGGGGGGTTGAATATGTTTTTCGTCGATTTTATGATCAATTAAAATTATCTAGCGAAAATTCAATTTTAATCAATCACGAAACCTTAATTCTCTAAACAGATTAAATCAAACATTCATGAATATAAGCGCAGAAAATAAATCATGAGAAGACATAGAGATTTTTACTTGGAAAATCTTGAAAAAGCTCAAAGAAAAAATCATGGATACGCTCGGGTATCGATATATTATGAATCAAGAAGTACACAAACTTTATAAAGTTTAAGACTTACAAATCACTCATGATTTGTCTTTCTCCACTCGATGTCTGAAATTCTAGATCTATTCGCGCTCCGCGAAGCTCTCGCCCCGATCTCCATACTCTGATGGCTCCGCTTCTTAACAGATCAAATAACCATGAAGCCTTCTGCTCCGATCTCTGCACTCAGACGGCTCCACTTCTCAACTGATCAAAACAACCACATTGCAATAGGTGGTGTGTAGATTTTTCAAAATCTAGGGCATCTAATTGTGTATAAGATCATTGATGTAGAAGCACAATTGAATAAACCTTAAGAGAGAACTCAAAGATATATGATCACTCAATAATTTTCTCTCCATATCTCTCTCTCTGTAGAAGAATTGCAGAGATCTCACCAAAAAGGCTCTCCCAAAATCTGTAGCAAGCCTTTGGTATTTATAGACAAGGTTGAGAAAAACCCTAAGGTTACCCTTTTTCATAATTTCACACCGAATTGCGTAAAATCCTTTGATTTGATATACAATATGCACATATCACGTGTATCAAGGTGTTAGAGTCGCAGCCACATCAAAAAAACTTAATTGGGGTCAAAAGTGGAATTTCACAACAAGACTTCGCAGTCCCACCTACATGTGGCGCGTAAGCCAAATTTCAGTAGGCGTAGATGGGGCGTAGTTTTAGCACTTTCTAACCACTTTTAGCTACTAGGTCCGTAGGTTGAGCGTAACAAATTTCATGAAAACCACTTTTCTTGGTAATTGCTCCGTTTGAACCCCCTCGACTCCAATAGCATGATTCTTGAAGTTGCGGCTCCGAAAAATGACATTTTGGCCATCCGGAATGCATTTTTCGCTCAAAACTTGCTTCCTTTTCACTACTTTAAGCTTGATTGAATTTGACGAAGCTTGTCCATGCCTTTGCTCAACCACTTTAATTTTCCTAAACCTACCCGACTTCATAATTCACTCAACATGGTTATTGTCTAAAACATGCCAAACATAAACAATAATATAAATGTTCTTACAGTTGCAATACTCTGGGGTACACGTTTTTTGCATTTTTAAAAGTAAATTGTAATGTCTTCTCTTTATTTACTTTTAAAAAGTAAATTGTAATTTGGGGAAAAAAAAGGAAAGCAAAAGTAAAGGTCCACCACGTACCCATCTTCGGCCTCATAAGTCTCATGTGTTTTTCCAAAACAAACGACAAAGAAAACACTAGTCAAAGTCTTGTATGGCCCAAAAGGCAATACTTTCTTCATGTATAATTAGCAGGCTTGCCAAGATTCAGAACATGATGGCGCTCAGTCTTTGGAAGGTTATGCTTAGAAAAGAACAAGTCCGCAATAATTGTCTCCATTCAAACATAATTAAATTTATTTTTATATTAAAAATTATTACGAGTACATCAATTGAATCATTGCTTGTTTCCTATATTTATCAAAATGTTATATTAATTTACTTATTTTTTGCTTGGTCGTAAAAAAAAAAAAAAGGTTTAATGACGCGGTTTTGGGGAAGATGGGGGACAGTTTGGGGCGGTTATGGGGAATAAAACTTTTCATGGTTATGGTTATGGGAATGAGAAAACCGCCTCAAACGGTCCCATGACCATCCCTATTCATGATATTTATTAGTGATTGACTGACCCAGTGAAGAAAATTGGTAGTATTAGCCAAATAATTACTATGGTTCCAAAATGTACTCTAACACAGATTGTCAACTATAAATGATAGATGCTGCACATATTTGAAGAACTCTGTTATCCCAATATAACCGTGTATATTACCAAATTTATGGATGCACAACAGCTGAACCAAAAAAATGATGCTAAACTCTTGAAGATCAACCATTATAAATCGTCTAATGGTTGACCATTTATTGAGCAATGAGACTCCAATCAATCGTCTAATAACTATTTGGTGATTGCAAACCCTTAGATTATTAATAACTCAAAAACAAGTCCCAAGACATGTCACACTTCCATATATGAACATTAATTTACTAATCCAAACAAATCCTTCTTATTTCCTTTATACAATTTCAATTACTAAATTAGCATGCCCGACTTTGGAGAATGCTAGAAACATGAGACGGAAGCCTATCAAATGACCCTTCAGTGCAAGAAGCAACATACTTCAATTCGGTAGCATAGTATTTTTTATTTTGAAAGACAAGCATTTTCTCACACACTTTGCCTTCACTAAGACTCAAATCCTAGACCTCTCATTTGGAAGTAGGGGTTTGGTACCGCTGCGCCTAATGGCCTTTGGTCTGTGGAATAGTGATGATAGAAGTAACATAATTAAGTAACATAATCACTCAAGCCTGAAGTTCAGATTATAAACACTTTCTGGAAAAGGAAAAAAAAAGCCTAAGCTACAGACCAAAGGCATGTGAAACTCGACCTCGTCTTGTTGGGAACTTGAAGTAGCATACATTGAAAATCCAAATCCATATCAATTTACCAACAGAGCAACTATTTATACGGAAAAAAAAATGTTAGTGCACTTTTAATGACTATATTTCAAGTGCTTGAAAGAGTGTCATCAAGTATAAAAACATCCCCCTCATTCAAAAAAATGGAAAAATTGCAGCCAACTCAGAAAAAATCAAAGAAAATACTTACCTACTAGCTTTGAAGTAGCCTCCTCAATCTAGCCATATTGACAACTGTTGTCACATAGAACCAATCTTTTATCTTGTTCGATAACATAAGACAAAAATATTCCCAAGAACAGTTGAGCAGTAAAGTGCCAAAAACTCCACCAAATCCAACCCCAAAAACTAGCCCCATGCTGATAATAAATTCTCGAATTCTAAGCCCATCCTTAGCTCTTTAAACAATGTTATCTTTACCACCATTGATAACAGAAGGAACAACATTTGTTTTATCTCTAGGGCACTTATTCGGGATTGGAAGCCCGCAAAGTTGAGAATTTTCCTCATACGAAGAGGTATCAAAACTCTGCAATTGAGTGCTAGATGAAATTTACCCAGTCAAGTCATTGTTTGATAAATCCAAGAGAGCGAGAAAACTTAAACGAGTAATGTTCATAGGAATCTCACTCGAAAGCTGGTTTCTAGACAAGTCTAAACATTCCAACATTTTCAACTCACCAATTTGTTCAATCACATGTCCAGTCAAATGATTTCATGTTAGGTTCAAGAAACCTAGTCTTAACTCCAGATCTATTCCAGAATTTTTCCAACTAAATCATTGCCAGAAAGATCAATGATTCTTAATAGAGCTGGAATATTTTTGAATTCGAACTTCCGCCCTTTCCATTGTACTATTGCATTATCCTCATATGTAGAGTCAATCAGATAATAAATATACAGACCACTATCATATCGAGAAAGAGTAAAAGTAATCATTCCTTCTGATTTATTTCCCCAGACCAAGGCAGTAAGATTATCGACACATTGAGGTATAGCTCCAGAAATGTTGTTTTGAGAGAGGTCCAAGATTTGGACAGACTTGAGATGGCATATACTCACAGGTATGTGTCCGTGAAACTTATTCAATCGCAAGCTAAGTACAACTAAATTTGTCAGGTGTGTCCCTATCCATGCTGGCATTGTTCCTTCTAATTTATTTTCTCTCAAATCAACAATTTTCAAATTTCCACAGTTCTTCAATGATGAAGGCAATTTGCCACTGAAATTGTTGGCGCGTAGGTGCAACGCCTCAATGAAAAGGAGGGATCCCATAGAGCTAGGAATTTTCCCGAAAAAATTGTTGTTTGCCAAATTAAGAATTTCCAACTCTTCCATGGCCATCCTACAATCAGGAAGCTCCCCCAAGAATCGATTGTATGAGAGGTCAATAGAGCTGAAGAACTTTCTAGTTCCATCACATAAGGAAGAAATTAAGACCGAACACATATTTTTAGAGAGAAGCAGTACTGACATGTTGGGAGGAAATAGTGCTATTGAACCTTTAGTTGATTGGAGCTCAAATCTATTATAGGATACAAATCCGTCTTCAGTGACAAATCAGGCACCATACGTTTGATCTGGTTGTAAGAGAGATTGAGGTAAGACAATCTAGGAGAAAAGTTCCAAAACTCCTTAGGGAGAATACTAGAAATTCCGGAATTAGAGATATCAAGCTCGGAATAGGTGTTTTGAGTTTGAAGCCACTTTGGAAAATGAGGTCCCAATTTGCAAGACCCCAACCTTATGACATCGAGTTGAAAAGGAAGATTCCAATCAGCACTGAAGTCCAAAACAAGCATAATAGATACCTCGGAAAGACAAGTCCAACTACTTCAAATTGTGGAGATTTGAGAAGTGGGATTCCGATATTTTACCTTCTAATGAATTTGCAGATACATCTAACATTTCGAGCATGAAAAGTTGGCTAATACTCTGGGGTAGTGCTCCAGTCAAGTGATTGTTCTCAAGACGCAAAGTCGTCAACGAATTTAATCCGGTGAGATGGGGAAAAGAAGCCAAGATACAATTCCTTCAAGGATGAAAATGAGGTGATACTTTGAGGCAATGAACCACCAAGTTGATTCCAAAGTAAATTCAAAATCTCAAGTGGTCCAGTCAAGTGATTGTTCCCAAGACGCAAAGTCTTTCAATATTTGATAAACTATAATACAAATGATGTTATAATAGATACCTCGGAAATCTCACATGTGCATTTTTATCTGTTTAATTTAGCTACAGAATATGTTTGTTTGTGTATGGTTCTTATTGCTGACAAATTTGTACTATGCCGACAATTGTGTATAATTATGCAGCTCATAAGTTGTGTTCACTTTCTTAGACTTAGAACTAGTACTGTAATTGTGTGCAAGTTCTCAAAATATCATTTTCATCATTGTGCCCGTAGTGGTATAGCAGTTTTTCTAAGGGATTATCTATCGTATGGAATTTTCACAAAAAAACCGAAATTAAAAAAAAAAAAAAATAAAGAATTAAGTACGGGTCAGAATGTTAATGGGGACCATCGAAGAAGGAATTAATGTGCAATTCCCATTGATTGCTTGCTCTTCTTATACCATTTATGAAAATTATCAATATTTCTACATGTTGGTTGCTGCGATTATAACAATATTGCGGATGGAAATGAAACCAGCTCTCGGATCATTCACTACTCCAAGAGCCGGAGACAAAGCTAAAGTGAGGTGCATAGAGAAGGAGAGACAAGGTCTCCTCGAGTTCAGGAGTGGGATCGTGTATGATTATTATGGCATTATAGCTTCTTGGAAGAGCAAGACTGCTGCAAATGGAGAGGAGTCCGATGCAGCAACATCACTGGTCATGTGACGGAGCTCCATCTCCATGCTTTGAAAGTAACTATTAGTCCTTCGACCATCGAATTGCAGCACTTGAAGTATTTGGACCTCAGTTTCAATAGCTTCGATGGCAGCTCCATCCCAGAATCCATTTCTTCCTTCAGCAGTTTAAAATATCTCAATCTTTCATGGAATGATATTCAAGGCACCATTCCTGATCAAATTGGAAATCTTCCCAAATTGCGTTATCTTATTTGGGATTTAATGAACTTTTGAGTGTACAAAGTTTAGAGTGGCTTCCTCATCTTCCTTCACTAAGATACCTTGACTTGAGCAGGATTGATCTTTGCACAGAGTTGCACTTGCAAGGCTGTGGACTCCCCCGTTTCATTTCTCCTTCAACTACATTGTTAAATTCTTCTGCGTCTCTCGGGGTCCTTGATCTCTCTCAGAATTCTTTGACTTCTTCGATATACAGTTAGTTGTTCAACCTCAATACTAGCAGCCTTGTCCTTTCGTCCAACTCCTTACAATGCCACATCCCTGATGCTTTCGAAAACTTGATCTCTCTTCCAATCTACTTCAAGGTGCCATGGGATTGCAAAATCTTTTGGAAACTTGAGTAGTTTGCAAACACTATATCTGAACCTCAACGAATTAAGCAGACCGGTACCAGAGTTCGCTAAGATTTTGTGTGGGGGTCACATTTATTAGTATGAATCGAATTGGCGGTTCATTGCCTAAATCTATCTTGCATCATGGGCATGGTGTCACATTTGTTAGCATATATGGCTTCTCCCATTTCATTGATTTCACCATGCATACTCATTTTTCAGGTCCCATACCACAATTTCTTTCCAATTTCACAGTATTGGATTTATAGAGAAATAAATTCTCTGGTTCAATTTCATTCTTATGTGGGACAATGAATGAGAATCTCAGGTTTATAGACCTTTCAGATAATCAATTTTCCTGGAAAATTCCCACCTGTTGGTAGCTCTTGATTTCCCTCACTCAGATTCAAATTTTGCACTTGCGAAACAATAATCTCACTGGAGAATTGCCTTCATCTTTGCAGAACTGCAAACTTGGTAACTTGGTAACTTATCAGGAAAAATACCATTGTGGATAGTTTGATTCTTCTTAGCCTAAGAGTGAATAAGTTCCATGGGAACATACCTCTAAGTGAATATTTTCAGTTATTTTTCTTATCTTGTTTTGCAATCAAATATTATATATATATATATATATTTTTATTTTAAAAATATTTTACATAATACAAACACAACCTTTAATTGTCTTTATCTTTTAATCTGGGTTTCAAAGTGGAATGTCCATTTTGATAATTAGTCCATCAGAAAACTATTCACCACTGCAGGGCACAATGATGAAAAGGATATATATAGAGAACTTACACACAATTTCATTACTAGTGAGTAGTGACAGGTCCAAGAGAGTGAATACAACATATGAGATCATTTTGGATTGCATTGCATGCCACAACTATTTGTCACACAAATAATTAATACTTGAACACAACTTACTCGAGAACAAGTAACATGGAAAACATCACATATTCCATTCCTACTGGATGCAAATAATACGTTGGAGCAACAACCGCGGACATAATCCGAGTTTTACCTGATCCTTGTAGGGCTCGCTTTGCACAGGTCCTTGAACTTGTCGGGATGAAAACCCATGACACCCACATTATTGGAAAAATAAAAAATAAAACACGGGGAACATTTATACATTACATTCTTACACAAACAAAAAGAAGACATTTGTGCAAAACTCAACCGTGTCCGATTGGGAACTTGAAGTAGCACACACTGAAAATCCGAAACAATATTAGTTTACCAACAGAGCAACTAAAAAAAACTATATATACAAAAACATTATTTTAGTATTGCACTTTTGATGACTATATATTTAGTGCTTGAAAGAGTGTCATTCAAATATTGGAACATCCATCGTTCAAACTAATGGAAAAATTGCAGCTAACTCGAAAAAACAAAGGAAATATTTACCTGCTAGCTTTGAAGTAGCCTCCTCAATCTGGCCATATTCACTGTTGTCGTCACATAGAGCCAATCGTTTATCTTGTTCAATAGCACTAGAGGGAAATATTCCCAAGAACGTTTGAGCAGTGAAGAGCCAAAAACTCCACCAAATCCAACCCCAAAAACCAAGCCCCATGCTGATATAAAATCCTCGACTGATCAGCCCATCCTCAGATGCTTGAATGATGTTATCTTTGCTACCATTGGTAACTGAAGGACCAATGTTTGTTTCATCTCCTAGACAGTTATTCGGGAGTGGAAGTCCGCAAAGTTAAGAATTCCCCTCATATGAAGAGGCATCCAAACTCTGCAATTGGGTGTTAGATGGAATTTTCCCGGTCAATTTATTGTTTGATAAATCCAAGAGATCAAGAAAACTTAAACGAGTAATGCTTGTAGGAATCTCACCCGAAGGCTGGTTTCTAGATAAGTCCAGACATTCCAACATTTTCAACTCACCAATATCTTCAATAACATGTCCAGTCAAATGATTTCCTGATAGGTTCAAGGAATATAGTCCTCTAAGACTCAAGACCTCTTCCGGAATTTTTCCAACTAATTTGTTGTCAGAAAGATCAATGCTTGTTAATAGAGTTAGACTCCTTTTGAATTCGAACTCCCGCCCTTTCCATCGCACTATTGCATTATTTTCATAGACACTCCTATCACTAAAACCATAACTAGTAATCATTGAGGTATTTCCCCAAACCATGGCAGTAAAGTTATCAACACATTGAGGTATAATTCCAGAAATGTTGTTTTGAGAGAGGTCCAATATTTGGATAGAGTTGAGATGGCATATACTCACAGGTATGTCTCCGTGAAAGTAATTTGATCACAGACTAAGAACAACTAAACCTTTCAGGTGTGTCCCTAGCCATGCTGGCATTGTTCCTTCTAATTTATTTTCTCCCAAATCGAATATAATCAAGCTTCCACAGTTCTTCAACGATGAAGGCAATTCACCACTGAAATTGTTGGCGCGTAGGTGCAACGTCTCAATTTGGTGGAGGGTGCCCATTGAGATAGGAATATTCCCAGAAAAATTGTTGTTTGCCAAATCAAGAATGACCAACGCTTCCATGAACATCCAACAATCAGGAAGCTCCCCGGAGAATTGATTGTATGACAGGTCAATAGAGTTGAGGAACTTGCTAGTTCTATCACATAAGGAAGAAATTGAGCCCGAAAACATATTTTTTGAGAGATCCAGCATTGTCATGTTAGGAGGAAATAACGGTATTGAACCCTCGAAACGGTTGGAGCTCAAATCTATTTCCCGACAAAAGAACTGTCTTCAATGACAAATCAGGCACCATACCTTTGATCTGGTTGTAAGAGAGATTGAGGTAAGACAGTCTAGGAGATAAGTTCCAAAACCCCTTCGGGACAATACCAGAAATTCTGGAATTTGAGATATCAAGCTCCGAATAATTGTTTTGAGTTTAAAGCCAGTTTGGAAAATGAGGTCCCAATGAGCAAGACCGCAAGTTTATGACATCAAGTTGAAAAGGAGGATTCCAATCAGCATTGAAGTCCAAAGCCAACGAGTTATGAGATAAGTCCAACCGCTTCAAATTGTGGACATTTGAGAAGTGAGATTCGGAGATTATACCTTCTAATGAATTCTCAAAGACATCTAAGATTTCGAGCATGAAAAGTTGGCCGATACTCTCGAGGAGTGGTCCGGTCAAGTGATTGCCCTGAAGATCCAACTCTGTCAATGAAGAGAATCCGGTAAGATCAGGTAAAGAACCATTCAATTGATTCCAACCTTAATTCAAAATCTCAAGTGAGTTGGCTGCAGCCCCAGACATTGAAATCTGGCCACTCAAGTAGTTTTCAGACACATCTAATGATTTTAAGCTACTTAAGTTTGCAAAGGATTTCGGAAGTCCACCTTCAAATAGATTGTGAGACAGATAAAGATGGGCAAACGAATTCATGTTTCCGAAAGCATCAGGGATAGGACCTTGTAACTCATTTTCAGAAAGGTCTACATAAGCAAGGCTGGTAGTGAATATATTTTTTTCTTTTAAAAATATTTTACATAATACAAACACAACCTTTAATTGTCTTTATCTTTTAATCTGGGTTTCAAAGTGGAATATCCATTATGATAATTAGTCCATCAGAAAACGATTCACCACTGCAGGGCACAATGATGAAAATGATATAAATAGAGAACTTACACACAATTTCATTACTAGTGACAGGTCCAAGAGAGTGAATACAACATATGAGATAATTTTGGATTGCATTGCATGCCACAGCTATTTGTCACACAAATAATTAATACTTGAACACAACTTACTCGTGAACAAGTAACATGGAAAACATCACATATTCCATTCCTATTGGATGAAAATAATACGTTGGAGCAACGACTGCAGACATAATTCGAGTTTTACAAGATCCTTGTAGGGCTCGCCTTGTCGGGATGAAAACCCACGACACCCACATTATTGGAAAAATAAAAAATAAAACACGAGGAACATTTATACATTACATTCTTACACAAACAGAAAGAAGACAGTTGTGCAAAGCTCGACCGTGTCCAATTGGGAACTTGAAGTAGCACACATTGAAACTCCGAAACAATATCAGTTTACCAATAGAGCAGCTAAAAAAAACTATATATACAAAAACATTATTTTAGTATTGCACTTTTGATGACTATATATTAAGTGTTTGAGAGAGTGTCATTCAAATATTGAAACATCCATCATTCAAACTAATGGAAAAATTGCAGCTAACTCGAAAAAACAAAGGAAATATTTACCTACTCGCTTTGAAGAAGCCTCCTCAATCTGGCCATATTCACTGATGTCATCACATAGAGTCAATCGTTTATCTTGTTCAATAGCACTAGAGGGAAATATTCCCAAGAACGTTTGAGCAGTGAACCGCCAAAAACTCTACCAAATCCAACCCCAAAACCAAGCCCTATGCTGATATAAAATCCTCTATTGATATGCCCATCCTCAACTGCTTGAATGATGTTATCTTTGCCACCATTGATAACAGAAGGACCAATGTTTGTTTCATCTCCTGGACAGTTATTCGGGAGTAGGAGTCCGCAAAGTAGAGAATTCCCCTCATATGAAGAGGCATCAAAACTCTGCAATTGGGTGCTAGATGAAATTTTCCCCATCAATTTATTGTATGAAAAATCCAAGAGAGCAAGAAAACTTAAACAAGTAATGCTTGTAGGAATCTCACCTGAAAGCTGGTTTATAGACAAGTCTAGACATTCCAACATTTTCAACTCACCAATATCTTCAATAACATGTCCAGTCAAATGATTTCCTGATAGGTTCAAGGAATCTAGTCCTCTAAGACTCGAGACCTCTTCCGGAATATTTCCAACTAAATTATTGCCTAAAAGATCAATGTTTCTTAATAGAGCTAGACAATTTTTGAATTTGAACTCCCCCCCTTTCCATTGTACTATTGCATTACCCTCATAGTAAAAGTCACTCAAAATACCACAAAAAATTGTACCATCATAGTGCCAATAAGAAAAAGTAATCATTCCTTCTGATTTAATTCCCCAAGCCAAGGCAATGAAATTATTGACACATTGAGGTATAGCTCCAGAAATGTTATTTTGAGAGAGATCCAAGATTTGGATAAAGTTAAGATGGCATATACTCACAGGTATGTCTCCGTGGAACATATTCCATCGCAGAGTAAGTACTACTAAATTTGTCAAGTGTGTCCCTATCCATGCTGGCATTGTACCTTTTAACTTATTTTCTCCCAAATCAATAATTATCAAGCTTCCACAGTTCTTCAATGATGAAGGCAATTCGCCACTGAAATTGTTCGCACGTAGGTGCAACATCTCAATGTAACGGAGGGAGCCCATAGAGCTAGGAATTTTTCAAGAGAAATTGTTGTTTGCCAAATTAAGAATTCGCAATTCTTTCATGAACATCCAACAATCAGAAAGCTCCCCAGAGAATTGATTGTATGACAGGTCAATAGATTTGAGGAACTTGCTAGTTCTATCACATAAGGAAGAAATTGAGCCCGAACACATATTTTTAAAGAGATACAATACTGACATGTTGGGAGGAAATAGTGCAAGTGAACCCTCGAAATGATTGGAGCTCAAATCTATTACCGGATAAAAAATTGTCTTCAATGACAAATCAAGCACTATACCTTTGATCTGGTTGGAAGAGAGGTTGAGGTAAGATAGTCTAGGAGATAAGTTCCAAAACCCCTTCTGGACAATACCAGAAATTCCGGAATTTGAGATATCAAGCTTGGAATAATTGTTTTGAGTTTGAAGCCAGTTTGGAAAATGAGGTCCCAATGAGCAAGACCGCAAGTTTCCAATAATCTTAAACTTCACAAGTGGCGAAGCAACACTATAAAATTGACAATGACCAAAGGGGAGTAATATATAAGCATATATCTGTATCTATACTATTGTTAAAAGTTCAAAGAGTTTCCAACCCTATTTTTAATTTAAAATTATATTTTTAACTCTAAAATCCTAATTACAATAAAAGACTAGCAATCCCTAATAAGATCCTAATTGTAATAAAAGATTAGCAATTCCCAATAAGATCCTAATTATAATAAAAGACTGGCAATACCTAATAACTGCATAAAATTGGAAACTAGGAATCTAATTCTCGATCTAATTGTAATAGATAAGATTCTAATTACAACATGATTCAACAATTATTTATTATCTTATTTTTTAATTTAAAATTATATTTTTAACTACAAAAATTAAAATCTATATCTATATCTATATCTACACTACTATTAAAAGTTCAAAGAGTTTCCAACCCTATTTTTAATTTAAAATTATATGTTTAACTATAAAATCCTAATTCTAATAAAATACTAGCAATCCCTAATAAGATCCTAATTGTAATAAAAGACTAGCAATTCCCAATAAGATCCTAATTGTAATAAAAGACTAACAATTCCCAATAAGATCCTAATTATAATAAAAGATTAGCAATACCTAATAAATGCATAAAATTGGAAACTAGGAATCTAATTCTCGATCTAATTGTAATAAATAAGATTCTAATTATAACAAGATTCAACAATTATTTATTATCCTATTTTTTAATTTAAAATTATATTTTTAACTACAAAAATTAAAATCCCAATCTTCTATATCTATATACTACTATTAAAAGTGTGAATAAGTTTTATATTTTGAATTGAATTTTATTGTATTAATTCTATCACCAAAATTAAATTGAAGTTTATTGTATTAAATATATATATTTATATATATATATATATATATATATATTACAAATCTGTATGTGATAGAATACTTAAATTCTAAATTATTTTTTATATTTTATTTCGTTCACATACTATGGTTTAATAATAATATTCTCAAAATACAATTCTAATTAGAAATGTACTATAATAGAGAGTCTTATAAAAATAATAATCAATCTAATATACAATTGTATCTAACAATCCTAATCCTAAGTGGAGTATACTACTCAATCCCATCTACCATTGTATTTAATAATCATATCCTAGATGGACAATCCTAACCCTATATATAATACTACACCCCTCTCTCTTTTTAATACACTACGGTTCATAAGCCTCTCCCTCTGCCCCTATGGTAATCCTTCTACTATATTTTACTTTTATTTATGTTGTATTTATTGTAATTATGTTGTTTTATTGTATTTTGTATCTCTTCTATTATATTTTAATTTTATCTATGTTGTATTTATCATAATTATGTTGTGCATTGATTGTATATATACTGTTTCATTATTTATTTATTTTACTCTGTTTCAGGGCAATTATACCAGGTAGGTTGATATTTTTTTTTCTACTTTTCTATTATTACCTTCGATATATATATCTTGATAGGTATTGTGGTTTGATAAAGCTTATTCATTTATATTTTGATTTTTTAATGCATGAATTTATATGAATTTCTTCACAATACTATTTCAATAAAGTTTTATTAACCATTCTTTTTAAGGTACCATTTTATTTAATATTTATAATTGGAGTATTTGTGATATGTTTAATTTTATTTTATGATTGTACAAAAAAAAAATTAATAGTATATTTTCTGAATTTTATGTAGACTTTAAATCGCGTGCAAAACACGCAGTTTTACTAGTATATATATATATGGACAAATGTCGCTAAAAACCCCTATAATTTTAAAAGTATGCGGAAATTCGAATCTGTCTGACAGTCTCTCTATCTCACACACATTACATACTCTAGTCACTATCTGAATAAGTTATTCAAATAAAGATCATCTCTCTCACAATCTCTCTCTCTCACACACACATTACATATCTGTATGTTTCAATTTTCTTTAGACAATTTCATTGCAGTTTCCGAATTCCCATTAGCATTCTGGCCCGTAACTTATTCTCTAATGTTTTTATTTTTCTACTTGGTTTCAAGTGAAGTAGCCATAATGAATATAGAACTGCTATATACACAATGATGAAAATGATATATGGAGAACTTGCACTCAATTGCATTAATTGTGACATAGTCCCCGAGACTGTATACAATACTCATTTCGAATTGCCTTCCATGCCACACCCATTCTCATACAAATTGTACTATAACACAACTAAATCGAGAACAAGGCGAACATCTTGTATTCAATTTCTACTGGTGCAAACAATTGGTTGAATTCACGACTACAGGCATGGTCCAAACAATCAGCGTGGGAAGTCGCTTTGCACGGATCCCGTGGGGTAATCTGTGTGAAATCTCCGCACACCCCAATTATTTAAAGAAAAGAAAAAAAACCTTGGGAACATTTATACATTTAAATACTCACCGAAGAAAAAAGAAGACAGTTGCAGCTAGATGGTATGCGAAACTCGGCCTTGTCTAGTTGGGAACTTGAAGTAGCGCATACTGAAAATCAAAAACCATATCAATTTACCAAGAGAACAGCTATTTATACACAAAAATTTGTTAGCGTTGCACTTTTGATGACTATATTTCAAGTGCTTGAAAGAGTGTCATTTGAATATTGAAACATACATCATTCAAATTAACAGAAAAATTGCACCTAACTAAAAAAACCAAAGAAAATATTTACCTACTAGCTTTGAAGCATCCTCCTCAGTCTGGCCATATTCACTGCTGTTGTCACATAGAGCCAATCATTTATTTTGTTCGATAACATAAGACATAAATATTGCCAAGAATGGTTGAGTAGTAAAGTGCCGAAAACTCCACCAAATCCAATCCCAAAACCTAGCCCCATGCTGATAATAAATTCCCGACTTATAAGCCCCTCCTCAGCTCCATTGATAAAAGAAGGAACAACATTTGTTTCATCTCCAGGGCACTTATTCAGGAGTGGAAGCCCGCAAAGTTGAGAATTTCCCTCATACGAAGAGGCATCAAAACTCTGCAATTGATTGCTAGATGGAATTTTTCCAGTCAAGTCATTGTTTGATAAATCCAATAGAGCGAGAAAACTTAAACGAGTAATGCCCATAGGAATCTCACCCGAAAGCTGGTTTCTAGACAAGTCTAAACATTCCATCATTTTCAACTCACCAATATGTTCAATCACATGTCCAGTCAAATGATTTCCTGATAGGTTTAAGGAACCTAGTCCTGTAAGACTCGAGATCTCTTCCGGAATTTTTCCAACTAAATTATTGCCAGAAAGATCAATGAATCTTAACAGAGCTAAACTGTTTTTGAATTCGACCACCCGCCCTTTCCATCGGACTATTCCATTATCCTCATATTCAGAGCCACTCTGATAATAATAATTTGTGCCATCATAGTGCAAATAAGAAAAAGTAATCCTTCCTTCTGATTTATTTCCCCAAACCAAGGCAGTGAAATTATTGACACATTGAGGTATAGCTCCAGAAATGTTATTTTGAGAGAGGTCCAAGATTTGGATGGAGTTGAGATAGCATATACTCACAGGTATGTCTCCATGGAACTTATTCGATTGCAAACCAAGTACAACTAAATTTGTCAGGTGTGTCCCTATCCATGCTGGCATTGTACCTTCTAATTTATTTCCTCCCAAATCAACAATTTCCAAATATCCACAGTTCTTCAATGATGGAGGCAATTTGCCACTCAAATTGTTGGCGCGTAGGTGCAACGTCTCAAGTTGAGCAAGGGAGCCCATAGAGCTAGGAATTTTTCCGGAAAAATTGTTGTTTGCCAAATTAAGAATTTGCAATTCTTTCATGAACATCCAACAATCAGGAAGCTCCCCAGAGAATTGATTGTATGACGGTCAATAGAGTTGAGGATCTTGCTAGTTCTATCACATAAGGAAGAAATTGAGCCCGAAAACATATTTTGAGAGAGATGCAGTACTGACATGTTGGGAGGAAATAGTGCAAGTGAACCCTCGAAATGATTGGAGCTCAAATCTATTATCGGATAAACAAATGTCTTCAAAGACAAATCAGGCACCGTACCTTTGATCTGGTTGTAAGAGAGATTGAGGTAAGACAGTCTAGGAGATAAGTTCCAAAACCCCTTCGGGACAATACTAGAAATTCCGGAATTTGAGATATCAAGCTCGGAATAATTGTTTTGAGTTTGAAGCCAGTTTGGAAAATGAGGTCCCAATGAGCAAGACCGCAAGTTTATAACATCAAGTTGAAAAGGAGGATTCCAATCACCCTTGATGTCCAAAGCCAGCGAGTTATCAGACAAGTCCAACCGCTGCAAATTGTGGAGATTTGAGAGGTGGGATTTGGGGAGTGGTCCGGTCATGTTGTTGCAAGACACATCTAATGATTTTAAGCTACTTAAGTTTGCAAAGGATTTCGGAAGTCCACCTTCAATATGATTGAAACTGAGATCAAGATGGGCAAGCAAATTCAAGTTTCCGAAAGCATCAGGGATAGGACCTTGTAACTCATTATAAGAAAGGTCTACATAAACAAGGCTGGTAGTGAAGTTGAACTGTATCCAACTGAATATTGATGAATTCAGAGAATTGTGAGAAAGATGAAGGACAGAGAGAGACGTAGATGAATTAATCAATGGAAAGGAAGGAGAAACAACGATGAGATCACAATAACTTAAATGCAGTTCAGTTAGAAGAGGCAGCTTATTGACTGCTTCCATCCAATCCCCCCCTACTTTGCTAAGATTAACAAAGCTCATATCAAAGTATCTCAATGATGAAAGATCATTAAGCCACTGAAAACTTTCCACATCCAGCAAATAATTTCCGCCCAAATCAAGAGTGCGCAATTGTGAAAGATTTCCCAAATGATTTGGAATTGTACCGTTAAAATAATTTCCGCCCAAATGAAGAGTGCGCAATTGTGAAAGATTTCCCAACTGATTTGGAATTGTACCGTTCAAATAATTTCCGAACAAATAAAGAGTGCGCAATTGTGAAAGATTTCCCAACTGATTTGGAATTGTACCGCTAAAATGATTGTAGTGCAAATCAAGAGTGCGCAATTGTGAAAGATTTCCCAACTGATTTGGAATTGTACCTATAAACACAAGTAGATGAAACAATTATTATAAGCGAGGTCCAAAGATATATAACATTGCATACAAAAATGATAAATAAGAAATCAAGGACGAGGAGGTACTGTAACCCTAGTGAATGCAATTTTTATAAAAGATTTCCTATAAGAAATTACCGAGGACCCAATGAATTGTGGGATGCGACTCCCCTCATCATTATTGTAACCGAGGTCCAAATATAACATTGCATACAAAACTGATAAAGAGTCATTTTTCCTATAAGTAATTAGAATGTGCAATTTTTCCTATTAGTAATTAGAATAAAATTAAGTAATTAGAATGTTTATTGATTGTTTCAAACACTCAGACTTAAAAAACAAATAATAATAATAAATAAATACATGGACTTAATAATTATTTATTGATTGTTTCATGCACTCAGACTCTCAGAGTCAAGGTTCTGAATTTTAAAAAAATTAAATTAAATTAAATTGTCTAAAGGGGTAATTAGTACATCAAAAGAATACTGTTAAGTTTATTTAAGTTCAAAACCACTTTTACCCTCCCTGTCGTCAAAATTTATGCACAAAAAGCAAGCATGTGTAGGCAAAAAAAATAGTTTGAGAACAATGAAATTGATTGTTGAAACCCAAATTGGTTAAATTACTTGAATGCTAGTTTTGTTGATACCTATAGCAATGGAACTCATCAATTGCTACTGTAACTATCCAAATTAGTTCTCATATAACATTGCGTACAAAAATGATAATTAAGAAATCAAGGATGAGGAGGTCTGTAACCCTACAAGTGACTGTTTATTACAAAATTTATTACTGTATGTCATAAAATTAGTAAATAGATAAAGGCTACAGCACAGACGAGGTCCAAATATAAAATTAAGTAATTAGAATGTGCAATTTTTCCTATAAGTAATTAGAATAAAATTAAGTAATTAGAATGTATAATTTTTCCTATAAGAAATTACTGAGGAACCAATGAATGTGTTTTAGGGTGAAATATTTGTTCAATTATGATTTAGTTCCTTTTTGTTTGAGTAGAAAATTTTGTTGTGGCAAGTAATTGGGCTTGAGTCGAAATAGTAAAGATAATTGAAGTATTATTTCTCATTTTTGCAATTCTAGCGATGAAGGACTAATGATCTTACCACTCAAATAAAGATAATTATTCTCCAAAGGGTCCCAGGATCCATGAAGTTCGAGGACTACGACATGACCAGTCCGGTTGCTGCATCGAACTCCTCTCCATTTGCAGCAGTCTTTCATCTCCTCTGTTGTGTTCCCCCAAGAAGAGAGAAATTCATAATGATCAATGACCCCATATTTAAACTCGAGGAGAGCTCGTCTCTCGCGGTCTATGCACCTCACTTGAGCAGCTTCTTCTTCAGCTCTTGAAGTAGTGAATGATCCAACACCTGCTTTCATGTTTGTGAACAAAATTATTGAAAGCAGAACAACCATGTAGAAATGTTTATACAACAACATCTCTCCCATTGGTATAAAATTTTGTTTGCAAATAGAATCTCTTAAAGATAGATTAGAGAATCACACAGAAAGATAATGAGAGAGAGAGACTATTTATAGGCAACCAACAAAGATTCTCAAAAGTGCTCACGTGAATCATCAGGAGGACAAATGTTCAAGCTTTGTTATTTCCACTATCCCAACATTGGACCCCACACTCATATCAATATATTATATGTATAACAGCGATCATTATTTTCAGAAAATGTTAGTGTAACAATCACAATTAATTTGTCATTACTAACCACCCTTAGATTGATTGATGTTCACCCAAATTTCAGAGCAAATGAATATGAATTTGAATAATGATACAAAATTCAATTAATATGGTTTACAATATCATTTGACTACAATATGATCAATTTTATGATACTGTTCTGCTCTCAGTCTTCGGTTATTTATGATCGATTGATTTGAATGGCAGGGTCATCACTATTTAAAAATTGTTTACCTTGTAACCTTGATTAATGATCTGATCGTCTGCTACTAGACCAATATGCTTCTCATCTGTTGTATTATTCATATGCATCAATTAGTCATTCAACAATACTTTAATAGAATTTCACAAATGTTAACAAAAAATGAATGAAAATTGTAACCATAAAAATATAGTTCCACTTCATCTAAAGAAAACTTATTTGCAGTGCAAACCCCATTTATGGTCTCCAATGTCTCATATTGTCCGAAAAGAAATCACAAGTCAAGGTATTCCACAATCAAAGCCAACTACTTAGTCAAATATTTTAATGCAATAGTTGGAATACTCTGAACTTGAAATATGGGGTGCTCGTTTTTTGCATTTTAAAAAGTAAATTGTAATGTCTTCTCTTTATATATTTTTATTGTTGATTTCTTACTCTGTTTGTTTTAGAACGATGAAATTGATTGTTGAAACCCAAATTGGTTAAATTACTTGAATGCTAGTGTAAGTGTCAAATTTCACTCACATCAAAAAGATCTCCCATTCAAGCTCAAAATGGCCATATTTATACATTTGTGTTGGTGGATCATGGCCTAAGTTCATGGGGTCATGACCCACTCTCTTAATAACTACCCACTCTTCTTATGTAGTGGGTTGTTACTCCCTTTTTAAGGGAATGGCTGAATGTTGATGGTCCCACTTATATTTGGTGGGCTCAAATACATGGGCTGCTCACTATCTACATTTTACATGGGCTCAACACACTTGGGCCTAATTAAATGGACCTGGGCCTATAATTTTCACTATTTACACTAGCCCCATTTGGGTCGGGCATACGGTTCGTGGGCTCGGCCCGAATTTAATTGAAGTGATTGATGCCAGCCGCTTTTGATGACGTCAGTGTCATTATTATGGAGAGACGTGTGGTTTCAAAGTTCATAATGGCAGCCGCCGGTTTGCTGTATTCGAGGCATAGGGAATGGACGCACCTCTTCAGCCTTAATGGTGTCTGTTGGTATGCCGTGTGTATATAAACCCTTGTGTGGTCTCATTTTCATTATTTATCACTTTTAAATCTTGTAAGCAATCTTTAGCAGTGTTCAAGCTTTGACCGCCGATTGTACTTTGGTTACCGGAGGCTCTTCTTTCTTCTCGCCGGTTATCTGTGTAAGTTGTCATTCTCATCATGTCTGATAGTAGCGCCACAAGATCTACCGAGGAGATGACCCATCAAGAATATGGGGGATCTGAGGTTCCCAGCCCCCCTTCTGCAAATCCATCTTCTTCATCCCCTCTTCCTTCTTTGCCCATACCAAGTCGTCCGGACCTATCTGGCTTGGGAGCAACTGTTCCGGAGATAAACAACCAGGCAGATATTGCTGATACTGTTCTGATTGGGACTCCTGTAATATCCGACCCGGTTGGGACCGATGCTCCTGGAGGTGCTCCCGTTGGATCCTCCACTGAACCAGCCCCTTTCTTGGCAGACCCACTTGAAGCTCACAAAAGGAAATCTGTGAACCTTAAAAGTCTGAGGAGGGACTGTAGGATCCCAAAAGAGGTGATCTTGACGGAGTACGATCCTTCTTTTGACTTCAGATTGGGCGACGGAGTGGGTCCGGACGAGGTGTTGTTGTCGGCCCTTCAGATAAAGATGCTCCGATTTCCTCTTCATCCTCTTTTTCATTTTATCTTCTTCACCCTAGGAATAGCCCCTCTGCAAGTCAATCCAAACTTCTTCAGGATAATTTCCATGTTAATCCTGATCAACAGAAAGAAAAAACTTTCCTTGGGTCTGGCAGATCTTCTGCTTAGCTACAAGATTGTAGGTCTGAAAGATTGTGAGGGGAGGTACAACTTCTACCCATTCAAGGGTCGGGCGATCTGCCAGGGGACTGAGAAAACAGAGAAATACTGGAAGGAGAAGATGGTTTTGGTAAAGGGGGCTTGGTTTTACCCCTATTCTAGGAGATGGCCGATCCCCTGTGTTTTCAAGCATCTAGCCCTTCTTCCTTTTTCATTTATCCATAAGGAATCCTGCCTCTGTTCCGGATGCGACCAGCTCAGGGCGGATTTTGTTTATAAGTCTTTAGGTTATAGGGATACAGATATAGTGGCTCAGGATGTAGAAGCCCGTATTTATTTATTAAAGTCTAAGGTCTGGTCGGACCGTATGTCATGCGCTGACCTGCTTACTCCTGCCAATTTGCAGGGTATATCCAGGTTAGGAGCCAAGTACAAGATCATTATGGATCCGATCAGACCAGTGATTGAGGATGATGATGATGACATCGAGGAGATGGCTGCTCCTTCGGCTGATCAAGGGCAAATGCCTCTGGAATCTAATCCTCAGGCTGCGAATGTCAACCCGGCGGGCGATGCTTCTGGGTCTGCACTTGTGCAGACCACCATCCCTGCACTACTTCAACCTTCTTCCGCCCGAACCAGACCGGTGGGGGAAGAAAGGCCTAGTAAGAAGAGGAAGCATAAGGGTAAGGAGAAGAGTTCTGCTTCTTCTGACCAATCAACCTCCAGCCTTACTTCTATGTCTGCCATGATAACACGGGCGCAGGCACTCTGGACGTCGGAGGAGCTCGAGGCACAGAGGCATGCTGAACCTGACCGCCTTGTGCGTAAAACTCCGGGGTTGTTATTGGGGTATGTATTTGCCTGATTCCGTGTCTTATTCCTACGTTTGTATACATTACTGACCCATTTTGCCTTGCATTTTTCTTCTTAGGCTCTCTTCAGTGTTAATGCGTTATGCCTCGCCCATGAGGAGGGTCTGAAGGAGCTTGAACGCCTGAGAGCTGATCTAGCTGAGAAGGACGATCAGGAGAAGGAGCTAAAAGCTCAGCTAGGAGACCTCCCATCCAGGGTTGCTCAATTGGAAGAGGAGCGAGCTCAAGCAAAAGAGCAAAATGCCAAGCTGTCCAGTGAGAAGGAGAAGCTGGCATCCGACCATGAGGCTCTTCAGCACCAATTCGGCATCTCTCAGTCAGCCCTGGAGATGTGTAAGAAAGGAGGGCTTGACATGTATCAGCACTATTCACAGATGAATAGAATTGTAGCTGGTGAATTCTTGAGGAAGGGCTTTGTTGCCGGAGAGAAGGATCCAGCAAGGAGGAAAATCAAAGACCCTGATGCCATGGATAAGGCGTTAGGGGTGCAGAGGCCATATTCCAGCCCCGAGCCTAGTCATGCTCAGAATCTCTTCACAGAATTCCTTAAGGGATATCTCCCTGCTGACCCTCTCAACCCCTCCATAGAATTCTTCCCTCCGACCACACATGTGGATTCCTTAGGAAAGGATTTTAGTGGCTCTGGCCATGCTTAGGTTACTCCATATTCCTTTTGTAGTGTTGTATTTTGTAACAGGCCTTTCAGGCAGTTTTGTAATACCGAACAACAATTTTTGCTTATTTAATGGAATATGCACTTTTATATGGTACGAATCAGGGTTTTTTTTTTTTTTTTTTTTTTTTTTTTTTTTTTTTTTTGAGTCAGGCATATAAGCCTCTGTCATCTCATTTCTTTTGAGTCATTATTGACTTTTTCCTCGAAAAGAGTGAGTCAGGCTTGTGAGCATCTGTCATCTCATTACTTAGGAATTGTTATTTAGACTTATTCCTCTGAAAGAGTGAGTCAGGCTTGTAAGCTTCTGTCATCTCATTACTTAGGAAAATTTCTTAATTCCTCTGGGAGTGAATCAGGCTTATCAGCCTCTGTCATTTCACCACTTAGGAAAATTTCTTAATTCCTCTGAAAGAGTGATTCAGGCTTGTGAGCCTCTGTCATCTCATTACTTAGGAAAATTTCTTAATTCCTCTGGGAGTGAATCAGGCTTATCAGCCTCTGTCATTTCACCACTTAGGAAAATTTCTTAATTCCTCTGAAAGAGTGATTCAGGCTTGTGAGCCTGGGAGTGAATCAGGCTTATCAGCCTCTGTCATTTCACCACTTAGGAAAATTTCTTAATTCCTCTGAAAGAGTGATTCAGGCTTATCAGCCTCTGTCATTTCACCGCTTTAGGAAATATTGTAATTTCAAGCTATTTGTTTGCAAGAAGGATGACCATCTTTTATTATAACCGAGAAATTACAAAGATTAGAACACCTGACTGAATCAGGATAACAAACATGGAAATTTTAAAGCTATCTATAAAGCTAGGCTCAGACGCCTCTGTTTAATTATTCTAAAAATGAAATAAATATCAAGGATAGTACCTCTTTAGTCGTGAGGCATTCTGTGAATTGGGTACCATATTACCGTCATTATTCATGAGGCGGTAAGCCCCTCGTCCAATGACCTCTGTGACTGTGTATGGTCCTTCCCAATTTTCCCTGAGCTTTCCGATTAGCCCGATTTTCTTTCGCAATACCATATCGCCCACCTGGAATTCTCGTCTTTTGACTTTTTTGTTGAAGGTGTTCCTGACCCTCTGGTGGTAGGCTGCTAGCCTGATGGCAGCTTGTTCTTTTTTTTCTTCGATCAGATCGAGTCCATCAACCAGCTGTTGGTCGTTCAATTCTTCCTGATACAGCTCTGTTCTGGCTGTTGGCACTATCTGCTCCGTTGGAATGACTGCTTCTGTCCCATACGCCATTGAGAATGGTGTTTCTCCTGTAGGGATTCTTGATGTTGTTCTGTAAGACCATAATACCTCTGGAAGCTTGTCTGGCCACACTCCCTTGTGCTCTTCTAGCTTCTTCTTCAGGGTATTCAGTATGGTTCTGTTGGATCTTTCAGCCTGGCCGTTTCCTTGAGGGTATGCGACCGATGAGGTTTTCAACTGGATCCCATGTTCATTACAGAATTGTCTGGTCCACTGATTATCCAGATTTAATCCATTGTCGATCACTATCACCCTCGGCACTCCGAACCTACAGATGATATTGTTCCATATGAATTTGATTACGTGCCTGTGAGTGATGGTGGAGTAAGATTCTGCCTCGATCCACTTTGTTAAATAATCAGTTGCTATCAGTGCTTGATTTACTGATCTGAGAGCCATGGGAAGTGGTCCAACTGCATCAATCCCCCATTGCGCAAATGGGTGTGGGTTGAATATGGGGTTAAGTAGTTCTGGTGGCGGATGGATGAAGTCTCCATGGAACTGGAACTTCTTGCATCTTCTGACAAAGGCTTCAGTATCATGGGAAAGATAAGGCCAAAAATATCCTTGGCTTAGTACCTTATGGGCCAAAGCTCGTCCCCCTGAGTGATTTCCGCATGAGCCTTCATGGATTTCCTTCATTACAGCCGATGCCTTCGAAGGTGTGAGGCATCGAAGGTAGGGTCCACCAAAAGATCTTCTATATAACTGGCCATGTAGTAAGGCATATCGAGCCGACTTTATGCGAATTTTCCGAGCCTCTGCTTTGTCATCAGGAAGTGTACCATTTCTGAGGTATTCTGCTATGGGGTCCATCCAGCTCGGCTCCCAAGGTATTGCGCACACCACATCTGTCTGATGGATGCTTGGGACATCAAGATAGTCGATCGGTGCGATTCTGGTCAGGTCTTGATCATTGACTGAAGCCATGTTGGCCAATCGATCCGCATTTTCATTTTCCTCCCTTGGGATCTGACTGAGGGAATACTGCTCCAGTCTGTCTAGTTCCATCTGAGCCAACTTCTTATAGGGCTGCAGCTTTTCTCCTGCGTCGTACTCGTCTTGAACTTGTTTCACCACCAGCTGTGAGTCACTGAAAATACGGAGCTTCTTAATAAAAAGGCTCTGAGCTAGTCGCAGCCCAGCTAGGAGTGCCTCGTACTCAGCTTCGTTATTGGTGGCGGGAAACTCCAGGCGGACTGACTGCTGGATTCGGGTCCCATCTGGTGTTATAATTTCGAGCCCAATTCCCGAGCCAGCTGAACCAACTGATCCGTCTACATAGAGCGTCCATTCGGGTTCGTCTGGATCTTGGAGGATTGACTCTGGCTCTGCTTCTAGGAGGAAATCAGCTAAGGCTTGACCTTTGATAGCTGTTCGTGGCACATACGTGATGTCAAATGTCCCGAGTTCCAACGCCCATCTGGTTATTCTTCCTGTCAGATCGGGTTTGGACATGATGGATCTCATCGGCAGGGTGGTTGGCACAACGATTGGATGAGTTTCAAAATAATGCCTCAGTTGTCTCTTTGCGTTGATTAGAGAAAGAACAGCTCGCTCCGCCACTGTGTATCTGGTTTCCGCATCAGATAGGGATTTGCTGATGAAGAAGACTGGTTTCTGGCACTTTTTGTCATCTTTTACTAGTGCTGCGCTGGTTGAGGTTGTTGACATGGCAAGGTACAGATGCAATGGTTCTCCTGGATTTGGTGAGGCAAGGATCGGTGGACTTTGGAGATACTGCTTCAACTTCTGGAGGGCCTCTGCCTGTTCTGGCCCCCATATGCTACCTTTCCCGCCTTTAATTGCCTGAAAAAATGGTCTGCATCGGTCTGTCAGTCGGGATACGAACCTGCTCAGTGCGGCTACCCTTCCTGTTAAAATTTGGACCTCCTTTTGTGTTTTTGGCTCTTCGCAGCTTATCAGAGTCTTGACTTGCGATGGGCTGGCTTCGATTCCTCTTCGGTTGACTATATGTCCGAGGAACTGTCCGGATGAGACTCCGAAAGAACACTTGGCTGGATTGAGCTTCATCTTGTACCTTCGGAGTGCTTCGAACACTTCTTCCAAGTGCTTGAGATGGTCGCCTTTCCTCCTGCTCTTTACCACCGTATCATCTATGTAGGCTTCAACCGTTTTGCACATCTGACCTTTGAATATCCTTTTGACAAGTCTTTGATAGGTGGCACCTGCATTTTTAAGTCCAAAAGGCATTACTCTGTAGCAGTACGTACCTTCTTCGGTAATAAAGGCTGTTTTCTCCTCATCAGTCTGACTCATCGGGATCTGGTTATAGCCGGAGTATGCATCAAGAAAAGAGAGTCTTTCATATCCGGAGGTGGCATCTACCATCTGATCAATTTTTGGCAGAGGGAAGCAATCCTTCGGGCAAGCCTTGTTTAAGTTGGTGAAGTCCACGCAGACTCTCCATTTTCCGTTTTTCTTTCTGACTACTACCACGTTTGACAACCATGATGGGTACTTCACTTCCCTTATGAATCCAGCTTCTAGCAGTTTTCCCACTTCCTCGGATATGATCTGGTTTCTTTCTATCCTGAACCTCCTTTGCTTTTGTCTTACAGGTCTGACGCTTGGATCAACATTCAGGTTATGCTGAGCGATCAAAGGATCAATGCCCGGCATGTCGAGATGAGACCAGGCGAACACGTCTGAATTTGATTGGAGGAAATGAATCAGTCTGTCCTTTTCTTCTTTCTGGAGACATGATCCGATGAACGTGACTCTGGTGTGATCCGTCTGACAAACTTTCACCTCTTCTAGGGATTCCGTTGTTGACTGAGTGTCCTAACCCTCCGAGGTAGGGTCTGACTGTAATTGCTATTTCTCGTTGTACAGGGACTCTTCTGGTGCTTCCAACACTTGTTTATTTCTCTGGTTCAGGTCCTTCATGCATACTGAGTAGCACTCATTCGCTGCTACCTGGTCTCCAGGAATATCTGTCACATCCACTCCATTCGGGTCAAGACAATGCATGACCTGATGGAGTGTCGAAGGAACACCTTGCATCCGATGGATCCACCCTCGTCCCATCAGTAGATTGTACGATGGCTTGACGTCCACTACTACGAAAGTTTCTCTCAGGGTTCGGCGTGCTGCTGATACTGACAAATGGACTACGCCTATTGGCTCTACGCGTCGTCCGTCAAAGCCGGCCAGAGGAATCCGAGCCGGTTGAAGCTGTGATACATCAATTCCGATTTTGTCGAAGGCCCATTTTGTCATGATATTGGTGCTGCTTCCTGGGTCAATCATTACGCGTTTTATCAAACAATTAGCTACCAGAAGAGTGATTACCAGAGGATCTTCGTGAGGCATCTGAATATTCCGCATGTCAGCCTTCGAGAACATGATCATTGATTCTCCCTGTAGGAGGGTTGTCTGGCAGACTTCGCCGACTCGCCTGAGTTTGAGTGTTTTTCTTAGCTTTGATCTTCTGCTTCCTTCGGCCTCCAACGCCTCTTCACCCCCCTGGATCATGTGGATAACCCTCATCGGTTGCCCTGATGTAGTGTTGTTCGGCTGTGTCCTGTGTGGTTTGTCTGGTCTCGGCTGATCCTTCATTATGTAATCTGTAAGCTCTCCTTTGGCGATCATTGCCTCTACCTGTCTTCGGAGATTTCTGCAGTCATTTGTATGATGACCATACTCGCTGTGAAAGGCACAGTGCCTGGTCATGTCCCTCAGCTCCATCGGTTGTCTGATCGGTGGAGGTGGTCTGAAAATCCCCTTGTTTTTGTTTTCTTGGAAGAGCTTTCCAAGGCTGGTTTTGAGTGGAGTGGTTCTTTCTTCCGTCCGTTGACGCTTGTCTGAATTTCTGGATGATGAGGTTTGCCGAGATGGATCTTGTCGTTGAGGCCTTTGATCCTTCATCCTTTCTTTGGATTTTGCCTCTACCGTTACCAGAGAGGCTCTTCTGTGTCTGACTGCTTCCTCCTCTTCTATTCTGAGATACCCTTGTGCTCTGGAGTTGAGCTCACCGATGTTGATAGGGGGTCGTTTTACTAGTGAAGAGTGGAATTTTGTGCCAGGGATGACCGCCATACGGAACGCTTCTACCGCTGACAACTGATCGCAGTCATCGATAGAAGACATTTCGACGTTGAATCTGGATAAAAAGCTCTTGAGGCTCTCCCCTTTTTCCTGGGTCATGGTGAAGAGGCTTGATATCGTCTTCCTCTGCCTTCGGTTGCTGAAGTACTGACCAATAAAGCGTCTGCAGAGATCATTCCAACTGTTGATGGATCCAGGAGTCTGCTTCCTGAACCACAGAAGCGGTGCCTCCGTCAAACTGGTTGAAAAGACTTTGCACAAGAGTGCTTGGTTCCTTCCATAAACAGTCATCTTGGTCTGCACTTGGTAGATGTGATCAAGTGGATCTTTTGTACCGTCATATAGTGTAAAAGTTGGCAGTACAAACTTCTTCGGGAATTCTGCTGCTTCAATTTCTTCTGTGAATGGAGACTGAGTCATATCCGTAGTCGCGTGGATCGCCAGATCGTCAGGGGTCTGCATTTTTAAATCTTTCATTACTTCTCTCTGGATTTTGGCAGCCATTTCGTGCAGGTCGTTCTGGGTCGGGGCCTGCGTCCTTGGCATTCCCCCTGTCGCGGGATGAGAGGACTCTTCTTCTTCCCTCGGGACTTTATCTTTTCTGGCAGCATATGCATCTTCTTCGTGACGAGAGTTGAAGGGATCTGGCTCATCTGCGCACTCTGCTGGATCGGAATTTTGGAGAGGAAATGAACCCTGAGTCACTCGATGTAGCAATTCGGCATTCTGCTGCTCTAGGATCGCGTTTCTCTGTTCCACAGCCTCCAACCTCCTCATGACTTCCTCGAACCTGATCTCATTGTTCGTTGACCGTGTGGACACCATTTTCTTTGTAAAAGTAAAATTTGTTGCAAGTGGAAAAAATATTATCCTTCCCACAGACGGCGCCAAATGTAAGTGTCAAATTTCACTCACATCAAAAAGATCTCCCATTCAAGCTCAAAATGGCCATATTTATACATTTGTGTTGGTGGATCATGGCCTAAGTTCATGGGGTCATGACCCACTCTCTTAATAACTACCCACTCTTCTTATGTAGTGGGTTGTTACTCCCTTTTTAAGGGAATGGCTGAATGTTGATGGTCCCACTTATATTTGGTGGGCTCAAATACATGGGCTGCTCACTATCTACATTTTACATGGGCTCAACACACTTGGGCCTAATTAAATGGACCTGGGCCTATAATTTTCACTATTTACAGCTAGTTTTGTTGATACCTATAACAATGGAACTTATCAATTGCTACTGTAACTATCCAAATTAGTTCTCATATACTACTGAAATTGCTTACAAAGCTACAAATCTTTCATCTGCTTACTCCAATGAAGGAAAAAAGGAAAGCAAAATCTATATGTGGATCATTCAATTACATGTGTCTCATGTTTTTCCCAAAACAAACGGCAAAGAAAACACTAGTCAAAGTCAAGGTCTTCTAATTATTAGGCAATACTTTCTTCATCACTGGTGAAGATGAAGGCAATATTTTAGCATTCAATTTTTAAAAATCCTTATCCCATTAGGCAATAAGGTATAATACAAAAACCATCACTGGTGTAATGAAGATGAAGATGAAGAGTTGCGATTTGGGTTAAAATTCATAAATGATGGGTAATAACCATATATATCTCATTAATTAGTTTTAGCCATTTGTCTTATGTTTATGGGGCCACATAGGAGGGGAGGATGAACTTGGTTCTCCATGGGGAGGACTCAAGTATTGTCCTATTCTTATTACTTGGCCCATGTGGGCCTTGAAAATTCACAGTATCTCATTTTCTATTTAATCAGATATATTCGTTCAGACGCGCATTAACTCCTTCACACCCGTCACAAAAAATAAATAAAAATTAAGAAAATGAATACATAAAATAAAATGAATAATAAAATGAGAACTATGTTATACCAAGCTAGTATACAATACAAGACTACGATATAGTCTAACCGTTGCTATCTTGCATTAATCACGTTGGACCACTATGTTCAAATATTTAATCCCAAAATTTTAATTGCTTGTGTATTGAAATTAGGGGTGCACAAAGAACAGAAAGAAGCGAAGAACCGGATCGAACCGAACTGGTTCCGTTCCAAGGTGGCTCAGTTCGATTCTGGTTTTAAAATTAAAGAACCAAACAAAACCGGAACCGAACTGAATTTTTTTTCTTATTATTTTATATTTTATTAGTATTATATTTTTACTTATATATAATTTAAAAGTTATAAGTAAATAGTTATAAGATTATAATTTTGAAATAATTGATTTTATTTCACTAATTATATAAATAATTTTGGGTTTGTAATAGTTGAGATACTTTATTTAATTTAATTTATAATTATATTATGTTTTCATGCTTAACGTTTTAAATTTTTTTGAAAGCCAATAGTAGAAACTGGAACCGAACCGAAAAAAACAGTTTAATTTTGTTCGGTTCAATTCCTATTATCATTTTTAAGGAACCGAAAATAACGGTTCGATCCCGATTTTAATTAAAACCAAACCGAACCAGACCGTGTGCACCCCTAATTGAAAACCAAAATTTCAGAGCAAATAAATTTGAACAATGATACACAATCTAGTTAATGGGGTTTGAAAATATATAAATCGACTACAATATCATAAATTAAATAAGTTTTATATTGCTTTCCTCTCTTTGTCTTCCTTTATTATGTCATAAATTCAATAAGTTTTATATTGCTTTCCTCTCTTTGTCTTCCTTTACTATATCGACTATAATATAATTTTAATTTAATTTCACAAATGTAACCGAAAAAATGAAAGAAAATTGAAATATGAAAAAATCAAGTTCCAAGTCATTCATTTATGACCACATACATCTCATCTCTTTTGAGAGGAAAGAACATAGAAATCACAAGAGTCAAGGTCTTCCATCTTAATTTCTTCATACAAAGCCAACTACTTTCTTTAATTATTGAAAAATGAGTCTTCCCTAATGCAATAGTCTGGACTTAAATATGGGGTACACCTTTTTTGCATATTAAACTGTAATTGTAATGTCCTCTCTTTATTTTGATTTAAATGTTGATTTCTTACACTCCTTGTTTGAGAAAAATGAAACTCATTGTTGAAACCCAAGGAATCCAAGTTACTGAACCATCCCAATTAGGTCTCATTTACCCTTCAAATCGCTTACAAAGCTACAAAAAATACATATGTTATACTTCAACAAATAACTAAATAACAAAAGTCTAGGTCCACCATATACCCATCATAGGCCTCATAAGTCTCATGCACCAGTCAAAGTCTTGTATGGCTCTAAGGCTTAATCAGTTACATCAAGGCCAAGTTGCATCTGAGACTCACTATCTTCATGGAAATATCTTCTATGCTTGGAAAAGACCAAGTCTGCTATAATAGATACATTCAAACACAACTGGCTCAAAGAAAACAAGTGATGGAAAACTTGAATCTCCAACCAACCAAAGATAAATGAACCTTGACTAAGTGAGTCCATAGGAAAAACACCAAGTAATTGATCTGACCCAATGAAGAAAATGGGCAACATTAATTAGCCAAAATATTACACCGTGGTGCAAAAATGTAGTATAACATAGATTATCAACTAAGAAACACCAAGTAATTGGCCTATAGGAAAAACATCTGTTATACTTCAATGAGAGAAAGGGAAAAAAAAAGAAGAAAAAAGTCCACCATAGGCCTCATAAGTCTCATGCACAAGTCAAAGTCTTGTATGGCTCTAAGGCATCACTGTTTCTTAATCAGTTACATCGAGGCCAAGTTGCATCTGAGACTCACTATCTTCATGGAAATATCTTCTATGCTTGGAAAAGACCAAGTCTGCTATAATAGATACATTCAAACACAACTGGCTCAAAGAAAACAAGTGATGGAAAACTTGAATCTCCAACCAACCAAAAATAAATGAACCTTGACTAAGTGAGTCCATAGGAAAAACACCAAGTAATTGATCTGACCCAGTGAAGAAAATGGGCAACATTAATTAGCCAAAATATTACACTGTGGTTCAAAAATGTAGTATAACACAGATTATCAACTAAGAAACACCAAGTAATTGGCCTATAGGAAAAACTTCTGTTATACTTCAATGAGAGAAAGGGAAAAAAGAAGAAGAAAAAAGTCCACCATAGGCCTCATAAGTCTCATGCACAAGTCAAAGTCTTGTATGGCTCTAAGGCATCACTGTTTCTTAATCAGTTACATCAAGGCCAAGTTCCATCTGAGACCTACTTTCTTCATGGAAATATCTTCTTAGCCTTGGAAAAGACCAAGTCCGCAATAATTGCCTCCATTCAAACACAACTAGCTCAGAAAAAACAGGTGATGGAATCTTGATTGACTGAGTGGCTGACCCGGTGAAGAAAATGGGAAAACATTAGCCAAAACATTACACTGTGGTTCAAAAATGTAGTATAACACATATTATCAACTAAGAAACACCAAGTAATTGGCCTAATAGGATAAACACAATCGAAACTTGTACTGAATCAACTTCGTCCAACAATCTCCAACCAAGTAAAACTCGATGAAAAGAAGAAAAAAAAAAGACTGAAACCTTCATAACATTGATGTGACCCGAACTGAATGATCCTCGGATCCTATCAAGAAAATGGGCAAGGGTAAGGTGCCAATCTACCGTTGTAATAGCTGCAGTATGAACAAGAGTTCTCATTCCATTTGTATTACCTCTAACCTGGTAAATGGAAACTTGCATCAGAGAGAAATTACTACATGTATCTTGAATGCATGGCAAAGGCATGAAATTATGATAAGGTCAATGGGTCGGGAACAAACAAACTTGATTGTTCTTAGCCTTCATCTTTGCAGAACTGCAAACTTGGTAAACTTGGTAACTTATCAGGAAAAATACCATTGTTGATAGTTTGATTGTTCTTAGCCTAAGAGTGAATAAGTTCCATGGGAACATACCTCTAAGTGAATATTTTCAGTTATTTTTCTTATCTTGCTTTGCAATCAAATATTAAATATATATATATATATATATATATATATATTTTCTTTTAAAAATATTTTACATTGAAACAAACACAACCTTTAATTGTCTTTATCTTTTAATTTGGGTTTCAAAGTGGAATGTCCATTATGATAATTAGTCCATCAGAAAACTATTCACCACTGCAGGGCACAATGATGAAAATGATATATATAGAGAACTTACACACAATTTCATTACTAGTGAGTAGTGACAGGTCCAAGAGAGTGAATACAACATATGAGATCATTTTGGATTGCATTGCATGCCACAACTATTTGTCACACAAATAATTAATACTTGAACACAACTTACGCGAGAACAAGTAACATGGAAAACATCACATATTCCATTCCTACTGGATGCAAATAATATGTTGGAGCAACGACCGCGGACATAATCCGAGTTTTACCTGATCCTTGTAGGGCTTGCTTTGCACAGGTCCCTGAACTTGTCGGGATGAAAACCCAGGACACCCACATTATTGGAAAATTAAAAAATAAAACACGGGGAACATTTATACATTACATTCTTACACAAACAAAAAGAAGACATTTGTGCAAAACTCAACCGTGTCCGATTGGGAACTTGAAGTAGCACACACTGAAAATCCGAAACAATATTAGTTTACCAACAGAGCAACTAAAAAAAACTATATATACAAAAACATTATTTTAGTATTGCACTTTTGATGACTATATATTTAGTGCTTGAAAGAGTGTTATTCAAATATTGAAACATCCATCATTCAAACTAATGGAAAAATTGCAGCTAACTCGAAAAAACAAAGGAAATATTTACCTGCTAGCTTTGAAGTAGCCTCCTCAATCTGGCCATATTCACTGTTGTCGTCACATAGAGCCAATCGTTTATCTTGTTCAATAGCACTAGAGGGAAATATTCCCAAGAACGTTTGAGCAGTGTAGCGCCAAAAACTCCACCAAATCCAACCCCAAAACCAAGCCCCATGCTGATATAAAATCCTCGATTGATCAGCCCATCCTCAGATGCTTGAATGATGTTATCTTTGCTACCATTGGTAACTGAAGGACCAATGTTTGTTTCATCTCCTGGACAGTTATTCGGGAGTGGAAGTCCACAAAGTTGAGAATTCCCCTCAAATGAAGAGGCATTAAAACTCTGCAATTGGGTGCTAGATGGAATTTTCCCGGTCAATTTATTGTTTGATAAATCCAAGAGATCAAGAAAACTTAAACGAGTAATGCTTGTAGGAATCTCACCCGAAAGCTGGTTTCTAGACAAGTCCAGACATTCCAACATTTTCAACTCACCAATATCTTCAATAACATGTCCAGTCAAATGATTTCTTGATAGGTTCAAGGAATCTAGTCCTCTAAGACTTGAGACCTCTTCCGGAATTTTTCCAACTAATTTGTTGTCAGAAAGATCAATGCTTGTTAATAGAGTTAGACTCCTTTTGAATTCGAACACCCGCCCTTTCCATCGCACTATTGCATTATTTTCATAGAGACTCCCATTACTAAAATCATAACCAGTAATCATTGAGGAATTTCCCCAAACCATGGCAGTAAAGTTATCGACACATTGAGGTATAATTCCAGAAATGTTGTTTTGAGAGAGGTCCAATATTTGGATAGAGTTGAGATGGCATATACTCACAGGTATGTCTCCATGAAAGTAATTCGATCGCAGACTCAAAACAACTAAACCTTTCAGGTGTGTCCCTAGCCATGCTGGCATTGTTCCTTCTAATTTATTTTCTCCCAAATCGAATATAATCAAGCTTCCACAGTTCTTCAACGATGAAGGCAATTCACCATTGAAATTGTTGGCGCGTAGGTGCAACGTCTCAATTTGGTGGAGGGAGCCCAATGAGATAGGAATCTTCCCAGAAAAATTGTTGTTTGCCAAATCAAGAATGAACAACTCTTCCATGAACATCCAACAATCAGGAAGCTCCCCCGAGAATCGATTGTATGAAAGGTCAATAGACGTGAGAAACTTGCTAGTTCCATCACATATGGAAGAAATTGATCCCGAAAACATATTTTTAGAGAGATGCAACATTGTCATGTTGGGAGGAAATAGCGGTATTGAACCCTCGAAATGGTTGGAGCTCAAATCTATTACCGGATAAAAAACCGTCTTCAATGACAAATCAGGCACCATACCTTTGATCTGGTTGTAAGAGAGATTGAGGTAAGATAGTCTAGGAGATAAGTTCCAAAACCCCTTCGGGACAATACCGGAAATTCCGGAATTAGAGATATCAAGCTTGAAATAATTGTTTTGAGTTTGAAGCCAGTTTGGAAAATGAGGTCCCAATGAGCAAGACCGCAAGTTTATGACATCAAGTTGAAAAGGAGGATTCCAATCAGCATTGAAGTCCAAAGCCAACGAGTTATGAGATAAGTCCAACCGCTTCAAATTGTGGACATTTGAGAAGTGAGATTCGGAGATTATACCTTCTAATGAATTCTCAGAGACATCTAAGATTTCGAGCATGAAAAGTTGGCCAATACTCTCGGGGAGTGGTCCAGTCAAGTGATTGCCCTGAAGATCCAACTCTATCAATGAAGAGAATCCGGTAAGATCAGGTAAAGAACCATTCAATTGATTCCAACCTAAATTCAAAATCTCAAGTGAGTTGGCTGCAGCCCCAGACAAGTTTCGAAGCAACATTGAAATCTGCCCGCTCATGTTGTTGCCAGACACATCTAATGATTTTAAGCTACTTAAGTTTGCAAAGGATTTTGGAAGTCCTTCAAATAGATTGCCAGGCAGATGAAGATGGGCAAGCGAATTCAAGTTTCCGAAAGCATCAGGGATAGGACCATGTAACTCATTTCCACGAAGGTATAAATCAGTAAGGCTGGTATTGAAGTTGAACAACCAACTGTATATTGATGAATTCAGAGAATTGTAAGAAAGATCAAGGACAGAGAGAGACGTAGATGAATTAATCAATGGAAAGGAAGGAGAAACAACGATGAGATCACAACCAAGTAAACGCAGTTCAGTTAGAAGAGGCAGCTTATTGACTGCTTCCATCCAATCCCCCCCTACTTTGCTAAGATTAACGCCGCTCATATCAAAGTATCTCAATGATGAAAGATCATTAAGCCACTGAAAACTTTCCACATCCAGCAATGAATTGAAGCTCAAATCAAGAGTGCGCAATTGTGAAAGATTTCCCAACTGATTTGGAATTGTACCGCTAAGATAATTTCCACCCAAATCAAGAGTGCGCAATTGTGAAAGATTTCCCAACTGATTTGGAATTGTACCGTTAAAAAGATTTCCGCCCAAATGAAGAGTGCGCAATTGTGAAAGATTTCCCAACTGATTTGGAATTGTACCGTTAAAAAGATTTCCGCCCAAATCAAGAGTGCGCAATTGTGAAAGATTTCCCAACTGATTTGAAATTGTACCTATAAACACAAGTAGATGAAACAATTATGAGTCATAATTATTATAAGCGAGGCCCAAAGATATATAACATTGCATACAAAAATGATAAATAAGAAATCAAGGACAAGGAGGTACTGTATCCCTACAAGTGACTGTTTAAGATTAAAAATAATAATAATAAATTCATGGGACTTATTAATTATTTATTGATTGTCTCATGCACTCAGACCCTCAGAGTCAAAGTTCTGAAAAAATTTAAAAAAAAAAAATGAATTTGACTAAAGGGCTAATTAGTACATCAAAAGAATAATGTTAAGTTTATTTAAGTGCAAAACTACTTTTACCCTCCCTGTCGTCAAAATATATGCACAAAAAGCAAGCATGTGTAGGCAAAAAAAATTAGTAGTTTGAGAACGTTTTCCTCAAAAAAATATAAAAAATTAGTAGTTTGAGAACGTTTTTGGGTATAAAGATGGTACCTTTTTTAGCGTAGCATGTATGGTTTGTTAATGGAAATTAGGATGATTTGTGAAACCCCCGTAATTTCATATTAGGTGTGTAAAACCCTTATTTGTTACAAAATGTGTGTATAAATCTATTATGTTTCAAAAATATTGCAAATTACCCCCAAAACGATATGAAATTCCTAAAATACCCCTTCTAACATAATAAAAATAAATAATATTGAATTAATACTAGGGTAAAGTGCACAAAACCCCCCCTAAACTATCACCTAGGAGAAAAAAACTCCCCTCAACTACAAAAAATCCCCCTCAACTATCAATTGGGTGCAATGTACCCTCTCAATTCATAAATGACACATTTACCCCTAAATTAAATTTTGAAAAAGTATATAAAATTCAAAAATAAAATATTAATTCCGAAAATATATATAAAATTAGAAACAAATATATTAAATTCGAAAAAAATATATAAATTTTGAAAAACATATATAACATTTGAAAAAAATATATAAAATTCGAAAAAAGTATATAGATTTTGAAAAAAAATATAAAATTCGAAAAAAAAATATAAAATTTGAAAAACATATATAAAATTCGAAAATAAATATAAAATTAAAATATATATATATATATATATATATATATATATAAATTTGAAATAATATATATATTTCAAAAAATAAAATTTGAAAAAATATATATATATTGGTAGAATCTCATATCTTTTCTAATGAAGTGAATCAAATTACTTACCACCAACATCAATTAGTGATTTTCTTTTATATATATGTTTCCAAAATATATATATTTGTTTCAAAATATATATATTTTTTGAAATTTATATATTGTTTTTGAATTTTATATATTGTTTTCAGATTTTATATATTGTTTTCAAAATTTATACATTTTTTTCAAATTTTATATATATTTTCAAATTTTATATTTTTCATTCAAAATTTAATATATTGTTTTTGAATTTTCTATAGTTTTTTCAAATTTATTTATATATATATTTCGAATTTTATATATTTGTTTCGAATATAAATTTTTTTTAGAAATTTAATATATTGTTTTTGAATTTTATATATATATTTTTTGAATTTTATATATTTGTTTCGAATTTTAAATTTTTTTCAAATTTTAATATATTGTTTTTTGAATTTTATATATATATATTAATTTTATATATATTAATTAACCCTTAAAATAATTTATTTTATTTTTGTAAGGGTAAAATTGTAATTTTGGAATGTGGATGGGTAAATTGCACCCAATTGGGATAGGTGAGGGGTTTTTTTTGCCCTTTTTGTAATTGAGGGGTGTTTTATGCACTTTACCTTTAATACTAAATATTCTATAATAAAAATAAAATAAATAAATAATAAAAAATTAAGATAAAAAATAAATAAATTGATTACATAAACATAAAAATGAATAAATATATGAATAAAATGAATATATATTAAATGAATAAAGAATAAATTAAATAGATGATAAAGAAATAAAATAAATAAGTAAAAATAAAAAATTGAAAGAATTGGCTTATTTTTTTTAAAAAATAATTTTAATATTTTTGAAATATAAATTTGTAATTCTTTTGTTGATGATTTTCTTAAATACATTTTTTATAAACATACTTTCTGTTTTTTGTTTTTGTAATTTTATTTTATTTTTGGGTAAATAGCTTAAACCCCCCCTCAATTTTACTCTCTTTCCCTACTATACCCCCTCAACTATGAAATGAGCTTAGAACCCCCTAAAGTTTCATAAAATGTTGCACCATGGGCTTGCCCTCAATCTTTTTTACTCTTTTACCCTCCAAACTTTTTGTATTTTCACCTTACCTTTAATTATATCCTTACTATTATATTTCTTAATTCTTTAAATTACAAAAATATTATTTCTTTTAGTTAGAATATTAATTATGCCATTTACCTTTAATGTATTAGACTAAATATAGTCTCAAATGTTAATTTTTTTTTGTAAGTTTTAATTATTTTATTTGTAAATCAATTAACTTGTTATTAAATTTTAGTTTGATTTAAATCATAAAACTCAATCCTAATTAATATATTCATAAATAAATCACAATTTATGAATATATTTTTATGAAAAGAATGTTTCATTTGGCAAAAAAAAAAATTTAATTAGGATAATGAGTTTTATGATTTAAATGAAATTAAGTTTTATTGGAAAATGATATATATTTTGGAATATATATATATATATATAATTGGTCAAAAATATATATTTTTCGAATTGTTTTAAAAAAATATGAATTTTTTCCAAAAAATAAAATTTTTGGGAAAAATATATATTATGTTCCAAAATATGATTTTTTCCGAAAAATAATTTTTTTTAGAATAATATATATTATTTTCCAAAATATGATTTTTTTTTCCAGAAAATAATATAATTTTTTTCCGAAATATAGTTTTTTTATATTTTAGAAAATAATGTATATTTTTCATAAAAAATCATATTTTTTAAACCAATTCGAAAAATATATACTTTTGACGAATCATATATATATGTATATTCCAAAATATATATCATTTTCCAATATATATATATATTCCAAAATATACATATTTTTTCGAAAAATAATTTTTTGAAGGTTTGATTTCACTAAACTCTCTTATACTATTGATGGTGGTTTAGATATTATGACTCAAAATCATATTTTGGAACATAATATATATTTTTCTCAAAAAAATTATTTTTCGGAAAAAATTCACATTTTTGAAAATAATATATATTTTTCTCAATAAAAATTATTTTTCGAAAAAAATCATATTTTGGAACATAATATATATTTTTCCCAAAAAAATTATTTTTCGGAAAAAATTCATATTTTTTAAAAGAATTCGGAAAATATATATTTTTAACGAATTATATATATATTCCGAAATATATATCATTTTTCAATATATATATATATATATATATTCCGAAATATATATATATTTTGTTCAAAATATATACATTGTTTTCATAAATTGTGATTTATTTATGAATATATTAATTAGGATTGAGTTTTATGATTTAAATTAAACTAAAATTTAATATCAAGTTAATTGATTTACAAATAAAATAATTAGAACTTATAAAAAAATAATTAACATTTGAGAGTATATTTAGTCTAATACATTAAAGGTAAATGGCATAATTAATATTCTAACTAAAAATAATAATATTTTTGTAATTTAAAGAATTAAGAAATATAATAGTAAGGATTTGATTAAAGGTAAGGTGGAAATACAAAAAGTTTGGAGGGTAAAAGGGTAAAAAAAATTGAGGGCAAGCCCATGGTGCAAGAAAATGAAAGTTGAGGGGGGTATAATTAATTGAGGGGGTATAGTAGAGAAAGAGAGTAAAATTGAGGGGGGTCTTAAGCTATTTACCCTTTATTTTTTTAAAAAAACTTATATTAAGTGTATTTCGGATAATTTATTTCACAATAAGAGCAATTCGCACATATTTTCGAATAATAGGGTCTTAAAGAATCACATGGGGTTATACGCACTATAAGCATACAATAGAGGGCGATAATTGTTTTACTTACTCTTTTTTTTTATGACTCGTGGTCGAAATAGTAAAGATAATTGAAGTATTATTTCTCAATTTTGCAATTCTAGCAATGAAGGACTAATGATCTTACCACTCAAATAAAGATAATTAATAGGGTCCCAGGAAGCATGAAGATCGAGGACTATGACATGACCGGTCCGGTTGCTGCATCGAACTCCTCTCCATTTGCAGCAGTCTTTCATCTCCTTTGTTGTGTTCCCCCAAGAAGAGAGAAATCCATAATGATCAATGACCCCATCTTTAAACTCGAGGAGAGCTCGTCTCTCGCGGTCTATGCACCTCACTTGAACAGCTTCTTCTTCAGCTTTTGAAGTAGTGAATGATCTAACACCTGCTTTCATGTTTGTGACCAACATTATTGAAACCACAGCAACCATGTAGAAATGTTTATACAACATCTCTCCCATTGGTATAAAATTTTGTTTGCAAATAGAATCTCTTATAGATAGATTAGAGAATCACACAGAAAGATAATGAGAGAGAGAGACTATTTATAGGCAACCAACAAAGATTCTCAAAAGTGCTCACATGAATCATGGAGGACAAATGTTCAAGCTTTGTTATTTCCACTATCCCAACATTGGACCCCACACTCATATCAATATATTATATGTATACCAGCGATCATTATTTTCAGAAAATGTTAGTGCAACAATCACAATTAATGAAGCAACGAAAACACTAAAAGTTACTGTGATTACTAACCACCCTTAGATTGATTTTCACAAAAAAATTCAGAGCAAATGAATATGAATTTGAATAATGATACAAAATTCAGTTAAAGTGGTTTACAATTTCATTTGACTACAATATGATAGATTTTATGATACTGTTTTGCTCTGTCTTCGGTTATTTTATGATTGATTGATTTGAATGGCGGGTCATCACTATTTAGAAATTTTTTACCTAGTAACCTTGATTAATGATGTGATCATGTGCTACTAGACCAATATGCTTCTCATCTGTTGTATTATTCATATGCATCAATTAGTCATTCAACAATACTTTAATTGAATTTCACAAATGTTAGCAAAAGATTAATGAAAATTGTAACCAGAAAAATATAGTTCCACTTCATCCAAACAGAACTTATTTGCAGTGCAAACCCCATTTAAGGCTTCCAATGTCTCATATTGTCCGAAAAGAAATCACAAGTCCAGGTCTTCCACAATCAAAGCCAACTACTTAGTCAAATATTTAAAAAGGAATCTTCCCACTATAATTTCCTAATATGGGGTACACGTTTTTTGCATTTTAAAAAGTAAATTGTAATGTCTTCTCTTTATATATTTGGGAAAATATCATTGACCTCCCTTGAGGTAAGGCTTCATTGCACGCGGTACTCCTTAGTTTTGAAATCTATTAGTTACCTCCCTCAGGTTAGCTTTTTCTATCATTTTCACCCCCTCCATCCAAAGTCAACGCGGTCAAAGGGGTAAAGTACCCTAAATACCCCTCAAATTCATATTACAGTTTACCCCTTAAATTATTGAATTTCACAATCCCCCCACCCCAATGGGTAAATTACAATTTCACCCCCAAATATTCGAAAAAATATTTAAAATTTTAAAAAATATATAAAATTTGAATATATATAATTTGAAAAAATATATACAAATTTTGAAAAAAATATAAAAAATCGAAAAAATATATAAATTTTGAAAAACATAAATAAAATTTGAAATATATATATATAATTTGAAATAAATATATAAAATAATAAAAAGTAAACAAAATTCGAAAAATATATATAAAATTCTGAAAAAATGTATAAATTTTGAAAAACATATATAAATTTCAAAATATATATATATATAATTCGAAATATATATATAAAGTTAATATATATATTCAAAAAATATATAAAATTTGAAAAAAAAATAAAACATCGAAAAAATATATAAATTTCGAAAAACATAAATAAAATTTGAAATATATATATATAATTTGTAATAAATATATAAAATTAGAAATAAATATATAAAATAAGAAAAAATAAACAAAATTCAGAAAAAATATATAAAATTATGAATAAATGAATAAATTTCGAAAAAAATATATAAATTTCAAAACATATATATAATTCAAAACAAATATATATAATTCAAAATTTATATATATTTTTCGAATTTTATATATTTATTTCGAATTAGATATATATTTCAAAATTTATATATGTTTTTCAAAATTTATATGCTTCTCATCTGCTTTATTATTCATATGCATCATATAGTATTCAACAATATTTTGATTTAATATCACAAATGTTACCAAATAAAGAATGAAACCAGAAAAATAAATTTTCACTTTATTTAAAGAATACTTATTTGGAGCGCAAACCGCAATTATAGCCTCCTTCATCTCATCAATGTCTTCCACAATTTCTTCAAACAAACCAACTACTTTAAAAAGGAGTCTTCCCACTATAATTACCAAATGCAATAGTAGCAATGCTCTGGACTTGAAATATGGGGTACACGTTTTTTTGCATTTTAAAAAGTAAATTGTAATGTCTTCTTTTTTAATCTCTTTGTTTGAGAACAATGAAGGGAAAAAAGAAAAGCAAAAGTCAAGGTCCACCACTTACCCATCTCTGGCCTCAAAAGTCTAATGCTTTTACCCAAAACACACGGCAAGGCAAAGAAAACACTGGTCAAAGTCTTGTATGCCCAATAAGAAAAGACTTTCTTCATGTATAATTATTAGGCTTGCCATGATTCAAAGCATGATAACACTGTCTTTGGAAGGTTATGCTTGAAAAAGACCAAGTGAGCAATAATTACCTCCATTCAAACACAATTAAATTTATTTTTGTGTTGAAAATTAGTATGAGTACATCAATTGAATCATCTTTTGTTTCCTTAAAAAAAAAAAAAAAAGGTTTAATGGCACTGTTTTGGAGGAGATGGGGGGCGGTTATGGGGAATAAAACTTTTCATGGTCATTAGCCAAATAATTACTAGGTTCCAAAATCTACTATAACAGATTATCAACTATAAATGATAGATGCTGCAAAAGAACTTTGTAGACCATTGATTGAGCAAAAAAAATTGATGCTAAACTCTTGAAGATCAACAATTATAAATTCTCAGATAGACCAATGATTGAGCAATTACATTACATATAGTTTCAGAGCAAGTAAATTTGAATAATGATACACAATCTAGTTAATGGGGTTTGAAAATAAAAAAATCGACAACAATATCATAAATTAAATAACTTTTATATTGAGTTCCTCTCTTAGTCTTCCTTTATTATGTCACTACAATATAATTTTAATTTAATATCACAAATGTAACCGAAAAAATAAAAGAAAATTAAAATAAAAAAAATCAAGTTCCAAGTCATCCATTTATGACCACATACATCTCATCTTTTTTAACAGGAAAGGACATAGAAATCACAAAGAGTCAAAGATCTTCCATCTTAATTTCTTCATCAACAACTTTGTTGAATTATTGAAAAAGGAGTCTTCCCTAATACAATAGTAGCAAAGTCTTGTATGGCTCATAAGTCTTATGCACCAGTCAAAGTCTTGTATGGCTCTAAGGCAACTCTGTTTCTTAATCAAGTTACAGTAAGGCCAAGTTGCATCCGAGACTTACTTTCTTCATGGAAATATCTTCTATGATTGGAAAAGACCAAGTCTGCAATACGAAAAACACAACTGGCTCAAAGAAAACAAGTGATGGAATCTTCACTAAAGTGAGTCCATAGGAAAAACACCAAGTAATTGGCCTAATAGGATAAACACAATCGAAACTTGTATGGCTCACCATATACCCATCATAGGCCTCATAAGTCTCATGCACCAGTCAAAGTGTTGTATGGCTCTAAGGCAACACTGTTTCTTAATCATTTACATCAAGGCCAAGTTGCATCTGAGACTTGGTTTCTTTATGGAAATTTCTTCTAATTATGCTTGGAAAAGACCAAGTCCGCAATAATTGCCTCCGTTCAAACAACTAGCTCAGACAAAACAAGTGATGCAATCTTGACTGACTGAGTGGCTGAGCCAGTGAAGAAAATGGGCAACATTAGCCAAAACATTACACTGTGGTTCAAAAATGTAGTATAACACAGATTATCAACACCAAGTAATTGGCCTAATAGGATAAACACAATCGAAACTTGTACTGAATCAACTCCGTCCAACAATCTCCAACCAAGTAAAACTCGATGAAAAGAAAAAAAGACCGAAACCTTCATACCATTGGTGTGACCCAAACTGAATGATCCGCGGACCCTGTCAATAAAATGGGCAAAGTAGGGTGCCAATCTACCGTTGTAATAGCTGCAGTATGAGCAAGAGTTCTCATTCCATTTGTATTACCTCCAACCTGGAAAATGGAAACTTGCATCAGAGAGAAATTCCTGCACATATCTTGAATGCAGGGCAAAGGCCCGAAATTATGATAAGGTCAATGGGTCAGCAACAAACAAACAGCAGCATAAAACCAGATCAAACACTTTATCTTTCATTAACTTTCCTGGCCATTGTAGCACGTGTGCCTCGGAATAATCGCAGGAAATCCTTTGATAACATAGTTCCGGAGATTTTGGTTGACTACTAGAAAGGAAGGGGGTGGGGGGATCAAACACATTGTGTGTGTGACAAATGCATCAATATATACACGTGTGCCTGTGTGGAGAGAGAGAGAGAAGAAGAAGAAGAAGTGATGGAAAATTACGTGATATATGGGAGCTTATAACCAGATGTTACCAGAAGTCTTCTTCCATTAGCATCTAAAGCCATTTCATGTCTACAAGAAATTGAATCCTCACGGTTGCAGAACCTGCATAATGGAACACAATGGTACCACAGTTCTTTCTCCATAACTTTATACACAATGATTCTGAAGATTCATTCAAAGAAAAAGTAAATTAAATAACTAAATAATAATAAATGATTAAGAAACTTTGCTTTGTACAACTAGTGCAAACCCAGTGCACGAGGCTCCCGCCATTCAAGAGTCTAGGTTTCCATGTTTCAAACTCATCACCTCCAAGTTACAATGGAGCAACCTTACCGTTGAACCATGACTGACCCTCTAACCATGCAAAATAACTTTCAGGCGATATTAAGTATATATACCATTAAAGAACGAAGATCAAACCAATTTTACAAAAATAAGAGAGACATTGTGATGTGAAACTTAGAGGAGCAAGCTTTCCGTTGAACCATGACTCACCCTTTTGCATTTGGTGGTGTATATGGAGAGAGCGAAATAAAAGATCTTTTGATGGGAAAGAATCCTCTATTCGGGTTTTGAAATTTCATATTATTAGCTCCCTTTTTAGTTGGGAGATAGGGAAGAATTCTAAATCTATCAAGGAGATAGGAATTTTATTTTGGCTCCTTGGTATTGTCCCCTTTCTTGGATTCGGCCTTGTGTAGATTTTGGGATGTGTTCTCATTTTGAACACTTTTAACAAGTTTTACGTCTCAAAAGAGAAAATATATTCCTAAGACAGTTGAATTACGGGATCACTATTCAAAAGATTAAAAAATACATATTAGACGATAGGCTTAACTAAGAATTATAAAACGAACTTTCCGAGAATCCTGACATGGTAAATTTATGACTAGTTCAGTTTGAACCGACCACTCAACTAACTGCTTTCAGTATAACACATTAATTGAATCCAAAGCTGAAAGGGCCAAGCAAGACGAGTACCTGCTGCAATTTCTTGAACAAAGGACTTTACCTTGGTTTTGCAAGCTCTATTCAAATATCTGATAGACAGAAAAGTATCCAGCGAGATTCTCCAGAATCAGATTATCATAATATAAAGAAAAAATGCTAGTGGAGTATATTGTATGTTATGAAATTTCATGCTGAAGTAACAATTACTCCGTTGGATAAGCAAATGCCAAACCGGAAAAAAAAATGATAGAGATAGAAGGGTTACTTGCCTTCCCATCTATGTCCAAACTAAAAATGCTGGTTTCATCAGGCCCAAAAAGAACAGAACTGATCGCGGAATCATGGGCTGGCCACCCAGTAATTTGTAGTCCGGCAGACATATCTTTCACTACGTTAAGGTGTATATTGATCTGTTTATGTATGCAATACACTAATCTACATATAGATAAATCATACATTTAAAGACGAAATGTATAATCCCCATCCTGTAGCAACTCTTCCCCCACCCCACACAATATAAGACAAGAACGGGCGAAGAAGAAATAAAGGATACGAACTCATTGGCTAACATAGCGGAACCAGTGGGCTTAACACTCAATTGAAGAAAAACAATATCGGCCTAGCTGCCTAGTTTAAAGCTAAAATTCTAAGAGGATACCAAACATGTGAATCATTCCATCAGTGGAGTATATATTATATATCTTGAACGCATGGCAAAGGCCCGAAATTATGATAAGGTCAATGGGTCGGGAATAAACAAACAGCAGCATAAAACCAGATTTTAACACTTTGTCTTTCATTAACTTTCGTGGCCATTGTAACACGTGTGCCTTGGAATAATCGCGGGAAATCGTTTGATAACATAATTCCGGAGATTTTGGTTGACTACTAGAAAGGAAGGGGGTGGGGGATCAAACACTTTGTGTGTGTGAGAAATGCATCAATATATACACACGTGCGAGAGAGAGAGAGAGAGAGGTGATATATGGGAGCTCTAACTGAACCCAGATGTTACCACTAGTCTTCTTCCATTAGCATCTAAAGCCATTTCATGTCTACAAGAAATTGAATCCTCACGGTTGCAGAACCTGCATAATGGAACACAATGGTGTCACCACAGTTCTTTCTCCATAACTTTATACACAATGATTCTGAAGATTCATTCAAAGAAAAAGTAAATTAAATAACTAAATAATAAAAAATGATTAAGAAACTATGCTTTGTACAACTAGAGCAAACCCAGTGCACGAGGCTCCCACCATTCAAGAGTCTAGGTTTCCACGTTTCAAACTCATCACCTCCACCAATGGAGCAAACTTACCGTTGAACCATGACTCACCCTCTACCCATACAAAATAACTTTCACGCGATATTAATTATATATATCATTAAAGAACGAAGATCAACCAATTTTACAAAAATAAGATAGACATTGTGATGTGAAACTTAAAGGAGATACCTTATTTTTCAACTAAGACGTGTGATAGCTCAATAAATAGATGAAGTGATAAGCCAATTAAGCAAGCAATCTCAATATCCCTTGAAGGAATAAAATCACTTAAAAATGAAATTTTATCGAAAAGGACTTGTATACACTAAAGAAAACTTGAATTCAGACGATCATCAAAACTTGAACTAAAAATTCTCGTCTGAATATCATTGGTGCTCAACTTCTAATAGTAAATTTAGATTTATAGCGTTTGCCGTCGACTTGGATTCAGGGTGGGCAGAGATGTGGCTCAGGTGATGAGTTATTTTTGGAAGAGGGTTTGGCACTAGAAGACTCCTATAAGAGGGGCCTTCTTTGCTTCCACTGCAGTTTTGAGTAAGCTGTTGATGATTGACAATCTAAGAATGAAAAGACATGTTACTGTCAATTGGTGTTGCATGTACAAAAGGGATGGTGAGTTGACCATCTTCTTTTGCAAATCCCGTTGGTCACAGTTGTTGTAGGCCTATTTTTGCTTCTTTAATATCCAGGGGCTCCTGCATCAGTCCTCTTGAGTCTCAATCGATGCTTGAAGAGGGTGCTTCATGGGGCTCACACCCGTGACATTTGGAGGCCGACACCCTTTTGCATTTGGTGGTGTATATGGAGAGAGCGAAATAAAAGATCTTTTGATGGGAAAGAATCCTCTATTCGGGTTTTGAAATTTCATATTATGAGCTCCCTTTTTAGTTGGGGGATAGGGAAGAATTCTAAATCTATCGAGGAGATAGGAATTTTATTTTGGCTCCTTGGTATTGTCCCCTTTCTTGGCTTCGGCCTTGTGTAGATTTTGGGATGTGTCCTCGTTTTGAACACTGCTAACAAATTTTACATCTCAAAAGAGAAAATATATTCCTAAGACAGTTGAATTATGGGATCACTATTCAAAGGATTAAAAAATACAGATTAGATGATAGGCTTAACTAAGAATTATAAAACAACTTTCCGAGAATCCTGACATGGTAAATTTATGACTAGTTCAGTTTGAACCGACCACTCAACTAACTGCTTTCAGTATAACACATTAATTGAATCCAAAGCTGAAAGGGCCAAGCAAGACGAGTACCTGCTGCAATTTCTTGAACAAAGGACTTTACCTTGGTTTTGCAAGCTCTATTCAAATATCTGATAGACAGAAAAGTATCCAGCGAGATTCTCCAGAATCAGATTATCATAATATAAAGAAAAAATGCTAGTGGAGTATATTGTATGTTATGAAATTTCATGCTGAAGTAACAATTACTCCGTTGGATAAGCAAATGCCAAACCGGAAAAAAAAATGATAGAGATAGAAGGGTTACTTGCCTTCCCATCTATGTCCAAACTAAAAATGCTGGTTTCATCAGGCCCAAAAAGAACAGAACTGATCGCGGAATCATGGGCTGGCCACCCAGTAATTTGTAGTCCGGCAGACATATCTTTCACTACGTTAAGGTGTATATTGATCTGTTTATGTATGCAATACACTAATCTACATATAGATAAATCATACATTTAAAGACGAAATGTATAATCCCCATCCTGTAGCAACTCTTCCCCCACCCCACACAATATAAGACAAGAACGGGTGAGGAAGAAATAAAGGATACGAACTCATTGGCTAACATAGCGGAACCAGTGGGCTTAACACTCAATTGAAGAAAAACAATATCGGCCTAGCCGCCTAGTTTAAAAGCTAAAATTCTAAAAGGATACCAAACATGTTAATCATTCAATCAGTGGCAGCAGCAGCTAAAATTTTCCCATTCCATTGTGATTGAAGCACAAGGAAGTAATCGCGGGTGGATCTTTACCAAGAGGAAGGACTGCCTTCAATGAAATTGACAAAAAAAAGTAAGGCTTTGTAATTCTCATTGAAAATTGATTCCAACACTGACATACAAATTTTGGGGATTTAACAAGCCATACCATAGCCTTCCAGTCTTCATGTTCCAGACAGTTAGTCATGCAAAACCCAACTTACCTATATAACTTGTCCCATGCCTACAAGGACGATGAGGTTGTAAGTAGTTTTTGTGCAACCATATTTAAGTAACAAAGAAAAAAGTGTAATGATGACACAATGGAACTTTCAAAGCGGGGATAACATCCACAAGTATTAAACAAGTCTCCAATTACCAATTTATGGATACACAACAGCTGAACCAAAAAATTTGGCACTAAACTGTAGAAGTTCAACCATTATAAATTCTCAGATAGACCATTGATTGAGCAATGGGACACCAATCAACCGTCTAATAACTATTTGGTGATTGCAAACACGTAGATTATTGATAACAAAGTAATCCTTAATAACTCAAAAACAGATCCAGCTTCCAGCTAACATAACATGCTAATCCTCAGTCTGTATTTTGATATCAAGTTTCAAGACGTGTCACACTTCCATATATGAACATTAATTTAGTAATCCAAAGAAATCCTTCTTATTTCCTCTAAACAATTTCCATCAGTAAATTAGCTTGCCTGATTCTGGAGAATGCTAGCAACATGAGACGGAAGCCTATCAATTGACGCTTCAGTGCAAGAAGCAACATACTTCAATTCGGTAGAATAGTATTTTTTTTCCGAAAGTTAAGCATTTATTCTGGCTCAAACCCTGGACCACTCATTTGGAAGTAAGGGTCTAGTACCGCTGGGCCTAATGGCCTTTGGTTGCTAGAATAGTGATGATAGAAGTAAGATCATCAAGTAACATAATCACTCAAGCCCAAAGTTCAGATTATAAACACTTTCAGGAAAAGAAAAAAAATAAAAAATAAAAAGCCTAAGCAGACAGTACCCTCTGGATGCCGCTGCTGAAACAAAAATTGGTTCCACGGGGCTGCATTTCAGATCCGAGACAATGCAGTAAAATATTATGTGATTATTAATAAGCGGAAGATGTGTCAAGTTCAAAGGATAAAATTTATTTCTTGGTTTGTTAGCAGTTTGAAGTTTGCAGATAAGAACCTGGGAAATGCTTCCGTGGTATTGAGATCACATACAACTCTTTTAGCATCAACATTCCAAGCCTTAATGCCTCCATCAGCAGTACCTATGAGAAGCTTTGGTGGAAAAAAAAATAGATGCAATCATTAAAATCTAGTTCCGAACAATCAAAAACATCAATCCAGGATGGAAATAGCATCCAAAATTCTTACATATCAAGCTACATACCAAACGATCTGATTTGCAATCCCACTCAAGTGACATGATCTCTGCCCCACAATAGATGGTCGCATTTCTTGATGCAGGGATTGACGAGTCATATGTCCAAATCCTTCAATATAACACAACCGATCATAACCATGTTCCTATAGCACATATGAGGTTTTTGAATATGACATTCAATATTAAATAATGATTGTGATAAAACATAAGGAGCTGAGTGACTACTTTAGCGCAAGTATCCTCAAGAAAGCATATAAAGGTTGGCGCTCTAATCAGTGCACCACCTCAAGGGACTGAAATAATCTAAATCACGGCCATGTTTTGCATTAGCCAACTACATGAATGCGCCAATTATTTGAATATGAATGGTTGAAATACCCAACTAATTTTGAACCCAGAAAAGTAATATTGATCAAAAGATCAAACAATGCATTATAGTCTAACGCCTGGAATGGACAGCTAAATATATTTGAGAACATATTTTAGCATGTTAGCTGCACAACCACAAATACCATCCTTATAAAAAGTTATAACTCCCATATTATTTCTCTAGTAATTTTAGCATTATACCAGCTTTCACGAAAATACTTGACCGTGCCATCCACAGAAGCACTTGCAATATTGTTCCCGGAGGCAGAAAAGCGGCAGCAACTGATTGGACTTGTGTGACCTAAGAATGTCTAGACACTACAAGAAAAGCTCTCTTTAGCAGCAGATAACAAAAACAGCTGCCACATGCTATAGTAGCAAACATCAGCTGCTAGAGACGTTTGCTACCTAAAGCCCTGTTGCAATAGGCATCTGATGTATTGCAGCAATTAGGACTGCTGCCATACTGCATACCTTGGGCAGCAGTCTTAACAGCTGCCATAGGTGAGCTTTTGGCAGCAGTTAATGACTGCTGTTATATCCCAAAATGCTTTCAAACAATCTACTGTTAAACTTGTAGATTCCACACTTCATTCAATCTAAACAGGTACAAAATCATCTCCACATGAATAATTTACCAACATTTATCGGACTTAATATAGATTTACCGAAAATGTAAGTGATACAAAATCAAATTCAACTCTCTCAACATAAAATTATCTTTTGTGTAACTAATACAAAATAAAATGTATTCTTTAACTCTTTCAACATTCAATTATGCTTTCTGCCAGTAATACAAGGAAAGAACCGTTTCAAAGTGAACCTCAAACTCAATTTAGAATAAAAAAACTAAAAAAATAAAAAATGAGCAGAAAAAGGAGTAACTTCAAATGGACAAAATTCAGTTCTTCCCCATGGTCTGTGAGAACTTTTCTTCCATTTTCTGTTTTAACCAACTGAATAAACCAAACAAAATCAAACTCGGTCAAATAAGAAATATTCAGGAACTGCAAACCGACAAATTAAAGAAAAACTATACCTCTGTCAAGTTTGTCTTTGGATGTAGATTAAATCCACTTACTTCCATATTTCTTGCAACTACTGATCTCATATCATCATTGAAACCCCTGAAATAGAAGATTTAAAGGGTAACAACATGAATAAAACTACAGCAGAACTAGAAAGTTACGCTAACAAAGAAATTTATTTAATAAACAAGATTCCTGAAGAAGAATATGAAAGAAAAAGCAGATACAGCATATACACTACTACGACAATTTTATCTACATCGCACTATTACAAACATAATAATACTCACAGGTTTAGTTACAAAAATCTCTTCAACGTTCACTCTATTTCACTAATTTTGTGTTCAATTATCGAAATCATTCGAATATTAATACTATTAACAATTACTGATCAATTATATCCCAAAGTTTAGCTGCCTTATCAAGGAATACTTAAATCTCAAAGTTAGGAAGAAAAAAGATTGGAAAAAAAAGGAAAAATTGGAACATATAAACTTTCACCTAATCAAACAAATAACTACAGAAATAAAATGTCAAAACTATCAAACAACAACACTAGTATCAAAATCCACCAATAAACAAAGGAAACCATAACTCTTCTGCCCAAATAACACACCATTAAAATGAAAAAGTCTAAACAGAGCCTGCCAACTTGATCCTTCTCCGAAAATCACACTAATTCCTTCAAGAAAAGCTACCTTTTGATTGCCAATTTTTCTTGCAACCTAAATATTCCTCCGAAAGTCAATTACAGCTCGATAATAAGATCAAAAGACATTAATGATTAACAAATTTTGGTGTATGTGGTTACCTCATTTTATTAGAAATAGAAAATGGTTCCAAAGAAAGTATGGTCATAACCTGAAAATAAAATACAATTAAATACTCAAAAATCATTGATTTTAACAACATTTTTACCTATCAAAAAAAAGCACACAAATATTCAAAAGAAGATATAGAGGAACTACGCAAAACGAATGAGAAACGAAACATCCACTAAAGACCAATAAAGAAAACGTGTGTTGCGAAATCCCTTCAGACTTGGAGTTAGAGTGGAAGCTCAAATGAACAACTTAGTCCACCATCAGCTTCAGCAATAAAGGGAGTATACCAGCAAGACTAAGTGCTTGTTTGGTAGACGGTGTGGAGTTGGTTTTTGGTTTTGGTTTGGTTGGAGTTGGGTTGGGGTTGGAGTGGTTGGAGTTGGTGTGGTTTTATTTTGGTTCCAAACCATGTTTGGTGCAGATGGTTTTGGTGTGAGAAAAAGTGATGCTGAAAAACCAAACCATGTTTGGTAGAGTTGGTATGGGTTGAAATTCTGAATATTAATTTATTAAAATATATTAATATATTTTAAAATATATTAATATTATAATATTATGGTATCAGAGCCATAAAGTCTCGTTGATTATCTAGTAAATTACTCAGATCTGTTAATCTATAGCCTTTTATCTGTCCCTTTATATTGTTCTTCATCTTCTCTTTCTCTGTTTGTTGGTGCCACCTCCCCGTAAACCGTAAAACCAAACATTAAGTCCCTTGGTGAGCTTTTAGGCGTTTTAGGGCATGAGCGGTGATGTCGTTGGGCTAAAGTATGTGTTATGAAATGCAACAAACATTGAAAATAGGATAAAACACAATTATAATGTTCAGATAATAAGATTATTGATTAATCATGAGTCGTTTATTTAGATCTTCCTCATCTCGACATAGTCGAACAAACCTACCTTCCATTCCAGATAATAATGACATAATTAATGAAGAAGAACACACCTACACTAATCTTGAATGTCACAATGATTGGAATATCCCAAGGGTACCCACAAATGAAATTTACAAAACCAGTTTCATTAAGTCAACCTTTTTTACAGAATACATAGTCAAAACTGTTGAACAAGTTTATGCTATAAATAAAGAACACGAAAAATGCCAATTATTCTCTCCAAAAACTATAAAACAACACCGTGAAAGAGGATACAATTTTATCCATATTGGTCTTGTACAAGTTGCAGTTGATCCATTAACTATTTTAGGACAAAATGCATCGATTCTTCTCTGTCTAAGAGATGCTAGGTTCCTCGACTATAATCAAAGCTTAATTAGTGTCATTGAAACCAGCCTATGTAATGGTCCAGTCTACTTTGATTGCTTTCCTAATTTTAAGTTAAGCCTAAGTGACCCTCACATACTAAAAACTTTAACATTAAACATCAAAACTTCAGGATATGCCATGTTCGCAGGTGCCCAGTGTCACGGACTTGGTGTTTCCAAGGAACCGTGCGGCCTTAGACACCTCTAAGATGCTTGAGAAGTGCTAAGTAAGCCTTTGTGGGTCTCTAGCTTAGTGAGCGACTAAAGCTAGGTGAATGCGGAAGCTTGGTGTGTAAGAAGAGAAATGTAGGCAAGAGAGCTTAGAAGGCAATAGAACTCAAGAGAACTTGTATTGCTTGGATTGTATTGGATTGTTGGATGGATGGTGAGCAAATGAGCTCCCTCCTCTATTTATAGGCCAAGGGCCTTTACAAGGAAAGGTGGAGAGATTTCTAGAATCCTCCATATCTAGAATGTTCTATACAATTCTAGTATATACAATTCTATACAAGTCTAGACAACTCTACAATACTCTAGAGAATTCCGGAGAAGTGTGGAGAAGTCTAGAATATTCCGGATGCCATGTAGGATGCCAAGTAGGATCCTACGAAGCGTCTGCGTGGCGCCTGTGTGGCGTCTGCGTGGCGTAACCTCATAAGGCAGGGCGTGACACCAGCCTCTAAGCTTAATTTATAGAATTTACTACAAGACTATGAAAACCAATTTAAATGTTCATGCTCTAATCAAAAGTCCTAAAGATCAAACTTTATTAATTCAAAGCAGTACTTCTAATGCAAATATTAGAATACCAAAAACGATTGCCTGGAAAGATGTTTCCCTCCCAAACGAATGGTTACTTGAAAATGAAAATCACCCAACCAAAATCGAAAATGATGTCCGAAACCTTGAACATGTACAACAATTCCTTGATGGAACTGTTAAGTTAACATTTGATAGATCTAGACACAGTTGCTCTTCCGTTAGTTCAAGCTCTAAAATGTTCACCCCCTTACCAATTAGAGAAAATACTACTATCCATGATACAGAATTTGTAGAATCTCTAGTCCACCGATCCAGACGTGATCACAGATTAAAAGGAATTCAAAAGGATGAACAAGTATCTACTCCATGTTACGTCCCAAACATAGAAACTGAAGATTCAATCTCTAACCACTCTCCTACACAAAATGACTTTTAGACCGAAACTGTTAATCCCCAACTATGTGTTTTAAGTAAATTATTTTCCTATGACCTTCTAAAGTTAGAAGTTGAAGCCAAGTCCAAAGAAAATAAAGCAAGACGACAAATATATAAAACAAGTTACACGCATGAGGAGAGAACAAAAATTACGAAAAAATGGCAAAAATTCATGATAACAAACCAATTAGAAATTAGTTTCTTTGATTATCTTGAAAATTACTACAAAAAAATTAATGTTCTTACAAAACATAAATGGACAAAACATGATAAAACAATTATTTCTTCTAGTCACCCTCCTTTAGAAAACCTAATTGTTAACCACCTGGGAACCGATATCCCAGCCTCCCCTTTTAAGGTAGTTACCTCCACACTCGATCATAATACTAAAAAAATTATTGAACAAAACAATTTCACCAACCAATATTTAAGCACGCTAGGTTCTCAATTAGACAAAATAGAATCCAAACTTGACGCTTCCATCCCTGTGACAAAAACTATTGATTCCCCTCTAATCAAGCTTCCTACAAAACGTCAAGGACTACCTAACAAACCAAGCACAAGCGACTCCTCTGCCCAAATTGATAAATTATTAAAAGCCTTAGAATCACAACTAATCAAGGACAAAAAAACCCTCACAGTTCTCAATTTTGATTCTCATAATGATACTGATAACTCTGAAACCTCATCTGAAGAAGATACAGATAACAATATACGCAAATTAGAAAATGCCTTTGAGATCAATAGGATCACACATCGACCAATTAACCCTACCAGTATTACAAAAAATTGGTATACCCAACCCACTCCTGTCGATATTCAATATGAAGAAAGAATCTTCCAAAACCAATTTTCTGTATCATCTAAAAAAATTTATGAATGGAATATTGATGGACTCTCTGAACAAGAAATTTTAAACAAATTAAACCATCTTTCTATGACAGCCAATAGTTACCTTACACATCACAATATGCCTCAACCCGATATTGTAGAATTACTAGCCTCTGGATTTTCAGGCATGTTAAGAAATTGGTGGGATAAACATCTTACCCAAGAAGCAAGAGATAATATAACACATGCAGTCCAAAAAACAGAAGATGGAATCCCTATTTTTAATGAAGAAATTGGCCTCGGACTCCCTGATGGAGTCAATACATTAATTTACACAATTATAGACCATTTCATTGGTAGACCAAGTGACATTACTTCTAGAATTCATGATCAACTTAGTAACCTTAGATGTCCTACATTAAGTGATTTTAGATGGTACAAAGATACTTTCTTGTCACGAGTTATGCTACGTGAAGATAGTAATAAACCATTTTGGAAAGAAAAATTTATTAACGGATTGCCCAGCCTTTTTTCTCATAAAATACGCACAGAACTTAGTAACACAACTGGTGTTATTGAATATGACAGTCTAACCTATGGTAATATTATTAGTCTAATCCAGAAAGTAGGACTCAAAATGTGTATAGATATGAAAATTAATAATCAGCTTAATAAAGATAAAAACAAGATTAAATATGAAATGGGCACATTCTGCCAACAATATGGATTACCCCCAATTGCACCATCTCGGCAAACAAAGAATTCAAAACAAACAAAATCCTTCCCAAAACGATATACTCGTCCTTATAAAAGATATAATAAAAAATTCCAACATAATGAATTCTATGATAAACAAAAGTTCAAAAAGAACGAAAAATATACGAGGAAAACAAAACCTTTTGAGAAGAATAATAAAATTGATCTAACTAAAGTTACGTGTTATAAGTGTAGTAAGAAAGGTCACTACGCGAGAAATTGTCCTGTAAAAAATAAAATTAATCAGCTAGAAATCCCTGATGAAACTAAACAACAAATTTACACAATTCTTGAGTTAAAAAACACAAGCGACAGTGATACTGAAATTGAATCTAGTTCCTCTACTGAATCTTCTGCCTCTTGTCCCAGTTCACCGGATATTAGTTTTGGGTGCAAAGATAGTTGTTGTACAAAAACAGTCAATATGCTAAATCGACACCAACATAAAACCCTTAATGTTCTCACCAAGGCAGAAGAACAACAGCATCTTCTGCTAGACCTCATAAGTAAAGTTGAAGACTCAGATTTAAAAAATTCTTATCTTCAAAAGCTTACTAGATTACTCACCATAAACAAAGATACTCAACCCCCTACCATAAACAAACCAAATTTTAGTCTTCACAAAACTCTTGAACGTTTTACTCCTAAAAAAGAAGTCACCATACAAGACCTCCAAGCAAAAGTCAACATCGTTAAACAATAAATCAAAACCCTGAAAAATGAAAATCAAGATATAAAATCCCTCTTTCACACCCAACTCAAAGATCTAGTTAAAACTTCACACCAATTTTCAGTTTCTGATTCCTCTTCCTCTGACAGTAATGAAGATAATGACAACACAAATCCTTTTCAAAGTACTGAAGAGGAAACCAATTGTTTGAATCTAATTAACCGAACCTCATTTAAAAAATGAAAAATAAAAGTCACATTAGTTATTAATAAGGAATACCAAAAAACTGTCATTGCTCTAGTTGACTCTGGAGCTGATCTTAACTGTATACAAGAAAACCTGATTCCTAGCAAATACTATGAAAAAACAAATGAGAAACTCAGTTCTGCTAATGGTAGTGAGATGAAAATCAAGTATGAATTATCTAAAGCTCATATTTGTCAAGATAATGTCTGTTTCAAAACTACATTTGTCCTAGTAAAAAATATGACTGATACAGTCATCCTTGGCCTTCCATTTTTATATCTTCTTTACCCATTTACCATAAATAATGATGGTCTCTCTACAACACATTTCGGTCAAAATATTACTTTTCCTTTTTTGCAAAAATCTTCTAGTAAAAAACTCGAAAGCATCATTGATTTTTCAGTCTCTAAAAATATTTACATTCTCCATCACAAAGAACGACATTTAAATTCTTTAAAAGAAGAAATAATTCACAAACGAACAGAAACACAATTAAAAAACCCTACCCTTCAAAATCAGATAAAACATTACGAAAATAAACTTATTCAAGAAATATATTCGGAACTACCCAATGCTTTTTGGCATAGAAAACAACATATTGTTAGTCTTTCTTACATCAAATCCTTCACTAATAAAAATATTCCAACTAAAGCCCGACCAATTCAGATGAATGTTGAAGTCTTAGAATTCTGTAAAAAAGAAATCCATGACCTTCTTCAAAAGAAAATCATACGTCACAGCAAATCACCTTGGTCTTGCTCAGCCTTTTATGTCCAGAAAAATTCCGAAATAGAACGAGGGGTACCACGTCTAGTCATTAATTACAAGCCTCTTAATCAAGTCCTTGAATGGATAAGATATCCTATCCCTAACAAGAGAGATTTAATTAATCGATTAGGACAAGCAACCATTTTCTCCAAATTTGACCTTAAGTCCGGCTTCTGGCAAATTCAGATTACAGAAAAAGATAAGTACAAAACTGCATTCGCTACACCTTTCGGCCATTACGAATAGAATGTCATGTCCTTTGGCCTTAAGAATGCCCCAAGTGAATTCCAAAATATTATGAATGATATTTTCAATCCTTTCAGTCATTTTTCCATAGTCTACATTGATGATGTTCTTATCTTTTCCAACAGCATTGAAGCTCATTGGAAACATCTTAATTCTTTCTTCCACACCATCAAAATCAATGGTTTAGTCATCTCTGCTTCTAAGATAAAACTTTTCCAAACCAAAGTTAGATTTCTTGGTTATGATATATCCCAAGGACAATTCCACCCAATCAGTCGTTCCATAGAATTTGCAGGCAAATTCCCAGACCAAATTCTTGATAAAACCCAGTTACAACGTTTCCTTGGTTCTTTAAATTACATTGCTGAATTTTACAAAGATCTTAGAAAACAATATAAACCACTCTTCGATCGTTTACAGTCAAACCCCCCTCCATGGACTGATATTCATACCACTATAGTTAGAGACATTAAAAAATATGTCAAAACTCTTCCTTGCTTAGGAATTCCTTCAGTCAACTCTTTCAAAATCATTGAAACCGATGCCTCCAACATTGGTTATGGAGGCATTCTAAAACAAAAACTCTCCCCTACTTCTCCAGAACAGCTTGTTCGTTTCCATTCTGGAGCATGGAACAAAACACAAAGTAATTATAGCACTATTAAACAAGAAATTCTTGCAATTGTTCTATGTATCAGTAAATTCCAAGATGATATTTTAAATCAAAAAATTTTACTTCGAGTTGATTGCAAAAGTGCCAAATATGTTTTAGAAAAAGATGTTAAAAATATAGCTGCTAAGCATATTTTTGCCAGATGGCAGTCTATTTTAAGCATTTTCCAATTTGATATCGAATACATTCGTGGATGTGACAATTCAATCCCAGATTTTCTTACCAGAGAATTTTTGCAGAACCCTGATGGCAAATAGACAACCACAACCACGTCCCAGAGGAGGGATCCAGCCGGTCAGACCTCCTCCCTTAGTAAAAACTGAACCCTCTACTTCCCTCGCTTTAGTAAACAAATTCACAAGCTTAGGGACTCCCTTAGGTCCTCGTCCTACCTTTAGTTCAGCTCTAACAACTCCACATGATCCTTTCACCATCCATGCCCCAGTCACAAGTACTCCACCTCTCCCCAGATACAACCCTCCAGGAAGATCATAATATCTTCAAAAAACTTACCATACCCTTTTCCACATCGAACCTCATTTTTCTCACACAAATGATCCAATTGCCCTAGTAAGACAGTTTTTCCCCCCAAATTCTCATTGGATACCACACACCCCTAGTCACAACTTGCAATATTACAGAGATATCCTCTACCAAACCAATTCTGTCTTCATCAAACCTGCACTGATCGCAATGATCCAACCAAAGTCATTTACCACTCCTTGTACATTTTGAGAGTTATCTCCCTCAAAGAGTGGGGAAAACATCCCTTTGAAACCAAAAAGTTAGATAACTCACTCCCATTCACCTACTATGACTACATTGATGCCTGGTTCAAAATTTTCCTTTTTCAAACTGAAACTTTTAGTCATTCTTGGTTCGTCAATTTTGATAGTAAATTTAATAGTCAACTCCCTTCTTGGTTCGTTAAATGGTGGTATGACCATGGCCCAGACGACGATGTGATCCCTGAAATCCTCTGGGAACAAATCAACTATTTTGAAACCAAGTTCAAAATCCCTTCCTATGATCATCAATTCCCCCTACTACTAATTTTTGCTAAAAAATACAAAATCCCTTGGATCTTCAAATGGCATTACAGCCTTAAAGGTGATATTGACACAGTTTGTAGAGTCCATTATACCAAATGGTGGGATCCTTTCAAAATCGAAAGAATCATTCAACAAGTCCAACTGGAATTCCCAAAAGAAGTTTCTCAGCCACTCAAGGCTAGCCCAGTCACACAAGTCATTGAATCAGCACAGTCAAGCTCCTCTACAGAAACCGCAGTCAAGAAATCAGCCTCCAAAAAGTCATCCTCCAAAGCAAAGCCCAAAGAAAAAATGGAAAAACTCCTTGCCCAAATAGAAGGAGATTCAAGCAGTAATGAAGAAGATGGATCATCCACAGAATCCAAATACAGACCATACCAGGAAGCCCAAGATCCCTTTGATCTGTCAAAAGATTAAGAAAAAGGAACACAGTCAAGCTCAAGTCAACAGATACAAAAAAGGCACAAAAAGACGAGAATAGTGAATAGTAAATTTGACTTTTTTGCTACAGTAACCGTCGGCACAAAAAACAAATACAGTGCTCAACAGTACTGACAGACTACTATTGCAAACAGTAAAAAGTCACAGTGCTCTGCCCCTACAGTCAAAAATACTACAGTGAAAGACAAGAGTTGTCTGCCCCAGAAGTCACGAGATCAATAGTGCAAAACCTACAGTAAACTCTGCTATATCCTCTATATAAGCAGGCAAATGTAATGGTCTTAGATCAGGTTTTAGTTTCCCAAATTTCTTTCTACTTTGTAATTCTCTTCTCTTGTGAAAGCATACTAAGCCTCCGAACCCAGATGGATTGTCATACATCCACTTGTAAATTCGTCTATCATAGTTAAATGTATTTTTGAACCGTAATATTATTCAGTTAAGATTTTCAGTCAATTGCAAGTACTTACTTTGTCTTAAATTCTTCTATAATTAAATCTGAAGAGAGTTACGGTGTATGACAGACTTTGAGTCTCGCTCTGCCTAGACCACTTCACAGTATCAGAGCCATAAAGTCTCTTTGATTATCTAGTAAATTACTATATACCATAAATATATTAATATATTTTAAAATATATTAATATTATAATATTAATATTAATATATTAAAATATATTAATATATGAGTTTCACATTTTATTTATTAATAAATATTAATATATATTAATTTTATTTATTAAAAAATATTAATATTAATATATTAATATATGGGTTTCACATTTTATTTATTAATATATGGGTTTCACATTTTATTTATTAATAAATATTAATATTAATATATTAAAATATATTAATATTATAATATATTAATATATTTAATTTCTCATAAATATTTAATTTTTCAGAATATTTAATTTTTTGAAATTTATTAATATCAAAAATGAATTTGCTACAGTGTTGGTACCAAAACCAAAACCATGAACCATCAAAAATGATGGTTCCAAATTTTGGCTCATTCCTTCACAAAAGTTGCACCATGGAATTGCTACAGTGTCTACTCCAAATTTCCACACCATTTGCCAAACATGGAGTGGAGCAAAATTTTCAAACCAAACCCAAAATTTTGGCTCCCCTCCATGTTGCCAAACATGCACTAAAAGACATCAAAACAGAACAAGACCCCAGAATTAGTACCCGTGATTTGTTATGTAACCCATGGAAATTTATAAAATTACACTATTTTAACTGAAATTTGACTCTAAAAAAAAATTATGAAGTATGGTAACTAAAGAAATGAATACTAGTCACGTAGGGAAAAAATAAAAAATAAATGAATATTATATTAGTCATGTAGATTTTCGGCAAATGAATTCAAAAATGATGTCAAAGAGTGTGAAAACATCACAAAACCACAAAATAGATAGAAAACACAGAATTACTTAATATAAGGAACAAATTTTAGCTAATACCTATGTGACCCTTGAAAATTTTGTCATGTACTGTCTACTAGCATGCCAAAGAAACATGTTAGGTCTTCCTGATTTTTCAGTATATTATAAAAAAATTATTTGTAACTACCATTTTACATCTAACGATCATTTACTCATTAGTCACCAGTATCATTACCCTATATATGCATATATAGACAATATATCATGAAAATGCACATGAATTCAAAGGTGAGAGCCGTATTAGGGCACAAAATAACACATTTCACGCAAATTTAAGAGTAAGGATTCCTAAATATATATATAGACGAATATATACAGAGAGACAAAAATTGTAATTTGTGTCATGACTTCAAAATCAATTAATTCTAACATAAAGCTGAAAGAAATAACAAATTCCTACTAAAATTTGTCCTAAAAAATTCTATGAGATACAGGCACATTTTTATGAGCATATAAATATATAAATTTATATACATACAGATATACATATATATATATAAAGAGATGTAGAAAAGCATACAGTGTAATTGCTAGGGTTCATGAGATGGCCTCGGCGGTAACTTGAAGGGCGCCAATGGATCATTCGTCGGCCATAGTTCATGGTCTCCACGAACTCCTTGTAGGTATCGGGACGACTAGTTTCGGATCGTCATCATGCCGGACCGGATTCACGTCGGGCAACGTTCGCCAGAACAGGGGATACGCCGATCGTCTTGAAATTGAAGTGGATCTCCAATTTTTCACAAATATTTGCAAATTGGAGCTTCAATTTAGAATTGAGGCCAACATCGCCGCAAATTCCTCCTTTCACTTCAAACTGAAATCTAAATTTTGTGTGTATATATATATATATATGTGTGTGTACATATATACAAATCGAAGGATGTATGTACATACATATATGTACATATATACAAATCAAAGAATTCTAGAGAAACTAAAGAGGGAAAGGGAATCGCAAGGTGAGCCACGAATCCACGATAGAGAGATACGCGTGTAATTCAATGGGTGTGGAAATTTACATGTCTAGCCTTTCTTATTTAAATTATTTTTCTGCAGCAATTAAATTATTTTTTATAACAGCAAATAAAAATTTTGCTGCCTAAAAATATATTTTAGAGCAATTTTTAATTGCTGCTAAATGTTTGCTACCATAACCTATTTTTCTTGTAGTATCTCCTAAGAATTATCGTTTGGAACAAGATAAGTAAATTCAATAATACATCAGAGAGCAAGAAAATAAAGGTGGTGCTGAAAGATATGAACATGGAAGAAAAAATTAAACAGGAAGAACATGAAATAGATGTAGTTGGGCTACTAATGGCAGACATCCATAACACACAAAGTCCAAAAGGCTGACTTTCCAAATGTTCTCTCTTAATTTTTGTATCCAATGATCACTTCTGGTGAGGAGATATGTGATCACTATGCTATAGGAAAGATTCCTAAAATTACTCGTATCAAGCATTTGTCAAGATATGATCTAAGAACTTTAATCACTGATATAATAACTTTCCAACACTTGTCCGGTAGTCCTCAAGTAAGTACAACAACGTTATATAAGTGTCTAACTTGAAACTAATTACAAAGTTGTCAAAAAATCCGAAACGGGTTGATCACAAGATTGAAGATAAGTTAATCCTGAGATCCAAGACGAGTAGAATATCTTTAAGTATGATAAACCTACTCTAATTCCATGTTAAAATATAAGAAATTTGAAGAGAAAAATCAAACATGAAGAACAAAATATGCACGGCCTACATCCATAACACGCAAATCTCAAAGGGCTAATAATAGTCTATCCGAATTTTTATATGCAATAATCACATTTATTCTTAGATGAAGGAGTATAGACGTGCAATAAACATAATATATAAAAAACACTAAAAGCACTCATATCAACATTCTATCAAGGAGTTATATAAGGAATTAAATCACTCCTATAATGATATTGTCCAACATGTAGTTAACAAGATAACAAAACACAAGACAAAAGGCACAAAATATAGAGGTTGAAGAATGATACTTCCAATGCATATGTAGAAAAAACACTTTCACAAGTTACTATTATAAATAATATGACTTCATGAAACCCAGTTGTAAGCAAAATTAAATGTCTCTCTCTTCTTGACATTCTGTAAGGCAACTATTTGACATGGAAACAATTTTTGGTAACCCTCTAAGCTTCTGTCAGAAATCAAGTAATGCAGTGCAATCAAAGTGAAGTTTCTCACCTGTTTAATGAACCATGTTTTTCCATATTGCACATTAGACATGGGAAGCATAACCTAATACTAGTATATATTTTGGAAACAATAAACTAAAATATATATATTTTGGGGAAAATATATATTTTGGGGAAAATATATATTTCGGAAAAATAAATATATATTTCGGAAGAAAATATATATTTAGAAGAAAATATATATTTTGAAATATATATTATATTTTTTAAAAAATAGGATACCGACTTGCGGCAGGTTTAAGAATGAGATTTTAGTTTATAGGAAAATATATATATATTTCTCATAAATATGTAATTTTTTTGAAAAAATATATATTTTTCGAAATATATATATATATCCGAAATATATATTTCGGAAAAAATATATATTTTTTGAAAAAAAAATATGTATTTTTTGAAAAAAAAATATGTATTTTTTGAAAAAAAAATATGTATTTTTTTCGAAATATATATATTTTTCAAAACTACATGGGGTTTTATGAAATAAGGTGATTCAGGAGTAGAATAGGGAATTCACAAGCCACATGACAGGAAAATTGAATCTTTTTTGGAGTAAGGGGTAATTGTAACCGGAATGCAAATCAAAGGGATATTTGAAACTATAGGGTTTTTTTTTTATGAAATCATGAAACTAACGGGATTTTATGAAAATTAGCCTTTATATAATCCTTGAATATTCAATTAATTACTCATATTATGGTAAATTGTAATTTTACCCCTTTAAATAGGATATATTATAACTTGACCCCCTATAGATTGAATAATTACACCTGCAACCCTTCAAACCCATTTGGAGTCATCGAAAATAGTAAATTACATAATTGCCTATGCGGTTTTATTCATTTTTAATGATTAAAAAAAATAACTTTAATAATTTAAATCTAGAAATATGAAATAACCCTTTACCCTGCAATCATAACCCTAAAATCAACCAAGTCTTTCTCATTCAACCCTAGACTTACTTTGAGAGAGGGAGACGTAGAGAGGGAGATTCATTCTCTCTTGATTTCTTTCTCAGTAATCAAGCAAATTAAATCAACGAACGAATACATGTGCAAGGCAGCGGTGGAGACGATGCTCCGCGGCGGCGTTCTGCAACCGATCCTAGAGCTCCTCGGCAGCGGAAGCTCGTTTCCATCAGATTCCGGCGAGAACGAGTGCTCCGATGTTTTGAAGGTTCGAGATCTAGTTCCGTACTCGTGATTGGCAGCGCCAAAACGGATACACGCCAATAAGGCCTCGAAATTGCAGTTTTCTGATCTAGATTTGAGCTTGATGGCGGGCTTTCCCGCAAAATTGTTGGAGAGGACATCATCGATGAATTCGTAGGTGTCGGTCATTACTGACGGGGTGTTTGGATAGTGGTTTGGGGGATTTGACGCTTCTGAGCTTGTTTAGTTAGGTCTGAACTTTCGGTGTAGTTTTGTTTCTGTGAATTAGTGTCTTTTTTTTTTTTTTTTTCCAATCTTGAATTGATTCCATCATAATAACAATGTTGTTGGTTTGTTGCTTGCTCTTTTATTTCATTATAGTATTGGCATGGAATACATTATAATTCATATGTAAATCAAATGAGTGATATAGTTCCCCATATTGCTTTTCTTAGTTTACTTTATTACTTTTCCATTACGAACATTTAGATCTTTAACTCATATATATCTTTGCAAGCATACCCACAAATAGAATGGGTAATGTGTTGAGAACTGAAGAAGAACACGAAATTGAAGAAGACAAAACCAACATACCCATTTGTGTGCGCATATATATATATATATATATATGGTATAACATAAAGGGCAATTGTGTCAATTCACAAACAAATTAGAGGGGGCAAAACTGGAATTTCATTAAGTCAAGGCTAACATAGTAATTTCCCATCCAAAAATTGGGTTGACCGGCGTTGACCTTGCCGGAATAATGAGAGAGGAGAAAAATTATTACAAAAAACAATCTAGAGGGGTTCGGGTGTAATTATCCAACATAGAGGGGTCAATTTATAATATGTCCTATCTAAAAGGGGTAAAACTATAATTTACCCTTCATATTAATACACACATGGATATATTTATATGTATTCTATTTTTTTTTTCTTCTAATTATATACGTGTGTGTGAATACTAGCTGCCTTTTGGTGTAACAGCAGGATCCGAATTCTCTCCTGGATTTCCCCCCTTGAGACTCGGTGAATATCTTCTCTCTCTAGAAAGTAACTCCTCTTTCTCTCTCTACCCGGAAGCAACTCAGCCCCTTTCTTATTCCTTCACATTTCCATATATATATATATATATATATATACACACACACATACACGTACTAGTGTATATCACTCTCGCGCCAGTGGGTAGTCATAATATATGGCGTGCTTGAAGTTGGGATCCAAATCGGAGGTTTTTCAACTCGATGGCCAAACCTGGTTCGTCATTTATTTATTATTATCAGCATTATTTTCTGGTGCCAGCATTTGAATTATGCGCCTATTTCATGTATTATTTGATAATCACGAAATGGGTTTCTGTGTTAGTCCTTTATAAATTTGATTTTGGGGATTATTTATTTTTTCCTTCACTTCCATGTTTATCCCATTGCTGGTTTTGATTTGTTTTGGTATGATAGAGTCTGTTGCTTAACCAATGATGCCTGCATTTTCAGTATTCTGGGATGAATTTGATCAATACCCTTGTGTTTCAATTTTTTTATGTGAGATTCACAAGTCAAGTGCCATTATGATTTATGAGTAAAGGGTATTTGTGATTTTTATTCAAATGGGTCAGTGTTTATATCAACAGCTTCACTGTATTTCTATGAAACATTGGAGATGTACATTGTTTGTATCTATAATTTGATTTTTGCATGTCTTTGTGTAAAGACATTTTCTAATGTTTTTTAGGAACCCTTGTTTGGACTTACAGTTTTCTCAACTCTTTCATTCCCTACTGGGACCTGTTATTCATTTTCATTAATCCTTAGAGTAATCCATTATGTGGCGGAGTTCGTGAATGCTAATTGAGTAACCCATTAATCCATAGAGTTTGTGAACGCTAATTGAGATGGTTTGGATGCAGGGTGTAAAGGGTTCTTCTTATATGAGTTGGGAAATTGGGAGTGGGTGACAAAGTGATGAACGGAGTTCGTAGGAAGATATCCGAATTTCACACTAAAATAGATTGTATAGTTTTTGACTGATGGAATTAGGTGATAGATCCATATGTGAATCCCAATCGTTAAGACCATAATTATGTGTCACAAGATTCATAACTTCTGACATGACTGAAAAATTTGCACCAAGGAAATATGGATTTTAACATTTTTAGTAGTCTGCATATGGATCATCTCCAAACTTGTTTGTGCAACTAAGTCGTCCTAGTCTAAGAAGATCGTATCAAGTTGGGCACATGTCTTACTTTTTCTGAGACTAGATCGGTCTGTTTATGGATTCCTATACAGATGCTGAGTTATGGTGTGTGCCCAAGTTTTGACTTTGTTTAGTACCAAAACTTAGGACATGGAAACACAGGTATAGTTTCCTCTTTTAATCATTTCCATTTTAGGGTAAAGTGAAGTTCAAATGCTATATATATACTTAGTATAGGGTATATAGGGTCCATGCATTGATACGTGATTCAGATGGTTAGTTGTTATAACAATAATGCTGATAAATATATTTATAATTGTTATTTACCTCAAATTTCTATATGGTGACATTGTTCAGAATTCTCCTAATTGTTTCCTAGAAGCTCGTTTTTTTCATTATTTTTTAAGCCGTCGTGGAGGCTTAGATCTTTAATCACGAATGTACATAAAATGTTGCATCTGTTATTCGACTGTATGTAACATGTTTACTTCTCATTAAATAAAAAATGTTGCTGTCTTAAAACTGTCATGTATAGAGCAATCACTAAATGTGATGTTTTACAGGCTTTGCTCAACTGGCCTTCCCAGTGATGTTATCATTGAAGTTGGAGAAATATCATTTCAGCTTCACAAGGTACATTTCACTTGCTCAACATTACTGTTCTATTCAATTTATCACTTTTCTCATTTTGTTGTGTGAACACTTGGTTTTGAGAGACTCATCAAAATGAGCACCTTAGTCTTCCAATTTCGACCTTTGAGGTGCGCATATCATGCCTTGAGGTGACCATAGATCCTCATGCCTGGAATCGTGACCCTGGCATCAATAGGAGCTACCTGGATTCGCATGGAACCTTTTTTTTCTTTATCTGATTTGCTAAGTCAAAAACGAAAATCTCAAAAGATATGTTATGGAATGAATATCACAGGCAATATATCTGCAGAATAATTAGTTCACCAGACAAAAGGGATTCTCCTCCTTTGCCTCTTAAAGCTATCATAGTGCTTAGCCTATGCCAATACTCATTTGTCTTTTGGGATGTCTTGCAGTTCCCATTGCTGTCCAGAAGCAAGGTATTAGAAAAGCTTATCGGAGAATTTTCTAGGGAGGAAAAGAAAAATAGTGAGGATGAGAAAAAATGTTTGTTGCAACTTCCTGAGATACCCGGAGGAGCTAAAGCATTTTTTCTTGTAGCCAAGTTCTGTTATGGTGTTAGAATAGAACTTACTGCACTGAATGTAGTTAGTCTTAGGTGTGCGGCTGATTATCTTCAAATGAATGAAAACTATGGAGAAGGAAACCTCATAACACAAACAGAGAGTTTCCTCAACGAAGTCTTTGGCAGCTGGGCAGATACGATTAAAGCTCTTGAAAGCTGTGAGGAGGTTCTTCCACATGCTGAAGAGCTTCATATTGTTTCCCGGTGCATCAACTCCCTTGGCACAAAAGCCTGTGCAGATCCAGGTTTATTCAGCTGGCCGGTGTCAGGGCGCAGTGCAAAGCAAAGCCCGGTGGGCACTGCCTTATGGAATGGGATACGGACAGCTGCCAAGCCACAGCCTGTGACTGAGGATTGGTGGTACGAGGACGTCTCCTTCCTTAGATTACCTCTGTATAAAAGGCTGATCCTGGATGTTGGTTCAAGAGGCATGAAGCCGGAGAGAGTTGCTGGGTCCGTCGTGTTCTATGCGAAGAAGTATCTACCCATTATGGGTAGGCAATCGGGCTATCAGAATGGAAATTGTGCTGCTTTGGGATCAACTCCTTCCGCTTCATCCGAGGAAGATCAAAGGACTCTCCTTGAAGAGATAGTGGAGTTACTACCTGATCAAAAGGGAGTCGCATCAACCAAGATCTTGCTTAGGCTTCTCCGAACATCCATGATCTTACACGCAAGTCCATCGTGTCGTGAGATTCTGGAAAAACGGATTGGGGCCCAGTTGGATGAAGCAGTTCTGGAGGATCTCCTGATTCCAAACATGGGCTACTCAGTGGAGACCCTGTATGATATCGACTGTGTTCAGCAGATGCTTGATCATTTCATGCTGGTGGACCAGTATGCAACTGATTCTACCTCGAATAGCATAGTAGATGAAGGGCAGTTGATGGAACAATCCAACTCCTTGACCCCAATGACAATGGTGGCTAATCTAGTTGACAGCTATCTGGCTGAGGTGGCACCCGACGTTAATTTGAAGTTACCAAAGTTTCATTCACTTGCTGCTGTAATCCCTGATTGTGCCAGGCCACGAGATGATGGAATTTACCGTGCAATTGATATATACCTCAAGGTACAAAATGTTCTCATCAAGGGAAAAAATAGTTACCTCTCCTTAGATATTTTCATTTTACAATCAATAAGGTTAATATTAATTAACAATAGTTATATTAAAATTAATCTCATTGAATCAAAATAGTGGTTTTTGTTCTGTTTGTTATGATCTGGGCTTTTGGAGCAGGGAATGAGGGGAAGTTGCTAATGTTTTGTGAATTTCAGGCACATCCTTGGCTGACGGACTCCGAGAAGGAACAACTTTGCAGGCTCATGAGTTGCCAGAAGCTGTCACTAGAAGCCAGCACCCATGCAGCACAAAACGAGAGGCTACCACTCCGAGTTATAGTGCAGGTTCTCTTCTTTGAACAGCTTCGTCTGCGCACATCTGTAGCCGGCTGGTTCTTTGCCTCCGATAACCTAGAGAGCTCGCAAAATCTAAGTGGGAACCTTGCACTCCCTAGAAATGACCGCTCTGGCCAAGCCTGCTGCACGGAGGATCACATTGTTGCAGTTGACGACATGAGAGAAAAAGTTTCTGACCTTGAAAAAGAGTGCTTGAGTATGAAACAAGACCTCGAAAAGCTTGTGAAGACCAAGGGGAGTTGGAACAACTTCTGCAGAAGGTTTGGTCTTAGACCAAAGCCGAAGTCCTGCGACCCAAAGGCATCAAAGCCGTCCTGCCCTTCCAAATCGTCACCACCATCGAAGACATCGCTCTTGAATGGGAAACAAGATAGCGAAAAGGGCGAGTTGGTTGAATGAATTTTAAATTAATCAACAAACAAGGTACAGTTTTGAGGAGCTGTTTATGGCTATGTGTTTGTTTTGGGGTTTAGTGGTGTTGTGATTATGTTTTGACATAGATTGTAGTTCAGTTCCTTCTCAGTTCCATACTTTAAGCTGCCATTTTTTTTTGCTTTTTAATAGGTTTGTATATTCTATTAGTTCAAGAATTGAGAGCAATGCAGTCATTTTCATATATTGCTTAGTGCTTTGTTTCTACGAGTAGAATAATCACCAGTGTTGCTACAGCAAGTTATGCTGCAAAGCAAATTCATGAACTGCAGCATTCATGCAGCTTCAGATGGTTCACTTAAAGTTGATGTATATATATATATATATATATTATTTTTCAGCAATGGGCATTAGATTTTTCAATAGGCAACACTTTTGGAACATGAGATTGCAAAGGCCAGAGTTGTTTTGTTTGTGCTTTCTTAAAAGGGGAAAAACCATTAATATAAAAATGGAAATTTTTGCATCACATTTTGATAGAGGACACTAAAAGAAGAAGAACAAAGATAAAAGTAATCAATGATACAATTGGTTCTAGCATATTTATATGTAAATATGGTAGATCATATTTTTAACCAATTTGTCAAGCCAAACGTTTTAAGTTAAAAAATGAATTTTTATTTATTTTAAAAGGTATATTGTTTGAAAAATATTTAATAATGTTAATTTATTGTAATACTTTTTTTTTAAGAAAAAAACATGAAAACATGTTGGATAAAAAGATATTGCAAATTTAGAGAATATAATTGCTAAAATTACGAAAGCCACTTACTAGTTTTAGAAAAGAAAATTTAAAATACAATATTCTTGTTACAACTTGAAAATATGTACAAGTTGTACAACTATGAAACTCTTATTTCTTTATTTATTTTCTTATGAAAACAATATTGCAAAAGGAATAGTGCTACAATAACAGAGACAATGGATTTATACACAATAAACAGTAATATACAAGAAAAATATCTGAAGCAACGATCAAGATTCAAGCATCAGACAAAAGTAGAAATTGGTTTAGATCGAACCATGCATTTATATTATTCTATATAAAATGAACAAATATTATTTTTCAAAGGTCATGTAAAATGGGCATTTTGACTGAAAAAGGTTCCATCTAGTTTCTAACTTTGACTGTTCTGTCTACCTCTTCTGAAAACCCTAGCTTCCAATCAACGATACCAGGTACTAGTTATACATCTACCTGACTATATATATATATATATATATGTATATATCTATATATCTATATGGACGCTTATACATGCATTTGCTTCCTGTGAATGTTTATATATGTATATGCTTCATCTGGATCATTATATGTATGCATAAACGAGCATATGTAGTCTATATGAGAAGAGTTTCCTTTGATTTTTGTTTTTATTAGTGGCAACTACTTTGGACTTTGGTGTTCACCAAGTTCTCACTTGTATTTAGATGGTCCTAATTGTATTTGAAATGGGTAGTAATGAAAACCCATTGAATCGAAATAATGTTTTACTCGTTTGGTTGCCCAGAAAACCGATTGAATTTAAATGAATTTAGATGGTCCTAATTGTATTTGAAATGGATATTACCCATTGAATGGAAATAATGTTTTACTTGTTTGGTTGCCGAGAAAACAGATTAAATTGATCGACCGTGAAATAATTTTTCCTACTGTTGTAGTATCCAAAGAAATGAGATATTAAACTCACCTGATTCAAATAATTCTTATGCAGTACGAGGATTAAGTTTCCTTGAGTTGGAATATAAGAATTTGGGAATTTTTTCCCTAAACTTCTTCCTTGATTTTCTCAGGAATCAAGGGGATGAAAATTGCGCCCGTGATTGTGAGACAAGTGATGAAAATGTAAATTGCACTTTGAATTATATAGTATATTGCATGACTTCCGTACAAGTTATTAGGTATTGCTCTTCACTATTCGGCAATGTCTGTGCCCCAAATGATGATTTTTAAATGATCCCCCATATTTCGTTTAGGTTGATACTCGATTTATTGATAGCAGAGAGCTTTATTAGAATGTACTGTGTCAGAACTATATGGTGGAAAATCATCAATTATGGCTATGTAGATTAGGTGTACTCATTGTGTTGATTACCAATTCTAATGTTGATGTGGCATGATCTTTAAGGAAATTGGACAACCTGTGCCTGCCCTTTATAAATTTATTGGATTTGCGCTCTACAATAGGTATGATAAGGCACTGAAAAAATAGGATGGGGGCATGGTCATTGAAGGTTCTCCCAAGGCTTCAAAAAATATCCGCCTGTCAAGGGTCACTAAGAGGGCCTCAAACTACTCCAGGCAAGGCCCTTTCAATCAGGCCCATACTTTTAGGACACTCCGGGCTAAAAATAAGGGGCGCCTTATAGTTTGTAGTAATGTATTCACTGAATTTCCTTTTACTTCATGACTATTAAATTAAAAGGTTTTGTACTTGTATCATATTTTTTAACCATATAAAATATTTGATATACTTAATAAATTTATGTCTACAACTTACAGTAACTGCTGTTACTACTTGATTATGAATATACATAAAGCAAATTATTCATTAGTACTGGGAACGCGCCTCACTTCGATCAGGCTCACGCCTTGTAATGCACTTTGGGCTTAGGCTTCCAAAGGCCTTTGGCACCTTCGCGCATCTTGAGCCTTTAACAACTATGACCTAGGGGGGATGAAAACACACACATGGTTTGGAAAATGATGGGTCTCCCTGATTAATATACAGCTTCTCCATTTACTTCTGAATTCATTTAATTTGATCAATGTTTAGAAGCTGAAGCTCAAAATAATGAGTTGGTCTAACTTGTTACCTATCTTTAGTATCCTTAATGCTGTTGTGATTATGCAGGTTCTATTATATGTGGCAATGACAGCCACTGGGATGGCAATGAATCAGCCTGAGAAAATTAATAACCTATCTGCTACTACCACTGCAAAGGTTCAGAATTCGGCTCCAGGATTCAAAAGATGGGGAAGGAAAACGCCATTTATTAGATACGGGCTTCCCATGATTTCTCTGACTGTGCTCGGTGCTCTTGGTCTTGGTCATCTCCTGCAAGGAAGGTTAGTGATATTGTTTTCTACACTTCCTGTTGCAATCTCAGGGTTAATATTGTTTAAGATGCAAATATAATATGGCAGCTCTGTCTTTATTCTTCCTAGTGTATTAACTATCTAATTTTAGACGGGTTTAGTGACAATTTCTCTAACTTGTTGAATGTTTGCATTAATTTTAATGACTTTTATGCATCAAAGAGTAAACATTCCATGTTACCTGTAGTGTGACCAGTCTGTGCAGCTAGCGCACTGTTCACCAAGAATCTTGTAGTTTAATGTACAATTGAAAAGGAAAAGTCTTGAAATGTGCAGGCATAGCATATGGTTCTTCGCAACACGTGTTTCTTTCACGTTTATTTTAAGATGGTAGCATAGTTATGGGGATAATGCTTCCCTTCATGTGAATACTGCTTTATAACTCATTATGGCCATAGCGTCATCAAGAACCCATCAGAGTTGGTGTTAAGTTCATAAAGTGCTTTGTCATCCTTTTTGAGCTCTTTACTTATCAGTTGAGCTAAAAGCTTGAGTATCTTGCGCTCAGTCATGAAATGAGGTGGGCCCTAGATGTGAGGAACTTGACTAGGTCAGCTTCATGACCATTGAACATATTTATGTGCTATTCTTTTTAAAGAAGCGGAGTATGCGAAGGTTGTGTATAGTCAATGGAGCTTGTAGCTGTCAACAAAGGCTTCTAGAAGGGTACTTTTGTGTGCTCATGTTCATCCATCGAAGGCTAATATTAAATTAGGCTCTTATTGATTTACTATTGTTGTATTTTAGTCTCAAAGGGATTTGGCATATTCACAAGTGTCTAGATTTTAGCTGTTGTGAATCCTGCAATCTCACTTCCTGGCATGCACAGTGACCTATAGATTTTCTTACTATTGAAAAGGACACTTTTCTAGCAGTTAGCTATTGATTTATATCTCTGCATACTCGTGTACTTCTCTAATTTACTAGTAAATTCTTTAGGTGGTTTTACCACGGACTTGTGATCGAATCCTGCCTTCTTCCTGTAGTTTTATAGGAATGGGGGAGGACTACCCCATTTAGGTATCTTATTATCAGATTCTAACTAGATCCCAAACTTGGGTCTTGTATATAATTTCAAACCTTCCTCACAAGATTTTGAATGAGTGAAAAATCTTTTTTGGTTCTTCACATTGGAGGAATTGGAGGTTTTAAACAACAGTCTCTCTTGCAGGTATAGAATTTTAGTATTTTTATTTGCTTTATTTTCTCTTCAGTACAAAGATGTTGCATTGCTGCAATGCTGGTAGTGTTTGTTCCTCTGGAGAAATACAATTTCACTGGTTTATCCTCATAGGAGCCCTAAATTATTTTACCTCGTTAATCTCCTTTTTAAACCCGCCCATTCTTGAAACTTGAATTTTATTTATTTAACTTTCTTTTGGTGGGTGGGGGTGGGTGACTCTGATGTATACATAGCCTTTTACTGGAGTTGGGCTGGAAAGGTGAGCCAGTGTTTGCTGTGTTATAGAAGATTATTTTCAACAACTTGTCCCTGTAATTATTATTGAGGAAGGACTAGGCATGAGATTGTCAAGAAAACCCAAACCCTAGCTTAAGGGTTTCTATGGAGCTGGCTCAAGCATAGGTCTCCAAACCCCTTCGCCCCCGACTCACAGCCAAAAATATTGGGGAGGGGTAGTCATGCAGAAAAAACATATAATTATACGAATAGCCTTTTATTGGAGTAGGATAGGTAAGGTGAGGTGTTTGCTGTATAGAAGGGTCATTATTCTCAAAAGGCCCTTTTGGCCTCGATAGTCGCGAAGGCAAACCTTGGACATTAAGACCCCTTCTGACACACACAACTGGTAAGAAGCGGAACTACAGGGATGAAATGAAAAGTTTTTCTTACGATTACGCCCAACAGCCCACTCGAGCAATTTTCCATTCTCCCATTGATTCCTATGAATATAGGAAACTTGTATTTCTCATTCACAAATCCATCTTTGTTTATGCTGCCCCAACTATCTATCCAGGTCCCTTGCCCCGTCACTGGATGTTTGAGAATGCAATTTATTTCACACTAGCTGTTGCAGTATTTTGTAAAATATCATTGCTCTCATCACCCCCATCAATATAATGTATTTCACCTTCTCCTTATCTTATAACCTGCAGTGGCATTTTGTAGTTCAGCAAGGACATTGCTAAGGTGAAAGATGATCAGGAATGGGAGATCATCGAGACTAGAAAAGCACTATCTAGAACAGGACCTGTCGAAGCTTATAAGCCAAAGAAGATTTCATTGGAGGAGGAGCTCAAGGTAACCTTCGAAAAATTGACACTACGTACATCTTAAATGAATGTAATTTGGAGGCTGGCTTACTAGCTTATGTCATATTATTCTGGTACAGAATTTGCAGCAGAAGGTTAACATCAACAATTACGAGTATAAGAAAGTTCCTAAGCCAGATGAAGGCAAGTCAAGCTAAATATATATATATATATATATATATATATACATATATTCGGGGGCATTTTAATGCAGTACGAGGATTGTAGGGTTTTGAATTTTCATTTGGCTTCATAAATGTAATATTGTTGTTCATCTCACAACTATGACTCCACTAAGGTAAACAGAGTTAGAATGTGATTTGAGAAGAGAGCGTCTCGGCTTTGGCTGCAATTTCTTCGCTTTTGATTGATATGTTGTTGTCCCATGGCAACCTTGCTCACAAGGTAACTATTTAATTTATTTGAATTTCACTCTTTTGTGTTTAGATCTGTTTGGCTTCCCATTTGACTGGTTTTAGAAATTCTTCTTATTTAAAAACCAATAAACAAAATATTTGTTATTCTCATTTGGGTATCATTGCTTTAGACCAAGTTCCGGGTATTAAATAGTCAGAACAATGATATCTCAAAAACAATGTCATTTCTTTTCCGGGTAGAAGAATACACACACACACGCACACACATATATATATATATATATATACATGTATACTTGGATGTGTGATCCCTAGCAGAATCAAAAGAATGTACCAAGTTTAAGTACTGATATTTGTATCTAGAACCTGGACTTGTTTGTAATCAAAGAAACATGTTCCTGAGCTTAACCTTGTATGCTGAAACATTAATCTGAAAATACTATAGAGGAGAGTGTGAAAATCAATGTTAATATGCTCAAAGAAAGTTGACACAAGTCGCGGTTGTTTACCCAAACCTCAAGATTACTATATTACAGTTATCTTCCTTCAAATTTGACTCGTTGTTAATGAAAAATTAAAAAATAACTGAAAAGAGATTAAAAAAATAAAAAAAATATTGAGGTTACAATAGACTCTTCAATTTAAATTTTAACATTTAGGGCCCGTTTGAGAAT